>OU612096.1:52264253-54864755 GCA_914767995.1 Thecocarcelia acutangulata | reverse complement strand
AAATTTTCGAAGTACGCGACAAGGTATGTTAGTAAACTGGAACTTCATCCAAGCCCTCTTGCGTGCAATATACTTAATTTTGGTGGCCACACTCGACTTAGAGCGAAGGATACCGTTGCCATCATCAGATTGCTCAATAGGTGATTTTACCGCATAATAAAACTTTTTGTCTAGCATTGACCAAAATTAAGTTAAAAGCACATTTTTATACCCTTCACAAAAATATAAAGGGTATATATAAGTTTGTGATTCCGTTTGTAGTTTCTACAGTTTTTTTTTAAGACCCTATAAAGTATATATATTCTGAATCAGAATTAATGGAAAAGTCGATTAAGCGATGTCCGTCTGTCCGCTGTTGAAATACCGTTTCTGAGAAAACCATTAGACTTAGAAACTTTTTTCTTTCACCATTCTTACCCCATCGATTCGTGGGTTTGCTATTGAAATTCAGTAATATCGGTCCACGTATAGCTGAGATATAAATTATTATTTTTTATTTTAGATGGATTTTATTTTGTACTTACGTACAATTTTATTGACTTAACTCCAAACTAAAACTAAACTTAAAAATATAAAACTTAAAAATAAGATCTTTCAAAAATGACGACGTCAGCAGCAGCGATCTTCATTTTTTGATTTTACTTGAAGACGTCAGCATATTCACACAGCAAGAACAGCAAGAACAAATCAAATTTCTTTCCATTAGTGGGATTCATTATATTAGTGGGACTCATTATATTAGTGGGACTCATCTTTTAATGTGTTGAAGATTTTTTATATTAATATCATGTAAATATGGCAATGTCAATATTTCCAGATGTTCCGTTATATTCACTATTTGTGTTGATGGAATTCCAGGTTGCAGTGTTATTTTTCCTTTTTCATTAACAAAATTAGTGCCATTTACTTTAATTTCTGTATCAAAAGTAATCAAATACGTGCCATTTATTGTGATGAAAGAATCACTAGTTTCTTGAACTTTTGCTATGTTGTCGTTTATAATAATAATTCCATCGTCAACCATTTCGATTGGGTCAAGTTTGTTAAAAATCGTTTTACATGTTGCTTTGTGGTTATTGAATAACTGTTTTACGCATGTGGCATTTTTCTGAATATTACAAAAGCTCGCAGTAAGAGCTGTTTTACAGTTAGTTACAGGAATTACTAGTCCGTCACAGTCTGCAACTGTGTTGGTTTCCAAGAATATTGTTATCTTCTTATGTGCTACCGGAAATATCCTTATCAATTTACATAATTTCTGTATTTTAGGATACTTAATCAAAAAGTAAATTACGTCTTCATTTTGCAGGATCTTTATCTTAGAATTACTTACAATATCACTTATGCTAATATTTGTCATATGTTCGGCAAATAATATATTTGAGATTTCTTCCGAGTCAAGGATGACTGGGTTTACTACATTCAACCTTGCCAAAATTATAGAATAAAAAATGTTATCCAAATCAGTTATCATTGCCGTATTTCTTGCCAATAGTGCTTCGAAAAGATTTTCATAATTAATTTCAGTTCGCTTTTTATTTTTCAAAATATTATTAACTGTCTCCGTAAGTTTGTTAATTTGTTGCTGTATTTGTGTGTTAATAGTTATCTGTTGTTCGTTAGCTTCAATCAAATTTCTTTGCCTATATTTTATCTCACTGAAATCATCAAAATCAGGTGTTCCTGCAATATACTTCAATGCCGTTCCTATTATATTTATACTTCTAGCTTGTCTATGATGAATGTGTAAGGCCTCAATTAGGTTAGAAACCCGATCTGTACTCGATTTAAGAATATTTTTCATATAAGACTGTGGAAACTTGCCAAGAAGGTCCCATGCCTCATTAATAGCATTTCTATAATTTGTTAAATTTGTGCAATGTGTTATGTAATTGTAGTTCTCAAAAATTGCTGCTCTTCCGTCAGTTATTGGTATATAATTCGCCTTACTAAAGTCGGATATCCTGCCGTTTATCACCCTGAACATCATTATGATTAATATGGAATGTCTGTGAAAACAAAACAAAATCCAAATTACTATCTTAAGTTGCATTTGTGAACCTTTCTATTATCTACTAAAACAGTAGAACCTAAATCTTTTTGCACTGTATTTTCAACAAAAACCTTTGAAAATTTATTACCTATTCTTTTATTAGTTCTGACGTACACTTTGTCCCCTGGGTTAAAAGTACGTGTTATCTTTCCCTTATTAACGTTCTCTATTTTGGTCTCTTGTGCCTTAATTATTCTGGCCTTGATTTCAGCTCTAAGACCTGTAGGCATTGAGAAAAGCAGTTCTATAGGTTTGTACCTAGTCACTGAATGTATAGATCTATTATATTTAGTAGTTGCAAGAAGTATCAATTCATTAGTATCAGTTATATCCTGTTCTAACTTAGTACACCTAGCTATTTCCGTTAATGTACTGTGAAATCTTTCCACTTGTCCATTAGTAGTACTATGGAAAGGAGGTGTTGTAAAAATTTCTGCACCAAAGTGGTCTTTTAAGAATGATTTTATTGTTTGGGAGTTTAGAGATTTTTCATTATCAACAGTTATATTTTTCGTGTTTTCAAAGCAATTGAGGATTTGGATCAAAGCCTCTTTAACGTCTATAATTGTTCTCGTCTTAATCGGAACAAAATAGGCAAATTTTGAAAACTTGTCTATACAAGTTAAAAATTGATGTTTATCAGTGGAATAGATATCTATATGTAACATTTCACCTGACCGAGAAGGTATTGGTGTTTTTCCAACTTCTGGGCTTATTGGGTGTCTCTGATATTTAGCTTCCTTACATATTTTACAGTTACGTGTAATTTTTTTCATATTTGTGTGCATACTTGGAAAATAATAGTCGATTAATATTTGCTTAATATTCTCTCGAACAGAACGATGTGCCCTACAATGTTCTGTATTCAAAATTTCATTTTGATCATTTTCATTAAAAATATCATTTACTTGTTTCGTCGTATGGCGAAATTTTATAGATGGAAACATCTTCACAACAGTTTCCTGAATTTTGCCTAAAATGGGCAAATCACAATAAATTCCATTAACGACATCGGGATTTATTACGTCGTCGATGTAGACATGACAACACTTTCCTATTTCATTTCTTAACACGTCATCGATTGCTCTCTGAAAAATTCCGGGAGCATTTTTCAGGCCGAAGGGAAGTCTACAGAACTTCCCGTTGTTGACTGAAAAGGCGGTCTTTTCTCTATCCTTTTCCGCCAATCTGATCTGGTGAAAACCAGATTTCAGATCAAGAGTTGTAAAAAATGATGACTTTCCCATATTTGTCAAAATCACTGAGGTGTCGGGAATAGGATATTTGTCGGGTATTGTTTTTTCGTTGAGTTTCCTAAAATCAACTACCAAACGCAATTTCTTTTGACCATCTTCATCAAAACCCTTTTTATCCACCACCCATATGGGGCTGTTATATGGCGATCTTGATTCGCGAATTATACCATCCCGAAGCAAGTTGGAAATTTCTTTATTAACGAAATCTGAAACAGCAATGGGATAGGGATATGCCTTCGAGTAAATTGGCTCATCATTTACTGTTCGTATTGTAGCAATTACATTTGTATTGAATGGCAATGCCTCATTCGGCTTCGCAAAAACTTTAGAATGTCTATTCAATAGGGGCTTTACTAAGTTATTTTCGTGTGACCCGATTACACAACTCTCATTAGGAACAACAGTGCAAACATTTTTGCAATTATAATAATTTATTTTTTCCTCTCCGCCTCTATAATGTAAAATTCCTGTTTTTAAATCAAATCAAGCATCTATTTGCTTCAAAAAGTCAAATCCTATTATTCCATCGAATGTCTTTAAATTGGGAAGAAGAAAGAAATTCACATTTCTTCCAAATATATTAACCAAACAGAATTCATTTATTTCAGCGATATCATGAATGGATTGAACCTTAAATGGTTTATGAATTCTTTTTATACTTTTTAAATTCTTATTGTATTTTATATAGTTTTTTCCTGATCCTGTGTCTATTAATAATTTAATCGGTCGTCGTGCCAATTCCCTACTTACATATGGCAAGAGCGACTTTGCCCTAAAAAATTAATTTCTTCAAGATTTCCTGCTGAGAAACTTTTCTCGTGCTCATTTTGTTCCAAGTGGTTTATTCTTTGAAACTTTGAAACAGGTTGCCTATTATCTTCATTATGTCTTTTCCCTATGGGAAATTGGTTATTACTTTTATCGAATCTCTGCGCATTATTGCGATTTATGAAAGAATCCTGCTGATTCCTCCAGTTATTCTTAAAATTTTATTCTTGTCTAAATTTTAAAGTTGAAGAGTCAATTTCCATAGGAGTTGGTGAGTTAATAGGTTGCTTTTTAACATGTTTATACTGTGGTAAGTTGTGTGGGGTAAAAAAGCTTCCTTCCACATTTTGATTCTGAAATGAATTTGCAAATGAATATCGAGCATGGTTTGCTTCCAGTTCCTGGGCTAATGCTAACGCGCTAGGCATATCGGTAGGCTGAGATGAAAATAGAACATCACACATTGGCTTACGCAAACCCGATATGAATATTCTCAAGGCATCCTGTCTGTATTTTTTATTTAAAGAAGTTATCAAAGCACTATTTCCCTCGTGCATCATAATTGTCTTATTTACAATAAGTGTCAACTTTTTTTCCACTTCGTCATAAAAGTCAATAATCGACATTTTTCCCTGTCGCAAAGTAGACATTTCCTGTTCTACTAAATAAATTGGTCTTTTATCCGCGTAAGTAAAATCTAAACGCGCAATTATTGCCTTAAAATTAAGTACTGTATTAAATGAGGACAAAACTTGATTGGCTGAACCGCCAATTTTATTACGTATAATGGTAACTGCCTGATAGTGCCTGGAGCTACCATTGTAGTTTTCAAAAAGTTTATATGCTGCGAATGCAGCTTGTCGCCATGAAACATACCGAACTTGTTCACCACTAAATTCCGGAAGCGATTTTATTAAGTCAAGTGACTCATTACACTCAATTCCTGCTATAATTGTAACTGGTCTGTACTCCTCTACTGGAGTTGGAGTTTCTAAAGCACTTAGTCTGGTCGTCAGTTCCCTGACAGTTCGTTCGAAAGATACTTTTGTTCGCTCGATGGCAGAAGAAACCGCGGCACCAATCACAATTCTCATAGAGCTTCATTATCAAGTTGAATCTTAATACTCTTGGATCGGCTGGCTCCTATGTGGCCGTTCTCTCCTCTCAAGTACTTTGTAAGAGGTTTTACTATAGCGGCATAGTCCTTGATGAAACGTCTATAGTATCCCGATAATCCAAGAAATGCTCGCAAGCCTCTAAGAGTTTCTGGAACTTTATACTTCATTATATCATGAATTTTACTTGGACAAGTTTTAATACCTTCCCTTGATACGACAAAGCCAAGGAATTCCACTTCAGTCTTAAAGAACTTAGACTTTTCAATTGATACGCGCATATTTGCGTCATAGAGTCTAGTCAAGATCCGTTCAATATCATTTAAATGTTGTTTTTCGCTATTTGAAAATATTATTACGTCGTCGATGTAGACATGACAACACTTTCCTATTTCATTTCTTAACACGTCATCGATTGCTCTCTGAAAAATTCCGGGAGCATTTTTCAGGCCGAAGGGAAGTCTACAGAACTCATACTTCCCGTTGTTGACTGAAAAGGCGGTCTTTTCTCTATCCTTTTCCGCCAATCTGATCTGGTGAAAACCAGATTTCAGATCAAGAGTTGTAAAAAATGATGACTTTCCCATATTTGTCAAAATCACTGAGGTGTCGGGAATAGGATATTTGTCGGGTATTGTTTTTTCGTTGAGTTTCCTAAAATCAACTACCAAACGCAATTTCTTTTGACCATCTTCATCAAAACCCTTTTTATCCACCACCCATATGGGGTTGTTATATGGCGATCTTGATTCGCGAATTATACCATCTCGAGTATATATGGACCGATATCGGATATTTTCTTTTTCCATATTTATATTACCAGAACTGTTTTTAAGCAAAAAACGATGTTTAAGTTCACTTACGCAACATTTTCATTAAAACCGCAGTTTAGGCTATATCTCGGGTATATATGGACCGATACCAGAAATTTTCATTTTCCATACCTATATAACCTTATTTTGCTATTAAAACTGCTTTTAAGCAAAAAAAGTTGTTTTAGTTCGCTTACGCCGCGTATTCATGAAAACCCCGGTTTAGGCTATATCTCGGGTATATATGGACCGATATCGAAAACTTTCATTTTCCATATTTATATCACCTTATTTTATTACCAGAACTGCTTTAGGGCGAAAAAATTGTTTAAGTTCGCTTACGCGGCATTTTCATGAAAAACACGGTTTGGGCTATATCTCGGGTATATATGGACCGATATCGGAAATTTTCATTTTCCATATTTATGTAACCTAAATTCATTACCAGAACTGCTTTTGAGCACAAAAAAGTTGTTTATGTTCGCTTACGCGGCATTTTCTTGAAAACCCCGGTCTAGGCTATATCTCGGGTATATATGGACCGATATCGAAAATTTTCATTTTTCATATTTATATGACCCTATTCCATTACCAGAACTCCTTTTGAGCACAAAAAAGTTGTTTAAGTTCCCTTACGCGACATTTTCATGAAAAACCCGGTTTGGGCTATATCTCGGGTATATATTGACCGATATCGGAAATTTTCATATTTATGTAATCTAATTTCATTACCAGAACTTCTTTTGAGCACAAAAAAGTTGTTTAAGTTCGCTTACGCGACATTTTCTTGAAAACCCCGATTTGGGCTATATCTCGGGTATATATGGACCGACATCGAAAATTTTCATTTTTCATATTTATATGACCCTATTTCATTATCAGAACTGCTTTTGAGCACAAAAAAGTTGTTTAAGTTCGCTTACGCGGCATATTCATGAAAATACCGGTCTAGGCTATATCTCGGGTATATATGGCCCGATATCGAAAATTTTTATTTTTCATATTTATATGACACTATTTCATTACCAGAACTGCTTTTGAGCACAAAAAAGTTGTTTAAGTTCGCTTACGCGACATTTTCATGAAAAACCCGATTTGGGCTATATCTCGGGTATATATGGACCGATATCGGAAATTTTCATTTTCCATATTTATGTAACCTAAATTCATTACCAGAACTGCTTTTGAGCACAAAAAGGTTGTTTAAGTTCGCTTACGCGACATTTTCATGAAAAACCCGGTTTGGGCTATATCTCGGGTATATATGGACCGATATCGGAAATTTTCATTTTCCATATTTATGTAACCTAATTTCATTACCAGAACTGCTTTTGAGCACAAAAAAGTTGTTTAAGTTCGCTTACGCGACATTTTCATGAAAAACCCGGTTTGGGCTATATCTCGGGTATATATGGACCGATATCGGAAATTTTCATTTTCCATATTTATGTAACCTAATTTCATTACCAAAACTGCTTTTGAGCACAAAAAAATTGTTTAAGTTCGCTTACGCAGCATTTTCATGAAAACCCCGGTCTAAGCTATATCTCGGATATATATGGACCGATATCGAAAATTTTCATTTTTCATATTTATGTGACCCTATTTAATTACCAGAACTGCTTTTGAGCACAAAAAAATTGTTTAAGTACGCTTACGCGGCATTTTCATGAAAAGCCCGGTCTAGGCTATATCTCGGGTATATATGGACCGATATCGGTAATTTTCATTTTTCATATTTATATGACCCTATTTTATTACCAGAACTGCTTTTGAGCACAAAAAAGTTGTTTAAGTTCGCCTATGCGACATTTTCATTAAAAATTCGATTTGGGCTATATCTCGGGTATATATGGACCGATATCTGAAAAAAAAATTTTTTGCTTTTTAGTCACCATGCTTAATAAGTGTGTGAAGTTTGAAGCAAAACGAACAACTTTTGTTTTCAAAAATTTTCATACAAAACTGCAAAAAAAATGGCTTTTTTCGGAACTTTGAATATATCTCAGCTATACGTGGACCGATATTACTGAATTTCAATAGCAAACCCATGAATCGATGGGGTAAAAGAATGGTGAAAGAAAAAAGTTTCTAAGTCGAATGGTTTTCTCAGAAACGGTATTTCAACAGCGGACAGACGGACAGACGGACATCGCTTAATCGACTTTTCCATTAATTCTGATTCAGAATATACATATATACTTTATAGGGTCGCAAAAGAAAACTGTAGAAATTACAAACGGAATCACAAACTTATATATACCCTTTACATTTTTGTGAAGGGTATAAAAATGGTGGATTGCATTTTTAGCATTTCCTGCATCATGTTGGTTATGGAAACGGTAAAAGTGCTAATGGATTGGACAAGAGTTTGCAGAGTTGCCTCTAGATTACTAAAATTTGGATCAGAATTTTGGGGCTTGGTTTCCTGGTTCAAGTTTTGGTCGGATTTAACCACATTAGCATATTAAATTGTTTGGAATTCTGCGTGTTTGTGTAGTTGGTTGGGGAAAATTGTTTTTACCAATGACATTTGGCTGCTGGAGAAACCGATGACTTATTTGCCATTGACCGCTTAAAATGAGTATAGACAGGGCAACCTCTATAACTTGCAGCGAAATCTTGATACATCAAAACTGCATCAAATCACTTTCGTATCTTGTGTATTTTTTTAAGAGTAAAAGAAACGACCACAAATAAAGGGTTTTTGTTACTAGCTCTTAGTAAGAGAAACATTTTTCGTATTTTCTATTTTCGTTTCTAATCATTTTCTTAATAATACATACATACATGACGTCGTCACAAAATCAACTTCCCAGTGAAATTTTTGTCACATACATCTTCGATCTAAGACCATTGACAATGTAAGCGTGACCCATCCGAAGTCTGTATACAATTCCTACTTACATTTACACAGCGATAGCCTAGGCCGTAAGATGCATCCAACACTGTATACATTGTAAGCGAGGATTGGATAAGTTCAAAACTATATTATTAGCATTTGTTTTCTTCTTTGCTTCTTATATACATTTAATTTAACAATATGAGTAGAAAAAGACTAATCTGAATCGGATGCTACTTGTATGTGCTTAACATGTTTATTTTGATTTTTACTGTTGACACAATAGCTTACAATCGGATGCTTTACAAATTGTAATAACTTGTGGACTGCTGGGTTGTAAAAACAACGCTCTCACCAAATTTCTTTTGTTGTGTATATGTGTCACCTTTTATTTAACATTAACTGGAGGCTTATTCTGAATTGCGATGCGAATGGTAATGCTACTCGAAAATGCATATATGCGAAGAGTTGCTATTCTCTATTGCGATATTCGCATAGTACTTTTTTATACCCTTCACAAAAATGTAAAGGGTATTTATAAGTTTGTGATTCCGTTTGTAATTTCTACAGTTTTTTTTGCGACCCTATAAAGTATTCAAATTCTGAATCAGAATTAATGGAAAAGTCGATTAAGCGATGTCCGTCTGTCCGTCTGTCCGCCGTTGAAATACCGTTTCTGAGAAAACCATTAGACTTAGAAACTTTTTTTTTTTCACCATTCTTTTACCCCATCGATTCATGGGTTTGCTATTGAAATTCAGTAATATCGGTCCACGTATAGCTGAGATATATTCAAAATTCCGAAAAAAGCCATTTTTTTTTGCAGTTTTGTATGAAAATTTTTTAAAACAAAAGTTGTTTGTTTTGCTTCAAACTTCACACACTTATTAAGCATGGTGACTAAAACGCAAATTTTTTTTTTCAGATATCGGTCCATATATACCCGAGATATAGCCCAAATCGGATTTTTAATGAAAATGTCGCATAGGCGGAGCTAAATGATTTTTTTTGCTCAAAAGCAGTTCTGGTTATAAAATTAAGTTACATAAATATGAAAAATAAAAACTTTCGATATCGGGCCATATATACCCGAGATATAGCCTAGACCGCGGTTTTCATGAAAATGCCGCGTAAGCGAACTTAAACAACTTTTTTGTGCTCAAAAGCAGTTCTGGTAATGAAATTAGGTTACATAAATATGGAAAATGAAAATTTCCGATATCGGTCCATATATACCCGAGATATAGCCTAGACCGGGGTTTTCATGAAAATGCCGCGTAAGCGAACTTAAACAACTTTTTTGTGCTCAAAAGCAGTTCTGGTAATGAAATTAGGTTACCTAAATATGGAAGATGAAAATTTCCGATATCGGTCCATATGTACTCGAGATATAGCCCAAATCGGGTTTTTCATGAAAATGTCGCGTAAGCGAACTAAAACAACTTTTTTGTGCTCAAAAGCAGTTCTGGCAATAAAATTAGGTTACATAAATATGGAAAATGAAAATTTCCGATATCGGTCCATATATACCCGAGATATAGCCTAAACTGCGGTTTTAATGAAAATGTCGCGTAAGTGAATTCAAACATCTCTTTTTGCTTAAAAACAGTTCTGGTAATGAAATAGGGTCATATAAATATGAAAAATGAAAATTTGCGATGTCGGTCCATATATACCCGAGATATAGCCTAGACCGGGTTTTACATAAAAGTGTCGCGTAAGCAAACTAAAACAACATTTTTGTGCTCAAAAGCAGTTCTAGTAATGAAATAAAGTTATATAAATATGAAAAATGAAAATGTCCAATATCGGTCCATATATACCCGAGATATAGCCTAGAACGGGGTCTTCATGAAAATGCCGCGTCAGCGAAATTAAACAACTTTTTTTGCCTTAAGGCAGTTCTGGTAGTTAAATAAGGTTATATAAATGTGGAAAATGAAAATTTCCGATATCGGTCCATATATACCCGAGATATAGCCCAAACCGGGTTTTTCATGAAAATGTCGCGTAAGCGAACTTAAACAACTTTTTTCACCTTAAAGCAGTTCTGGTAATAAAATAAGGTTATATAAATATGGAAAATTAAAATTTCCGATATCGGTTCATATATACCCGATATATAGCCTAACAGGTTTTTTGATGGAAATGCCGAGTAAACAACTTTTTTGTGAGGACGGACATCGATTTATCGACTTTTCTATTAATTCTGATTCAGAATATATGTACTTTATACGGTCGCAAATAAAAACTTTATATATATTGAATTGAATTTTTTCCTTTAATAAAATTAATATTGTCCTTAATATAGTTATAAAAAATATTAATTAAAAATTATAATTAGCTTCTTTTGTATGTTTCCCAGCTATATATATATGTCGACAATTTATAGGAGCTGCCCTAATCATCAGTAGAATTTGGAAATGTCGGCATATAGATAGCTAGGAAACATAAAAAACAAGCTGTTTATAATTTTTAATGGTATCAATGTTAAAAGCTAAAATAGTGAATAAAAAACTCAATTGTTTATAATAAATATTATTAACAAAAAAAAAAATCTATTTAATTATAAAGTACCAAGGTGAACTGAATTTTATTTCGTCTCCTTTTAAATTACATTGGTGGTCCTGAGAAGGACCGATTGCTTATCAGTGGTCTTAAAAAAGACAATTTTTTTTTAAATATTTGGATTTTTGAAAACGATTAATTTCGGCAGTTACTTGATAACTACTTCAAACGGATTTGCAGATGCCCTGCCGTTGCCACCTACATCAATGTAAATAAAACGACTATAGGAATCGACTACCGCCAACAGTACAATGCCGAAAAAGCCCTTGTAATTGTAAAAGCCACTTCCAGAGTTACTCGGAGCTTTGATGCTGATGTGTTTACCATCGATAGCCCTCAATGTTTGAGGAAACTGTCATCGATCTTAAAAGCGTTTGACAATAGTTTTCCGCTCAAGTGCTATTAAAGCAAACTAAGAAAAAGCTTAAAATTTTACTCGAAAATCTAATAGATGTTTTATAAGTGTGTGCATGTACCTTTAAACATTCCCTTTGGAGAGTTTCAGAAATGCTTAGAGCACTTCTGGAACGAACTTGTTTATAGTTTTTCTTGAGACTTTAGAGAGGTATTTTAAAGACCGAAAAGAACCACCCGTCCCTATAAGACGCAGTGTAATAGCTAGACGCACTCTGGAGCTGATGGCAAATCTCATCACTGTGTTTTGCTTTTGTATTCTCCGTTCAACCTTAATGCAAGCCACAGACTATGCGACTAGTTGTACAACATGACGATGTTGGTTATTAGATTGTAAAGTGTGTTGGGTTGTCGTATGAAGTTGTGTCTCGGTTGTACGAAGGATTAAAAAGTTTTGATTTTTTAGGTAGTTGTATCGATTGGTTGTATAATTTAGGAGTATGTTGTGCAATTTTAATTTGGGTTATTAATATTTTCGTAGTGGTCATATACGAAGCGTCGCGCACAAATTTGTATTTGCATTAAAAATGGAGAACTCGGCAGAAATGCATGAATTCATTGAATTTTATAAGAGCTTGCCCGAACTTTGGAATTGTAAAAATAACAATTACAAAAATAAAAATGTCGGAAACTAAAGCTACAATAAATTGTTGATTGAATTTAAAAAAATTAAAAGTGATTGTAGCCTGGATGAACTGAAAAAGAAAATTGCCAACATGCGTACCTGCTATCGACGCGAATTAAAAAAAGTGATGAAGAGTGAAAAGTCCGGAGCAGGATCAGATGACATATGTAAGTATATGTATCAAATTTGTGGTATTTTGATGATTTTGATTTTTTTGCGGAATTTGGAACTACCATTGCCAGGTCGTTCAAGCTTAAGTTCAGATGATGATGTTGAAAATGTTTCTTTAAAAGAGGTAAGTGATAAAAAAAATTTGTATACCACCTTGTGTTCTTTTTTAATTAAAAATAACATTGTTTTTTCTATTAGGCAAAGGCACAAGTATCAAAGAAGACAACTTTAGCTAAAACTAGATTGGATTTTCTGAAGAAAGCTACTGAGCATCTGGAGTCCTCATCGAAAGTTGCCAGAGTGGAAGATGAAGCTGACGCATATGCGAATGGGTGGACGTATATGTTTCGGCAAATAAATCCAACTCAACAATTATATGCAAAACGAGCTATAGATGAAATTTTTATTATGGGACGACTGAATCAATTAAATTTAAACACTGTACAGTGTCAATTAAATGAAAATATAATTTGCACGCCATCACTCTCAAGAGCTAGCACTCCATATACAACTACATCGACTCCAATTATTTGTAATGACGATACTATCCAATATGTGCAATCCGTGTATGAAAACGATAACCAATTTTGTTCAAAGATCATCCCGCACAAAGTAAAATCAAGTAATTCCAATAACTATGCTGATTTTACTGAATTATTGAATGACACCCAGTACCAATAATATATACATAATTTTGTATGTATGAAATAAAATTTATGTACTATATGTAAATGAAATGAAATTTTATGTACAAATATTTTAGTTTTAAAATGTGAATTATATTATTTTTAAGTTTTTATTTCTTTATTTTATCTGTTTATAAATACATTGTGAAAAAAATTTGTTTTTATTAAAGAGTTTTTAATTCTTTTATTATTTCACAAAACTTAGTTCGGATCTCTTTTGCTTCATTAGATGCGTTTTTATTTGTTGTTGGCTCCATACTTGGTAATTCTATGAAACTATTGGACTCTTCAAAGGTAGAGATGGACTGATGACGCAGATAATTATGCAGGTAACAACATGCTAAAACAACAACCGTGGCTTTATCAGGACTTAATGGTTGTTCGTAGTATGCGAAATCGCGATGATAAAATTCCAAATGCATTTTCTACTTTTACACGAGCCGAGCTCAAAGTTTTGTTATAAAGCATCTCATCACTTGTTAAATTTGAATGACCAAATGGTTTTAAAATATTTTTGCGCAAAGCAAAGGCTGCATCAGATAAAAAAACGAACGGTAATGGCTCTTGACCAGTCAACACAGGTCTGGGTTTAGGCAAATTCAGCTCATTATTTTCTAGCCTTTCAAAGAACTTCGTATTTGAAAATACACCACCGTCAGAAATTCTACCGTTCGCACCTACATCCACCATCAAAAAGTCACTGTTGCTATTTACAATAGCCATTAAAACGACACTAAATGTCTTCTTGTAATTAAAATAAAACGATCCCGAGTGAGATGGCTTAATTATGTTGACATGTTTCCCGTCAAGGGCTCCTACACAGTTAGGGAACATTGATTTTTCATAAAATTTTTCAGCTACATCCATCCATTCGAGAGGAGTCGTAGGAAGCTATAAGAAAATATGTTTTGTTTTATAAGATACACTTATATACATATATGTATGTTTGTATGTATTCATAAAAACTTACTTTTATAAAGGATTTCAAAACTTTTATAATTGCCTCACAAGTCTCAATGACAATATTTCCTATAGATTGCGGAGATACTGCTGTCGAAAATTTAAGGTCTTCATATGAGCATCCCGTTGCTAGAAACCGCAGTGTTATTTCCAACCGATTGGGGGCAGGAATTGCCTTCCTCAATATGGTATCTTGCTTTTGTATATGGATTCCCACTTTTGAAAACAGGTCATTAAATACATCGTCTGTCATCCTCATATAATTTTTATAATCCTTTGGCTCACTTTGTTTTAGAGTTTTTAATAGTTTGTTATTCGAATATTTTTCTTTTTTTATTAACCAATCCTTTGACCAAATTCTTTTTTCCCCCCTTTTTTACATTCTTCTTCTTGCCACAACACTTCATTTATTATAATATACGCTAATGTTTCATCTGCGGTCATCTTTTCTCAACAAATTTTTTTTACAAATGCGGTTGTGACTTAATGTTGTATACAGAGTTGCATAATTTGTGCGCAAAACACACAACTCGGCAAGCAAACGGTTGTAGCAACAGTTGCATAGTCTATGGATTACATAAAAACACATCTCTGAAATTTGTTGTTTAAAAAATACTTACTATGCTTAAAACTCTCTCAAAATCATCAACAGTCATTCTAGTAAAATTCTGGAACTCGGAACTTTCCCAGAAACGGATCTGCCCAAAAGCATCTTTCTAAAATTTCTTCCTCATCCGAAACGTCGATTAACTCTTTAAGCTTTTTTGAAGCTACTACGAGTCCGAATGTTTTTTTCAATTTCATTTTCACGAATAATTTTTATATTGTTTATATTTTGCTTATAAAAAACAACGAAATCCACAAAAAACACTTTTGCACAAAAATCACTGAAAAAACACACACAAATCGCTTGCGAAACACGCATATTTTAAAATTTCTAATATTATTAGATGGGACGGTATCATTCGTCTGGCTCAAGTGAGTTGGTTAAGCGGTCGTATTAAAAATACAACATGTTTACATGGTACTGAGTTCGAATCCTAGCGGGTGCTGCTGAGCACTGTAGCGACTGCGAAACAGCTAGTTGTCCCCCAGCTTTAGGGTATTCAATTATTTTTTTCATTTCTTTGTTGATCAAGAGTTATTGATCGCGGCAATTATTGTTATAATTAAAAATAAAAATATTTCTTGGCTTTA
Organism: Thecocarcelia acutangulata; assembly: GCA_914767995.1. Classification (NCBI taxonomy): domain Eukaryota; kingdom Metazoa; phylum Arthropoda; class Insecta; order Diptera; family Tachinidae; genus Thecocarcelia; species Thecocarcelia acutangulata. Next base: position 54,849,288 of record OU612096.1, on the reverse strand, counting down.
GCCAGGACTGAACTTGAGCCAAATGAATGGCACCAACCCATCATATAATATTAGATAAACAAAGTTATTAATTAATCATCAGAGGATAAATTAACGAGTGATTTTTTTGCTATTATCTTTTTGGCAACACTAGTTTTGACAGCTCACGCACGTTTTGTATCTTGTGTCACTGTCAAACATCTTCAGTTTGGTCTATAATTTAATCATGAATCGTCTTACAAACGAACAACGCTTGCAAATTATTGAATGTTATTACCAAAATGCGTGCTCTGTTAAGAAAGTTCATCGCGCGCTTCTTCCATTTTATGGTCAGTTTAATCGATCTACTGAGGCTTCTATTCGGGCTATTGTAAAAAAATTTCGCACTAAATTTACATTGTTGGACATTAAACCTTGAAAACTTAGATGAAGATCCACTTTTTTATCGAAGAATAGTGTTCAGCGACGAGGCTCATTTTTGGTTGAATGGATACGTGAACAAGCAAAACTGCCGTATTTGGAGTGAAGAGCAGCCAGAAGCATTGTAAGAGCTACCAATGCATCCACAAAAAACAACCGTTTGGTGCGGATTATGGGCTGGCGGCATCATTGGGCCGTATTTCTTCAAAGATGATGCGAATCACAACGTTACTGTGAATGGTGAGCGCTACCGTGCGATGATAACAAAATTTTTTTTGCCCAAAATGGAAGAGCTTGACTTGCATGACATGTGGTTTCAACAAGACGGTGCCACATGCACCACAGCACGCGAAACAATGGACCAATTGAGAGGCGAGTTCGGTGAACAGTTTATTTCACGCTTGGGACCAGTCAATTGGCCGCCCAGATCGTGCGATTTAACGCCTCTAGACTATTTTTTGTGGGGCTATGTTAAGGCTAATGTCTATAGCGACAAGCTCGCTTCGATTGACGCACTGGAAGCCAACATTGCCAACATTATTCGTGAGATACCGGCCGAAATGTTGGAAAGAGTATGCCAAAATTGGACTAAGCGGATGGACCATTTGAGGCGCAGCCGCGGCCAACATTTGCATGAAATAATCTTCAAAAATTAAATTATATCGACCCAACTATCGATCCAAATAAATATTTCATGCATTTTTCTGAATTTTATGTTTTTTTTTTTTTTTTTAAATTTCCGATAGTTCTTATAAAATCACCCATTACATGTATGCATCAGCTCACACAGCGATGGTTGTGCGTGAATATTTGGCCAAAAACAAAACCTCTATCATGCCGCAACCACCGGACTTGGCCCCCGCTGACTTTTTCCTCTTCCGATGAAAGGAACGCCTATTGCTAGGATTGAGGACATAAAAGAAAAATCTAAACAGGAGCTGTTGGCGATACCAAAAAAGGCGTTTAAAATGTGTTTCGAGGATTAGAGAAAACGCTGGCATAAATGTATTATAACTGAGGGGGATAACATTGAAGGGAACTAGATAGCTATTGATGAATAAATAAATACTTTTTGCAAAAATTGAAAATAACGGTTATTTTTTGATCAGACCTCGTACGTGAAACACTGAATCTTAAATTCAATTGTATATTTTATACAGCCCTCTCCAATAAAGAAACTTTATTTTTAATTGGCTTCTCCGTATTTTTCACTTCCTTAACAACAAGGAACAATAATATTTCTTGAATGACACATTTTTTCTGCCCAGCAGCTTTTAAACTTTGTTGGCTTTTTCCGTTTTGTTTTTATTGCCGTTTTAATTTATTTACTTAAATAATTCGTTATTTTATCTTTTTTTGCCTTTCTTAATGCCAGCATTTATTTTTGTTGGCCTGTTATTTGACTGCCTTTCCTTCCGTTTAATTGCACAAAAAGATGACTTTTCACAAAATTTATTTCAGCGGTTGGCTTTTTATTTTTGTCAATAATTTTATATAAATTTTTTCCTGTTTTGCCATTTTGTTTTTGTGCCATTGGAGGGAAACTGGATGAACTAAAAGACTGTTTAAAGGCATTTGGGCTCATGAATGTACTCGTATATGTGCGTGGTCATAGTGCTGTTTGGTTACTGGAAATATGCTGATGATACCCTGGTCAGTTTAGTACTGAATACGGCACAAAAATATATACAAATCAAAGAACAATGGTAATCGTAACTATGTAAGTTGCCGATTATCTTGCTATTAATAGGGGCAGTTAAGTAAGCTCTATTGTTCATATTTAACTTTAGATTTGTTTTCAATTCTTAAAAACGATAAACACGGCAAGAGTAGCTTTGAATAAATATTAAGAGATAAAAAAAATCCCCGTACATTTTCAGGCTTTAACAGGCACAGGGAAAAAATTGCGTCAACCGTCGGTTAAAAATATGAATAAACTTTTAATATGAATAAACTTTTGTAAATAAAATTTTTTAAAGTCTATGAACCAAGAAACACTAGCCACTGTTTGTTTGAAAATATGAAGTAAATTTTTTTTTTATCTTGAACCAGTACTCAGGGTGTTATCCCTACATATGCTGTGCATTGTACTAGAGCTAGTAAAATCAGTTGTGAGAATGGGGAAAAAAGCAGTGTCTGTGAACATTTGACTTTCCGACCTAAGTACGGGAGAATAGCTATTTCTAAACAAATAAACGAATATTTGAACAACAAGAACTTGATTTCAGCAACACAATCCGGTTTTATGCAGAGCAGAAGCCGTATAACAGCACTGGTGGAAGTCGTTGAGGACAGAAGATCTAAAATCGACGATAATATGGTTTCTTTTCTGATTTTTTTAGATCACAGTAAGGCATTTGATACGGTGGACTACCAGGTTTTGTTATCAAAACTAAGAAAACTTTTCCATTTTTCAACTTCTGCTTGTAGACTCATAGCGTCGTACCTTTCTAATCGCTCGCAAATAGTTAACCTTAATGACAAAATATCCGAACGACTTAATGTTAAAAGAGGTGCTCCACAGGGCTCGATACTTGGTCCCCTTCTTTTTGTATGTACATTAATGAGGTAGAGTCAGATCCTGTATAATGGCGGGGAGCGATTTAAAAATCTTCCTTCTCTCTGATTTCAGTGATGAAGACACAGTGACGGCTGCCTGGGAGACGGATGCAGGTACTTTCCTGGTTGCCTCCAGCTATATGGCGCATGACAGCGAATCTCCACCAATCAGGGTTCGCGAGGCTGTAGAAATGGCGGTAGAAGAGAACCTGCCAATAATCATAGGAGCTGATGCAAATTCACACCATGTCGTGTGGGGCAGCTCCGATACTAACGCAAGGAGTGAGTCAATTTTTGAATTCATTCTTTGTAATAATCTAGACTTTATGAATGTTGCTTCGGAACCCTATTTTGTTGTGGTAAACAGAAGGGAGGTTCTGGATATCACGCTAAATAGCCCTAAACATTCGGAGTTGATTAGAGGATGGGGAGTATCACAAGAGTGCTCATTCTCTGATCACAGGTACATTGAATTCGAAATAGGAATTCAGGAGAGAGGATTAACACTCAGAAGAAACAGGAGGAAGACGGATTGGGAGATGCAGGGTAGAATTCTCTCAGATCTACTTCCGGATCCTCCGGCTATACAGGAGTGTGAGGACATTGAGAGAGCAGTGGAGTTATTGACTGGGTCCTTCGAAACGGCCATCTCAGGTTCATGCAGGCCTAGTCTGTGTCGGGGTAAGAGTAAGCCACCATGGTGGGATCTTGAGGTAGCAAAGGCTGGAAAAGAGTCTCGTAGACTTTTTAATGAAGCCAAAAGACTGGGCAACTGGTCAGGGTACAAAGCCTCAGTAAATAAATTCAAGAACCTGATAAGGAATGCGAAGCGGAGTTCATGGAGGTCCTTTTGCAGTAGTGCGGAAGGAGCTTCTGAGACTAGTAGGCTTCGCAAAATCCTATCCAGCACCCAGCCCATACCAAGTTTCGTTAAGAAACAGTGTGGTAGCTGGACAACCAGCGGACATGAGGCTCTAGAAGTTCTCATGGACACGCATTTCCCTGGATGCACACCCTTTATGGGAGAATGCATGACCGGTATATACAATGGCCAAGGGAATATCTGCTTATCTTTTGATCGAAGCAGAATCCTTTGGGCGTTGAATAGCTTTGATCCATATAAATCACCGGGTCCAGATGGTATTATACTAGTTGATTTGCAGAAAAATGCGGAACTTATAGTGCCATGGTTGATAAGGATCTTCTCGGCCTGCCTTAGATGGTCCTACATTCCGCAATCATGGCGAAGGTGTGTTGTAGCCTTTATTCCGAAAAGGGGGAAGTCTTCACACACCACTCCGAAGGATTTCAGGCCTATAAGCTTGTCATCCTTCTTGCTTAAAACCCTGGAAGGGATAATTGAATTACATCCTAGAATGTTAATTATTCCGAGCTATTTATCAGCCTATATCAAGGGCAAACCTGTGACTGCATTGCATTCGCTCGTGGGGTATGTAGAGAGAGCTCTGGAGCAGGGGGAGTATGCATTGGTTGCCTTCCTTGATATAGAGGGGGCATTTAATAATGTGTTGCCAAGGGCCATAATAATGGCTCTGGAAAGGCTGAACGCTCATCAGTCAATTGTTAGCTTCATACAGAATTTTCTAACCAATAGGGTCATTACTTCCAATATGGGGCGAGCCACAATTTGCAGGGTGGCTAGAAGGGGCACTCCACAGGGAGGGGTTCTGTCTCTTCTATGGAATTTAGCTCTGAATTCGTTATTGATGGAATTAGATTCCATGCTGTTTAGGACAGTGGCATATGCCGATGATATTGCGGTTGCTGTGTCGGGTAAGTACCCGGATATACTATCACAGCAACTACGCTCCGCACTAAGCCTTAGCCGGATGGTGTACAAATAGCGGTCTAAGTGTGAATCCGCAAAAACGGAGCTTGTGCTCTTCACTCGAAGATACAATACTTTATCGTTTACTCTGCCAACCGTAAGGGGGGTTGAGCTAGTGTTGTCAGACAGTGGGAAATATCTGGGCATCTACATGGATTCCAAACTATCCTGGCAGCAGAATGCCCAGTCAAGGGCAGAAAAAGCGGCTATCGCCTTATTCTTGTGCAAAAGGGCCATTGGAAAGACCTGGGGAATAAATCCTAGGAACTCCTACTAGGTTTAAAGCCAATTCTAACATATGGGGCGCTTGTGTGGTGGAAGTCGTTGGAGAAAACCACCTACTGCAAAATCGCAGAAAAGATGATGCCTACTGCTGCTTTGATGGTGACTTGTGCTTCCGGCACTACGCCATCGAAAGCACTTTTCACTATGCTGAACTGGCTGCCGGCTGATCTCATGGTGAAGGAAATAGCCATGAATTCGGCTATCAGGCTGTGGTCAAGCGGGACGTGGAAAGAAGCGACATATGGTCATGCCTCAATAATAGGAAGAATAGTGAACCTTCCGGAGAATATTGATTACTACTCGCCGGCTCTACTGCCCGACAAGAGATTTGACGTAATCTTATCAGGCTCGTTCTCGGAGACGACTGGCACAGATCGTCAAGAGGACGTGCTTGAAATTTTTACAGATGGATCCAAGGTGGACTCGGGAGTCGGTGGGGATATCTTTATCCCCTTGTATGAGAGTAGGATAAGCTTTAGGCTGCAAAATGCGTGTAGCGTAGCGCAGGCCGAAATTGTGGCCATTATGAGGGCAGTTAACTGGTTAAGGTACTACAGGATATATGAGAATGATATCCGAATTTGTACTGATAGTAAGGCTGCGTTGTATGCACTAGCTGGAGTCCATACGACATCCAGGTTGGTTCGTGAATGCCGGATATCTCTACACGAGATAGCAAGACACTCGAACCTGGAGCTTATCTGGGTACGAGGGCACAGTGAAGTGTCCGGAAATCTAGTAGCGGATGAACTGGCAAAGGCCGGTGTCCAGCTACAACAAAGAGATATTGATGGGATCGTTGGAATCCCGCTTGCGAGCTGTAAGAAACTAGTACAGCGTCAGCTTTTTCAGACCGCTCAAGACAGATGGTCTAATGAGGGTACCTGTCGAATATCAAGGCTGACATGGCCCAGATATGATAACAGGAGGACTATTATCCTTAGGGGCTTGCCCCGACGGCGGGTGCGTTCTGCTGTGGCGGTTCTGACGGGACATTGCCACATAGGGACGCAGGCAAGGAGGTTTAATGCGATGTAAGTGGATTGGACTCCTTTATCCGATCCTCGGGTTGGTTCTAAGCCAGTGATATGTAGATCTACTGAGATACATATCATATCCAGGCAACACAACGGGATCTGACTGGACCCAAGTGGGCTGGCTTTATAATAGCTGGCAGCCTGTTGAACCTAACCTAACCTAACCTAATGACCTCCCTGACATTCCTATCACCAGTTCAATTCATATGTACGCTGGCGATGTTCAGCTTAATAACCATTGCACGATTGATGATGCAACTTCCTGTATAAGCAGGATTAATAGTGACCTGGATAAAATTAACAACTGGGCTAAGGCAAATCGATCACATTTCACAATACTTATACCAAATATTTCACCTCAATTTTGATAATCTACTCAAATTTATATGTATGTCTAACCCTCCTGCATAAAATAATTATTTCTAAACAACCGCCATACATCTATGAAAGAATAAAATTTGCTAGATGGAATCGTGGTAGAAAAATTATTCAAATAAAATGCGGGAGTCCTATATCGCAACGTCAGTATTTAATTCACGCATTTAGTCTTTGGAACGTATTACCAAATCATATTCAAAAGATAAGCAACGCTAATAGGTTTAAAATAGAATTAAAAAATTTATTTTTGTAAAATATTTTTCGACATATTTCGTCTCTTTTTGCAAAGTAACGATAGTGATTCATGCTTTTTCTTTTATATAAGTGATAATACTAAGTGTTCTGTTCTGTCCTAGGCCACAGAACCACGTTAATGCACCTTGCTCGTTGTTTTTGGCAGCAAGTCTTGCTCTCTTTTAGTTCTTGCTTTGATTTCATTATCTTTTTAAAAGCATACGAAGCAACACGTCAGTGATAGAATGTGTTTGAGTGTGCGTTTTTCTCTATGGTTGAAGGCTGGCCTAAAACCACCAGATCTTTAATTGTTGAACAAACTATTTAAATATATTTAAAGTGTATTTTAGAAAACAAGAATTTCAATAAATCTGTGCCGATATTTGAAGGGCAAAATAAAACAAAAGATATCGTTTCATTTTGGGGGCATATGCCAACACGAATTCCACCACTTCATATCTAGAAACCAGCATCTTCCTCACCCTCATCAGTAGCACTGCGCGCAAGCAGTATCTTCCTCATCACCAGCACTGCGTGCAAGCAGCATCTTCGTCAGCAACAACTGCACGCCAGCAGAATCATGTTCCTCATCCCACACATTCATCATCGAAACACTTCATCAGCCTCTGACGCGGACACCATCGTCACCGTCGACTCTACATCACCGAACGCACCAACAGTCTCAACCTTGTCATTCTCGTAGAATCGTCCCTCCTTTTTTGATTGGATATCGGTAAGTCCATTGTATGTTAACCTCCCTTTATTAATCCCCTAACCCCCGTGTGCCTCGCACAAACACTAAAGTTTGACGGTGGATCTATAGTGGTATGGGCTTGAATGGTAGCTGAATTTGTTGAAACAGTTCACAGAATTGTTGGTACAATGACTGCACAGTTCTAGATAACGACCTCAAACACACCGCCAAACTCCCGAAAAAATTGTTTAATGACAACGGGTACAAATTTCTTGACTGGCGGCCCATTTAGCATGGCTAGGGTATTCGTAAAAGAGATGTTGTCGCAACTCCGAGATATGTAGATGAACTGTGGGCACATGTGGTGGAAGCTTCGAACGGTATTCCTCTCATTGATAGCAAACATTTAGTAGAAAGTATGCCGCGTCATATACGAGTAACAGCCGTTATTACTACAAATGGAGGCTAAATGAAATATTAAATTTCAAAATAAACATTAAATTAAAATTAGCATATCTCTTAAAAATTTTTATTAACGGCAATTGTTACAATAAAATAAATAAACATAGATTAAAAGCAAGACTCCAAGTAATAATTGTACCAAATGTCAGAATTTTTTTTTAACAATTTAATAATTTATTGTATCTGCTAAAAGCACTAGCAATAAGTATGCAAATCTTAAAACTAAAAATTATTTAATATTGAAAAATTTTATTTACTTAGGTCCAGCCAATGCTAGATGAAAGGTTGCTTCTTGCGATTATTTTGTTGGTAAATCACCTTTCCAACGCTCGTATGGTTGCAAGGGTGTCCATTCTTCTCAGTCGAGTGTGGCCGCCAAAGTTAAGGATGCTACGCGCGAGAGGATTCCGCTCTTAATTTCATCTGAGTGACTTTAGCGTCAATGTGAGAATTCCACTTGAGCCTACGGTCGAGATGAATACCAAGGTATTTGACTTCACTATGTTGCGGAACAATATGGTTGTTGATTTTAATAGCCGAACTGGTTTTTCTACGTAGTGTGAATATAACATTTTTGTTCATTTACTTTGATTTTCCAAAGTTTCAACCATTTCTCCAATATAAGAATATGTTGTTGCAAATTTCGTGATGCTAATTTATAGTCTTCATGGACACTGAGGATATTGATGTGTCAATTACAAATTTTTCTGAAAACCTCAAACTGGCCGTACAGCATGCTACCACTAGTCTTTTAAGACCTAGAAATGAGAACAATAGAACTTATTCATCTGAAATTGAGCAACTTCTGTCAGAAAAAAGAAGAGTTAGAAGAGAGTGGCAACTTCGCAGGTCGCCCCAGCTTAAAACTAGGCTACGGGAATGCATAACTCAGCTAAGAAAACTGCATGAAGTCCATAGAATGGCTTCCCTTAAAACATATTTGGAAAGCCTTGATGGTACCCCTCAATCTGATTATTCCTTGTGGAAAGCGACAAAAGGTCTGAAAAGACCCGTAATAGGTAAGCCACCTTTGCGAAATTCAACTGGCGACTGGGCAAGAAGCGATTCTGAAAAGGGAATGTTGTATGTCGATCATTTGCGAAACGTTTTTATCACAAATAATTCAGAGAATAATACAGCGGAATTACCACCATATGTTGTTAGACCTCCTGTGTCTTTGAGATTTAATTTTCAAGATGTCGAAAACGTTATCGGTAATACAAACCCCAGGAAAGCTCCAGGCATTGATCAAATTACTGGTAAAATGCTTGAACAGTTACCTCGTGTAGCTAGAAGGGTTCTACTTTTTATTTTTAACGCCATTTTACGCCTTGAGTATTACCCTGCAGAGTGGAAGGTCTCAGTGATTACTATGATACCCAAGCCAGGGAAGGATCTAACTAAGGTAGAATCATATAGACCAATAAGTCTTTTACCAACAATTTCAAAACTATTCGAAAAATTGTTAATGGCGAAGTTGAGTCCAATATTGAACAATGTAGGATGCATCCCTGATCATCAATTTGGCTTTCGGGCTAAACATAGCACCATAGAACAAACGCACAGACTAGTCAATGTCATAAGACAAACCTTTGAGGCGAAGAAGTACTGCTCAGCTCTTTTCATTGATATTTCTCAAGCGTTTGATAAAGTGTGGCATGACGGCTTGATGCACAAAATAAAGCTAAATTTGCCTGCAAATACACACAAGCTTCTGGAAAGCTACTTATACGGGCGGAAGTTTGTTATCAGAGAAGGCGACTTTATTAGCCCAACTCAGCCAATCAAGGCAGGAGCTCCTCAAGGCAGCATACTGGGGCCTACTTTATATTTGATTTACGCCTCTGACATGCCAACGACATCTGGAATCCACACTTCTACCTTTGCAGATGACACAGCGTTTTTGAGTGTTCATGATAACCACCATTTAGCATCACGAAATTTACAGGAATATACTTCAATATTAGAGAAATGGCTAAAACTTTGGAAAATCAAAGTTAATGAACAGAAATGTACTCATGTTACATTCACACTGTGTGCAAACATGTCCGCCTATCCAAATTAACAACTCACCTATTCCGCAGCACAACGAAGTCAAGTACCTTGGTATTCACCTGGACCGTAGGCAAACATGGAAGTCTCACATTGAAGCAAAGGTCACTCAGTTAAAACTAAAAGCAGCGCAGCTAAATTGGCTTATGGGCAGAAATTCGACACTGAAATTAGATTGCAAACTTTTGTTATACAACTCAATACTAAAGCCTATATGGTGCTACGGAATTCAGTTATGGGGCACCGCCTCAGCGTCAAACATTGAAAAAATCCAAAGGCGACAAAACAAAATTCTACGAACGATTACTGCAGCTCCATGGTACGTCAAAAATTCACGAATTCATAACGATCTGAGTGTTCCGCTGGTAAAAGAGGAATTTTCTAAGTACGCGACAAGGTATATCAGTAAACTGGAACTTCATCCAAACCCTCTTGCTCTCAATATACTTAATTTTGGCGGCCACACTCGGCTTAAAAGAAGGGATACCGCTGCCACCATCAGATTGCTCAATAGGTGATTTTACCGAAATAGCTCCCGCATAATAAAACTTTTTGTCTAGCATTGGCCGGACTTTAGAATCACATTTTTTAATTTTAAATTTAGTATTAAGATTTGAATACTTATTGTTAGTTCATTTTGAAGATTTAATAAATAAAAAAATGCTTAAAAAAAAAAAAAAAAAAATGGACACTGATGAATGCTGTATCGTTTGCAAAAGTTGGAGGGTGAATTTTGCAGCTCGTTGGCATGTCTGAAGCATAAATCAAATCCGCCGATGGGCCCAATATGCTTCCCTGGGGAACCTTAGCTTCGAATTTCCGGTCATCTAAGTAGCTCTCTAACAGATTGTGCGTGTTTGCAGGCAAGTTTAATTTTATGAGTTAAGCCGTCGTGCCACACTTTGTCAAAAGCTTTCAATGAATAGAGCTTCGAAAGTCTTTTTGATAACATTTGCAAGCCTGAGTGTTTGTTCTATGGTGTTATGCTTAGCCTTAAAACAGAATTGGTGGTTAGGAATACATCCTACTTCATTCAAGATTGGGGTCAACTTCGTCATTAGCGATTTCTCGAACAGTTTTGAAATTGTTGGCAATAGTCTTATCGGCCTATATGACTCAACTTTTGAAGGATCCTCCCCTGGTTTGGGTATCATAGTAATGACAGACACCTTCCACTCAGCAGGAAAATACTCAAAACGTAAAATAGCATTGAAAATAAAAAGCACGATTTTTTTAGCTACTCGGGGTAAGTGCACAAGCATTTTGTTGGTAATTTTATCAATACCTGGAGCTTTTCTGGGGTTTAAGTTACTAATAGCACTCTCGACATCTTGAAAACGAAGTCTAAAAGATACGGGAGGTCTAACGGCATATCAGCTTCATCCTTCAGTCCGTCAATGGCAAATATGTTTCTCAAGTGGTTGGCGTTCAGCATCCCCTTTTCGGAATTACTTCTAGCCCAGTCCCCAGTTGGAGTACGCAAGGGCGGCCTAGCTCTAACGGGTCTCTTTAATCCTCTCGCTTCTTTCCACAAAGAATAATCGAGGCTTTCCAAATAGGTTGTGAGGGAAGCCACTCTTTGGACTTCAAGCAAATTTCTTAGTTGACTAACGCATTCTCGAAGCCTAGCTTTAAGCTGGGGAGACCTGCGAAGTTGCCATTCTCGTCTGATTCTTCTTTTTTCTGAGACAAGGTATTCGATTTCAGAAGAACAAGTTCTGCTATTCATATTTCTAAAATTTGTAGTGGTAGCATGTTGCACGGCTTTTATAAAAATTTGGGAAAAATCATTAATTGACTCATCAATATATTGATCCAAGTGAAGTAAAAAAAATTTCAGTATTGGGTTTCTGTAACTGAAATCCGAGGGAGGGATAAATCGATGAAATTAACAAGTTTACTGCGAATGCGTTCAATACGAATATTTGTTGCTTGAAAATATTCTTCACATGTCTCATTTAACAAGTAAAGTGGAATTTTATTTTTAATTGGAAGAGCCTAACCTCCACACGATCTTCCACATGGATCTCCTCAAGCAGGTCAGTCCACAATCCAAATAAATGTTCCAAGCTCAAACCAATGCCAATGTGGTTAAGACTAATATACCAAAATTGGTGGCAATTATTGTTATATTTTTTGTAAAGTGCATATAAACAAATAGAAAGAAAACTGCAAGCGTAATACGTTGAACTGGTCCAATAATAAAAAATAAAACATAACAAAAAATAAAAGTAAGAGAGTAGTATAATATCGCTTAAAATTTGACCACGGAACTGCGTTACGCAACTAAGAAACCCGCTTGAAATTTTCAAAATAGCTCCCTTTGAAACATTTTTGGAACGCTTTGATGGTACTCCTCATAAAACAAAAAAAGGTCTGAAAAGATCAGTTTGATGTAAGCCACATTTGCGAACTTCAACTAGGGACTGGGCAAGAAATAGTTCTGAAAACGGAATGATGCATGTTAACCGCTTGAGAAACGTTTTTGCCACAAATGATACAGCTATACCTATGGCTTTGAGACTTAATTTCCAAGAGGTCGAAAACATTATTAGTAGCACAAACCCCAGGAAAGCTTCAAGTATTGATAAAATTACTCGTAAAATTCTTGTACAGTTACCTCGTATGCTCAGAAGTCTCCGCTTTATTTTTAACGCCATTTAACGTCTTCAGTACTATCCTACAAAGTGGAAAGTATCTATGATTAGCATACTAAGAATTCCAAGCCTGGGAAGGATCCGACTAAAGTAAAATCATATAGTCTACTACTAACAGCTTCAAAGCTCTTCAAAAATTTGCTGATGGCGAAGTTGGCTCGAATATTGAACGATTCAGGTTATATCCCTATCCTAGCACTATAGAACAAACACACAGATTTGCAAATATCAATACTAAGACGTGTGAAGACGAAAAGTATTGTTCAGCTTTAGTCATTAAAATTTCCCAAGCATTTGATAAAGTGTGGCATGATAGTTTATTGCACAAAATAAAGTTAAACTTGCATGCAAACCGTCACCAGCGTCTTGAAAGCTACTTATGGGATCGGAAATTTTTTCAGACAAGGCATTCTGGGATTTACTTTATAATTGGTTTACGCTTGTAACATGCCAACCAGATATGGAATCCATACTTCAACTCTTGCATACAATACAACCTTCCTGAGCGTTCTTGGCAATAATAAATTCGCTTTACGAAATCTAGAGTAATATATTTCCATATTAGAGAAATGGCTAAAACTTTGGAAACAGTCATGTTCGCCTCCACTGAACCAAAAGAAGGAGATATTTTGAGTTGAACATGCTCACCCATTACTATTAACAATAAAGTAATACCTCAACACAGTGAAGTCAGATACCTAGGTATTCATTTTGACCGTAGACTAACATGGAAGACGCACATCGAGGCAAAAGTAACGCAAATGAAATTGAAAGCAGTGCAAATTAACTGGCTACTAGGCAGAAATTCGACCTTGAAGCTTGATTGTAAACTTTTGCTGTACAACGCGATTCTAAAGCCAATATGGTGCTATGGGGTTCAATTATGGGGCACAGCCTCTGCATCCAACATTGAAAAAATTCAAAGAAGTCAAAATAGAATTCTCCGTAGAATTACAGATGCTCCATAGTATGTTAAAAACTCACGAATCCACGCAAATCTGAACGTACCTTTTGTGAAATCTGAATTTGTGAAGTACGCGACAAGATATATTAACAAACTTGAATTCAATCCAAATCCTCTTGCAGTTAATATTCTTAACTTTGGTGGTCATACCCGTCTGAGAAGGAGGGATACTTTGGCTACCTTTAGAGCTCTAAACAGATGACTGAATTCTGAAATAATATTAGCATAAAAATAAATTTTTGTCCAGCACTGGCAGGACTTTAATCACAATTTTTTTTAGTATTAAGATTTGAATACTTATTGGCATTACATTTTTATGTAGATTCAATAAATAAAATACTAAAGTTAAAAAAAAATGTTTTAAATAATTCTTTTTTATAATAATAACAAGTAAGAGTGTGGTATATTCGCCTGGGTCGAATCTAAAGTAACCTTCGCGGTAGTCACACATATACATATGTATATAGTATATACTACAAATATGCTCGGATATATGTATATGGACCAATATCGTGGAAAAAATATTTTTGCCTTATAATTACCATTCCAAAAAAGATATCTTTCATGGACATTTTCATGGAAAGGTTTGTTTAAGCTATATCACGTTTATATATAAACCGACATCGGAATATTCCATTTTCTGTATTTAGTAATCTTCTTTTATAACGAGAATTGCTTTTCACCAAAAAAATGTTCATGGAAAAACCTGTTCAGGCTATATCTCCGGTATATATGGACTGATATTGGAAGTTTTCATTATCCAAATTTATGTAACCGTATTATTACCAGAACTGCTTTTAAGCAAAAAATGGTTGTTTAAGTTCGCTTACGCTACGCTCTTATGAAAATCCCGGTTTAGTTTATATCTCGGGTATATATGGACCGATATCCGAAAAATTTTTTTTTGCCTTTCAGTCACCATGTTTAATAAGTGTGTGAAATTTCAAGCAAAACAAACAACTTTTTTTCAAAAATTTTCATACAAAATTGCAAAAATTCATGGCTTTTTTCGGAATTTTGAATATATCTCAGCTATACGTTAACCGCTATTACTGAATTTCAATATCAAACACATGGTGCGATGGAGTAATAGAATGGTGAAAGAAAAAAGTTTCTACGTCTAATGGTTTTCTCAGAAACGGTATTTCAACGACCGGCAAATGGACATCTCTTAATCGACTTTTCCATTAGTATAGACATATATATATATATATATATATATATATATATATATATATATATATATATATATATATATATATATATATATATATATATATATATATATATATATATATATATATATATATATATATATATATATATATATATATATATATATATATATATATATATATATGTCTATACTAATGGAAAAGTCGATTAAGAGATGTCCATTTGCCGGTCGTTGAAATACCGTAGTAGGGTATCCAACTCTATTGATTCACTGGAGCATCGACGCAGTGTGGGGTGCGTTACTCTGTTCTATCGTTACTACAATGGATTTTGCTCTGACGAGATTAGGGATCTTGTTCCCGAAACTCGCACATTTTTACGTAGCACGAGTTCATCGTCTAGAGCTCATCCATTTGTGGTCGATTGTCCGGAGAATCGTACTACGCATTACAGAGAGAATTCGTTTTTCAGCCACACGCTTCGTCTGTGGAACAAGTTGACTGCAGAAGTGTTTCCTGTCTGTTATAACGTTGGAAAATTTAAGTCAAATGTTCACAAACACAACTCCCTCTTTCCCCCTCCTCACAACCTATTTTCCTAGTTCTGGTACAATGCACTGCATATGTAAGGGTCATCCCCTGAGTACTGGTCCAATATAAAAAATAAAAAAAAAAATAGAATAGTTTTGAGATACCGAGAATTACTTGAAATGGTTCTGACAGACCAAATATATTTTATTTTACTTTTTTCATTCATTTATTTATTGAATCTCCACAAAGTGAAGTAACAGTAATTATTCAAATCTTAATACTAAATACACAAAATTTATTAAGTCCAGCCAATGCTAGACAAAAATGTTTTATTTTGCAGTCACTATAGGTAAAATCACCTATTTAACGTTCTGATGGTAGTAAGGGTATCCCTCATTCTTAACCGAGAGTGGCCTTCAAAATTAAGTATATTGCGTGCAAGAGGATTTGGGTGAAGTTCCAGTTTACTGATATACCTTGTTGCGTATTTTGAAAATTCGTCTTTTACAAGAGGAACACAGAAATCCTTATGAATTCGTGAGTTTTTTTACGTACCATGGAGCTGCAGTAATCATCTGAAGAATATGATTTTGTCGCCTTTAAACTTTTTCAATGTTAGAAGTTGAGGCGGTGCCCCATAATTGAACTCCATAGCACCATATAGGCTTTAGAATTGCGTTGTATAACAAAAGTTTGCAATCCAACTTCAGTGTCGAATTTCTGCCCCTAAGCCAATTTAGTTGCGCTGCTTTTAACTTTAATTGAGTACCTTTCGCATCGATGTGATACTTCCACGTTAACCTACGGTCGAGATGAATAACAAGGTACTTGACTTCATTATGCTGCGAAATAGGTGAATTGTTGATTCGGAGGGCCGAACATGTTTGTTTACGCAATGTAAATATAACGTGAGTACACTTTTGTTCTCTTAATTAAATTTTCGAAAGTTTTAACAATTTCTCTAATATTGAAATATACTCCTGCAAATTTCGCGAAGCTACTTGATGGTTTTCATGTAAGCTGTAGAATGCTGTGTCATCTGCAAAAGTTGAAGTGTGGATTCCGGATCTCGTTGGCATGTCAGAGGCATAAATCAAATATAAAGTAGGTACCAGTATGCTACCTGGGGAACTCCTGCCTTGATTGGTTGTAAGGGGCTTATAAAATCGCCTTCTCTGATAACAAATTTCCGCCTACATAAGTAGCTTTCCCGAAGCTTGTGAGTGTTTGCAGGCAAGCTTAACTTTATTTTGTGCATCAATCCGTCGTGCCACAGTTTATCAAAAGCTTGGAAAATGTCAATGAATAGAGCCGAACAATACTTTTTGTCTTCGAAAGTCTGTCTTATGACGTTGACTAGTCTGTGCGTTTGTTCTATGGTGCTATGTTTAGCGCGAACGCCAAACTGATGATTGGGGATACATCCCATTCCATTCAATTTTGGAGTCAACTTCGCCATTAACAATTTTTCGAACAGTTTTGAAATTGTTGGCAGTGGATTTATTGGTGAGTATGATTCTATTTTATTCTTCCCCGGCTTGGGTATCACAGTAAAATTAATAGCTACACGAGGTAACTGGTCAAGCATTTTACCAGTAATTTGATTAATAAAAAATGGTTTGTAAATTGACTCACAAAGGCACAGGCGATCTAGCAGCATATGACGGTAATTCGGCTGTATTATTCGCTGAATCATTTGTAATAAAAACGTTTCTTAAATGATCGACATACAACATCCCCTTTTCCGAATCACTTCTTGCCCAGTCACCAGTTGAAGTTCGCAAAGGTGGCTTACCTATTACGGGTCTTTTCAAACCTTTTCTCGCTTTCCACAAGGAATAATCAGATTGAGGAGTACCATCAAGGCTTTACAAACATGTTTTAAGGGAAGTTATTCTGTGGACTTCAAGAATGGCTTCCCAGTTTGAAGTTTTCCGAAAAATCGTTTGAGGTTTTCCGAAAAATCATTAATTCACACATCAATATCCACAGGCGTTCTCAAGGCGATATTTTCAGTATAATGTGTACTGAAAAATTTTTTGTATTTTAGCCAGTTAAGTCTAGTGACGGTCAACGCGGAGCCAATCTCTTTGGGGAATGAAACAAAGATTATAGTAGATGAGTGATCTGATGACAAGTCTAATTAAGGCTCCACTTGCATTCATTCTGAGGGAAAATTTTTTGTAACTCCAAAAACCATAATGTCTGTTCGTTGGTCTGACGGCCAATAAGAGGGGTGTCCACTTGAAATTACACGGCGTCAAAAAGCACACGGCCTTTCGAGGTAATTAAATGTGATCCCAAAAAAGTGTGTTTAGCATTATAGTCGCCAGCCGTTAAAAATCGAAGACTAAATGATTTGAAAAAAATTTGAATATTGGTTTTCTGTTATTGAAAATCGAGACGGTGAGTAAATCGAGGATATAACGATTTTATCATGAAAATGTTCAATACATATGTTTGTTACTTGGAGATACTCCTCACATGTCTCGTTTAGCAAATAGTGCTTAATTCTAGTTTTTATCAAAATTGCCGAGCCTCCGCAAGATCTTCTACGGGGATCTTTAGTATCATATAGTGTGTAGCCATTAATTTTGAAATAGCTGTTGGTTGTCAAATGGGTTTCAGCAATCAGCATTATGTCGATTTGCTTTTCCATAAGGAAGTGCTCAAGTTCATTTTTGTGTTGGCGGATGCCGTTTGCAATCCAGAAACATATTTTTAACCAACTCATTTTTTTAAAATTGCCTGCAAAATAGCGGATTGCATTTTCAGCATTTCCTGCATCATGTTCGTCATGGAAACCGTAAATGTATTTATAGATTGAACAAGAGTCTGCAGAGTTGCCTCAAGATTTCTAAAATTTTGGTCGGAGTTTTGAGGCTTGGGCTCCTGATTCAAATTTGGTTTATCGGATTTTACCACATTCGCATAAGAAATTTGTTGGGGGTTTTGCACGTTTATATGGCTGGTTGACTGGCGTACCTGGGGGAAAATTGCTTGTAGAAATGGTGTTTGTCTGCTGGGGTGGCATATTTAAAAGTGATGGCCTATTTGTCATTGACCTCTTGAAGTGAGTATAGACAGGGCAACCTCTGTAGTTTGCAGTGTGGTTACCTCCACAGTTACTGCATTTTTTAACGTGCACAACGCAAACAGCGGGCAACTTACAATAGGCCTTAGTATGGCCAAATTCTTGCAGTTTAGGCATTGAACGGGCCCTAAACGCTTATGAGGCTTCTCAACGGTAACCTTACGATGCAAAAGAAATTTAAGGTTATAAATTGGATGCACTTTATTATTTTTTAAAACAACATTTCTTGTTTCCAATTCAATCCTAAACATGGGTTGAGGAATTTTTTCACAGTTTCTGATGTTTACTACATTTTTAATTTTAAAGCCATTGTCTTCTAATCCCATTTTTACATCATTCGTATCTACAAAAGGGTCAATCCCTTTTATAACGACCTGAATACCTTTGGGACCTTTAAGCTGATAAGTGTAAAACGATCTTTTCTCCTTCTCCAGAACGTCAGCCAATTTTCGGTATTCATTCTCGTGGTTAATTTGGATTTTCGTTTCATTGATGCTGCCGTGTTTAACCGATGTTACGTTGAAAGTGTATTTGCCGATTGTCGTAATAAGTTGTTTTACCAGCTCATTAGAGGTAGGCTCTCACAAATATATTGGCGGTGGCTTAAAATTTTTTGTTGGCTCATCAGTCCGAAGGATAGTAAACCTATTAGCATCCATTGTCGTGGTAGTCTTATCATCTTAAGCTATTTTGGACTGAGACGACATTTAAGTGGATTTGGGGCTTTGCTGCCGTTTAACCACGGTTATATACCTATCCATGCCTACTTGTGTTTTCGGCTTATCTGCAACAACTGAACAGGTAGATGATTTGTCGCCTGTTGTAATAACTATATGTGGCGAACACGAGAGCGTGCGGTTTCTCTTAAAAGTCACAAAGTTTTTTTTTATAACATAAAATCACTCTTTTTTCAATTATTCCCGTTTTTACTTATTCCGGTTTAATTTTATATCCACCGATCAAAAACAAACGTCCGTTCACTATCGAAGCTAGACCAAATATGTTTAGTTCGAAAACCAAATTGATGATTATGTATACATCCCACACTGTTAACGTTGAATTTCCCTAATAATGTATTTATAATAAACATTATTTGGCACCACACTTTAGTGGTCGAAAAATCGTACCTGTGTCGCTTCTTTAATTTTACCTCGCTGTCAACATAAGAAAAAATGGCTCAGATACTTATTTCCGCTAAAATTATAAGTTTTTTTGCAACTACTACTACTTTGTGCATTCTACGGGTAAGATCATTTTTTTCACCAGATCAAATAAATATACAATTTCTATATACAAATTCTTTTTGGTTTCTTTATTCTTTTTTCTTGTATATACAACTCACGATATTCGCATTCCCGACTGAGTTTCAACATCAATTGGAAATTGTTTAGGCTCAGTGAGATTAAGCTCCTTTAATTGTCCAACTTACAGATTTTCCAACTCCAAAGAGTTCTGAGCTATTCATTTGATCCATCGATCCGGATTATTTTTTTGTAGTGGAAGGAAAATTTACGCTCACTGAAAATACTTAGTTCTGGAATAACAACAAATAACGAGAAACGGTTTCGTTTTATTTCAATTTTGCCTTATGGTTTTATTCGTTTCATAATGGATTTGGTAGTCACACCAACTTAAAGTGCTGTGAAAATTATGTATGTATGTAATTTTTAATTTTACCATTAAAATTAGACGGCATTAAGTGATAATTTAAAAAAGTGAGAACAAATAATAAATAAATAAATAATTAAAATAAGGGGGAAAAATTAACATAAAAATTTGCATCGGTGATACGCTAAAAAAAGATAATTTCTTCAATTATAAATACTTATAATTTTATCATCGGTATCATCATCATCATACAAAAAAAAAAAAGGAGAAGAAGAAAAAAAACGCAATTCAATTTACTAAAGCATACATGAATGTACATACATGCGGTTACAAATGTAAGTCCAAATATTCCGCTTTATTGCAGCATGATTTATTTATCACAACCAATATCTCTTACCCTGTATAAATTACATTCTCTCTTAAATTTTGTTTCACCTCTTTAATTTGTATAATAAATTAAATATCGTGTGCTGTAAAAGACATACATACATACATATTTTAATATACATTGGAAATAATGTTAACTTAGTACATTTTTTTCCTAAATTCCCTTAAAATATTTCGTGAATTTCTTTTTAAAAAAATAACATTTGTTTAATTAGCTTTTTTTTCCTGCAAAAAAGATATACATACATATATTGCAAAATTACGCTATTTATATTAAAATCGCTCTCTTACAAATCAACATTTCAATATCAAAAAAAGTAAAAAGATCTCGTTGGAAACGTATTATTCCAATTATTCGTTTAATCCTTTCGCGACTGCACATACATATATTTTTTCTTTGCATAGACACAATAATTTACATGTGTACATAGAACTGAATTCTTTAAAAGCTTATGAGCTTATTTTTTCCGCAGAACAAGTGGTTACTTAGTGTCCACACCTGCGATAATATCTGAGATGAGAACGTCAAATTCAATCGCAGAGAGAATTCTGTTACGTGTAGACTTAAAATCAGTGTTATCGCAGTCTTATAATAATTTTTATGAGAGCGTTCTTATGAGAAATCTCATGGCAACGATCTTATAAGAAGAGCTGTCAAAAAAACGATTGCGTATGTGTTTGTGTACAATAAGATGCCATTACAATTTGACCGATTATTAGTTTTGCAAGTTTTCTTTTAAAAAACCCCTTTTAAATGGAAAATAATTTGTTTTTATGCATTAAATACATACCATAAGTGATTAATTTTGTACAAAATGTGTGCATATACAAAATTCATATAAGATTTTATTCATCGCAAAGATGTGTTTTCTTCTCGGCTTTCATTGATTTATGAATTCTTATAAGATTAACAAAAATACGTGTACTCCTTGTTAGACATTAAAATGTACATAAAGAAATTCTCTCATTCTGCCGACGTTTTGTCAGATATCATCTCATAGTTAATCGCAGTTGTAGACACTAGGTTACATGATATAGAATAGGTAATATTATATTGTCTATTGTTAAATTTTTTCAATATTTCTACAAGCAAAGCTACTTATTCAATTGGTTACAAGTACAAATTTTCTATATATAAGTATATATATATATATATATATATATATATATATATATATATATATATATATATATATATATATATATATATATATATATATATATATATATATATATATATATATATATATATGTACAACAAGAAGAGTCTCTAGGTTGGGTACATTGATTGAGCTTAAAGCGTTTGAGGTGAGCATCATAATTTTCTACAGTAGAGTTTTGTGCAACTATCTTTTGTTTGTAAAACACTTTTCTTCGTTGTTGGTGATCATTATGTCGCTAGATAATTTCATACGCTTGGCTGATAGTTTGGTAGAGTTCGAGGCTGATTTGAGTGAAAAGCAGTATCCTATCGATTCGGTTTTTGTTGTAGAGGTTCACAAAACTGAACTAAAAGGCATTTGGTCTAAAATTCGGACGGCTTACGAAAAATGTGTTTGCGATGCAGAAAATGCTTTCTCGTTGCCCTCAAAAAGTAACAAATCCAACAAAACACTCTTTGCAGACTTCATGGAATGCATTCAAACACACAATTAAATACAATATTTGATAAGAAGAAAATGAGGAAGACAGTGCTGATAAGGTAACGAGTTTCCAAAGTGGTTTCACATTTTTGTGAAATCTCCTTGGATAAAGAGATTACACGTTTTTGGGAGGTAGAAGACCTGCCTCGCAACCGTCTCATGTCAACGTCTGATAAATTATGTGAAGATTTATTCGTAAGAACTTAACGACGAGACAAGGATGGGAGATACATTTTATCACTTCCTTTCAAAAGTGGCTTCCCACATAACCTACAATTAGGGCAATCTAGGACAAAAGCGTTGGCCCAATTTTTTAGAAATGAGTCCAGGCTTTTGCGGGATGAACATTTTAAGAATGAGTATGATCAGGTCGTGCAAGAATATTTAGAGCTGGGACATATGGCTAAAGTTTCAGCATCAGATAATTCGAAAAGTATAGATAATATTTATCTGCCACATTACGCGGTTATTAAGCCTGAAAGTACTACAACAAAAGTACGTGTTGTTTTCAATGCTTCTTCACCCTCATCAAATGGATTAAGTCTAAATGATATTTTACATACGGGACCTACATTTCAAAATGATCTAACACTTCTCGTGTTGAAGTGGAGATTTTACAAATACGTATTCAACGCAGATATTCAGAAAATGTACAGACAAATTCTTGTCGATCCGTCCCACACACCTTATCAAAGAATAGTTTTTTGTAAGTCTCCAACTGATAGTGTTCAAGATTTTGAACTTAAGACAGTGACATTCGGAGTAAATTGTGCTCCTTACCTTGCCATTCGAACCTTATTGCAACTAGCAGACGTTCAATCCGATTTTCCAAGAGCTAGTTCCATTCTGCGAAATTCAATGTATGTGGATGATGTCTTGTCGGGGGCGCATAGTACTTCAGAGGCTCGAAAGTGCATCAACGAGCTTATTCTAGCTCTGAAATCAGCAGGGTTCACGTTACGAAAATGGACTGGAAGTTCGAAAACAGTTTTATCGGAAATACCAAAAAATCACTTACTGTCGCAGGATTTCTTAGATTTTGAAGACAGCAGTACAGCCAGAACCCTTGGAATCTATTGGAACGCGAAAACAGACTGTTTTTATTTTACTGCAAACCCAATTCCAGATAAATCGAATTCTACAAAACGGGAAGTGCTATCGCATATTGCGAAATTATTTGATCCTGCTGGGTGGCTATCCCCATGTATCATATTAGTCAAAATAATGATGCAGAGAATTTGGATTGATGGCACAGGTGTGGATGAAGTTCTGACTCCCAACACCCTCGTTCAGTGGAAGGTTTTTCTAAGAAACTACCAGCACATAAGCCTTATTCAAGTTCCGAGATGGATTCATTATTCTCCGTATTCGAAAGTACAATTCCACGGTTTTTGTGGCGCGTCCGAACGAGCATACGCTGCAGTTCTGTACATCCGCACAGTTGAAGGGCAAAATATTTCGACATTCCTGGTAACCGCAAAGACCAAAGTAGCTCCTGTCAAAACCTTGTCTATTCCGAGGCTGGAGTTATGTGGAGCTGTTCTCTTGGCAGATATGCTGAATACTATACTTCCAAAACTAGAGTTACAAAAGCATTCCATTTTCTGCTGGACAGATTCTTTCATTGTTCAAAAACCTCCGTGTTCATGGATTACCTTTGTTGCAAATAGGGTATCCAAAATCATCGATATTACTGAGGCCAGCTCGGGGAGGCACGTTTCATCTGAATCTAATCCTGCTGATTTAGCCAGCAGGGGAGTTAATCCACAAGAGATCATGAAACACGAGCTACGGTGGCATGGTCCTCCTTGGTGGCAAGGTTCGCAACTAAATTGGACAAAATATGAGGATCACGTTCTCCCGGAAACAAATATTGAAAAGAAAGCCATACGAGTCAATGTGGCGTATTTCGCCACATTGACTCGTACGTGGAACGATTCTCATCATTTCCAAAAGCGATGCGAGTTCTGTCTTATGTGTATCCTTTTTTCTTTAGCACACATCCAAAGTATCGTTCTAACTTTTCTAAAAAATTAACTCTTGTTACCAGCTCCGAGATTTGTTTTGGCCGAAACAAACTAATATCCGTTTGTCAAAAAGTGCATTACCCTGAAGAATACAAATGTCTTTCGTCTGATCAACCAAACATTCCACCAAATAGTTCAATTTTAAATTTAAATCCTTTCCTAGATTCTGAAGAAATTATACGATCTTGTGGCAGGCTTGAAGCGTCTACCGATCTACCATATAATGAGAAACATCCAATTATTATGCCTTACAACTGTCAGTATTCGAGCCTCTTAGTTAAGTTCATTCACAGCATCACACTACATGGTGACAACCAACTAGTTCTACGATTAATTCGAACAAATTACTGGATTCCTCGTGTTGAAAATTTAATAAAAACAACTATAAACCAATGTAAACCTTGCCTGATTTACAAAAAGAAACAGCTAATGGGTTCGTTGCCACCTGAAAGGTTAGAAATTTCACGACCATTCACCCATAAAGGTTTGGATTTTGCAGGCCCTTTTGACATTACGACATACCACGGGAGATCTAAGAAAATAACCAAGGGTTATGTCTGCGTCTTTGTGTGTTTCGCTACAAAGGCTATTTATCTGGAAGCAACTTCTGACTTAACTTATTCAGCATTTCTTGCCGTTTTTAGTCGCTTTGTTTCTCGCAGAGGCTGTCCACTATATTTACACTCAATATTGGACTCAACTTTGCCATTATCAATTTTTCGAACAGTAGACTTATTGGTATGTATGATTCTACTCTAGTGGGATCCTTCCCAGGCATGGGTATCTTATCAATCATAGACACATTTCACTCTGCAGGATAATACTCGAGGTACCATATAGCGTTAAAAATAAAAAGAATTATTCTAGCTACACGAGATAACTGCTCAAGCATTTTACCAGTAATTTTATCAATACCTTGGGCTTTCTTGGGGTTCGTGTTGCAAAGACATAGGCGGTCTAACTGCATATGTCGGTAGTTCAGCTGAATCATTCGCTATATCATTTGTGGTAAAAACATTTCCCAAATGGTTAACATACACCATCCCCTGTTCAAAATCGCTTCTTGTCCATTTTTCAGTTGAAGTTCGCAAGGGTGGCTTATCTATTACGGCTCTTTTCAGACCTTTTGTCGCTTTCCACAGCGAATAATCGGATTGAAGAGTACCATCAAGACCTTCCAGATAATTTTCATAGGAAGCCATTCTTTGGTTTTCAAGCAGAGTTCTTAATTGAGTTGCGCATTCTTTTACTCTTGTTATTTCTGACAGTTGTTCAATTTCAGACGAATAAGTTCTATTGGTCATATTGCTGGATCTTATATGGCCATTGGTATCATGTTATACGGTTAGTTTAAGGTTTTCAGAAAATCCGTTTATTGACACATCAATATCCTCAGGCGGTCGCAAGGCGATATTTTCAAATATTTTTTACATTTTAATCAATTAACTCGAGTGACGGTCAACGCCAAGTCACAAAACGGGTAACCTACCTCTTGGGGGAACGAAACAGAGATTATAGTGGGTGAGTGATTTGATGACAAATCTAATGAAGGCTCCTCTTGCATCCATTCTAAGAGAAAATTTTTTGCAACTCCAAAATCTATAACGTGTGGGAACTTTCGTTGGTCTGAAGGCCAATAAGAGGGTGTCCACTTGAAATCACATCTAAGCCCATTTTGGAACCGGTGTCAAAAAACATACAGCCTTTTTGGGAAAGTAAATGTGATCCCCAAAAAGTGTGTTTAGCGTTATAATCACCAGCCGCTAAAAATCGAGGCTGTATTCTAATAGCAATTTTTTTTTTACATTTTTTACATTAAAACAAATAACAAAACGTTGAAAAAGTTACATCTTGAGCGCTGGAGATCTTAAAAATTACGTATTTTTGAAAACACACTTATTTAATTTTTGTTTAGCTCTATTTGTACCAGTATTTACTACTATTTATATGCATTTTGTACATAGCGCTGAATAAAAAAACAGCTTGTAGTTTTATTAAATTAAATACACAAAGTACTTAAAGTCTGTATGGCAGTAACATTTGTTATCATTGCAAAGTTTACCTTTTCACACGTTCAGCCTTTCACAAAGACCAACAACAAATAGTTTTTTTTAATTAAATAACTACGCATATGAAAAAAAAATCAGCGGAATTTGTTTCTGCCTTTCCAAACCTTACACTTTACATTCCCAAAATCACCCTTCTATGCCTCCCCCATACGATTGCGAGTGAATAAACACAAATAAATATTTTGCTTTTACGGCAACAAATTGATTTTCATGTCCATATTTGCAATGCACTTAAACATACTTGTATGTACTCGTATACACACATTCGGGTAGAATGCTCCATATTTCAACGTTAATTTATGCACTCATTCATATTTTATTCGGTTCTCATGTTCGTTTACAATTTAATGTATTGTTATGTTTTTTACTGCTACAAAATACAGTAGGAGAAACTGAATCATGAGCAAATTATTGGAGTCTTTTAGTCGTCTATATCTAAAAGTTCTAAAAATCTATTTAAAAACATTTTTGAACCCATCATTTTCGTAAATAATTCAAGAGACTAAAAATCAATTACAAAGTTGCATCGCACTTTCCATTGAACTAAAAATTTACCTAAATACGGTAAAAATTACAAAATGGCCAGTATAAGTATATGAAGAAATGTAGTTTATTATTGAACCCAAGATTTTTTATTCTCATTATTATGATGTTTTTCTTTAGCATTTGTTATTTTCATTTAATCGTTTCAATGGCAAATTTCTTCAATGCGGAATTTTTAATTAAAATTAATCATAGTTAGTATTCTTCAATTAGACTTAAAATTATTGTGAATATTAACGATATGAATAATATTATGTAAACTTGAGTAAGAGATTTCGTTCATTTATCTCTTCTTTTAATTAATTCTTATTTTTGCAGCTAAAGATCCTTTTAGTTATATATAAAAGTTCAGCGATAATAATTTCCGATATTTCGATAACGATTTGTTATCATCGTAAGGAAAATCAAAATTTGTTATCCTGACGATCATAATAAATTATTATCCAAATTTCGAAAATAAATACTGTTGAACTTTTATATAAAACTAAAACGATCTTTAGCTGCAAAAATAAGAATTAATTACTTAAACAAGATCAAATAACTAAATATTAAATACCTTTTCTTGTTCATTTCAATTATTTATTGTATCATCTCTAAAAGAACTAACAATAACGGCCGTATGCAAAAAAAAAACTTAATAAAGCTTGGTAAGTAATTGTTAAAAAAGAGTTCCTAACGATATATGCAAAAACAATTGTTAGCTTACCATTCGTTTGGAAAGTTAACGTTAACTTTAAATTAAATTATTAACATTTTTGTAGCTTAAGATCTTTTGTTGTTTTTTTTTATAAAAAAGTAACGTATTTTTTTTATTTGTTTCGATATTTCGCTAACAGTTTGTTAGCATCGTCAAGAAAATTAAAATGCTAACAAATAAAAAATACGTTACTTTTTTATAAAAAAACAACAAAAGATCTTAAGCTGCAAAAATTTTAATAATTTAACATAAAAGAAGATCAAATAATATTAGGATAAAAGTTAACTTTAAATATTTTAAAGTTGAAATGGGTACACTTTACCTGTACGTTAAAATGACGTTTGATGTATTAATGTCACAATATTGCATTCACCGACCCGGTTGACAAAGCTAACCTGTTGGCAAAAATTTTTGCAAGCAATTATTACTTGCCGGATAGGAGGCAACCACTTCCCGAGTTCGAAAGAGTATCTGTAACTATGCCAAAGATATTTTTCCAGGCTTGAGCATTTAAAAGGGTTTTGGCCGATCTCGACATAAATAGGACTTCTGGACCGGATGGCATTCCAGCACTAGTCTTGAAGTAGTGCTCTTCTACGCTTGCGCGTCCATTAGCACGCCTCTTCAGCATGTTTTACCATGCTGGTGAGTTTGCATCGTGCTGGAAGGTTGCTAATATTACACCAGTCCCCAAAAAGGGTGAGGCTGATAACCCTGAAAATTACCGCCCAATTGCAATTTGATATGCGCTTTCCAAAGTAATGGAAAGTACGCTTAATTACCATCTTATGGGATATCTAGCATCGCATAAATTACTTTGAGATCGCCAATATGGATTTCATAAGGGTCGTTCTACTGGCGATCTTATGGCATATCTCTCAGAGATATGCCATCTCAATCCATCATTTCGGTGAAAGTAAGGTGGTGGCTCTGGATATTTCCAAAGCATTGAATAGAGTGTGGCATACTCCACTACTAGCAAAACTTACTGCTTTTGGCGTCAGTGATGACTTCTCTTGGTTTATATCGATCTTTCTTAGAGACCGCACTATACGAGTTCAAGTTCTTATATTCCTCAACGACCTTCTCTATCAAACTTCCAACCCTATCCACTCTTTCGCGGATGACAGCAGCATTTGTCACTCGTACTCTTTTATTTATAGGCCTAGCCTGACAGAGATCGCTGCCAAGAGGCTAAATATGAGCGATTCACTGAATAGTGATCTTCTATTGATCTCCAAATGGGGTCGTATTAATGCTGTTCATTAACACACAAACCAACGACCGCAAGTGCTGCTTCATCTGTACTCATGGACGATATAAATATTGAGGAATCGGATGCTCTTGATGTTCTTGGAATGAAGATACAGTGTGATGTTCGCTGGACTGATTAAGCAAAAAAAAAAAATTATTAAAAAACCGGTCTCGGGTATTCGAGTACGTAGACCGATATCGGCATTTTTTATTTTCTGTATTTTAGTAACCTCCTTTTATTACCAGAACAGTTTTTAAGTACAGAAAAATTGGTTAAGTTCGCTTACGTGACATATTCTTGAAAAATCGGTTTTGGCTATATCTCGGGTATATATGGACCGATATCGGAAATTTGTATTTTAGTAACCATTCTCCATTACCAGAGCTTGTTTGAAAAAAAAAAATTCTTAAGTTTGCTTACGCGACATATTCATGGAAAAATTGGTTTAGATCTTAAGCAAACAAAATTTTTAAGCTCTCTTACAGTGCAAGCTAAACTCGGGCGTAAAGCGCAACGTAGTTTAATGCCTTGATTTTACGCTGTAGTAAGTACCTTAAACAAAAGCGTTAACGTTGTGCCATGAACAGCATTGCCCAATAAACTTGGTTCATAAAAATCATTAAATAGAAATAATAAAAAGTGATAAAGTCGCTAAATTAGTCTGAAAGCACCAAAAGTGTGATTACTAACGGTCGCAAAAAATCAGTAACATGTGTTTTGTAGCGAACTTTACTGGGAGGCAATAAAGCTTTCTCTCTTACGCTTTGTCAAAATTGGATTTTGCAATTGCAAAGCACTAATGTCGTGCTATTTAGGTTAGTCTTACACATTTTGTATGTGCATGAGAATTTTTGATAGATAAATTACGCTTGACGCGCTATTTTAGGTTGCACAGTTACGCGAAATTTTCATGAAAAATTTGGTTTAGACTATATCTCGGGTATACGAGTATATGGACCGGTATCGGAAATGTTCATGCTATGTATTTTAGTAACCTCCTTTTATAACCAAAACAGCTTTTAAGCAAAAACATATTCTTGAAAAACCGGTTTTGGCTGTATCTCGGGTCTATATGGACCGATTTCGAAAACATTCATTTTCTGTATATGAGTAACCTCCTTTTATTAGCAGAACTGATTTTAAACAAAAACAAGTAATAACTTTCACGATAGTCACGTATATGTATAGTATATTTAAAAATGTGAACAAAATATGAACCGATATCGGAATTTTCTATTTTCTGTATTTTAGTAACCTTATTTTATAACGAGAAAATTTTTCAGCGAAAAAAAATATTAATGGAAAAATCGGTTCGGGCTATATCTCGGGTATATATGGACCAACATCGGAAATTTTTATTTTTCATCTGTATATAACCTTACTTCATTACCAGAACCGCTTTTAAGCAAAAAAAAGTTGTTTCGGTTCGCTTGCGCGACATTTTAATGAAAACGCCGGTCTAGGCTATATCTCGGGCATATATGGACCATATCGGAAATTTAATTTTCCATAATTATATAAAATTATTTCCTTACCAAAACTGCTTTTGAGCACAAAAAATTTGTTTAAGTTCACTTACGCGACATTTTCATGAAAAACCCGGCCTAGGCAATATCTCGGGTATATATGGACCGATATCAGAAATTTTTATTTTCCATATTTATATAACCTTATTTTATTACCAGAACTACTTTTAAGCAAAAAAAAGTTGTTTAGCTTCGCCATTTTGTTGTTTAGCGTCATTTTCATTAAAAGTCCGATTTGGGCTATATCTCGGGTATATATGGACCGATATCGGAAACTTTCATTTTCCAAATTTATATTACCTCATTTCATTACCAGAACTGCTTTTGAACACAAAAAGTTGTTTAAGTTCGCTTACGCGACATATTCATGTGAAACCCAGTCTAGGCTATATCTCGGGTATATATGGACCAATATCAGAAATTTTCAACTTCCATATTTATATAAGTTTATTTCATTACCAGAACTGCTGCGCATTGGCTAAAATATAAAAAATATTTAAGTACTCATTGTACGGAAAATATATCTTTGAAAACTCCAGAGGATATTGATGAGTCAATTAATGATTTTTCCCAAAATATTATAAAAGCTACCACTACAAATTTTAGAAATATGAATAGCAGACCTTGTTCTTCTGAAATCGAACACCTTGTCTCAGAAAAAAGAAGAATCAGAAGAGAATGGCAACTTCGCATTGTGTGAAGTTTGAAGCAAAACAAACAACTTTTTTCAAAAATTTCCATAATAAATTCCAAAAATTGATGGCTTTTTTTGAAATTTTGAATATATCTCAGCTATACGTGAACCGATATTACTGAATTTCAACAGCAAACAGATGGCAATACGGAGTAATAGAAAGGTGAAAGAAAAAAGTTTCTATGTCTAATGGTTTTCTCAGAAACGCTATTTCAACGACCGACAGACGGACATCGCTTAATCCATTTTTTCATTAATTCTGAATCAGAATATATGTATATACTTTATAGGGTCGCAAAAAAACAAACTGTAGAAATTACAAACGGAATCACAAACTTATATATGTATACCCTTTACATTTTTGTGAACGGTATAAAAAATATTTAAGTCCGCTTACGCGATATTTTCATTAAAAAATCTGTTTGGGCTATATCTCGGATATATATATATATATATATATATATATATATATATATATATATATATATATATATATATATATATATATATATATATATATATATATATATATATATATATATATATATATATATATATATATATATATATATATATATATATATATATATATATATATATATATATATATATATATATATATATATATATATATATATATATATATATATATATATATATATATATATATATATATATATATATATATATATATATATATATATATATATATATATATATATATGCAGATTGCGAAATGCAGATTACGATGAATTAAACTTTTTCTTACAACCACGAACTGTATTGATATGCTGAGCACTTCAAGTGCCGCCCCTGATGCGATGGGTGAAATCGTCAGAACTTTTTATAAAATTCTTTTTGAACATATGGAGCAATGCGTACCAAAGGGATCTATAACTGAAACTTCTGGACCTCCTTGGAATACTCGTGGTTTATCAAGAATTAAAAATCTTAAAAACAGACACTACAAAAAGTATGCAAAATCATCATCATCGAACGATTACATAAATTATTGTTTATTTCGAGCGAAATACAACCTAATGGATCCAAGGCTTTACAAGAACTACCTGAACAAAATAAAAGAAGATCTCAAACATAATCCCAAATCCTTTTTTAAGTTCGTTAACTCGAAGAGAAAAAGCTGTTCATATCCTTCCATAATGAAAAATGCCTCTAAAACATCTTCTGATGGAACATTAGCGTCATTAGCAACATGTTTGCAGATTTTTTTGCATCAATTTATTCAGACGTACTACATAATGCATCACAACAACCTTTTTTTTCTGCGCATCATCTACAGTCTATATCATTTGACTATATTACTACTTCTGAGGTTACATATTACATTAATAAATTCAAGCCATCTGTAACTAGTGGGCCTGATGGCATTCCGAATTGTATTTTAAAACACTGTGCGCAGAATTTGGCGTACCCGTTAACTATATTGTTTAACACTTCAATAAAGATGGGATGTTTTCCAAAAGTGTGGAAGGAGTCATATATAATTCCACTTTTTAAGTCTGGATACAAATCTGATATTAACAATTACAAAGGAATTGCAAAGCTTAGTGATATTCCTAAACTTTTCGAGCAATGCTCGATTTCTCATCAAACACAACCGCTTTTGACACCATATCAGCATGGATTTTGTAAAGGGCGTTCAACTACTACAAATCTATTACACCTCACTTCAACGATAAATGACGGTTTTTATAAAGGTCAGGGTACTGATGTTATCTATACAGATTTCAGTAAAGCTTTTGACGGTGTTGACCACGTTCTTTTACTTAAAAAACTTGATGGTTTGGGGTTCTCTAAAACTACTGTAAATTGGCTCAAATCATATCTTGTTGGTCGTCAACAACGTGTACGTTTCAATAATTATATATCTAAATCTATACCTGTAAGATCTGGAGTACCGCAGGGAAGCCATCTAGGATCAATTATTTTTATTTTGTTCATCAATGATCTACCATTTTTTCAACATGTGAGCTCTGGAATCAAAACTACCTCCACCTAGATTTGGACAATTTCTTTAATTGGTCTAAGCAAAACCTTTTAAAGTTAAATTTCAGCAAGTGCAAGCATATGCACTTCTCAAGAAAATCTAACCCCCATGGGCATTTTAGGCTTGGTGGCCATGTATTAGACACAGTTGAAGAATTTCTGGATCTGGGTGTTTTATTTGCTAGAAAACTTACATTCAACCAACACATTAGCTTTTGCTCAAGTAAAGCAAGGGAGGTGCTTGGCTTTGTAAAGCGCTGGTCTAAAGAATTTGCTGACTCCACTGTTGTGAAGCAATTGTATACATCTTTAGTCAGGCCAATACTGGAATATGGCTCGATTTAGATATCGAATTGAGTCTATCCAAAAACAATTCCTTCCTTTCATCCTGCGCAATATCTACCCGAACACTGTAGCCAACTTACCATCCTATCAGTTCAGACTGCAACAAATAAACCTGCCTTCTTTGACAAGTCGTAGAAATATGTTAAATGTCATTTTTGTCTTCAAATCGATTTACGGCAATATCTGCTCGGAGTATCTGGTGTCCAAACTAAATTTTGATGTTCCCCAGCGTAGTCTTCGTCAATATCAACCTTTATCAGTGCTTTATTACCGTCAGAATTATGCGAATGCAGATCCCTTCCGTAGATTATGTTGTTGTTTTAATGAACTGTGCGACCTACAGACGGAGATAGCTTAATCGGCTTTTTTATTAATTCTGATTCAGAACATATACTCTTTATAGGGTCGCAAAGAAAGTTGTAGAAATTACAAACGGAATCACAAACTTATATATACCCTTTACATTTTTGTGAAGGGTATACAAATTTGTAGAAAATCTAAGAGTACAAACAGTAAGAAAAATTGATTTAAAATATTAAATCTCGAAAACTGCATTCAAGCCCACTGTGCACAATTTTTGTCTATTTGTATTAGATAGTGGACAGAAAAAGAAAAACAATGCAAAACATGCTGTTTGGATTGTTATTGAAAAAGTTATTAGTATTTATGCGGGCACAATTTACTTATAAATCGGGTTTTTAAGGCCCGATGTCTCTGAAACCATAAAGCTATGTACACACGGTTGTCAGATGTTACAATATTGTAAGATCTGGCAACATGCTGACAATGCAGTGACAATGAAA
The DNA here is from genome assembly GCA_914767995.1 of Thecocarcelia acutangulata. NCBI lineage: Eukaryota > Metazoa > Arthropoda > Insecta > Diptera > Tachinidae > Thecocarcelia > Thecocarcelia acutangulata. Next base: position 54,815,314 of record OU612096.1, on the reverse strand, counting down.
AATTGTCCCGCAGAAGTAAATTGTGTGCTCAGACGATCGTAAGAAAATCTTACAATTTCATTGTCAGACTATGGTCTGACAAATAATTCATCTGACAACAAAAATTGTCAGTTCACACGGTTGTCAGATTGTTAGATGAAAAAAATTGCCAGACATGTTGTAAGGCATTGCCACTTATGTATATCAACAACGATCTGTTTGGCAGTGTTGCCCATCAAACTTTTTTCTGACAATGATGCTATGTCAGGTGCATTAATTTTATACATCTGACAATTAAAACTGAGCTTACAATACCAGCCAATTATCTGGCAATGCCGACGAAGAGTGTTCTCATGGTTGTCAGATGCCTGACAACATTCTCGTCTTACAGTTGATTGACAATGGTTTTTCTGACAACGTTGTAAGTTAAAAATTGGCAGATCACACGATTGTAATACATTTTCAGACAATTTTACTGGCAATATTGTAAGATCTGACAATCGTGTGTACGTAGCTTAAGCCAAAAAATCTTAAAATTTGGAAAAATGCGCTGTTGGAAAGGAACATAAACACAGTAGAAAATTATTAAAAGTAAAATAAAAAATGTATAACAAGATATATATTAATATAACTGTACATACATACATATTTATATACATAAGAATATATGTATATCCAGTTGACATAATTTGACTTATTGTTCTCAACAAATGTTTTTTAGAAATTTGCGAAAGGCATAACAAAAGCACTCAAAAATTAGAACACAATCTTTTTGCATCTTTACGTGAGGCAGTACAACAAACTCATTGTTTACACATTTGATCCAAAAATAATTAGATCTTGCTGTACCAAAGGCAAAACAAATAGTGTTTATTTGTCAACAAGAGCATTTCTGTATTTCTGCATTTTCCTATTTCTTAATTTCAGCCTCATTAAAATTCTACTCCAAGCATTGACACAAATGATAACATTGTCGGCAGAAAGGAAAAGGAAGCGAAAATAGCAAATAATTTAAATGTCACCAAAAGCACTTTAACTCTTTTGACAGCATCCTTCTTTTCTAACACTAAAAATAATTTATTTATTGCATCAACAACGTATTTGTTTGAGACTTTAAAGACACAATAACAATTGCACGTTTCTGTTAACAAAAAAAGAAGAAAAAAAAAAAAATAATATGAAAATTCTATTTATTCTTATGCATCTTAAAATGCTTGGGGGATAAAAGAAACACACAAACATACGACTGCATACCAATGTATATACATATGTATGTATGTGTGCGTGTGTATATGCATATAACAGAGGTATTTCACTTTTTGTTAAACATGATAACATTTTATGAACAATAGCTAGAAAAGTTGCAGCAAGCAAAAGTGATTGCAGTGTCACCTGTAGTGACATAAAATAAATTTTAGCTGTTCAGATTTTGCATTTTTATGATATACTTTTATGAATATAACAATAGCATTAAAAAAATGGAAAAGTCTGCGAGGTATTTCTTCTTGTGTTGCTATTTTTTTATTCACATCTGATACGAAGTTAAAAAATAGAAACTATTGTTTTTTTTAGAAAACAGTGTCTCAGGAGACAAATTAAGAAAAAGATAGTAAAGATGTAGAATAGTATCACTTGTCAGTGTTGTTCACCGGATTTCAAAAGAGAAAGTACATATATGCAAAAAAAAAAAAAAAAAAAAACAAGCCTTTAGGTGGACCAGTTCTTATTTTAGAAAATTCAGCAACTAGAGAAACCTAAACACATCTGGATATATTAATATTTATTCGACACGTTCATAAAAATTCAAATAAATTTGAAATGAGTTTTAATTCGAAAATTTCATACAAAAATTTGTTTAAATTAATTTCAAATACATATTTATGTTAACTACTGCCTTAACATAATTGCATTTTTTACCATTTTTTTTTTTTTGAATCTTCCAACTAACAATCAACAAAAGATTTAGGTTTTCGTTAGAAACATACGTTTGTACACTAGAATGGGTCGGTTTTGAGAGCGTAAAACTATCTTCGGAGGATTTTATACTATTAAGTCGTTCTACCGCCTCATAGCTGCTTACGAGAAACGCAGACATTTCCGAACACTTATGGAGCTCTCGAGGGCAAGTTAGGGACTCTTCACACAGTGCTAGGGTAACTTCTGGCAAATTTTGTCGAAATTAAGCGTATGAGAATGGGATCCAAACTATCAACGTGAATTCCAAGCGTTTTGAGAATTGCCAGGGAGTCATTTACTGAGGACTGAATCCTTCGAATGGACTCACTGTCCTCAATGGCTGCTGCAAAAAGGAGGTTAATTTGATTATCGACTAGAGCTCGTTTGTTCTCATAGCGGGTTTTCAGAGGATATCTTTGTACGATATCTCAAGCTTCACTCGTTTTATTACGCAGGTGATATAAGGTTTTTTTTTTTTTTTTTTTTAATTATATTATTTATTGAATCTACATAAGAAATGTAATGACAATAAGTATTCAATTCTTAATACTAAAAAAAAAAATTGTGATTAAAGTCCTGTCAGTGCTGGACAAAAATTTATTTTTATGCGAATATATCAGTCATCTGTTTAGAGCTCTAATGGTAGCCAAAGATCCCTCCTTCTCAGACGGGTATGACCACCAAAGTTAAGAATATTAGCTGCAAGAGGATTTGGATGGATGGATGGGCCGAGGCTGTGCCCCATAATTGAATCCCATAGCACCATATTGGCCATATTGGCTTTAGAATCGAGTTATACAGCAAAAGTTTACAATCAAGCTTTTAGGTCGAATTTCTGCCTAGTAGCCAGTTAATTTGCACTGCTTTCAATTTCATCTGCGTTACTTTTGCCTCGATGTGCGACTTCCATGTTAGTCTACGGTCAAGATGAATTCCGAGGTATTTGACTTCACTGTGTTGAGGTAGGTGATATAAGGTGAAAAAATCTTTTTATACTTATCAGCTTAAAAGTGCTAAAGGCCTCCAGGTTGTTATAAAAGGCATTGATCCTTATGTAGACACGGATGAGGTTAAGACTGCACTGCTAGATAACGGCTTTAAAATAAAAAATGTGGTAAATATGCGGAACCGTGAAAAGATGCCTCAACCTATGTTTAGGCCTAAACTGGAACCAGGGGATGTTATTCTCAAAAAGAATGAAACTCACCGAATTTATAATCTCAAATTTCTTCTTCATCGCAGGGTTACCGTTGAGGAGCCGCACAAGCGTTTAGGGCCCGTTCAATGCCTAAACTGCCAGGAATTCGGTCATACTAACGCCTATTGTAAGTTGCCCGCAGTTTGCGTTGTGTGTGGGGAACTGCACGGCACATCACAGTGCAAGAAGCCAAAAACTGATTCAAGTGCTAAAAAATGCAGTAACTGTGGAGGCAACCATACTGCAAATTACAGGGGCTGCCCTGTCTATATCCACTTTAAGCAGTCAATGACAAATAAGCCATCAATTACCTTTAAGCAACCCCAGCAGTCAAACACAATCATTTCTGCAAACAATTTTCCCCAAGTAGGCCAGTCAACAAGCAACATAATCATGCAAAACCCCCAAACAAGTTTCATATGCCAATGTGGTCAAAACCGATACACAAAACTTGAATCAGGAGCCCAAGCCCCAAAATTCCGATCAAAATTTTACCAATCTTGAGGCAACTCTGCAGGCTCTTGTTCAATCCATAAACACGTTTACGGTTTCTATGACGAACATGATGCAGGAAATGCTGAAAATGCAATCCACTATTTTGCAGGCAATCTTAACAAAATGAATTGGTTAAAAATATGTTTCTGGAACGCAAACGGCATCCGCCAACACAAAAATGAAATTAAGCACTTCCTTATGGAAAAACAAATCGACATAATGATGATTGCTGAAACTCACTTGACAAGCAACAGTTATTTCAAAATTAATGGCTACACACTGTACGACACTAAAGATCCCCGTGGAAGGTCTTGTGGAGGCTCAGCAATTCTAATAAAAAATAGAGTTAAGCACTATTTTCTACATGAGACACGTGAGGAGTATCTCCAAGCAACAAATATATGCATTGAACATCTTAATGGAAAAATAGTTATATCATCAATTTACTCACCGCCACGATTTTCAATAACAGAAAATCAGTATTCACATTTTTTCAACACACTTGGGCCTCGATTTTTAGCGGCTGGTGACTATAACGCCAAGCACACTTTTTGGGGATCACGTTTAATTTCTCCGAAAGGCCGTGTGCTTTTCGAAACAGTTTCCCCACTGGGCTTAGATGTAATTTCAAGCGGACATCCCACTTATTGGCCCTCAGACCGACGAAAGATCCCAGATGTTATAGATTTTGGAGTTGCAAAAAATTTTCCTTTAGAAGGGATGCAAGTAGAGTCTTCATTAGATTTGTCATCGGACCACTCACCTACTATAATATCCGTTTCGTTCCCCCAGGAGGTTGGCTCCCCGTTTAGTGACTTGACGTTCGCCATCACTAGAGTTAATTGGCTAAAATATAAGAAATATTTGAGTACTCATTGTACAGAAAATATTGCCTTGAGAACCCCTGAGGATGTGGATATATCAATTAAAGATTTTTCTGAAGACCTTAAACTGGCCGTACAACATGCTACCACTACCCATACAAGATCCAGAAATGTGAGCAATAGAACGTATTCGTCTGAAATAGAGCAACTTCTGTCAGAAAAAAGAACAGTTGGAAGAGAGTGGCAACTTCGAAGGTCTCCCCAGCTTAAAAGCAGGCTACGGGAGTGCATAACTCAATTAAGAAATCTGCTTGAAATCCAAAGAATGGCTTCCCTCAAAAATTATCTAGAAGGTCTTGATGGTAGCCCGCAAACCGACTATTCTTTATGGAAAGCTACAAAAGGTCTGAAAAGACCCGTAATAGGTAAGCCATCTTTGCGAACTTCAGCTGGCGATTGGGCAAAAAGCGATTCTGAAAAAGGGATAGTGTATGTTAATCATTTGAAAAACGTGTTTACTGCAAATGCTACAGTGGATGATGTTGCTGAATTTCCGTCATATGCTGTTAGACCGCCTGTGCCTTTGAGATTTAGTTTTCAAGATGTCGAAAACGTTATAAATAAAGTAAACTCAAAAAAAGCTCCAGGTTTTGATAAAATTACTGGCAAAATGCTTGTACAATTACCTCGTGTTGCTAGAAGAATTCTTTTTTTTATTTTTAACGCTATTTTGCGCCTAGAATACTATCCTGCAGAGTGGAAGGTGTCTATGGTTACTATGATACCCAAGCCAGGGAAGGATCCCACTAAAGTAGAGTCATATAGACCAATAAGTCTACTGCCAACAATTTCAAAACTTTTCGAAAAATTGTTAATGGCGAAGTTGACTCCAATATTGAAAGATGTAGGATGCTGAGGGACATCAATTTCGTTTTCGGGCTAAACACAGCACCATAGAACAAACGCATAAACTAGTTAATGTTATAAGAAAGACTTTTGAGGATAAAAAGTATTGCTCAGCTCTATTCATTGATGTTTCCCAAGCTTTTGATAAAGTGTGGCACGAGGGATTAATGCACAAAATAAAGTTGAACTTGCCTGCAAACACTCACAAGCTTCTGGAAAGCTATTTATGCGGCCGGAAGTTTGTTATCAGAGAAGGCGACTTTATAAGCCCAACTCAGCCAATCGAGGCAGGAGTTCCCCAAGGTAGCATTCTGGGACCCACTTTATATTTAATTTACACTTCTGACATGCCAACCAGATCTGGTATTCACACTTCAACTTTTGCAGATGACACAGCATTCTGCAGCGTACATGAAAACCATCAAGTAGCTTCGCGAAATTTCCAGGAGTATATTTCAATATTAGAGATGTGGTTAAAACTTTGGAAAATTAAAGTTAATGAACAAAAGTGTACTCACGTTACATTCACGCTGCGTAAACAAACATGTTCAGCCATCCAAATCAACAATTCACCTATTCCGCAACAAAATGAAGTCAAGTACCGTGGTATTCATCTCGACCGTAGGTTAACGTGGAAGTCTCACATTGACACGAAATTCACTCAGTTGAAATTAAAAGCAGCGCAATTAAATTGGCTTATGGGCAGAAATTCTACATTGAAATTAGATTGCAAACTTTGGTTATACAACGCAATACTAAAGCCTATATGGCGCTACGGAATTCAATTATGGGGCACCGCCTCAGCGTCAAACATTGAAAAAATTCAAAGGCGACAAAACAAAACTCTTCGAACAATTACTGCAGCACCATGGTACGTAAAAAACTCCCGAATTCACAAGGATCTGTGTGTTCCACTGGTAAAAGATGAGTTTTCAGAGTATGCGACAAAGTATATCAGCAAATTGGAACTTCACCCAAACCCTCTTGCACGAAACATACTTAATTTTAGTGGTCACACTCGGTTGAGAAGAAGGGATACCGTTGCCACCATAAGAGCGTTAAATAGGTGATTCTACCGATATAATTGGCGCAAAATAAAACTTTTTGTCTAGCATTGGCTGGACTTAGTTAATTTATTGTATTTAGTATTAAGATTTGAATACTTATTGTTAGTTCACATTGTGAAGATTCAATAAATAAATAAAAGCTAAAAAAAAAAGGTGATATAACTTCGTGACGGGCGTGAGTTTCAAATGATTTATATAGAATTCTGTGAAAATGTCACGAAATGAGGGCCACTGTTCATAACTTCCCTCAAACACTTCTGAGTCACAAGGGGGCAACTTTATGCAATCCGAGTTGTCTTGCATCATTTTGTGCTCCAAAAAGTGACGTTACCCAATTTATTATGGCTTTTCAACGAGTCTACTATTTGAGCAGTGCAGCCATAGTACAGTTCCACAGTCTCTTCAAACTTGGCATTAACTTCTCTATATTCAGGAGCTATGTCTTTTCCTCTTGACAACATAACCGCCTCATAAGAAGTATCAAATCTTGCCCACCTTTGAGCTTGACTTCAAGCAGCGCCTCGCGTTGCTCTTCAATGGGTGTTCCAGTCAACCTGCAGAATTGAGCATTGAGGTTTATCTTGGTTTTCGGGATTAATTATTCTTGAGCATGGATATGAATTCGGGAAAAATTAAAACTAGGGCTAGATTTTTTTTCTATTTTTAATAATTAGGGTAGAGATCGAAGGATAGGAACTATATAGCAATAGATAGAAAATCGAGTTTTAAAACAATTGTTGTGGTTGAGAACTACAGAATAGCGCTCGAGATATTTTACCAAGATTTTAGCCTTTTCTGGCTTCGGTATCATGGTAATCATACACACCTTCCAGCAAGATAATATTTAAGGCGCAAAATAGCGTTAACAAATAAGAGAATTCTTCTAGCTACACGTGGTAACTGCAGAAATATTTTACCAGTAATTTGATCAATACCTGGACCTTTTCTGGGGTTTATGTTACGGATATTTTGTTCTACGTCTTGAAAACTAACGGGCATGTTCTGACACTCGCGTGACATTTGCGATTGTGACTTGAACTCGCAAGAAGGGTGTTCTGTAAATCGCAATCGCCAGACTACTGGCGAGTTCAAATCGCAATAGCACACTGAAGTGAACTGCTGAATTTAAGCTAAAATAAACTTTAAACAAAGAATAAAATTAATAAATAAAATTATATATGTTTTCTTTTTGTTTGTACTAAAACTAGTCGATTTTTATTGAAATTTTTATTAAATAAATGAAATTTTAAAAAAGGTCCTTGGTTTGTTAATTTTGTCTGTCTATGCACTCGCGATTCGAGCAAGCAGCTGATCAAGAAGAACATCGAAAAATGTTTGTTGTCAGTGACGTGAATAAATTAAATGAAGTACTCGGCTATTTTGCTGAGGATGCTAGATAAATATATTTGATGTTGAAAAAATGCACAGTTTTGTTTTAAAACATGTTACATAACTTTAAAATATTTGTAAGAACAGTTTCAGACATGATTATGTGTAATAATAAATACATACAAGAACAAAAACTAATGGTTTTGCATCGACTACGCACAAAGAAAATATTCAATATTAAAAGTAAATAAGTTTGATGTTGTTGGCTAATTTTATTCAAAAATATATTAAAGTTTATTTATTTCATATAATGTAAAGTACTTGTTCATTGAACGGTTTGTTAAGGAATGATTAAATAGAATTATATACATACTAATATTCTAGGCGCAATTAATTTGACAATTGGAAAAAACATAGAATCTGCATACAATGGTTGATTAAATTTGGGTTGCTTAATTCAGGGTACGGAACTATTCAACAATCTACCCCACAAACCAAATGATATTAACATGTCATCGACATAAAGAGCAATTAAAAAAATATTATTATCATTTTTCTTTAAATATACACAAGTGTCAGACTTGCATCTCAAAAATCCCATTTCAATTAAAATATCATTTATTCTTTGGTGAGTGGTACAACGCCCCGCTTGTTTCAACCCATATAAGGCTTTTTTTAATTTACATATAGACGTCTTCTTCCAAATGTCCATTTAAATATGCTGCCACTATATCCACATGGTTCACCAACAACTTGTGTTTTGCTGCTAGTGCTAGTAAGAGCCTTATTGTAGAATGTCTTACCACTGGCGCAAACGTTTCTTCATAATCAACGTTATATCTTTGCGAACATTCATGAGCCACTAATCGCGCTTTGTATTTTTCAATAGTACCATCAGCGTTATGTTTCAGGGCAAACACCCACTTACAACCAATAATGTTTTTACCAACCGGTTTTTCGACTAGTTCCCATGTTTTGTTTTTAATTGAAGAGTTGTATTCAATTTTCATAGCTTCTATCCAGGGCTTCTGCCACAGTATTGGGATTTTCAATAATTGAATTTAAAATTTGTGGTTCTGTGCAATAAATTTTTTTAGGTCTACCCTTACCACCATCTTATTAATTTTGGTCTGCCACGTTTTCTTTTATGTGCCACATTATCACTAAATTTTTCATCAGACTCACTAGTTTCACTTTGCATTTCGATATCTTCAAATTGCCTTTGTTGTTCTATTTTAATATGACTTGTTCTTGGACCATTATCTTCGCTACAATTTTGTTGCAAACGATTTTCAAATTGATGTTCAATATCGTTGTTTGGTTTTTCATTACCTTCTTCATTTTCACTTTCATCAGCTGTTTTTGTATATTTCATTGGGACAATTTCAATAAATTCTTTGTTTACTTCTTGTTGTATATACAAGTCATTCTCAAAAGATTTTTCAAAGAAAATGACATCTCGAGCACTAATTACTTGCCTTGTGGTTTTATTATACAAGCGATACGCTTTTGTGTACAATTGGTAACCGACGAATTTCATTTTTGTACCTTTGGGCAAAAACTTTCCACCTTTAGGCTTTGGCCCTTTCTTTAATACAACTGCATCGCAGCCAAATGTTTTCAAATGAGCTACACTAGGCTTTTTACCGCACCATTTTTCCTATGGAGTAACATCTCCAAGAACTTTAGTTGGAACACGATTCCTTAAATAAGTAGCGGTATTAACGGCTTCTCCCCACAGGCTTTGTGGTAAGCCAGAAGAATTTAGCAAACACCTTTCCATTTCAACAAGTGTTCTGTTTGCCCGCTCAGCTACACCGTTTTGTTGAGGTGAATAACCAATCTTTGTTTGATGAACAATCCCTTTATTTGCAAAATAATGCTTAAATTCAGAATTTATAAATTCCTTGCCGTTGTCACTGCGAACAACTTTTATTTTGCGGCCTGTCTGCTTCTGCGCGAGCCCAGCAAATTGTGTAAATGCGTCAATAGCATCACTTTTTTCTTTTAAAAAATAAGTAAATATGTACCGTGAATAATCGTCTATGAATGTCATCAAATACGATGATCCACCTACAGATTTTACACCAATTGGACCACATAAATCTGTATGAACCAGCTCAAAAACATTTTTTGTTTGAATACCTGAATAGCTTTTGTATGGTCTAGCTGAAATTTTATTTTGAGCGCTTGTAAAGCACTCTATACTGTTTGGTATTTTCACTTCCAGGTCCTTAACCATATTTTTATTTATTAGTTAATTTAAATCATTTAAATTTAGACCTTAAATGTTTCTGCAATTTTTTCATCAGTAGCTCCGTAAACGACTTCAAAATATTTCTTTTCAATTAAATCTACAACAAACAAATCATATTGTATATTTGCTGTTATTATTATTTCGTTTTGTTAACTTTTCATTATTGCTTTATTTACAGCAAAATGAACATTATGTCCGGCTTTTATTATTTTATTTATTGACAAAAAGTTTGAGAGTAATTTAGGAACATACCATACGTTGTTTAATGTTACTGTACAGAAATTGGTTTTTAATTTTATTTTACCAATACCTTCCGCATAAATTATTTCGCCTGATGCCAAAAATATTTTTTGTTTAGTTATTGTTAACCTCTCAAAGTATTCTTTCCCGTTGACCATATGCGATGATGCACCACTGTCTAAAATCCATAACTGTGTTAAATTAAGTTCATTCTCTTTTAAAGAGCAAGCAAAACCATTTTCTCTTCTTTCATATGTTTGTTCTTTGCATTGCGATCGAATGTGGCCCTTTTACCACACCGAAAACATTTAAAACTGTTGTTGTTGTTATTGCTGTATGCATTAACATCAGCATTTCTCTTTTCTGTTTGGTTAAACTTCTGTTGGGAGTTTTTAACATAATTATTTCTGTAATTGCTCTTACTGTTTAAATTCATTTTATTTCTTTTATTTTCTTTACGTGAATTTGCCGCAAAAACAGTTTCATTCGTTTCATCAACTTTATTATTATGTCTCATTTCTTCCTCTAAAGTTTTTGCAATTAATTTATCGCATTTAGGCAATGTATCACGGCTTCCAATAGCCGCTATAAAACCTTCCTTTTCATCGGGAAGACTACAGAGCAACATAATGGACAACAAATCATCATTAAGTTGGGTTTCTATTTCTTTTAAGCCATCAACAATTGAAACGTACTCATTAACTTGTGCAGCAAATTTCTCATTCGAGTTAAACTTAAACCGGACTAACCTTTTGAACCAGCTCACTTTTCTGGACGCTGTGTCTGCTTTATAAATGGAACTTAATGTATCCCAAGCTTCCTTTGCGGTTAAACAGCTTTTTATTAAAATCAATTGATTTGGTTTTAAACTCAAATTGATAGTTGCTAGTGCCTTTGCATCAGTCTGAAGCCATTTTTCGGGACTTTCTTTTGGACAAGTCTCTGTTACAGTTTGCCAAAAATCTAAGGTGATAAACAAACTTTTTATTTGGTTGGACCAAGTTGCATAATTATCGCCACTTAACTTCTCAATGCTCGATACCGCAGACGACATAATGTTAACTTGTTTTTAGCTCCGGATAAAACAATAAAACCAACTCCTGGGCCCATAACCTTTGCTGGCTAATTTTATTATGTTGACGGGGTGGAAGAACGACAAATCAAATTCCTTGAAGTCAAAAGTGAAACACCGTGTGTTTAAATTCAAAAATATATTAAAGTTTATTTATTTCATATAATGTAAAGTACTTGTTCATTGAACGGTTTATTAAGGAATGATTAAAAAGAATTAGATACTTACTAATATTCTAGGCGCAATTAAATTGACAATTGGAAAAAACATAGAATCTGCATACAGTTTTGAAAACGATTATCGTGGGTACCTGCCAGTATGGCCTTACCCCACGGTAATCTAGTCGCCGGGTGAATACAATGCGTCTACAGCGCCCCATACATGACAAACTGTCATGCATGAGTACCAATTCGATCACATGTTGTTTGGACATGATCTCCCCCTTGGTTAGCAGCGGAGCCTTTCTAATACTCCTTCCGATCTATGGGTCACGGCACCCGGTTGCAATGCAACTCCCCACCGAGCTCAATTGAACTCTCCCCGTGATTTGGGTTTAAACCACAACCACCACGATACTCTCCGAAGGGCCGCACCATAACCGGGCAGGAAAAAGTTCCTGGGGCTCCCGGTTCCCGTGGTACCAGATTTAAGTCTCCGGTCAGACTTCGTAGCCCAAAGGCTACTACCAGTAGAGCGCCAAACGGCTCGGGGACTGGCGACCCCCTGCAACAAACTTACACACCATACAGCTCAACAGGAACACAGCAATGACAGAAACAGCAACATAAAACAGGAACAACAGGAACGTCGGTGACAAGAGCAGAAACAGCAGCCACACCGTGAACCAACTGCATCACCCGTTACACAAAACACACCCGGGTACACAGCACAATAAACAACAAAAACATTCAACATTCATCCTCACGGATGAGCACATTGGCCACCCCCCTGCGGCCCAGCCCTTTACAATACGAACAAAACAAAAACAACAATTAGACATGACCCCCCTCACGGAGGGACTTACAAACAAAACAACCTTGCCAACACTCTGTAACCAAACATCAAACAGCAACCTACAAAACAGCACACATGATGACAAACCGGAACACCAGGAACACAGGAACTGCGCTCTATGCTCCTCATGGTTGCCTACACTAAGACTTCAACCCCCACCGCAACCAACTCCGCCAACAAAAGACGCACACGGTCCCGCACGAACCTGTGGTTCAACAACAACGGTCCCAGCATGGCAACAACAGGGAGGCTACCCTCCCTACCTTGGCCTCCGTCTAAAAACTTCACGGGCATACAATGGTTGATTAAATTTGGGTTGCTTAATTCAGGATACGGAACTATTCAACAGACGTCACTATAAATCACATTAAAAACTATTGCCGCCAGTTATTTTGAAAATATAAAACATGTAAGTAATTACATAAATAGATAAGTAAAATTAAAAAAATTATGTATAAATGCAATTTAAACTTTTTTGTGCAGGTCGAAACAAAAGTCTGCCGAGCAGTCTCAAGTCTTTTTATTATTTATATTTTAATACATATGTATATGTATTGTTTTGCTACAATACAGTGTAAATCAAGTTAACCAATATTGCATTAATAGTGTAGAAACACTATACACATAAGTACAGATAGCAAAAAAGCCTATGTACATATATAACTTATAACTATTCATTTATGTAAGTTCTGTGTAATATTTGTTAACATATCTTGCTTAGACTTGGTGTGATTGGAGAAGGAGTACAAAAACGCGATTGGCGGAGAATGAAGCTTCTATAAAGAATACTGGTGGAGGAGATTTTCAACAGCATTACCTTTCAACGGTACAGGAGCAGTTGGCAATCATATGCGGTATTTTTCAAGCCGTTGAATAAGTGGCTGCAAAAATTTAACAAATTAATGAAACTTTAAAAGATCAACCACGATATTTACGAGTAAGAAATCTCAACAAAAACATTGACGAACTCCGTTGAACAAAAAAGAAAGAGTTTGAGAAAATAAAACGGCACCAATCAAAAATGGAAAAGATTGCTATTTTTTTTTTTTTTTTTTGTCTTGGACCAGTACTCAGGGGATGACCCCTACATATGCAGTGCATTGTACCGGAACTAGGAAAATAGGTTATGAGGAGGGGGAAAGAGGGAGTAGTGCTTGTGAACATTTGACTTGAACTTTCCAACGTTATAACAGATAGGAAACACGTCTGCAGGCAACTTATTCCACAGACGAAGCGTGCGGCTGAAAAACGAATTCTCTCTGAAATGCGTAGTACGATTCCCCGGACAATCGACCACAAATGGATGAGCTCTGGACGATGAACGCGTGTTACGTAAAAATGTGCGAGTTTCAGGAACGAGATCCCTAATCTCGTCAGAGCAAAATCCATTGTAGTAACGATAGAACAGAGTAACGCACCCCACACTGCGTCGATGCTCCAGTGAGTCAATAGAGTTGGATACCCTACTGTCACCGATAAGCTTCTTCGCCCTCTCCTGCACACGGTCGAGTAACCCCAAAATAGACTTTGAGGCACCGGCCCAAACATGAGAGTTGTATTCCATTTTCGGTCGGATGTAGGTGGTATAAATAGTAAGGAGATCGGATGGAGTGAAGTACATCTTACACCGTTTCAAAAAACCGAGGCACTTGAATGCTTCTTTAGAGACATGAAAAATGTGATCATTCCAGCGAACATCACACTGTACTTTCATTCCAAGAACATCAAGAGCACCCGATTCCTCAATATTTATACCATCCATGAGTACAGATGAAGCAGCATTAGCGGTCGTTTGTTTGTGCGTTAATAAACAGCACTGGGTCTTACGAGCATTGAAGTCAACCCTGTTTTTGCGACCCCATTCGGAGATTAATAGAAGATCACTGTTCAGTGAATCATTCATATTTAGCCTCTTGGCAGCGATCTCTGATAGGCTGGGCCTATAAGTGAAAGAGTATGAATAGCAAATGCTGCTGTCATCACTCTTTTGCAGATAGGATAGGATTGGAAGTTTGATAGAGCAGGTCGTTGAGGAAGATAAGAAATAGGGTAGGAGAGAGAACGGAGCCTTGCGGTACCCCTGAATTAATCTTGAACTCGTTTGATGAGACCCCATCTATAACAACTCGTATAGTGCGGTCTCTGAGAAAGCTCGATATAAATCGAGAGAAGTCATTACCGACACCAAAAGCAGTAAACCATGCCACATTCTGTCAAACGCTTTGGAGATATCCAGAGCTACCACTTTGCTTTCGCCAAAATGATGGATTGATTGGCACCATTTCTCAGAGAGATATGCCAAAAGATCTCCAGTAGAGCGACTCTTACGAAACCCATATTGACGATCGCAAAGTAATTTGTGCGACTCTAGATACCTCACAAGGTGGTAATTAACCATACTTTCCATTACCTTGGAAAGTGCAGAGCAAACTGCAATTGGGCGGTAATTTTCAGGGTTATTTGCCTCACCCTTTTTGGGGATTGGCGTTACACTAGCAACCTTCCAGCACGATGGGAACTCACCATTATGGTAAAGTTTGCTGAATAGGCGTGCTAATGGACGCGCAAGCGTAGAATAACACTGTTTCAAGACCAGTGCTGGAATGCCATCCGGTCCAGGAGCCTTGTTTATGTCGAGATCGGCCAAAACCCTTTTAACTGCTCGAGCCCGGAAAAATATCTTTGGCATAGTTGCAGATACTCTTTCGAGCTCGGGAAGTGGTTGACTGCTTTCCGGCAAGTAAGAATTGCTTGCAAAAATTTCAGCCAGCAGGTTAGCCTTGTCAACCGGGTCGGTGAATGCTTGGTCATTCTTTAAGAGAATTGGGATTGACGAACTAGCACTATTCTTTACTCTCTTAACGAAAGACCAAAAGGTCTTACTGCCCCGGAACGGAACGAGCTAAAATTGCAAGTTTTAAACTTGAAAAGTTAAAAATGGGTATAATAGACGACTAGACATTATTCGTTTTGTGAAAAATATTTTTATCGAACCCATTTTTTAAGTTTTCAAATGAATTTCTTAATTTTGTTTTAATATTAACCGATCTCTCTCTTGTAAAGGAAATTTCTTTGCAGCAGCAATATTTGCCGTAAACGAATTTATTTGTTGTTTATAATTAGATCTCGCTGTGATTATTAGTGTATTTGAATTACCTTTATTTTTTTAGTAAATTAATTTTTATGTTAATTTGTTTTGTTTTTATAATTATAAAATAAAAATTTATTTTTTTTTATTTAAATTTTATACTTAACCTAAAGATATCACACAATTTACAGAGTTTTAGTCATTATACTAAATTTTGATCTATAAAATAATATTTAGCTCATAAAAGGATAATTATTATAAAAATTATTTTACTTCAGAAGAAAGTAATTTTTTAAAAAACCGCTTGTTTCATATTTTACATGAATTAGCGTAAATGAAAAATGTATGTAACAATCATATACACTCATGCACGCATAAATAATTGTACGTCATATATACACATTCAAGCAAGGTGCATTAACGTCTACACGGTGGCAGCACTAGAGCAAAATTAAAACAATACAACAAAAGCAGGCATCTGGTAAGCTATGTTTATGAAAAATAATTCTAACTTTATTCACAATTAAAACTATGAATGTACATCTTCATAATTATAAATTATTCTTATTTAAATTATTTTTATGTTCACAAAATAATTTTTATATGTTTAATTCAGAATAAAACACTAAATTCACTTTCAAAAATGTAAACAATATATTTGACGTAAATAGCTTCCTATATTGCCAGTAGCAAAAAATTGTCACATGACGTAGCGCTGCTACCTTGTAGATGTTAATGCACCTTGCTTTTAAGTATATACGCAATACGTGTGTATGGTGATACAATCAATTAAAAAATTATTTTTTCGATAATAAATTTTATATTATTTTCTTCGTGAAGATCTTTGGTAGAGAAATGTCATGGTAAGCATCATTTTCAATAGCTTACTTTGACAGATTTGAATTTTTTAATGTGGGATATTGCCCAAACACCCCACATAGGAGAAGCATACAAAATTATAGATTAAAAAATTACTTTAGCCAAGATTATTTTGTTATCACGACTTAAAAATTATTTACGCCCGATTAGCGGATATAACATTGATTTTGCTAAATTGAATTTTTCAATCTGTTTCTTGATATGTGGTTCAAATATTAGTTTTTATCCAGTAAAGCTCCTAAATATTTAACATTATCACTCCATTGTACATTAGTGCCATTGACTTTGAGATGACTTGCTGGGTAAAAACACAAATTTCTTCTACGTGTAAAAAATAGTGCATTTGTCTTGCTTTCGTTAATTTTGATTTTCCACCTGTGGAAATATGCTAAAAGTTAGCTTTAGATCAACTTTTTTTTTAAGTTTGCAGCAATATTTTGTTACTGATGTGATACATATAAACAAGTGTCGTCAGCATATGCTGCACATACTACTTCGCTAGGTTGTGGCATATCGGAACAGCACAAATTGTGAGATATAGCGTAGACCGGGTTTTTCATTAAAAAGCCGCGTCAGCGAAGTTAAACAACTTGTTTTGCTCAAAACAGTTTTGGCAATAAATTAAGGTTATATAAATATGGAAAATGAAAATTTCCGATGTCGGTCCATATATACCCGATATATAGCCTGATCAGATTTTTCCATTAACATTTTTTTTTTTTTTTTTTGCTGAAAAGCAATTCTCATTATAAAAGAAGGTTACTAAAACACACAAAATGGAAGATTTCGATATCGGTTCATATATAACCGAGCATATTTAATTCACATTTTTAAATATACTATACATATGCGTGACTATCGTGAAGGGTATTTTAGATTCGGCCCAGCCGAATATACTACACTCTTACTTATTTTTTTTTTTTCAATTTTCTTAACGTCTGTACATTTAAATTTTTTTCAAATCATTTCTTGCTTAACATCTTCGGCATTTTTGTCGAACAAAACAAATTTTAATGGTTTATCATATATAGATTGGTGTATAAAAAACTGACAGTTGTGATCTTTTAATATTGTAATAATAGCATTAAATGTTTCTTTTGTTTCACGAAAAATGTTATTACCAATTGATATTTTTCTAATATAATATTTGGTCAAGCCAGAGTTTTTATACATTTTATGAATCTGTTCACTGTTGTGAGAAAGCACTTTAATAAGTGATATAAATTCTTTAACTTTTGAATGTTGTACGGGAGTATCTATGTTTTCAGCATTGTCATCAGTACTCAATGCTTGAAATGGAGTCCAAAAATTATATTGACTCATTTTTAAGTCAGACGCGTCAACCGTAGACTCTAAGTCCTCCGGTTTGGCATTAGAACGCCTTTTAGAGATTTTGATACATGTAATAAATTATTCGCAAAAGAGATTTGTCACAAATCGCAGAGATAAAGAAACGTCAATCACAGTCAACAACCATGAGAGAACTGGTAAAATAATATTTTATATCACAGATACAGCAATATTATCTCTTATTTGAGCAGCTTCGATATTATTTTGCATTCCATCAATGCTTTCTTCTATTTCTTCATTTTCTTCTGGGTATATTTCGGTACCTTCTATAAGAACATTATAATACTTACATATGTTGTGCTGCAGAGCGCAACAAACCTTTGTGATTTTCATAACTTTCAACAAAACGTATGGAAGGCCATTATATTTCGCGCAGATGAATGCTTGAAGTTAAATTCGTGCCGCATTGAACCAAATGTGGCAGATTTGTATGGAACCATAACAAAGGGTAGTAAGGCGAATCAGCTAATAACGAACAGTTACGGTTGCCGTTGGAATACCTCTCAGCAAAGTAGGTATGAGCATCACTTACATACGTTCCAAACAAAAGCGTCATGACATGAACCAGGCCTTGATGCATCTACCGCAAGAATTTTCATTTGGTAGTCACAAATCTACGTGTTATATACGTGTTTTTGTTATTTTTAAATTCAATAATTCAATAAAATAATAATAATTTTTAGTGACTTGTCAACGCCAAGTCACTAAAAGGGCAGCCAACGTCCTGGTGAAAATCTAATGAAAGCTCCACATGCATCTTTTCTAAAGGCAGATTTTTTGTAACTCCAAAATCTATAACATCTAGCATTTTTCCAATAAGTGGGATGTCCGCTTGAAATCACATTTTGGAAATAGTGTCAAAAAGCGCAGGGTCTTTCGGAAAAATTAACCATGATCTCCAAAAAGTTTGCTTAGCATTATAGTCACCTGCGGCTAAAACGCGAGAATCTAGTGATTTGAACAACTGTGAGTACTGTTTTTCTGTTACTGAAAGTTGGGACGGTAAGTAAGTAAATCGAGGAAATAAATACTTTTCCATGGAAATGTTCAATGCTTGGAGGTACTCCTCATATGTCTCGTTCAGTAAACAGTGTTTAATTCTGTTTTTTGTTAGAATTGCTGATCCCTCCCAAGATCTTCCACAGGGATCTTTAGTCTCATATAGTATATAGCCATTAATTTAAAATTAGCTTTTGGTTGTCAATTGAGTTTTAGCAATCATCATTATATCGATTTGCTTTTCAATAAGGAAGTGCTCAAGTTCATTTTTGTGTTGGAGGATGCCGTTTGCGTTCCAGAAACATATTCTTTAATAAATCATTTGCTTAAAATGGATAGTAAATTAATGGATTGCATTTTCAGCATTTCCTGCATCATATTTGTCATAGAAACCGTAAATGTATTTATGTCTACAAAGTTGTCTCTAGATTACTAAAATTTGGATCAAACTTTTGAGGTTTGGGCTCCTGGTTCAAGTTTTGGTCCGATTTAACCACATTATCATATGAAAATTGTTTGGAGCTCTGCGTGTTTGTGTGGTTGGTTGAATGGCATATCTGGGAAAATTTGTTTTTAACAATTACATTTGACTTGGTATGCTGGAAAAATTAATGACTTACTTGTCATTTACCGTTT
This sequence comes from Thecocarcelia acutangulata, assembly GCA_914767995.1. Taxonomy (NCBI): domain Eukaryota; kingdom Metazoa; phylum Arthropoda; class Insecta; order Diptera; family Tachinidae; genus Thecocarcelia; species Thecocarcelia acutangulata. Next base: position 54,796,025 of record OU612096.1, on the reverse strand, counting down.
ATAACGGGCAACCTCTGTAATTCTCAGTGTGGTTACCTCCACAGTTACTCCATTTTTTAACACTCTCGTCAGCCTTTGATTTGTTATACTGAGATGTGCCGTGAAGTTCGCCAAGTAGATACAACACAATTGCATGAAAAAAATATAACGGCTGTAACCATGCCGTCATGGTTTAATGTGTTATCTAAATTTGAGGCAGCTGAGATGTTTACGATTTAGTTTTGACAATTCAAAAAACATAGTTTAAAAAGTCCTATTACTTTATGGCTTTTTTCTTCGAATTGCAACTACAAAACTTTTATTTTGTCATAGAATAATAGGTCATAATGCGTGATATTATATCGTCAGAATCCCCCAATTGTTTATGAATATTTGCACTTTTAAAAAAAGTTTCTGTTTAGACAAAAACGACGTTTTTAAAATTGACATAAATGTTGCCTTTGGAGTTGTCTTTAGATGTGTTTGCTGTAAAATCGCACACACGTCCTAGCGACGTCACGTCTGAGGTGTTTCCAGCCCCCCATATAGCTACTAAAAGTCTATTCTTTCCTACTCTAAGGGAGAAAATCTATCCGTTAACTACCTGTACATTTCTATCTGTTGGACCCTACGTGTCCCTGAACTGCATGTAAACAAAGCCAAAAAATTAAGTTAGACTTAAAATAAATACCTATGTATGTATGTATATAAGAAAAAAAAATCCAATAAGAGCAATTTAAGTAGACCAGTGATGGACATCACTGGACTGGAGATGGAGTCAAACAGTTGTTCATAAGCAACGCCTTCTTTTTCTTATGCTCTTTAAATTAATCGTTCAACAGTTGTTGGCGAATGCACATGTTCGCTAGATGTTCAGAGCTTTTTTCCAATTACAGCAGATAACATAAATGACAATGCCAATTTATTTTATGACAAAAAATGCGTTTGTGGATGTTTTTTATGTAATCAAACATTTAAAATGTATAGATAAAATTTTATTAGAAGGTATAATGATATTTACCATTCTAATATGAATAAATATAACAACATATTTTTAGTAAACAACGTGATAAAATTGGTTTTACATCTGTGAAACATTTATAGCTCTTACGAAACTGTCATAATAGCATTAACGTACGTGATTTAATTGTTCATACGTAAATGTTTCTGTTAGTTTTGCTTGACACTGTGTTTTAAATTACTCTTAAATTATCACACTAACACCCACTTTTCACGACGGCTTTTAAGGACATGTTTTTGTTTTTTTATTTTATTTTAAAGCTGCTACCAAAATCATGTTACATTTTCATCATGATTTTTTAAGACATGTCTTTTTTTCAATTGTAGTTGCAAAATAATATCGTTTGTCTCTTTTTATCTTTTTGTTAGTATCGATGTAGTCATCTTGCCGAACGAAGGTAAATGAAAAATAATAACAATATTACAAATGATAACAAAATGCAATTAGGAAAAAAACACGAAAAACAAAGTTTTGTGTCTTTTTGTTTACCCCTCTTTCTTTTAAACATGAAAGACATGACTTAAAGACGTTTGAAAAAATCATCGTGAAAATTGGGTATAAGACAAGTGCAAAACAGATTTGTCCACCACTGATTTCGACGTAAAATTACTTTATTAGGTATATACTTGTACACTGCCTGCCACCTGAATAAGGAATCACACTTGTTTAATTTTAATTAACTATATCTCTTAAACTAAAGTTCAGAAAATAATATCTTTAGTTTCCTGAAGAAATAAAAAACATACATAATTTTTTATACTAAAATTATTCATTTATTTATTTGTGTGTCACTTGAATAAGGAATTCTTTTAATGTTAATCAGGCAGGCTATGATTTGAATAACTTTCAATATAAACGGCTAGAGATATTTTAATTTGATAGTTTTTATTCAACTCTGAAATTCTTAATAACTATGAAAACGAAACAATTGAGTTTCATTCAATATATTAGCTTGTAACACTGATACCAATCAAAAACTTATAAACAGCTTGTTTTCTATGTTCTCCAGTTGTTTATATGTCGGTATTTGATAGAAGCTACCGTATCAGTAGACTTTGGAAATTTTGTGAAAGATATTCTCAAGCATTCAATTTTATATCCCAACAATCTAAATAAATAATTGCGAATTTAAAAAGAAAAATGCTCTAATAATACCAGCCAAAACACAAAAAAGATTTTCCATTTATACACGTCACCTTTCAAACAAATGAAAAACCGTTGATATCTACGATTTCTTTTTTAAAGTGTTGAAAAGTATAGAACAAAAATTTAAACAATCGAGTTTTATTTACTATATTAGATTCTAACACTGATACCAATCAAAAAATTATAAAGAGTTTGTTTTCTCTGTTTCCCTACTCTGCTTATGATTAGGGTGGCTCCTATGAAATACTGATATACCTGTTTATAATATTATTAAAAATGAAAAAAATTCTTATTTAGAAATCTTGTGTACAATTACACTGTGGAACAAATGCAAGTTAGCAAAAGTTAGGTTGTTTCTGAGAGTAAGCGGTGAAAATAGAGGTTAAATTAGAGGACCCGTATCGCGGCATTTGTTTATGTTAGCTGGAATTTGTTTTTAATCGACCTTCGAATTTTGCAGTCAAATTCCTATTTTCAGCATATTGTTTATATGGGTTTTTGGCTATAAAGCGTCGAATAATTGATATTTTTAAAATCTGTAAAAGCCAAACCTGTGCAACAATTAAAAAAACTTTTGTTAACTTTGTTAAATTTTTGTTGAACTTTTATAATTTTTTAAATTAAAAACCCGATGTACATATGTACAAACCAAAAAATTTTTTATTTAAAAAATTATAAAAGTTCAACAAATACTTAACCAATTAATATTTACATCTCTGGGTACGGAGAATAATATTAAAATACAAAAATATGTATGTTAACAAAATAAAAAATAAATACCGCTAGTTCTGAGACAGCATACGCTGTACAATCAATGCGAGCAATTAACAAAAAATGCATATGTGATTCAATATGAGATGAATATAGATAGAAAATAATGAAATGCTCGGTGGCTGAGTGGTTAAAAGCAGCAACTCATGATACGTCATGACCCGAGTTTAAATCCCAGTGGGTACTGATGAGAAGTGTAGCGACTACGAAACAGCTAGTTGTCCCCCAGCTAAAGATTTGATTATTATTTTTCTTGTTTTCTTCAATCAATAATTATTGATCACAGCAAATTTGTATTGTAAAAAAAAATCCTTCGTAAGAAAACAAAAAAAAAAACTTAAGAAAGGAAAAACTTGAACTAAAAACCCGATGTACATATGTACAAAAAAAATTTTATTAAGAAAATTTTTGTTGCGCTTATGAAGCAAAATGTTGGAAAATTATTACATTTTTCATGGTTTTTGATAGTATTTTCCACAAAACGAAGTCTTTTTTGCTTTTTGTTTGGTCTTTAATATGCTTCCCAGTTTCATTTTCATATTTCCCTTCTTCCTCTTGTTCAAAGGTATTTTTATACCAACAAAACAACTTGTGGCTGACTTCCAAAACGTCATTTGCTTTGTGTTTGAACAAAGAATCATATTTCATAACGCCGTTGTACAACAATTATAGAATGTAAACCATTTCCAAACGTCGTCGCCAAGTAGTGTTAACGCAGTAAGAAAGCAAACAAGGCATCGGTTTTCTAGTTGTTGCATTGCTATTTAATTGTTGAAGCGCCTCTATTAAAAACAAAAATTTGAGACAATGACCAATTCACAAATGTCCGTAAACCTTTTTTATTTTTGTAAATATTAATAAATACACCAAATAAATATTTTTCAATATAGTCCAGCGACAATAAATGGAATTATCAAGAGAAAAAATTGCTTCTAGAACAGAGAACAACTTTTAGTGATTGCAAAAAAATCATACTTGCTCAACAACATGAAAACCATTTCATTTCGTTCAAATATGATTTTCTATTCAGCCGCACAAATGCACAGCTGATTTTTAATCAGTAAACACAATGAGCGGCAACTTCGTCATGTGAGTAAAATCATCGTTAAGGTTCGTGCTGGGATATAAATGAATGCCCATAAGTTCGACATTCATTTCTTGTTTTTAAATTTTTGTTTTGTAAGAACAAAAAAAAAAAAAAAATTAACGAAAATCAATGCAGTGATGTATTCAACAGTTTTTCTGTATGCTTCTGTTGAAAAAATCAAAGTAAAATGCACATACAGTGCTGTTCCTACGCTAAGCAACTCACACTGTATTTTAGAAAAATGTTATTTTTCTCTCAAATAAGAAGACCTTACGAACTCATTTTAATATATATTTATCACTTATATGATAACAAAACAGTTTATAAAAAAATAACAACAAAAACCTTTTTTGATATTTCAATAACGAACAAAAACAAAACTAACTCTATGAGAGGCTGTGCCTACGCTAAGCAACAAATTTTCTTATTCTCTTTCCCTTAAATATAACGGTTCTTTTGCGATGCATTTGAGTTCATTAATTGCAAATTACTTAAATCAATGCAGTTTAGTCCTACTAAGACTTTCTTCGTCTTTAAACTATAAATTTTCAACATGAAGCGCGTTCAATACGATAATAGCTTCAAATCTTCCGTTATATCATTGTGGAAGGCAGGGCAAAGTCAAATTGATATAGCTAATAATTTAAAAATTAACAAATCAATGGTTTCACGGTGGATTCAAAATTATAAAACGATAGGCACTGTCGTAAAACCCAATACAGGCGCACCTCCACGTAAAATTTCCGACCGTGACGACAGACAAATTAAAATATTAATAAAAAAAAAACCATTTATAACTTCAAAAGAGGTAATGAAATCACTTAATTTGAATGTGGATTCCAGCACAGTCAGAAAACATATCATCAAGCTGGGCTTAAAAAGTTATAGGGCTGTCAAAAAACCAATGCTGACAAAAAAACACATGAAAAAACGGTAAGTGAATTTTAATTTACTTTAACAACAAATTCTATAGGACTTTTGTAATTTTTAGTCTTGAATTTGCAAAGCAACACATTAATTGGACTATCACAAAGTGGAACAGTGTGCTCTTTAGCGATGAAGTCAAAGTAAACCTCTTCAATTCAGACGGCATATGCACTGTGCGGCATATGAAAGGAAATCGGCTCGATCCACGCTATTGTAAGCAAACAATGAAACGTGGAGGGGGAAACATGGTGTGGGCATGTTTCTCTGGCAAACGCCTTGGTCCTGTGCACAAAATAAACGATAAAATGGATCGATTCGTGTATAAGGACATCTTAGAAACGAAAATGCTCCCATATGCAGAATGGAATATGCCACTTCGATGGGTGTTTCAACATGATAACGACCCGAAACACACATCGAAGTTGGTCAAGGAATGGTTTCAGACGAAAAGGATTCAAGTGCTTGATTGGCCGGCACAATCACCCGACTTGAATCCTATCGAAAATTTGTTCGCCATTGTGAAACGACGCCTCGGATCGAGTCGATTTACAAATAAAGAAAATTTGTTAAACGGTTTTCAAAATGAATGGAAAAACATCCCCAAAAGCACATTGCAAAATTTAATTGCCTCAATGCCCAAGAGATGTGCTGCAGTCATAAAAAACAAAGGGTCATATACGAAATATTAATAAGTTGCTTAGCGTAGGCACAGCCTCTCATAGAGTTAGTTTTGTTTTTGTTCGTTATTGAAATATCAAAAAAGGTTTTTGTTGTTATTTTTTTATAAACTGTTTTGTTATCATATAAGTGATAAATATATATTAAAATGAGTTCGTAAGGTCTTCTTATTTGAGAGAAAAATAACATTTTTGTAAAATACAGTGTGAGTTGCTTAGCGTAGGAACAGCACTGTACATACATAGAAATAAAAGGTTTTCATAAAAAGACTAATGTGCACATGTATACATGTATTTATTTTTGAACATTTGTTAAAAAACACAATGGTATTCATATAAAAACATTTACACTTGTTTCACTGCGCTTTTAAATGAACTTTGCCCTTTAAACTAAAAACAAAATATGTATGTAAACATGTTTATACAACATACAATCGAAGCAACATCTAACGTTTAGCCGATTTTAGTCAGTACTAAAACGAACGCGCAATATTTACAAGGCGAGTTGATTTTATTCAACATTGAGCTTTGTTGCTAGATTTTTGTTGATTACAAATTCAGATTGTTTACAAGGCGAGTTGATTTTATTCAACATTGAGCTTTGTTGCTAGATTTTTGTTGATTACAAATTCAGATTGTTTACAAGGCGAGTTGATTTTACTGAGCGTTGAACCTTGTTGCCTGATTTTTGTTGATTTCAAATTTTAGTGTATGAGTTAATCAAGCAAAAACATGATTTTTGATGATCACTGTTCTCGAAACAAGAAGAGGAGCGTTTTATGGAAAAATTTCTACGCGAAATTAAAAAAATTGATGATTGTCTTCCAATCACGCGAATTATTTTTCTAGTTTTATTTTTAATGAAAAATATAATTTTTTGGTCGACTATGCGACTTTATTTTTTATTTATATTTTTCTCAAAAACTTGAGTTCTATTTAGTGCCTATGCTAAATCTTAACTAACTGTCAAAATGCAAAATATTTTCTTAAATACTAGTTTGTTACAGATAATATTTCTTTTGTCTCAATACATATTTTAAAAGAGATAAAGAACATGTTTTGTATATTTTATGTTATTATCTTAATTCTATGCTTACAATATTTTGGGGTTTTTATGATATTTTATGACCTTTACAGTATTTGTATTTTTATAATATTTGTTTAGTAGCTTAGATTATTTAGTTAGGGTTGTTTAAATGAGTTTACATAAATTTTTGTTTGTCATATGTCTAGTTATTGTTATTTATCATATGTCTAGTTACTAATTACCTTCTTATCGTCTAAGTGAAATTACTTGTTATCTTAAAGGAATATTAGAGAGATAACATACATGTGTTTAAATAAACAAACATGTCTAAGCATGAGCGTCGCTAACTCTCCCCTGGGTTAAACGAGAGCGTCCCGATCTCTATTACTTTTTTCAACTTGTTGGTTGTAATAATTTCTAAAGTTTTGTTCTGTACGCTTTCTTTTATATATTAATACATATTTAAATACTTTAAGCCCAATATGGAATATTCCTGAAATTATAGCTATGAAAAGTAGTGTATAAAAAATTGAACGTATAGGGTGTTCCTCATATGGAATAACTAATCTTTTTAAAGAGTCGATATTATTAAATGCATTTTCACGGTCTGAGGTGAGGATTTTTATAATTTCAAAATCTTCATCATGTTTTGTGTGGATAGCTTCTATGAGTCTGTCATGTATATTCCTGTAAGTATTATTATCTATTCTAACTGTGTCAGTATATTTTACTAGTGTTATGCCTGTAGTGGTGATATTGTCAACTTGATGAGTACCATCCAACAATATGAAACCTTTGTCAATTTCCGATAACGGATTATTATATTCCTGTACGACCTCGCATTTACTATTTCTATTGTTGAGTAGTGGAAGTATACATGTGTCTGTCTCATTATTTTTCCTACAAATGTTTTTTCCTAAATAGTTCTTGCAAAAGTTTACTCTAACATAGTTGTTATCACATTGAGCGATTTGATCATCTGTTTTTATTTTTCCGTGCCTAAAACTTATGGGCGTAATTTTAAAAAGTTTACAGTCATTATTTAATATAGGATATTTATAGATAGCTACAAACAAATCTCCTGTCCCGGCTATATGTATGTCTGCGTATTCTAGAATATTTATTATGGGTACTGAGATTAATTCATGGTCTATTATTTCTTTTATGTCGTCTAAGTTTAAGGATTCTGTTAAATACTCGTTATTTTTTGCAGCATTAATTGTTCTAACAAGTAATAGGAGTTGGTCATGTACCTGTTCTATGATGAGGTGATTTTCCAATGTCTGGCCTTGTAATGCGTCAATTCATTTTTCAAACCTTGAGTTAACCAATCGTTGTTTTTCGTTATTATTTATTAATTCATTTATTTTTGTTTCCATTAGTATGAAATCGTCATGATCTGGATTTCCTGTAATAAATTTAAGTGCTGATCCTAGAAAGTTTAGGGATCTCGTATGTCGTTTATGTTCATTAAGTTGATTTGCTAAAACTTCAATTTTCTTTATCCAGATTGTTTCTTGGCTAGTGGGCTTAAATTCTTTTGTAACAATTTGTTGATATGGTATCGTTATTTTTGTTATATTTGTGACGTGGAAGAGGTAAGAATATTCATTATAAAGAAAAACATCATCAGTCCTGGTTAGGACGTATTTTTGTCCGTTTAAGTTTCTTATTTCCACTTCTGCTTTGGTTTTTGACATGGCCATTACGAGAAATATCAGGTAGAGTATCATCTTTGTTGATTGTGTAGTTCTTAATATTATCTTTGTGTACGATCACACCCCTCGTGGTTAAGACAGTGTCCTCACGGTCTTCCTTCACAATGTGTTTAATGTATCTGGCGTCTTTTTTCTTTCTCACACCTTTTATTTTCACAAGAATTTGTTCGCTTGGTTGAAAGGTTCGATGTTTAGTACCTTGATTTAGTCTTTCAAGTGTTTTTTCTGATGCCTTTTTTAGTTTTTCATATATGGATGTTTTGTCGTATTTTATTTTGTTAAATAAAATGTCAACTGGTTTTTGTCCTGTGACTGTGTGTATGGTGTTATTTATTTCTCTTATTGTTTTATATATTTCTTCAGCTATTGTTGTATTATTTTGTATTTTAAATATTCTTGCTAGCTCGGAAATGGTACTGTGGACGCGTTCTACTTGTCCGTTTGATGTCGATCTGTAGACTGGTGTTTCTATCTTTCTTATGCCATATTTTATACACATCATATTTACTGCTGGTGTATTTAGACATTTTTCGTTATCAGTCATCAATCGTGTGCAGTTTGGGTAGTTATTTGTGAGAATTTCTTCAATTTTCTCAGCCATGCGTTCTCTTGAGTCAATTTCCCTCAAGGTAGTATATTTTGAGAATTTGTCAATGGCGACTAGAAATGTTTTGCTGTCGTTGAAATATACATATGTCCATATGTATGTATTGGCCTGGTTCTGTTGGAATGTCGGAATCTCCTAATGGTTCTCTTGTTGGGTTGCTCTCATATTTGCCATATAGGCAAGGTGTACACTTTTTGTTAAATGCTTTGCATTGTTGTTTTATTTCTGGCCAATAGTAATTTTCGAGTATCTCCTGTATGTTGTTTTTGTAGCCTCTGTGTGCTCTATCGTGTATTTTTTTGACTATTTCCGCTTGTTTTTCTTCTTCTCGAACATCCATAAGTTTTGTTGGTGTATATACAAAGTTTATACCATTGAAAGTGTTTGTTATGATAGGGCTTAGTGCATAGATTTTTTCTCTTGTGGTATATAATGCGGTCGTTTTATTTGGTTGTAGTATTTTCCTCAGTTCGAGTATAAGGTTTTGTTCGTTCGTAAAATTTATCGTATGTCTAACTCTATTCCGAAATATTGTACGGGTTCGTGTTTCATTTATTTTATTATTTGGTACAAGCTCGACTTAAATGCTGTATGCATTTAGTGGTTGTTTTACCTGTTTGATAGTTTCTGAAAACGAACTTTCAGCTGAGTGTACCGTATCGATGGATGACGTGTTTATATGTTGTCTTGACAAGGCGTCAGCTACCACACTTTGGTGTCCAGGCTTATATACTAATTTTGCTCCAAAGTCTTCGATTATTGTCTTCCATCGTTTTAGTTTTGGATTCGGATTTTTTTCAGATATAGAGTGAGTTAAGGATTGGTGATCCGTGTAAATTGTAAGGTCCGTTGTGCCATAAATATAATTCCGAAGTTTTTGTAATGCCCAAATTATTGCTAGTAACTCTTTCTCATTTGTGCTATAATTTTCTTCTGTTTTACTTAATGTTCTGCTAAGGAAAAATATTGGTTTTTTCATTTGACTAAGTACAGCTCCAATAGCTATGTTGGATGCATCAGTAGTTAATTCAAATGGTTTATCATAGCTCGGTTGGAAGAGCTCAACCTGTTCTTTTAAACATTTTTTTAACTTTCTAAATGCTTGTATGGCAGCTTCGTCTAAATTGTTTTTTGTTGCGGCACTTTTATTTTTTCCTATTTGTCCGTTGTCTCCTCGTAAGTGAACTGTAAGGGGCTTAGCTATGCTAGCGTATCCTTGTATAAATTTTCTATAATAACCTGTCATACCCAAAAATCCTCTTAAGTCTTTGAGCGTTTCTGGTAAAGGATATTTTTCAATTGTTTCCACTTTTTCTGGATTTGTCGAAATTTTGTTATGTTTGATAATGTGACCTAAGTATTCGACTTCTGTTTGAAAAAACTTTGATTTCTCGTTTGATACCCTAAGTGTTGCCTGATTTAAAGCATTGAATATGATATTGATATGTTCCATATGTTCCTCTGGTGTTGAAGAATATATTAGTACACCATCAATGTAGACGTATGCGAACTTGCCAATATACTCCCTTAAGATATCGTCAACACATCTTTGAAATATTGAAGGAGCATTTTTTAGTCCAAACGGCATACGCACAAATTCGTACTTGCCTCCATTTACACAGAATGCAGTTTTCTCTCTATCTTCTTCCCTGATCTTAACCTGATGGAATCCTGATTCCAAATCCAAAGTTGTAAAATATTTGGCTTTTCCTAAGTTCTGTATAGTCATGTTTACGTCGGGAATAATGTATCTGTCTGTTATCGTATTTGAATTTAGTTTTTGAAAATCAACGACCATACGTCGTTTTGGTCGACCTGTTTCGTCTACACCTTTTTTGGAACAGTCCAAATGGGTGAATCTATTACTACGTTGGATTATACCATCTTGTAATAACTTTTTAATTTCATTGTTTACGAAGTCGTTATCCGCTATGGGATATGGGTACTGCTTCGTCCAAATGGGTTCGTCTGTTTTTGTCCTAATCGTGGCTTCTATCGTTGTAGTGAAGGGTAATGGTCCTATGCCATTGTTATCCCTCATCAACTTATCTATATCTTCTTTATATAATTCGTTACCTATGGTATAGTTTATTATTATTTATAGCATATTTACTCCCTTCCATCCTAATATCAAATCAGTTTTTCCCATGTTATCTAACTCGAAAAAATCTATATTCCTGCCGAGAAATTTTATTGTTTGTTTGGTATTAACTAGTGACGTTCCATGCATTGAAATGACTTGCATAGGTTGTATTTGTTGTGGATAGTTTAATTTTAATGACTTCTTAATATAATTATGGGTTGCTCCAGTGTCTATTAATACATCATATGATATTTTGTCTTCATCGATCATGGTTATGTGGGGCAACCCGTTTTTTAGTTTAAATTCTTAACAACTAATTTATTTACAGTACCTGGTTCTACAATAATGCTGCTGGAATCATCCTCAGTGGGGATGTTGTTATTTCTCATAAGTTTGTTTTGCTGGAAATTTCCGCTGAGCTCTCGTTGTCGTTTCCATGGTTGATTGTTGTATTGATGATTTGAGCTAAAGTGTGTGGGTTGTCGTTGGATTGTGTTGCCGGAACTTACATCCATGGGCTCTGGTCGAGGTTGGAATTTGTTGAAGTGTTGCTTTGTTGAGAACTGTTGCCATGGTTGTTGGGAAAACTGTTGTCGTGGTGGATACCTCTGAGTTGTCTGGAATTGTTTTCTCTGTGCTTCGTACGTCTTCTGCGGATGTTTGGATTCATATGACAGATTCAAGTTTTGATGTTTACCGTCATGCTCAATGGTGCGGGCAATAGCATATGCATGCTCTAAATTTTCTGGGGTGTTTGCATAAAACGTGGATTGTACAAACGTGTTGTTAACTCCCGTTATAAATACTCTGACAGAATCTTGTTTGGCTTGATCTGTCATCGCACTTACGGCTTCTTGTCCTCGTCCTGACATCGATATTTTTGAGATTATCAGGCTCAAGTTTTTATTTATTTCATCGTGGAATTCTTCTAGGGTTTTTCTTCCTTGATAACACCTTTTCATTTCTTCCTGCAAAACGTACAGGGGACGTGTGTCTGCATAAGTGTAGTCGAGTCTGTTTCTAATGGCATCAAAGTTGAATACGGTGCCATGATTTGCCAAGACTTGCGCAGCTGCTCCTTGTATTTTTGTCTTGACTAATTGTAATGCTTGTGAATAGATACTTGTGCCCTTGAGAGGCTCTATGCTATCCATCATACGAGATGTATCTTCTCTCCATACTCGGTATTTTGAGATTTCGCCATCAAATACAGGAAGTGATTTGAAAACTTCTAACTTGACTTCATTGGGGTTTGTAATACTTGTTTCTATTGCTTCCAGTGGTGCTGGTTGAGGATGGTTTATAAGAGGGTTTACTCTTACCTGTTGTATTTGATGTTTCAGTGCATTAACTTCCGTTGTATGTTGCTGTATCATTGTCTGCATCATGGCTTGTAATGCCGCCATTTGCTGAGTAAGCATTTCGATTTCTACGTTGTTTGACATAGTCGTTTCTTCGATATGTTCTAAGGGACGTAATTTGTCGAATGTAGATCTTCTTCTTTCTCTTGACATCTATACACGACCTTATTATTGGGCCTTTTCTTACTCCACTTTTAATTTAAAGAATTTTTTATTATATGTAAAAAAAAATTTTTTTTTACTGAGTACTTGTTTGATTTATATTCTCTTCTATGGAGAATTATTTATTTTTTCTTCTATGAAGATTTTATATGTCCTTGCTGCGACAAGGATTCCGATGGTCCGCCTACTGAGTAATACAATTTATATTACTCCTGGCAGGATCGCCAATTATTTTTCTAGTTTTATTTTTAATGAAAAATATAATTTTTTGGTCGACTATGCGACTTTATTTTTTATTTATATTTTTCTCAAAAACTTGAGTTCTATTTAGTGCCTATGCTAAATCTTAACTAACTGTCAAAATGCAAAATACATATTTTCTTAAATACTAGTTTGTTACAGATAATATTTCTTTTGTCTCAATACATATTTTAAAAGAGATAAAGAACATGTTTTGTATATTTTATGTTATTATCTTAATTCTATGCTTACAATATTTTGGGGTTTTTATGATATTTTATGACCTTTACAGTATTTGTATTTTTATAATATTTGTTTAGTAGCTTAGATTATTTAGTTAGGGTTGTTTAAATGAGTTTACATAAATTTTTGTTTGTCATATGTCTAGTTATTGTTATTTATCATATGTCTAGTTACTAATTACCTTCTTATCGTCTATGTGAATTTACTTGTTATCTTAAAGGAATATTAGAGAGATAACATACATGTGTTTAAATAAACAAACATGTCTAAGCATGAGCGTCGCTAACTCGCGTGATAAAATTACCAGAAAGTTTTTAAACTTCTGCGTAACATACAAATGCAAAAAAAAAGCGCAACAACACTTCAGAGGAAGCAGCCACAACTTGGGAATTTTTAGACGAAATGGATGAAGTTTTCGGTTCCCGGTGTGACATTTCTGTCCCGGAACAAAATTTAGAATCTTCGCTTTACGAAGTTCTCACAGACTCACCAATCAACAACAGTTCTGAAGAAGTGGCTGTTTTACCAACAGAACCTGCTCCAAAAAGGAAAAAATTTGAAATTTTAGAATTTTGAAAGCAACTAGCAATCAATGACAAAGACGGAACGCAACAATTAGTGAAAATAGAAGAAAAGAAGCTGGAGGTGGAAAAGCAAATGCTGGAAGAAGTGAAAAACCTGTGTATTTTCCTAAGTGGACGGATCAATAAAAATTAACTGTTACGATAATTTTTAAATCCTAATTTAGTTCTGTGTTAAGAAAGAATTACAAAATTTTTGTTTATAAACTTAATTTTGGTTTTATACTGTAGCAAAAGTGAACTAAAATACAGTTTCTACGTTTATAAATTGCTAAAAAATTTAGCAGTTTTTAATGTACCTAAACATGAAATAATTGGTGAAATATTTTTAGATACTCGTAATATAAGTAAGTTGTCTATTGATCTCACATTAAATATTAAAGTTAGCTTACATTTCCTTAAAATTTTGATTAATTTGAGTAACATATTGTGATTTAAAATCAGTTTTGTGTAAATAAATTGAGCAACTTATTGTTATTTATTTCTTTTCCTAAATATTTATATCTTATTAGGTGATTCAAAAGCCATAGTTTCGAAAAAAATTAACACATTTTAAAAATATTTGGTTTACCCCAAATATATGACATGTAAAATTTCAGTGTTGCATATATTCCACAATTATTACTTTTATTGTCTAGATAAAAAGTTACTTGAAAAAAATTTTTTTTTTGTTATAGCTCTTATTTACTGAATGTTTACACACGCAAGTGCAAGTGCAAAAAACCCAATACATTAACATTTTTTTACTAATACATTCACACACCTGCAAGTAGTAGCCTCACTTGCAACTGATTTTGGTTGGCAGTGATTTTTTCACTTGCATGCAAGCAAAAACAACAGTGTTGCCCATAGATATTTCATTTTAACTTTAATAGGTATTTTTCAAGGAAAATTTTCTAAAATAGTAATATTTTGAGTAATACACCGAAACAATAATGTGATGTATGGAAATAGGTAGTCAAATATGACTTATTACTGGCTTAAAATATGAATTTTTTTTATTTATATTGCGAAAAAGTTAGGTACATAGTTTGCTTCCCCTGTAATGTGTTTATGTCTAAAACCTGGCAACCTAGATATTAAAAGCTCATATTGACAAAAAAAAAAAGTACAAAAACATAAGGAAAAACAAGCAATATACTCGTATTCATACATATGCAAAAAATTTGTGATTTAAAAAATTTGTGATTTTTAAAAATGGAACAAAAACTTAATAACGAAAATATCATAAAGCTAATTAATTTGTATCGGTCACATAGCCTCTTGTGGGATATGAGCAGCAAACTTTATAGACGAAATGATTTAAAAATAAAAGCATATGAACAAATTGCTGATGAAATGGAGATGACGCCAGAAATTGTAAAAAAAAAAATTCGTTCATTGCGATCCACCTATACTGGAGAAAGGAAAAAAATTGTTGAAAAAAATCCGGCTCAGGTGTAGATGAAATATATATTTCCACGCTACCGTGGTTTAAAGAAATGAGTTTCCTCGATAGCTCTATAGTTACCAGAAAATCTTTGGACAATTCAATGGTAAGAGGAAAAATTTCATGTTCTTTAGTTAACTAATTTTAACCTTTTTTTATTTCAGTCTTCTTTTGACTCTCAGAATTGGGAAACATCTGATGAAATCGAGTATTCTAATAATGAGGTACCCCCCAAGAAACAATGTACTAAATTTGATGAAGCCATTGAAAAAATTCTAAACGAAAAAGAAAATGAATTTACAGCATTTGGTGTAACTATTGCTCATCAACTACAAACGTTTCCGGAGGAGGACGGATATGAACTAATGGGTGAAATCCAGAATATGATTGTGCAAAAAAAAAATGAAAACCCGTCGTCAGCATGGTTTTAATCCAATGAGTCCTCATCGTATATCGTGCTCTACGCCAATGGGCGATATTCTGAGCACTGCACTCACAGATGCTGATATAAATCTTGATGAAGAGTATTGACGTTTCGGCATTTTATTTTGCCCGAAGTTTTTTTAGTGTTTTAAATTAACTTCCGTCAGTGCTTTCATTTTGAATGAAAAACAGTTTTAGTGCTTTAAATACTTACCTGTTTATAGATAGATAACCAATCGTGATGTTCACAAAAAGTAAAAAATAATTTAATTATTTTTCATTTTTTTGCAGCAAAAGAAAGTTCTTTATTTGTTTTATAATTATTTTCAATATTTCCCTAATGATTTGCTGGTATAATTTTTTTTATTTTCCTGAAGATGCCAGCAAATCGTTAGCGAAATATTGAAAATAAATACTGTTGATCTTTTTTATAAAACAAATAAGGTTCTTGGTTTTTTATATAATTATCTTTCCTTTGGATAGCTTCTTGAGGCCAAATAATATTTATTTAATTTAAATTTTTTTTCAAATTTTTGAGAAACTAAAAAACAATTTATTAAATTCACTAAAAAATATGTATAAAAAAGATGAAGAAAATGTACATATATGAAAAATCAATAATAATAAGGTTCTTTATTAAGTTTACTTGAAGTAAAAATTTTTATTTTGAAAAAAACTTTAATTAATTAAAGTTCTTAATTAATTATATGAAATTTGAATAAAAAACCTTTTTGAAAGTAAATCACGTGTATTAATTTATTCTAATATATACATATATATATATATATATATATATATATATATATATATATATATATATATATATATATATATATATATATATATATATATATATATATATATATATATATATATATATATATATATATATATATATATATATATATATATATATATATATATATATATATATATATATATATATATATATATATATATATATATATATATATATATATATATATATATATATATATATATATATATATATATATATATATATATATATATATATATATATATATATGGCGTTGCGCGCCCAAAATTTGTTTTTGACTCACTATATGAGTAAAAGTAAAAATCATCACACATATTTTTAAAAGTATACCAGATTAATTTGTTTTATTTATTTTTTAAAGTAGAAATTAAAATTCTTAGATACTATGGTGAAGAACAATTTGTCTGTGGTACAAAAATTTCATGTTTTTACTTTGTTAAAATATAATATGTGTCAACAAAAAAAAAAATTAACAAAACTAACAAAAAAAAAAAAAAAAAATTAAAATGAATTAATTACGAAATAATTATAATAGAGCCATTTTTCAATTTAGTATTATTTGATCTTTACACTTTTAATTATTAAATTTTTAATTCCATAAAGCAAAATTTTCATTTGTCAAATAAATAAATACATATAATTGGTTATTTGATGGAAATACACTAAATTTACATGTGCTGTATAGTAGCTGGTTGGATGTTTATCTTTTTCCACTGAAAATCGACATTGCCATCTGTCATTAGATATGTTGAGATTTCATCCCTAATTCTGCAAGCATATTTGTATGTTTTCAGTTCCTGACTACCTATACTTGAAAATGTTGCTTGGCTATCTTCACCTGTGATGTCTGTGATTATCACAGGGTTGCTCCTTATTTTTGTTAAATAATTGTGTAAAATACAGGTAGTCATCATAATTAAATCGATTGTTGAAGTTTGAACTTCAATTAGCCGATTATAAATACCAAATCGTTTTGCCAATCTACCAAACGCACACTCCACAACCATTCGTGCGCCACATAGCCTATAATTAAATATTTCCTGAGAAATATTTAATTTTAAAGATCGGCTATATGGCTTCATTAAATGCTTATCCAATGGAAAGGCATCGTCACCAATCAAAAAATAAGGTAATTGATTGCCTCGGCCAGGAACAAGCTGTTTATTTTTTGGGATATTTAAGCTGCCATTTTCTAAGGAACGGTACAAAAAAGAATCTTGATAAATTGTACTATCAGCTGCCTTTCCATTTGATCCAATATTTACAAAGGAGAAACGACAATGAGCATCAACTGCTGCAAAAAGGACAACACTAAAGAACCCCTTGAAATTGTAAAACTGAGATCCTGTATTTGATGGGGCCTTGACACGGATATGTTTTCCGTCTAAGGATCCTAAAACATGTGGGAGTTGCCAGATATCATCAACATCTTTGGCGATGTGCGTCCACTGCTCTGCTGTGTTTGGCACCTGTGAAAAGAAAAATATACAAAGTCATTTTCTTACCTTGACATCAAACTCATTTTAAAACTTATAATTTACAAATCTCAATTTCGTATAATCTGTAAGCCTCCAAACAAACATTAAATGAAACTGAGAAAGATTCTCCAATAAACTACTAACATACATACCTTTAAATAAACGTTTCCCAGGGCATTACAAATTGCTCTTAGCACTATCGGTATAAATATGCTTATTGTGCTTCTGGAAACTCTTGTTAAAAATTCTAGAGATCCGTATGAGTCCCCAGTCGCCAAATATCGCAATGTCACTGCCAATTTTTTTCTTTCCGTAACCGCAGCCCGCATATGTGTATCACTTTTCTTAATGTCTTTTTCTACCTAAAAAGTTATGAATTATTGCAAAGTTTTTAGCATAAATAAAATTGTTATACCACATTTAAAATTTTATTAAACTGCACTATACTCAAGCGGCAAAAATTGTTGAAACCTGCGTCTTCATCCTCCCATAACAAATCTTTTAGCAAATGCGCTTCGATATCAAAT
This sequence comes from Thecocarcelia acutangulata, assembly GCA_914767995.1. NCBI lineage: Eukaryota > Metazoa > Arthropoda > Insecta > Diptera > Tachinidae > Thecocarcelia > Thecocarcelia acutangulata. Next base: position 54,777,739 of record OU612096.1, on the reverse strand, counting down.
TCACTTCTCTTAATCAATAGAGGCTTCACCCAGTATTTTCTCCGTATTTTGCTTTTTTTTTACACATATATTTTTTTCTTTATCTTCACATTCTTTTAAATTTTTTAATTTCATTATTAGCGCAATTTTCTTCATAACATTTGCCTTCGTCGACATTTTGAAAATGAACTTGCACTTGCGTGTGTAAACAATCGTGCAAATTGCAAGTGTTTTTATTATTTTTTTCGATGTATTGGTTGTTAATATGTACACACAACTTGTAACAAGTTACTTGTATGTCTAAACGCAGTGTTAATGTTTGAATCTTAATTCTAAATAAAAAAAAAAATCAACTAAGATCAGCCAGCGTTAGTTTTTGACGTACCATGCACAGTTGCCATATTTGACAATTTATCGTAATTTTGACGATTTTGGGTGCTGTAAATAACACTTTGACGATTTAAGGTCTGTTTTTGACGATTTTTGTACATCACATTTTTACTGAAAAATGTTTCAAGCAACTGCATGCATACTTTCTTTTTAAAGTGTATTGATGTAGGAAATAAAAGTAGTATTTATGGAACGTAAATATACTCGTATATGTATATTTGTAATACTGAAATTGTATATGATAGTTATTTTAGATTATATGTTAGAGATTTTTTTTTTGCCATTCATTTATTTATTGAATCTTCACAAAGTGAACTAACAATAAGTATTCAAATCTTAAAACTAAATACATAATACTAATTAAGCCAATGCTAGACAAAAATTTTTTATTTTGCACAGTCAGTATCGGTAAAATCAAATACTGAACGTTCTGATGGTGACAAGGGTATCCCTCCTTCTCAACCGAGAGTGGCCTTCAAAATTAAGTATATTGCGTGCAAGAGGATTTAGGTGAAGCTCCAATTTACTGACATAGCTTGTTGCGTACTTTAAAAAGAGGAACACGAGACCCTTATGAATTCGGGAGTTTTTTACGTACCATGGAGCTGCAGTAATCGTCCGAAGAATTTGATTTTGTCGCCTTTGAATTTTTTCAATGTTAGAAGTGGAGACGGTGCCCCATAATTGAATTCCATAGCACCATATAGGCTTTAGAATTGCGTTGTATAATAAAAGTTTGCAATCCAACTTCAATTTCGAGTTTCTGCCCACAAGCCAATTTAGTTGCGCTGCTTTTAGTTTCAACTGAGTGACTTTGGCATCAATGTGAGACTTCCACGTTAACCTACGGTCCAGGTGAATACCAAGGTACTTGACTTCATTTTGCTGCCGAATAGGTGAATTGTTAGTTTGGATGGCTGAACATGTTTGTTTACGCAGCGTGAATGTAACGTGAGTACACTTTTGTTCATTAACTTTAATTTTCCAAAGTTTTAACCACATCTCTAATATTGAAATATACTCCTGCAAATTTCGCGAAGCTACTTGATGGTTTTCATGTACGTTGTAGAATGCTGTGTCATCTGCAAAAGTTGAAGTGTGGATTCCGGCTCTCGTTGGCATGTCAGAGGCGTAAATCAAATATAAAGTAGGCCCCAGTATGCTGCCTTGGTGAACTCCTGCCTTGATTGGTTGAGTTGGGCTTATAAAGTCGCCTTCTCTGATAACAAACTTCCGCCCATATAAGTAGCTTTCTAGAAGCTTGTGAGTGTTTGCAGGCAAGTTCAACTTTATTTTGTGCATTAATCCCTCGTGCCACACTTTATCAAAAGCTTGGGAAACATCAATGAATAGACCTGAGCAATACTTTTTGTCTTCAAAAGTCTTTCTTATAACATAAACTAGGCTATGCGTTTGTTCTATGGTGCTGTGTTTAGCCCGAAAACCAAATTGATGATCAGGGATGCATCCTACATCATTCAATATTGGAGTCAACTTTGCCATTAACAGTTTTTCGAAAAGTTTTGAAATTGTTGGCAGTAAACTTATTGGTCTATATGACTCTACTTTAGTGGGATCCTTCCCTGGCTTGGGTATCATAGTAACCACAGACACCTTCCACTCTGCAGGATAGTATTCTAGGCGCAAAATAGCGTTAAAAATAAAAAGAAGAATTCTTCTAGCAACACGAGGTAACTGTACAAGCATTTTGCTAGTAATTTTATTAAATCCTGGAGCTTTTACAGAGTTTACTTTTTTTTATAACGTTTTCGACATCTTGAAAACTAAGTGTCAACGGCACAGGCGGTCTAACAGCATATGGCGGAAATTCAGCTACATCATCCACTATATCATTTGCAATAAAAAAATGTTTAAATGATTAAAATACTGATTTTGTCGCTTTCCATAGAGAATAGTCGGATTGAGGGCTACCATCAAGACCTTCCAGATAATTTTTAAGGGAAGTCATTCTTTGGATTTCAAGCAGATTTATTAATTGAGTTATGCGCTCCCGTAGCCTGCTTTTAAGCGGGGGGAAGACCTGAGTTGCCACTCTCTTCTAACCCTTCGTTTTTCTGTTAGAAGTTGTTCAATTTCAGACGATATATATATATATATATATATATATATATATATATATATATATATATATATATATATATATATATATATATATATATATATATATATATATATATATATATATATATATATATATATATATATATATATATATATATATATATATATATATATATATATATATATATATATATATATATATATATATATATACCTTAAAAAAAACTTTTTTTCTGATGTTCTTTGTACAATTAAATATACAATACAGAAATTTGTGCAAACGTTCATACATATACATAAATATGTATAAGCATACAAAAATGAATAGAAAAGTATTTACAAAAATAATTTCTTAACATATAATATGTTGAACTGATTATTCGATATCACATATGCATCAAAAACTATTGAACAAATCTAGGTGACAGCACTTTTTGATTGTCTGCATATCTGAAAAGACAAAATATTTTTTTAGTTAACAAGCAAAGTATATATGTATAATAAAAAAATATATTTATAATTTTATTTCTAATATTATATGATGATGGGTTGGTATCATTCGTCTAGCTCAAGTTCAATCCTGGCTAAAGTCAAGAAATATTTTTATTTATTATTATGACAATAATTGCCGCGATCAATAAATGTTAATCAAAAAAGACAGGAAAAAATAATTGAATACACTAAAGCTGGGGGACAACTAGCTGTTTCGTAGTCGCTACACTACTCATAAACACCCACTAGGATTCGAAGTCAGTACCATGTATACATGATGTATTTTTAATACGGCCGCTTAACCAACTTTTATTTAATACGGCCACTGAACTCTTATTAAATTTTTTTCGTCTATATTTGTCTCATATTGATCACATATGCCTGGCTTTAGCCAGGATTGAACTTGAGCTAGACAAATGATACCATCCCATCATCATGTAATATTAGAAATATTAAAATAAAGTTCGACTATTTAACATTAACACATACATTTATAATTTTATATAAGTCTCAAATACAAAACTGAAACCATTTATTAAAAAAAAAATATAAAAAGTCCTGAAATATATGTTTTTTTTAAGCATTTTTATTTATTAAATCTTCAAAATTAACTAACAATAAGTATTCAAATCTTAATACTAAATTTAAAATTAAAAAATGTGATTCTTAAGTCCGGCCAATGCTAGACAAAAGGTTTTATTATGCGGGAGCTATTTTGGTAGAATCACCTATTGAGCAATCTGATGGTGGCAGCAGTATCCCTTCTTTTAAGCCGAGTGTGGCCGCCAGAATTAAGTATATTGCGCGCAAGAGGGTTTGGATGAAGTTCCAGTTTACTGACATACCTTGTCGCGTACTTAGAAAATTCCTCTTTTACCAGCGGAACACTCAGATCGTTATGAATTCGTGAATTTTTTGCATACCATGGAGCTGCAGTAATCGTTCGAAGAACTTTGTTTTGTCGCCTTTGGATTTTTTCAATGTTTGACGCCGAGGCGGTGCCCCATAACTGAATTCCGTAGTACCATATAGGCTTTAGTATTGCGTTGTATAACAAAAGTTTGCAATCTAATTTCAGTGTCGAATTTCTGCCCGTAAGCCAATTTAGCTGCGCTGCTTTTAGTTTTAACTGAGTGACCTTTGCTTCAATGTGAGACTTGCACGTTAGCCTACCGTCCAGGTGAATAGCAAGGTACTTGACTTCGTTGTGCTACGGAATAGGTGAGTTGTTAATTTGGATAGGCGGACATGTTTGCCTACACAGTGTGAATGTAACATGAGTACATTTCTGTTCATTAACTTTGATTTTCCAAAGTTTTAGCCATTTCTCTTATATTGAAGTATATTCCTGTAAATTTCGTGAAGCTAATTGGTGGTTTTCATGAACAGTCAAAAATGCTGTGTCATCTGCAAAGGAAGAAGTGTGGATTCCGGATGTCGTTGGCATGTCAGACGCGTAAATCAAATATAAAGTAGGCCCCAGTATGCTGGCTTGGGGAACTCCTGCCTTGATTGGCTGAGTTGGGCTTATAAAGTCGCCTTCTCTGATAACAAACTTCCGCCCGTATAAGTAACTTTCCAGAAGCTTGTGAGTATTTACAGGCAAGTTTACCTTTATTTTAAGCATCAAGCCGTCGTGCCACACTTTATCAAAAGCTTGAGAAATATCAATGAAAAGAGCTGAGCAATACTTCTTCTCCTCAAAGGTTTGTCTTATGACATTGACTAGTCTGTGCGTTTGTTCTATGGTGCAGTGTTTAGCCCGAAAGCCAAATTGATGATCAGGGATGCATCCCACATTGTTCAATATTGGACTCAACTTCGCCATTAACAATTTTTCGAATAGTTTTGAAATTGTTGGTAAAAGACTTATTGGTCTATATGATTCTACCTTAGTCAGATCCTTCCCTGGCTTGGGTATCATAGTAATCATTGAGACCTTCCACTCTGTAGGATAATACTCAAGGCGTAAAATGGCGTTAAAAATAAAAAGTAGAACTCTTCTAGCTACACGAGGTAACTGTTCAAGCATTTTACCAGTAATTTGATCAATGCCTTGAGCTTTCCTGGGGTTTGTATTACCGATAACGTTTTCGACATCTTGAAAATTAAATCTCAAAGACACAGGAGGCCTAACAACATATGGTGGTAATTCCGCTGTATTATTCTCTGAATCATTTGTAATAAAAACGTTTCTCAAATGGTCGACATACAACATTCCCTTTTTAGAATCGCTTCTTGCCCAGTCGCCAGTTGAATTTCGCAAAGGTGGCTTACCTATTACGGGTCTTTTTAAACCTTTTGTCGCTTTCCACAAGGAATAATCAGATTGAGGGGTACCATCAAGGCTTTCCAAATATGTTTTAAGGGTAGCCATTCTATGGATTTCAAGCAGATATCTGAGTTATGCATTCCCGTAGCCTAGTTTTAAGCTGGGGCGACCTGCGAAGTTGCCATTCTCTTCTGACTCTTCTTTTTTCTGACAGAAGTTCCTCAATTTCAGATGAATAAGTTCTATTGTTCTCATTTCTAGAACTTAAATGACTAGTGGTAGCATGCTGTACGGCCAGTTTGAGGTTTTCAGAAAAATCGTTAATTGACACATCAATATCCTTAGGTGTTCTCAAGGCAATATTTTCAGTACAATGTGTGCTCAAAAATTTTTTGTATTTTAACCAATTAACTCTCTTGACAGTCAACTCTATTGACGGCCAATCTCTTGGGGGAACGAAACCGAGATTGTAGTGGGTGAGTGATCTGATGACAAATCTAATGAAGGCTCCACTTGCATCCACTCTAAAGGAAAATTTTTCGCAACTCCAAAATCTATAACGTCTGGGATGTTTCGTCGGTATGTCGGCCAATAAGTGGGGTGTCCACTTGAAACCACATCTAAGCCCATTTTGGAAACGGTGTCAAAAAGCACACGGCCTTTCGAGGTAATTAAGCGTGATCCCCAGAAAGTGTGCTTAGCGTTATAGTCGCCAGCCGCTAAAAATCGAGGCCCAAGTGATTTAAAAAAATTTGGATATTGGCTTTCTGTTATTGAAAATCGGGGCGGTGAGTAAATCGAGGAAATAACGATTTTTTCATGAAAATATTCAATGCATATATTAGTTGCTTGGAGATACTCCTCACGTATCTCGTTCATTAAATAGTGCTTAATTCTGGATTTTATTAGAATTGCCGATCCTCCGCAAGATCTTCCACGGGGATCTTTAGTGTCATATGATGCGTACCCATTAATTTTGAAATAACTGTTGGTTGTCAAATGAGTTTCAGCAATCAACATTATATCGATGTGCTTTTCCATAAGGAAGTGCTCAAGTTCATTTTTGTGATGGCGGATGCCGTTTGCGTTCCAGAAACATATTTTTAACCAACTAATTTTTTTAAAATTGCCTGCAAAATAGTGGATTGCATTTTCAGCATTTCCTGCATCATGTCCGTCATGGAAACCATAAAAGTGTTTATGGACTGAACAAGAGTCTGCAGAGTTGCCTCAAGATTGCTAAAATTTTGGTCGGAGTTTTGAGGCTTGGGCTCCTGATTCAAATTTGGTTTATCGGATTTTACCACATTCGCATAAGAAATTTGTGGAGGGTTTTGCACGTGTATATGACTGGTTGGCTGGCGTACCTGGGGAAAATTGGTTGTAGAAATGGTGTTTGAGTGCTGGGGTGGCATATTTAAAATTGATGGCCTATTTGTCATTGATCTCTTGAAGTGAGTATAGACAGGGCAACCCCTGTAGTTTGCAGTATGGTTACCTCCACAATTACTGCATTTTTTAACGCTCGAGTCACTCTTATAGTGAAAGGCCAATGTAAGCGGCATGCGGCAGCGGGCGGCAACAATGTGACCCATTTACAAAAAATTATATTTTTTATAAAAATATTCGTACATAAATTTCAACATATTGGACTTAATTTAATTTGGCAATGCCGTTAAAGGCCGCCGAGCGGAATGTTGAATTCAGTTTAACTTTTTTTTTGCGGCTTCAATTTGTCAAACCAAAAAGTAAAGGAAAAAATAGAATACAGAAATTAATTTTCGGTTTGGAAATTTCAACAATTGAATTTGTTTATTTATTTTGGCTTTAAAAAATATCAAAATATTTTTTTGTTTAATCTTTGAAGCACAAATTTTTCTTCAATTAGCCGCGTTCATTTGCCTACAACAAATAAACTCAAGCGGCAAATAGAACAGGTGGTTGCCGCTTGTTGCCGCAAGCCGCTTACATTGGCCTTTCACTATTAGGTTTTTTGCACTTTGATGTACCGTGAAGTTCTTCACACACAACGCAAACTTCGGGCAGCTTACAATAGGCCTTAGTATGGCCAAATTCTTGGCAGTTTAGGCATTGAACGGGCCCTAAACACTTATGAGGCTCCTCAACGGTAACCTTAGGATGCAAAAGATATTTGAGGTTATAAATTGGATGCACTTCATTATTTTTCAGGAGAACATCTCTAGGTTCCAATTCAACCCTAAACATGGGTTGAGGAATTTTTTCACGGTTTCTAATATTAACCACATTTTTAATTTTGAAACCATTGTCTTCTAGTCCGGTTTTGACATCATTCGTTCCAACAAAAGGGTCAATACCTTTTATAACGACCTGAATACCTTTGGCACTTTTAAGCTGATATGCATAAAATGATCGTTTCTCCTTCTCTAGAACGTCAGACAACTTTCGGTATTCATTTTCGCTGTTTACCTGGATTTTCGTTTCATTGATGCCGCCGTGCTTAACCGATGTTACGTTAAAAGTATCTGCCGATTGCCGCAATAAGTTGTTTTACCAGCTCACTAGAGGTAGGTTCTCGCAAATATATTGGTGGCGGCTTAAAGGTTTTTTTATATATTGTTGGCTCATCTGTTTGCAGTATAGCAAACCTATTACTATCCGTTGCCGATATCATCTTTAGAAATTTTCGGTTGAGATAATATTTGAGCTGATTTGGGGCTTCGCTGCCTTTTAACCTCGGTTATGTACCTGTCCATGCCTACTTGGGTTTTTGGCTTATCATCAACAATTAAACTTGAAGATGTTTTGTCTTCAGTTGTACCAACAATATTTGGCGAACACGATCGCGGGCGTCTCCTATCTCTTAGAGACAGGAAATTTTCCAATGATTTTTTCACCGATTCTTCTTCAGAAATCCAAAGGTTTTTTCTACCGGAGCTAAGCTCTTTTTCAGAATTACATCTGATAGGTACACTCATGCAATTAATTGTTTCTATTTTTTATTTACAATTTAAAACGGTATTTAAAAAATGTCACAAAGTTTTTCTTTTAAAATAAAACACTCTGTTCACTTATTACGGTTTTTACTTAATCTCGTTTTATTTTTTTTACTTTGCGATCAAAAAACAAGCACGTCGGTTCACTATCGAAGCTAAAAAACGACTATGAATATATGTATATGTAAATATATATGTAAAATTAAAATCGTACTAAGAAAAGCAAGTTTTTCATAGAACTTTGTCAAAACTACAAAACGCAATGGTAATAATTTTGTTAAGATAGAAAAAATTTAATATTTAATCTTATTTATTATTATATAATGGTGGTGGGTATAAGGTTGTAGTTTTTGAAAACTATAAATTTTATATAATGCCTGAAAGATTGTTTAATCTTACCTTTATTTGCGTGGCCTTTTATAAAAATTTCTTTCATTGTAATCTCTTCCTTTCTATCGTTAACTAGTGGATATTACATACATTAGGAAAATTTATTTATACTGTATACGAAATGAACATAAAATATGTTATATATACAAGAAATTTGAGTTTATGAGTATATACTTGCTAATATTTATACTAATCAGAAAATATATGCAGCTTGAAACATAAAAATTAACTGTATATATGGTTTTTGATTGGCATATACCAAAAATTTATATGAATTTATGAAAAGTAATTAACTCCAACTTTTATTTGTATCTCCTCTGGTTATCTATCCATGTTTTTAGTTGTATGGCAGTCCGATTTTTTAATACATCACTATTAGTAATTACATCAAAACACTGCCTGACGCAAGGAACTTTATCATCAAGTTTTTCAAGTCTCCAAAGACTTCAAATATGGTATTTTTTCACCTTGATTCCATTTGGTACGTTTTGTTTTCCCGTACGGTGAAGCTATTACAAGGGATGTAATATAAATTGTATACAAACACATACATGAGTATGAGAACATATATATGCAGTACATCTGCATTTAAACTAATAGTAACATCAAATAAAAAGTGTTATTGATTTCTAGGTATTTATACTTACTACTTCACTTTTTTTTATTAGATGACAAACTCCTATTTATGCTTATACTTAATGCGTAATCCAAGCTTTATTTGCTGCCCGAAAACTTCACAATCTTCTATGTATATCATGATGTTCCTCTTTCTCTTCTCCGTCGTCTCCGCCAGTAAGAATTTCGATATACATGTGATTTCGGAACGGGGACTCTGTATATGCTTTTATGAAGATTTTTATGGTGACCCATAAAATTTTCCAACCTGTCTACAGTTGCGTCTTCTATGTTGAGTAGTGAAGTATATGTAGCTATGTGCTTCCTTAAAAAAGTTCCCCGCAAACTTTCTGGAAATTCGGCTCCACATTCTTCTAAAAGCTGTTTTAGCAGAGGACAAGCCCGGCTTAGCGGATTTAGATTTTACTTTCCGTGCAAAAATAAATTCATTTTCCTTTGGTATTCCTATTGATATTTTAAAATTAAATCAATTGCTTTGCCGTCTGTAGGACTTAAAAGAACGCTTACTGTCCCGCTAAGCTTTCCATGAAGTGTTAGCCACACGAACTGTTTTGCAAAATCCAAAGATTCAGTAGACATATTTCTCAGTATGTCTTTATAAACATTTTCTGTTATTTCTTGCTTATTTAAATAGCTTTTTATACAAAGCCTTTCAATTTCTCCTGCTCGTCGTCTATTGAATATCTAGATAAAGATTAAGGATGATTTCACTAATTCAACCCAACAATTAAAGTGAAATTTCCTTTCGATCTTTCCAATTGAATCAAACATTTTATCTTTTAAGTATAAATACAACTTCTTGATATCATCTTTTGATGGTAATTTTCTTTTTTCGCTCGGTTTTGGTTTATTCGATTCTCTAAAGCTTTTTGATTTATTAGAACTGGAATGTCACTCTCCCAAAGAACAGTAAAATTATTAAGAGCTTTAATTTTTTCTTCAGCATTAAGAACTTTTATTAACTCTTTGTTGAATCTTTTTGCAAACTTTTTTATTAGAGATGACAAATCTTGTCCAACGGCAGGAGTTTTGTTTGAACTATGTTACCTTGTCATCCCACTTTGCGACAACTCTCAACGCTTTAACATAGGTGTCGAACAAGCTGGCCTGAAAAACATCCTTAAGTTCCTTAATGTTGTTATCTAACGTTTGCATTGCGATTAAAAATCTTCTTAAAAGCCTTAAGCGTGATCTAATCAAATCCTCTTGGTGTTGCAGTGTATGTTTAAGAGTTAAGTAGTTTGCATAAATTATTATCAGATGATAATATCGAATGGCTCTCGTGACGTCGTCGTCTCTTAAAACAGGACTGTATAATTAGCCTCTTGGTGAATATATTGAGTGAATTTTTTGCTACAAATTAAGTTATCTCTTTGTCACACCTAAATAAATGATTTCGTAAGGCATTTTTTGCAAAAAAATCGTTACATTTTCTACAGCACGCATAGTCGTTTGCCGTATTTCTACAATTTACTTGCTGCTGCCTACTTACTTATTAAAACACCGCTGCTATATTTTTCAGCAGCATTATGAAGAAAATCGCCATGCTAAGCGCTTTTTTGTTGTTAAGTGGATGAGAAGTGGTAGATATAACTGTACTTTCCGTACTGTTAAAAAATTTTCGCAATTAGCGATGTTATTTATGCCAGCACTAATAGAACATTCAGATTGTGAAACAGACGGATTATCAGAGTATGCCGTTTATTTTGAAAAGAATTCACTTTAAATTTGTTGAAATGTTTTTAGAACAACAAGATATATCTTCAGCAAACGTTTCAGGATCATGTTCTTTTTGATTTTCACAATTAAGGACAAGTGTAGGGGGAAATTCAGATTGTAAAATACATGGCCAGTTATCGGAAAAAGCTAGAGCAAATGTTTCAGAATTTCATTCATTTTGAATGGAAGAATTGATTTTAGACTGCGGTGATATTAAATTTCTTGATATCTTGTCCAAAGCAGAGATCATATTTTTTGGAAAATTTTCGTAAATAGCGATGTTATTTAAACCAGTAGTAGTAGGAAGAAATTCGGATTCTCAGATAGAAGGTGGGTTAGCGGAAAATTCTTCATGAAACGTTTGAGGATTACGGTCACTTTGGTTGGAGAAAATAGGTTTAGACTGCGTTATTATTGAACGCGGTTTTATGGGTTCTGTGGTTGTTTTCACTGTAGGCAAATGATTAAGTTCCTGTTGATTACCTGGTGCCGTGCGTTTTAGACTGGCGGCAGAGGTTTCATATTTTAATGGAGGATGAGTTAGAGAATAAGAGACAGTTGGTAATTCTACAGCAGATATCTCTGCAGTAGAATTGTTGAAACCATATTTAGAGTATAGTTATATTCGGACAAATATGTAGCCACAGCTTAATCTTTTTTTTCAATCAAATTTTGTGATGGAGAGCTTGAAAGAGATTTCATATTATCAGCAAGCAAATTCTTATCATCTGAAAGATTAAAATCGTATGGTCTTATTATCTGCATTTTTTTTTTTTCATTTTGTGGAATGTTGTGTCTATAACACGTTGATCGACATTAATAACAAGTTTATGCAACTGATAATACAAAAGCAGAAAGAAAAATCAAAATATTGTAATATATACATGTACAATACATTAGTTGAAAGGCAAGCGTAGTATATTCACTTATACAAACATATACTGCCTTATTTATAAAATTTTTACAAAATTTTTGTAATAAGAGCTTAATAAACATGAAAAAAACTTATATAAACAAGACCCAAAGTATATACAAATTTTTTAATTGCAAAATTCGTTTAGGCTCGAGTATATGTATGTATATGGACCGATTTCGAAAATTTTTTAATTCTGTATTTAAGTATTTTCTTCTTATTACCAGAACTGGTTTTAAGCAAAAAAATTTCTTTCGTGGAAAAATCGGTTTAGGCTATATATAAAAATTACTTTTGTTGTAAAAACGTACTTTTTGAAAAAAAAATCCTAAAAGATATTGTTTTTCTTACAAAACATTCTTTCCCATAAAAGTACTTTTTTCTATCTATTAGAAAATCGGTATTTTTAAAAAAGTGCCTTTTGGAAAACCTTTTCTGTTAACATCCCCTTTGAGGCAAGCAAATTTTTAATAAACTATCTAAAAGACCTTCTAGAAATCTAACAGCCTTATTCAAAAAACTTACTAAACGCTTACTTATTGTTATTAAGCAAAATTCCCTAAAGTGTTAATCAAAAACCAATATCTGTTCAAATTTAACTCAGTGTCAAATGCTGAAGTTTTAATAAACCTTCTGCTCATCTTTAAACCTACTTTTTGTCATAATTCCTCTTATTTGTTTTTGCTCTTAATATAATTTTTCAGGACAAAATCCTATTTGGTCATATATGTATAAGTATGAACATGTACATGTGTGTGTAGATGTGTTCATATGTATACATGCATATATATGAAAAAAATTTCTGAAATAAAAACTTTATTAAAAATTAAAAAAAAAATGTATCCAATTACATATGAATGGATGGTTGTATGTATGTATGTACTTCTTCCATTCATATTTCAATTTAATAAATTTGTATTTTTTAATAACAAAGAATAATACACACAAAAGTGTTGTACAAAAAAGGAATAGTAAAGTAATTCGAGTTCCTCTTATTCGTAAAGAAAAACGTACATCTCATTCGCGTTCGGAAATCTGCTCAATTTGGTTTTATTAACACATTTTTTAACTTTATTCATTAAAAATTTTCACTAAAAACTGAAAACAAAGAAATGTTTATTGTACGCAAATGGTTTTTATTATTTTACAACTAAAATGTATTCGAAAATTCGGTTACCGATTAATATAATACAGATTTTTTGCATCATTAGAACATAAGCCACAGTTTTTTTTGGAACTTAAGAGTCAGCTTTATGTAAGTTAACGACAATTATGTTTAAAAACATGAAATAAAAAAATTGGTGTCAAATATGAATTTATGCTTACCTGTCGTCTGGCTGTTGTGTTGCAATTCTGATAATTTTATATTTTAGAGCAATAAGAATAAAATGCTGATTTGGCAGAAGGGTTATTTTGAAAGCTTTTATTATTGAAATTATTTTGTAAAACAGTGCAGTTCTAAGTTGCAGTTGAATAAATAAAGAACACTTTAAATCGATTGCGGTTTAAAGTGAAATATTTTTTAAAAACAAAAAAAATAAACTAATCGTTTAATTGGCGCCCAACGTGGGGCCCGCGGTTCCTTTTGCCAGTTCGCGAATAGAAACAAATCGTCCTGCACCGCAGCACGTCACCCTATACCGAACAATTGTGTTAATAATAAAACAACAGCGTACATCGTCCTGCACCGCAGCACGGCGCCTTCACACAAAGTGCAATAAGGAATACAGCATAAATCGTCCTGCACTGCAGCACGTCGCCACCGCGAGGCCTCAACCCAGGAAGTAGCAGAAACAAGGCCCCTCAGTAGCTGTGAAAACAGAGGAACAGGAGTTGGTTACGCCAACAGCCGCTGCACTCCAAACCATAGGAAATTAAGATGAGAAGTTTATTATGTATATTTTTGTAAGTAAAAATGCTATTAGTGAAGAATTATTATAAGCCTTATTAAGTGATTGTTAGAACCAAATACAAGTTTGTATAAAAAAGATTTAAAAGAAAAGAAAATTTTCATAGTACTCTCTATTGAGAAAAATCTGTAATTGAATAAAAAACCACCGATAATTTTTTGTGCAAAGAAAGTCCTTATTGTGAGACAAAATTCCTTAGTAAAAAGGAAAAAAAACAAAATACCTATTTTGAGTAATAAAGGCGTAACTTTTAACTAAAATAAATAAATAATATTAGAAGCTACGATTCCTACGGGACCCTCTAATTTCGAAATAATAAAATAAACTAAGAAACACTAATAAATTAAATTAAACCGCCTGATAAATTAAAATAAGAAAATTCTTAAAATATTTGTCATTTTCTAATTTATAGAGAGAAATTTAAATTATAAAGAATTAGTAAAGGAAATTTTTAAATGAATGTTGTTTCATAGAAAGGAAACCAGAATTTTTAACCACAATAAAAGACAGTGTTTATAAATTTTTTTTTTATTATTAAAAATAAAAAAAGGAAACCCTCAAATAGGGAAAGAAATCATACATATATTTACTTGTGTTGTCTTGAATGGAAAAATTTTTTTTGTTAATTCATTTACTTTAACAAATTTCTTTGGAATTTTTTTTTATTTGACTGGACAGAACATAAATAACTATCATATATCCTTACGGAACATGTATATACGTACATACATAATTGTATTTTAATTTCTTTGCCTTTTTCTTATCACATAAAAAAGAAAAAATGTCAAATCCTAATAATTTGATTAGACCACCTGTGTTACCAGTTGCTCCTGCACAGGAAAACCAAGCTGCATTTAATATGAGGGAATTGGAAACTCAAATTAGGAGAATAGTTACAGAAGCGGTTCAAGAACAGGTTGGGAATATTGTGAATAACGGTTTGAATCCTCCAATCGAACAGGATCAGGCAATCGATGCGCAACATGAGGCACAGTTGAACGATTTGGATAGGATACCAGACGTGGTCAGGTATTTGAGAGAGTTCGCTGGTCAACCAGGAGAATATAGCTCCTGGAGGAAATCTGTTGAACGAATTTTAAACATTTACAAACATTTAAGGGGGACGCCCAAATATTTCGGAATCCTTAGTATAGTAAGAAATAAAATTGTTGGCAATGCAGATGCCATACTCGAATCCTACAATACGCCTTTGAACTGGGACAGCATAGCCCGCTGTCTGACACTGCACTATGCTGATAAGAGAGATGTTAGCACTCTCGAATATCAGTTAACTTCATTAGTTCAAGGATCAGAATCAATTCAAGAGTTTTACCAAAAGGTTTATAACCACTTATCTCTAATACTTAACAAAATTAGCTCTATGGACATAGGACAAGAGTCACTGAACCTCCTGACTCAAACCTATAGAGATAAAGCACTTGACACCTTCATAAGAGGGTTGAAAGGGGATCTTCCTAAACTTTTGGCTATGAAAGAGCCAACAGACTTACCCAAAGCCTTGCATTTGTGTCTAAAACTAGAGAACCAAGATTTCAGAACCAATTATGCACATAATAGGAAATTAATACCTATTCCTTCACGGTATCAATCTACATTTTTCCCGGAGTTAGCACATATTCCTCCACCACCGCGACCAAGAAAACCAGTTGCACACTTACAAAGACAACAATACCCCCAGAGAATGAGCTACTACCAAAATCAAGGTGCCATCCCCAGACACAATCAATATAATCAATACAACCATCCTAGCTATGCTCCACCAAGACCTTTCGTACCTAAACCGCAACCAAGGCCTGAGCCTATGGATGTGGACCAAAGCATAAGAAGTAGAAACATGAATTACATGAATAGGCCCGTAAACAATGGGTTTTATGGAAAACGACCACCTCCGAATCAACCGGAAGTGCGCAAACAAGCCAGAAATTTCCATTTAAACCTAGAAACAGATAATGACCCAAACAAACAACAAACTGAAGAAATTGATCATAGTAACAACTACCTAGAAAAACCACGTAGGGAAGATGAGATTTGCGGACAAACATTAGACCAATACATTGATAATCAGGCTGACTACATCAGAGACTATGACCAGGAAAACGACTCATTCAACGAAATACATTTTTTAGACTAAATTCGTCCACCCTTCCTTACTTCGAATGCAGGATGGACGACGGACAAATTATAAAGATTTTAATTGACACAGGCTCAAACAAAAACTATATAAAACCAAATTTGGTAAAAAACCCAATCCCAAACAAAGAAACCTTCAATGCAAACTCCATAGGAGGGAAGGTACCAATTCGCTTTCATACAAATACTTATCTCTTCGGACGGACAGACGTACCAGTAAAATTTTATTTACTTCCACAACTCAAAACCTTCCATGGCATCATTGGTAACGACACTTTGAAGGACCTTGATGCTATTATCCATACCAAATATAGTTATATGTCACTTGGAAATGGGAAAAAAGTTTTTCTTAAGCAGTTTCCAGCTGATAGTATAAACATGACTTCACTCCGTACGAACCATATGACAAAGGATCAAAAAAACAAACTAGAAAAAATAGTTTCGAAATATTTTAGTCTTTTTTCGGCACCAAATGAAAAGCTTACGTATACGACAAAGGTAATAGGAGAAATACGAACAATTAACAATGACGCAGTGTACTCAAAATCTTATCCATATCCTATGAGTCTCAAAACTGAAATAGAATATCAAATTCAAGCTCTATTGCAAGATGGGATAATTAGACCATCAAAATCTCCATACAATTCACCAGTGTGGATTGTCCCGAAGAAACTAGATGCTAGTGGAGAAAAAAAGTTCCGGATGGTAATAGACTATCGGAAATTGAATGCAGTTACGGTCTCTGATAAATATCCCTTGCCAGAAATAAACGAAGTACTAGCTCAGCTAGGGAAAAGTAAATATTTTACGGTTTTGGATCTGAAAAGCGGCTTCCATCAAATACCCTTGAAGCCCGCTGATATAGAAAAAACAGCATTTTCTGTAAATAATGGCAAATATGAGTTCACCCGCTTGCCATTTGGGTTGAAGAACGCCCCAGCCATATTTCAACGCGCGCTGGATGACATTTTGCGTTCACATATTGGTGAAAGATGTTATGTCTATATAGACGACATAATTATCTTTAGCCCAAACGAAGACCAACATTTGAAAGACATTGCTGAAATATTTGGCACATTGGATGAGGCAAACATGAAAGTCCAGTTGGACAAATGTGAATTTTTTAAAAACGAAGTTGAATTTCTAGGTTTTCTCATTTCCTCTAAAGGTATTCAAACAAATCCAAAAAAAATTGAAACAATTTTGAAATTCCCGTATCCCAACACACTAAAAGACCTTCGATCCTTTTTGGGGTTATCTGGTTACTATAGACGTTTTTAAAGGATTATGCTAAAACAGCAAAACCCTTGACAAACCTTTTAAGGGGGGAAGAGGGACGTATATCCCGAAATCAGTCGAACAAAAAAATAATAAAGCTAGATGAATCAGCCAGAATGGCATTTGAAAAACTTAAAACAATTTTAGCCTCAAGAGATGTTATTTTGACATACCCGGATTTTGACAAGAGTTTCGAATTAACAACAGATGCCTCAAATTACGCTATCGGTGCTGTCCTAAGTCAAGATAACAGACCGATAACATTTATTTCCCGTTCTCTGAGCAAGACCGAAGAAAATTATGCCACTAATGAAAGAGAGATGTTGGCAATAATATGGGCACTAGATTCTTTAAGGAATTATTTGTACGGACATGCAAAAGTTATTATATATACAGACCACCAGCCTCTTACTTACGCGTTAAGTAATAAAAACAATAATGCAAAAATGAAGCGCTGGAAGGCCATATTGGAGGAATATAATTACACACTCCAGTATAAACCTGGCAAAAGCAATGTGGTAGCAGATGCACTTTCAAGACCACCATGCAATAAAAACGTTGACATTAATACCTTAACAGCCACTGTGCATAGTGATGATAGCTCAGGCGAGAATTTAATTCCATCTGTTGAATGTCCTATAAATGTGTTCAAAAATCAACTGTTTATCCTCATGGGCGAAGAAAATACATATCAGTTTAAATTGCCTTTCCCTTCATATCATAGGCACCTCATTACAGCCCCAAGCTTTTCAGAAACAAATCTTGTGGAGATTTTAAAGAAATATCTTAACCCCAGCGTAGTGAATGGATTGTTTACGTGCGAAAGTATTATGGGTAAAATTGAATCAGTATACCCGCTGCACTTTTCCAAGTACAGAATAAGGCATACACAAACGCAAGTAGAAGATTTGGTCGACACCATCAGGCAAGAAGAGGAATGTCTAAAAGTGCACAAAAGAGCACATAGAAATAGTAGAGAAAATAAAATCCAGCTTTTGGAAAGCTATTACTTTCCAAAAATAAGTGAGAAACTAAACGCCATAATAAAACAGTGCAAAGTTTGTAGGGAGGCAAAGTATGATAGGCATCCTAATAAATCAAATTTGTCAACCACTCCAATTCCCCAATATCCAGGAGACATACTACATGTAGACATCTGGTCCACTGAAAAACACTTAACTCTTACAGCAATAGACAAACTTACAAAATATGCTCAGGCAACAGCGATAAATTCTAGATCAATAGCAGACATTAGGGAGCCATTGCGAAAAATAATATTTGGCTTTGGGGTTCCTAGAATTGTTGTCGTAGATAATGAGAAAACATTGAATTCCGACTCAATCTTGTTCATGCTTGAGGATCAACTAAATATAAAGGTCTTTAAAACACCGCCACATAAAAGTACTGTAAATGGCCACATAGAGCGTTTCCATTCCACCTTATCGGAAATAATGCGTTGTCTTAAGACTGAGAAAGTACATAGGAGTTTTGAGGAACTTCTAGATAGGGCAGTCTACGAGTACAATTACACTATTCACTCTACAACAGGAAAAAAACCAATAGAATTGTTTTTCGGAAGAAGGGTTAGCACTAGCCCCGAACAATTTGAAAACTCTAGGAAAGAAAACATAGAAGCAATAGTAAAAAAGCAGCAAGCAAATTTAAAGGTCCATAATAAGGGAAGAAAACCGTTTAAAGACTATGAAATAGGACAGAAAATTTATGTCAGAAACAACAAAAGATTAGGATCAAAATTAACACCTCGCTATAAAGAAGAAATAGTTGCAGAAAACAGGAACAGTACTATAATAACAAAAACTAACAGAATAGTTCATAAAGATTTTATAAAAAATTATAGGCACTTTAAATTGAATAAAAGAAATTGACATGTAGGTGTACATTTTCCTTGTATTTTACAGACTGACTTTGCCGATGATAAAATCTGAGGTACAAATTCTTAATTACGCGAACTCTCACGTATTAACCATAAATAATGGATACGGAAAGATACAGGACGGAACTTTTAAATTTATTCATCCAATCAATCCTGGATCGTACGATGACTTCCTTTACACCATAAAAAAATACGTTGACAAAAATATTCCCGCAACACATCCTTTATACCCAACTATGTACTACGAACTAAATCAGACAATTGACCTATTAAACACCCTCAAAACCGTGACTCCACAAAAACAAAGACGATCAATAGACACCTTAGGAAAAATTTGGAAACTTATTGCAGGTTCACCCGACCATGACGACGCAGAACTTATTTACAAGACTTTGGACGAGATTGCTAATAATAATGAAAATCAAATGATAATTAATACAGATTTTACTAACAAACTAAACAATATTACGCACATGGTAAATGAATTTTCAAACACAATAAAGAAGGATGATTCTGTTGTGAATGAAAGTAAGAAATAAAATAAGATTAACGAAAGAAACAATAATAAACATAAAATATGCCATACAATGGGCAAAAAATAATATCATTAACTCATTTCTATTAGATAAAGAGGAAATGTCAATTACTATAAAAAAACTAAAAGAAGAAAATATGCCATTCGGCAACATAGAAGAAGCACTAGAGGTAGCAAACATTAATATTTTAAGTAATAACACAAAGCTTTTATATGTTATCAAAATTCCGTTAACAAATTCGATTTTATACGAAAACATCATTGTCAAACCCATTATCAAAAACGATTCTATCATAAATGTGAATTTTACGCAATTGTTTATGAATAAGAATGAAATATATGCAATAAGTAATAATAATTGTAAAAATTTTAATAAAATCAAAATTTGTAAAAGAAGCCAATTAACAGATCTAAATGTAGATAAATGTATCAAGAACATTATTGCTGGAAAAAAATCTTTCTGCACAACCAGCAACACACACCACATTCGGCGTATCGAAGAAATCCAAGAGGGACTTATTCTCCTTAACGATGTAAATGAAACGGTTGCAACAGAAACTATGGAGTATGACTTGATCGGAACCTTCTTAATAAAGTTTAATAACGCAACAATAAAAATTCGCAACAAACTATACCAAAATTTAGAAGCTCCCCACATGACACCACTCCCAGCTATAATTCAAGAGACACCAGTAGAAGGAAGAAGACTTAATATTTTGTCACTTGAATCACTTCAAGAATTACATCTGCACAACATAAGGAAGAATCAGAACGGAGACATGGGTTTCTAACATAACAATTGCTTTTGCTGTTTTAACTATATTGCGTCTAGTACTTTGGACTATAAAGAAGACAAAGGGAAAGCCATCAACGACATTTATCTTAAGTCAGGAAACCGCCTTACCAGTAGAAAAAGAGGTAAAGGTAACTCCGGTACCAACGTCCAGGTTACACGACTTGCCTTTTTTTTAGGGCGCTCGGGGACGAACGCACTTAAGGGTGGAGGAGTTAACGACAATTATGTTTAAAAACATGAAATAAAAAAATTGGTGTCAAATATGAATTTATGCTTACCTGTCGTCTGGCTGTTGTGTTGCAATTCTGATAATTTTATATTTTAGAGCAATAAGAATAAAATGCTGATTTGGCAGAAGGGTTATTTTGAAAGCTTTTATTATTGAAATTATTTTGTAAAACAGTGCAGTTCTAAGTTGCAGTTGAATAAATAAAGAACACTTTAAATCGATTGCGGTTTAAAGTGAAATATTTTTTAAAAACAAAAAAAATAAACTAATCGTTTAATTTGTATACTGTTACCGGTTCAAAATTGCTTAAATCATTTATCATTTAATACGTGTTTTCTGAACACAAATTTTTAATAACAGTTTGTTAAGCTTTACTCATTAGGTAACAAATATGTACATGAAACCGATAGTATTTTCTTTTATTTTTGAATAAGGCTGTAACTCTTTAAAAAAGTTAGTTTATATTTTAAACTAGATTGTTTCTTGTAAAAACTCACATTTTTTGAATGTTAATTTTTAGCAAACCCCTTCTTAAAATATCTCGGTTATTCTGTTCTTAAAACTATTAAAGAAAGTACTTTTAACGCCGTTTTAAGTTTAAAAAATTTGTATGACAGGTGATACACCCCAAAAATGTAATTCAAACTCAACAACTCAGTAGTGCTTTGTCTTTCGTTCCGTTCACACGTGTTTTTCATTGTCGTCCGTGTTTTCTATACCTACACATATGTTTCTTATTAATTTGTAATAAGCGAAATTTTACCGTAATAGGTAGAGTTTTGCATCGTGTGTGCACGTGTTTTTTTATTATATTATTTTTTTACTGTCATTTGTTTTTTCTCTATTTGTTATTATTAAATTCTGTTTTATGTTTCTCCTATGTAATTTATTATCCTACGGTGTTGAATTAATTTTTGTTGATCTGAGCAGTGTCGAATGTATGTACACTGGGCACTGATCAGTTTTAACTAATTTAATTTCAACATTTTAAATGCTGTGATAATGTTTGTTGTGGTCGTTCCGTATGTTAAGTTAACAAACATTACTCCGCCTTTCCTCCTTCTCATACTCTATTGTTCTAGTTCCAGTACAATGCATTGCATATGTAGGGGCTATCCCCTAAGTACTGGTCCAAGACAAAAAAAAACAAATAGGATTTTTTGCCCTGACTTAATTTTTTCCAGTTCAAAACATCACTATGTATATGTGCGGAAAAGTTAATGCCACAACCGGTTGTTATCGTCAAAAATATGTTTGAGTTTTTAATGATTTTAACTTGATTCTATTTTCTTTGACCTTTATTTAATTCAATATTTGCAATTAATTCCTTCAGCTCAAGGTCCTTTTTGTTCTTTTTTTTTAATTTTTTCCTTTGGAAGACTTCAGGAAAATTTGTTTGTTTTTGTGTGATAAATTCAATAAAAATGTAAAAGTCATATATAAGTTTGTGATTCCGTTTGTAATTTCTACAGTTTTTATTTACGACCCTATAAAGTATATATTGCTCCTTTATTGCTACATAGTCCTAACTCAAAAAAGATTGCTGCGAGAAAAACACATTTAAAATTTTTAGTTTCCATACAAGTCTTAGATATTTTTTTTTAGAAAAAGGAGACACTTTAAAAGTAATCTGAAGAAATTTTTGGCACAATATAAAAGGTAGTACTCTTAACAATTTTGCATTGTTAACACGAAAAGCTGATTTTTTGAGATATGACTATGTTGCAATAAAGGAGCGATATATTCCGAAATTTAATGGAAAAGTCGATTAAGCGATGTCCGTCTGTCCGCTGTTGAAATACCGTGTCTTAGAAAACCAATAGATTTAAAAAATCAAAAACTTTTTTCTTTCACCATTCTTTTATCACATCGATTCATGGGTTTGCTATTGAAATTCAGTAGTATCGGTTCACATATAGCTGAGATATATTCAAAATTCCGAAGAAAACCTTTTTTTTTTGCAATTTTGTATGAAAATTACAAAAAAAAAATTTCTTAGATATCGGCCCATATATACCCGAGATATAGCCCAAATCGGGTTTTTCATGAAAATGTCGAGTAAGCGAACTTAAAAAACTTTTTTTGCTTAAAAGTATTTCTGGTAATAAAATAAGGTTATATAAATATGGAAAATGAAAATTTCCGATATCGGTCCATATCTACCCGAGATATAGCCTAGAGCGTGTTTTCCATGAAAATGTCGCGTAAGCGAACTTAAACAACTTTTTTGTGTTCAAAAGCAGTCTTAGTAATAAAATCAGGTTATATTAATATGGCAAATGAAAATTTCCGATATCGGTCCACATATACCCGAGATATAGCCTGAACCAGGTCTTTCATGAAAATGTCGCGTATGCGAACTGAAACAACTTTTTTTTTTGCTTAAAAGCCGTTCTGGTAATAAAATCAGGTTGTATAAATATGGAAAATGAAAATTTCCGATATCGGTCCATAAATACCCAAGATATAGCCTAAACCAGGTTTTTCATGAAAATATTGCGTAAACGAACTTAAGCAACTTTGTTTTGCTTAAAACCAATTCTGGTAATAAAATCAGGTTACATAAATATGGAAAATGAAAATTTCCGATATCGGTCCATATATACCCGAGATATAGCCAAGATCGGGTTTTTCATGAAAATGCTTAAACAACTTTTTTGTGCTTAAAAGCAGTTTTGGTAAGGAAATAATTTTATATAATTAGGGAAAACTAAAATTTCCGATACGGTCCATATATGCCCGAGAAATAGCCTAGACCGGCGTTTTCATTAAAATGTCGCGTAAGCGAACTGAAACAACTGTTTTTGCTCAAAAGCAGTTCTGGTAATGAAGTAAGGTTATATACATATGGAAAATAAAAATTTCCGATGTCGGTCCATATATACCCGAAATATAGCCTGAATCGATTTTTCTATTAATATATTTTTTTTTGCTGAAAATTTTTTTCGTTATAAAAGAAGGTTACTAAAATACAGAAAATAGAAAATTCCGATATCGGTTCATATGTAACTGAGCATATTGTGTTCACATTTTTAAATATGCTATACATATACGTAACTATCGTGGAGGGTATTTTAGATTCGGCCCAGCCGAATATACTACACTCTTACTTGTTTTTCTTTGTACTAAGCACAATTCTTTAAGACGCAATATGCTGAAATGTTAATGTGCTTGCTGTAAAACAGAATTCGAGTACAGTAAAGCACTGTTGTGAAGGCGTTTCAAAACTATAAAGTGTTTGTTGTTTCTAAGTGTTCTATAGTAGTGGTGTCCACAAGTTCTATATGGAAGAGTAAACACTAATACATTTAAGGAAAAACTATTTTTATTTAATATTTTTTGTTGTAAAAAGCAAAACATTTACAAAAACAAAGTCCACACTGATAATCGCTGTCGTCAATGTTTACCAACAAAGCATGCGAAAGTGTTGCTTTGCTTTTGTGCGTATGCGGTGAAGAACGAAAAATAATACAAAAGACGCTAGTGCTGTGCGCAGTATTTGTGTATTAAAGTGCACAGCCCTATAGCTAAGCGCATTTACACAAACAATTGAGTTTCAAGCGCATAGGGCTGGGCACACTTGTTCTAGAGCTTGTTTGTTCTGTTTTAAGAATTGTTTTGAAACACAGTGCTCGAAACTACTGCACAGCAGTGAGCAGTGTTGTTTAGAACATTCTGTGCAGCCTTTTAAGACATATGTATATACGGAAACAATAAACGCGCAGCGTAATTTGCTTCTTGCTCAACTGGCAGAACCAACTTGTTAAAGCTACTGCTCTACGCCGCTATGCTTGCTTGCAGTTTAAAAGAGCAACACGTGAAAGAGAGCATTTTGCCTTGTTCTTTTTTGCGCTGCAATCTGTTTTATATACATGTATTTATGCAAGTATGTATTTATAGATGTAGGTATATGTCTATGTATGTATGTATGTATGTGTGTAGATAATGCGTACACACGTAAATAAGTAGATGCATACATGTGCACATACCTACCTTTATATGTATATAAATTATAACCCCCTAATTCATAAATGATTATTAGCTGTTCAATAACACATTAATAGTTAAAAATCGTTAAATGTGTATTCATAAATGTTTAATAGCCTATTAAAGCGTTATAAAGTCTCCGAAAAATTTAAAAATTTTATTGTAGCCAATGCCCTAGTTTAAGCGATTAACATTTTACTATTAATTTCGTCTTTATAAACAAATTTTGCAAATTTTTTTAAAAGTTAATGTAATTAATTTGGTTTCCAGAAGTAATTTTATTCAGTACGAGGAAATTTGATCTTAATTGAAAATTATAGATACGATCGCCATTATATGTATCTGCTGCCCGTTCTCGAAAAGAAAGAGGGACAATCTCTTCGATATATCGAAAGATAACTCTAAATCCAGATACAGGTTCAATAAATCCACGGTTCGAAAAATTATTGAAATCATTAGGCCAGAAATTCAAGTAGAGTCAAGAGGATGTGGTACCTCTGTCGATTTGCAGGTTTTGGTGTCATTACGATGCTGAGGTCGAAGAGAGGTACATATATGTGAAATATTCGTTGTCTAACTTATTATTATGCACAATTCGAAATTTAAGGTTCAAGATGATACTGCCTAACTTCACGGTATATCCCAGGCAACAGCATGTAGAATTTCTGCCAGAAAATTAAAATGCCATCATCTCGATCTTAGGAAAGCCAAACAATGATGGAATTTAAAACAATCAAAAATTTTTCTGGAATAATACGAGCCATTGACGGAACTCACGTTCACATAAAAAAAAACGGCGGTGACTTAGCCCAGTATTATATAAATAGAAAAGGCTACTATTCCTTAAATTTGCAAGTAATTGTCTACATGTCAAATTTGTTTATGTATTCACG
Source organism: Thecocarcelia acutangulata (assembly GCA_914767995.1). NCBI lineage: Eukaryota > Metazoa > Arthropoda > Insecta > Diptera > Tachinidae > Thecocarcelia > Thecocarcelia acutangulata. The sequence continues at coordinate 54,752,218 of OU612096.1, read as the reverse complement.
CATGGGTTTTAGGTTATTTGCGATGCAAAGTTAAAAATAAGGAATATAGTGAAGAGGAAGCACCCCCCAGCTGCCGTTTTTTTAACGAATCTATATTCAAACAACGATTGGAAAACGGAGAGTTCAAGGGCCGTTTGCTAGGAGATAGTGGGTATAAACTTTATCCATGTTTATTCACCCCACTTAGTAACTCACAAGATGAAAAAGAGGTTAAATATAATGCTGCATGTATAAGCACTAGGAACACTGTCGAACATTGCTTTGGCTTTTGGAAACAATGTTTCCGCTACTTATTGGACGGTTTGACAGTAAATTTATCAAATGGAAAAATATTGATTGTAGCCAGTACTGCACAACATTGCTATTTAAGAAAACGACCGTGTTCCATGTAAGTATTTAGATTTGGAGCTCCAAACAAGAATTTTGAAAACCGAAACAAACATAAAAAATATAAAAAACAAACATAAAATATAATTGATTACTTCCCCCCTTTTTTAAAATTGGTTTAAAATAAGTTGTAGCGCTAGCAATAATCTACAATATTGCTATTGAGGAAAACGACCGTGTTCCATGTAAGTATTTAGATGTTTTCTACTGTCTTGCATTTTTTGCTGTCCATGTTTTCTCTTTGATTGAATGTAACATTTATTTTAAATTTGTGCCTTCAAATGAACAAAATATGACAGTTATTTACAACAAGGTTGCCAATAGAAAAGAAAAATATGATAAATGTGTTTCATTGCTAATCTAGCGTTATTAAGCGTTTATGAATATACATTTTTATTATACGCTTATAACTCAAAATTTGTTTAATAACTATTACATAGTTTAACACTGAAATAAGAAAATTTTATGAATTATACCGTAATTCTTTTATTTTTTGGAATGTCCAAATCACGTTTCTAATGACTTCAATATATTACTAATTCACACTAATATTACATATGTACATATAAATATATGTAATATATAAAAAGAAATATTAACTACTAAATTTTGATCACAGTCCTCATATAACTTTATGCGATTATATAAAATAATGGCCTCAAACGTTTATATGTAAAAATTCATAATTTTGCGCTAAAATAAATACAAGAATTAACACTGAGTAATATTTGAGAACGTCGGGTTTATTAAATAATGTTCTTAAAAGTTTCAATACATGTATATATATAAACGTATGTATGATATTGCTATTTTTACATTCGACATGTCGCTAACATAAAAATATGTAGTTAATCTAATCTAACTTGTTTTGCTATTTTGAAGATGACGCTAATAGCCTGTTTATAAGACACGACTCGTCGATAAAAAGCGCTAACTTTGCAAGTTTTTTCTGATTTTGGTTTACAAACCGCGACTATTGACGATTAGTATTAAAAAACGTAACATCTGTCAATTTATTTTGGTTTGTAAGAGGCGAGTCATCTCACCATAAATGTCAAAATCGGCGAATGAAGAAACATGCTCGTCAATAGAAAATGTGTAGAAATTGTTATAAATAATAAGAAATATAATAAAAATAATTTATGTGGTAATAAATAAGAAGAAAACTAAGAATGAAAATTGCAACAGAACGTTTTAAGAGTCTCTCAAATTTCTGGAGACATGAATTGAAATTGTTTTTTCGTTGCATATAAATGTTTTGTAGACATATTTACAGACATAATAAAACATACACATATACAATATAAAACTTGCAGTTAAAATATACAATTTTTGTTTGTTTATTCGTTTTTTTTTCAATTAGCCTTTCCAAAATATATTTTGTTTTATTTATTTACTTACGCATACATGCGTATGTATGTATGTGTGCCAACTGTGCCTAGAATAGGAAGGCCGCTTTTTAGCTTGAAAAAAAATTTTTTGGTATGAAAAATGTAAACAGATACTATTTTTTCGCATGATGGCAACAAACAAATATCATAAATGTTTGACACATACGCGAATTTACGTAAGTTGCACGCGTTTTATGAACCCAATTTCTTACGTACTCGTCTATAAATTGGCTCGTCGCGAGTGCGCTAACTCGTGTCCTATAAACAGGCTGTAAAACAAATTAGCCAACATACATGGAAGGCATAAAAAAATGGTCTCAATCATTTCATTACATATAGATAAACATATATATATATATATATATATATATATATATATATATATATATATATATATATATATATATATATATATATATATATATATATATATATATATATATATATATATATATATATATATATATATATATATATATATATATATATATATATATATATATATATATATATATATATATATATATATATATATATATATATATATATATATATATATATATATATATATATATATATATATATATATATTTAATATATATATAATATATTTAATATAAACACAAGAATCTTGAATACATAATTAGTAAAAATGGCTAGAGTCAAGATAAGTGAAGATTTAAAAATAAAAATAATAAATGATTATAATGCTGGATTAAAACAAAAAACTATTTGTGATAAATATTCGATGAATAAATCAGCAATTTCGAAGATTATCAAGAAATTTCGTGAAATGGGTACTGTTAAAACTCTGCATTCAGGAGGAAGACCACGTAAAACTACTCCAAGACAGGATAATTTAATATCAAGAGAGTTCAAAAAAGACCCACAAATGGCATCAAGAGAGGTTAAAAATGTTCTTGGATTGGATGTTAGCTCTCGAACAATTAGCCGTAGAGCCCGCGAGGCTGGTCTTGGTTGCTTCCGCCCTGCGAAAAAACCTCTGATATCGGAGAAAAACCGTGCTGCTCGTTTAAAATTTGCCAGAGAGCACATAAATTGGTCTAAAGAGAAATGGAACACTGTCCTTTTTTCAGACGAGTCCAAATGTAATTTAAGGGGCAATGATGGAAGATCATTTGTAAGGCGGCCAAAGGGAAAGAGACTAGACCCAAAGTACACAAGCAAGACAGTCAAGTTTGGAGGTGGCAATATTATGGTGTGGGGCTGTTTTTCTGGGCAAGGAATGGGCCCAATTCACATTATAAAGGATACAATGACTGGTGTCGGCTACAGATTCATTTTAAACGACATAATGTATCCATATGCAGAGGAGAACATGCCACTAATTTGGAGATTTCAGCATGACAATGATCCAAAACACACCTCTAGGGTTGTAACTGACTGGTTACAATCAAATGAGGTCCGTGTTTTGAAGTGGCCTGCCCAATCCCCGGATCTCAATCCCATAGAAAATCTATGGGAAATTGTAGAACGCAAGATAAGAACTCGAAATTACACATGGAAGGAAGATTTATCCAATGCAGTTTTGAGTGAATGGCAAAAGGTACCAAAGGATACAATTGACAAATTAATTGGGTCAATGCATCGTCGCTGTGATGCAGTAATTAAAAACAAAGGATACCCAACAAAATATTAATTTTTGATAATAGGCCGAAGGTTTTTATTGGAGTAAATTTTAAGTTTCCATTGTTTTGTCAATACCTCAAAATTTGATACTTTTAATTTTTCTTTATAATTTTAGAACTACGTTATTTTTATGTTATTATTTTTTTGTTTATATATCAAAAAGAATCTATAAAATGAAATTCTGAAATACTTGTGAAGTTTCTTTAGAAATAATTTTTGATTTTCGATTTCTAAAAATAAATAAATAAATTTTTAGAAAAGTTTCCATTGAATTGTCCAGTACTGTATATATATATATATATATATATATATATATATATATATATATATATATATATATATATATATATATATATATATATATATATATATATATATATATATATATATATATATATATATATATATATATATATATATATATATATATATATATATATATATATATATATATATATATATATATTTATATATATATATTTTTTTTGGCAACACTAGTTTTGACAGCTCACGCACGTTTTGTATCTTGTGTCACTGTCAAACATTTTCAGTTTGGTCTGTAATTTAATCATGAACAAACGAACAAAGCTTGCAAATTATTGAATTTTATTACCAAAGTGCGTGAGTTAAACTTCTTTCCTTGAAGAAGGAGTAAAAAAAATATATTTTTGCAGCACACAAAGTGCTGTTCTTTATTACAGTATATTCTTAAGACTAGTTTACAAAGATTATTTAACAGCTATTTATGCTAATTCTAAGCCTTATCTCTAGTATGTTAGAAATGGTTTTCTTTGTTTAATATTTTGTTTATGACACGGACCGTTGTTAATGATAATGCACTGTTGTCTATAGTTTAGTAATAGTTTTATGATTAGTACACATGTGGTCTAGACAGTTTACTTAATGTTTGTTTAGGCTTAGTGTATTGTCCAGTTATGGTTATTTCTTATCTCATACTTAATGGTCTGTCTATATTTGATAATTATTATGTATTTACTCTTGTTGCAGAATGCTTATCTAAGTACGGTTGTGATTGTTGTTAACTCGTGCTCTGTTAAGAAAGTTCATCGCGCGCTTCTTCCATTTTATGGTCAGTTTAATCGACCTACTGAGGCTTCTATTCGGGCTATTGTAAAAAAATTTCGCACCAAATTTACATTGTTGGACATTAAACCACCAACACGCTTACATAGAGTGCGAACTGGAGAAAATATCGCAGCCGTATCGGCCAGTGTTGGTGATGACCGTGAATTATCGATTCGGCGCCGTTCGCAGCAATTGGGCCTCTGTTACTCCACTACGTGGAAAATTTTGCGGAAGGATTTGGGTGTGAAGCCTTATAAGATACAGCTGGTGCAAGAATTGAAGCCAAACGACCTACCACAACGCCAAATTTTTGGTGAATGGGCTCTTGAAAAGTTAGATGAAGATCCACTTTTTTATCGAAGAATTGTGTTCAGCGACGAGACTCATTTCTGGTTGAATGGATACGTGAACAAGCAAAACTGCCGTATTTGGAGTGAAGAGCAGCCAGAAGCATTGCAAGAGCTACCAATGCATCCACAAAAAACAACCGTTTGGTGCGGATTATGGGCTGGCGGCATCATTGGGCCGTATTTCTTCAAATATAATGCGAATCACAACGTTACCGTGAATGGTGAGTGCTACCGTGCGATGATATCAAACTTTTTTTTGCCCAAAATGAAAGAGCTTGACTTGCATGACATGTGGTTTCAACAAGACGGTGCCACATGCCACACAGCACGCCAAACAATGGACCAATTGAGAGGCGAGTTCGGTGAACAGTTTATTTCACGCTTGGGACCAGTCAATTGGCCGCCCAGATCGTGCGATTTAACGCCTCTAGACTATTTTTTGTGGGGCTATGTTAAGGCTAATGTCTATAGCGACAAGCCCGCTTCGATTGACGCACTGAAAGCCAACATTATTCGTGAGATACCGGCCGAAATGTTGGAAAGAGTATGCCAAAATTGGACTAAGCGGATGGACCATTTGAGGCGCAGCCGCGGCCAACATTTGCATGAAATAATCTTCAAACATTAAATTATATCGACCCAACTATCGATCCACATAAATATTTCATGCATTTTTCTGAATTTTATGTGTTTTTTTTTAATTTCCGATAGTTCTTATAAAATCATCCATTATATATATATATATATATATATATATATATATATATATATATATATATATATATATATATATATATATATATATATATATATATATATATATATATATATATATATATATATATATATATATATATATATATATATATATATATATATATATATATATATATATATATATATATATATATATATATATACATATATACATTTTGATGGTGAAAAACTTTCGTTTTAAAGCAATAAAAAACTTAGAAAAAAAGTTGAACTTTCGAAAGATTAACATTCCAGTACTTCTACGAAATATACAAATTGATGTACTCATAGTTTGATTTTTACATGCACTTTTACTTTGTTATGCAATTTCGATTGTTTGTTTTAAATGTTTTCACTTTTCAGTACATGTTTCAAAAGCGCGTCAGGCTTGCATGGCTTTAGGGATGTAACCCGGGTTGTTAAAAATGTATCTTCTCTTTTTTAATTTTTTGTTACTTCAGTGCATTCAATTTTCGCAAACAAGTATTTATTTTATTTAAAGGCTTTGTTACGAAATTCGTATGCACTAAATTGTAGGAGTTGGCGTTGTTGCATTTTTAATTTATAGATACAAACACATGTTAACAACAAAGTCCAACAATTTGAAACAATGTAAAAATGTTTTTTTGTTTTATCACTCTCATTCTTCTTCCATTGTTCAACAGACAATACTTGTGCTGGCGAAGAATTTTTATTACACAAATAAACATTTTATTTTTTAGGTCAAATTAAAAATACTTATACATACATACAACAATAAAAATGTGAAATAACATTCAAGCCGAACGAGTTCTTAAATGAAAACAATTTAACAAATTTTTACTTAAACCGTTTACATGATACTCTTCAATAAAAATAGAACAAAAAATATGTGAGAAATAAAATACAAAATAATTAAAGCGGATTGTAAAAGCAAACTTAAATTAAATGATTTATACACTTATCAAAAAGCATTTTGTTTAACATTAGTTAGTTGATTGCAGAGAAACAAGCTGGCCGGCGCGCCGATGCCGGGCTATTTTAGATAATCCCAGCCGCCGCCGATTTCATCGGCTTGCATCGGCTGAAAAACAGCCGCCGACATCATCGGCTTGTACCAGCTGAAAGAAGGCCGCCGTCTTTATTTATTAGACTAACATGGCCAATTAATTTTTATCGGCCTCTGCCACAGTTGATTGCACGTATGTAGGTGTAGACTCCAAGGCTTAAATTTTTTATTGAATACTTCTACTATTATCTTTCGCTTGTGCTTTTTTATAAAGCGCAGCGCAATAAAAGTTAAACTAAAAATGAAAAACAAGAGCTTAATACAAAAAATAGTTATAGAAAAGTATTAGATCTTATTTTTAAGTGCCTAAAGTCTTCAGATTCAAAAATTGAACATCTTGAAAAAGAGTTGGTGTTTTGATGAAAGCAGTATTCTAAAAGGGTAGGTTAATTCACTAAATATAGTAGCATGCAGTTATGTATGCACATATCGTTCCTTTATTGCAACATAGTCATAACTCAAAAAAGCTTGTTTCGAGCAAAACGCAAGTTTTTAGCTTCCATGAAAGTCTTAGAAATTTTGTTTAGAAAATATCTCCTAAAGGAAAAAGTTTAAAAGTAATTAGAGTAAAGTTTTGGTGGTACTGTTAACAATTCTGCATTGTTAACACGAAAAAATCATTTTTTGAGATATGACTATGTTGCAATAAAGGAGCGATATGTACATACATGTGCATATGCATGCACGAATGCACATCCATTCTTTAACATTTTCGTAAACTGCTGTTTAGTTTAGCGATAATAAAATTATATATATATTACTAAAGAGTAATATTAAAGAATGGAAGTGCCCCTTTTATTTTTGCGACAGTGTATAATTGTATGAATACATTTAATACATTACAACATTAACTACTAATTATTCTAATCACTTAAGAGCATGTCACAATATGGACACAAATAGTTTAATTTATAAAAAAAGCATCGTATTTGACAAAAAAAAAGTCGTTATCAACATCACTTTAAAAAAGTAATAGCTTTTTAAACGCCCTGCATCTTTGAGAATTTTTGCATAGACCTTTAAACTTTCAGCACAGTTGAAAGAAAAGCGTTTCAGAAGTATGTAAGGTATCATTGCTATACTATATCATTTCCGACAGCAACAACAATAGCTACAGCAGCTTTTAACGATGTTTACGGCCTTAGTATTGGATATGTGGACCGATAAGTTCAAACGAATTTCAGATTTAATTGTCTTTTTTTCATAAGATACACGACGAAATGTATTATGTATGTGATATATGTTTGACCTTGATTATAAATTGTTTAATCAAATTTTAGATTTTAGAGCATGTTGACACGAAGGCTTATTTTCGAGGTTCGCGGCCCAATCTTGATTGAACCAACATGATTCGCTATACAAAATTTTATGAGCGAACCATCTTGGTTCATTTTGAATCTTGTTGCGAACCAAGCAAAACCTACTGCCATCTCCAAATTTGATAATAAATTATCGCTAGTTTATCTGAACTAGCTGCAAAAAAAAAATCCAAACAAAGTAAAAACAGATAGTTATTGCATGTAAAATCAAAATAAACACATTGAAAATGTAAAAACGTGATGCTTACATGAAGATTTAAATAAAAATTGAAAAAAGAATTAATGAAACGTTTGCACAAAATATGTAAACATCAGTGTGAAGCAAAAAACAACCGTCTGAACACCTAGTTTCGCAATAGTGGTTCATAGAGCGAACCAACTGTTTCATATTACCATCTGAACATGGTATTATGCAGTAATTAATAAGCCGCCGAAATTTGTTATGCGCCGCCACCGCCGACCTAAAATTAAGGCGCCGCCGCCGACATTTTTGCCTCGCTTGTTTCTCTGGCTGATTGTAATTCAAGTTCTCTTTGTATTGTTTGTACGCATAGTTGCCATATTTGACGATTTTGGGTGCTCAAAATAGTACCTTGACGATTTAATGCCTGGGGCCAAATTCCGCAACGATGAATTTTGAAATGTTCACCAATTTCAGTGTTCACTTTTGATTTTTGTGTCCGCAATGGTGAGAATGAATAATTTTGACAGTTACAGTGAACGGTGAGTTTTGTTTTTTAATGAAATATTTTGAAGTTTTCACTACTGGATAAATTAAAAAAACCTTCCGAGGAACAAAAAGAGGCTCTCTTGGATTATATGGAAACAAACATAGAGTTTGCTTGTGATAGGTACGAATCTACAAATTATTTTTCATAGAAAATTATAAATTGTAACGATTTTTGTAGATTCGAATCAGCGGATGGTGCATCATTACGGCAAGAACGATGGAAAGAACTTACAATGAAACTCAACAGCATCGGCGGAGCAGTCAAAGACCCCCAAAAATGGAGAAAATTTTGGACTGACCAAAAGTATTACAAATAATTATTTTAAACGCTTTTAAACGTATTTATTTTATTTCAAGACTTCGCGTCAAAGAAAGACAGGCGCTCCTTAATGCGTCAATTAATAAAAGTGGAATCAATGGGATGAAAATATTAAAGCCACTATCAGCATTTGAATCCCGTATAAGTGCGCTTTTGACTCCCGAAGCCGTTAGTGGTAACGAAGATGTAAGGGAACTTTTTGCTATTGGTGCTTCAAGAGTAAGTATATGTATTTATTTCAAACAAAATCCTAGAACACAATTGCATATATGTAAATACATATATGGTATGTAAATACATACACACATATGTATTTACATACGACATTGTAACAATTTCAACTTTCCGTTTTTAAATAGGATACTGAATCAGAGTATTTATGTGAAGAATTTTTAAGCAGAGAAGTAGAAGAAGTACAAAATACTGAAAATTCAATAACAAAAGAACATCTCAAGAATACGGATTCAGTAGCAGCACAAAATACCATACTTGAAAGCTCAACGCGATTAAAGGTAACGATGACAAGGAAGAGAAAGCGAGCGCCTTCAGGAAGAAATTGTATAAATGAAGATTTTGAAACTGATTTTCTTGAAATGGAACGGAAGAAATTAGAACTAAATACCAAAATATATAAATTAGAAGTAGAAAAATTTGAATGGCAGAAAACTAAAGAAAAAAAGGAACTAGAATTAAAGGAAAGAGAGCTGGAAATTAAAAAAATAAAATTTAATTTTAACTGATTTATACGGTGATTTACAGCCATGTCTTTTTTTTAACATACTCTTTTAAAGCTGCTAAGAAAATCATGTTACATTTTTACGATGATTGGTTTTTAAGTCATCGTCTTCTCGGCCTTCCTTAAATCATGTCTATCACAATTGAACTTGTGTTCTGCTCATAGTAGAAGCGCCAAACGCCACAGTCAACATTTCAAATGTCCTTGCGCACATAGTTTCATTTTTTACACAAAACTTAATACAGTTTCTTTGATCCATTTATTCGAATAGTAAAAAATGGAAAAGCACACCAAAATACGACTAACCTATTTATCTGTCAAAAACAAACTGAGAATCCAAAATGGCTATAGTTTTTATTTGAATAAAATATATATACATAATTTCATTTTATAAAGAAAAATTAAGATGTGTGATTTCTTGGCGAATACGCTGACCTTCACGCAGAGTTCCATTGTTGTTTTCAATATTAGCCATTTGCTGAGCATCTTTATAATCAGTATGTATAGTTTCAGTTTCTAATATATCTGATTCATCAGAAACATTTGCTTTTCGAAGAATATTATGTAAAACCACACAAGCGTTTATGATTCGTCCAGCTTTCGCTGGGGTATAGTTTAATATACTTCCGGAAGAAATACATCGGAATCTACTTTTCAATATTCCTATGCACCTTTCAACCATACAGCGTGTGCTTTTATGTGCGATGTTATACTTTAGTTCGGACTCATTCGCTGGATTACTATATGGTGTCATTAACCAAGGTTGAAGCGGAAATCCACTATCTCCCAAAAGCCAAAAATTTCTTTTTCCCTCAGTGTAAACTGTCTTAAGGAATTCTTGCGATGTAGAACGACGCCAAATATACGCATCATGTGAAGTTCCCGGGAATTTTGCGTTCGTATATCTTATCAAGTAATCCGCATCGCAAATAATTAACATATTGATTGAATGTCCTCCTTTTCTACAGTAATAAGCGTGCTCTATATTGCAAGGTGGAGAAATAATTTTAATATGAGTGCCGTCAATCAATCCTATTATGCCGGGAAATGAAAATTGGCGGAAAAATTTTTCTTTAATGGTTTTTTGTTCACGTTCATCAGGAAAGTACACATACTCCAAGCATACCTCGTTAAGAATGTTTGCCACTTCGTGAATAGACCGCTGAACAGATGTTTGAGACATACACGATAAGAAGTCTTGTCCTATAGTTCGTTGAAAATTTCCAACAGCGAAAAACCGCAGCGCGCATAAAAATCTAAGATATATCGGAATTGCTGTTCGTCTTTCATTGATAAAAAATCTTGGTTTAAGTTTATTTAAAAGATCTAAACACAAATTTCGAGGAAATCGATACAAGTTCTTGAATTGTTCCTCCGTTGTATTTTCAAAGACGTTTCCATTATCCCTTAGATTTCTTCTTACCAATAAAATTTTCCTCCTAGTAAAATACATACATATATATTAGTATATAAAACTCCTTTGCACTAAATTCGGAATACTTTCCTTCTATAACGATGTACTCTACGTCGAATAATATTAATACGTCTGTAATTCATAGCTCTTATTAATTATCTTTTATAAAAAAAATAAAATAAACAAAAGTACTATGTAATTAAAATTTCAATTATACAACTTGTGTTTGACAATTCAGCAAATCATTCAGCCTGAACTAACACATTCAGCATAATAAAACCCATTGGCTCTTACGGAATCCCCTTTTAATGAAAAGTGAACACTATGTCTGCCGGTGAATTTTACTTTGAGTGTTCACTGACAAAATATTCACCGTTGCGGAATTCAGCCCCTGTTTTTGATGATTTTTGTAGATCACATTTACGACTACATACAAACTTAAGTTTTTAGTTATTTTATGTAGGAAATGGAAATAATATTAAGTAATAAAAAAAATATATAGTAGAATAAATCTGTACGTAAATATGTAAGTAAAGTTGAAAGGATACGCGATATTTATTTTGGAGTATACATTTATTGCATAGGTTAGAAATGTATTTAAAAGACCATATGTGAATAGTACTTGAAAAAATAATAAGATAAAAAATGTACACATTTTCATGTTTTACTACGTGTGCTTATAAGTATATTAAGAAGACTTAAATATGCAGATCAATTCAAAACTTTAACTTTCATAAATCCTTACGGTATTATAAAAGAAGAAAGTGTATTTTTTCTAATATAATCAAAGAGGATTGATATTTCATAGTAGATTTCGAAAGACGAGAACTTTAATCCGAATTAAAGCAACGAAGCCTATTAATCTTGGAAAATTTGTTTTACGAGACATATATGACAATGTTAGATTTTTAGAATTAGTTATCGAAAATGATTCTTCGGTCATTTTTCTTTCTATGGGTAAGTTTATAGGACAAATATTAGTTAGCAAATGTGAGAGTTTGCATGCAGGTAACTGAAGCTTAAAAGACCAAAGTGAGAAATTAGTTGAAGAAACTATTTTCAGAAGAAATGATATATTTCCACTAAAGAACACTTAAGAATATTGTTGTTTCAACTTAGCCATTTAATAGAAGTTTTTATTATACACAGAATATAAAAGGAAATTTCCAATTTTTTTTTTCTATATTGGACCAGTACTCAGGGGATGACCCCTACATATGCAGTGCATTGTACCAGAACTAGGAAAATAGGTTGTGAGGAGGGGGAAAGAGGGAGTAGTGTTTGTGAACGTTTGACTAGAACTTTCCAACGTTATAACAGACGGGAAACACGTCTGCAGGCAACTTGTTCCACTGACGAAGCGTACGGCTGAAAAACGAACCCTCTCTGTAATGCGTTGTACGATTCCCCGGACAATCGACCACAAATGGATGAGCTCTACACGATGAACACGTGCTACGTAAAAATGTGCGAGTTTCGGGAACAAGATCTCTAATCTCGTCGGAGCAAAATCCATTGTAGTAACGATAGAACAGAGTAACGCACCCCACACTGCGTCGATGCTCCAGTGAATCAATAGAGTTGGATACCCTACTGTCACTTCTTCGCCCTCTCCTGCACACGGTCGAGTAACCCCAAAATAGACTTTGAGGCACCGGCTCAAACATGAGAGTTGTATTCCATTTTCGGTCGGATGTAGGTGGTATAAATAGTAAGGAGATCGGATGGAGTGAAGTACATCTTACATCGTTTCAAAAAACCCAGACACTTGAATGCTTCTTTAGAGACATGAAAAATGTGTTCAGTCCAGCGAACATCACACTGTATCTTTATTCCAAGAACACCCGATTCCTCAATACTTATACCATCCATGAGTACAGATGAAGCAGTATTTGCAATCGTTTATTTGTGCGTTAATAAGCAACATTGCGTGTTACGAGCGTTAAAGGTGACCCTGTTTTTACGACCCCATTCGGAGATTAATAGAAGATCACTATTCAGTGAATCGTTCATATTTAGCCTCTTGGCAGTGATCTCTGATAGGCTGGGCCTATGACCACAAGAGTAAGAGTGACAAATGCTGCTGTCATCTGCGAAAGAGTGGATAGGGTTGGAAGTTTGATAGAGAAGGTCGTTGAGGAAAATAAGAAATAGAGTAGGAGAAAAAACGGAGCCTTGCGGTACCCCTGAATTAATCTTGAACTCATTTGATGAGACCCCATCTATAACAACTCGTATAGTGCGGTCTTTGAGAAAGCTCGATATAAACCGAGAGAAATCGTTACCGACACCAGAAGCAGTAAGTTCTGCCAGTAGTGCACCATGCCACACTCTGTCAAACGTTTTTGGAAATATCTAGAGCTACCACCTTGCTTTCACCAAAATGATGGATTGAGTGGCACCATTTCTCCGAAAGATATGCCATAAGATCGCCAGTAGAGCGACCCTTACGAAGTCCACATTGGCAATTGCAAAGTAATTTGTGCGACTCTAGATATCCCATAAGATGGTAATTAACCATACTTTCCACTACTTTGGAAAGCGCAGAGCAAATTGCAATGGGGCGGTAATTTTCAGGGTTATTTGCCTCACCCTTTTTTGGGATTAGCTTTACATTAGCGACCTTCCAGCACGATGGAAACTCATCATTATGGTAAAGTTTGCTGAAGAGGCGTGCTAACGGACGCGCAAGTGTAGAAGAACACTGTTTCAAGACCAGTGCTGAAATGCCATCCGATCCAGGTGTCTTGTTTATGTCGAGATCGGCCAAAACCCTTTTAACTGCTCGAGCCCGGAAAAATATCTTTGGCATAGTTGCAGATACTCTTTCGAGCTCGGGAAGTGGTTGACTGCTTTCCGGCAAGTAAGAATTGCGTGCAAAAATTTAAGCCAGCAGGTTTGCCTTGTCAACCGGGTCGGTGAATGCTTGGTCATTCTTTAAGAGAGTTGGAGTTGACGAACTAGCACTGTTCTTTACCCTCTTAACGAAAGACCAAAAGGTCTTACTGCCCCGGGGAGCCTTGGTATACACCTCGACCGTAGGCTAACGTGGAAGTCTCACATTGAAGCAAAGGTCACGCAGTTAAAACTAAAAGCAGCGCAGCTAAATTGGCTTATGGGCAGAAATTCTACATTGAAATTAGAATGCAGACTTTTGTTATACAACGCAATACTAAAGCCTATATGGTGCTACGGAATTCACTTATGGGGCACCGCCTTAGCGTCAAGCATTGAAAAAATTCAAAGGCGACAAAACAAAATTCTTCGAACGGTTATTGCAGCTCCATGGTACGTAAAAAATTCACGAATTCATAAAGATCTGGGTGTTTCGCTGGTAAAAGAGGAATTTTCTAAGTACGCGAAAAGGTATGTTAGTAAACTGCGCGTAATATACTTAATTTTGGCAGCCACAGTCGATTGAGAAGAAGGGATACCGTTGCCACCATCAGATTGCTCAATCGGCGATTTTACCGAAATAGCTCCCGCATAATAAAACTTTTTGTCTAGCATTGGCCGGACTTAAGTAAAAATAAATTTTTTTTAATATTAAATTACACTTCTTTTTTAACTTTAAATTTAGTATTAAGATTTGAATACTTATTGTTAGTTCATTTTGAAGATTCAATAAATAAAAAAAATGTTACAAAAAAAATTTGTAAGCTTTACTTTACCCTGATCTTGTTTCATTTGCCTCTTTTACCTCCGATATATCCACTAGTTGAATAACAGGTGACTGTAAGTCATTTATTCTTAGTTTAAAACATTAGCGAACGTTAAGGAAATGAAGAAGACAAATTTATTTAGTCAGAATGAAATGGAAAAATGGATTTTACTTAGTAATAGAAAGAAAAAAAGAATTATTATTTGAAGTGTTTTTTGCTTTCAAGTCTGGGCAATTTCGCACGGCTTCCTAATGTCGTCGCCATAACAGCCTCTACATTTCTCGGTATAGTTCGTTTGATAATGCAATTGAACGTATCGTTCCGTTCCTTGTATGTGTGGTGGAATTTTTGGGTAAAAAAAAAGGATGATCATTCAAATCTTCTTTTAATGTATCGTACGGAATGTTACCCGTGAATAGTGGTTCAAATACGTTATATATATCATTCAAATTTATCATTTACGTATAACTGGAGCAATTAAACTTAATATCTGGTTTTTTATAAATTCTAACTTCACGGTCTCGCCTTTCTTAGCTATTATCAAGCAACATTGATAGCAAGATATTTTCCGAACACGCATAATATGAATTACCATGTATTACTTTATTGACAATACTGCGTAAATGAGGTTGTAGGCGTAGAAAACGTGACCGAATGAATGAACTTCAAAAATAATGCACTACCATACACGACTTAGCTATAATAATTGATGTTGAAGCACATTGGCACATAACATTTACTGTTTGTTTTTGGGAGACGTTACGGAATACGTAATAATTTGGATTTACTGGACACGATTAGGTTTCATCGGCTTACGAAAGCATTTACCTTGTATGAAGTTGTAGTAACACTACCTACTGCAATTTAATATTTGTTTACTTTTGTTCGTATGAAATATTTAGAGAGACGAATTGCCTTCTGAAAACAGGCTCTTAATTATAAATTTATAAACATTTAAATACAAAAACAAATAAGTGATAGCAATAACTTACCGGAATAGTCTCACAAATTTCGATTTGTTAACTTAGTTTTCCGGTTGTCGATCTTGGTCCAGCGCTTGTTGATTTATCCAAAGCTTTAAATAATTGCTGAAAGGAATAATTAGATTGAGGAGTACCATCGAGGCAATCCAAATATGTTTTATGGGAAGCCATTCTGTGGATTTCAAGCAGATATCTGAGTTATGCATTCCCGTAGCCTAGTTTTAAGCTGGAGAGACCTCCGAAGTTGACACTCTCTTCTGACTCTTCTTTTTTCTGACAGTAGTTGCTCAATTTCAGACGAATAAGTTCTATTGTTCTCATTTCTGGATCTTATATGACTAGTGGTAGCATGCTGTACGGCCAGTTTGAGGTTTTCCGAAAAATCGTTGATTTACACATCAATATCCTCAGGGGTGCTCAAGGCGATATTTTCAGTACAATGTGTACTCAAAATTTTTTTGTATTTTAGTCAATTAACTCTATTGACAGTCAACGAGGAGCCAATCTCTTGCGAGAACGAAACAGAGATTATTGTGGGTGAGTGATCGGATGACAAATCTAACGAAGGCTCCAATTGCATCCACACTAAAGTAAAATTTTTCGCAACTCCAAAATCTATAACGTCTGGGATCTTTCGTCGGTCTGACGGCCAATAACTGGGGTGTCTGCTTGAAACCACATCTAAGCCCATTTTGGAAACGGTGTCAAAAAGCACACAGCCTTTCGAGATAATTAAACGTGATCCCCAAAAAGTGTGTTTCGCGTTATAGTCGCCAGCCGCTAAAAATCGAGACCCAAGTGATTTGAAAAAAGGTGAATACTGATTTTCGGGGCGGTGAGTTAATCGAGGAAATAACGATTTTTTATGAAAATATTCATTGCATATATTAGTTGCTTGGAGACACTCCTCAGGTGTCTCGTTCATTAAATAGTGCTTAATTCTGGATTTTATTAGAATTGCCGATCCTCCGCAAGATCTTTAGTGTCATATAATGTGTACCCATTAATTTTGAAATAACTGTTGGTTGTCAAATGGGTTTCAGCAATCAACAAAATATCGATCTGCTTTTCCATAAGGAAGTGCTCAAGTTCGTTTTTGTGTTGGCGGATGCCAATATATATTTTAAACCAATTCATTTGTTTAAAATTGCCTGCAAAATAGTAGATTGCATTTTCATCATTTCCTGCATCATGTTTGTCATGGAAACCGTAAATGTATTTATAGATTGAACAAGAGTCTGCGGAGTTGCCTCAAGATTGCTAAAATTTTTGTCGGAGTTTTGAGGCTTGGGCTCCTGATATAAGTTTGGTAAGTATGGGGGTTTTGCACATTTATATGGCTGGTTGACTGGCGTACCTGGGAAAAAATGCTTGTAGAAATGGTATTTGTCTGCTGGGGTGGTATATTTAAAATTGGTGGCCTATTTGTCATTGACCTCTTGAAGTGAGTTTAGACAGGGCAACCCTTGTAGTTTGCAGTATGGTTACCTCCACAATTACTGGATTTTTTAACGCTCGAGTCAGTCTTAGGTTTTTTGCACTGTTATGTACCGTGAAGTTCTCCACACACAACGCAAACTGCGGGCAGCTTACAATAGGCCTTATTATTATTATTAGTGGATGGGATATGGCTCTCATCGGCCATTAGCACTGCCTCCAATATTGATCTATTGTGCGTCCCCTTGCCCCATTATGGGTTGAGTATGTCAAGAAAACGGACAAGCTCCTTCATAGGGAGTGATATTAAGTCACATTCACTACTACATACATGTAGTAGCCTATATCTTCTGTGTCCCAGTGCTCCACAGTGGGTGATTAAGTGCTCCATTGACTCCTCTTCCTCACCGCAGAATCTGCAAACGTCTGTGTTGGATACTCCCATCCTGTGCACGTGCTTGTAGTAGCTGTAATGACCTGTTTTAGAGCTCGTTCGGCCCTCTTTTTATCAAAGTTTAGAAAACAAAAGGCCTTAGTATGGCCAAATACTTGGCAGTTTAGGCATTGAACGGGCCCTAAACGCTTATGAGGCTCCTCAACGGTAACCTTACGATGCAAAAGATATTTGAGGTTATAAATTGGATGCACTTCATTCTTTTTTAAGGCAACATCTTTAGGTTCCAATTCAACCCTAAACATGGGTTGAGGAATTTTTTCACGGTTTCTGATATTAACTACATTTTTAATTTTAAAGCCATTGTCTTCTAGTCTGGTTTTGACCTCATTCGTGTCAACAAAAGGGTCAATCCCTTGAAAAGCTGGTGGCGGCTTAAAGGTTTTTTTATATATTGTTGGCTCATCTGTTTGCAGTATAGCAAACCTATTACTATCCGTTGCTGAAGTCCTATTATCATCTTTAGAAATTTTCGGTTCAGATGATAATTGAGCTGATTTGGGGCTTCGCTGCCTTTTAACCACGGTAATCTACCTGTCAATGCCTACTTGGGTTTTGTGGCTTATTATCAACAATTAAACTTGAAGATGTTTTGTCTTCAGTTGTAACAACAATATTTGGCGAACACGATCGCGGGCGATTCCTACCTCTTAAAGACAGGAAATTTTCCAATGATTTTTTCACAGATTCTTCTTCAGAAATCCAAAGGTTTTTGCTACCGGAGCTAAGCTCTATTTCAGAAGTACATCTGATAGGTTCACTCATGCAATTAATTGCTTCTGTTTTTTATTTACAATTTAAAACGGTATTAAATAAATTGTCACCAAGTTTTTCTTTTAAACAAAATCACTCTGTTCACCTATTACGGTTTTTACTTAATCCCGTTTAATTTGTTTACTTTGCGATCAAAAACGACTTGCATGTAAATGTGCAAATTCGAGAAAAGCGTCCTGGCTTACAACACAAACAAATAATTTTTCATCAAGACAACGCACCAGCGCGCAAGAGTGCTTTAACAGTGGCTAAAATCAACGAATTAGAGTACGAGTTGCTTGCCCACCCACCTTATTCTCCTGATTTAGCTCCCAGTGACTTCTACCTATTCCGAAATCTAAAAAAATTTCTTGCTGGCAAGCGTTTTACCTCAAATGAAGATGCAATTACAGTTGTAAACCAATATTTTGAAGACCTTGAGGAAAACTATTTTAATCAAGGGATAGAATTGCTAGAAAAGCGTTGGACTAAGTGTATTGAAGTTTCAGGAGATTGTATTGAAAAATAAAAATATTTTTGAAGAACTAACTATTCTCGGTCGAGGTGAAAAACAATTTAATTTTAAATGTTAAAAAAATAACTGAATAAATACCGTAATATATACTGATTTTAACTTTTATTTCAAAATTTCAACCATCCAAAAAATAGATTACGGATTTTCACATTTGTTTCTATTTTGTATGTATAAAAAAAACACAGTTTCTTCAAAAAAATTGTTTTTATTTCTTTACTTAAAAGAAATACATACATTAAGCTATGTACACACGGTTGTCAGATGTTACAATATTGTAAGATCTGGCAACATGCTGACAATGTAGTGACATTGAAAAATTGGGCCGCAGAAGTAAATTGTGTGCTCAGACGATAGTAAGAAAATCTTACAATTTCATTGTCATACTATGGTCTGACAAATAATTCATCTGACAACAAAAATTGTCAGTCCACACGGTTGTCAGCTTGTTAGATGAAAAAAATTGCCAGACATGTTGTAAAGCAATGCCACTTACGTATGTATATCAACAACCATCTGTTTGGCAGTGTTGCCCATCAAAATTTTTTTCTGACAATGATGCGATTGTCAGGTGCATTAATTTTATACATCTGACAATTAACACTGAGCTTACAATACCAGCCAATTAGCTGGCAATGCCGACGAAGAGTGTTCTCACGATTGTCAGATGCCTGACAACATTTTCGTCTTACAATTGATTGACAATGGTTTTTCTGACAACGTTGTAAGTTAAAAATTGGCAGTTCACACGATTGTAATACATTTTAAGACAATTTTACTGGCAATATTGTAAGATCTGACAACCGTGTGTACGTAGCTTTAGAAAGAGATCTTATGAATTACTCTTAAAAATGTATACATATGTGTAAACTATGTTAAACTGAACATCCCTTTCATCACTAAATTTGATAGCAGCCAATTGCAGTAGTGCCTTTTCCTTTCGACACTTCTTCAGGCTTTAAAATTCCACTCATCGCATATGTAAAAACTGCATCTTTTGCATCTGAAAGTTTAAAAGAATAAACCATTATATGTTTATATCTAGTAACTAATTGTACAACAATATAAATAAACTTCCATATACCACTTTCATTGTATGTTGAAGCGTAAAACATAATTGAAAAAAAGTGAATAAATGTCCAACATTCTCATATTGAGATTATTATTTTTTAATCTGTTAGTAATAATTAAAATTTGTCTTTCCCAGATTTACGATTAATGTGAAGATTAATGAAGAAAACATCAGATAATCATTATTCTTACCACTTTTGGCTTCCTTGCTTATATATAAGTAAAATATACTTACAAATATCATAAAGAAATACACTTTCAAAAAGGTCGTGCATTATGTCAACAACTTGATTGTCAGTAAAATAAAAAGAAGGGATTTTGTTGAATATCGTTTCACCTTACAGACTCGTATTTTGGGAACCTTCTTTGACAACATCGAGATCATTATTTTGTTTCTTTCTCAATATTTCAGTGATTTCTTCACCAGAATATTCAACTTGATTCTTTCTGATTTTACATAGCCGACAATATATTTAAATAAATTTGTTATCATAAATTTATTGAATTTTTGATGAACTTTTTATAATTTTTTAAATTAAATTTTTGGTTTGTACATTTGTACAACGGGTTATAGTTCAGGTTTTTTCTTTCTTAAGTTTTTTTTCTTAAGAAAGATTTTTTACAATACAAATCTGCTGTGATCAATAATTTTGATTGAAGAAGACAAGAAAAATAATAATCAAATCTTTACCCCAGCTAAGAAAAAACGAAACCTGAACTATAACCCGTTGTACAAATGTACAAACCCAAAAATTTAATTTAAAAAAATTATAAAAAGTTCATCAAAAATTCAATAAATTTATATTTACATCTCTGGGTACGGAGAATATTAAAATACAAAAATATGTACATATGTTAATAAATAAAAATAAATACCGCTAGTTTAGAGACAGCAAACGCTGTACAAACAATGTGGGCAATTAACAAAAAATGCATATGTGATTCAATATGAGATGAATATAGATACAAAATAATTAAATGCTCGGTGGCTTAGTGGTTAAAGCAGTAGATCATGATACGTCATGTACCGAGTTCAAATCCCAGTGGGTGCTGATGAGTAGTGTAGCGACTACGAAACAGCTAGTTGTACCCCAGCTAAAGATTTGATTATTATTTTTCTTGTCTTCTTTAATCAAAATTATTGATCACAGCAAATTTGTATTGTAAAAAATCTTTCTTAAGAAAAAAAACTTAAGAAAGATAAAACCTGAACTATAACCCGTTGTACAAATGTACAAACCAAAAAATTAAATTTGTTATCACGAACATCAAAGCTATTTTTTAACGCATGATTTTGAAATTTTTCATATGTCTGCTAAAAGGTTCTAATGAAGAAAAGGATTTATTATGACAATCTATAGATGTAGGTAAAATAACTGAAATTTTATATACATATGTATATATAATGAATTTTTAAATGATTCAAAAACTCTTTATTGGATTTAAAAAATCCTTTACAATGGCATGAACAATGGAAGTCCGTACTAATATATGTATGTATGGTGGGTGTCCGCCGGGAAATCATACTACTTTGTTTTGCCGCAGTTTCATTTTGAAAATTTGAAAGAGGTGTTCTGACAAATGAAAATACTAAAAATTTGGTGTGCTAGAGCATTCTGAACTATCTGGAACATTTTATACATACTGCATCTTTAATGTTAAATTAAATGATGCATAGATAATCGAAAATATTGTATGATAGAAAAATCTAATAAAAATGTTATAGTTTTAATAAAAAAATTCTTTGAGATTTTCAACTGCCTCTCTCAATGGTTTACTCCTGACCTGTCGACTTGCCCCAAGGATTTTTTTCTTTTTTAAAGTCAACATAGAAAGCATGTGCAAGTATGTTTTTTTTATTTAAAATTTATATACATATACATATGTACACATATGTTTGTATAACAAAACATGTTTCTTTGTTTGAAAACAACTTGGAAAAATAGCAAAACAGTTGCAAATTGTGTCGATTTCAGAACAAGCTGAAGTATTTACGTACATACATATATATGTATGCATGAATTTGTTAACATAATAAATATTACATAATAACTAAATATGTACATACCTTGTCAAAACTGCATCTGAAGTCTTGTAAAAAATCTTCAAATTAGCTCAATAATAAAATTGTACCTGAAATTTGTGATATGTATGTCATTGTTTTTGAAACTTATTTATGAATGTAAAGAAGTATGTATAGGGTGTTTTTTTAAGCCCGATAGAACTTGAAATTGTAAAAAATAACACAAAAAATTAAATTGTAATCAAAATTTTTTTTTATTCGAAAGATCAATACGTGACATTAACATTTGAAAATGATTTCGGGCATATGGGCACCGCGGCTGTTCTTGACGAAGCGCATTCTGGACGTCCAATTTTGGGCCACTTTTTCGAGCACTGCTGGCCGTATGTCACGAACAACACGAACAATGCTGGCCTCCAAGGCGTCAATTGTTGCTGGTTTATCAGCATAAACCAGTGACTTCACGTAGCCCCACAGGAAATAATCGAGAGGTGTCAAATCGCACGACCTTGGAGGCCAATTGACAGGTCCATTTCTCGAAATCAACTTATCGCCAAATTTTGATTTCAGTAAGTCGATGGTTGCGTTCGCCGTATGGCACGTAGCGCCATCCTGTTGAAACCACATCTCCTCCGGATCAATGTCATCCATATTTTCAAACAAAAAATCATTGATCATGGTGCGGTAACGATCTCCATTGACCGTAACGCGAGCTCCGGCCTCATTTTTGAAGAAATAAGGTCCGATGATGCCACCAGCATGAAAACCGCACCAAACAGTGCATTTTTCTGGATGTAATGGAGTCTGTAGGGTCTCTTGTGGATTGGTCTCACTCCATATGCGGCAATTTTGCTTATTAACAAACCCGTTAAGCCAAAAATGCGCCTCATCGCTGAACACAATTTTGCGATAAAACAACGGGTCAGTTGCCAACTGCTCTAGAGCCCAATTTCGTAGCGTTGTTCAAGCGTGAGTCTATTTACGATGATTTGTCAGAGTATACTGAAACAAATAAAAAAAATGTTTCATCAAAATTTAATTTTTTGTGTTACTTTTTACAATTTAAAGTTCTATCTAGCTTAAAAAAACACCCTTTACTTACCAATAATATAATCTCTTGTTTTACGTTACGTTTGTCGTCTAAAATTTTTGTGTGGTTTAAGAAAATTTTCAATATAATATTTTATTAGGTTTGATGGAGTCAAGGCAGCTTTAATACGGTAGTGGTATAGGCCCAGCTGTCTTTCGTTTCCTTTGCGTAAATTTGTCAAAAACAAATAGACGTTCTTGCTTTTTCAAACACATGACATGATTAATAGATGATGCAGTTTGCAATAATATTTAATTATGGTGTATAATTACTACTCTAAGGCCCAGTTTTTGAGTTGGTATTTAAATGTTATTTAGTTTTAAGTTCCATTTAAATACGATAATCAGTTTTTCACTACAAATTTTGACTGAACTTAAATGCCCAAACTTCTTCATTTAAGTTTTTCCCATAGCCCATATGGTTTTTGTGTGCTTGCATTTGTATTAGTGCAAAATATGTAAACAAAGCACACACACGAGCTATCGCCGGTAGAAAATATTTGAAAATTAGTTGCTAATTTTGCACTAAACAACAGCAGAATATAATAATTATTAAAAATAACTTCGCGTGAAATAAAATTATGAAGTTTTTTTATGCAGTTAATAAATTTAATATATTTCTTTAAGAATTGTTCTATTCTTCTGCTTACAAACACCTGTTCTATGAAACACTTTCCATAATATTTGGAATTAAAATAGAGCTGCCACACTTTCACCGCATTTAAATAAGAACACTAATTTAATAGCGATAAACTGAACTAGCAGGATATTACCCTTTCTGGCTTCGATGCCTTCTCCGACTCCAAATCGAAGATCCTGTAGAGTTGTCCGAGCAGTGAAACCGTTGTTGCTGGTGATTTCAATGTTCACAACTCATCATGGCTTCGTCATTCAAGTCATACAACTCCAGAAGGCCAATATGTTGAGCTATTCGCTGCGCACAACCACCTAGCACAATTAGTGAATGAGCCAACGCATATTCCATATGTTGAAGGGCACAAATCAAACACGTTTTACCTATTCCTGACTTCACACCCTGAAAAGTATGAAGTCAGAGTTAGTGCACCTCTCGGTAATTCGGATCATTGCACCATTTCTGCCTCCTTTTCGGTCTCTAAACTTCGTAACGTTTCAAAATCAGCTGCGAAACGGTCAAAATTTATTTACGAAAAGGCTCGTTGGGCTGAGCTCTACCAATTTTATAAGCATTTTAATTGTAACCTGTGCTTTCTAGACAATAATATAAATGCTTCAGCAAAAATTGTCGAACATATAATATTGCTAGGGATGAAGACATACATATCTGTAACTATGCCAAAGATATTTTTCCGGGCTCGAGCAGTTAAAAGGGTTTTGACCGATCTCGACATAAACAAGACTCCTGGACCGGATGGCATCCCAGCACTGGTCTTCTACGCTTGCGCGAGTTACATACCCAAGTATGTACCCTAACCCATAAAATAGTTCAATAAACCTACTTAAATTGCACAAGTTTTATTTTCATTAATAATAAGTCAATAACCTTTTCTTTTAATAATAAGGAAATAAAATTAATTGCACAAGTTTTTAATAGGTCAACAAACTGTAAAAATAAGCAAAATAAATTATTCTTTTTCTTTTACTAAGCAAATAATATTAAATATTTGATATTTAATTTTACTTGCAAACTAATCAATAATTAATAAATGAACTAAAAACGAATAAATTGTAGAAGTAAGCAAAATAAATCAATATTAAATTATAATAAGCAAAAATAAAATAGAATTTAAGTTTTCTTTTAATACAATTTTAATGAATAAAGTCAGAATTGTTTTAACCACGAAAATCTAAAGTTGTTTTTTTAATTTAACGGCTGACTGACATCTTAAATGGCGCAGTCGACGGGCCGGTTATCCGTGTTAAACAGTAAAACGAAAAATATATAATGTGTAAAAGTGAAAAAATAAACTCCAACAAATGAAAAAATATAATGTGTAAAGTGAAAAAATAGACTCCAACAAACAAACAAAATTTTTAAATAAAAGCAACACGGATGGATTTTAATCCTCTATAACCGGAAGAACCAACATCCTCAAGGGAAATTCAACGTAAAACCAACAGTCACAGCCTTCAACCACAGACTTCAGGGAACGATCAACAACTCAACTGTATCAACAACTAAACATCCTCAAAGGAAATGCAACTTAAATCCAACAATCACAGCCTTCAACCACAAACTTCAGGGAACGATCAACAACCCAACTTATCAACAACTAAATTTTTCAACACTTCAACCCTATCAGCAACCTACATTCATCAAGAACTCAACTTTAAGATGAACTACATCATAATAGTTATGTTAATGTAAGTCATATTAATTTTGTAAAAGTTAGTCCTATATCCTTGTAAACACCTAAAGAAAAGAAGAGAACAAATAACAAATGAAACAAATAATTTAATAAGTTATAGTCACCAAGGCACATGTGTAACTATAACTGTATCAACTAACATATATAACAAAAATAATAATGGATACATTTTACTCCTTGGAGGAGAATATTTAGTACTTTTGCAACCAGAGCATGGCGTGGTTGTAAATCAAAGAAAAAAAAAGAAAAGTAAAACAAATTCAAATTTTTATCGTACAAAAAAAAATATATAAATAAAATCCGATTCCAACCAGAGCATGGCGTGGTTGTAAATCAAAAAAAAAAAAAAAAGAAAAGTAAAACAAATTCAAATTTTTATCGTACAAAAAAAAATATATAAATAAAATCCGATTCCAACCAGAGCATGGCGTGGTTGTAAATCAAAGAAAAAAAAGTAAAACAAATTCAAATTTTTTATCGTACAAAGAAATCAACATCCAACCAGAGCATAGCGTGGTTGTGATTCAAGAAAAAACTCTTCTGAAAGGTGTCTTATCTTCTATCTTCAAAAAAAAAAAAAAAAAAAAAAAAAATTGGAACTATTATTATTATATTTTCATGTATATTATTACAATTATCATTATCAATATCTTTATTGCAAAACTTAAAGTAGAAATTCACATATTCAACTAATAAATTACAAACTCATTAATACACTTTATACTAATTTATGAAGAAAACATACTTAGGGCCAATAACTAGGCTTAGGGAAAAGACATTAGCTGATATTCCAGAAAAAATAGTAGAAATGACTCAGGCAAATCCAGCGACTATTACCCAATCTGACATTTTCAATTCCCTTAGAATACCAGATGCCATCAAAGACCTACGTCATTTTAGTGGCAATCCAAGGCTTCTATATGAGTTTATCAATAATGTAGAGGAGATATTACTCTACATTAACAGTGCAGATAGTACTCCATATGGGAAAATTCTCCTAAGAGCAATTAGGAACAAAATAGAGGGCGAGGCCAACGAAATTCTTAATATGTATGGCACCCCCTTAAATTGGGATATGATCAAAAACAACCTTATTCTTCATTATTCGGATAAAAGATCCGAAACATCCCTTATTAAAGATCTACACAACGTTAGGCAAGCTAACAAGACAATTCAGGAATTTTATAGCGAAATAATAGAGATACAGGCGGCACTATCCAATAACATTCTCATTCACGAAAAAGATGCGAATGTAATTTCATCAAAAAAGGAACTCTTCGCTGATATGTGCCTTAATACATTCTTATCAGGATTAAAAGAACCCCTTGGCTCCTCCATTCGAGCGATGCAACCTAAATCCCTCGCATCAGCCTTGTCATTCTGTCTTAAGGAACAGAATATTTACTATAGACAATCCACATTCTATAAACAACCCTACAACAATAACTACCCTAGAACCTCGCAATATTATAACTCTAACCAACAATACAGGCCAAACAATTACTTCAGTAACCAACCACAAAAGAGAAAATTTGAAGAACCCGAAATCAAATTTTCCAAAAACAATCAATATAGATCGCCTCAAAACATAATACCTAAAAGGGAAAATTACAATTCAAGATATACCACTTACTCCAAAAACACCTTTATAAAACAAAGCCCGAGTTCTCAAATCAGAGCCCATAGACAAAGCGAAATACACAACATGGAGCAACCAACCACTCCACAATACCAAACGTTAGATCAGTTTACACCAACCCAGGATGTAGCCACTAATATAGATGATATCCAAAATTTTCACTTTTCGTCAACCCATCGGCAGGTTACATAGATATTAATACACATGGTTCACAATTAGCCTACATACAAATTATTTCACCGATAGGGAAAGCACTAAAATTTCTAATAGACACAGGAGCCTCATCATCCTTTATAGCACCTGAACTTATAGACCCAAAAATTACAGAAAATTGTAAACCAATAACAATTAAAACAGTCCTGAATGAGCATACACTTACAAAACAAGTTACGTTACCCATATTTCACGAATTTAAGCAACCTGGAGAATTCATATTCCTATTATTCAAATTTCATATATATTTTCATTGGCTACTTGGCCTAGATTTCCTAACGAAAGTAAAAGCAAATATTGATCTCACCAGTAACACACTAAAAACAGAACAAGTTTCATTACCACTTCAATTTAAACCAAATAATACTTCAGAGAAATATGTAATTGCCGAGTCAACGAAGACTACAATATCTCTACCAGTAGACACGGAAAAGGATGATATTTTTATAGAACGAACACAAATGGGACCAAATCTCTTCATTTCTGAAGGGATATACACAGCGAATAATTGGTTTAGCACAGTGGAAATTACAAATACCTCCACTGAACCCAAAACAATATTCATAGAACAACCTCTAACAACAAGACAATATGACACATCCTTGTACCATGAAATATACCAAATTGAACAAAAAATGGTAGGAAAAGATTCAAAGCCGATAAACTTTCAGAATCTTTTAAGGTTAGAACATCTTAATACAGAAGAAACAACAGCCCTTCTTAATCTATGCAAAAAATTCAAACATATTTTCTATAAAGATAACGATCCGTTGACCTTTACAAACGCAGTGAAACACAAAATACCCACAACGGATGACATTCCAATCTACACAAAATCGTATAGGTATCCCTACATACATAAAGATGAAGTCAAAAGGCAAATAGATAACATGCTCAAACAAGGGATCATCCGCCAAAGTTATTCACCCTGGAGTTCCCCTGTCTGGATCGTACCAAAAAAAATTGACGCAACAGGCAAACAAAAATGGCGATTAGTAATAGACTATCGGAAGCTCAATGAGAAGACTATCTCTGATAGGTACCCTCTGCCAAATATTACAGAAATTCTAGACAAACTAGGTCGATGCATGTATTTTACAACCCTAGATCTGGCTAGCGGTTTTCATCAACTGGAAATGCATCCCAAAGATATAGCAAAAACTGCTTTTACCGTAGAAGGTGGCCACTACGAGTATGTTAGAATGCCTTTTGGACTAAAAAATGCTCCGTCCACATTCCAAAGGGTCATGGACAACGTTTTAAAGGACCTAGTAGGGAAAATATGTCTGGTATATCTAGACGACATCATAATCTTCTCAACATCATTAACTCAACACATTAACGACATCAAAACTATCTTCGATAGACTTTCCACCTCAAATTTCAAAATACAACTCGACAAATCAGAATTCCTAAGGAAAGAAATTGCTTTCTTGGGTCACATTGTCTCTACAAATGGAATCAAACCTAATCCCATGAAAATAGAAGCAATACAAAAATTTCCAATCCCCAAAACACAAAAGGACATTAAATCGTTCTTAGGATTGCTAGGTTACTACCGCAAGTTTATACCCAATTTCGCACAATTAACCAAACCAATGACAAGTTGCCTAAGAAAAGGCACATCCGTAATAATTGATGAAAACTACATTAAAACATTTAACACATGCAAAACAATATTAATGAATGACCCAATCCTGCAATATCCAGATTTTTCAAAACCCTTTGTACTAACTACTG
Source organism: Thecocarcelia acutangulata (assembly GCA_914767995.1). Lineage (NCBI taxonomy): Eukaryota > Metazoa > Arthropoda > Insecta > Diptera > Tachinidae > Thecocarcelia > Thecocarcelia acutangulata. The sequence goes on along the minus strand of OU612096.1, from coordinate 54,723,088 downwards.
ATGCCAGTAATGTCGCTTTAGGAGCTATCCTTTCACAGGGCACTATAGGAAGTGACAAACCAATATGCTACGCAAGTAGAACCTTGTCCGTTTCAGAAATCAATTACTCGACAATAGAGAAAGAACTCCTAGCCATCGTATGGGCAACTAAGTATTTCAGGCCCTATCTATTCGGACGAAAGTTTACCATCGTAACTGATCACAGACCACTTACATGGCTAATGTCACTGAAAGAACCCAACTCAAAACTAGTACGTTGGAGACTCAAACTAGAGGAATTTGATTACGAAATCAAATACAAAAAAGGCAAACAAAACACAAATGCAGACGCCTTAAGTCGAGTCAAAATACCTGAAACGAACAGTGATACAATAGATATAAATATTAATGAAACAGAAGATAATGACAACATGTCAACGGCAACTATACACTCTGCGGAAGAGAATCTAGGTGATAATCTAGCAATCACCGAACGACCACTCAATGATTTCCAAGTCCAAATAATATTAAAAAAATCAAATACCACATGCAATAACCTGTTCAATCCATTTCGAAACAAACTAAGAAAGACAATAGAAAGGCCTTTATTTTCAGAAGAGGAAGTACTGGATATTTTCAAAAAATTTATACCACCCAATAAAACAACAGCAATTTATACAGATGATGAAACCTTCCGAGTAGTGCAAACAGTATATTCAAAATTCTTTTCTAATAATAGAACTTTTAAAATAGTAAGGGCAACAGAATTCCTAACTGATATTCAAAACAATGATGAGCAAGAACAAATAATTAAAGAATATCACGACAATAACAATCACAGAGGTATTAATGAAACACATTGGCATCTGAAAAGAAGCTACTATTTTCCATTTATGCAGAGAAAAATAAGGGAAACTATAAATAATTGCGACAAATGCGAAACCTTAAAATATGACAGGCGACCACCGAAACCACTATTACAGAAAACTGAAACACCCTGCAAACCCTTAGACATTATTCACATTGATATATACACAATAGCACATAAACAAATTCTCACAATAATTGATAAATTTTCCAAATTTGCGTGGGCATATACAGTCCAAGCTAGAACAAGCGTATGTATCCTTAGGTCTTTTAAAGATTTCATAGCTCTTTTTGGCGTTCCAAAGAAAGTCGTATGCGATCAGGGAGTAGAATTCACAGCAAGTATTTTTAAAGATTTCTGCCGTCAACAACGAATAGAACAACATATAACTTCATTTCAACAAACTACTAGTAACTCACCAGTGGAGAGGCTTCACTCTACCTTAACAGAAATCTACAGAATTATAGTAGCAGAAAAGAAAGAAAAACGTTTAGAACTAAACCATGACGAAATTCTCAAAGAAACCCTAATTACATATAATAACTCAATCCATTCTACCACAAAATTGACTCCGTACGAGTTGTTCTTTGGCAAAACCTACAAATTTGAGCAAACAGTTCAATTCAATAATGAACATGAATATTTAGACAAGCTCAGAGAATTTCAGGATATCCTATATCCTCTTATAAAACAAAAAGTAGACCAACTCAAAGAAACTAGAACGCTAAAATTAAACAAGAATAGGAAAGTTCCAGAAAATAAAAATACAGGTGAGGTCATTTTTAGAAAAGAATGCCGTAGGAATAAACTTACAGATAGGTTCTCAAAACATAAAACACAAACAGATAATGACATAACCCTCACAACAGCAGAAAGCAAGAAAATCCACAAAGCTAGAATTAAACTTAGGAAAAAATTTAAACGTATTATTCCAGAATTGCACCAGCAACCTGCCAACTTATAGAAATTAACGACCTCGGAACCAATAACGGTCTATTACAATTGAAATTGGGTACAGCTAGAATCATCAAGGGCCATAACAACATTATTCATATCGTTGACACTAATCAATATTTAAACTCTATAGAAAACATACTCAATACGCTGGACACTTTCAACCATTCATCATATACCAACTCCATTTCTACCACAAGACTAAAGGCGACTGAACTATTAGACAAAATTCACAATTTAATACCACATAGAACTAAAAGAGGACTCATAAATGGGCTTGGTACGGCAATAAAATTTATTACAGGAAACCTGGACGCAACGGACGCAGAGGACATTAATCGACAAATAGACCAAATAAGAAAACGAGATAACCATATTACTCAATTCTTACAAAACACTAATTCACTAAACACACAAATGACAAACAGACTAACAGGATAATATCCAAAAATACATTAATGTTAATTCCAAAAGACTCAACAACAGAATACAGAAAGAAGAGAACAGGATCCAAGAAATTCAATATATTAACCAAATTAATTATAACTTAGACATATTACGTAATCATGTAACAGACATCTCAGAAACAATTATATTAGCCAGATTAAATATAATTTCTAAAACAATATTAAGTAATCAAGAAATAGAAATTATAAATAAATACATTAAGGATCAATCCATTCACATTTCATCAAATGAACAATTGTACCAACTATTAAAATTACAAGCATACTATAACAATACAAATATTATATTCAACATAAAAATACCTATAGTAGAAAATAAGAATTATGAACTTATCCAAATAATACCTCTACCAATAAACTTTACAACATTTATTAATGTCAAACCCTATATGCTAATTGATCAAAACAAAATATGGTATATGAACACAAATTGTCCACAAATTGAAAATATATATTTTTGTGAAGATATTATTGAACAAGAAAATATTTTAGAATCGAGCTGCATGGGCCAGATACTGAATAATAGAACGGCAAAATGTCACTTCAAAGATAAAGGCCGCATTTCTTCCATATCACAACCGAAACAAAATTTACTCCTTTGTTAAATTTTTGTTGAACTTTTATAATTTTTTAAATTAAAAATTGTTTGGTTTGTACATATGTACAACAGGTTTTTAGTTCAAGTTTTTCCTTTCTTAATTTTTTCTTAAGAAGGATTTTTTTACAATACAAATTTGCTGTGATCAATAATTATTGATTGAAGAAGACAAGAAAAATAATAATCAAATCTTTAGCTGGGGGACAACTAGCTGTTTCGTAGTCGCTACACTACTCATCAGCACCCACTGGGATTCGAACTCGGGACATGACGTATCATGATCTACTGCTTTAACTACTAAGCCACCGAGCATTTAATTATTTTCTATCTATATTCATCTCATATTGAATCACATATGCATTTTGTTAATTGCCCACTTGTTTGTACAGCGTTTGCTGTCTCTAAACTAGCGGTATTTATTTTTATTTATTAACATACATATTTTTGTATTTAATATTCTCCGGACCCAGAGATGTAAATATTAATTTGTTAAATTTTTGTTGAACTTTTATAATTTTTTAAATTAAAAATTGTTTGGTTTGTACATATGTACAACAGGTTTTTAGTTCAAGTTTTTCCTTTCTTAATTTTTTCTTAAGAAGGATTTTTTTACAATACAAATTTGCTGTGATCAATAATTATTGATTGAAGAAGACAAGAAAAATAATAATCAAATCTTTAGCTGGGGGACAATTTACTCCTTTTTATTAACGTACCATTCACTCATGTACAGACTTCTTGCAAAAAACAACCTTTTACCATAAATGGTACAATCCTAATTAAATTTAATAATTGTACAATTAATGTCAATGGCATGACTTATGAAAGTCAACCAATAACCTTCCAGGACGAAATGCATATTATTTTGCCCACATACAAACCAATACATCCGAAATCGATAACAGAGGAACTATCTCTTCAAAAATTAAAAGAATATCATTTCGACAATAAGATAAAACTTACATCTCTACAAGAGAACACTAGAATTTCAAACAACATAACTCTGTTAACAATTTCTACTATGAACATAATACTTATAATAATTATAATTATTACATTGTGTACCTCATCAATAATCAAACATAATTATACATTGGAAAGTGATATCGCTCCAGCCCCAATACCATCATTGTGGCCATCGCTCCATTCTAAGGGGGGAGGAGTTACATACCCAAGTATGTACCCTAACCCATAAAATAGTTCAATAAACCTACTTAAATTGCACAAGTTTTATTTTCATTAATAATAAGTCAATAACCTTTTCTTTTAATAATAAGGAAATAAAATTAATTGCACAAGTTTTTAATAGGTCAACAAACTGTAAAAATAAGCAAAATAAATTATTCTTTTTCTTTTACTAAGCAAATAAAATTAAATATTTGATATTTAATTTTACTTGCAAACTAATCAATAATTAATAAATGAACTAAAAACGAATAAATTGTAGAAGTAAGCAAAATAAATCAATATTAAATTATAATAAGCAAAAATAAAATAGAATTTAAGTTTTCTTTTAATACAATTTTAATGAATAAAGTCAGAATTGTTTTAAACACGAAAATCTAAAGTTGTTTTTTTAATTTAACGGCTGACTGACATCTTAAATCGCGTCCGTTAGCACATCTCTTTAGCATAATTTACCATGGTGGTGAGTTTCCATCATGCTGGAAAATCGCTAACGTAATGACAATCCCTAAAAAGGGTGAGGCAAATAACACTGAAAATTACCACTCAATTGCAATTTGCTCTGCGCTTTCCAAAGTAATGGAAAGTATGGTTAATTACCATCTTATGGGATATCTAGAGTCGCATAAATTACTTTGGACCGCCAATATGGATTTCGCAAGAGTCGTTCTACTGGCGATCTTATGGCCTATCTCTCAGAGAATAGGTGCCACTCCATCCATCATTTCGGTGAAAGTAAGGTGGTTGCTTTGGATATTTCCAAGCGTTTGACAGAGTGTGGCATGCTGCACTACTGGCTAAACTCACTGCTTTTGGTGTCGGTGTTGACTTCTCTCGGTTTATATCGAGTTTTCTCAGAGACCGCACTATACGAGTTGTTATAGATGGGGTCTCATCAAACGAGTTCAAGATTAATTCAGGAGTACCACAAGGCTCCGTTCTTTCTCCTACCCTATTTCTTATTTTCCTTAATGACCTTTTATTTAAACTATCAACCCTATACACTCTTACGCAGATGACAGCAGCATTTGCCATTCGTACTCTTTCAGTAATAGGCCCAGCCTACCCGAGGTCGTTGCCTAGAGGCAAAATATGAATGATTCATTGAACAGCGATCATCTATTAATCTCTGAGTGGGGTCGTAAAAACAGAGTCGTCTTTAACGCTCGTAAGACCCAATGCTGTTTATTGACACACAAATATACGACCGCAAGTGCTGCTTCATCTGCACTCATGGATGGTATAAATATTGAGGATTCGGATGCTCTTGATGTTCTGGGAATGAAAATACAGTTTTATGTTCGCTGGAATGATCACATTTTTCATGTCTCCAAAGAAGCATTCAAGTGCCACGGTTTTTTGGAACGGTGTGAGATGTACTTCACTCCATCCGATCTCCTTACTATTTATACCACCTACATCCGACCGAAAATGGAATACAACTCTCATGTTTGAGCCGGTGCCTCAAAGTCTATTTTGGGGTTACTCGACCGTGTGCAGGAGAGGGCGAAGAAGCTCATCGGTGACAGTAGGGTATCCAACTCTATTGACTCACTGGATAATCGACGCAGTGTGGGGTGCGTTACTCTGTTCTATCGGTACAACAATGGATTTTGATCTGACGAGATTAGGGATCGTGTTCCCGAAACTCGCACATTTTTACGTAGCAAACGGCATCCGCCAACACAAAAATGAACTTGAGCACTTCCTTATGGAAAAGCAAATCGATATAATGTTGATTGCTGAAACCCATTTGACAACCAACAGTTATTTCAAAATTAATAGGTACGCATTATATGACACTAAAGATCCCCGTGGAAGATCTTGCGGAGGATCGGCAATTCTAATAAAATCCAGAATTAAGCACTATTTAATGAACGAGACATGTGAGGAGTATCTCCAAGCAACTAATATATGCATTGAATATTTTCATGAACAAGTCGTTGTTTCCTCGATTTACTCACCGCCCCGATTTTCATAAACAGACAGCCAATATTCAAATTTTTTCAAATCACTTGGGCCTCGATTTTTAGCGGCTGGCGACTATAACGCTAAACACATTTCTTGGGGATCACGTTTAATTACCTCAAAAGACCGTGTGCTTTTTGACACCGTTTCCAAAATGGGCTTCGACGTGGTTTCAAACGGACACCCCATTTATTGGCCGTCAGACCGACGAAGATCCCAGACGTTATAGATTTTGGAGTTGCGAAAAATTTTCCTTTAGAGTGGATGCAAGTGGAGCATTCATTAGATTTGTCATCAGATCACTCTTCCACTATAATCCCTGTTTCGTTCCCCCAAGAGATTGGCTGTCAATAGAGTTGACTGTCAAGAGAGTTAATTGGTTAAAATACAAAAAATTTTTGAGCACATATTGTACCGAAAATATCGCCTTGAGAACGCCTGAGGATATTGATGTGTCAATTAGCAATTTTTCTGAAAACCTCAAACTGGCCGTACGGCATGCTACCACCAGTCATTGAAGATCTAGAAATGAGAACAATAGAACTTATTCATCTGAAATTGAGCAACTTCTGTCAGAAAAAAGAAGAGTCAGAAGAGAGTGTCATCTTCGGAGGTCTCTCCAGCTTAAAAGTAGGCTACGGGAATGCATAACTCAGCTAAGAAGTCTGCTTGAAGTCCATAGAATGGCTTCCCTTAAAACATATTTGGAAAGCCTTGATGGTACCCATCAATCTGATTATTCCTTGTGGAAAGCGACAAAAGGTTTAAAAAGACCCGTAATAGGTAAGCCACCTTTGCGAAATTCAACTGGCGACTGAACAAGAAGCGATTCTGAAAAGGGGATGTTGTATGTCGATCATTTTTGAAACGTTTTTATCACAAATGATTCAGAGAATAATGCAGCGGAATTACCATCATATGTTGTTAGACCTCCTGTGTCTTTGAGATTTAATTTTCAAGATGTCGAAAACTTTATCGATAATACAAACCTCAGGAAAGCTTCAAGCATTGATCAAATTACTGGTAAAATGCTTGAACAGTTACCTCGTGTAGCTAGAAGGGTTCTACTTTTTATTTTTAACGCCATTTTACGCCTTGAGTATTATCCTGCAGAGTGGAAGGTCTCAATGATTACTATGATACCCAAGCCAGGGAAGGATCTGACTAAGGTAGAATCATATAGACCGATAAGTCTTTTACCAACAATTTAAAAACTATTCGAAAAATTGTTAATGGCGAAGTTAAGTCCAATATTGAACAATGTGGGATGCATCTCTGATCATCAATTTGACTTTCGGGCTAAACATAGCACCATAGAACAAACGCACAGACTAGTCAATGTCATAAGACAAACCTTTGAGGAGAAGAAGTATTGCTCAGCTCTTTTCATTGATATTTCTCAAGCTTTTGATAAAGTGTGGCACGACGGCTTGATGCACAAAATAAAGTTAAACTTGTCTGTAAATACGCACGAGCTTCTGGAAAGTTACTTATACGGGCGGAAGTTTGTTATCAGAGAAGGCGACTTTATAAGCCCAACTCAGCCAATCAAGGCAGGAGTTCCCCAAGGCAGCATACTGGGGCCTACTTTATACATGATTTATACCTCTGACATGCCAACGACATCCGGAATCCACACTTCTTCCTTTGCAGATGACACAGCGTTTTTGAGTGTTCATGAAAACCACCAATTAGCATCATGAAATTTACAGCAATATACTTCAATATTAAAAAAATGGCTAAAACTTTGGAAAATCAAAGTTAATGAACAGAAATGTAGTCATGTTGCATTCACACTGTGTAGGCAAACATGTCCGCCTATCCAAATTAACAACTTACCTATTCCGCAGCACAACGAAGTCAAGTACCTTGGTATTCACCTGGACCGTAGGCTAACGTGGAAGTCTCACATTGAAGCAAAGGTCACTCAGTTAAAACTAAAAGCAGCGCAGCTAAATTGGCTTATGGGCAGAAATTCGACACTGAAATTAGATTGCAAACTTTTGTTATACAACGCAATACTAAAGCCTATATGGTGCTACGGAATTCAGTTATGGGGCACCGCCTCAGCGTCAAACATTGCAAAAATCCAAAGGCGACAAAACAAAGTTCTTCGAACGATTACTGCAGCTCCATGGTACGTAAAAAATTCACGAATTCATAAAGATCTGAGTGTTCCGCTGGTAAAAGAAGAGTTTTCTAAGTACGCGACAAGGTATGTCAGTAAACTGGAACTTCATCCAAACCCTCTTGCGCGCAATATACTTAATTCTGGCGGCCACACTCGGCTTGAAAGAAGGGATACCGCTGCCACCATAAGATTGCTCAATAGGTGATTTTACCGAAATATCTCCCGCATAATAAAACTTTTTGTCTAGCATTGGCCGGACTCAAGAATCACATTTTTTAATTTTAAATTTAGTATTAAGATTTAAATACTTATTGTTAGTTCATTTTGAAGATTCAATAAATAAAAAAAAATGAAAAAATAAAAAAATTTTACGTAGCACGCGTTCATCGTCCAGAGCTCATCCACTTGTGGTCGATTGCCCGGGGAATCGTACAACACATTACAGAGAGGGTTCGTTTTTCAGCCGTACGCTTCGCTTATGGACTAAGTTGCCCACAGACGTGTTTCCTGTCTGTTATGACGTCGGAAAGTTCAAGTCAAATGTTCACAAACACTTCTCCCTCTTTCCTCCTTCTCATAACTTATTTTCCTAGTTCTGGTACAATGCGCTGCATATGTAGGGGTCGTCCCCTGAGTACTGATCCAAGATAAAAAAAAAAATACAACTTTAATTTAAATGAAAATTAAATAATTTTGTATTTAAATACGCAGTCAAAAACATGGCCTAAATATGATAATGCTTAGTGTTGAACTAAAATGTAGTAACATTGGTACAAGTCTTACGATACAAAGTATGTGGACCATATAAATTCTGATGCATATAAAAAAAAATTAAGTTATGAGGAATACATTAACGTACTCGACTATTTTATGAGCTTAAATTAACCTGGGGTCTAATCACCGCATATTATATCGAATTAGCTATCAAATCAGATAACATTACGATACATGCAGATTATGGTGTATCAGATCGCAATTTAAACACATTATAATAGATTTAAGACCACATGTTTCCTATTACGATACAATCCATTCAATATCACGAGCCAAGATTCTAAAATGAAAAATTCGATTAATTTTGCTTGATATTGTTGGCGGTGGTTTGGCCCCAGGACCGTAAAATATGTGATAGTGAAAAGCGCATTAGAATTCACATAGCTCCCAAACTGTTATATAAATGAAAGAAATGCCAAAATCTTTTCGGCTAAAGTTTAATAGTAAAAGTTTACAAATATTTTTCTTACTGAAATAATCATATATTACTTTAATTTATTTATTTATTTAACATAACGAATAATGTTTTAAATAAATTGAAAACAGTAAATATAAAACTATTTTGAGTGTAAGTGCTCTCATTAAAATATTGTATGCCGAGAGTTGCACCTGCTCTAGGTGTAGTAGATTTGCAGCCATAAATAGTCGAGTGGGTCAGATCATCATCATTGCCTGCTTGATTAGGACTTATCATAACCACTTCCGAGAGTGTCTTGTTTATTTGCAAACATTTATCTTCTATTAGAATCAAGTTTATAAGTTTCATGTGAAAATTCAATTGTTACGTTGTTGCAGATAATTCTCTTTCGAGATGTGCTTCATATCTATTTCAAAGTTTTTCGTTTCGGATGGAAAGCAAATTACCAATATGGTAGAAAATAATACTCTTCTAGCTCTAGATGATTAGATATAGTTGCGTTGTGAATCGTTTTCTAACAAATTTAGCTTTTGGCACGCATCCCTATAAGTGGCATATGAATTTGTTTGTGTGTAGAATTTGAGCATATAGCAAAGTTTGAGCAAAAGAATTATTTGTGCATGTATCGGAAAAGGAAATTTATGTTGTAGTTGGTGTCATTGCAGCCCTTGTTGTGTTTTTTAAGCATTTATTTATTTATTGAATACTCAAAAAGGTAGCTAACAATAAGTATTCAAGTCTTAATACTAAGCAAAACATATACATATATTTTCGAGGCGGACAGATAAAAGCACAGCAGTTGGATGACGCTCAAGGATTTTGGAATTCTAAAATTCGCCAAACAGCTTCATTGCTGCTAATGTATCGGGCCAGTTGTAGTGTGTAATTTCATCGTTTGGTTATGTATTTGCAGATATACTTAATTCATTTGATAAGACTACAATACTCGACTCGATAAAGCGGGTGTAGCCATCAACACCAGAGATTATTTCTTGAAGCAATTCTCTAGGATACTTTTTCGTATGTTTCCCGTCGACCACGCATGGAGGATTTGAATTGATATCATGAAGCATGTTTCTAACCATAACTTCATGTAGGTGTGGATCAGTGTTATTAACATTGATCGGTATTTCTGCTGAAGTAATATCATCTATTTTATCTGGCTTAATTTTGTCAGCCATCCATATCCGAATGTGCAAATGAGGCATTCCAAGATTCCGCCATATAATAAAATATATCGTGCATCACGTTCTCCAAAAACACGTAAGTTAACAATAAAAATCAGTAGCGATTCTATCCTCATTCTGATCCGTCCTCTCAATAAAACAAAAAATTTTTGACCTTTTCCATGTGCAAAAAGAATTTTCGAACTTGGTCCACATTTCACAAAGTTGCTTGATAATCAATTATTGGAGCTGACAATTTGCTTCCCTTCCCCTTCCCCACCCCTTTAACAAAAAAATAAAAATTAGTGCAGCTTTTCTGCATTCAAAAGGATTTTAAAAATTGGTCTACAAGTGCCGAAGTTATTTCAAAATGAATTTTTGGGGCATGTTCAATTTTGATGAGATATCTTTTATATGAAAAAAGAATTTTTAAAATTGGTCTGCAAATAACGAAATTATTTGATAATCTATTATGGGGAGGACAATTTGGTACACGCCCCCAATTTTCCAAAAAAAAATAAATAAATAAAAATATTATTGGCCTCTTCCATACATAAAAGGAATTTTGAAAATTGCTCCATAAATACTGAAGTTATTAGAAAATCAATTATTGAGGTGGGCAATTGTCGATGACTTCATCTTTCAAAAATAATCTAAGTCGTTTTCCATGTGCACAAAAAAATTTTTGGTTAAAAAATGGGGAAGTTATGCTCATTTATTACGTATTAAAAAATCTGTTAAAATTTTGTGAAAGAAATAACACAATTTAAAATAGGGGGCGTAAAAGAAGGCGTGGTTGAAAAAAAGTAGCCTTTAATTCATTCAAGTGTTCCAGTTAATTACTCTGAAAATTTCAGGGAAATTGGTCCAGCGATCTGGCCGATCTTAACGTACAAACAAAACAAATAAACAAACAAACGTACAAACACATTCAATTTTATATATTTCTCGTAAGAAGAAGAAGAGGATGTAACTACTTATATGAATTTTAATTTCTTTGTTTTTATGTATAGAAGTACATAAATATGTGTATTTATTTACCCTGCCGTCAAATGAGTAGCTAACTACAAAAAAAAACCAACTTTAAGTTAGCTTGTATAGACTAAATTAAAGCTAACTACTACGCAATGCAAAGTTTACATTAATCAAACTGTATACAAACACTGCAGAATTTCTTTTAAATGACGTTTGGGGAAGTATTGACAGACCTAAGTCGATTGGCAAAAAAAAACTGCTCCAAAACCCATAGAAAGATTTAATTTATTTAGGCTCATAATGAGTATACAAGCTGAATGTATATAGCAACTAACATATGAAGAGTATTTTGTTTTTATTAGTGCCTTTTGTATCCTTTGAATAAAATTATTATTAATAATATCGCTAAATATCGGCATCATTCAGACTAAATCAACTAACGGCCATCGACGCCGTCAACCTTAGTTAGCGTCTTAGATATTTGATTAATAACCAAACCCGCGTGTCATCTTTTCGATTAAAAATTTTTTGTTAAAATTATATTGCTTCCGTAAAATAATTTAAAAATATATACGCGATTTGTGTTATTCGAAAGGTATAAAGTGTTTTTAAAAGTGAAATTAATTTAATATTATTGTGTGTGGTTGCTTTAATATTTATTACAAAAAAAACATGAAAGGTGCAAGTAAGACATTTGGGAAGGGTTTTAAAAAAAGAAAGGATGTTTTATTCCACAAAACTAAGGCAGTGCAATGTTGCAGCTTGAGAAAATATAAGCCCATCTGTTGACTTGCCAAGTACAAGTCAACCTATTAGTCAGATTGATATTGTTGATAACATTTCCCGTACCAAGAAGTTACACAAAATAAATTGGCCTCTACGAACTAAATTTAAGAAGAAAAGAAGATAAACCATAATTATAACTAAATTTTGTGAATAATACGAAAAAGTAGTTCTGCAAACAAGAATACCATATTTAGTCAAATAATCGAACTAGCACCAATTTTTACAGTTTTTAGAAATCGACTTAAGCTGTTATGATAAAACGCCACAGATATGTACCTATGTTTGCTTTTTATGACCATTTACTAAAGATCTTTATTGTGTAAAAAGGGGTTACTAACTTCTGGCTTCAATATGGTCAGATGAAATTTAACTATTTAACTGAAACTTATCCTATTATCACAGAGTAACATTGAAGCCCGAACGTAACCCCCTTTTCAACATATGTACTTATGTTTATATGTGTATCTATTTATATAATTAATTTTTACTCTACAGATAAATACAAAGAAATCAATGTTGAAAGGCCGTTTGCCAAAAACGCTTACAGAAATTATTTCGACAAATTTGTGCATAGACATAAACTTGGATGGAGTTCAAGGTAAAAACCGATTAAAAGACTTTGCTGCTTTAACAGGTAAGTCTTAATTTGAAAACATAAGTATGAACCAAGTTTAAAAATATGTACCAATTTACATATCTTTTAAACAAATGCCTGTCGATCACTCGGCTCTCAGGATGTAGAATCTGAGTTACGCAACGACTTAAAAATAATAAAGAAACGGTATATTCATGCTCAGTGCATTAAAAATAAAACATAAAATCACAAAATCAAAATATTTAAAAATGTAAAATGTATTATATTTAAAATACTGGTTTTTACCTCTTTTTAAAAACAACAAATGTGCAAAATATTTATATAAATTGCTTAAAGTGAATTTTTTAAGCTATTTAAATTGTTTAAAGTGAATTATTTAAGTTATTAATTCAATATTTATATAAATAAACTTTCGTTTTCTATTAAAATATAAAATTTTAAAAACTGTTTTATTAGGAATAATTAATATGATAGCTAAGTTTGTAGCAGGTTGTAAATCGAGCGTTTAAAGCCAACGTGCAAACAACCGACTTTTTACTGATTGAAATGTAGATAACTTATAGTCAGTTTAAAAAAACCAACTTAAAGCTAATTGAAAGTAGTGAGTTTATAGCTAGCTACAATAAGTTAACTTTAAGTTACCGGCTTGGTAACTAACTTTAAGTTAATTAAAAGTAATGCAGAGTTGGACAATTGACTACTTCCTAGGGCATCGCAATGTTAAAATAGTTAGTTAATTCCATGTAAAGGTAATCCAAGTGTCAACCACCACTGCTTGAGAAATAGTTAGCTTTAAGTTAATTTAAAGTTAACTGAATGTACGGCAGGGTATTTATGGTTGTATGAATGTATATTGTTGTTACTCAACTACATATATGTTATAGAAATTTTCCATGAATCTTATTTCATTCTTTTTATACCCTTCACAAAAATGTTAAGGGTATACATATATATGTAAGTTTGTGATTCCGTTTGTAATTTTTACACTTTTTTTTTCGACCCTATAAAATATATATATTCTAAATCAGATTTAATGGAAAAGTCGATTAAGCGATGTCCGTCTGTCGGTCGTTAAAATACCGTTTCTGAGAAAACCATTAGACATAGAAACTTTTTCTCCCACCATTCTATTACTCCATCGTGCCATGTGTATACTATCGAAATTCAGTAATATCGGTTCACGTATAGCTGAGATATATTCAAAATTCCAAAAAAAGCCACAAATTTTTGCAGTTTTGTATGACAATTTTTGAAAAAAAAATTTTTTTGTTTTGCTTCAAACTTCACACGATTATTAATCATAGTGACTGGAAGGCAAAACAAATTTTTTCAGATATCGGTTCATATATACCCGAGATATAGCCTAAACCGGATTTTTCATGAAAATGTCGCATTAGCGAGCTGAAACCACTTTTTTGCCTAAAAGCAGTTCTAGTAATAAATTATGGTTATAATTATAAATATGAAAACTGAAAATTTCCGATATCGGTTCATATATAACCGAGATATAGCTTAAACAAACCCAGATATTTTCCATTGGCTTCTGATCGGGAGAACAAGGTGGCCATTCCAATTGTGGTATGTATGTGGTTTTTTTACTCCAAGCACAGACGGGTTTGGTTACTTTTGTGAACCGCGGCATTACCTTGTTTGAAAATTAGTTTTTATACCCTTCACAAAAATGTAAAGCGTATATACATATAAGTTTGTGATTCAGTTTGTAATTTCTACAGTTTTTATTTGCGACCTTATAAAGCATAGATATATTCTGATTCAGAATTAAAGGAAAAGTCGATTAACCGGTATCCACTGTTGAAATACCGTTTCTGAGAAAACCATTAGACATAGAAACGTTTTTCTTCCACCATTCTATTACTCCATCGTGCCATGTGTTTGCTATTGAAATTCAGCAATATCGGTTCACGTATAGCTGAGATGCATTCAAAATTCCGAAAAAAGCTATGAATTTTTGCAATTTTGTATGAAAGTTATTGAAAAAATTAAATAAAAAATTAAAATAGCTTGTTTTCTATGTTTCCCAGCTATATCGACATTTTATAGGAGCTGCCCTAATCATCAGTAGACTTAGGAAATTTTTGAAGGACATTCTCAAATATTCAACTTTATATCCCAACAATCCAAATAAGTTGTTGGGATATTGTTTTTTTTTTAATTCGTATCTTGATCCTAGTTGTTCGACCTTTTTTTAAATATAATTGTTGTTTGCTTGAGCTTGAGGTCCCTTGTTTCAAAGTTATTCGTTTATTAATGTTTCGATATTTCGACACTCCCTTGTGTGTCTTCTTCAGGAAAATTTCTAAATTTAGAAGTTTTCCTGAAGAAGACACACAAGGGGGTGTCGGAATATCGAAACATTAGTAAACGAATAATTTTGAAACAAGTGACCTCAAGCTCAAGTAAACAACAATTATATTTTTTTTTTTTTTTAATTCTCATTCTCTCCCAAAAAGCTATTCAAAATTTTTTAATGGTATCAATGTTAGAAGCTAAAATGGCAAATAAAAACTCAATTGTTGTTTGTTTTACTTCACACGATTATTAAGCATAGTGAATGGAAGGAAAAAAATATTTTTTCAGATATCGGCCCATATATACCCGAGATATAGCCTAAACCGGGTTTTTCATGAAAATGTCGCGTAAGTGAACTTAAAAAACTTTTTTGAGCTCACAAGCAGTTCTGGTAATGAAGTAAGGTTAAATAAACGGAGAAAATGAAAATTTCCGATATCGGTCCATATATACCCGAGATATAGCCCCTAGACCGGGGTTTTCTTCAAAATGTCGCGTAAGCGAACTGAAACAACTTTTTTTGCTCAAAGGCAGTTTTGGTTATGAAATAAGGTTATATAAATATGGAAAATTAAAATTTTCGATATCGGTTCATATATATCCGAGATGTAGCCTAAACCGGGGTTTTCATGAAAATGTCGCGTAAGCGAACTGAAACAACTTTTTTTGCTTAAAAGCAATCTGGTAATAAAATCAGATTATATAAATATGGAAAATGAAAATTTCCTATATTGTTCCATATAACCCGAGATATAGCCTGAACCGATTTTTTCATTAAAATTTTTTTTTTTTTTTGCTGAAAAGCAATTCTCATCATAAAAGAAGGTTACTAAAATACAGAAAATAGAAAATTCCGATATCGGTTCATATATAACCAAGATATAGCTTAAACCATCTTTTTCGTGTAAATGTTCATGAAAGATTCCTTTTCTGGATTAGTGATTACACGGCAAACATATTTTTCCCCCGATGTCGGTCCATATATATCCGAGCATATTTAGTTCAAATTTGTAATAAATGCTATACACATACGTGACTATCGTGAAGGGTATTTTAGATCAGGCCCAACCGAATATACCACACTCTTGCTTGTTTTATAATAATTTTTCCTTAATATAATTCCACAAAATACACGAAAAAGTTTATTTTTTAGCAATATTGCATGTTATTATCACTTTGTTTACAAATGGCGTATGTATGCGTACATAAGTTATTTTGTTGTAACTTATATAATCATCTGTATCCATGAAGCAAATAACTAAGATGACGCCGAAAACTTGACAAAATAATTTTCCACTGCGCATGACGTCACGGGGGTCTATTGTTATTTGCTTACATCAGCCAATTGCTTGCGATTTGTGTTAAGGGACTGAAGTAACTAATATTATTTTCAAATAACTAGAAGGCAAATTAATAAATTTAGTTCCTTTTGTTAAATTAATTGTTAATACTTATTGTGTTGGCAGATAGTGACACATAAATATACAAGTTTGATTTCTATTAAGGGTAAAAGTGCTATGTATATGAGAATTACCGTATAGATGCATATGTGTATGATATTGTTTGCTAATAAAATAAATTTTTATGTTTTGCTTTTTGTAAATTTTTAATCAATTTATAATAATGGGTGATTTTATAAGAACTATCGGAAATTAACAAAAAAAAAAAAAAAAAAAACACATAAAATCACTTTAGATGAAAACAAAATACACAAATATAAAAATAATTAACAGATACTCTGCTAGTGTTATAAAACAATTCTAAACAAACTTGGTAGTCGAATTATTTTTCTCCCCTCTGTTATTAAAAATAGATAAATTAGAATATTTTATAAAATATTTGTTGCCAAAAACTATTTGTAAAGAATATTATATTTTAGTACATTTTGGAATATTAAAATATACTAAAATATATATATTTTTTCGATTACCGGGTTAATTAAACAGTAACATAGACCATCACTATTATCAAAATGACAACCAAATAAGAACAGAGTTGCCGGACGTAATCATAAAATCATTAAACATCTACTAAACATCTGCTAGAGTGTAACAGAAAGTATGCCGAAAATTAAAATAAGCACGTTATATTGTATGATGTTGGTTTGCTTTATTACTGCTACCACACTACAACTTATCCAGGCAACAAAATATTTATGGTTTCTTGTTTAAGACAAACAACCCTTTGTAAAACTTCATCGTACAGCTTGTCTGATGCTTTGTTGGCACGCACGCGTGGACACATACATACATATACACACGCACACATAGTTTGTCAATGGACGCGGCATATTGATCGAACTTTTTTTTTCGTTTAATTGGTGACAAAAAGTATACTTCGGTTCTTTATTGCATATTTATTTTCTCATACGAAGTAAAACAATTATGTTAGAGCCATACGCGCTGGCATGTATAGGCATTCATTTCATGTAAAAAAGAACAATAACCATCCGTACAAGAAGCATTGAAAAACTCACAAACAGTGAGTGTATCCGCGCAGATGTGTAATAGGTACAGTGGTGTTATTGCAGATTTATGAATACAATTTTTTTTATAAAAGGTTTATTGAAGATTTGACAATTGTGCTCTTGAAGTACACAATAAGAATTTTTATCTCCGTGAAGTTAACAAACTAAGATAACAAACTTTTTCTGTTTCGCTCAATTTCAAGAGAGTAACGCCATAATTCTCTCTTTGCAGACTGTGTGCAGACAAAAATTGAGTATTTTTGCCTTTGCAGACCAAATTTCTAGTGCTACCAAGTCTAAAATGTAGAATTTTAGAACATTTTCTACAAAAAATACGGCAACTTCTGAAAATTCTCACTCTTCTTCTTGTTTTCTTACATGGGAGAGATAACAAACTATTTTAACAAACTATATAAAATCGACATAACTGAAAAATGATGTGTAAAAAAATGCCTTATTATTAATGAAAAATTAATGATTAAAGAATAAATTACGTGCAATTATATAAGTTATGTTGTACTTGAAAGTATAGTTATATTTATATGGTTCAAAATGTTCTTTATATTTCAGCAAACCTAAAATCTTCAAACAACACAAATAGGTCTCTAGAGTCCAAACCAAAAATTCTTCCTGGACCAAACCTTTTGTAGATTAAAGAGGACCCTTCTACCTTTAATTTGACATATATTTTATATAGCCCAAAAGTTTTTGCTAGAACAAAGTTTCAATTTTAAAAAATTTTTAGTAATTGTACTTAAACACTAATGGGCCTCCCGAGTCCAAACAAGAAATTCTTCCTGGACCAAACCTTTTGCAAGTTAAAGAGGACCTTTTTAGCTTTAATTTGACATATATTTTATATAGCCCAAAAGTTTTTGCTAGAACAAAGTTTCAATTTGAAAAAAATTTTGTCATTGCACTCAAATACTAATGGGCCTCCCGAGTCCAAACCAGAAATTCTTCCTAGACCAAACCTTTTGTAGATTAAAGAGGACCTTTCTACCTTTAATTTGGCATATAATTTATATAGCCCAAAAGTTTTTGCTAGAACAAAGTTTCAATTTTAAAAAAATTTTAGTAATTGTACTTAAACACTAATGGGCCTCCCGAGTCCAAACCAGATTTTCTTCCTGGACCAAACCTTTTGCAAGTTAAAGAGGACCTTTTTAGCTTTAATTTGACATAAAATTTATATAGCCCAAAAGTTTTTGCTAGAACAAAGTTTCAATTTGAAAAAAATTTTGTCATTGCACTCAAACACTAATGGGCCTCCCGAGTCCAAACCAGAAATTCTTCCTGGACCAAACCTTTTGCAAGTTAAAGAGGAGCTTTTTAGCTTTAATTTGACATACAATTTATATAGCCCAAAAGTTTTTGCTAGAACAAAGTATCAATTTGAAAAAAATTTTGTCATTGCACTCAAACATTAATGGGCCTCCCGAGTCCAAACCAGAAATTCTTCCTGGACCAAACCTTTTGCAAGTTAAAGAGGAGCTTTTTAGCTTTAATTTGACATACAATTTATATAGCCCAAAAGTTTTTGCTAGAACAAAGTATCAATTTGAAAAAAATTTTGTCATTGCACTCAAACATTAATGGGCCTCCCGAGTCCAAACCAGAAATTCTTCCTGGACCAAACCTTTTGCAAGTTAAAGAGGAGCTTTTTAGCTTTAATTTGACATACAATTTATATAGCCCAAAAGTTTTTGCTAGAACAAAGTATCAATTTGAAAAAAATTTTGTCATTGCACTCAAACACTAATGGGCCTCCCGAGTCCAAACAAGAAATTCTTCCTGGACCAAACCTTTTGCAAGTTAAAGAGGACCTTTTTAGCTTTAATTTGACATATATTTTATATAGCCCAAAAGTTTTTGCTAGAACAAAGTATCAATTTGAAAAAAATTTTGTCATTGCACTCGCGGTATTTAGAGCCGTAAGCTGCAAAACGATTTGTCACTGTGTGTAGATGGATATTGAATTGTGTGCGCAGTTGTACACTGCCATCAACTTCACTTGCGGAACTACATATGTTGACTTTTTACCAGCAAAAGTTCGACAATTTTACGTAACTTTCAAAATTTCGTAAGCACATGTCAGGGGCCACCGCATACGATATCGAGCAAAATTATCGAAATTTTTTATTTTGGTATCACGGCATACGATATCGAATAAACTATATTGCAATAATATAAAAAAGCTAAAGGATTTATTTTTTGTATTCCTACTTTTAGGGAACGTATGGTCTTCAATCTATTGCATTTTGTTTAAATTACGATCCAATATGCATCGGTTGCCATAATTTAGATGTATTGTAATGTTATTCGATACGATAGCTAATTCGATATCGTATGCGGTGATTAGACCCCAGTTTTGTTTTTTATATAAAAAATGCTTTAAAAATATTCGATATTTCCTCTTCCTTCGGAAGACCTCTTCGGGAAAAAATTTTTAAGTTTGGTTTTTTTTTTTTTTTTTTTTTTACGTTTATTTAACAAGTAATTTGTAACAATTAAGACTATAAATAAACAAATAGTAGATAAACATAGTATAGTGTACACTGTCCCGTATTCGAGCTCTCTAGTACATTCAAAATTCTTAGAAATTTAAGTTCTTTTTGAGAAATTTTTTATAGATTAATTTACATGTACATTCTGTGATACATATGTTTGTACGTTAATAGCTTATACTTTGTGTAGGAAAAAACAATTGAAAAAAACCACTTTAATATGAAAATTATTAAAAGATATGTAGTTAAAGAGTAAAAAAAGAAAAAAAAATTAGCTACCAGATCGGTTCAGCCACCAATATTTTTTAGTGTTCAAATTCGGTTACATGTTTTTATCCTTCAAGTAGAGTTTTTAAGTTTGGTTTTTAAATATTTTTGATTTTGTAAACAAAACTTAAAAATTTTTTCCTGAAGAAGTCTTTCGAAGGAAGACGAAATATCGAATATAATTAAAGCATTTTTATATAAAAAAACTGACCTCAATTTAATAATTTAATAATCGATATCAAAATTATAGTCTATTCTTTTTATACCCTTCACAAAAATGTAAAGGGTATATATAAGTTTGTGATTCCGTTTGTAATTTCTACAGTTTTTTTTGCGACCCTATAAAGTATACATATATATTCTGAATCAGAATTAATTGAAAAGTCGATTAAGCGATGTCCGTCTGTCCGCTGTTGAAATACCGTTTCTGAGAAAACCATTAGACTTAGAAACTTTTTTCTTTGACCATTCTTTTACCCCATTGATTCATGGGTTTGCTATTGAAATTCAGTAATACGGTCTACGTATAGCTGAGATATATTCAAAATTCCAAAAAAGCCATTTTTTTTTGTAATTTTGTATGAAAATTTTTGAAAACAAAAGTTGTTTGTTTTGCTTCAAACTTCACACACTTATTAAGCATGGTGACTTAAAGGCACACACTTATTAAGCATGGTGACTTTTTTTCAGATATCGGTCCATATATACCCGAGATATAGCCCAAATCGGATTTTTAATGAAAATGTCGCATAGGCGAAGCTAAACAATTTTTTTTGCTTAAAAGTAGTTCTGGTAATAAACTTAGGTTATATAAATATGGAAAATGGAAATTTTCGATATCGGTCCATATATACCCGAGATATAGCCTAGAACGGGTTTTTCATGAAAATGTCACATAAGCGAACTTAAAAAACTTTTTTTTGCTCAAAAAATTTCTAATTATTTAAACTAGAGTAATATTTTTAAACGACATCGCAAGCTGAAAAAATTAATTAAAATTTTCATTATATCAATATCACTGATGACAGTTTAGTGAAAATATAGTCGGAAAAAACGTCAACGATTATGTCGCCTATACAATCGTTGACGAGGTAGTGTGGATATTGTCACTTATATATTCGTCGACGACGTGGTAGAAGAACATGTAGTGTATATAACCGCTGACGATGAGGTGACGAAAATGTCGCTTGTGTGGTCTTGCGTGATTTCGTAGCCATTTGTTCGAAAATTCTGTCAACGATTTGTTTGAGGTGTCGTCAACATGATTTTATATTGTCTTGTACCCATCGTTTAAGTGTCTTTAAGACTTGGCCAACTGCGATGTACATGCATACACACACTTACACACTTTACTTGCTGATATGTTTGTATGTGGGCAAACCACCCTGTCGGAAAATCAGTTAACTTTAAACAAACATCAAGTTAACTATTTCTCAACTAGTGCTGACTGACACGGATTACTTTTCAATGGAAGCAACTAACTATTTAAACATTGTGATGTCCTAGGAGGTAATCAATTGTCCGACTTTACACTATTCAACTAACTTACAGTTAACTTTACATGTAAATTTACATGTACATATAAAAAAAGACTTCAATATCACGCAGTAGTATTAATAATAAAAACTGAAATCTACGACGCCTACTAGGTGGCTACATTGGAAAAACATTTTGGCATTGTATACGTGATAGCTTAAAATTGGTTCATAAAAATTAATTAAAAGTTTGCTATTTTTGTAGGCAGTTACTGATTATCCGACAGGGCAGAAACATTTGCCATTCGATGTTTTACAAATAGAAAAAAGTAGTACATCTGTTTTTTCAGTTTCACCTGGTAAAATGAATTCGCCTTGCTAAAAGCGGAGTTCGTGTCTTTTTGTCTACCCCTCTTTCATTTCTACAAAATTTGCCCACAAATATGAAAGACATGACTTAAAGACGTTTGAAAAAATCAACGTGAAAATTAGGTGTTAGTATATAAATATTAAAATTTTTTGTAAAAGCGAAAGTTTGATTAAAATTTTAGCAAAACTAGTCAAATAAAATAAAATGTGTAAAATTTTAAGGCAAAAGAATGTTTGCCTTGTCAGCTAGTTTTGTATAAAGGTCATAGATTTCCACACAACCCAGGAGGTACTATGATTTGCGCGTTGCCACTTATTTTTTATGGCTGGCATCCCCAAGTAGGCCTACATACCATGTACTTAAAATTAAATAAATTTTATATCACAGTTTTTAATACATTTTTGCATAATGCATAAATCAAAGGAAAATAAATCACATTGATAATATATTTTGCTCAATTATTTTACATGCATGGGATTCACGTTGGCTATGTTTATGAAAAAAAGGTTTGGTCCAGGAAGAATTTCTTGTTTGGACTCGGGAGGCCCATTAGTGTTTGAGTGCAATGACAAAATTTTTTTCAAATTGATACTTTGTTCTAGCAAAAACTTTTGGGCTATATAAATTGTATGTCAAATTAAAGCTAAAAAGCTCCTCTTTAACTTGCAAAAGGTTTGGTCCAGGAAGAATTTCTGGTTTGGACTCGGGAGGCCCATTAGTGTTTGAGTGCAATGACAAAATTTTTTTAAAATTGAAACTTTGTTCTAGCAAAAACTTTTGGGCTATATAAATTGTATGTCAAATTAAAGCTAAAAAGCTCCTCTTTAACTTGCAAAAGGTTTGGTCCAGGAAGAATTTCTGGTTTGGACTCGGGAGGCCCATTAATGTTTGAGTGCAATGACAAAATTTTTTTCAAATTGATACTTTGTTCTAGCAAAAACTTTTGGGCTATATAAATTGTATGTCAAATTAAAGCTAAAAAGCTCCTCTTTAACTTGCAAAAGGTTTGGTCCAGGAAGAATTTCTGGTTTGGACTCGGGAGGCCCATTAATGTTTGAGTGCAATGACAAAATTTTTTTCAAATTGATACTTTGTTCTAGCAAAAACTTTTGGGCTATATAAATTGTATGTCAAATTAAAGCTAAAAAGCTCCTCTTTAACTTGCAAAAGGTTTGGTCCAGGAAGAATTTCTGGTTTGGACTCGGGAGGCCCATTAATGTTTGAGTGCAATGACAAAATTTTTTTCAAATTGATACTTTGTTCTAGCAAAAACTTTTGGGCTATATAAATTGTATGTCAAATTAAAGCTAAAAAGCTCCTCTTTAACTTGCAAAAGGTTTGGTCCAGGAAGAATTTCTGGTTTGGACTCGGGAGGCCCATTAGTGTTTGAGTGCAATGACAAAATTTTTTTAAAATTGAAACTTTGTTCTAGCAAAAACTTTTGGGCTATATAAATTGTATGTCAAATTAAAGCTAAAAAGCTCCTCTTTAACTTGCAAAAGGTTTGGTCCAGGAAGAATTTCTGGTTTGGACTCGGGAGGCCCATTAATGTTTGAGTGCAATGACAAAATTTTTTTCAAATTGATACTTTGTTCTAGCAAAAACTTTTGGGCTATATAAATTGTATGTCAAATTAAAGCTAAAAAGCTCCTCTTTAACTTGCAAAAGGTTTGGTCCAGGAAGAATTTCTGGTTTGGACTCGGGAGGCCCATTAATGTTTGAGTGCAATGACAAAATTTTTTTCAAATTGATACTTTGTTCTAGCAAAAACTTTTGGGCTATATAAATTGTATGTCAAATTAAAGCTAAAAAGCTCCTCTTTAACTTGCAAAAGGTTTGGTCCAGGAAGAATTTCTGGTTTGGACTCGGGAGGCCCATTAGTGTTTGAGTGCAATGACAAAATTTTTTTAAAATTGAAACTTTGTTCTAGCAAAAACTTTTGGGCTATATAAATTGTATGTCAAATTAAAGCTAAAAAGCTCCTCTTTAACTTGCAAAAGGTTTGGTCCAGGAAGAATTTCTGGTTTGGACTCGGGAGGCCCATTAATGTTTGAGTGCAATGACAAAATTTTTTTCAAATTGATACTTTGTTCTAGCAAAAACTTTTGGGCTATATAAATTGTATGTCAAATTAAAGCTAAAAAGCTCCTCTTTAACTTGCAAGAGGTTTGGTCCAGGAAGAATTTCTGGTTTGGACTCGGGAGGCCCATTAATGTTTGAGTGCAATGACAAAATTTTTTTCAAATTGATACTTTGTTCTAGCAAAAACTTTTGGGCTATATAAATTGTATGTCAAATTAAAGCTAAAAAGCTCCTCTTTAACTTGCAAAAGGTTTGGTCCAGGAAGAATTTCTGGTTTGGACTCGGGAGGCCCATTAGTGTTTGAGTGCAATGACAAAATTTTTTTAAAATTGAAACTTTGTTCTAGCAAAAACTTTTGGGCTATATAAATTATATGCCAAATTAAAGGTAGAAAGGTCCTCTTTAATCTACAAAAGGTTTGGTCCAGGAAGAATTTCTTGTTTGGACTCGGGAGGCCCATTAGTGTTTAAGTACAATTACTAAAATTTTTTTAAAATTGAAACTTTGTTCTAGCAAAAACTTTTGGGCTATATAAAATATATGTCAAATTAAAGGTAGAAAGGTCCTCTTTAATCTACAAAAGGTTTGGTCCAGGAAGAATTTCTGGTTTGGGCTTTAGAGACCTATTTGTGTTGTTTGACGATTTTAGGTTTGCTGAAATATAAGGGACTTTTTGGACCATATAAATGAAACTATACTTTCAAGTACAACATAACTTATATAATTGCATGAAATTTATTCTTTAATTATTAATTTTTCATTAATAATAACATATTTTTTCACACATAATTTTTCAGCCATGTCGATTTGATATAGTTTGTTAAAATAGTTTGTTACCTTGCAAATCCTCTCCCATGTAATGAAACAAGAAGAAGAATTATTATTTGCAGAAGTTGCCGTATTAATAGTAGTAAATGTTCTAAAATTTACCATTTTAGATTTGGCAGCACTAGAAATTTGGCAAAAATACTCAATTTTCGTCTGGTAGCACGTTTAGTCCGGCAGCATTATTCTGCACACTTCTGCACAATAATGAAAAATTACTCATTTTTCTGCAAACGTGCGCCATTTTTTCTCCCTCTCTTTGAGCGGAAAAAAATAGTTTGTTATCTCAGTTTGTTAACTTCTCGTCCGCAGAATTTTTTATGATTATGACTGTTAGACGACAGCAGACTTCACAACTTTACGAGTACACAAGAAGTTAGCTTCAAATGCTGCCGTGTCATCAGCAACATAATTATTTTAAAGACAGCAACACCTCTACGTGTATTTAAACAATGCAAATTTCAGAAGTGCCACATACATACTATACATATATTTTACATGAATAAAATTAAAATTACTGACTAAAAACGTAATAATATCACGTAAAACTGTAAAAAATAATCAATTTAGTTGTTTATTTTATTTATGTGATGTTTATTTCTATTAAATATTTCAAACAAATTTTAGTTCTTATTGCTGCCAATTTATATTTGTAGTGGCAGCACTGCATTTACTTTTTGCTGCTTTCGAAAAGAGAAATTAGTCTAAATTGGCAACATCAGCAAATGCTATTGTGAAGCCGTGCTGCTATGATGTCGTTAAAATAATCGTGTGCATTTAAACACATGTATTTTATTTTCGACAGATTGCTTCTTGCTGTCGTCAATGTGTTTAATGCTTCATACATTAAACTAAAAAGTTAACAGCACAGTAGTATTTTAAGCTGCAAACGTCATTTTTAAGCAAACATTTTTCGAATTTTTCCCACTTTTTATCGATAATATGTTGACGTTCTTACTGCCTGGCCCACTATGTTACTCGATATCGCTCGCTCGCACAAAACAAAAACAAATTTAAAAATGTTGTTTTTGGTATGCATGTATTTATGCGATCGATCGATGTCGAGTGACATAGTGGGCCAGGCAGTTAGATTTATTTTAATATAGCCGAATTGTTTGCTCTTAATTATAATTTCAATGGTAATATACATACATATATTCTACATTCTTCTTCAAATTCTTAAAAGGATGACAAAATATGTGTCATATGCTTTAAAAAAAATTATAAGATTTTAAATTATAAGATTTTAAAAGAAACAATAAAAAACAGTTTTCAAATATATTTAATTGTTTAAAATGCATTGAAAGCCATTATACACAATTGCATTAATTTTCTTTGTTCATTTGCTTAATATAAACTTTTCTTTCTTCATTTTCTTCTGTTTTGTAAACATGTTTTTGATGGCCTCCTAATTTGTACACAGACAAAAATTTTTTATTTAAACATTAAACTGTGCAATAGCAATGAAACAGATTTCGATTTATTACCTTGTAATAAATGTTTGTATTCATAAACGTTTAATAACACTAGATTAACAATTAAACGTTTTTATCAAGTTTATAATTTTTGTTGGCAATGCTGTACTGAATCAACGGTCATTTTTGGTTTAGTGATGCACACAAGTAATTGGGTTAAAATTAAAAAATTATTTGATCTTCAAGATAAAAAATTAAATGAAGAGTATTATTACTACAGAAAAGAAAAAGCTTACAGCCATGGAAGTGAAAAAAGAAGAAAAAGACAAAAGAAAACGAGCCAGCAATTGGTTGGAAGAAGATAAGGTAAGTTCATCTGTACATATGTACTATGAATGTATGTACAAAAATTTGATTTAAAAATATTTAAATATACACGTAAAGAAAAAAATATGGTTGACATAACAATATTTTAAGGGCAAGAACCGACATTTTATTATTTAATCATATACATGGTATACGTTTTGTTAATGACTAACAACGTTATTGTAAAAATTAAAATTCAACTGTCATGTCCAACCATATAATATTATCACTCCTACCCATATTATTGGAAAATTGTAAATTCTAATGTCACTCTCAACGGTACTAGTGTTAAAGGACACAATGTTATATGATTATGTATATAATAATTACACATAAATACAAACTTCTATAATTGAAACCACAGTTTTCTAACTCGTTTAATAAATTTACTTTTCAATCAATATTTGCATACAAACAAGATTAAAATTAGTAAAATTTTGCGAGATCCTGTCGTTTTGGCAACATTGATGTATCTTTGCTTTGGCCCATTTATGTACACATCTATAAAAAAAAAATATGGAATTTAAATACATTAAACTATATGCATTTGCCCATATAAAATCTTATACAAACCTTTTTGCTTTAAAGTTTTATTTGGATCATGCTGCTATTTCCACCAAAAAGTAAATTTTTATAAATTTGTTTTTTATAGTTTTACCATTATTAAAATTGAAAAAACACAAATAAACCAACAAACTAAATGAAAACTATGTATGAATATAAGCAAATGTCAACGTGTGTAAAACCAACAATAGCTAGTTTATATTGTAAACAAACATGTGTTGTAGATAAATGCTTTAACCATACTTATGTTTTTAATTAATAGTCTATTATTGTACGTAATAAAAGGTTTTGTTATATTCGAACATTATTTTTAAACATTATTATTGCATTCAACCATTTTTTAAAATGATGAAATGTAACAATAGAAATATGAATAATTGAACACTCACATAATTACAGTGGATTAAACTATATTGAAAATTAAAAAATACTGCGAGCGGTAACAATACAAATTGTGACAGAGTATATACTAATATTGTCACAACAATATTCCAAATTGCCTTTTCTTTGCGTGTATGTATGGATATATATCCATATGTATGTAAATATTTTCATCACATATTAATAGTATTAACATACTTATCATATTTTGTCGCAGTTACTACTTAAGGAGCTCGTAAAAGAAAGGGTTTCAGATATATAAAAAAAACACGAGACACGAACACCAATCATAGGAAGAAACAAGTAAGAGTGTAGTATATTCGGCTGGGCCGAATCTAAAATACCCTTCACGATAGTCACGAATATGTATAGTATATTAAAAATGTGACCTAAATATGCTCGGTTATATATGAACCTATATGGGAATTTTCTATTTTCTGTAATTTAGTAACCTTCTTTTATAACGAGAATTGCTTTTCAGCAAAAAAAAAAAAAAATTTTTTTAATGGAAAAATCGGTTCAGCCTATATCTCGGGTATATATGGCCCGATATCGAAAATTTTAATTTTCCATATTTATATAACCTTATATCATTACCAGAACTGCTTTTGAGTACAACAAATTGTTTAAGTTCGCTTACGCGATATTTTCATGAAAAACCCGATTTAGGCTATATCTCGGGTATATCTGGACCGATATCAGAAATTTTAATTTTCTCTATTTTCGTAACCTTCTTTTAAGACAAGAACTGATTTTCAGCAAAAAAAAAAATGTTATTGGAAAAATCGGTTCAGGCTATATCTCGAGTATATATGGACCGATATCGGATATTTTCTTTTTCCTTATTTATATAACCTTATTTCATGACCAGAACTGCTTTTGAGCACAAAAAAGTTGTTTAGTCGGCATTTTCATCAAAAAACCTGTTAGGCTATACACCGGGTATATATGAACCGATATCGGAAATTATCATTTTCCATATTTATGTAACCTAATTTCAATACCAGAACTGCTTTTGACCACAAAAAAGTTGTTTAAGTTCGCTTACGCGGCATTTTCATGAAAACCCCGGTCTAGGCTATATCTCGGGTATATATGGACCGATATCGAAAATTTTCATTTTTCATATTCATATGACCCTATTTCCTTACCAGAACTGCTTTTGAGCACCAAAAAGTTATTTAGGTTCGCTTACGCGACATTTTCATGAAAAACCAGGTTTGGGCTATATCTCGGGTATATATGGACCGATATCGGAAATTTTCATTTTCCATATTTATGTAACCTTATAGAATTATCAGAACTGCTTTTGAGCAAAAAAAAGTTATTTAGCTTCACCTATGCGACATTTTCATTAAAAATCCGATTTGGGCTATATCTCGGGTATATATGGACCGATATCTGGAAAAAAAATTTTTTGTCTTTTAGTCACCATGCTTAATAAGTGTGTGAAGTTTGAAGCAAAACGAACAACTTTTGTTTTCAAAAATTTTCATACAAAACTGCAAAAAAAAAATGGCTTTTTCCGGAATTTTGAATATATCTCAGCTACACGTGAACCGATATTACTGAATTTCAATAGCAAACCCATGAATCGATGGGGTAAAAGAATGGTGAAAGAAAAAAGTTTCTAAGTCTAATGGTTTTCTCAGAAACGGTATTTCAACAGCGGACAGACGGACATCGCTTAATCGACTTTTCCATTAATTCTGATTCAGAATATATATACTTTATAGGGTCGCAAAAAAAAACTGTAGAAATTACAAACGGAATCACAAACTTATATATACCCTTTACATTTTTGTGTAGGGTATAAAAAGCATGGACGGAGCTGGAAGAGAGGAATGTATAGTATTCATATTCAGTTATTGTTGCATTTTTTGAAAAAATACTGTCATTGCAGTTTTAATAGCATTGCTAGGGAGGCAGGGAAATTTGAGGCATTTATTCTACGAGTTCCAACATGGGTCGGTATATTAGTGATGGTTTCTGAAACGTTGGAATAAAAGTAAGTTTCTTTTAACAAGTTAATCATACTTATGAATTCTGGAAATCAAATTTGTCGCGTCCATTTTTGATTTTTTGAAACGTTTTAATAAACAAATTACTAAAACTCTTAAAAAATTTATTTAATGAATGAAAATTTTAGTATGAAAAATAAAAAAGAAAAATGTCACTTTATTAACTGCTCAAACAAGGGTGATTACTACAAAAGAATTTTGTGTGTATATGAGAGTCTTATTAAAGCTTTAATAAGCTTTTAAATATTTATGCATACTCATTTAGCGATTTTTGCTTATTAATATGTTATTAAGCTGTTACCATCCGTTTATGAATTAGACTGTATGTGTGTAGTACAACAACTACATACTTAGTACAACAACTACAACTAGCGTCAAGAGCGTTGTTTTTACAAGTTCATTGTGTGACTACGTCATGTATTATGTATTAAGAAAACGATAAATACGAAAATACTCAAAATCTTGCTCTTAAGCAGTAAACACATTCGAGACCGCAGGCTACCAACTACAAAAGCTCAAATTTAAAATACACGTGTTCTTATGAAAATGATTATTTTGAAAACAGCAAGCAGCACGGCTACAGGTTGTTGTCCATGCTGGTCTTGTCATTGTAGTCCAATTAAACTAATTTCTATTTTTGTTGGCTACAAAAGCCTTGCTAGTGATGTCAATGTATCAATCAAAGTCAAATAAATTATCGCTTTGAGAACAAATTCACAAAATGTATTCATAAAAATGTTAAACAGTTATTCAAATCATTTTAGGTAAAAATAAAACGATAAAACGGTATTCATAAAAGAATTTTGAATTAAAATGTTCTGCTTAGCACTCTTTTCAGTCAACCGTTTTTAAAACTGATTGCACCCTTTTCTAAGACAATTTTAATTTATTTTTCGTAATTTTAGACCTCGTTTTTTAATTTTTTTTTATTTTATATATTGTGAAAATTGTATGTATTAATGTTAAATAGTTGAAGAGTTGAAGATCGCGGCAATTATTGTTATAATTATAAATAAAAATATTTCTTGGCTTTAGCCAGGATTGAACTCGACCTAGACGAATGAT
Organism: Thecocarcelia acutangulata; assembly: GCA_914767995.1. Classification (NCBI taxonomy): domain Eukaryota; kingdom Metazoa; phylum Arthropoda; class Insecta; order Diptera; family Tachinidae; genus Thecocarcelia; species Thecocarcelia acutangulata. The sequence continues at coordinate 54,692,109 of OU612096.1, read as the reverse complement.
ACCAACCCATCATCATATAATATTAGAAATATTGTCAAAATTTTTATTTAAATCTAAAAATTTGTTTATTAATCATATATACCACGTTTTTAATAAAAATAATTTGTAAAAAGTACTATTTGCATTTGGCAAAATTTTAGTTTTGTGTATATATTAAAAGAAAATATGGCCTAAGAGAATTTTAGATTCCTCATAAGCAATTACGCTTTATATACTTTAGCCTTTTTTCAACTTCTTCTTACTAAGATTTTTTTGATGAATTCGTAAAAAATGTTAACATTTATTTATTTGTTTCAGTATTGATTTTCATAAAAAACAATAAACAAATACAAGTTTGCATATAATAGTCATGTAAACAATAGTAACAATTTATAGTGTAACTCTATGATTCAGATGAGAATTGTAAAAAATGCAATCCTGTTCCAATAAAAAATTTGATTGTTTAAATAAATTTCTCGAAAGTGTTATGATGTCAATCTCTTGCCATACTATTTGTAACTTTATAACGCTTTAAATTCACACTTGCACGCATTATTTGAGTTTTTCTCAAGTCTTAAGGCAAAATGTGAAGTTTTGTTTTTTTTCTAATTACAGAGATGTTAAAACAAGAAGTCGAATGCTTTTTCATTGAGTTTTTGAAACATAAACCTTTTGGATATAAGAACATAACTTTATATTTAATTGTTAAATAACTAAAATACATAAAAACAAATTTTCATGTCTGAAAAATTCAGCATGATAGTTTTCCATTTATAAAAACTGATTTTTGTAACCTGAAATTTCGAATAGAGTTGCACACTTAGCATTATTTGCATTTTTCCATAAGCCGAAACAAAAATTTATGTTCTTTTTTGTTTGTTAGTGTTTTATTTATTTCTGTTTGTTATTATTATTGAAATAACAATAATTATTGGATACACCCAAACTTCTTTTATGCAAAAAAGTGTATTATTTCAAATGGAAAATGTTTATTAATAGTTTTTGCCAAAAAATACTTTCGTATGTATGTTTATAAATGATGGACTTATATTTGAATTACTTTAGTCTTCAAATAGTTCATTGCCTTTTCTTGGATTTTTCTTGCTCTTCAACTAGATGATAGCTTTAGAAACAGCTAAAAAAAAATTCAAAAAAGCAACTGTTTATATTTATAAGTTAAGGTACAATTACCTTTTTACAATAGTAAAGCAAGCTCGGTTTAAAAGAAGTTTCTCTTTATTTTTATAAATTGAATTAACAAATTTCAGTTGTTTTTCCTTCAGTCCTATTTGAACAATTAATGTAAGCGATCCTTATAGCGGGAGAGCAGAAAAAATGAATAATTAATATTTTTATAAGTTTGACTAAATTACTCTTTAAGAAAGAAATTATATATAAAAGAACAAGAAAAGGTATTCGAACATAAAAAATTAACTAAGCAAGTGTTTAATATCTAAATTAAATTTAGTGTTTGAATAATTGTTATTTGTTTTAATAAACTAAAATACAAAAAACCATTAATAGATCTTCTTTAGTTGCACGGAATCCCTATACATTAACAAAGGAACCCATAGAGGTTTTAACTTTTATCAGTAGTTTTAATTTGAATTGTGGATCTCGATTCCGATTTGCAAATATATACTTTTTATATGTATACACATTATTAGATCAAATACTAAGTAGCTCGCACCACTGTGAAAATGATTTACATCAGTACCTGCCTTGACGGCCTAACCTGATGGTGGACCAATTCCACGAAGTGAATTTTTCACGATTCACCACTGCCCCCGTGTGGCTTGCTACGCTCACACAGGTAGCAATTCTTGTCATATGATTGCGGTGATATGAACAACTTCTTGCTGAGGAGTTCAGGCTTTCTAATCCCTCATGTATGCAATTTGCCAGCAATCAATGGAGGACAAGGCTTAATGAGTTGGTAGGCCGAAGCCCATTAAGAGCATTAGCTCTTAAACCAACTCACCCGTCAACCATCACCACTGGTTCCTTACAGTACACGTATCTGTTGTATAGGCAACAGATCCTCGGGAGATTGTTAGCCCTCGAAAAAAGCCATCACCAAACAATTATCAAGGATATTAACACTCCTTTCCTGCATTTTAGGTTTCAACCACAGCCAGAACGTTTCAGCCAAGGTAGGCACCTCAACCATGATCAGCCCGGGTCGAACCGCAAGCAGAACATCCCGGGGGCCATGCTGATCCCCGTTCTGCCAATTTATACCCTTGGTAAGGGTTTCGAAAGCCAACACAACATAAGTCATGTGGCTTCCTAGAGTTTTGTTTGCGCACCAAACGAGGGACCCCTTCCCCTCTTTTCACCGAAGAACAGAGCGCCTAAGTTAGGAATACGCCAAGGCAAAACCGCACTACTATAGAATTTTCTAAATTTCCGTCAGCCATTTTGTATGCACAAAAAGCTTTTTAATATTTGTAAGGAGATAAAGAAAACAATATCAGCTGTTTATTATGTAGCTGCCGCTTTCAATAAAATTATATAGTTGACTAGTTGGAGTCGTGCGTACGAGTAGCCTGCTGTCTCGAATGTGTTTAATGCTTGACTGAGTGCGAGTAACAAAAGCACTCTTTTTTGTAGTCGTTTCTTCTTCTCTTAAAAAACTATACACAAGATCTCACAGGTCTATATAAATATTGCAATATTTTCTAATAAAATTTGAAATAAAAAGTGTGTTTATACTGTGTAAAAATCTATTGAAATATATAATGATTGTTCTATTAGCATCTCAGTACTTTTTTTTCCAAACAGTGACATAGGACATATTTGCTGCAGTTGAACTTTTAAGTTAAAGTTTCAACAAAACTTTCTATGTTAGCGATGGCCGTCCATGGCATTTAAGTGCCAAGGTGCATTAATGTATACACGGTGGCAGCACTACGGCATGTGACAATTTTTTGCTACTGGCAATATAGGAAGCTATTTACGTCAAATGTATTGTTTACATTTTTGAAAGTGAATTTAGTGTTTTATTTTTGTATTAAACATATACAAATTATTTTATGGACATAAAAATAATTCAAACAAATATAATTTATAATTATGAAAAGGTAAATTCATAGTTTATAATTGTGAAAATAGTTACAAATACTTTTGATAAACATAGCTTACCAGAAGTCTGCTTTTGTTGTATTGTAGTAATTTTGCTCTAGTGCTGCCACCGTGTATACGTTAATGCACCTTGTTAAGTGCGAAACAAAAGCAAACACAATCTTACGCTCATTAATTTAGTCGTCAGTGATACAGCGACGAATGAACATGCGTTGCCGTACTATACCTATAATCGATTTTAAAAATATATGTGTGTATGGCTAAAAAGGTTTTTTTTTGGACAGATAAGCACAAACTGAAATTCAATCAGTTCGGTTCGTAATTTAGGAGCAATACGGCTATCAAGTTATTAATAACAAACAAAATATGTGTATGTGTTTGACTTCACTACAAGTAAAACAAAAACAGTGTGGCCAAGTATGTGTAAACGTATTTGTATACATGAGGTTGCCACTATCCCACCAATACTGTTAAATAACGTTAAGTCTTGTTGTACTATATTTTTCATATAAATAAATATATCCATGTGTGGATTTTCACGTTTTTTTTTTTGGTTGCAACATTGGATTTTCTACGAAATGCCGTCGGTTGCGTCGACAAGTGATTATATTTAATATATTTCAAAATAGCTGAAGTACGAAACTTTCCGCTGTAAAAAATCACTAATTTTTGAGCAAAAATCATTTTGTGTGCTAGAGTCAAGTCTGGCAACTATGCTTACAAATATCTCCGTCAGCGTGGCCATTTGGTAATTTTTAAGCAAAATTTAGCATTATATTATTATGGGCTATAAATCAGCCCATTTACACCAACTCAAAATCTAGTAGATTTGAATTAAAATCTACAACGAAATCTATATCGTTTATACCACCGTTTTTTAATATCTAGCAATATTTCATTTTCACAAAAGTAATTTATGCATGGGGGTTTGACAAAACAATTTTATGAGAGGCTAAATACACCACATTAAAATGTTTATTTTTGTTGCAGCGTAGTATTTTTAAGCATTTTTTGAACAAAATTACAGCATCGCTTGGCAATGAATAGATTTTTGAAGATTTCGTCGAAATCTACTCATAAAGTAGATTTCATTTTACATGGAAAATCTACTAGATTTAAAGCCAAGCTTTGGTATAACTAGACTATTAGCTGCAAATTTCCGGTTTAGCTGTTAGCATTTTTTTTTGTTAAGGCCTAACTATAATGTGCATAAACTAATTTAAGCCAGCTTAAGCAACTGTGCGAATACGTATAATCAAATGTGTATAACTATAATGTGCTTAATGAAACTTTTCGTTAAGTTTCGTCTAATGTCAGTTGCTTAAGCAAAGTACGAAACTGAACGCACTTTCTGTGCGGAATCATTTGTTTTCAGGAGTTTGTGTGTGTGTGTTTACAAAAATTATTAAAATAAAGAAAAATTTAAGCAAATAATATTGTATTTAATTTAATAGAAATGTATTTCAGTTTTTTTCAATTTTTAATTACACAAATTACCACAAAATTGTTTTTTTTTTTTTTTTGTTTGGAAATTATTGCATACAAATACTTTGTTGTCATTTTTAGTACTTTTTATATAATCTACTTAGTAATTACACAAGTACTACGCAGTTGTGCAATAATGGGTTTAAAATCATTAAGTTCATATAAGTACATTATGGCCAACTAAAAGTCGTTTTTCATTCACATATGCATTTGACTGACTTTTCGTTTAATTTTGGTAAAAGCTTAAGCCAATCTATGCACATTATAGTTAGGCCTTTAGCATTATTTAATATAAGAATATTTAAAATATAGCTCAATTAATATGCCAACTTGACAACGATTGTAGTAACTGTATTTTTGGCCAACGTATTTAGTTATTTGTTTTTAGTATACACTTAGCTGCTGAGGCCTAACTTTTATTATGTCAATAACAATGCAAAATCTTTATTACACATTTTCCCAACGTTTCGTGAATTTTATGTTCACTTCTTCAGGGGATTCGTCTATTTTGTCGATTGCCAAAAACGTTTCTGAATATAAGGAGTGCTAACCTTCTTTGTGTATAGAAAGTGGTTTAAAAACAAATTAAAGAACACTTTAAAGAAGGAATAATTAATTTCACTATGAGGAAACTAAACTTTTTTAACATCAGTGGTAGAAACTAAGTTCATATGAATGGTAAAGTAAGAATTAAACCCTTGATTGCTGGAAAAATGTATGTTATATTGTTATCGTCTATTTTACTTCATTAGCTACTAATATATAAATATAGAAAGCTAGGATACATAAAAACAAGCTGTATATTTTTTATTGGTGTAAATATTAGCAGCTACTGAAGTAAATAAGAATAAACAAAAATTTTTTACTTTTTGGTGCTTTTAAATATATAAATTGTAGCAATTATTGGGTGTCAATTTGTGTTAAAGTTGTTAAGAAAAGTAAAAACGCATGAAAAGAAAAATGCTTGTTTTTTTGCGTGCATTATTAAAAAATTTCTTTTTAAAATTTCACTGTTTTATTTAGAATAATGCGATATATAGTTAACTGTTTAAAAGTACATTCCAAAAGTCTGCTGATGATTAGGATAGCTCCTATGAAATGTCGATATATAGTCAGCAGAACACCGCATGATTATATAATGCATTAAATGAGAATCATTTCAGAGAACTAGCTACTTTTGCAGCGAAGTTCCTAGTTTTGCATCAAACTAGATGGAATTTGAAAGGGATTTTAGTGCCATGAATTTCATTTTTTTTCTCGAGGACGCCACTGGTCAAACGACAACAATAAGTGGTGTGCTTAATTGCACGAATTAAGACTGGAGGACATGTGGTTCCAACAGGATTGAGCAACGGCACACACTGCGTGAGCCACAACCGATATTCTGAAGACGGAGTTCCTAGGTCGCCTTATCTCTCGTTTTGGCGATTTGCACTGGTCCACAACAAGCCCGAGACCATGGAAGATCTCAAGGACAACATTCAACATTTTTTTTTTTATAATTCAATTATTTATTGTATCCTCTAAAAGAACTAACAATAAGTATGCAAATCTTAAAACTAAAAATTAATATAGAAAAAAAATTAATATTGAAAATTTTTATTTACTTAGGTCCAGCCAGTGCTAGACGAAAAGTTGTTTGTTGCGTGTATTTTGTTGGTAAATCACCTTTCCAATCCTCTGATGGTTGCAAGGGTGTCCATTCTTCTCAGTCGAGTGTGGCCACCAAAGTTAAGGATGCTACGTGCGAGAGGATTCGGGTGAGACTCCAGTCTGTTAATGTAACTTATCGCGTGTTTTGAAAATTCTTCCTTCACTAAGGGTACACCTACATAGATCTTTGTGAATTCGAAAGTTTTTAACATACCATGGAGCTGCAGTAATTATACGGAGAATTTTATTCTGGCGCTTTTGAATTTTCTCAATGTTAGATGCAGAGGCGGTACCCCACAATTGAATTCCATAGCTCCATATTGGCTTTAGGATTGCGTTATACAACAAAAGTTTGCAATCTAACATTCAACATGAGTGCGAGAATATTTTGGCCGAAGTTCTCGCCAAAGTGATGAAAAATGTCATAAAACGAGCCTGTATAGCAACCAATTATGCCGGAGCCCATTTGGCCGATTTCATGTTCTCGTGTCAACCATTAAAATTCTAAAGGTTCAAATAAACATAGTCAAAAAATAGAATCGAAGTTTTTTATAAAAAAAAAAAAAAAAAAAATCAGAGTCGACCAACATCGGATGACTACTTTTGGGACATCTGTTATTATAATAATATCTCGAACGAATTTTCAGAAGCTGAAAAATAATATTCGTTCGTTAACGTATATAATTTGAATTCATTATTTTATTAAATATGTTATATACATTTATTTTTTTTAGCATTTTTTTATTTATTGAATCTTCAAAATGAACTAACAAATCTTAATACTAAATTTAAATATGTTATATAAATTGTGTCGAAATACTAATTAAATGCCATTTAAGCCTCATAGTTCTTTGTTTTTTGTTAATGTTATAATAATTTAAGTTTGCTTATGAACACAAATGACGTGGCATATTGAATTTTATTAATTTAAAAACTAATTATTATGACAATATTTATAAAAATTAATTAATAGAAAGAAAAGAGTGCTGGCAGCTAAGGCTATCGACTCCGATGTTTATAGTAATAATTTTCAAATCATATTTTTTAATTGTTTTTGTTGTGGGTTATGTTGAATTTAATATATTTTGTTTAAAAACTTTTTGTGAATGTACATACATATATATTCTGACTAAAATATATTTGTTTTATGGATTTAACTAGGTTTAATAACCATTTTACTTATTAATCAGTTTGTTTTATTGAAATGATGTGCATATAATGAGTGTTCATAGCGAAATATTATGAATAGTAAATCATATACAAAGATATATTAGCTAAAATAATAAAAATATAATCCAACTAAAAGTTAAACATTATTTTTTAACAGTTTAGGATTTTTTTTTTCGCATTTTTTAGCATAATTTTAAAACCAATTTAGCGGCAAGCTAAATCGATATGGCCACACTGATTTTCGTCTAAAAATGTATTTTCTTTGTTTAATCGCAATTAAGTTAGTATCTTTGAAATAGCTAACTGATAAAGTTGTTTTAATTTTCTGCCATTTGGTAATAAATGAAAGCAAATCGTATATCCCGTAAGACACAATAAAACAGTTTAACTGCAGCAGTTGTTATTTTATCTCTATTATTAAATAAATTAAAAATGAAAACTGTGGAGCCACTAGATGTAAGTATTTAGCCATTTATAAACAATTGCATGTAAAGAAATTTAAGCAAATACAAAAGATTCGTGAGCATAATACGGTGTTGCCAAGTCAGGGATTTCGTCTCAGATTTAAGGTTATTTCGCTTCCAAGATTAATATAAGGGAGCACATAGCAATCGGAGAAAACTAAGTGATACAAAGCGAAATATTATATCCATGCTTAAAACAGGTAACAAAAGTGTGTTAAAAGTAGTTCCCAATTTTTGACTTTATAAGCAAAATCATAATAGTACAATAAAATTGTTCAGGGTTAGAGTTCTACTGCAATACATATGCAAAAGCCATACATATATTTTTGTGTTATTTTATATATTTCGTTGACAATTTGTTAGAACTCTCTACAAATTGTATTATAACACTAACCATAATTTTATAAAAATTTAATGATGATGTAAAGTAGAGCTCGTGGTACAATAATATATAGGTAGTGTCGAAACGGTGGCCGACATTTTTTTTCTATGATGACAACTATCAAAAGTGCACACATACACACATATTTTTTATTATTGTTTACAAATTGAAAAAGTTTTTGAAAAAAAAATGTTCCAATAATACTTTTCAAACACAAAAACAGCTTCAAACACAACAGATAGATTTTTCTTGATCTTTATATATATATTTAATTTATTGCACGAGTTTTAAATGCAAAAACTTATTGAAAAAAAATTATCTGCAAAATAAAAACATGAATAAAAATATACGTTTGTTTTTTTATTTTCTTTTGTTTTCTTTGATAGTTATCAACACAAAGCAACAATTAAAAACCATGTTGTTTTTTTATTTTTGTAATTCCGCTTTTTTACCTGTTATATTATTGTACCATGGTAGAGCTGAAAAAATTAATTAATAATTCTCATTAAATCACTATCATTCACGACAATTTAGTGGTGATATCGTCGGAATAATCGTCAACGGCGATACTTTGGTGGAAATCGTCGCCAATGCAAGCGTTGACGAGGTAATGTGGATATTGTTACTTATGTATTCGTCGACGACATGGTAAAGGAATATGTAGTGTATATAATCATAAACGATGCGACGAGGGAAACTGTTGTCTCTGTGGTCTTACGTGACCATTTGTTCGAAAATTTCGCCAATAACTTTGTTTGAGGTGTCGTCAACATGTCTTCCACGACTTTCTATTGTCTTGTACACATCGTTTAAGATATCTTTAAGACATGGCCAACTGGGATGTTGCACCAACTTCAGTATAATATACTTATAGAAGTATATTATACTTAATGTTGTTTGCACTAAACCCTGCGTTATTTACTAACTATATTTAAGGTGGTATGACACTTCATTTTTATTTCATTGAATTGTTATAGAATTGTTAGAAAAAAATAGCAAATGTTAGAAAGAATAAGCTATATAAAACGTAGGCAAAACGTTTTTTTCCTGAAAAAAGTTGACATTTCAAAAATAATCAAAAAAGAAAACGTAAATTTATGAAAAAAGTGATATTAAAAGAAGAAAATGGTAAAAGTTTGGTTAGAAGAAGTTTTATATATAATAAATGAAGTTAAGCAAGTGCCTTTGGGTTGTAAAGAAAGTTAAGTTTTGGGAGGAGCTGACCATAATTTTCGCAAATTGATCAGGAGTCATCCTCAAAATAAGTCTTCACATTCAATTTCATTGAATAGCTTATGTTTAAATCCTTCGTCTTACTCCTGCTTGCCATTAATATGCTTATTGTATTTAAGGTATTTAATGCAATGGAATCTATAATGGTATGATCCATTTTATAAACGTTTATCTCTTTGAAACTTTTGTTTTTTAAGTTTTTTATACAAATTTTAGATATATTTTAGTTTTTTTGCGGTAGTAATATTATGATGGGCTTACGTGTCGTTCATTTCTTATTCATGAAACAAAACGCGCAGTGTAGAAAAAAAATCACGCAAAAGCGCTGTCTTCGAAAATAAATTGCTGAGTTAGCAGCAATTTTAAATTTCCAAGCTGGATTTGTCAATTTCAATGTGAACATTTTTAAATTTTTTTTATTCATTTTTTATCGATTACAAGCATACAATTTTTGACATTCTAACATTTTGTTCAATATATCTGAACTCTTCGAACTTATTTAATTTTTCTAGTACAATATGTTCTTACTTCTTTCCAATACTAGAAAAATGAAAAAAAAAAAAAAAATGAAGTCTCATACAACCTTTAGCCACCGGGTTTATATATATATATATATATATATATATATATATATATATATATATATATATATATATATATATATATATATATATATATATATATATATATATATATATATATATATATATATATATATATATATATATATATATATATATATATATATATATATATATATATCTATATATATCTATAGTGGTGGCCTTATAATTGGAAACGATGTTTTAAAAAATAAAATATGAGCTCAACATTTTTTGAATACCTACACTGTTATTTATAAATACCGCTATTCAACGTTTATATCACTAACTTTGTTGTCAATGCAAAACACGTGTATTTCTAAGTTTATTTATTAAAAAAAAAGTAAAATATTTTCCAAGTAGTTTCTTTTGGCTGGCCAAGTAATTAGAAACGTTCAGTTTACTTTTTAATTTCTCAGTTTATTTTGTTATTAGTATCAGTCGTTGTTTAGCTTCGATAATGAACGGACGTGTTTCTTTTTATCGCAAAGTAAAAAATAAAACGGAAATAAGTAAAAACCGTAATAGGTGAACAGGGTGATTTTGTTTGAAAGAAAAACTTTGTGACATTTTTTTTAATACCGTTTTAAATTGTAAATAAAAAATAGAAGCAATTAATTGCATGAGTGAACCTCTAAGATGTAATTCTGAAAAAGAGCTTAGCTGCGGTAGAAAAAGTCCTTGGATTTCTGAGGAGGAGTCTTAAAAAAAATCACTGGAAAATCTGTTGTCGCTTAGAGAAAGAAACCGCACGAGCTCGTGTTTGCCACATATAGTTGTTACAACAGACGACAAACCATCTATCAGTTCAGTTATTGCAGATAAGCCGAAAACACAAGTATGCATGGACAGGTATGTAACCATGGTTAAACGTTAGCAAAGCCCCAAATCCACTCAAATGTCATCTCAGTCTAGTGAGCTGGTAAAACAACTTATTACGGCAATCGGCAAAGACACTTTTAATGTAACATCGGTTAAGCACGGCAGCATCAATGAAACCAAAATCCAGGTAAACAGTGAAAATTAATACCGAAAGTTGTCTGATGTCCTGGAGAAGGAGAAAAGATCGTTTTATACATATCAGCTTAAAAGTGCCAAAGGTATTCAGGTCGTTATAAAAGGGATTGACCCATACAAATGATGTCAAAACCGGATTAGAACACAATGGCTTTAAAATTAAAAATGTAGTAAACATCAGAAACCGTAAAAAAATAAAAAAAAGTTGTGTTAAAAAATAATGAAGGGCATCTAATTTACAACCTTAAATATCTTTTGCATCGTAAAGTTACCGTTGAGGAGCCTCATAAGCCTTTAGGGCCCGTTCAATGCCAAAACTGCCAAGAATTTGGCCATACTAAGGCCTATTGTAAGTTGCCCGCAGTTTGCGTTGTGTGTGGTGAACTTCACGGTACATCACAGTGCAAAAACCTAAGCCTGACGCGAGCGTTAAAAAATGTAGTAACTGTGGAAGTAACCATACTGCAAACTACAGGGGTTGCCTTGTCTATACTCACTTCAAGAGGTCAATGACAAATAGGCTAAACACCACTTCTACAAACAATTTTCCCCAGTTACGCCAGTCAACCAGCCATGTAAACTTGCAAAGCCCCAAACAAATTTCTTATGCGAATGTGGTAAAATCCGATAAACCAAACTTGAATCCGAAGCCCAAGCTTCACAACTCCGACCAAAATTTCAGCAATCTTGAGGCAACTCAACAGACTTTTGTTCAATCTATAAATACATTTACGGTTTCCATGACAAACATGATGCAGAAAATGCAATCCGCTATTTTACAGGCAATTTTAAACAAATGAATTGGTTTATAATATGTTTCTGGAACGCAAACGGCATCCGCCAACACAAAAATAAATTTGAGCACTTCTTTATGGAAAAGCAAATCGATATAATGTTGATTGCTGAAACTTATTTGACAACCAACAGTTTTTTCAAAGTTAATGGCTTCATACTGTACGACACAAAAGATCCCCGCGGAAGATCTTGCGAAGGATCGGCCATTCTAATAAAATCCAGAATAAAGCAGTTTTTAACGAACGAGACATGTGAGGAGTATCTCCAAGTAACTAATATATGCATTGAATATTTGCATGAAAAAATCGTTATTTCCGCGATCTACTCACCGCCACGATTTTCAATAACAGAAATCCAATATTCATATTTTTTCAAATCACTTGGTCCTCGATTTTTAGTGGCTGGCGACTATAACGCGAAACACAGTTTTTGGGGATCACGTTTACTTTCCCAAAAAGGCTGCGTGCTTTTTGACACCGGTTCCAAAATGGGCTTAACTGTTATTTCAAGTGGACACCCCACTTATTGGCCGTCAGACCAACGAAAGATTCCAGACATTATAGATTTTGAAGTTACAAAAAATTTTCCTTCAGAATGGATGCAAGTGGAACCTTCATTAGACTTGTCATCAGATCACTCACCAACTATAGTCTCTGTTTCGTTCCCCCAGGGGGTTGGTTCCCCGTTTTTTGACTTGGCGTTGACCGTCACTCGAGTTAATTGGATAAAATATAAGAAATATTTGAGTATACATTGCACGGAAAATATTGCCCTGAGAACGCCTGAGGATATTGATATATCGATTAACGAATTTTCTGAACACCTTAATCAAGCCGTAACACATGCTCCCACTAGCCATATAAGGTCCAGAAATGTGAGCAATAGAACTTATTCATCTGAAATTGACCAACTACTGTCAGAGAAAAGAAGAAGTAGAAGAGAGTGGCAACTTCGCAAGTCTGCCCAGCTTAAAACTAGGCTATGGGAATGCATAACTCAGTTAAGAAACGTGCTTGAAATCCAAAGAATGTATTTCCTTAAAAATTATCTGGAAGGTCTTGATGGTACCCCTCAATCCGACCCTTCTCTATGAAAAGCGACAAAAGGTCTGGAAAGACCCGTAATAGGTAAGCCACTTTTGCAAACTTCAACTGAAGATTGGGCAAGAAGCGATTCTGAAAAGGGGATGTTGTATGTTAATCATTTGAGAAATGTTTTTACCACAAATGATACAGCGAATAATTCAGCTAAACTACCGTCATACGCTGTTAGACCGCCTATGTCTTTGAGACATAGTTTTCAAAATGTTGAAAATGTTATTCGTAAAACAAACCCCAGGAAAGCTCCAGGTATTGATAAAATTACTGGTAAAATGCTTGAGCAGCTATCTCGTGTAGCTCGTAGAATTCTTTTTATTTTTAACGCTATTTTACGTCTCGAGTATTATCCTGCAGAGTGGATGGTGTCCATGATTACTATGATACCCAAACCAGGGAAGGATCTTACTAAAGTAGAATCATACAGACCAATAAGTCTACTGCCAACAATTTCAAAACTGTTCGAAAAATTGTTAATGGCGAAGCTGACACCAATATTAAACAATGTGGGATGCATCCCTGATCATCAATTTGGCTTTCGGGCTAAACATAGCACTATAGAACAAACGCACAGACTAGTCAACGTCATAAGACAGACTTTTGAAGACAAAAAGTATTGTTCAGCTTTATTCATTGAAGTAATTATATTTTTGGCCAACGTATTTTGTTATTTGCTTTTTGTATATACTTAGCTGGTGAGGCCTAACGTTCTTTATGTCAATAAAAATGCAGAATTTTTATTACATATTTTCCCAACGTTTCGTGAATTTTATGTTCACTTCTTCCGGGGATTCGTCTATTTTATAAAATTTTTTTTTATCAAATTACATGAAGATATTGAATAGAAAACAATATTTGTGAAACTTACGTTTTCGTGATTACAACATTACAAACCAATATATTAAATTGTATTAATAACTTATAAATAAAACACAGACAGTAATTTTGTTTTGCGATGTTTTTTATTCATTGACATTTCCCAAGCTTTTGATAAAGTGTGGCACGAGGGATTAATTTACAAAATAAAGTTGAACTTCAAGTCAAGTACCTTGGTATTCACCTTGACCGTAGACTAACGTGGAAGCCTCACATTGTTGCAAAAGTTACTCAGTTAAAGTTAAAAGCAGCGCAACTGAATTGGCTTATGGGCAGAAATTCGACATTGAAGCTGGATTGAAAACTTTTATGGTACAACGCAATTCTAAAGCCTATATGATGCTATGAAGTGTAATTGTACGGCATCGTCTCAACTTCTAACATTGAAAAAACTCAAAGGCGACAAAATCAAATTCTACGAACGATTACTGCAGCTCCACGGTACGTAAAAACTCACGAATTCATAAGGATCTCTGTGTTCCTCTTGTAAAAGACGAATTTTTGAAGTACGCGACAAGGTATATCAAAAAATTGGAACTTCATCCAAATCATCCTCCACGCAATATACTTAATTTCGAAGGCCACTCTCGGTTGAGAAGGAGGGACACCCTTGCCACCATCAGAACGCTAAATAGGTGATTTTACCGATATTGGCCGTGCAAAATAAAACATTTTGGCTGGACTTAATTAATTTTGTGTATTTAGTTTTAAGATTTGAATATTTATTGTTAGTTCACTTTGTGAAGATTCAATAAATAAATGAATGAAAAGAAAAAAATTATATCTAATGACACTTGACTTTCGGTAAAAAAAAAAATTATGAACAACTTTAAAAAAGCAACAATAGTTAAATTAAATTATAAAGAGGACGACGGTTTGCTAGCAGGGATCCCAATGGTTTCGAGAAATACAATATTCGCTTGCTTTCGCAATGAAACCCCATGTTTCTACGATTCTCTCCCCTTTTACGTGGGTAAGAGGTTAATGTAAATAAAATTTGAAGGCAAAACAACGTTTGCCGGGTCAGCTAGTATATGCATAAATGTATAACAGAAACACTTGTTTTACCATTAAAAGGTACTCTTAAACGGTAACTAATGCCATCTTGTCTCATTTTCCAAATTTTGCAATCTAATATATTAGTACTCATACATGTAGGCCTAAGAAAAATTTAATATATAAGTATATCTCTAGAATGTTCCATGCTTATATACAAATATACAACCACAATATAAGTTTTAGGCCATACTTGGATGATGCGGCAATTTCATTATAATTCGAGTACATACATTTTGGGCATTTTTGGCTATGATGCACTCATGTAAAAAATGAAATTATTGTTGGTATCTCAGCTAAGCCGAAACGGGGTTACAGGTCTGAGAAAAATCAGAAAAAAGTCTATCCATGTAGTTTGAAAATTATGGTCATTTAAGAAAAACCTAGAAATTCGGTCAAATTGTAACCCTTTGTAATAATGACGCAATTGCTCCGAATTTTCTAGAACTAAGACTATTTGTTAAACTATGAATTTAAAATTTTCAAAATTTGTCGACTTTAGAAGGCCCTCCTTTAAAAAAAATGTTCTAAAGTTTCTCACAAAGACAAAGCACTACTCAAGCAGAAAACAGAAATATATTTTTTTATAAGTAGTTTGACGTTTCTCTTTTTGAAAAAGGGAGGGAAAGAGAATTAACTTAGTTTGATACAATTTTAGCTTGAATTAGTTTAATTTTACTTTTTGTTCCGAACCAATAGAAGTGTGCTGCCACCGACCTTAATTTCTCAAACAAATGTATACATATTTGTATGACCATGATACAAAAAACAAGGTAGCCGCTTCGCTACAACAGTACAACAATAAAAAAACAACAGGTATTTTGTTTGTATAAAAAGGCGAATTCAGACTTACGCTGTCAAAAGTAGGTGGTGAAGAAAATTTGCATTTTTAGTATTTCATGTATTAAAATGCACAAGTTTTTTTGTACGTTAATAAAAAAATAGTGAAAAAATGGCTTTTAATAATCTAATTTCATCACAAATGTTTCTGTTGTGACTGGTAGTACAAAATGCAAACATTATTTTACGTATTTTGTATCGTCTCGTTCCTGACCAGTTGCCCAAAATTTACGCTATTGTTGGTGAAGACCACGGTGAAATGGTATTTTCAACTATTGCACCTGAGGAATTGAAGGCCGTAGTCGCACAGTTTGATGCCGGTGAACAAATAACACAGCGTGAGGTAAGATATTAAGTGTATAATATTTATATACTATTTCCTGGAAGTAAAATTCAATTCTTTTTGTAGATGGTATCTCAAAGAGTATCTAAAGAACGTGCTAAACAATTCGGCTTTATTTTAGATGCTGTTTCCATTACTCATTTTACATTGTTCCAGTTAAAAATAATTGGCTTGACGAAATTGGCCATATTCTTACTGAAATAAACAACACAACGGGACCAGACTCGACACAAGTGGGCTGGCTTTACAATAGCTGGCAGCCTGTCAATCCTAATGAAATAAAAGCACCAACTGCTAGTAAAATTGAAAAGAAGGAAGTGGATCGTATGATTGTCGTGAGACGAGGCAAAATGAAGAAACACAAATTGAAGAAATTGCGTCGTAAAATGAAATTCGAGTGGGCTACAGTACGTCAACGTCGAGAGATGCGCAAAAAAAAAAGCATTCCAAGCTAAATTAATGTCACAAATTAAAGAAGCAGAAACATTTAATGCTTTGGATACAGATTTTTTGGTGCCTATTGGCAAAGCCAAAATTATGAAACCAGTAGTGCGATTCACTATGCTATTTAAGCCCCAATTATTTCGGTTAAAATTATTAACCACAAAATTAACCTTTTTTCCTATTCACAAGTACTTTAAACACCATATACTGGGGTTTAAAGCCAGCTGTTATATTTAACCACATAAATAGGTGTTAATAAACACCCCAATTTTTTGTGGGTTTAAAAAAACTGTTGATATTGCTTACATATTCATTTCATTTAATTTATGTAATAAACTATTGTCTAATAAAAAAAAACAATAAAAGTTAGCAAACAACAAAAATAAATCTTGGAAATAATATTTTTGTATAAAACAATAATAAAAAAATTTTTTATTCATTATGTATTTCGTTTTCCTTTAGAAAACTTCTTAAGGAAAGTATTTGTTGATCGATTATAAAATCAAAAATTTTTTGATAGGCAATAACATTATTTTTATGTTAAATGTAATTATGTATGGATGTATGTATGTGCTAAAGCTCTTCATGTTATTTTATTTCCTATCACAAAAATGTTTTTGATTTTATAATTAATCAACAAATATATTCCTTAAGAAGTTTTCTAGAGCAAAACGAAATATTCAATAAAAAACTTTTAATTATTGTTTTATAGAAAGGATCTCGAGAGCTCACATATTATTTTCAAGATTTTTATACATATGTATGTATGTATGTATATAAAAAGGTCAAAGTTACAAAAGATGAAGAAAACATATTTTGACGCATCGTTCGCATTGAAAAAAGTTAGACGAACCCAAATCAATTTTCTTTCGCTTAGATTGCGAACGCAAGCAGGCTGTCGAGATTGGTAAACTGGCTGATAATCTTTTTGAAGACGCTTATCATACCTGGTATTCGGCAGCATTGGTTAAGAGATTGCAATCACTTTTTTCACAGAATTCTATGTCGTTCGGAATCGGATTTCTATGCGTTTTTAGTTCATTAGAAAATGAAGTAATAAAAAGTTTTTGAAATGAAATCATGTTTAATAGAAAATATTATATTGATTCTTGAAACCAAAATAATAAAATATTCTTAAATATTTTTTCATTTTTCGTTTTCCGAATAAACAAAAGCCACAAGAGCGGATTCGAATTCTGTGAGCATAATATCTAAAATTGAGTTACCAAACAAAAGAGACGGAAATATAAATTAATAAGAAAAGAACAAGACTACATAGAAGCACAAGGTATAGTATGACTAGAATAGTAGTCAGACAAATGGTAGCGTTAGTGCAATACTTATATTTATTTGTATTCATTTCTATTGATGAACAATTTGTTTTATTACACAATTCCAACATGAATATGGTGTTATCGATCTTTAGTTATCTATTTCATTTTATTACCTAAAGGTTTTTCTCAATACTTTAATAGTACATATGCTCAATATTTTAATATAGCTAACAAAACGACCACAGATATCTACTTATATCAGCACAATGCAATTACAAATTTCGGAAAAAACCAATTCTAGGAGTACATTTTCTTCTTTCATAGTGTGGCAACACCTTACTATATTTGTCTTTATATTTCTCTCTAATAATAAATTTCAAAAATTCTCATTAAAAATAAGAAAAAGAGAACGCAATTACCTTGTATTTTTTATATCATGATTGCAACTAGATTCATGCATACATATCGCTCCTTTATTGCAACATAGTCATATCTCAAATATATTATGCCAAAAATTTAATCAACTTACTTTTAAACTGTTTCCTTTATAGAGCAAGAGCCCGTGAGAGCCAGACCTTCGTAATTTAATAAAAGCTGAAAGTTATTCTATGTGTGCCCCTAGTGCAAGTAAGTATGATCCCCGCCCATGCAACGTGGGTAGTGGTGGCTTTGGCAGGTAACATGTAACGAAGGTGTATAAAATTTCATCACAAATTTATCATAGAATAAAACTCAATTTTTTTATATTTGGTTTGTAACAATATCAAAACTCTCGTTGCTCATTGCCAGACACATAGTATGGTTACAAATCCCTGCCAGACACCCCTAAACTATTATAATTTGTAATTATACTTACGTTATATTATAATAGCTGAATTTTATATATATTTTTTGGGGCACTATTAAACAATGTTTCCTTAATAGCCAGACAGTTTCGACGGTTCTATCATCTTGCCAGACGCATACAAAGTGCACAATTACTGAAAAAGTAAGAGGCTTATGCAGTAACTGGTGCGAGTGAAGCATTGTTTGGCCCATTGCGAATCTTTCTTGCGCATACAATGTTGCTCATTCCAAATTGTCTAGCTATATTTTTTACAAGCAATTTTATTAAACAAAATAGTTACCTTTGGAATAATATATAAATAATATTTCAAGTTTATTAAGCTCTTATTGCACAAATTTCTCTATAAAATTAGCCTGATAAGAGATAAATAGACATGATAAACACATCTCCAACTAGTACATCAACCGTATTAGAAACGATGAAACAAAGTAAAAAAAATAGCTGAAGATTTACAGCAACCCTACATACAGGTAACATACGATCTGGCAAAAGTAGCGTTACAAGCTACGGAAAAACCAACATTTGATCATTTGTTCATTCATTTAGGACCTTTTCATATAATGATGGCCTATTACAAAGCTGTCGGTAAAGTCATTTGTGATTGTGGGCTAACTAATGTAATGGTTGAGAGTAGTTTGCTGGCAAAAGGTTCAGTTAATGGTAAATAATAGTTGGGTTCTGCAGGATGACCAATACTATTTTAAATGGTTTGAAGGAGATCAACTCTCTAATTCTGTCAGTGAACCTTTGAAAACAGAAACAGATGAGGTCGACAATGTTAATGACGATCAATCCGTGGACTGGAGTAGCAGCGACGAGGAAAGTGAAAACATCGACTAAAACGATAACAATAATGAAAATAGTTTCAATATTTGATTAAACTAGCTTAATTTTTCTGAATTTTATTATTTATTTTTTAATTGTTCGTTCAGACAATAAATAATATGATTTAATTGAATTGAATTTAATGTCTTTTTCAAATTTTAATCGAATTGAATAAACTAATTTTATAAAAATTAGAAACAACAGGATTGACACATCATTAAAAAAATTCTAGTAAGTATTGATTTAAATATTTACGGTTTTATTTATAAAGAAATATTTCATGTCTATTTATCTCTTATCAGGGTAATTTTATAAAGAAACTAGCTGACCAGGCAAACGTTGTTTTGCCTTCAAATTTTATTTACATGATAGGAATGACTTTAAATTTTCAAATTGTCATTGCCAGTGCAAGCCGTATATTGACAACTGCAAATGTTTAAAATGGAGTGTTATGCCTTTCGCAACCGTTAGGACTCATGGTATCAAAACGTCCTCATCTCTTAAACTATCCTTTAAGTACTCTTTTTTTTAAAACGTTAATTATCAAATATTTCACCGGAAGCCAAATAACATTACAAATGCATAGTTGGTCTATACTTCATAATATTATGTTTACCGATCTGACTTTATCTAATTCTAGCGAGTTGAAAAACTGGGTTGTAGAGTTGACGACCTTATCTTGGGAAGTAAAGAGAGCCATCAACTTCTACATCATTTATTCGCAAGCACTTTAACTTTGAATCCGAATATTTAAATAGACAACACGTTCGGTCAACTAAACATGATTTTTGTAAAATGTTTGAGAGTATATTGCTGATGAGCTCAGATTTTGATTCGGTAAAATAACAAAAAGGGACGGGTAATTGAATATTGCCAGCGTATTGATGGAATAGACGGCGATATTTCAAGATGTGATTGTCCTTATTTTCAGAAACTGTCAGTCCGATATGAATAATAATAACCTAAACTTACTTTTTTGTTAACTTCAATATTTAGAACGCCGCGTATATGAAATGAATGCATCCATTGTTTGTATTGTACATTATGCATTCGCGTTCACAGAAAATTAATTTTACGTCATACTTTAATTTTTCTTTTCTAAGAAAAATTCTCAAGTATCCGCCAGACAAACAGGAAAGAGGAAAATGATATATGGCCTATGAAAGTTACATAAAAATATTCGTCGGCTTATATTTATCTCTCATCTTTGTTATCACCTCGAAGTAAGTCATTTTAAATGTCAAATTGTATGAATATGAACCAAAAATATTTGGAACTTGGTGACGTTCCAAAACCCAATGAATGGAGTCGATCGGATGGAGATTAAAATTGTAACAATTTCACTTTACGTTAGCACAACAGAGGCCAATGGTTCCATCTGGAAATGTGAACATCTCAACGTCATTCTACCGATACATTCATGTACACTGCAACCAATTTCACACTCATAATTAAAAGCAGCATATTCCATGTATTGCACAACACGACATGGAAGTCGTGTTAATTAGCCCGATGTCCAATTCTATCCGCAGATGTAGTTTGAAATCGTGCATCGCATTGCAATTGGTTTTGATGTAATCGTTCAGCTTGCCATCTCATGGCGTTACCTTTGATACAATAATCGTATGTAGCAAGTGAAAAATCGAATGGTCAGCGTAGAAATAAAATGGCGAAAAGTATCAGCTCAGGAGTCCACATGTCGTTGTCTAGATAAGATATTACGATACACGGTTTGGTATTTTTTCAAGTGACAATAAAATATCATAATATGAAAAATCAAAGCCATTTTGTTGATATATGTATGGGAATATATAGGAAAATCTTAATGCCATATCTTTGGAACCACTATACCGATTTTGTAGAAACTTGACATAAACCATCTACAGTTCATGGCCAACGTACCTTTAAATTTTGGTCGAAATCGGTCGGCCCACTTGGCCAGTTAGTGGAGACATAAAAGTGTACACTTCTTTTGTATAGATTTGTGCAATAAGAGCTTAATAAACTTGAAATATTCTTTATATATTATTTCAAAGGTAACTACTTTGTTTAATAAAATTGCTTGTAAAAAATATAGCTAGACAATTTGGAATGAGCAACATTGTATGCGCAAGAAAGATTCGCAATGGGCCAAACAATGCTTCACTCGCACCAGTTACTGCATAAGCCTCTTACTTTTTCAGTAATTGTGCACTTTGTATGCGTCTGGCAAGATGATAGAACCGTCGAAACTGTCTGGCTATTAAGGAAACATTGTTTAATAGTGCCCCAAAAAATATATATAAAATTCAGCTATTATAATATAACGTAAGTATAATTACAAATTATAATAGTTTAGGGGTGTCTGGCAGGGATTTGTAACCATACTATGTGTCTGGCAATGAGCAACGAGAGTTTTGATATTGTTACAAACCAAATATAAAAAAATTGAGTTTTATTCTATGATAAATTTGTGATGAAATTTTATACACCTTCGTTACATGTTACCTGCCAAAGCCACCACTACCCGCGTTGCATGGGCGGGGATCATACTTACTTGCACTAGGGGCACACATAGAATAACTTTCAGCTTTTATTAAATTACGAAGGTCTGGCTCTCACGGGCTCTTAGACTAGATATTTTCTAAAAAAAATTTCTTGTATGGAAACTAAAAATTTGAAATGTGTTTTTCTCGAAACAAGGTCTTTTGCGTTATGACTATGTTGCAATGAAGGAGCGATATGTATGTAAATATTGCAGTAAGTGTTTATGGCGTCATACGAAAAACGTACGCAGATTACATTAATATTATAAGTATATATAATAAAACCGCCCAAAAATTATTTATACATATAAAATTTGGTTTATTCACAGCACACTGAAGTAACTATCAAAGTTCCATGGGGTCATATTAGTGGTCGTTGGTATGGAAATCAAATGGAACGACCAATTCTCGCATTGCATGGTTGGCTAGACAGCTGCAGCACATATGCAAAATTAGCACCACTAATAGCTCCGTATCGCAGCATGTTATGTATCGATTTACCGGGACACGGCCATTCCTCACACTTACCAGTTGGCATGTTTTATCACAATACAGAATTTGTCCGTGTAATATTGCGCGTAATGCAGGCCTACAAATGGAAAACGGTCAGTTTGATGGGCCATTCTATGGGCGGCTCAGTAAGTTTTATCTTTGCAGCATTCTATCCTGATAGAGTCGACATGGTAATAAGTTTGGACATTATTAAAAGTCATTATTGGGAGCCGAAAATATATCCTAACATTATAAGACACTCAATAGAAAAGGGTTTGATCGACAATGAGCGCTTACAGGATGTAAGGACTACCGAACCACCCAGTTATACTTTTGAGGAGTGCGAAAAGCTTTTGCATGAAGCTTCCTTAGAATCTGTTGCGTTAGAAAATTGCAAATATCTCTTGGAGCGTAATATAAAAAAATCAGAGATGAGTCCACAAAAGTATTATTTTTCTCGTGATGGCCGCATGAAATATTTAATTGAAATGAACCCCAATTGGGGCTTAACGCTAGAAATGTCCAAAAGAATTTGTGCTAAAACGATACCGTATTTGGTTATAAAAGGCGGGCAGTCTAAAAATATTAGTGCACAAACAACAAAATTGGATGTGTTTATGGCCCAAAACAATAAAAACTTTGAATGTCACGTTTATGCAACTGGAACACATCACTTACACTTAAACAACTCGAAACCTGTGGCAAAAGTAGTTATAAACTTCCTTCATAATTTCGAAAAAGAAATATTGAAGATGGGGAGAGCAAAACTTTAAAACTATTGTAGTTTTTATACACACTCGTATTGTACATATATATAATGGAAATATTTTTTTTCTATTTACTTTCTGAAAGTGTTGGTGTTTGTTAAATAATACAAAATAGTTGTTTAAGTAGAAAATTCTAATGCAAATAAAAAAGTTTTTTTACATTTCTTATCATTTAAAAATCAAATTAAATTTTATGTTAAGCATAACTTAAAACCTTTTTTGTAAAAGCTTCCAGTGCAACCTAAATTAAGGTGATTTGGTTTTACCCTGTAGCAACCTAACCTTGTTTAATAAAAATCACTGAACAGAAATAATAAAAAGTCGCTAAATTAGTCTGAAAGCATGTGATTACTACATTTGGCCGGACAATGGACCGACAGACGAATTTTGACGGTGCTGTAAGAGTAAGATCAGACAGGACGATTTTAATTGCCGAAATTTTTAGCAATTTTCCTTTGGAACTGCTTTCTTGTCTACACACAAAAACTTTTTTCAGCAATTCTTGAGCTTTCTCTATCTTTTATTTCATACAATTTACATTGCCGATTACCGGCTATTCTTTTTCCTTTCCTATTCCCCTCACCGAAAGCTTCTATAAAGTCAAGAATTGCCCAACTAAAGTTGCTGTGTCTGACCTGACACTAACGAAAATTGTCGACTCTCTGTATTAAGACAAATTCATTATTAGGTGGATTAGGCGAATTCGGTCAATCCGCCGGCACTTCCTTTGTCAAGTTTTGTTTACCTTTTTCGGCACCATTTAAATTTTTGTACATGTTCTTTATCAACTACTTTTGACAACTGAATTGTGAATTCGCCTTTTTTTCATTGTACCTTGCTTTTTGTATCATACTCTGTATCAGACATTTGTGGACATTTTTTGTTTAACTCGTGTTGCCTCGTGAAAATTTGGACTTACGCTCGATTAAAATTGGATTTTCCATACATTTAGTATGTTCATACATTTTGTATGTGTATGAGAATTTTTTACAAATAAATAACGCTTAACGCGCTAACAATTTTAACTTTAGTTCTTCTGCTTGTCGTTTGATTTTATTATTTCTTTCGAGCAGGAAACAATATGTGGAAATGCGTAATAATAGATCATCCACAATGGACCTGTCTAGGGGAGTACCGCAAGGTTCTATTTTAGGGTCTCTTTTGTTTGTCATGTATGTAAACGATATCTATGATGTCATTAAATTTAGCAAATGTTACACTTATGCTGATGATATTCATTTATTATCGCATGATATGGGACGGGGTGTAGAATTTTTGCAAACCAACATTAATGATGACCTATTTTGAACCACCTTTATCTCAACCCTTTAAAAACTAAAGCCATGTTTTTCTCGCACAGTACAGTCCATCCAAATATAAACATAATGAATCAGAATATAGGATTAGTGTCTTACCACAAAATTTTGGGCGTTTATATTGATACCAAGTTGGATTTTTCTTTCCATATTAATTCTATTTTTTCAAGAATATCGTTTATATTAAGAAAGCTATATTGCGTTGGATTAAATTTGCCCCTTTACGCTAGAAAAAGACTTGCTTTGTCTCTTTGTTTGCCTTTATTTCTTTATGGGTTAGAGATTTTTTCTGGGACATCCCAACTTAATTCTTCAAGGCTACTCAAATGTTTCAACCGAGTAGTGAGATATATTTTTAGTCTTCGGCAGAGAGATCACGTTTCCAGTTATGTTGTTAGTGTGGTGGGATCTGATTTTCAAAACTTTATAAACCGACGGTTGTTACTGCAATTTTTCAAAATCAATAAACTTAGTACACCTACGTACCTTTTAGACAAAATTTGCTTTGGAAGATCTTCAAGAACCAACACAGTTGTCTGTCCAATTCATTCGACTATGTTTATGACAAGATCATTTTTGGTTAGAATTTCTAGGCGATATTAGTTTACCAGAATACTTATTTGACGATTTCAAATCCCAATATCATACTTCTTGCATTATACGTTTGCCAGAACACCTATTTCGCGTTTTCAAATTGAAAACGCTGAATTTAAGCGATATACGTTTCTCAGAACACGCCTGCATATTCTAGAAAAAGTTTTTGTACACTTTATTTTGACGCTCACAGTATGCGTGTTGGCATTTTAAGTCTAATAATGTAATTTTTTAAATGTGTTTCTTAAGAAAGTTCTAACAAGAAATACATAAGTATACATACCCTGCAAATAATACTGGAGTACGTGATCCAATTTGTCTAACAGCCAGTTTACCAATCTCGAAACTCAACTCGAAACAAAACGTAAGTGTTTTCATACAAAATTGCGTTTATCAATTTCGAAACTGTTGTCAACATTGAGAAAGCTAACGTCGAAGTCGTTCATTTGTTGTTTTTAATCGAGTGTATGAAAAGTTACAAAAATAAAATTAAAATTGTGGAAATTTAAAATGGAAAGCAAGTGGTAAGTATTAATTTCCATACTTACATATATAAAATGTGTATATTTCTAACGAATTAAAATTTTAGTTTGAAAAAATCAACAACACAGCGGCTGCAGAAACTTGTCGAGTTTATTGAGGACAATCCGGAGTCAGGTGCACCTCTAGCACCTGTGTTTGGGGCAAATAAGTTTTCAGTGGAGGAGAAATGGAAAACTGTTTGCAAAACACTTAATTCAAATGGACCTCCCACTCGCACTGTTGTTGAGTGGAAAAAAGTAAGTAACGAATTTTACATATATATTCAAATATGTACATTTGTATGGTTGTTGTAATATGAACTCACATATTTTACTTACAGACGTGGGCAGATCTAAAGTCAAGGACAAAAAAGAAAATAGCGGAGAACAAACAGGTGGCGGTCTTTATAAACAGCATTATTTGACCGAACTGGAGTAGTCAATTGACCGTATATTGCTGTTGTCGTCGGCCGCAGCTCCTAGTGGCATGGTGTTTGGTGCTACTGTTGCAAATGGAAACAAATTGATTGATGGCTGCTTCCAACCACTTGCGGAGACGCCCTCAAGAACCAGCGAGGTTGTAGCGGTAATCACCCCAAGCATATTGGAAGAAAAAACTAACCAGCCAAACAATCAGTCAGTAGAGAAGCCTCAAGACAACACAGCGTATCAGACTACCTTCAAACGTCCGCCAACATATAATGAAGATGATATACAACCAGCATGTTCCTCCTACAAGAAAAGAAAATCGGCAGTTGATAATAAAGGGTTGCACGAGTATTGAAATTCGAGCATATGATCACACTGGTTTCTATTTTATGCTCTGTTCATGCTTGTCCATATCAGGCGTTGCTTATAAGCACTAGTGTTCATAAGCAATAAGCAGTAATGAGTGGAAAGTTTGAAATGGTCGGAACTTATGAGCATTACTCGTTTTGCTCATAAGCAATGCTCGGGCATCTGGTCTTCACAAACAAAAATAGATTTAAAATAATTACACTGAAAGAAGTTATGAGTTTTGTTCTTTGCTATGACGTGCAAAATTTGTTTTCATTCTTAAAACAATTTTTTTTTTTATTTTTTAAGCATTTTTATTTATTGAATCTTCAAAATGAACTAACAATAAGTATTCAAATCTTAATACTAAATTTAAAATTAAAAAAAATGTGATTCTTAAGTCCGGCCAATGCTAGACAAAAAGTTTTATTATGCGGGAGCTATTTCGGTAAAATCACCTATTGAGCAATCTGATGGTGGCAACGGTATCCCTTCTTTTAAGCCGAGTGTGGCCGCCAAAATTAAGTATATTGCGCCCAAGAGGGTTTGGGTGAAGTTCCAGTTTACTGACATACCTTGTCGCGTACTTAGAAAACTCCTCATTTACCAGCGGAACACTCAGATCTTTATGAATTCGTGAATTTTTTACATACCATGGAGCTGCAGTAATCGTTCGTAGAATTTTGTTTTGTCGCCTTTGGATTTTTTCAATGTTTGACGCTGAGGCGGTGCCCCATAACTGAATTCCGTAGCACCATATAGGCTTTAGTATTGCGTTGTATAACAAAAGTTTGCAATCTAATTTCAGTGTCGAATTTCTGCCCATAAGCCAATTTAGCTGCGCTGCTTTTAGTTTTAACTGAGTGACCTTTGCTTCAATGTGAGACTTCCATGTTAGCCTACGGTCCAGGTGAATACCAAGGTACTTGACTTCGTTGTGCTGCGGAATAGGTGAGTTGTTCTTAAAACAATTATGAATATTATATCACCTTTGTTTTAAATTCAACAAAACTTGAAATATTTTTTTAGCGTTTAACTGAGAGAAAATATTATAATAAATTTAAAGGAACAATTGGAAATTATTAAAGTAGTTTTTGGTTTTTTATTAATAATAAGTATGTGTTTTATTTTTTGTTTGTTTTCAACTTCTCAGTAGTAAAATATATTAAATGAAAAATAGCAAATTATACAGTATTTTTCCTTAAATGTTCATAGAATATACGTACTCATTAAATATTTTGTTTTAAAAAGTTGCAAATACCTAATTTACACGAAACACAAAAATTCATATATTTATATAGCTACACTTCACAGTGTAGCAAAGCAAAAACCTTAGCTCTCTTTAAAATTTTCAAAACATAAAAAATCCGCCATGTCCCTACTCTGTTGAAAGCTACCAAGCTACTGAATGAAATTTGTGTTTTCGCACATGTTCTTTTGTTGTAAATATGGATGGCATTGTCACGAAGAAAAGAAAGCGTGTGGATTTTTTTTATAAACTATTTGTAACGTTATAAAATTTCTTAAATTTTTGATACAAAAATAGCTTTTCAGGAATTATTAAAGCAATGTCAGTGAATACAGTGGATAGTTAAATTCAAAGATGATAATAATGTAATGTAATGTAATGTAATGTAATGAAGATTAACTATACAATTGGTTTTGGTGCATATTAAGAAGCTTTTTGGTAGTAAGTTTTTAAATCTGGAGCAATCCTGGTTGGATTATTCACGAAGAGAATAAGTAATTACTCGAACAACTTCGTCAGCTGCGTAATATGTTGTAAACTGTGCTGCCATTATCAAAAAATTATTACAACAAAAATTTAAAAAAAAAATGACCAAATGTGCAAAAATAATTACCAAAATTAATATAAATTTGTTTACTTGGCAAATATAAAAAATTTAATCTAATTTGCATTATTATATAAAATATATTTCCACTTTATAGTTAAGTATATAGTCTTGTAATTACTCAAGAAGAAAACAAAAATTATGCATATTTGTTTCAAATTGGCTGTAACCAATTCCTTTCCAAACCCCTTTTTTAGGACTCAAATTTTTTATATAAACTACTCCTTTTGTTAAGGAAATATGTTAGAAAGAAATAAAAGTTATACTTTTAAACTTATCGTTAACCGTAAAAAATATCACTACTTAATCAGACGATTTTCTGGTGCTAGCAATCGGGTTAAAGAAATGTCAAATATATTGTATGGTCTTACATTGGAATAATCTTAAAGTTATAATCTAGTCTAGTAGTATAAAGTTTTGTTGACAGGGTTCATATATACAGTGAAAGCTATCCAAAGGAGCACTTACTACTGGCATAAACGGGCAATCTTTTTGAACCGAGATATTCCTATATTTCCACACAATACTTTTCCCCATAGCCGGACACTTTGTTTAAAACGTCTCTCACAAGCGAACAGAAGCATTGAAAACAAGCCGAATTAATTTTGGAAATTAACACGCTTTGTTAGAAACTCAGCAACAAAAGTTGTATTTAATGAAACACATCAACAAGAAAGAGAAGTTTTTAATTTAATAAAACTGTTAGGTCAAAAAAAAAAAAATTTCAAAGAAAATAATTTTTTATAAAAGTTACTTGACCAGGTAATATTTATAAACGGTATTTACTTACCTTCATTTTAAAATACACAAAAAATCCCCAGAAAGTATGCACAAAAAATTTGAGAGGTTTAAGAAAAGTGGCAACGTTTAATAGTTTGGCTTTTTTTACTACGGGCATTAGTCAGCTTTTACATTTGTACAGACGACGGGCAGACAGACGAAATTTGATGGTGCGGTAACGAAAATTTTCGGTGGGGGAGAGTGTGTAGTACACGACTCTCTGTACTAGACATTTGTGGACATTCTTTGTTTCTCTTTTTAACTTTTCGTATTTCTTATGTTGTTGCTTCATATCATTATTCTCATATCAACATCAACTTCATATAAACACACTAGCTGTGCTTAAAAAAACAACAACAACAAAAGAAAAACGAAAAGTTTCTGTCTGTCTATTAATTTCTTAAATGTAAAAGGTTTAGGCAAGACCAAAAGAGAATTGAAAAAATGTCTGCCCATCGTCTGTACAAATGTAAAAGCAGACTTAATCGACCATAACCGGACACTGTTCGTTTTGATATTGAGCACTGCTCGTTTTTTTAAGTAAGCATTTTGTTTAAATCAACAGTGTTCGTTTCTGCTTCTTGATATTTGGGTATTATCGTGTAACGCTCAAAGTCGGTGGCCTCGTTTTGGAGCAACACACGTGAAGTAGTGTTCCCGTTTTTTTCATATATTTCTATTTATTTAGTTATTCATTTAATTATTCCAATTATTGTTAACGCAAGAAGCGTTGTTATATTTACTTTTGAATTAATAATTAATGTAGTATAATAAGTTACATGTAATGTAGGTTAAATTATTTCTAAGTTTGAAAATTTTATTTAAAATTAACGGTCAGTGTAGATGGCACCACCACACAATGAATAAATATCAACCATGAGCAAGGCGAATTTATACAGGTGAATGCAAGCGGAAAGGCGAATACAGTACTATGTATTTTGTTATTGTAAAACATATCGTGAATGTCATAATCTAAATTCGCCTAAGATTGCTCAGCAGAGAAAAAATTTTATATAAACGTTAAATATAAGCTTTTATAATTGTTTGTAATTAAAATCACAGATTATATCAGTTTTTCACTTTTAAATTCACACAAATTTCTTGAAATTGCACTAAATCATGCAAAAAAACCTTCAGATTAAAATGGCGCGAAAAAGTTTGTAAACAAAAGAAACAAAATTTGACAGTCTCATTGGAAAAAACGCTAGAAGCAAAAAATAATCACCTGTGCTGTTAAATTCACCTGGTAATGAATTCGTCTTGGATGCACTCATTTGTGGTGTTGGTCGAAATTCGCCATACTCAGCGAAAGTTGAAATAGATTTATTTATAATTGTTTCGTCAGCGAACGAAACTGATAAAATACCTTATATAAAAAGTATTTATCACGAAATAATGCTTTTTATATTTATATTAATCCATGTAGTAAAAAGTTCTCGAAATATTAAGTACCTCAGTTAATTTGTTCAAAAATCCCTTTTTCGGTCCCTTAGTATTTATAACTTTTTCTTTGCACAATGTTATCTACACAAAAGTTCGTTGATATTTTGCTTTACACGATGAATTTATACAACGAATATTTGCCGCAAATTATACTTTCACTGCAGTTGACATTGGTGCATATGGTAGTCAGAGCGACGGTGGAGTACTGACTTATTCAGAGCTTTAAAGACGTTTACGATCAGGCGACATTAATTTCCCATCGGACAGCTTATTACCAAACAGTGAAGTAAATTTTTCTCATTATTTGGTTGGTGATGCAGCCTTTCCTTTAAAAAAATACATAATGAGACCATATCCTGGTCTTTTACTAAGTGAAAAGAAACAAAATTTTAATAAAAGATTGTCTAGAGTTCGAAGAGCCATCGAAAATGCTTTCGGAACTTTAACTGCTCGATGGACAATACTACGAGGAACTTTCAATGTTACCTGATTCTGCGGAAAAAGTTGTTTGTGCCACAATTTTACTTCATAACTTTTTGAAAATGAATGATGGAAGTTAAAGCCCACCAGATTTCGTAGACCAAGAGCAGAACGGCTTAGTTACGGAAGGGTTGTGGAGGAAAGAAACTAAGCAATTGAGAAAAGGCCCTAAATTTTCATCAAATAACTCTGCCAGAGATGCATTTCACCAAAGAGACTTATTGTGTGACTATTTGTTTCTGAACAAAGTATGAAAAATATTTTTGTCTTCTTCAAAATACATATGTACATACATATACATATATAAAAATTTTGTTTAATAGTGCATACTCACAACTATTTTTTGGTATAGAAGAATTCATTTTTGGTTTCAGGAATAATACTAAAGCAAGAAAAAGTAACAATATAACAAAAAAGGCACTTGTGTGTATGTAAGTATGGGTGAGTTCCAAAACATCAAAATGCAAAATTTTATTTTCTTTGGTTTTGTAAGCAAAGTAAAGCCCCATTACAATTTATTTTGCTGTTTTGGAACTATTAAATATACATATATCATAAATATAATCAGAGATAAAATTAAAACAATAATAAAAATTCAATGTTACAGAAAAATAAAAAATTCAGGTACGTGATAGAAACTAATCGTTTTGAAACCGATCGGTTCTGAATTTTGATTTTTTACTTGTTTTAGTTTGCTGCCACTTGCTCACGTAAATAATTTATTAATTATAATCACTCGATAGTGATTATAATTAGCTGGGGTCATAGAAAACCAAAAGAAAGAAATGATATTCAGGTTTATCCGGGTGGATATGCATATCCTTTGTAAATTTCTTAAAAGGAAAATAATTTTATGTGGGTTTACAATTCAATGATGTTTATTGATTACACAGCAACAATGTTGTCTTACAGTTGATAACCATGTAAGTAATGTCATGGAAAAAAGTAGTTTTTAAATTTCAAAATTATAATCGAATCAAACTTTACTTGTAGCGCCAGTATTTCGTTTTTACTTTAAAAACAGTAATTAAAATTTCATTGACTTTTGAATGATTTTTCAAATGATATTTTACATGCAAAGGTATATACAAAGA
Organism: Thecocarcelia acutangulata; assembly: GCA_914767995.1. Taxonomy (NCBI): domain Eukaryota; kingdom Metazoa; phylum Arthropoda; class Insecta; order Diptera; family Tachinidae; genus Thecocarcelia; species Thecocarcelia acutangulata. The sequence continues at coordinate 54,660,001 of OU612096.1, read as the reverse complement.
ATATCTACATGACTTGATAAAAAATAATTGTTAATACAAAATTTCCTGAGTTACTTATGTTAGATTTTCACTTTTTTCTCTTATGTTGGTACAGAGCGTCATGTTGGCAATATCAGCCATTTCGGCTTGTCAGTTTGTTTTTGACAGATAAACAGGTTAGTCGTGTTTTGGTGTGCTCTTCGTCGCATCGACATCCCAAAGGAGCTGTTGAACATCGCCAAAAAGGTTATAACTGTTGTATGGGTGTATGGCTATGACATTGAAACCAAAGCGCTATCATTTCAATGGAAGCGTCTAGAAGAGCCAAGACCGAAAAAAGCACGTCAAGTTCGGTCAAATGAGAAGGTTTCGCTCACTGTTTTCTTCGACTGCAATGGCGTGGAGCATACCTTACGCGAAATTTGCGCGAAGCAATTCGTCAGAAACGCACAGGATTGTGGAAAAAACAATCATAGGTTTTGCACCATAATAATGCACCAGCTCACACATCAATCCTTGTGCATGAGTTTTTGTCCAACACCAAAACCGTTATCATGCCTCAACCATCGTATTTACCGGACTTGGCTACCGCTGACTTTTCCTGTTCCCAAAACTGAAGTTACCGATGAAAGGAAAGCGTTTTGCTACGATGAAGGAGATAAAAAAAAATCGAAGCAGCAGCTGTTGGCGATACCAAAAAGCGCGTTACAGAAGTGTTTCGAAGATTGGAAAAAACATTGGCATAAGTGTATAATACACAATCTGAAGGGGATTACTTTAATGGGGACAAGATAGTTATTGACGAATAAATTAATACTTTTTGAAAAAGTTTAAAATAACGGTTAGTTGTTATCAGCCCTCCTACATACAAATATGTTCTTTACTAATATATGGTCACACTGTTTTTGTTTTAATTCCCAGCTAGCATACCTTGTTTGTTAGACGATTATGTTTCATATACATACAATCCTCAAAATAATCTGTTGGTTATCTGACGAGTAGCAATAACAAAAAAACTTCTACTTATGCCAACTAAGGGTTAAGAGAACAGAGGACAAAAACCACAATTGAGTATGGGTGCAACTACTCAACCGATGAGAGGCTAGTTGGATATTCTCCGTTATCAGTTCGAATACCACAAAGGCACAAATATTAAATCTGGCAAGCAACTCGATTGTTGCTCAAGCCGATGAAGATTAAGATTGATCTTAAAACTAAAATTATGTCTTTTTATATATTACATATAAGAAGTTATAGGCGACTATTATCTAATGTTAAAGTTAATATTTGGAAAGCCAAGTTGGTTTCCACGGCTACCGAGTGGCGGAAAGAAGGAGTAAACAGGCCAGCTAGAAGGCCTTATTTGACAGACACAAGACCTTGCTTCTGCACTCCATACTCATATATTTTTTACACGTGATGTCCTAGCCAGCCAAGGCCTTCCACGTTCCCTTCCTCAGAAGGCCTGATATAAGGCCTTCTGCAACAGGCCTGATAGAAGGCCTTATTCAACAGGTCTGATAGCAGGTCTTCTTCAACAGGCCTAATAAGAGGTCTTTTTTGGCCTAAAAAACTCATTTAATTAAAAAACATTTCATTTCATTTTGTTTTTTTTTTTGTTAATATAAAATATAATATTTAATATTCATTTGTACTTAATATTTTTAAAACTTTTGATTAATTTGGTTGTTTATATTTTTTTTCTTTTGCATATATTTGATATTTTTATTTTTAAAGGATTATTCTATTGTTGTGTTATCAATTTAAAAAAATATAATATATTAAAAAACATTTCATTTCAATCTGTTAGGGTACAATGTGTGTCAGTATAATACATAATATTTAATAGTTATTTGTACTTTATATTTTTAAAACCTATAATCAATTTGATTGCTTATAGTTTTTTTTTCTTTTTAACATTTTCCATCATATATTTGATTTTTTTATTTTTAAATAAACTCGCCAACGACTGAATGATTATTTTTTATTTAATTTCGAAGATCTGATTTTTTAAATCTACAATTAGAAAAAAAATAATAGATTTAACTGAATTTGGTAGTTGTTTACATAAACAAAAACTTACAGCCTGTTTATAGGACACGAGTTAGCTCACTCGCGACGAGCCAATTCATAGACGAGTACGTAAGAAATTGGATTCATAAAACGCGACTTGATTGTGTCGTGCAACTTACGTAAATTCGCGTATATGTGAAACAATTATGATCTTTGTTTGTTGCCACCATGCGAAAAAATAATATCTGTTTACATTTTTCATACCAAAATTTTTTTTTCAAGCTAAAAACCGGCAATCCTATTCTAGGCACAGTTGACACTCATGCATACATACGCATGTATGCATAAGTAAATAAATAAAACAAAATATTTTTTGGAAAGGCTTTTTTTATTTTTTTTATGATAATTGAAAAAATAAACGAATAAACAAACAAAAATTGTATATTGTCGGCCGTATGCAAAAAAACTTAACAAAGCTTGGTAAGCAATTGTTAGGACAATTTTCCTAACGTTGTATCCAAAAACAATTATTTGCTTACCATACGTTTAAAGTTGAAATAGGCCACTTTACCTGTACGTTAAAATGACATTTAATTTGTTGATATTGATTTTTCTTAAAATTGCCAATTTCGAGAAAAATGCTAACAAAAGCAATATATTATGATTGATAGATAAATAAATTAACAAGTTACATTTCGTACAAATTGAAAATATTAATTTTGAAAGCAAAACATAAATAAGAAATATATTAGTGATGCACTTTCAATCGAACGAATACAACTAAAAACGTTATTCGAATAATAAAAATATTTGTAGTGTAAGAAATCCTAATAATTTTTCTCAATTTCATTAATACACTAAATATTATATATTCATTATTTATTAAAAAGGTAAATCCAGGATATAATTACCAAAAAAGTGTTTATTTAAGTCATAATAATAAGTTTTTATTTTTTTTAATTTGTTTTTCAGTTTTCGAATATTAGTTTTCATACATCACTATTCAAGAAATTACAACTGAACATAACGGCATTGCCAGAATAAAACAACCAAATTCCTTACTATATATAAAAGTTAACGTACTGTTTTTGCATAAACTTTTTTAACAAATGTATGGTAGGGTTAATGTGTTTGGTAACTAACGTGTGCATTAAAACTCAAGTAAGAATTTTTTTTGGATACGGCCCTGTAACTGCAAGTTTTATATTGTGTATGTGTATGTTTTATGTCTGTATATACATATGTATAAAAACATTTATATGCAACGAAAAAACAATTTCAGTTCATGTCTCCAGAAATTTGAGAGATTCTTAAAACGTTCTGTTGCAATTTCCCTTCCTAGTTTTCTTATTATTTATTATCACTTATAAATTATTTTTATTATATTTCTTATTATTTATAACACTTTCTACATATTTTCTATTGACGAGCATTTTTCTTCATTCGCCGATTTTGACATTTATGGTGAGACGACTCGCGTCTTACGAACCAAAATAAATTGACAGATGTTACGTTTTTTAATACTAATCGTCAATAGTCGCGGTTTGTAAATCAAAACCAGAAAAAACTTACAAAGTTAGCGCTTTTTATCGACGAGTCGTGTCTTATAAACAGGCTGTTGCCTTTGAGCTCTGGGTGCAGGTGCTTAGGATAATTTTCACCCATACTTATATTCGTATAATTTATTATATTTATTATATTTTTATGTAACTAAGAGAAATGAGTCTTCAATTGGAAATGCTGTCATTTTGCAATCAAAATTTCACAAAAATACACAATGCGACCGACCGCTAACGCAATATAAGCAAAACTATTTTAAGTTTACTTCTTTTTTCTGTTTCTGCATTTTTTATGTTTGCCGTTTTTCTTTTGAATTTTTTTTTAACGGTTCATCAATTTTTGTTGCTACAAACGTAGTACGCGTACAAGAATGTAATATGTGCGTACGCGTGTAGATACACATAATGAGAAACAAGCCTTCCCTTAGAAGGGAGTTAATAGGCTTTCTATAAGGCCTTCCTGAGAAGGCAAGCGAGAATGAGTACTGGATCTTAAAAAAGGTGTAAGAAGGCCTTACTGAAGGCCATGAAGGACTACAAAAGTTTGCTACTGCCCAGTGGCGGAAAGAAGGAGTAAACAGGCCTGCTGAAGGCCTTATATAGCAGACACAAGACCTTGCTACTGCACTCCATACTCATATATTTTTTACACACGTTGTCCTAGCCAGCCAAGGCCTTACCCGGTTCCTTCCTCAGAATGCCTGTTATAAGGCCTTCTTCAACAGGCCTGATAGAAGGCTTTCTTCAGCAGGCCTCATTTCTATTTAATTTGTGCGTTTGTTAGTATACTTTCGATAGAATATTTTCTTTTTTGCCTCAGCGACGTTTTCATCCCTTTTTTTGACACAAAAATGTCGCAAAAATCCACCATGCGACCGACCTCTAGGACATTTTAAGCAAAAATATTTTATATTTACATCTTTTTTATATTTCTCTTTCTACATTTTCCTGTTTTTGTGTGGTTTTGCTTTGGAATTTTTATTTAAATGGTTTATCAATTTTTGTTGCTACAAACGTACGTTTGTACTATGTAATACACGTACAAGAATGTAATATCTTTATACGTATGTAGATACACATAATTAGAAACAAGCCTTCCTTTAGAAGGGAGTTAGCAGGCCTACTATAAGGCCTTCCTGAGAAGGCAAGCTGAGTATTGGATAAAAAAAAAAAAATGCGTAAGAAGGCCTTACAGAAGGCCGTATAAATGAAGGGCTACAAAAGTTGGCCACTGGGCGGTAAGAGTAAAGCTGGATTCACCCATTGTTTCCGAACAAAATTTTGGCCGGACAAAAATTTTTTTACTGAGAGTTTTCTGCAGCACGATTCACCCATTGCAAAAAAATGTTCCGGAAAATCAGAGCTGCCATATGTAAACGAAATTTATTAGTTTTACGAGGTGGTAGTACTATGTTATTATTTTGGTTTATTTTCCTGGCGTATTTTACATATTGTATTGTAAATATTACTGTATTGTAAATATTGTGTTTTAATAATGGAAAAAAGAAAACTGCTTTTGCTTATGGCCATTGAAATACATAAAGCATTATTATTAGCCAAGTACATACAGTGGGGAGTTTTAATGAGTACATGTTAGTACTTAACATCGTTTACAATGCATAACTTTTTAAATAATAATGCAAATCAAATAAGTTTTTTTTTGTTTTACTCTTTATTGTCTTCTTCATTGATAGAGGTATAAAACTTGACCAAACAATAACAATTACTTAAACAAAATTTAACGAAAGAGAAAAAAAAACGGCATGTACTCACTTATGCACTTTTATAATATTAAGAAATTTGTTGAAATTTAGAGTTGCAGTGAAAAGACTTTTAAAGCAAAGAAGAGCAATGGGTTATTTTTACACATTAGTTCCAATGATGCGTTTAAATGACGTAGAATCGTTCATTAAGTTCCATCGGATGGACCCGAAGACATTTGACGATTTACTTAATATTTTAGGACCTGGTTTGCAAGCTATGCCTATCCGCAGAACAGAGTACATTACACCAGCGGAGAGGTTGTCCTTAACATTAAGGTATGTAATCCATACATATATGTACTTATATGCAATAAAGAAAAACATACATATTTAAAATTTTTGCTTCCGTAGATACTTGGCTAGCGGCGATTCAATGAAATCGGTTGGATACTACGGTTTTCGGATTGGTGCTTCTACCACTGGTAAAAAAATTAGGAAAACAACGGAGTTAATATGGCAGAAATTACAATTTGTATTCCCCAAACCAACAAAAATCATGTGGGAAACCATTGCAAGCGAATTTTACAACCGTTGGGGTTTCCTTAATTGCTTGGGGGCCATAGATTGGAAACATGTTGTTATACAGCATAAAGCACCGGAAATATTCCACTTGAGCAGGACATTTTTAATAGAAAACTGTCCATGGCCAGAAGAGTAGTAGAGAACGCTTTTGGAATACTCGCAAATAGTTTTCGAACATATAGAAAGCCCATTATTGCCACCAGGGAAACAGTCATAAATATTGTAAAGGCAATAGTTTGTTTACATAACTTCGTTCGAGATAGAATCTCTTCGCATTATATGCTACACGAACTTGTTGACAGGGAAGGTATGGATTGTGTTGTAAATCCTGGACTGTGGCGAGGGGAAACAATGAAGGTATGCGGACATTAGGTCGCATTGGTTCGAACCGCGCATCAAATGACGCTATAGCAGTAGGAGATGTATACAAAGATTATTTCAACAATTGCTTACGTTAATTCTATTATGTTTTTACCTTTTATTTTTATAATTAAGAACTATTTTTATTTTGAACTCTTTTTTTTTATTTTAAAATAAAATGACGCAATTTATAAAATTAATATGTAGCATAAAATAACAACCGTAAACAACAATATATAAAATGATAAAAATAAAATAAAAATGAGAAAAAAAATTAATAAAAACAAAAACTTCATGTGCTAGAAATCTCACTTATTGCAGTTTTTTTTGGTTTTAATGTTTCATATGCTTGAGATATTGTATTTAGACTTAATTTCAAATGCACTAATATATGCGATAAAAATATGTTTTCGGTTTATGAAATGTTGCGCTTTCAAAACTTTTAAATAATCAATAAAATTATTATTGTTGATGTTCAACTATTAAAGCCATTAATTTCACTTTTAAGGCACTTTTCCTATATTCAGACACTTTCGAAAATTCTTCTTCCATAGCTAAGAAGAAAGGATCCCTTTTTTCACCTGGTGTCTCCAAAACTTTCGTTGCTAAATTATTTAAAGTTTTAATAGATTCCTTATATTCATTTTCTGCATCACCTAACTTCGAACGTTTGCTTCGATGTGGATTGTTAGTCTTGAATGGAGTCGAACTCTGTGAGGTTGGAAGACTGTTATCCGTTGGCCAGTCAAAGCACTCAAGGGATGTGTCATTGACTTCTGGGTCTCGTGCCTTTTCGTCGAATAGACTACGAAAACTATCCGTATTTGAATCGGTATAGTTTGCCGCTGTAGGTCTGGAAAATTTAAAAATTAAACTATGAAACAAATCACTTTTACACAAAACTTACTCTTTATCTTCCCAGAAGTTCTGGAAAAAGTCCATTTCTGTAATTAGAAATTGTGAAAACCCCTTCACTTCCAAACGTTCACTGCCACTTCGTCCACAACTTTTGCTCAAAGCTGCTTTGTGGCGTCTACGCAACGTCTTCCAAAGCGCTTGGCATTCACCTCCTGCAATTAACCACAACTACTCAAATGATTTAAATTCCATCAATAAAAAGTACTTACGTTCAATTCCCACGGCGTTAGCTATTTGTGTCCAAATATTTTCCTTTTTGTGATTGTTTTTATATGAGCTATTGCTCATATCGTACATACACTCTCTTCCTGGCTGTTTCATTTCTTCAATAAGTTATTGGGCAATCAATTCGTTTATTTCCGTATTAAAATTATTACTTATTTTTTAATAACTGTTAAAACTACTTATGTATATATATCAAATGGCAGCAACAATTGAAATTTCATCAGAATAAAATTACTATGTACATTTTTTATTCGATGGGGCAACTCAATACAATTTTGTATGAAAAAATGTATCCTATTGGCATCTCAGTTCAATTTTGTCCGGACAAAATATAAAGTTAAACCAATTCAAGTTGAGAGTTGTTCGTAAAAAAATATTTTCTCTCTCTCAAGAAGAGAGATGTCAAACTACATATAAAAAAAATTTTGTCCGGACAACAATTTTATTAAAATATTTTATAATATTCTTCTGCTTAATATACATAAGAAACAATGGGTGAATCCAGCTTAAGATGATCAGATAGCACACATATACAAACGCATATGTATGATACGGTTCAAGTGTATAATTTGTTTATTTATAATACGTGCAGACATATTTATGTGGACATTTCAAGTACACATTTAGATTCAATTATAAAAGTCCAGCACACATGCATACATATTCACATAAACACATATTACTCACGGTTCAAGCATATATTTAGGTGACAGTAATTATTGATCGCACTGTCACAGCACGGTCAGCGACAACACAACAGAGCGTCAAGTGACGAATGTTGCCCATATGAATTCAAAATGAAATCCGACACCCCCTTAATTATTTCTTCTACATGCTTTTAATAGGAGGCATTCATGTTATAACCAAAAGAATGCATTTGTGTCGTGATCATGCTACAGTACAAATAAATAAAGAGTAATGTAAAAAAAACCCAGCGTCTTCTCATTTAACGACGAGCGTAGTAAATATAATATCGTAAAAAGACCTTGGACGCGACTGAGTATACCCCAGCTTCAAGCCTGGGTAACCGGAGGTTCATTAAAGTTTAACAGAACTATGCTAAATCATTAACAGATCTCTGTTAAATCAATTAGTTTATGTCCAGCGTTATAACTTTTACTTTCCTTAACTTTTACGAGCTTCTTCTATAGTAAGTTTATTCTAACTATAACTAGTAACTATAATCCCAGCGGCGAACATTGTGTAGTGTGAGTAATTAGCTCATTTGCATATGTCCACATTATATGTGTTTGACTGTAAATGCAATACGTCCACATTATATGTGTTTGACTGTAAGTCGTCATGCCGTCAGCATGACACTTGATATGCACACATTGTTGCAGCTAATTATCCACACATACCAAGCAGCTGGTCGACATGTATTTATGTCGACCAAGCATTTTCTCACGCTTATGTATATTAAGCAGAAGAAAATTATAAAATATTTTAATAGAGAATAAAACTAGACGTCAAGCCGATCAGCGTCACAAGCGGCTGATAAATAAAAAATAAAATAATAAACCTTACATTAAGCTGATCAGACCTTTAAGCGGCTGATCAGCAATTCAAATATAAAATATTTATTTTAAATAAATAAAGTATAAAAAAGTAAAATGTCTTTATTATTTTATAACAATTGCCTACCACTTTACTTCTCTTCGATGATGTGTGCAACACTTTGTAATCAATGAACGGTATCTTACAAAGTATATGGCAGTACTATATATGGAGCTCCCAAAATGAATTATGTTCATCTTTTATATCACATTTATAAGTGGGTCTTTTATTTTTTAGTTGTAAATCAAACGTTCGCCGTTTTTGTCAGACTACGTTGCAAAAATTTTAGTTCAATCATCAGGTAAGAGTGCCTTTAACACACTATAAAAAAGGTACAAGAAAAATAAAACATTTAGTGAAAAATAAAAAAATGCAGTAAACATAAAACAGAACAAATTTAATTAATGGAATAATTCCAAAAAAACCGAAGTGTGTAGTATGTCTACGACCTACTTACAAAGTAAGCGAGATTGTATTCGAGCTGCTTACTTCCGACTTACAAAGTATGCGAGATTGTATTCGAGCTGCCTACTGATAGCTTACAATGTATGTTAGGAAGTAATGAGCTTTTGTTGGATGAACACCACACTAGCTCGCTTACTTTGTGTGCAGGGGGTAGGCGTTCACTCTACAAATGCGGCAATGTGTATGAAAAAGTATACTATGTTCGTATATGAGATGGTGTGCATTACTGACTTACAAGTGTGCATCGGATCATCGCTTCTGTTTTTTTTTGTTCACTGCATTCTTTTCTTTTTCACTAAATGTATTATCTTTCTTGTTCTTTTTTTTTTTTTTTTTTTTTTTTTTTTTTTTTTTTTTTTTTAGCTTGGACCAGTACTCAGGGGATGACCCCTACATATGCAGTGCATTGTACCAGAACTAGGAAAATAGGTTATGAGAAGGGGGAAAGAGGGAGTAGTGTTTGTGAACATTTGACTTGAACTTTCCAACGTTATAACAGACAGGAAACACGTCTGCAGGCAACTTATTCCATAAACGAAGCGTACGGCTGAAAAACGAATTCTCTCTGTAATGCGTAGTACGATTCCCCGCGCAATCAACCACAAATGGATGAGCTCTAGACGAAGAGCGCGTGCTACGTAAAAATGTGCGAGTTTCGGGAACAAGATCCCTAATCTCGTCAGAGCAAAATCCATTGTAGTAACGATAGAACAGAGTAACGCACCCCACACCGCTTCGATGCTCCAGTGAGTCAATAGAGTTGGATACCCTACTGTCACCGATAAGCTTCTTCGCCCTCTCCTGCACACGGTCGAGTAACCCCAAAATAGACTTTGAGGCACCGGCCCAAACATGAGAGTTGTATTCCATTTTCGGTCGGATGTAGGTGGTATAAATAGTAAGGAGGTCGGATGGAGTGAAGTACATCTTACACCGTTTCAAAAAACCGAGGCACTTGAATGCTTCTTTAGAGACATGAAAAATGTGTTCTGTCCAGCGAACGTCACACTGTATCTTCATTCCAAGAACATCAAGAGCATCCGATTCCTCAATATTTATACCATCCATGAGTACAGATGAAGCAGCATCTGCGATCGTTTGCTTGTGTGTTAATAAGCAACATTGGGTCTTACGAGCGTTGAAGGCGACTCTGTTTTTACGACCCCATTCGGAGATTAATATTAAATTTTTTATCAGGTTTTCTTACCCTTAGCACTGATTTTGTTAATTAAATTTTTGCAACGTGCTCTGACAAAGACGCGAACGTTTGAATTACATCGAATAAATAAATACGTTGTGATACAAAAAAAAAAAAACGTAATTCATTTTTGGGAACTCCATATACTACTGCCATAGGCTTTGTAAGTTACCATTCATTGATTACCAAGTGTGGCACACATCATCGAAGAGAAGTAATGTGGTAGGCAATGTTCGTCGCTGGGTAGGTTCGTATATGAGATAGTGTGAATTACTGAAGCTATGTACACACGGTTGTCAGATATTACAATATTGTAAGATCTGACAACATGCTGACAGTGTAGTGACAATGAAAAATTGTGCCGCAGAAGTAAATTGTGTTCAGACGATCGTAAGAAAATCTTACAATTTCATTGTCAGACTATTGTCTGACAAATAATTTATCTGACAGCAAAAATTGTCAGTTCACACGGTTGTCAGATTGTTAGATGAAAAAAATTGACAGACATGTTGTAAGGCATTGCCACTTATGTATATCAACAACGATCTGTTTGGCAGTGTTGCCTACAAAGTTTTTTCTGACAATGATGCCATTGTCAGGTGCATTAATTTTATATATCTGACAATTAAAACTGAGCTTAAAATACCAGCCAATTATCTGGCAATGCCGACAAAGAGTGTTCTGACGATTGTCAGATGCCTGACAACATTATCATCTTACAATTGATTGACAATGGTTTTTCTGACAACGTTGTAAGTTAAAAATTGGAAGTTCACACGATTGTAATACATTTTTACTGGCAATATTGTAAGATCTGACAACCGTGTGTACATAGCTTGATAATACAGCCAGTCAGAGCAAAGGTTTGTGTTTTTTCTGTTTTGCCACTCAATACACGTTTGTAGTCCAACTAAACGAGTGTGTTGCTTCGGACAATATGAAATAACATACTTACATACAGCGTAAATGTTCAGCATATTTTTTGTATGAGCTTTTTAATATCGACGGCTGCCAGATGTAAATGATTAATTATACTTTCGACTGCTGTATACTTAATAACTGTTTCATTTAGGCAATTCTTAAATATGTACCCATGTTCAGTATGACAGCAAAAATAAATCAGTAGCGAAATTATTAAAAAACGATATACCAGATAGTCACTCACTAGCATTGTGCTCCTCAATTGCCTTCCGAAATTTAAACTATAGTCAGAGACATTTACAATTATTTATCAAACCCAAAAAGACTTGGTCAATTTTAAAATATTCAAAAATTGCTAGAAATAAAGCAAAAAAAAAAAAAATTGTTGCATCGAAGTCAAACTAGATGGTTATAGCTTCAAGCAGTAGTTGCTAGAGTACTAGATATGTATGAAGGTTCAGTTAGCCGACTGAAATATAGTATATGCAAATGTAACGTAATTAAACAGCTGATTGGTTTTGTTATGTGTAAAGCAGTTAGAACGGTTATTGCAATGTAATGTAACGTAATCGGAAATGTATTAACCTGCAGAAAATAGAATTTTCTTATAAATATTTCTTATTTTTGCAGCTAAAGATCCTTTTTTATTTTTTTATAAAAAATTCAACAGTATTTATTTTCAATATTTCGATACCAATTTGTTATCATCGTCAGGAAAATTAAGATGTTATATTCCTCTATTTGAGTCGCGCTAGAAAATGCATTTGGTGTGCTTTGCTGGAAGTGGATGTGCCTTAAAAGAACAACGTTTTGCACCCCAGACAGGGTACATAAGATTATATTGGCATGCTGTTGTTTATACAACTACTTGTTGGCAATGAAATGCAATATTTATTGCGCTACAAACTGGGTAGATCGCATCGATAATGATGGTAACTTGGTGGAGGGAGAGTGGCGAAGAAATCTAGAAATTGGTGACTCTCTTAACAGAAGCAGCATGGAAAAAAAATAAGAAGACAACCACGTGATTACGGCAAAAGGATACGTGCTGACTTAACTAGTTATTTTAATTCTGCTGAAGGAGCTGTACCATGGCAACGATCTTCATTATATTTGAAAGGCAAATAAGAAAAAGATATAAGTTTTATACTTAGTTGAACACAATAAATTTCTTTATTTTTTTTTTTTTTAATAAAAAGAAAGTATATTTATACTATTGATTTCTAACTTTATTATGGGGATAGTTTTTTAAACATTCCATCCCAGTACGCATACACATCTTCAAACTGAAGCTTCCGTTCGGATTTGCTGCATATTTAGCGATAGTCAGCAATTCGTTCGGCACTGTTTTCATCCTTTGATCTTTTTGGTGGAAGCGATGAAGATTTTCTCTAAGAAATATAATTACCATATAATGGGTGATTTTATAAGAACTATCGGAAATTAAAAAAAACACATAAAATTCAGAAAAATGCATGAAATATTTATTTGGATCGATAGTTGGGTCGATATAATTTAATGTTTGAAGATTATTTCATGCAAATGTTGGCCGCGGCTGCGCCTCAAATGGTCCATCCGCTTAATCCAATTTTGGCATACTCTTTCCAACATTTCGGCCGGTATCTCACGAATAATGTTGGCAATGTTGGCTTCCAGTGCGTCAATCGATGCGGGCTTGTCGCTATAGACATTAGCCTGAATATAGCCCCACAAAAAATAGTCTAGAGGCGTTAAATCGCACGATCTGGGCGGCCAATTGACTGGTCCCAAGCGTGAAATAAACTGTTCACCGAACTTGCCTCTCAATCGGTCCATTGTTTCGCGTGCTATGTGGCATGTGGCACCGTCTTGTTGAAACCACATGTCATGCAAGTCAAGCTCTTCCATTTTGGGCAAAAAAAAGTTTGTTATCATCGCACGGTAGCGCTCACCATTCACAGTAACGTTGTGATTCGCATCATCTTTGAAGAAATACGGCCCAGTGATGCCGCCAGCCCATAATCCGCACCAAACGGTTGTTTTTTGTGGATGCATTGGTAGCTCTTGCAATGCTTCTGGCTGCTCTTCACTCCAAATACTGCAGTTTTGCTTGTTCACGTATCCATTCAACCAGAAATGAGCCTCGTCGCTGAACACAATTCTTCGATAAAAAAGTGGATCTTCATCTAACTTTTCAAGAGCCCATTCACCAAAAATTTGGCGTTGTGGTAGGTCGTTTGGCTTCAATTCTTGCACCAGCTGTATCTTATAAGGCTTCACACCCAAATCCTTCCGCAAAATTTTCCACGTAGTGGAGTAACAGAGGCCCAATTGCTGCGAACGGCGCCGAATCGATAATTCTCGGTCATCACCAACACTGGCCGATACGGCTGCGATATTTTCTTCAGTTCGCACTCTACGTAAGCGTGTTGGTGGTTTAATGTCCAAGAATGTAAATTTGGTGCGAAATTTTTTTACAATAGCCCCAATAGAAGCCTCAGTAGGTCGATTAAACTGACCATAAAATGGAAGAAGCGCGCGATGAACTTTCTTAACAGAGCACGCATTTTGGTAATAAAATTCAATAATTTGCAAGCGTTGTTCGTTTGTAAGACGATTCATGATTAAATTATAGACAAAACTGAAGATGTTTGACAGTGACACAAGGTACAAAACGGGCGTGAGCTGTCAAAACTAGTGTTGCCAAAAAGATAATAGCAAAAAAATCACTCGTTACTTGCATACACAAGTTTAACATTATACATAAACACATAAGTTGATAGGTATACAAAACATTTTCGTAAATCATTTTACCGATACTCTCGATATGCATAGTTGGATCCACTTGCTTTTAGATTTGAACTTTGCTGTGGTTAAGTCCTCAGTAGATCCAAGATTTATAGTGCTGTAGGAATTAATTAAAATGTTAAAATTAAAAACCGTACGTGGTTTTCCATTTCAACTGACATTTAGCTTTTATGAACGTATCTACATACCTTCGTTTTTTCGAAATGTTTGGTAAGAAGGATAAGTCTTTGGAAAACTCCCAGTCTCTCCCACAGTCGTTATCAAAGGTGGGAGCTGCTACCCCCATCGTCACCTGAATTACATTGGTTTCTACTTGCGATTGCCCTGTACCTTTTTCCTTCCTTCAGTGACACCCACGCGGCTTTGCACTCTGCAACTAATATATGTAGAAGAGCATATACATATGTATATAGTATACACACATACATCAGTACCTAGGATTTACCTGGTTTTCCTAAAACTTCGCTAACCTCCCGCCAAGCTGATAAAATTGCATCAGACTTGCTATGAAGTGGATGCAAAATATCCCAAATAATTGCCCGTTCTTTCATTTCCCTGCCAAAGCGTGATTTCTCCAATAGTGAGGGAGTACATCTTCCTTCCATTTGAACTTTCTTTCCTTTAAAAAATAGAAAAAAACATTTACATGTGTACAAGTTTACAGCAATATACAAACTTTTGTTTAAATGATGATGCACCACCTTCACAAACCGACTGTAATCCTGCAGAATCTTGCAAATTGTCGAATCTGTGAATTGAAATAAATATGCATACAACGTATGTACATCTGTATATATTTGAAATATATGTATATGTATACATGTAAATGCTTACCTCATGCTATGTTCATCGTATAAATACATGCCAAATAATTCTTTCATTTTATTAAAAAAAAATTTTTTTATCTGTTTTGCTAATAATAATATTAACAGTCAACTGTCAATGATTCCGTAGGCAAATAAATGTATGAACATTAAAGCCTCAGTTAGCCAACTGGAATGTAATGTAAATCGAATGTGGTATTAACGTAAAGTAAACTTAAGACGTAAGTGCGATTATAGAACTTAAAAACGTAACATATGTATGTTTTTGGAAAAAATTTAACTACTAATAAAAGATTTATGGGCATGTACACAAAAATAAAAATGAATTTTAAATAAACCTAAATTCAACTATTTTATGCAAAAGTTTATTAAAACAAATTTGGTTTATTAAAACAAATTTGGTTTTCTGAATATAAATATATACATTCTACCCAGCAAACACTAATTGAGAATAAATTGAAATCAAAAGTTTTCTCAAACGACAAACGTTTGATACTGATTTGAGTTCAAATTAAAAAACCTAGTATTGTCAACCAAACGGGAAATTATTTTCAAATTGAGAAATTTATTTATTCCAAATGTAATTCTCAAATGTGGATTGTGGTGTGGAATATATATAAAAACTATTTTTTGCTTTACAAATCATTTTTCTTTTAATTTCAATTTTCTGTTATTATTATTTAATTTATTATTCAACCATGTTCCGAGAACGCGCGTTCTGAAACCACATTGCGTTTTGAGAAACGCCTAATTGATTTTTAGGTGTTCTGAGGAACGCGCGTTTTACTGGCGTTTAGGAATCTTTTCCGAAAAAATACAACATGTGTTTTACATACGTAAGTATATATGTAGTAATATAAAACGAAAAAAAATTTCACAAAAAATAGAAAAATTTTTCAACTCTTTACTCTATGTATTTTTACTTTTTAATGAAAATGTGTAAAATTCTTTAAACTTTTTATTGAAATAAAAAGAAAACATATTAAATTTTAATTGTGAAACATTTTATTGCCTTTTGCAAGTTCAGTTTTAGCAAATTCAATCAGTTCACTTCAATATACACATGTGAGTTGAAGTCGCCAATTTTAAGCGATATGCGTTTTCCAGAACACCTATTTGGCGATTTCAAATCGCAAAACCATATTTCTTGCGTTAAACGTTTCTCAGAACACCTATTTGGCGTTTTCAAATCGAAAACGCTAAATTTAAGGTATTTGCGTTTCTCAGAACATGCATGATTATTTTTTTCCCTAGTCTTGAAATTCTCGAAAGGACGAAGTATTTGGTTCCCCTTGATTCTAAGTCTCGCTGAAATCAGGCAATCTATTTATATCTTATAATTTCACTTCTTTATGTGCTCCTTCATGCCTTTTTACTTATTTAAAACAAATTTTGTTCACATTTAATTGCATATTGCTCACAAACAAATCACATTTATTAATCTTTTCCCTAATTCTATTTTTTTATGAATTTAAAATGTTAATATTTTTTCAGTAATTGGTGACACATTTGTTTTATGATTTGTAGTTACACTCAATATCAAATGAATAAAACATTGAGTATCAAATGTTTATATTCAAATGATTTTTTAATTTAAACTCGAATCTTAAAATCAAACATTTTTTTTTAAGCATTTTTTTATTTATTGAATCTTCAAAATGAACTAACAATAAGTATTCAAATCTTAATACTAAATTTAAAATTAAAAAATGTGATTCTTAAGTCCGGCCAATGCTAGACAAAAAGTTTTATTATGCGGGAGCTATTTCGGTAAAATCACCTATTGAGCACTCTGATGGTGGCAGCGGTATCCCTTCTTTTAAGCCGAGTGTGGCCGCCAAAATTAAGTATATTACGCGCAAGAGGGTTTGGATGAAGTTCCAGTTTACTGACATACCTTGTCGCGTACTTAGAAAATTCCTCTTTTACCAGCGGAATACTCAGATCTTTATGAATTCGTGAATTTTTTACGTACCATGGAGCTGCAGTAATCGTTCGAAGAATTTTGTTTTGTCGCCTTTGGATTTTTTCAATGTTTGACGCTGAGGCGGTGCCCCATAACTGAATTCCGTAGCACCATATAGGCTTTAGTATTGCGTTGTATAACAAGAGTTTGCAATCTAAATTCAGTGTCGAATTTCTGCCCATAAGCCAATTTAGCTGCGCTGCTTTTAGTTTTAACTGAGTGACTTTTGCTTCAATGTGAGACTTCCACGTTAGCCTACGGTCCAGGTGAATACCAAGGTACTTGACTTCGTTGTGCTGCGGAATAGGTGAGTTGTTAATTTGGTTTGCCAACACAGTGTGAATGTAACATGAGTACATTTCTGTTCATTAACTTTGATTTTCCAAAGTTTTAGCCATTTCTCTAATATTGAAGTATATTCCTGTAAATTTCGTGAAGCTAATTTTCATGAACACTCAAAAACGCTGTGTCATCTGCAAAGGTAGAAGTGTGGATTCCGGATGTCAATGGCATGTCAGAAGCGTAAATCAAATATAAGGTAGGCCCCAGTATGCTGCCTTGGGAACTCCTGCCTTGATTGGCTGAGTCGACCCGAGATATAGCCCAAATCGGATTTTTAATGAAAATGTCGCATAGGCGAAGCTAAACAACTTTTTTTTTGCTTAAAAGTAGTTCTGGTAATAAAATAAGGTTATATAAATATGGAAAATGAAAATTTTCGATATCGGTCCATATATACCCGAGATATAGCCCAGACCGGGTTTTACATAAAAGTGTCGCGTAAGCAAACTAAAACAACATTTTTGTGCTCAAAAGCAGTTCTCGTAATGAAATTAGGTTATATAAATATGGAAAATGAAAATTTCCGATATCGGTCTATATATACCCGAGATATAGCCTAGAACGGGTTTTTTATGAAAATGCCAGATAAGCGAACTTAAAAAACTTTTTTTTGCCCAAAGGCAGTTCCGGTAATAAAGTAAGGTTATAAAAATATGGAAAATGAAAATTTCCGATATCGGTCCATATATACCCTAAACCGAGTTTTTCATGAAAATGCCGCGTAAGCGAACTTAAACAACTTTTTTTTGCTTAGAAGCAGTTCTGGTAATGAAATAAGGTTATATAAATATGGAAAATGGAAATTTCCGATATCGGTCCATATATACCCGAGATATAGGCTAAACCGCGGTTTTCATGAAAATGTCGCGTAAGTGAACTTAAACATCTTTTTTTGATTAAAAGCAGTTGTGGTAAGGAAATAAGGTTATATAAATATGAAAAATGGAAAATTTTCGATATCGGTCCATATATACGCGAGATATAGCCTAGAACGGGTTTTTCATGAAAATGCCACATAAGCGAACTTAAACAAATTTTTTTTGCTCAAAGGCAGTTCCGGTAATCAAGTAAGGTTATATAAATATAGAAAATGAAAATTTCCGATATCGGTCCATATATACCCTAGATATAGCCTAAACAGGCTTTTTCATGAAAATGCCACGTAAGCGAACTTAAACAACTTTTTTTTTGCTTAGAAGCAGTTCTGGTAATGAAATAAGGTTAGATAAATATGGAAAATGGAAATTTCCGATAACGATCCATATATACCCCAGAAATACCCTAAACCGGGCTTTTCATGAAAATGCCGCGTAAGTGAACTTAAAGAACTTTTTTTTTGCTTAGAAGCAGTTCTGGTAATAAAATAAGGTTAGATAAATATGGAAAATGGAAATTTCCGATAACGATCCATATATACCCCAGATATAACCTAAACGGGGTTTTAAGCGAACTTAAACAACTTTTTTTTCCTTAAAAACAGTTCTGGTAATGAAATAAGGTTAGATAAATATGGAAAATGAAAATGCCCGATATCGGTCCATATATACCCGAGACATAGCCTAAACCGAGGTTTTCATGAAAATGCCGCGTAAACGAACTTATACAACGTTTTTTCATTAAAAGCAGTTCTGATTATTTTTTTTTTTTTTTTTTTTATATTGGACCAGTACTCAGGGGATGACCCCTACATATGCAGTGCATTGTACCAGAACTAGGAAAATAGGTTGTGAGGAGGGGGAAAGCGGGAGTAGTGTTTGTGAACATTTGACTTGAACTTTCCAACGTTATAACAGACGGTCGAGTAACCCCAAAATAGAATTTGAGACACCGGCCCAAACATGAGAGTTGTATTCCATTTTCGGTCGAATGTAGGTGGTAAAAATAGTAAGGAGTTCGGATGGAGTGAAGTACATCTTACACCGTTTCAAAAAACCGAGGCACTTGAATGCTTCTTTAGAGATATGAAAAATATGATCAGTCCAGCGAACATCGCACTGTATCTTCATTCCAAGAACATCAAGAGCATCCGATTCTTCAATATTTATACCATCCATGAGTACAGATAAAGCAGCATTTGCGGTCGTTTGTTTGTGCGTCAATAAGCTACACTGGGTCTTACGAGCATTAAAGGCTACCCTGTTTTTACGACCCCATTCAGAGACCAATAGAAGATCACTATTCAGTGAATCATTCATATTTAGTCCCTTGGCAGCGATCTCTGATAGGCTGGGCCTATAACTAAAAGAGTACGACTGGTAAATGCTGCTGTCATCCGCGAAAGAGTGGATAGGGTTGGAAAATAAGAAATAGGGTAGGAGAAAGAACGGAGCCTTGCGGTACCCCTGAATTAATCTTGAACTCGTTTGATGAGACCCCATCTATAACAACTCGTATAGAGCGGTCTCTGAGAAAGCTCGATATAAACCGAGAGAAGTCATCACCGACACCAAAGGCAGTAAGTTTTGCCAATAGTGCACCATGCCACACTCTGTCAAACGCTTTTGAAATATCAAGAGCCACCACCCTACTTTCACCGAAATGATGGATTGAGTGGCACCATTTCTCTGAGAGATATGCCATAAGATCGCCAGTTGAACGACCCTTACGAAATCCATATTGACGATCACAAAGTAGTTTATGCGACTCCAGATACCTCATAAGGTGATGGTTAACCATGTTTTCCATTACTTTGGAGAGTGTAGAGCAAATTGCAATTGAGCAGTAATTTTCGGGGTTATTTGCCATACCCTTTTTGGGTATTGGTGTTACATAAGCAACCTTCCAGCACGATGGAAACTCACCAGTATGGTAAAGTATGCTGAAGAGGCGTGCTAATGGACGCGCAAGCGTAGAAGAACACTGCTTCAAGACCAGTGCTGGAATGCCATCCGGTCCAGGAGTTTTGTTTATATCGAGGTCTTCCAAAACCCTTTTAACTGCTCGCGCCCGGAAGAATATCTTCGGCATAGTTACAGATACTCTTTCGAGCTCGGGAAGTGGTTGACTGCTTTCCGGCAAGCAGGAATTGCTTGCAAAGATTTCAGCCAACAGGTTAGCTTTGTTAACCGGGTCTGTAAATGCTTGATCATTCTTTAAAAGAGTTGGAATTGATGAACTAGCACTGTTCTTTACTCTCTTAACGAAAGACCAAAAGGTCTTACTGCCCCGAGGAGCTGCAAGGACCTTGGCTCTAAGGCGCTGTTCGTGAAGAAACTTTTCACGCCTAAGTACCTTGGCACACGAAGATCTTGCCTTTTTGCGTAGCAAATCAGTGTCTGGTGTTTTGTTTAAACGCCTGAATGCTTCCTCTCTGGATCTGACTGCGTTTTTGCACGTCTGATTAAACCAAGTTCTGATTATAAAATAAGGTTAGATAAATATGAGAAATGAAAGAGCCTGATATCGGTCCATATATACCCGAGATATAGCCTAAAACGGGTGTTTCATAAAAATGTCCCGTAAGTAAACTTAAACAACTTTTTTTGCTCAAAGGTAGTTCCGGTAATAAAGTAAGGTTATACAAATATGGAAAATAAAAATTTCCGATATCGGTCCATATATACCCCAGATATAGCCTAAACCGCGGTTTTCATGAAAATGTCGCGTAAGCGAATTAAAAAAACTTTTTTTTGCTTAAATATGGAAATATGGAAAATGGAAATTTCCGATATTGGTACATATATGCCGGAGATATAGCCTAAACCGCGTTTTTATACGTGACTATTGTGAAGGGTATTTTTGATTCGGCCCTGCCGAATTTACCACACTGTTACTTGTTTTTTATAGCCTTCACAAAAATGTAAAGGGTGTATATAAGTTTGTGATTCCGTTTGAAATTTCTACATTTTTTTTTTGCGACCCTATAAAGTATATATATTCTGAATCAGAATTAATGGAAAAGTCGATTAAGCGATGTCCGTCTGTCCGCTGTTAAAATACCGTTTCTGAGAAAACCATTAGACTTAGAAACTTTTTTCTTTCACCATTCTTTTACCCCATCGATTCATGGGGTTGCTATTGATATTCAGTAATTTAGGTCCACGTCTAGCTGATATATATTCAAAATTCCGAAAAAAAAACATTTTTTTTTTTGCAATTTTGTATGAAATTTTTTGGAAACAAAAGTTGTTTGTTTTGCTTCAAACTTCACACACTTATTAAGCATGGTGTCTAAGAGGCAAAAAAATTTTCTTTCAGATATCGGTCCATATATACCCGAGATATAGCCCAAATCAGATTTTTAATGAAAATGTCGCATAGCATTAACATTTTTTTTTTCTGAAAAGCAATTCTCATTATATAAGAATGTTACTAAAATACAGAAAATAGAAAATTCCGAAATCGGTTCATATATAACCGAGCATATTCAGGCCACATTTTTAATATACTATGCATATCCGCGACTATCGTGAAGGGTATTTTAGAATCGGCCCAGCCGAATATACCACACTCTTACTTGTTTTTTTTTAATTTTATCATTTTATTTTTCAATTTAACACATGTGAAATATATGTATTTCAATCATAAATAGGCTTCGCTCTAGTCATTACGCGTACCACGCTCATGAATATAACCAATGTGAATGAAGAAAATTTAATGGACCACCGAATAATATTTTTGGTGCTGATTATGTACAAAAATTAATGAATTAAAAAAATGAGAAAGATATAAAAATTTTACCAATAAAATAAAATAATTTTTTTTTTAATTGAGTCTATACAAGGCAGCTTTAAACAGGTAGTGGCAGAATTACAATAAATACAACATCAAATGAAGTCTATGTGCTTTTGACAAATTTACGCAAAGGAAACGAAAGACAGCTGTGCTTATGCCACTACCGTAAGCAAGCTGCCTTGCGTCTGTAGATTCAGTTTGAGAAATAAAATTAGGTTTTAAAATAAAAGCTGATTTTCTTAATTTGTTTGATCACAAATATTCGTACTTCAATTCTTATCACATCATGTAGGCAACACGATTACAAAATATTTAACATGAGTGCATATGAATATTAGTTTCTTGTGTGCACACATGATCGTGAAAAATGCATGCTCACTACCTTTAATTGCATTGGCATTGCTTAATATATTTAATTTCTAACATACTAAATACAATAATTAAAAAAAAAATGTAACGTAAAACTGTAATAAAATTCTATTTTCTACAGGTTCATACATTCCAATTACGTTACATTACATTTCAATAACCGTTCTAACTGCTTTACACATAAAAAAACCGATCAGCTGTTTAATTACGTTACTTTTACATTAAATTCCAGTCGGCTAACTGAGCCTTAATCTTTGTTTCAGTTAACGGAAAAAAGTATCCACTTTTACTTTTAACATACCTGTAATAATAAACAAATATCAAAAATTCCGTTTACTTTTCTTTTAGAACTCCGTACAGGTATGCGGAAATTTACATACGGAATTGACCAACCTGAAATTCCGTAACTTTTCTTACACAGAGTTCTTATGGGAACCTAAATTTCCGTACGAACTCTATACCACCCTTGATGTTCATAAAAAATCAAATTTGTTTTAGTAAACTTTTACATAAAATATTTAAATTAAAATTAATTTTTATTTTTGTGTACATGTCTATAAATCTTTCATTAGACGTTAAATTTTTTTCAAAAACATATGCAACGTTAAACTATAATTAAAAAAAAACAAAAATTGCATGAGTGTACCTAGTAAAAGCAATTCTGAGAGGGAGCTTAGCTCCACTAGATAAAACCTCTGGATTTCTGAGGAAGAATCTTTGAAAAAGTCATTAAATAATCTCCTGTCTCTAAGAGATAAAGAACGGACGCGTTCACTAAACATTGTAGTTAGAACAGAAGACCAACAATCTTCAGTTATTGCAGATAAGCCGAAAACAAAAGTAGGCATGGACAGGTATGTAACCGTGGTTAAACGTCAGCGAAGCCCGAAATCCGCTCAGATATCATCACAATCAAAGATATCTAAAGAGGATAATACCGCTATGGCAACGGAAAGTAATAGCCACCAATATATTTGAGAGAACCTACTTCTAATGAGCTGGTAAAACAACTTATTACGGTAATCGGTAAGGACAATTTCAACGTGACATCAGTTAAGCGCGGAAACATCAATGAAACAAAAGTTCAGATAAACCAAGAAAATGATTACCAAAAATTGTCTGACGTTTTTGAAAAGGAGAAAAGATCTTTTAACACTCATCAGCTTAAAAGTGCTAAAGGTAGTCAGGTCGTTATAAAAGGTATTGACCCATGTGTACCCACGGATGATGTTAAGATTGGTTTGGAGGACAAAGGGTTTAAAATCAAAAGTGTAGGGAACATCAGGAACCGTGAGAAGATCCCTCAACCCATGTTTGGGGTTGAACTGGAACCAAGAGATATTGTCCTGAAACGAAATGAAACTCACCCAATTTATACCCTCAAATTTCTCTTGCACCGTAAAGTTACCGTAGAGGAGCCTCATAAGCGTTTAGGTCCCGTTCAATGCCTAAACTGCCAGCAATTTCGCCATACTAAGGCCTATTGAACCTGCCCGCAGTTTGTGTTGTGTGTGGAGATCTACACGGCACTTCACAGTGCAGAAAATTAGAGACTGACTCGAGCGTTAAAAAATCCAGAAACTGTGGAGGTAACCACACTGCAAATTACAGTGTCCTGTCTAAACAATCAATGACAAATAAGTCATCAATTACCTTCAAGCAACCCCAGCAGTCAAACATTATTTCTGCAAACAATTTTCCCCAGATAGGCTAGTCAACCAGCCAAACAATTTTGCAAAACCCCAAACAAGTTTCATATGCTAATGTAGTCAAAACCGATATACAAAACTTGAATCAGGAGGCCCAACCCCAAAATTCCGATCAAAATTTTAAAAATCTTGAGGCAACTCTGCAGACTCTTGTTCAATCCATTAACACATTTACGGTTTCTACGACTAAGATGATGCAGGAAATGCTGAAAATACAATCCATTATTTTGCAGGCAATTTTAAAAAAATGAGTTGGTTTAAAATATGTTTCTGGAACGCAAACGGCATCCGCCAACACAAAAATGAACTTGAGCACTTCCTTATGGAAAAGCAAATCGATATAATGATGATTGCTGAAACTCATTTGACAAGCAATAGTTAATATTTTTATTTATTATTTGCGGCGGTTCGGCAATTTTGATAAAGACCAGAGCTAAGCACTATCTAATGAAAATGACACGTGAGGAATATCTCTAAGCTACAAATATATGCCTTGATTATTTTCATGAACAAATTGTTATATCCTCGATTTATCCACCACCACGGTTTTCAGTAACAGAAAACCAATATTCACATTTTTTCAAATCACTTGTGCCTCGATTTTTAGCGGCTGGCGACTATAACGCGAAACACACTTTTTGGGGATCACGTTTAATTACCTCAAAAGGCCGTGTGCTTTTTGACACCGTTTCTAAAATGGGCTTAGGTGTGGTTTCAAGCGGACACCCCACTTGTTGGCCGTCAGACAGACGAAAGATCCCAGATGTTATAGATTTTGGCGTTGCGAAAAATTTTCCTCTAGAGTGGATGCAAGTGGAGCCTTCATTATATTTGTCATCAGATCACTCACCCACTATAATCTATATTTCGTTTCCCCAAGAGATTGGCTCCCCGTCGACCGTCAATAGAGTTAATTGGCTAAAATACAAAAAATTTCTGAGTACACATTGTACTGAAAATATCGCCTTGAGAACGCCTGAGGATATTGATGTGTCAATTAACGATTTTTCTGAAAACCTCAAACTGGCCGCACAGCATGCTACCATTAGTCATATAAGATCCAGAAATGAGAACAATAGAACTCATTCGTCTGAAATTGAGCAACTTCTGTCACAAAAAAGAAGAGTCAGAAGAGAGTGGCAGCTTCGCAGGTCTCCCCAGCTTAAGACTAGGCTACGGGAATGCATAACTCAGCTAAGAAATCTGCTTGAAATCCACAGAATGGCTTCCCTTAAACATATTTGGAAAGCCTGGATGGTACTCCGCAATCTGGCTATTCTCTGTGGAAAGCGACAAAAGGTCTGAAAAGATCCGTAATAGGTAAGCCACCTTTGCGAACTTCAACTGGCGACTGGGCAAGAAGTAACTCAGAAAAGGGGATGGTGTATGTTAACTATTTGAGAAATGTTTTTATTACAAATGATATAGCAAATGATGCATCTGAATTACCACCTTATGCAGTTAGACCACCTGTGTCTTTGCGATTCATATTTCAAGACGTGGAGCAAGGTATCAGTAACATAAACCCCAGGAAAGCTCCAGATATTGATCAAATTACTGGCAAAATGCTTGAACAGTTACCTCGTGTAGCTAGAAGGCTTCTACTTTTTATTTTTACGCTATTTTACGCCTTGAGTATTATCCTGTAGAGTGGAAGGTCTCTATGATTCATATGATACCCAAACCAGGGAAGGATCCGACTAAGGTAGAATCATATAGACCAATAAGTCTTTTACCAACAATTTAAAAACTATTCGAAAAATTGTTAATGGCGAAGTTGAGTCTAATATTGAACAATGTGGGATGCATCCCTGATTATCAATTTGGCTTTCGGGCTAAACATAGCACCATAGAACAAACGCACAGACTAGTCAATGTCATAAGACAGACCTTTGAGGAGAAGAAGTATTGCTCAGCTCTATTCATTGATAGTTCTCAAGCTTTTGATAAAGTGTGGCATGACGGCTTAATGCACAAAATAAAGTTAAACTTGCCTGCAAATACACACAAGCTTCTGGAAAGCTACTTATATGGGCGGAAGTTTGTTATCAAAGAAGGCGACTTTATAAGCCCAACTCAGCCAATCAAGGCAGGAGTTCCCCAAGGCAGTGTACTGGGGCCTACTTTATATTTGATTTACGCCGGAATCCACACTTCAACTTTTGCAGACGACACAGCGTTTTTGAGCGTTCATGGAAACCACCAAGTAGCTTCACGAAATTTACAGGAATTTATTTCAATATTGGAAAAATGGCTGAAGTTTTGGGAAATCAGGGTTAATGAGCAGAAATGTACTCATGTCACATTCACACTATGTAAACATGTGGGCGTATCCAAATTAACAACTCACCTTTTCCGCAGCAAAATGAAGTCAAGTACTTTGGTATTCACCTGGACCGTAGGCTAACGTGGAAGTCTCATATTGAAGCGAAAGTCACTCAGTTGAAACTAAAAGCAGCGCAACTAAATTGGCTTATGGGCAGAAACTCGAAATTGAAGTTGGATTGCAAACTTTTGTTATACAATGCAATACTAAAGCCTATATGGTGCTACGGAATCCAATTATGGGGCACCGTCAAACATTGAAAAAATTCAAAGACGACAAAAAAATATTCTTCGGACGATTTCTGCAGCTCCATGGTACGTAAAAAATTCACGATTTCATAAAGATCTGAGTGTTCCGCGATTTTTATTAATTCTTTTATTTTTATATGTAGTATTAAGATTTGAATACTTATTGTTAGTTCATTTTGAAGATTTAATAAACAAAACGCTTAACAAAAAAAAAAACGTCTTAAGTTTACTTTTCGTTACTACTATATACATTACGTTCCAGTTGGCTATCTGAGCCTTGAGGCTTTAAAAATTTACTTTTTCATTTGCTTTTATCAAAAAAGATATGATAAAAAATGAAGAAATTTATTTAACGGAATTTATGAATCCAGAGAATTTTTTTTTTAAATATGATGAGGTGTATATGGGCTTATTGGCTAAATAATTAATATGAAAATCAAATATTAACAAAAGCGAAATCAATGAAAAACGGCACTTATTTTTATATGAAATTTTAAAACGTTTTGATTTTGAGCATAAATCTTATAACTCTACAATTAACCGTAAAAAAATTGCTAAAACGGGCAATAATTATTTTATGAAAGTTGTAGAAGTTCCCAGCTTTATTTCTGAAAAAGAAAAACAAATATTATACTCCGAATTCAGAGAGCTAAGATTTTCATATTTTGAAGAAATTTTTGCAGGAAAACAAGTTAGCTTGCAAAAAATTTCGGGTTTAAAGCATGGGGACTGTACAACATATTTTGATTCTTTCACATTCTTCTGCAAATGTAGAAAAAGTTTTCAGTAAAGTCTACCCAAACAAAATTTCGATCTTCTCTGGAAAATGAATATCTAGAAGGAATTCTATTTTCTAAAGATTATATAAAATTCTGCAATGCTGGTATTAAACAAGATTTAAAAAAAATGACAAACTAAATATGTACATATAAAAAAATGTTGATATAAAGCTAAAAACTCTTTTTTGCAAACTTAAAAAATATACTGTAAAGTACAAAATACACATAATATGTAATACAGAATTATCATCGTTGTCAATTTTGAAATTTCAAAACGCACTACAATGGAAAAAAGCGCGTTTTTTCAACAAAACTGCACCGAATTTGATTTTTTCCCTTAATTTTTTAAAACCAATTTTGTATTTTAAGAAGTACAATATTTTTATTTCAAAAACACAATAATGAAACAGCCTTTTAAACGACTATCTATTATACAATCAAACTGGGTATGATAGCATCGCCTGATGGCATGCCGTCAAATTCGTTGAATAGCTAGACTTCGTGTTTGTCAAACCTGGCCACTAATACGACTCTGCTAGTTTTATTCAGATAACGTTACCTTTACAATAATTACATACAATGATATTTTATCAAATTTATTATTAAAGCCCAGTTCAGACTATTATACTTTGTATTAACACTTGTCATAAATTCAAATAATACGTGCAAGTCTGAATGTAATCCGTCATACATACGAAAAATAATACGATAAAAATTTGACATCCCATACGACTTTGTTGTTTTTTGAAACTTTTCAAAACGATAATACTTTACATTGGATCAGGGTTGTGTTTTTTAGCAAACCAGCTAGTTAAAAATTGAGTAGTCGGCTATTTCGTAGCCGATGGGGTGCCGTCACTGATAGTATTTTTTGTCGTAATAAAAAAGCTCGAAATTTGGAATTTATCTGTCATTTATAAATGTATTTTGCTCATGCTATATTTAGAACATAAAATACGTTTGTGCTATTGAGTTTGGATGTGTTATACATAATTATTATTTTAACTGTTGACGAATTTCACGCGCCGGCACGTCTATCGCCTACGACGAATAGTGCACCTGCCGCCGTGAAAAGTTTTATGATGGCACATCTATGTTGGTTTATATCAAGTGTGATGGTGTGAATGCAAAATCTAATTTACGTTAGACTTTTTGACAGTCGCAAGAAATTTGTTTAGACTTTTATCTCACAAAGTCTAATGAAAGTATTTATACTTGTATAATAGTCTGATTGGGCCTTAAGCAATATCATTTAATTATACTTGCTGTCGACCGAAATCAGCTGTTCCTTTTACTGCCTATTATCAGGGATACAAAAATACAGCTGCTTAACGCCACCAAAATTTAGTGCAGAAGCATACGACCGTCGAAAGAATTTACGATCATCGGGTCATTAAAAATTTCAAAATAGCGCTACTAGCCTTCAAATTCGATTCATAGCAATTCTATCAAACACAGAGTACGTTTCATTTATGTTTTCGTGTGGGTGGCCACAATTATAACAAATAAAAGATGAAGTTTAATGCAAACGTTTTGGAAAAATATTATAATTTAATTAATAGTTTGGTAATAAAATGAAACATGAAAATGATAGTCACTTGATTAAACTTTCTTCTTACATTACTCATAAAACAAAAAGTTGAGTTGAATTTGATTTTGTGCCATCGAAATTTAAAAAACGCACCGAAAACGCTGAGAATTATACATTAACGGCCATTTACACCAAGTCTGATTATATTTTAATTGAGACTTTAACCGCTAGTTAGAGAAAAATGTATGTATTTCACAATATATAATTAAGTCTTACCCGGCACTATTTAACAGAAAAGTTGCTGTTAAATTTAACCGACCAAAATTCGCCGGTTAAGAAGTTAATCAGAACTCAAATAAATAAAAAACAAATAATAAAAAAAATAGACATAAATAGAAATCAACATTTATATTTTTATTTATTTATATTTATTTATATATATATTTTTATTTATATTTTTTTAGCTGATCTTATCGAATGACATACAATGTCATTCGATAAGATCACTGAACTCCGCTGCAATTTTTTCCCAAGTCACCTTTTTTTCCTGCCAACTGACAGCATTTGTTTTTTTGTTCTCCACCTTATGAAAAAATTTTTCTGCTTGGGAAATAAGAACATCTTCTAAAATTTGCTGATCTATGTATGTACATAAATATAAAGAAAAGGATATAAAATATTTGGGAAAATGAACAATAGTCTAGTTTAATTGTATACACACATAGTATTGTATCTGCACTTTTCCAATATTCAATGCCACAAAATTGTAATTCTTTAGTACTTACCTTGGTCGTTTTTCTTGAAAGATTCCATAAGTGAATCACCGCTCTGCAACTGCCAAAAAATATCTTCTTCCATTGTGTCTGAAATAGAATACATATAAATATGTTTTTACTACATACATACATAAATACATATAATTTGACTGTATTCTACCATATAACTTACTGCACATAACTATAAAACTTATTATTTTTTATAAAATTTTTGGAAAAATATTTTTGAAATATTAACGCCGCAGAAATAAAAATACGTTTCTTTCATTACACTATTTTTCGTAAACAAATACAGGTAGCATTGCCATACTTTTTAAATTTTTTTCTGTTAAGTAACCGAAAGATGGTGCAATCCAAATTACTAACTGTTGGTTAAATAGTGCCTGTTAAGCAAACCGACAATTAGTTAATAATTTATTAATTGCAACTTATTTTTAGATTATGAAAATGGCCCTAAGATGTATTATGTATTCATATACAATACACATTTTTTATTAGCTATACTTTGTTTTGAAAACGTTTATCTTTAAATTTGTTAATGTTATTTCATATATTAACATTTGTTAATGCTTAATTGTGCTGTTTTATTATTTTTTGCTAATAATAAAACATTTAAACGAATTTAAAATTTATATTTTTAATTTGCCGATTTTTGGAAATTAAAGTGCCGATAATGCTGATTTTTAAAGCAATTATCTGGCAGCCCTGATTAGAAAGAAGACGAACGCTCAGAGTAAACCCAAATAAACTCTGAGAACTTACCCAGCGGCGAACATTGCCTACCACATCCCAGTGAAATTTTTGTCACATACATCTTCGATCTAAGACCATTGACAATGTTAGCGTGACCCATCCGAAGTCTGTATACAATTCCTACTTACATTTACACAGCGATAGCCTAGGCCGTAAGATGCATCCAACACTGTATACATTGTAAGCGAGGATTGGATAAGTTCAAAACTATATTATTAGCATTTGTTTTCTTTTTTGCTTCTTATGTATATTTAATTTAACAATATGAGTAGAAAAAGACTAATCTGAATCAGATGCTAATTGTTTGTTGAGCCTAACATGTTTATTTTGATTTTTTCTGTTGACACAATCGCTTACAATCGGATGCTTTGCAAATTGTAATAACTTGTGGACTGCTGTGATTACTCTTCTTCGATGATGTGTGCAACAGTTTGTAATCAAGGAATGATAACTTACAAAGTGTATGAAAGTAGTATATGAAGTTCCCAAAAATGAATTACATTCATCTTTTGTATCACATTTATATATATGTATATATATATATATATATATATATATATATATATATATATATATATATATATATATATATATATATATATATATATATATATATATATATATATATATATATATATATATATATATATATATATATATATATATATATATATATATATATATATATATATATATATATATATATATATATATATATATATATATATATATATATATATATATATATATATATATATATATATATATATATATATATATATATATATATATATATATATATATATATATATATATATATATATATATATATATATATATATATATATATATATATATATACATGTATGTATTTTATTTTTTAGTTGTAAATCAAACGTTTTGAATTAACAAAATTAGGTAAAAGTGATAGAAAACAATTTAAAAAAAGGTACAAGAAAGATAAAATATTTAGTGAAAAATTAAAAGAATGCAGTAGACAAAGAGCGCAGTACGTACGAGCTGCCTACTGTCGGCTTACAATGTATGCGAGATTGTATTCGAGCTGCCTACTGATAACTTACAATGTATGTTAGGAAGTAATGAGCTTTTGTTGGATGAACACCACACTAGCTCGCTTCCTTTGTGTGCAGGTGGTAGGCGTTCGCTCTACAAATGCGGTAATGTGTATGAAAATGTATACTAGGTTCCTATATGAGATGGTGTGCATTACTGACTTACAAGTGTGCATCGGATCATCGCTTCTGTAAGCGAAACTTTGGCCGCTGGGACATAACAAATTTTTGCAACGTGCTCTGACAAAGACGGCGAACGTTTGATCGAATAAATAAAATACGTTCATGTAAATGTGATACAAAAGATAAACATAATTCATTTTTGGGAACTCTACTGTTGCCATACACTTTGTAAGTTACCATTCATTGATTACAAAGAAGAGAAGTAATGTGGTAGGCAGTGTTCGTCGCTGGGATGTTAAAAAGAGATTAAGAGAATGAATGCAAGCGGAAAGGCAAATTCAGTACTATGTATTTTGTTATTGTAAAACATATCGTGAATGTCAAAATCTAAATTTGCCTAAGATTGTTCAACTGGGGTAAAAATTTATATAAACGTTAAATATAAAGTTTTATAATTGTTTGTAATTAAAATCACAGATTATATTAGTTTTTCACTTTCAAATTCACACAAATTTCTTGAAATTGCAATAAATCATGCAAAAAAATTTTCAGATAAAAATGGCGCAAAGAAGTTTGTAAACAAAAAAAAAAAAAAAAAATTTACAGTCTCATTGGAAAAAAACGCGAGAAGCAAAAAGTAATAACCTGTGCTGTTAAGTTCAGCTAGTAATGAATTCGCCTTGGGTTTGTTAAAGGCCCGTGTATTACAAACAAAAATTCTTGCGAGTGTCAAGACTGGATACGCAAGCAAATTGCTGCTTTAAACACACTGCAACTCGTTTTTAGGCGAGCATATTCGAATCATCAAAACAAGCACTCGTTGCAGATCTCTGATATAGTTGCTAAAAACAAATATTCTACCCCTGCCTATAAAAACTGTTATTTATTGTGTGCTTTTGAAGTTGAATGACAGTAACAACAAAATTACAGAAACGTATTTAATAACACATCATGGTGCAATAATACACCATGATGATCTGCCCTCTGCTGTCTTGCACTCAAGAATTTTAATGTATGCTGATGATGTTAAACTATTTAAACACCTAAATGATCTCAAAGCTCATATCCTACTTCAAGCCGATATCAATAAACTTGAGGAATGGTACAAACCTAATTTTATGTACCATAATATAAAAAATGTAACCAATGTCATTTTATCGAAATAACTATTCAAACTCTTGTTATAACATTAATGGAATAATGCTTGAAAAAGTTAACACCATTGCCGATTTTGGATTCATCCTTGATCTTAAGCTGGATTTTCGAGATCACATTGCGCTAACTGTTAATAAGGCTTGTGGAGTTCTTGGATTTATGAAACGATGTTCTAAAGAATTTTCAGACCCTTACATTACAATGCAACTTTATATTTTCTTGGTTCGCTCTATTCTGGAATATGGATCAATTATATGGGATCCTTACTTCACCATTCACATAAATAGTATTGAATCTATCCAAAAACAATTTATTTTCTGTCTACATAGTCTTGGATGGAACTCGTATGTGCTGCCATCATACGAAAGTAGGCTTGGACTCATTAAATTACTAACTTTGAAAAGTCAACGAACCATGCTTAGTATCTCTTTCCTCCTTGGATTGATTCGTGGTGAAGTTTATTCAAAATTTGTGGTGAGCAAAATAAATTTCTGTGTGCCAACAAGAGCAACCCGTAACTATCAACTACTAAGTCTAGATTATCACAGGACCGTATATGCTAACAATGGTCCCGTTCCTCGCATATGTGAAATATTTAACAAATTTGATCATATTTTAGATATCTCTGAATCTAATGATGTTCTAAAACGAAAAATAATTTTGCACTTAAATGCGTAATTGTACTCCTTTACATTTTTTCTTTAGTCTGTAGGGACTTATAGTCTATAGACTTAAATAAACAAATAAAAATACTGTGTTATAGTGTATATTGTAAAATTGCTGTAACTACTTACCAAACTATTTTTATTTACGATTAGAATAAGCGTTTTATAACAAAATAAGTTACAGCTCACCTCTTTCATCTCTTTCATAATATCAAATATGTACATCAAAAGGTTTCCACAATCGTTGCTAGTCATAACCTAGATTAACCTCTTTTTACATTTAAATTTTCAGAGGAGCGAAAATACAAAATTTATCGTTATTTCAATTTAAGAATGAAACGAAATGTGATCAATTGCCTGATGTGTATTAAATTGCTTTTAAATACACTTTATTGAAGCTTACCTTGCAGTTTATAATGCCAGATTGATTTCAGTGAAATTAAGCTGCATACGAATAACGTATTAGCCAAAGCGGCTTAGAGCTCTTTACCCTTGAAATTTGTCTAAATTACAACAATTCATACCACATTTATACGCAACCAGGTTAATAAATGGAGCAATCTGTTAAATAGCTTCTATGTAATTACATATTGCCATTATGTCATTTAGCCTTGTTTTGCGTTTAACGATTTAGTTGTTTCGAAGGGGGATTGTAGTTTCGTTACTGATTTGTTATCGCATTGGCTTGAAAATATAAAGTAGGTATCATCTGAAAGATGCATGTACAGCTAAAAGAAATGTTTAAAGTTTATTAAATTTTATTCATTTATTGAAACAGATTTATTCACACAAAAATTTCTTGCAAAATAAATCAATAAAATATTTGTTAGAAAAAATATATACGAGTATTTCATATTTCTAAATATTCATTTAATTTCAGAAGTCTTTTTGAAATATAATGTGATTTTTATGATTTTTATTTCAATATTGCTGAAAGAACATAATAACATAGAAATTGAAAGAGAAAGAAAAAATATTACATTACTTTGGGCAGGCTAATAAAAATATCTTGATATCTTGTTAATTATCGCATGCTAGTTTTCTACTTATTGCACCTACCCAATACGTGTATATTTTTGTATGCAGCGGTGATGCATTAATATTGAAGTGCGCTCATTGCATTTTATTACCATATATGGTAATAATTATTCTTTTTCAGAGGTGTCACTGATTATCTCTATCACACGCCCCCCGGGGAACAGGTTTTGCTTTGGCGTATTCCTAACTTAGGCGCTCTGTTTTTCTGGGAAAAGAGGGGAAGGAGGTCCCTCGTTTGGTGCGGCAAACAAAACTCTAGGAAGCCACATGACTTATGTTGTGTTGGCTTCCGAAACCCTTACCAAGGATATAAATTGGCAGAACGGGGATCAGCATGGCCCCCGGGAAGTTCTGCTTGCGGTTCGACCCGGGCTGATCATGGTTGAGGTGCCTACCTTGGCTGAAACGTTCTGGCTGTGGTTGAAACTTAAAACGCAGGAAGGGAGTGTTAGTATCCTTGATAATTGTTTGGTGATGGCTTTTTTCGAGGGCTAACAATCTCCCGAGGATCTGTTGCCTATACAACAGATACGTGTACTGTAAGGAACCAGTGGTGATGGTTGACGAGTGAGTTGGTTTAAGGGCTGATGCTCTTAGTGGGCTTCGGCCTACCAACTCATTAAGCCTTGTCCTCCATTGATTGCTGGGAAATTGCATACATGTGGGATTAGAAAGCCCGAGCTTCTCAACAAGAAGTTGTTCATATGACCGCAATCATATGACAAGAATAGCTACCTGTGTGAGCCTAGCAAGCCGTGGAATTGGTCCACCATCAGGTTAGGCCGTCAAGGCAGGTACTGATGTAAATCATTTTCACAGTTATCTCTATCACACTGGGAGAAACCAAATACTATTAGAATTTCTTTTCTCTCCCTTGGGCATAACGGAATTCACCTGAGCCGTAAAGTAATCGCAGGTCGTGCTTAATAATTAATGCTGAAAAATTATGTCATTCATTAGCAAAGTTAAAGCCAGTTATGAAAGTTTAAAGAGTAGTTAATCCAAATTCAAATAAAATTAATTTTTTTAAAAGACAAAATTTATTAAGTGCATCGAAAAAAGAATTGAGATAAAACAAGTAAGAGTGTAGTATATTCGGCTGGGCCGAATCTTAAATACCCTTCACGATAGTCACGAATATGTATAGTATATTAAAAATGTGACCTAAATATGCTCCGTTATATATGAACCGATATCGGTTTAGTAACCTTCTTTTATAACGAGAATTGCTTTTCAGCAAAAAAAAAAAAATTTTTAATGGAATATATGGACCGATATCGAAAATTTTAATTTTCCATATTTATATAACCTTATATCATTACCAGAACTGCTTTTGAGCACAACAAATTGTTAAAGTTCGCTTACGCGATATTTTCATGAAAAACCCGATTTAGGCTATATCTCGGGTATATATGGACCGATATCAGAAATTTTAATTTTCTCTATTTTCGTAACCTTTTTTTATAACAAGAACTGCTTTTCAGTAAAAAAAAAATGTTATTGGAAAAATCGGTTCAGGCTATATCTCGAGTATATATGGACCGATATCGGATTTTTTCTTTTTCCATATTTATATAACCTTATTTCATTACCAGAACTGCTTTTGAGCACAAAAAAGTTGTTTACTCGGCATTTTCATCAAAAAACCTATTGAGCTATATATCGGGTATATATGAACCGATATCGGAAATTTTAATTTTCCATATTTATATAACCTTATTTTATTACCAGAACTGCTTTAAGGTGAAAAAAGTTGTTTAAGTTCGCTTACGCGGCATTTTCATGAAAACCACGGTTTAGGCTATATCTCGGGTATATATGGACCGATATCGGAAATTTTCATTTTCCATATTTATATAACCTCATCTTATTACCAGAACTGTTTTAAGCAAAAAAAAGTTGTTTAAGTTCGCTTACGCGACATTTTCATGAAAAACCCGGTTTGCGCTATATCTCGGGTATATATGGACCGATATCGGAAATTTTCATTTTTCATACCTATATAACCTTATTTCATTACCAGAACTGCTTTAAGGTGAAAAAAGTTGTTTAAGTTCGCCTACGCGACATTTTCATGAAAAACCCGGTTTGGGCTATATCTCGGGTATATATGGACCGATATCAGAAATTTTCATTTTCCATATTTATATAACCTTATTTAATTACCAGAACTGCTTTAA
Organism: Thecocarcelia acutangulata; assembly: GCA_914767995.1. Taxonomy (NCBI): domain Eukaryota; kingdom Metazoa; phylum Arthropoda; class Insecta; order Diptera; family Tachinidae; genus Thecocarcelia; species Thecocarcelia acutangulata. Next base: position 54,623,203 of record OU612096.1, on the reverse strand, counting down.
GGCGAAAAAGTTGTTTAAGTTCGCTTACGCGGCATTTTCATGAAAACCCCGGTTTAGGCTATATCTCGGGTATATATGGGCCGATATCGGAAATTTTTATCTTCTATATTTATATAAACTGATCTTATTACCAGAACTGTTTTTAATCAAAAAAAAGTTGTTTAAGTTCGCTTACGCGGCAATTTCATGAAAACCCCGTTCCAGGCTATATCTGCGGTATATATGAACCGATATCGGAAATTTTCATTTTTCATATTTATATAACCTTATTTTGTTACCAGAACCGCTTTTAAGCAAAAAAAGTTGTTTAATTTCGCTGACGCGGCATTTTCATGAAAAACCCGTTCTAGGCTATATCTCGGGTATATATGGACCGATATCGGAAATTTTCATTTTTCATATATATGTAACCTAATATTATTACCAGAACTGCTTTTGAGCACAAAAAAGTTGTTTAAGTTCGCTTACGCGGCATTTTCATGAAAAACCTGGTTTGGGCTATATCTCGGGTATATATGGACCGATATCGAAAATTTTCATTTTTCATATTTATATGGCCCTATTTCATTACCAGAACTGCTTTTGAGCACAAAAAAGTTGTTTAAGTTCGCTTACGCGACATTTTCATGAAAACCCTGGTTTGGGCTATATCTCGGGTATATATGGACCGATATCGAAAATTTTCATTTTTCATATTTATATGACCCTATTTCATTACCAGAACTGCTTTTGAGCACAAAAAACTTGTTTAAGTTCGCTTACGCGACATTTTGATGAAAAACCCGGTCTAGGCTATATCTCGGGTATATATGGACCGATATCGGAAATTTTCATTTTCCATATTTATGTAACCTAATTTCATTACCAGAACTGCTTTTGAGCACAAAAAAATTGTTTAAGTTCGCTTACGCGGCATTTTCATGAAAACCCCGGTCTAAGCTATATCTCGGGTATATATGGACCGATATCGAAAATGTTCATTTTTCATATTTATATGACCCTATTTTATTACTAGAACTGCTTTTGAGCACAAAAAAGTTGTTTAAGTTCGCTTACGCGACATTTTCATGAAAAACCCGGATTGGGCTATATCTCGGGTATATATGGACCGATATCGGAAATTTTCATATTCCATATTTATGTAACCTAATTTTATTACCAGAACTGCTTTTGAGCAAAAAAAAGTTATTTAGCTTCGCCTATGCGACATTTTCATTAAAAATCCGATTTGGGCTATATCTCGGGTATATATGGACCGATATCTGAAAAAAAAATTTTTGCCTTTTAGTCACCATGCTTAATAAGTGTGTGAAGTTTGAAGCAAAACGAACAACTTTAGTTTTCAAAAATTTTCATACAAAACTGCAAAAAAAAAATGGCTTTTTTCGGAATTTTGAATATATCTCAGCTATACGTGGACCGATATCACTGAATTTCAATAGCAAACCCATGAATCGATGGGGTAAAAGAATGGTGAAAGAAAAAAGTTTCTAAGTCTAATGGTTTTCTCAGAAACGGTATTTCAACAGCGGACAGACGGACATCGCTTAATCGACTTTTCCATTAATTCTGATTCAGAATATATATACTTTATAGGGTCGCAAAAAAAAACTGTAGAAATTACAAACGGAATCACAAACTTATATATACCCTTTACATTTTTGTGAAGGGTATAAAAATTATGGTTAAAAATTACAAGCATTTACTACCTCCTGTGGAAAAATGTTCTGAGCAAGAACCTCACTATAATTGCTCCATAAAATAGAAGGTCCGAAAATCGAAAAATAAAGAAAGAAAACAACGTGGTCCAGCCACGTTGTTATCACTAGAAAAAACCTCTGGATTTCTGAAGAGGAATGATTGAAAAAGTCATTGGACAATCTCCTGTCTCTAAGAGATAAAAAACGCACGCGTTCGTGTTCGCCAAACATTGCTGTTGCAACAGAAGACCAACCAACCACCAGTTCAGTAATTGCAGATAAGCCGAAAACACAAGTAGGCATGGACAGGTATGTTACCGTGGTTAAACGTCAGCGAAGCCCAAAATCCGCTTAGATATCATCACAACCAAAGATAGCCATATAAATGGCTCACAAAATACAGTATACCCCTTGTAATTACCCACTGCCTAAATGTCTTTTTCGTTTAATCACCCATTATATTCAATCCCGGTTTTTTTCTCACTTATTTTCATACAAAAATACATGGTTAATTAACTTTCTTTTAAGTCCCATTTTAGGTAATTACCCAAAATATTACATCCCAAATTCAAAAATCCCTTCATTTATTTACCCATTACTGCCTACCAATTCACTCAACTCGGTTGATAAATTTTTCACTTGTTAAACATAGACCAATTTGCTTTTATTGAATAAAATATTTTATTTTGTATTATTTATTTATATTTTATTTTGAAAACTTCTTTTGTGTTAATTTTTATTTTGACGTATGTAACGACTTTGATTTAATTTAAGTCTGTTTGGATATATGCCTTAGTCGTCTACTTAAGCGTCTTCACATAATTACCTCTATGAGGTAATTAAACGTCTTCGCTTTAATACCTTATTCGCTCAATTACCGAAAAATTACAGCAACCTAAGTGAGGTAATTAAGCGGGGTTTACTGTAACAAATTTCTTTAAAACAAACATATATTGCATATATTACGTCATACTTAACACTTACATTTTACTTAACCCCATTATTTAATCACTAACATCTACAATTTTGCACAAGTAAATCTACTAGTTTTTTTTTTAACTACAAATTTTTATATGTCCAAAATAATCCTAAATTAAAAAAAAAAGTTGCTATTAAATTTAGTAAACTTTTAATTGATTGTACTACGCATTACAGAGAGAATTCGTTTTTCAGCCGCACGCTTCGTCTGTGGAATAAGTTGCCTGCAGAAGTGTTTCCTGTCTGTTATAACGTTGGAAAGTTCAAGTCAAATGTTCACAAACACTACTCCCTCTTTCCCCCTCCTCATAACCTATTTTCCTAGTTCCGGTATAATGCACTGCATATGTAGGGGTCATCCCCTGAGACAAAAAAAAAATTACCAAATAATATTAAAAATTTTCATATGTATATTGCATTAAAATACTTACATATGATGTACAATTAATTGTAAATTATAAAAAAAAACTCTAAATGTAGTTACATACATTCTTACATATACATATATGCATATGAATAATACTATAAATTAAATGAAAAAAAGACCTAAAAACAATATTACAGAAATTAACATCCCTGAAGGAAGTATGGGGTTAAGTGTATCTATGTCAACATTTTTGTCAACATTTATGGTGTCTTTCTGGTGACACAGTCAATAAATTTTTTTTTTTGTCTTTTTGATAGATAGAGAATATTTTTTGTTAATAATTTAATTTGTTTTAAAAATTTATCTGTGGCCGCAAGAAAATAGCTAATTCTAATAAAAAATAATAATAATAAAAAGTGATATAAAAAGGTAAAGGTGAGCAAAAAGTGCTAAACTAGTTAAATATTTTATAATTATAGGCAATCACTATTTGTTTTATTATTGACATTTTTTTCACGTGGTGACAGCGTCTATAGGGAATCAATACAGTTTTACTATGGACATTTCCCACAGTGCGGTAATGTCGTCAATAGTAAATCAGTACAATCTTACTATTGACATTTTCTCTATATGACCCCACAAGAACTATCTAGTCAGTATTGACGCAGTCTACTGGTAGATTTCGTAGGACAAGCCTGTGTTAAATGTCAATAGTAGTTAGCATTAGTAAGGGTACAATTTGTCAGTAGTACTGGTGATATCGTCAATAGGTAATCACTATAGTTTTACTACTGACATTTCGTGCAGGGATGCTATTGTATGCATATGTGTCTTAAAAGAAAAATTTTGCTTCAACAATTAAATTCTTTTCCTACTACTATATTTTTTGTACGAACATAATTCTTCGAGAGTAAATTTAATATTATTTTGACGACTTTGGGTGCTGAAAATTACACTTTGACGATATTTGTAGATCACATTTTTACTGTCATATCTTTCAAGCAACTGCATTAAATGAAAGAATTTAAAATACATGTGATTAGCGCTTAAAAAAATTATAACCTAAAAATTGTACAAATTTGTGTGTATAAGCGTGTGCTCATATTTTAAGAAGAGCAAATTTGAAGATGAATTAAAAATTTTAACTTCAATAAATCCTTACAATATTATAAAAGAAGAAACTATATTTTTTCTTATTTCATCGTAGAATTCGAAAGACGAGAAATTTAATACGAGTTAAAGTAACTAAGCCTATTAAACTTAGAGAATTTATTTTACACTAAAAATGCTAGATTTTTGGTATAAAGTGTCCTTCTATGACTAAGTTTATAGCAAAAATATTAGCCTTATCGTCATCTGCAAATGTGCGAGTTTTCACCAGGTACACAGAACTTAACAAAACCAAAGTAAGAAATTATATTATATGAAAATATTGAATTTTTTCAATATTTGACGCTGAGGCGGTGCCCCATAATTGAATTCCGTAGCACCATATAGGTTTTAGAATTGCATTGTATAGCAGAAGTTTGTAATCCAACTTCAAAGTCGAGTTTTTGCCCATAAGCCAATTTAGTTGCGCTGCTTTTAGTTTCAACTGAGTGACCTTTGCTTCAATGTGAGACGTCCACGTTAGCCAACGGTCCAGGTGAATACCAAGGTACTTGACTTCATTGTGCTGCGGAATAGGTGAATTGTTAATTCGGAGAGCTGAACATGTATGTTTACGCAGTGTGAATGTGACATGAATAATTTTTTGTTCATTAACTTTGATTTTTCAAAGTTCTAGCCACTTCTCTAACATTGCAATATATTCCTGTAAATTTCGTGAAGCTAATTGGAGGTTTTCATGAACACTCTAAAACGCTGTGTCATCTGCAAAGGTTGAAGTGTGGATTCCGGATGCTGTTGGCATGTCAGAGGCATAAATCAAGTATAAAGTAGGCCCCAGTATGCTGCCTTGGGGAGCACCTGCCTCGATTCGCTGTGTTGGACTTATAAAATCGACTTCTCTTCCACTCATATAAGTAGTTTTCCAGAAGCTTGTGAGTATTTGCAGGCAAGTTTAACTTTATTTTGAGCATCAAGCCGTCGTGCCACACTTTATCAAAAGCTTGAGAAATGTCAATGAATAGAGCTGAGCAATACTTCTTCCCCTCAAAGGTCTGTCTTATGACATTGACTAGTCTGTGCGTTTGTTTTATGGTGCTATGTTTAGCCCGAAAACCAAATTGATGATCAGGGATATATCCAACATTGTTTAATATTGGACTCAACTTCGCCATTAACAATTTTTCAGACAGTTTTGAAATTGTTGGTAGTAGACTTATTGGTCTATATGATTCGACTTTAGTGGGATCCTTTCCAGGCTTGGGTATCATAGTAATCATTGAGACCTTCCACTCTGTAGGATAATAGTCAAGGCGTAAAATAGCGTTAAAAATAAAAAGTAGAAGCCTTCTAGCTGCACGAGGTAACTGTTCAAGAATTTTACCAGTAATTTGATCAATGCCTGGAGCTTTTCTTGGGTTTGAATTAGCGATAACGTTCTATATACCACCATACGTCTAACAACATATGGTGGTAATTCCGCTGTAATACTCGCTGAATCATTTGTAATAAAAACGTTTCTCAAATGATCGACATACAACATCCCCTTTTCAGAGTGGCTTCTTGCCCAGTCGCCAGTTGAAGTTCGCAAAGGCTGCTTACTTATTACGGGTGTTGTTAAACCTTTTGTCGCTTTCCACCAGGAATAATCAGATTGAGGAGTACCATCAAGGCTTTCCAAATATGTTTTAAGGGAAGCCATTCTATGGACTTCAAGAAGATTTCTTAACTGATTTATGCATTCCTGTAGCCTAGTTTTAAGCTGGGGGATATACGAAGTTGCCACTCTCTTCTGACTCTTCTTTTTTCTGACAGAAGTTGCTCAATTTCAGACGAATAAGTTCTATTGGTTTCATTTCTGGATCTTATATGACTAGTGGTTGCATGCTGTACGGCCAGTTTGAGGTTTTCAGAAAAATCGTTAATTGACATATCAATATCCTCAGGCGTTCTCAAGGCGATATTTTCAGTACAATGTGTGCTCAAAAATTGTTTGTACTTTAACCAATTAACTCTATTGACAGTCAACGGTGAGCCAATCTCTTGGGGGAACGAAACAGAGATAATAGTGGGTGAGTGATCTGATGACAAATCTAATGACGGCTCCATTTGCATCCACTCTAAAGGAAAATTTTTCGCAACTCCAAAATCTATAACATTTGAGATCTTTCGTCGGTCTGACGGCCAAAAAGTGGGGTGTTCGCTTGAAACCACACCTAAGCCCATTTTGGAAATGGTGTCAAAAAGCACACGGCCTTTCGAGGTAATTAATCGTGATCCCCAAAAAGTGTGTTTCGCGTTGTAGTCGCCGGCCGCTAAATATCGAAGACCAAGTGATTTGAAAAAATGTGAATATTGGTTTTCTGTTATTGAAAATCGTGGTGGTGAGTAAATCGAGGATATAACAATTTGTTCATGAAAATAATCAAGGCATATATTTGTAGCTTGGAGATACTCCTCACATGTCTCGTTCATTAATAAGTGTTTAATTCTGGATTTTATTAGAATTGCCGATCCTCCGCAAGATCTTCCACGGGGATCTTTTGTGTCGTACAGTATGTAGCCATTAATTTTGAAATAACTGTTGATTGTCAAATGGGTTTCAGCAATCATCATTATATCGATCTGCTTTTCCATAAGGAAGTGCTCAAGTTCATTTTTGTGTTGGCGAATGCCGTTTGCGTTCCAGAAACATATTTTTAACCAATTCATTTTTTTAAAATTGCCTGTATAATAGTGCATTGCGTTTTTAGCATTTCCTGCATCATGTTTGTCGTAGAAACGGTAAAAGTGTTAATGGAGTGAACAAGAGTCTGCAGAGTTGCCACTAGGTTACTAAAATTTGGATCGGAATTTTGGGGCTTGGGTTCCTGCCTCAAGTTTTGGTCGGATTTAACCACATTAGCATATGAAAATTGTTTGGAATTCCGGTTAGTTGGTTGAATGGCCTACCTGGGAAAAATTGTTTTTACCAATGACATTTGGCTGCTGGGCTGCTGGAGAAACCGATGACTTATTTGTCATTGACCGCTTAAAATGAGTATAGACAGGGCAACCTCTATAATTTGCAGTATGGTTACCTCCACAGTTACTGCATTTTTTAACACTTGCGTCGGCCTTTGGCTTATTGCACTGAGTTGTGCCGTGAAGTTCGCCATATACAACACAAACAGCGGGCAACTTACAGTAAGCCTTAGTGTGGCCAAATTCTTGGCAGTTTAAGCACTGAACGGGTCCTGAACGCTTATGTGGCTCCTCAACAGTAAGCTTACGATGCAAAAGAAATTTGAGGTTATATATTGGATGAATTTCACTCGTTTTTAGCACAACATCCCCTGGTTCTAGTTCAACCCTAAACATGGGTTGAGGGATCTGTTCACGGTTCCTGATGTTTACAACCGTTTTTATTTTAAAACTTTTATCTTCTAATCCGGTTTTTACATCATCAATATCTACGCATGGCTCAATACAATTAATAACGACCTGAAGACCTTTAGCACTTTTGAGCTGGTAAGTGTAAAACTTTCTTTTCTCTTTTTCTAACAGATCAGACAATTTTGGGTAATCGTTTTCATGGTTTACCTGAATTTTAGTTTCAGTGATGCTGCCGTGTTTCAGTGACTTGACGTTGAAGGTGTCTTTGACAATTGCCGTAATAAGTTGTTTCTCCAGTTCACTAGAAGTCGGCTCTCGCAAATAAATTGGTGGTGGCTTATATGTTTTTTTTTGGATGTTATTGGTTCATCAGTCTGAAGGATAGCAAACCTATTACTATCCGTTGCCGCAGAGGTAATATCGTCCTTAAACATTTTTGGTTCCGATGATATTTGCGCGGATTTAGGGCTTCGCTGACGTTTAACCACGGTTATATACCTATCCATACCCACTTGCGTTTTCGGTTTATCGACAAGAGCTAGACTGGAAGATGGTTTGTCGTCTGTTGTAACAGTAATGTTTGGCGTTTTTTAACTCTTAGAGACACGAGACTGTCCAATGATTTTTTCAATGATTCCTCTTCAGAAATCCAAAGGTTTTTTCTAGTGGAGCTAAGCTCTCTCTCAGAATTGCACCTACTGGGTACACTCATGCAATTTTTTTTTTATATATATTTTTGTTGCTTTAAAAGTATATAAAAATAATTGTCACAAAGTTTTTATTTTGTATTAATTCACTCTTCACTTATTGCGGTTTTCTACTTATGTCGTACCATTTTTTTTTTTGTTGTAACACTCCGATCAAAAACAAATACGTCTGATCACTATCAAAGCTACACTCTGATTAAATGAAATCTTATGTTAAAGAAAATATTTCACATAAATTAATGAATGGTATACTTATGAAATTAACTTCATGTTTGTAGTAGTCTTGTGTTGTTCATGAATGAAATAATTATACTGAATGATTCTCTCTAGTGAAAGAAAGAAATATTTCTGTATTCTTTCTCTATTTCTTTCATCAAGCTCTTTCTTTTCATATGTCTTCTTTCATTCAGTACCCGTAAACATTTAAAATCTGTCATTAGTTTTATTTTGTACTTTTAAATTTAAATCAAATTTATATATGTATATATATATATATATATATATATATATATATATATATATATATATATATATATATATATATATATATATATATATATATATATATATATATATATATATATATATATATATATATATATATATATATATATATATATATATATATATATATATATATATATATATATATATATATATATATATATATATATATATATATATATATATATATATATATATATATATATATATATATATATATATATATATAGCGTTTAAACAAATTGTGATACAAACAAATAATGCAGTATTTGCTTTACTTGTATAATAATTCGTTATCATACCACCTGACACACATAAGGTTTGTTCATTTACTAAAAATTTTCACAAATTTGTAACAATTGTTACCAAAAAGCATTCATTAACCCAAAAAATTTGCGAGGAGAGAGCGTACAAAGGGACAGAAAAATTCTTGCAAGTTTTTACAAGTCAAATTTTTACTTGCAATAATTATTCAAACAGCTGTTTTGTGTTTACAAAAACAATATTTCTAAATTAAGTTAAAAAAAGGGTATAATAAAAATATTTTGGAAAATTGTAAGTGTATGTATACTTTTAAAACGAGTATAAGTATTAAATGAAATTAAAGACAATTTTAAAAATTATTAACGGTCTCCTTGCAAAAAAACTACAGAAAAAATTTCGACGGCTGACCAGGAGACTCGAACACACACAGTACAATGGAATTGAGAAACTAACTAACTACTTGAAAAAATCAAAATCTTTTGATTTTGCTTCAACCAACTCGACAACTGCAAACTAAAGAGCACTTCAGACTATCACACCTTGTATTAAGACTTGTCAAAAAATCAAATAATACGTGCAAGTGTGATAGTGTGAATGTAAAGCGTTATGAAAATGAGAAATAATACGGTAAAAGATTTGACATCCCATAACACTTCACCATTTTTAGAAATTTTTTTAAACAATAAGATTTTTCATTGGATCAGGGATGTATTTTTTGCAAAAGCAAATAATAAAAATATTAAAACCAGACGTTAAGTAAATTGGCTGTTTATTTTCAAGTCATATTCCTTTTTTTACTTTAGGTGTGATAGTGTGAAAACAAAATGTAATGGTACGTTAGATTTTTTGACAGTCGCAACAAATATCTTTAGATTTTTGTCCCACAAAATCCAATCAAAATCTTAAGACTTGTATGATAGTCTGAAACGCCCTTAATCAATACACAAAGCCATACACGTCTTGATTTGCACAACAACCGACTCAGTTACGAATTGAATTGAAACGTGTATGGAGTACTAATTAAAAATAGATATTTTATTAAAAAGTAGCTAATCACCCTTATAATGTCTAGCGTATTTCGACTATGCCTAGTACTAGATTAAATAAAATTGTAAAATTTTTCATTATTCTACTACAAGCTGTACTTGAAAAACATCAGTCAAGACAATGCTGAATATAACTGACCATAATCGTATTATTTTTATAATAACATACATATGTATGTTATTATATGTATGTATAGTTTGTCCAAAGGTTATAATCGTAATTATTAAGTACTTATATATACACAACAACACTACTCTAACTTGCAAATTTTTGCTAGTCGAGTGTTTATTTACTTTTTCACATTTTTGAGAGTAATTTTGAAAATTTTCTTGTTACTCTCTCGTTGCTAATTTTTACTAGTAAAGTAATGAACACACCTATAACTGACACATTTTCATTCATTCTGAAATGTTTGGCAAGCAGAAATATGAAAGAAAAGAATGAACTAATTCAGTTAACCTTTCTGAAAGAGGATGAAAGATTCACACAAATGACAGACTAGTTTGTAGAAGTATATATTTGTTGTTATAGCTTTAAGTGCTCCAGTTTTTTATTAAAGGAAACCATGACTTGTTTTCTATACTTACTCATTTGAAATAAATCTTTTATTCAAAAATAATTAATTTTACTGGCTGACGATTTTTTGACAATTTGCAATAATCAAATTGACGATTTTAATCCATATTTATCAGGCATCTATGTATGTAAGTTTAAGTCCATTTTTGATTCATTTTTTTACTCATTTTCGATTCCATTATATTTCTTTGTACCTAAATTGTTTTGCTTAAATTCTTAGTTTGTTTTTTTTTTTCAATGAATAAAATCCTCTTTGCATTTTTATGTAAATTATAAATGATATTGTTTTAAATTCATACTTTAAAGGGAAGGAAGACCTAAGGAAAATGTATATCTCAATTTAGTTGAACTGTGTTATTATATGGGATAGAAAACAAAATAGCATTCTGTTAAAGGCATCTGACAATATCATTAGTCAGGGGCGGGAAAAATTTACCATAATTGGCGCTACATCTTGCCAATAGTAAAAAAGGGTTTGTTCATGGATCAGCTAGGAGCTAGCCGAATACCTCGTTTTGCAAATTAATAGGTTTCCTTCCGAATTGGTATAAATCCTTTAAAGTGTATTTTGATCGGTTTGTTATTCTTTCAGCATATAATACGCATAGCATATATGGCGTCCAATGAAAAAGCCACCTCACGACGACAGTTGTGATAAGGCTAGAATTCTTGCATTTAACAAACCTAGATTTCTACAAGACGACTTATGTACATATGTAGTTTGTCCGAACTTATGATATATAGAAAAGGAAAAATTGATTTCCATCAAATATTATAAACTTCGTATAAGTCTTAGATTTGAATTGATAGAACTTGTTCATTTCTAAGTGAGATACGAAAGTTGTATTATTTTAACACTGACCAATTTATATCTCATCTTGCATATACATAACTCTTAGATTCCCTGATTATCAACAAATCTGACTCTACTTGCTATGTTCTACAAGTAATTTGCTTGAAAGTCTTTGATTTAAAATTTAAGTCAAATTGCATCAAGTTTACGTTTTTGAATTTTGAATTTTTAATTTTTCCACGTACGTTAGGATGTTAAGAAAGCAGTCATCTAAAATTTTGCTGTTAAAATCAACAAATGATAGATCTAGCTCTCAGAAAAAAAAATTTTTTTTTTTGAGTAATGACATTGGTTGGTTGATTGAAAGAAGCACTTATATTTTGGGTTTTCCTTCCCTGATACAAATAGAAGATTCGTTACTAATTATCTTATTAATATACTTATATATTTATTTTTTTACGCACATTAGTGTTCACACGTATAAATTTTATATATGTTTATGTATCATATTTGCATATGTAAAACGCATATAAAAGCATATTTATTATATAACATACATATATACATATGTAGTACTTATATTAGCATACGAAAATTCTTTTTTTATTCTTATCAAGTAATTAAAAGAAGTGTGAAAAAATATATTTTTTACGACGTTTTTCCATTATGATAGCAAGAAGCAAAACCAGAGTAAACCGAAGAGGCTCTTTTAGTACAAGACGAGAGTCCCCTGCGTTGCGAATAATAGTTCGGTTGATTTACAGACTGGTAGCAAAAATAGACCCAAAATTTTCCACACTACAAAAACACCAGCTCAGGAAGTTGTACAAACTACCCAAAGTTCTCCTAACCTTTCAGTTAGCAAAACTTCACTCGGCGATCAAAAAGCGCGAAGTTGTAGCAATTTAGTATTTAGTCCAAATACTGAACAGCAATCTCCAGCCTTAATTTCTCTTGAAGAATACGCCGACTTTAATCCGACAATGCACCCTCCTGCCGAAAATCCTTCTGACAGTGGCACTAACTCAGATCCACGGAATCCGAATTCAGGAACGCCGTTTGACTCACTCATTGCCATGATGAAGCAGACCGTGAAATATACTCAGAAAGAGTTCAGAAAAAAACTCTCTACAATAAAAGAAAGTATAGCACACTTAAATATAGCTTCACCCCAAAATTGTAATATTTCTAATCCCACCCCAAACATGTCTCATAATAGACATTCATTTGAAAACTCAAGCATTAAACACATAGACGACAGCAAACAGCAATCTGTTAAAAATAAGATATATGTGTTTAAGTGCACACGATTATTTTCACGACATCACAGCAGCACGACTTCGCAACAGCATTTGCTGCTGCTGCCAACTTAGAGTAATTTCTATTTTCGTAAGCAGCAAAAAGTAAATGCAGTGCTGTCACTATAAACATAAATTGGCAGCAAAAAAAAAAAATTTTTTTTGAAATATTTAATAAAAATAAAGATCACATAAATAAAATAAACAAATAAATTGATTAGTTTTTATAGCTTTAAGTGATATTACTACGTTTTCAGTCGGTAATTTTAATTTTATTCATGTAAAATATAGGGTGTTTTTTTAAGCCCGATAGAACTTGAAATTGTAAAAAATAACACAAAAAATTAAATTGTAATCAAAATTTTTTTTTATTCGAAAGATCAATATGTGACATTAACATTTGAAAATGATTTCGGGAATATGGGCACCGCGGCTGTTCTTGACGAAGCGCATTCTGGACGTCCAATTTTGGGCCACTTTTTCGAGCACTGCTGGCCGTATGTCACGAACAACACGAACAATGCTGGCCTCCAAGGCGTCAATTGTTGCTGGTTTATCAGCATAAACCAGTGACTTCACGTAGCCCCACTGGAAATAATCGAGAGGTGTCAAATCGCACGACCTTGGAGGCCAATTGACAGGTCCATTTCTCGAAATCAACTTATCGCCAAATTTTGATTTCAGTAAGTCGATGGTTGCGTTCGCCGTATGGCACGTAGCGCCATCCTGTTGAAACCACATCTCCTCCGGATCAATGTCATCCATATTTTCAAACAAAAAATCATTGATCATGGTGCGGTAACGATCTCCATTGACCGTAACGCGAGCTCCGGCCTCAGTTTTGAAGAAATAAGGTCCGATGATGCCACCAGCATGAAAACCGCACCAAACAGTGCATTTTTCTGGATGTAATGGAGTCTGTAGGGTCTCTTGTAGATTGGTCTCACTCCATATGCGGCAATTTTGCTTATTAACAAACCCGTTAAGCCAAAAATGCGCCTCATCGCTGAACACAATTTTGCGATAAAACAACGGGTCTGATTTTCAAAGTAAATTTGGATAATTTCGTAGCGTTGTTCAAGCGTTAGTCTATTCATGATGATTTGTCAGAGTATACTGAAACAAATAAAAAAAATGTTTCATCAAAATTTAATTTTTTGTGTTACTTTTTACAATTTAAAGTTCTATCTAGCTTAAAAAAACACCCTATATATATGCATGTGGCACTTCTGAAATTTGCATTGTTTAAATACACATAGTGCTGCTGCTGTCTTTAAAAAAAGTAGGTTGCTGATGAGACGGTGGCATTTGAAGCTTACTTCATTTGTAGTTGTGAAGTCTGCTGTCGTCTAAGTGTGCTTCACGTACTGGCGGAGCTCCTCAAATCAGACTGGAGAAATGGAAAATATCCTATGATGGATCAAGCTCGGTGAATGACTTCCTTTTTAAAGAAATCCTTTCTAGAAGATCTCCTTGTTGCGACGACCACCTATTAGCAAATTTTCAAGTTTTATTAGAAGGCCGCGCAGAAGAATGGTACTGACTCTTTTTGAAGCAAAACCAAAATATAAGCTTTTCACTGTTGCAACATGCTTTTACTAAAGAATTACTTTTGAAAATATCACTTGGAAAACACTAGTATAGAGTTACGACGACTTTCACAATTATAGCAATGAATCTTCGACTCAAAAATTCTTTACCTGACTTCACCTTGATTGATATTTTGAAAAGGAATATTAATTAAAGTTTAAGGTTTTTGCTTTCTAATATGCTGTTCATAGATACACTTTTTGTGAGTATTTCTTCTTGTTGATCTTTTGTGTGCATTTGTTTACATTTGAGTAGTCAAATTTGAGCGAAGTGTGTTTATTGTGCTAACTAAACACGGTTGTCACAGGGTTGTATATTTAAGTTTACTAAATATTAGAACAACTAACTGTTAATTGGCAATTAAGTTAATTAAAATTGTGTATAGGTAATTGAAATCAATTAAGGCGTTAATTGGAAAATTTTAATTAAAATTGTATGTGTGAACAGCATATAACACTAATACTAGAGACTTAAATGATTTCAGGGATCAAGCCCGGAAGGCGAAACAAAATTTTTGAATTCAGGTAATGGGCAATCTCGTGTTGTGAATGAGTTAGAAGAATCTCCTCCAACCAAAGGGACTTCGAAGAGACAGATCCGCAGATTTAAGTAATTCAATTCGCTAATAGGAAAGATAAGTCCAACTATTCGTAAATACAGTATTTGAACTGTATGTCCTTCGAACGTATATTTACTGTACCGAGGAAATAAAGACGCCTTTTTACTTTAAATGTAGTCAAAAGGGGATTTTCACGCCAAAGTGTCAAAATAAACATATTTCGGGATATCGGAAAACGGGCGATCAGGCCGCCGGGGACTCGCATTAAACTCATCACACAAATATTATTATAGACTCCCTAAGCTATAGTAGTATGGACTGTAAATTGATCATCTTATTAATGATGTAAACTAAGCCCCAATTATGATCAACAAACTGAAAATTAATAAATAGAAATCTTAACCACTGCCACTGAAATTATTTTCAGTCTCTCCAGGATGGTAATATGGAGAAAAATGTCTCTTAATCCGCCCAACCATTGATCCAGGTGGCATAATATTATTTGCCTAGATCCCACATTAAGTTACCTCATTCTATTCACATTAGTAAGAAACTTTTGAAAATTCTATTTTTCCATTTTATTCCAAAGTTTATTCATTATTTATGTAAAAAAGCACTTATAAACAATTAAAAATTCTATTCGGTTTTAATTTGATAAATTTAGGAAGATTTCTTAATGACCAAGAGTAATATGCCTAATCGATTTATTCTAGGGTACGAACAAAAGCGCAATTGATAAAATAATGATATACATATGTATATCTATATGTGTGCAATTCAAAATTATATAATGTTGCTAGTTAATATGTTGCAGACTCACGTTGTTGTTTCTTGTTTATCGATTTTTCGTAATGCATACGCTTGCTCAAGAGAGGGTAATGTATAAACATATCATTTAAGAGTAAGTACGTACATACATGTAATGATCATACCCAGCGGCCAAAGTTTCGCTTACAGAAGCGATGATCCGATGCACACTTGTAAGTCAATAATGAACACCATCTTATATACGAACCTAGTATACTTTTTCATATACATTGCCGCATTTGTAGAGTGAACGCCTACCACCTGCATACAAAGTAAGCGAGGTAGTGAGGTGTTCATCCAACAAAAGCTCATTACTTCCTAACATACATTGTAAGTCATCAGTAGACAGCTCGAATACAATCTCGCATACTTTGTAAGTCGGAAGTAGACAGCTCGGATACACTCTCGCATACATTGTAAGCCGGCAGTAGGCAGCTCGTACGTACTGCGCATTTCAGTTTTTGGGAATATTTCATTAAATAAATTTGTTGTGTTTTTTGTTCACTGCATTCATTTCTTTCTCCTTAAATATTTTATCTTTCTTGTACCTTTTTTTATAAGGTTTTCTTACCTTTAGCACTGATTTTGTTAATTAAATTTTTGCAACGTGGTCTGACAAAGACGCCGAACGTTTGAATTACATCGAATAAATAAAATACGTTCATATAAATGTGATACAAAAGATGAACGTAATTCATTTTTAGGAACTCCATATACTACTGCCATATATTTTGTAAGTTACCATTCATTGATTACAAAGTGTGGCACACATCATCGAAGAGAACCCAGCGACCAAAGTTTCGCTTACAGAAGCGATGATCCGATGCACACTTGTAAGTCAGTAATGCACACCATCTCATATACAAACCTAGTATACATTTTCATACACATTGCCGCATTTGTAGAGTGAACGCCTACCACCTGCACACAAAGTAAGCGAGCTAGTGTGGTGTTCATCCAACAAAAGCTCATTACTTCCTAACATACATTGTAAGTCATCAGTAGACAGCTCGAATACAATCTCGCATACTTTGTAAGTCGGAAGTAGACAGCTGGGATACACTCTCGCATACATTGTAAGCCGGCAGTAGGCAGCTCGTACGTACTGCGCATTTCAGTTTTTGGGAATATTTCATTAAATAAATTTGTTGTGTTTTTTGTTCACTGCATTCATTTCTTTTTCCTTAAATATTTTATCTTTCTTGTACCTTTTTTTATAAGGTTTTCTTACCTTTAGCACTGATTTTGTTAATTAAATTTTTGCAACGTGGTCTGACAAAGACGCCGAACGTTTGAATTACATCGAATAAATAAAATACGTTCATATAAATGTGATACAAAAGATGAACGTAATTCATTTTTAGGAACTCCATATACTACTGCCATATATTTTGTAAGTTACCATTCATTGATTACAAAGTGTGGCACACATCATCGAAGAGAACCCAGCGACCAAAGTTTCGCTTACAGAAGCGATGATCCGATGCACACTTGTAAGTCAGTAATGCACACCATCTCATATACAAACCTAGTATACATTTTCATACACATTGCCGCATTTGTAGAGTGAACGCCTACCACCTGCACACAAAGTAAGCGAGCTAGTGTGGTGTTCATCCAACAAAAGCTCATTACTTCCTAACATACATTGTAAGCTATCAGTAGGCAGCTCGAATACAACCTCGCATACTTTGTAAGTCGGAAGTAGGCAGCTCGGATACAATCTCGCATACATTGTAAGGCGGCAGTAGGTAGCTCGTACGTACTGCGCAATTCAGTTTTTTGGAAATATTCCATTAAATAAATTTGTTCCGTATTTCGTCTACTGCATTCTTTTATTTTTTTTACTAAATGTTTTATCTTTCTTGTACCTGTTTTAAATTGTTTTCTAGGTACTTTTACCTAATTTTGTTAATTAAAATTTTTGCAACGTAGTCTGACAAAGACGGCGAACGTTTGATTTACAACTAAAAAATAAAATACAAGTTAACACGATTCAAGTTGGTGACCAATTTGTTATTAATTTTTTGTTCTTTTCTTTTTCTTGTTAATTGGAAAATTATTTTAATATTGTGTTTGCATCGATAAATGCAAACACATCATTTTTAATATTGTTTCCAACGAAATATTTCAAATTAACATGATACAGGTTGGCGACCTAAAAAGTCAATTCGCTATTAATTTTTTGTTCTTTTATTTTTCTTTGTAAATTGCGAAATTATTTTAAAATTGTGTTTGCGCTGATAAATGCAAACACATCATTTCATGCAACGTCTGACTTGAGGAAATGAGTTTCCCAATAATTTTAAGTTTCAGCAAGTAAGCAGAAAAATACAAAAAACTCTGTAATAATTTTAAGTTTAATTTTTAAGTAAAGAAAAATTTTTAGTCAGTCACCTTCTGAACTCAAAAATAAAAAGGTCGCTTTAGACAAGCGCTCACAATTACAATCGTCTTTTATTTTGGAAAGAGGCTTTTGACAAGCCCACGTACAACGGTAAAAAGGCTTTTGACAAGCCGACGTACAACTTACATAAACATAAATGTGATACAAAAGATGAACGTAATTCATTTTGGGAGCTCCATATACTACTTTCATACACTTTGTAAGTTATCATTCATTGATTACAAAGTGTTGCACACATCATCGAAGAGAAGTAATGGGGTAGGCAGTGTTCGCCGCTGGGAAGTAATGTGGTAGACAATGTTCGCCGCTGGGTAGATGTAAAGTTGGTAAAAAAAAACTCACCAAATAAGAAAAATGTTGCTGACAACAGCTGTTGAGGAGGCCTCTTCTATTGCTGGATACAAATTCCAAGCTACCAAATTTACTGTTGGTTTTTATGAATGAAATTAAAATATGATATGAGGGTTTCCATATAAACTTACAATGATGATCATAACTTAAAATTTAAGAAATAATGAATATAATTTTAATAAATGTAAAACTAAACTTCATTGTGCCATCCGAATGAAAAGTTAGTCAACTTGTTTTTTTTTTCTATTAAACTTCACCGAAATTACGGTTGTTTGTTGTTTCTTTTTTCAATATGTTTTAAACTAATGAACACAGGGCACTTTGAAATTTAATTTTAGTAAAAAAAGGAAAATTTTTTGTTTCTTTTAAAAAATTAATTATTTATTGTATCTTCTAAAAGAACTAACTATAAGTATGCAAATCTTAAATCTAAAAATTAATTAATTAATAGGTCCCACCAATGCTAGACAAAAAGTTGCTTCTTGCGTGTATTTTGTTGGTAAATCACCTTTCCAACGCTCTGATGGTTGCAAGGGTGTCCTTCCTTCTCAGTCGAGTGTGGCCACCAAAGTTAAGGACACTACGTGCGAGAGAATTCGGATGAGACTCCAATCTATTATTGTACCTTATCGCGTGTTTTGAAAATTCACCTTTCACTACTGGCACACCTAGATCTTTGTGAATTCGAGAGTTTTTAACATACCATGGAGCTGCAGTAATTGTACGGAGAATTTTATTCTGGCACTTTTAAATTATCTCAGTGTTGGATGCAGAGGCGGTACCCCACAATTGAATTCCATAGCACCATATTGGCTTTAGGATTGTGTTATACAACAAAAGTTTGCAATCTAACTTCAAGGTAGAACTTCTGCCGATAAGCCAACGCAGTTGCATCGCTTTTGATTTCATCTGAGTGACTTTAGCGTCAATGTGAGACTTCCACGTTAGCCTACGGTCGAGGTGAATACCAAGGTATTTGACTTCACTATGTTGCGGAACAATATAGTTCTTGATTTTAATAGCCGAACAAGTTTCTCTACGTAGTGTGAATGTAACATGGGTACATTTTTGTGCATTTACTTTGATTTTCCAAAGTTTCGGCTATTTCTTCAATATAAGAATATGTTCTTGCAAATTTTGTGATGCTAATTTATAGTCTTCATGGACACTGATCTGCAAAAGTTGATGTGTGAATTTTGGAGTTCGTTGGCATGTCTGAAGCATAAATCAAATATAAAGTTGGGCCCAATATGCTACCCTGGGGAACTTCAGCTTCGACTGGCTGAGCCGAGCTTTTGAAATCACCTTCCTTAACGATGAATTTCCGGTCATCTAAGTAGCTCTCTAAAAGCTTGTGATTGTTTGCAGGCAAGTTTAATTTAATTTTATGAGTTAAGCCTTCATGCTACACTTTGTCAAAAGCTTTGGAAACGTCAATGAATATTTTTTATCTTCGAACGCGTTTCTGATAACATTCAATAGCTTGTGTGTTTGTTCTATGGTGCTATGCTTGGCCCTAAAACAGAATTGAGGTGAGGTTTTAGGGCTAAACATAAAAAGGAATATGATCTAGGAATTTTATAGTTACAGATAATTTGTTTTAATTTTAATTAGTTTAACACCTTCATCGCAATGACACTATGGAAAATTATGACAAGGAATGTTTTTTTGGAGGCAAATAGGATTAGTTACTCCTGGTTCTGTTACCAGGGACCTGGAGATATGGTTAATTCCAAACTCGTGTGGTGGCTGTCTCCTTTCTCGAAATTTCGTTCAAAGTGTTTAGTTTAATGATTTTGATTTTTTTAAAATGATTTTTAAGCCAAGCAATTGCAGGATATAGATCTTTCAACGTGGTGTTATTACTAAGAACGTGAAGATAATGGCCGTGGGATGTTGTATTTTTTTTAGCTCTTTTTTCCCTGTAATAGATTAAACAAATTTTGTTGATATGAAGTCCCCTTTGATTGGACGAGATTCTTCTAACTCATTCACAACACGAGATTGCCCATTACCTGAATTCAAAAATTTTGTTTTGCGAATAAGCTTTTCGGCCTTCCGGGCTTGATCCCTGAAATCATATAAGTCTCTAGTATTAATGTTATATGCTGTTCATACATACAATTTTAATTAAAATTTTGCAATTAACGCCCTAATTGATTTCAATTACCTATACAAAAGTTAAGCAATAGCAGTGGATACAATTTTTATATGTACTTTTTGTCGTAAACCGATGAAATGTGGTTGACAATGCTTACTGACAAACAAGTTCTTAATAGGCAGTACTTAACCAAGATTATTGCAAATGATTGCTGGAATAGCACGTCCTTTGTTCTTTTCGGATTCGTTGATTCTGGATAGGGAAAAACCAGTTTCTTCTTTATTTTGGATTTAATAATATAACAAATTTGTATGTTCACTTCAGCGGCCAGATCAAAAAGAATTTCCATTTGCGAGGCGGGAACTCATTAAACCTCATGGTACTACATCCTGTAATATGACTTTGTATGTAACGAAATGTCTTACTGACGTTTATATGCACGTCGCTGCATTTAATGCGTGCGTCGTCTTTTATTTAACGAAAGAGGCATTTTGTTAGCTGTTTTAGCGTTACATTTAAAATTAATATATAAAAATATCACGGACAAAATTTAAAGGTGTCTGTGTTAAATATACAAAAGACTAGTTTTCGCAAAAATCGTATTTATGTAAGTAGATAAATTCCAAAAAAATAACTTTACATAAAACAAAACAAACAATTTCGAAATTTTAACAGCGAAATAAAATCTGCTACAAGTGGTAGACATCAAACTTCGAGAAACAATAACTTCTCTTGGTTACCCAAAACATATAGTTGTAGATAATGAAAAATCCTTGGCAGCCGCTTCAATAACATCTATGCTAGACTATCAGTATGGTATAGAAATATACAAAGCTCCACCATACGTAAGTGCTGCAAATGGACAAATAGAAAGCTTACACTTTACGGTTCACTCTAAAATTAACTTAAAACCCGTGGAAGCATCTTTTAGTAATAGAATAACCACAGACCCATCAAAGTTAGAAGAAATCAGAATCAACAATATTAAAAAGTGGAAACCATATAAAGATTATTTAATACGAGAAACAGTTTTTGTAGCTATCAGAAAGCAGTCTAGAAATAAAAGTTCCCCAAGATATGAAAAAGGAGCTGTGAAGGCAAATAAACCAGGTGTTATTATAACGACAAACGGAAAAATAGTACACAAGAGTCTTATCAGGAATTACTTTTTCTTTTACAGCTTCTTCAGCACCATATGTGCAGGTGAGGTAGAAATACTAAATTACTCAGATTCACCGCTTATAATATTTAACACCGGACAGGCGAAGCTACAAATAGGATCATGTAAACTCGGTCACTCAATAAATATATCAGAATATCAACTGACATTGCAGGAACTCCAGCGAACAATTCCCAAGAAACTAAATCCATATAATCCCATCCTTTCTTTCCTACATTACGAGTAATCGCAAACACAACCTTCGATAAGTAAAAATTAAGAGAAAACTAAAGCTAAAAGAGATCAATAGATTTTCTAGGAACGATCTGGAAATGGATCGCCGGTAGTCCGGATGATCAAGATCTTATGTTAATAAATGGAAATCTAAATGAATTGTCAAACAACAATAATAAACAAGTAACAATTAATAGAAATGTCTTTGAATCCGCTAATAATCTAACTGAAAGAGCTAACTTTATTTTAAAGAATGTAAAAGATAGTGAAATAATGAAGAATGCCTTAGCTATAAGAGTTAAAGAAAAATTAAAAATATTGTAAGAAGAATTGATAAATATTGAGCATGCCATAAATTAGTCTAAAGTAAGAATTTTAAATTCATTCATACTATCCGAAAAAGAAATAAAAAATCTTAAAGAAAAAATTGAAAATAATAACACAAATTCTATTAATATTGAAGAAGCATTAGAATGTGCACAAATAAAAATAGCTAGCAGTGTGGAAAAATTTTATTTTTTTGTAAGTTTACCAATAACAAACAAAGAGACCTGCGAGTCTAAATTAACAAAACCAGTTAAGAAAAATAATGTTATCTACAGAATTAAAAATAATGAAATACTAATATGTAATGAAACAATTTTCACACTGATAAAAAATGTAAAAATATGCTATAAGGATGATGTATTAGATATAACTTGGGGAGTAGTGGTTTGTCTTTCGTTCTGCACACGTGTTTTTCATTGTCGTCCGTGTTTTCTGTATATAGGGTGTTTTTTTAAGCCCGATAGAACTTGAAATTGTAAAAAATAACACAAAAAATTAAATTGTAATCAAAATTTTTTTTTATTCGAAAGATCAATACGTGACATTAACATTTGAAAATTATTTCTGGCATATGGGCACCGCGGCTGTTCTTGACGAAGCGCATTCTGGACGTCCAATTTTGGGCCACTTTTTCGAGCACTGCTGGCCGTATGTCACGAACAACACGAACAATGCTGGCCTCCAAGGCGTCAATTGTTGCTGGTTCATCAGCATAAACCAGTGACTTCACGTAGCCCCACAGGAAATCACAGAGGTGCCAAATCGCACGACCTTGGAGGCCAATTGACAGGTCCATTTCTCGAAATCAACTTATCGCCAAATTTTGATTTCAGTAAGTCGATGGTTGCGTTCGCCGTATGGCACGTAGCGCCATCCTGTTGAAACCACATCTCCTCCGGATCAATGTCATCCATATTTTCAAACAAAAAATCATTGATCATGGTGCGGTAACGATCTCCATTGACCGTAACGTGAGCTCCGGCCTCATTTTTGAAGAAATAAGGTCCGATGATGCCACCAGCATGAAAACCGCACCAAACAGTGCATTTTTCTGGATGTAATGGAGTCTGTAGGGTCTCTTGTGGATTGGTCTCACTCCATATGCGGCAATTTTGCTTATTAACAAACCCGTTAAGCCAAAAATGCGCCTCATCGCTGAACACAATTTTGCGATAAAACAACGGGTCAGTTGCCAACTGCTCTAGAGAGTAAATTTGGATAATTTCGTAGCGTTGTTCAAGCGTGAGTCTATTCATGATGATTTGTCAGAGTATACTGAAACAAATAAAAAAAATGTTTCATCAAAATTTAATTTTTTGTGTTACTTTTTACAATTTAAAGTTCTATCTAGCTTAAAAAAACACCCTATACTTATGTTTATTATCAAGTTCTAAAAAAACGAAATTATACCGGAATAGGTAGAGTTTTGTTTTTCACCATGTGTGCACGTGTTTTTTTTTATAATATGTTTTTACTGCCGTTCGTTTTTTCTCTATTTGTTATTATTATGTTGCAAAAATTTTTTCTTATTGCAACCCAAAACATTTTATATCTATTTTACTCATTTATGATCGTTTCGATTTATACGCCACGGCTGTCTTTGAAACTTCGAGTTATCGTTTTTTTTTTAAATAATAATCAAATAAACTGCTTAAGTTTGGTACATAGAAAAAGTAATTTCATACTATAAAAACCGTTACTGTCGGTAACAAATAATTACTAGTGTCATTGAATTGACGATACAACCATGCATGCCATATGATTAGCGATCTCTTTATTCAGCAGTTGAGTTTAATTAATAATGCCGAAAATGGAGAATCGCCATATCCTGTTAATTCTTAAAGCACAGTCAATGCAAAAGCATATTTTAAGCGAGACACAAGCAAAAAAATAAATAAAAATAAAATAAAAGGTGAGAACGCTTTTGATGCAAGCCATGTGGAAATATATTTCAAAAAAATTGGAGAAATCGATTAAGCTCCAGGCTCCCAGCTCTTATTAAGCCTGGTTTGGAGAAAAAAACTAGTTCGTGGATTTGATATTTTTATGGTAAAATAACTATTAACTTTTTTTTTACTTGCGGCTTTATCCCCTTTTAATTCGTAAAGGTGAGCTAAAGACATCAGCATTATATTATTAAATTAATATTCTTTTCTGGTATAAATCTTTATAGCACCTTAACCAATTGATAGGAAAAAGACATATGTTCTTCAGTTGAAACATTTTACCAACGACTTTTAAGTAACCATCGGATAGGAGATTACTATTAAAGAGAGATCCCAAATTAGGATCCACGTGCTCAGGAGTTTTTTTCTTTTGAAACAAACATTTCATTCATAATTTCTGCTGTTCCATTAATTAATAAATTTGGGAAAAAAAAGGGTATAAAATATCAATGAGAAGAGAAGAAACTAATCTGTGGAAAAAAAAATATGTATCCAGCAACAACAACTACACAATATTAAACATCACATTCTCTTCTAAATAGTATTTACACTCTTATTATGTATATATGTATATATATATTCATTATATATCTATATATATATATATATATGTACATCTTATATTTTTATATTCATGGTTTTTACAACGAAAAGATAGTCTGTAAAGCCCAACCTTTGGCCCACGTAAGTTAAGAAAACCAAAAGGAAGACAAAGCAAAATGTAAAATTAGTAAATGTTACTCTAATTATCGATTTCTTTTGAATTTATCCATTATAAATAAAACCTTAGTTTTCAGATAGTAATAACAATAGGAAAATAATCATCATGACTCGTCGAATGGCCATTGGACCGATCATCATGAGATAAATATTCAAGGAGTATAAAACGCAACTTGTCATCTGTTAAAATAAAAGTTGTCAAATAATTTCACAGGTATTTATCAATCATATTTTGCCTTGCCTTTTTCATTCTCAGCTTTCGGAGCCAAATTTAATTCTATTAAAATATGCTTATGTTTAGAACGTTAGCATTATAATCATTAAAATTTGTTTTTTTTCCCGATTCATAAATTATATAAAAATCTTTTACCTTAACGTACATTTAAAAAAATTGCTAAAAGTAGACCTTGTTACAAAATCGAAAATTTTAAAGAATTATTTAAACTAAGAATTAATATTTGTTAGTATTTTTTTTTATGTATGAATATTAACTTGTTAACATGAAATCTTAATTCCTAAATAAAGGAAATGCATTTTGAATTAGAAATGATAAAATGAATAGAATTTGCTGAGTTTGTGTATAAAGGGGCAACTTTGAAGAAATATCGGGTGTATAAGTTGCCAAGGCGTATCAAGTCATGCACTTATAAGGGAAGGGAAAAATGCACCCCTTAGAGGAACAACATCTCCTTTCAATTTTTTTTTTGCAACGGGAACCAAAATTTTCTGCTCGTTTTAGGCTTTATAAATATGGCATGTATGGCATCCACTAGGGGTACAGAACAACGCCCTTGACCCACTGAGCTGGTCGTTTCATCTCTTTTTATATGCATGCCAACCGTACTTTTCTCTGGATAAGTTCGTTTGAACTAAACGTGCAACAATTAATATCTTTATTATGTTTCTCCTATGTATTTATTACCTTACGGTGTGCGCGGTGTTGAACTAATTTTTATTATTCTGAGCAGTGTCGAAGGTATACACACTGGGCACTGGTCAGTTTTAACTAATTTAATTGCAACACTTTAAATGCTGTGATAACGTTTGTTTTGGTCGTTCCGTAGGTTAAATTCACAAACATTACTCCCCCTTTCCCCCTTCTCAATTTTCCTAGTTCCAGTACAATGATCTGCATATCCCCTGAGTACAGGTCCAAGATAAAAAAAAAAAAATAACTAACCATAAATGTCTGCCTAACTTAATAAAAGGAAGGAAGTCACACTGTTCCGTTACAAATGGACATCACATACCAGAGGTCGAAAGAGTCATACCTGGCTTGGTGATCTTAAATGAATTCAATGGGACTATACAAATTAATGAAGAAGAAATCAACCAAACTGGCGCATATTTGATCTAATACAGAAACACATCACTTAAAATTGCAGATCAAGAATATAGCTTCACTGAAACAGCGCATTTAAAGCCGTTGCCCGCAGTTATCAGAGTTCCATCGATTAATTCTTTTGAGGAAACACTTTTGCTCCAAGGAATTAAACAACTTCACCTAAATAACACGTCACGACTCTAACAGCGTTAATATTATACAAGAACCCAAAGAAAAGAATGATAGCACATATTCACATATCTGCTCCATTTCAACAACCCACAACTGCAGGTGATCAGAACTTAGCATTTTTTGTCACGAACGCTGCTTCATGGAGCATTCGTTCGAAATTAAGGGCGGAGGAGTTAACACGAAATTTATTTAAAGAATTCAGCAAATGGATATGTACAAATATATGTATGTACATACAAAAATATATTTCATTATAAAAATATGCACTTGTTTACAAAGTACTCACTTTTCATTCTGAATTTCTTTTTGAACAAGGAAGGTCGTATTTAATTTTCAGAAATGTAAAAAAAAATAATTTTTAAATCAATTTCAAAAAAATAAAAATAAATATGGATTGTCAATTAAATCAAATAGGAAGCAACATTCCACCATTAAAGGAGCCTCCTGATAAAAGCCAGTCTTCTGCTGGTGTTAGGGCTGGTGATCAAATTTGTGAAAATGTTAATGGGACCTAGAATGCTATGATAAATCGTATGCAGATTTTATGAAAAAATAATGGAACTGGGCAAAAAATGCTCCATGAAGCAGCATATTTTTCATCTATGGATTTCGATGGGGATGAGGTTACAAAAGAGTTGGAAGAATTTATTGAAATCAAGAACAAGAAACGGAAATTTGCTCATCCAGTTCAAGTTGATCTGCCCGATCTTGACTCTTTACAAAGAGGATTTACAAAAACTTAGGAGAAATTGAGCTCAAGTAGAACTGAACTCAGGAGAGTCAAGCGGCCCAGAGACATTCGAAACCTAAAGTTGAAAGTTACTGTCCACCTATTTTTATTCTGCTCTGAAAAAAAGAATGTGGTGCTACGTGGACACAAGACTGATATAGAAGACATCAAAAAGGAAATGGATTTTATACTGCCGAATACCGTGGACAAATTTCAAACGAAGTACTCAAGGAAAAATGGTATTGATACAGGACTATTTACGAATTTACTCATGTAAGGTATTTATTGCGTCAATACGTTTTATGGAAATCTCCCAAGGCAAACTCTAAAGAAGTTCAATGTTGGCGTTGCCCCCAATGGGGGCATTATGCAAGTAATTGTAATAGGCCGCAGGCTTGCGTTAAATGTGCTTAGAAGCACAGTCCAGGTGAGTGTAAGCTGGTATTTAACGAAAACTCGAGGCCGTTCTGCATTAATTGCAAATAGTTGGGTCATCTAGCCAATTGGCGGGGATGCCCCTACTTTTTAAAATGTTCCAGTCATGGAAGGGAAGTAATTAATGCCGCAAAAGAGAAAAATTTGTTAGCTGAACACAATGTGGCAAAAACATTAAATGGTACAAGTTTTATAAACTCAGGCAAAACTTGCCAACTGTTTTGTCAACTCTGAAAAAATTAATAGCAAAACTTACTGACGAAACTAAAGAGGTTTTCAATTAAAGGATACGTAGGGCAAGAGCACGTATTGAGATTGCTTTTGGTAAGAAAAACTTATTCTTTATGAATATACTTACATACATGAAAATAAAGTGTTTGCATTTATTTTTACAGGAATACTTACTTCCCGTTGGAGAATTTTAATGACGAGCATTTCCTTGTCACCGGAAAATGCAAAAAAGGTATACATATGCTTACTAGTTATGAAATAAATAAAACAAAAAAACATTTTTAATTGTCCAGATCGTACTAGCAACAGTAGTACTTCATAATTTTCTAAGATTTGACATAATCAATTCAACACTAACAGAGGAAAGCGACAGTAGTAACCTGAACAGTGTCAGTACACATGATTTGCATACAGCCAACACATCGAGACAGACAGCTCTTAACTTAAGATGCGATCTTTGCCATTATTTAAACTCATTTAAAACAAAAAAAGACGATTTAATAATTTAAAGACAATTAATATTTCATATTTTAATAAGGAACAGAATATTTAACCATAAATAAAGATAACATTTTCACTTTTTATAAATGATTCTTTGATTCACTAATTTTAAAACCTCACTTTTATTTGATTTATCCAACCTTTCTTTCAGCATTTCAAAAAAGTTGCAATATTTTTCTTTACTTGAAGGTTTTTGTGGCTCCTCATATTTTTTTCATGGCCATTAGCACATCTGTAAAAAGATCGTAGTTTTTTCTTTTTCTGGTTGGTTAGGTACTTAAACTCCCTGTTTGGCTGCTGCTATCATCAAGAAGGTGCTCCACACTTGAGTCAAATTCTTCAGACATATTGCCGATTGTACTGAAATAAAAAAACGACATTGTATTAATATTTCCACTTTTAAAAATATCAATAGTTTTTTACCTTGCATGCTCTATAGATTCTGCCAAAAAACTTAAACTCTCCATGTGCTTTCACGGAGCTCCAAACTTTTGCGAAGAACCCGAAGGAAGATCATCGGCCATTATTTTCTTCCTATATCCATCCCGCAAGCTTTTCCATTTTATTTTGCATTCTTTAACTATATAAATTAAAGATGGAATATACAAATTATTTCAAAGGAATCAAATTAAAAAAAATTATTTCAAATTTATTTGCTACGAATTTATTTGCCTTGCAATACTCTCCCATAACTTCTTCCTGTGCATGACGTATTTGTATTTGTACTCCAATTGTACCAATTCTATGATTTGTTCGCTCATATTCTAAATTAAAAAAGATATATAAAATAAGAAACGTATATATATATATATATAAGTTAACGCTGTCAACATTAAAAATATGTTCCCATAAAAAATGCTGACAACATGTCTGCAGTGCAGGTGCATTAGTTGCACAACTACACGCGCTGCAACCAAAAATGCTGACATCAAGAATACCAGCCATTCCCATGCTCTGCAACGTGACCGCTGAGGTTTAGTTTTTAAGCAAACAAAAATTGTAAAGTTAGTTTTAAAATGATCATAAAACAATAAAGTTGGCTTTTAAGCCAAAAAAATATTTTTTTAAAAAAACGAACTTATAATTCGTTAACTGGCGCCCAACTGCCGGTACGCGGTCGAAAAGTAAGGCCCTTAAGTAGTGCCACGCGAGTGTAGTGTAAAAAAAAACAACACGAGCAACTTTCAGAAGAAATTCTTAGTACCGCAACCGAACCCAGTGGAGAACTTCTATAGAAGGAAGCCACGCACCCACAAAGAGTGCGCACCGTTGGACCCCGAGTACCCGCCGAAAAGGAACAATCCAACACGCCGTGGGATGTTGCTGATCATAGCGTAGGCTAAGTCTATTTTATAAAATTCATTATTATATATATAAAAAATTTTTTTTTACACATATTATTGAGCTATCCAAATTAACAAAAGAAAACCAAGTGAGGAAATTTTAATTGAAATTTTTTAAACAAATTAAGCAATCAAAATATAAAAAAAAAAAAAAAAAAAAAATTTTAAAAATTCAAAAGTGTTATTTAAAGCCAATATATAAAAAAAAAGAGAAGAAAATTTATATTAAAGCAAAAATTTTAAAGAGAAAAAGATAAGGAAAACTTTTAAACGAAAAAGATTAATAAAACTAAAAAGTTCGGGTTTTGTTTCTTTGGTTTGAGATTTTCCGTTAATAAAACAAAAAAATAATAATAAAAATAAAGAAAAGAAAACGTTGACATCGCAGAAGGTTTTCGTTTTCTAAACGACGTGTATTAGCTTACATATGATTTTTTGAATAAAATAATTTCGAAATTACTTTTTAGCTAAAAAAAGTTCTATTTTATTTATCTTTCAATTACAAAGTAACTTTTTTACAAACTTTTATTAATCTTACTAACCGACAAGTTATAAAATCTAAAATGCAACAAAGTAACGTAATAAGACCACCAGTGTTAGGTACACAGGCACGATCAGGATCTCCTGTGCAACCAGAACCTAATATATCCGCACCCTCTAATGTCCGAAACGCGACCCCGGAATTTAGATCATTAATTAGGGAATTAATGTCCAGTATATTAGAGGTAGATGGACAAAATTTGTTCAGGGATATTCTTCACCCAAGACAACAGGTAATGACAGACCAAACAATTGACGAACGTTACCGTGACAATTTAACAGACATGGACACAACTTGCCTATTTGCCACAAACGAATTTACGACTGAAACAGGTAGGACCTCAATTTCTTCAACAACCCCAATATTTTAGCCCTCAAATTTGGCCGAATAGACAAATCGATAATCATCCTTTCAGAAACCCCCCACCAAGACCGGTACAACCAAAACCACCCACACCGATGGACATCGATCAATCGCATCAAACAAGGAACGTGAACTATATGAACAGACCGAATTTTAATTTTGCAGGAAAACGCCCCTTACCCACAAAATCTCAAGGAACTAAGATCATTTTTAGGCCTCTCGGGCTATTACCGTCGCTTCGTCAAAGATTACGCGAAGCTCGCCAAACCCCTAACGGCCCTTTTAAGAGGGGAGGATGGACGTGCGTCCAAGAATCAATCGGCGAAAAAACAAATCAGTCTTGACGAGGAAGCTACCAACGCATTCCAAAAAATTAAAAACGCCCTTACTTCTGAAGACGTCATGCTGACTTATCCCAATCTAAACAAGGAATTTGAACTTACAACGGATGCATCTAATTATGCGATAGGTGCAGTCCTATCACAGGATGATAGACCAATTACATTTATTTCTAGAACCCTTTCAAAATCAGAGGAAAATTATGCGGCGAATGAAAAAGAGATGCTAGCCATCATTTGGGCTCTAAAATCTCTTCGCAATTATCTTTATGGTTCAGCCAAAATTAAAATTTTTACAGACCATCAACCATTGACTTACGCGTTAAGCAGTAAAAATAATAATGGTAAGATGAAACGATGGAGAGTGATGCTTGAGGAGTATAATTACGAGTTGAGGTACAAACCAGGAAAAACAAACGTGGTTGCAGACGGATTATCTAGGACACCACAACAGATCAATTCTCTTACACCTACCCAACATAGTGACGAAAGCTCATCACAAAATCTGATCCCATATACTGACGCACCAATTAATGCCTTTAAAAATCAAATCTTTATAAATTCTGCAGAGACTTCATCATATCAATTTAAAATAATATTCCCAACATACCACAGACACCTTATTGCCGAACCAGAATACACGAATGAATCACTAATAAATCTACTCAGGCGTTATTTAAATCCTTCGGTCACAAATGCCATTATCACAGAAGATTCTATTCTAGGCAAAATTCAGACTATTTACCTTACATTTTAACCAGTACAGAATACGCTACACTAGAAATATAGTAAAAGATCTGACAGAACCAGCAGAACAAGAGTCCGCAATCATAATGGAACACAATAGAGCGCATAGAAGTGCAGCTGAAAATAAGGCCCAACTTTTAGAGAAATGCTACTTTCCGCAGATGAATGCAAAAATTAAGAAAATTGCTAAGCAATGTAAAATTTGTCAGGAAAACAAATACGAAAGGCATCCACCTAATCCCATCTTGAAGGCAACTCCTATTCCAGCCTACCCAGGCCACATTGTCCATCTTGATATTTACCACACAAATAATAAAATGTGTCTCACAGCCATAGATAAATTTTCAAAGTACGCTCAGGTCAGGTTAATAAAATCTAGAGCTACTGAAGATATAAAACAACCTCTACAAGAACTTCTTACAGCCTTTGGTATTCCCGAAAGAATAGTAATTGATAATGAGAAATCTCTAAATTCGGCCTCTATCATATTTATGTTAGAGAATCAATATGGTATAGAGATATTTAAGACGCCTCCATACGCTAGTTCAATTAATGGCCAGGTGGAACGGTTCCACTCCACTCTTACCGAAATACTGCGCTGCTCAAAAGCAGAAAATACTCACAGTAGTTTTGAAGAACTATTAAACAGGGCAATATGCAAATACAATTATTCGATCCACTCATCCACTAATAGGAAACCCATCGAAGCATTTTTTGGCAGGAAAGTTTATACTGACCCCTCGCTCATTGGAAAAGACAGACTCTATAATATTAAAAAACTAACTGAAAACAGGAAAAAGACCTTGCGTTCCATAATAAAAACAGGACGGAGATTAAAACATACTTGACCAACGACGTTATTTACGTAAAAATAAATAAACGATTAGGAAACAAACTTACACCCCGCTACAAAAAGGAAATTGTGTCTCAGGACAACGGAAATACTGTTATCACTCAATCCGGACGAACGGTACATAAACGTTATATTAAGACATAAGAACAGAACAATTTTTTCTAAATAATTTCTTTTTTTTATCTTTGTTAATAACTTAATAAGTTAATAACTGCTTAAGTTATGACTTATTTTTCTTCTATTTGTTTTATTTATATCTTTGACAGGATAATGCTAGAAGTAGACAAACAATTGGCAACCCTGTTGAAATTATATATTGCAAATAAGGAAAGGAATCTGGCAATACAGATATCCAAAATTAAAAAGATAGGGAAGATAATGTCCCGAAGGAATAAAAAAATTCGTATTAGAATTTAAAAACATTGTAATTAGTAATTAGAGAAAAAGAAACAAAATGTCGATTAATATGCCATAGGCGTACGACTATTTAAAAAGCATAAATAATCAATGAATGATTAACTATATAAAAGAATGACTAGTATAATGAAAATGTCGACTAATATGCCATAGGCGTACGACTTATAAAAACATAAATAATAAATAAATGATTAACTAAATAAAAGAATGATTAGTATAATAGGAAAGTCGATTAATATGCCATAGGCGTACGACTATTTAAAAAGCATAAATAATCAATGAATGATTAACTATATAAAAGAATGACTAGTATAATAGAAATGTCGATTAATATGCCATAGGCGTACGACTGCGTAAAGTATAAATAACAGAATAATAATGAAAACTAAATGAAAAGAAACCTCTACTAAATAAAATAGAAGAAAAGTATTAGATTTAAGAATAAAAATGTCATAAGCAAAGTACTTATTAGAATACAACCATTTACATTTTACCAATACCTTTTCAGTCTCCTAGCCTGCATAGCTCATGCAGAAATTCAAATCCATGACTACTCATCGTCCCATTTAATCACCATAGATAATGGCTACTCTAAAATAAAGGACGGTACCCTTAATTTCATCCATGTCATAGACACTTTAGCGTACAGAAACCTTTTACAAAATATAACAGACGCAATAACCGATACATTGCCACCCGGAAATCCTATGTATCCTATCCTACAGCACGAGGCCCAACAAGCTGTTGAATTGTTGGAAATCGTCGAACCCGTCCAACATCCTAGATCTAAAAGATCCTTAGACATACTAGGAACTGCCTGGAAATATCTAGCAGGAAGTCCTGACCATAACGACCTTAACATTATTAACATTAATTTAAACCAACTAACAGCCAACAATAACAAACAAGTTTATATAAATAATGCTTTAAATAACAGAGTGAATAATTTAACCAAAATTACCAATGATATATTAAATGTAATAAAAAGAGATGATACTATTGATAACGGAATAGCTCTTAGTTTACAAAGCAAAGTAAGAATGATAAAAGAAGAAATAATAAATATTAAGTATGCCATACAATGGGCTAGGTTAGGAATTGTAAATTCAGTTATATTAAATAACAAAGAGATAGAAGTAACAGTTAAAGAGTTAAAAAAAGAAAATATGCTATTTAACACGGTTGAAGAAGCCTTAGAATTAGCAGATGTTAGTGTGTTAAGCAATTCCTCAACAATTCTCTATATTGTAAAAATACCCTTGACTACAAAAGAAATTTATAATAACTATATAATTAAAGCAGTAATGAAAAATAATGTAATAATCAATTTAAAATATAATAATATCCTGAAAAATAGAGAAATTATATATGGAATAAAAAACGGTTGTAAACAATATATATGTAAGCAAGATGAATTAATAGATTTAAGAAATGATTTTTGTATACCTAATTTAGTTAAAAGCCTCAATTCCTCGTGTCACATGATCAACAGCCACCATGTCCCAAGAATGGAACTAATTACAGCAGGAATACTCTTTCTAAATGAATTTCAAGGCAACATAACTGTAGACAACAATGTGCGCGCCGTGAACGGCACTTACATAATAAATTTTAAAAACTCAACGATAGCAGTAAATGGGAAAACTTACAAAAATTTCGAAGCACCTCCACTAAAAGTAATGCCAGCAATAGCTCAGCCAACACCAATAGAAGAGAGCCGAGCTAGAATCCTGTCGCTAGAAGCACTCAGCGAGCTCCACATAAACAACACCCAAGAAATCCAATCCTTAAGAGCGGAAAATATGATAAATAGGTTTTCTGTGGAATAACCCTCGTTGTACTTATGATTTTTGCAATAAGAATAATTAAATGTCTCCTTAAGACGAAGACAAGGCATACAGTGGAACAAACTACAGAAGCCACTGTGGAAGCCAGCCGTCACCTGGAAATCCCTATTAAATCCCCGGCACCAACAATAAGAAGCTTTCGAGTTTTCCAGACGCTCGAGGGCGATCGTTCCTAAGAGGGGAGGAGTTAACGCTGTCAACATTAAAAATATGTTCCCATAAAAAATGCTGACAACATGTCTGCAGTGCAGGTGCATTAGTTGCACAACTACACGCGCTGCAACCAAAAATGCTGACATCAAGAATACCAGCCATTCACATGCTCTGCAACGTGACCGCTGAGGTTTAGTTTTTAAGCAAACAAAAATTGTAAAGTTAGTTTTAAAATGATCATAAAACAATAAAGTTGGCTTTTAAGCCAAAAAAATATTTTTTTAAAAAAACGAACTTATAATTCGTTAACTTATATATATATATATATATATATATATATATATATATATATATATATATATATATATATATATATATATATATATATATATATATATAAATATATATATATATATATATATATATATATATATATATATATATATATATATATATATATATATATATATATATATGTATATATATATATATATATATATACTTATATATATATATATATATATATATATATATATATATATATATATACATATATATATATATATATATATATAAAGGGTGGTTAAATTTCAAGGGCCGATGTTGATTTTGAATAAAACACAAACTATTTAGGAAATTATTGTAATTTTATTTTATTATGATATATTGGTATTATTCAATTATGTATGGAACAAAATATCGGCCAAATGGGCGCCGCGACTACGGCGGCACACCTCCATCCGATGGTCCAAATTTTCGATGACCCTGAGGCATAATGGAGGTTCTATGCCGTTAATGTGCCGAACTATCTCATCCTTTAGCTGTTGAATTGTTGCTGGCTTATCGACGTAAACCTTTTCTTTCAAATAACCCCAAAGAAAAAAGTCCAACGGTGTCAAATCACATGATCTTGGCTGCCAATTGACATCGCCATTACGTGAGATAACACGGCCATTGAATTTGTTGCGCAAAAGAGCAATTGTTTCATTAGCTGTGTGGCAAGTGGCACCGTCCTGCTGAAACCACATATCGCCTACATCCATTTTTTTTTATTCGGGCCATAAAAAGTTCGTTATCATCTCACGATAGCGAACACCATTCACAGTAACTGCCTGACCGCCCTCATTTTGGAAAAAATACGGCCCGATGATGCCGCCTGCACATAAACCGCACCAAACAGTCACTCTTTGTGGGTGCATTGGTTTTTCGACAGTCACTCTTGGATTCTCATTTGCCCAAATGTGGCAATTCTGTTTATTGACGAATCCACTGAGGTGAAAATGTGCCTCATCTCTGAAGATGATTTTCTTCGAAAATTGATCATCATTTTCATAATAAGTCTGTAGTGCAATTCACTAACTTTTAACGATTTTAAAAGAGCATAACTTAACGCGAGCTGTTGTGGTTTGCACTAACGCTTATGTGATTCAATAACTTACTCTTAACACCTCCGGTTGTATGTTAAAAAAATTTGAAATAATGTGGCAGCTTTGTTAAAAATAAAGAAAACCACAAAGAGGAACAGAAAAAAAACAAACAACTTTGCAAATAATTCCATGTTTAGGGTAAGTAAAACTATTTATGTGTTTATTATTTAAAATATTTTCTGATAAATAAGATAAGTTCTCACATAGAACACGCTGACCGACTGTTGGAGTCTTCCGACAAGTCGTAAGATAAATACAGTGGAGTTATTCTAGTAGAAATTTTAACGACATTGTTGTTAAGAAAAACACCACAAAAATAATTGGTGTTTAGTTAACGCTAATCAGTCAGGATATAAAAACAGCTGATTTAAAACGAAGGCAAATAGTGTTAAAAACTGTAATAGAATCAAGAAAACACCAACGCTAGTGTTAATTTCTCTAAACGAATTTTATTAGCGTTAAAACAGGTTAGTGAATCGCACTACTGGATAACTTTAACACGTTGTTGGATTGTGTATCTCTCCATTGTTCAAATTGAGTAAGTCTGAAATAGAGAAATTTCAAATAAAATTCGGAAAAACACTTGGCGTTTAGGTGTGGTTCACATTCAACATCGGCCCTTGAAATTTAAATTTATATATATATATATATATATATATATATATATATATATATATATATATATATATATATATATATATATATATATATATATATATATATATATATATATATATATATATATATATATATATATATATATATATATATATATATATATATATATATATATATATATATATATATATATATATATATATATACAGTACTGGACAATTCAATGGAAACTTTTCTAAACATTTATTTATTTATTTTGAGAAGTCGAAAATCAAAAATTATTTCTAAAGAAACTTGACAAGTATTTTAGAATTTCATTTTATAGATTCTTTTTGATATATATATATTTTTTTTTTTAACTTCATTATTTTATTTATTGAATCTACATAAAAAAACTGTAATGACAATAAGTATTAAAATCTTAATACTAAAAAAAAATTGTGATTAAAGTCCTGCCAGTGCTGGACGAAAATTTATTTTTATGCGAATATTATTTCAGAATTCAGTCATCTGTTTAGAGCTCTAATGGTAGCTAAAGTATCCCGCCTTCTCAGACGGGTATGACCACCAAAATTAAGAATATTAGCTGCAAGAGGATTTGGATGGAATTCAAGTTTGTTAATATACCTTGTCGCGTACTTCATTTTCACAAAAGGTACGTTCAGATCTGCGTGGATTCGTGAGTTTTTAACGTACCATGGAGCATCTGTAATTCTACGGAGAATTCTATTTTGACTTCTTTGAATTTTCTCAATGTTGGATGCCGAGGCTGTGCCCCATAATTGAATCCCATAGCACCATATTGGCTTTAGAATCGAGTTGTACAGCAAAAGTTTACAATCAAGCTTCAAGGTCAAATTTCTGCCTAGTAGCCAGTTAATTTGCACTGCTTTCAATTTCATCTGCGTTACTTTTGCCTCGATGTGCGACTTCCATGTTAGTCTACGGTCAAGATGAATTCCGAGGTATTTGACTTCACTGTGTTGAGGTATTACTTTATTGTTAATAGTAATGGGTGAGCATGTTCCTAGACGCAGTGCGAATGTAACATGGACACACTTTTGTTCATTAACCTTGATTTTCCAAAGCTTCAGCCATTTCTCTAGTTTGTCGATATGTTCCTGTAAATTTATTGATGCTTGCTGGTGGTTACTATGTATGCTAAGGAATGCTGTATCATCTGCAAATGTTGAAGTGTGAACGTTGGTGCTTGTTGGCATGTCAGATGCGTAGATCAAATATAAGATAGGCCCTAATATGCTGCCTTGGGGAACTCCTGCTTCAATAGACTGAGCGGGGCTTATGAAATCGCCTTCTTTTACTATAAATTGGCGACAATATAAATAGCTTTCCAAAAGGTTATGTATGTTTGCAGGTAAGTTAAACTTTATTTTATGCATTAAGCCATCGTGCCACACTTTATCAAAAGCCTGTGAGACGTCGATGAATAAGGCAGAGCAATATTTTTTATCTTCAAATGCCTTTCTTATGACGTTAACTAACCTGTGTGTTTGCTCAATGGTGCCATGTTTCGCTCTAAAACCAAATTGGTGATCAGGAATACATTCAACCTTATGAAGCTTCGTCTTTAGCAATTTTTCGAAAAGTTTTGATATTGTTGACAATAGACTTATTGGACGGTATGATTCTACTTTCGTGTGATCCTTCCCTGGCTTAGGAACCATTGTTATCATGGACACCTTCCACTCTGCAGGGTAATACTCAAGCCGTAAAATAGCATTAAAAATAAAAAGAACAATTCTTTTAGCTACACGAGGCAGCTCTACGAGCATTTTGTTGCTGATTTTATCCATACCTGGAGCTTTTTTAAGGTTTAGATTGCCAATAGCATTTTCAATTTCTTGGAAATTGAATCTTAAAGGCACAGAAGGTCTACTAACGATAGGTGGCAGCTCATTTCCATTGTCAGACCTATTTGTGGTAAAAACGTTTTTCAAATGGTTAACAAATAAATTACCCTTTTCTGAGTCATCTCTAGCCCAGTCACCAGACGGTTCTCTCAAGGGCGGCTTACCTCTAACTGGCCTTTTTAAACCTTTAGTCGCCCGCCATAAAGAATAGTCGCACTGAGGAGTACCATCCAGACTTTCTAAATACGTTTGTAGAGAAGCCGTTTTTTGGTTTCCAAGCAAACTTCTTAGTTGATTTGTGCACTCACGTAGCCTTGTTTTTAGCTGCGGAGACCTGCGAAGTTGCCACTCTCGTCGAACTCTTCTTTTTTCTAACACAAGTTGCTCGATTTCTGAAGAACATGTTCTATTTTTAATGTTTCTGCGTGTTAAATAAACGCTAGAACCAAGATCAATGGCTTGTTTAAGGTTTTCGCTAAAGTTGCTTAGAGACGCATTAATATCTTCAGGAGTTCTTAAAACAATATTCACAGTGCAGTGGGTACTCAAAAGTTTTTTATATTTTAGCCAATTCACTCGGGTAACAGTCCTATGCAAATTGTTAATCGGGGACCAAGTCTCCTGGGGAAGGCGTACTGAAATAATAGTAGGTGAATGATCCGATGACGAGTCTAACGAAGGCTCAGCTTGCATCCATTCCACAGGGAACCCCTTTACCACTCCAAAATCAATCACATCGGGAATCTTTCGTCGGTCTGTTGGCCAGTAAGTGGGATGTCCGCTTGATATTACGTCTAAGCCCATTTTAGAAATTGTATCAAAAAGCACCCGACCCTTCGGGGTGATTAAACGTGAGCCCCAAAAAGTGTGTTTTGCGTTGTAATCTCCAGCTGCTACAAAACGAGGTCCTAATGAGGTGAAAAAACTTGAATATTGTGATTCTGTTACTGAGAATCGAGGCGGCAAATAAATCGATGAGATAACCAATTTGTAATGAAAATTTTCCACACAGATATTAGTTGCTTGAAGATAGTCCTCACATGTGTCGTTCAACAAAAAATGCTTTATCCTAGATTTTATCAAGATTGCGGAACCCCCACAAGCTCTTCCACGGGGGTCTTTAGTATCGTATAGTACGTAGCCGTTAATTTTGAAGAAGCTTATTGACGTCAAGTGAGTTTCTGCAATCATCATTATATCGATCTGCTTATCCATCAGGAAGTATTCGAGTTCATTTTTGTGTTGGCGGATGCCGTTTGCGTTCCAGAAACATATTTTTAACCAAATCATTTTCTCGAAATTACCTGCAAAATGGTGGATTGCATTTTCACAATTTCCTGCATCATCGTCATCATAGACGACGTAAAAGTGTTTATAGTTTGAATAAGGGTCTGTATTGTTGCCTCAAGGTTACTGAAATTTTGATCGGGCGGTTGAGATATAGATTGTTGATTCGGGTTTGCGAATGTAGACTTAACTACATTGGCATAAGAAATTTGTTTTTGATTTTGAACAGTTATGTCGGTGGTTGACTGTCCTGTCGGAGGAAAAGAATTATTAGAAAAAATTTGAGTCTGCTGTGGTGGCTTAGAAGCAATTATTGGTTTATTGTTCATTGAGCGCTTGAGGTGGGTGTAGACGGAGCAACCTCTATAATTAGCTGTGTGGTTTTCACCGCAATTAATGGAATTTTTTATTTTTGGGTCGAATTTCGGCTTATTGCATTGTGCTGTACCATGGAGTTCTCCACACAGAACACAAACTGTAGGCAACTTGCAGTACGCTTTAGTGTGGCCAAATTCTTGGCAGTTGTGGCACTGTACGGGTCCTAAGCGCTTATGCGGTTCCTCTACGGTTACTTTTCGATGTAAAAGGAATTTTGCACTGTATATTGGATGAACTTCATTTTTCTTTAAAGTCACATCTTCTGGCTCTAATTCAACCCTAAACATTGGTTGAGGGATCTTTTCACGATTTCTGATGTTTAACACATTTTTTACTTTGAATCCCTTGTCTGTCAAACCGGTCTTAACCTCATCAGTGTCTACGCAAGGGTCAATCCCTTTTATTACGACTTGAAGACCTTTAGCGCTTTTAAGCTGATAAGTATAAAAAGCTTTTTTTTCTTTTTCAAAATCGTTAGACAGTTTTCGATAGTCATTTTCATCGTTAACCTGAATTTTAGTTTCGTTAATGTTACCGTGCTTGATGGAGGTAACGTTAAATGTATTTTCTCCGATTACTTAAACAATTTTTCTTACCAGTTCATTGGAGGCAGATTCCCTTAAATAAATTGGTGGTGGTTTAAACGATTTTTTTGACGATCCTGTTGGCTCATCCGTTTGTAGAATAGAAAATCTGTTTTGATTGGTTGGTCTAGCGGATTCGGCATCTTTAGAAATTTTTGATTTGGATGCAATTTGAGGAGATTTAGGGCTTCGCTGACGTTTGGTGATGGTGATATACCTATCCATGCCTACTTGCGTTTTTTGTTTATTGGCATTAGTTAGAGTAGAAGATCTTTTATCTTCTGTTGTAACATCTACTTATGTTAGGCGAGCCGGAACAGGAGCGGATTTTATCTCTTGTAGAAAGAAAATTGTCCAATGATTGCCTTATAGATTCTTCTTCAGAAGTCCATTTATTTTTGCTGGTGGCGCTAGGCTCTTTTTCAGAATTATTTCTGATGGGATTACTCATACAGAAAACAAAAACTTTAATGTATATTTTTTTGGTATGGGTAGGTAATCTTCACGCACAATTACAACAATAACAATGCGCTGCCACCGCACTTGTTTTATTGAAATTGATTTTATTGTTTAGTTACTGAAATGTGAGGAATTTATTTTCCCGTTGTTTTTTTAAAATAATTTGTTATTGTTTTTACAATTTATTACAATATATTATTGTTTATATGTAAGTTTAAAAATTAGTGAGCACAATGATTTTTTTGTTTGTTTGTTTGTTTTTTTTTTTTTTTTTTTGTTCACTGTTTAATTATACGACTGTGCGGTTGGAGAGTCACAGAGTGAATGATATATAAACAAAAAAATAATAACATAAAAATAACGTAGTTCTAAAATTATAAAGAAAAATTAAAAGTATAAAATTTTTGGGGTTCGACAAAACAATGGAAACTTTTACACTTCTGCACGAAAGATGACTAAAGCAAAATGTATTGATGAAAAAACGAGGCAAAATGCATAATAATTTACCGTTATTTTTTAAATTACTTTCTTGCCAGCTTCTTTTTTCAAATATTTTAAACACAAGAATCTTGAATACATAATTAGTAAAAATGGCTAGAGTCAAGATAAGTGAAGATTTAAAAATAAAAATAATAAATGATTTTAATGCTGGATTAAAACAAAAAACTATTTGTGAACCAAACTTCAACATAAGCGGTCCACATTTAAGTTGAAGCTAGCGTTAAAGTTAGTGTTTTATGTCAAGTGGAGACCGCACATTAGGCGCAACAAAATAGTGAGATTTATAGTTAAATACATCTGGCAAGGTCTTACTAAA
The DNA here is from genome assembly GCA_914767995.1 of Thecocarcelia acutangulata. Lineage (NCBI taxonomy): Eukaryota > Metazoa > Arthropoda > Insecta > Diptera > Tachinidae > Thecocarcelia > Thecocarcelia acutangulata. Next base: position 54,580,830 of record OU612096.1, on the reverse strand, counting down.
CTAACGGTTCATTTTCATAAAGCGTTGCATCGAGTAGTCGTGTTAAAGTGAAAATTTTTTGTAATAAAAGTAGTACTTTGTTTAAAACTTATTGTATATTCGAACACTTTTGTTAAGGTAAGTTTAAAAAATATTTTTTTTATAAGTGATATGAAATCGTATGTACTAAGTATATGTACAAGTGTGTAGATAATTTGAAAAACGTATGTTTTTGTAGGTTAAAATTGTGTTCTCTGCACTCAGGAAAGCTTTTTTTGAAGAATTTGCTTGAAGTTTCCTCCCAAACAAAATTTTTGTTAAGGTAAGTTTAAAGCATTTTTGCGATATTTGAACATAATTTTTATGAACCTATCATTTTTAGGTTATAATCCTACCTCTTCATATTAGGCTCATCATTTATGTAAATAAAAGTAAGTATATTACATTAATTTCTAAAATGTAAGACAACAAAACAGTTTAAAAAACTATTCTATTCCAGATGTACTCTCTTGTGAAGTTTCACAATGAGACATGTTCCGTAGTGCTGTCCAAGAAGGTACAACACATTAATAAAAAAATATGTATAGTAAATTGCAATGGCGGCAAATATTCAGCATTTTTCATTAAAAAAAGCGGTAAGTAAAATTTAAAATTATTTGATAATTTTTAATAGAAAAAACAAAAAAACTTGTTTTTAAGTTTGAAAAGCATTATTAGCAAATTTTTAAATTATAATTATTATTAAAATAATGGTATACATATAGCTCATTTATTGCAACATAGTCATATCTCATATTACGAGTTAACAGTGCAGAATTGTTAATAGTATTACTTTTTACATTGTGCCAAAAATTTACAGCCAGTTTACCAATTTCGAAAGAAAATGAATGCGAAAGAAAGCCAGTCACTCACATTCGAATCAATTTGGGTTTGTCTATCTCACTATTATTCGTTCGCATATTCTTATGTATTTGCATTGAATTTTGACAGATCGTTCGCATAAAAAAAAGATAGACGAACCCAAATCAATTTTCTTTCGCTTAGATTGCGAACGCAAGTACGCTGTCGAGATTGGTAAACTGGTTGTTATTAAAATTACTTTTAAACTGTTTCCTTTAGGAGATATTTTTTTAATTTCGAAAGAAAATGAATGCGAAAGAAAGCCAGTCACTCACATTCGAATCAATTTGGGTTTGTCTATCTCACTATTATTCGTTCGCATATTCTTATGTATTTGCATTGAATTTTGACAGATCGTTCGCATAAAAAAAAGATAGACGAACCCAAATCAATTTTCTTTCGCTTAGATTGCGAACGCAAGTACGCTGTCGAGATTGGTAAACTGGTTGTTATTAAAATTACTTTTAAACTGTTTCCTTTAGGAGATATTTTTTTAAAAATTTCTTCTAAGACTTGTATGGAAACTAAAAATTTGAAATGTTTTTCTCTAGAAACAAGCTTTTTTTTTAATTATGACTATGTTGCAATAAAGGAGCGATATGTAGTTAAAGGTTTGCGAATATTTTTCAAATGTTACCAAGTCTACTGATCATTACATGCAGTCTTCACCTAATTTGAAACGCAGTTAAAACATTAAGTCAAAACTTGCCGTTTAAATATCTGTCAAAGTCGGCGTACACGTAGTGATAGTAAAAATATAAAAATGGCGAATAACAACTACAAATGTTGTGAATTTAAGTTATAACACAGTTTCCAAATGAAATGTTTTAACAACCAAGTTATAACTTTAACCAAACTTCAACATGAGCGGTCCACATTTCACTTTAACTTGAAGTTAGCGCTAAAGTTAGTGTTTTCATGTCAGGTGGAGACCGCACTTTAGGATGGCTTCAATGAAATGTCGATAGCTAGGAAAAATAAAAAAACTGAATAAAGTTTTCGATTGGCTTATTTATTAATGCTATATAATAAGAATGAAATATTTGGTTTTAAGTTTTGGTTTTTACTTTTTAATACTTTTAGAATACAAATAGTGACAACCAATTGTGGTAGTTCATTTGTATATAAGTTGTTAAGAAAAGTAAAAACGGATGAAAAGGAAAATACTTGTTTTTAATTTTGGAAATAATTATTAGCAAATTTTTAAGTACCATTGTTTTTAAAAGCAATGGTATACAAATGTAGCTATAAACTTTGAAGTATTTTTCAAATGTTTCCAAATCTACTGATCATTAAGGTGGCTCCAATGAAATGTCGACAACTAGGAAAAATTTTTTTTTTTTTTTTTTTTTTTTTTTTTTTGTCATTCATTTATTTATTGAATCTTCAAAATATGAACTAACAATAAGTATTCAAATCTTAATACTAAATACAAAAGTTATTTAAGTCCAGCCACTGCTAGACAAAATAGTTTCATTTCGCGCGAATAATATCGGTAGAATCACCTATTTAACGTTCTGATGGTGGCCAGGGTATCCCTTCTTCTCAACCGAGAGTGGCCGCCAAAATTAAGTATGTTGCGTGCAAGAGGATTTGGGTGAAGTTCCAGTTTACTGATATACCTTGTGGCATACTTAGAGAACTCGTCAGTTACCAGCGGAACACACAGATCGTTGTGAATTCGTGAGTTTCTTACGTACCATGGAGCTGCAGTAATCGTACGAAGAATTTGGTTTTGTCGTCTTTGAATTTTTTCAATGTTAGATGTTGAGGCGGTTCCCCATAATTGAACTCCATAGCACCATATAGGCTTTAAAATTGCGTTATATAACAAAAGTTTGCAGTCCAACTTCAATGTCGAATTTCTGCCCATAAGCCAATTTAGTTGCGCTGCTTTTAATTTCAACTGAGTGACTTTTGCATCAATGTGAGGCTTCCACGTTAGCCTACGGTCGAGGTAAATACCAAGGTATTTAACTTCATTATGCTGCGGAATAGGTGTATTGTTAATTTGGAGAGCCGAACATGTTTGCTTACGCAGTATGAATGTAACGTGGGTACATTTTTGTTCATTAACTTTTATTTTCCAAAGTTTCAACCATTTCTCTAATATTGAAATATACTGCTGCAAATTTCGTGAAGCTTCTTGATGGTTTACATGAACGCTAAGAAAAGCTGTGTCATCTGCAAAAGTTGAAGTATGGATTTCGGATCTCGTTGGCATGTCAGATGCGTAAATCAAATATAGAGTGGGTCCTAGGATGCTACCTTGGGGAACTCCTGCTCCGATTGACTGTGAGAGACTTGTAAAGTCACCTTCTTTGATAACAAATTTCCGCTCGTATAAGTAGCTTTCCAGAAGCTTGTGAGTGTTTGCCGGCAAGTTCAACTTTATTTTGTGCATCAGTCCGTCGTGCCACACTTTATCAAACGCTTGGGAAATGTCGATGAATAGAGCTGAACAGTACTTTTTGTCTTCAAAAGTCTGTCTTATGACATTGACTAGCCTATGTGTTTGTTCTATGGTGTTATGTTTAGCCCGAAAGCCAAATTGATGATCAGGGATACATCCCACATCATTAAGTATTGGAGACAACTTCGCCATTAACAATTTTTCGAACAGTTTTGAAATTGTTGGTAGTAGACTTATTGGTCTATATGACTCTACTTTAGTCGGATCCTTCACTGGCTTGGGTATCATAGTAATCATAGAGACCTTCCACTCTGCAGGATAATACTCAAGGCGTAAAATAGCGTTAAAAATAAAAAGTAGAACTCTTCTAGCTACACGAGGTAACTGTTCAAGCATTTTACCAGTAATTTGATCTATACCTGGAGCTTTCCTGGGGTTTATGTTATTGATAACGTTTTCGACATCTTGAAAGTTAAGTCTCAAAGACACAGGCTGTCTAACAGCATACGGCGGAAATTCTACTGCAGCATCCGCTGAATCATTTGTCGTAAAAACATTTCTCAAATGATCAACGTACACCATCCCCTTTTCGGAATCGCTTCGTGCCCAGTCGCCAGTTGAAGTTCGCAAAGGTGGCTTACCTATTACGGGTCTTTTCAGACCTTTTGTCGCTTTCCACAGAGAATAGTCAGATTGCGGGGTACCATCCAAGCTTTCCAAATATGTTTTAAGGGAAGATATTCTCTGGATTTCAAGCAGATTTCTTAGTCGAGTTACGCATTCCCGTAGCCTAGTTTTAAGCTGGGAAGACCTGCGAGTTTGCCACTCTCTTCTAACTCTTCTTTTTTCTGACAGAAGTTGTTCAATTTCAGCCGAATAAGTTCTATTGTTCTCATTTCTGTGTCTTATATGACTAGTGGTAGCATGCTGTACGGCCAGTTTGAGGTTTTCAGAAAAATCGTTAATTGACGCATCAATATCCTCAGGTGTTCTCAAGGCGATATTTTCACTACAATGTGTACTCAAAAATTTTTTGTATTTTAGCCAATTAACTCTATTGACGGTCAACGGGGAGCCAATCTCTTGGGGGAACGAAACAGAGATTATAGTGGGTGAGTGATCTGATGACAAATCCAATGAAGGCTCCACTTGCATCCACTCTGAAGGAAAATTTTTCGCAACTCCAAAATCTATAACATCAGGGATCTTTCGTCGGTCTGACGGCCAATAAGTGGGGTGTCCGCTTGAAACCACATCTAAGCCCATTTTGGAAACGGTATCAAAAAGCACACGGCCTTTCGAGGTAATTAAACGTGATCCCCAAAAAGTGTGTTTAGCGTTATAGTCGCCGGCCGCTAAAAATCGAGAACCAAGCGATTTGAAAAAATTTGAATATTGGCTTTCTGTTATTGAAAATCGTGGTGGTGAGTAAATCGAGGATATAACGATTTTTTCATGAAAATAATCAAGGCATATATTTGTAGCTTGGAGATATTCCTCACGTGTCCCGTTCATTAGATAATGCTTAATTCTGGTCTTTATCAAAATTGCCGAACCGCCGCAAGATCTTCCACGGGGATATTTTGTGTCATATAATGTGTAGCCATTAATTTTGAAATAACTGTTGGTTGTCAAATGGGTTTCAGCAATCATCATTATATCGATCTGCTTTTCCATAAGGAAGTGCTCAAGTTCATTTTTATGTTGGCGAATGCCGTTTGCGTTCCAGAAACATATTTTTAACCAATTCATTTTGTTAAAATTGCCTGCAAAATGGTGGATTGCATTTTCAGCATTTCCTGCATCATGTTTGTCATGGACACCGTAAATGTATTTATAGATTGAACAAGAGTCTGCAGAGTTGCCTCAAGATTGCTAAAATGTTGGTCGGAGTTTTGAGGCTTGGGCTCCTGATTCAAATTTGGTTTATCGGATTTTACCACATTCGCATAAGAAATTTGTTGGGGGTTTTGCACGTGTATATGGCTGGTTGGCTGGCGTACCTGGGGAAAATTGGTTGTTGAAATGGTGTTTGACTGCTGGGGTGGCATATTTAAATTCAATGGCTTATTTGTCATTGACCGCTTAAAATGAGTATAGACAGGGCAACCTCTATAATTTGCAGTGTGGTTACCTCCACAGTTACTGCATTTTTTAACACTTGCGTCGGCCTTTGGCTTATTGCACTGAGTTGTGCGGTAAAGTTCGCCACATACAACACAAACAGCGGGCAACTTACAGTAAGCCTTTGTGTGGCCAAATTCTTGGCAGTTTAGGCACTGAACGGGTCCTGAACGCTTATGTGGCTCCTCAACGGTAACCTTACGATGCAGAAGAAATTTAAGGTTATAAATAGGGTGAATTTCACCTTTTTTCAGGACAACATCCCTGGGTTCTAGTTCAACCCTAAACATGGGTTGAGGGATCTTTTCACGGTTCCTGATATTTACTACGGTTTTTATTTTAAAACCTTTATCTTCCAATCCGGTTTTAACGTCATCAATATCTACGCAAGGGTCAATACCTTTAATAACAACCTGAAGGCCTTTAGCACTTTTAAGTTGATAAGTATAAAAAGATCTTTTTTCTTTTTCCAGAGCGGCAGAAAGTTTTCGGTAATCATTTTCGCAGTTGACTTGGATTTTTGTTTCACTTATTTGTCCGTGCTTCACTGATGTTACGTTGAAGGTGTCTTTACCAATTGCCGAAATAAGTGTTTTTACCAACTCATTAGATGTAGGTTCTCTCAAGTATATTGGTGGCGGTTTAAATGTTTTTTTTGATGCAGTTGGCTCGTCAGTCTGAAGGATAGCAAACCTATTACTATCCGTTGTCGCAGAGGTAATATCGCCCTTAGACATTTTTGGTTGCGATGCTATTTGCGCGGATTTAGGGCTTCGCTGACGTTTAACCACGGTTATATACCTATCCATACCCACTTGAGTTTTCGGTTTATCAACAATAGCTAAACTGGAAGATGGTATGTCATCTGTTGTAACAGCAATGTTTGGCGAACACGAACGCGTGCGTTTTTTATCTCTTAGAGACAGAAGATTATCCAATGATTTTTTAAGTGATTCTTCCTCAGATATCCAGAGGTTTTTTCTAGTGGAGCTAAGCTCCAACTAGGAAAAATAAAAAACAAGCTGAATATAGTTTTCGATTGGCTTATTTATTAGTGCATACTAATAACCTAAATAATAAGAATGAAATATTTTAACTTTTGGTTTTTACTTTTTAATACTTTTAAAATACTAATAGTGACAACCAATTGTGGTAGTCTATTTGTATCATGGTACAATAACATACAGGTGGTGACGAAGCGGTGGCCGACAATTTTTTTTTTCTGTGATGATAAGTATCAGAAGTTGTTTATATTGTGCGCACTCATTTTTTATTACTGTTTATAAATTAAGAGTTTTTGAAAAAAAAAAAATGTGCCAATAATACTTTTTAAACACGAAAAAAGAGCTTCAAACACAACAGACAGCTGTTTCTTGATCTTTATTTATATGTTGAATTTAATGGGCGTGTTTTAAATGCAAAAACTTATTTAAAAATTATTTGTAAAATAAAAACACCAAGAAAAATATGTTTGTTTTTTTTTTATATTTCCTTTGACAGTTATCGACAGAAAGCAACAATAAAAAGCCACGTTGTTTTTTTTATTGTTGGCTTGTTGTAGTTCCGCTTTTACCTGTTATATTATTGTACCATGATTTGCATAAAAGTTGGTCAGAAAAGTAAAAACATTTGGAAAGGAAAATACTTGTTTTTAAATTTTGAAAATTATTATTATTAAATTTTTAAGTTGCCATTTTTCTAAAAACAATGGTATATATGTAGTGAAAATAAAACATTTTTTTTTTTTTTTTTATTTATCTTTATTTAAATTTACAATCTATCTTAATTTAAGATAATAAGCAAACTTGATGGAGATTAAATTCACATTGATAATTGTACTCTCTGAAGTACAATTATAAGTTATTAATCATTACAATTATATAACAATTAATATTTATTTTTAACAATAAGCATACATACAAAAGAATAATATATTAAAATTTTGGTAAAAATTTAAACTATTAATAACATTTAAGAATATACTACAAAATAATACATTTAAAAAAAAAAAAAATAAAACATGATTCATTATTTGAGTTTAACTAGAAATAAGTATAAAAACTTTTTTTACTTAGATGATAAGTCACATCTGCAAGAACTCAAAAAAAAAAAATTGAAGTTTCAAGCCACAAAAAAATACAATACAATTGCATTTGCCTTGCGATGACAGTGATTCTTCCTACTCTTCAGTTAAAACTAATCACAAAATATATTCTAATGAAGAGAAAAGCGATGAAGATTCAGAAAATAGTACAACAAATAATTCTGTGTATAAACAGCCCCAATCTTCAGAAATGCTTTGTAACAACAATCCTTCAGACTCTTTCCAATCAGTCGACGAAAAAATATTATCTTCCAATGAAGAGAACAGAGAAGAAGTACCACAAAATATGACAAAGTCCAATTCCGAATGTGGACAGCCTCAATATTTTTCTTGCAAGAGTAAACTAGTTAATTTGTTTGAAAATAGTCCATCTTATAAGGATTCGCAAGAAAAAACCAAACAAATCAGCTTAGCGTCGAATAATCTCTTATTGACTGCAGACACTAGTCAGAACAACTTTTCAACTGAAAACAAAGAAAAAATTTTTTGCAAACCACGAAGGGTTAACGAAGCAATTGAGTCAGTAACGCTTCAAAAAGAAATACAGAAAGCTTTTGTAAATACAAATATTGATGTACCAACAAAATTTAACAAAGAAATTTCAAAAAATTATCAATCATCTACAAAACAGCAGAATGTGTCAAATGAATAAAGCACTAGCTCTTCAAACACTAGCGCTTTACATGTTGAAAGAGATAAAGATAATCCACCAAACATAGAATCGCTAGCTTCCGCTAAAGAAAAAACATTGTTAAAAATTATTCTCAATCGACCCCTCTCGATTTGACAGTACCTAAAAATTATACAAAAGAAAAATATCGTTTTATTAAACCAATAAATATTATTTTCCCAAGCTCAGCGAGCATTAGAAGAAGGGCTATGTCTGTTGACTCCTTAGTAAGAGAAAAAATTCTTGATTTTGAAACACCAGGAGTAATGTCCAAAAACTCGAAGCAATTCTCGAACAAATTTTTACTAAATCCATTGGAGAACAACAAAACGAGTCCTTCAAATGAGTCTTTTGAAAGAATTGAAACTGCCGATTCTGATCCATCAAAACACAGAAACGAAAGATGTTTCTCGACTTCTTTCAACTCATCAACAAACAACCACAACAGTACATTGTTATCAGAAATATCCTCAAGTGAAGACAATTTAGGTTTGATTTCTGCGAATATGGAAGAAAGTACGGCTTCCGAATATAATGTAGATTCTTCAGTTGATGCGAGTATATGGTTGGAAAATTCCAAAAACCTTTCCGAAAACAACAGAAGTGTATATGTTATTGAAACGCCTATTGACATAACCAAAATCATTGTTCCTGTCTCAAAAAACGAATATAAAAAGACATTTTTGCATATTTTGTCATACGCTTCAATGCAAAATAAGTAGACATATATTCCTAAAGCATAAAAACGAAGCAGTCGTCAAAAGAGCGTCTTTAATGCCCATGAAAAGTAAAGAGCGTTTAAAAATAATAGCAGATTTGAGAAAAAAAGGAGACTTTTTACATAACACATCTGCAGAATTTAATAGTGGGATATTAATAGTGCCTAGATGGCAGCAAAAAAAAATTCAAGAACTTGGCCGATGATTATATATGTTGTAAGAAATGTAAAGGATTTTTCTCTAAAAGAACGTTAAGAATTCACATTTCAAAATGCGCTAACTCCAAAAACAGTCGTACTAATTTCATTGACGGTCGAAGATTAACACAATTTATACATCCGGTTTCAAATGAGATCCTAAAATGCAAAGTGTTTCCAACTTTACGAAATGATTTTATTACTAAAGCTATAAGGTATGACGAGCTCATTATTAAATTTGGTAACGAGCTTACAGAAAAATATACAGCACAAGATCAGCACGATATGATAAGAGCAAATCTTCGAATGCTTGGTCGCTTTAAAATACAACTTATTAAATTGGAACCGGATATAAAAGAGTTAAAACAGATTTTTAGACCGCAATACTTCGATAAATGTATTAGTGCTGTGCGGGCTACTGCTAACTGGGATAACAAAGTTATGGGCTTTAAAACTCCTGCTGTTGCCCAAAACATTACATCCTTAATTAAAAAGTGCGCGAAAAAACAAAGAGCAGAGTTCATTAAGGAGCAAAACGAAGAACTAAAAACACAGCTAGATAATTTCTTGTTGTTGTGGGAAGAGGAAACCCCGACGGTAATCAATAAGAAAGCACTTGAAGATCAAACTAATAAAAAACGCGATAAAAAAGTAATTGTGCCAACAAAAGATGACATAAAGAAATTGTATTTATATTTGAAGACACTTATTAACAAATCCATGAAAACGCTTCTGAGTGGATTCTGCATGTCAGCCTGGACAGAATTAGTGAAAACGACACTAATATTTATACAAATATTTAATCGCAGACGTGCTGGCGAAATTGAAAGATTAACTATTGCCAACAATTGAGCTTATTTTAAAATACCGCTTAGAAGCAGGAATAACTGAGGAAAATAACTTCGTATTCAGTAAACCCACAATTTCGAAATTGGCGAAACAATACTTTAGAGCTTGCCCTTTGTTAAAAAAGTTTTCGGAGGAATGTGATGCTCAAATACCGAAGAGCCTAAGAGGAACTTCTCTTCGAAAACAAATAGCGACATATACCTCATTGCTCAACGTTGAGGAAGCGTCAGTTGACAAGCTTGCAAATTTTATGGGTCACCATAAGGATATCCATAAAAATATCTATAGTGTCAGTTCCCGTTGCCGAAATAACTTGCATTTCAAAGCTGTTAATGTCAGCTATTAGTGATGAAGAGGATGAGGAGGATAATATTACAGATGGCGATGATGACAACGGAGATGGAGATGAAAACGAACATCAAAGCAGGAAAGTGAAAAATGTTAACACTAGCGTATTTACAGAGACTTCATATTCAGGCAATTCATTTGAAGATGTTGATGAAAACCCCGCACAACCACCGAAAAAACGTAGGAGCAGTAAGTATTAAATTTTCATCCAATTTTTAATCTTTGTAATATATGTACATACATACATGCGGGTGTATTAACTTGCGAGTAAATGCATTAGAATATTTATTAATTTAGCTTGTTTCGATTTTTTTTTTATTTTTTTTTTTTATTTATTTTGTTTTATTAGAAGATTTACATGAATTCATAATTTTTGATGTGCCTCTGCGCCGAAATTGGCTTTATAGAGGCAAAACTGGCAAATGTTACAATACTAACATATATATGTATGTTTTATACATATATATGAATTAAAAAAATATTAAAAAGAGAGAGAAAAAAATAAAATATTTGTATTATGTTCTATACACAAGGTATTATTTAAAATAATTTAATTAAATGGATTAAATTATATTCATTATGCAAGAAGCAGTTCAATATTATTTAACAGAAATTCTTTCAAACCACTCTTAAAGTTCGATATTGCTGAGGTAGCCTTTAAATGGTTAGGTAAACGGTTGTACTCATCAGGAGCGGCAAATATAATCCGTTGTTTGGTGACCTCAAGTCGACATCTCACAACTTTCAAGTTCATCGCCTGCCTGGTAGCTCTCTGCGTATGTTCACTAATGCGTAAAAACCTTGTAGTGCTCGTGCCAATACCATTTAAATTTTTAAAAATATATAACAATAATTGTTGTTTGCGTAGACCTTTAACAGGTAATATGTCAACTGCATAGTTCTTAAACAAGTCAATTGTACTATAGCGCAGCGAAGGTTGAACACAATTTTTAACGCCTTGTTTTGGGCTGACTGTAATGATCGCATTGACGAATTGGATTTGAATCCATAAACTAGTGGGAGATATGTTAGATGAGAATGAACGAGAGATTTGTACATCATCATTTTTGTCTTGGTATTTAATTTATTTTTAAACTTGCTTAAAATTCCAATACCGGATGATACCTTTGATTTTATATGGCTTATATGGTCATCCCATGATAAATTTTGGTTTAAAATCATACCTAGATATTTAACGTTTTCCGATTCAGTAATTAATTCGCCATCAATGTATACATTCATTAACATATTATTACTTGATACATATGGTCTAAACCGCACAAATTTAGTTTTCTTGGCATTCAGAACTAGTTTGTTAATTCTTAAAAACTCAGATAATATTGAGGCGTCATATTCGATACTTGTTTTAAGCACTTCTTCAAATTTGTAGTTGTATAACAGGCAAATGTCATCAGAGAACATGAAAAGCTTACCATGAAACTGTATATTTTTAATGTCATTGATAAAAATTTTAAAGAGCAACGGTCCAAGCACACTGCCTTGTGGAACACCACAATCAACGTCTACCTCACAGCTTCTAGCTTCTTCAACTTGTACAAATTGCTTCCTGTGATTTAAGTAATCTTGAAATATACTGATTGACTGATGAGAACATCCATAGTACTTAAGTTTCTTAATTAGTAATCTATGATCTACTAAATCAAAAGCTTTGGACAAGTCGAAGAATACTCCAGCAACTCCTTTATGGCCGTCATCAAGACCATTACAAATATAGTCTATAACATTTATTATTGCTTCACCAGTTCCACAACCTTTCTTGAATCCATATTGACGATCGAAAAGCAAATTATTTACTTCAAGGTAATATGTTAATTGTTCCGAAATCAATTTCTCAAAAATTTTATCAATAGTAGGGAGGATGGATATTGGTCGAAAGTTATCAATTTTATTTGTACCTACAGACTTAGGTATAGGAATAATCTTGTGCTTCTTCAATACATTTGGATACTTTCCATCAATCATCATTCCATTAAATATTCTCGTTAATAATTCAACAATAGCCGCCTTTCGGGCTAATAGCATTTTAGGAGTAATGTTATCATAGCCAGATGTTTTGTTAACATCCAATGTATTTAAAACTGAAAATAATTTTTCATGGTCAACAGCATGTAGGTTGAAAGTAGTTGATACAGGAACTAATGTACTAAAAAAATTAAGGTGGTCGTCGTCACATTGAATATTATTTCTTATATCTCGAATTGAGGAATAAAAGAATGAACTGAATGCCAACGCTTTTTCATCATTAGATGTGATTACTTTATTGTTTGTGTTCACAATATCAGTGGTTTGTTTGTTTTTCTTTCCAAGAGTTTTGTTCAAAAATTGCCAAGTTTTCCTTCTATCACCACTGCATTTTTCTAAATTATACAAGTAATGTCCGATCTCAGATTGCGATTGCAGTACTTAATAATTTTGCTTATTCTCTTAATAATTCCATAAACATTCGTATTTTCATATATTTCCTTTCGTGTTTTCAATAGTTTTCTTTTGTAGTTAATTAGCGAAATTAGGTTCTCTGACATCCAAGGACATATTTGGCGTCGTAAGTTAACTTTATTGATGGAAGTTTTGGAACATTCTTTAGCCGCAGCAGAAATAGTTTTGACAAGTTGCTCACATTGCTCTGATGACGTTTTAGTACTAAGCACGTTTAGATTCCTGTCTAAGTATAACCCAAACTTATTGAAATCTATAGAGACTTTCTTATCAATAATATATTCTTCATGAGAAAATCCAATGTTTATTTCACATATTATTATATTATGATCAGATAATTTGATTAAATAACAGATAACCGATTTGGATATTAATTGATTATCCGGATTATTCGGCAATTACATTACGTACTCTATGATCCTAATTGATTAAAATTTTGCATGGGAGGCACTATGCCTACTTTCTCTATCCCACCCACTTTTAATCGGATAATTTGTATCGAAAATGATGCCATTCGTACCAAATTTAGAAATTTTAGCTTAATTCGTTCTTAAGATATACCAAAATAAACACTTACTTTATATGGGAGGTACCATGCCCACCTTCCTGTCCTCACCCACTTTTTTGCAGATAATTTGTAACGACCATTATTTATTCGTACCTAAGTTGGGAACTTTGGCTTTAGCCGTTCTCAAAATATACAAAATCAATATTTTCTTTGTATAAGAGCTGCCATGTCCACTTTCCCAAACTCACCTCTTTTTTTTCTAATAATTTATATCGACCATCATGTCATTCATACCAAATTTATAAGCATAGTTTTAACCAAGATATAAAAAACCAATACTTTGCATGGGAGGTACCATGCCCACTTTCCAGACCTCTCCCACATTTTGTCTGATAATTTGTATCAACCATCATTTCATTCGTACCAAATTTTGAAACTTTAGCTTCAAATATATAAAAATCAATATGTAATTTGTATGGGAGGTATCACGCCCACTTATCCGACTCCGCCTCCTTTTTGACCGATGACTTAATTTGGATTTTAAGCCATCTGGACAAAATTAGAAAATTTTACTGTTACCATGTTTAAGATATAAACAAATCAATTTTTATTTTGTATCGGCGTGGCATTTTTATAATTTTTTTAATAAATAATTCTGAAAATGTCACACCTTATAGAAGAAAATTGTTCAAATTGGTTCAGTCGTTCTCAAGTTACGCGATTACATACATTTGGTAATTAATTTTTTTTATGTATATGTATGTACGAGTATATAGATTTATCCATATTATTAAAAAAAAAAAATAGTGATTAATTATAATAACTACTGATTTAAATGATTAATGCAAATAATACATCGTTCTAAAATTTTAATCAGATTCTTGGATTAAATTTTTAAATAAGCTGACTATCATTGTATTTTATATCATTTAATTTTTTTTATCTCAGCATCTCCTTTCGGTAAGATCAAACGTATCAGGTGGAGTTCAAATGAGAAGGATGCTATTTTTTCTGCATTTGGGAATATTCAAGATTTAACAAATCTCCCAACTCTAAAACAATGTTTAAAAGTGATTTCAAGTCAACCAGTTCTAAGCAAAAGAACGCCTTAACAAGTAATATCGTGGATTGACAATCAACGAAGATATAATAAGGTATGTATGTAAAAACGAAAAATTTTAAAAACTAAACATTTTATATTATAATTTTAACTCATATTAAAGGTTAAGTATTAGTATAAGCACATCGTTACCTTATTTTACGATGTATAACTTTATAGACTAATACCAACAATAAATAAAATAATTTCTTATTTTTATTTCAGCCTGAACCATCTTTAATTTTCAAAATACATTTCAAATAAGAAAGCAAGTGAGCTGAATTTGTACAGCATACCGTATATAGTAATAACGTTTTTGTACTATTTTTATTTATTATATTGTACTATATTTATGAAAAAAAAAAATCGAATTTAGCCAACTAAAAACTATAATTAGAATGGTTATTTGTGTTTTTTTATATGGGGCAATCCAAGTAAGATCAGACAGTTCGGAGAAATAATTTTTTTTGATTAGCTTTTCTTTTCATTGTATTGATGTTCCTTTTGAACAGCATATTTCAGCAAGTTTTCAGATTTTTTTGGTTTATGGTTTCACAGTTATCGGGATTTAAAAACCGGAATTATGAGAAAACCGTGCCCGAATGAATATTCATAGCTTTTTCAATATTATTCCATAAGGCGTCATCGTCGTCACATGAAGTCGGCACAAACATTTTTTCATTTATTTACTGGTTGCCAAAAACAATTGAATGTTGTCGACAGCTTCTATCTATCGCTTAGGTCTATCCAGCATAAAGCTGGATGAAAAAATTATGCCGACAAAATATCACTTACAAGCTGCAAAACAATTGTTCTGTAGATAAATTCGCCTAAGATTGTTCAGGTAAGAAAAAATGTTACATAAACGTTAAATAGAAATTTTTATAATTGTTTGTGATTAGAATCACAGATTATAATGGTTTTTCACTTTTAAATTCACACAAATTTCTTGAAACTTTACTAAATCATACAAAAACACTTCAGATTAAAATGGCGCGAAATTTGTTTGTAAACAAAAGAAAAAAATTTGACAGTCTCATAGGAAAAAACGCGGCTGTCAAGTTCACCTAGTAATAAATTCGCCTTGGAACAAACCAATACAAGCCAAACAATCAAATGTGTACAAAAACACGAATCCATACACAATGCTGTGTATACGTATACATCAAGGCGAATTTATACAGGTGAATGCAAGCAGGAAGGCGAATTCAGTACTATGTATTTTGTTATTGTAAAACTTACTGTGAATGTCAAAATTTAAATTCGCCTAAAATTGTTCAGCTGAGAAAAAATTTTACATAAACGTTAAATACAACTATTTATAATTGTTTGTAATTAAAATCACAGATTATAATGGGTTTTCACTTTTAAAATCGCAAAAATTTCTTGAAATTGCATTAAATCATATCAAACAATCTTCACATAAAAATGGCGCGAAAATGTTTGTAAACAAAAAAAAAAAAAAAATTGACAGTCTTATTGGAAAAACGTGGCAAAAAATAAGCACCTGGGCTGTCAAGTTCACCTAGTAATGAATTCGCCTTGCGTATACATGTTATGCCGGACTAATTAGTATTGTCTGTTCTTAAAAGAACAAAAAATTGTTCGGACTAAAAATCGTTCTCGTCTGTTATAGCTCAATGAGAGTAGATGGCGGTTGTGTTGCGACAATTTGCTTGCAATATTTCACATGACATAAATTGTTATAACTTACATTTCTTGAGATTCTGTTGATACTCGTGTAATCTTTGTTTTTATTTTCTACAAAGAAGTCAAATTTTGCTAAAACTCTAAAAATTTTAACAACAAAACTTTTTCGTAATTCATTTTGTCTGCTTCTTCTTCACGCCTCGTCTCACGTACAATCGACTTGAACATGACATGAACATAACGTCGGCAGAGCGAATGTAAAAATAAGTTCATGTTCTTGATGTGGCGTGTACGTATGTTCGGATTTACCTTATCAAAGTGTTCAGTTCGGCGCCATTATGTGTATTTTTGTTCGTGATGGCCAACTTCATGGCGAGCATCGATGCTCAGCCATATGCTCGAGCATCGATGTCAGAGCATGAACGAAACATGAACATGGGCGGTCCACATTAGCCATTTGCGATGTTCGCCATGGTGCCCATACCGTGTTCATGGCTAATGGAGACTTCCCCAGTTAAAGTAAAATGTCAAAATATATGAAAATTTTCACAATATGTACATATATATGTATGTATGGCACAAAAAAGGAATATTTAAAGTATTATTTCAGTTTTGTAGTACATTTGCACCAAAGCGAAATATAGTACATCTGGAGTTTCGAGTCAAATCTAGTTTATTTTGACGATATGTTCCAAACAAAATGAAATCTACATATCAACTAAATTTTGACGAAATCTAGTAAATTTTTATAAGCACTCTATTGTTCATATGTATATACCAACCGACTTGTTATATATGCCATCTATTAAAACGCATTAAAATTTGTTGTAGTGACGTTTTTAAGCAAAAATTGGTGAGCTGAGTTACTCCACAAATGCTAACTTTTTTGCATACAGAGCGCACTTCGTGCAATAAAACTTTAATTAAAAGTTTTTAAGTTTTGAATGATTTAGTAATCATTTTATTATTATTATTATATATTTTATACAACAGCAAATTAGTAGAAGCTTTCCAAAGCAAATAAAAACAATATATTACTATGTAAACATTTATAAAAAGTAAACATTTATAAGACATTTGCACTTATATGTATATGATCTCGTGTCCAACGTTGGTAGCCTGCGAGGTCCCAATTTTACCGAAAACAGTTTTTGTGAGTATTTAAGAAAGAGAGAGAGAGAGAGAGAGAGAGAGAGAGAGCTTTCGAATGAAAATTACATATTATTTTTTTTCGAAATAAATGCAACAGAACTAGGGCTTGACGATATTTTCCATACAAATTGACATAAAATTATGTCGGAGAATGCGGTCGTCAAATAAAAGCTATTTTATTTTGCCAGCGGTTATTCTCTCTCTCACTTTGAAACACAAACGCTCTCAACAATATTACTATAATTTTATTAAATTTCATACATATGTTCTGGTAGCTTTGGCGTGAAGAAAACTAAAAACAAAAGAAATTAATGAAGATAACATAAAGTTTATTTTTCAGTAGTAGTAAAAAGAATAGAAGTTCAGTTTTTTGTTAGCTAATAATATAAAAACATCAAATGAGAGTTGAATTTGGTTTAAGTTTCGGTCGTGTTCTGTTTCATAATTAACCAAATTGTGAGTTTATCAGCTGCTTTAAAAAAAGAATGCATAGAAGTAAACAAGCTGATTATAACAACCAATACTATAATTCAATATTTTTCATATAATATTGTTTATAAATATGTGTAGAAGAAAAACCTGTAGAAAAAATTAACCTTATCATTAATTTTTTCTCCCTTTTTTTGCTAAATATTTTGAATTCGTTATTAAAGGCCTTATGACATTTAATTTTTAAGCATTGTGTTGCTATACGATTAAAGGCATGAATATACTATAGGGAATCAAATACATATATACAAAAGGGCAGGTCATTTTAATTTTACTACGCAAAAGTGAGATTAGTACAAGTGCATAATGCTAAAACATCACGGATCATCAGAAAGTATTTATGTACAAAAGCAATTTACTTGTAGATATGCGATGCAAGTAAAACATAGACAAGTTTTGACAACTGATTCTATTAAAATCCAGAAACTTTTGCTGTCAGATTTCACTTATATAGTAGAAATAAGTTCGCCTTTTACATAAGTATATACATAGTATTTTATATATATATAAACTGTCAACTTAATAGTTTGAGGCAAATTCACAATTTAACGTAATAATTTATACTAACAAAGTGTCTGCAGGTAAAAAATTAAAAATAAGCGTTGAATAACAACATGTGTGTTAGTATTATTTATAATATACACTTAGTAATTCTTTTCGATCAGAAGTGTATTTCGACAAATCTCTATTATTGTCTAAGCACCAAAAACTTGATATTTGGAAAAAAACGTTAGTTTTTTGAACTTGTGTCATCACTGTTGATTAAAGTATGCCACGTGAAGAAACTTAACATCATTACTTAATGTTGCCAGAAATTAAAAGAAAATGTGGCAACACGAAATTCTGTACATTACACATATAGATTAAGCACAGGTGCTTAAACTATTGGCGTTGTATAAGCAAGGGCTGAATATAAACAGAATGTACAATACATAAACCTTTTAAATATTTTTAAGTCCAAGGATTTTATTAAACTTGTATAATATGTATTAAGCGCGATAAGAAAAATATTCAACGATGTTATTATCTACATCACTAGCTGAATTTATTCTTTGGAATATCTATCAGTATATTTACTCAAATAAACGAAATGTGTCAACAAGGCAAAATCATATTTATTTATTCAAATATTGTTGTTGACATGTGACAACACAGCAATATTATTTCCGTTAATTTAAATATTAATTTAAGTATGCGGAGTTGCATTTTTGTTTATGAATAAATTCATTTAAATTTAACATAAAGTTGGAAACCATAAATGAGTATAAATTAGAATTTCTTATTGTTAGTGATTTAAAAGAAATGGCTTTAAAATATTCGTAAATTAGTCTTCTATCTTACCTTACACTAAACAACCAATATTTGTATACTTACATGCATATGCTTGTAATTGGTTTCTCGAAAACAGCTCTAACGTTTTTAATAAAAATAGGTATCTAAAGGTTTCCGGCGACGAAAAATTTATTTAGATTAGTACCCGGTTTTTACCCATTTACGATTTATAATATTTTTATGTTTTCGAAAACAGCCCAAGCGATTTTGATAGTTGTAAGCAGTAAATCGATATAGACTTTCCCCGGTGCCAAAAAAAAACCCATTTTGTTACAGGTGATACTTTTTATTGGTTCTCGAGAACGGCTTTAATGATTTTGGTGTAAGATCGCAAAATATATCTAGTTTGTTCCAGGTTCTATGAAAACACATTTTCTTTTGGTTTGTAGCCATTTATTATTTAATATTAATTTTCGGGATCATCTTTAATAATTTTGATGAACATCAGATTTTTTTAGGTCGAAAAATTAATTTAGACTCTTTCGGGTGATTTGATGCTTTTCACGACGAAAAAAAGATTTAGATTGGGCCTAGTCACGGAAAAATAGTAAATTTAGAAGAGGATTAGAAGATATGATAATGGCAACGTTTAAGTACGAACAGCAGTTTTGACCAGTGCAGCCAATTTTGTGATTTTTGCTTCAAGTTCAGTTGATAAGGATTTCACGCATTGCAGACTTCTTTTATGCGTCTTCAAACTTATGTTGTGAGCAAAAAGCGCAACTTTTCTAAGCATTGATCTTTGTACTTCTATTTTCATTTTTGGCGGTTTTGCCAAGCATACTAATCAGATTGAGCAGCACATTCCTTTGAGTTTGATTCAGTAATCAAGAAGTAACATACGATCGTAACATTAATATAGATTTTACAGAAAACGATAAGTCTAAAAAAATTTGTTTAAAAAACTATATTTTTTGAGGGCATTTCAGGGACAACGATGAGTTTTGATATGTTCACCAATTCCCGTGTTCACTTTTGATTCTTGAGCCCGCAATGGTGAGAATGAATAATTTTGGCACTTAAAGTGTACACTGAATAATTTTTTCATCTTGGGTGAATTTTGGTTTCTTTTAAATATTTTGAAGTTAAGAAAATAAGCAAACGGATTATGTACGAATATTAAAATTATCTACTAAACAACTTGTGTGACACAGTTAATTTAACAAATCAGCATATCATTCAGCCTAAAGAAACACATCCATCGCAATAAAATTTATTGTTTCTTACGGAATCACTTTTTAATGAAAACTGTACCTGTCGGTGAATTTTATTTGGAGTCTTCACTGGTAAAAAAAATCATAGTTGAGGAATTTGGCCCCAGATAACCTTTCTACAAGCGGCGCTAATTTGTGTTCTGTAATATTCACATAAATTATTTCAAATTAACAAATTTATGCCTAAGTGCATACATAAATTTGCACATATATTTATAAATGCATATGCGCAATCATGCAGAGCTGTATACATAAGCATGTGTAAATTATAGACATGCTTATGTATACCAAAAAAAGTTACCTTGAATATCATAAAAAGTAAATATTTATTTTTACAAAATTTTTGTTTGAGTCCGCGAATTTTTTTACAGGTCCGCATTCAAATAATTTATAAATTGATTTAGCAAATTTCGTTTTTGAACATGAAAAAAAGTTTTTTCTATCTAAATTGTAGAAGTCAACTCGCCTTCTGTATAAGTATGTATGTACATACATATATAAACTATCAACTTAACAGTTTGCACGCAAGGCAATTATTTATACTAAGCAAATGCTTGTAGTTAAAACAAAACGTAAAAAGAAGCGTTAAACATAAACATGTGTGTTAGCATTATTAATAATTTATACTTAATAACTTTTTTCATCATAAACACATTTTATCAATTAAGGGCACCAAAAACTTGATATTTGAAAAAACATTAGTTCTTTGAACAAGTGTCAACACTGCTGAATAAAGTTCGCCACGTGAAGAAACTTAACGCCGTTACTTAATATTGGGAGAAATTAAAAGAAAATGTGGCAACACGAAATTCTGTACATTACACATATAGATTAAGCACAGGTGCTTAAACTATTGGCGTTGTATAAGTAAGGGCTGAATGTAAATAGATGTCCATAAACCTAATTATTTTTAAATTCCAAGAATTTTTTTGCAAAAAGTTGCTAATTATGTATTAAGTACGATAAAACAAATTTTATTCAATCGGAAAAAGTTAATATATTTTCTGCGCTCAACATATGCTATTATATATATATATATATATATATATATATATATATATATATATATATATATATATATATATATATATATATATATATATATATATATATATATATATATATATATATATATATATATATATATATATATATATATATATATATATATATATATATATATATATATATATATATATATATATATATATATATATATATATATATATATATATATATATATATATATATATATATATATATATATATATATATATATATATATATATATATATATATATATATATATATATATTTTAAATCAAGTTCATTTTAGGTGAGTGTCAAGCTGGCTGGCTTTTGGGATGTGGCAAGCCTAGTCAGGAACCAGTGCTTAGGAATTATGTGTGTACATATGTTTTTTAAAGTTTACATAATTTTGAGACCTTTAATAAGCGCTCTTGAATTTTGACTTTTGCAATTTTAAGACATTGAACGATGTTTTTGAGAACAACCCAATATATACTGAACTGAAGTCATACTATAGTAAACACGCCAACTGGGAACTTCTGGGCAGAACAAATTGACAAGGGCCATTATTGATTTCTACATTTCTAAAAATATAAAATTGGACTCGGAATTTTTGCAAAATTTAGCTTCTCAAATAGTTTCCCCTCCGAACCTAAAGAAATATACGATGAAAAACAAAAATGCAGAAGGCCGAAAGGCAAGTTCTTTCAAAAAAGAACAAGTCCCAAAAATATACTGAAAAAACAATTACTTTCCTTCAATGTTGATAAGTTATTGGTCGGGGTTATTTACCTACCCCATGGTAATTTTAGCGACTGTGAAGACTTGTTGATGGACCAAACCAGCAGGTATCCAAATTCAATAATAATGGGAGATTTCAACACAGATTTGTTTATAAATTCGGGTGCGGTTAGAGACTTCTGTGTACGCGCGAACTTGGCTTTAGTGCATAATTGCGTCCCAACACATTTTAGCCGAGTTTATGAAAGTTATTCATTGATTGACTTTTTCTTTGTTACTGACATAAACAGCGTTGTGCATAATACCCAATACCAAATACCGGCTTTAAACTCTGCTCATGCTCTTACTTCTGTGTCCTATCGTCTGGCTGTGGCCAAGAGTGAGCTTGAGTATTGGTATAGAGACTATAAAGCACTTGATTTAGATAATTGCCTCCTACAACTGTGTAATATCGATTGGTCGACCTTATACACATCTGTTGATATTGAGGAAGAACTTGCATTTTATAACCAGACTGTTTTAGAAATATTTTGTGAGCATTTTCCGCTTAGGAAGTTTGTTCAGCGTAAAGAAGATAAATGGATGACCTCTAGACTTATTAGGGATGCTATATCAAATAGAAACTTAGCTTGGCGGGCGTTTTGTGAGAACAGAAGAGAAAGAAGCCGAAGTTGTTTCAATAAATACCGTAACAGACTTAAGGCCATAATTAGACGCGAAAGAATGAAAGCATGTCTCAAGAATTTTGAAGGGTGCTCGCAACAGCAGGTATGGATAAAGTTAAAGTCAAGTGGAATTACGGGATATGGACAAAATGTATATGATTTTGATATCGAAGATTTTAATAGGAGCTCTATTCTTCCGCCGGTACGTCAAGGTATTACTATCCCTTCAATTGGTAGATATGATAATAATGGGTTTACATTTCGTAATGTAGATGAGTTAGAAGTGCTTGACGCTTTAAAATCCATCAAAAGCAATGCCATCGGCTTAGACGGCATTCCTATTAAGTTTATGAAACTTGTATTTGTAGGTATTTCTGGACCATTGAACTTTTTACTGAATAGGATTATAACTACTTCTACTTTTCCGAGCTCGTGGAAAATTGCTAGGGTTGTCCCAGTGCCAAAAGTAAAATCACCCCGTTTAATATCGGATTTTAGGCCAATCAGTGTTTTGAGTGCTACGTCTAAAATACTCGAAGTGGTTTTAAGGGACCAGTTACTCAAACATGCAAGTAGGTTTTTACACGTCTACCAGTCTGGGTTTAGAATAAACTATAATACAACGGGAGTTGTTTTGGATTATGTGTAGCAGATGAGAAGCAACTTGGATAGGAAATTCAATATTGCTTTGGTTTTTTTAGAGTTTAGTAAAGCCTTTGATTCGTTGAACCATTTGATGCTGTGTCGTAAACCGAACGATAAGTTTAAGCTTAGCTCAGCGGCAGTTAAGCTTGTTTTTTCTTTTCTTGACAAAAGAGCTCAATATACACATTTCAGCAATAAAACGTCCTCCATACAAAATATTTACCTCGGAGTTCCACAGGGATCTATTTTGAGTCCGTTACTATTTATGATTTACATGAACGATTTGTTTCAGGAGGTTTTGTAGGATGTATTGTTATGCTGATGATGTGCAATTGCTTTGTGATGATAATGGCTGCGGGGCTAGTTATCTTCAGAATAGATTCAATACTGATCTGCGAAGCGTTATGAATTGGTCGGCTCATAATCAGCTGCAACTTAATCCATCTAAAACTAGAGCAATGTGGTTTTCACAGTTTAATGTTACTCCATGTCTTAGGTTGCATAATGAGTGTATTGAGTTTGTTGCCTATTATAAAGCTCTGGGAATTTTTATAGACGACAAGCTTAGTTTTGATAACCATGTAACGTCTAAAGTTAATTTTGTGATTCGACGGTTATACAATATGACAGTATATCTGCCGGAGCCAGTGAAGAAGCACGTTACTGAATTATTTAAATTATTCTTGAAATTACTGACATTATGAATTACTTAAAAAATCGGTGAAATGAACTATTGTGCAAACCGTTTTATTTTTAGTACAATATTTACATTTATCTTTTGTCCTACTTTGTTCTCTTGTAATGTTAATGAAGTTAACAAATAGAAAATTATATGTTTAAACTCGGCTTTGAAAAGCCCGATCTTCATTTTTGAACGGTCATAAAATCACTTCTATGGTATTATAACTTACTTCATCTATAAAGTCCAACAGCTCATGTTGCTTTAAATAAATCTGGTTTTAAATATAGCCACACCGCCTTTTTATTTGAAAAAAAGCACTTGCTAGCACAAATTTATACCCATAAATTTGTTCAAAAACTAATTTTTCTAAGAAACTGTGTGTGTTTTTTTACTTAAAAAATAGAAACAAATGTGAAAATCCGTAATTTTTAATGAAAATGTAGTTCATATATTTGATAGTTGAAATTTTCAAACAAAAGTTAAACTCGGTAATTTTTACGGAAAGTGTAGTTTGTTTTTTTTATAGTTGAAATTTTTAAACAAAAGTTAACATCTGTAATTTTCATGGAAAGTGTAGTTTATTTTTTTGATAACTAAAATTTTCAAATAAAAGTTAAAATCAATATATGTTACGGTGTTTATTCAGTTATTTTTTTAACTTACAAAATTAAATTGCTTTTTACTTCGATTTTAAGGAAAAATTAGTTGGCCGGTTTTTAACTGCATTTTCATGTGTTTTATATTTGAATTTCCGTTGATTTTATCGACATAATATTTTGAAAATAAAAATAATTCTTGGCGAAAACCAGGTTGGTGAGGCAAGCTAATCAGAATTATTCGATTAAGTTTTTGCATTTTTATTTCTATATCACAACGAATACGAGTAGCGACTGCTTCGTTTCGTTGATCTGTCTTTCAAATATCATGTATAACTAACACTAAAGAGACCAAAAATTTAATCCAGCAGATAAATCTATTTTCTTTTTCTTTTTGTTAGCTTTCAAGTTTCTCCAGAACATTTTTTAAAATATCAATTATAGTAATATAAGTTTCCTCCAATTTTTTATTCATAATTTTTTTTCTATTAGAAGGAATTTTAGGATATAATTTATATATTTTAAACCGGAACAATGTACGAGTATGTTTGATTCTTCAAGTTGCCTGTTTGGGGCAGACATATAAATATGTCAATTGGTCTCGTGATCGAGTGAAAACATGTTAATGAATAATAAATAAATTCTTAATTATTCTTTCTTAAAGGCATATTTTACTGCTGTTAATTCGATTGTAAAACAATCTCCATTTAGTTCGCTCACTTCTACAAAACCCATTAAATGCACAATGCAAGGAATATGTCTCTCATTTGCTGCAATGCAGCGTAACTCAAAAAATTATGTTTTTTAATTACTATACGCTTTGATCACAACTCCATCTGCAACCTTATTTTCTCTACACTACTTTTCCTTTTAATTTGTAAATCCAGAAAGCGTCTTCTAAGAAATGTAACAAAAATTAAACAAAATTTTTATTTAATTTGTGACACCGTTGCAGCAAATGAATAGCATACCCATATTCAGAAATATAGGGTGTTTTTTTAAGCTAGATAGAACTTTAAATTGTAAAAAGTAACACAAAAAATTAAATTTTGATGAAACATTTTTTTTATTTAAAAATTGTTTGGTTTGTACATATGTACAACAGGTTTTTAGTTCAAGTTTTTCCTTTCTTAATTTTTTCTTAAGAAGGATTTTTTACAATACAAATTTGCTGTGATCAATAATTATTGATTGAAGAAGACAAGAAAAATAATAATCAAATCTTTAGCTGGGGGACAACTAGCTGTTTCGTAGTCGCTACACTACTCATCAGCACCCACTGGGATTCGAACTCGGGACATGACGTATCATGATCTACTGCTTTAACTATTAAGCCACCGAGCATTTAATTATTTTCTATCTATATTCATCTCATATTGAATCACATATGCATTTTGTTAATTGCCCACTTGTTTGTACAGCGTTTGCTGTCTCTAAACTAGCGGTATTTATTTTTATTTATTAACATACATATTTTTGTATTTAATATTCTCCGGACCCAGAGATGTAAATATTAATTTGTTAAATTTTTGTTGAACTTTTATAATTTTTTAAATTAAAAATTGTTTGGTTTGTACATATGTACAACAGGTTTTTAGTTCAAGTTTTTCCTTTCTTAATTTTTTCTTAAGAAGGAATTTTTACAATACAAATTTGCTGTGATCAATAATTATTGATTGAAGAAGACAAGAAAAATAATAATAAAATCTTTAGCTGGGGGACAACTAGCTGTTTCGTAGTCGCTACACTACTCATCAGCACCCACTGGGATTCGAACTCGGGACATGACGTATCATGATCTACTGCTTTAACTATTAAGCCACCGAGCATTTAATTAAAGATTTGATTATTATTTTGCTTGTCTTCTTCAATCAATAATTATTGATCACAGCAAATTTGTATTGTAAAAAATCCTTCTTAAGAAAAAATTAAGAAAGGAAAAACTTGAACTAAAAACCTGTTGTACATATGTACAAACCAAACAATTTTTAATTTAAAAAATTATAAAAGTTCAACAAAAATTTAACAAATTAATATTTACATCTCTGGGTCCGGAGAATATTAAATACAAAAATATGTATGTTAATAAATAAAAATAAATACCGCTAGTTTAGAGACAGCAAACGCTGTACAAACAAGTGGGCAATTAATAAAATGCATATGTGATTCAATATGAGATGAATATAGATAGAAAATAATTAAATGCTCGGTGGCTTAATAGTTAAAGCAGTAGATCATGATACGTCATGTCCCGAGTTCGAATCCCAGTGGGTGCTGATGAGTAGTGTAGCGACTACGAAACAGCTAGTTGTCCCCCAGCTAAAGATTTGATTATTATTTTTCTTGTCTTCTTCAATCAATAATTATTGATCACAGCAAATTTGTATTGTAAAAAATCCTTCTTAAGAAAAAATTAAGAAAGGAAAAACTTGAACTAAAAACCTGTTGTACATATGTACAAACCAAACAATTTTTAATTTAAAAAATTATAAAAGTTCAACAAAAATTTAACAAATTAATATTTTTTTTATTTGTTTCAGTATACTCTGACAAATCATCATGAATAGACTCACGCTTGAACAACGCTACGAAATTATCCAAATTTACTTTGAAAATCAGTCGTCGATTCGCCCGTTGTTTTATCGCAAAATTGTGTTCAGCGATGAGGCGCATTTTTGGCTTAACGGGTTTGTTAATAAGCAAAATTGCCGCATATGGAGTGAGACCAATCCACAAGAGACCCTACAGACTCCATTACATCCAGAAAAATGCACTGTTTGGTGCGGTTTTCATGCTGGTGGCATCATCGGACCTTATTTCTTCAAAAATGAGGCCGGAGCTCGCGTTACGGTCAATGGAGATCGTTACCGCACCATGATCAATGATTTTTTGTTTGAAAATATGGATGACATTGATCCGGAGGAGATGTGGTTTCAACAGGATGGCGCTACGTGCCACGACTTATCAACGATAAGTTGATTTCGAGAAATGGACCTGTCAATTGGCTTCCAAGGTCGTGCGATTTGACACCTCTCGATTATTTCCTGTGGGGCTACGTGAAGTCACTGGTTTATGCTGATAAACCAGCAACAATTGACGCCTTGGAGGCCAGCATTGTTCGTGTTGTTCGTGACATACGGCCAGCAGTGCTCGAAAAAGTGGCCCAAAATTGGACGTCCAGAATGCGCTTCGTCAAGAACAGCCGCGGTGCCCATATGCCCGAAATCATTTTCAAATGTTAATGTCACGTATTGATCTTTCGAATAAAAAAAAATTTTTATTACAATTTAATTTTTTGTGTTATTTTTTACAATTTCAAGTTCTATCGGGCTTAAAAAAACACCCTATATATTTAACTTCTATGCACTTCCACGTTTAAAGACATGCGAACAAACACTGATATGCAATACAGTGGTGGCCTTAAAACTGATGACACTAAAGTATTAACCAGTCTTGATTTTTGTTTTATCAAACCTGTTTGAATAACTAGTGTAAAGAAAAATTTGTTGAAAATGGTTTTGTATTCGCTTCTTATTATTAAGGTTTATGATATTTCATACTTAGTGCACGTTTCTGCAAAGCTCTATCTTGGGCCCTCTTTCTTTTCCCCTTTATGTAAATGACATTCAGTATAAACTGGAATACTGTAGGGTTAGATTGTATGCAGAGGAGTAGTGTTTTGTTCTTAGACCAGTGAACACCTTTTCGTGCCGTCCGCATCTTATTTACCTGTTTTATGTGTTGAAATTCGTGTCGTATAAATTTAAAATAAAGCCAAACTAACAAACAAAAACAAAATATTAAGCGTGGAAAAAAATATAAATTTTAAATATGCTCTTGAAATTGAGTGCCACCCAGAGAACAATTAATAGTTAACCAAATAAACTCCACAAACCAAAAATATATATAAATACAAGTAAATAATGAAAGATTGGCCGGATCAGGGCTTTTATGGCCTTGGTTTAGTCATTGTTACCATTCCTCTCCACCATCCTCTTTAAGTAAATATTTTATTGCAGTGTTGACGTTATCGGGTTGATTGTTGTTGAATGTACAGTATCGAAGGTATGCACACTGGGTACTTTGGAGAAAAACACAGCAACAATTAATTCCGGCCTCATCTACACTGCAATACTTTAAATTGGTTACTTGATAAGCCAGCATAATGACAGGTAAATTCAAAATTGTTTATTCCAATGTACGTGAGCTGAGAACGAATTTTTTTTCCATCTATGCTCACACTTGTCTCCATCGGCCGGTTGTTTTCGCCCTGTGTGAGACCCTGGTATCTGAGGATGCTGATCCACAGGATTTTCATATAACTGGGTATCAACTCCTACCCCTCTTTCATTTCCATCGGGATCTTATAATATATGTTCGCAATGAAGTTGTGTTCCAGTGCCAGCAACCCTTAGGCATGCTTGATGCAGAATTTACCTGCCTTTGGGTTAAATTCAAAATCGGGTCACACTTTTTGCATTTCGGGTTTCTATACAGAAGTCCAAATGCGGGGAGGGATATTACCCTTTCAGGTTTCGATGCCCTGTCCGACTCTATATCAAAGATCCTGGAAAGTTATCCGAGCAGTGAAATCGTTGTTGCTAGTGATTTCAATGTTCACAACTCATCCTGGCTTCGCCATTCGAATCATACAACTCCGAAAGGCCAATATGTTGAGTTATTTGCTGCGCACAACCACCTAGGGCAATTAGTGAATAAGCCAACGCATATTCCATGTGTTCAAACACACTTGACATATTCCTGACTTCACACCCTGAAAAGTTTGAAGTCAAAGTTAGTGCACCTCTCGGCAATTCGGATCATTGCACCATTTCTGCCTCCTTTTCGATCTCTGAACTTCGTAATGTTTCGAAATCAGCTACGAAGCGTTAAATATTTTTTTAGTAAAAGGCGCGTTGGGCTGAGCTCAACCAATTTTATGAGAACTTTAATTGGGAACTTTGCTTTCTAGATAACGACATAAATGCTTCAGCAAAAATGGTCGAGCATATGATATTGCTGGGGATGAAATCATTCATCCCCTCCAAGCATATCTCAGTTAAACCAAGAGCGAAATCCTGATTCTGACGTGCAAAAACGCAGTTAGATCCAGAGAGGAAGCATTCAGTAATTGGCGTTTAAATAAAAACCCAGACAGTGATTTGCTAGGCAAAAAGGCAAGATCTTCGTGTGGCAAGGTACTTGGGCGTGAAAAGTTTCTTCACGAACAGCGTCTTCGTGCCAAGGTCCTTACGGCTCCCCGGGGCAGTAAGAACTTTTGGTCTTTCGTTAAGAGAGTAAAGAACAGTGCTAGTTCATCAATTCCTACTCTCTTAAAATATGACCAAGCATTCACCGAGCCGGTTGACAAAGCTAACCTGAAAATTAACGCCCAATTGGAATTTGCTCTACGCTTTCCAAAGTAATGGAAAGTATGGTTAACTTTCACCTTATCTGGAGTCGCATAAATTACTTTGTGATCGCCAATATGGATTTCGTAAGGGACGTTGAACTGGCGATCTTATGGCATATCTTTCGGAGAAATAGTGCCACTCAATCCATCATTTCGGTGAAAGTAAGGTGGTGGCTTTAGATATTTCCAAAGCGTTTGACAGATTGTGACATGGTGCACTACTAGCAAAACTTAAAGCTTCTGGTGTCGGTGATGGCTTATCTTGGTTTATATCGAGCTTTCTCAGAGACCGCACTATACGAGTTCTTATAGATGGGGTCTCATCAAGGCTCCGTTCTTTCTCGTACCCTATTTCTTATTTACCTCAACGACCTTCTCCACCAAACTTCAAACCCTATCCACTCTTTCGCGGATGACAGCAGTATTTGCTACTCGTACTCTTTTAGTTATAGCCCTAGCCTGTCTGAGATCGACGCCAAGAGGCTAAATATGAATGATTCACTGAACAGTGATCTTCTATTAACCTCTGAGTGGAGATGTAAAAACAGAGTCGCCTTTAACGCTCGTAAGACCCAATGCTGTTTATTAACAAACATACGACCGCAAGTGCTGCTCCATCTGTACTAATGGACGCTATAAATATTGAGGAATCGGATGCTCTTGATGTTCCTGGAATGAAAATACAGTGCGATATTCGCTGGAAGGAGCACATTTTTCACGTCTCTAAAGAAGCATTCAAGTGCCTCCGATTTTTGAAACGGTGTAAGATGTACTTCACTCCATTCGACCTCCTTACTATTTATACCAGCTACATTCGACCGAAAATAGAATACAACTCACATGTTTGCGCCGGTGCCTCAAAGCCTATTTTGGGCTTATTCGAGAGGGCGACGAAGCTACATTTTTTTTGAAGCTACATTTTTTTTTATTTGCAATATAAGAATTTAAGGCAACGAAAATAAATAAAATGTGGAGGCTTTGTGTATCCCATACTCTTAAGCATACAGCTGCGCATTAGAAAAGCACTATATTTCTAAAATAAATAACGGTTCTTTTAGTCTTTGTCCTTGTGTTTCATTTATTGTCATCGCGAATGTAGGAAAACTGGACACTCTTGAACTGAATATCGGTTGGTATTATTAGAATACAGATACTTAATATACCTTTTCCCTTTGTTGTTCCAGTCCCAATAACTGATCTCAAAATATTCCGTGTCAGAGTTATAATTTGCAGCTGTGTGCCTTTAGAAAGCATAAAGGTTTCTTATTAATGGAACCGTATCGCTTACTTTCAGTCTCAAGGTATGGGAAGCTATCCTTGGTAGCTCTAAAGATTTGACAAACTTTAAGTGTTCGTGACACTGGCGGAGTCATTTAGAGAGTTATTTTTGGGACGGACATTTTGTCTGTACGAGATGCGGTCCCCCCGGAGAACCGGTTTTGCCTTGGCGTATTACTAACCAGGGCACTCTGTTTTTCGAGTAAAGATGGGAACGGGTCCCTCTTTTGTTGCAGCAAATAAAACTCCAGGAAGCCGCATGACTCATGTTGTGTTGGCTTCTGAAACCCTTACCTTTAAATTGGCATCAGCATGACCCCCGGGTGGTTCTGCTTGCAGTTCGAGGTGCCTACCTTGGCTGAAACATTCTTGCTGTAGTTGAAACCAAAAACGCAGGAAGGCGGTGTTAGTATCCTTGATGATTGTTTGGTTTGAGGCTTTTTTCGGGGACTGACAACCTCCCGAGGATCTGTTGGCTATACAACAGATACCTGTACTGCAAGGAACCAGTGGAATGGTTGACGGGTGAGTTGGGTTAAGGGCTGATGCTCTTAGTGGGCTTCGGCTTTGTCTTCCATTGGTTGCTGGGAAATTGCATATAGGAAGGATTAGAAGGCCCGAACTCCTCAACAAGAAGTTGCTCATATGGCAAAAATTGCTACCTGTGTGAGCCTAGTCAGTCATCCGGAGGCGCTGGTGAATCGTGAATAATTCACTCCGTCCATCTTCAGATAAGGCCGTATAGGCAGGTGCTGATGTAAATCTTTTTCACAACTGTACCAGGTGCAGTATTTTAGCTGGTTGACACACTCTCCTAAAGAAGAGAAAACATGTTAAATCTATTCATAAATAGTGTTAAAAAAACAAGTACCACTGCCAACCTTTTATACTTTAAAATATTATCAAAACAAAATTTTTATTAACCTAAATATATGTAATAACTTAACCTACACTTATACCCTTATCAAATTTAGTACTACCATTAACTCTGAACACACAATTAAATCAAATAACTTAATAAAATTTTGAAACTTACGTCTACCGTTCCACTATTTAACAATTAACTACATTTTCAGCACCTAAATCTCTTAATTTATCCTAACTATAAATAAAATAAACACACAATTAAGGTGACGAATAAAATATTATTAAATATGTTTAAACTATACAATACACACGAAACATTTAACACTCTCTTTGGCACACAATTTGTTCATAGAGACACAACCTTAAATTTATAAAAGCACTCCACCAAGTTTTGGCTTATTTTATAGTTGTTATTTTTGTGAGGTTTTAAATTAATTTATTTCAATTTTAGCTGGCTTTAGTGTTTTATCTATTTCTATATGCCCACTTTTCTATTGTCTTTAAATAAGATAGTCTTACCTGTAGTGCGACTCTGTAACTTTTAACAACCAACGTTAACGTTAATTTTACTATCAATGTTTATTGTTTATTTTAACAACACTGCTATTCAGTAACTTACTTTTAACAATGTTGTTAAATTTTTTCATAGAGTGGCATCTCTTTTAAACATTCTGTCAAGATAATTAAAAACACAAAAAAGAATATAAAAAAACAATGTTTTTGAAAAATTTTCTTAGGATTTTACTTTGCAGAAGGTAAATATTCATAATAGATGTGTTTCTTTACTTTCTGGGTAAGTTTTGTGCAAATGCGAGCAAGCATAAGTTTTTTGCAAAATGAGATGGAATTAACCAAAAGTACGGGAACGCAGAAAGCCAAATTTCTAGCCCAAAAAGAAGCGGCAACAAAAATTGTCATTTAGATTGCGAAAAAATTGAATGATTTCTTACACTTTGGATTTATTTAAGGCCTTTTGGACACACTTTTTTATTTAATATTTATATAATAATATTGCAATCATTTGTATTTGTATGAGCTGATTCAAAATAAGTTTCTTTTTTTGTTATTGTTTATTTTTCAAACAGCTGATTGTT
This sequence comes from Thecocarcelia acutangulata, assembly GCA_914767995.1. Lineage (NCBI taxonomy): Eukaryota > Metazoa > Arthropoda > Insecta > Diptera > Tachinidae > Thecocarcelia > Thecocarcelia acutangulata. Next base: position 54,547,616 of record OU612096.1, on the reverse strand, counting down.
TAACTACTTGCCCAAACTAGCCCGAAGAAAAAGTACGGGCTGTTTCGTGCAAGAAGAGGAAGCATACTATTCTCTCAAAAGTGCTCAATTTTAAAGTACAGGAACGCTTTTTGTGCAAATTGGGATCCCAAAGTAGAGTAAAGAAACACATCTAATATATGCATATACATACATTCGTATGTTTGCATTCATGCATATATACGCATATAAATTACTACACATATATGTATGTATGTATGTATGTACGAGTATGTAAGTAAAAATGTACTATGCATGGATATTATAAAAGAGTGTGCATTGGGAAGAAGTGTTTACATGCATGTATGTGTGTAGGTATGTATGTATGAATGTATGTACGTATATAAGTTAGATACAGATTCCGGTTTTTAGATTATTTGGTTTTCTTGTGGTTTTTCTAATTTATCGCCAAGCTGAAAACCCAGATCTTCAGAGATATTCGGATATATGAAGATATGTGAAACTATAAGGTTTATAGCTTTACAAAATCCGTAGATGAAAAAGTACTCTTAGAGTCATTAGTAAGTTATACGAGTAAAATGAAAGAGTATATGCCAAAAATTGATAAGTTATCACAATGATTTCTTAATATCGTATTTATGTATCCGAATTTCTATACAAATTAAATTATTTGTTCGTTAATTTTTAATTTTAAATCGATTTTTCACAAATATTTATGCACTGCGCTGCAAAATTCTTGGATTTTCTTAACATTTTCATGGAAATACTGCATACGTATGTAAATTTAACCACAAATTGAAAAACTAATAACGAAAATATTCTTGCCGTTTATTTAACAGCTGACGTTACTTTAGAACTTAGCGTTATTAAGTTATTGTTAAAAAAGTTACTGAATAGCACCGATTGATATTACGATGTTTTTTTTTCTAGTATTTTCAACCTTCTAAGCAACAATCCAATAGCCAGTGGCTATGTTCTGTAACTCTCGCCACGAGAAACTTTCCGACTGAAACGTGTAAAATGAAACAAAGTTGAAACAAACAACTGCTTTTCTCACTAAACTGTAGCTATAACCTTTTTTGGTGAGTAATAGCTGTCACGTAAGGAAATTACTCGCCATTTTACTGAAAAACTGTGTCTGTAAAACTTTTGCGAAAAAGTTTCTCGCTTTCAACTGTCATTATTTCTCGCAAATAAAAAAGCTGTCAGATAGTATTTCAAATAACAATAATCATCATTAAATGAATAATAATGTTGAAAAAATAAGTATTTTGCTGTTAAATTAATTTGGATATATGTATATATTTACACAGTTTAAAATCAATGTTTTTTATTTTATCTTTTTAATTAATTCTTATACCCTTCACACAACAAGTTTAAGGGGAATACTTATATAAGTTTGAAATTTCTACAATTTTAATTTCCAACCTAACAAAATATATTGTAATACTTTTATAATGTTTTCAGAATTCACAAATTGCACTTGTTATTTAATTTTAGAAAACATAAATTTAGAAAACATTTTAGAAATACATATGTATTTGTAAATAAAATTTAAACGTTAGAGCCATATACATACATTTTCTAGAATAGCCGGCGGTTATAATATGACGCCGTCGAACAAAATTTCTTAGCTTTAGTAATTTTTGGTCGGTGGCGGTACTAATTTTGGCTGGCGCTTTCATTTTTAAAATTGCATGTCGGCATCGTTTTATATTTTCAGACATTTCTAACGTAACGACGTAATCGCTTTGGATAGTTTTCGACATGAGTTACAGACGCAGTTTTTTCTCACTTTTCGAGAAACGATGGAATAATTTGTTTCACAAGTTTTCGACGCGAGAGCTTCTCGCCAAAGTTACAGAACACAGCTACAGGTTTTTTTCCTTCGCAAAGAGTTTTACCCAATCACCAAGTTTAATCACTGTTTTTTTTTATTTTTAAGCAGTTTATGTTTCTTTAAATTTTACTAATGTTTTCGAATAGTAGCGATTTAAAGATATCCGGTTTTCGGATAAAAACTAAAGAAAAACCCGGTTAACCGGTGTTACGCCGCTCTCTAACAGCTCAGAGAAATAATCGACTATCAATTTATATTTTACCATGTTTGTTATCGCTTAATTGCCAGCGTCAACTGTTTGCTTGTCAAATTATTTTAATTTTCCACGCGGCTTCAAAATCAGTGCCATTTTCTTGTATAAAAAGTACATTTTGCAACTCAAACGGTTAATACCACTACTCGTATATTCTTAACTTGAGGAAGTTTGCTCTGCGTCTCCAGATGAAAAGTGTGAAATTTTGTATTTTTTGTATTACATTAAATTTTAAGCCACTTTGTTATTATTAATTCTAAAGCTTTTTCCTACATTTCTACTATATTATAACATTTGTCAACTTCAGACTAACTCAATTTGAACCATAGAAAACTACACAATCGAACAATGGTCAGAATGGTGGGAAGAAATGGCAGCAATGGATGATCAATTTTCGAAGAAAATCATCTTCAGTGATGAAGCACATTTTTCCTGAGTGGATTCGTTAATAAGCAGAATTGCCGTGTTCGGGCGAATGATAATCGAAGAGTGATTGTCGTAAAACCAATCTACTCACAACGCCGTTTTGTGCGGTTTACTGGCTGGTGGCATCATCGGGCCGTATTTTGTCCGAAATGAAGCTGGCTACGCAGTTACTGTGAATGGTGTTCGCTATCGTGAGATGATAACGAACTTTTAGTGGCCCAAATTTGAAGATATGAATGTGGACGATATGTCGATTCAAGAGGTGCCACTTGCTACAAGTCAATGGCCGTGTCTTCTCACGTGGTAGCGATATGATTTGTCATTTGAAAGAAAAGGTGTAGGTCGATTAGCCACCAACAATTTCAAATCTAAGGAATGAGTTAATTCGGCACATTAACGGAATAGAACCTCAATTACCAGATGCACCAGAAATGAAGGTGTGGCGCCGAGGTCGCGGCCGTTATTTCCTTCCGTACATAATTGAATCATACCAATATTATCATAATAAAAAGAAATGAAATGATAATTCCATAATAACTTTTTTTATTTTTATCTTGAACTAGTACTCGGGAAGGACCCTTACATGTGCAGTGCATTATACCAGAACTAGGAAAATAGGTTGTGAGGAAGGGGAAAGAGGGAGTAGTGTTTGTGAACATTTGACTTGAACTTTCCAACGTTATAACAGACAGGAAACCCGTCTGCAGGCAACTTATTCCAAAGGCGATTCGTACGGCTGAAAAACAAATTCTCTCTGTAATGTGTAGAATGACTCCCCAGGCAATTGATTACAAAAGGGTCAACTCTGGACGATGAACGCGCGCTATTTAAAAATGTGCGAGTTTCTTCAACAACACCCCTAATCTCGTCAGAACAAAATCCATTGTAGTAACGATAGAACAGAGTAAATCACCCGAAACTGCGTCGATGCTTCAGTGAGTCAATAGAGTTGGATATCCCACTGTCACCGATGCGCTTCTTTGCTCTCTCCTGCATACGGCCGGGTAACACCAAATAGACTTTGAGGCATCGGCCCAAACATGAGAGTTGTATTCCATTTTCGGTCGGATGTAGGTGGTATAAATAGTAAGGAGATCGGAGATCAAAATCCCAAGGCACTTGAATGCTTTTTTAGAGACATGAAAAATGTGAGCATTCCAGCGAACTTCACAATGTATCTTCGTTTCAAGAAAATTAAGAGCATCTTCAATATTTACACCATCCATGAGTACAGATTTATTTATTTAGTACTGAGTCTATGGACGAATTCCTTACAGACTACTTAAAGTACTTCAATAATATATCTATACTTAGTTACAGTTAACATTACTGATATTGCGTTTGATGGTATAAATACTCAGAGAAAAATCAATAAAGTTATATATATCGTTGTAACAGCGGTATAATTTACTTAGAGGATCTGACATAGCAAAGTTTGTGCGGCATGTCTTCACGCTTAGAGGGTTGCACGAACGAAGTAAGCGATGAGGAGTATTGAAGGTTACGTTGGTTAACAAAAATTCTGAATGGATGTTTCCGTTAACAAGTCTGACCATGAAGGATACGTTAAGCATAGTTCTCCGGTCTTTTAATGTTGGTAAATTGATTTCAGATAGTCTTATCGAGTACGATGATAGAACCAAGCAACCCCTATAAACACGTCTTAAGCAGAAAATGACAAATTGTTTTTGAACAGACTCAGATGAAGCAGCATGTGCGGTCGTTTGTTTATGTGTTAATAAGCTACATTGGGTCTTACAAGCGTGAAAGGCGAATCTGTTTTTACGACCCCCATTCGGAGATTAAGAAAATATCACTATTCAGTGAATTTTTCATATATAGCCTCTTGGCAGTGATCTCTGATAGGCTGGGCCTATGACCAAAAGAGTACGAGTGACAAATGCTGCTGCCATCCCTTGTGTTTAATTCAAAATCAAGATCGGGCTTTAAAATTTAACCACCTTTTATATGTGACATGAGTTTCGTGAGGACTTGGCGTCGCACAAATATTTGATTTTTATCAATAAAAACAAATTTCAAAAATTTATTGCGTATTACGTATATAAGAATTTATACGAGTATACACTGCATTGGTTGTGCCTATTTTTCAAGCATGAATATGGGCAAAATCTGATTATATCTCTGTAAGCTCCATACACCTATGTACCTACATGTATGACCTCTTTTTACTTTTACTGCACTGTCGGTATGGTTTTTTTAAAGTGCTTGTATCTGAAAACTGATCAAAAGTAGATGTACTGGCTGGTTCATCATGGCGTGATCTTTGTCTTCTCTCAAGGAATACCTTAAAATCATGAACTTTTGAATTAACTGCTTAAGCCCAGTTCAGACTATTATACTTTGTATTAATACCTGTCAAAAATTCAAATAATACGTGCAAGTCTGATAGTCTGAATGTAATCCGTCATACATACGAAAAATAATACGATAAAAATTTGACATCCCATACGACTTTGTTGTTTTTTGAAACTTTTCAAAACGATAATACTTTACATTGGATCAGGGTTGTGTTTTTTAGCAAACGAGCTAATTAAAAATTGAGTAGTCGGCTATTTCGTAGCCGATGGGGTGCCGTCACTGATAGTATTTTTTGTCGATATAAAAAAGCTCGAAATTTGGAATTTAGCTGTCATTTATAAATGTATTTTGCCCATGCTATATTTAGAACATAAAATACGTTTGTGCTATTGAATTTGGATGTGTTATACATAATTATTATTTTGACTGTTGAAGAATTTCACGCGCCGGCACGTCTATCGCCTACGATGAATAGCGCACCTGCCGCCGTGAAAAGTTTTATGATGGCACATCTATGTTGGTTTATATCAAGTGTGATGGTGTGAATGCAAAATCTAATTTACGTTAGACTTTTTGACAGTCGCAAGAAATGTGTTTAGACTTTCATCTCACAAAATCGAATGAAAGTATTTATACTTGTATAATAGTCTGATTGGGCCTTTAGTGTTTTCGCGATCCACAGGACTCATACATATGTGTTTTTCACCTTGCCAGAAACCTTTCGTAAAATAAAAAAGTAATACATTTTAAACATTGTGCAACATCAGCTTCAATGATAATTTCGATATAATACGAGTAGCATGTTCAGTCGGCAATTTGAAATACTCGTTTCGCTCTGAATCACGATTGCGAATCATGCTGTTCACACGGCATATATTCCAAGTTATAAGAAAATCTGCTAGCAAATGGGATCAAATTGGAGAAATATGGGCTGAAAAGATGCCGCAGTTGTGTAGCTGTCGTATTATCGTTTTTAAAATAGTTTAAATCTTTATTTAATTAGTGTAAAAATGTATTCAAATATGGTTGGATGGAATAATAGTATTTAAAAAATATAATTTGAATATGACAATAGCTATTGTTAAATATATTTGAAAGCTTTTTATTTGAAACATGTGTATGTTAGACTTATTCACTGGCTACAGTTGTGTTTTCAGAATAAACTTACTATTGCTGTTTTTGTTCAAGACATTGACATTTAATTTTATTTCAGTTTTATTTTATTTTGCTTTACGAAGCAGTATTTTTTTTTTCTTTTTGTGTGTTAATAATAAAATTTTTGGTAAAATATATAAGCCGGTCTAGAAAAACAAAGAGGTTTGTATTATCATTTTTTATATATATAGCTGTTTGTTGATAATAAACCAAATATATGCTTATTTTACAGCCGTATTCCGTCACTCGCTAAAGCTAAATCTCCATCGTTAAAAATCTAAAAAGATGATTTAGCGATTCTTGGCCACAAATGCAATTCTGTAACGTGGATAGCTAAATTTGGCAATGACATAAAATTTGAATTCGCCGCAATTTAAGCGATTAGTGGCATCGCTAAAATGTTTAAATCAAGGCGAATTCATTACCAGGTGAACTTAACAGCACAGGTGAAAATTTTTTGCTTCTCGCGTTTTTATACCCTTCACAAAAATGTTAAGGGTATATATAAGTTTGTGATTCCGTTTGTAATTTCTACAGTTTTTTTTTGCGACCCTATAAAGTATATATATTCTGAATCAGAATTAATGGAAAAGTCGATTAAGCGATGTCCGTCTGTCCGTCTGTCCGCTGTTGAAATACCGTTTCTGAGAAAACCATTAGACCTAGAAACTTTTTTCTTTCACCATTCTTTTACCCCATCGATTCATGGGTTTGCTATTGAAATTCAGTAATATCGGTCCACGTATAGCTAAGATATATTCAAAATTCCGAAAAAAGCCATTTTTTTTGCAGTTTTGTATGAAAATTTTTGAAAACAAAAGTTGTTCGTTTTGCTTCAAACTTCACACACTTATTAAGCATGGTGACTAAAAGGCAAAAAATTTTTTTTTCAGATATCGGTCCATATATACCCGAGATATAGCCCAAATCGGATTTTTAATGAAAATGTCGCATAGGCGAAGCTAAATAACTTTTTTGTGCTCAAAAGCAGTTCTGGTAATGAAATTAGGTCACATAAATATGAAAAATGAAAATTTTCGATGTCGGTCCATATATACCCGAGATATAGCCCAAATCGGGTTTTTCATGAAAATGTCGCGTAAGCGAACTTAAACAACGTTTTTGTGCTCAAAAGCAGTTCTGGTAATGAAATTAGGTTACATATATATGAAAAATGAAAATTTTCGATATCGGTCCATATATACCCGAGATATAGGCTAGAACGGGTTTTTCATGAAAATGTCGCGTAAGCGAACTTAAACAACTTTTTTTGCTTAAAAGCGGTTCTGGTAACAAAATAAGGTTATATAAATATGAAAAATGAAAATTTCCGATATCGGTCCATATATACCCGAGATATAGCCCAAACCGGGTTTTTCATGAAAATGTCGCGTAAGCGAACTTAAACAACTTTTTTCACCTTAAAGCAGTTCTGGTAATGAAATAAGGTTATATAGGTATGAAAAATGAAAATTTCCGATATCGGTCCATATATACCCGAGATATAGCCCAAATCGGGTTTTTCATGAAAATGTCGCGTAAGCGAACTTAAACAACGTTTTTGTGCTCAAAAGCAGTTCTGGTAATGAAATTAGGTTACATATTTATGAAAAATGAAAATTTTCGATATCGGTCCATATATACCCGAGATATAGGCTAGAACGGGTTTTTCATGAAAATGTCGCGTAAGCGAACTTAAACAACTTTTTTGTGCTCAAAAGCAGTTCTGGTAATAAAATAGGGTCATATAAATATGAAAAATGAACATTTTCGATATCGGTCCAAATATACCCGAGATATAGCCTAGACCGGGGTTTTCATGAAAATGCCGCGTAAGCGAACTTAAACAATTTTTTTGTGCTCAAAAGCAGTTCTGGTAATGAAATTAGGTTACATAAATATGGAAAATTAAAATTTCCGATATCGGTCCATATATACCCGAGATATAGCCTAGACCGGGTTTTTCATGAAAATTTCGCGTAAGCGAACTTAAACAACTTTTTTGTGCTCAAAGCAGTTCTGGTAATGAAATAGGGTCATATAAATATGAAAAATGAAAATTTCCGATATCGGTCCATATATACCCGAGATATAGCCTAGAACGGGTTTTCATGAAAATGTCGCGTAAGCGAACTTAAACAACTTTTTTGTGCTCAAAAGCAGTTCTGGTAATGAAATAGGGTCATATAAATATGAAAAATGAAAATTTTCGATATCGGTCCATATATACCCGAGATATAGCCCAAACCAGGTTTTTCATGAAAATGCCGCGTAAGCGAACTTAAACAACTTTTTTGTGCTCAAAAGCAGTTCTGGTAATGAAATTAGGTTACATATATATGAAAAATGAAAATTTTCGATATCGGTCCATATATACCCGAGATATAGCCTGAACCGATTTTTCCAATAACATTTTTTTTTTACTGAAAAGCAGTTCTTGTTACAAAAGAAGGTTACGAAAATAGAGAAAATTAAAATTTCTGATATCGGTCCATATATACCCGACATATAGCCTAAATCGGGTTTTTCATGAAAATATCGTGTAAGCGAACTTAAACAATTTGTTGTGCTTAAAAGCAGTTCTGGTAATGATATAAGGTTATATAAATATGGAAAATTAAAATTTTCGATATCGGTCCATATATACCCGAGATATAGCCTGAACCGATTTTTCCATTAAAAAATTTTTTTTTTTTTGCTGGAAAGCAATTCTCGTTATAAAAGAAGGTTACTAAAATACAGAAAATAGAAAAATCCGATATCGGTTCATATATAACAGAGCATATTTAGGTCACATTTTTAATATACTATACATATTCGTGACTATCGTGAAGGGTATTTTAGATTCGGCCCAGCCGAATATACTACACTCTTACTTGTTTCCAATGAGACTGTCAAATTTTGTTTACAAACTCTTTCGCGCCATTTTAATCTGTAGATTTTTTTGCATGATTTAGTACAATTTCAAGAAATTTATGTGAATTTAAAAGTGAAAAACTAATATAATCTGCGATTTTAATTACAAACAATTATAAAAGCTTATATTTAACGTTTATATAAAACTTTTTCTCTGCTGAGCAATCTTAGGCGAATTTAGATTATGACATTCACGATATGTTTTACAATAACAAAATACATAGTACTGAATTCGCCTTTCCGCTTGCATTCACCTGTATAAAGTCGCCTTGGTTTAAATCATGTGTTCTCTAACGCCAAATAAGTTGTTGTTGTCTAAAACGCTAAAATTTTAGCAACGGAAATTTTTAAGTGCTAAAATGTAAGTAAATTACAAATGTTTTCTTTTTTCTATTGTTTCATGTTAAAAAAAATATCATTACACTATAATGGAAGAAACAACAAAAAGAATTACATAGGAGTAAAAATATATGCTTATTCAGTATTTGGAGGAGCACCAAGAACTTGCTCATGGCAGTTAAAAAATTAATTTCAACTTAAAGTGAAGCATAACACAAAAATTATTTTTTTTAAGATTTGTGAATTCCACAAATGGTTCCTGTTCACAATTACCTTATGGCTTTCACTAATTGCACTTAATGCATTCATTATATTACGACGCCGATAAAAACTGATCATTTTCATTTTTTTAAATATTTATTATTACAAAATGCAGAAAATTTTTTGTAAACCTTATGAGCGTTCTTTTTTGTTTATTTAAAATGTAAGTAAACAAATCCTTTTTTTTTTTGATGCCATATTTTGAAAATTTTCCCATAAATTCCACATTTGGTTGTATCATGAAAAAATACTGCTCATAATTTATCGACTTAAGTGCGGTTTAAGTAATATTTGTCAAAAACAAAATAAATTTTGAATAGATCTTTCACAATAACTATTTAAAATCTATATTTCAAAACATATTTTAAAACGTTATTAAAGAGAACTTTTAAGAATATGTACGGGAAGCACAATATAAAGTAAGGTAACACTATAATGAATTGCCAAAAATTATTACATTATGTTTATCTCTTTTTAACAAAAGTTCATCAAAGTAGAAAGAAAGAAATAGTATACAGTTGGCAAATTAGCTGCGGCGAAAATATAAAAATTTAGCTAAGCAATTTACCTTACAGAATACAGAGTTAGCGACATTGCCAAAATATTTGCCCTAATTTTTTTTAGCATTTTAGCGATCGAGTTTTAGCTTTAGCTAAGCGAGTTACAGAATACGGCTGCAGGAAGCCGTTCTTCTTCTCTTTCTTTGGATATAAATTATAACTAAGCATTTTTAAAATAAATCATATTTTATTGCAAAATCAGTATGTATGAATGTATTCAATTTTATGACCATCAACAGTGGTATAACTAGACGTGGCAATAGTATTTTAGACTTTCAAAATAATATAGATGACAGTGATAATATAATATGGTCGTCTTGCTATTATTATTATTATTATTATTCAAACTTTTATTAAATATGATATAATATGGTTCTTGGATGTACTTAGTTTAGCAAAGAACATATCGAACTGAAAACATGTTATTTGGTTGTCTTCAACCACATAACTCAACAATTATGTGTTGCCCTTAGAATATTGTTCTCTGAACCATATACTTTTTTCTACGTGCACATACGTAAGAAACTAACGAAAGCATAATAATCTGAGCGGCCCATTAGCATGTCCGCAAGCTAGAACTTTACCTAAATCCTCTTCCATGCAACAGTCTTAATTTTGGTGGCCGCACTCGGTTAATAAGACGGTATACTCTTACCACCATCAGAGCGTCAAATAGGTGATTTTGCCGATATTATTCGCGCAAAATAAAACTTTTTTTCGTGCTTATAGTAATATTTAGATTTCAATACAATCTTTGATCTTATTGTTTCACAGCAATTATTGTTATAATAAAAAAAATAATCCTTTTTCTTGACTGAAGTTGGGCTCGAACTAACAACTAATTAGTAAATATCGTACATACGTACATAACTAAAATTTCACTTATTAAATATTTGCATACAAAAACTTCTCACAGTAGGAGAATTATTAGTAAATTAAAAAACTGGTTGTTCAGTGACAGAAAATCCTGTGCAAACAACTGGGGTTATAACAATTGCATATACATATGTGATCAATATTCGCCAAACAGCGCTGTCAACTCGGTGCGTTTTGCACCGTTTTTGGTGCTTTTTAAAATTTTTTGTGCGATTAATTCTTTAGTCGGTGCCGGGTGCGCTTTTTTACATTTTCGGTGCGTTTTTTTAATTTCGGTGGCAGAAAATTAAATTCAACGCAACTTTTTATTTCAATGTAAAAAAGTTTATAAACAAGTGTCCAAAATTTTTTTATGTGTCATTTTGCGTGAAAAACGTATCGTGTTATATGCACAAAGTAAGAAAGAAAAAGAAACCTTTCGTTTTATAAAATTTGTTGCTTTTAGGGAGTGCTTTGTTATTAATCGGTCAAGCCAAGTTTGTTAAATATTGCGGTAAATGCAGTCTCTGATTTTGTTATGGTTTTTGGTAATTGAGTAATTATCAAGTTATTAAATAAACTATAAAGTTTTTCCAAAACGTTTGATTATAGTAAACTTTACTTTTTTTATATGGTATAATTCTGGCAAAATTTCGTTTAATTCAATAAATTATTTTAAAGACACCTTACGAAAACACATGTGAAATGTACACTGTGTTTGGTAGAATTGCCATTGATTGAAGCAAGCCTTCAAGGCTTGTAGTGCGATTCTGTAACTTTTAATCGTAAATTCTTTCGACAGTAATGGTGACGTTAAAGGGCACTTTAGACTATCACACTTTGTATTAAGACTTGTCAAAAAATCAAATAATACGTGCAAGTGTGATAGTGTGAATGTAAAGCGTTATGAAAATGAGAAATAATACGGTAAAAGATTTGACATCCCATAACACTTCACCATTTTTAGAAATTGGTTTAAACAATAACATTTTTCATTGGATCAGGGTTGCATTTTTTGCAAAAGCAAATAATAAAAATATTAAAACCAGACGTTAAGTAAATTGGCTGTTTATTTTCAAGTCATATGCCTTCTTTTACTTTAGGTGTGATAGTGTGAAAACAAAATGTAATGGTACGTTAGATTTTTTGACAGTCGCAACAAATATCTTTAGATTTTTGTCCCACAAAATCCAATCAAAATCTTAAGACTTGTATGATAGTCTGAAACGCACTTAAGCAGCTGTATTTTTTGTGTCTCTGATAATAGGCAGTAAAAGTAATATCTGATTTCGGCCGACAGGATATATAATTAAATGATATTGCTTAATAATAAATTTGATAAAATATCGTTATAATTATTATAAAGGTAACATTATCTTAATAAAACTAACAGGGTCGTACTAGAGACCAAGTTAGACAAACACGAATTCTAGCTGTTGAACGAATTTGATGGCATGCCATCAGGCGATGCTATCAGACCCAGTTTGATTGTATAATTGGTAGTCGTTTAAAAGGCTGTTTCATTGTCGTTTTTTTAAATATAATTTTATAATACAAAATAGGTTTTTGAAAATGAAAGGAAAGAATTCAAAATTCGGGGTTTTCCCCATTTTGGTGCGTTTTGAAATTTCAAAGTTGACAACGATGGCGGCAAACATTAACGTAAGAATAATTAGAGATCTCGATGGCTGAGTTCGTTAAGCGGCCGTATTAAAAATACATCATGTTCACATGATCCCGAGTTCGAATCCCAGTTGACTGAAGTTGGACTTGAATTCACAACTAATTAGTTAATAGTGTACATACATATGTATGTAACTAAAAGTTCACTTATTAAATATTTGCATTCAATACTTGCTGTTAGTTCATATTTTGAAGATTCAATAAATAAATTAATGATAAAAAAAGAGTAGCTAGAGTAAAATTACTGTCTTTCGCGTTCAGCTATTAATTTTTCAATATTAATATATTGATTTCTTAGCTAAAACTGGAAGATTTTTTCAGTTTTTGCTTTTTCTAGTTCCTATTTAAAATATGGCAGGTTAACATACTCAAGTAATGTGAAACGGTTTCTAATTAAAAGGCCACCACTGTGTGCATGCACATGTGTAAGAATGTAATCATCTAGTTCAGCTGATAAAAAATAAAATGTTAAAACAAAACTTGCTTTTTTGTTTCCTACATCGTCTGCGTTCAGGATAATCATTGTGCCATTATCGTTATTGCTTTTAATGCTTTAGAAAGTACACAACTGTCATAATAAATGCTTACATTTTGCTATTCTACATGATTTACTGAACGATATTATATTAACGGTATTATAAGGATTCATTCGCATAAAATATTTATGCGATGTTGAATAAATGACAATAATATGCATTTCTAATTCATATTATATTGACGGAATAATTCTATTTTAATATACAATATTATCTTTTCTTTTTGCATGCATTGAATGAAGCCTTGAATGTTTTATTACTTTAATGACTTGCATCGCTGAGTTTTTATTATATTAAAGGCCATTACTTGAATAAAAAGATAATAGTTTTTTTTTGTATTACAAATTTATAAATAAGAAAATCAAAGTTATTTGAACCCAAGTTATGCAAAATTATGGGGAAAAATTTGTGAAGAAAAAGATGTGTACATTCACACATACATACATATGTATAAGTTAAGAAACTATGAACGTTATTACAATCTCCGAATTATCAAAGTAATTCATTTAAAATGTTGCCTTGAAATGGTAGATTAATCGTTAACAGTGTCATTAATATTGAAATAATGTGCAGGAATGTTTCTTAATGCAAAAAAGCAGTAGGGGATAATTGTGAATTCACTCCTGGTTATAGAAGTTTGCCCAATTTTCAAAAGGTTGAGAAGAAAATTCTCGAAAATTCTGTATTTAGTTAGAATTTCGCTTTTAGGAATTCGGTTGAATAATTTTTGATGACATATAATTTTATTTGAGGAATTTCGAAATACGCAAGATTTTGCATTAACCCTACGGTCAATGACCAAACAAATTTACGTCTTTGGGTCATGCAGTCAACAACCGGGTACCCCGGTATCCCAATGAAGTTTTTGCACTTTTATATTAAAGACTATGCTCTAAGTACAATTGCATGTACTCGTAAATGATGTCGATTACACTAACTCGGAATCTTTTTTCATTCTATTACTCCTACTCCTATTTGAAACAAAAACAAAATTAGAAACGATGTTTTCGTTTCTGTTGTAGAGCCCGCTCTAAATATAAAGAGAAGCCTCTCTGGTTTTTATATGTGGTCATATATGCGCAAAGAAAATTAAAGTCCTTTATTTTGTTATCCACAATGCACGATAACGAGATAATCAGTAGTAAAAGGCAAACCAGTTATTGGTATATTTAATAACCAAACAAGAGGCGGAATGGACGGGATGGATCATATGCTGGGCCAATATACAACACAAACAACTATAATAGATATTAGTGCCTTTTCTGCATATCTAATATATTTTGAAAACAATAGTAATATACCGCATAGAAATAAGCAGAGAAAAAGCTTTCTTGAAGGAGTTACGCGAAGAACTTTGTATGTCTCTCATTAAAGAGCGAGCTGCAAATAGCCAAATCATCACGATCTGCCATTGAGTGCTATTTGGGAAAACCAATACGCAAAACATAGCATGTAAAAATCCATCGTCATCTAATCGAGTCTCGAGAAGAAAACGTTGGTTCATGTTTCTTGTGCATTACAGTACCAGAAAAAAGAAGAAGAAAAACATGGTACATGTGTAAAGAGGCGATATTCGATCAGCATACTCAAGGCAGCTTTAAACAGGTAGTGCCAGAATTACAATAAATACAACACCAAAAAACATCACATGTATTTTGTTGGTAGAATTTTCGAATAATTGTCAAAATTTAGTTTTACTTTTGTTTGAAAAAGCATGAAAGTCTATGTATGTGTTTTTGACAAATTTACGCAAAGGAAACGAAAGACAGTTGTGCTTATACCACTACCCTATTAAAGCTGCCTTGAGCATACCATTTCAAAATATTTTGATTGTTGGAAAATGTTTATATATGTATGTATGAATTTTGGTATTGAAAATTATTAAAAAATAAAACGATTTTGAAAGTGAATTGAAACAAAAAAAAGAAAAAAAAATTTTTACAATCGTAAACAATATAATGTAAAAAACAAACTAAACTAATATGGGTACCGCGGTACTCGGACATTGACTCGCTTAGGTGTCGAATGTTAATCCCCTTTAAACAATGTTTTGACTAATAACATGTATATTTTTTTTTCTTTTTTTATTGTTTTTCAAGACGTCAATAGCAACGATTTGAAGTTTCATTGCAATGTTTTCATTACTAAAGAAATGCGAGGGTTTTTAACTTAAAAAAATACCCGGGTACCCGGTTATTAACCGCAGGGTTAATCTTAATATATAAAATCGAATGTGTGTTTGTACGTTTGTTTGTTTATACCTTAAGATCGGCCGGACCAATCTTCCTGAAATTTTTACAGTAATTAACAGGAACATAAAAAAATGCAAACAAATGTCGTTTTATCGAAACCACATTAATGGAATAATGCTTGAAAAAGTTAACACTATTACCGACTTGGAATTCATCCTTGATCATAAACTTGATTTTCGAGATCATATTGCGCTAACTGTTAATAAGGCTTGTGGAGTTCTTGGATTTATGAAACGATGGTCTAAGGAATTTTCAGACCCTTACATTACAAAGCAACTTTATATTTCCTTGGTTCGCCCTATTCTTGAATATGGATCAATTATATGGGATCCTTACTTCAACATCTACATAAATAGTATTGAATCTATCCAAAAACAATTTCTTGTTTTCTGTCTACGGGGTTTTGGATGGAATTCGTATGTGCTGCCATCATATGAAAGTAGGCTTGGACTCATTAAATTACCAACTTTGAAAAGTCGTCGAATCATGCTTAGTATCTCTTTCCTCCTTGAATTGAATTCGCGGTGAAGTTGATTCAAAGTTTCTGCTGAGCAAAATAAATTTCTGTGTGCCAACAAGAGCAACCCGTAACTATCAACTACTAAGTCTAGAGTATCACAGGACAGTATATGCTAACAATGATCCCTTTCGTCGCATATGTGAAATATTTAACAAATTTTATCATTTTATAGATATCTCTGAATCTAATGATGTTCTTCTAAAACGAAAAATAATTTTTGTACTTAAATACGTAATTGTACTTCTTTACATTTTTTCTTTAGTCTGTAAGGACTTATAGTCTATAGACTTAAATAAATAATTAAGAAAAAAACACTTGAATGAATTATGGGATACTTTTTTCAATCACGCCTTCTTTTATGTCAAATAACAGTATTTAAGGAGCAATTTTCAAAATTCCTTTTGTTAAAACCTTATTGTTATGGAAGAGGTCAATAATTTTTTTATTTATTTGTTTAAATTTTTTTTTAGAAAATTGGGGGCTTGCATCAAATTGATCTCCCCGTAATAAATAATCAAATAACTTCGTTATTCGTAGACCAATTTTCAAAATTCTTTTTTCATATAAAATGTATCTCATCACAATTGAACACGCCCCAAACATTCATTTTGAAATTTCTTCGGCATTATACACTAAAATTTGTAATTAACACAAATCAGGCAACAAAGTTCAACGCTGAGTAAAATCAACTCGTTCTACTCGTAAATTTGTAATCAGCAAAAATCTAGCAACAAAGCTCAATGCTGAGCAGTGTTGGCAATGAAATTTCGAGAAAGATAAATTTTACTTTCCAAAAAGATAATTTTTTCCCAAATAGATATGTTAGGGATTAACTCATTCACTTTTTTAAAGTGAGAGTGACTTAGGTCACTTTCGAAAGGAATGGCTTACTTGTGTTGAAGATATTCTCTCAACAGTGTTATTCTAAAGGCAGATAATAGCAAGTAACTCAAGAGATTAATTGCTCATAAAAAATTGAAACAAATAATTGAAAAAAAAAGATTTAACGGCTTTCTTTCTTAGAATTCTTTTATAATATTTTATTAACACCGAAAGACAGTTGTGCCTAAATTAAGAACTGGTATTTTGTGATAAAGTAGTGACTGAGTAACACGAAATAATAATTAATTTCTCAGTCAGTAATAAGCGGAGAAATTTTAATTAATTTATTTAACGTTAAAATAAATAAAAAACAAAATAAATACAAAATATAAACAGAAGAAATTAAAAACTAACAAGAGGAAAATTAATAAATATATTGTAAGTGCCGCAAAAAGTGAAGCCTCGAGGCGGAAAAGAAACGTTTTTTATCATATCCTCCAAAGTGTTTGAACACCTAATTAAGGGTAACACATTTTAGCTTCTCGTGTCAAAAGTAAGTTTCCTAATCTAAAATGATTTCCGTAGGACTAAGACAGAGCTCGTGCAAAACTTCAACAACGTGTCACTTAAGCCCTCCTGATCCTGTCAAATCTTTGGCTTAAAAAAAGAAGACAAAATTTGGAAATTTTCACGCTTCACTCCAGAAGGATAGAGCAGTGAATGCTGTGCTTTTGTCTGAGAAGACATAAAACCAAAACTAATTTTTCTGAAAATTTAATAACCCATTTCTTTCTAATGAAACTTCCTCATGTATACATATATTAATCTAAAACTAAACTATCCTAATAACTAATAATAATCCTATTCACTTAAATTATGAAAATCCAACATTAATTAATTAATAATCTCAAATTCTTAATTAAAAAAAAAAACTCCTAACAAAATGCAAAAATTGCCACACCGGAAACCCTAAAAACTGATCATAAGCTTAATTATAAAATTACATACTTAGATACCATTAGCATTAATTCACATCAACAGCATCCACAATTCCAACAGGCCTGTTTGACATCGTAGAAGCCGTTTAATGTAAGTCAATCTTTTTAAAAGAGTTAAAATACATTTTTTTTTTTTTAATAACCCTTTAGTAAAGAATAATGTCCAACAAATAAGAGAATTCCTTCTGGTCAGTTAAATTATAAATACCGCAACCCACCCAGCGGCGAACACTGCCTACCACATTACTTCTCTTCGATGATGTGTGCAACACTTGGTAATCAATGAATGATAACTTACAAAGTGTACGGCAGTAGTACACGGGGTTCCCAAAAATGAATTACAGTCATCTTTTATGTCATATTTATAAGTGCGTATTTAATTTTTTAGTTGTAAATCAGTTGTAATCTTTGTCAGACTACGTTGCAAAAATTTTAATTAACAAAATTAGGTATAAGTGCTAGAAAACAATTTAAAAAAGGTACAAGAAAGATAAAATATTTAGTGAAAAAATGAAAGAATGCAGTAGACAAAAAACAGAACAAATTTATTTAATGGAATATTCCCAAAAAACTGTAGTGCGCAGTACGTACGAGCTGCCTACTGCCGGGTTACAATGTATGCGAGATTGTATTCGAGTGGCCTACTGATAGCTTACAATGTATGTTAGGAAGTAATGAGCTTTTGTTGGATGAACAGCACACTAGCTCGCTTACTTTGTGTGCAGGTGGTAGGCGTTCACTCTACAAATGCGGCAATGTGTACGAAAAAGTACACTAGGTTCGTATGTGAGATGGTGTGTATTACTGACTTACAAGTGTGCATCAGATCATCGCTTCTGTAAGCGAAACTTTGGCCGCTGGGACATAACCCAGCGGCAATGGGAAATAAATTAAACAAATTTATTGTGTTTTTTGTTCACTGCATTCTTTTCTTTTTCACTAAATGTTTTATCTTTCTTGCACCTTTTTTATAAGGTTTTCTTACCTTTACCACTGATTTTGTAATTAATGAATAATAACTTATAAAGTGTATGAAAGTAGTATATGGAGTTCCCAAAAATGAATTACATTCATCTTTACCCGAGATATAAGCTAAACCGCGTTTTTTATGAAAATGTCACGTAAGCGAACTTAAACAATTTTTTTTTGCTTAAAAGCAGTTCTCGTAATAAAAGAAAGTTATGTATATAAATATGAAAAATCAAAATTTCCGATATCGGTCCATATATACCCGAGAAATAGCCTAAATCGGAATTTTCATGAAAATGTCGCGCAGGCGAACTTAAACAACTTTTTGCTTAAAAGGAGCTCTGGTAATTAAATAAAAATTATTTAACTAAAGAAAATTATAATTTTGGATATCGGCTAATATATACCCGGGATATAGCCTAAACCGGGGTTTTCATGAAAATGTTTCTTTCTATTTAAACGTAACTCTGGTACTAAAGGATGGTTTTATAAATATGAAAAATGAAAATTTCCGATATCGGTCCATATATACCGGAGATATAGTCTAAATCGGATTTTTCAGGAAAATGTCGGGTAAGCGAACTTAAGCAATTTTTCTCACTTAAAAGCAGTTTGTGTAACAAAATGAGGTTACGTATATATGGAAAATTTCCGATATTGATATATATATACCCGAGATATAGCCTAAGCCGGGATTTTTTTTAATGAAAAAGTCGAATTAGCGAATTAAAACATCTTTTTTGCCTAAAAGCAGTTCTGGTAATAAAAGTTATATAAATATGAAAAATTTCCGATATCGGTTCATACATACTTGAGATAGATATAGCGTAAACCGGCTTTTTAATGAAAATGTCGTGTAAGCGAAATTAAACACCTTTTTTTGCTTAACAGCTGTTCTGGGGGCTAATTCTGTCATTCGTGATCAAAATTACTATCGCGTAGAAAATAATTTCGATATCGTGTAAATTTCTAATGATATGACTCGTTACGTAACGACTCGAGTTATCTCTTCAGTGTTGCAAAATACTGACAAAATGTGTTTTATAACACTGCCGAAAATTGTCGACAAAAATAATAAAATAAAAACGCAAAAGAAATGGACAAAATATTATTATATTATGCATCATCGTCTGACTCCGACGAAACGGTCATGGGATTTAATTTTAAGTTGCAACTCCTCCTTAATTTCCACATTTTTATTTGCTATTTCAATAATTTTTTCCATCTCCTTCAATATGTGCTTATGGTAGGTTTCTGTTGAAATAAAATTTTGTTTCAGCAGGGTGACCTTGCATTCTTCTTTTTGAAAAATTTTCGCACATAAATGTGTTTTTTTTTTGTGATAATATTTTTCTTGCACATCACTTTCAATTTCTATTAAGCAATCTATATCCTCTTCAGCATGGGCACCATCGTATGAAATTATAAATAATAAATCACAATAATCAGCCTCGGCTGAAGTCGAAAGCAAGTCAGGACAGCTTTCAAAGTCGTTTGGCTGTGTCATGTCCACCACTTTCGTGACCCAAAAGTTTTAACAGCTTTCCAAGACTGCTGCAGCCATTAATTGTTCCTCAACTTGGGAAAGATCTATTTCTTCGTAGGGTCCACCTCCATTTTTTTTTCAAGGATATTTCATTAAAAACACAATTTTTTTAACGTTTTGCTTTTGATCAGTATACACCTACGTAAATGTACTTATGTATGTGTGAATACGATCATAATGACGAATATGTGCATATGTATATACATACATATGTATATAAATTAAATAAACAAATTTACTACTAATAATATTGATTAATTTTATCTTGCGCCACATTTTCACATCTTTAATTGGTGGACCAGAAGCGTTCTACTTCAGAGCAAGCGCGTGCCACAATTGGTTGGCTTCATATTTCCCTTGCGCAGTATTGGTAATACACCTTTTGCCAATTAGGTATGTACTGCCATAAAATTGGCCAAAATTTCTTTTTCTGTAAAATTAATTTTCGTTACTGCTGACCTAAAATAAAAAATTATTTATACATTTAATTTTATATTCTGAACAAATTTTAGTCAGAGCCTAGCTTTAATAGTGAACGGACGTATTTGTTTTTAGTCGGAGTGTTATAAAATTAAACTGGAATAAGTAAAAACGGGAATAATTGAAAAATAATGATTTTATATATAAAAAAACTTTAATTAAATAAAACTTAATTAAGAAAAAACAAAATTAAATAAAAACTGAATAAGTGTACCTATCAGATGTAATTCTGAGAAAGAGCTCAGCTTCTCTGGAAAAAGTCCTTTGATTTCTGAGGAGGAATCTTTAAAAAAATCATTGGACAATCTACTGTCGTTAAGAGAAAGAAAGTTGTTACAACAGATGAAAATCCATCTACCAGTTCAGTTATTACAGATAAGCCGAAAACGCAAGTAGGCATGGATAGGTATATAACCGTGGTTAAACGGCAGCGAAGCCCTAAATCCGCTCTCTGTCCAAAATACCTAAAGATGATAAGACCACCACGATAATGGATAGTAATAGGCTTGCTATCCTTCAGACTGATGAGCCAACAATATCTAAGAAAAACCTTTAAGCCGCCACCAATATATTTGCGAGAGCCTACCTATAGTGAGCTGGCAAAACAAATTATTACGGCAATCGGCAAAGACACTTTAAACTTAACATCGGTTAAACACGGCAGCATCAATGAAACAAAAATCCAGATCAACCACGAGAATGAATACCGGATTTTGTCTGACGTTCTTGAGATGGAGAAACGATCATTTTACACATATCAGCTTAAAAGTGCCAAAGGTATTCAGGTCGTTATAAAAGGGATTGACCCTTTTGTAGATAAGAATGATATCAAAATAGGATTAGAAGACAATGGCTTTAAAATTAAAAATGTAGTAAACATTAGAAACCGTGAAGAAATTCCACAACCAACGTTTAGGGTTGAATTGGAACCAAGAGATGCTTTTTTTTTAAATAATGAAGTGCATCCCATTTATAACCTTAAATATCTTTTGCATCGTAAGGTTACCGTTGAGGAGCCTCATAAGCGTTTAGGGCCCGTTCAATGCCTAAACTGCCAAGAATTTGGCCATACTACAGCTTATTGTAAGTTGCCCGCGGTTTGCGCTGTGTGTGGAGAACTTCACGCGAGCATTAAAAAATGTAGTAACTGTGGAGGTAACCATACTGCAAACTACAGGGGTTGCCCTATCTCTACTCACTTCAAGAGGTCAATAACAAATAGGTCATTAATTTTAAACATGCCACAGCATTCAAAAACCATTTCTATAAACAATTTTCCCCATTTACGCCAGCCATATAAACGTGCAAAACCCAAATAAATTTCTTATGCGAATGTGGTTAAATGCGATAAATTTTAGCAATTTTGAGGCAACTCTGCAGACTCTTGTTCAATCTATAAATACATTTACGGTTTCCATGACAACCATGATGCAGGAAATGCTGAAAATGCAATCCACTATTTTGCAAGCAATTTAAAAAAAATTAGTTGGTTCAAAATATGTTTCTGGAACGCAAACGGCATCCGCCAACACAAAAATGAATTTGAGCACTTCCTTATGGAAAAGCAGATCGATATAATGATGATTGCTGAAACCCATTTGACAACCAACAGCTATTTCAAAATTAATGGCTACACACTACATGATACTAAAGATTTTCGCAGAAGATTTTGCTGCGGTTCGGCAATTTTGATAAAGACCAGAATTAAGCACTATCTAATGAACCAGACACGTGAGGAATATTCCCAAGCTGCAAATAAATGTATTGATTATTTTCATGAAAAAATTGTTATATCCTCGATTTACTCACCACCACGATTTTTATTAACAAAATCAATATTCAAATTTTTTCAAATCACTTGGGCCTCGATTTTTAACGTCTGGTGACTATAACGCGAAACACACTTTTTGGGGATCACGTTTAATTACTTCGAAAGACCGTGTACTTTTCGACACAGTCTCCAAAATGGGCTTAGATGTGGCTTTAAGTGGACACCCCACTTACTGGCCGTCAGACCGACGAAAGATCTCAGATGTTATAGATTTTGGAGTTGCTTAAAATTTTCCTTTAGAGTGGAGCCTTCATTAGATTTGTCATCAGATCAGTCACCCGCTATAAGTCTCACATTGAAGCAAAGGTCACTCAGTTAAAACTAAAAGCAGTGCAACTAAATTGGCTTATGGGCAGAAACTCGACATTGAAGTTGAATTGCAAACTTCTGCAATACAATACAATTCTGAAGCCCATATGGTGCTACAGAATTCAATTAAGGGGTACTGCCTCAGCGTCAAATATTGAAAAAATTCAAAGCAAACAAAACCAAGTTCTTCGAACGATTATTGCGACTCCATGGTACGTAAAAAATTCACGAATTCATAAAGATCTGAGTGATCCGCTGGTAAAAGAGGAATTTTCTAAGTTCGCGACAAGATATGTCAGTAAACTGGAACTGCATCCAAACCCTCTTGCGCGCAATATATTAATTTTTGCGGCCACACTTTGCTTAGGAGAAGGGATACCGTTGCCACCATCAGATTGCTCAATAAGTGATTTTACCGTAATAACTCCCGAATAATAAAACTTTTTGTCTCGCATTGGCCGGACTTAAGCAAAAAGTACATTTTTTAATTTAGTATTGAGATTTGAATACTTATTGTTAGTTCATTTTGAAATTTCAATAAATAAAAATACTCAAAAAAAAGAACAAGTTTTGAACATTTCTTTTGTGTTTTTCTGTTTGGCAGGTTTTCGATAGTACTTTTGCTTACGAGTAAAAACTTGCACGGTTGCATTCGAATGCTTACTCGCTATCGAATCCATCATTAGAAACTCGATGTCGAATGAGATGATCCCAAAAGTGTAAAAACTCACACATTCGAGTAAGAACTCGCTCGTAAGCGAATGACAGAATTAGCCCCCTGGTAATAAAAGACGGTTACATAAATATGGAAAATGAAAACTTCCGATACCGGTTCATTTATATCCGAGATATAGCCTGAACCGATTTTTCCATAAACATTTTTTTTTTTTTGCTGCAAAACAATTCTCGTTATAAAAAAAGGTTACTAAAATACAGAAAATAGAAATTTCCGATATCGGTTTATATATAACCGAGATATAGCCTAAACAAACTTTTCTATGAAAATGTCCATGAAAGATTTATTTTTTGGAATGGTGATTACAAGGCAAAAATATTTTTCCCCGATATCGGTCAATATTTAGTTCAAATTTGTCATATATACGTATACTATACATATACGTGACTGTAGTGAAGGGTATTTTAGATTCTGCCCAGCCGAATATTCCACACTCTTATTTGTTTAAATTGTCAATAATTTATTTAGATTGTTGGGATATAAAGTTGAACGTTTGAGAATATATTTCAAAGATTTCCAAGTCTACTGATGATTAGGATAGTTCCTATGAAGTGTCGACATGTAGACAGCTAGAAAACACAGAGAACAAGCTGTTTATAATTTTTTGATTGATATCAATATTAGAAGCTAATAAAGTGAATAAACTCAGTCGTAAGGATTTAATGGTGATACGATAGCTGATTTGGTAAAGTACTCGACCAACAGTCGCAGGTTCGATTTCTGCCACAGACTCTGGGTGTTACTGCAGACAAGCAAAAAAACTTCGCAGTTCTTGTGTTGTAAAAAAAAATAATTAACGTGTTGAATTTATCTGAAATTTTTAACTTGAATTTTTTAAATGCTATTCACTTATATAATATACATATATGTATGTATACTCCCAAAAAATATCACACAACATTTCAGTATTGCATACATATTGCTCCCTTATTGCAACATAGTCATAACTAAAAAATAAAAAAAGCTTGTTTCGAGAAAAACACATTTCAAAGTTTTAGTTTCCATACAAGTCTTAGAATTTTTTTTGTAAATATCATTAAAAGAAATAGTTTAAAATTAATTTGAATAAATTTTTGGCACAATATAAAAAGTAGTACTGTTAAAAATTCTGCATTTTTAACTTAACGAAAAGCTTATTTTTGAGATATGACTATGTTGCAATAAAGGAGCGATATCTACGTATGCATTTAGTTTACCACCGTTTTCTTAATACCATACACATTACTTTCATTCCCTACATAAGCCAACTTAAATAAAGTATGTACAACGTGTAGTTGTAAAACCAAAGTTGCCGGAAAAATAGTTATGATGAGTTTAAAAATTGTGAAAAGCAGGCCTTAAATCGTCAACATGCTATTTTCAGCACCCAAAATCGTCAAAATGAGGATAAATCGTCGAATATGGCAACCGTGCTTGCCACCATCAAATTGAAGACTTTGTAAAGTAACTTTTCGTGTGAAAGCCGTATTACTTTTACATTTATAATATATAAATATAAATTTAAATACATGCTGAGACTTAGTCTCAATTTACACACATCAGGTTTTCTTGATCAATTCTGCTTCAATTTTCTTTTGAACTTGCATTCACGTTCACACACAAAAGTTTTATATCGTCAAGTTTAAGTTTTTTTGCCTTAAAGTTTTCATATTTTCTGGCATTCCGTTTTAGACTTGACGGTACCGTCAAGTCTGCACCCTTTTCCACTCTCTTCTCCCCGTTCTCCCAAAAACTCAAGACTTGACGAGTCAAACTTGATGTGTGTAAACTGGCACTTAGATTCCGCAAAAAAAAATTTTTTGAGTACTATTTGAAGTCACAAAGTTGGTGTAATGAAAGTCGCAATCACAAAAAATTTTGCTATTTCAACTCGCAAGCAAATGATGAAGTGAATTTGCTTATAATACGAAAATTAATTATCAAACCCTGGAACTGGAAGAGTCTAAACATAATATAAGAAATACAAGGTAGTTGCATTCTCTTTTTATTATTATTAATAAGGATTTTTGAAATTTATTATTAGAGAGAATTATAAAAATGTGTTGCCACATTGTGAATAAGAAAATGTACTCCTAGAATTGATTTTTTCCGAGATTTGTAATGGCGTTGGGCATACTAGAAGAAACTGTAAGCTGATATAAATACGTATCCGTGGTCGTTTTGTTAGCTGTATTAAAATATTAAGCATATGTACTATTAAAGTATTGAAAAAACTTTTTGTAATAAAAAGAAATAGACAACTAAAATTAAACGTTAATTTCTACATTTCATTTGCCAAAACTTATAACCACCCTTTCAAGTATGTTTTACGTTCTACAACATATTCATTAGTGGATTTTTCATTTGCACAATTTTCATTCATCCTACTGAAATTACTTACAGATACACAGAAAAAAATAGATGCCATATTGATAAAAAAAATTGCACTATTTTTATCAAATTTCCTGTGAAAAAGATTTTTTGCCGGATTGATAATTCAAATTATAAAGTAGAAAAAGCTTTTTCACTTAAAAGCAAAAATTATTGAGTTGAAAAAAATTGTTGTTAATATGTAAAATATACTTAACAAAAAAAAATTGTTAAAGAAACAACAACTCTTCACTGTTATATGACAACCTTTTAAATTTATTTATTGAATAACAATCAATAATTCGGAAAACTTTTTATTAATTGCATTTTACTAAGAGATATTTCCAAAAATTCATTATTAATAATAATTTAATTAAGTCAATGCAAATTTTATGAAATTGATGGTTTTTTTTATTAATAACGTAACTTGATTGAAAAAAAATCGCATCTATTTTTTTCTGTGTAGTTAACACCATCTTTATGTTTCACAGAAAAATATAGAAATAACGACATTTATAGAATCAATTAATAAATTGTTTGAATGCGGACCTGGACAGGAATTCGTGGATTTAAACAAAAGTTTAGTAAAAATAATTATTGATCGAAAACAACTATTTTTGTTAAACTACGATACCAAGGTTATTTTTTTGATATTTATGTACTTATATGCACACAAATTATTTTTTCAGGCAAAATTTTTTGATTTTGATTTTATTTTTACTATGATTTTTTCTGTGTTTGGATTGTGTGATAAAACAAATTGGTCATCAATAGAAATTATAACAAATAAATATAAGTACTCCACTAACGCTACCATTTGTCTGACTACTATTGTAGTAATACTATACCTTGTGCTTTCTGGTATTACATTTCCTTGTGGCCTTATTCGTTTGTTATTAATTTAGATTTCCGTCTATTTTAGTAACTCAATTTTCGATATTATTAGTTTTCGATTTCGTTCGCAAGTC
Organism: Thecocarcelia acutangulata; assembly: GCA_914767995.1. Classification (NCBI taxonomy): domain Eukaryota; kingdom Metazoa; phylum Arthropoda; class Insecta; order Diptera; family Tachinidae; genus Thecocarcelia; species Thecocarcelia acutangulata. The sequence goes on along the minus strand of OU612096.1, from coordinate 54,520,714 downwards.
GCTTATGTTTATTCGAAAAACGAAAAGTCAAAAAATATATCAGAATAAAATTTTATTTTTCGTTTCAAGAATGAATATCATATTTTCTGTTAATAATTATTTAATTTCAAAAAACTTTTTATTGTTTCGCTTTCTAATGAACTAAAAACTGATTTAAATCCGTTTTCGAAAGAATTCTGCGAAAAGTCTGATCGCTAGCGCTTAAAAAATACTGCCGAATACCAGGAAAGATAAGCGTCATCAAAAAGGTGATATTTGTATTTTGTGCTTTTGCAATTTTGAAATATGCAGTTCATTATTTGAGTCTGGAAAGCACCAAACAAAAGTAATTAATATTGTAATGTAATAATCCATTTCTTGTCATTTTATTCGTAAATGTTAAAATATATAGATTTTTATGTACAACATTTTAGATGTTTTTGTTTAATTTTTTACTTTTTTGTTAGAAGTCACAATTTTAATATTATGTTCAAACACAATTTCAACCAAACAGGGAAATATACATATTAACTAATACGGTAGCACATTTTTATGAATAATGTCACAATCCTTATACTTGTCAGATGGTGATTGTTAAGGAAAATTGAGAGAATGAAACTACCTTGTATTTTTATACCCTTCACAAAAATGTAAGGGGTATTTATAAGTTTGTGATTCCGTTTGTAATTTCTACAGTTTTTTTTGCGACCCTATAAAGTATATATATTCTGAATCAGAATTAATGGAAAAGTCGATTAAGCGATGTCCGTCTGTCCGCTGTTGAAATACTGTTTCTGAGAAAACCATTAGACTTAAAAACTTTTTTCTTTCACCATTCTTTTACCCCATCGATTCATGGGTTTGCTATTGAAATTCAGTAATATCGGTCCACGTATAGCTGAGATATATTCAAAATTCCGAAAAAAACCATTTTTTTGCAGCTTTGTATGAAAATTTTTGAAAACAAAAGTTGTTTGTTTTGCTTCAAACTTCACACACTTATTAAGCATGGTGACTTAAAGGCAAAAATTTTTTTTTCAGATATCGGTCCATATATACCCGAGATATAGCCCAAATCGGATTTGTAATGAAAATGTCGCATAGGCGAAGCTAAATAACTTTTTTTGCTCAAAAGCAGTTCTGGTAATAAAATTAGGTTACATAAATATGAAAAATGAAAATTTCCGATATCGGTCCATATATACCCGAGATATAGCCCAAATCCGGGTTTTCATGAAAATGTCGCGTAAGCGAACTTAAACAACTTTTTTGTGCTCAAAAGCAGTTCTGGTAATAAAATAGGGTCATATAAATATGAAAAATGAAAATTTTCGATATCGGTCCATATATACCCGAGATATAGCCTGGAACGGAGTTTTCATGAAAATGCCGCGTAAGCGAACTTAAACAACTTTTTTGTTCTCAAAAGCAGTTCTGGTAATGAAATTAGGTTAGATAAATATGAAAAATGAAAATTTCCGATATCGGTCCATATATACCCGAGATATAGCCCAAATCGGGTTTTTCATGAAAATGTCGCGTAAGCGAACTTAAACAACTTTTTTGTGCTCAAAAGCAGTTCTGCTAATGAAATAGGGTCATATAAATATGAAAAATGAAAATTTTCGATGTCGGTCCATATATACCCGAGATATAGCCCAAATCGGGTTTTTCATGAAAATGTCGCGTAAGCGAACTTAAACAACTTTTTTGTGCTCAAAAGCAGTTCTGGTAATAAAATTAGGTCATATAAATATGAAAAATGAAAATTTCCGATATCGGTCCATATATACCCGAGATATAGCCTAGACCGGGGTTTTCATGAAAATGCCGCGTAAGCGCAGTTCTGGTAATGAAATTAGGTTACATAAATATGGAAAATGAAAATTTCCGATATCGGTCCATATATACCCGAGATATAGCCTAGACCGGGGTTTTCATGAAAATGCCGCGTAAGCGAACTTAAACAACTTTTTTGTGCTCAAAAGCAGTTCTGGTAATGAAATTAGGTTACATAAATATGGAAAATGAAAATTTCCGATATCGGTCCATATGTACCCGAGATATAGCCCAAATCGGGTTTTTCATGAAAATGTCGTGTAAGCGAACTTAAACAACTTTTTTTAACTTAAAGCAGTTCTGGTAATAAAATAAGGTTATATAAATATGGAAAATGAAAATTTCCGATATCGGTCCATATATACCCGAGATATAGCCTAGACCGGGGTTTTCATGAAAATGCCGCGTAAGCGAACTTAAACAACTTTTTTGTGCTCAAAAGCAGTTCTGGTAATGAAATTAGGTTACATTAATACGGAAAATGAAAATTTCCGATATCGGTCCATATGTACCCGAGATATAGCCCAAATCGGGTTTTTCATGAAAATGTCGTGTAAGCGAACTTAAACAACTTTTTTCAACTTAAAGCAGTTCTGGTAATAAAATAAGGTTATATAAATATGGAAAATTAAAATTTCCGATATCGGTTCATATATACCCGATGTATAGCCTAACAGGTTTTTTGATGAAAATGCCGAATAAACAACTTTTTTGTGCTCAAAAGCAGTTCTGGTAATAAAATAAGGTTATATAAATATAGAAAAAGAAAATATCCGATATCGGCCCATATATACTCGAGATATAGCCTGAACCGATTTTTCCAATAACATTTTTTTTTTGCTGAAAAGCAGTTCTTGTTATAAAAAAAGGTTACGAAAATAGAGAAAATTAAAATTTCTGATATCGGTCCATATATACCCGAGATATAGCCTAAATTGGGTTTTTCATGAAAATATCGCGTAAGCGAACTTAAACAATTTGTTGTACTCAAAAGCAGTTCTGGTAATGATATAAAGTTATATAAATATGGAAAATTAAAATTTTCGATATCGGTCCATATATACCCGAGATATAGCCTGAACCGATTTTTCCATTAAAAAAATTTTTTTTTTTTTTGCTGAAAAGCAATTCTCGTTATAAAAGAAGGTTACTAAAATACAAAAAATAGAAAATTCCGATATCGGTTCTTATATAACCGAGCATATTTAGGTCACATTTTTAATATACTATACATATTCGTGACTATCGTGAAGGTTATTTTAGATTCGGCCCAGCCGAATATACTACACTCTTCCTTGTTTATATCATGAGTCTAAGTAAAATTTGTATTTGTATATTTTCACCACAAAAATTAGATTTTCATCTATTTTAACGAAAAAAAAAGAATTTTTAATTAAAAAATATACCTTTTTTAATATGATTGCTGTGTTGTATTTGCTTACTCCAAAAATGACGACTTCAGATGGCACGACTAGTGTTTTCCCATACAAAACACAAGCAAGTGCTGCCAAATTTTACACATATTTTGCTTCAAACAAAATGCGCGCACACAGAAAATTGCGATTTTGACCTACCAAATGATATAAAAAATTTGCACTTTTTAGCACATGGCTGATTATAGGCCTTAATAATAGGCTTCCAATGTATTGAGGTAAATAAATGAAAAATAAAATACAAATTTGCAATTACATTTTTTTTAACTACTTGTGAAACTAGAAATAAAACCTTAGTAACTATATAAATTGGTCTGAGACACCCTGCTAAGCTACAGAAATGTTTAAAACTAAATTAAATACGAATAAGAAATTATTGAAGATTGCAAAGGCAGTCACTTATCTAAAACCAATTAAAGTTTCATTAAATGTGACATAGTTGTATATTTGAAAAGAAATTGATCCAATTTAAATGTTTCCTTACTTTCTTTCTTTTTCATTGCTGCTGAACAATTTAACAATTTAGCATTTTACGTGTTATATTTATTGCTGTTTGATCCCTTTATTATCCTTCTTCACGGCCATTACTGTCATTATTGGCTCATATCCTTTTAATTTCCTCCACTTAAGTTAGTTTAACGAGTATGCGATGGAGGGTTTTTTATTGTTGCACTTGCTTATGTTACGTGTTGCAGGATAAGGACATACCACAACAAACCATTTTACAAAACTAAAAGCTGTTTAGTTTTGCTCTTCTCTGCTCTTCCTTCCTTAAACTGGTATCTTTTGGGTAATTCATTCTTTAATGGTCAAATACATATAAATTTGGTTTTGTCGGTAGTTCGCTTGGTCGGTCTGGTTGCTTATTTTGTGTTGTTGTTTTGAAAACCATTTTAGAAACGAATTTTTGCCAGTTTTCGGTCGGGTTGCGTATTTTTTGTTGTTGGTTTAATATCTACTTTGAAAAACATTTTGGAAACGAATTTTTGCGAGATTTTTTTCTTACTCGTTTTGTGAAGTATTTTTACAAAAACCAAACAGAGCAGCTTTTGCGGTCGCCGGAGAACTTTTTCACGCCACCAACAAAAATATTTAATTTTTATGTATTTTTCCACGTTTTTTGCAACCTTAAGGCTAATATTGAGTTCATTATTTCGTGCGAAATTCTTTCAAATTGCATACAAAAGTGTTTAGTATGAAACATCCGCGAAATAAGTTTAGAAATGTAGTACTGAGTTTTTACAGCGAAAAACACACAATATGTATCTGCAACATGTTTTCATTTAAAATTGTTTCTGGGAATACTTGTTTTTTCAGCTGCGACATAACATAAGCAAAGCTTTTTTCGCACGAAGTACAAACATGTATACTTAAAATTAAAAAAGAACATGAATAAGAGAAAAAATAGACAACACTGAGTATATCTCAATTTTTCCGTACGAAATAAGTAATGTTGCTGAAAAGTTTTTCGCACATACAATCTCAATACTAGGCTTTAAAGAAAAAAACATATTTTTATGCAAAATGTTGCTTTAAACATTGTAACATGTTGTTGCAATGTTATATTGCAACAACATTAGTATGGTCTTAATAACTTTATGTGTTACCGTTGCAAATATCGTATATTTAATAATATTTTAAGTCATCAGATTAATTTACTGCTTCTATCATGATTTACAACCGAACTGGAAGTTGAGTGGTGCTTGCGAAATTCCTTTTATGGTTTACAACACAATTCAACCTTCAATCAGTTGCTCAGTTGTATTAATTAAGTTGTTAGTGCAATTGTGATTTACAACCAATTGTAAGTTGAGCTGCGAAAGCTGTCAAAAAGCAACAACTGTTTTTAGGTAGTTGTGTTTTTGCATTCAGTAGTGCAATTCACTAACTTTACACCCCAATTAGAAGTGTTAACTGTAACCACACATTTTGTTGTTTGCACTAACCCCAACGTTATTCACTAACTATATTTAGCCACCGCAAAGGGTTTTATTTTTCTTCACGTTCAGATTAATATAACGTGGCAACTCTCCATTTCATTTTTATTAGCTATTGTACTGAATCTCTTTTTGTTTATATGTTTTCTTCATCTTTTGTAACTTTCACCTTTTTATATACATACATACATATGTATAAAAATCTTGAAAATAATATGTGAGCTCGAGATCCTTTCTATATAAAACAATAATTAAAAGTTTTTTATTGAATATTTCGTTTTGCTTTAGAAAACTTCTTAAGGAATGTATTTCTTGATTAATTATAAAATCAAAAACATTTTTGTGATAGGAAATAAAATAACATGAAGAGCTTTAGCACATACATACATCCATACATAATTACATTTAACATAAAAATAATGTTATTGCCTATCAAAAAATTTTTGATTTTATAATCAATCAACAAATACTTTCCTTAAGAAGTTTTCTAAAGGAAAACGAATGCATAATGAATAAAAAAATTTTTAATTATTGTTTTATACAAAAATATTATTTCCAAGATTTATTTTTGTTGTTTGCTAACTTTTATTGTTTTTTTTATTAGACAAATAGTTTATTACATAAATTAAATGAAATGAATATGTAAAAAATATCAACACTTTTTTTAAACCCACAAAAAATTGGGGTGTTAATTAACACCTATTTATGTGGTTAAATATAACAGCTGCCTCAAACAGCTGACTTTAAACCCCAGTATATGGTGTTTAAAGTACTTGTGAATAGGAAAAAGGTTAATTTTGTGGTTAATAATTTTAACCGAAATAATTCGGGCTTAAATAGCATAGTGAATCGCACTACAGGTCATATAGGAATGAAAAAACAATGTGTGTATAAAATATAAAAAAGGAAAATAACTAATTATGTGTACAAACTTGTCATATTAAGAAAAATATTAAATATAGAGCAAATTGACCGTATGGTCGATTTAATTGAAAACAAGTAAGAGTGCGAAATCTAAAATACCCTTCACGACAGTCACGTAAATACTTATATATACATGTATATATTACAAATTTGAACTACATATGTTCGTATATATATGGATCGATATTTGTTTTTAGCTTTTATTTATTTATTGAATCTTCAGAATGTGAACTAATATAAGTATTCAGATCTCGATCAGCCAATGCTAGACAAAAAGTTTCATTTTGCGCCAATTATATCGGTGAAATTACCCATTTAATGCTCTGATGATGGCCAAGTGTGACCGTTAAAATTAAGTATGTTGCGAGCAAGAGGGTTTGGGTGAAGTTCCAGTCTGCTGATATACCTTGACGTATACGTTGAAAATTTATCTTTTAACGGTGGAACACACAGATCCTTGTGAATTCGGGAGCTTTTTATGTATTTTTTATGGAGCTGCAGTAATTGTTCGAAGAATTTGGTTTTGTCGCCTTTGATTTTTTCAATGTTTGACGCTGAGGCGGTGCCCCACAATTGGATTCCATAGCACCATATAGGATCGAGAGTTGCGTGATATAAAAAAAAAATTACAATATACAATTTCTGCCAATAAGCCAATTTAGTTGCGCTGCTTTTAATTTCAACTGAGTAACTTTCGCGTCAAAGTGAGGCTTCCACGTCAGCCTACGGTCGAGGTGAACACCAAAGTACTTGACTTCATTGCTCTCCGAAATAGATGAATTGTTAATTTGGATAGGCGATCATGTTTTTCTACACAGTGTGAATGTAACATGAAAACATTTTTCTTCATTACCTGTGATTTTCCAAAGTTTTAGTCATTTCTCTAATATTGAAATATGTTCCTGTAAATTACGTGGAGCTAAGTGATAGTTTTCACCGTATATCATTCAGTATTGGAGCCAACATCGCCACTAATAATTTTTCGAATAGTTTTGAAATTGTTGGCAAACTTATTAATCTATATGACCCTTCTTTAGTGGGACGCTTTCTGTGTATGATAGTAATCATACACAGAAAAAAATAGATGAGTTTTTTTTTCAATCAAGTTATGTTATTAATAAAAAAACCATCAATTTAATAAAATTTGCATTGACTTAATTAAATTATTATTAATAATGAATTTTTGGAAATATCTCTTAATAAAATGCAATTAATAAAAAGTTTTCCGAATTATTGACTGTTATTCAATAAATAAATTTAAAAGGTTGTCATATAACAGTGAAGAGTTGTTGTTTCATTAACAATTTTTTTTGTTAAGTATATTTTACATATTAACGACCATTTTTTTCAACTCAATAATTTTTGCTTTTAAGTGAAAGAAGGCGTTTGCGCTCCAGAAACATATTTTAAACCAACTCATTTTTTAAAAATTGCCTGTAAAAATAGTGGATTGCATTTTCAGCATTTCCTGCATCATGTTTGTCATGGAAACCGTAAATGTATTTATAGATTGAATAAGAGTCTGCAGAGTGTCCTCAAGATTGCTAAAACTTCGGTCGGAGTTTTGAGGCTTGGGCTCCTGATTCAAGTTTGATTTTTCGGATTTTACCACATTCGCATAAGAAATTTGTTGGGAGTTTTGCACGTTTATATGGCTGGTTGACTGGCGTACCTAGGGAAAATTGCTTGTAGAAATGGTGTTTGACTGCTGGGGTGGCATATTTAAAATTGATGGCCTATTTGTCATTGACCTATTTTTAATGCTCGAGTCAGTCTTAGGCTTTTTGCACTGTGATGTACCGTGAAGTTCTCTACACACAACGTAAACTGCGGGCAGCTTACAATAGGCCTTAGTATGGCAAATTCCTGGCAGTTTAGGCATTGAACGGGACCTAAACGCTTAAGAGGCTCCTCAACGGTAACCTTACGATGCAAAAGATATTTAAGGTTATAAATTGGATGCACTTCATTCTTTATTAAAAAAACATCTCTTGGTTGCAATTCAACCCTAAACGTGGGTTGTGGAATTTTTTCACGTTTTCTAATGTTTACTACATTTTTAATTTTAAAGCCATTCTCTTCTAATCCTGTTTTAACATCATTCGTATCTACAAAAGGGTCAATCCCTTTTATAATGAACTTTAGCTCTTTTAAGCTGATATGTGTAAAATGATCGTTTCTCATTCTCGTGGTTGATCTGGAGTTTCGTTTCATTGATGCTGCTGTGCTTAACCGACGTTAAGTTAAAAGTGTCTTTGCCGATTGCCGCAATAAGTTGTTTTACCAGCTCACTATAGGTAGGCTCTCGCAAATATATTGGTGGCGGCTTAAAGGTTTTTTTAGATATTGTTGGCTCATCTGTTTGCAGTATAGCAAACCTATTACTATCCGTTGCCGAAGTCCTATTATCATCTGAAATATCATCGGTTGAGATGATATTTCAGCTGATTTGGGGCTTCGCTGCCTTTCAACCACGGTTATGTACCTGTCCATGCCTACTTGGGTTTTTGGCTTATCATCAACAATTAAACTGGAAGATTCTTTATCTTCAGTTGTAACAGTAATATTTGGCGAACACGATCGCGGGCGTTTCCTATCTCTTAGAGACAGAAAATTTTCCAATGATTTTTTCACAGATTCTTCTTCATTGCAGACTTTGGTTCAATCAATAAACACTTTTACAGCTTCTATGACCACCATGATGCAGGAAATGCTAAAAATGCAATCAACTATTTTACAGGCTATTTTAAAAAAATGATTTATTTAAAAATATGTTTCTGGAACGCAAACGGCATACGCCAACACAAAAATGAACTTGAACACTTCCTGAGGGAAAGGCAAATCGATGTTATGTTGATTGCTGAAACTCACCTGACGCCAAGAAGTTATTTCAGGATAAATGGTGATATACTATATGACACTAAAGATCCACGTGGAAGATCTTGTGGAGGTTCGGCTATTCTAATTAAAAATAGAATTAAACATTACTTGTTAAATGAGACATGTGAAGAATATTTTCAAGCAACAAATATTTGTATTGAACACATTCGCAGTAAATTGGTAATTTCATCGATTTATTCCCCGCCTCGGCTTTCAGTTACAGAAAACCAATACGCAGATTTTTTTACTTCACTTGGACCCCGATTTATAGCTGCTGGTGACTATAATGCTAAACACACATTTTGGGGCTCAAGATTAATCTCCCCGAAAGGTCGGGTGCTTTTTGATACTATATCAAAATTGGGTTTACATGTAATCTCCAGCGGGAGTCCCACCTATTGGCCATCTGACCAGCAAAAGATCCCAGATGTTATTGACTTTGGAATCGTAAAAAACGTCCCCTTAGAATGGATGCATGTGGAGCCTTTATTGGATTTGTCCTCCGATCACTCACCTACTATGGTCTCTATATGTTTCCCCCAGAACATTGGATCCCCATTTAACGACATAGGTGTATTCCAGTCTAGAGTGAATTGGTTAAAATATAAAAAATATTTAAGTACTCACTGTACGGAAAATATATCTTTGAGAACTCCAGAGGATATTGATGAGTCAATTAATGATTTTTCCCAAAATATTATAAAAGCCGTGCAACATGCTACCACTACAAATTTTAGAAATATGAATAGCAGAACTTGTTCTTCTGAAATCGAACACCTTGTTTCAGAAAAAAGAAGAATCAGAATAGAATGGCAACTTCGCAGGTCTCCCCAGCTTAAAGCTAGGCTTCGAAAATGCGTAAACCAATTAAGAAATTTGCTTGAAGTCCAAAGAGTGGCTTCCCTCACAACCTTTTGGAAAGCCTCGATGGAAGTCCTCAATCCGATTATTCTTTATGGAAAGCAGCAAGAGGGTTAAAGAGACCCATTAGATCTAAGCCACCCTTGCGTACTGCAACTGGGGACTGGGCCAGAAGTGACTCCGAAAAGGGAATGCTGTACGCTAACCACTTGGGAAGCGTGTTTGCCATTGACGAACTGAATGATGAAGCTGATATGCCGTTAGACCACCCGTACCTTTCAGACTTCGTTTTCAAGATGTCGATAATGCTATTTGTAACTTCAACCCCAGAAAAGCTCCTGGTATTGATAAAATTACCAACAAAATGCTTGTGCAGTTACCGCGAGTAGCTAGAAGACTCGTCCTTTTTATTTGTAATGCTATTTTACGTCTCGAGTACTTTCCTACTGAGTGGAAGGTGTCTGTCATTACTATGATACCAAAACCAGGAAAGGATCCTACAAAAGTTGAGTCATATAGGCCGATAAGTCTATTGCCAACAATTTCAAAACTGTTCGAGAAATTGCTAATGACGAGGTTGACCCCAATATTGAATGAAGTAGGATGTATTCCTAACCATCAATTCGGTTTTAAGGCTAAGCATAGCACCATAGAACAGACACACAGGCTGGTGAATGTTATCAGAAACGCGTTCGAAGATAAAAAATATTGCTCAGCTCTATTTATTGACGTTTCCAAAGCTTTTGACAAAGTGTGGCACGAAGGCTTAACTCATAAAATAAAATTAAATTTGCCTGCAAACACGCACAAGCTGTTAGAGAGCTACTTATATGACAGGAAATTCGTCATTAAGGAAGGTGATTTCAAAAGTTCGGCTCAACCAATCAAAGCTGGAGTTCCCCAGGGTAGCATATTGGGTCCAACCTTAGATTTGATTTATGCTTCAGATATGCCAACGAGCTGCAAAATTCACACTTCAACCTTTGCAGATGATACAGCATTCATCAGTGTCCATGAAGACTATAAATTAGCATCACAAATTTTGCAAGAACATATTCTTATATTGGAGAAATGGCTGAAACTTTGGAAAATCAAAGTAAATGAACAAAAATGTACCCATGTTACATTCACACTACGTAGAAAAACTTGTTCGGCTATTAAAATCAACAATTACATTGTTCCGCAGCACACTGAAGTCAAATACCTTGGTATTCACCTCGACCGTAGGCTCACGTGGAAGTCTCACATTGACGCTAAAGTCACCCAGATGAAATTAAAAGCGGTGCAACTAAATTGGCTCATCGGCAGAAATTCTATCTTGAAGTTAGATTGTAAACTTTTGTTGTATAACGCAATCCTAAAGCCAATATGGAGCTATGGAATTCAATTGTGGGGTACCGCCTCTGCATCTAACATTGAGAAAATTCAAAAGCGCCAGAATAAAATTCTCCGTATAGTTACTGCAGCTCCATGGTATGTTAAAAACTCTCGAATTCACAAATATCTAGGTGTACCCTTAGTGAAAGATGAATTTTCAAAACACGCGATAAGGTACATTAACAGACTGGAGTCTCACCCGAATCCTCTCGCACGTAGCATCCTTAACTTTGGTGGCCACACTCGACTGAGAAGAATGGACACCCTTGCAACCATCAGAGCGTTGGAAAGGTGATTTACCAACAAAATACACGCAAGAAGCAACTTTTCGTCTAGCATTGGTTGGACCTAAGTAAATAAAAATTTTCAATATTAATTAATTTTTTTTCTATATTAATTAATAATATTTCTAATATTATATGATGATGGGTGGGTATCATTCGTCTAGCTCGAGTTCAATCCTGGCTAAAGCCAAGAAATATTTTTATTTATAATTATAACAATAATTGCCGCGATCAATAACTCTTGATCAAAGAAGACAGGAAAAAATAATTGAATACACTAAAGCTGGGGGACAACTAGCTGTTTCACAGTCGCTACACTGCTCATGAGCAACCACTAGGATTCGAACTCAGTACCATGTAAACATGATGTATTTTTAATACGGCTGCTTAACCAACTCAGCCACTAAGCCCTTATTTATTTTTTCGTCTATAATTGTCTCATATTGATCACATATGCAATTTGTTATAATCCCAGTTGTTTGTACTGCAGTTTGCTGTCACTGAACAACCAGTTATTTTGTATTATTTATCAACGTACGTATGTATGTTGACAGTCTCTGTGCTGGGAGATATATATGTTAAATAGTCGAACTTTTTTTATTTTTAATATTTCTAATATTATATGATGATGGGTGGGTATCATTCGTCTAGCTCGAGTTCAATTTAAATAGTCGAAGTCAGGATTGAACTCGAGCTAGACGAATGATACCCACCCATCATCATATAATATTAGAAATATTAAAAATAAAAAAAGTTCGACTATTTAACATATATATTAATTAATAAATTTATAGTTTTAAGATTTGCGTACTTATTGTTAGTTCTTTTAGAAGATACAATAAATAATTGAATTATAAAAAAAAAAAAAAAAAAATTCTTCCTCAGAAATCCAAAAGTTTTTTCAATCGGAGCTAAGCTCTTTTTCAGAATTACATCTGATAGGTACACTCATGCAATTAATTGCTGTTATTTTTTATTTACAATTTAAAACGGTATTAAAAAAAATGTCACAAATTTTTTCTTGTAAACAAAAACACTCTGTTCACCTATTACGGTTTTTACTTAACCCCGTTTTATTTTTTTACTTTGCGATCAAAAAACAAACACGTCCGTTCACTATCGAAGCTAAACAATGACTGATTTTTAGACTTAATATTCATATTACTAAGCAATCTTATAAAATTGGTTTTACGTCTTAAAAACATATATTGCTCTTACAAACCTGTCATAAGAACATTAACGTAGGCGATTTAATTCTTACAAAACTGCCATAAGAACATTAACGTAGACGATTTAATTCTTCACACGAAAATCTTTGTGTTAGTTTTGCTTGTCATAGTACTTTATATGACTCTCTAATTATCTCACTAAAACAAATGCAAAACAAATTTGTCCACCACTGTTTTAGAGTATTGTTGCTTTAAAAATTTCCTTTTAGCTTCTTTCGATTTTCTTACCACTTTTCTTTTTTACCATAGTTTTTTAAGTGTCTCTACGTGACTGCACTTGTAAACTGTGTAAAAAAAAGTTTAAAGCTATTCAACAGCGTTTCTCTATTTTTTTATTTTCAGTTTATAATTGTGATAATTGAAAATTAATACAAAACACTTTCTACGAGAATGAAAAATCCTTGTACAATATTAAATGTTTCCATTATTGGAAAACATTTTCTTTTTTCGAAAAAAAAGCAAATATTTGCTACACCTTTGTATGTAAAAACCTTGTCAATTTATTTGAGATAGTTTATGTTGAACACTAACTTACATACACATTGTCTAAATATTTGATTTACTAGTTCTTAAACATCTTTTATTTTAAACCAGCTTTTAATTTCCTTCCTTCTACTTCTTGACAGATATAAACAAAAATTACTTTTAAGTATTTTGTTGATTTTAAAATTTCCAGGACATTTTCATAAAATAAATGTCAAATAAAAAAAGATGTGTTAACTTTAGTTGTTTTACTTTATTTAGAGGTTCGCTTCGATTGTGGGTTCGATCGATTATGAGTGTGGAAAACAGCTGATGAACAGTGTAGCGACTGTGAAACAGCTAGTTGTCCCCCAGCTTTAGTGTATTCAATTATTTTTTCCAGTCTTCTTTGATTAAGAGTTATTGATCGCGGCAATTATTGTTATAATTGTAAATAAAAATATTTCTTGGCTTTAGCCAGGATTGAACTCGAGCTAGACGAATGATACCAACCCATCATCATATAATATTAGGAAGACAAACCATCTTTCAGTTTAGTTATTGCAGATAAGCCGAAAACATAAGTAGGCATGGACAGGTATCTAACCGTTGTTAAATGTCAGCGAAGCCCCAAATCCGCTCAAATATCATCTCAATCGAATACCGATAATACCGCCACGGCAACGAATAACAATAGATTTGTTATCCTTCAGAATGATGAGCTAACAACACCCAAAACATTTAAACCGCCAGCAATATATTTGCGTAAGCCTACTTCTAGTGAGCTGATAAAATACACTTTCAACGTAACATCAGTTAGCATGACAATATCTGTGAAACAAAAATCCAGGCTAACTATGAAAATGATTACCGAAAATTGTCTGACGTTCTTTTCTGAAAAGAAAAGATCATTTTACACTTATCGGCTTAAAAGTGTTGAAGGCCATCAGGTCCTTATAAAAGGCATTGACTTTTAAACTGGACTGGAAGACAAAGGTTTTTAAAAAAAAATGTAGTAGACATTAGAAGCCGTGAAAAGATCCCTCAACCCATCTTAAGGGTTGAGTTGGAACCAAGAGTTGTAGTCTGAAAAAAATTAAGATCATCTAATTTATAATTCTAAATTTATTTTGCATCGTAAGTTACCGTTAAGGAGCCGTTAGGGCCCATTCAGTGTCTAAACTCTCAAGAATTCAGCCACACTAAGGCCGATTGTAAATTGCCCGCAGTTTGTGTTGTGTGCGGAGAACTTCACGGTACAACATAGTGCAAGAAGTCAAAGACTGACTCGCGTGTTAAAAACTGTAACGATATACGTTTAACAATATAAATTCAACGGATGGCTTCGTTTTTATACCCTTTACGAAAATGTAAAGGGTATATATAAATTAGTGATTCCGTTTGTAATTTCTACAATTTTAATTTCCGACCATATAAAATATACATATTCATAATCAGCATTAAATTCGATTAAGCAATGTTCGTCTGTCCGCCGTTGAAAACCCGATTCTGAGAAAACCATTAGACTTCGAAAATTCTTTCTTTTACGCCATCGATTCATAGGTTTGCCATTGAAATTCAGTAATATCGGTTCACATATAGCTGAGATATATACAAAATTCCAAAAAAACATTTTTTTGCAGTTTTGTAAGAAAATTTTTGAAAAACAAGTTGTTTGTTTTACTTCAAACGTCATAAAATTATTAAAGGCATGGCGACCAGTAGTGCAATTCACTAACTTTACACCCCAATTAGAAGTGTTAACTTTAGCCACACATTTTGTTGTTTGCACTAACCCCTACGTTATTCACTAACTATATTTAGCCACCGTAAAGGGTTTTATTTTTCTTCACGTTCAGATTAATATAACGTGGCAACTCTCCATTTCATTTTTATTAGCTATTGTACTGAATCTCTTTTTGTTTATATGTTTTCTTCATCTTTTGTAACTTTCACCTTTTTATATACATACATACATATGTATAAAAATCTTGAAAATAATATGTGAGCTCGAGATCCTTTCTATATAAAACAATAATTAAAAGTTTTTTATTGAATATTTCGTTTTGCTTTAGAAAACTTCTTAAGGAATGTATTTCTTGATTAATTATAAAATCAAAAACATTTTTGTGATAGGAAATAAAATAACATGAAGAGCTTTAGCACATACATACATCCATACATAATTACATTTAACATAAAAATAATGTTATTTTATTGGCTATCAAAACATTTTTGATTTTATAATCGATCAACAAATACTTTCCTTAAGAAGTTTTCTAAAGGAAAACGAATGCATAATGAATAAAAAAATTTTTAATTATTGTTTTATACAAAAATATTATTTCCAAGATTTATTTTTGTTGTTTGCTAACTTTTATTGTTTTTTTTATTAGACAAATAGTTTATTACATAAATTAAATGAAATGAATATGTAAACAATATCAACACTTTTTTTAAACCCACAAAAAATTGGGGTGTTAATTAACACCTATTTATGTGGTTAAATATAACAGCTGCCTCAAACAGCTGACTTTAAACCCCAGTATATGGTGTTTAAAGTACTTGTGAATAGGAAAAAGGTTAATTTTGTGGTTAATAATTTTAACCGAAATAATTGGGGCTTAAATAGCATAGTGAATCGCACTACAGAAGGCAAAAAAAATTTCCGATATCGGTCCAAATAAACCCGAGATATAGCCTAAGCCGGGTTTGCATGAAAAAGTCGCGTAAGCGAACTTAAACACCTTTTTTTGCTTAAAAGCAGTTCTGGTAATAAAATAAGGTTATATAAATATGGAAAATTAAAATTTCCGATATCGGTCCATATATACCCAAGATATAGCGTAAAACGATTTTTCCACTAACATTTTTTTTTGCTGAAAAGCAATTCTCGTTATAAAAGAAGGTTACTAAAATACATAAAATAGAAAATTCCGATATCTGTTCATATATAAAAACTTTATTAAACAAACTTTTCCATGAAAATGTCCATGAAAAATTTCCTTTTGGGAACGGTGATTACAAGGCAAAAATATTTTTTTCCCCGATATCGGTCCATATATATCCGAGTATATTTAGTTCAAATTTTTAATATATACTATATACTCGTATATACGTGACTATTGTGAAGGGTATTTTAGATTCGGCCCAACCGAATATACCACACTCTTACTTGTTTGTAGCATGTACATGTATGTATATGAGCGTACTAATTATATTTATACATCTGAATCAAAGAATAGCTTTGTGCGATTGAAAAAAAATCATACTTAATAACATGAAAATCAATTTATTTCATTCAAACATGATTTTGTGTTCAGCCACACAAATGCGATGTTGATTTTAATCATTATACAATGAGCAATATGTTCGCTATGTGAGTATAGTAAAAGTATAATTATTTATTGTATCTTCTAAAAGAACTAACAAAAGTATGCAAATCTTAAAACTAAAAATTAATTAATTAATATAGAAAAAGTTAATTAATATTCAAAAATGTTATTTACTTGGATCCAGACGAAAAGTTGCTTCTTGCGTATATTTTGTTGGTATATCACCTTTCCAACGCTCTGATGGTTGCAAGGGTGTCCATCCTTCTCAGTCGAGTGTGGCCACAAAAGTCAAGGATGCTACGTACGAGAGGATTCGGGCGAGACTCAAATTTGTTAATGTACCTTATCGCGTGTTTTGAAAATTCATCTTTCACTAAGGGTACACCTAGATATTTGTGAATTCGAGAGTTTTTAACATACCATGGAGCTGCAGTAATTGTACGGCATGTCTGAAACATAAATTAAATATAAAGTTGGACCCAATACGAGCTACAGCTTCGATTTGCTGAGCCGAGCTTTTGAAATCACCTTCCTTAACGGCGTTAATGACGTTTCCGGTCACATAAGTAGCTCTCTAAAAGCTTGTGAGTGTTTGCAGGCAAATTTCATTTTATTTTATGGGTCAAGTCTTTGTGCCACACTTTGTCAAAAGCTTTGGAAACGTCAATAAATAGAGCTGAGCAATATTTTTTATCTTCGAACGCGTTGCTGATAACATTCACCAGCCTGTGTGTGTTTGTTCTATAGTGCTATGCTTAGCCCTAAAACCGAATTGATGGTTTGGAATACACTCTACTTCATTCAAGATTGGGGTCAACTTCGTCATTAGCAATTTCTCGAACAGTTTTGAAATTGTTGCCAATAGACTTATCGGCCTATATGACTCAACTTTTGTAGGATCCTTTCCTGGTTTGGGTATCATAGTAATGACAGACACCTTCCACTCAGTAGGAAAATACTCAAGACGTAAAATAGCATTAAAAATAAAAAGGACGATGCTTTTAGCTACTCGGGGTAATTGCACATGCGTTTTGTCGGTAATTTTATTAATACCTGGAGCTTTTCTGGCGTTTAAGTTACTAATAGCACTCTCGAAATCTTGAAAACGTAGTCTAAAAGATACGGGAGGTCTAACGGCATATCAGCTTCATCATTCAGTCCGTCAATGGCAAACACGTTTTTCAAGTGGTTACTGTACAGCATCCCCTTTTCGGAATCACTTCTAGCCCAGTCCCCAGTTGGAGTACGCAAGGGTGGCCTAGCCCTAACGGGTCTCTTTAATCCTCTGGCTGCTTTCTACAAAAAATAATCGGATTGAGGCAACCATCGAGGCTTTCCAAATAAGTTGTGAGGGAACCTATTCTTTGGACTTCAAGCAAATTTCTTAGTTGACTTAGAGTGCATAATCTCGAAGCCTAGCTTTAAGCTGGGGAGACCTGTGAAGTTGCCATTCTCTTCTGATTCTTCTTTTTTCTGAGACAAGGTGTTCGATTTCAGAAGAACAAGTTCTGCTATTCATATTTCTAAAATTTGTAGTGGTAGCATGTTGCACGGCTTTTATAATATTTTGGGAAAATTCATTAATTGACTCATCAATATCCCCTGGAGTTCTTAAAGACATATTTTCCGTACAATGAGTACTTCAATATTTTTTATATTTTAGCCAATTCACTCTAGACTGGAATACACTTATGTCGTTAAATGGGGATCCAATGTCTTGGGGGAAACATATAGAGAGAATATTAGGTGAGTGGTCGGTGGACAAATCTAATGAAAGCTCCACATGCATCCAATCTAAGGGGACGTTTTTTACGATTCCAAAATTAATAACATCTGGGATCTTTCGCTGGTCAGATGGACAATAGGTGCGACACCCCCTGGACATTACGTCTAAACCCAATTTTGATATAGTATCAAAAAGCACACGACGGGGAGATTAATCTTGAGCCTCAAAATGTGTGGTTAGCATTATAGTCACTAGCAGTTATAAATCGGGGTCCAAGTGAAGTAAAAAAATCTGCGTATTGGTTTTCTGTAACTGAAAGCCGAGGCGGGGAATAAATCGATGAAATTACCAATTTACTGCGAATGTGTTCAATACAAATATTTGTTGCTTGAAAATATTCTTCACATGTCTCATTTAACAAGTAATGTTTAATTCTATTTTTAAGTAGAATAGCCGAACCTCCACAAGAGTATAGCCATTTATCCTGAAATAACTTTTTGACGTGTGATGGGCAATTAACTTTTGATAGCCTGTTTGAAACAATCACAAAGATAAAACAAAATGAAGTAAGTACCTTAATTTAAAGTTTAAAGTTAACGGAATTTCTGAACGTGTAACACCACAGAAATTCAGAGTTCTTTATTAAGTACTAAGTAGTAAGTATTCAACGAGTATAATTAGAAGTGTGTATATAATAGAATGAAAAAGTGGAGAGTACGTGCTTGCACATTTTATGGAGTATTAATACCGCATGGAATTTGCCTCGATCATTCCTTTGACAACTGCTAAGCGATACGCATAAGAAGTGCTTATAATTAATGCGTTAGTACAACTTCAAGTTTATAACACAATTAGTTGAACTTGTGTTGCCTTACAAAGAAAATAAAAGGAAAAAAAGCAACACATAAAGGAAAATACGGATATTTGGAATGATATTGCATTCAATGCTATCTGGCATGCCTCCAATTTAGAAGACCTAAACTTTCCCACGTGCTTTATCAAATACGAAGAGCAACCCGTGTTGTAGGTATAACATATTGCCGTTGCTGAAGGGTAAATTTATAAAGTATATTTAATATATTTCTAAACTTTAGGACACGAATTTGTGCCGGTTGTTTAATACCCACTTCCGGATCAATCTGACCATAAAGGATCCTCACAACGACCGGAAACTCTTCGTTTAAGCGTGGTTAAAGCCACGTATACCGTGGTATATTCTCCCGAGCAGCAGGCTACGAAACAAAAAAAAAAAAAAAAAAAAGAACAAAACCAAAAACAATATTTCAACAAATTAAAACTAGTTAACTTATTAAAACAACGAAACAGCCAATCTAATTAATATTAGCACCTTATTCTAACTTCATCGTTTACAAATTAGCTAACCTACCTTACTACTTCACATAGGTGGGCAAGTCATCCACCTATTAATCAAACACTTTCGTTGCTACCTAAGAATATGATACCTATATCACCAATATTATCCCACTATAACATGTTAACTTTGTTCTTGTACTAACTATCTCATTATCTGCCTACCCTTAAATTTATATCCTACAATATTATTCCCTTAATCAATTTTCTTTAATTCCCGAAACAAATAAGACCTTAGGGAAATTAACATCTTCTATCCCTCTTTGGCACTAAACTTCTGAGTCAAGTGACAACGTTAGACTTCCGTGTATTATCCGCTTTACGGTATCTATATTTATGGTTTTTTTGTCAGCTGCACACGTAACTACAAAAATAATAATTTTAAATGTCTGTAACACAGCCTACCCAGAAGTATCACACCCCCACTCCCAACTTCCTGAACTATAGCCAAAGCACTGCTAGGTGTGCAGACGAGTGATACATAGAATGCCTACTGGTTCGTTACAGACGTCAGGTGAGTTTCAGCAATCAACGTAACATCGATTTGCCTTTCCCTCAGGAAGTGTCAAGTTTATTTTTATGTTGGCGTATTTTGTTTGCGTTCCAGAAACATATTTTTAAATAAATCATTTTTTTAAAATAGCCTGTAAAATAGTTGATTGCATTTTTAGCCTTTCCTGCATCATGGTCGTCATAGAAGCCGTAAAAGTGTTTATTGATTGAACAAAAGTCTGCAATGTGGCTTCAAGGTTGCTAAAATATGGGTCGGGCTGTTGAGACTTGGACTTCTGATTCGCGTTTGGTATATTAGTCTTAACCACATTGGCATAAGAAATTTGGTTTGAGCCTGAAACATTTATTTGGCTTGAGGAAAATTATTCCTTGAGATGAATTGCGACTGCTGGGATGGCTTGAGAGGAGCTTATGATTTATTTGATATTGAGCGTTTGAAGTGGGTACAAACCTCCCAATCTTCAATAGGTATAAGCCTCCACAATTACTACATTTTTTTACATTTGTGTCAGTTTTTGATTTGGTGCACTGTGATGTGCCATGGAGATCACCACACACAACACAGACAGTGGGCAATTTGCAATATGTCTTAGTGGGCCATACTCCTGGCAGTTCATGCACTGAACGGGTCCTGAGCGCTTATGCGGCTCCTCTACAGTAACTTTCCGGTGTAGAAGGTATTTAAAATGTAGGAACATAATATAAAAGAAATTTGATGAAAATGTGATGTATTATTTTTATCGGTTTTGTACTGTATATGTTGAAATAAAATATGTGTATGTATTTTCTAATATTATGTGATGCCATCATTCGTCTGGCTTCAGTTCAATCCTGGCTAAAGCCAAGAAATATTTTTATTTTTAATCATAACAATAATTGCCGCGATCAATAACTCTTGATCAAAGAAGACAGGAAAAAATAATTGAATACACTTAAAGCTGGAGGACAACTAGCTGTTTCTCAGTCGCTACTCTGCTCATCAGCACCCAATAGGGTTCGA
The DNA here is from genome assembly GCA_914767995.1 of Thecocarcelia acutangulata. Taxonomy (NCBI): domain Eukaryota; kingdom Metazoa; phylum Arthropoda; class Insecta; order Diptera; family Tachinidae; genus Thecocarcelia; species Thecocarcelia acutangulata. The sequence continues at coordinate 54,499,564 of OU612096.1, read as the reverse complement.
AGTCAGCACCATGTAAATATGATATTTTTCAATACGGCCGCTTAAGCAACTCAGCCACCGAGCTCTTATTATTATTATTTTTTTTTCATTCATGATAGCATCATGATGCTATCATTTAGCGAGTTTACCAAGTGTGAATGACTAAGTACAAAAACTGGACACGCACACTCTCATGGGTAAGGTAAATGTGTGACTGCAAATTCCTACATACATATGTATATTATTTTCGTTTTTTAAAAAAAGTACAAGTTCGATTGCCGAATATGGAAAAAATAACTGAAATTCAAAATTAAACAGCCACCGCATACAAACTTGATTCTGTATGTTTTATATTCTAGTTAACAGATGCAAACTCTAACGAGTAGAAAATTTACTTGTGCAAACAATATGCGGTGGCCAATCACACCGCAACTTGAATTAAGACGGGCGTACTTAGATTATTAAAAAAGGTACCGGTTACAGATCTCTGGTGTATACATATGTATATAGACGCACATTCATGAACATTCCAATACTTGCATATGTGTATATACACATATTTAAAATACATTGAATAAGTAACTTTAAACGTCCATACAATATGTGCTAATGTAGTTCCGTTGTAGAAGAATAAATACATTTTTTTGTTCAACAAAGTGTGTGTCGTAACATTCATTTCATAGATAAAAGCCTGAGATTGTGTTTTGTGTAAATGAAAGACAATTTATTTGGCTTAAAAAGGTTCATTTATTATGCCGTCTTAAAATTTAACACATTTTCTAATGCTTTTGTCCTTGAACGAATGAAATGAGAACAACAATAAAATAAAACAAAGCAGAACAGAATAAAAGACGTCGATAAACAGAGAACTAAAAAATGAACAACCAAATCATTTTACTTTCACAAAGGATACATTCATTCTCTTATTTAAATTTTATTTTTTACTTGTAAAACATGATTGTTTTCCACGCACACGTATTTAATCTTTTCTGGAACGTCAGTCACTAAGGAAAAGTTTGGTTTTTTTTGCACCTGGAGAAAAAAAATTTTAAGTTTAAGTAGAATGACAATAATTCATTTAAAATATATAATTTTTTATGTCAATTGAAAATTTTTTAGTCAAAGCTTTCAACACAATCTGTGCCGTTTTAGGCACAGTTCTTCAGTTAATCATAACGGCCTACTTGCAGGACACGATTTTTTTATACTTCATGTTAAAACGTTAACGTGTTTCATATTGGCCAATTATATAATAGCAGCGTGTTCTTTTATTTTATTTTTTGTCTTTGTTCCACGGTCACTACCATCACAAACATCAAATCATTACGAATGAAAAAATCTATCTGTTCCACCGGGGAACAGGTTTTGCCTTGGCGTATTTCTAACTTGGGCACTCTGTTTTTCGGGTATAGAGGGGAAAGGGTCCCTCGTTTGGTGCGGCAAACAAAACTCTAGGAAGCCGCATGACTTATATTGTGTTGGCTTCCGAAACCCTTACCATGGGTATAAATTGGCAGAGCGGGGATCAGCAGGGCCCCCGGGAGTTACATGTTAGATATCTGTATGATACAATGAACATACTTTTATACTTTTTGTTATATATTGTGCTTATTTCTATTACTTTTATTTTTTCTACCATTGTTATAAACATTTCGAAATAATCATATTTCCATATAATATTTTGTAATTTTGTTTCAATCAAATTTTTTCAATTTTTAATTTTGATATTAAACAAATAACTTGTATATTATTTTTTATAATTGTTTAAAGAAAAACATTAAGATTTGTTTTTAATAAAATATATTCAAATACACAAAAGTGGTATAATTAATTTACTCGGGTAGTTCTGTTTGCGGTTCGACCCGGCCTGATCATGGTTGAGGTGCCTACCTTGCCTGAAACGTTCTGGCTGTGGTTGAAACCTAAAACGCAGGAATCTCCCGAGCATCTGTTTCCTATACAATAGATACCTGTACTGCAAGGAACCAGTGGTGATGAGCTTCGGCCTACCAACTCATTAAGCCTTGTCTTCCATTGATTGCTGGGAAATTGCTTACAGGAGGTATTAGAAGGTCCGAACTCCTCAACAAGAAGTTGCTCATATGGCTACAAACATATGGAATAAATTGCTACCTGTGTGAGCCTAGCAAGCCACACGAAAGCGCTGGTGAATCGTGAATAATTCACTCCGTGGAACTGGTCCATCATCAGATAAGGCCGCAAGACAGGTGCTGATGTAAATATTTTTCACAACTGTTACAATATACTAAAGAAATATTAGTCATTATAAAGTCTTATTATTACATTTATTACATTTTATTTGATTAAATCAAGAATTCTTTAAAAGTGTTTACGAGTAATGTGCAAGAAAATTTGCAACAGAAATTCGTAAATAATGTTTTTTCTACGATGTTATTTGTCGAGTTTAGAGTTCGAGCCCACCTTTAGCCAAGAAGCGTTATTTTTTTATTATAACAATAATTATCGTGATCGAAGAAGACAGAAAAATGGTTGAATACCAATCTGGGATACAAATAGGTGTTTTGTAGCCACTACACTACTCATTATCATACTCGGCATCTTGTAAATATGATTTATGTATTTTTTAATACAGTCGTTCAACCAATTCAACTACTGAACTCTTTAAATTATTTTTTCTTCTATGTTTGCAGCATATTGATTACACATGCAATTGTTATTACCCTAGTTGTTGTTTTTTATTATATTGTGTTAAAATAAAATGATGGGTGGCAGCTGGATATCTCGCTCCCGTTACTCCACTCATCACCACTGACCATTACGAACCACCAATTAATTTTATCACAATGGTACAGATGTTCTATCCAGGGTTGTCAGATATGACGATTTCTCGCCAAATGTGGCGAATTTTAATCTACTACTTTATAACGAGAATTGTTTTTCAGCAAAATAAAAAAATGTTATTGGAAAAATTGGTTCAGGCTATATCTCGGTTATATATATGGACCGATATCGGAAATTTTCATTTTCCATATTTATATAACCTTATTTCATTACCAGAACGGCTTTTGAGCACAAAAAAGTTGTTTAAGTTCGCTTACGCGACATTTTCATGAAAACCCCGGTTTAGGCTATATCTTGGGTATATATGAACCTATAACGGAAATTTTAATTTTCCATTTTTATATGACCTTATATCATTACCAAAACTACTTTTGAGCACCAAAAAGTTGTTTCAGTTCGCTTACGCGACATTTTCAGGAAAAACTCGGTTTAGGCTATATCTCGAGTGTATATGGACCGATATCGGAAATTTTTAATTTTCCATATTTATATAACCTTATTTCATTACCAGAACTGCTTTTGAGCACAAAAAAGTCGTTTAAGTTCGCTTACGCGACATTGTCATGAAAAACTCGGTGTAGACTATATCTCGGGTGTATATGGACCGATATCGGAAATTTTTATTTTCTATATTTATATAACCTTATTTCATTACCAGAACTGCTTTTGAGCACAAAAAAGTTGTTTAAGCATTTTCAGGAAAATCCCGGTCTAGGCTATATCTCGGATATATATAGACCGATATCAGAAATTTTCATTTGCCATATTTATATAACCTAATTTTATTACCAGAACTATTTTTGAGCACAAAAAAGTTGTTTTAGTTCGCTTACGCAGCCCAACGAGTCTTTTCGTAAATAAAGTTTTAGCTGATTTAAAAGCGTTACGAAGATCAGAGACCGAAAAGGAGGCAGAAATGTTTCAGTGATTCGAATTGCCGGGAGGTGCACTAACTAGGTGTTGTTATTTATAGGTGCAAGTCTTACGTCCACAAACACTGCTCCGTCGTTCCTCCTCGTCAAGTTCAATTGTACCTCATAGCAATAAAAAGCTCGTACTAAATTTAAGTACGTTTTACTTATTTTTAGTACGAGTCGTACTCCAAAATTTAAGTACAAATAACGCACAAATGTACTTAAAATACGGGATACGAAAACGGTATTGTTCTAGAAAAATTTGCTCGATTGTTTACACACCCAATTGCAAGTTCATTTTCAAAATGTCATCGATGGCAAATGATGTACGATCGTACAGGGTGTCAGCCGAGAAGGTATACTACTTTGTTCTTTTATAATTTTTGATTTTATGAAAGAGAAATGATCTTATACTGATACATTTTTATTTAATGTCGGCAATCATGTATGGAATACAATATCAGATAAATGTCCGCCTCTGTTAGCTTCACCAATACGATTCCTGTTGATCACATTTTTCATTACATCCTCATACATATCACATTACATCCTCATACATGTCACGCGGTATTTCATTTAGTTCTTCACCAGTATTTTGTTTGAGTTGTTCAAACGTTTCTGGTTTGTTTGAATAAACGTTGCTTTTCAGATATCCCCACAAAAAAAATCTAGAGCAGTAAAATCCCCACCGTGGAGGCCAATCAATATCGCCATTTCTTGAAATAACTTGCTGTTGAAAGCGGTCTCGTAGTTATTCCATTGTAATCCTGGCTGTAAGCGGTTTGGCACTGTCTTGTTGATAAGACATGCTAATCAAGCCCAAGCATGCAGTTGTGCTATTAAAATGTTTACATTTATTGTTCCCCATTCACAGTTACCGTTACGTCGTTTTCATTTTCCAAAAAGTAAGGACTGTCACTTTTAATGGATGCAAAGCTGACTGATGAATAATTTAAGGGTTTTCCATTGCCCAGAACCTACTATTCTGTTTATTCACATATACATTCAAATGAAAATGTACCTCGTCATTCAGTACGATTGTTTCATGAAGATCGATGATTGATTTTGATCAAATGTTTTAACTAATTGTTAACAAGTTGGTTTATTTTTATACCCTTCACAAAAATGTTAAGGGTATATATAAAATTGTGATTCCGTTTGTAATTTCTACAGTTTTTATTTCCTTCAAACTTCACATGATTATTAAGCATAGTGACTGGAAGGCAAAAAAATATTTTTTCAGATATCGGTCCATATATACCCGAGATATAGCCTAAACCGGGTTTTTCTTTTTGTGCTCAAAAGCAGTTTTGGTAATGAAAAAGGGTTATATAAATATGAAATTTTAAAATTTCCGATATCGGTTCATATATAACCGAGGTATAGCTTAAACAAACTTTTCCATGAAAATGTTCATGAAAGTTTTTTTTTTTGGAATGGAGATTACAAGGCAAAAATATTTTTTCCCCGATATCGGTCCTTATATATCCGAGCATATTTAGTTCAAATTTGTAATATGTACTATACATATACGTGACTATCGTGAAGGGTATTTTAGATTCGGCCCAGCCGAATATACCACACTCTTACTTGTTCCATAATAAATTTGCCGCGAGTCTACATCACGACTGCCCAAATATGAACTGTCAAGACTAATCTTTACCAAAATGGTCGCAAAACGAAGTAGCATTACTTCCCGTTGGACATCCGGTACTATATACACTTTTAATGTCTGTACAGCCAAAAATTTAGAATAGCAACATTACAGGGGAGTTATATAACGAGTGATTTTTTTGCTATTATCTTTTTGGCAACGCTAGTTTTGACAGCTCACGCACGTTTTGTATCTTGTGTCACTGTCAAACATCTTCAGTTTGGTCTATAATTTAATCATGAATCGTCTTACAAACGAACAACGCTTGCAAATTATTGAATTTTATTACCAAAATGCGTGCTCTGTTAAGAAAGTTCATCGCGCGCTTCTTCCATTTTATGGTCAGTTTAATCGACCTACTGAGGCTTCTATTCGGGCTATTGTAAAAAAATTTCGCACCAAATTTACATTGTTGGACATTAAACCACCAACACGCTTACGTAGAGTGCGAACTGAAGAAAATATCGCAGCCGTATCGGCCAGTGTTGGTGATGACCGTGAATTATCGATTCGGCGCCGTTCGCAGCAATTGGGCCTCTGTTACTCCACTACCTGGAAAATTTTGCGGAAGGATTTGGGTGTGAAGCCTTATAAGATACAGCTGGTGCAAGAATTGAGGCCAAACGACCTACCACAACGCCAAATTTTTGGTGAATGGGCTCTTGAAAAGTTAGATGAAGATCCACTTTTTTTTATCGAAGAATTGTGTTCAACGACGAGGCTCATTTCTGGTTGAATGGATACGTGAACAAGCAAAACTGCCGTATTTGGAGTGAAGAGCAGCCAGAAGCATTGCAAGAGCTACCAATGCATCCACAAAAAACAACCGTTTGGTGCGGATTATGGGCTGGCGGCATCATTGGGCCGTATTTCTTCAAAGATGATGCGAATCACAACGTTACTGTGAATGGTGAGCGCTACAAACTTTTTTTTGCCCAAAATGGAAGAGCTTGATTTGCATGACATGTGGTTTCAACAAGACGGTGCCACATGCCACACAGCACGCGAAACAATGGACCAATTGAGAGGCGAGTTCGGTGAACAGTTTATTTCACGCTTGGGACCAGTCAATTGGCCGCCCAGATCGTGCGATTTAACGCCTCTAGATTATTTTTTGTGGGGCTATGTTAAGGCTAATCTCTATAGCGACAAGCCCGCTTCGATTGACGCACTGGAAGCCAACATTGCCAACATTATTCGTGAGATACCGGCCGAAATGTTGGAAAGAGTATGCCAAAATTGGACTAAGCGGATGGACCATTTGAGGCGCAGCCGCGGCCAACATTTGCATGAAATAATCTTCAAACATTAAATTATATCGACCCAACTATCGATCCAAATAAATATTTCATGCATTTTTCTGAATTTTATGTGTTTTTTTTTTAATTTCCGATAGTTCTTATAAAATCACCCATTATTATGTATATAACTTTTCCACCATATAAATAATGTTTCTATATTCCTAAAACATAAAGTATATTTGTTTATTTATTTTTGTTTTTATAGCATTCCTAAAAATGTTAAGTGTATGTATACAACTGTAATTTCTACAATTTTCATTTCCGACCCTATAAAGTATACATATTCAGAATCAGCATTGATGGAAAATTGGATTAAGCTATATCCCTCTGTTCGCCGTTGAACTACCGTTTCTGAGAAACCCATTAAACTCAGAAACTTTTTTTACCACCATTCTATTACTTAATCTATTCATGGGTTTGCAATTGAAATTCAGTAATATCGGTTCACATATAGCTGAGATATATCCAAAATTCCGGAAAAACCTATTTTTTTCGCAATGTTGTATGAAAATTTTTGAAAAAAAATCAAGTAAGAGTGTGGTATACTCTGCTGGGCCGAATCTAAAATACCCTTCAATATAGTCACGTATTTATATGTATAGTATATATTACAAATTTGAACTAAATATACTCGGATATAAATGACCGATATCGGGGAAGAATATTTTTGCATTGTAATCTCCATTCCAAAAAAAAAGAAATCTTTCATGGACACTTTCATGGAAAAGTTTCTTTAAGCTATATCTCGGTTATATATGAACCGATATCGGAAATTTCAAAATTCCATATTTTTTCATTACCAAAACTGCTTTTGGCCAAAAGCTTACGCAAAGCTCATCTGTGCAGAATATCCTATATGAAAGGAATATACTTATGAAAGGAATATACTTATATTCCTTTCATATAGAAGACTCTAATATTTGTTTTATTTTAAATAATACATGTGTAGATATACATACGTACGCATAAACTATTTTATAATACATTTTGAATCACATTTTTACTTTTTTGTTACTGTTGCTTAATACTTACCTTTCGCAGAATAATTTTGAAAGCTCTGAAAGAAAATAACAATTTTATTATGAAAATGTTCAATACATATGTTTGTTGCTTGGAGATACTCCTCACATGTCTCGTTTAGCAAATAGTGCTTAATTCTATTTTTTATCAAAATCTGCCACGAGGATCTTTAGTATCATATAGTGTGTAACAATTAATTTTGAAATAACTGTTGCTTGTTAAGTGAGTGTCAACAATCATCATTATATCGATCTGGTTTTCCATAAGGAAGTGCTCAAGTTCATTTTTGTGTTGGCGGATGCCGCTTGCGTTCCAGAAACATATTTTTAACCAACTCATTTGTTTAAAATTGCCTGTAAAATAGTGGATTGCATTTTCAACATTTCCTGCATCATGTTTGTCATAAAAACCATAAATGTGTTTATGGATTGAACAAGAGTCTGCAGAGTTGCCTCAAGATTGCTAAAATTTTGGTCGGAGTTTTGAGGCTTGGACTCTTGATTCAAGTTTTGTACATCGGTTTTGACCACACTATCATATGAAACTTGTTTGGGGTTCTGCATGTTTAGGTGGCCAGTTGACTAGCGTACCTGGGGAAAATTATTTGCAGAAATAATGTTTGACTGCTGGGGTTGCTTAAAGGTAATTGATGACTTATTTATCATCGACTGCTTAAAATTAATATAGACAGGACAGCCCCTGTAATTTGGAGTATGGTCACCTCCACAGTTACTGCATTTTTTAACGCTCGAGACTTCTTGCACTGTGATGTGCCGTGCAGTTCGCCACACACAACACAAACTGCGGGAAGTTTACAATATGCCTTAGTATGACCGAATTCCTGGCAGTTTAGGCATTGAACGGGCCCTAAACGCTTGTGCGGCTCCTCAACGGTAACTCTGCGATGAAGAAGAAATTTGAGGTTATAGATTGTGTGAGTTTCATTCATTTTGAGAATAACATCAACCCTAAACATAAGTTGAAGAATCTTTTCACGGTTCCGCATATTTACCACATTTTTTATTTTAGAGCCTTTATCTAGCAGTCCAGTCTTAACCGCATCCGTGTCTACACAACGGTCAATACCTCTTATAACAATCTGAAGACCCTTAGCACTTGTAAGTTGATATGTGCAAAAAGATATTTTTCCAGAGCGGCTGAAAGTTTTCAGTAATCATTTTTGCAGTTGGCTTCGAATTTTGTTTCACTTATTTGTTCGTGCTTCACTGATGTAACGTTGAAGGTGTCTTTACCAATTACCGTAATAAGTGCTTTAACAGCTCACTGGAAGTAGGGTAGGATCTGCAACAATTAAACTGGAAGATGGTTAGTCTTTTGATGTAACAACAATGTTTGGCGAACACGAACGCGTGCGTTTTTTATCTTTTAGAGACAGGAGATTATCCAATGATTTTTTCCAAATATTCTTCCTCAGAAATCCGGAGGTTTTTTCTAGTGGAGCTAAGCTCTCTCTCAGAATTGCATCTACTGGGTACACTCGTGCAATTTTTATTTTTTATTTATATATGTTTTGCTTTAAAAGTGTATAAAAAATAATTGTCAAAAAGTCTTTCTTTTGTATAAATTCACTCTTCCACTTATTGCGGTTATATATTTATACCGTTTTTTTTTTACAACGCTCCGATTAAAAACAAATACGTCAGTTCACTATCAAAGCTAGACTCTGACTTTGAACTTAGATAAAGATTTCATAAGTTATATAATAACCTACATTTCTTCAAGCTTACACCCCATTTTGCAGTATTTAGTTAGATTTTTGGTTCAGTCTACTATATTTTTATGTGACTATAGTTTTTTTTTCCCTTCTTCTCAAGTAATTCTTCTCAAGTATTGTCGCCTTTGAATTTTTTCAATGTTTGACGCTGAGGCGGTGACCCATAACTGAATTACGTAGCACCATATAGGTTTTAGTATCGCGTTGTATAACAAAAGTTTGCAATCTAATTTCAATGTAGAATTTCTGCCCATAAACCAATTTAATTGCGCTGCTTTTGATTTTAACTGAGTGAATCTCGCATCAATGTGAGACTTCCACGACAGCCTGCGGTCGAGGTGAATACCAAGGTTGTAGAAATCATTTTGCTGCGGAATAGGTGAGTTGTTGATTTGCATAGGCGAACAGGTTTTTTTGTTATCGTGACTATCGTGGCACTATCTTGATGGGTATTTTAGATTCGGCCTAGCCGAATATATTCCACTGTCATTTGTTTTTATACCTTTCACAAAAATGTTAAGGGTTTACATATATAAGTTTGTGATGCCGTTTGTAATTTCTACAATTTTCATTTGCGACCCTAATAAGTATATATATTCTGAATCAAAATTAATGGAAAAAAATTTAAATTTTTTGAACAATCCTCGTATGTAGCTGTATGTGAATGTGCTGTTAAAACCGATGAAATGTTTTATAATTGACAAGAAAGAAGTCTTTAGTTTATTTAGGTTTGTTATTATAATATCGGCGACTAGCAACCCGATTGTTGCTCAAGTCAATACAAATTATAATTGTTGTTATACCCTTCACAAAAATGTTAGGGGTATATAAGTTTGTGATTCCGTTTGTAATTTCTACAATTTTCATTTGTATATTAAGTATATATATTCTGAATCAGAATTAATCGAAAAGTCGATTAAGCGATGTTCGTCTGTCGGTCGTTGAAATAGCGTTTCTGAGAAAACCATTAGACATAGAAACTTTTTTCTTGTACCATTCTATTACTCCATCGTGCCATGTGTTTGCTATTGAAATTCAGTAATATCGGTTAACGTATAGCTGAGATATATTCAAAATTCCGAAAAAAGGCATTATTTTTTGCAATTTTGTATGAAAATTTTTGCAAACAAAAGTTGTTTGTTTTGTTTCAAACTTCATACAATTATTAAGCATAGTGACTAGAGGCCAAAAAAGAAAATTTCCAATATAGGTCCATATATACCCAAGATATAGCTTAAACCGGGATTTTCATGAAAACGTCGCGTAAGCGCACTTAAACAGTTCTGGCAATAAAACAAGGTTATATAAATGTAGAAATTAAAATTTCCGATATCGCCCCATATATACCCGAGATATAGCCTAAACCGATTTTTCGATTAACATTTTTTTTTGTTGAAAAGCAATTCTCGTTATAAAAAAAGGTTACTGAAATACAGAAAATAGAAAATTCCGATATCGGTTCATATATAACCGAGATATAGCTTAAAAAAACTTTTCCATGATAACAAGGCAAAAATATTTTTTCCTTGATATCGGTCCATATATCCGAGCATATTTAGTTCAAATTTTTAATATACTATGCATATATCTGACTGTCGTGAAGGATATTTTAGATTCGGCCCAGCCGAATATACCGCACTCGTACTTGTTAAAACTAAAATTACGTCATCTTATATACTACTTATGAGAAGTTCTAGAGGACTCATTTAATATTATTATAATTAATGTTCGGGAAAGTAATGCGGTTCCCACGGCTTAGAGGTAAGCTGATCAGACTTTACATATGCATATACGTATGTGGTTCAAGGCCATAAATTGTCTCTTTGATATGTGGATACATATGTACATGTGTGGCGCGTTTCAAGTGTTTAGATTTAATTATAACACTGCAACACACATGCATACGTATCATTCCATATCATTCGCACCTCAAGTGTATATTCAAATGATTGAACTTAGTAGGCGCACTGTCGCGACAACGGTCAGTGACAGCAAAAGGTGTCAAATGACGAGCGTTATGAATATAAAAGTAACTTAATATTCTTTTAGTTATTTCTTGTATTTGCCATTAATAGGATGCATTCATGTTATGGCTAAAAGAATGGCTTTATGTCGTGATCATGCTACACTGTATCTGCATCAAATACAACCTACTGCTGTTGTGTCACAAACAGTTTGTAAATTCAAACACGTCCTTGTAGTTTAACGATTCATATTGACTTTTGAAAATGCTTTGTACGTTCAGAATTGCTTTTGATATACGAGTCCATACATACTTACACACAAAAGATAATTAGCAACTATTTTATTGTTAAACTAGGTAAGTAGAACAAAAGTTATGGTAGAGACAGACAGGTTTAAGAATTTAATTTCAAGGATTTTCCACTCAAAATAAAATTATGTTGTTAAAGAAACACATTGATTTCCCTGAATTTCTTTTATTTGAAATTAAATTGGAATTTTTATTAACACAAAAATCTAAAAGGAAAAGAAATAGGCAACTGCGAGCAAACAAAACAAAAAAACATTTTTGTAATCTAGAATAAGTGTGAAAATTAAATGGCGTTTAAGTCAAACTTTTGTTGTTTTCTACATAATTAAAGTTTGCAAATAAAATGGTGTTTCTTTGTTCCATTATTAAACTTGCTTATACTCGTACATTTGTTTGCATAACTCGAATCAGACATTTGCTAGCTGTTGCAGACGGCGCTGAAAACGAGCAACTTTTTTAATTAAATAGGTATTTTACAAATCTTTTTTGTTTTCCATGCTTAAATAACCTGTTGGCTTAACTTTGTAACGCGTAACAGTTTATATATTTCAACTAAAGCCCTTCACTTGTAACTCTGGTTGGCGAGAAATTTAAATTGATGACAAGTTTATCGTTTGAAAATAATGTTTGAGAATAATGTGACCAACTGGAGAAATATACAAAATTTGTTTTTTGTTTCATTCAGTTTGTTATCATTAATTTCGTAGTCGTTTATAGAGGTTTGCTTATCCAGGCAAACAATTACAATTTTGAGCAATCTGCAACAAAAATATGTGAATGATAACTAAGCTAGGAACAAAATTAATAGGTTAATTGTTTGTTGTTTTATGCCCTTCGCAAAAATGTAAAAGGATATATAAGTTTGTGATTCCGTTTGTAATTTCTACAGTTTTTCTTTGCGACCCTATAAAGTATATATATTCTGAATCAGAATTAATGGAAAAGTCGATTAAGGGATGTCCGTCTGTTCTGAGAAAACCATTAGACTTAGGAAGTTTTTTCTTTCAGCATTCTTTTACCCCATCGATTCATGGGTTTGCTTTTAGAATTCAGTAATATCGGTTCACGTATTGCTGAGATATATTCAAAATTCCGAAAAAAAACCATTTTTTGCAATTTTGTATGAAAATTAAAAAAAAAATGTTTGTTTTGCTTCGAACTTCACACACTCATTAAGCATTGTGACTAAAAGGCTAAAAAATGTGTTCAGTTATCGGTCCATATATACCCGAGATATAGCCCTAATCGGGGTTTTCATGAAAATGTCGCGTAATCGAACTGAAACAAAATTTTTTTTGCTCAAAGGCAGTTCCGGTAATAAAGTAAGGTTACATAAGTATGGAAAATGAAATTTTCCAATATCGGTCCATATATACCCGAGATATAGCTTAAACCGATTCAATTAACATTATTTTTTTTTGCTGAAAAGCAATTCTCGTTATAAGAGAAGGTTACTAAAACACAGAAAATAAAATATTCCGATATCGGTTCATATTTAACAGAGATATAGCTTAAACAAACTTTTCGATGAAAATCTTAATGAAAGATTTCTTTTTTGGTAAACTATTTTTTTCCCCGATATCGGTCCATATATATTATATGTATATATGTATATATGCGAGCATATTTAGCTCAAATTTGTAATATATACTATACATATACGTGACCATCGTGAAGGGTATTTTACATTCGGGCCAGCCGAATATACCACACTCTTACTCGTTTTTATTATTATATTTACATAGTCTGAATTTAGACCAGCGAACATTTGGAAGAAAAACATTTGGAATTCTCTTTTGATTTTTCTTTCGTATTCACACAGTCGAACATGTTGCTGGCAACATTCCATTATTATTTGTTTTTTACATTTTTCGTTATGTTGTCTGTTTCAGCAAATATTTCGATTTGTAATAATTACGACAATATTATCTTCACTAAGATTAATTTTTCCACAATTTTTCTTTCTCATTTATATTCCATATTTATTAAAATTTCGTTCTCTTTAACAGAATTAACAAAATTTTTAAAACCACACAAAACTCCTGAAAATGTAAATTAAATTAAAATGTCAATAAAGCGTGTTGCCGAGTACCGCATACAAAATCGATTCTCCCTTCCCCACCGGTAATTTGCTACCAAACTAAATGTTTCCCTTCCAAATGTTTTCGTGTCTAAATGCAGACATAGAAACATATAGGGAATTAAATTTAAACTGCACATATCAAGTATCCAAAATTGTGTTAAAGAACTATTTTGAACAATTACTCAAGTCAAATGAGTCATGAGCAAAATGCAGTCTAGATTTTGATCTTGGGATAAAAATAGAAATATACATACTAAACGTCTGCATTATTACGCTGAAACGGCATTTAAACATATTCATTTGCTTTTTGAATGAATAAAGCTTCGTATCACACACAACTGACTACGAAGTGACTCATATTCTATTTTAATAAAAGCAAATAAATGAATACACAAACCGAACGAATAACGATAATAACTCGAAGAAACATATACAACCACATTCAAATAAAACGAAAGCAAGGAGAAAAAGTTTCAAATATATTATCATTCGAATGAATCGAAGTAGCATTCGATTGTATTTATAAATATGTATCTATTATGTATGTACTTATGTGTACAATAACATACCATTAAAGTTCTTTTACCAACTCCAATTTAAAATTTTCAGACCTCATTGCGCACATTTCTTAAAAGCAAATTACGTCTTAACAAAATGTTTTTCTTTGTAGTATAACGAATGTAATGTGCATTCGAATTATAGTCGTTTTATTCATTCATTCATTTGATATTTCTTGCACTCTATTAAACAGTTATATTGTATTTGCGTGCTCTTACAAATAAGAGAAAATACATATATATATATATATATGAATTAGAAAGAGTATACGACAGAATCTATTTAAAAGGACCAACTATAAAACGCTATTCATTCTCTTTTCTGTTTTTCCTCTCTTTACTTTGTTAATTTCTCTTAAAGTATTCGATATTTGAATGAATATTGTATTTTCAGTGTGCACACAAACAAATGAATGTATTCTTGCAGCCTATTAATACATACATATCGCTCCTTTATTGCAAGATTGTCATATCTCAAAAAATAAGCTTTTCGAGTTAAAAATGCAGAGTTGTTAACAGTATTACCGTGTTTTCTATACTTATACGAGTACTTATGTTTATTATTAATTTGTAAAAATTATACCGGAATAGGTAAAGTTTTGTTTTGTATCATGTGTGCACGTGTTTTTTTTTCATTTTATTTTTTTACCGCCGTTAGTTTTTTCTCTGTTTGTTATTATTAATTTCTTTTTTATGCTAGGTAGTTTATTACCTTACGGTGTGCGCGGTGTTGGACTAAATTTTGCAGTGTCGAAGGTATTACACTGGGCACTGATCAGTTTTAACTAATTTAATTTCAACACTTTAAATGCTCTGATAACGTTTATTTTGGTCGTTCCGTGTGTTAAGTTCACAACATTACTCCTCCTTCTCATAATCTATTTTCCTAGTTCCAGTACAATGCACAGCATATGTAGGGGCTATCCCCTGAGTACTGGTCCAAGATGAAAAAAAAAAATACTGTGGCAAAAAATTATTCAAATAATTTTTAAACTGTTTTGTTTAGAAGATATTTTCTAAAAAAATTTTTTAAGACTAAAAATATGAAATGCGTTTTTCTCGAAACGAGTTTTTTTTTAGTTATTACTATGTTGCAATAAAGAAGCGATATGTATATATGTGACATCCATACGTGTGGATTTGCAATTTATGTGCGAATATATATTTTTAAATAGCGTTATAACTTATTTCATAGCATTTGACAGAAGCCCTTTAAATGCACAAAACCAAATAAATTACCAAATGCATTATTTATCACGAAAACTTTTCATAACGGTACCACCATTTTTGTTACGCACTATTTTTTAGAAAAAACCTGAATTAAAAGAGCATACAAAATTGGTAGGCGTATCCAATAAGCAATTGCTGTATGAAACGATCTTTACTGATTTAAGGTTATAAAATGGGTTGAGGAATTTTTTCGCTGTTTCTAATATTTACTACATTTCAAATTTTAAAGTCATTGTCTTCCAATCCAATTTTGAGATCATCCGTATCTACAAAAGGGTCAATCTCTTTTATAACAACCTGAACACCTTTTGCACTTATAAGCTGATATGTGTTAAACGGTCTTTTCTCTTTCTCCAGACCGTAATGATTCTCACGGTTGATCTGAATTTTGGTTTCATTGATGCTGGCGTGCTTAACCGATCTTACGTTGGAAGTGTCTTTGCCGGTTGCCGTAATAAGTTGTTTCAACAGCTCACTAGAAGTAGACTCTGGAAATTATATTGGTGGCGGCTTAAAGATTTTTTAGACATTGTTGGCTCATCAGTCTGAAAGATAGCAAACCTATTACTACCCATTGTCGTCGTAGTATTATTATCTTTAGATATTTTTGATTTTCATGCCTACTTATGTTTTCGGCTTATCTGCAGAAATTAAACTGGAAGATGGTTTGTCTTCTGTCGTAACAACTATATGTGGCGAACATGAGCGCGGGCGCTTTCTTTCTATTAGCGACAGTAGATTGTCCAAAGATTTTTTCACGCATTCCTCTTCAGAAATCCACAGATTTTTGCTAGTGGAGCTAATCTCTTTCTCAGAATTACATCTGTTAGGCACACTCATGCAGTTTTTTTTTTTTTCCTAATTTTAAGTTAATTTGTATTTGAAGTTTTTCTTTTATATACCTAAATTATATATATTCACACTTTCCGCTTATTCCGGTTTTCTACTTATTCCGGTTTAATTTTAAAACACTCTGATCAAAAACAAACACGTCCGTTCACTATCAAAGCTAGACTCCGAACGACTCCGAACTCTCTTTTTAACTATTCGCATTTTTATGTCGGTGCTTCATAACAACGAAAAAGAAAGAAAAGAGAAACAAAAAGTTTGTGTCTGCTTATTAATTTTTTAAATGTAAAAGGCTTAAGTTGAAAGTTCATAACAGGCGTTCTACGCGGTAAAACGTTCTAAGCGTCTGTTAACAAAGTAGAATCAGTGTAATTTTATGTCACAGGTTACGCAACACAAAGCGTAAGACGCGTTAAATGCGTACGATACCTACAGTAGGTTTACTTTCTACTTTTGAACGCGTCATAAGCGTTGCAAAAACTGTCGGGTGTTTTGATAGCCGCAGATCACAACTCATTTTATTTTTTCAAAGTTATCACCAAGATTATTTGTGCCATGGATTGTTATGTTTATCGCATGAAAATCGTTGCATATAACTTGAGTTTAGAAAAGTATAGAACGCGTAGAAAGTTTGAAACGCAGCGTATATAACGCGTGATATGGACCTTCAGCTTTCGGCAAGACCAAAAGAGAAACAATGAAAATATGGGTGCCCATCGTCTGTCTATATGTAAAAGCGGACTTACCATTTGTATATGTTGAACTTTATTCTTTGCATCTTGAAATTACTTGTTGGCTACCCAATTTTTTTGGATCTGTGTTTAAAAAATATTTGATATGTTAAATTCTGATATATTAAAATTTTTTCTCAAAGTCGAAACGCTCATTAAGAAATGCTACGGTAACGAAGGCGAAGGCTTTTAGTGTTAGGTACCACTGGTGACCCAGAAGGGGTTTCAACTTGACACTTGCATCTGCTTCATTAATAGTTATGCAGTTATCCCACTGCTTTAATAGGCAAATATCATTTTGAGTAGCGTATCGAGCATGATATAAAAAATACAAGGTAGTTTCATTCTATTTTTATTATTTGTAATAAGGATTTTTGAAGTTTATTTTCAGAGAGAAATATAAAAAGGCGTTGCCACACAGGTGAATAAGGGAATTTACTCCTAGAATGGATTTTTTCTGAAATGTGTAGTGCATTGTTCATATTAGAAAAAGCTAGAAATAATAAGCTGATGTCGTTTTGAAACCCATGTTAGGTTAGGTTTAACAGGCTGCCAGCTATTGTAAAGCCAGCCCTTTTAGGTCCAATTTAGTCCCAAAAACTAAACGCAGACTTCTGCTTACCAGTAAACTTTACAATAACATTCAAATTAATGCCTACTTTGAAGAAAATATTATTACATTTAAACGAAAATACTCTTTAGATATTAAAAACAAAGGGAAAAGTTTGATGCTTGTAGTTTAAAAATATATAAATAATTATTTCTACTAGAATGACCCAGGATGCAGCGACAAAACTAAAGCACGTAACCTTGAATATTCTTTATTGCCTTTAATAAGAAAAACCTACTTCCAAAAGATGTCATTATTTGTTTAAATATCAAAGTAAGCATATACTCGTATAGCAAAAATTTGCATATAGTTTTCCGTCGTTTCCGTGCCCTCAGACTTGTTGTAGACGTGATTTGTAACTTCTCTAACAAATGGCGCGATATAATTATCCAGTGCATTAAAAAAAAAACAAAAATAATAGCTGATTTTAATAACGGCCAATCAGTAAGCCATTTTCGTTGTTCGGGTACTTTGGTTACAGAACATAAAGGTGGACGTTCCCTGAAAAATCAGTAAACGAAAAATACCAATTCATGTCGTCAAGAACCATCGCCACATAATTGGTATTAAATGTTAACCCCAGAAGGATTCAAAGGCAGGCTGCAGCATAGCATACAAAAGTGTAAAAAAGATCTTTATATCACGGAAAAATAGACTGGTGAGGTTAGAATTTGCAGGGGAACTCATTAATTTGACCACCACACAAAGGAATTACATACTATTCTCCGATGAGTCCAAATTTAATTTAAAAGGTTCAGATATATTAAGACTGGTTAGATGGCCGAAAAGCCAACGTCTTCATCCACGTTATACTAAAGGCACATTGAAACACGGTGTCGGTAGCATTTTAGTCTGGGGATGTTTTTCAGGCCATTTTTATATATTTTAGATTTATGTATGTATGTATTTCATTTAAAAAATTTTAATTTATTTTTGTTAAAAGTCACAATTTATTATTATTTTTAGACACAACTTCAAACAAAACTGAAAACAAGGGAATATATAAACTAAGGTAGCACAATTTTATGGAAAATGTCACAATCCTTATACTTGTCAGATGGTGATTGTTAAGGAAAATTGAGAGAATAAAACTACCTTGTATTTTTTATATCATGGTATCGAGGGCATTGGGAGACGTACCAATTTTTGATACATATTCTTAAAATAAATTAATTAAATTCAAGCAAGCAATCAAATTTGTGTATTGAGAAATTTTTATTATAAATATTTTCATATTACTCTGACACTCCCTGCGAGAGTAAACTTTTCTACTACATTTAATTTACAAAATCTTTGTAATACTTCTATTTTTGTCGGTACTTTGGCGGGTTCAAAGACATTAATAAGTATTCCCACATGCCACACATTTCATGTTTTCATCAAACACTTTTTTCATTTTAAACACGCTTATTTTCAAAACATTAGCTTCACTTGTATGTATGTTTCTATATTTGCAACTCTCGAAACCGCATGAGTGATTATTTCATGTGTATGTAAAGTGATGTTAATTGTACGATAGTCTTGTGTCGTTCATGAATGAATTACTTCAACTGAATGATTCTCTTCAGTGAACGAATGAAATACTTCAGTATTCTTTCTTTATTTCTTTCATCATTCAATTTTCTTTCATATTTCTTCATTTGTTCATGCTTTCACCAGCGTTGTCAACTACGTGCTTTTCGTACCATTTTAAGCGCTTTTTCAAATTTCCGACGCAAAAATTTCGAATTCAGGCAAAAAATTTGAATGTTTGTGTATTCTAGCGCTAAATTTGTCATTTCAATGAAAATTTCGCAGAGTTAAGTGGAAGAAAACGAATCAAGAAAAAGTTTTCTAGTTAGAATTGTATAAAAGTTCGCCTTCTTTGTAGAAAATTAAAAAACAAAGATTATAGTAACATAATCGCAAGAAATAGTGGGTATAACAATTTATAAAATAATTTATATTTTGCGGTGAGCAAATTACAATGACACAATCGCCATCTACTTGCATTGAAAACAAAAAAAGTGATTAATTTGTTAGGCAAATGGATATATAAAAAAATAAAATGTCAAATGACAATATTGGCGGAAACGCTTAGTATCCGAGTTATGGACCGAAGGAGTTTCATATGTACATACAATTTTCTACCACATTTTTCAACCTATATGGTCAATATTGGCATCATTTGAAAGTTTATGAATATATCTTCAAATATACTAATGTGCATATTCATAAAAAATTATCTGCCTGGCCCACTATGTCGCTCCAGATCGGTCGCTCGCAAAAACAAATTTTAAAATGTTGTTTTTGGTATGCATGTATTTATGCGAGCTATCGATGTCGAGCGACATAGTGGACCAGTCAGCATATGTATTTGAAATTAATTTTAGAACTTGTGTGAAACGGTAGAAAAGTACTGTCCAAGGCGAATTCATAACAGGTGAAATTGACAGCGCAGCTGAAAACTTTTTTTAATTTTAATCTTTTTCAGATGTCAATGGAATAATTAAAACAAATTTGAAAAAAAAAAATTTTTTTTAAAACAGTTTTTTATATTTATTGTATCTTGAGAGCCAGGTATCATCCAAAATTCTACCCAATCTGGCTGGCAATTTTCATCTTTTCAAGCTCTATCATCTGAGACTTTAAGTTTCACGAAATAATTAAAACTTTCACGAAATAATTAAGTTTTTCTTTTACTGTAAATTTTTTTTAAAAGAAATTTGAAAAAAAAAAATTTTTTTAATAAATTTTTCAAGTTTTGTATTGCAACTATCTTTCAGAATCCTCCGCAATCTGGCTGGTCTTTTTCACCTTTCTGAGCTCTATGATCCGAGACTTTAATTTTCATGAAATAGTTAAACGTTTCACGAAATAATTAAAAGTTTATCTTTTCTTGTAAATTTTTTTTATTATATTTTTTTTTGAATTCCTGTTTGTGTTTATATTTTTCCCTTGACGTTTCAAAAAGATTTATTTTTTGTATTTATTCGCCTTGGTACTGTCGTAAGTAAAATTTTGACATATCAGAGGTGAATAAAATTTTACTAGCTCTAGGGGCTAATATAAATTTTGACAATAGAATAGAAGTATTTGATATATAGGAATATGGTTGAAATAAATTATAATTGAAAATTTTATAATTAAAAGTTTAAAAATCATATAATACTAAATTGAAAAATAGCTCTATTACAGCTAATTATTTCCTAATTTATTTATTATTTATATTTTTATTATATTTTGTCAAAATAATATTTTTCCACACAGCAAAATATGAAATTTCTTTACCACAGACAAATTATTTTTCACCATAGTACTTTGGTACCGTTTCGCACACGTCCTTGGTCAAATTTTGCAAGGAATTTTTTAATTAAAACACATTTCAAATTTGTTAAAATGTTTATGAATATGACCATAAAACTTCTAAAAAAAGGTTAACTCGGTAGTATCATTAGTTTTAAAAAATTGTATCAAAGTGTTATATATCGTTCGTCTCATGTAGAAAGGCTCTAACTCTCATTTTCCCTGAATTGAGCTTTTTTAGGAACTCTACTACGTTTCACATAAGTACACAGTGAGAAAAACAAAAATTTAATTAAATAATTTCATACATATCGCTCTTACAAGCAATTGAGCAAAAAGTTACTTTTAGATGTATCTATTTAGTAATACAGTTTCCATTACGATTTTTTCCTTCTCCTGTAAAATTGCAATACATATAAATTGAAATCAATAAGAGTTCTTCGGTCCATAACTCGAAAACTAAGGGTTTCTGCCAATATTGTCATTTCACATTTTCTTATTATTTTTAAATTTTCTGTCCTTCTATGTACTTTTTATCCCATTTGGAGTTCCCATCAGGAAAAAAAAGCTTTGGAAGAGAGGCCGGTGTTTATTATAAATTTCAATATTTGCGATAAATTTCTTCAGCCCAAGGTCCTTTTCGTTTTTTTTTTTAAACGTTCAATGTGTTATAGCAAACAAACCTTCCTAAAGCAGTTTTCCGAAGAAAGACGAATTATTGAAAAATATATTAAAAATTTTTTAAAAACACAAAAAGGACCCTGCGATGAGGAAATTTATTGCAAATATTGAATTAAATAAAGGTCAAAGCAAATAGGATCAAGAATTTATTATTAAATTAAATGTTTGTTGTTTTAATTAACATATATCTATGTACATACATACATATGTAACACTTTGTTACAAATTTTTAAAATTAATGATACTTTTTATTGATATCCTTCCATTTCTCGCAGCTCTTGATATCACATATATAAAAAAGTAAATAAATTTTTTGTTTACAAGTTACAAAGTTAATCGAGTTTACTTTTTTATATTTTATGCCAATTCCTTTGTGCTGTGGAACAATGAAATAAATAACGCTTGTATTGGTGTATAATTCGCTATGCTGCCATCTGAAATGCATAATTGAAACATTTTGTTTCATTCTGAAATATGTCTGGCATTGAAAGATGAAAGAAAAGAATGAATTAATTCAGTTAATCGTTCTGAAAGAGAATGAAAGATTCACACAAATGAAAGATTTTGCCCAACACTACTGTACGGTAAGAATAAAATTACCATATTATACGGTAATTTTATCCGTCAAACAGTAGCATGGTAATTTTATTACCTATACGGTAATATTCAATAAAGTTTTTTTTATTCGGTTTCATTTTTAATACTTGTAAAATCATAGGTGCTTTACTAAAAATACAAAAAATCGTAAGAATCGCCAAATTTACTGAGCTGTAGCACACCAACCATAAATGAATTAAAATTAAATCTTCTAAGATCAATTTCCATTTTAATCGTACTCATCTGTGTGGACAAATGACGTAAATAATTATTAAATTCGGGCTACTTATAGAGCTCTTTTATTTATATAAAAGAATTTTGCCATTTGTGTTACTTAACATAAACAAAAGGCAAATTAGGCGGTGGTGCGCTGTAGCTGAAGAGTTTTCTGGAATGCTTTTTTTTAAATTAAGATTTTCCGACCAGTTGTAAAATTTTGAATTCGGATTTCACTCCCACTGAATACATTTTACATTTACATGGTAAAATTTGTACATTTTTAGTTTTTATTTACTTGATAAATTATTGCGAATTGTGTTTTTTATTGAGAAAACCAGAACTAAATTAAGATACATATATGTATGTATGTATACTCGTATATATGTATATAACTTAATCATTACCATTGGAAAACAGGTTAATTTAGTATAATACATGTTTAAAATACCCACATGGTTGTTAGTTAGTACGGTAATTTTGCTCAAATAGCGGTAAATTTTTAAGGTCGTACACTACTTTGAAAATTAAAGTTAACATCACTGTGTAGGTATGTAAAATTTGTATGTACAGTGTTGCCGCTTTGGTGCGAAATTATCGTATTGCTTCCTGGGAAGTGGGTGGATTTCATCGATTGCTGAAACCAATTTTTGGAATTCCTAAAAACTCGGAACCGCTTCGCTAACCGTTTCGGAATCGGTTTTTCATAATCGATGCGCGTTTTTGCCATGGAACCTGTATCTGAACTATAAACTAAAACATTCGCTTTAGTGCGAAAACTGGAGTTGCCGTTTTGGTTCCGGAGAAATAGGGATTTTGGCGATTTTGCAAGCCAATTTTAGGAATTACCAACAAATCCGGAACCAGTTTTTTAAATGCGCTTTTGTCGATAAACGTATAATTGAACTATTAACGGTCAATCGCATTAGTGTGAAAGTTGCAATTGCGTATTGTTCCGAGCAAGAACAATTTTGGCGATTCCCGAAACCGGTTTTGGCCAATCTGGTTTTTATATTCGGTGCACTTTTTTCCATGGAACGTGCATCTGAACTATTAACGATCATCCGCTTTGCACCAAAAATTGAAGTTACTTCTGGAGAAGTGAGGGAATTTTGGAGATTCTCGAAACCAAGTTTAAAAATCCTCATAAAATGCTTCTTGAACTGGTTTTTCATATCGGTGTACGTTCTTGCCAAGGTACATGCATATTTGCTATTAACGGACATTCGATTTAGTGCCAAATTTGGTGATTTAGTGCTATTGCTTCCGGGGAAATCGGGGGATTTGGTATTCTGGAATCCGATTTTGGGAGTTCTCAAATTCTCTGAACCGCTTCGCTAGAGGATACCGAACTAAAGAGTAAAAAATAAATATATATAAAAAAACTGAACAACTCGCTTCGGTATCGGACGAAAAACTAGGAAATAATTTTAAGAAGAAGCTTGAACAAGAGTGAAACATAAATACTAGTATTATTTTTAATTAAGCATTATTTTTAATTAAACATATTTTTAATTAAGCTCGATATACAAAATATATGACACAGTGTCTCACGTTAAATTCACGATAATACTCGTACTAATATTTTTCATTTGCTTTTGTTCAAACTTCTACCTTAAAACTATTTCTTACTTTTTAGTTCGATATCGAAGTGAGTTGTTTAGTTTTTTAAACTATATTTATAAAGCAAGGTTACACATTTGTTTGTTAGAACTCCAATCGAAACATATTCTCATTTTGTTGTAGTTCTCAATATTTAAAACACACGAAAACTTTTTGTTTTAATCTTATATATTGGCACCTGATTACAATGCAAAAGTTTCGAAATTTTAATACAAAATTTAAAAATGCTTTAACTCTGGAACGGACCAAATTCCGTTATTTTTTTAATTGCTTAAGCATTAAACACATTCGAGACAGCAGGCTACACGAACACACGACTACAAATGCCGCTGGCTACAAATGTAGCCTGTAGCCAACTACATAATTATATTGAAGGCGGCAGCTACATAATAAACAGCTGATATTGTTTTTTTTATCTCCTTACAAATATTAAAAAGCTTTTTGTGCATATAAATTGGCTGAGGGAAATTTAGAAAATTCTATAGTAGCCAGGGCTGGGCAAAATACACAGATCATGTATTTCAAATACAAGATACAAAATACTTTCCAGGAGTGTATTTCAAATACAAGATACAAAATACTTTACAGTAGTGTATTTTAAATACAAAATACAAAATACTTTCAAGTTGTGTGTTTTAAATACAAAATACAACTACAAAATACAAATACATTTTTGTAATTTGGTCTCAGAAAAATGTACCCGTCTGGCTTTAGATACATATTTTATTTCACATATGCACTTAAACTAAGTTGTATATTCATATTATTGTTCTAAACTTGCTAAGAAATTAAAGGAACAAACCTAATATTTTGCATTTGATAGATAGTAAATAAAAAATTCATTCGGCAAAACAAGTATTTCCTTTAATAAAAACTAGATATTTCAATCAGCCATCCGACAAACAATAATCTTTCTACAGGTCTTGAGGAACACAAGCTGCTGTCAAATTCTATAAATGCATTTATTTTTGATTCTTGGATAGTTTTCCAGAATAGCAAGCTCCTTGCTTTTATCATTTTGAAAACTGATAAGCTCAAGTTCCAAATTTGATTTACGAGGTTGATCACTGTATTGTCCAAAACAACAATAAAATCTTCATTATCTTTACCTCAGCTACTACTTCTTTTGCCTCCAGTCATGGTTTCACGTTTTTTGCAAGTTTTGTCCATGGTATCTATTGCAAGATTTTGAATTTTTTGCCTCGCTTTTACTGAGATGCTTTCTGGCAGTCAGCTAATTTTGAAAGTAGGATGGAACATGACACCGATATGGCTCTATTTGCTCCAGGTGTCAGCATGAGAAACTCATTAAATCATATTTCCAAGCTCTCCATTAATTTTGTTAAAACACAACTTGAATGCCTCAAAGTATTATATTGCAGTGGATCTAATCTGGTTCTCGCAGCCTAAAGTTTTCCATAATAAAAATTATTTCCCTGTATATCAAAAGCTGGTGGGAAATATATAGAAATTCTTACTGATATCACCCGATTAGTGTAAAATGTATTAGCTCTGTATAAATGAAAGCCAAATTGCAGTATTGCAAAATGATAAACATTTTAATGATTGTAGTTTCTGGCGGTTTTAGCTTTTGTGAAATAACTGGTTTTCAATTTATTATGATAAATAAATGTATTTTGTAAAAATGTATTTTTGAGCCACATGTATTTGAAATACAAAATACCATGATATAATAAATACAAGGTAGTTTCATTCTCTTTTTATTATTTGTAATAAGGATTTTTGAAGTTTGTTTTTAGAGAGAAATATAAAAAGGCGTTGCCACACAGTTGAATTAGGGAATTTACCCCTAGAATGGATTTTTTCTGAAATGTGTAGTGCTTTGTTCATATTAGAAAAAGCTAGAAATAAAAAGCTGATGTAAGTAGGAATCTGTGGTCATTTTGAAACCCATGTTAGGTTAGGTTTAACAGGCTGCCAGCTATTGTAAAGCCAGCCCACTTGGGTCCAATTTGGTCCCAAAAAATTAATGCACGGACTCCTGCTTATCCGTAAACTTTACGAAAGCATTAAAACGGATGCCTATTTTAAAGAAAACATTATTTCATTTAAAAGAAAATACTCTTTTGATATTAAAAACAAAGGGGAAAAATTTGATGATTGTGGTTTAAAAATATATAAATAATTATTACTACTAGAATGACCCAAGGAGCAGCGACAAAACTAATGCAAGTAACCTTGAATATTCTTCATTATTTACAATAAGAAAAACCTATTTAAAAAAAATTGAAAACAAGGGAATGTATAAACTAATACGGTAGCACAATTTTATGGAAAATGTCACAATCCTTATACTTGTCAGATGGTGATTGTTAAGGAAAATTGAGAGAATAAAACTACCTTGTATTTTTTATATCATGCAAAATACTATTAAGTTATCTATTTGAAATACTAAATACATTCCGGTCGTGTATTTGAAATACAGATACAAAATACGTATTTGTATTTCAAATACGCAATTCAAATACAAGTATTTCAAATACTGCCCAGCCCTGATAGTAGCTATTGCTAAAATAGTGCGAGCTACTTAGTATTCGATGTAATAATATATATCAATATAAAAAAATTAAATATTTGCAAATCACAATCAAAATCCAGAATTAAAATTAAATATAAACAGGTGAAATATAAACAGGTGCTTTTTTGCATATGAGTGGTGCCACTTATAATTTTTTTAGCTGTTTCTAAAGCTATCACCAAGTTGAAGAGTAAGAAAAAACCAAGAAAACGCAATTAACTATTTGAAAACTAAAGTAATTTAAATTTAACTCCATCATTTATAAACCTACATATATACGGAAGTTTTTTTTTTTGGCAATAACTATTATTAAACATTTTCCATTTGGAATAATACACTTTCGCACATAAAATAAGTTTTAAGTTTGGGTGTATCCAAAAATTATTGTAGTTTCGATAATAATAACAAAAAGATTTAAATAACACACTAACAAATTAAAAAGACCATAGATTTTTGTTTCGGCTTATGGGAAAATGCAAATAATACTAAGTGTGCAACTCTATACGAAATTTCAGTTACAAAAATCAGTTTTTATAAACGGAAAACAAACAAGAATGAACCAAACTGAATTATTAGCGTTTCGTAGCTATAATTATTTAAAGACACATCACATGTTGTATTAAGACTTATCAAAAATTCAAATAAAACGTGCAAGCGTGAATTTTATAAACGTGAACGTCATAAAGTGACAAATAATACGGCGAGAGACTTGATATCATAACACTTTATTTTATTTAAACACTAACAGTCTTATGTATAATAAAAAAACCTTGTGCTAACTAGCTAGCTGCTATCTTTCCCTTATGGGAATTTACACACAAAAAACTTAGCAGCTAGTTAGTTAGCCTAAGTAATTTGATTATACATAAGGCCGTAAGATTTTTTATTGGAATAGGATTGCATTTTTCACAAAGGTAATTAATACTCGTAATATAGTTATCATTTACAATTCTCATCTGAATCATAGTGTTACACTAAAAATGGTTACTGTTATATGCAAACATATATTTTGTATTGTTTTATATGAAAATCAATGCTAAAACAAATAAATAAATGTTAACTTCATCTTGTCTTTCAATTGAATAACAAAAATTAATGATCAAAAAAGTTTTCATCAATTGTATTTGCGTATGGAAGAAAATATGAAAACAAGCTTTTTTTATTGTTTCGTTTATTTAAACATCAGTAATAAACATTACATTTTATTTGACTTTGCTTGATACATTGACACCACTAAGAAAGCTTTTGTAGCCAACAAAAATAGAAATAAATCTAATTTGGCGACAGCTACAACGGTGGTCATGTAGTCGTGTAACTGTGCTGTCGTCAATATACATATGTATTTATTCTCATAAGAACGCGTGCATTTTAATTTTGAGCTTTTGTAGTCGGTAGCTGCTGTCTCGAATGTGTTTAATGCTTTAGAATCGATCTAACTGGATCTCGAGTTTTAATACTTTCTATAGAAATTTTAAGAGTTATTAAATTAAATCGTTTCTTACAAAATAGAACCAGATAGTTTCGATATTTATAATGATTTATGGCATATTGAAAACCTTTGGAAAATCTGTTTGCATTTCTCAGGCAAAACATAATTTTCTAAAGCTTGTTACAACTTCTAAACCTAATGACGTTTTCTCACGGTTCATGCAAAATAGTAAACTTGGCATGGGCAACAATATCCACGTCATTTTATAATAAATTAGGAAAAAAGTGCCCTCACTTTGACGTGGTGTGGGAGCGTAGCTGTCCATTCTTTTTCGAAGGCTTATTAATCATTAGGGTTCTGTTTGAGGCTCTCATGGTTGAGCCCGAGGAGAGGACGGAGTTTTTAAAGCTGGCGAAAGGCCAACTCGTGATGGCCATCATTGAAAGGGCAATGCGGATCTGGCTATAACCCCTTCAAAATGGGTTATAGTGAAACGAGAAGCTATGGGGATAAATACGATCCGGAGAGCCCTAAAGAACAATCCGGGTGCGTACCCCAGATGTGAGGAGGCATTGGAAGTACCTAGGCTTGACGTGGTTCCACTTTCAGAGGTTCCTCGTAGACCTAGAGCCATCACCATGATACCAGAGGTCCTGAAGATGTGGATTGGAAGCTTGCCAGAGTGTCTGAATCAAAGGGCAACACCAGGGATATCACCATTCTGCTGAGTCAGGAGCCACTGGCGCTACTTCGGGCTAGAAAGGAGAAGACATATCTGTGTTTTGATACTATTTTCCTCCGAGTATACAGGGGTGACGACAAGGGCGATCTGGTTCAGAAGGATATTGGTACCGAAACGGAACGCATGTCTATGGATGAGGCAGCGAGTGCAATATCGGGCGAAGACGCCCTGTCCAAGTCTGAGTTGGTGGGGAAGTTCTTCGAATATGTTGATGAGGCAGTTGACATGGACGCTCTCTTGGACTCTGATCAAGATCAGTACCAGGAGGACGTCATCGTCATGGTTGAATTAGTTTTTTGTAATAATCTAGATTTTATGAATGTCAATTCGGAACCCGCTTTCGTTGTGGTAAACAGAAGGATATCTCGCTAATTCAGCACTAAGCATTCGGAGTTGGTTAGTGGATGGAGAGTATCGCAAGATTGCTCATTCTCTGGTCACAGGTATATCGCATTTGAGATAGGAAATCAGGAGAGTGAAGTAATACCCAGAAGAAACAGAAGGAAGATTGAGAGGTTCAGGGTGGAATTCTCTCAGATCTTCTTCTGGATCCTCCAGCCATACACGAGTGTGAGGACATTGAGAGGGCTGTAGAACTATTAACTAGGTATTTAGAAATAGCCATTTCAGGTTCGTGCAGGAATAGAATGTGTCAGGGCAAGAGTAGGCCGCCATGGTGCAATCTAGATATAGCGAACGCTCGAAAAAGAGTTTCGTAGAATTTTTAATGATGCCAAAAGGCTGGGCAACTGGTCAGAGTATAAAGGCGTCGCAAAATCCTATCTAGCCCCCAGGACATATGAAACAGTTTGGAAGCTCGACTATTAACGGATATGAGACCCCAGAGGCACTCATGGACACGCTTTTCCTGGATGCACGCCCTATATAAGAGGTCTGAACGTTCATCAGTCAATTGTGAGCTTCATAGGGAATCCACAGACTAACAGGGTTATTACTTCCAAATGGGGCGAACCATATTTGTAGAGTGGCTAGAAGGGGCACTCCACAGGGAGGGGTTTTGTCTCCTTTTCTATTGAATTTAGCCCTGAATTAGCCATTTAGGACAGTGGTAAGTACACGGATATACTATTACAGCAACTAGGCTCTGCCCTAAGCACTATAGAAGTATGATATGCAAATAAGGTCTAAGTGTGTAGCGGTCTAAGTTCGCAGAAAACGGAGCTTGTACGCTTCATTCGAAGACAAAAGACTCCATCGTTTGTTGAATTTTTGTTGAACTTTTTTTTAATTCTTAAATTAAATTTTTAGTTTGTACATTTGCACAACGGTTTATTGTTCAAGTTTTTTCCTTTCTTAAGTTTATTCTTAAGAAGGATATTTTACAATACAAATCTGCTGTGATCAATAATTTTTGATTGAAGAAGACAAAAAAATAATAATCAAATCTTCAGCTGGTGAACAACTACCTGTTTTGTAGTCGCTACATTACTCATCAGCACCCACTGGGATTTGAACTCGGGTCATGACGTATCATGATATGCTGCTTTAACCACCACTATCGTTTGCTATACCAACTGAACTAATGTTGTTAAACAGCGCGAAATATTTGAGCATCTACCTGGATTCAAACTATTTTGCCAGCGGAATGTCCAGTCAAGGGTAGAAAAATCGTCCCCCTTTTGCACAAATTCTTAGGAATTTCTGCTGGCTCTTCAGCATAGTTGTAAGTCCATTTTAACGTATGGTGCGCTTATGTGGTGGAAGTCGTTGGAGAAAACCACCTACTACAAAATCGCAGAAAAGGTAATGCGTACAGCTGCTTTGATTGTGACTCGTGCTTGCGGCACTACGCCGTCGAAGGCACTTATCACTACGCTGAATTATCTGCCGGCTGATGTCATGGTGCAAGAAATAGCCATGAACTCGGCTATCAGGCTGTGGTGAAGCGGGACGTGGAGGAAGGCGACGTATGGTCATGCCTCAATAGTGAACCTTGTGGAGAATGTTGATTACTGCTCGCCGGCCCTACTGCCCTTTGTATCTATGCTGCCCGATTTGGCGAAGTTATCGGAATGAGATGTGAATGAATTGGACTCCTTTATCCGATCCTCGGGTTGGTTCTAAATCAGTGATATGTATATCTGCTGAGATACATATCACACCTAGGCAACACAACGGGATCAATATTGGACCCAAGTGGGCTGGTTTTTCAATGGCTGGCAGCCTGTTAAACCTAACCTAGGAAAAAGTGGAAGTTTTATGGTAAAAATCTTTTTCGGAATTTGTATCATACTGATGTCACTGCAGCAAACAGAAATACGCACGTAAACAAAATTATTGGATGATATACAATACGAGTACGAGTATATATACTCGTATCTACCAAAAAGTGCACACAACTACATCGAATATATGCTTCAGCTTTTAATTTGACAAAATCATTCTAAGGACAGAGTTTGAAAATATCTAAAACTACGGGTCTGTATACAAGGGAGTGCAGCCGAGTTAGTCTGACATGATCCATAAAGAAAAGATCATGCAAGTTTGAAATCATGTGGTAAAAACCAATTAAATATTTGAACTAGCAATGTGTGATTTGCACAAAATCTAAGGAGAGAATTACCAACAGCTTATACTTTTCCTAATACTTTTTATCCCGTGTGATGGGAGCTATATTATCTGTTTTGAATCAGTGCAAGCACTGTACACTTTATATACAAATTACTTAATATCTGATTGTCTTTTAGCTCACACAATTCGTAATAACTAAATGTTATCTTTGTCAGTGTGGTGACGTTGTGCAGAACTTTTGCTACAAAAACAGCATTCAAATTGTTTAACAAGGGCAAACTTAATAGGAAATATATGTTTTTTAAGCTTTTTACATCCATGACAAAAGAGAAAGCATGAAAAAAATCAATATAATGAAATCTACAACACAATTAAAATTTAAACTAAAGCAAAAAAAGTTAGCACAAATAACTTCCTTATTTAAAGAAAACTTCAATTCGTTGCAATGCTTACTCGTAGATATAAAAAAAAGTTTGACATGGTCGAGGCTTGATATTTAAGAAGAGTGTTTATAAATGTTTATATTTTATACATTTGCAATCTATGGAAACTTTCTTAGTGGCACAAGGCTATTCATTATTAATTTTGGTAAACATTTGCATTGTTCTCATTTACCAATAACGAACATCCGTTTCGTTAGTTTGCGTAGATGTTAGCATAATTGCACTTTTGGACAAAAGTAGTAAAAAACATTTCTAGCATTAATTTTCTGCTGGTGATTTACACTGCGTTTACACGCACAAGTACTTGCATGGAAGTCCTGTGTACGTATTATCAACGAAAATGTCGAAAAAATACTCGACTTTCTTGCAAGTTGCATTAGTATTTAAAGAATAACATGGAAGTTCAGTTTAAAAATGTCAGTGGAGAGACAACAGCTTCTAAAACAGCATTACCATAGAAAACCATAATTTTATTTTTCGGGGAAATGAATAGTAGGAATAAAATAAATAAATGAAATAGAATAATTTTAATTTTTTTTCACTTAAAACGGCAAAGACTGCTTAATTTATATATTTTCAATAAAAAAAATGTGAATTATTTTAAAAATATGTTTTGAAAAATTTTAATATGACAAAAACATTATATAAAAATTAGTTAATCTCCGCAAAACTTGTTGTAAGGCAACACTTACACTTATTTCTGTTGTTATTTGACTTTCAGTAAGTGCCAAAAAATCACTGCCTGCTGAAATTGCTTGTTAGTTCAGTTGAAAGTTGGTTGCAAGCGCAGAGATTGTGCGTGTGTTAGTAAAAAAGTTTGAATGTGTTGGGTTTTTCGAACTCGCACCTGCACATGTAAACACTACGTTACCCAGTGTTTAGACATATGAGTAAGAGTTCGAAAAACTCAATACACTCACATTTCTTTACTACCACATTCACATTTTTTGCACTCGCAGGTCTACCCGCAGCTAAATTTGCATGCAAGTGATTTTTTGGCACTTCCATGCAATCAAATGTCAAACAAACAGTGTTACCGCGTAAATAATTTTAAACAAATCAACTGGATCATTATAAAATTAAAACCTAAGTTTTAGCTAGTTTGTATGTTAATTTACTAAATAAAACTAATACTATAGATAGAAATGTTTAAATTATAAAGCGTTAATACCAATAATATAATGATAATACAAATTAATGCCAACTATTTTCTAAAAATATTCTCAAGTGAAGACCACGGCAACTCCAGTTTATAAAGACAGCCAAAGAAACAAAATATATAAAGAAAACAAATTGTTTGAAGTTTACGTGCTGACAACAAATTTAAAATGAACTCTCACTCGCATGTGTAGACAGAAATAAAAGTTGCAAGAGATTCGAGTTTTTCGAAGAAATTTTCGTTGATAATACATATTCAGCACTCGCATGAGATTACATAAAAAGCCCATAAAATGAACAGATTTTTTAACTCTGTATTCTGTTGTTTAATTACAAAAGGGTGCTCCAACCAATTAACATTATGCGTTTTGGTGATCCAACCTTATATATTTTCTCAAAGTCTTCCATCCAAACAACGTCCGGAATAGACTTAGCAGTATTTACAAATTAAAAAATAACATATTACAAAATTAAAAATTTTCTGCAACCAACACAAGCCCTGTTAACGATTATATGTTGCTCCTTTAACAAATTAACATTGAACATGTTGCTCACAGAATAACATTTTTTTTTTTTTTTTTTTTTTAGCTTTTATTTATTTATTGAATCTTCACAATGTGAACTAACAATAAGTATACAAATCTTAATACTAAATATAATAAATTAACTAAGTCCAGCCAATGCTAGACAAAAAGTTTTATTTTGCGCCAATTATATCGGTAGAATCACCTACTTAACGCTCTGATGGTGGCAAGGGTACCCCTTTTTCTCAACCGAGTGTGACCACTAAAATTAAGTATGTTTCGTGTGAGAGGGTTTGGGTGAAGTTCCAATTTGCTGACATACCTTGTCGCATGCTCTGAAAACTCATCTTTTACCAGTGGAACACACAGATCCTTGTGAATTCGGGAGTTTTTTACGTACCATGGAGCTGCAGTAATTGTTCGAAGAATTTTGTTTTGTCGCCTTTGAATTTTTTCAATGTTTGACGCTGAGGCGGTGCACCATAACTGAATTCCGTAGCGCCATATAGACTTTAGTATTGCGTTGTATAACAAAAGTTTGCTATCTAATTTCAATGTAGAATTTCTGCCCATAAGCCAATGTAATTGCGCTGCTTTTAATTTCAACTGAATGACTTTCGTGTTAATGTGAGACTTCCACGTTAACCTACGGTCGAGATGAATACCAAGACACTTGACTTCACTTTGCTGCGGAATAGGTAAATTGTTAATTTGGATAGCTGAACATGTTTGTCTACGCAGTGTGAATGTAACGTGAGTACACTTTTGTTCATTAACTTTAATTTTCCAAAGTTTTAACCACATCTCTAATATTGAAATATACTCCTGCAAATTTCGCGAAGCTACTTGATGGTTTTCATGTACGCTGCAGAATGCTGTGTCATCTGCAAAAGTTGAAGTGTGAATACCAGATCTGGTTGGCATGTCAGAAGTGTAAATTAAATATAAAGTGGGTCCCAGAATGCTACCTTGGGGAACTCCTGCCTCGATTGGCTGTGTTGGGCTTATAAAGTCGCCTTCTCTGATAACAAACTTCCGGCCGCATATATAGCTTTCCAGAAGCTTGTGAGTGTTTGCAGGCAAGTTCAACTTTATTTTGTGCATCAATCCCTCGTGCCACACTTTATCAAAAGCTTGGGAAACATCAATGAATAGAGCTGAGCAATACTTTTTGTCCTTAAAAGTCTTTCTTATAACATTAACTAGTCTATGCGTTTGTTCAATGGTGCTGTGCTTAACCCGAAAACCAAATTGATGATCCGGGATGCATCCTACATCATTCAGTATTGGAGTCAACTTCGCCATTAACAATTTTTCGAAAAGTTTTGAAATTGTTGGCAGTAGACTTATTGGTCTATATGACTCTACTTTAGTGGGATCCTTCCCTGGCTTGGGTATCATAGTAACCATAGACACCTTCCACTCTGCAGGATAGTATTCTAGGCGCAAAATAGCGTTAAAAATGAAAATAAGAATTCCTCTAGCAACACGAGGTAACTGTACAAGCATTTTGCCAGTAATTTTATCAAAACCTGGAGCTTTTTTTGAGTTTACTTTATAACGTTTTCGACATCTTGAAAACTAAGTCTCAAAGGCACAGGCGGTCTAAGAGCATATGGCGGAAATTCAGCTACATCATCTACTGTATCATTTGCAATAAAAACTGTTTTCAAATGATTAACATACACCATCCCTTTTTCAGTCGCCAGTTGAAGTTCGCAAAGGTGGCTTACCTATTACGGGTCTTTTCAGACTTTTTGTCGCTTTCCATAGAGAATATACGGGGAGCCAAACTCCTGGGGCAGAAATTCAGCAACATCATCCACTGTATCATTTGCAGTAAAAACGTTTTTCAAATGATTAACATACACCATCCCTTTTTCAGAATCGCTTCTTGCCCAATCGCCAGCTGAAGTTCGCAAAGGTGGCTTACCTATGGTCTTTACAGACATTTTGTCGCTTTCCATAAAGAATAGTCGGTTTGCGGGCTACCGTCAAGACCTTCTAGATAATTTTTAAGGGAAGCTATTCTTTGGATTTCAAGCAGATTTCTTAATTGAGTTATGCACTCCCGTAGCCTGCCTTTAAGCTGGGGAATAACATGAAAAAGTTTTACATAACTTAATAATATCTTAACAATAATACTGAATATATACACTCAACGTTATAATTTTTTGCTAACTAAATGTCTATAACTATGTGCTAAATTATCAGTATCTAATTTAAAATTAATTCTCTTTTCTACAGGTGTACTAATAATCTCTAACAGTTCTAACATAAAGGGTGTTTTTTTAAGCTAGATAGAACTTTAAATTGTAAAAAGTAACACAAAAAATTAAATTTTGATGAAACATTTTTTTTATTTGTTTCAGTATACTCTGACAAATCATCATGAATAGACTCACGCTTGAACAACGCTACGAAATTATCCAAATTTACTTTGAAAATCAGTCGTCGATTCGCGCAACTTATAGACGACTTCGTCATTTGTATGGCGCACATAATCGTCCATCTGAACAAGCCATTCGTCGAACTGTGGATAGATTTCGTACCACATACTCTCTAGAGGATGCAATAACACCAGCACGTCGAAGGAGTGTGCGTACTGAAGAGAATATTGCCGCTGTAAACGAAAGTGTGGAAGAAGATCCAAATTTATCGATTCGTCGTCGGTCGCATGAATTGGGGCTCTGTCCGTCCACTACGTGGAAAATTTTCCGCAAAGATCTCGGCCTACACCCGTATAAGATCCAGCTGGTGCAGGAATTGAAGCCACGAGACCATTGTATGCGTCGTTCTTTCGCCGATTGGGCTCTAGAGCAGTTGGCAACTGACCCGTTGTTTTATCGCAAAATTGTGTTCAGCGATGAGGCGCATTTTTGGCTTAACGGGTTTGTTAATAAGCAAAATTGCCGCATATGGAGTGAGACCAATCCACAAGAGACCCTACAGACTCCATTACATCCAGAAAAATGCACTGTTTGGTGCGGTTTTCATGCTGGTGGCATCATCGGA
Organism: Thecocarcelia acutangulata; assembly: GCA_914767995.1. Classification (NCBI taxonomy): domain Eukaryota; kingdom Metazoa; phylum Arthropoda; class Insecta; order Diptera; family Tachinidae; genus Thecocarcelia; species Thecocarcelia acutangulata. The sequence continues at coordinate 54,463,022 of OU612096.1, read as the reverse complement.
CCTTATTTCTTCAAAAATGAGGCCGGAGCTCGCGTTACGGTCAATGGAGATCGTTACCGCACCATGATCAATGATTTTTTGTTTGAAAATATGGATGACATTGATCCGGAGGAGATGTGGTTTCAACAGGATGGCGCTACGTGCCATACGGCGAACGCAACCATCGACTTACTGAAATCAAAATTTGGCGATAAGTTGATTTCGAGAAATGGACCTGTCAATTGGCCTCCAAGGTCGTGTGATTTGACACCTCTCGATTATTTCCTGTGGGGCTACGTGAAGTCACTGGTTTATGCTGATAAACCAGCAACAATTGACGCCTTGGAGGCCAGCATTGTTCGTGTTGTTCGTAACATACGGCCAGCAGTGCTCGAAAAAGTGGCCCAAAATTGGACGTCCAGAATGCGCTTCGTCAAGAACAGCCGCGGTGCCCATATGCCCGAAATCATTTTCAAATGTTAATGTCACGTATTGATCTTTCGAATAAAAAAAAATTTTGATTACAATTTAATTTTTTGTGTTATTTTTTACAATTTCAAGTTCTATCGGGCTTAAAAAAACACCCTTTATAAGGTTTCTTATAATTACATTCTGTGTTTAATATTGAAACATTTTCAAAGTGAGGATAGTGACTTAATTCAAAGCATTGAGAAGATATTGATGTCTTTTGTGAATTAATTTGTCTATATTCTTGGTCTGATGTAAGTCCTGCAATCCTTGTCCTTAATTTGTTTTTGTTGTTACTATGTATACTTTATTACAATTATAGCAACAATTTTTTTCAAAAATTTTTATACAAAATTGCAAAAAAAAAGTTGTGTTTTTTGAATTTTGCATACATCTCAGCTAAACGTGAACCGATATTACTGAATTTTAATAGCAAACCTACGAATCGATGGGGTAAAAGAATGGTGAAAGAAAAAAGTTTCTAAGTCTAATGGTTTTCTTAGAAACGACATTTCAACGGCGGACAGACGGACATCGCTTAATCGACTTTTCCAATAATTCTGATTCAGATGATATGTATATACTTTATAGGGTCGCAAACAAAAACTGTAGAAATCACAAACAGAATCGCAAACCCTTTATATTTTTGTGAAGGGTATAAATATTAATATTTTTTTATTACGTTTTTATTTCATCACAGACCTAAATTTCCATTAATACTGTATTGATTTCTTACATTTATATCAGCATACCTCTATATTATGAACCAATTTTTAAAATTAATTTTATCGTTGGAAGATTGTCCTTAAGGAATATATTTTCAGAAACCGGGCGAATAAATGTTGTGGTTAAATATAATGTGTCAGTTGCAAGAATTGTGCGCAGTGTATAAATTATGCTACCAATGTATGTATATTCATTTTACGTATTTTGCAGAAAAGTCTTAAATATATTAAAAGGTATTATGTGTGTATACAAATTTAACTAGCTAAACAGTTCAATTATCATATAAACCAAAAGTACGAAAACAGGGTTTTTGTGCCATCCTGCCATTCACAATAATGTACACCATCACTGACAACATTTGTCACGTAAACACGTAATGGAGTTCTATATTCTACAGGTTTAGACGTTACGATTACATTTCATTACAGTTAGATAAGCGTTTGATTGTTTCTCGTATAACAAAAACGATCAGTTGTTTCGCCTACGGTTACATTTCTACATTTACGGTCGGCTAAATGGGCCTTTACTCTTGCGATAGAAGTTCCAGCACATTGTGTATATCCCGCAGTTGTGTACCATCCTTCAATTCAGCATTCGAAAAATATATTGCAATAGTTAAATCCATTTTATTTATTTTTGTTTGTGGAAGATCTTATGGAGGCTCGGAAATTTTGATAAAAAGCAGAATTAAGCACTATTTAAAGAACGAGACACGTGAGGAATATCTCCCGGCTACAAATATATGCTTTGTTTATTATTATCATGAAAAAATTGTTATATCCTCGATTTACTCACCACCACGATTTTCATTAACAAAATCAATATTCAAATTTTTTCAAATCACTTGGGCCTCGATTTTTAACGTCTGGTGACTGTAACGCGAAACACACTTTTTGGGGATCACGTTTAATTACCTCGAAAAGCCGTGTACTTTTCGACACAGTCTCCAAAATGGGCTTAGATGTGGCTTCAAGTTGACACCCAACTTACTGGCCGTCAGACCAACGAAAGATCCCAGATGTTATAGATTTTGGAGTTGCTTAAAATTTTTCTTTAGAGTGGAGCCTTCATTAGATTTGTTATCAGATTACTCACCTGCTGTAGTCTCTGTTTTGTTTCCCCAAGAGATTTTCTCCCCGTTGACTGTCAATAGAGTTATTTGGCTAAAATACAAAAAATTTTTGAGTACACATTGCACTGAAAATATTGCCTTGAGAACGCCTGAGAATATTGATGTGTCATTTAACGATTTTTCTGGAAACCTCAAAATGGCTGTACAGCATGCTACCACTAGTCATATAAGATCCAGATATGAGAACAGTAGAACTTATTCTTCAGAAATTGAGCAACTTCTGTCAGAAAAAAGAAGAGTCAGAGGAGAGTGGCAACTTCGCAGGCCTCCCCAGCTTGAAACTAGGCTACGGGAATGCATAACTCAGCTAAGAAATCTGCTTGAAACCCATAGAATGGCTTCCCATAAAACATATTTGGAAAGCATTGATGGTACTCCTCAATCTGATTATTCCTTGTGGAAAGCGACAAAAGGTTTAAAGAGACCCGTAATAGGTAAGCCACCTTTGCGAACTTCAACTGGCGACTGGACAAGAAGCGATTCTGAAAAGGGGATGGTGTATGTCGATTATTTGAAAAACGTGTTTATTACAAATGATTCAGCGAATAACACAATGGAACTACCACCATATGTTGTTAGGCCTCCTGTGTCTTTGAGGCTTAATTTTCAAGATGTCGAAAATGTTATTCTACTTTTTATTTTTAACGCTATTTTACGCCTTGAGTATTATTCTGCAGAGTGGAAGGTCTCAATGGTTACTATGATAGTCAAGCCAGCAAAGGATCTGACTAAGGTAGATTCATATAGACCAATAAGTCTTTTACCAACAATTTCAAAACTATTCGAAAAATTGTTAATGGCGAAGTTGAGTCCAATATTGAAAAATGTGGGATGCAACCCTGATTATCAATTTGGTTTTCGGGCTACATATAGCACAAACGCACAGACTAGTCAACGTCGTAAGACAGACAAAGTATTGTTCAGCTCTATTCATTGACATTTCTCAAGCTTTTGATAAAGTGTGGCACGAGGGCTTAATGCACAAAATAAAGTTGAACTTGCCTGCAAATACTCACAAGCTTCTGGAAAGCTACTTATATGGGCGGAAATTTGTTATCAGAGAAGGTGATTTTATAAGCCCAACCTAACCTATCGAGGCAGGACTTCCCCAAGGTAGCATACTGTGGCCTACTTTATATTTGATTTACGCCTCAACATCCGGAATCGACACTTCATCCTTTGCAGATGACACAGCGTTTTTGAGTCTTCATGAAAACCACCAATTAATTAGCTTCACGGAATTCACAGGAATACATTTCAATACTAGAGAAATGGCTAGAACTTTAGAAAATCAAAATTAATGAACAAAAATGTTCTCAAAATACATTCACGCTGCGAAAAAAACACATGTTCGTCTATCCAAATCAACAATTAAACTTTTCCTCAACATAATGAAGTCAAGTAGCTTGGTATTCACCTCGACCGTAGGCTGACGTGGAGGTCTCACATTGATGAAAAAATCACTCAGTTGAAATTAAAAGTAGCGCAACTAAGTTGGCTTATGGGCAGAAACTCGACATTGAAGTTGGATTGCAAACTTCTGCTATACAATGCAATTCTAAAGCCCATATGGTGCTACGGAATTCAATTATGGGGCTCCACTTCTGCGTCAAATATTGAAAAAATTCAAAGGCGACCGAACCAAATTCTTCAAACGATTACTGCAGCTCCATGGTATGTAAAAAACTCACGAATTCATAAAGATCTGCGTGTTCCGCTGGTAAAAGAGGAATTTTCGAAGTACGCGACAAGGTATGTCAGTAAACTGGAACTTCATCCAAACTCTCTTGCGCACAATACACTTAATTTTGGCGGCCACACTCGGCTTAGAAGAAGGGATACCATTGCCACCATCAGATTGTGATTTTACTGAAATAACTCCCGCATAATAAAACTTTTTGTCTGGAATCGGCCGGACTTAAGTAAAATGTACATTTTTTAATTTTAAATTTAGTATTAAGATTTGAATTAGAGCTTCAAAAATATCGAGTTTTATTTTTAGTCCACTATCGATAGTTTTTATCGAATAGTGATACTATCGAAAGAAATTACATATCATTTGCAAAACAAAAGCGTTGTTTGTATTGTGGGTTATTGATCAAATTAGTACCTCATAAAAAATTTTATCGCCGACTTAAAACTTAAAAATATACTAACGTCTTTGATTTCTACATTTGATTTTTATAAATTTTTTAAAAATTGTAAGTCTATGGCAATAAACTTTCTTTTTAAAAGCTGTTGATTAGTATTTTAATATTAATCGGTTGTGATAAGCTTGTTTTATTGTTATGAAGAAGTTTCTGGAAAGGCTCAATGGTAAGTAAAGTGAATTATTAAAGTTGCATGCTACCAATTGCTGTTATATATGTTGAAAACATCAGCGGGGGTGATACCGAATCAAAAAAAACTTGTAAGGGGTTCTCGGAAGTTTGGAGCTTTTAATTTTGTAATGCCATAAACACATAAGTGAACTATAAGCTAAGCTCTCCAAACATATTTTAGAAAAATTTTTGTTATGCACATCACTTGTATTGGTTTACTTTTTTCAAAAAAATCAATGGTCTAATGACAAAGAAAATATATAAATAAAACATAATTGCCTAAGCTAAGTCTTAAGCTCAGAACTAAAGTACACACATAAAATAAGAAATAAAATATATTTTTTTGTTTTTTCGTTGTGTTTGTTTTATTTTTTTAATCTTTGGTTTAACAAAATTAAAATTGAAGTTTAATTTGTTGTAGTCTGTAATTTTCTTTTTGTTAAGAGGTTTAATGAAAAATCGTACGATTAGCCCCCAATACCGTATTCATAAAGTAAATGAATTTCAAACATATGTGTGTATGTATTTTATATTAATTTGTAATATATCTTATTTTCCATGAATATAAATCTTTAATTAATTATAAGTTCAGAAAGTTTCTTTTATTTCTAAAACCAATATTAAACAGGGTTTCTTTTGATTTTGTTTAATAGGAATATTCTTTATGAATGTCAGCTTTAACATACTTATACATATGTTAGAATTCGATACTATCGAAAATATCGATAGTGAAAAACAAAACTATCGAAAATATCGAATGGGCCGACTTATTGTTAGTTCATTTTGAAGATTCAATAAATAAAAAAATGCTTAAAAAGAAAAATTTTTTATTTTTTGTATTAACTACATGAAATTTGATTTGTCCCGCGGGATCCCAATATGCACGAAAAGCTTTTCCGTATTTTAAAATTGGCAAATGAGAGCGCTTTTGGGAGAACAGTATGCTTCCTCTTCTTGCACGAAACAGCCCGCTTTTTCTTCGGGCTAGTTTGGACAAGTAGTTAAGAAATCAGCAGTTCGAAAAATAAATTATAACAAAGAAACAAATCAACTCGTATACAAAACATTAAAGTGTTTTTATATATGTAAATATTTTTGTGGCATATTATCATAACAGCTTAAGTCAAAAAAGTTTCGAATGGACTAAATTTAAGACGAAAAGAAGATAAAAGCAAAATTATAACTAAATTTTGTGAATAATACGAAATATTATTTCTGCAAACGAGAATACCATCAAATTAGCAGCAATGTTTACAATTTTTAAAAATCGTCATCGGTTTAATAAAAATAAAAATCGTCATAGGTTGATAAAACGTCATAGGTTTAATCAAAAAGACTGTGCAAAAGACTTTAAAAGCCCGTAAACTAAATGCCAATTTTTATTGCCACATCAAAACACTGCATATGTTTTCTTTGGGCTAGAAATTTGGCTTTTTCCGTTCCCGTGCTTTAGGTAAATTTTATTTGAATTTGAGAGAAACTTATGAATGCGCTCTTTTGCACGGAAAGTAAAGAAACTCGCCTATTGTTTACTTCTTGGTTGATAAATATTTCTTATTTTCCATTTGCAGCTGATCACTTTAAGTAATTTAGTAGTAACATTTTAAATTTTGTTGAGATTTTTTATCTGGCAAATCCAAAATTTGTTACCACGTAAGTAGCGTAACCGAGTTTAGGGGTTTGTTCACAAAAACTCAGTTTGTTTTATTTTTATTTCTTTATTAATCTTAATTTATTTAATTTGTTTTCTTTTCAAGCTTAACAACTTCTTGACCGATTGGGAGGACCACGACTGACTTATTCTAATTACCAAATTTTCTTATACGAGTATATTAAAGTTATTGTTTGATTTGTTATTAATTCTACGGAATGTCAATGAATACGATTTGACAATATTTATTGCAAATTATTAGTGAAAAGTCAGTTAAATAGGGACAGTTGCAATTTCGAAGAATTGCGACCGAAAAATATACTTTGTTACATTTTTTTCATTTAGTACTTTAATTTACTTTTGAAGTTAATTGTTTTATATTAAATTATGACGGTTGCAATTTGTGGAATTGCGACCGAAAAACATTTTTGATTTACGAATCATAATTTCTTTGAACAAATCGAAAAAGGGTTTAATATTAAATTATTCTTTATTTATTACAGTAAAATTCGTTTATAGTCCACTGCTTCAAATGCACGCTTTTTGTGGACTATAAGGCGAATTGGACTATAGTTAGATTTTTATATAAGCCACTTTTTGGCTTATAAATCAATTAGCATATAATAATTTATTTTGACTATGTAAAATCTGAGAGCAGATATTTCAATGCTCTCATTGACAAAAAAAAAAAAAAACACACACACAATTTAACATTGCGATCATGTGACAAAAATTAAATACTTATGTACATATAAAAAAGTGTTGCATTTTTGTGCTCCGGTTTTGTCTAGGAAAGTTTTTATTAAATTTGCATTTCGGATTATATCTTTAATAACTTGCATGAAATTAAGTTTCTTCACACCGCATCTAGGTGGAATATAAGCGAAAATGGACTATAGCGCTAATGGACTATGTAACAAATATTTTGCAGGTATTTTATTTATTGTTGAAAAAAAATGTCACATTTTGGACTAAATCGCTAATTCTACTATAAGCGGTATGGCTTATAAACGAATTTTACTGTAGTAGTTATATTTGCAATAAATTCATCTATAGTGTCATCCCTAATGTAAGTGTTAGTGCTTTGGTTTTATATACTTAACTCGCACTAAATATAATTTGACATTCGTAACTTCAAGCGAACGACAGCTTATGACATAGTGAAACCCAAATTTGCTCGAATTGGTGCGATTCGTGAAACAGGCAGTAAGTTCGCAAACGTTGAAGTTCAACGCGAAATGTCTTACTTCTGAGGTTAGAAGTTTTGTTCTTCAATTTTGTTTTTTTTTTTTTGCTATTGTTTTTAATGAAACTCAAAACTGGTTTTCTATCAAAATTTTTCGAAATTAAGTATTAATTTAATAATATCACTAAAAATTTTGTTTTTAATACTAAATCATATTAATTTTAATTTGAGAAAATATTTATTTTAATTTTACAAAATACTTATATTCGTATTTTAATATCTAAATCTTGAATAAAATTTAGCCCTAAAACTCACAAGTTATTTCAAAATTAATGACTATAAACTACATGACAGTAAAGGCCCCCGTGGAAGATCTTGTTTTCCACAATTTCCGCCATTCTAATAAAAACCAGCATTAAGCTCTATTTGCTAAATGTGACACATGAGGGGTATCTCCAATCAACAAATGTATGCATTGAAAATATTAATGGAAAGATTGTTATATCCTTGATTTGTTCAGTAACATAAAAACAGTACCTTGAACCTCGATTTTTAGCGGCTGGCGACTATAACTCTAAACACAATTTTTGGGGATCACGGGTAATTTCGCCGAAAAGCCCTGTGCTTTTTACACTATTCCCAAAATGATCTTAGCCGTGGTTTCAAGTGGACACCCCACGAAAGGTCCCAGATGTTATAGATTTTGGAATTGCAAAAAATTTCCTTTAGAATGGATGCAAGTGGAGCATCGATTTGTCATCATATCAATCACCCACTATAATCTCCGTTTCGTTCCCCCAAGAGTTTGGCTGCCCGTCTAGTGACATGGCGTTGAGCGCCACAAGAATTAATTAGCTAAAATATAAAAGATATTTAAGTACTCATTGCACGGGGAATATTACTTTGAGAACGCCGGAAGATATTTTTGTGTCTATTAACGATTTTTCCGAACACTTTAAACAAGCATGCTACCACTAAGATCAAGAAACAGAACTTATTCGTCCGAAATTGAACAACATCTATCAGAAAAAAGAAGAGTTAGAAGGGAGTGGTAACTTCGCAGCTTAAAGTTAGGCTACGGCAGTGCATAACTGAATTAAGAAATCTGCTTGAAATCCAAAGAATGGCTCTTCTTTGTGGGAAGCGACAAAAGGCTTAAAAACATCCGTTAGCGGCAAGCCACCTTTACGAACTTACACTGACGACCGGACAAGAGCCGATTGGTGCAGTCATGTGCTATAAGACCGGTTGTGCCTGAGATGTAGTTTTCAAGATGTCGAAAACGTTATGATCAAATTACTGGTAAAATGCTTCTACAGTTACCTCGCGTGGCTAGAAGAGCTCTTCTTTTTTTATTTCTCAAGTATTATCTTGCAGAGTGAAAAGTGTCTATGATTACCATGATACCAAAATCAGCGAAGGTACATACCAAAGTCGAATCATCTAGACCAATAAGTCTACTACCAACAGTTTTAAAACACTTCGAAAATTGTTGACTCCAACGTTGAACGATGGAGAATTCGGCTTTCGGGCTAAACATAGCACCATAGAACAAACACGCAGATTAGTAAGAAAGACTTTTGAAGACAAAAAGTGTTGTTCTGCTCTATTTATTGTCGTGAAGCTTTTGATAAAGTGTGGCACGACGGCTTAATGCACAAAATAAAGTGAAACTTGTTTGCAAAAACTTATTTATGCGGTAGGAAATTTGTTATCAGAGAAGGTGACCTTATAAGCCCCACTCAGCCAATCGAAGAAGGAGTTACCCAAGGTAGCATTCTGGCACCTACTTTATATTCGATTTACGCCTCTGCCATGCAAACGAGATCCGGAATACACACTGCAACGTTTGCAGATTGCGCAGCATTCTCCAGCATTCATGAAAACCATCAATTAGCTTCCAGAAATTTACAGGAATATATTTCAATATTAGAAAAATTGCTAAAACTTTGGAAAATCAAAGTTAATGAACAAAAATGTACTCATGTCACATTCACACTGTGTAAGCAAACATGTGCGCCTATCCAAATTAACAGCTCATCTTCATCGTAACCATCTCATATTGATGCAAACGTCATTCAGTTGAAATGGATAGCAGCGCAACTAAATTAGATTATGGGCAGAAATTCGACTTTGAAGCAGGTTTGCAAGCTTTTGTTTTTTTTTTTGGTGTCACGACAATCATCTTATTATAAACGCTCAAAAGACCAAACTTATGAATATAAAGTCACCACACAGGTATAAGAGATGCTGTTATTGAACTTAAGCTACATTGCCAAGATTGCCTTCATGATAAGAAAAATGTGCGTGTGTGTAATAACTGCTCTATATTTATAGATTAAGTCGCAACATATAAATACCTTGGAATATATATAGATTGCAGCTTCAAATGAAAAACGCATATTACTCGTACAGAGCTGCAGAAAAAACTTGGAAAGTCATTGTTTATGCTATACCATTTAAGCAACTGTTCGACATACTAAGTATTGCATCAGGCATATTTTGCTTTAGGGGAGTCCTATATACGTCATGGTACTGCTGCTTGGGGTAACGCAAAATACAGCAGTACGCGGAACGCATAACGTCAACGATTTCAATCTTCGAAGCAATGCTATAGAAAAAAATAACACACACCAAACTATAAATTTTAGAGGACATGTAAATTCTATCAATGAACACGTAAACGTACAAAACTCTTCCAATAACAACCTTTTTCAATTCAATACAGAAAACAGAACGAAAAATCCTAACAATACAATACACAACAATTATTTAGAAAATTACACAAATGTCATTCCAGTTTCTACATCACCTATCTACAACTCAACGACTTTAAATTTGCAACCATCAACAAGCATCTCAAAAACTTTACACGTTCTTAACGTCAAAAATATACATACATATTTATATTATGCAATGCTAGCCAAATAATTATATAATGACAGCAGATATTTACGACTTATCGACCATACTCACAACACGCGGAGACGAGCGCAACAGAGATACAAGGTGGAACGATTTTCAAATGAGTATGGAAGAAGTTCTCTTTCGGTAACTTTGCCGACAATTTTTAATAAGATGTCAACAGAAATAGTCTATACAGCAGCAGACTACAAAAGAAATAATTTAATAAAAAAATATCATGTAAATTCCCAATAATGAATTATATTTATTTTATCATATTTATTTTCATTAAAATACGTTTAATTTTTAATATCTTAGTAAACGAGCACAGACATACATACGTATTTTTACAATTTCTACCTGTATTTATTTTAAAGATTATGTCATCCTGCACACAAGCTTATAAGCTTTGCGGATTTCTAATTATGTATATATGTACATTTATTTTAAAAGTTTTAAAATGAAATAAATATATAAAAGTTCGCTAAATAAAAAACAAAAAAAAAAAAACCGGGTGTGAACTACTGCGCAACTAAATTAGCTTATGGGCAGAAACTCCACATTGAAGTTGGATTGCAAACTTTTATTATTTTAATTATTACTTTATATTCTAAATCCTATATGGTGCTATGGAATTCAATTACGGGGCACCGCCTCAGCGTCCAATATTGAAAAAATTAACAGGAGACCAAACCAAATTCTTCGTACGATTACTGCAGCTCCATCGTACGTAAAAAATTCACGAATTCATAAGGATCTGTCTGTTCCGTTGGTAAAAGAGAAATTTTCTAATTATGCGACAAGGCATGTCAGTAAACTGGAACTTCACCCAAACCCTCTTGCGCGCAATATATTTAATTTTGGCGGCCACACTCGGTTGAGAAGAAGGGATACCGTTGCCACCATCAGAACGTTCAATAGGTAATTTTACCGATATAGCTCCCGCATAAGTCATTCACACTGTGCAAACAAACATGTGAGCCTATCCAAATTAACAACTCTCCTATTCCGCAGCATAATGAAGCCAAGTACCTTGGTATTCATCTCTACCGTAGGCTGACGTGGAGGTCTCACATAGATTCAAAAGTCACTCAGTTTAAACTAAAAGCAGCGCAACTAAAGGGAAGACAAACAATTTTTAATACGCACGTTTTTCCCAGTTTTTTGTGTAGAAACGAAAACACTATAAGTACCACACGCAACAAATTTCTCTGAAACAACACAACAGAACCAGGAACAGACCACAGTGGGCTGGTGTTTCTCTTAGAACCTGTAGCCTGCGCGTTCTCATTATTCCATTCATCAATTTGTCTTTATTATACGGTACACTATTATATTATTATTTTATTTTGGCATGAAGGGGTTCCAAAAATGATCAATGAATCCAAACACAATTAGTTTGTTGTTCTATGCTTTTAAACTCTTAGCCATCTTGTATTCAAGTTGCAGCAACAAATTGTATTTAAAAAATCCATTACTGTGTTCTATAATATCAAAGCAAAGTGCTCTTTGTAATAACAGACTTTGTGTAACGAAATGCTCCTCAATTGTAATAATTCAAAAAGAAGAATTAACTACTGGTTGTTAAGAGTAACTAAACAACAGCAGGCGGGATTTTTGTTGCGGGAGAAGAACAATAAAAAACAGGCAAACTTATGGTTGTCAGATTTATTTTGACTCTTTTCGCCAAATATTTTTTTTATTACTTTGTTAAATGTTTGTTGAACTTTTTATAATTTTTAAATTAAAAATTTTTTGCTTTGTACATATGTACATCAGGTCATGACCCGAGTTCAAATCCCAGTGGGTGCTGATGAGGAATGTAGCGACAACGAAACGGCTAGTTGTCCCCCAGCTAAAGATTTGATTATTATTTTTCTTGTCTTTTTCAATCAGTAATTATTGATCACAGCAAATTTGTATTGTAAAAAATCCTTCTTAAGAAAAAAACTTAAGAAAGGAAAAACTTGAACTAAAACCTGATGTACATATGTACAAACCAAAGAATTTTTAATTTAAAATATTTTTTTTTAGTTTATGACAATAACGTGTCTATTTTTCAAATGATTAAAAATATTTTGTATGGTTGCTAAAAATATATACTTATTGCAAGGCACCGAAAATTGCCAAAAATGGAAAAAGGTTGCCATGATATACATATATTTTTTTTACCTAAATTTTGACACAAAAAATGTATAATTTTTGCTAAAAACTGTTTTACGGCTAGCAGTCTATTTAACGCAACAAAAAAATATTTATATATTGTCATATATAACTTTAAAATATTGGGCTATAACTATAGTGAAACACTAGAGTCGATTCTTTTTAAAAGCATCTTAAATTTTACCATCTGTGGCTAACTTTTTCTATAGCCAAAATTAAAGTTGGTTCTAAGTTGAACTGGCTCTAAATGGGTGACAAGTTAAATTCATTAAACAATTGCATACAATCTAGCATAAAATATAAACGAGTGGTATCTCTGATCAGGCAAAGTGAAGAAAAGAAAACGAACGGTCAAAAAATTTGAATACAAATGAAAAAAAAGAAGTTTGTAAACAATATTATAAATTAGTTGCAATGGAAAAATGGTTCTGTGTGCTATAAATTATTTTGACACTATAAATTTGCGCTTTTATTGACAGGGTTAACATGATAGAGAACGGGAGGCTAACTGGAGCACCATTTCCAGGCTGTATCGCGAAAAAAACGAAAAGGATTAAACCTTTGCCAAGGACGTAGACATTTTATATTATATTTATACCCTTCACAAAAATGTAAAGGGTATATATAAGTTTGTGATTCCGTTTGTAATTTCTACAGTTTATTTTTGCGACCCTATAAAGTATATATATTCTGAATCAGAATTAATGGAAAAGTCGATTAAGCGATGTCCGTCTGTCCGTCTGTCCGCTGTTGAAATACCGTTTCTGAGAAAACCATTAGATTTAGAAACTTTTTTCTTTCACCATTCTTTTACCCCATCGATTCATGGGTTTGCTATTGAAATTCAGTAATATCGGTCCACGTATAGCTGAGATATATTCAAAATTCCGAAAAAAGCCATTTTTTTTGGCAGTTTTGTATGAAAATTTTTGAAAACAAAAGTTGTTCGTTTTGCTTCAAACTTCACACACTTATTAAACATGGTGACTAAAAGGCAAAAAATTTTTTTTTCAGATATCGGTCCATATATACCCGAGATATAGCCCAAATCGGATTTTTAATGAAAATGTCGCATAGGCGAAGCTAAATAACTTTTTTTGCTCAAAAGCAGTTCTGGTAATAAAATTAGGTTACATAAATATGGAAAATGAAAATTTCCGATATCGGTCCATATATACCCGAGATATAGCCCAAATCGGATTTTTAATGAAAATGTCGCATAGGCGAAGCTAAATAACTTTTTTTTTCTCAAAAGCAGTTCCGGTAATAAAATTAGGTTACATAAATATGGAAAATGAAAATTTCCGATATCGCTCCATATATACCCGAGATATAGCCCAAACCGGGTTTTTCATGAAAATGTCGCATAGGCGAAGCTAAATAATTTTTTTTTGCTCAAAAGCAGTTCTGGTAATGAAATTAGGTTACATAAATATGGAAAATGAAAATTTCCGATATCGGTCCATATATACCCGAGATATAGCCTAGACCGGGGTTTGCATGAAAATGCCGCGTAAGCGAACTTAAACAACTTTTTTGTGTTCAAAAAAAGTTCTGGTAATGAAATTAGGTTACATAAATATGAAAAATGAAAATTTCCGGTATCGGTCCATATATACCCGAGATATAGCCCAAACCGGGTTTTTCATGAAAATGTCGCGTAAGCGAATTTAAACAACTTTTTTGTGCTCAAAAGCAGTTCTAATAAGGAAATAGGGTCATATAAATATGAAAAATGAAAATTTTCGATGTCGGTCCATATATACCCGAGATATAGCCTAAACTGCGGTTTTAATGAAAATGCCGCGTAAGCGAACTTAAACAACTTTTTTGTGCTCAAAAGCAGTTCTGGTAATGAAATTAGGTTACATAAATATGGAAAATGTAAATTTCCGATATCGTTCCATATATACCCGTGATATAGCCCAAATCGGGTTTTTCATGAAAATGCCGCGTAAGCGAACTTAAACAACTTTTTTGTGCTCAAAAGCAGTTCTAGTAATGAAATTAGGTTACCTAAATATGGAAAATGAAAATTTCCGATATCGGTCCATATGTACCCGAGATATAGCCCAAATCGGGTTTTTCATGAAAATGTCGCGTAAGCGAACTTAAACAATTTGTTGTGCTCAGAAGCAGTTCTGGTAATGAAATAAGGTTATATAAATATGGAAAATTAAAATTTTCGATATCGGTCCATATATACCCGAGATATAGCCTGAACAGATTTTTTCATTAAAATTTTTTTTTTTTTTTTTTTTGCTGAAAAGCAATTCTTGTTATAAAAGAAGGTTACTAAAATACAGAAAATAGAAAATTCCGATGTCAGTTGATATATAACCGAGCATATTCAGGCCACATTTTTAATGTACTATACATATTCGTGACTATCGTGAAGGGTATTTTAGATTCGGCCCAGCCGAATATACTACACTCTTACTTGTTGTTTGTTTTTAACTTTGAGAAGAAAATTTATTTAAACTGTTTGCAGATTGCTTCAAAATTTTTTATGAAAGAATAAAAGTATCGTAAATTAATTTTCCAGGAAATGTAAGGATGTAAGTATGAACAAGTTTTGCAAATGTCATTTAAGTTTTAGCCTTGCCTGCAAAAATTCTAGCACGTATGGCGAGCTGTATTTTATCTTCTTCTATCTTCTTCTTCGGCACTTTGCAATGAAGAAAGAGGCAAAGAATATTTTTCTCATTGCGATGCGTGCGGCTTCGTAAAGATTTTTATATCGACAGGGTTCAATACTCGTAAAAGAAATCATGTTGTTTTTAAAACATGACTGAGCTACAAAAATGGCAACAACAACAACAACGATAGCTACTAATACAACAGGATTTAAGCCAGCAAAATTCGTACTAATACTCATGCGGACTTTGTCAAGTAAACAAAGTTATAGCAAATAATCGTCAAAGTGTTGGTGTGCCTCTGTAAATATATATAGTACACTTACTCACACGAATGTAAACACAATTGTAGAAAGTTTATTTTTCGGTTTAATAATTGGAAGCTCTGGTATTTGTAGGTGTGTCAAGTTACGAAGGCGGTAGAATATTTTATTTAATTATTTTGGAAAATTACACTAAAAAAATTTATATAATTTATATAACACGAAGAAAGAGAATGCTTGAGTTTACGAGTACATGAGAGCATTTTTAAATGAGATTTTAGATTTGGAACTTGTATATTTCTCTAGAAACACTTTACTACTGCCTGATACAAATATGCATATACATACATACTTTTATTGTCACACTCATGGCTGACTGCTGTTTTTGCTTCCATTTTTTTCTTAATTTTAATTTGTTGTTCCTGTAGCCTGCCAAAGACTACAATATTTATACATATTTGTTTTGTAAAACCGATTTAAGGTATGTTTTTATTGATGCTTTACAAAAGTTTGCATGCAAAATATACCCCCCGTATGAATTCGAATGCATGAAATGCTGTTTTGTTTTCAGGCAAAGTGGGCATCAGGTTTTCCATACGGCTCAGACCAATTGAGTGCAGCCGTATGCAGTGTGTGTGTGTGTGTGTGTGTGTTTGTGCGTGTGAATGTGTGTGAAAAGAATGCTCAAACTGCACTCTAGTTGCAGAACTGTTTTTACTTTATTTGAGTTTTCATTTTTTGGCAAATATTATTGTCGTTGCCTCTTGACCCATTTGGCAAATGTCAACAATGCCAAAGCATATTCCTCACATTAATAGACAAGCCAGTATATTTGTATGGAGAGCTTTTTATACAAAGCAAAGCATTTTTGTTTTTATGTACAAACAATGAAAGTTTTAGGTTTATGGTATTGTAAATTTTTATGGTCTGTTTGGAAACGCACAAATTTTAGTTTTGTAAACATTTCTAGAGCAAAAGACTAAATTAAGAATCTTACTCGTATACATGTAGCTGCTAGCAACTGGGGGAAAATTAAAGCAGTTAAAATATTATGTAATAAAAAGTTTAGTATTTTTTTCATTTTCCAGCACAAATCTCGACTTCAAAGAATGAGTTGAAACTTTGACCGTTTTTAAATAAATTTTAACAAGTTACTGAAATGTCCCGGGCCTAACACATAGATGGCGATAATTCTATTACTATTCTATTTCATGATATTCTACTCATTAGTTTGTGATTTATTGCGCTAAGATTGACGCTACTTTTGTTATTTTCAAAACAATGGACCAAAAACACTTTCGTGTTTTAATTTTATACTGCTCTTGATGGGAAAAAATACCGTTCAAGCGAAGCAATGGGACTCCGCTCCATCAGAAACAACAAGAAAACGTTGGTTTGCTGATTTCAAACGTGGTCGTAGAGACGCCGAATGCAGAACGCAGTGGACGTTCAAATGAGGCGGCAACACCATAAAGCATAACAAAATCCACAAAATCTGAATGGTCGAAAAGTGAAGTTGCGTGAGTTAGCTGACATCGTAAAGGCATCAAAAGCAGGTGTTAGCTTTATATTACATGAGCATTTGACTAAGAGAAAGCTTTGTTGAAAGTGGGAGCCGCGTTTGCTTACTGTTATATATGCAGACAATATGCAGCCAATATGGACAACGGTGAAAAAGACAAAAAAAAAAAAAAAACACGTGTACACAACTTGCTACCTATTCCGGTGCAATTTGGTTTCATAGGAATTTAAAAATAAATAGTCATATGCCAAATGCAAAAACAGTGCGCACTTATTGGCCTACCGATTGCTTGAACAATTATTGGTTAGCATTAACCATTAATTAGTCCGCATTGTATACTCCAGTGACTTACCAACTTTAGAGCGTATTCTAACTGCTCCATTATGGTGTCTAAATGGGTCCCGGAGACTGCAATTGCTACGTCATCGGCATAGGCTACAGTCTTTATCTTCCTATCGTCTAGGTATTTGAGCAGATTATTCTCTACAGCATTCCACAAGAGGGGAGATAATACCCCCCCCTGGGGAGTACCCTTGCATACTTTTCTCGTAATTCTTGAGTTCCCCATCGTCAATGTTATAGTTCTACGCTTTAGTAGGCTCATAATGAGCTTAATTGTAGGTCAATCAACCTTCAGGCATTCAAGTGCATCTATGACTGCCTGCGTCTCGACATTATTGAAAGTACCTTCAATGTCCATGAAAGCTACTAAGGTATAGTTTTTGTAATGATTGGCTCGTTCAATATGACTGACCAAGCTATGTAGCGCCGTTTCAACTGATTTACCCTTTGTAAAGGCGTGTTGAGATAGCAACAGTTGGTTTTTGTTAAAATTGGACCTTATGTGTATGTCTAAGATCCATTCTAGCGTTTTCAAAAGAAAGGATGTTAGGCTAATTGGCCTGTATTCCTTCGCCTTAGTGTGAGACGTCTTCCCTCCCTTAGGAATGAAGATTACCTTGCTCTTGGTCCATTCCCTGGGAATGTACGACCAGCTTAGAGCGGCTCTGTAGATCTCAAGGAGCCAAGGAGGGATCAAATCTAGATTGTTTTGTAGATCTGCGGGAATTACTCCATCCGGTCCTGGTGATTTGAACGGTTGGAAACTTTTGATTGCCCAGTACAGCATCTCTTTTGTTATATCAAGATATACTGCATTCTGGGCGTGTGACAGGGGAGAGCTTTCGTTCTCCCCCAATGGTTGATTACCCGGAAAGTGGGTGTTTATTAATTCTTCTAGCGATTCCTCGCAATTTGCGGTCCAACATCCATCTGCCTTTTGAATAAGGCTTGGGATTGTCAGTTGCTTTGAAAGTATACTCCAAAGCCTACATGCATCGGACGTACTATTGACATTACTACAGAATTTTCTCCAGGTTCTTCGTTTCGAGTTCCTGATGAGATTCTTGTATTTGTTCACTGAAGCTTTGTAATCGACCCAGTTACCTGTTTTTTAGCTTCGTTGAAAAGTCTGCGACATTTCTGCCTTGTTTCCGACACTTCTGCGGACCACCATTTAGGTCTTTTTACAGATAAAGTACAATATCGCTCTATGGCATTCTTGAAAGCGTCATTGAGTTTCCCCACTGATCTTTCCATGTCGATGACATTGGTTATGGTTGGGTAATGAGCCAGGTCTCTACTCAGGATTTCTCTTTGTTTTCCCCAGTCCGTTTTCCGTCTATTGCGATAGAATGTGATTCTATGCTCTTTGCTTAATTTGAAATCCAAATAGCAGTGATCAGAAAAGGAGCAGCCATCTGACACTCTCCATTCCTGTATTTGATTTGCAATATTGGAACTGGCAAGCGTGATATCTAACACCTCTTGCCTGTTCGAAGTCACAAAAGTGGGTTTGTCTCCCTTATTAAGAATTACTATATCATTTTCTAATATAAATTCTATTATACTCTCACCTCTTTTGTTTGTATCTGAGCTACCCCAGATACGGTGGTGTGCATTCGCATCCGCTCCAATGATGAACGGTATGCCTTTTGTTTACGCGGCCTTTGCCGCTCTCTCCACCAACTTTCCCGGTGGTGGTTCATGCTTACCATGGGCCATGTAGCAGGATAGAAACCATATGCTGGTTCCTTCTACATTTGCCTTGGCAGTAATAGTGTCTTCATCGCTATAATCAGATAAAATGAAGATATTAATGTGCCTCTTGGCTATAATAGAGGATCTTATGGTTTTATCCCCACTACCTGCATTTGCCTCATATAAAAGTATATAGCCCTTCGCTTCTAGTCCAAGGATCTTGCCATTGTTCGTCCATGGCTCTTGGACTAGCGCAATGTCGACGTCTTGCTTTGCAAGACGATCTATAAGGCTAGCCGATGCTGCTTTACAATGATGAAGGTTGATCTGTGTGACCTTCATCTTTATTCGATGTCGGGGTCATAGTTGATGATGGTGACATTCTCTGGATCGAATTCCAGCAGATTGTCCTCATCCTCAACTGTGGCTTGTTCAAATCCCCTAAAGAGCGCTCCAATCAAACTAGAGTTTGATTGAGAGCTCTGAATTGAATTGGAATCCGCCTCTGCCTCTTCATCATTATTTTGCTCTTTGGCTGTTTTTTCTGGCTTGTGGTCCATCTTCTCATCTCCTCGATACAGACAGAGCCTGGTTCCCTGGTATCCATAGAAGACCATGCCCTGCCTGTCTCGAAGTAATGGCAAGGATTCCTTGTTTAGGACCACAACCACCTTTCTACAGGATCCCTTAGCCTCTGCGACACTGACCACCTTCCAGTGATGTGTGGGGAGGCCAGGGTTCGCGATCTGAAGGATTCTGAGAATTGCATCGGGATCATGTGGTTCCGCAGGAACGACTGCAGCCGCTCTCGGCCGTCGTGGAAGTCTCTGACCAAGATCAGCTCAAGCCGTGCCCCTGGCCACACCTCACCTAATGCGGCAATGACATCTTTCATAGCGTTCGCTGATGTCTCGTCAACGCACGATATCAGTTTTACTCGACGCTGGATCCACACCGCGTCAGTAAACTGCGGTGGAGGGCCCCTGTTGCTATTAACCGCCTTTGGGAAGCTGTCCACCAATCTCTGACTGATCAATCACCACTTTTCGCGGGTAATTGCCCCATCAGAGTTGCTTCGGTCCACTATAGCCCTGCTCAGTGGGTTTTTGCAACCTCACTGTAAGGTCTATTGATGACCGTGGACCCCTTCCTCGGCTTTTTGCTTGGATTTGTCTGTTCTTCCTCGGACCGTTGTCTTTTGCATGCTGTCCCAACGACAGCAGCGACTTCCGGTTCCGGGGTTTCGGCTGCTCTCCATTGGTTTGCCAGATGTTGTTGGTTTTGCCAATTTCGAGCATCCCGGCACATCCGAAATGTCTGCAGGGTGCTTTTGGCCTGTTAGGCACACCCTGCGAGGATTTGCTGTGTTTACAGCATTTGTTTTTGCATCAGCCGATGTACTAGGCCTTTCAGCTTTGTGCACCTGACTGCTGCTGCTTCTGGTTTCCGGTGAGGGTTTGACCGAACTTTGACGGCAGTCCATCAGCTTGGGGTTGCCAGCCTGATGGACTGTGGTTTTTTGTTTTTATTTGAATACATTTTGATTCCCACGAGTAGGCCAGTAAAGCAAGGCCCAGGGGCGGCGCGTATGGACTAGGCAACTAGTTACAACCGGTCCGTGCTCTAGACCGGAGGAGAAACAACTCGCGACTAGACTTTTTAATCCACTGTCTAGCCACACAGACCCTCAGCGTAGCTTCTACAACCTTGGCCTTCAGTGGGACATTTTGGTCCGCGGGTGTTGTATACCTCGTTATGTTCGGGGTATAAACTACCTGATCTGAGGCGGACACATGGCGGCAGATTGGTGTTTTCCTCTGCCCTATATCCCCCTCAAGTCCGGACGTGGGGCATGCACATATAAGCCACGTTTGTATCATGGTCATATATGTGAATGCCTCCGTCCTCCCCTATCCTTAGGGCAAAAGAGGTATTGAAATGTTAGACCGGCGACGTTGATGAATAAAGCTAATTTTGATGCGAAAAAACTGTGTTTTTCTTTTGTTAGCCCGGCACTTTTCAGCCCATGGTTAGTTGTAATTTTTCCCAGGAATGAAAATATTAAGAGCAAGTAAGAGTGTAGTATATTCGGCTGAGCCGAATCTAAAATACCCTTCACGATAGTCACTACATCTCGGATATATATGGACCGATATCGGAAATTTTCAGTACTTGGTAACCTCCTTATCAGTGATGCCATTAGGATACGAAAGATAAATTATTCGTATCTTATGATGATTTCATGTACCATGTATAATCCTGACATTTTTCGTATATTTTGAGTCTGTTCGCAAAATGTGCAGAAATAAAATATTAAGCTTTCCGTCTTTGACAAAGTTTTTTAAAGTTTTCATTTCGGTGTGATTGCTAACAAAAAAAAAAAAAAACCAGTGACAACCAAATATAAAATGTATTGTGTTGTTAATTTTTCTAAATTCTTCTGTAGTCTGTTTATTCGTGTGTATGTGTCTTAAGATGAAATTTTAGAAGAAAATAATAACGATTTTACAGTTAATAACTTCAGACCTTTTTTATGTAATGGTTTTATAAAATAAAACAAATTTAAATGCGAAATGAAAAAAAATAAAACTAAAAAAGTTGACTGCAAATATTATATATTATGTACATTTATAACTCATCAAAAAAAAAGTGCTAGAACCTTGCACTTTTTAAAATGACATCTAAAATATTTCGGCTCTAGTTTTGATCTCTCGTGTACTGGAAAATTTTTTTAAAAGAAGTGTTTAAAAATGCCAAATTAACTTGTTTTAATCTTTCAGTCGATTTAATATTTAATTAACGGGTCTCAGTTTCTTTTTTTTTAATTCGTTCTAGTCCGCGTTCTAACAAAAGTGCAATGCGGTGGTAGCCCTTCGTTTTAAATAGGGCAATATGGGTATTAATTTATTCTTTTGCCATGTACATCATCTTTGTATGTAAATAATTTGGATTTTTGCCAATTAGATGCATTTTACACGGTGATCTGGAATATATACATATAAGTGCAGTTTTATGATAACTCTAACATGATAACTGATTTAGTTTCTAGATCATGTATGGATGAAAATAGGACTGAAGAAAGAAAAAAAGAAATGATCCACGACTTTTTCGCGGCACGACTTTTGCATTTTATACAAATTTTCTATACACACGTTTCTATATGGAATTATTCAAATTTATAATTTACAGGCCATCTAATACAATTCTAATGATAAATGTCTGTTAATAAAAGAGTACAATTTATTATATATGAAATAAAAATGTTATGTAAATAAATGTTAAGCGTTACAAATGGATTTAAATTCTTTTTTTTTTCCAAAATGTATATTTTTGGAAAAATATGTATCTTTTTGGGAACTAAAATGTATCTTCTCGACATTTCACTGGCAACACTGCTTATAGTCGTAATACGAGAACTGCAAAAAAAAGTTGTGTAAGTTCGCTTGCGCCATATTTTCATGAAAAAATTGGTTTAGGCTATATCTTTGGTATATATGGAGCGATTTCGGAATATTTCAGTTTCTGTATTTTAGTAACCACCTTTTATAACCAGAACTCTATTGGCTCACTGGAGCATTGACGCAGTGTGGGGTGAGTTACTCTGTCGTTACTAATAATGGATTTTGCTCTGACGAGATTAGAGATCTTGTTTCCGAAACTCGTACATTTTTACGTAGCACGTGTTCAGAGCTCATCCATTTGTGGTTGATTGCCCGGGGAATCGTACTACGCATTATAGAGAAAATTCGTTTATCAGCCGTACGCTTCGTCAGTGGAACAAGTTGCCTGCAGACGTGTTTCCCGTCTGTTATAACGTTGGAAAGTTCTAGTCAAACGTTCACAAACGCTACTCCCTCTTTACCCTCCTCACAATTTTCCTAGTTCTGGTACAATGCACTGCATATGTAGGGGGCATCCCCTGAGTACTGGTCCAAGAAAAAAACCTGCTTTTAAGCAAAACAAATTTTTAAGTTCGTATACGCGACATTTCCATTAAAAATAGGTTTAGCCTATATCTCGGGTGTATATGGACCAATATCGGAAATTTTGATTTTCATTATTTATTTTTTTACCAGACTTGCTTTCAAGCAAAAAAATACTTTAAGTTCGCTTATGCGACATTTTCATTAAAAAGCCGGCTTAGGCTATATCTCGGGTACACGTAGATCGATATCTGGGATTATTTTCTAATAATGAAAGTATTATGGGATGGTGAATATTTTGTTAAAACTATACAAAATGTAGAAGAATAGAAAGTTGTGTTGCGGTGGCTAGGCACAAAAAATATTTCCAAGTCAGACGGGGAAAATTTTTTTTGTGTAGCGCCCTTAACAGACAGGTTGGCGGGAAGAGGTCAACCAAACCCTAGAACCTCAGTTCCCTCATACCAAATTCATGGGAGAGGTCTATGCTGTGTGGACCTACTCCAACCCAAGTCCCCTGCCACATGCGAACGGCCTTTTCGCAGTGGAACCACTGTCGGCCTTGTTAAGTGGGCTGAGCAAACCCGAATCACAGTGCTCATGTAGGCCATAACCTGAAAAGAGATAGGAAAAAGGTAAGGAAATAATTAATGTAGTAGGGAACAATACTTTACCCTGAATTACCGCAAAATAAATCAGTTAAGCCAAGGACCTGAGAGAAAATTAATGCTGAAAATAAAAGGAGAAAAAAGTATGAAAAAAGAAGTGAAAACATTGTTTACCTATTGCATGATGTTCGTATAACGAATTCAGTAGCACATGTGATTTGTTTACATTTGTTTGACATACAAAATTGATAGTAGTGTGTTCAATGAATTATGAATGAACATTCTACGAAGGAGGCAAACAAATTGGCAACGCGACGATTTTGCGTAATGTTATAGTAAAGTCAGGGCTGAATAGTAGATTTTTTAAACTACATTTTTAATAAAGATTAAATAAAAAAAAAGGCTTGCTAAATTTTTCTGAGAGCCTGGTACTGGAATGGGTTGTAATAACCAAGTTATGGGACGGGATGAAGACTGGGTCTGGGAAAGAAAGATGGCGCCAGAAATAATATGGAAAAATAAGGCAAATAGGTTTTAAATTTATTTATTTATTTTTATTTCATTTTTTTTTTGTTCTTGGACGCAGATAGTTGGTTGTTATTTTTTATAATAGAAGTAAATTTCGGAATGCAAAAACCGGTTTTTTTCAGCATAAGAAAAGAAATGGAAGAGGTATAAATAGCTAATCGGTTAGATCAAACGGGAAATTTATTTTGGTGAAATTGATTGATGGCTGCAGAAGTTTGGTACAGAAAATTTGTTTACATTTTGATGAAAATTCTGAAACTTGTGAACGAAATACAAGTTCTAAATAATACAAGTTCTTAATAAAACGTAAAACGTTACAAAAAAAAAAAAAAATTGAATGTAATAAAACCCCAGAAAATATATTTTAAGAGGGTAGAACTGCAAAAACAAACAAAACAAGTAAGAGTGTAGTATATTCGGCTGGGCCGAATCTAAAATACCCTTCACGATAGTCACGAATATGTATAGTATATTAAAAATGTGGCCTGAATATGCTCGGTTATATATGAACCGATATCGGAATTTTCTATTTTCTGTATTTTAGTAACCTTCTTTTATAACAAGAATTGCTTTTCAGCAAAAAAAAAAAAAAAAAAAATTTTTAATGAAAAAATCGGTTCAGGCTATATCTCGGGTATATATGGACCGATATCGAAAATTTTAATTTTCCATATTTATATAACCTTATTTCATTACCAGAACTGCTTCTGAGCACAACAAATTGTTTAAGTTCTCTTACGCGACATTTTCATGGAAAACCCGGTTTAGGCTATATCTCGGGAATATATGGACCGATATCGGAAATTTTCATTTTCCATATTTATGTAAACTTATTTCTTTACCAGAACTGCTTTTGAGCAAAAAAAAGTTGTTTAAGTTCGCTTACGCGACATTTTCATGAAAAACCCGATTTCGGCTACATATGGACCGGGTACATATGGACCGATATCGGAAATTTTAATTTTCCATATTTATGTAACCTAATTTCATTACCAGAACTCCTTTTTCATTAAAAATCCGATTTGGGCTATATCTCGGGTATATATGGACCGATATCTGAAAAAAAAATTTTTTGCCTTTTAGTCACCATACTTAATAAGTGTGTGATGTTTGAAGCAAAACGAACAACGTTTGTTTTCAAAAATTTTCATACAAAGCTGCAAAAAAATGGTTTTTTTTTCGGAATTTTGAATATATCTCAGCTATACGTGGACCGATATTACTGAATTTCAATAGCAAACCCATGAATCGATGGGGTAAAAGAATGGTGAGAGAAAAAAGTTCAAAGTCTAATGGTTTCCTCAGAAACGGTATTTCAACAGCGGACAGACGGACATTGCTTAATCGACTTTTCCATTAATTCTGATTCAGAATATATATACTTTATAGGGTCGCAAAAAAAAAAAAACTGTAGAAATTACAAACGGAATCACAAACTTATATATACCCTTTACATTTTTGTGAAGGGTATAAAAAGGGAATTCTACGGTTCATGCTCTGTTGAAATTTCACACTGATGTTATTCAAAACTTAAGGGAACGTCTATGTACTGTGGCGGTGTCTCTGGATATTGAAAAGGCTTTTAATAAGGCGTTCCATGATGGTATTCTATTTAAGATGATAAATATTGGATTTGATCCATCAATAGTTAAACTTTTCCAAAGCTTTTTTACCAACAGAGAATTTTGTGTTCAGACGTGTAAAAAGTTATCCGATCGTAGTGCGGTTTCTTGTGGAGTGCCTCAGGGCTCAGTATTGGCACCCCATCTTTATACGATTTTTATTAGTGACTTTCCTCATGAGCACAATAATTCGCAGAGCATACTTTATACGGATGACTCCCTTCTCTATGCGCATGACGAATCTCCTCAAATGGCACTCCAACGGGTTTCTTCGCACCTCAAAGAGGTTGATGAGTTTTATACACAATGGGGTATTAAAATAAATGTAGCAAAAAGCTCTGCGATATGTTTACGAAATGCTTCCGGAAAATGTAAGTATACAGTTGTTCCGGAAAGCAAGAATCTTAAAATAGCGTTGCAGGAGAGAGAAATACAATTTAAGGACAGCATTAGATACCTTGGAGTGCACTTTAACAAGCTGATTAAGTTTAATAGACATGTGCTGCACAATATAGATAAGGCAAATTGGGTCACAGGTGTATTTGCTAAATTATTTAATAGCAAATTTTTGCCAGTGGAGACAAAGTTGCTTTTGTACAAAGTCGGCATACGACCAATTCTTCTCTATGCATTTCCGGTATGGTTCAGTATTTCCAAAACTGTTATGAGAAAAATGGAGATTTTCGAAATACATATAGTTCGGAAATGCATAGACAAGAATTATAAGTCTATGAACAGAAGGTTTTCAAATAATTATGTATATGAGTTTGCCAAAATTTCTGCCATATCACATTATGCTTTCGAGCTGATGAGAAAGTTTGTTGAAAAGCTATCATACTTTGATGGTAGTATTATTACGGACATTTTATCTAATGAGAAAGATTTCAATTGGTCGAACACACAATATTTATCGTGTGTTGGGATGTTGCAGGAAAATTTCGATAGTTTTGTAGTACAAAACTTTTATGTGGATAATACTCCCGGCGTACACAGGGTGTAAGGTTTTTCTTTTCTTATTGTTTGGTTTTATTTTTATATATTCTAAGTTTTAGATTTAAGTTTTTTATAAGTTTTAGTAGTAAGTTCATTAATTGTAAACGAAGCTTTACTAGAATTGACAAGTGCCGGGAGCAAACACTGTAAATATGTAAACTTATTTTTAATATTATTATATGATATTTCTTTTAATTTTCATAAGCATGACGCATTAACAAACCAAAAAAAAAATGTTTTTAAAATTATACATTATAGTTTTAAGTTTTCACAAAATTAATGTTGCCTAAACCTGTAATATGGAAAAAAAGGAAGTCTCAATAAAACTAACTAACTAAACTGTAAAGTCAAAGTAGCAAAAGTCGTAAAATTGTGCTTTTTCTTCGACTGCCTAATTTTTTGCTATTCAAACTTAAACTGTTGCTTCAGCTTCTGTTTTTAACAAACAAACAGTCGCAGTTAAGTTACGGACTAAAACACCAAAAGCTGCACACTACGAAGACTTCCGAAGTCGACATGTTTGAGCAGGTTTTGGTTTGATCGATTTCAACTTCGCATATGCTCGAAAGTTAAAAAAAATGTATGTATTTTTTTTTTACCTTTCTTTGTTTTGACTTTGATATGTGCATATACTATGAATTTTTGGAACTATTCACTTCGTTGGCTTCTTTAGTTTTAAAAATACTTGAAATCGAAAAACAATGCCGCGAAATAATCCAGTTGAAGTTTGGAAGTATTTTGACAATGATAAAGATACAGGATTTGCTCTATGTAAAACAAAGCTTAAAAACAATAGGGTTTCAAACCTAAAAAACCATTTACTAAGACCGCATAATATACAAACTGATAGTAATAACGAAACATCTAACGGGTTTTCAGTAACTTTATCAAAAGTGATACGAAAAAAAATAATTAACATAGAGTTAATCTCAAAAAACAGTTACTAAGATCATGTCGTAGTCACAGAGGACTCTATTTCTTTCAACATTCTAAATTCAACTAATATGAGGAATATATTAGTGCCTATTTGTGACGGTCTTAAAGCTACCAATGGAAAACAAACATCCCTAAATGTGTATAACCGCAAAAAAATAAATTTGCAGTTAGTTACAAATAATATAAAAAATGATATAACCAAAGAAGTTAAAAATAGATTACTATCACTAAAAATGGACAGTGCTACAAGATTATGCCGACACATATTTGCTATTAGTGTCCAGTTTATTAGTGATAGCGAAATAAAATCACGAATCATAGAGATCGTAGAACTGAAGGGTATTGCATCAAGTACAAGCGAAAATCTAGCTATAGAAATCATGAAAATTTTAAAAAATATGAAATTTCTTTAAAACAAATAATATCATCATGGTACGTTGAGAACTTCGACAGCTATCAGTGATAGCACACACATACATAAACTTAATATACAGCCATAAGAGAAAAATGTAATCGTACACGAACACGAACATAATGTAAAACTACACGCGCACTTGGCTATCGTACATGTACACTATTTTCGCTAACATACACGTGTTCGTGTACGCAACTAAATATTACAACAGAACAACGTACATGTTTGTGATCGGTATCAAACAAAATTTGAAGACACACATAATTATTATAAAAATAAAAATATGTGTTAGTTGCGTTGAGTTATGTTCGTTTACATTTATGTACGAGATTTTTGTACAATGTGCGTATTTTTCTGAAGTCTGTTAAAAACACAACTTTTCTTTAACTTTAACTTCCGAACATATTAGAAGTTGAAGTCGGTCAAACCAAAAACTGTTCAAACATGTCGACTGCAGAAGTCATCATAACGTATAACTTTTCGTTTTTTGTCTCTAGCTTAACTGCGACTGTTGGCATATTTGGAATCAGAAGTCGAAGCAAATGCAAAAGCAATTACAGATATCGGCAGTTTTTAAACGCTAGTTTTGATAACGTTTTTACATATTTTTATTTTATCGGTTAATTAATTAATTGTGCTCCTCGTGTTTTATATCATCGCGAGCTATTTAAAATAACCAAGTCTGGGAAAACGCGTTCTATTTTGAAAATTAGATAAAAAAAAATATATATGTATATAAAATCAGGTCCATTTTCGACAGTTGTTAAAATCATCAACTACGGCTGTAAGAGTAATGTATAAAGATATAAGAGCGAACAAAAAAAGAACCATTACTTCCGACATAAATAATTCGTTCCAATTCGTACCGAAGCAAAGAAAAGTAGTAGATTCAAAAATGAGTAATAAGAACAATACCGCAAAGGTAGTGGATTTGTCGGCAACTATAAATTGTCCTAAGAAGGGAAACGTATGAAATTTAGTAGAAATGCAAAACACTTCCCAGGGTTCAGCTGGCGCATCGGGGGATGGTATTGACCGAGAAGTCAGAGACTTAGTGTTGGGGTAGACCCTGAGCGTACAAAAAGAATGACGAAACAACCGACTTGCGTAACAGGTTAGGAGACCTAACAACATTAGTTAGGGAAATAAGAAACACTGGTGTTAGTGAAGCCGACCCTATGGTGAGAGAAAATAACCCTGGTGAAGCGGTAAGCACGGTTGAGGCAAATAATAATTTGTCGAACCGGCGAATGACCCGTCAAACAATGATACTTGGGCCACCGAATATTTAATAATAATATTCAATCAGAGTATATGCAAAACAATAATCCTAGCAATTTCTTACCTGATTATGGAGATAACACTGGCATACACAATGCGAGTAATAATCCATCAGCTCCAAGAGCTCATAACAGGGAGGCTAATTTTAATTTCAATGAACTGAGAACTCCGGTATACGGTCATTTTGTTTTGTCTTTCATTCCGTACACACGTGTTTTTCATTGTCGTCCGTGTTTTCTATACCTACACATATGTTTATTATTAATTTGTAATAAGCGAAATTTTACCGTAATAGGTAGAGTTTTGCATCATGTGTGCACGTGTTTTTTTTTTATTATATTATTTTTTTACTGTCATTTGTTTTTTCTCTATTTGTTATTGTTAAATTCTATTTTATGTTCCTCCTATGTATTTTATTATCCTACGGTATTGAATTAATTTTTGTTGATCTGAGCAGTGTCGAAGGTATGTACACTGGGCACTGATCAGTTTTAACTAATTTAATTTCAACATTTTAAAGGCTATGATAATGTTTGCTTTGGTTGTTCCGTATGTTAAGTTAACAAACATTACTCCACCTTTCCTCCTTCTCATACTCTATTTTTCTAGTTCCAGTACAATGTATGTAGGGGCTATCCCCTGAGTACTTGTCCAAGATAAAAAAATGCGAAACTCTGAAAAAATAAACATACGAGTTGATAAATGGGGTCTAAGTTTTAACGGCAATAATACTCACATGAGCGTAGAAGATTTTATCTTCAGGTAGAAACATCTACAGGCTCACTACGGTATCCTCTGGGAAGAAATTCTTAGAGATATTCATTTGTTGGTAACATGTCCAGTGAGGGATTGGTACTGGCTGAGAATACGTACACATGGCGTTATGAACTGGCCCGTATTAAGAGGCGAATTATTGAACCAATACCGCAGCTATACTTCTAATTTCGAAATAATGCGTGGAACAGCTCGCTCTTAACACAACCAATACCGGAATTAGACATGGTAAAAATGTTGAAAAGAAATATTAGAGAGAGTGTAGCTAGAATTATATACCCGATAGCCGGGTCGTCAGTAGAACAGCTATGAATCCAGTGTATAGAGGCTGAACGAAATTTTCCAAGGCGTGATTTGAGACACCCGGCAATTACTCAACGTCTTTTACGAGTCCAGGGAGTTTATTTGGAACCTGCAAGTAGCCCTGAAGCTGCGTTAATTAAAAAACATATGAAGAAATCGCGGCAACTAGAGAGGGCCAACAAAAACGAATAAGAATTTGTTGGAATTGTCAGAGAGGGACATGGGTTTAGAGACTGTGAGTCAACGAAAGAAAATTTTTCTGAAATGTCCTAATTGTAAACAGGAAAACAGAACGCAGGGCGTGGGTATAGCGGGGGGTCCACGTCCGTTTCAGCACCACCGGAAATAAACAGAAGAGACAATAGTCTAAACCTTAAATCCAGAGTAAGAAATTTGTTGCCACCAATGATACATAATTTATCGCAAGAAGAAAGAAAATGTGATGAAATTAAAGTGAAAATATTTAGCTCCGTATTTCAGACCAGAAAACCATCACAACGCATTATTCTTATTAGAAAAAATTTGCAGAACGCCGTCAGAGGAAAAGACTTATAGTTAGAAGCTACATTAAATAGAGCAGAAACAGTAAAAGAAGTCCCAAGAATTTTCATAGAAGTTAAGGTAAATAACCGAAAAGTGAAAGGCTTAGTAGATACCGGTGCAGCAGTGAGTATATTAGGGAAAAACTGTAGGCAGTTTGATACAGAAGCAGGTATGGAAATAGTTCCAATGTATACACAAGTTAAAACAGCGAGAGGGTTGAGAAATCACGACCCGAAAAGGAGTCCACCAACTGAGCTGGTTGTTCTACGAAGCACTTAAGCACGTGAACTCGTTGCTCTAAATAATAATTTTAATTGTGATGTTTCCAAAATCTTCAAAAGACAGAAATTTACGTACCATTACGGCTTTACCAATATTTTATTTAATAGCTTTCATTTGTCAATTTGGTTAACAACCATTATATACAATAATAGATAATATGTTCTAATTTTTGTTAAATTATAAATGAATCCGTCAGCAGATTATGATAATAAATAACTCGTCTCTTTGCATCACTACGTTGACTTGCGGATTCTTGTTAAAATAGTAGCAAAATATCAACAATGACTGCAGACTATTTGGTTGCTTTATATATGTATAAACAAATTTTCCTCACGAAATAAAAATATATCTGGAAGCAGATTTTTGTAGAAAACATTTGTTTTTCTTATCCCACGTATTTTTATGCTCTACTATAAACTTGAGCATTTTCTGTTTTCGTTGTTTTCATTGAATGTTTGTTCTCCTTTCTTCTGCCACCCACCTCCGCAACGTTGTTTGCTCTTCATGTGGTTGGAGGCAATTTTGTTGTCGTGTTTCTTTTATGTAAAATAATGTAGCTTATTAAAAATTAACAATGTTGTTGTTCTTGTCGCTTCTTGTGTTACTTGTAAAGTGAGCAAAATAAACAAATTTAAAAAAACAAAAAAATAAGACGGAGGCAAAATACATAAATGAAATTTTATGTGAAAAGCAAAACGAATATGACACCTGGGTTTTGCAGACGCTTTTATTTAGTTAAAAAGAAATTTGTACGAGTATATTTCGCATTTTATAACGCTTAAATTAACTTAAGCCATCCAAAGAAACAAATTAAAGATATAACTTAAGTGCTTGCAAAATCCCTGAAGCTGAGAATTGAAAGGGGTTTAGCTAATAATTACTTTGACAGAAAAGTAGTGTTTAGGATTACTTATTAGCTAAACAAAGTAATAATGTAAAAAGATGTGCTTATACATAAATCAAGCAGAAGGAACTTTAAACCGAAAAGTTACAAGCATTAAAATTGCTTAAGTAGATTTCATCAACAAATAATATACAAAAAATAATACAACAATGGGTTGTATTCATAGTTAATAATAAAGTATACTTAAAGACAACTAAAGTCAACTTTTCTAAGAGTCGACTCTAACTCATTCATAGACAACTTAAATTACAGTTTTGACGTTAATCCCAACTCTAAATTTAAAATCAATTGAACCTGTGTTTAACTCATTTAACAACACACCACACTCCAATTTGCCTCTCTGTCTCTTGGTGTTTTCACTTGCTCGTATATACACTGCTCGTCATCAGGTTAGCGGCCCCCAAATTACTAATTTTCTTTTTACCTTTTTTATTGCAATATTGCGCGCAACTTCCTAGTTTTTGTTTTGTTTTTGCAATCATAATATGCGTTTACTCTTACATGAAAATTAAGCTTAATAGAAGAACCGTTATATGTATATTATTTTATATTTTGTTTTCAAAGTACTTTGCACTTATTCTGCTTCATCAGAAAAAAAACCGAAATAAAAATTAAAATTTTTGAAAAAAGCCAAAAAAATAGGCAAATTTTGAATTTTGACGTGTCATAGCTCAGCCACTTCCTGTCAGATGGAAATTCCCATTATATCGACACAAAAGGCATTCTTTCCATCGATATTCTATTTATCTCGATCGGGTTTGAGTGGAACCATACACCGAAAAACACAAAAGTACCGTTATCTAAAAAACGCTACTTAGAAAAAAAAATTATAGCATTTTTCGTGTTCAGGAGGTCCGAATTAACTTATTTAGGCATGTGGCATTCTTGGTAATTTTCCAAATTTAAAATTTGTGAAGCAGTATTATGAATACGGCCCAATATTTTTATCTACACATGCAATATTAGTTTATACCACGCTTAATAATCGAGTGAAGTTTGAAGCAAAACAAACAACTTTTTTTTTATACCCTTCACAAAAATGTAAAGGGTATATATAAGTTTGTGATTCCGTTTGTAATTTCTACAGTTTTTTTTGCGACCCTGTAAAGTATATATATTCTAATTCAGAATTAATGGAAAAGTCGATTAAGCGATGTCCGTCTGTCGGTCGTTGAAATACCCTTTCTGAGAAAACCATTAGACATAGAAACTTTTTTCTTTCACCATTTTATTACTCCATATTGCCACGTGTTTGCTATTGAAATTCAGTAATATCGGTTCACGTGTAGCTGAGATATATTCAAAATTCCGAAAAAAGCCATGCATTTTTGCAATTTTGAAAATAGAAAAAAGTTTCTATGTCTAATGGTTTTTTCAGAAGCGGCATTTCAACGACCGACAGACGGGCAGACGGACATCGCTTAATCGACTTTTCCATTAATTCTGATTCAGAAAAAACTGTAGAAATTGCAAACGGAATCACAAACTTATATATACCCTTAACATTTTTGTGAAGGGTATAAAAACTATTTCAACGTGATCCAGGAAGTACAAATAAGTTTATCTATATTTTATCGCTTATAATTTTGTATATTTTTGTCAATCATTATCTGCCCTAGTGCTATTTTAAAATCTGGTCACACTGTTTATTCATGATGCAATCAAAACAGTAACCACTTTGGTACCATGATACAAAAAACAAGGTAGCCGCTTCGCTACAACAATAAAACAATTAAGAGTGTAGTATATTCGGCTGGGCCGAATCTAAAATACCCTTCACGATAGTCACGTCAAGTATATATTACAAATTTGAACTAAATATGCTCGGATATATATGGACCGATATCGGGGAAAAAATATATTTGCCTTGTAATCACTATTCCAAAAAAGAAATCTTTCATGAGCATTTTCATGGAAAAGTTTGTTTAAGCTATATCTCGGTTCTATATGAACCGATATCGGAATTATCTATTTTCTGTATTTTAGTAACCTTCTTTTATAACGAGAATTGCTTTCAGCAAAAAACAAATGTTAATGGAAAGTCAGTTCAGGCTATATCGCGGGTATATATGGACCGATATCGAAAATTTTTATTTTCCATATTTATATAACCTTATTTCATTACCAAAACTGCTTATAAGTGCTTTCATTTATCATATAGTTTTGCGTGATAGCTTTTGTGTTAGTACAAAAAAGGTAAACAAAATACACATATGAGCTATTGCGTGTAGAAGATCACAAAATGATATTTAAGTAAAAATAACATCACATGAAATACAATTATTAAGGTTTTCTGCGCTCTTGATATATTAAATATTTTTCTTTACGTATTTCTCTATTCTTTCAATAAATGCAACACCAAAAAACATCACATGTACTTTGTTGGTAGAATATTCGAAAAATTGTAAAAATTTTGTTTTACTTTTCTTTGAAAAAGCAAGGAAGTCTATGTGTTTTTGACAAACTTACGGAAACCAAACAAAAGACACCTGTGCTCTTACCACTACCCAATAAAGCTGCGTTGGTATGTATCAAGGCGAATTTAGTACCAGGTGGCCTCGTTAGCGTAGCTGATCGACAGCTGTTTTAGGTGCTCATTACCCAACTATCAAAATTTGTTTATGTTTTCATATTTTTTTCACACATTTTCATGCGCACCATTTCATATTTCCTGTATACAAATCTTAACCCATTTGGTGCGGCTATACTTAATTTAGTACAGTTAATCATTAGGTAACAATTTTAAATTGATTTTACAATACGCACACAACTTATGGAGGTCAGTAGATAAAATGGACCAGTCCAATTTATTGTTCCAAATTGACATTTGTAGTATGAAATCTTCGTGGGTATTCTGTATCGATATTTTTAATAGATATAGTCATAGTAAAATATTGGCGGCATAGATAATATATGAAAATTAAAAAAATATGAAAATTGTATATTATTTTTACCAGCTAACTTTTTATCAAATCAAATATGGCTCGATTAAAAAAATTGAAATAAATGAAGTGAAAAATGATATAAAATACTTCGCTGCCAATGCAAACAATTTTGAAAACCAATATGTATTGAGAACATTTGCTTTCGAAGTTTTCACTTAACTACCACCACCCTGATCTACCCATTTATTATTTCTTTAATTATATATGTACAATTTGTATGCAATGAATAAAAATATAAACTTTTTTGTTAATAATTATTTCAGTTTTATTTCGACAGTAATGGGATAATCGTGACAGCATCATCACATTTTGCTCCGTATTTTTATTCAAAATTGTTAAGGAAATATATTTATCAATTGAAAATACTTCATTGTTGTTAATAACATTTACGTTTTCGAAACTCATTTTCTTAATCTGACACAAATTGCTCTGAAGACTTAAAAAATTTTGTTATTAGACATAAATACATACATACATATATATTTGCATATGTAAATTTAAAATTTATTATAGTGAAAATTTTATTCAACTAAAAAGAATCTGCATTCCTTGCAAAAAAATCTAACCAAAAAATAGTTTTCTACACGTATAATACATCAAAAATGTATTTATATTTTGCATTAAAAATAAAATCAGTTAATAGTCTTATTCTCGTTGATTTACAAAACTTTTAATAAGTTCCTAATTCCAATATTTTGTTTAATTGTTTCCTTGATAGGTCCAAATCATCACCGACAATTTATTATACCTTCTCTAGCAAAAAACAATGAAGAAATCGTACAAGAGTCTTATAATATATTTCTAATTTCCAGTTTTTAAACTTTTAAATTCGCTAAAAAAATTTCCACTTAATATTTTTAAAAGTGGAAAAATTTAAAGACAATTGATTATTATTGCAATTTAAAAATTTTTTCTTCCTTAGTTTTTGTATTCTCAAAAAACAAAAAGAATTTTCCGGATTTTGTGTAATATCGAGCTCTTGGCTGTGGAAAATAATTTACGTTCCCGGCAATACTGATTTGTTCAATAGAATTTAAGGCGAATTCAGTATGGTTTTGATACATTGGTAATTTTATACAGGGCGAACACCATGTTGCTTTTTGTGTTGTTGTACTAAGAAGGCCACCTGTTATGAATTCCTTGGTATGTATATTGTTTATGTAAAATGCGAACTCAAGCTCTGTAGTGCAATTCTCTAACTTTTAACGATTCGATAATCGCAACTTTTGTCATCAAATTTCATCGCTTACACTAACGATTGAGTGATGTGGCATCTCTGCCAGAAAAAAGCGAAAACCACAAAGAAGAATAGAAAAAAACAATAAATTTTTCCATAACAATATGTATACATATTGATTTTTATTTGTTGTGATTTTAGTTTTTAAGTGACAATAAATATTATTTAATTTGTAATAAGGTAAGTAAAATAAAATATGTGTCCATATGTTTAATTTATTTGTTTATATGTACTGATTTCTATATGTTCAGTATGACCACAACTAAGACTGGTGATAATCAATATAACTTTTTAAATTCATTAATTGTCAACTCAAAGGAATTGTCCAAATCCCGATAAACACACTGATTATCCCTTGAAGCGTTCAAACTTGTTTCATCCCTTGCAAGTCCGAATGACAAACGTTCAATAGCTATTTCAACACAAAATGCACTTTACCGGTTAAAAAATTATACTGAAATTTTTGTTTTTGAAAATGTATTTAATAAATATTTTATGTATTTATTTTTGTATTTAATATATAATAAATATTTTTATGTCTTAAAAATCTGATTGTAAGCACTTTATTTCATGGATGCACAATTTGAAAAAAATACACTTTAACGATTGAATAAACAGCAAGAAAATTTTTGTCTTTAAGAAATCGACAATCGGCAGTAAAATTAACAGCTGATTTTGATCGACTACGAATAACGTTAAGAAAATGTTACAGAATAGCAAATACGATAAAATATCGTTATAATTATTTTAATGATTCGATTATCGTTATACAAGTTACAGAATCGCACTAGTGAGCTGTAAAAAGTAGCTAAGAACTTAACAGCACAGGTGATTATTTTTTGCCTCTCGCGTTTTTTCCAATGAGACTGTCAAATTTTGTTTCTTATGTTTACAAACTTTTTCGCGCCATTTTAATCTGAAGGTTTTTTTGCATGATTTATTGCAATTTCAAGAAATTTGTGTGAATTTAAAAGTGAAAAACTAATATGATCTGTAATTTTAGTTACAAACAATTATAAAAGCTTATATTTAACGTTTATATAAAATTTTTTCTCTGCTGAGCAATCTTAGGCGAATTTAGATTATGACATGCACGATATGTTTTACAATAACAAAATACATAGTACTGAATTCGTCTTTCCGCTTGCATTCACCTGTATAAAGTCGCCTTGAGACAGACAAAAGCAAAGCGAATTCAGTATCAGGTGGTCTTATTAGCACAACAACACAAAAAACAACATGCAGTTCGCCCCATCCAACATTACCAATCAGCGTTGTCATCTTTGAAATTTTAAAACGCACGAAAAAGTTTATCATAATCAAAATTTAATGCAAACGTTCCGGGAAAATCTTATAATTTGGTAATATTTTAATTACTAAATCAGTAGCGAATTCACGTGCCTTCATAAATACGAACTTCGCTATTCGATGTCTGCTTTTGTTGCAATATTTGACAAAATGAAATGTTTCTTTTTTTCGAGAATGTGTATACAACATGAAGGCTGTCTTACTTTATGCGTATGATATGGTAAGCTTTCTTCATTATTACTCCGCGTTCTGATTGTGAACTAAGAAATGAAATGTAAAAATTTAAGGCACTTTTTCTTACATTAAAACAAAAAGTTGTACTGAATATCATTTGGTGCCACCGAAATTTAAAAAGCGCACCGAAAATCAAAACAAAGCACATAGCGCACCGACTAAAGGATTTTTCGCAAATAAAATTTTAAAAACACCAAAAATGGTGCGATACGCACCGAGTTAACAACATTGTCCGCACTTTTCCACATTCTAGACTTCGAAATTACATATGTAAAACTCAAAAAATTACATATTAACTAATTTTTTTGAGAATATAAAAACTAAACAAGAAAACTAATTTTTTAATCTTTTTAATAACTTGTCTTTAAATTTTTTAAAATGTTGAGTAAAAAAAAAATCTTTAACAAACTTAAGTTAATAATAAAAACGGGAATAAATCAGAAATATATTATTCTATGATTTTTTTTTATTGTTTTTTGATAGAGAAGATAAAAAAAATTGCTGGTGATTATTGGTACCAACCAAGGACCTAATTTAACAATATGTTGGAAACGGGAACTTATCGACAATTTAATATATTGAAAAAAATTCAAAAATATAGTATCTTTCAAACGCTTTTTATGTCATGTGTGTATGCATATACAATGTAAATTGTATGAAATAATTAGTAGAGAAAGCTCAAGAATTGCCGAAAAAAGTTTTTGTGTGTGGACAAGAAAGCAATCCCAAAAGAAAATTGCTAAAAAGTTCGGCAATGAAAATTGCTCTGTCTGACTTAGACTTAAGAGCGCTTTCACATACGGCAATTTAGTTGCGCAATTCTCTTGCCCAAGTCCTGTGGTTGTAGATGTGAGAGGTAAGAGCAGCTTGAAGGGGGAAGAATTGCTGATATTTGAGTACAGACTTGCTTGTACTCAGCAATTCGTTTTGATCGCACGTTCTTGTTTTTGGTATTTTGTTTTGTTCATTTTTCGGACCGTTCAAAATATTAAAAAAATTTAAGTAAAACAAAATGAAAGTTGCGCAACTAAACTACTGTATGTGAACACAAAATCAAGTTTAAAAGCAAAGAAATAAAAACAAAAAATATAATTGCTCAACTAAGTTCGCTAATGTGAAAGTAGTCTAAATTATTTTGCAAAAGACGATTAACCCATTAATACTACATTTACTTCAACTCAAATCTAGTAGATTTGAATTAAAATCTACAATGCAATGTATATTGTTTACACCACAGTTTTTTGACATCTTGCTGGATTTCATTTTCACAAAAATAATTTGGTAATGGGAGTTTGACAAAACAATTTTATCAGAGACTTAATACACCACATTAAAGTGTATAACTTTGTTGACCAGAGACTGAATACACCACATTAATGTGTATATTTTTGTTAAAGCGTAGTGTTTTTAAGTACTTTTTGAAAAAAATCACAGTTGCATATCTTAGTACTGAGTAGATCTCAGGAGACGTTGTCGAAGTTTACTCGTAAAGTAGATTTCATTTTATATGGGAAATCTTCTCAAAATCTAATTGATTTGGCTTGAAATCTCGAATGAGCAGATTTGACTTTGGTGTAAAAAGACTATAACAGGGCATTTACATCTACCCAAAATCTGGTAGATTTGAATGAAAATCGTTAACAAAATTTTAGCCGTTTACACTTATAGATGCATGTGTCCCTAAAAGCTTTATTTTCTTACTGTGCAACCTAAATTAGCGCGTCAAGCGTAATTTATCTATCAAAAATCTTCATGCACATACAAAATGTATAAGATCAACCCAAATAGCGCGGCGTCAACGCTTTGCAATTGGAAAACCTAATTTTGACAGAGCGTTAGAGAGAAAGCTTTATTGCCTCTCAGTAAAGTTCGCTTCAAAACAAATGTTACTCATTTTTTGCGGCCATTATTAATCACACTTTCGGTGCTTTCAGACTAATTTAGCGACTTTGTTACTTTTTTTAAGCCTTAAACACTCCGTGTTGGAGTCATCATACTCCCATCGGACGCGTCCCCAGGTGGCGGATAGGGGAGGACGGGGGCATTCACATATATGACCATGAC
Source organism: Thecocarcelia acutangulata (assembly GCA_914767995.1). Lineage (NCBI taxonomy): Eukaryota > Metazoa > Arthropoda > Insecta > Diptera > Tachinidae > Thecocarcelia > Thecocarcelia acutangulata. Next base: position 54,423,131 of record OU612096.1, on the reverse strand, counting down.
ACAAACTTGGCTTATATGTGAATACTCCAGGTCCTGGGCTCGAGGGGAACATAAGGCAGAGGAATACACCAATCCGCTGTCATGTGCTAACCTCGGGTCAGGTGGCATACACCCCGAATACCACGAGGTGTATGAGACCCGCGGACCAAAATGTCCCACTGAAGGCCAAGGTTGTAGAAGCTGCGCCGAGGGTCTGTGTGGCTAGTCAGTGGATAAAAAAGACTAGTTGCGAGTAGTTTCTCCTCCGGTCTAGGGCACGGACCGGTTGTAGTTTGTAGTTGCCTAGTCCATACACGCCGTCACTGTATGGATGGTCCTTTCTTTACTGGCCTACTCGTGGGAACAAAATGAATTCAAATTTAAACCAAACAAAATCAAATAAAACAGAACAAAACACGACAGTCCATCAGGCTGGCAAAGCCAAGCTGATGGACTGTCGTCAAAAACCGGTCAAACCCTCAATGGGAACCGGAAACAGCAGTAGTCAGATGTACGAAGCTGAAAGGCCTAATACATCGACTGCTGCAATACCAAAAACAAAAGCTGAAAACACAGCAATACAGTGCGGGGTGTGCCTAAAAAGCCAAAAACACTCTGCGAATTACTCGGACGTGCCAGGGAGCTCAAAACTGGTAAAGCCAACAACATCCGGAAAACCCCCGGATGTGCTAGCCAGCAGAGAGCGAACTGGACAATCCACGTCTAATACAACACAAGTGGTGGAGCGGGAGCAAATCACCAGCTCCCGCAAAACCTTGTTGAAAATCAGAGCGGCTCGACGATATGTCGAAAAGCTCGGAAATGCAGCCGAAGAGTCTATGTCAAGCAATGACAAACAATGCTTGGCATGGGCCAAGGCATATATAGCCGAAAACCCGGATCCGGATGTCGCTACTGTCGTCGAGGCAGCTTGCAAAAGGCAACGGTCCGCGGAAGAAACACCCAATCCGAGCAAAAAGCCGAGGAAGGGGTCCTTGGTCATCAACAGACCTTACAGTGAGGTTGCAAAAAACCCACTGAACAGGGCTGTTGTTGATCGAAGCAACTCTGACGGAGCAATCACCCGCGAAAAGTGGGGGTTGATCAGCCAGAGATTGCTGGATAACTTCGTTAAGGCGCTCGAATGTAGCACCGGTCCTCCACCACAATTCACTGATGCAGGGTGGATTCAGGGCCGAGTTAAACTTATTTCATGTGTCGACGAGAAATCGGCCAGCGCCATGAAAGAAGTTATAGCATCACTAGGGGAAGTGTGGCCCGGAGCACAGCTGGAGTTGATTTTGGTCACCGACATCCCTCGTCGGCCAAGAGCGGCTGCAGTTGTTCCTGCGGAGCCACATGAACCTGATGCGATTCTCCGGATCTTTCAGGCCGCGAACCCTGACCTCCCCACACAAGACTGGAAGGTAGTCAGTGTCGCGGAGACTAAAGGATCCAGTAGGAAGGTGGTTGTGGTCCTTAACAAGGAGTCTCTGCCGTTACTCCGAGGCAGACAGGGCATGGTTTTCTATGGATACCAAGGAACCAGGCTTTGTCTGTATCGGGGTGATGACAAGATGGACCACAACTCCGACAAAAAAGCCAAAGAGCCCACAGAAGTGCAGGATGTGGAGGTCGAGGGGGATTCCCATTCAACACAGAGCTCACAATCAAACTCTAGTTTGGTTGGAGGGTTCTTTGGAGGATTGGAAAACGCCACAGTTGATGATGAGGACAGTCTTCTGGATTCCGATCCGGAGAATGCCACCATCATCAACTTCGACCTCGACACCATATAAACGATGAAGGTTACACAAATTAACCTTCATCACAGTAAAGCAGCGTCAGCTAGCCTTGTGTATCGTCTCGCCAAGCGAGACGTTGATATTGCGCTGGTGCAAGAGCCATGGACAAACAATGGCAAGATCCTTGGACTAGGCGCGAAGGGCTACAAATTAATATATGCAGCAAAGTCAGGTAATGGGGATATAACCATAAGATCCTGTATCTTAGCCAAAAAGCACATAAATATCTTCATTTTATCTGATTACAGTGATGAAGATACCGTAACTGCCACGACGGATGGATCTTATCATGCTACATGGCTCATGGCAAGGATGAATCACCACCAGGCAAGCTGGTGGAAAAAGGGGTAAGAGACGCCAAAACCAAAAGCATACCGTGCATTATAGGCGCGGATGCGAATGCACACCACCTGATCTGGGGAAGCTCAGACACAAACAAAAGAGGTGAGAATTTAATAGAATTTATTCTAGATAATGACTTAGTAATTTTAAATCAAGGGAACAAACCCACTTTCGTGACTTCGAACAGGCAAGAGGTGTTAGATATTACGCTTGCCAGTTCGAATATCGCAGATCAAATACAGGAATGGAGAGTGTCAGAGGACTGCTCCTTTTCCGATCACTGCTATTTAGATTTCAAAATAAGCAAACAGAATAACATTCTATCGTAACAGGCGGAGAACGGACTGGGGAAAACAGAGAGAATTCCTGAGTAGAGACCTAGCCCAATTCCCGACCATAACCAATGTCATAGACATTGAAAGATCAGTGGGGAAACTCAATGACGCTTTCAAGAACGCCACAAGACGATCTTGTACACTATCTGTAAAAAGGGAAAATAGCAGACCTAAATGGTGGTCAGCAGAACTGTCTGAGACAAAAAAGAAATGTCGTAGGCTTTTTAATGAAGCTAAAAGAACAGGTAACTGGGATGACTATAAAGCTTCGGTGAACAAATACAAAAATCTCATTAGGAACTCGAAGCGAAGATCCTGGAAGGAGTTTTGTAGTAACGTGAATAGTACCTCTGATACATGCAGACTTCGGAGAATACTTTCTAAACAACCGACAATCCCAAGTCTAATACAAAAGGCAGATGGATGTTGGACCACAAATTGCGAGGAATCGCTTGAAGAATTAATGAACTCCCATTTTCCGGGTAATCAGATATTGAGGGCGAACGATAGTTCTCCCCTGCCACACGCCCGGAATGCAGTATATCTGGTTATAACAAAAGAGATGCTGCACTGGGCAATCAAGAGTTTCCAACCGTTCAAATCACCAGGACCGGATGGAATCATTCCTGCAGATCTCCAGAATAATCTGGATCTGATCACACCCTGGCTCCTCGAGATATATAGAGCAGCCCTAAACTGGTCGTACATTCCAACAGAATGGACCAAAAGTAACGTAATCTTCATCCCAAAGGGAGGGAAAACGTCACATACTAAAGCAAAGGAGTATAGGCCAATTAGCCTGACATCCTTTCTTTTAAAAACGCTAGAGAGGATCATAGATATACATACATATAAGGTTCAATATAAGCAAAAACCAGTTGTCGCCATCTCAGCATGCCTACACAAAGGGCAGATCAGTTGAAACGGCGCTACATAGTTTGGTCAGTCATATTGAACGGGCCAATCAATACAAAAACTATACCTTAGTGGCCTTCATGGATATTGAAGGTGCTTTCAATAATGTCGAGACACAGGCGGTCATAGATGCACTTGACGGTCTGAAAGTTGATCGACCTACAATCATGCTCATTACGAGCATACTAAAGCGCAGAACTATAACTGCAACAATGGGGAACTCCAGAATTACGAGAAAAGTATGCAAGGGTACACCCCAGGGAGGGGTACTATCCCCCCTCTTGTGGAATGTTGTAGTGAATACTCTGCTTAACGATCTAGATAAAAATAAGATAAAGACTGTAGCCTACGCCGATGACGTAGCGATTGCAGTCTCTGGTACCCGTTTAGATACCATAACAGAGCAGTTGGAATACGCTCTGAAGATGGTAAGTCAATGGAGCGTACAATGCGGACTAAAGACAAATCCAGCGAAAACGGAAATCGTACTTTTTACTAAGAAGTATAAAATTCCACATTTCACACCTCCAAAAATGGATGGTACCGCACTTATCCTATCGAATAAGGCAAAATACCTAGGCGTCATTCTTGACAGCAAACTATCATGGAAAGAGAACATACAGGCTAGAGTAACCAAGGCTACAATAGCCATCTATCTATGTAAAAAAGCAATAGGCTCAACATGGGGCATACAACCAAAAGGAGTTGTATGGCTTTATGACATGGTTATAAAACCGATAATATTTTATGGAGTATCAGTATGGTGGAAATCACTGGACTCCGCAACCAATAGACTGCAAATTGAAAAAGTCAGTCGAATCATGGCAATACTGACCACAGGGGCCATGAGGACAACTCCAACCAAAGCACTTCTTGCAATTATGAGCTGGATGCCATGTGACTTAGAAGCCAGGCAGATAGCACTAAAAGCCGCGATCAGGTTGAACGCGACAGGAGCATGGACCCACAGACCGTGGGGACATGCCAATATACTGGAAATTGGAAGGGACCTAATCCCCGATCTAATTGACTACTGCATCCCATAACCATTCCTCTCAAGGAGCTTCGGCTACCAAATTGAGGAATCCCCCCTAGAATCTGGATACTTCTATGTCTACACGGATGGGTCCAGAAAGGGGGAAAGGGTTGGGGGTGGCGTTTACATAGAAGAATTTAACACTAAAATATCCTTCAGATTATCAGATGGATGCAGTGTTCTTCAGGCTGAAATATCGGCCATAAATAAAGCGGCCAGATGGTTGACGTTTTACAAGATATTCGGTAGGGATATCATGATAGTAACGGACAGCAAAGCCGCCATCAAATCCCTGATTGGAATATACACCAATTCTAGTCTAGTCCAGGAATGCCGGACATCTTTAAACAAGATGGCGAGACATTCTAACATAACCCTAAAATGGGTACGTGGACATGGGTCCAGCAATGGCAACAACATCGCCGACGACTTAGCCAAAAAAGGGACAGCCCTAGAAAATAGGGATATAGACCCCTTTTGCGGACAACCATTAACAGCGTGCTGGAAAAGAATAAAACTCCACACACTGGAACGTGCACAAGAAAAGTGGCTCACAGAGCCCACATGCCTTATATCAAGGAACTTGTGGCCGCATATTAACTCTAAGAGAACGTGGGAGCTACTAAAACTGCCCAGATCTCAACTAAGAGTGACTGTAGCAGTCATCACTGGCCATTGCCCGTTTGGGAACCATGCTAGGAGACTAGGACTACCCCATAACGACTTCTGTAGAAGCTGCCAAGACGAGGAGGAGGAGGAGACGATCCTTCACCTCCTCGGCACATGCCCGGCATTGGAGCATCATCGTCTAAGACACTTAGGCGAGCGGAGCTTCAATAGCCTATCTTGTCTGGCCTCGATCAAACCGACCGCGCTAGCCTCTTTCATAAGAAGCTGCGGATGGCTAGTATAGCAGCATGTAACGCTACACTAAAAGGTTCCCGCCTCTCCGTTCTACCACCGCCCATCCTTTCCTCTCACTATATTCCTATAACTTCTTTTCTTCACTCCACTATCCTATTTTTTCAGGCAATCACAAAGGGAACGACTACAGGACCCAAGTGAGCTGGACAACCTAGATTATTCCGGGGTACCCAGCGGCCTGCCTACCTAACCTAACCTAACCTAAGCATTAAACACATTCGAGACAGCAGGCTACACGAACACACGACTACAAATGCCGCTGGCTACAAATGTAGCCTGTAGCCAGCTACCTAAATATAATGAAAACGGCAACTACATAGTAAACAGCTGATATTGTTTTCTTTATGTCTTTACAAATATTAAAAAGCTTTTTTGCATACAAAATGGATGAAGGAAATTTAGAAAATTTTATAGTAGCTATTGCTAAAATAGTGCGAGCTTCTTAGTATTCGGTGTAGTAATATATATAAATATGAAAAAGTTAAATATTAGGAAATCACAATCAGAATTTACAATTAAAATTGAAACTTCTAAAACATGAACAGCTGCTTTTTTGCATTTCGGTGGTGCCACTTACAATTTTTTTTTTAGCTGTTTTTAAAGCTATCACCTAGTGAAGAGCAGGAGCAAAAAATCCAAGAAAATGCAATGAACTATATGAAGACTAAAGTAATTTATTTAAATAAATATAATTTTTGGAGCTTTAGATCTTTGTTTTTTGTTTTTTATAAAAAATTAACAATTCAAAATCTTTTATTTCTCGATATGTCTATAACAATTTGTTATCATCGTCAGGAAAATTAAAATATTATTAAAAATTTAAATTGAAAAATTATTGTCAAAAAATTCCTATATACAAAAAATTTATACACAAAGAAAAATGCTTAACAATATTAATAAATTGAAAAATTAAAATATAACTTAATTTAAATTAAACTTATTCTGCAACCAATACATGCCCTGTTAACTATTACAACATGTTATACCTTATCCTTAAGCACATGGCACATGTTGCTCACAGAATAACATTACCATTAAAAAAAAACAAGAATTTACCAAGCTGAATTATTAGCGTTTCGCAGTTATAATTATTTAAAGACACTTCCCATTTTGTATTAAGACTTGTCAAAAATTCAAATAATACCTGCAAGTGAGAATTTAAAGCGTAATAAAGTGATAAATTGTATGGCAAGAGATTTGACATCATAGCACTTTGTTTATAGAACAGGATTGCATTTTTTACAAAAGCAATCAATAATCATTTACAATTCTCATCTGAATCATAGTGTTACACTAAAATTTGTTACTAGTTCACATGACTATTATATGCAAACATATTTTTTTATTGTTTTTTATAAATATCAATACTAAAACAAATAAATAAATGTTAACTTCATCTTGTCTTTCAATTGAATAACAAAAATTAATGAAAAAAGTTTTCATCAATTGTGTTTGCGCATGGAGGATAATATCAAAACGACCTTTTTTAAAAATACATTTTTTATTGTTTCGTTTTTTACAGATCACTAAAAACATTACATATTTATGAATTTCTAAACAAAATTTTAGTAATAATGAAATGAAAAAGAGGTTAAGTATATAAAGCATAATTGCTTCTTTTAATAAATACACAAAACTAAGATTATCCGACATTCAAATAATACTTTTCATAAATTATTTTTATCAAAAACATCGTATATGTGATTAATAAAAAAATTTTAAGTTTAAATAAGAATTTTCACAATATATAAAATAAAAAAAACAATATCTAAAATCAATAAAATTGTCTTAGAAAAGGGTGCAATCAGTTTTAAAAAAGGTTGACTGAAAAGAGTGCTCTACAGAACATTTTAACTTAAGATTCTTTTATGAATACAGTTTTATCGTGTTTCCTCTAAAAATGATTTGAATAACTGTTTAACATTTTTATGAATACATTTTGTGAATTTGTTCTCAAAGCGCTAATATATTTGACTTTACTTCATACATTGACATCACTAACAAAGCTTTCGTAGCCAACAAAAATAGAAATTAGTTTAATTGGACTACAACGACAAAATCAGCATGGACAACAACCTGTAGCCGTGCTGCTTGCTGTTTTCAAAATAATCATTTTCATAAGAACACGTGTATTTTAATTTTGAGCTTTTGTAGCTTGTAGCCTGCTGTCTCGAATGTGTTTAATGCTTAAGTGGCTCATTTCTGCTCTTTTAATCAAATAACGGAGTCAACTTATTAAAGCCACGTACTCAGCACTGAAATTTGTATAGTATGACAAATTTCTACACATAATTTTTCTAATAAGAGCTTAATAAGCATTAAATATTTTTTTACCCATAAGATCGTATATTCTTAGAATCATTTGAACATGTAAACATATGCGAAGATACAATAGTACATGAAGTTACTATAATATACGCCGAATTTTTTTTAACTGCCCGGTTCATAAAATGTAAAAGTTCTAGTTAACAAAAAACGGTACATACCTACAAAATAAAGCAACTGCGTTTTGCTGATTTTCATACCTAATTTTTATAAGTTTCTAATTGAAATCAAATGATGTATGTACATACAACATATTTATTCGAGATTAGATTTATTTACATTGTTTACTTTTTCTTTTCCAGTTTTTATAATTCGGTTGGAAGATTGTTGTGGCGAAAATTTTGATCGTGGCGGTGTTTGATAAGGTGAGTTTTTTTAACTTAAGGTTTAAAACCAAAATTATAGTGATTTTGTTTAGATAAAAATTGTGTATTAATTTTTGTGTATTAATGTATTATGTATGTAATAATATATATGTATGTAATAACGCAGCTGTAAAAAAGCGAAAATTTAATAATGGTAAATGCTTGACTGCCAGGTGAAATGTACTACTTATATGTACATATGTATGTATTATAAAAATTGTTTATTGAAAATTATGCAGTAATTAATTTTCAGTGAAGTTTTTGAAATCGTTATAGTAAAGAAAAAGCATTTAATATTATTAAATTTATCTTTTATGAAGTGCTGCACTGTTATATATACATACATACATACATACATACATACATATGTATGTTTTTTTTTTTTTTTTTTTTTTTTTTTTTTTTTTTTTTTTTTTTTTATTCGCGGGGTGAAAAACCATCGAAAGGCACTGGCAGTGATGGTGGTTGCCAGTAGTGCGAGACTTTAACTCGCTAAAAAACACCCCTTCGCCCTGACCCAGATGCTCCCCGAGGGACTGCCGCAAGGCTTTACGTCTCGGGGTGGGAAAGGTGAGACACCCTACATCTAAACTAAACTACATTGATTCTGCTGCGAATCTGTTCTAACCTACGAAGTTCCAACAAAACCAATTTTACAAAACTACAGACGTACGTCCAGTTGCACAAAGATTCCAACATGATTGGAACGATACTGCTCGGACTGATACTACGTCCTAGGACTGTTTCTAAATATTCCCTATCACTATTAAACCGTGGACAGATGAAGAACACATGCTCAGCATCTTCCAAGACATTACCACCACAACTCGGACAGAACGGAGTACTGTCATGTCCAAAACGGTACAATTACGACCTAAAACAACCATGCCCAGTTAGAAACTGTGTAATATAGTAGTTCAAATCGCCATGCTTTCTTGATAGCCATGCTCTGATGTCTGGTATCAGTAAGTAGGTCCATCTTCCCTTGTCAGCTGTCGCCCATCTTTGTTGCCATTTTCGCAGACACGATTCTCTCAACCCAACCGTGATGTCCGAAGCGGCCTCTAGCTCGATCGGTATCATGCCGGCAATGACAAAAGCGGCCAGGTCCGATACAGTTCGGAATGCGCTACATACACGCAAGGCGATCAGCCTATACACAGGAGATATCAGGTTCACATAAGTAGGATATCTAAGTGAGCCTGACCATATAGGCGATGCATATAAGATAATGCTTCTTACTACACTAGAGAGTAATCTCCTCTGCAGATATTTTGGACCTGTTGTATTCGGCATGATCCGGCATAGCGCTGTGCATGTTTTTGATGCTTTACTGCCTATGTACTTCAAGTGCTCTTGAAAAGACAGACGAGTGTCAATCATGACCCCAAGATATTTTAAACATTCCTTAGATTCTATGCTACACGTGCCAATATTTAGCCTGACAGTTTCCCTAATTTTCCTACTACTAATCAGAACCGCTTCCGTTTTATGGTCAGCTAGAGTTAGGCCCATTGATCTTAGCCAAGATCTTACGATCTGAATACTGGCGTTTGCAATGGTTTCCACCTCTAGTAACTCTTTCCCTTCACACACTAACGCTATGTCGTCTGCAAATCCAACTATCTTCACCTTTTCCGGTAGATCCAATCTTAATACTCCGTCGTACATGACGTTCCACAATAGTGGGCCAAGAACTGAACCTTGAGGCACCCCACCAATGATCTTGCGCCTCTTAGTACCTTTATCGGTATCATAAACTAGCTCTCTATCCCGGAAATAGTCCCGTACAATTGCTAGTAGATACCCTGGGATGTCTATACGGACCAAAGCATTAACTATATGCTCCCAGTTTGCCGTATTGAAGGCATTTTTTACATCTAGGGTTATAACCACACAATACCCTTTTGTTCCATTCCTCCACCTCTTCCCTTGGATAGCTTGAGCAGCGGTTTCTACTACAACTTTGATAGCGTCCACCGCTGACTTTGCTTTCCTGAAGCCAAATTGGTTATCTGATAAACCTAGGTTAGCTTGTACGCAATCTTCCAATCTTCTGCAGATTATACTCTCCAGAAGTTTTCCACTTGTATCTATCATACAGAGCGGACGATAGGAGGAAGGGTCGTCTAGCGGCTTGTTATCCTTAGGTAACAACACCAATTTCTGCCTCTTCCAGATTGTTGGAAAAGTTCCCTGAATCAAGCATGCGCTTATTACTTTCAGGAAATAATCAGGATGGAGCTTAACAGCCTCCTTCAGTACCATATTTGGGATGCAATCTAAGCCTGGTGCCTTCTTGTCTTTGAATTTTGAGACAGCACCTTCTATCTCGACGACCGTAACCGGAGGAATGTCGAATAATTCAGCTGGATAGCTGTGTTGCCATGTCGGAGCTTCCTGTTGAGGAAAAAGATGGTCTACAATTCCGTTGAGGATATTCTCTTCTCTTGGCGGTGATGGGCCAAGACATTTAAGTTTCCTGGTTACTAGCTTATATGCTAAGCCCCAAGGATTACTATCTATTTCATCACAAGCATCCAGGAAACACCTACGCTTGCTCCTACGAATTGCAATCTTCAATGCCTTTCTTTTATCCCTATACAACTGGTGCTGCACGTTATTCTCTAACCGACCCCTCGTTCGTGTATACCGCCTTCGGGCGCTAATACACTCTGAACGCAAGCTAGCAATTTCATCATTCCACCAATACACTGGAGGCTTATTTGGCGATCTTTTTCGCCTTATCATAGCTACATTGCAGGCACTAGTGATATTGCGCACTAATTGCACTGCCATGTCTTCTGCTGAACCAGCCATTTCCATGTTCTCCATGCAGGCTGCGAAGCTATCCTTATCAAAGGTATTTACCTTCCATCCTGTCAAGACACGTGCTTGTACAATAGCACGGGGCTGTGCGTCTTGCACATCTATTATTATAGCGCTATGATCGCTATGTGTATAGATGTCAGATATTCTCCAGTTCACTTGGGTTGCGATACTGGCACTGACGAATGTAATGTCAATTACTGAGCCAGCATCACCCCTTCTGAAGGTGTGTTCAACTCCATTATTGATGAGTACAACACCCAGTACAGAAAAGGCTTCCAAGAGTATTCTTCCTCTTGCGTTTGCTGAGGGACAGCCCCATTCAACAGCCCACGCATTGAAATCACCTGCTATTATTACGGGGGTTCTTCCAACTGCATCCGTTACAATACTGTCAACTATTACCCGAAAGTCTTCTATAGAATACCTAGGGGGTATATAACAGCTGTAAATAGTGATGCCAGATATAACCGCTCGAGCATATCCGCATTGCGTTGTTATTCTATCGCGTATGGTTAGCGTGCTGGTGTTCCATATTGCCGATGTACCCGTGTTATCGGAAACCCAGTTTACAGATGCCATGGTCCGATATGGCTCACTTAGAATAGCGACATCTACACTTATATCTCGAACGCTTTGCTTAAGAAGCTCCTGGGCTGCCTGGCATGTATGTACATTTGTATATGGATACATATCTGTGGAGTTTTATCATAAATTAAGTCAAAATTTAAAAAATGTCATCTAGTTTAATTAATTTGTTTAGTATAAAATTTTCATTTGTAAAAATGTTTTTTTCATATTGACAAAATTTTGTTGCAATTTTGGTTTATTTTCATTTTTTTCAGCCGCAGATATGTACATTAAAAATTCATAAATAAGCACACTTTTACAAAAGCTAGGTTCAAAATCTTTGGTTAATATTTACAAATTATTATTTTTAGCCAACTTTTTCATGCCTAGTTTTTATAAAAGTTACTGCAAAATATAACTGACGTAAATATAACATTTTATTCGAATTTAAGATTAATTGATTTAAATTTTTTTCAGTTTTTATGGCGGCTATTGTGTTTAATCAGGTGAGTTTTTATTAACTTGAATCACTATATTTTCATAAATAAATTTAATTTTTGCAGCTTCAGATCTTTGTTTTTTGTAAAAAGTTCTGAAGTGGCCGATATTACATATGAAGGTTCTGCTGTCTCCAACAAACAAGATTCGTTGCATAATTCCAGTTCTGAAATTGCTGATACAACATACGAAACTTTTTTAAACTTCTCCCCAGCAACAACTGAAACACAATTTCAAATTAACTGTGCAACTACAACATCCGCACTTAATACCGAAGAACATGTTAAGTGTGCTTTGGGGAAAGAATCATCACAAGCTATTATAAATTCCACCTGCAACGAACAAGAGTCTTTTCGGAAACCTCCGTTACATAATTGCTGTTCTGAAGTTGCCGATATTATATATGAAGGTTCTTCGAACCTTTCTCCAGCAGCAAAAGGTATACCGAATAAAAGCTACATAGCTACATATCACACGTTGACTATGAACTTAACGGGAAAAAAGAAAAACCAAACGGCTCCAAATCTCAGATGTCTGCAACTTCGTCTGCTGCTGCACCAACATCAGAAACCCAAAACTGCACGATCCTCCACCATAATGAAAATTCCACTAGCAATGAGCATGCATCTTCTCATCAGACCTTTGAGAGTACCACATCTGACGTGGAAGAATGTGTTAATTTAGGCTTTGGATAACGAATCAATCATATCAAAAGAATTCTTACATAATTCCAGCATTATCGATACGGCAAATAAAGCTTCCAATCTTTCCCCAGCAACAACTGTAGTTAATATTGATTTCGTAAAAGAAAATTTTAGTCATGATCTGGAAAAAGAATCAACACCAGCTATTATAAGTTCCACCTTCAACGAACAAGAGTCTTTTCGAATAGCTTCGATGCGTAATTCCAGTTCTGACGTAGCCGATATTACATATGAGGGTTCTGCCATTTCCAGCAATCAAGAGTCGTTACATAATTCCAGTTCTGAAATTGCTGATATAACATACGAAACTTTCTCAAACCTTTCCCCAGCAACAACTGAAAAACAGTGGCCGACAAATTCTGCACCTGCAACATCTGTAGTTAAAATTGATTTCGTAAAAGAAAATTTTAGTCATGATCTGGAAAAAGAATCAACACCAGCTATAATAAATTCCACCTGCACCGAACAAGAGTCTTTTCGAAAAGCTTTGTTGCGTAATTCCAGTTCTGAAGTGGCCGATATTACATATGAAGGTTCTGCTACCTCCAACAAGCAAGATTCATTGCATAATTCCAGTTCTGAAATTGCTGATATAACATATGAACCCTTTTTCAACCCTTTCCTCAGCAGCAACTGAAATACAATTTCAAATTAACTGTGCACCTACAACATCTGCAGTTAATACCAAAGAACATTTTAGTTATGATCTGAGAAAAGAACCAACATCAACGGTTATAAATTTCACCTCCAACGAACAAGAGTCTTTTCGAAAAGCTCCAGTAGATAATTCTAGTTCTGAAGTTGCTGATATTAGATATGAAGCTTCTTCAAACCGTTCAGCAGCAGCAACTAGAACACAAATGACAACTAACTGTTCACCTACAGCCCCAGTTTATACTGATTTTGTAGAAGAACATTTGAATCATGCTCTGGGAAAAGAATCAACACTACCGAATAAAAACTCTACTTTCTACGTACAAGAGTTTTTTCGAAAAGCTTCGTTACATAATTCCAGTTCTGAAGTTGCTGCAGCTTCTTCCACCTCCAAAACAAATCCTAATAAATCGTTTTCTGTTAACAATGCTTCAGTTTCAGAATATTTACCTGACACAACATTAGATACAACGGTCAGATCAGTCCCTAGAAACTTGGAATTGAATTAAAAAAATAATGTGGAAATGGTAAATAAAAATTTGATATTGCCAGTAGTGAGTGTGCCACATAGTGACCGAGTAAAAAAATATATCTGCATATTCTGTAAAACACTGCAAAGTAAAATAGCAAAGAATTTGTTTTTAAAACACAGTACGGAAAAAGGAGTTGAAGAAGCATCCTACATGCCACCTAAATCTGAAGAAAGACTAAGAATTATTTCAGAGCTGAGAAAAGAAGGAAATTTTCTACATAATACATCAAGCGAATATAACAGTGGTATATTTATTGTAAGCAGGCAGCAGCAGGCCAAATCCCAAAATAGCGTTGACGATTATATATGTTGTAGAAACTGCAAAGGATTTTGTTTCAAAAGCACACTGAGAATCCATCTTGCAAAATGTAGTAAGATCAATAAAAACTCAAGAAATAATATGGCAAATGGTAGAATGTTGACACAATATATGTACGAGGTAGCAAACTACACCGTCCGAAAAAAATATTTCCGATTTTGCGAAATGATTATGTAACTAAAAGTATAAGGTATGATGAACTTATAATAAAATTTGAAAATAAACTATCTGAAAAGTATACACTGGCACATCAACATGATATGATCAGATCGCAATTAAGATTACTGGGAAGATTTATGATAGAAATAAAGGCAATAAATAACAGCGTTCGTGAGTTGAAGGATGTTTTCCACCCACGTGTATTCGATGATTGCATAAAACCTTTGCGAACGGTTGCTGGCTGGGATGAAAGTCTAATGTGGTTTTGAGCGCCTGCTGTGGCACAGAACTTAACTTCGTTAATTAAAAAATGTGGGTCAAAGCAAAGGTCAGAGTTTATAAAAGCAAATTTAAAATATTTAATAAAAGAGCTCGAAAATTTCTTACTGCTATGGGAGGAAGAAACGCCGTTGCTTCTAAACAAAAAAGCTGTCGATGATCGGTGCAATAAAAACCGCATAAAGAAAGAAGTATTACCATCAATGAATGATATAAAAAAACTCTATTCATTTCTTAAACAAAAAATGTTCGATGCAATTTTAATTTTGGAAAAAAAATTTGATTTAAGTTGCTGGGATACTCTAATTAAAGCCACGTTAATATTTGTGCAGATTTTTAATCGAAGACGTGCTGGGGAATTAGAGCGTTTAACGATTAACAATTATTTAAACAAGCAGATCATAACAGAAAACGTTGAAAAGGATTTGCTTGAAAATATGTTTAAAGAGTCAATTCTTTTGGCAAAACAATTTGTTCGGTTGACATTACGCGGAAAGTTAGGCCGAACCGTTAGTGTATTTCTTAGCCCTTTAAGTACGAAAGCAAGTGATTTAATAATTAAACACAGATCTGAAGCTGGAATAAAAGAGGATAACGAATATATATTTACTCACAAACAATTTTCGGAGTTTTCGAAGCCATATTGCAGAGCTTGTCCGTTACTAAAACAATTTTCTTTAGAATGTGGGGCAGAGTTCATTGAAAGCTTAAGAGGCACATCACTAAGAAAACACATAGCAACTCATACATCGTTATTAAATGTAGAGGATGCCACTGTAGATCAGCTTGCTAACTTTATGGGACATCACAAAGATATACACAAAGGTGTGTATCGAGTTCCAGTACCTGTAGCAGAAATTACTTGAGTATCTAAGTTGTTAATGTCGGCAATCGGTAACGATGAAGATTTTAACGATATTGAAAAGAATGTTGCAATTTCTGAAGGTTCAGGGTTGGATGAAGATTTTGATGGGCACAGCACGTCTAATGCAAGCAAGAACTCTTTACTTTCTAAGAAAAGGCGAAGCAGTAAGTATCTTTTAGTTCAACGTTTTTATTCGAATTTGAAATATATATTTTTTGTTTTGGTCATTATTTACATACTTGTTACACCACTGTTACCTAAGCAAAAGCGGAAAGCGTATTAAAGCGTTCAAAATTTTTTATGCTAACATAAATTTTACGCAACGAAAACAAATACCGAAACATATCTCTAAACGTTTGGAAATTCTGATTTTTGTCGGTAAACATTTTGTTGTTTAGGGTTTGCAGAAACAGAAATAATATTTTTTGTAAAATTTTAGCAAATTGAGTTATTTCTGTTCAAACGTTGATTTAGAATTCTCACAGCATTTTTTTTATTGATGACACTTTGCTTTTGCTCTTATTTAAGTATCTAGGCATGCCGTATTATAATTATTCAGTATAAAATATAATAATAGAAAGTGAGAGTGATCAGACGTGCTTTTTTGTGCTCTATAATTTTCTACATGTTCTTATTACAACATTTGCTTTTACAATAAAAATTTAAATAAAACAAATAAATGATACATACATAAATTTAAAATAAACATTAACTCTGTTTTAACATTCTTGTTTTTAATCGCATTTATTGCTGTTTTAAAAAACTAAAGTATAAACTGTGTAAAAAATTAAATTTAAATAAAAATAACAACAAAATCCAGAACAAAATACTCTTAACTACAAATAATTAAACTGTTTTTTGTGGATCGTATTTGTTTTTTTATCTGTTTGGCTTTAATTTGCTTTTTTATGCAATTACATTTACAACAACACCCATTTAAACAACAACAATAACTCAAGATCAAAATAAATATCATAGACTTTTGAACATAAATTATAACAACACGCACGTAAACAACAACCTAAACTTGTTATATCATGGATAAGAACTTAAGATCAAACAGTAACAAAAGAGATAACACAACTCCACTTAAAAATCATGCTAAAAATATATGTTTGACTTTCTCTCCATCTCGATTGGAGTCAATGTTTATGAAAATCGATAAACAATTTGAACTTTTAACTGCTCAGATCAAAGAGAGTGAAGAGAGAATTCTGTTAAAATTAGATGAACAAATAAATACTGTCGAAAAAAAACTCTTAAATGAACTTGAAAAACATATATCCGACATAGTGAGCCAAATTAATAATGTTAATGTGCGAGTCTCCTATGTTGAATCACAGTGCACCGAGATCGTCTCACTTAAAGAAGAAATAAAAACGTTAAAATCGAAAATTAAACACCAAGAAAACCTATCTGTATCCTGTGACTTACGTATTAATGGTATTCCGTTTGTAAAAAATGAAAACTTAAACAAAATTTTTGAAAGCATATGCTCTGCTCTGAATATTTCCACGCCTGCTTACAGGTCAATTTTCCGACTTCAGAACAGGAACAATCAACTTGTAAACTCTCCAGATGCTGTCATTCTTGTGAAACTCTGCTCGGCGTACGACAAGAATTTTATACTAAAATCTTTAGCATTGTTCAAAAAAACAAACTGTTCTCAACTTTGTCTTCAGCATATTGGGTTCACCACGCATAACAACTCAAAAATTTACCTCAATGAAAACCTAACATTAACTAATTACCAAATCTTGAACGCTGCTATAAGCCTTCGTAAAAAAAATCGACTAACCAGTGCGTTTACTTTGCGCGGATTAGTCTATATAAAAGTAAACCCAGGCGATAAGCCGATGTGTTTTGAAGATTTAAATGAGCTCTACAAATTTTTTCCTGACTCCACTGGAAACGCTTCTGCCGATTTATCAAACTGAGTTTTCATCTTTATTTTGCTACAAATCTTATGATTATTTGTCTCGTTGGTTATTCTTGACATATTTTTTAGTTTTATATAAATTTATAATTATCACTTATCACCTCAAATTCATTTTAAATTTTACTAACTTATCCTTAAATGATTTTCACATGTATTTGTTCTTGCCTTATTATACAAGCGTTGCCTCTTCTTTTTCTGTTTTAATTATTTTTTATGTCAGCTTCAAATAATAATGGGTTGGTTTCCACAGCTTGTACAAAAACGATTATTAAAATACTCACAGCTCAACGTGAAGGACTCAATATATGTCACATTAACGCACAAAGCCTTCTTCCTAAAATGGATGAATTTCGGTTTTTGTTCGAAGATACGAAGATGGATATTGTATGCGTATCCGAAACATGGTTTTCGAGAGATCTTCCTGATAGTTTTGTTAATGCGAATGGTTACAAAATACTACGGAATGATAGAAGTGGTCATGCGGGGGGAGTAGCAGTTTTTATCAAGAATGGTATACGCCACAAAGAAATTATGAGATCCCATGATGATGACAAAATCGAATACTTATTCCTTGAAATTTTTGGTGCCGACAGTAAATTGTTGTTGGGTTCTATTTACCGTCCAAATTCTCATGTACCTTTTGATTCATTTATGTGTAACTTGGAGTCACTAGCTGTTCGGTACAACGACATCGTTATTGCGACTGATTTCAACTGTAATTTGCTGTCTAATACCAGCTCACACTTCTCTGATCAACTAACCTCCATTGGGCTATATATTGTTAACACTGTGAACCCTACGCACTTCACCAATAATTGTAGTACTTTACTCGATATATTTATGCTAGGTAATATGTCTAAATTATTACTATTTGATCAGATCAGTGCACCAACCTTTTCAAAACATGATCTCATTTACTTGTCATATGATTTCAACTTTCATAAAGATGAAACTACAAATTACTATCCAGACTTTCGACACATTAACTACAACTTGTTGGAAGAATGCTACAACTCTATAGAATGGAATAGTTTATATTATATGCCATCTGCCGATGAACAGCTCTGCTTCTTTAATAGTAATCTTACCAATCTGTACGATATTTCTATACCGTTGCGAATAAACCGTGGTAATAACTCTAAAAAAAGTTGGTTTAATTCTACTATTGAAGATCAAATTAAGATTCGTGATAATATTTATAAACGTTGGAAAAGGTTTAGAACTCCTGAGCTATTTGAAGAATACCGCGAAGCCCGTAGACTAGTCAATAAAACCATTTATGACGCAAAAACTTTATATTATGAAAACCGCTTCAGATCAGCAATAGACTCAAAGAAAAAATGGCAAACTATTCGAGAAATTGGCATTGGAAACAAATCTACGACAGTTTGTAATATCGACGTAAATGAACTAAATGAATCATTTGTAAATATTCCATCTATACAGCCTTTAAATATAGTTCAAACGTCTGTTGCACCTGAACAGCCCTCTGAACATCCATCATTACATCGCTTTGAGTTCTCACGTGTCTTCGAAGATGACGTGTTTTTATGCTGTAAATCGGTGACTTCAAATGCAGTTGGTTTTGATCAAATCCACCCTAAATTCATAAGACTACTACTGCCTAAAATATCACGTTACATTACACACATATTTAACACCGTTATCACCACCAGCCACTTCCCCAGATGTTGGAAACATGCCAAGGTCATTCCTGTGCCCAAGTCTTCAAATGAGTATCGCCCTATATCAATACTTCCATTTTTATCCAAAGTATTTGAACGACTGTTACACAACCAAATTAGAATATATTTAAATAACCATCAGCTCCTATTCAGTAAACAATCTGGATTTAGAACAGGTCATAGCTGTGTTACCTCGTTGTTAAGTGTATCTGAAGATATAAGATGCAACATCGATAATGGTGGAACTACACTCTTGGTACTTCTAGACCACTCTAAAGCGTTTGACTCTGTAAACCATGATATACTTTGTAAAAAGATATACGACTATTTTCATTTTTCTTCAAGTGCAACATCGCTAATAAAAACCTACCTTGCTGATCGATACCAGTCTGTTTCAGCTGGCGAAACGGTATCAACTCCCTTGTTTGTGTCTAAAGGTGTGCCGCAGGGCTCTATTCTTGGACCACTACTGTTCACTTTGTACATAAATGATTTACCAAATTGTCTCTCACACAGTGATATCCACATTTACGCAGATGATGTACAAGTATATATTAATTGTAAAAAGGACTCAATTAATGATTGTTGTGGTAAACTTAACGAGGACCTTAACAAAATATATTATTGGGCGTCGTCTAATGGCCTATACCTGAATCCTGCAAAGTCAAAATGCTTAGTTATAGCCCAAAGAAATCAAAATATTGTGATTGACATTCCGATAACTTTAGGATATCAAAACATTTCAATTGTTGAATCAGCTAAAAATCTTGGTATAATTTTCAACAAATCTCTTCAATGGAATACCCATATAAATTCCGTTTCAGGAAAAATTTTTGCTATGCTTCGAATGCTATATCCGCTACAACACATTACACCTATTAATATCCGTGTGCTACTTGCGAAAACGTTTCTAGTGCCCAAGTTGTTATATGGAAGCGAAATTTTTGCTTACTGTGATTCAACAAGTAAAACTAGATTAATTGTAGCATATAATGCGATTGTCCGATACGTCTACGGCATAAAAAGATATGATAGTACTTCTCAGTATTCCAAATCATTATATGGTGTTGAAATTATGGACTTACTAAGAATCAAAGCATTAATCTTATTACACAAAATTATCTACAATCAAGAGCCATCTTATTTATTTGATCGCATTCAATTTGCAAGATCCAACAGAGGAAAACAAGTCATTCAGTTAAAATATCGAACTTTAATATCTGAGTGGCAGTTCTTCATAAATACAATACGGCTGTGGAACTCGTTACCAAACCCACTGCAAAACAATGGCAACGCTTTACAATTTAAAAAAATTCTATTTTCAAAATTTTAATGTTGTATATGTTATATATGTACGTATATATGTACATATATTTCTATTTTTTGATATTTTTTCTATTTGATATTATTTCTTTTCTTTTTTTTTTACTTTTCATGGTACAATTTCTTTATACTCACAAATTTTTGTTTGTTTTTGTAATCATTATATTATCGCGTACTATAATTTAAAAGATTAATTTCTTGTTGTATGCGATATTCAATAAATAAATAAAATAAATAAATAAATAAATAAATAAAATATTACGCTGCCTGTTTTTGTTTCGGTTCGGCTGTGTGTAGAAAATTATATAAAGTCTGATAACTACTCATCCCAATTATGAATGACAATTCCACAACCAATTTGTCTCTGAGTACAAACACAATCTTCCTTACTTTTAATTAAACCTTCAAAATTGTTGTACGTACGTAAAGTACGTACTAGAGAGCTCAAGCTAAAGAAAAATGTTTACAAGACATCGCAATATTTTCAATTACTATCCATCTTCTTTTACATTTCAAAACGAACACTTCAGTGCCGAAATGTTCAAAACACAAACGAATACTGTCATACGATCCTTTAGAACAAACAGAACCAAACAAGTAAAGCCAACTGAAATAGAATAAAATAAATAAATTAAAGTAGAACCTCAAGCACTGAAGTAATTTTCTACTTCAGTTTTGTTTATAAAATTTGTTGTTTGTTCATGGTTTTTGTCTTCGTATATTGAACAAGTGCTGTATACACAGTACGCTCTCTAGCTTCTCCAGTTTTATTATTGGCAGAGAATGAAAACAAACTGGAACTTAAAAAATAATATGAAAGGAAAAGCTTAAAATTTTATTTATATCCATATCTATGTATGTGTATTAGAATGAATTTTTATTTAAAATTAAATTGATAGAAGTAAAGCATTCATAACTGGGCTGAAGAAATTTGAATTTTCATATTATACTAAGCATTTTCTGTTGAAACTTTTGTTTTTAGTATTAATATACTAAGTTCTAATTTTCAAGCTTCTCCTTATGGTAAAACCAAACGAGTAAAATGGTCAGAGAACGAAAAGGAAGCAGTTCACTTAGTTTTCGGAAATTTGAAAGATTTGAAGAAACTTCCAATAGTGCTTTAAAAAACAGAACACCACAGCAAATCAAAACTTGGATCGATAATCCAAGACGATATAAATAATATGGTAAGGTATAAAAGGCGCGGTATCTTTAAAAAAATATAACCTTTTAATTTTTCTTCTGTTTAACATAATTTTTTTGTGAAGCATTAAATACAATATTTTCTTTTATGTAAATAATACAATTTCTTTTTTGTAAATAATAAAATTTCCTTTTTATAAATAATAGAATTTCTCTTTCTAAAGCCTTACACACTGTACTTTTTAAGCCTGTCGAGATCCAGCCTCGAAAGCATCAGATAGACACCATTTCACAATTAGAAATTGCTTGATTCCACACTATCTGAATTAACCGTTATCATGAACCCGTTTAATTACTATTGTAAGTTAATGCTATTGTAAAATATTGTTTTTTATTAAACGCACAAATACTCAATAAATTCTTTTTTAATGGATATCATTACAGCAGTTTTTCACAAAACTTGTCATTTTTTTCCACATCATCATCATCGCAATTATATGATGGTAGTGCCATCCAAGCTATTCGAATATTCAAACCAATTTTCAATAAGCACTTATACTGGTTTAATCTACATATGTATGTGTGTTAGATGTATGTATGAGTACAATATTTTTAAACAGAATTTAATTATTTTTTTTTTCTTTAAAACTAGTCATAAAAATAAGAGTACAAATTTTTATAAAAATGTTTTCTAATTGTGTAATTAAATGAAAAATAATTTTATTTTTAAACCAGTTTTAAATTTTAGAAAGTAAAATAGGTGAGTATAAAATAGTAATATCACAGCTATATACAACGAAAAGAATGCTATTATGCATCTGCTATCGGAAATGTTCCACCATGTTCTAGGTCCGTATGAGAGCATCTCGGCTTTAACATGTTTTTTCTATAATCACAGCCAAACTTACACTTAATGTTAAACATAATAAATATGCTTTAGGTTTTTTAATTGGTTCATGATTTTAGTTGATAAAGAATTGCAAGAAGTATTAAACATGTCATTAGCAAATTTGTGCTAACTATGTCATGTGTAAAAATTAAAGAAAATAAAAACAAGCAGGAAAATATTTGTTAAGAATTTTAATAAAATATTGTGTGCAAAAAAAGCATTTATCTATTTTAGGTTTTATAAACATAGCCATTAATATGGTTGTTAAAAATTAAAAAGGTTCGTATAAAAATAATTTGAAAATTATTTGCAGTAAACAATAATTTTTGCAACTATATCAGACTTGAAAACTGTTATAACTTGATTAACCCTACAGTTACACCATCAAATTTATTTTCTATTCTGTATCAAGTTTTTTACACATACTGCTTGTCAAAATTTAAAAAAAATTGAAAGCTGTGACGTAGGCTGCACGCAATTTCAAAGCAATTTTATTTTCAAGATGCCGGCGTCAAAGAAACAGCTAAAAATAATAAATTTGATTTCTAATAAATCAGCACAAATTTAATTTATTTTCTAATAAACTATGGCAGAATTTTTAAACTCTAAAATGAATAATTTGTTCATTAAAATAGCTATGAACTGTTTTCTTGCCTATAAATTTCAACACAGAGTTGGAAAGCAAGTTCGTATCTAGTTTTAAAAGTATCAATGTATTAGTAAAAAAGTGAGAGTGTATTAAAACTTGAAAGGCAAAACTTGGCCGTGTAACCCCCAAGTAAGCGAAAAGCGGCATTTTATATTGTTTTGAAAACTCATTTTTCCTAATCTGACACTATTAAATTGTTTAAAAACTGTAAAAATTTTGTCAAAGAAATATTTCGACACTAGATATAAGAAGCTTTTGAAAGATATATTTTTCAATTTTTCCGGAATTAAAGTTAAAAATAAAAAAGCAACAAATTTTTTTAAAATGATCACAAATGAAGTTTAAATTAGAAAATTGATCGGATATTTGTACATGTACGTTTAAACATGTTTTAAATTGAAAACATTTGTATAGAGGAATGTTTGATTCAATAAAAACAAAATCTGATTTTCTTAAAAAAAAATCTCAACGAAAAATAATTTTTCACACCTCCAATATGTGTTGACATTCTATGTTAAAAGTAAAATCAATTTTTAGCCTAACTTGTCAATTTATTAAATTGTTAAGTTCCCGTATCCAACACATTGTTAAATTAGTTCCTTGGTTGGTACCAAAAGTCACCAGTAATTTGTTTTATCTTTATCAAAAAGCAATAAAAAAAATCAGAATAATATGTATTTGTTAACGATTTTTTCCACTGAACATATTAAAAACTATGGATTTAAATTTAAAGACAAGTTCTTATTATTAAAATTAAAAAATTATTTTTAGTTTTTATATTCTCAAAAAAAAAAAAAAAAAAAAATCAAATAAATAATTTGCAATAAAAGCAGATAGCGAAGTTCGTATTTATGAAGGCACGTGAATAATTAAAAAATTACTATATTATAAAAATTTTTTGGAAATGTTTGCATGAAATTTTGATTATGATAAACTTCAAGCGGGAAGGCGAATTCAATACTATGTATTTTTTTGATTGTAAAATTTACTGAGAATGTCAAGTTTAAATTTGCTAAGATTGTTCAGCTAAGAAAAAATGTTGCATAAACGTTAAATACAAATTTTTATAATTGTTTGTAATTAAGATCAGAGATTATAATGGTTTTTCATTTTTAAATTCACAAAAATTTCTTGAAACTTCACTAAAGCACCCCATACACGTTTCAACTCAGTTGGCAACTGAGTCGGTTGTTGTCTAAATCAAAGCGTGTATGGCTTTGTCAGTTGATTAGTTTGGCAGCTATCGAGTTGGTTGAAGAAAAATGAAAATGTTTTGATTTTTTCAAGTTGACTAGCAAGTCTTTCAATTCGATTGTGTTGTGCGTGTTCGAGTCTCTTGATCAGGTCTCAAAATTTATATTTGTAGTGTTTTTGCAAAGAGAATGTTATATATTTTTAAAATGGTATATAATTTCATTGAATTTAATAGTTGAATGAAAATCTTTTACGAAGTGTGTGGGCAATAGTCAATTCAGTTGAAAGACTGAATTCACAGTTGAATTGAAACGTGTATGGGCCGCATAAACCATAAAAAAACTTCAGATTAATATGACGCGAAAATGTTTGCAAACAAAAGAAAGAAGATTTGACAGTCTCATTGGAAAAAACGCGGCAAGCTAAAACTAATCACCTGAGCTGTCAAGTTCGCCTAGTAATGAATTCGCATTGCTTAGCAGCTACTTTTTACAGCTCAAAGTTTGCATTCGCCTTTTGCATAAACAATATACGTTGTTCTTTTTATAATACTTTTGTAGCAAAGTGGTCACTGTTTCCATTGCATCATGAGTAAACAGTGTGACCAGATTTTAAAAAAGCACTATGGTAGATAATTATTGATAATAATACGCAAAATTATAAGCGATAAAATATAGATAATCTTATTTGTACCTTGATCATTTGTTTATATTCAAACATAGTTTTCTTTTAATTTCGTGTTTTTTCCATTTTAATAATACCGAAAATATAAAAAAAAACTATCAATGTTATTATTTGGTGGAAATAGGAGCATTATACAAATAAAAACTCTAGATTAATGTATTTGAATTCTACATTTCTTTTTACAGATACAAAAGAAAACCAGACTAGAGATGCATCAATGTTGCCAAAACAACAAGATAATGCAAAATTTTACTAATTCTACTCTATTTTGTATCAAACTATTGGCTAAAAAATATATTTACATATATTAAGTGAATCATAAAAATGTGTTTTTTTTAACCATAGAATTGTGTATGTGCGTGTATTTATTATGTATTCACATAATTTTGTGACCTTCAACACTAGTACCGTTGATTGTGACAATACAAGTAACAATTTTTCAATAATATGGGAGGGAGTGATAATATTATATAGTTGGGCATGACAGCAAATTTTTTTTCTTTTTTTACAATAACGGTGTCATAATACAATTATTGCAACTTCTACCAAATATATAATTATATACAGGGCTGTTCTGCAAATCACTTTTTGTGAAAGTGATTTGAAATCACAAAAAAGGTGTTCTGTACACAAAATATTGATTTTTGTGATTTTAAACCGGTAAGCTAACTTGCAATCAATTTGAAATCACATCTTAATTTTTCCACGTACTTTATTGTAAATTCCATTAATTATTATATTAATAAATACTCTTAATGTGTTTTTTCTTGATTATTTAAGTAAAATTATTTATTTCATACGAAATAATTCACTAAATTAAGCAAAAACTAGATACTCTTATTTTGTTGCAAGATTTGCTGTATTGTTTTGTGATTTGGTTTATTTTACTTTACTTTTTATATTTATTAGAAGAAAGTAACCTTATTTTTCAAATAATACCGCAAACAAAAAAAATTCAACCAGAAAGTAAAAATTCCAGTAAATTGAAGCGAAAAACAGCAGTTCTTTGTGCTTCAGAAGAGTATAAATCACATCGAAAATCACAAAAAGTTGTAATTTGCAGAACAGGCGCAAATCACATTTGTGCTTTTGGAACGACATGTGCTTTGAAATCACGTGATTTTTAGAACAAGCTTGAAAATATAGGTTTGGTTCTTGGTTGCACCAAGTAGTTTTCAGATTGAAATCATATTATGTGATTGTGCTCAACAATAGTATTTTGCCCTTAAAATATTATCACATCAACTAAGTATATTTTCCTTCTACGTATAGTATTTCATTAATGCTTGTACAGCATTGTCGAATCAAATGCTTTCTATATACTTAGGCCGGTACGAATGTATTATACAAATAAATTTTACTTTCGTGAAATTAAGTCCTTAGAAAATTCACTTTCTAATATAAGAGTTTGATAAATATTTCTTATTTTTGCAGCAAAAGATCGTTTTATGTTATATAAAAAATTTAACAATATTTATTTTCAATATTTCGATAACAATTTGTTATCATCGTCAGGAAAATTAATATGTTAATGATGATAACAAATTGTTATCGAAATATTGCAAATAAATATTGTTAAATTTTTTATATAACATAAAACGATCTTTTGCTGCAAAAATAAGAAATATTTACCAAAACAAGATCAAATAATTAGATATTAAATAAGAGTTTGATCTGAAAAGCTATAATATACTGTATGCAATTATTTAAAGATTTAACCGTGAGTTTTATATGTACATGAACATATCGTTGGTTTTATGTAGAAGGGCCCTAACTCGCATTTATGAATCCAGTCAGAGTGTAGCTTTGATAGTGAACGGACGTATTTGTTTTTGATCGGAGTGTTACAAAAAAAATAATAATAATAATAATAATAATAATAATAATAATAATAATAATAATAATAATAATAATAATAACGGTATAAGTAGAAAACCGCAATAAGTGAAGAGTGAATCAATACAAAATAAAAACTTTGTGACAATTATTTTTATATACTTTTAAAGCAACAGAAATATAAATAAAAAAAAAATTTGCATGAGTGTACACAGTAGGTGCAATTCTGAAAGAGTGCTTAGCTCCACTAAAAAAAGCTCTGGATTTCTGAAGAGGAATCATTGAAAAAATCATTGGACAATCTCCTGTCTCTAAGAGATAAAAAACGCACGCGTTCGTGCTCGCCAAGCATTGTTGTTACAACAGACGACAAACCATCTTCCAGTCTAGCTATTGTTGATAAACCGAAAACGCAAGTGGGTATGGACAGGTATATAACCGTGGTTAAACGTCAGCGAAGCCCTAAATCCGCGCAAATATCATCGCAACCAAAAATGTCTAAGGACGATATTACCTCTGCGACAACGGATAATAATAGGTTTGCTATCCTTCAGACTGACGAACCAACTACATAAAAAAAAAACATTTAAACCGCCACCAATATACTTGAGAGAACCTACATCTAATGAGCTGGTAAAAGCACTTATTACGGCAATTGGTAAAGACAACTTCAACGAATACTAAGGTTTCATTTAAAATTGAGAATGATAAAATCGAACGTTTTCTCAAACGACAAACGTTAGATACTGATTTGACTTCTAATTGAAAAATATAGTATTGTCAACAAAAAGGGAAATTATTTTAACATTTTTAATTCATTTATTCTCAACTTGATTTCAAATGTGAATTGAGATCTGGAATACAAATAAAAAATAATTTTTATTTTACAAATTCATATGTCTTTTGGTTTATTTGCAATTTGAAATTTCTATCAGTATTATTTATTTTATTATTATTATTTGTCTTAGTCTTAAAATTCTCGAAAATACGAAGATGTAGTTGGCTTCTTTTAGATCTAATTCGCGCTCAAATCTGACGTTCTCATTATATATAATTATTTCACTTTTTCTGTTTTTCTTCATGCGTTTCTTTATTGAAACTAATTTTTGCTCGCATCTAATTGCATATTGCTCATAAAAAATCACATATATTACTCTTTTCTCGAATTCTTAAAAGTTTTATTGTAAATGAGTACAAAATGCTGATATTTTTTTCAGTAATTGCTGACACATTTGGATATAAAGTTGAATGTTTGAAAATTTCTTTCAAAAATTTCCAAAGTCTAGTAATGATTAGGGTAGCTCCTATGAAATGCTGATTTAAAGACAGCTGGAAAACATAGAAAACAAGCTGTTTATAATTTATTGATTGGTATCAATGTAGTAGTTAATATAGTCACAACAAATCGAGCGCCTGCAAAAGCTTCAAAATAAAGCAATGCGATGAATTCTTAAATGTAATATCAATCAATTCACTTTATGCTACAATCATTCAAATGGCTAAATATAAAACAGAGGATTGCTCTTAACACATTAAATTTCATCCAAAAACTGAAACGAGGAGAAGCACCGCAATGTTTAATGGAGCAAATTTCATATGTGGGAGAAGTCCAACCTTATAACCTGAGGGATATTAACAATTTCAGGATCGAAAGAGTTAATTCATCAGCCATGCAAAGAAGTTTATTCTACAAGTGATTACAGCTGTACAATGTATAAACCAATTTAGAAATCTTATATCAAATTTTGTTAAGTGAAATATACAATAGATTTTTATTAATTCAAAAATTTATTTGTTTGTAAAAAGTATTTTTAATGCTAATAAAGAAATTAACTAACTAACTAAATCAATGTAGAAGCTAATATAGTGAATAAAAAACTCATAAGATTCTTATTTAAATTCAAATTCTAAAAACAAATCATTTAAAAAATGAAGTGAACAAATAATAAGATTTTAAACAGTTTAAAAAAGTGCAAAGGAAACATAATAAAGAAGTTTTGAAACATATTTTAATTGCAATAATTGAATTGCCGTTGAAAAAAAATTATGTATATTAATTTTCTTTATATACACTTTTCTTCATTTTTTTCTTTTTGTTAAAAATGTTCTTGGCGGCCTCCGCGATTTTTATCCAAACTATATATTATATTCTTTTCGTATTGTAGTACAACAACTCTTAATGCTGACGCATATTAATTGCACCATGAATCTATTTGAGAATACCTTTCAAAGGTTTCCAAGTCTTCTGATGATTAGGGTG
The DNA here is from genome assembly GCA_914767995.1 of Thecocarcelia acutangulata. Classification (NCBI taxonomy): domain Eukaryota; kingdom Metazoa; phylum Arthropoda; class Insecta; order Diptera; family Tachinidae; genus Thecocarcelia; species Thecocarcelia acutangulata. The sequence continues at coordinate 54,394,094 of OU612096.1, read as the reverse complement.
ATTCCTATGAAATGTCGCCATAGGATATATAAAAAACAAGCTGTTTATAATTTTTTTATTGGTATAATCTGATAGCTTCACTTAATTTGAAAATAATAAAAACAGACTCAATGAGTTTAAATATAATTTTAAAAAATTACAATCATAAGAATGAGTCGTTTCAATACACATTTTGATTAAAATGGCATTTATAGTTCTTTTATTGAATTTTTGTTTAGTGTAGCGACTACGAAACAGCTAGTTGTCCCCCAACTAAAGATTTGATTATGATTTTTCTTCTCTTCTTCAATCAAAAGTTGTTGATCACAACAAATTTGTATTGTAAAAAATCCTTCTTACGAAAAAACTTAAGAAAGGAAAAAAACTTGAGCTAAAACCCGATGTACCTACAAATGTATCGGGTGGTTAAATTTCAAGGGCCGATGTTGATTTTGAATAAAACACAAACTATTTAGGAAATTATTGTAATTTTATTTTATTATTATATATTGGTATTACTCAATTATGTATGGAACAAAATATCGGCCAAATGGTCGCCGCGATCACGGCGGCACACCTCCATCCGATGGTCCAAATTTTCGATAGCCCTGAGGCATAATGGAGGTTCTATGCTGTTAATGTGTCGAATTATCTCATCCTTTAGCTGTTGAATTGTTGCTGGCTTATCGACGTACATCTTTTCTTTCAAATAACCCCAAAGAAAAAAGTACAACGGTGTCAAATCACATGATCTTGGCGGCCAATTGACATCGCCATTACGTGAGATAACACGGCCATTGAATTTGTTGCGCAAAAGAGCAATTGTTTCCTTAGCTATGTGGCAAGTGGCACCGTCCTGCTGAAACCACATATCGTCTGCATCCATATCTTCTAATTCGGGCCATAAAAAGTTTGTTATCATCTCACGATAGCGAACACCATTCACAGTAACTGCCTGACCGGCCTCATGTTGGAAAAAATACGGCCCGATGATGCCGCCAGCACATAAACCGCACCAAACAGTCACTCTTTGTGGGTGCATTGGTTTTTCGACAGTCACTCTTGGATTCTCATTCGCCCAAATGCGGCAATTCTGTTTATTGACGAATCCACTGAGGTGAAAATGTGCCTCATCACTGAAGATGATTTTCTTCGAAAATTGATCATCATTTTCATAATAAGTCTGGATAACTTTAACACGTTGTTGGATTGTGTATCTCTCCATGGTTCAAATTGAGTTAGTCGGAAATAGAGAAATGTCAAATAAAATTCGGAAAAAAAACTTGGCGTTTAGGTGTGGTTCACATTCAACATCGGCGCTTGAAATTTAACCACCCGATACAAACCAAAAATCTAATTTATAATTCTTTTTATTCGCATCTGGTTCTATCAGTCATTTTATAAAATAATAAAAATGTATCATGAGCATTGATTGAACCTTTCAAGTCAGCTTTAATAGAATTTACGAATAATTGTCAAAATTTTGACAACTATTCGTAAATTCTACCAACAAAATACATGTTGATGTTTGTTGGTGTTGTATTTATTGTAATTCTGCCACTACCTATATAAAGTTGTCTTGAACTTTTTTTTTTTTTAACAATTTTTAAATAATTATATATTACTCTAAATATAATCACATTCTATTTCGAACTTCGATTGGTGAACGGACATTCGTAAAATTTGTGCATGGTTTAACCCGGAGTGTATTGAATACCATCAGGTTAATTTTGAACTGCTTTATCTTCGCAGATAAAAACAATTGTCATTACACAAATTTTCCTTTGAACCATTCGTAAACAGTAAAAGCGTTACAAAATTTTTTATTATTTAATTCGTATAGAAAACCACTGCTTACAATTTCAACTGTGCTTCAAAGAAAAGTTTTGTGAAATATGGCGACCGGGCAACATTAGGAAGAATTTGTTAAAAGTTTTTATATTTTTTAAGACAAAACTTTATAGAAAATGTGTTGATATTGTTACTAAATGCATTGTTATCAACTGCGAGTAGAATTTGTAAGTTTTGTAGAAATAATTCGCATTAAAGTGTCAATGGGCAAATCGTAGTGTAGACATTTGAAGAATGAAAAAAAGAGCAGAAAATTAAGGAAAAGTAGTTAAAACAGCCAGAAGCAGAGGAATCAGGTCTTTTATATGTGTGTGTTGCTGCATCATATTCAAATTATTTTATATTTAAAAATTTAATTCTTATGTTAAACAGATAAAAACTAAAATCTGTTGTCCACTATGCGTTTTTGCAATCCATATTGCAATTTTCTGTGTGTGTAGGAACTTTTACTGCATTGAAGGTTTTCCGTGGGGCAGTGCAAATCGTGTAAAAATTTAGGTTGGCGTTCACTATTCCTTTCTTAAACTACGCCCTTGTTTGGATTTTTAAAAGTTTAGTTTAAAACTTGAAGCATTAACTTGTTCACATCAGATTGAAGCATTAATTTGTTCACATCAGCATTAACTTGTTCACATCATGTTCCACATTAATGTGGAACATGATGTGCGACGTGATGCCAACCATATCAGAGGACAGCATCGTCACAATTTAGTGGCGAAGATGCAAACTTTGAACAGCTGATGGTGTCAATGCTCGATGAACTCGACAAGTTAATGGACTTCACGAGATTGAAAAGAAAAGAGACAGCTTACAACGCCAAATAAATGTAAATTTGCCACAGGTAAGTCTCAGCAAATTGACCGTTGTATATACTTTTGTAAACTTATATACCTATGTATGAAAAAATTAATGTACAATTTATTTGGAAACCTTTTTTAAGGAGTTTGCTACACTGACCAAAGAGCTAACACAGGCCCTTATTAGAACGTGATGAAGAAATTGGGGAACTAAAAGAGCTAACACAGGCCCTTATTAGAACGTGATGAAGAAATTGGGGAACTAAAAGCGGAGCGAAATAACACAAGGGTAATCCTAGATATAACATAATTACTCTATTAAGTGTATTGAAACTATGCTTTTTTATATTAGCTCCTTCTAGAACATTTGGAGTGCTTAGTATCTCGGCATGAACGGTCCCTTCGTATGACTGTAGTTAAAGTGGTGTGTCTGGTGAGGTAGAAGCATCAGTGAAGCACGGAAAAATAAGTCCGTCAACTGCGAAAATAATTACCGAAAACTTCTGCCGCTCTGGAAAAAGAGAAAAGATCTTTTTATACTTATCAACTTAAAAGTGCTAAAAGCATTCAGGTTGTTAGACACGGATGAGGTTAAGACTGCACTGCTAGATAAAGGCTTTAAAATAAACAAGTAAGAGTGTAGTATATTCGGCTGGGCCGAATCTAAAATACCCTTCACGATAGTCACGAATATGTATAGTATATTAAAAATGTGACCTAAATATGCTCGGTTATATATGAACCGATATCAGATTTTTCTATTTTCTGTATTTTAGTAACCTTCTTTTATAACGGGAATTGCTTTCCAGCAAAAAAAAAAAAAAAAAAAATTTTTTAATGGAAAAATCGGTTCAGGCTATATCTCGGTTATATATGGACCGATATCGAAAATTTTAATTTTCCATATTTATATAACCTTATATCATTACCAGAACTGCTTTTGAGCACAACAAATTGTTTGAGTTCGCTTACGCGATATTTTCATGAAAAACCCGATTTAGGCTATATCTAGGGTATATATGGACCGATATCAGAAATTTTAATTTTCTCTATTTTCGTAACCTTCTTTTATAACAAGAACTGCTTTTCAGTAAAAAAAAAAATGTTATTGGAAAAATCGGTTCAGGCTATATCTCGAGTATATATGGACCGATATCGGATTTTTTCTTTTTCCATATTTATATAACCTTATTTCATTACCAGAACTGCTTTTGAGCACAAAAAAGTTGTTTACTCGGCATTTTCATCAAAAAACCTGTTAAGCTATATATCGGGTATATATGAACCGATATCGGAAATTTTAATTTTCCATATTTATATAACCTTATTTTATTACCAGATCTGCTTTAAGGTGAAAAAAGTTGTTTAAGTTCGCTTACGCGGCATTTTCATGAAAACCACGGTTTAGGCTATATCTCTGGTATATATGGACCGATATCAGAAATTTTCATTTTCCATATTTATATAACCTCATCTTATTACCAGAACTGTTTTAAGCAAAAAAAAATGTTTAAGTTCGCTTACGCGACATTTTCATGAAAAACCCGGTTTGCGCTATATCTCGGGTATATATGGACCGATATCGGAAATTTTCATTTTTCATACCTATATAACCTTATTTCATTACCAGAACTGCTTTAAGGTGAAAAAAGTTGTTTAAGTTCGCTTACGCGACATTTTCATGAAAAACCCGGTTTGGGCTATATCTCGGGTATATATGGACCGATATCGGAAATTTTCATTTTCCATATTTATATAACCTTATTTAATTACCAGAACTGCTTTAAGGCGAAAAAATTGTTTAAGTTCGCTTACGCGGCATTTTCATGAAAACCCCGGTTTAGGCTATATCTCGGGTATATATGGACCGATATCGGAAATTTTTATCTTCCATATTTATATAAACTGATCTTATTACCAGAACTGTTTTTAATCAAAAAAAAGTTGTTAAAGTTCGCTTACGCGACATTTTCATGAAAAACCCGGTTTGGGCTATATCTCGGGTATATATAGACCGATATCGAAAATTTTCATTTTCCATACTTATACAACCTTATTTTATTACCAAAACTACTTTTAAGCAAAAAAAGTTGTTTAAGTTCGCTTACGCGGCAATTTCATGAAAACCCCGTTCCAGGCTATATCTGCGGTATATATGAACCGATATCGGAAATTTTCATTTTTCATATTTATATAACCTTATTTTGTTACCAGAACTGCTTTTAAGCAAAAAAAGTTGTTTAATTTCGCTGACGCGGCATTTTCATGAAAAATCCGTTCTAGGCAATATCTCGGGTATATATGGACCGATATCGGAAATTTTCATTTTTCATATATATGTAACCTAATTTCATTACCAGAACTGCTTTTGAGCACAAAAAAGTTGTTTAAGTTCGCTTACGCGGCATTTTCATGAAAAACCTGGTTTGGGCTATATCTCGGGTATATATGGACCGATATCGAAAATTTTCATTTTTCATATTTATATGACCCTATTTCATTACCAGAACTGCTTTTGAGCACAAAAAAGTTGTTTAAGTTCGCTTACGCGACATTTTCATGAAAACCCCTATTTGGGCTATATCTCGGGTATATATGGACCGATATCGAAAATTTTCATTTTTCATATTTATATGACCCTATTTCATTACCAGAACTGCTTTTGAGCACAAAAAAGTTGTTTAAGTTCGCTTACGCGACATTTTCATGAAAAACCCGGTCTAGGCTATATCTCGGGTATATATGGACCGATATCGGAAATTTTCATTTTCCATATTTATGTAACCTAATTTCATTACCAGAACTGCTTTTGAGCACAAAAAAATTGTTTAAGTTCGCTTACGCGGCATTTTCATGAAAACCCCGGTCTAGGCTATATCTCGGGTATATATGGACCGATATCGAAAATGTTCATTTTTCATATTTATATGACCCTATTTTATTACCAGAACTGCTTTTGAGCACAAAAAAGTTGTTTAAGTTCACTTACGCGACATTTTTATGAAAAACCCGGATTGGGCTATATCTCGGGTATATATGGACCGATATCGGAAATTTTAATTTTCCATATTTATGTAACCTAATTTTATTACCAGAACTGCTTTTGAGCAAAAAAAAGTTATTTAGCTTCGCCTATGCGACATTTTCATTAAAAATCCGATTTGGGTATATATGGACCGATATCTGAAAAAAAAATTTTCGCCTTTTAGTCACCATGCTTAATAAGTGTGTGAAGTTTGAAGCAAAACGAACAACTTTTGTTTTCAAAAATTTTCATACAAAACTGCAAAAAAAAATGGCTTTTTTCGGAATTTTGAATATATCTCAGCTATACGTGGATCGATATTACTGAATTTCAATAGCCAACCCATGAATCGATGGGGTAAAAGAATGGTGAAAGAAAAAAGTTTCTAAGTCTAATGGTTTTCTCAGAAACGGTATTTCAACAGCGGACAGACGGACAGACAGACATCGCTTAATCGACTTTTCCATTAATTCTGATTCAGAATATATATACTTTATAGGGTCGCAAAAAAAAACTGTAGAAATTACAAACGGAATCACAAACTTATATATACCCTTTACATTTTTGTGAAGGGTATAAAAATGTGGTAAATATGCGGAACCGTGAAAAGATTCCTCAACCCATGTTTAGGGTTGAACTGGTACCAGGGGATGTTATTCTCAAAAAGAATGAAACTCACCCAATTTATAACCTTAAATTCCTTCTTCATCGCAGGGTTACCGTTGAGGAGCCGCCCAAGCGTTTAAGGCCCGTTCAATGCCTAAACTGCCAGGAATTTGGCCATACTAAGGCCTATTGTAAACTGCCCTCAGTTTGTGTAGTGTGTGGAGAACTGCACGGCACATTACAGTACAAAAAGTCAAAAACTGACTCAAGTGTTAAAAAATGCAGTAACTGTGGAGGCAACCATACTGCAAATTACAGGGGCTGCCCTGGCTATACCCACTTTAAGCAGTCAGTGACAAATACGCCATCAATTACCTTTAAGCAACCCCAGCAGTCAAACATCATTTCTGCAAACAATTTTCCCCAGGTAGACCAGTCAACCAGCACATAATCTTGCAAAACCCCAAACAAGTTTCATCTGCTAGTGTAGTTAAAACCGATACACAAAACTTGAATCAGGAGCCTGAGCCCCAAAATTTCGATCAAAATTGTACCAATCTTGAGGCAAGTCTGCAGGCTATTGGTCAATCCAGAAACACATTTACGGTTTCTATGACCAACATGATGCAGGAAATGCTGAAAATGCAATCCTCTATTTTGCAGGCAATTTTAAAAAATGAATTGGTTAAAAATATGTTTTTGGAACGCAAACGGCATCCGCCGACACAAAAATGAACTTGAGCACTTCCTTATGGAAAAGCAAACCGATATAATGATGATTGCTGAAACTCATTTGACAAGCAATAGTTATTTCAAAATTAATTGCTACACACTGTATGACACTAAAGATCCTCGTGGAAGGTCTTGTGGAGGCTCAGCAATTCTAATAAAAAATAGAATTAAGCACTATTTTCTGCACGAGACATGTGAGGAGTATCTCCAAGCAACTAATATATGCATTGAATCTTTGCATGAAAAAATCGTTATTTATTCGATCTACTCACCGCCACGATTTTCAATAACAGAAAATCAGTATTCACAATTTTTCAAGTCACTTGGTTCTCGATTTTTAGTGGCTGGTGACTATAACGCTAAGCACACTTTTTGGGGATCACGTTTAATTTCCCCAAAAGGCCGTGTGGTTTTCGACACAGTTTCCAAACTGGGCCTAGATGTGATTTCAAGCGGACATCCCACTTATTGGCCCTCAGACCGACGAAAGATTCCAGATGTTATAGATTTTGGAGTTGCAAAAAATTTTCCTTTAGAATGGAAGAAAGTAGAGCCTTCATTAGATTTGTCTTCGGACCACTCACCCACTATAATATCCGTTTCGTTCCCCCAGGAGGTTGCCTCCCCGTTTAGTGACTTGGCGTTCGCCATCACTAGAGTTAATTGGCTAAAATATAAGAAATATTTGAGTACTCATTGTACAGAAAATATTTCCTTGAGAACCCCTGAGGATGTTGATATATCAATTAAAGATTTTTCTGAAGACCTTAAACTGGCCGTGCAACATAAATAAATTTCTATTGTTCTTATAAAAATAAGAACAATAGAAATTATTCGTCTGAAATTGGGCAACTTTTGTCAGAAAAAAGAAGAGTTAGAAGAGAGTGGCCAACTCGCAAGGTTTCCCCAGCTTAAAACTAGGCTACGGGAATGCGTAACTCGACTAAGAAATCTGCTTGAAATCCACAGAGTGGCTTCTCTTAAAACAGATTTGGAAAGCCTTGATGGTACTTCTCAATCTGATTATATCTTGTGGAAAGCGACAAAAGGTTTAAAAATACCCGTAATAGGTAAGCCACCTTTGCGAACTTCAGCTGGCGATTGGGCAAGAAGCGATTCTGAAAAAGGGATGGTGTATGTTAATCATTTGAAAAAAGTTTTTATTGCAAATGACACAGTGTGTAATAAATAAGTGAGGATCGTCATGCAATAAGTATGGGTTGCCTAAGTTCCTATAGCCCTCATTTATTTTATACAGCTGGAAGGGTAACAGCTTATTAAAAGGCGTTCAAAAGAACTGCCAAAAGGTTTGGTGAGATTATCACTTCAAACAAAATAAGACACAAGTGCCAAGTTTTGAATATTCATAATACACCTAAGTCTGTTTTTACACGGTAGATTGGTTCCAGAAGAAGCCGTGTAAAAAAAAACGTGTAAAAAAGACATTGATCTTATACAAAAATTGGTGATTTGTTCCTAATCTCTAAAACCTATTAAAATTAGTGAAAAACAAGAATTTTTAAGAACAAGAATTCATGTTTATTTTATTAAATCAAATATATAATGCTTATTTTCACAAGCATAGTAATTAATGATAAAAGAGCAGTTGAGCCTTCTCCATTTCGAAGGCGATCTAAAATTTTAATCTTGGTTTCCAAAGAAATTGCCTTCCGTTTTAGTTTTATATCTGACATTTCCTTTTAGGGATACATAAAATATTTAACAAAATTAAAAAACATAAATAACTGAATAAATACAAAATATTTTTTGGCTTACCTTTTATCTTAATGCGTTAAAATTAAATTTAATGGAAAATCAAATTTGCCTGCAAAAAATTTCTTTACCAAACACGTCTTATTGCATTGACAGTTCACAAAATATTAACACGTTTCAATTGCTCTGACCAGTAAATTTTATTGTATGCACATAAAGGGAATTCCCCTAAATTAGTGCAATTCACATTTGCTTTGACCAGTAAAAATTGTTTGTACGCGCTAAAGGGGAATTCACTTAAATCTTTAAGCTAGTGTTCGCAAACTATCGATACTATCGATGGTTTCAGACTTTTTTCTTTCATAAATACTTTTTTGTGATATGAACATACTTCGCAAAAATTAAATTTGACAAAAAAAATTTAAGTACATAAAATTTCAAATCGTGCTAAATGGAATAAAATCGTGTAAAAAAATTAAAAATATTCAATTTTCAAACCGTGTTATATCAAAACCGTGTACAAAAAGACCGTGTAAAAACAGACTTAGGTGTAATCTCATTTATTAATAATTTGTTCTGTCTTATATACTACTTATGAAAATCTATTGGGTTATCTAGTATTGAGTGATTTCTAAATCACTCAATACATATCTACATATTTACAAAAAGAAATTAAAGTTATAGTTAAGCAAATGAATATTTAAGTAAGAATTATATTTCAATTAGTTATATTGTAACCTAATACAATAATGCAATGTATTCATTTGTAACATGATACACTTCAATAAATGCTACATGATTGAAGTTTGATTATGTTGAACCTTTACTGCAAAGAAACAATTAAATTATTAATGTAATTATTCTATTTGTAATGTTTGTTTTCCTGTTATTTTAATTGTGTTTATTACTAAGATTTTGTTTGTTTATTATTATTAGTGACTTGTAAAAAATCAAACAATATAAAATCTCGTTATTAGTTTTTTCTATGTGTAACCAAAATATATTAAAATAGAACTTTTCCGGCTCATTAGTTTTTGGACGTAAATGATTTATTGGAGTTAATATTTATTTATTGATTTTAATATTAATTTTCAGAAAAAAAATAATACTAAATATTTATTTACATGACTACTGTATGAACTAATAACCGTTTCTAATGCAACGCCGTGACCCAGATTTCAATTGTACATGATGGCGTTGCCAGTCACAACTAGAGAAATTGAATAAAATAGTGTTTAGCTAATAAGCTGTTCATGAGTACGCTTTTGAGAAATCCTTTTTTATTTTGCTGAAAATATTATTCTAACCAAAAGATTTTTAAAATGCAGATTAGCGTTTTTTTATGAATACGGCTTTAAGAGGTTATTTCTTCTATATTTTTGCCACGAACCTGTTAAAAAAAAAACTGGTCAAAAATCTAAACTAATTTACTTATTACAGGGTGTCTGCCGGAAAGATATATTACTCACTGTAATTATATTGTAATCCTGCCTGTATGCGATGTTGCACCGTCTTGTTGATACCACATGTTAATCAAACCCAAAGGATGCAGCTGTGCCGTTTAAAAGTTTTCAATCATATCACGATATCGCTCCCCATTCACATATAGTGATACACCATTTTCATTTTCAAAAAAGTAAGGTCCAATAATTCCTCCTGATCAAATTGGACACCAGACTATCACATTTAATGGATGCAATGGCAACTGATGAATAATTTGAGGGGTTTCCATTGCCCAGATTCGACTATTCTGAATGAAAATGTGCCTGGTCGCTCCGTATGATTTTTTCATGAAAATTGGGGTAGTCATGGGGCGAGCTGTAACATCTTATTGGCATATATACCGTTGCGTAAATCGTCTTGAGAAAGAAATCGAAATAAATGCAAATCTTTCTGCAAAATTGTGGCCAAAGTTGTTCTTTGAAGATAAAACTCCTGAGTACGGCGTCGAACTGAGTTCGTGGTTTGTCTTGAACACTTTCTTGAGCAGCCGATCTTACAATATATTGAAATCACTCACTACACGATAATTAACGCGTTTTGTTGGCACGTTGTTTCTCCTAAAAATTTCACGCAACTTTCTCATCTTCACAGTAATCGATTCGATTCATTGTATGACTTCGATAGGGAGCGGACGTGTTAGTTTTTGATCAGAAAGTAATAAAATAAAACCATAATAAGTAAAAAGAGAAATATTTTGTGACATTTCTTTTTAATTCATCTTTAAATTGTAAATAAAAAACCCAGCATGGAAATACGAGTATTAAAGAAACTTAAATTCAGGTAATTCAATAAAATGATTACCCCAAATTGACGGGCGACTTGGGGGAAGAAAACAGAGCTTTTTTCACCTATCAGCTTAAAAGTGCGAAAGGCCTTCAAGTTATTATTAAAGGCATTGATTCTGGCGTAGATCCTGATGATTAAAACTGGTTTGGAAGAGAAAGGGTTTCAAATTAAGAGTGGTTATAACATCAGAAACCGAGAAAAAATACCGCAGCCCTTGTTTAGGGTGGAATTAGAAGCAGGAGGTGTCACCTTAAAGAAGAATGAGGGTCATCCAATATATAATATTAAATACATTCTACACCGGAAAGTTACTGTAGAGGAGCCTCATAAGCGCTCAGGACCCGTTCAGTGCATGAACTCCAGGAGTATGGCCACACTAAGATATATTGCAAATTGCCCACTGCCTGTGTTGTGTGTGGTGATCTCCATGGCACATCACAGTGCACCAAATCAAAAACTGACACAAATGTAAAAAAATGTAGTAATTGTGGAGGCAATCATACTACTAATTACAGGGGTTGCCCCGTTTATACCCACTTCAAACACTCAATGCTAAATAAATCATCAGCTCCTCCCAAACCGTCCTAGCAATCTCAATTCATTTCGAGGAACGATTTTCCTCAAGCAGGTCATTCAACAATCCAAATAAATGTTCCAAGCTCAAACCAAGTTTCTTATGCCAATGTGGTTAAGACTAATATACCAAACGCGAATCAGAAGTCCAAGTCTCAACAGCCCGACCCATAATTTTGCAACCTTGAAGCCACATTGCAGACTTTGGTTCAATCAATAAACACTTTTACGGCTTCTATGACCACCATGATGCAGGAAATGCTAAAAATGTAATCAACTATTTTACAGGCTATTTTAAAAAAATGATTTATTTAAAAATATGTTTCTGGAACGCAAACGGCATACGCCAACATAAAAATGAAATTGAACACTTCTTGAGGCAAATCGACGTTATGTTGCTTGCTCACCTGATGTCAAGAAGTTACTTCAGGATAAATGGCTATATACTATATGACACTAAAGATCCACGTGGAAGATCTTGTGGAGGTTCGGCTATTCTAATTAAAAATAGAATTAAACATTAATGAAACATGTGAAGAATATTTTAAAGCAACAAATATTTGTATTAAACACATTCGCAGTAAATTGGTAATTTCATCGATTTATTCCCCGCCACGGCTTTCACTTACAGAAAACTAATACTCAAATTTTTTTACTTCACTTGGATTCCGATTTATAACTGCTGGTGACTATAATGCTAAACACACCTTTTGGGGATAAATCTCCCCGAAAGGTCGTGTGCTTTTTAGGTTTAAATGTAATCTCCAGCGGGTGTCCCACCTATTGGCTATCTGACCAGCGAAAGATCCCAGATGTTATTGATTTTGGAATCGTAAAAAACGTCCCCTTAGATTGGATGCATGTGGAGCCTTCATTAGATTTGTCCTCCGACCACTCACCTACTATTGTCTCTATATGTTTCCCCCAGGAGATTGGATCCCCATTTAACGATAAAGGTGTATTCTCGTCTAGAGTGAATTGGCTAAAATATAAAAAAATATTTAAGTACTCATTGTACGGAAAATATATCTCTGAGAACTCCAGAGGATATTTATGAGTAAATTAATGATTTTTCCCAAAATATTATAAAAGCCGTGCAACATGCTACCACTACAAATTTTAGAAATATGAATAGCAGAACTTGTTCTTCTGAAATCGAACACCTTGTCTCAGAAAAAAGAAGAATCAGAAGAGGATGGCAACTTCGCAGGTCTCCGCAGCTTAAAGCTAGGCTTCGAGAATGCATAAGTCAACTAAGAAATTTGCTTGCAGTCCTGATATGCCGCCATATGCCGTAAGACCTCCTGTATCTTTTAGACTTCGTTTTCAAGATATAGAGAGTGTTTTTAGTAACTTAAACCCCAGAAAAGCTCCAGGTATTGATAAAATTACCAACGAAATGCTTGTGCAGTTACCCAGAAAAGCTAAAAAAATTGTGCTTTTTATTTTTAATGCTATTTTACGTCTCGAGTATATTCCCACAGGGTGGAAGGTGTCTGTCATTATTATGACACCCAAACCAGGAAGGGATCCTACAAAAGTTGAGTCATATAGGCCGATAACTCTATTGGCAACAATTTCAAAACTATTCGAGAAATTGCTAATGACGAAGTTGACCCCAATCTTGAATGAAGTAGGATGTATTCCTAACCATCAATTCGGTTTTAGGGCTAAGCATAGCACCATAGAACAGACACACAGGCTGGTGAATGTTATCAGAAATGCGTTCGAAGATAAAAAATTGCTCAGCTCTATTTATTGACGTTTCCAAAGCTTTTGACAAAGTGTGGCACAAAGGCTTAACTCATAAAATAAAATTAAACTTGCCTGCAAACACGCACAAGCTGTTAGAGAGCTACTTATATGACCGGAAATTCGTCGCTAAGGATGGTGATTTCAAAAGCTCGTCTCAGCCAATCGAAGCTAGAGTTCCCCAGGGTAGCATATTGGGTCCAACTTTGTATCTGATTTATGCTTCATACATGCCAACGAGCTGTAAAATTCACACTTCAACTTGTGCAGATGATACAGCATTCATCAGTGTCCATGAAGACTATAAATTAGCATCACAAAAATTGCAAGAACATATTCTTATATTGGAGAAATGGCTGAAACTGTGGAAAATCAAAGTAAATGAACAAAAATGTGCCCATGTTACATTCACACTACGTAGAAAAACCTGTTCGGCTATTAAAATCAACAACTACATTGTTCCGCAGCACAGTGAAGTCAAATACCTTGGTATTCATCTCGACCGTAGGCTTACGTGGAAGTCTCACATTGACGCTAAAGTCACCCAGATGAAATTAAAAGGGAGTAGTGTTGTGTCTCGTTCCGTACACACGTGTTTTTCATTGTCGTCCGTGTTTTCCATACCTACACATACGTTTATTATTAATTTGTAAAAAGCGTAATTTTACCGTAATAGGTAGAGTTTTGCATCATGTGTGCACGTGTTTTTTTGTTATATTATTTTTTTACTGTCATTTGTTTTTTTTTTTATTTGTTATTATTAAATTCTGTTTTACGTTCCTCCTATGTTTTTGATTATCCTACGGTGTTGAATTAATTTTTGTTGTTATGAGCAGTGTCGAAGGTATGTACACTGGGCACTGATCAGTTTTAACTAATTTGATTTCAATACTTTAAATGCTGTGATAATGTTTGTTTTGGTCGTTCCGTATGTTAAGTTAACAAACTTAACTCCCCCTTTCCTCTTTCTCATACTCTATTTTTCTAGTTCCAGTACAATGCTCTGCATATTTAGGGGCTATCCCCTGAGTACTGGTCCAAGATAAAAAAAAGCGGTGCAACTAAATTGGCTCATCGGCAGAAATTCTATCTTGAAGTTAGATTACAAACTTTTGTTGTATAACGCAATCCTAAAGCCAATATGGAGCTATGGAATTAAATTGTGGGGTAGCGCCTCTGTATCTAACATTGAGAAAATTCAAAAGCGCCAGAATAAAATTCTCCGTACAATTACTGCAGCTCCATGGTATGTTAAAAACTCTCGAAATCACAAAGATCTAGGTGTACCCTTAGTGAAAGATGAATATTCAGAACACGCGATAAGGTACATTAATAGACTTGAGTCTAACCCGAATCCTTTCGCACATAGCACCCTTAACTTTGGTGGCCACACTCGACTGAGAAGGGTGGAGACCCTTGCAACCATCAGAGCTTTGGAAAGGTGATTTACCAACAAAATACATGCAAGAAGCTACCTTTCGTCTAGCATTGGCTGGACCTAAGTAAATAAAATTTTTCAATATTAATTAAATAATTTTTAGTTTTAAGATTTGCATACTTATTGTTAGTTCTTAAGCTTATAGTACATGGCATATAAAAACCCCACGCGCATGTGGCTCTGGCGTAAATTTGACTTCACAATAAATATAAATTGACCACATATCGCGTACTTGCAGTTTTTGTGACGCTCACATGCAATACAAATTTGTATGTGTTTCATATGTACCTTTGTGTACACATGAATGCATTTGTATTTTTGACATGCTGTGTACTACGTTCACACATTCGAGTTTTGCCATATGCAATATTTTTACATACGCATGTGGCTGTCACAAATATGTAGGAGAAAGAATTTTCGATGTTACATTTTTCCAAGGTGCATTAACGTATACACGGTGGCAGCACTAGAGCAAAATTACAACAATACAACAAAAACAGACATCTGGTAAGCTATGTTTATCAAAAATATATGTAACTATTTTCACAATTATAAACTATGAATGTACCTTTTCATAATTATACATTATATTTATTTTAATTATTTTTATGTTCACAAAATAATTTGTATATGTTTAATTCAGAATAAAACACAAAATTCACTTTCAAAAATGTAAACAATACATTTGACGTAAATAGCTTACTATATTGCCAGTAGCAAAAAATTGTCACCTGCCGTAGTGCTGCCACCGTGTATACTTTAATGCACCTTGCATTTTTCAAGAGCATGTGGCCATTGGCAGCGTTGCCAGTATCTTGTTTCTCCTATCAAATGTGATACGAATTTTATGAACGGTAAAAGCAACGTGTAATGTAATAATAATTAGCATTAATTTATAATATATAGTTCCATAAGTTTGTGTTCAAAAGTCATGGTAATAAAATAATCAAAAACAAACACGTTTCACTTTGTTAAAATAATTTTCTTTATCGAATTAAAAATATTTTTAATTTATTGAAATTTTTATAATTTTTTAAACAAAATTTTTGTCTTCTTGTACATTTGTAAATCGGATTTTAGTTCAAGTTTTTCCTTTTTAAAGTTTTCTTAAGAAGGATTTTTTACAATACAAATTCGCTGTGATCAGTCATTTTTGATTGAAGACAAAAAAAAAAAAAAAAAATAGTGATGAAATCTTTAGCCGTGAGAAAACTAGCTCTTTTGTAGTTGCTACACTACTCATTAGCACCCATTTGGATTTGAACTCGGATCATGAACTGCTGCCTTAACCACTCAGCCACCGAGCCATTGAATTATGCTCGGTCTATATTCATCTCATATGGAATCACATCACGCATTATGTACAAAAAACCAATAATCTAATATAAAAATATTTTTGTTTACGATCCATCGCATACAGAAACTACTACATAGTTCTATTATGAAATTAGCAATGATTTTATTCCCTGATGTGTATGTTAATAAGAAAACTACAAATAGCCGTAGTAATTTTTTTACGCATTTTTTTTTTAAGATTCAATAAGAATCTTCAAAATGAACTAACAATAAGTATTCATATCTTAATACTAAATTTAAAATTTAATAAGAAAACTACAAATAGCCGTGGTAATTTTCTGGTGAGAGTTCCGTACCAGAATTGTTCAAAGACTGGCAACACTGATTAACAAAAACAGCTGAGTCTGCAACAGATTTTAATATTTTATTTTATAATTTTGTGTTATTGTGCTGTGGATAAAAAAATTGCAATTATGTTAATAGAAACGAAGATGATTGTGGTGTTTCTAACATGTCGTGTACTGGTAATATATATGTACCCAATTAAAAATGTACACATATGCTGCCATTGCAAATGTGTACGCTCGATTACATATGCCACATTTGCATTTTGGGACAAAACTACATTTCGTATAATATCAAAA
Organism: Thecocarcelia acutangulata; assembly: GCA_914767995.1. NCBI lineage: Eukaryota > Metazoa > Arthropoda > Insecta > Diptera > Tachinidae > Thecocarcelia > Thecocarcelia acutangulata. The sequence goes on along the minus strand of OU612096.1, from coordinate 54,377,399 downwards.
TTATAAAGCATGTAGCCATTACTACATTTTAAAAAATGTAAAAAAATAATGGTAATTCCAGTGACGTCACAGACACATGCACATGTGGCTTTTTACATGCCATGTACTATAAGCTTTGTAGAAGATACAATAAATAACTGAATTATTAAAAAAAAAATATATATGCTGGTAGGGATAGCTAAAGTCAGCAAGCATGCATTTTTCGGCCACTATCTCGACGGCAAGTGGAATTAGGAATTTATTATAGGATAGTAAAATTTAGGAAGCTGAAAGGCAAAGTTAATGAGTAACGCGTGTATAGCTCTTGACACACATATTTCCCTCCCGTCCATGACCAGGCACACCAACGCACATGAAAAAATTTTCACCATGGTCCCAAAACTGATACACCCCTATTAATTCAAAAGGCCAGAAATAAAAAAAATTGTGTCTTACAATTCCATTATAAACTCAGTTATTTATTACAAAAAAAAATATTCGATAGATTGAACACTTTGGGCCATATCCAAAAAAAAACCTTACTTGAGTTTAACGTATGCGTTAGTTACCAAACACACTAACACTACCATACATACATTTGTTAAAAAAGTTTATGCAAAAACAGTACGTTAACTTTTAAATATATTAAGGAATTTAGTTGTTTTATTCTGGCAATGCCGTTATGTTCAGTTGTAATTTCTTGAATAGTGATGTATGAAAACTAATATTCGAAAACTGAAAAACAAGTTAAAAAAATAAAAACTTATTATTATGACATAAATTAACACTTTTTTGACAATTATTTCCTGGATTTACCTTTTTAATAAATAATGAATATATACTGCCTTATTTATAAAATTTTTTTCAAGTTTATTAAGCTGTTATTGCACTGATTTCTATACAAAATTTGTACAATAAGAGCTTAATAAACATGAAAAAATTTTTATAAATAAGGCCGATAATATTTAGTGTATTAATGAAATTGAGAAAAATTAATAGGATTTCTTATACTACAAATATTTTTATTATTCGAATAACGTTTTTAGTTGTATTCGTTCGATTGAAAGTGCATCACTAACATATTTCTTATTTATGTTTCGCTAAAATATATGCCTTGATTATTTTCATGATAAAATCGTTATATCCTCGATTTACTCACCACCACGATTTTCAGTAACAGAAAATCAGTATTCACATTTTTTCAAATCACTTGGTCCTCGATTTCTAGCGGCTGGCGACTATAACGCTAAACACACTTTTTGGGGATCACGTTTAACTACCTCGAAAGGCCGTGTGCTTTTTGACACCATTTCCAAAATGGGTTTAGATGTGGTTTCAAGCGGACACCCCACTTATTGGCCGTCAGACCGACTGAAGATCCCAGACGTTATAGATTTTGGAGTTGTGAAAAATTTTCCCTTAGAGTGGATGCAAGTGGAGCCTTCATTAGATTTGTCATCAGATCACTCACCCACTATAATCTCTGTCTCGTTCCCTCAAGATATTGGCTCCCCGTTGACCATCAATAGAGTTAATTGGCTAAAGTACAAAAAATTTTTGAGTACACATTGTACTGAAAATATCGCCTTGAGAACGCCTGAGGATATTGATGTGTCAATTAACGATTTTTCTGAAAACCTCAAACTGGCCGTACAACATGCTACCACTAGTCATATAAGATCCAGAAATGAGAACAATAGAACTTATTCGTCTGAAATTGAGCAACTACTGTCAGAAAAAAGAAGAGTCAGAAGAGAGTGGCAACTTCGCGGATCTCCCCAGCTTAAGACTAGGCTACGGGAATGTATAACTCAGCTAAGAAATCTGCTCGAAATCCACAGAATGGCTTCCCTTAAAACATATCTGGAAAGCCTTGATGGTACTCCTCAATCGGATTATTCCTTGTGGAAAGCGACAAAAGCTTTAAAAAGACCCGTAATAGGTAAGCCACCTTTGCGAACTTCAACTGGCGACTGGGCAAGAAGCGATTCTGAAAAGGGGATGTTGTATGTCGATCATTTGAGGAACGTTTTTATTACAAATGATTCAACGAATAATACAGTGGAATTACCGTCATATGCTACTAGACCGCCTGTGCCTTTGAGACTTAATTTTCAAGATGTCGAAAATGGTATCGGTAATACAAACCCCAGGAAAGCTCCAGGCATTGATCAAATTGCTGGTAAAATGCTTGAGCAGTTACCTCGTGTAGCAAGAAGAGTTCTACTTTTTATTTTTCTCAATGATTACCATGATTCCCAAGCCAGGGAAGGACCTGACAAAGGTAGAATCATATAGACCAATAAGTCTTTTACCAACAATTTCAAAACTATTCGAAAAATTGTTAATGGCGAAGTTGAGTCCAATATTGGACAGCGTGGGATGTATCCCTGATCATCAATTTGGTTTTCGGGCTAAACATAGCACCATAGAACAAACGCACAGACTAGTCAACGTCATAAGACAGACCTTTGAGGAGAAGAAGTATTGCTCAGCTCTATTCATTGATATTTCTCAAGCTTTTGATAAAGTGTGGCATCACGGCTTGATGCACAAAATAAAGCTAAACTTGCCTGCAAATACACACAAACTTCTAGAAAGCTACTTATACGGGCGGAAGTTTGTAATCAGAGAAGGCGACTTTATAAGCCCAACTCAGCCAATCAAGGCAGGAGTTCCCCAAGGCAGCATACTGGGGCCTACTTTATATTTGATTTACGCGTCTGAAATGCCAACGAGATCTGGAATCCACACTTCTACCTTTGCAGATGACACAGCGTTTTTGAGTGTTCATGAAAACCACCAATTAGCTTCACGAAATTTACAGGAATATATTTCAATATTAGAGAAATGGCTAAAACTTTGGAAAATCAAAGTTACTGAACAGAAATGCACTCATGTCACATTCACTCTGTGTAAGCAAACATGTGCGCCTATCCAAATAAACAACACACCTATTCCGCAGCACAGTGAAGTCAAATACCTTGGTATACACCTCGACCGTAGGCTGACGTGGAAGTCTCACATTGAAGCAAAAGTCACTCAGTTGAAACTAAGAGCTGCGGAACTAAATTGGCTTATGGGCAGAAACTCGACATTGAAGTTGGATTGCAAACTTCTGTTATACAACGCAATTCTGAAGCCCATATGGTGCTACGGAATTCAATTATGGGGCACCGCCTCAGCGTCAAACATTGAAAAAATCCAAAGGCGACAAAACAAAATTCTTCGAATGATTACTGCAGCTCCATGGTACGTAAAAAATTCACGAATTCATAAAGATCTTAGTGTTCCGCTGGTAAAAGAGGAATTTTCTAAGTACGCGACAAGGTATGTCAGTAAACTGGAACTTCATCCAAACCCTCTTGCGCGCAATATACTTAACTTTGGTGGCCACTCTCGGCTTAAAAGAAGGGATACCGCTGCCACCATCAGATTGCTCAATAGGTGATTTTACCGAAATAGCTCCCGCATAATAAAACTTTTTGTCTAGCATTGGCCGGACATAAGAATCATATTTTTTTAATTTTAAATTTAGTATTAAGATTTGAATACTTATTGTTAGTTCATTTTGAAGATTCAATAAATAAAAATGCTCAAAAAAAAAAAAAAAAAAAAAAAAAATGTTTCGCTTTCAAAATTAATATTTTCAATTCATACGAAATGTAACGTTTTAATTTATTTATCTATCAATCATAATATATTGCTTTTGTTAGCATTTTTCGCGAAATTGACAATTTTAAGAAAAATCAATATCAACAAATTAAATGTCATTTTAACGCACAGTTAAAGTGGCCTATTTCAACTTTAAACGTATGGTAAGCAAATAATTGTTTTTGGATACAACGTTAGGAAAATTTTCCTAACAATTGCTTACCAAGCTTTGTTAAGATTTTTAGCATACAGCCGTTTATAAATAAAATAATTCAGTAAAGAAACATTTATTTACTTATCAAGATTATAAATATGAAAATTAAGTAAAGATTTTAATATAGGGTGTTTTTTTAAGCCCGATAGAACTTGAAATTGTAAAAAATAACACAAAAAATTAAATTGTAATCAAAATTTTTTTTTATTCGAAAGATCAATACGTGACATTAACATTTGAAAATGATTTCGGGCATATGGGCACCGCGGCTGTTCTTGACGAAGCGCATTCTGGACGTCCAATTTTGGGCCACTTTTTCGAGCACTGCTGGCCGTATGTCACGAACAACACGAACAATGCTGGCCTCCAAGGCGTCAATTGTTGCTGGTTTATCAGCATAAACCAGTGACTTCACGTAGCCCCACAGGAAATAATCGAGAGGTGTCAAATCGCACGACCTTGGAGGCCAATTGACAGGTCCATTTCTCGAAATCAACTTATCGCCAAATTTTGATTTCAGTAAGTCGATGGTTGCGTTCGCCGTATGGCACGTAGCGCCATCCTGTTGAAACCACATCTCCTCCGGATCAATGTCATCCATATTTTCAAACAAAAAATCATTGATCATGGTGCGGTAACGATCTCCATTGACCGTAACGCGAGCTCCGGCCTCATTTTTGAAGAAATAAGGTCCGATCATGCCACCAGCATGAAAACCGCACCAAACAGTGCATTTTTCTGGATGTAATGGAGTCTGTAGGGTCTCTTGTGGATTGGTCTCGCTCCATATGCGGCAATTTTGCTTATTAACAAACCCGTTAAGCCAAAAATGCGCCTCATCGCTGAACACAATTTTGCGATAAAACAACGGGGCGAATCGACGACTGATTTTCAAAGTAAATTTGGATAATTTCGTAGCGTTGTTCAAGCGTGAGTCTATTCATGATGATTTGTCAGAGTATACTGAAACAAATAAAAAAAATGTTTCATCAAAATTTAATTTTTTGTGTTACTTTTTACAATTTAAAGTTCTATCTAGCTTAAAAAAACACCCTTTATTATACAAGATAGCGAATGTAAAACAATTCAGAAAAAAACCTGAGCTTGAAGAGTTCATATCGTGTTTGTATAAATATGCAAATAAATCCACTTAAATCATATCGACCCGTAACGATCATTAAAAAAAAAACAAATTTAAGTAAACCAGTGATTTTCTTTTCGGGAGTGGTTGAAAGTTCTAATCATTAGTTTGCACCACCGTCAACTCTCCTTAATTTTGCATTATCTTTTAATTATTTCATTCACCGTTAGCTGTTTAATAACAGTTTCAATGAAATTAGATAATTAATTACAAAAACGATAATATTATTACACAATTATAATATTTCCCACCCGAATTTGGTACCAAAATTCATAACTTTTAGCGTTTAATTCAACTGAACAATGAATTTTCAATTTTTATCATCATTAGAGAAGATATCATAATATATGAGAACTACGCTAACATTCAGCAAATTTACATTGCCTATGTTACGATAAACTCCTTTGATGGTATTAACATACTTGTGTTAATAGCATATTAACTGAATGTATTAACATAATAATGTTAATAACATTATAAATTAATAAGCGACTTAACAGATCTTGACTTTAACAGCCTGTTAGAAGATATCGAGTGAAAATGTATGTGAAAGAAAGCTAGTCACTCACATTCGAATAAATTTGGGTTTGTCTATGTCACTATTGTTCGTTCGCATGAACTTATGTATTTTAATTGAATTTTGACACTTCGTTCGCATAGAATAAAGTTAGAAAAACCCAAATCAATTTTCTTTCACCTATAATCCTTTCGACATCGGCGAACTGGCTGTAAGTTTTTTTTTTTACAAATTGCGTTCGGTCTACATTTTTTTTTTCTTTAAAGGTTTATGTTTCTTTAGTTTCGGTCTTTGCTTTTAAATTTTTCTTTAGAAATGACTATGAGGATTTTCCTTATAAATTTTCAGCATCCTTGTGTTTGGGAGTCATGATCCATGAAAACCAGCCAGCCAGAGTATTTCTACTGAAGACATACTTCCAAAGGAGTAGCTTTTCTGACAGCAGAATAGAGATCAGTTCCTCCTTTTCTTTATGTTGTCAAAGATGCAAGTCCTTATCGAAAGGCCCATCGATGAACGCAAAATAAAATTACAGTATTTGATATTTTTTATACCCTAAAAAGTCGATTAAGCGATGTCCGTCTGTCCGCTGTTGATATACCGTTTCTTACCCTTTACATTTTTGTGAAGGTAATGAAAAAACTTTGTAAGGAAACGTGGCTTTTAAACCCCAATTTTTTTTTTTTTTATCAATTTTTATTTATTTGTTGAATCTTCAAGAAGAACTAACAACAATTATTCAAATCTTAATAACTAAAACATTTTCTTTAAGTCCAGCCAATGCTAGACAAAAACTTATGATTCAGCGAATGTATCAGAATACCGTGCCACAGGACATCATCTGTTATGCTCCCGAATGGAAGCCACGGTGTCCCTTCTTTTTAATCGTGTGTGACCACCAAAGGTAAGGATGTCTCGAGCAAGTGGATTTGGGTGGATTTCAAGTTTGGTTATATACCTTCCAGCATATTTGGCAAATTCATCTTTTACTAAAGGTACGTTTAGGTCCTTGTGAATTCGAGAATTTTTTACATAATCGTACGTAGAACGCTGTTTTGACGCCTTTGAATTTTTCCAATATTCGATGCGGAGGCGGTGCCCCATAGTTGAATTCCATAACACCATATTGGCTTTAGGATCGCGTTATACAGCAAAAGTTTGCAATCTAAGCTCAGGGTGGAATTTATGCCGATGAGCCAATTCAATTGCGCGGCTTTTAATTTCATCTGGGCTGTTTTTGCGTCAATGTGTTTCTTCCATGTTAGTCGACGGTCGAGGTGAATACCGAGATATTTGACGTCACTGTGTTGTGAAATTATTGGATTATTAATTTTTATTGACGGGCATGTATTTTTACGCAGTGTGAACGTGATATGGACACATTTTTGTTCATTGACTTTGATTTTCCAGAGTTTTAACCATTTCTCTAAATTGTAAATATGTTCCTGCAAATTTTGTGATGCTGTTTGGTGGTTTTCATGTACACTGAAAAAAGCCGTATCGTCTGCAAACGTGGATGTATGAATTTTATCGCTTGTTGGCATGTCAGAAGCATAAATCAAGTATAAGGTAGGGCCCAGTATGCTGACTTGTGGGACGCCTGCGTCGATTGGTTGAATGGGGCTATAAAAGTCACCTTCCTTAACGATAAATTTACGTCCATACAAATAACTTTCAAAAAGTTTGTGGGTGTTCGCAGGAAAATTCAGTTTTATTTTGTGCATTAAACCGTCATGCCACACTTTGTCAAAAGCTTGGGAAACGTCAATGAAAAGTGCAGAGCAATACTTCTTGTCTTCAAATGATTTTCTTATGACATTAACTAGTCTGTGTGTCTGTTCGATGGTACTATGTTTGGCCCTAAAACCGAACTGATGATCAGGAATACATTCTATTTTTTCCAGTACTGGACTCAACTTCATCATTAGCAATTTCTCAAATAGTTTCGAAATTGTTGGCAGTAGACTTATTGGTCTGTACGATTCTACTTTAGTATGATCCTTCCCCGGCTTAGGTATCATCGTTATCATAGACACTTTCCACTCGACCGGATAATACTCAAGGCGTAAGATAGCGTTGAAAATAAAAAGAAGAATTCTTCTAGCCACGCGAGGTAGTTGTACAAGCATTGTACCAGTAATTTTATCCATACCTGGAGCTTTCTTAGAGTTTATTTTATTGATAACGTTTTCCACATCTGGAAAACTAAATCTCAAGGACACAGGCGGTCTTACGGCAAATGGCGAAAATACTGCTATGTCGTTTGCTGCATCATCTGTAAAAACATTTCTCAAGTGATTTACATACAACATCCGCTTTTCGGAATCGGTTCTTGCCCAGTCGCCAGTTGGAGTCCGCAAAGGTGGCTTACCTCTAACGGGTCTTTTTAAACCTTTTGCCGCTTTCCACAAAGAATAGTCTGATTGAGGAGTGCCATCAAGGCTTTCGAAGTATGATTTAAGGGAAGCCATTCTTTCTATTTCAAGCAGATTTCTCAATTTGGTTACACATTCTCGTAGCCTAATTTTAAGCTGGGGAGACCTGCGGAGTTGCCACTCCCTTCTAACTCTTCTTTTTTCTGACAAAAGTTGCTCAATTTCCGACGAATAAGATCTATTGTTCTCGTTTCTGTATCTTATATAGTTAGTGCTAGCATGTTGTACGGCCAGTTTAAGGCTTTTGGAAAAACTATTAATGGACACGTCAATATCTTTAGGCGTTCTCAAAGCAATATTCTCCGTACAATGAGTACTCAAATATTTTATATATTTTAGCCAGTTAACTCTAGTGGTCGTAAACAACCCCAAATTCTTTTGGGAAATCCAATGCTAATTCAGCATTATTTCAAACTATCTATCTTTTTTTTATGTACAACCAGGGCTGGGCGGTATTTGAAATACTTGTATTTGAAATACGTATTTGAAATACAAATACGTATTTTGTATTTGTATTTCAAATACACGACCTGAAAGTATTTAGTATTTTGTATTTCAAATACGTAAATTAAAAGTATTTTGTATTTCAAATACATGTGGCTCAAAAATACATTTTTACAAAATACATTTATTTATTATAGTAAATTAAAAATAAGCTATTTCATACAAAAGCTAAAATTGCTAGAAACTACGACCATTAAAATGTTTATCATTTTGCAAAACTGCAATTCAGCTTTCAATTGTTTTGTCCACAGCAAATAGATTTTACACTAATCAGGTGATATCAATAAGATTATTCGTCCCCTGCTTTTTCCCAACGCTTTGGATTATATACAGGGAAATAATTGCTATTACGAAAAACTTTTGTCTGTGAGAACCAGATTAGATCGACTGCAAATATAATGACTTGAGGCATTTCAGTTGTATTTTAACAAAGTTAACGGAAAATTTTGAAAAGAGATTTCTCATGCTGACACGCGAAGCAAATAGAAAGTGCTCTAGTTACCAGAAAGCATCTCAAGATATGGAAACCCTTGAAATAGATAACTTGGAGAAAAATTACAAAAAACATAAAACCAAACGTGAGTGCAGCAGAATAAGTAGTAGTTACAGTGAAGATTATGAGGACTTTATTGTTTTTATGCATTTATCGAGTTTTGCAACAGCTTCTGTTCAAAATGTTGACAAATATTCGTAAATTCGACCAACAAAATACATGTTGATGTATGTTGGTGTTGTATTTATCGTAATTCTGCCACTACCTGTATAAAGCTGCCTTGAATACACACAACTTAGTTTACGTGCATATGTAAAATACAATATGTATCTAAAACCAGAGAGGTATATTCTTATGAGATCGAAGTACAAAAATGTATTTGTATCTTTTAGTTGTATTTTGTATTTGAAATACACAACTTGAAAGTATTTTGTATCTTGTATTTGAAATACGCAGCTGGGAAGTATTTAGTATCTTGTATTTGAAAACATTACGTGAGTATTTTGCCCAGCCCTGTGTACAACTACATTCACATACTATTCTACACATGCATGCAAATAAACTCGTATTTGCTGCACCTTAAATTTCAACACTGGTAAAACTGCCTTCTCATAGCACGACCTAAACAGAAACTAATTTTCTAGTTTTCCTTTACTGAGTTTTCGAACCGAAACTTCTCGATTTAACTATTTACCTATATTTTTATATATGTACCGTTAGTACGTAGGTCGAAATTAGAGGAAATAAAAAGAACTAGAAAAATAAATGTACTTTTAATTCTAACCTAAGTATTACCAGCTACAAGCATCTTACAAGTTATGAGTTAAAAACAGTTCTTATTTAATTGATAAATTGAATGTAAAAAAAAAGAATTTAATATACTTCTAAGATACCATAAATACAAACTGGTAATCGTAATTAATCTTAATAAATCTTAATAGAAGAGGAATTAAAAAACTACTGATTTATTAACTAAGTTCATATATTTTTTTGTTTTTGTGCATACATTTACCTGACATTGTATACGAGTACATTGGAATTCATAATCGTATGCTGTTTGGGATTTTTCAATGATTTTGCAAACTCAAATTGAGTGCGAGTCGTATCTTGAGATTAAGTTGTCCTACCATTATATTTATGGGATTTGTATTTTCATGCTCTAGCGTTTCCTTGTGCCACATTCTGGTGTTATCGATGGATTTTGTTGTTCAAATATTTAGTACCAAAATAAAAGTGTCACTTTTATGTCTTGTCGAAAAAAGCACATTTTGCTTATACTAATGGGTGATTTTATAAGAACTATCGGAAATTAAAAAAAAAACACATAAAATTCAAAAAAATGCATGAAATATTCATTTGGATCGATAGTTGAGTCGATATAATTTAATGTTTGAAGATTATTTCATGCAAATGTTGGCCGCGGCTGCGCCTCAAATGGTCCATCCGCTCAGTCCAATTTTGGCATACTCTTTCCAACATTTCGGCCGGTATCTCACGAATAATGTTGGCAATGTTGGCTTCCAGTGCGTCAATCGAAGCGGGCTTGTCGCTATAGACATTAGCCTTAACATAGCCCCACAAAAAACAGTGGCGTTAAATCGCACGATCTGGGTGGCCAATTGACTGGTCCCAAGCGTGAAATAAACTGTTCACCGAACTCGCCTCTCAATTGGTCCATTGTTTCGCGTGCTGTGTGGCATGTGGCACCGTCTTGTTGAAACCACATGTCATGCAAGTCAAGCTCTTCTATTTTGGGCAAAAAAAAGTTTGTTATAATCGCACGGTAGCGCTCACCATTCACAGTAACGTTGTGATTCGCATCATCTTTGAAGAAATACGGCCCAATGATGCCGCCAGCCCATAATCCGCACCAAACGGTTGTTTTTTGTGGATGCATTGGTAGCTCTTGCAATGCTTCTGGCTGCTCTTCACTCCAAATACGGCAGTTTTGCTTGTTCACGTATCCATTCAACCAGAAATGAGCCTCGTCGCTGAACACAATTCTTCGATAAAAAAGTGGATCTTCATCTAACTTTTCAAGAGCCCATTCACCAAAAATTTGGCGTTGTGGTAGGTCGTTTAGCTTCAATTCTTGCACCAGCTGTATCTTATAAGGCTTCACACCCAAATCCTTCCGCAAAATTTTCCACGTAGTGGAGTAACAGAGGCCCAATTACTGCGGACGGCGCAGAATCGATAATTCACGGTCATCACCAACACTGGCCGATACGGCTGCGATATTTTCTTCAGTTCGCACTCTACGTAAGCGTGTTGGTGGTTTAATGCCCAACAATGTAAATTTGGTGCGAAATTTTTTTACAATAGCCCGAATAGAAGCCTCAGTAGGTCGATTAAACTGACCATAAAATGGAAGAAGCGCGCGATGAACTTTCTTAACAGAGCACGCATTTTGGTAGTAAAATTCAATAATTTGCAAGCGTTGTTCGTTTGTAAGACGATTCATGATTAAATTATAGACAAAACTGAAGATGTTTGACAGTGACACAAGATACAAAACGTGCGTGAGCTGTCAAAACTAGTGTTGCCAAAAAGATAATAGCAAAAAAATCACTCGTTAGTACGTATGCAAATACATCTGCGTGTGTGTTTTGTAAACCACATTGAATACAGGTAAATTTGTAGCCAAGCCCAAACTTAAATGATTGTCAGTGTCAAAACATTTCCAAATTGACAATTACAGGTAGGACATAAAAAAATTAATTTAGCAAAATTTCTCCGATTAGATGGATATATTCACAAACGACGGCTCTTAAGAAAATAAAAGAGATGTTCACCAAGTAGAGTGATAAAAAAAATTTCCACAAATTAAGAAAGAATATATTTTGAAAAGTTTAGACGTGGTTGAATACTTAAGAACAGATCTTGCCATGAATACTTTATTTCTTCTTTTCAACGTTTATTTAAAAAAAAAATTTTTTATAGTCACACCCGTTGAAGACACCTTCAACGTTACATCAGTAAAGCATGACATCATCAGCAAACGAAAATCCAGGTAAACAGTGAAAATGAATACCGAAAGTTGTCTGACATTCTGCGAAAGGAGAAAAGATCTTTTTACGCCTGTCAAGTTAAAAGTGCTAAAGGTCTTCAGGTAGTTATTAAAGGTGTTGGCGCTTGTGCAGATACGGATGACATTAAGATTGGACTGGAAGAAAAAGGATATAAAATAAAAAATGTTGTTAATATTAGGAACCATGAAAAGATCCCTCAACCCATGTTTAGGGTTGAACTAGAACACAGGGATGTTGTCCTAAAAAAAGGTGAAATTCATCCAATTTATAACCTTAAATTTCTTTTGCATCGCAAGGTTACCGTTGAAGAGCCACATAAGCGTCTAGAACCCGTTCAATGCCTTAACTGCCAAGAATTTGGCCATACTAAGGCCTATTGTAAGGTGCCCGCAGTTTGCGTTGTGTGTGGCGAACTCCACGGCAGATCACAGTGCAATAAACCAAAGGCCGACGCAAGTGTTAAAAAGTGCAGTAACTGTGGAGGTAATCATACTGCAAATTACAGGGGCTGTCCTTTCTACAATCACTTTAAGCGGTCAATGACAAACAGGCCATCAATACCCATTAACCATTATTATTTTCCAATAATAATGTTAATAAATGTTATTATAATAATGGTACCATTATTAATTTCCGTTTTTACTTTGTTTTTAACTTTCTTTTTTAATTTTTTGTATAATTTACTATTTTCAGAAAGACTTTCTGAATTGTCGACCTGTGATCTTAGTTATGAATTTGTAAATGTCTTACACTCTTGCTAACAATTTAATTTACAAGATAAAGGTTTTTTCAATAGGTACTTGATAAGTTTGAATTTAATTTGTGAAGGCATTATTTCACTGATCCTTTTTTTCGGTAAATTCAACACTTTCATTATGGTAAAATACACGAACAAAAAACAACGTGTGCAAATTATAAAAATGTACTACCGAAATTCGGAGTCGATGACCGCATCTTTAAGAGCGTTAACTCTAATTTTGGGTCACTATACTCGCCCTAGTAGACAAGCAATAATAAGTTTAGTGCAAAAATTTGAATTTAAATATTCATTGTGTGACGCTGCCGTACCAGAGAGATAGTGGTTGAAGTGACGACAATATCGCTGCCCTTTAGGATTCGCTAACATACAATCCAAATCAGTCAATTCCGAGGAACCATTTCACGCAACGTACCTTTTTTTACTGATGAAACTCATCCATTTGCTGAATAGGTTCTTCAGTAAGCAAAATATGCGTTATTGATCTGGTAAAAATTCACATGTGCTGCATCGACCATCATTGAACCATATTTTTTGTTGACAACAACAATCGTCATTCAGATCGTTATCGTGCTTGATTACTGATTACATTTGGCTAAAATTGTAAAACATAGACTTGGACGGCTAGACTATGCCAACAAGCCGATGACCCACAGTGGTGCAATTTGGGGTTTTTTTTTTGTTGCAAAAATCATAACTTTTGAACCAAATCAGATAATTGAAAAATGTAAAAGGCATTTGTTCAGCCTATAAAGTATTTGAAAAGGGTTCTGCGCCTTTTGGGTGCCTAGTTATAGGTCAGCAAAGTTGCAATTTGTGGAAAAATCAAAACAAGATTTATTTTAAGTTTTTGATTTTTGATGTTTCTTTTAAAGACGTTTATGATCGAAATCTCTCTCAGAAAATATATAATTTTTTTTACTGACTTCACAAAGGTAGGAGGTTATCAACTCGTGTGTATTTCTTTTTGTCCCTTTTTTTGTTGGTTCCATAATTATTTCGCTATTTCTGATACGATTTTAAAAATTATTTTTTTGTTTGAAAGGTGTTGGTTGCAGTTGGGTCCCATAATTTTTTTTTTTTTTTGAAATTGGACAAACATAATATCCGTCCGAAAATTCAGTACTTAAACAGCTTTGCCATTTATGCAACGATTTCAAAAAATTTTCTGCTTTTTATTTGGGTTGACAGGTTGAACACACTCTCCGCTCGGAAGTCGATTTTTTATTCCCCACTTACAAAAATATAAAGGTTTTATACAAGTTTGTGATTCTGTTTGTAATTTCTACAATTTTCATTTGCGACCCTATAAAGTATATATATTCTGAATCAGAATTAATAGAAAAGTCGATTAAGCGATGTCCATCTACCCGTTTCTGAGACAACCATTAGACTAAGAAATTTTTTCTTTCAAAGTTCTATTACCCCATCGAGTCACAGCTTTGCTATTGAAATTCAGTAAAAATTCGGAAAAAACGATTATTTTTTGCAATTTTGTATGAAAACAAAAACAAAAAAAAAGTTTGTTTTGCATGTCAATTACAAGGTAAATAAACTTTTCCCAATATCGGTCCATATATATCTAAGATATATTCTAAACCGTTTTTTAATGAATATGTTGCGTAAGCAAACTTTAAAATTTTTTATACCCTTCACAAAAATGTAAAGGGTATATATAAGTTTGTGATTCCGTTTGTAATTTCCACAGTTTTTATTTTGTTTAAAATCAGTTCTGGTTACTAAAATACAGAAAATACAGAAAACAAAAATTTTCGAATATAAAATACAGAAAACGAAAATTTCCAATATCGGTGCATAAATACCCGAGATATTGCCTAAACTGATTATTCATGGCAAAATTTGTTTTGCTTAAACACAGTTCTGGTAATAAAAGAAGGTTACTTAAATACAGAAAATGAAAAATTTTGATATCGGTCCATATATAGCTTAGGTATAGCTTAAACCGATTTTTCAAGAATATGTCGCGTAAGCGATCTTAAATAACTTTTTTTTCTTAAAAGCAGTTCTGATACTAAAAGGAGGAAATACAGAACATGTAAATATCCGATATCGGTCCATATACTCGTATACCAGAGATATAGCCTAAAGTGATTGTGCCATGAAAATGTCGGGTAAGCAAATTTATAAATTGTTTTTATATTTAAAATCAGAAAACACAAATTTCCGATATCGGTCCATATATACCCGAGATATAGCCAAAAAGGGGTTTTCATGAATATGTGGCGTAAGCGAACTTAAACAACGTTTTTTTTTATTAAAATTTGTTCTGGTACTAAAAGGAGGTTACTAATATACAGGTAATGAGAAATTCCGATATTGGTCCATATACTTGTATACCTTAGATATAGTCTAAACTGATTTTCCCATCAAAATATATATTTTTTTGCTTATATCCGGGCAAATGTTTTCTTAAAGATGCGCGTACAATCCAAATGGTTGTGAAGCGGTACAGGATAGAGAAACGTTGTAATGAATTTACTTTAAGAAAATTTTCTTACGCATCTTGAAGTATTTTATTTTTGAATCGAAGAAGTATTCTCGAGTTAGAATGAAATATATAAGGGTGCCAACTAAATTAGGCAGAAAACTTTGCCACGCCCATAAAAAAAACCTCAATTAAAATTGAGCTGTTTCACGGTTGTATGTAAAAAATTCATGCAACACATTTTTGCAGCCATGTCTTTTTTCAAAAATTTACTTCTAGCAAAAAAGGGGGGAAAACGGGCAGTTACAAACTTTTGCATTATGTAAAAGGATAGTTAAAGAGCTTATTTTCAACATATTGCAAATATAAAAATATATAGTTTTTTTTTATTTTCGATCAAAGTTGAGAAATATTGAAAAATGGATAGTTCGTAATTATTGATTTACCTGCACAAATACAAAGCCAACTGTACAGTTTTCTTTTTCTTAATAAATAGATCTATTATGTAAATAGATCAATCAAAAAAATGTGATCCGTAAACTACTTTTTGAGAAACTGTATCTGAAAGCGGACCAAATTACCTAAAAATTGTCTGTTTTTTTGAACACTGAAAATTAGCCATATAGTCCCTATATCTCCTAAACCGAAAATCTGATTGTAATATGAGTTGCATATTTCAATTTGTTGGGTTTGATTTCCTGTGAAATAAGTTTATTCAATATTTTTTAGGAGCACATGAATTTTTTAATTTTGCAACCTCACTTGCTCTACGGGCGCCACTGTGCGATGTTGGAAGAACTCACAGCCAATATTGAACACGAAATAGCGGTTGTTACGACTGCAATTTGTGTCCGAGTCATCGAAAATTTGGTCCAACGAATCGACTGCTGCTGACGTGCCCGTGGTGGCCATATGAACGAAGTCGAGTTCCATTCATATATGGTTTGATTGTATTTCAAGACGCTCATAAACAGCCATGTTCCGAGAAAAGCGCGTTCTGAAACCGCAAAGCGTTCTGAAAAACGTTTAATTGATTTTAAGGTGTTCTACGGAACACGCGTTTTACTGACGTTTCGGAGCTTTTTCCGAAAAAAAACTACATGTGTTTTATATACGTATATATGTATGTAGTAGTTATGTAAATAAAAAAAAATTTGAAAACAAATAGGCAAAATTTTTAATTTAGTTTTTTTAATTGAAAATGTGTAAAATTCTTTAAACTTTTTATTGAAATAAAAAGAAAACATATTAAATTTTAGTTGTGAATAACTTTATTGCCTTTTGCAAGTTCAGTTTTAGCAAATTCAATCAGTTCACTTCAATATACACATGCGAGTTAAAGTCACCAATTTTAAGCGACATGCGTTTTCCAGGACACCTATTTGGCGATTTCAAATCGCAAAACCATTATTTCATGCGTTATACGTTTCTCAGAACACCCAATTGCCGTTTTCAAATCGAAAACGCTAAATTTAAGCGATTTGCGTTTCTCAGAACATGCCTGAAAATCTAACATTTTACTTAAGAAAAAAAAGTTCAAGTTTTTGTTGAAAACCCGATATTGATCTCGTTGTGTTTGACATTTTTCTAGCAATTTTTTTTAAGTATTTTTTATTTATTGAATCTTCAAAATGAACTAACAATAAGTATTCAAATCTTAATACTAAATTTAAAATTAAACAAGTAAGAGTGTAGTATATTCGGCTGGGCCGAATCTAAAATACCCTTCACGATAGTCACGAATATGTATAGTATATTAAAAATGTGACCTAAATATGCTCGGTTATATATGAACCGATATCGGATTTTTCTATTTTCTGTATTTTAGTAACCTTCTTTTATAACGAGAATTGCTTTCCAGCAAAAAAAAAAAAAAAAAAAATTTTAATGGAAAAATCGGTTCAGGCTATATCTCGGGTATATATGGACCGATATGGAAAATTTTAATTTTCCATATTTATATAACCTTATATCATTACCAGAACTGCTTTTGAGCACAACAAATTGTTTAAGTTCGCTTACGCGATATTTTCATGAAAAACCCGATTTAGGCTATATCTCGGGTATATATGGACCGATATCAGAAATTTTAATTTTCTATATTTTCGTAACCTTCTTTTACAACAAGAACTGCTTTTCAGTAAAAAAAAAATGTTATTGGAAAAATCGGTTCAGGCTATATCTCGAGTATATATGGACCGATATCGGATTTTTTCTTTTTCCATATTTATATAACCTTATTTCATTACCAGAACTGCTTTTGAGCACAAAAAAGTTGTTTACTCGGCATTTTCATCAAAAAACCTGTTAAGCTATATATCGGGTATATATGAACCGATATCGGAAATTTTAATTTTCCATATTTATATACCCTTATTTTATTACCAGAACTGCTTTAAGGTGAAAAAAGTTGTTTAAGTTCGCTTACGCGGCATTTTCATGAAAACCACGGTTTAGGCTATATCTCTGGTATATATGGACCGATATCGGAAATTTTCATTTTCCATATTTATATAACCTTATTTAATTACCAGAACTGCTTTAAGGCGACAAAATTTTTTAAGTTCGCTTACGCGGCATTTTCATGAAAACCCCGGTTTAGGCTATATCTCGGGTATATATGGACCGATATCGGAAATTTTTATCTTCCATATTTATATAAACTGATCTTATTACCAGAACTGTTTTTAATCAAAAAAAAGTTGTTAAAGTTCGCTTACGCGACATTTTCATGAAAAACCCGGTTTGGGCTATATCTCGGGTATATATAGACCGATATCGAAAATTTTCATTTTCCATACTTATACAACCTTATTTTATTACCAAAACTACTTTTAAGCAAAAAAAGTTGTTTAAGTTCGCTTACGCGGCAATTTCATGAAAACCCCGTTCCAGGCTATATCTGCGGTATATATGAACCGATATCGGAAATTTTCATTTTTCATATTTATATAACCTTATTTTGTTACCAGAACCGCTTTTAAGCAAAAAAAGTTGTTTAATTTCGCTGACGCGGCATTTTCATGAAAAACCCGTTCTAGGCTATATCTCGGGTATATATGGACCGATATCGGAAATTTTCATTTTTCATATATATGTAACCTAATTTCATTACCAGAACTGCTTTTGAGCACAAAAAAGTTGTTTAAGTTCGCTTACGCGGCATTTTCATGAAAAACCTGGTTTGGGCTATATCTCGGGTATATATGGACCGATATCGAAAATTTTAATTTTTCATATTTATATGACCCTATTTCATTACCAGAACTGCTTTTGAGCACAAAAAAGTTGTTTAAGTTCGCTTACGCGACATTTTCATGAAAACCCCGATTTGGGCTATATCTCGGGTATATATGGACCGATATCGAAAATTTTAATTTTTCATATTTATATGACCCTATTTCATTACCAGAACTGCTTTTGAGCACAAAAAAGTTGTTTAAGTTCGCTTACGCGACATTTTCATGAAAAACCCGGTCTAGGCTATATCTCGGGTATATGTGGACCGGTATCGAAAATGTTCATTTTTCATATTTATATGACCCTATTTTATTACCAGAACTGCTTTTGAGCACAAAAAAGTTGTTTAAGTTCGCTTACGCGACATTTTCATGAAAAACCCGGATTGGGCTATATCTCGGGTATATATGGACCGATATCGGAAATTTTCATTTTCCATATTTATGTAACCTAATTTTATTACCAGAACTGCTTTTGAGCAAAAAAAAGTTATTTAGATTCGCCTATGCGACATTTTCATTAAAAATCCGATTTAGGCTATATCTCGGGTATATATGGACCGATATCTGCCTTTTAGTCACCATGCTTAATAAGTGTGTGAAGTTTGAAGCAAAACGAACAACTTTTGTTTTCAAAAATTTTCATACAAAACTGCAAAGAAAAATGGCTTTTTTCGGAATTTTGAATATATCTCAGCTATACCTGGACCGATATTACTGAATTTCAATAGCAAACCCATGAATCGATGGGGTAAAAGAATGGTGAAAGAAAAAAGTTTCTAAGTCTAATGGTTTTCTCAGAAACGGTATTTCAACAGCGGACAGACGGACAGACGGACATCGCTTAATCGACTTTTCCATTAATTCTGATTCAGAATATATATACTTTATAGGGTCGCTAACAAAAAAACTGTAGAAATTACAAACGGAATCACAAACTTATATATACCCTTAACATTTTTGTGAAGGGTATAAAAATGTGGATACTGATATTCTGTTACTGAAAATCGTGGTGGTCAGTAAATCGAGGATATAACGATTTTGTCATGAAAATACTCAAGGCATATATTTGTAGCTTGGAGATATTCCTCACGTGTCCCGTTCATTAGATAATGCTTAATTCTGGTCTTTATCAAAATTGCCGAACCGCCGCAAGATCTTCCACGGGGATCTTTTGTGCCATATAATGTGTAGCCATTAATTTTGAAATAACTCTTGGTTGTCAAATGGGTTTCAGCAATCATCATTATATTGATCTGCTTTTCCATAAGGAAGTGCTCAAGTTCATTTTTATGTTGGCGAATGCCGTTTGCGTTCCAGAAACATATTTTTAACCAACTCCTTTTTTTAAAATTGCCTACAAAATTGTGGATTGCACTTTCAGCATTTCCTGCATCATGTTCGTCATGGAAACCATAATGTATTTATAAATTGAACAAGAGTCTGCAGAGTTGCCTCAAGATTGCTAAAATGTTGGTCGAAGTTTTGAAGCTTGGGCTCCTGATTCAAATTTGGTTTATCGGATTTTACCACATTCGCATAAGAAACTTTTTGGGGGTTTTGCACGTGCATATGGCTGGTTGGCTGGCATACCTGGGGAAAATTGGTTGTAGAAATGGTGTTTGACTGCTGGGGTGGCATATTTCAAATCAATGGCTTATTTGTCATTGACCTCTTGAAGTGAGTGGAATGGTTACTTCCACAGTTACTGCATTTTTTAACGCTCGCGTCAGTCTTAGGTTTTTTGCACTGTGATGTACCGTGAAGTTCACCACACACAACGCAAACTGCGGGCAACTTACAATAGGCCTTAGTATGGCCAAATTCTTGGCAGTTTAGGCTCCTCAACGGTAACCTTACGATGCAAAAGATATTTAAGGTTGTAACACAACATCTCTTGGTTCCAATTCAACCCTAAACATGGGTTGAGGAATTTTTTCACAGTTTCTGATGTTTCTACATTTTTAATTTTTAAGCCATTGTCTTCTAATCCGGTTTTCATATCATTCGTATCTACAAAAGGGTCAATCCCTTTTATAACGACCTGAATACCTTTGACACTTTTAAGCTGATATGTGTAAAACGATCGTTTCTCCTTTTCTAGAACG
Source organism: Thecocarcelia acutangulata (assembly GCA_914767995.1). Lineage (NCBI taxonomy): Eukaryota > Metazoa > Arthropoda > Insecta > Diptera > Tachinidae > Thecocarcelia > Thecocarcelia acutangulata. The sequence goes on along the minus strand of OU612096.1, from coordinate 54,356,880 downwards.
TCAGACAATTTTTGGTATTCATTCTCGTGGTTGACCTGGATTTTGGTTTTAATGATGCTGCCGTGCTTAACCGATGTTACATTAAAAGTGTCTTTGCCGATTGCCGTAATAAGTTGTTTTACCAACTCACTAGAGGTAGGCTCTCGCAAATATATTGGTGGCGGCTTAAAGGTTTTTTTAGGTATTGCTGGTTCATCAGTCTGAAGGATAGCAAACCTATTGCTATCCATTGTCGTGGTGGTCTTATCATCTTTGGGTATTTTGGACTGAGATGACATTTGAGCGGATTTTGGGCTTCGATGCCGTTTAACCACGGTTACATACCTGTCCATGCCTACTTGTGTTTTCGGCTTATCTGCAATAACTGAACTGTTAGATGGTTTGTCGTCCGTTGTAACAACTATATGTGGCGAACACAAGCGCGTGCGGTTTCTTTCTCTTAGTGACAACAGATTTTCCAACAATTTTTTCAAGGACTCCTCCTGAGCTCTTTCTCAGAATTACATCTGATAGGTACACTCATGCAGTTTTTATTTAATTTTTTTATTTTCAATTAAAATATGTAACGGTAAATGTTGCAAAGTTTTTTTTAGTATAAAACCACTCTTTTTTTCAATTATTCCCGTTATTGTTTATTCCGGTTTAATTTTAAACACTCCGATCAAAAACAACACGTCCGTTCACTATCGAAGCTAGGCTCAGACTCAAGTTTTTGTTGAAAACCCGATATTGATTTCGTTGTATTTGACATTTCTCTAGCAATGAAACAAGAAAAAAATAAATAATATAAGCAAAATATTGAACCAGTTTTAGCATATAATATTTATTCTGCACATTTTTTTCTTTTATTATATTTTTTTTGTAACCTTTCCAAAATAATTTGCAAACTTTTTTATTTGTTGTCACTTTTCCGAATTTTTTGACGGTAATTTCTCGTACTTTATTATATATGTATATTTAAAAACAAAATGAAAAAGTTCCTGGCTTTCGTCTGTGTTTTCCGGATACTAATAAATCTTAACTCATTTAATTCCAACACTTTATTTAGTCTTTCCATATTGTTATTTATAAGTTCAAGTTAAACGTCTATAAACACTACTCCATTTTTCCTCCTCCTCGTAAGTTATTATAATACATCCCCTGAGTATTGATCCATGATAAAAAAACATGCATTTTTTACTTGCTTTTGCTATTATGTATTAATTGTACTCAATTTAAGATTTTTTTTTTATTTTTATTTCCTTATTCTCTACTGGGACATTGGTTGGTTAAAAATTTTCTAATGTTTATTTTGTCTCGGTGGAGTCCTATATTGAACAGGCTATTTTTTCTTGTAATCTTATTAGACCACTTGATGACGATAGTATCTATCAGTGTTTTAATGTCTGCCAACACCATATAACTTCTTATCTTCTCTACAAAGATTCCGTTTTCATTTTAGCTACAATATTTCTTTATAAGCTTTAGCGCAAGCATATAAATAATTAAAACTTCGTCTTTATAAAGTTATTAAAATTAGTTACGCTATAATAGTCTTCAACAATTTGAGAAAACAAAGAGCAAAAATTCTACTTAAAAGTATTCACACTGTGGTTCGCAGGGCACAAGAAGCTGAAACAACGCTTGTTTGTCAGTATTTATGCTTTATAAAAATGTTCGCTATAATTAGTTAAATATAGTTTTTGTAGTAATACTAATTGCTTGGTAAGCATAGCATGGTTAATAACATTAAAACACCGAAAATGAATTTACTGAAACCAAATTTTAACTTGCTGATAAGATTACCTTTGCTTTAATTTTTACCCTTTTGCGCTCAGAAAATTATGTAAACAAAAACAATTTTTAATGTTTAAATCATCATTCATTCATTCTATAAAATTTTCTTGATAAAAATTTGATTTTTATTCAATATTCGAACGCTTACTTTGTTTCTGAAGTTTGACTGCAAAATATAGTAAGTACTTAAACGTGTGTGATAAATACAAGTTTCTAACACACCAAACATAAATATAGTTTCTATTCAAGTGTAAAAGTTAACACGTGTAAGTAAATATATTAAATAGTTATCAAAGCGGATTTTGTGCTAAAACAGATACCCCAAAGAATTTATTGAGATAAATTTTATACTCAGATATTAAATATTTCGACGTTACAGCAACAGAAGAAACAGATTATGAAAATTACTTATATAGCCTTTATTTAATGGTGTTTTCTTTTCTGATAAAAAATGCTGCTCTTTAAATGTTTATCATTTTTTTCCGATTACCATCACCCTTAAAAAGTTGTACATGAGTTATTAGCACAAAAGAACAAAAAATGCTGACAAAGTTTTTTTTTTTTTTTTTTTTTTTTTTTTTTTTTTTTCTCATTCATTTGTTTATTGAATCTTCACAAAGTGAACTAACAATAAGTATTCAAATCTTAAAACTAAATACATAAAATTAATTAAGTCCAGCCAATGCTAGACAAAAATGTTTTATTTTGCACGATCAATATCGGTGAAATCACCTATTTAACGTTCTGATGGTGGCAAGGGTGTCCCTCCTTCTCAACCGAGAGTGGCCGCCAAAATTAAGTATATTGCGTGCAAGACTATTTGGATGAAGTTCCAATTTATTGATATGCCTTGTTGCGTACTTTGAAAATTCGTCTTTGACAAGAGGAACACAGAGATCCTTATGAATTCGTGAGTTTTTTACGTACCATGGAGCTGCGGTAATTGTTCGAAGAATTTTGTTTTGTCGTCTTTGAATTTTTTCAACGTTTGAAGCGGAGGCGGTGCCCCATAGTTGAATTCCATAGCACCATATAGGCTTTAGAATAGCGTTGTATAATAAAAGTTTGCAATCCAGCTTCAATGTCGAATTTCTGCCCATAAGCCAATTCAGTTGAGCTGCTTTTAACTTTAACTGAGTAACTTTCGCATCTATGTGAGACTTTCACGTTAACCTACGGTCCAGGTGAATACCAAGGTACTTGACTTCATTTTGCTGCGGAATAGGTGAATTGTTGATTTGGATGGCTGAACATGTTTGTTTACGCAGCGTGAATGTAACGTGAGTACACTTTTTTCATTAACTTTAATTTTCCAAAGTTTTAACCAAATCTCTAATATTGAAATATACTCCTGCAAATTTCGCGAAGCTACTTGATGGCTTTCATGTACGCTGCAGAATGCTGTATCGTCTGCAAAAGTTGAAGTGTGGATTCCGGGTGTCGTTGGCATGTCAGAGGCATAAATCAAATATAAAGTAGGCCCCAGTATGCTGCCTTGGGGAACTCCTGCCTCGATTGGCTGAGTTGGGCTTATAAAGTCGCCTTCTCTGATAACAAACTTCCGCCCACATAAGTAGCTTTCCAGAAGCTTGTGTGTATTTGCAGGCAAGTTCAACTTTATTTTGTGTATCAAGCCCTCGTGCCACACTTTATCAAACGCTTGGGAAATGTCGATGAATAGAGCTGAGCAATACTTCTTCTCCTCAAAGGTCTGTCTTATGACATTGACTAGTCTGTGCGTTTGTTCTATTGTGCTGTGTTTAGCCCGAAAGCCAAATTGATGATCAGGGATGCATCCCACAGTGTTCAACATTGGACTCATCTTTGCCGTTAACAATTTTTCGAACAGTTTTGAAATTGTTGGCAGTAGACTTATTGGTCTGTATGATTCTACCTTAGTGGGATCCTTCCCTGGTTTGGGTATCATAGTAATCATGGACACTTTCCACTCTGCAGGATAATACTCGAGACGTAAAATAGCGTTAAAAATAAAAAGAAGAATTCTACGAGCTACACGAGGTAGCTGCTCAAGCATTTTACCAGTAATTTTATCAATACCTGGAGCTTTCCTGGGGTTTGTGTTACGAATAACATTTTCAACATCTTGAAAACTAAGTCTCAAAGGCACAGGCGGTCTAACAGCATATGGCGGAAATTCAGCAACATCATCCGCTGTATCATTTGCAGTAAAAACGTTTTTCAAATGATTAACATACACTATCCCTTTTTCAGAATCGCTTCTTGCCCAATCTCCAGTTGAAGTTCGCAGAGGTGGCTTACCTACTACGGGTCTTTTCAGACCTTTTGTCGCTTTCCATAGAGAATAGTCGGTTTGAGGGGTACCATCAAGACCTTCCAGATAATTTTTAAGAGAAGCCATTCTTTGGATTTCGAGCAGATTTCTTAACTGAGCTATGCACTCTCGTAGCCTGCTTTTAAGCTGGGGAGACCTGCGAAGTTGCCACTCTCTTCTAACTCTTCTTTTTTCTGTTAGAAGTTGTTCAATTTCAAACGAATATGTTCTGTTGCTCACATTTCTGGATCTTATATGGCTAGTGGTGGCATGTTGTACGGCTAGATTAAGGTGTTCAGAAAATTCGTTAATCGACACATCAATATCCTCAGGCGTTCTCAAGGCAATGTTTTCCGTACAATGTGTACTCAAATATTTCTTATATTTTATCCAATTAACTCGAGTGACGGTCAACGCCAAGTCACAAAACGGGGAACCAACCCCCTGGGGGAACGAAACAGAAACTATAGTCGGTGAGTGATCTGAGGACAAGTCCAATGAAGGCTCCACTTGCATCCATTCTGAGGGAAAATTTTTTGTAACTCCAAAGTCTATAACGTCTGGGATCTTGCGTTGGTCTGACGGCCAATAAGTGGGGTGTCCACTTGAAATCACACCTAAGCCCATTTTGGTAACGGTGTCAAAAAGCACACGGCCTTTCGGGGTAATTAAACGTGATCCCCAAAAAGTGTGTTTAGCGTTATAGTCGCCAGCCGCTAAAAATCGAGGACCAAGTGATTTGAAAAAAATTGAATATTGCCTTTCTGTTATTGAAAACCGTGGTGGTGAGTAAATCGAGGATATAACAATTTTTTCATGAAAATAATTAAGGCATATATTTGTAGCTTGGAGATATTCCTCACATGTCTCGTTCATTAAAAAGTGTTTAATTCTGGATTTTATTAGAATTGCCGATCCTCCGCAAGATCTTCCACGGGGATCTTTTGTGTCGTACAGTATGTAGCCATTAATTTTGAAAAAACTGTTAGTTGTCAAATGGGTTTCAGCAATCATCATTATATCGATCTGCTTTTCCATAAGGAAGTGCTCAAGTTCATTTTTGTGTTGGCGAATGCCGTTTGCGTTCCAGAAACATATTTTTAACCAATTAATTTTTTTAAAATTGCCTGTAAAATAGTGGATTGCATTTTTAGCATTTCCTGCATCATGTTGGTCATAGAGACGGTAAAAGTGTTAATGGATTGAACAAGAGTCTGCAGAGTTGCCTCTAGGTTACTAAAATTTGGATCGGAAATTTGGGGCTTGGGTTGCTGGTTCAAGTTTTGGTCGGATTTAACCACATTAGCATATGAAAATTGTTTGGTATTCTGCGTGTTTGTGAGGTTGGTTGGATGGCCTACCTGGAGAAAATTGTTTTTGCCAATGACATTTGGCTGCTGGGCTGCTGGAGAAACCGATGACTTATTTGTCATTGACCGCTTAAAATGAGTATAGACAGGGCAACCTCTATAATTTGCAGTGTGGTTACCTCCACAGTTACTGCATTTTTTAACACTTGCGTCGGCCTTTGGCTTATTGCACTGAGTTGTGCCGTGAAGTTCGCCACATACAACACAAACAGCGGGCAACTTGCAGTAAGCCTTAGTGTGGCCAAATTCTTGGCAGTTTAGGCACTGAACGGGTCCTGAACGCTTATGTGGCTCCTCAACGGTAACCTTACGATGCAAAAGATATTTGAGGTCATATATTGGGTGAATTTCACTCTTTTTTAGCAGAACATCCCCTGGTTCTAGTTCAACCCTAAACATGGGTTGAGGGGTCTTTTCACGGTTCCTGATGTTTACTACTGTTTTTATTTTAAAACCCTTATCTTCCAATCCGGTTTTTACATCATCAGTATCTACGCATGGGTCAATCCCTTTAATAACGACCTGAAGACCTTTGGCACTTTTGAGCTGGTAAGTGTAAAATGATCTGTTCTGTTTTTCTAAGACATCAGACAATTTTCGGTAGTCGTTTTCATGGTTTACCTGAATTTTTGTTTCATTGATGTTTCCGCGCTTAACTGATCTCACGTTGAAATTGTCCTTACCGATTACCGTAATAAGTTGTTTTACCAGCTCATTAGCAGTAGATTCTCTCAAATATATTGGTGGCGGTTTAAATGTTTTTTTTTGCTGTATTTGGCTCATCAGTCTGGAGGATTGCAAATCTATTACTTTGCGTTGCTGTAGCGGTATTATCCTCTTTGGATATCTTTGGTTGTGATGATATCTGAGCGGATTTCGGGCTTCGCTGACGTTTAACCACGGTTACATACCTGTCCATGCCTACTTGTGTTTTCGGCTTATCTGCAATAACTGAACTGGTAGATGGTTGGTCTTCTGTTGTAACAACAATGTTTGGCGAACACGAACGCGTGCGTTTTTTATCTCTTAGAGACAAGAGATTGTCCAACGATTTTTTCAATGATTCCTCTTCAGAAATCCAGAGGTTTTTTCTAGTGGAGCTAAGCTCCCTCTCAGAATTGCATCTACTAGGTACACTCATGCAATTTTTTTTTTTTTATTTATATTTTTTAAATTTAAAAGTATATAAAAATAATTGTCATAAAGATTTTCGGTTTTGCAAGTTTTTTCCCACTGGGTAGGTAATCTTTACGCACAATAACAACAACAACAATGCACTGCCACCGCACTTGTTTTATTGAAATTTATTTTATTGTTTAGTTAATGAAATGTAAGGAGTTTATTTTCCCGTTGTTTTTTTTTTTAAATAATTTGTTATTGTTTTTGCAATTTAATACAATATATTATTGTTTTTGTATATCAGATTAAAAATATGTTAGCACAATGATTTTTGGTTTGTTTTTTTTCACTTTTTAAAAACACGACTGTGCGGTTGAAGAATCACAGAGTGACAAAGTGCCATTTAATAATAATGTACACTTAGCGTTTCAAATATATCATGACTACTTTTAACATACCAACGTTTTAATCACTATTTTTTTATCTTATAAAAGCTATCATCAGCAGCACCGTTTACTCATGTATAATAACAAAAGAATTTCATATTTGCATAAACACGTATGATACAAAGATGTAAAAAAGGGCAGTATCTCCACCTTACTCGAAGTACAGTGTAGGACATGCTACATGTTTTGCCAGTTTTAAGTGCAACATGTTTTGAAAAGAACATGATACCCTTTAATAGTGTATCAAATTTTTTAGAAAATAACGTGTTGAACCACTATATGCAGCATAGGTGTAACATTTTGATCAGAAAAGAAAACACCATAAGTTTTTAAAACTACTTGCAAGATGAATATTGTTTAAATATCTAAAAAGCTAAATAAGGGTAGGTTGCAAAAAAAACTATAGATTTATATTAAAATTTTTTGTCTACACAGATTAATTTTAATTTTTAGTTCTTACTACCAATTTTTTTAAATATTTTTGGGTAAAAATAAAAATATTAAACACTTAAGTCAAAAACGGTCAAATATGTTTAGTAACAACTGATGTACTCGTATAATGCTAGCGGATAAGCAATAAGAAAAAAACAATAAAATAAAAATGATGCTATTAGTCATACGCTGCGAATCTTTGTAATTATCGACTCATTTTATAGAATATTTTTCATCTTCCTTATCCATTGCCAAACAATACAGTACTATAAAATGTCATTTTCAGTCGTAAAGCAGCTCTGGGCTGAGGAACAGCTCTCGCGTCATCGTAATTATTTCTTAAGTGCGGTCAGGCTTGTTGTTGTTGTTTGGCCTTCGAGAGTTTTGCGTCTCACTCTCATTGGTTAACTGTCTACCTCAACTTACTGTATTAGTTTACAGTTTTTTTGAGGTATTTCGTTGTTAACCACGCCGCAACTTCCTATGCGAAGGCATAGGTCGGTATAGTTAGTCACAGCGCCGCAAAAGAAATACTGTTAATACCATCGTGGGCATAAGGTCTACATTACACCGCCCATGCTGTGCATCCTATACTTTGCAAATTTATTTGCAACTGTATAGTTATAAATACAAATACAAAATGTCATTTTAAAGTAGCGCACATAACAAACTGTAGGAGTACAGAGTAACGATTATTTTAATTCTTTGTGTGAAAGCACATTTTATAAATATATGGTAGCGTGATTTTATTATCAGCTGGTAGGTTCTGTTTACTTGATCATGCACAAATTGTATGCATGTTCGTCCACATATTTGTGTGTTTGACTATTTAAAAAGTTATCATGCCATCTGCATGTAACTTAATACTAAAACTTTGTTGTATCCCAGTGGTATAAGGGACTAGCTCTCAACGTGTAGATTCGCTAGCTAATTTTACACTACACATGTATTTGAGTGGCGAATTTAACGTGGGCTTGTTATTGGAGGTGGTGATTGACCCGCCTCTGCATTACCTTTAGCCACCTAAATGATTAGCTACAAATTTCTGGATAAAGTACCAGACCTGAGGTGCAATCCTTATGCTAGTCACTAGTAGCCATCGAAAGAACTAGCCCCAGAAAACTACCACATTCGCCACCCTTCTTCGCTGGTGAATTCTATCACTCCCATTATTATATCCCTTCGCTATCCATATGAAAACCATTAAGTTTTGTAAACAACCAAATTACATAAAAATTTTTTGCTTAAAATACAAAAAATGAAAAATTCCGATATCGGTCCAATAGCCTAAACAGGTTTTTAATGAAAATTTCCTGCAAAGATTACCTTTTTGGCATGACGATTACAAGGCAAAAAAGTTTTCCACGATATTGGTCCATATACATATATCCGAGCATATTCAGTTAAAATTTCTAATATATATACTATATATTTACGTGACTATTGTGAAGGGTATCTTAGATTTGGTCGAGCCGAATATACTACATACTTGTTTATTGTAGTTTCGCTTTCACCTTTTATATTGTCTTACCACGGAAGCTGTTTATTTACCTTTTTATTAAATTCCACACTTTCTAAAAAACACGTGTTTTTTCTTTAAAACATAAATGCTATTAAATTTTGTTTTAGCAAAGATAATGTTATGATCCTAAAGTTTTTGTTGGTTTAACAACGGGAGCTTTGCGTTAACATAATTGCTCTCAGTGACAAACATTAAATACGCCGTAGAAAAATACGTGCGTTATGTAATACATAGTGATAGCGTATTAGCTATCGAATAGTGGGCACAGATATACTAGCCGAATAGCATATCCTTTCGTTAGCGATTTTAATGCATAAACAGAACACACCTATCACTTCGCTAGCCACATTTGGTAATGGTTTCTGCATGTACCACAGGGATATAAAAATCACACATATACAATGGTTTGAGTGGGAATGTATTAATGCCGACACAACATTTTCTCACAATAGAATTGTAACTAGCGTTAAGTTATTTTTAAGTATTCTTAATACAAAAAGTTTCAATCAAAAAATGAACTTAGTGCTGGACGGTCGAAACTTGCCCAGCTAAAGCAAAATAAAACGAATACATAAGGACAATTTTTTAATACGATATGAATCAAGGCGAATTCATAACAGGTGGCCTTCTTAGTACAACAATACAACAACACAAAAAACAACATGGTGTTCGCCCTATATAAAATTACCAATGTATCAAAAACATATTTAAATTCTATTGAACAAATCAGTATTGCCGGGAACGTAAATTATTTTCCACAGCCAAGAGCTCGATATTACACAAAATCCCGAAAATTCTTTTCGTTTTTTGAGAATATAAAAATTAAGGAAGAAAAAATTTTTAAATTGCAATAATAATCAATTGTCTTTTAATTTTTCCACTTTTGAAAATATTAAGTGGAAATTTTTTTAGCGAACTTAAAAGTTTAAAAACTGGAAATTAGAAATATAAATAAATAAGTGCTAGAGAAGGTATAAGAAATTAGCGATGATGATTTGGACCTATCAAGGAAAGAATTAAACAAAATATTGGAATTAGGATCTTATTAAAAGTTTTGTAAATCAACGAGAGTAAGACTAATAACTGATTTTATTTTTAATGCAAAATATAAATACATTTTTGATGTATTATACGTGTAGAAAACTATTTTTTGGTTAGATTTTTTTGCAACGAAATGCAGATTCTTTTTAGTTGAATAAAATTTTCACTATAATAAATTTTAAATTTACATATTTATGTCTAGTATCAAAATTTTTAAAGTCTTCAGAACAATTTGTGTCGGATTAAGAAAATGAGTTTCGAAAACGTAAATGTTATTTGGAACAATGAAGTATTTTCAATTGATAAATATATTTCCTTAACAATTTTGAATAAAAATATGGAGCAAAATATGATGATGCTGTCACGATTAACCCATTACTGTCGAAATAAAACTGAAAGTAATTATTAACAAAAAAGTTTTTTTTTCATTGTATACAAAATGTACATATATAAAAGCATTAAAGAAATAATAAATGGAAAGATCAGGGTATTAGTTAAGTGAAAATTTCGAAAGCAAATGTTCTCAATACATATTGGTTTTCAAAATTGTTTGCATTGGCAGCGAATTATTTTATTTCATTTTTCACTTCATTTATTTCAATTTTTTTAATCGAGCCATACTTGATTTGATAAAAAGCTAGCTGGTAAAAATAATATACAATTTTCATATTTTTTTAATTTTCATATATTATCTATGCCGCCATTATATTACTATATATCTATTAAGAATATCTATACAGAACACCCACGAAGATTTCATACTACAAATGTCAATTTGGAACAATAAATTAGACTGGTCCATTTCATCTACTGACCTCCATAAGTTGTGTGCGTATTGTAAAATCAATATTAAAATTGTTGCCTCATGTTTAACTGTACTAAATTAAGTATAGCCGCACCAAATGGGTTAAGATTTGTATACAGGAAATATGAAATGGCGCGCGTGGAAATGTGTGCAAAAAATATGAACACATAAACAAATTTTGATAGTTGGGTAATGAGCACCTAAAACAGCTGTCGATCAGCTACGCTAACGCTAACTAAATTCGCCTTGATAGGAATATGTCACATTACATAAAATTATATTTTATGAAATAAAAAATATTACAAGAATAAATAAAATCATTTTTATAAAACAGTTCATATTGCAGACTTAGACCACTTGCAATGAAACAATAACCCTGATAATAACACTCCTTCCACAGTACTTACTCGTAATTACTTCATATCTTTAATTGCACTTAATACCACTGTGTATTAACACACTAGACTATCTTTTCCGAATTGTGCCTGTCTTCTAAAGGGTGCTTCAATTTTGCGCTATTTTGAATAACACATAAATTATTTCGATAGCTGCGTGGCAACTGGCACCGTCCTGTTGAAGCGACATATCGTCCACATCCATATCTTCCAATTCGGGCCATAAAAAGTTCGTTATCTTCTCAGGATAGCAAACACCATTCACAGGAGCCGCCTGACCGGCCTCATTTTGGAAAAAATACGTCCCGATGATGCCACCAGCCTATAAACCGCACCAAACAGTCAATATCTGTGGGTGCATTAGTTATTCGACAATCACGCTTGATTATCATTCGCTCAAATGCAGCAATTCTGTTTATTGACGAATGCACTGAAGTGAAATTATGCCTCATTATTGAAAATGATTTTTTTTTTTTTTCGAAAATTTATTATCCATTGTTGCCATTTCTTGCCACCATTCTGATCATTGACGATGTTTGAAGTGGTCAAGAGGCTTTAGTTCTTGAGCCAATTGTACTTTGCAAGCGTATAAAAGCAAGTCCTTATGCATAATGTTCATCAACGACGAGCATGAGAGGTTCAAATGTTGGGCACGTTGACGCGTTTAGATGGACGACCACACTTTCGCGAACAGCAGCCATATTTTTTGCTGAGCTGTACGAGCATGCTCTGGTATTTTCACATCTCCTACAGAGCCGGTGCGCTAACATTTTTGCACGATTTTTCCGATTGTATGCACATTTGGACGAATAAATTAACCGAAAAAAGTATGAAGTGCACGATATAGATTTTGTTTTGAACGCCCATTTTCGTAATAAGCCTGAATAACTTTACCGCCTTTCTCGATTGCATATCTTTCCATGCTTCAAATTGACTTAGTCTGATATTGAGAAATGTGAAATGAAATACAGAAAAAGCTTGACGTTTAGGTGTTCTCGAGCCTTCTTGTTATTAATAACTCTAAACTCGAATATAAAAATGTAACCGCCACGTACATACACACACATATGCTTGCAAAACAATAAGAACGCAAGATAACAATAAATTCATTACTGGCGTTGCGTAGATCATTTTGTTATTTGTATACTATGCTTTTATTTCTACTCGTTGTTTGTGTGGATGTGTTTGTAAAGTTATAAGAAGCAGGTCGTCGGCTCAAAAATTGGTTTACCTGTGTCGCTTAATCTTATTCGTCCCGAGCAGTTACAAAGCCATCTCTCCCGTAATTGGCTAGCCGTTCTAAATGCGCCACTTTCATTTTGAGTCGAGGGCTGTAGTCCTTTTGTATTCTGTAGACCACATCGTTTATTATTTTAATTATCTTATACAGCCCTTCCCAATAGGTTTGCAGTTTGGAAGAAAGCCCTTTCTTCCGTTGTGGTTTAAAAAGTAGAACTAATTGTCTTTCCTGAAAACCATCAGAGCTTGCAGCTTTGTTATGCTCTGCTTACATCTTATCACTGACAATTTTAGTTCAGTTATGTACAAACTCGAGCACATTAGGTTTAGGTCTTGTTTCTCTAGCACAAGTACTTCGGTAGCATCATCTTCTGGTGTAGGTGTGATATTAAATTCCAACTCGCCAGCAAACTTTGCTCTGCTCCGCAAACAGCTTTCGCTGGTGTTCAGGAAGTCGAATCGTGCATAGTTGACCTATATAACAGCAAGAACTTGGAAATGTGATCGTCCCAATCCCTTTGATGTTTACTCACCACTTTTATTAAGTACTCTTCCAGCGTCCGGTTAAATCTCTCAGTCGTTCCATCAGATTGTGGTTTTTCTTATTTACATGTTCAAACAATGTCTGCACTCTACGTTGAATGGACGCCGCCAGGGACATCTTTGTTACTGTGCTTTGCTCCCTTGCTATGCTCGGTTCTAAAATCATATCTCTGCAGATGGTCAACCTATCACTCAGTGCTAGATGCTCACGCCGTGTCACGTAATAATGTTTTTAGGCTGTTCAATTTTCCAGATGCAGTGACCTACTACGTTTTCGGCTCCATCTACCACCTGCGAATATACACTTCCTATACCGAACACGCTTGTATCGGTATCTGACAGAAATTTTCCTCCAACAATAGGGTATTCTACGAGCTTATACTGGTTGAATTTTTTAAACTTCTGGAGTGCTTTTTCTGGTTCATAGCCTAATTGATATACCTGTGACCTTCTGGCAAACTCACGTAGCCTGGCGGCTACGCTGGCAAAATTTTATACAAATCGTTTATAATATGTCGAAGTCGAAGAAAAGCGCGCAATTCGTAAATATTGCATGGCTGCAGTGAGATCTTCATTGCTCTTACTTTATCTTCAGCCGCCGAAATACCATCTCCAGTCCAGTTACGTGATGGCTCAAATATTTCACTCCTTTCTGGTATAATCCATATTTCTTCATACAATGAGTGAGATCTGCTGATGATAGACGCTTGAGAGCTTCCGGTTTTGCATCAAGTACACCAAGCGTGACCTAATGTACAGCCCCTTTAGTACTACTTATTGCATAAGACTTTCAAATATAACTGAAGCGTTACAGAGTCCAAAAGGCATTGTAATGGCAATTCTCTCATAGTAATATTTACAACAACTATTAGTGTCACAACATAGAATATAAGAAATTTTAAATAAATAAAGTAGTTATGCTTAGACTGATGACTGCAAAACTTGCGTTCTATTAAAGTAGTGCCACGAACCTCGACAGCATTACTCTAAACTGGCATTAAAGGCAGTTTTTCTCTGTCGTTGTGAGAAATTTCCACCTGCTAAATAAATCTAATGCCGTATCTAAGTTGTCGTCAAGTCTGGGTAGCGGGTAACTGTCTCTTTTGGCGACGTCATTCAATTTTCGCTCCAATGCAGTGACTAGCTCCTTTACCTCAGTAGGCTTGTCCAAAGGTACATTTTGGGGCCTTATTTAATTGATTTTGTCTCACCAGTGTCAGTTCATGCCTTACAATGGTAGTTTTCCTTTGGCACAATAAAAATATTCGTGAAAACCATGAATGAGTACATTGGATTATGCTTTGTTTACATTTCGGTAAAGATCATGAAATAAGTTGATCTGTAGACTCTAATGAAGTAAAATCTCAACGCGAAGGAATCTTAATTTTTACTGCTACTAATATTGTACAACACCAGTGTATAATTATTCACGTATGTGCCTGGCCATCACTGGTTTAAAGCCATGTTTGTTCTATTTAGCAAAAGCAAAAAAAAATAAAGCAAAGTCAAAGCGTCAGAGAAAATTAAAGCAAAAAAGTTATCAACTTATTTTAAAACAAACTGATACGAACAATTTGATTACTTTTTAAGCTACTCACGTGTTAAAGTCAAATTCGATGAGCAAGAAAAAATAAAATTTCATAAAAGAAGAAATAAAAATATAGATGATTTTGGAAAGTCTCCCCGTAAAATTTGTATCATAAATGAAATACAAAAATGAACAATGTATGCGCTGAAGTACATCCAATCAAATCTTAGCTCGAATTTACATCAACCAAATATGGAACAAAGGATAGTCGTCCTTTAATTATATGTTTAACTGGATGATATTTTATAAATCGAAAACCAAATTTTCGACACAACGAAATGGGCTTGTATTATTTCGTCTGTTTTGCCTAATTTTGCTTATTTATTTATTCCTTTTCACAAAATGTCCAGAAGCCATCAATCGTCGAGAAAAATGCAAAACGAGTAGTAAAATTCATTTTTATTATACATGAAGAGTTAACTTGCAATTAAGTAGTTTTTTATATGAGCCGCTCAGCGCTAAAACGGCCTAACCCTCATTTTCAAAAAAACCAAATTGACTATGCTGATCTAACCAGAACCTTTGGAAATAAATATTAAACAAACTCCCTATTGCATAGTATAACACTAGGTTGTACTACCTGCTGAAAACTGTTTTTCCTATATACAAAGTTCATAAAAATGTGTCTGCAATAACGGCCTAAGCTGCTTGGGCCAAATCGAATCCAAAACGCATGTTATATTTTAGTCAAGAGTATATTCGAAAAATAATCCAAGTTAGCACTGTTTGTTCAAAATTTTGAAACGATCCAGTAGGCCGAGAAATGTCTGTTGATTTTTAAAAATCAACTTTCTTTTTTTGTAAGTAAAAACCTTGGTTTCATAGTTTGTTTTGTTTTCTGCTTCTAACCATTTAATGTGAAACTGTAATTTTGAATTGTATAAGTCTTTTGGTTTGACACTCTTTCCTAATTTGCTTCATTTTTGTTATTTATTAAACCAAAAATATCACGAAATAAAAAGAAAAATATGCCGTTCTTCTGACGCCAAAATTCGTACATTTACAAAACACATACAAGCCAAAGAAGAACAGCCATGTGTGATGTCGAATCGATAAATTTACAAGACTTTGAAAATTCTGGATTGGAGTACGCCCTAACACCAAGTCGGCCATCAATGTCATCGCGCTCTTCCGAAGATTCATTGCCTGGGCCACTGGGACTTGCGGCAACAGAATCCCAGAAAATGAAAGCTGGCCAGCTGCAGTCAGTTCGTAAATTTGGAATTGGAACCGCTTTATCCTGGAGGAAGATTTATTGAAGCTGCAAAGTTTAAGGACTTACAGAGTTCATACTTAAAAACCATGCATCTTAATATACAGTCAGGGACTTAAGTGTTCATACATACCCAAAATTGCATATATTCGCCAATCAAAGAGTACCACAAAAAAAATTTTTAAGCAAAAATGATTGAATTCCATTTTAACTAATGTAGCAAAGCATACATTTTTATTCTTTTAAGAAAATAACGGTATATACGAAAAAAAACCTAAAATAAAGAGAGACTAATGAATGTGTGTTTGTACGTTTGTTTGTACCTTGAAATCTGCCACCCCGCCGTACCAATCTTCCTGAAATTTTCACATTAGTTGAATGGAACACCTTCACATTAGTTGAATGGAACGCCTTCTTTTACGCCCCCTATTTTAAATTATATTATTTCTATCACAAAATTTTCAACAGATTTTTTAATATAAATGGTCATAACTTCTCCATTTTTTAACCAAATTTCAAAATTTTTTGCGCATAAGCAAAACGACCAAAACGACTAGGATTATTTTGGAGGGATGAAGTTATCGCCAATTGCCAACCCCAATAATTGATTGTCAAATAACTTCAGTGTTTATGGAGCAATTTTCAAAATTCCTTTTGTGTATGGAAGAGGTCAATAATTTTTTATTTATTTATTTTTGGGAAAATTGGGGGAGTGTACCAAATTGTCCACCCCATAATTGATTATCAAATAACTTCGTCATTTGTAGACCAATTTAAAAAAAAATTTTTTTTTTCATATAAAAGATATCTCATCAAAATTGAGCACGCCCCAAAAATTAATTAAGATTAATTTTTAAAACTCTGTTTGGATACAGAAAGCATTTACTATTTTTTTTTTATTTTTTTTTCAAAACGAGGGACTGGAGGAAAATTGCTAGCTCCAATAATTGATTATCAAGCAACTTCATTTTTGAACCAATTTTCACGATTTATCTTGCATATACAAAACGATTAAGATTACTTTTGCTGGATGAAGTTAGCGCAATTTGACCACCCCAATAATTGATTGTGAAGTAACTTCATCATTTATTATTCCTTTTGCAAAAGGTCAATATTTTTTTCTGTTTTGGAAA
This sequence comes from Thecocarcelia acutangulata, assembly GCA_914767995.1. NCBI lineage: Eukaryota > Metazoa > Arthropoda > Insecta > Diptera > Tachinidae > Thecocarcelia > Thecocarcelia acutangulata. Next base: position 54,339,965 of record OU612096.1, on the reverse strand, counting down.
ATTGGTGGCGTGATTACCTTTCCCACAATTAATTATCAACTAACTTCGTCATTTGTGGACCAATTTTGAAAATTCTTTTTTAATATAAAAAACATCGAAAAACTGTGTTCTTTAAAACTCAAGGTGACGGAGGTTGTCGCAATACGCCCGCCTCAAAAATTCAATATTAAAGAACTTCGGCGTTGGTGGTCCAATTTTTAAAATTCTTTTGGATGCAGAAAAGCTGTACTAATTTTTTTTTTGGTAATTGATTACCAAGCAACTTCGTCAATTGTGGACCAATTTTGAAAATTATTCTTGCATATGGAAAAGGTCCAAAAAAACTGTTTATTGAAAGGAGGGCGGTTCAGAATGAGGATAGAATCGCTAATGGATTTTATTGTTAAGTTACGTGTTTTCGGAGAACGTGATGCACGATATATTTTATTATATGGCGGAATCTTGGAATGCCTCATTTGCACATTCGGATATGGATGGCTGACAAAATTACGTCAGATAAAATAGATGAAATTATACTGATACTAATATTGATCCACACTTGCATGAAGTTGTAGTTAAAAACATGCTTTATGGTATTAATTCAAATCCGCGATGCGTGGTCGATGGGAAATATATGAAAAAGTATCGTATAGAATTGCTTCAAGAAACAATCTCTGGTGTTGATGGCTACACCCGCTTTTTTGTCATAGATCAACGATGGTGGACAATCAATTACATTAAATGTGCAAAACAATGAAATTGATGTTGAAAATCGTTCGATAGTGCTATATTACATACTGCTTTCAAAAACGTACAAAACGCATATTAATGTTGAGTATTATAATTTCGCCAAATCAATTAAGTATATCAGCAAATACGTAACCAAACGATGAAATTACACAATATCCAATGGCCCGATACATTAGCAGCAATGAAACTGTTTGGAGAATTTTGGGACTCCCAAATCTTTGAGCGTCATCCAACTGCTGTGCTTTTATCTGTTCACCTCGTAAATATATATGTTTTGTTTAGTATTAAGACTTGAATACTTATTGTTAGCTACCTGTTTGAAGATTCAATAAATAAATAAATGCTTAAAAACACAACAAGGGCTGCAATGCCACCAGCTACAACGTAAACTTTCTTTTTCGATTGCTCAAACTTTGCTATATGCTCAAATTCTACACACAAACAAATTCATATGCAACTTATCGGGATGCGTGCCAAAAGCTAAATTTATTAGAAAACGATTCACAACGCAACTATATGTAATCATCTAGAGCCAGAAGAGTATTATTTTCTATCATATTGGTAAATTGCTTTTCATCCGAAAGCAATCAACTTTGGAGTACATATGAAGCACATATCGAAAGAGAACTACCTGCAACAACATAACAATTGAAAAATGAAACTTATAATGATTCTAAAGCAAATAAATTTTTGTAAATAAGAAACAAGGCACTCTCGGAAGTTGTTATGATAAGTCCTAATCAAGCAGGCAATGATGATGATCTAACCCACACGAATTGGAACTATTTATGGCTGAAAATCTACTACATTTACAGCAGGTGCAACTCTCGCCATACAATATTTTAATGTGGATTGATCAGATGGAACAGAACAATTTTTATGATTTCGTTAATATTTGCTAAAGTTCAATCACAAAATAATACTGCACTAGGCCTAGCATCGTCCGGCCACCATACATTTGTATGGTGGCAGAACAGCATATTTGTAACTTAAATTACCTCTCAAGCCACAATTCTGAGATACGCACACATACAATATTAAAAAAAAAAAACACTCCTCAGAAGGTAAAGTGCTCCAACTTTGTAAAATCATAGTATGGGATAAATGCAAAATGACCCAAAAAAAAAACTTTAGAGGCCATTGATCGCATGTTACAAGATTTTAGAAGCAACAAAAAATTATTTGGAGGAGCACTATTTGTAGTAGCCGGTGATTTCCAACAAAAATTGTCTTCTTTGGCGTATTAAAATTAACAACAAACATGCGAGCTGTAATATGATGCACAAACTGCATTATTTTTCCATCGAATTTTTGTAATATATTTTTTTTAATAATTCAATTATTTGTTGTATCTTCTAAAAGAACTAACAATAAGTATGCAAATCTTAAAACTAAAAATTCATTATTGTATATAGCCATTTATCCTGAAATAACTTCTTGACGTCAGGTGAGTTTCAGCAATCAACATAACATCGATTTGCCTTTCCCTCAGGAAGTGTTCAAGATCATTTTTATGTTGGCGTATACCGTTTGCGTTCCAGAAACATAGTTTTAAATAAATTATTTTTGAAATAGCCAGCTATTTTTTAAAATAGCATTTCCTGCATCATGGTGGTCATAGAAGCCGTAAAAGTGTTTAGTGATTGAACCAAAGTCTGCAATGTGGCCTCAAAGTTGCTAAAATATGGGTTCGCGTATTGATTCGCGTTTGGTATATTAGTCTTAACCACATTGGCATAAAAAACTTGGTTAGAGCTTGGAACATTTATTTGGGTTGTTGACTGACCTGCTTGAGGAAAATTGTTGCTTGAAATGAATTGCGATTGCTGGGACGGCTTGGGAGGAGTTAATGATTTATTTGGCATTGAGTGTTTGAAGTGGGTATAAACGGGTCAAACCCTGTAATTTGTAGTATGATTGCCTCCACAATTACTACATTTTTTTTACATTTGTGTCAGTTTTTGATTTGGTGCATCACCATCGAATTTTTGTAATATGACTTAATTGTGTATTTCCAAATGTCGAACACAATTTCACAAATGACCAGTGGTTACGTGAGTGAGCGTCACTTTCTGCCAAAAACAAAGATTTGAATTCAATAAACAATAGAATTTTAAATAAAATCAGCCAGTCTACAAAAATCTATCGATACAGTGATAAGAGATGAGGATGCTTTCAATTATCCTTTTGAGTTTTTTAACTCACTTGATGTTTCAGGACTATCTGACCATCATATGTGCTGCAACTCAAAATTGGAAGTACCAATTATTCTACTGCGCATCAGCTATCCACTATAACTTTACAATGGCGCTCGACTTGCAGTAAAAAACTGCGACACAACATAACCGAAGGGATCATTATAAAGAGCAAAAATAAAGGTACAAATATGCTATTCCAACCGACTTGTCATCTGATTTCAAAATAAGGAAGTTTTAAGTTCGTTTAGCGCTTGCAAAGCCAACTATTACAGTTCACGGTCAATCCGTGCAAATTTGTGGCTTGAATTTGCCAAGTCCATGTTTCTCCCAATGACTGCTTTACGTTGCGTATTCCCATGTAGGAAAACCTAAAGACTCATTTGTTTATGTTTCGTACAGACAAGCTATAATAATTGTATATCCTAGCGCGCTATAATGGTTGGCAAAATCATCATCAGTATAGCAAATAAAATATTTTTTAAACTATATAAGCATTTTTGATTTCACTGTAATTATAGGGTAGCAACGCACACCGGGTTAAGCTAGTCTTATAATAATTTAAAAACAAATTCTGGAGCCGAGGAAGAATATAGTCAGGAAGAAGACGAATAATTATTGTTATTAATTAAATTTAATTTTTGCAGCTTCAGATCTTTGCTTTTTTATAAAAATTTTACAATTAAAAATCTTTTATTTCTCAATATTTCAATAACAATTTATCATCGTCAGGAGAAATTAAATGTTAAAAAATTTAAATTAAAAAATTATTGTCAAAAAAAAAAAAAAAAAAAAAAAACAAAAAAAAAACTTTATACATAAAAAATTTTTACCCTAAGAAAAATTTTTAGTTCATACACAAAGAAAAATTCTTAACAATATTAACAAATTGAAAAATTAAAATATAACAATTAAGTTTTTTATTCGCTATTTTTAGCTTCTACCATTTATACCAATAAAAATTATAAATAGCTTGTTTTCTATGTTTCCCAGCTATCTATAAATGCTCTAGAGCATTTTTCTTTTAAATTCTCAACAATTTATTTATATTGTTGGGATATAAAGTTGAATGTTTGAGAATATCTTTCAAAAATTTCCAAAGTCTACTGATGATTAGGGTAGTTCCTATGAAATGTCGACATATAGATAGCTGGGAAACATAGAAAACAAGCTATTTATAATTAAAATATAACATAATTTAAATTAAACTTATTCTGCAACCAACACATGCCTTTTAAAGATTAGAACATGTCGTATTTTAGACTTAAGCAAATCAACATGGCACATGTTGCTCACAGAATACCATTAACATTAACATAATTTTTTTTTTTTTTTTTGTATAAAAGCAAGGTAAACAATAGTCTAACAAATACAACTTTTATATACATTCAACGTGCTAATTTTTTGCTAACTATGCGCTAAATTATCTGTGTCCATTTTAAAATTAATTCTTTTTTCTACAGGTGTGTTAATAATCTCTAACATTTCTAACATATAACGTTTCTTATAATTAATCTCAGTTTTTATTATTGAAACATTTTCAAAATTAGGATAATGATTTAATCTAGAGCAGTGAGAAGATAACGCTGTTTTCTGTGAATTAATATGCCTATATTTTTGGTCTGATTTATGTCCTGCAATCCGTGTCCTTAATTTGTTTTTCGTTGTTCCTATGTATACTTTATTACAATTCTCCTGATTATTTCCCTTACATGGCCCAGTATCAGAAGAGGATCAGTTTTAAGCTATACGATGAGTGTAGCGTAATGCAGGCTGAAATTACAGCTATTTTGAGAGCAGCTAACTGGTTGAGGTACTATAGGGTATACGGGGTGAATATCCGAATCTGTACTGATAGTAAGGCTGCGTTAAATGCGCTTGTGGGTGTCTATACGACGTCCAGGTTGGTTCAGGAATGCCGGATATCTCTTAATGAGATGGCGAGACATTCGAGCCTGGAGCTTTTCTGGGTGCCGGGGCACAGTGGAGTGCCCGGAAATATTGTGGCGGATGAGGGTTAGCAGATATATCGGAATGCCGAGTGAACGGACTGGATTCCTTTATCCGGCTTTCGGGTTGGTTTGAATCTGAACCGTCGGGGGAAGTGTAAGTCTCGCGGGCTGCACTTCTCCCTCAGGCAACACAACGGGACCAAAAGGACCCAAGTGGGCTGGTTTCATGAAACTGGCGGCCTGTACAACCTAACCTAACCTAACCTTCCCTTACATGGAATTTTATAGACTATATTAGCATTATCCATTTTACTAAGTCTATCCTTAGTTTTATTATGTTATTTAAGTTCATAAAATTTACTAATCTGTCCTTAATTACTTTTTTTTTAATTTTACCTAACGCGGATAGTAAGCTTAAAGGACGGTATGAAGAGGGGCAATCAGGTGGTTTTTTCGGTTTCTTAGTAGGAATAACTTTAGCTTGTTTAAATACATTGGAGAAGTAACATTGCTTAATAATTATATGCATTTATAATTAGTGTAACAAAATTTAAGCCTTTTTTTACAATGCTTTCAAGTAAATGTTATTGATTTCATCGATTCCAGGTGATTTTCGGTTTTTCAGTGATTTGACAATAGCAGATACTTCAGCAAGGCTTACGGGCGAGCCATCCATATGATCTAATTCTGAAACCCTGAATGGATCAACACTATTTCGAACAAACAAATCATTATTCAAATATCCAAGATTAGCTGAAATTGAATGGTTTAAAGCAAATGTTTGCGCCAGAACTTCTGTTTTTTCTTGATTATTTGTATATTTAAGGCCATTGTGTTTTAGAATGGGAATACTCTTAGTCTTCTTCCTTAATATTTTGGTTAAATTCCAAAATGGAGGAGAGCTTTTGTCTAAAGTGGATAAAAGATAATCCCATGATTTATTTTTGTATTTAATAATTTCTTTTCTAATTCTTTTATTAAAAACTTTCATTTGTATTTTTATACCGTTGCCAACCACGCTTGGCACTATTTCTTCTTTGAATAATGTACTTGATATAATTAGGGAAGGATTTGTTTGTTTGTGAAACGTAATTTTTTGGCACGCAATTGGCCACAGCTTCATTTATGACATGCTTGAAACTTGATAATATACTGTCAATGTTGCCGTTTGTCAGAATGTTGTCAATATTTGGCAAAGCCAGCCTATCATTTATAAATCGTGAGAAAACATTCCAGTTAGCATTTTTAAAATCATATTTAAAAGCTGATGTATTGTTGTAATCACTAAAAAGACTTATTTTTACCGGTAAGTGGTCCGAACTTAAATCGTTTATCACTTCTGCGTGTGACAATAGACGAGACGCATTTGTGAGAAATATGTCTAGTGTGGAGCTTTGTCTGTTTGCGCTTGCAGGTATATGTGTCATCTCACTTGGATATATTATGTCCATATCAAGTGTACCTAGCTTTTCATATAAGATGTTACCCCATTCGTTGCATCTTAAACATCCCCATAGCTCGTGTCTACAGTTAAAGTAACCACCTAACAAATATTTATTATCACGACTAATCTTGAGAATGTCCGCTGATAATTTTCTTTTCCTCGCACCATCTATGCCTACCAATCCATCCGGAAAGTAGCAAGAATAAATATGTATACTACCTGCTTCTGTAAAAACTTTAATACTAATATTTTCAATAAGTTCCGTATTAACAGTGGGTAGTAATTTGTGGGATAGTTTTTTATTAACTATTACTGCTACACCTCCTCCCCTGGAATTTATTCTATCGTTTCTGTAAACTTTAAATTGGTTATGCCCTATAGACATCCCCGGACTAAGTCCTGTTTCTGTAACTAAACAAATTTGAACTTTATGAGAAATAAGGAATTGAAAAAGTTCTAAACTTTTGTTTCTTATGCCTCTTGCATTCCAAGTTACAATACATATGTCATTATGATAAAAATTTAATTGCGAGGCCTGTTACGACCTCGAATTGCTCAGTTTGAGACTTACAATTTTTAAGATTAGTTATTAACTCTGAGGTAATATTTTTAACTTCTTGGAGAGTGATCCTTACAAATTGTCCAAAGCTCGCAATCAAGAAATGACGCTTGAAGAGCGTATTGCAGCTAAAGCTGACCCAAACCAGCAAACTTCTTTGCAAACAAAACACCAGATCCAAAGGATGTTGAACAGACTTGGCCAACAAAAGAAATTGAACAGTCACGACAGCACACTAAGAAAATAAAATTAATTAAAAGAGTTCGTAAGGGCTATAGCAATTATCAATCTGCTTGGATACCAGATCTTGTAACTGTGGAAGATAATAGCAATGACGATGAAAAAATGGTAGCAATGAAGACAAATTTATGTCTTGCGAAAATAAATCGTTTGATGGTGAATACGAAAAGCTTGAATCCGACACTGCAGAATATGTCGATAGTGCTTCAATCTCAGATGGAGAAATAAACGACTAACATACGATTTGCAACATATCTCTATTATGAGGAACGGGATACGATGGAAAAGTTGAAAGAAGCACGCATTGATAAAATGTGGCCATATGAAATCGACACGCCATTACATATACCCGCCCGCACAAGGTTTCAAAAATTCAGAGGTTTGAAATCGTTCAGGTAAAGTTATTGTTGTTCCTCATTGTATTCAAATTTAATTTTTAGAACATCACCCTGGGATCCTAAAGAAAATTTGCCTAGTGATTACACCCGTATTTATCAATTTGAAAATTACGATCGTACTAGACGACGCATCGTAAATGAAGGCTAAGAGATAGATAGTTTTTTTTTTTTTTAAATGTAATGACAATAAGTATTCAAATCTTAATACTAAAAAAAATTGTGATTAAACTCCTGCCAGTGCTACACAAAAATTTATTTTTATGCGAATATTATTTCAGAATTCAGTCATCTGTTTAGAGCTCTAATGGTAGCCAAAGTATCCCTCCTTCTCAGACGGGTACGATCACCAAAGTTAAGAATATTAACTGCAAGAGGATTTGGATGGAATTCAAGTTTGTTAATATATCTTGTCACGTACTTCACAAATTCAGATTTCACACAAGGTACGTTCAGATCTGCGTGGATTCGTGAGTTTTTAACGTACCATGGAGCATCTCTAATTCTACGGAGAATTTTATTTTGACTTCTTTGAATTTTTTCAATGTTAGATGCCGAGGCTGTGCCCCATAATTGAATCCCATAGCACCATATTGGCTTTAGAATCGAGTTGTACAGCAAAAGTTTACAATCAAGCTTCTAGGCCGAATTTCTGTCTATTAGCCAGTTAATTTGCACCGCTTTCAATTTCATCTGCGTTACTTTTGCCTCATATTCGACTTCCATGTTAGTCTATGGTAGATAGTGCCGTGGTAAGGTTGAATATAAAGGTTGGGCAAAAAATTTGCACAATTTATACTCTACATTTTCGTTACCTAGTCTGGCTGGTATATCACTACACTGCTGCTTTTGGTTTGGTTGTTGCTGATGTTTCCATTATTCGAGGTTAACCAAATATCCGAAGCATTGGTTGTAGGAAATTTATTATTATAATTACTGTTTGAATGACTCGCGTTGATGTTGGTGGAGTATCTTCGATGTGTTGGCTGTAAACGTGGCTTGATATTTAAATAATTAACCTTACTAGGACATTGGTCGAACGTAGATTTGTGGGGACCGTTGCAATTAGCACATTTTGTCGAAGATTCTTTACAATCTGCAGTTTTATGTTGGCCTGCACAATTGGCACAGAACGTTTTGACGTTACAGCATCTCGACCCGTGTCCGAACATTGGGCAATTGTAACACTGAGTTACTCGATTTTTTATTAACTTTTTGATGTTCCCGGCGAACCTTTAGAAAGTTTAATACGGAATAGTTTTGCCGCAGCTCTCGTAACGATACCGTTTGTCGTTGAAAGTACACTACATATATTACATATTCGGAGGTGTATACGGATGTTTACGTTACAATTTTAACGTCTAAGCATCTTAAACCCATTCCAGACAACGTTTTTAGCATTACTTTAGGGTCTTGTTTGTCGAGCCCAAATAAAAGTGCCTTATAAGTCTTTTCATTTTTTGTAGCATGACTAAAATGTTCATATTTACCATTGAGCATAACATTCATGGAGTCGAACTCAGATTGCGTCTCAACGAACAATTTAAGACCAATTGATATTTTCCTTATAGAATAATCGGATATATTAGCTAGTTTACAAAGTTCGTGCACTTCTTCAATTTTGCACTTTAAAATAGTTATAGAAGGAATGTGAACTTTTGTGGATTTTACTACTACGACTTCATCATCATCAATTTTTTCGTCTTCAATTGTTTGAAGTGGAGAATAATAGTTGTTGGATTTTAAATTGCTTAATCCATTATTTGTTTTTGTCTTCTTACTTTTGTTTTTAACGCTCATTGCGTTGACATTTTCACTGATATGTGACCGTTTAATTTTTATTGTTTTATCAGTTTTTTTTTTAATTGATTTATTTTTTGCTATTGTTGGAATTTATGCAGTTTTTGATGCTGCGATATAGATTGTTGTTTTTTGTAAATACAATTTTATTAAAGAAATGCACAACTGTACTCATCAAGAGATCGAAAGCCCATATGGCGCTACGGAATTCAATTATGGAGCGCCGCCTCAGCGTCAAATATTGAAAAAATTCAAAGGCGACAAAACCAAGTTTTTTCGAACGATTATTGCAGCCTTTAATTTTTTCAAATTTGTATGAAAATTTTAAAAAACAAAAGTTGTTTGTAAATTTATTGAATTTTTGGTGAACTTTTATAATTTTTTTTTTTTAAATAAAATTTTTGGTTTGTACATTTGTACAACGGGTTATAGTTCAGGTTTTTTCTTTCTTAAGTTTTTTTCTTAAGAAGGATTTTTTACAATACAAATCTGCTGTGATCAATATTGATTGATTTTGAATCAATATTAAAAGATTTGATTATTATTTTTCTTGTCTTCTTCAATCAAAATTATTGATCACAGCAGATTTGTATTGTAAAAAATCCTTCTTAAGAAAAAAACTTAAGAAAGAAAAAAAACCTGAACTATATCCCGTTGTACAAATGTACAAACCAAAAATTTTATTTAAAAAAAATTTGTTTGTTTTTCTTCAAACTTCATACAATTATTAAGCATGGTGACTTTAAGCCAAAAAAATTTTCTTTTAGATATCGGCCCATATATACCCGAGATATAGTCTAGACCGGGTTTTTTATGAAAATGCCGCGTAAGCGAACGTAAACAACTTTTTTTGCTCAAAAGCAGTTTTGGTAATGAAATAAGGTTATATAAATATAGAAAATGAAAATTTCCGATATCGGTCCATATATACCTGAGATATAGCCTGAACTGATTTTTCCATTAACATTTTTTTTGCTGAAAAGCAATTCTGGTTATAAAAGAAGGTTACTAAAATACAGAAAATAGAAAATTCAGATATCGGTTTATATATAACCGAGATATAATTTAAATAAAATTTTCCATGAAAATGTTCATGAAAGATTTATTTTTTGGAATGGTGATTAGAAGGCAAAAATATATTTTCCCCGATATCGGTCCATATTTAGTTCAAATTTGCAATATATACTATACATATATGTGACTATCGTGAAGGGTATTTTAGATTCGGCCCGGCCGAATGTACCACACTCTTGTTATACCCTTCACAAAAATGTAAAGGGTATATATAAGTTTGTGATTCCGTTTGTAATTTCTACAGTTTTTTTTGCGACCCTATAAAGTATATATATTCTGAATCAGAATTAATGGAAAATTCGATTAAGCGATGTCCGTCTGTCCGTCTGTCCGCTGTTGAAATACCGTTTCTGAGAAAACCATTAGACTTAGAAACTTTTTTCTTTCTCCATTCTTTTACCCCATTGATTCATGGGTTTGCTATTGAAATTCAGTAATATCGGTCCACGTATAGCTGAGATATATTCAAAATTCCGAAAAAAGCCATTTTTTTTGGCAGTTTTGTATGAAAATTTTTGAAAACAAAAGTTGTTCGTTTTGCTTCAAACTTCACACACTTATTAAGCATGGTGACTAAAAGGCAAAAAAATTTTTTTCAGATATCGGTCCATATATACCCGAGATATAGCCCAAATCGGATTTTTAATCAAAATGTCGCATAGGCGAAGCTAAATAACTTTTTTTTGCTCAAAAGCAGTTCTGGTAATATAATTAGGTTACATAAATATGGAAAATGAAAATTTCCGATATCGGTCCATATATACCCGAGATATAGCCCAAACCGGGTTTTTCATGAAAATGTCGCGTAAGCGAACCTAAACAACTTTTTGGTGCTCAAAAGCAGTTCTGGTAATAAAATAGGGTCATATAAATATGAAAAATGAACATTTCCAATATCGGTCCATATATACCCGAGATATAGCCTAGAACGGGGTTTTCATGAAAATGCCGTGTCAGCGAAATTAAACAACTTTTTTTGCTTAAAAGCGGTTCTGGTAATAAAATAAGGTTATATAAATATGAAAAATGAAAATTTCCGATATCGGTCCATATATACCGCAGATATAGCCTGGAACGGGGTTTACATGAAAATGCCGCGTAAGCGAACTCAAACAATATTTTTTGCTTAAAAGCAGTTCTAATAATAAAATAAGGTTATATAGGTATGAAAAATGAAAATTTCCGATATCGGTCCTAATATACCCGAGATATAGCCCAAACCGGGTTTTTCATGAAAATGTCGCGTAAGCGAACTTAAACAACCTTTTTTGGCTTAAAAACAGTTCTGGTAATAAGATGAGGCTATATAAATATGGAAAATGAAAATTTTCGATATCGGTCCATATATACCAGAGATATAGCGTAAACCGTGGTTTTCATGAAAATGCCGCGTAAGCGAACTTAAACAACTTTTTTCACCTTAAAGCAGTTCTAGATATTAAATAAGGTTATATAAATATGGAAAATGAAAATTTCCGATATCGGTCCATATATACCCGAGATATAGCCCAAACCGGGTTTTTCATGAAAATGTCGCGTAAGGAACTTAAACAACTTTTTTCACCTTAAAGCAGTTCTGGTAATAAAATAAGATTATATAAATATGGAAAATTAAAATTTCCGATATCGGTTCATATATACCCGATATAGAGCCTAACAGGTTTTTTGATGAAAATGCCGAGTAAACAACTTTTTTGTGCTCAAAAGCAGTTCTGGTAATGAAAAAAGGTTATATAAATATGGAAAATTAAAATTTTCGATATCGATCCATATATACCCGAGATATAGCCTGAACCGATTTTTCCATTAAAAAATTTTTTTTTTTGCTGAAAAGCAATTCTCGTTATAAAAGAAGGTTACTAAAATACAGAAAATAGAAAATTCCGCTATCGGTTCATATATAACCGAGCATATTTAGGTCACATTTTTAATATACTATACATATTCGTGATTATCGTGAAGGGTATTTTAGATTCGGCTCGGCCGAATGTACCACACTCTTACTTGTTTTAAATAACTTTAAAACTAAGTAACTGACAACCTCATTTTTCTAATACATTTACATGTTGCACTTGCCTTTAAAGAAAATGGATATAAGAAACTGACAATTTGCTAAATACTCATGAAACTACAATGCTCAAAATATTAGCAAAGCTCATATTCATAAGAGAAATAATTTTTGAGAAAATTAAAAGAATTTAATAGGAAATATATTGCAACGCTACCTTTGAGATAAATCTTCATACGTAGTGGGTAGATATCGCAGTAGTAGTAAATTGTTAATGCCTTAAGGCAGAAGTTCCCAAGCCCTATGCGCTTGATGGTCAATTGTTTTTGTAAAAGCGCTTAGCTACAGGGCTATGCTCTTTGATACACTCATGCTGCACTCAGCACTAGCAATGAAAAATACTCAAACAACTTTGTCTTGTATATTTTTTAACGTTCTTCACTGCCATACAAAAGGCAAAGCAAGAACACTTTCGCATGATTTGCTGGTAAACTTCGCGGCAGCGATTATCGCTGTAAATTTTGTTTTTGTAAAAATGATTTGCTTTTTACAACAAAATGTATTAAATGAAAGTAGTTTTTCTTTAAATGTGTTGATGTTTGATATCTTCCACATAGAACTTTTGGGCACCCCTGCCTTAAGGATTACTAAATTATTCTGAATCACACTTAAGATGTCTCAGTTGAATTTACATATATATTTTTCAGTGGATAGACAGACTTCTCTACTAGTATCAGATGTAGGAAAACCTACTGTTTGATGTGACTTGATGGATAAGAAAAAGGCAGAACAAGGCTACTGAAAGTTGGTCAACCGTTAATTGAAAAATCATTTTAAACTAAGTTGTATATTGAAAAGTCCCAGGCCTAACAAAGAAAACAAAGTTTTTTTTGGTTCAAAATTAGCTTTATTCATCAAAGTAATCTCCACCAAGAGCAACGCAATCATTCCGGCGGCGTTGTACTTTTGTAAAACGAACTTATCTTTTGCCTCAAAATAGGCCTCAGTTTCAGCGATAATCTCTTTATTCGTGCGAAATTTCTTACCGGCGAGCATTTTTTTCAGTTCTGCGAACAGCCAGTGGTCGCTGGGCGACCATGGCGTATACGGTGGATGTGGGAGCAATTCGAAGTTCAATTCATGTAGTTTCGCTATCGTTTTGATTGGCTTCTGAAACAAAATTTGTTTATACCCTTCACAAAGATGTAAAGGGATATACCGTCAATTGATCATGCAATATAAAGCCAACACGTTCTTTTGATATCTTTACGATGTCACTAACTCACGCAACTTCACTTTCCGATCATTCAAAACGATTTTGTGGATTTTTATACCCTTCACAAAAATGTTAAGGGTATAAAAGTTTGTGATTCCATTTGTAATTTCTATAGAACATTTTCTAATAGAAAATTTCTAATAGAAAATTCGATTAGCGGTGTCCATCTGTCTGCCGTTGAAATGCGGTTTCTGAGAAAACCATTAGACTGAGAAACTTTTTTCTGCCACCATTCTATTATCCCATCGAGTCTATGGAATTTCAGTAAAATCGATGCAAATATATGTAGCTGAAACATATTCAAAATTCCGAAAAAAGCCACTTTGTTTTGCAATTTTGTATAGACATTTTTGAAAAAAAAAATTGGTTGCTTTGCTTTAAACTTCGCAAACTTATTAACCATGACAATTACAAGCAAACAAAAAAAATGTTTCCCGATAACGGTCCATATATATCCGAGATAAAGCCTAAAGCGATTTTTCGATTAACATTACTTTTTTTTTTTGCTGAAAAGTAATTCTCGTTATAAAAGAAGGTTACTTAAATACAGAAAATAGAAAATTCCGATATCGGTTCATATATAACTGAGATATAGCTTATACAAACTTTTCCATGAAAATGTCCATGAAAGTCTTCTTTTTTGGAATGGTGATTACAAGGCAAAAATATTTTTTCCACGATATCGGTTCTCACAAGTATATCCGCACATATTTAGTTCAAATTTGTAATATATACTATACATATACGTGATTATCGCGAAAGGTATTTTAGATACCGCCCATATTTTTTGACATATGCGGTCGTTTCTTTGCAATTTCGGCCTTCAAACGCTCTAACAACGCTATATAATATTCACTGTTAATAGTATTTCCTTTCTCAAGATAGTCGATGAATATTACGCACATCCTAAAACCTTTTCAGCCGATTGTTGTGCTTTTGAGCACTTTGGACGAGGTCCACGAGTTTCTGTCCACTCAGATGACGATCGTTTTCATTCCGGAGTGAAGTGATGGATCCAAGTTTCATCCATTGTCACATATCGACGCAAAAATTCCGTGTTGTTACATTTAAACATGGCCAAATACTGCTCAGAACCATCAAAACGTTCTCGTTTTTGGTCAACAGTAAGCAAACGCGGCACCCACTTTGAACAGAGCTTTCTCATAGTTAAATGCTCACTAAGGCAATACAAAGCCAGCTCGTTCTTTTGATATCAGCTAACTCAAGCAACTTCACTTTTCAATCATTCAAAACGATATTGTGGATTTTTTATGTTTTCTGGTGTTATCGTCTCATCTCGACATTCACTTTTGAAATCAGCAAATGAAAGTATTATAGTTGTTTTTGTAACACGTTTCAAACCATACTTCACTTAAACGGTATTTTTACCCCATCAAGAAGCAGTGTAAAATTAAAACACGAACTTGTTTTGGTCCTTTGTTTTAAAAATAACAAAGGTAGCATCACTCTTAGCACGATAACTCACAAACTAATGAATATAATATATTTGAAGCTTAGCATTAACTGCAAAAAAGGTGATTGCAATAAACCTAGCGCATCCATGTGTTAGGCCCGGGACTTTTCAGCCCATGAAGTATTTACTTTAGTCTATAAATATATCTTCCACTACGGCGAATATAAACTTTTATGAATTTAACTCAATTGCGGCAGATGAAAATAGTATCGGAAACAACGTTCAGTTTTCATGTGTAACACAAATCGACATTTTCTTAGCTTGCTCTGAGATAAAATCGAACTCAGTAGGCACCGATAACATGCATCCTAAATTTCTTAAACTTCATTTGCCTATTATTCTCCCATTCATCACCCATCTTTTTAACACTATAATAATGTCCAGCTCTTATCCCTCTAGCTAGAAAAAGGCTAAAATTATACCTATACCAAAAGCATATTGGGAATGAAGACGTATTGTCATTTTGTGCTTTTGATCAAAGGTTCTGGGAAAACTATTATATAAACAAATGTGTTTTGTCAAACGTGCAATCTGGCTTACACCATGAACATAATTGTGTTGATGCTTTGATTGGCGTTAGTGAAGATATATGTGGAAAAATAGACTTAGGAGACGTTAACTCTTACCTTAATCATACCAAGGCTTTCGACATTAACATGGATAACCATGAAATGCTTTTATACCAGTTAAAAGTTTTTTTTAATTCTTCGGTAAATTCCATTAAACTTTTATCGTGCTACCTCTCAAATCGGTATCAAGCGGTGTTTGTAAGTTAGAAATGGTAAAAAAAAACTAGCTGTATCAAAAGGATTGCCTCAGGGCTCTGTTTTGGGTCCGCTTTAATTTCTCCTTATGTGAATGATTTACCAGAACAACTTTCAGAATATACAACCGATTTACTCGCAGGTGATGTGCAATTAACATCAATCTGCTCAATTCGCGACATAAATATTGGATTCTCAACTATCAATGAAGGGATAAACAAAATTTATCTTTGGGTCAACGCGAATGGACTTCGCTTAAATCCTGTCAAAATGCTTAATAATATCGAAAAAAGTGTACACCCTGTTATTTCTGAAGACATTATTATTAATAGTGAGAAAATTCAAATCGTGTCTAAAGCCAAAAATTTAGGTGTAATTTTTAACAATAAATTAAGATCATAAAAGGAAAGATCATACCTATAAACTCGGTTGTTGGTCAAACTTATACAGTGTTGTCAACTCGGTGCGTTTCACACCGTTTTTGGTGCTTTTTAAAATTTTTTGTGCGAAAAATTCCTTGGTGGATGCGTGGTGCGCTTTTTTAATTTTGTTGGCTCCAAATCAAATTCAACTTACCTTTTTGTTTTAATTTAAGAAAAAAGTTTATTTAAGTGCCCACAATTTTTACGTTTTATTTTGCAGAGCACAATCAGAAGACGGAGCTATAGTGGAAAACACATTTTATTACATGCACATAGTAAGACAGTCTGACTCTATTTTTCATGTTCACGAAAGAAACATAACTTCTTGATTGCAATAACCCCGCAAAAAAAAATCAGCTACAGTGACGTCAGGAGACCTGGGAGGCCAACGAAATGTGGAGTTTCTTGAAATCAGTTTATTGGGATATTTTTGCCTCAATTTTGTCATAACAGGTATGGCTATATGACAAGTTGCCCCATCTTGTTGAAACCAAGCAGTGTTGGAAGGGATTCTATTTCGGCGCATTTCTGAAAAGAAACACTCTTTCAACGTCTTTAAGTAACGGTCTCCATTGACCGTAACTCGTAACCTCGAAAAAGTAAGGCCCAACAATGAAACTTGAAGAAACTGCGATGCGAAGTAGGTGTACTTGCATCTGATTGAGTATCTGTGGGTTAGAATTACTCCATATTCGACAATTTTGTTTGTTAACATTGCCGTTTAAATCAAAATGTGCCTCACCGCACATAAAAATGCAGTTCAAGACGTTTTCATGCTCTGACAGCATTTGAATGATTTTATCACAAAATTCCAAGCGAATCCGGAAGTCTCCAGCGTTCAGTTTGTTTGTTAAGCGAATCTTATTTAGAAATAAGTTTAAATCTTGGTGCAAAATTGTCTGCAGTGACTGTCTGACACCCATTTGAGCAGTTAAGCTCCTTGTCGAAACTGTGGGATTGGACGCTGCAGTAACTGCGTCCGAATTGGGGTTTCCTGCATCCGAATTGAGGGATTTCGATGATAAGGCCTTCTTGCGATTTTGCCACGCTCGGCAATATTCTTCACGAGCTTCATAATAGTCCATCTGCTAGGAGGAGTGCCGACAAACGTGCGCCTATTTTCTCTTTGGACGGAAACAACGGACTCTAAAGCGTGAAAGCGTTGCACTGTCCAAATTCTTGTTGCATTGTCCCAATTCTCCATTTTAGTTAAATTTAAATTTCAATCTATAAAATACAATAAAAATAAAATAGCTTAGTTACGCAGAAAATAAATTATTACGTTTTTTGGGTAGCAGCTTTCATCAGCCACCCTGTACTCGTATAAGATGCATAATTATTGTGCGGAAAATGAAAATAATCTAAATAAAGAAATAAAATTTGAGCCACCTTAATACCAGTATTTTATATCTAGTAGTTTGCCTTGCTCTTAGAATAAATAAAACTATTTAAAATGTAATATATTTAACAGCAATAAAACATTAAAAGACACTTTCACACAAAAAGTAAAACTTTACTTTTGTGTATTGAAAACGAGTGAGAGAAATAAACCGAAATTGTTGAAAACTTTTAATGGGGTGTTAACATTGATTTGTACTGTTTAAATATTGAACTTATCTTTATATTTATGGTCTGATGATTAAACACAGAAATAGTCCAACATACCAACATATTTGTACAAGCATACAATACTAGATGTGCGAACATGTGAAGTTAGACTTTAAATGTTACTGAACATTTAAATTTGAAGCCGGCAATGAGAAAATGACATCTGCAAAACTTGCAAACTTTATTGTAAACAATGTGTCAACATATTTAA
Source organism: Thecocarcelia acutangulata (assembly GCA_914767995.1). Lineage (NCBI taxonomy): Eukaryota > Metazoa > Arthropoda > Insecta > Diptera > Tachinidae > Thecocarcelia > Thecocarcelia acutangulata. The sequence goes on along the minus strand of OU612096.1, from coordinate 54,321,814 downwards.
AGCTTAAAAGTGCAAACACTTCAACAGATAAATATTTAAATTAAATTTACCTAAATGAAAATTAAGCAATAAAGCTCTTCTTAACACAATAATGATACAAACTTGTCCGAGCAGTGAAATCGTTGTTGCTGTCGATTTCAATGTTCACAACTCATCTTGGCTTCGCCATTCGAGTCATACAACTCCAGAAGGCCAATATGTTGAGTTATTCGCTGCGCACAACCACCTAGCGCAATTAGTGAATGATCCCACGCATATTCCATGTGTTGAAGGGCACCATTCAAACACACTTGACCTATTCCTGACTTCACACCCTGAAAAGTATGAAGTCAAAGTTAGTGCACCTCTCGGCAATTCGGATCATTGCACCATTTCTGCCTCCTTTTCGATCTCAGAACTTCGTACCGTTTCGAAATCAGCTACGAAACGTTCAATATTTATTTACGAAAAGGCGCGTTGGGCCGAGCTCAATCAACTTTATGAGCATTTTAATTGGAAACTTTGCTTTCTAGATAACGACATAAATGCTTCAGCAAAAATGGTCGAGAATATTATATTGCTAGGGATGAAATCATTCATCCCATCCAAGCAGATTTCGGTTAAACCAAGAGTGAAATCCTGATTTAATCAGACGTGCAAAAACGCAGTCAGATCCAGAGAGGAAGCATTCAGTAATTGGCGTTTCAAAAAAACCCAGAGACTGATTTGCTACGCAAAAAGGCAAGATCTTCGTGTGCCAAGGTACTTCGGCGTGAAAAGTTTCTTCACGAACAGCGTTTTCGTGCCAAGGTCCTTGCAGCTCCCCGGGGCAGGAAGACCTTTTGGTCATTCGTTAAGAGGGTAAAGAACAATACTATTTCGTCAATTCCAACTCTCTTAAAGAATGACCAAGCATTCACCGACCCGGTTGACAAGGCTAACCTGCTGGCTGAAATTTTTGCAAGCAATTCTTACTTGCCGGAAAGCAGTCAATCACTTCCTGAGCTCGAAAGAGTATCTGCAACTATGCCAAAGATATTTTTCCGGGCTCGAGCAGTTAAAAGGGTTTTGGCCGATCTCGACATAAATAAGACTCCTGGACCGGATGGCATCCCAGCACTGGTCTTGAAGCAGTGCTCTTTTACGCTTGCGCGTCCGTTAGCCCACCTCTTCAGCAAACTTTACCATGTTGGTGAGTCTCCATCGTGCTGGAAGGTTGCTAATGTAACGCCAATCCCCAAGAAGGGTGAGGCAAGTAACCCCGAAAATTACCGTCCAATTGCAATTTGCTCTGCGCTTTCCAAAGTAATGGAAAGTATGGTCAACTATCCCCTTATGAGATATCTAGAGTCACATAAATTACTTTGTGACCGCCAATATGGATTTCGCAAGGGTCGTTCTACTGGCGATCTTATGGCATATCTGTCAGAGAAATGGTGCCACTCAATCCATCCTTTTGGCGAAAGTAAGGTGGTGGCTCTGGATATTTCCAAAGCGTTTGACAGAGTGTGGCATGGTGCGCTACTGGCAAAACTTACTGCTTTTGGTATCGGTGATGACTTCTCTCGATATATATCGAGTTTTCTCAGAGACCGCTCTATACGAGTTGTTATTGATGGGGTCTCATCAAACGAGTTCAAGATTAATTCAGGGGTACTGCAAGGCTCCGTTCTTTCTCCTACTCTATTTCTTATTTTCCTCAACGACCTTCTCTATCAAACTTCCAACCCTATCCATTCTTTCGCAGATGACAGCAGCATTTGTCACTCGTACTCTTTTAGTTATAGGCCCAGCCTATCAGACATCGCTGCCAAGAGGCTAAATATGAATGATTCACTGAATAGTGATCTTCTATTAATCTCCGAATAGGATCGTAAAAACAAGGTCACCTTTAACGCTCGTAAGACCCAATGCTGTTTATTGACACAAAAATATACGACCGCAAGTGCTGCTTCATCTGCACTCATGGATGGTATAAATATTGAGGAATCGGATGCTCTTAATGTTCTTGGAATGAAGATACAGTGTGATGTTCGCTGGACTGAACACATTTTTCATGTCTCCAAAGAAGCTTTCAAGTGTCTTGGTTTTTTGAAACGGTGTAAGATGTACTTCACTCCATCCGATCTCCTTACTATTTATACCACCTACATCCGACCGAAAATGGAATACAACTCTCATGTTTGGGCCGGTGCCTCAAAGTCTATTTTTGGGTTACTCGACCGTGTGCAGGAGAGGGCGAAGAAGCTTATTGGTGACAGTAGGGTATCCAACTCTCTTGACTCACTGGAGCATCGTCGCAGTGTGGGGTGCGTTACTCTGTTCTATCGTTACTACAATGGATTTTGCTCTGACGAGATTAGGGATCTTGTTCCCGAAACTCGCACATTTTTACGTAGCACGCGTTCATCGTCTAGAGCTCATCCATTTGTGGTCGATTGCCCAGGGAATCGCACTACGCATTACAGAGAGAATTCGTTTTTCAGCCGTACGCTTCGTCTTTGGAATAAGTTGCCTGCAGACGTGTTTCCTGTCTGTTATAACGTTGGAAAGTTCTAGTCAAACGTTCACAAACACTACTCCCTCTTTCCACCTCCTCACAATTTTCCTAGTTCTGGTACAATGCACTGCATATGTAGGGGTTACCCCTGAGTACTGGTCCAATATAAAAAAAAAAATAAGGCAGTAAATATTTCAACCAAGGCACCTTTAATAAGGTACAATAAATACAACACCAAAAAACATCACATGTATTTTGTTGGTAGAGATTACCAAAAGTTGTCAAATTTTGTTTTTAATTTTTTTTTGAAAAGACAACGAAGTCTATGTATTTTTTCAGATATATGTATCTTGTAAACAAAATTTTGACAAATTTACGCAAAGGAAACGAAAGACAGCTGCGTTTATACCACTACGTTATTAAAGCTGCCTTGATTTCAACAATCGAATTAATTTTAGATTTATACTGCCTGGCTTACAAAGTCGTTTTGTTCCATGTTTTTATTTACAAATGTATGTTTTAAATTTGGCTGTTTGTATTTATTACAAATTTATGTTTAAGTTATTTTAATTATTGGGTTTTTTATCATCAATTTATTATAAATATATTTTTAAACTTTTCTTAAAAAAATAAATGTTTTATTCCTATTATGGGCTTCACAAACCTTTAGCTTTCATATTAATTTTACAGTTTAACATAACATTTTTTAGTTTTAAATAACACAAAAGTTTTTAAATACATATGCTGAGCCCGTTGGGACCTGTTTGCATTTGATGAGTTTGTTGCATACTCATAAATTGTAGCATTTGCTTATTGCATTGATTACTTGAGAATCACTCCCTTCAGTACCACTTCCGATACCCATTCCCACATGTCCAAACCTAATGCCATCTGTGCCTCCATCGAATCCATTTATTGTTGTTGCATTTATTGCTGCTGCATAAGCTGGGTTGTCCCATACCACTCCCCAGAAGCACTCATGTCCTGCATTCTCTGTTGTATGGAGCTCGCTTGTTGGGGCATAATATTTCCTTGGCTATAAGCACCGTCACCCATAGACATTATCCCATCACTACTCATACCTGCAGGTCCGGCTGATCCTATTTGCATTTGATACATCATCTGCTATTGTTGTGGATTAAATTGACCCCTATGGGCAGCTAAAGAACTTTAACCAAGAGAACTTGCTGATAAATGTTGGTCTAGCTTTTCAACCACTAATAATTATACGGAGTTGCTCTTCCGCCAAATCAATTTTTAAAACATACAAGGTGTCTGCATCGGAATGACATTGTACATTTATAGCTTTGCCCACTCGAATTTCTAAGCGGTGAGTAGTTGCAGCATTTGTCACATCGCCACCTTTAAATTTAACAGGTGGTGAAGAAGATGCTTTCTAAAAAATAATAGCAATTAAAAAATCAGTTTTTACAAAAGCTTTTAAAACTTACTGTAATTCAAACACTTTTCTTATGGGATTTAGCAGTTTGCTGAAGTATTTGTCCACCGAACTTTTAAGATCGCATGAATGGACTTTCTGATCGGCAAAATATTGCTCCAATTGCACAACAAAATTTTTCTTTTATAACAAATAAATTTACAAAATAAACTGCTGAAAGCACAAACAAGGTGATTGTTCGTTTTTTGACATCCAAAATACAAAGTTGTTAAAAACAAATGTGAACGCAGGAAAAATAACATCTGATAAACACGTAGTAGTTTTTAGTTTATGACAATACTTATTTCCACTAATATGTGCGATGTTTTGAGTACATGTGTCCAAATCATGCCAATTAAGTATAAATGTATTCAAAGTATTACTTTCTTACCGATAGATAATTTTTATCGATATAATCGAATATTATTTTGAAATATTGATTTATTTTAGCACATATTGTTATAAATTTGATAATGAAACGAAGAAAACCATGAACTTTTTTTGTGTCCAAACCATATATATATATATATATATATATATATATATATATATATATATATATATATATATATATATATATATATATATATATATATATATATATATATATATATATATATATATATATATATATATATATATATATATATATATATATATATATATATATATATATATATATATATATATATATATATATATATATATATATATATATATATATATATGTATATATGTATATATATATTTATTTATTTATTTTATTTATTTTTTTATTTTTTTTTTGCCGACAACAGGGCATTTAAAACCGCACGTAATTTTTTTTTCTCATTCTATGGAAACGGTTTAATGGAAAAAGAGCCCCGCCCATAACTCAGATCTGGCTAGCTAGCCTGTACGTGCGTACTATTCCAGTAAGACCATGCGACAACGAATCCTTCAAACAGCAGGAGATACAAACTGGCGTTGTTCCCAATTCGCTTTGCACAGTCGCAACAAATATCATTAGATTTTTTGTCTGACAAAATCCAGTCAAAATCTTAAGACTTGTATGATAGTCTGAAACGCCCTTAAGCGAAAGAGACCGCATGCGCTCGTGGTCGCCACATATAGTTGTTACAACAGGCGACGTACCATCTACCAGTTTAGTTATTGCAGATGAGCCAAAACACTAGTAGACATGGATAGGTATGTAACCGTGGTTAAACGGCAGCGAAGCCCCAAATCCGCTCAAATGTCATATCAGTCCAAAATTGCTAAAGATGATAAGACTACCACGAATATGTATTTTTTTTTTTTTTTTTTTTTTGTTAAGCGTTTTTATTTATTGAATCTTTAAAATGAACTAACAATAAGTATTCAAATCTTAATACTAAAAAATAAAAGAATTAATAAAAAAAAATGTGCTTTTTATTTACGTCCAGCCAATGCTAGACAAAAAGTTCTATTATGCGGAAGCAATATCGGTAGAATCACCTATTGAAAGTATTGATGGTGGCAACGGTATCCCTTCTTCTCAACGGAGTGTGGCCGCCAAAATTAAGTATATTACGCGCAAGAGGGTTTGGATGAAGTTCAAGTTTACTGACATACCTTGTCGCGTACTTAGAAAATTCCTCAGATCTTTATGAATTCGAGAATTTTTTACATACCATGGAGCTGCAGTAATCGTTCGAAGAATTTTGTTTTGTGGCCTTTTTATTTTTTCAATGTTTGACGAAGCTCCAGGAGCTTCTTACGTTTTCAATCTCTTGAAAACTAAGTCTCTATGTGGTCTAAGGTGCTGTTAGCATATAACGCTAACTCAGATGTATTATACGCTGTGTCATTTGTGGTAAAAACGTTTCTCAAATGGTTAGAGTACACCTTCCCCTTTTCAAAATCCGTTCTTGCGCAGTTGAAGTTCGCAAAGGTGGCTTACCCACTACGGGTGTTTACAGACTTTTTGTTACTTTCCACAGGGAGTAGTCAGATTGGGGAGGACCATCAAGGTGTTCCAGACAATTTTTAAGGAAAGCCATTCTCTGGATTTCAAGCAGATTCCTTAGTTGCGTAATGCATTCAAACAGCCTATTTTTATGCTAGGGAGGCCTACGGCATTGCCATTCTCCTGTAGCTCTTCTTTTTTCTGACAGAAGTTGTTCAATTTCAGACGAATATATTCTATATTTCAAATTTGGGGATCTGATGTTGTACGGCTAGTTTAATGTTTTCAGAAAATTAATTAATTGATACATCATTATGCTCAGGCGTGCTCAAGGTGTTATTCTCCGTACATTGAGGACTTAAAAATTTTTATTCAAGTCAATAAACGTGGAACCAACCTCCTAGAGGAACGAAACAAAGATAATAGTGGGTGAGTGATCTGATGACAAGTCTAATGAAGTGTGTTAAGCGTTATAGTCGCCCAAGTGATTTGAAAAAATATGAATATTGGTTTTCTGTTACTGAAAATCGTGGCGGTGAGCAAAACGAGGAAATAACAATTTTTTCATGAAAATATTCGATGCACATATTTGTTGCTTGGAGATACTCCTTACGTCTCTCGTTTAAAAAATAGTGCTTAATTCTGGATTTTATCAAAATGGCCGAGTCTCCAGAAGATCTTCCAAGGGAATCTTTTCAGCTCGATACATCAGTGACAGTAACGTATCACGGCAGTGACATTAACGTATGACTGATGCCTTTACGCTGATAGCTTTAGGGTGCAAGCTGGGTTACTGCCAGTAGTTGACTATAGCGCAGGTACTCTAGATGACCAGGACAACGTGTTGGTTCAGTGGATGTGCGCAATTAACGATAAGGTACTTGGTTATAGCATCCAAGTTAGACCAAGAAGGTGGACCCATAAGCAGAATATGATGCGGAGGAATACCAGGCCACTCAGGACGAGATTCCAAATAGCCATTTTTAGCATTAAGCAAGGCAAGTGAAGGAGTTTTTAAACTGACATGAAATTTAATTCAATAAATTTGACTTTTGGCATACGATCACCACAACTGCCTCGGACGTAATCTGATCTGTAAGTCTATTTTTCGATAACTTTTACCACGCCACGTTGTTGCCGTATATCGGTGTCCTGCAAGTGGTAAATTTATTCAGGCCTATTTGCGTAGCTTAGCGAATTTACATATACCCACAGAAAATAGTCGCACGATCTTGCGGACTCCTTAATAGGGGCCGAAACATGAAACTATATAGTTACCAAATATTTCCTTTAATAAATTATTTATGGCATGCGGCACCGTCTTGCGTTCGTAGTTTCACTTAATAAAAATGAATTCATCTTGGTATTAATCAAATAATTACTTCTGTTGCAGGTAACTTTCTGTGAAGAGGCTTTATGGAAGAAAAAAAAATCAGCTCTTTTGTCAGACAAACAATTTCAATTTATGGCACCTCACAACAACAAAACAGGATTTTGACTTTGAAACAAACTTTAAGTAACAACCTTGACAAACAAGGCTCTTGGGAAAAAATGATTGTCGTAAAAAAATAAATACAAATAAAATCATGCTTTAATGCTGCAAAATTGTTTTTCTTTATTTCTTTCATTCTTTGCTTCACTAAAAGTGTCATGTGAACGAAATACATTTAATTAGTTTTAATAAGCAAATTGAAAAGTTTACTTAACTTGATCATCAAGCTTACTTACAAGTATAAAAATTATAATTTTTTTTGTCTTACAATAAATTTTATTTTTATTTTGTTTGGTGCTTAACTTTCTTGCCACTGGGGAATATCATGCCTCAAACATGAACATGACTAATTAAAGTGTCCCTTTTTTGTTCATGACAAAATTAAAATACTTTTTTTTTAACTTTTCTTTCCTTTTTAGAAAACAATTAAGAAACCGTCTGCTTTTTTCAGTGATTTTGTTTGGTGCCGTGGAAGTGAGAAATGGAAAGAGTAGTTTCAGTAATTGAAGTCTAATTATTTTTGGTTCTCATTATTTGACTAAAAACTTTTTAGGACTATACATAAAGGAGTAGAAAAACAATATATTTTAGCTAAACGTGTTGAATTCAAATAATACCAATTGTTTTTTTTTACATTTTCATTTTGCTGTAGAACGTTAAAGCAAATTCTTCTGACTTGTTGGCGTTGGAGTAATAGGTTTAAAAGGAATATTAGGTTACGCTATTTAGTAGCAAAACTTTTTTTTAGTTTATTGGGGAAATTTAACTGAAAGATGCTTACATACACTCCGTTTCACTTGAATAGCCCACTCGGTTATTTTTATTATTAATTGGTTATCTTTCGATATTTTTAACTTTGTTGAACTTCTTGTTGTTGTTTTATTTTCGTCATCATCTATTGTCTCCGAGAGACAAAATTGGTTCACTGGAAAAATACCGTTATTTATTTTTTCTGCTTTGAATTAAATTTGTTTAGAAAAGCAAGGCTTTTTTTGTTTCACTTGAATAGCACGTTGCAGTTTCAGTTTGACTTACAAGTGAACGGATTAACCGCTAATTAAAAAAGCATTTTTTTCAACTTTTGCAAACAAATTAGTTTAATTTAGGAAAACAATGGGTCGCGGTAAAGCTTTAACCAACAACGAGCAAATAAAAATTAAAACCTATAGAGATTGTGGGCTTTCTGTGACCGAAATCTCCAAAAAAATAGAAAAAAGCAGAAAAGTAATATCGAATTTTATTAAAAACGAGACGAACTACGGAAAGAATATGAAGGGTCGTGTAAGAGGTGTGCTGTCTGACGCAGATAAGAGGGCCATTTTAAGAGAGGCTTAAAATTCGCACGATTCTGTTGAAAAAATTAAGGCAAAAGTAGGTGTAAATGCTAGCAAGACTACTGTATGGCGTGTTATTTCAGGAGCAAATCACCTCAAGCGACTTAAGTTAAAGAAAAAACTGCCACTTAACTCTGCACGGAAAGAAATGCGGTTGAAATTTTGTAGAGATATAATGGCATGGAGCAACGAGTGGAAGCGCGTTGTCTTTTCAGACGAGAAGAAGTTTAATTTGGAGCGACCTGATGGTTATAGTTATTATTTTCATGACTTGAGGAAGGAGACTCACGAGTTGGATCGATTGCACAGTCGGGTCGGCGGAGTTATGGTGTGGGGTGCCATTTCCTTTTATGGCACCTGTGAGCTCCAATTTCTAAGCTCAAATATGAACGCTAAAACGTATCAGGGTGTTTTAGAAAATACTTTTCCACAATTAGAAAATCTTTTTGGTCCATTGTCGTGGACCTTTCAACAAGACAACGCCCCAATACACAATGCCCGGTTATTTAAAAATGTGCTATTCCAGTGAAACGAAATTATTTTTTTATTTTATAATAAAAGCTACAAATAGCACAACAAATATAATCCAAAAGCAATCCGATATTTTTATTTCTTCTAAAGATATAGCGACAAAAATTTCAATATGTACGGTGTGCTATTCAAGTGAAACGCAGTGTATATTGGTTCGAAAACCTAAAGTTTAAAAAAACCGCTAAAGTTGGAAAAAACCGCTACGAAAATAAAATGCCTTGTTAAATTTAGATGAAAAAACTTCTGTTTTTAACTCAAAAACGCATTGAAAAAAAACTTAGCTTTATTTTCTTTAACAATATATTGTTTTACCCAGTGTTCAGACACTTGATGTCTCTTTTTAAGATTTAAAGATGTTGTCACGAATTTGCATTACTTCTAACCCATTATGCAGCCGTTGATTTGATGGCCGAGAGCAAACAATTTTTTTTTAGCTTTTATTTATTAATTAAATCTTCACAATGTTAACTAACAATACGTATTTAAAACATAATACGAAATACACAAAATTAACTAAGTCCGGACAATGCTAGATCAAAAGTTTTATTTTGCGCCAATTATATAGGTAAAATCACCATCTGATTATGGCAAAGATATCCCTTCTTCTCAACCGAGTGTAACCGCTAAAACTAAGTATGTTCTATGCATGGATGAAGTTCCAGTTTACTTATGTAGCTTGTCGCATACTTTGAAAATTCGTCTTGTACTAATGGAACACACAGATCCTTGTGAATTCGTGATTTTTTTACGTACCATGGAGCTGCAGTAATAGTTCGAAAAATTCGTTTTGTCGCCTTTGAATTTTTTCAATGTTTGACGCTGAGGCGGTGTCCCATAATTGAATTCCGTAGCGCCATATAGGCTTTAGTGTTGAGTTTAATAAAAAAGTTTGCAATCTAACTTCAATGTAGAGTTTCTGTCCATAAAGCAATTTAGTTGCGTTGGTTTTAATTTCAACTGAGTGAATTTGCACGAGTGTGACACTTCCATGTCAGCCTACGGTCGAGGTGAATACCAAGGTACTTGACGTGTTTGCTTACACACTGTGAATGTAACATGAGTTTTTTAATTAAGTAACATGAGTACATTTTTGTTCATTAACTTTAATTATCCAAAGTTTAATCAATTTCTCAAATATTGAAATATATTCCTGTAAATTTCGTGAATTGTGTTCATGTACGTTGCAGAATGCTGTGTCATCTGCAAAAGTTGAAGCGTGCATGTCGGATCTCGTTGGCATATCTGAGGCGTATATCAAATATAAAGTAGGTCCTAGATCCTTGGTCACCTTCTCTGATAACAAATATTCAGCCTCATAAATAGCTTTCCGAAAGCTTGTGACTGTTTGCAGGCAAGTTCAGCTTTATTTTGTGCATGAAACCCTCGTGCCACACCTTATCAAAAGCTTGGGAAACATCAATGAATAGTAGTTGTGAGATCGAGTCCAACTTCAGTCAAGAAGAAGTATTATTTTTAATTATAACAATAATTGCTGTGAAACAATAAGACCAAAGAAGAACAGAAAAAATAATTGAATACCATTAGCTGGGGGACAACTAGCTGTTTCGTAGTCGCTACACTACTCATCAGCACCCACTGGGATTCGAACTCGGTAGTAGTGTAGCGACTACGAAACAGCTAGTTGTCCCCCAGCTAATGGTATTCAATTATTTTTTCTGTTCTCTTTGGTCGTATTGTTTCACAGCAATTATTGTTATAATTAAAAATAATCCTTCTGCTTGACTGAAGTTGGACTCGAACTCACAACTACTTAGTTAATATCGTACATATGTATATAACTAAAAAGCTCACTGAGGATTTACATATCAATGAATAGAGTTGAACAATACTTTTTGTCCTCAAAAGTCTTACTTATGACATTTACGAGTCTGTGCGTTTGTTCTATGTGTGCCGTGTTTAGTCCGAAAACCAAATTGATGATTAGGGATACATTCTACATCATTCAATATTGGGGTCAACTTCGCCATTAACAATTTTTGAACAGTTTTTAAATTGTTGTCTGTTAAGGGCAGGCTCGTTTGCCTTCCAAATTAATACAATAATACAGGCCTGTCACAGAAATTATAGGGAATGGTTTTGGTTACGAATTTTCATTTCGATCGAATTTGTTTTGCCTTCTTCAGACTTTGATCGATTTACTTCATTCCGACAAAATTTGTCTTTTGTGGCATTTTTCATTAAATAAATCAAAACAAAAACATACTTATGTTTAAAACCATAAAGTGCGAAAGCCCAAAAATTTGTTCAAACTAATTTTAACAAAATTTAAAACATTTCAGCAAAATGCCTGAAATTTCAGTTGTTGCAGTGTTAGACGAACAAAGATCCACCGAAATATTGCGGTGAAGAAGTTTAAGGGATGTATCAAGTCCACTTTCAAACAGCACTTGATTAAAGTTTTTGTTGCTTATGTTTTTTTACTTCAAACATAAAAAGTTTTTGGATATAGTAAAAAATATCAATAAATTGTGTTTCATTGTTTAAAAAATAAATTTCTTTATGGGAATAAAAATGGTTTGTACTTGTTTTAATGCTATTGCATATATAAACTTCTAATTCGATCGCAAAAATAGGAGTGATTTCATTTCGAGAAAATTTAACGATTTTAATTTTCTGAAGAAGCTTTTTCGGAATTGAAATTGATTTCGATCGAAATTAATTTCTGTGACACGCCTGATAGTAAGCAGAGCAGAAATCGTTCATTCATTTACTGCACTGAATTCTTTTCTCGCCGTTAACCGAGAACAGAGATTAGTTCTCGTAACTGTCAGGTTGGTGAATAAAATAAATAAATTGTTTCCCACTGACAGTTGACGTGAAACAAACATTGAATTTCACCTGTGCCTAGCTGATCAGTTAATTGTCCGCGTGTAAATAAATATTATTATTATTTGTTATTTTTTTTATTGTTATTTCGTTTGAGCTATGAATTATGCAGACGCGGTGATTCTCACGTCAAAATGTGGGAAAATATAAAAACAAAAAAATAAAGAATTTGCGCAAGTATTAATTCCATTTAGAATTGTTTTTAATTTTGATAGAAACAAAAAAAAAAAACTCAAAGGAATTAACATTGGCCGTAAAAGTATTGATTCTATATGATTCTTTTTTAGTGGAATCCCTCTCTGGCTTGGGTATCATAGTAATCATAAATGCTCTCCACTCTGCAGGATAATACTCCAGACGCAAAATAGAGTTAAAAATAAAAAGAAGATTTTTTCCAGCCACATGAAGTAACTGTACAAGCATTTTGCCAACGATTTTATCAATACTTGGATCTTTCCTGGACTTTATTTGTAACGTTTTCGACATCTTGAAAAATCTACGTTATCCCTACGATGCAGAAGAAATTTTAAGGTATAAATTGGATGTACTTCATTCATCTTTAAGCCAACATCCCCTGGATCCAGTTCAACCCTAAATATAGATTGAGGGATCTTTCCACGGTTCCTGAGGTTCACTGCGTTTTTAATTTTAAGTCCTTTATCTTTCAATTCAATTTCACATCATCAGAGTCTACATAAGGGTTAATACATTTTATAACGACTTGGAGACCTTTAGCACTCTTAAGCTGATAAGTATAAAATATCTTTTTTCCTTTTCCAGCATGTCAGACAATTTTTGGTTTAACTGGACTTTTGTTTGACTAATGATGCCGTGCTTAACTGATTTTACATTGAAAGTGTCCTTGTCGATTGCCGTAATAAGTTGTTTTACCAGGTCACTATAAGTAGACTCTCGCAATTATATTAGTGGCGGTTAAAAAGTTTGTTTAATGTTGTTGGCTCATCAGTCTGAAGGATAGCAAATCTATTACTTTCCGTTGCCGTAGTGACATTATCATCTTTAGATATTTTTGACTAAAATCTTTGAGCGGATTTGAGCCTTCATTATCGTTGTAACAATTATATGTGGCGAACAAAATGTGGGCGGTATCTATCTCGTAGAGACAGAAAATTGTCCAATGATTTTTTCAAAAACTGCTTCTCAGAAGTTTTAAAGTTTTTGCTCTTTCTCAGAATTACATCTGAAAGGTACACTCATGCAGTTTCATATTATTGTTTTACAATTTAGAACGGACGGAATTAAAAAATTTCATTATTTAATTTTTTTTTGTGTTCAATAACGAAATTCTTTGAATCAATTAATAACTTGTTTGAATGCGGACCTGTAAAGTAATTCGTGGATTCAAAGAAAATTTTAGTAAAAATAATTATTGATCGAAAACAACTATTTTTTTAAACGACAACAAAATACGATATCCAAGAATATTTTTTTGATATATACGTATATGCATACAAATAATTTTTTCAGACAAACATTTTGTTGATTTTATTCTCACTATAATTTTTTCTGCGTATAGAAGCCATTTCTAAACTGATTGTGTTACTTATACCAGTATTTACTGCTTCAAGGTTAGTTGTTACATATTTCGCAATTTCTATGTTTATACATGATGCACAAACATCACTATCATATTAAAATGTTCTGGCCAAAGATCTGAAACAAATCTGCACCAAATGAAACTTGTGTTTTACGTTACAACTCAGTAAAACCTTTAAACAATAACTCCCTGCAAGGTAGAACTTCATCATGCACTTTTTGATTTATCTCACTAAGCAAATAATCTTTATGGGGTTTTGTAAATGTTATTATATTGTTATAATTTTGAATGATTATGTTAACATATTCTTGGATTTTATATCTGCCATTCGAAATTGGCCTGCTCTGCAGTATTTCTTTCTTTATTTTATCAAATTCTGACACTAATTAGTAAAGTTTTTCATCATCCAAATTGTTGACCCATGTTATTTTTCCACCTATATTTGTTTTCCTTATTTTAATTAAGAAGCAAGCAAGAATTTATGTAAAGTTTATATATAATGTTGTTTATATTTTATATTTAATTATTTGATCTCGTTTAGATAAATATTTCTTATTTTTGCAGCTAAAGATCGTCTTATGTTATATAAACAATTTAACAGTATTTATTTTCAATATTTCGATAACAATTTGTTATCATCGTCAGGAAAAATAATATGTTATTAAAAATTTTTCGAGTCAGAGTCTAGCTTTGATAGTGAACGGACTTATTTGTTTTTAACCGGAGTGCTATAAGAAAAAAAAAAAAAAATAAACAAAAAAGAAACGGTATAAATAGAAAACCGCAATAAGTGGAAGAGTGCATATACACAAGAAAAACTTTGTGACAATTATTTTTATATACTTTTAAAGTAAAAAAAAATATAAATAAAAAAACAAAAATTGCATGAGTGTACCTAGTAGATGCAATTCTGAGAGGGAGCTTAGCTCTACTAGAAAAAACCTCTGGATATCTGAGGAAGAATCTTTGAAAAAGTCATTGAACAATCTAATGTCTCTAAGAGATAAAAAACGCACGCGTTCGTGTTCGCCAAACATTGTTGTTACAACAGAAGACCAACCATCTACCAGTTCAGTTATTGCAGATAAGCCGAAAACACAAGTAGGCATGGACAGGTATGTAACCGTGGTTAAAGGTCAGCGAAGCCCCAAATGCGCTCAAATATCATCACAATCAAAGATAACTAAAGAGGATAATACCGGTACGGCAATGGAAAGTAATAGATTTGCAATCCTCCAGACTGATGAGCCAAATACAGCAAAAAAAAACAGATTGTTTTGGAGGACAAAGGGTTTAAAATCAAAAGTGTAGTGAATATCAGGAACCGTGAGAAGATCCCTCAACCCATGTTTAGGGTTGAACTGGAACCAAAAGATATTCTCCTGAAACGGAATGAAACTCACCCAATTTATTTTAAGTTTTAAAGTTACAGTAGAGGAGCCGCATAAGCGTTTAGGTCCCGTTCAATGCCTAAACTGCCAGGAATTTGGCGATACTAAGGACTATTGTAAACTGCCCGCAGTTTGTGTTGTGTGTGGAGATCTACACGAAACTTCACAGTGCAAAAAACCAAAGACTGACTCGAGCGCTAAAAAATGCAGTAACTGTGGAGTTCACCACACTGCAAATTACAGGGGCTGCCCTGTTTACACTCATTTTAAACAACCAATGACAAATAAGTCATCAATTACCTTCAAGCAACCCAAGCAGTCAAACATTATTTCTACAAACAATTTTCCCCAGATAGGACAGTCAACCAGCCAAATAGTTATGCAAAACCCCAAACAAGTTTCATATGCTAATGTGGTCAAAACCGATATACAAAACTTGATTTAGGAGCCCATGCCCCAAAACTCCGATCAAAATTTTAAAAATCTTGAGGCAACTCTGCAGACTCTTGTTCAATCCAAAAACACATTTACGGTTTCTATGACAAACATGATGCAGGAAATGCTGAAAATGCAATCCACTATTTTACAGGTAATTTTAAAAAAATAAATTGGTTAAAAATATGTTTCTGGAACGCAAATGGCATCCGCCAACACAAAAATGAACTTGAGCACTTCCTTATGGAAAAGCAAATCGACATAATGCTGATTCCTGAAACCCATTTGACAACCAACAGTTATTTCAAAATTAATGGTTACACGCTGTATTATACTAAAGATCCCCGTGGCAGATCTTGCGGAGGCTCAGCAATTTTGATAAAAACTAGAATTAAGCACTATTTGCTAAAGAGGTATGTGAGAAGTATCTTCAAGCAACAAACATATATATTGAACATTTTCATCATAAAATTGTTATTTAATCAATTTATTCCCCATTCCGGTTTTCAGTAACAGAAAATCAATATACAAATTTTTTCAATTCACTTGGGCCTCGATTTTTACCGGCTGGCGACTATAACGCTAAACACACTTTTTGGGGATCACGTTTAATTACCTCGAAAGGCCGTGTGCTTTTTGACACCGTTTCCACCATATGAAGTTAGACCGCCTGTGTCTTTGCGATTCACATTTCAAGATGTAGAACAAGGTATCAGTAACATAAACCCCAGGAAAGCTCCAGGTATTGATCAAATTACTGGCAAAATGCTTGAACAGTTACCTCGTGTAGCTAGAAGAGTTCTACTTTTTATTTTTAACGCTATTTTACGCCTTGAGTATTACCCTGCAGAGTGGAAGGTCTCTATGATTACTATGATACCCAAGCCAGGGAAGGATCCGACCAAGGTAGAATCATATAGACCAATAAGTCTACTACCAACAATTTCAAAACTATTCGAAAAACTGTTAATGGTTAAGTTGAGTCCAATATTGAACAATGTGGGATGCATCCCTGATCATCAATTTGGGTTTCGGGCTAAACATAGCACCATAGAACAAACACACAGACTAGTCAACGTCATAAGACAGACCTTTGAGGAGAAGAAGTATTGTTCAGCTCTATTCATCGACATTTCTCAAGCTTTTGATAAAGTGTGGCACGACGGCTTGATGCACAAAATAAAGTTGAACTTGCCTGCAAATACCCACAAGCTTCTGGAAAGCTACTTATGTGGGCGGAAATTTGTTATCAGAGAAGGTGATTTTATAAGCCCAACTCAACCTATCGAGGCAGGAGTTCCCCAAGGTAGCATACTTGGGCCTACTTTATATTTGATTTACGCCTCTGACATGCCAACGACATCTGGAATACACGCTTCAACTTTCGCAGACAACACAGCGTTTTTGAGCATTCATGAAAACCACCAATTAGCTTCACGAAATTTACAGGAATTTATTTCAATATTGGAAAAATGGCTGAAGCTTTGGAAAATCAGGGTTAATGAACAAAAATGTACTCACGTTACATTCACACTGCGTAAGCAAACATGTTCGGCTACACAAATTAACAATACACCTATTCCGCAGCAAAATGAAGTCAAGTACCTTGGTATTCACCTGGACCGTAGGCTAACGTGGAAGTCTCACATTGAAGCAAAAGTCACTCAGTTGAAACTAAAAGCAGCGCAACTAAATTGGCTTATGGACAGAAACTCGACATTGAAGTTGGATTGCAAACTTCTGCTATACAATGCAATTCTAAAACCTATATGGTGCTACGGAATTCAATTATGGGGCACCGCCTCAGCGTCAAACATTGAAAAAATCCAAAGGCGACAAAACAAAATTCTTCGAACGATTACTGCAGCTCCATGGTACGTAAAAAAATTTACGAATTCATAACGATCTGAGTGTTCCGCTGGTAAAAGAGGAATTTTCTAAGTACGCGACAAGGTATGTCAGTAAACTGGAACTTCATCCAAACCCTCTTGCGCGTAATATACTTAATTTTGGCGGCCACACTCGGCTTAAAAGAAGGGATACCGCTGCCACCATCAGAGTGCTCAATAGGTGATTTTACCGATATTGCTTCCGCATAATAGAACTTTTTGTCTAGCATTGGCTGGACGTAAATAAAAAGCACATTGTTTTTTTATTAATTCTTTTATTTTTTAGTATTAAGATTTGAATACTTATTGTTAGTTCATTTTGAAGATTCAATAAATAAAAACGCTTAACAAAAAAAAAAAAAAAAAAAAAAAAAAAAAAAAACCTGTGTTTGTTTACAAAAAGACGCCATTGCCATTTTAGCGATTATTAATTTTGCAAAATATCTTTTAAAAAACCATTTTAAATGGAAAATAATTTACTTTTATGCATTAAATATATGCTATAAGTGTTTATTTTCGTACATGTGTGCATTTACAAAATTCAGATAAGAAAGGTGTGTTTTCTTCTCGGCTTTCATTGATTTATGAATTCTTATAAGATTAACAAAAATACGTGTACTCCTTGTTAGACATTAAAATAGACATAAAGAAATTCGATCTCTCATTCTGCCGACGTTTTGTTAGATATTATCTCAGAGTTAATCGCAGTTGTAGACACTAGGTTAGCTGCAAAAATAAAAAATATGTATAATGTTGTTTATTTTTTTTATACTTTTTACAAAAATATAAATGGTGTATATAAGTTTGTGATTCCGTTTGTAATTTCTACAATTTTAATTTGCGACCCTGTAAAGTATATATATTTTCGGAATCAAAATTAACAGAAAAGTCGACTAAGCGACGTCTGTCTGTCGTTGAAACAGCGTTTCTGAGAAAACCATTCGACTTAAAAACTTTTCACCATCCTATTACCCCATCGATTCATGGGTTTGCTATTGAAATTCAGTTATATCGGTTCACATATAGCTAAGATATATTAAAATTTCCCAAAGAACCCATCATGTTTTGCAATTTTGTACGAAAACGTTGGAAAAAAATTGTTTGTTTTGCTTCAAACTTCACAAATTTATTAAGCATGACAATTACAAGCAAAAAATGTTTCCCGATATTGGCTCATATATAACCGATATATAGCCTAGGCCGATTTTTTAATGAAAATGTCGCATAAGCGAACATAATTTTTTTTTTGCTTAAAATCAGTTCTGGTAATAAAAGGAGGTTACTTATATATAGAAAATAAAAATTTTCGATATAGGTCCATATACACCCTATATATAGCCTAAACCGATTTTTTCATAATTTTTTTTTTTTTTTTTTTTGCTTAAGAGCATTTCTAATTATAAAAGGAGGTTACTAAAATACAGAAAATGAAAATTTGCGATATCGGTCCATATATGCCCGAGATATAGCCTAAACCGATTTTTCATGAGAATGTCGGGTAAGGGAACTTAAACATTTTGCTTAAAATCAGTTCTGATAATATCAGGAGGTTATCAACTAAAGAATATGTAAATTTCCGATATCGGTAAATATATATTCGGTAAACCGATTTTTCAGTGAACAATTTTTTTAGCTTGAAATCAGTTCTGATTATAAAACGATTAAAATACAGATAATGAAATCGGTCCATATGTACCTACCCGAGATAAAGGATATACCGATTTTTCCATGAACTTTTTTTTTTTGCTTAAAAGCATTTCTCGCTATAAAAGGCTACTAAAATACAGAAAATGAAAAATTCCGATATCGGCGAGATATAGCCTAAACCTATGTTTCCATGACAGATCTCCGTTTTGGAATGGCGATTACAAGGCAAAAGTATATTTTCCGCGATAAGGGTCCGTATACTTATATCCGACCATATTTAGTTCAAATTCGTAATATTTAATATATAAAATTGAATGTGTGTTTGTACGTTTGTTAGTTTGTACCTTAAGATCTGCCACCCCGCCGGACCAATCTTCCTGAAATTTTCACATTAGTTGAATGGAACACCTGTGTGAATTATAGGCTACTTTTTTTTAACCACGCCTTCTTTTACGCCCCCTATTTTAAATTATGTTATTTCCATCACAAAATTTTTAACAGATTTTTTAATATAAATGGTCATAACTTCTCCATTTTTTAACCAAATTTCAAAATTTTTTGTGCATAAGCAAAACGACCAAAACGACTAGGATTATTTTGGAGGGATGAAGTTATCGCCAATTGCCAACCCCAATAATTGATTGCAAATAACTTCAGTGTTTATGGAGCAATTTTCAAAGTTCCTTTTGTGTATGGAAGAGGTCAATAATTTTTTTATTTATTTATTTTTGGGAAAATTGAGGGAGTGTACCAAATTGTCCTCCCCATAATTGATTATCAAATAACTTCGTCATTTGTAGACCAATTAAAAAATTTTTTTTCATATAATAAAATCAAAATTGGGCACGCCCCAAAAATTAAATAAAATTAATTTTTAAAAATCTTTTTGGATACAGAAAGCAAAAGAGGGAGTAGAGGAAAATTACTAGCTCCAATAATTGATTATCAAGCAACTTCATTTTTGAACCAATTTTCACAATTTTTCTTGCAAGTACAAAACGACTAAGATTACTTTTGCGGGATGAAGTTATCGCAAATTGACCACCCCAATAATTGATTGTGAAGTAACTTCATGATTTATTATTCCTTTTGTATATGGAAAAGGTCAATAATTTTTTTCTGTTTTGGAAAATTGGTGGCGTGATTGCCTTTCCCACAATTATTTATCAACTAACTTCGTCATTTGTGGACCAATTTTGAAAATTCTTTTTTAGTATAAAGAACATCGAAAAACTGTGTTCTTTAAAACTCAAGGTGACGGAGGTTGTCGCAATACGCCCGCCTCAAAAATTCACTATTAAAGAACTTCGGCGTTGGTGGTCCAATTTTTAAAATTCTTTTGGATGCAGAAAAGCTGTACTAATTTTTTTTTTTGGTAATTGGTGATCAAGCGCAATTTTGAAAATTATTCTTGCATATGGAAAAGGTCCAAGAAAATTGTTTATTGAAAGGATTGTTTATTGAAATCTGCAGTGAAACTTAAAATACTCCTAGCAACAACAATTATATTTGTATAAAAAACGAAAACTGTATTTCTTAACATTTGTTTATGTATGTACATATCTTGTTTTTAATTATAAATTAAAAAGTATTACATCTCGCTAAACCAATAAATAAAACGTGAAACAAAATCCCGTGAAATAAGTATATGGAAATATAAACAAAGAAACCAACAAAAAAAACTTTTAAAAACAATTAAAATTTAAAAAAACAACAACAAAAACACACAAAAAAAAACAATGCTTTAACTTGAACAGCTGTAACAATCAAGTTGTGCATAAGTGGATGTGCTGTACTGAGGAAAAAATACTGTTTAAACACAACATTAATTAATATCAAAATTTTTCATAATTTTCAAAACAAATAAATTAATAAACAGAAGTAAATAAAAACTAATAAGTAATGTATAAAACCCGCAGCAAGTCTCCAAACAAGAAAAAAATTAAAACTCGACTTCTAACTTATACAGCAGAAAGTATAAATAACAATATGCAATCAAAAAACAATGCTGTATCAGTTGCGCCAAAAACTCCCGCTCATAAACGGTTAAGAGAGGTAGTGAAAGACTCCGATTCAGTGAATACAACGTCGCCTTTCAAAATTATAACTATAATGGACAAGTGTTTTGAATAATTACCCATGAAATACACGTTATGATGTCTAATAAACTCAAAGAATATAAAGAAGAACTCTAAAGCATTAAACACATTCGAGACAGCAGGCTACCAACTACAAAAGCTCAAAATTAAAATACACGTGTTCTTATGAGAATGATTATTTTGAAAACAGCAAGGCGATACGGCTGCAGGTTCTTGTCGATGCTGGTCTTAACGTTGTAGTCCAATTAAACTAATTTCTATTTTTATTGGCTACAAAAGCTTTGTTAGTGATGTCAATGTATCAAGAGAAGTCAAATAATTTAGTGCTTTGAAAAGAAATTTACAAATTCTATTCGTAAAAAATTTTAACAGCTTTGGAAATAATTTTCAGGGAAAATACAATAAAAATGTATTTATACAGAAATTTTACGTTAAAATGTTCTGTAGTGGAATTCACTAACCTGTTTTAACGCTAATAAAATTCGTTTAGAGAAATTAACACTAGCGTTGGTGTTTTCCCGATTATATAACAGTTTTTAACACTATTTGGCTTCCTTTTAAATCAGCTGTTTTTATAGCCTGACTGATTAGCGTTAACGAAACACCAATTATTTTTGTGGTGTTTATCTTAACAACAATGTCGTTAAAATTTCTACTAGAATAACTTCACAGTATTTGGCATACGACTTGTTGGAAGTCTCCGAACTGTCGGTCACGCCGACTTATCCTATTTATCAAAATATATTTTAAATAATAAACATATAAATAGTTTTCTTCCCCTAAACATGGCATTATTTGCAAATTTGTTTGTTTTTTTTCTGTTCCTCTTTGTGGTTTTCTTTATTTTTAACAAAGCTGCTACATTATTTCAAATTTTTTTAACAGAGGTGTTAAGAACAAGTCAGTGAATCACATAAGCGTTAGTGCAAACCACAATAGCTCGCGTTAAGTTATGCTCTTTTAAAATCGTTAAAAATTAGTGAATTGCACTACTGTTAAGCACTTTTGAAGTTAACCGCTTTTAAAGATGATTGCACCCATTTTTAAGACAAGTTTCTGGCGATGTTTGTTTTTTTAGACATTGTTTCTTTATAGCAGTATATTATATATAGCAAAAAGTCTTATTTAAATCTAGATTTTTTTTTATTCATCATATACTCGTATGCGCTGTTTTTGGTAAAAAGAATTGGCAAAAAGTATTGTTATATAAAATGTCGCATAATTTTAAGTCTGTGTGCTTATAAATAGATATAAGAGCATAACTTCAAATTTATTATTAAAATAACTAAAATACACATAAACATATTTTCATACCAGCAAAAATCAACATAATAGTTTTCAATGTATAAAAACTGATTTTGTAACCTGCGTTTTGTTTGCATTTTCCGTGAACCGAAACAAAAGTTCTTACATGTATTGCAACTTATTGGAGATGTTTGTTAGTGTTTTATATATTTCTTTCTGTTACTATAATATTATTGAAACACCAATCATTTTTGGACACACACACACGTCTTCTTTTATGTATGAAGGTGTATATTTCTAAATTGAAAATGTAATAATTCTTGCCATAAAATTATTTCCGTATATTAGTTTATGGAGCTATATTTAAATTACTTTAGTCTGTAAATAGTTTATTGCATTTTCTTGGTTTTATCTTATACTCCACAACCTAGTTGATAGCTTTAGAAACAGCTTAAAAATTATAAGTGGCACCATTGAAATGCAAAAAAGCAGCTGTTAATATTTCGGAAGTTTTAATTGTGGATTTTGATTGTGATTTGCAAATACATATTTAATTTTTTTAAATTTACATATATTATTACATCGAATACTAAGTAGCTCGCACTATTTTAGCAATAGCTACTACAGAATTTTCCAAATTTCCCTCAGCCATTTCATATGCACAAAAAGCTTTTTAATATTTGTAAGAAGATAAAGAAAACAATATCAGCTGTTATTATGTAGAGTGCCGCCTTCAATATAATTATGTAGTTAGCTACAGGCTATATTGGTAGTCGTGTGTTCGCGTAGCCTACTATCTCGAATGTGTTTAATGCTTTAACTGAAATCGATAAGAGGTTTAGTATACTAAAAGCAGATATTCAAGCCATAAATAAAAGAGTTACTCTATTAGATATTACCATAACTGAAATAAAAATGAACGTTAAGAAAATTGAGTCGGAAACTTCTGAGCTTAAAACATTAAAAACCGAAATAAAAGACCTGAAGAAGAATATAATAAAACAAGAAAACTCCACTGTGGCCAACATCATACGAATACGCGGTATACCGTATGAAAGACTTCGAATGCCGGCTTCTCAATTAAAAAATATTTACAGACTTCAAAAGATTAACAAAGATAATAATAGACCATATTTGCCGAAAGATGAAGTCATTGTTGTCAAAATGCAAACAACTTATCAAAGAAATTTCTTATTAAAAACCGTTGTGAAATATATTCGAGAACACAAAAAACCCTTATGCCTCAGGCACGCCGGATTTGATAGTGATGTTCCAATTTACGTAAGTGAAAATTTAACGCCGCACAATCACATAATTTTCCAGGAAGCCTTAAAAAATTTAAAATTTTCAAGTATACTTTTTTGTATCTTTTTTAACATTTTCATCATTTAATTGCGTTGCAGGTCGGTTTCTTTCTATTATATCTTTTCTTATTATTGATGCACTATCACCCATGATAGTTCGAAACATTCCAAAGATATTACTTCTCATGTGCTCAAAATTTTATGCAAACGGAAACAAGAGCTAAAAATTTGTCATATAAATGCTCAAAGCTTGACGAATAATAGGCTTTTTTCACATCTAACATCTACCATCAGTTTTTGAAGATGATAACATTTTCCCATAAGAAATACATTGTACTAAAAGTCAGCATTTCTCAACATCTTTATAAAATGTTCCTATCTCATTTTATTCCATTCAACATCTTTCGATTAATTCAGTGTCAACACTAGAAAAGTGGCAATAACGTCGATTATTCTTCTGGCATCACTGAAAAAAATTAATTTATTTTGAAAAAACTAAAAAAAAATCATAATTTGTTTATCATGTGTCAATTGTTTGCATGTGTGTTTACTTTCTTAATTTTTTTTCTGTAATAATTTTTTCTGTGTTTTTGTTAAATTTTGTTTATAAGGCCTACATTTTAATTATAGACATATTTACATAAATTTTATAATCCTCTTTTTGTTTTAAAATTAATTTCTTTCCAAAAAATTTTACGTGCTTTTGTTAAATTGTTTGAAAATTGAAAAAATAATATTTTTGATTGATAGTAAATGTTAGATGTGAGCAATGTAAACAGTGTTTCACATTTTCAACATCTTTCATGTGTTTCATGAAGATGTTGATCAGTGTAAAAAGCCTATAAAATAGATGAATTCCGATATATTTTCGAAAACTCAGCTGTAAATATCGTATGTGTTTCAGAAACAAACATTCAGAGATGCTATAGTAGCAATGAATGGTTATAAGCTTTACAGAAATGAAACATACTTGAAAGGGTGGTTTTGGTAAATGAAATGTAAAAATTAACGTTTAAACGTTTAAATTCTGTTGTATATTTCATTTTATTACCACAAACTTTTTCAATACTTTAATGATACATTTTAATATAGATAACATATAGCTTCTTCTAGTATGCACTGTTCAATCACAAAATTCGGAAAAAATCAATTCTAGGAGTAAATTTT
Organism: Thecocarcelia acutangulata; assembly: GCA_914767995.1. Taxonomy (NCBI): domain Eukaryota; kingdom Metazoa; phylum Arthropoda; class Insecta; order Diptera; family Tachinidae; genus Thecocarcelia; species Thecocarcelia acutangulata. Next base: position 54,297,031 of record OU612096.1, on the reverse strand, counting down.
CTTATTGATAGTGTGGCAACGCCTTTTTATATTTCTCTCTAATAATACAACAAAAATCCTTATTAAAAATTATATTTTTTATATCATGATAAAAGCTAAAACAAAAAACAAACTTAATAATTTTCAAGGTTAAAAAAACCTATTTAAAAATTGTTTATAAACTTTATTTTTCACTGATCTTGTATCATTTGCCGATATATCCGTTAGTTGAATAATAGTTGACCATAATAGTGAAAGGAAAGCGGCATGCGGCAGCGGGCGGCAACAATGTGCCCCATTTACAAAAAATTATATTTTTTATAAAAATATTCGTACATAAATTTCAACATATTGAATTTATTTTAATTTGGCAATGCCGTTAAAGACGGCCGAGCGGCAATGTTGAACTCAGTTTAACTTTTTGTTTTGCCGCTTCAATTTGTCACACCAAAAAATAAAGGAAAAAAATAGAAGACAGAAATAAATTTTCAGTATTGAAATTTCAAGAATTGAATTTGTTTATTTATTTTGGCTTTAAAAAAAATCAAAATGTTTTTTTGTTTAATCTTCGAAGCACAAATTTTTCTTCAATTAGCCGCGTTCATTTGCCTACAACAAATAAACTCAAGCGGCAAATAGAACAGGTGGTTGCCGCTCATTGCCGCAAGCCGCTTACATTGGCCTTTCACTATAAGTCATTTATTTTTAATATAAAATATTAGCGAACGTTAACGAGATGAGCTTGTCAGCCAAGCAGTTAATTTTATTTGAAAAGAAACAAAAATTCGAAAGAAACTAGTGCAACATTAATTTTGTTTTTGTTAAATATTCGCGAAAGTTCAAAATCAAAATTTTACTTTTGCAATTTTAACTTCCAAACATAAACAAAGCACAAAAACTTCCTCAACTGCGCTGTCAATTTCAGTTGTTACTCGTATTAGTTCATGTCGTTTAGAAACAAAAATTGGCTGACACTTTTATCAATTAACAATTTTTTTTTTTAATTTCCTATTTTGAGGTTTCAAATAAATTTGATATAAGCAAGAAACTGTAATCATGCACCAACGGTCAAAAATCCTCATGCGCATACAAAATGTATGAGAGCAGCACAAATAGCGCGGCGTCAACGCATTGTAATTGGAAAATTCAATTTTGTGAGGGCGTAAGAGAGAAAACTTTACTACCTCTTAGTAAAGTTCGCTTCAAAACAAATGTTAGTTATTTTTTGCGCCAATTGGTAGTCACACTTTAGATGCTTTCAGACTAATTTAGCGACTTTATAACTATTTATTATGTATCAACGTTATTGCTCTTATTTAAGTTATTTCCTTTAGTGTTCCATCAAAACGTTTGTCGTACGTTGCGCTGTAAGATAAAAGGAGATATTTTGTGTTCTTAAAAATCTCGATTATCTGCTTGTTGGTTTTTAAACATCATACTAAAAATATTCAATGTAAAGAATTGTATTGGACTTTTTTGTATTGCCATTTCTTTTGCTTCGAAATATGCTATAATAGCTTACAGAAACATACAGCCCACTAAATATTCATCAGTGAACCACTTCTGATAATGTACGATGGGACAAAGTTGAAAAAAAAACATTAAAATATTACACAATTTATGCGATATATCTGAAAAAATGCGTTTACTATGCTAAGCCCCCCTGGGTTAATCTCTATTGCGATGCGAAAGTAAGTTCAAAGCGAAAGTTAAATGCGATAAGAGTATAATTTGGTACTTTGTGCCGTTTGATCAAATTTTCTCGCCAAATATTTTGAAAATGAACGAACACTGGTACCACAAAATAGCCAATAGCGAAGAATGATGAAATAAAATGTGAGAAAGGGAAAAATAAAACTCGAAAGGAGAATACGAAAACGCAATACAGGGTACCAAATGGTTTATGAACTATTTTTTTCGCATCGCAATATAGAGTAGCACCTCAGCAATTGATGTAGAATATTAATTGCGTTACCATTTGGTTTTTGTCGCTGACCTCTCTCTGAAAGAAGTTTTTTACATATAATATTAATAATCTTGATAAACTCATACCACATCTAGTCAAGATCTCTAACTGTAAAATACATACAAGCAAAAATTCCAAAGCAGTTAAATACTTACACTGTTAATATGTATCGCCATACGAGTATAGCTGTGCTTTACACAGCTATACTCGTACTTACTACTATTTTACTTTCAAACGAATGATTTACTGCAAAATTTCCAATATGGACTCAGAAAAGACTGTGGGATAGACGAAGCTGTAATTAATACAGCAAACTGTATGAGTATATCCAAAGCACTACATGAGGGTCATATACTCGTAGTAAATTGTATATCCAAAGCATTTAATGGCAACAATTTAATCCTATTTGAGAGTTACTTAAAAAACTGTAACAATTTGCACAAATCAAATCGCACAAAAGTTTTGTTTGCCATGTTGAATGCGGATTCCCTCAAGTCAATGTTCTGGGCCCGCTATAATTTTTAATATACCTAAATGGTATCTGGGAAAGTCTTCATATATGCTGATGATGTAAATTTTATAGCTACGGAAATATTGAAGAAGTGCAAGCGAGTGCTGGACGTAATGCAACTTTATTGGTCAAATTCTTCAGAATGAACAAACTGGTTTTAAATACCAAAACAAAAATGTTTAAATTCAATCCTAGAAATCAAGATGGAAATTTTAGTGTACGAGTATCTGGTGATGATAAAATAGTTTATGAAGTTAACTCTCTCATATAATTAGCAAAGTCGTCTTTCTTCGTCTCTGAAATTAAAAACTGCTCATGACATTGGTCCTCTCTATAAATTCAAAAATAAATTTAATCGTAGTACAAAATTAATGATTCACAATGCCTTAATACAGAGTCAGTATAACTATTTAGCAATTTTGTTTATAAAATTTTTTTATAAAAAATAGTGCTTAAGGAAATTAGTGTATAAATGTTGTATTACTTGACTATAAATATAATTTCAATAATTTTGTGTTTAATGTTGTAAATCCCCTGAAGAAGTGAACATAAAATTCATGAAACGTTGGGAAAAATATGTAATAAAGATTTTGCATTTTTATTGACATAAAAAAAGTTAGGCCTCACCAGCTAAGTATATACTAAAAACAAATAACTAAATACGTTGGCCAAAAATATTATTACTACACGTTTTATTTTGTACAGTCGATAAAATCACCTATTTAACGCTACTTCCCAACCGAGAGTGGCCTTCAAAATTAAGTATATTAAAAAAATATGGAATGATTAAACAAATGTGCTAGAAAAACAAGTAAGAGAGTATAGCTTTTTTTTCGCATTTATATTTATTGAATGTTCAAAATGAACAAACAATATGTATTTCAGTCTTAATACTAACTTTAAAATTAAATAAGCAGGAGTGTAGTATATTCGGTTGGGCCGACTCTAAAATACCCTTCACGATAGTCGCGGATATGTATAGTATATTTAAAATATGCTCCGTTATATATGAACCAATATCGGAATTTTCTATTTTCTGTAATTTAATAACCTTCTTTTAGAACGAGAATTGCTTTTCAGCAAAAAAAAAAAATGTTAATGGAAAAATCGGTTCAAGCTATGTCTCCGGTATATATGGACCGATATCAGAAATTTTCATTTTCTATATTAACATAACTTGATTTTATTACCAGAACTTTTAGGCAAAAAAAAAGTTGTTTAAGTTCGCTTACGCGACATTTTCATGAAAAACCCGGAAAGTTTCATTTTCCATATTTATATAACCTTATTTCATTACCAAAACTGCTTTTGAGCAAAAAAAGTTGTTTCAAGAAAACCCCGGTCTAGGCTATATCTCGGATATCTGAAAAGAAAATTTTTTGTCTTTTAGTCACCATGCTAAATGAGTGAGTGAAGTTTGAAGCAAACTAACAATTTTTTTCAAACATTTCCATACAAAATTGCAAAAAAATGGCTTTTTTTTCGGAATTTTGGATATATCTCAGCCATATGTAAACCGTTATTACTGAATTTCAGTAGCAAACACATGGCAATATGGAGTAATAGAATGGTAAAAACAAAGTTTCTTTGTCTAATGGTTTTCTCAGAAACAGTATTTCAACGACTGACAGACGGACATCGCTTAACCGACTTTTCCATTAATTCTGAATCAGAATATATATACTTTATAGGGTCGCAGAAAAAAACTGTAGAAATTACGAACGGAATCACAAACTTATATATACCCTTTACATTTTTGTGAAGGGTATAAAAAAGATGTGCTCTTAATAGTAACAATAATTATTAAGTATAATTATAATTAATTATAACAAATTACATATGGGATCAATATGCGAAAACATTTAGACAATAATATAAACTAAGAGCTGGGTGGCTGAGTTTATTATCTCAGAAAAAAGACTAAATTAAAATACATCATAAATTTATTGAATTTTTGATGAACTTTTATAATTTTTTAAATTAAATTTTTGGTTTGTAAATTTGTACAACGGGTTATAGTTCAGGTTTTTTCTTTCTTAAGTTTTTTTTTAAGAAGGTTTTTTTACAATACAAATCTGCTGTGATCAATAATTTTGATTGAAGAAGACAAGAAAAATAATAATCAAATCTTTAGCTGGGGGACAACTAGCTGTTTCGTAGTCGCTACACTACTCATCAGCACCCACTGGGATTTGAACTCGGGACATGACGTATCATGATCTACTGATTTAACCACTAAATACATCATGTTTACATGATACCGAGTCCGAATCCTAATGGGTGCAGATGAGTAGTGTAGCGACTACGAAACAGCTAGTTGTCCCCCAGCTTAGTATTTTCAATTATTTTTTCATGTCTTTTTTGATCAAGACGAAAGTCGGATTTGAACTTCCATCATAGAATTTTTTAAATTTATATAACTTAATGTGCTGTTCATAAAACACAGCCGAACAACTCGTCTAGAAAATTTGTATGAAAGCTACTAAAGTGTTTGAGTAAATTCGATATAACATTTTTTAGACGAGTGTTTGGGTATGTGCTATGAATAGCACATAAGTTTAAACTCTATGGCGTTTTTATAAAAAAAAAAAAACAAAAAAGCTGCAAATTGTTCATTTAAACGCAGCAAATATTTGATGACCCCACTGTATTGTGTGCCGTTCTTCTGTTTCATTCTATCAATTAAAACTACCCACAAATTTTTAGAACACAAATCTCTTGAAAATATGAATTTAGATATACGGCGCCAGCTTAGACATTTAGAAAATAAATTTCATTTTTTAATATCAAACCAAAGCAAATAAAACAAATAAAGAAATTTAAAATGAAAAAAAAAAAAAAATAAATTGAATTGTGGCATCTCTTGCGGAACCTACACAATTATTATTTGCAGTTTTTCTACTATTTGGTTCAACAAACATTTTACATTTTTACAGATTTTTTTTTTTATTTGCTTTTCTGTTTTCAAATGTCCACCAAAAAATATTCGGACATTATTGAACAATGTGCATTCAATAGAAACGAAGCACTTTGCTTCAAATTGTAGATAAAGTTGTTGGCTCTATTGCCTGGTTTGCTGGCATTGCTGTTATTTGCCAGTGTGGTGAAGATTCTCTAGTGTTTGCCAAAAATTCGAAGAAAAAACGAAAAAAAAATTTGCAAAACGAACACCAAAGCTTAAATGAAACGTTTACATTTTACACTTTGTACTTCGTTTTGCACGTTGCACATGTCAGCTTTTGAACAAATATTTTTATGCTTTCAAATATTGAAATACGACTATTATATTTTCGAGAATGATTTTATTTGAGAAAAAATACTAAATTTGGTTTTTGTACGAACAGACAAAGTGAAGAGCCGGTGTAAATAAACAAATGATGGCTTTGAAAATAAATAAATTTTTTTAACCAAGTTGGATTAAATTATTAAAATGAATAAATGCAGCCTGTTGAGAAACTGTTTATGAAATCCCAGACAGTTGTGCATTCTTTCTTAACTTTAAAATTTGTTTTAGGTATTTATTTAAGGTATTTATTAAAGCATTTATGCAAAGACTGAACTACTTGGCACACTGTATTACGATAATGTAAGTTACTAAAACCAGTATTTTCGATAAGAGAAATACGAGGTTTGATATTGAAACCAGCGTTGTCAACTTAGATATTTTGAAAGGCACCAAAATGGGGAAAGCGAATTATATCATCAAAAACGCGCCAAGTTTAGAACTTTTCTTCTTATTATTAAATCCCATTTTGCATAAAAATGTAATATTTTTATATTAAAACCATAACAATGAAATGGACGATCAAACTTGATTGCTGGAAAATTGATGCAGAAGGGATCAGAAGGCCCGAACTCCTCAACAAGAAGTTGCTCATATGGCTACAAACATATGGCAGAAATGGCTGCCTGTGTCAGCCTAGCAAGGCACACGGGGGCGCTGGTGAATCGTGAATAATTGTCTCCGTGGAACTGGTCCATCACTAGATAATGTCGTAAAGGCATTATCACAACTACCAGGGTGGATTGATATTGACAAAAACAAATTCCTTTTTTTTTTAAATTGCGATCTGTCAAATGTAAGCTATTAAAAATTCAACCAAATTCATCGATTAGTTTATTTGCTGTAGTCATTTGAAGTAGGCAACTTTTGTGTTTTTTGAAAAATGGAAAAAAGGAGTTTCGTGCAGTGATTAAACACTATTATTTGAAAGGGAGACTATTAAAGAGTTAAAACACGAGTGGAAGTTTATGTAACAAATTCAAAGTATATTCAGCAGATGTTAATTACACAGTGTGTATAAAAATAAGTATACTAATATGTATATAGGTAAAAAGGAATGAGAAGACGGATTACCGTTTAGTCAATACACTCAAGACACGTCATCAGTGATAAAGTATTAAGAATGAGTATCAAAGTATGATGCAAAATATTTAGTGATGCTAATTGAACAATGTAATTTCGCAACACTCTCACTCAATGTTTAATTTTCTAACATTCCTAAAAATTTTACATTGTTAATGAAACGTTGAGACGACAAGGGTTTTGTAAGAATATCGGCATACTGCAGATCTGTGTTAACAAAATTTACTTCAATTGTTTTATCCTTCTTCAGTTCTCTTATGAGTTTGAGTCTTATGTCAATGTGTTTTGTTTTATGGTGTAGCTCAGGGTTAGCAATTAGTCGAATACCTCCTTGATTATCACCATTTAAAAGCGTTGGTGTAGTTTGAGGATAACATATATCACCTAGTGACTGTCTGAGCCATATTACCTCCTTGACACTTTCGCATGCCGCCATGCACTCCGCTTCAGTTGTGGATAGTGCAACTGTTTTTTGACGATGCCTGAAGTGATGGCACTGTCATTTATCAATAAGACATATCCTGTGGTTGATTTTCTGATATCTATATCACGAGCAAAATCTGCGTTTGTATAACCCACCAAATTTACAGAATTTTTCATTTTATACGCAATAAAGTATTCGGTTATTGCTTTGAGCCTCTACGTGACAAAGTTTAGGATTGTCGGTAAATTTACTTATTTCACCTACCGCGCAAGATATATCAGATCTCGATACTATAGCAGCAAACATCAGTGAACCAATGGCTTCTCGAAATAGAAATTTTTTTCATTTGATATAGTCAAAAATGTGTTATATTGGCAGGCGTTGAAACTGGTTTTGCATTTTTCCTTTTAAATTTTGCAATAATCTTGTTGATAAACAATCTGATAACTTCTTTGCTGGGCGATGCTATCAAACCATCATCAACGTATAATAATTTTTTTTCATTCATTTATTTATTGAATCTTCAAAATATGAACTAACAATAAGTATTCAAATCTTAATACTAAATATAAAAGTTATTTAAGTCCAGCCAATGTTAGACAAAAATGTTTTATTTTGCACGGTCAATATCGGTAAAATCACCTATTTAACGTTCTGATGGTGGCAAGGGTATCCCTCCTTTTCTCAACCGAGAGTGGCCTTCAAAATTAAGTATATTGCGTGCAAGTGGATTTGGGTGAAGTTCCAGTTTACTGATATACCTTGTCGCATACTTAGAAAACTCGTCTTTTACCAGCGGAACACACAGATCCTTGTGAATTCGTGAGTTTCTTACGTACCATGGAGCTGCAGTAATCGTACGAAGAATTTGGTTTTGTCGTTTTTGAATTTTTTCAATGTTAGATGTTAAGGCGGTTCCCCATAATAGAATTCCGCAGCACCATATTGTCCTTAAAATTGCGTTATATACCAAAAGTTTGCAATCCAACTTCAATGTCGAATTTCTGCCCATAAGCCAATTTAGTTGCGCTGCTTTCAATTTCAACTGAGTAACTTTCGCGTCGGATATTATTAGAGCATTTTGCTTTTTAAATTCTCAGCAATTTATTTGGATTGTTGGGATATAAAGCTGAATGTTTGAAAATATCTTTCAAAAATTTCCAAAGTCTACTGATGATTAGGGTCATTCCTATGAAATGTCGACATATAGATAGCTGGGAAACATAGAAAACAAGCTATTTATAATTGTTTACTGGTGTAAATAAATTAATAAAAAAAAATGCGAATTGTTTACAAAAACCTTCAAAATCGCGTTATTGCACTTCAAATTGCACTTATTTATCAAATTTAGAAATTTGCTTCATCTTTTTCTAATATTTAAAGATTATTTTGTGGATGCTGAATTTACAATAGATGACAAATAGTTTTTTAGCGCAAAATTTTTAGGCGCCCATTTTGACAACCAAAATGCACAGCACAAAACATAATAAAATCTAAATTCAAATTTATTTTTGCTGCCGAAATTTTGCCAAAATATTGCGAAAAACACCAACAACTACATGAATACAATAACTATTTGTCAAACATTGCCAGCATTGAACAAAAAGCTTTGAAAACAAATATTTGAGAGAAAAAAAATGCAAAATCAATTTTTACAGCAAGCCAAGCATTTCTCCCAAAGTTTCACATTGGCAAAAGAAAATAAATAACATTTATGAATTGTGTGGCCTCTTGTTAGCAAATAGTTGTTTAAAATGTGGAAAATATTGTTGGTAAAAGTGATGCGCTAAACAAACTTTCATCTTTACTTTCAGTAAAGAGCTCGCAGGTAATGTTTTAAAATTGCGTATGAGTGTTAATTGGTGAACTATGATTTTATAACATCTTTATTACGTATACGCAAAAAAAAACACATCAACAATAAAAAACGCACCAAATATATTACTTTTATTTCTAATCCCTATTTTAAAGAAATAATAATAATATTTTTGTATTAAAAGCATAACAATTGCAGAATTCACAAACTCAGTTGTATCGTGTATCGATGTATTTGGAGAGAAAATTTCAAACAAAAAATTTCAAAGCAAAAACAATTTTCAAATATATTTTTTGTGAGTTTAATGTTTGTGTTTGAAATTGTCTCTCCAAATACATCGATACACGATAAGACTGAGCTTGTGACATTTAACCGCATTACGATGAGGAACTTGTTTAGAGTTTTGCATATTTATAAGGCTGGTTAACTGGCCTAACTGGTGAAATTTGTTTTTAGAAATTGTGTTTGACTGCTGGGGTAGCATAATTAAAATTGATGGCCTATTTGTCATTGACCGCATAAAGCCAGTATAGACAGGGGGAGTCCTCGGTACTTCCACAGTTACTGCTTTTTTAATGCTCGAGATTTTTTTACACTGTGATGTATATGGAAAACTCCACACACAACACAAACTGCGGCAATGTTTAACAAACCTTAGCATGGCCAAATTCTTGGCAGTTTAGGTACTGAACGGATCCTAAACGCTTGTGTTGCTCCTCAACAGTAGCCTTACGGTGCAATAGAAATTAATGATTATAAATTGGTTGTCACTCATTTTTAGGACAATATTTCCTCGGTCCAGATCAACGTTGGTTGCGGGATCTTTTCATGGTTCTTAATACTTATTACGTTTTTAATTTTAAAGCTTTTGTCTTCTAATTCAGTCCGGGTGTCAAACATCATCCCTATCTACAAAGGGGTGAATACCTTTTATAAAACGATATTTTCTCTTTGGCGGCGGTTTAAATGTTTTTTTGGACGTTGTAGGCTAATCAGTCTGAAGGATATCACCATCTTTAGATATTTTTGACGGAGATGATATTTGGGTGGATTTGGGGCTTCAATGACGTTTAACTACGGTTATATATCTATCCATTCCTGCTTGTGTTTTCGGCTTATCTACAATAATTAAACTGGAAGATGTTTTATCTTTATGTTGTAATAACGCGGGTGTTTCCTATCTCGTAGAGACAGGAGATTTTTAAATAATTTTTTCACACATTCTTCTGCAGGAATCCTAAATTTATTTTCGAGTAGAGCCTAGCTGCTACTTACAATTACATCTGATAGGCATACTCATGATATTTTTTTTTTTTGGCTTTATGTAAGTTAAAGTTAACTAAATAATCATAATGTCACAAAGTTTTTTATACGCTGGTTTCTGATTCCGTTTGTAATTTCTGCAAATTCATTTCCGAACCTACAAAGTATACATAATCTGAATCAGCATTTTTTGCTTAGAAGAAGATCTGATAATAAAAGGAGGTTACCAAAACACTAAAACTGAACCTTTCCCATATCGGCCCATATATACCCGAAATATAGCCTAAACCGATGTTGTAATGAAAATTTCGCATAAGCGAAGTTAAACAACTTTTTTTTTTATCTAAAAGCAGTTCTGGTAACATAAAGAAACTACCCAATAGAGAAAATGAAAATTTCCCATTTCAGTCCATATACATATAATTATCTGAGACTTAGTCTAGGGCGATTATTCCATAAAAAAAAGTTTTTGACTTAAAATCAGTTCCGATTATAAAGAAGGTTACTGAAATACCGAAACTGAAAATTTCCAACTTCGGTTCATATATTCCCAAAATTTAGCCTAACGGATTTTTCCATGAAAATCCATGAAAGATAACCTTTTTGGCATAGCGATTACAAGGCAAAAAAATTCCCCTATGTCGGTCCTATACCCGAGCGTATTTAATTCATATTTGTAATATACATATACTATATATTTACGCTACTATAGGGAAGGGTATTTAGAATCACTTATTCCGGTGTTCTATTTATTCCGGTTTTATTTTATTACTTAATAAACACGTCCGTGCACTATCGAAGCTCGACTCTGATATTTTTAAATGCTGGTCTAAGATTACATTTGTTATTGAACCGTTGCTGAGCCTTTTGTGCTACGTTGGCAGAGCTGCCTTACTCCATTAGTATAGGTTTTGGTTGAATTTTTCCAGTTTGGAAAGAGTCATATCTTGGAACATTTCCCTCGTTGCATTGAAGGAAGTGTTGTACTTTCTGTGGTTATTTGCTATTTTTATATCGTCTTGCGAAGCGAGACGTTGATACTGCACTAGTACAAGAGCTATGGACGAACAATGATAAACTCCTTGGACTAGGCGCGGAGGTTTTTAAATTAATGTATGCAACAAATTCAATTAATGGGAACAAAACCATAAGATCCTTTATCATAGTCAAAAAGCACATAAATATCATCATTTCATCTGATTAAAGTGATAAAGATACCGTAAGTGCCATGGTAAATGCAGGAGGATCCAACATATGCATGGTTCATCCTTGCATATGCAAGGATGAACCACCATCAGACAAGCAAAAATTAAAAGGCACACCATATATTATAGGCGCGGAAGCAAACGCACACCACCAGATATGGACATAAAAAAACAGTGAGGGCGTAGTGGCATTAATTCTAGAAAATTACTTACTCCGGATGACTACTCCTTTTCCGAGCAGTACTATTTAGGTTTCGCTGGGATAATTATAAACCTTCAGTGAACAAATACAAGAATCTCAACAGGAACTCAAAGCTAAGATCCTGGGCAGAATTTTGTAGTCACGTGAATGGTACCATCGATACATGCAGATTTTGGAGAATAATTTCAAAACAACGGAAAATCCTAAGCCTCATACAAAAGGCAGATGGATGTTGGACTAAAAACTGCGTGGAATCGCTAGAAGAATTAATGAACACCCATTTTTCGCGTAACCAACCATTGAGGGAGAACGAGGGCTCTCCTAGGATGTGGTATATATCGATATAACAAAGGAAATGCTGCATTGGGGAATTCAGAGTTGCCAACCGTTAAAATCACCGTGACCAGATGAATTCATCACCGCAGATTGACAAAACAATCTGGAACTAATTAGACTTTGGCTCCTCGAAATTTATAGAGCTGCCCTAAAATAGTCATACATTCCAACGGAATCGAATCCCAAAAGGAGGAAAGACGTTACATACTAAAGCAAAGAAGTATAGGCCAATTAGCTTGACATCCTTTCTTTTGAAAACTCTAGAGAGGATCATAGATGTCCACATAAGGTCCAAAATTAGCAACAACCAGTTGTCGCATATACAAAGGGCAGATCAGTTGAAATGGCTCTACATAGTCTCGTTAGTCATGTCGTACGGTCCAACCAATTCATGGATAACGAAGGTGCATTCAATAATATCGAAACCCAGACAGTCATAGGCGCTCTAGACTGTCTGGATGTTGATCGACCCATAATGATGCTGAGCGCAGAGCTACAACATCGACAATGGGAACACTGGAATTACAAGAAAAGTATGTAAGGGTACGCCTCAGCGAGGGGCTTTCCCCTTTTGTGGAATGCTGTAGTGATATGCTGGATTGTAAACGATACAGACTGTATCTTATGCCGCGACATAGCGGTTGCAATCTCTGGAAGCCAATTAGACACCATAACCGAGTAGTTTTTAGTCAAATGAGTGTACAATGCAGACTAAGAACAAACCCAGCGAAAACGGATATTGTACTTTTTAGAAAAGAAAGTATGTAATTCCACACTTCACACTTTCAAAAATGAATAGCACCACACTTATCCTATCGGATAAGGCAAAATACATAAGCGTCAGTTTGAATAGCAAACTATCATGGAAATAGAATATAAAGGCAACAGTAGCCAAAGCTGCAACAGCTATCTATTTATATAAAAGAGCTATACGCTTAATATGGGCCATAAACCAAACGCATAATTTTCTATGGAGTACCAGTATGGTTTAAATTACTGGAACAACAGACTGAAAACCGACAGACTGAAAATTAAAAAAGTCAGCCGAACCATGGCAATACCGACCACAGGGGCCATGAGGAAAACTTCAGCTAAAACACATCTTGTACTTATGAGCTGGATGCCTTCTGACTTATAAGCCAAGCAGATAGCACTAAAAGCTCGGTCCCACATAACGTGGGGGCACGCCAGTATACTTGATATTAGAAAGGACCTGGCCCCCGATCTAATTGACTACCGCATCCCAAAACCATTCCTCTCAAGTAGATTCAGCTACCAAATCCCTTAAATATCTCTTAGAAGCTGGACCATTCTATTTTTATACGGATGGATCCAGAAGATAGATAGGGTTGGTTGGCAGTTACATAGAAGAATCTAGCACTAAAATATCCTTCAGACTATCAGTCGGATGTAGTGTTTTTAAAGCTGAAATATCGGCTATAAACAAAGTCCTCAAAATGGATGACGTTTCACAAGACATTCGGTAGGGATATCATGAGAGTAACGGATATCAGAGCCACCATCAACTCCCTGATTCAGTCTAGTCTGAAGCTGGCGAGACGTTCTAATCTAACCCTAAAATGGGTACATGGACACGGGTCTAACTTTGTTTGATCAGTATGATTGTATTCTGCATGAATTTATATAATTTTGTAAAATAAGTAAGGGGTTTTATTGAAAAACCTTAATAATTACCCTTTTGTATCTCTTTGATTCCAAAATTCATAATGTTTTCTAATAAATAACAAAAATATGAAGTGAAAAAAAATTAGATTCGTATCTTGATCCTAGTATTTCGACTCTTTCAAAGTACAATTGTTGTTTAAATAGCTTGAGGTCACTTGTTGCAGAAAAAGGTAATGGTTTAATAATCGATATTTCGACGCCACTTTGTTTGTCTTTTTCGGGAAAATTCTTTAGATTTTTTGTTTACAAGTTTCATAAAATTGAAAACGAATTGATAGAACATTATTATACATAGAATACAATACAATACAACAAATAGAACAAATTATACATAGAGAAAAAATTTTTTAACCCTAATAGTACCCTATAATCCATATAATATATATTTTAAAAAATTTTTTTTTTTTTTTTTTTTAGCTTTTATTTATTTATTGAATCTTCACAATGTGAACTAACAATAAGTATTCAAATCTTAATACTAAATACAATAAATTAACTAAGTCCAGCCAATGCTAGACAAAAAGTTTTATTTTGCGCCAATTATATCGGTAGAATCACCTACTTAACGCTCTGATGGTGGCAACGGTATCCCTTCTTCTCAACCGAGTGTGATCGCTAAAATTAAGTATGTTTCGTGCGAGAGGGTTTAGGTGAAGTTCCAATTTGCTGACATACCTTGTCGCATGCTCTGAAAACTCATCTTTTACCAGTGGAACACACAGATCCTTGTGAATTCGGGAGTTTTTTACGTACCATGGAGCTGCAGTAATTGTTCGAAGAATTTTGTTTTGTCGCCTTTGAATTTTTTCAATATTCGACGCTGAGGCGGTGCCCCATAATTGAATTCCGTAGCGCCATATAGGCTTTAGTATTGCGTTGTATAACAAAAGTTTGCAATCTAATTTCAATGCAGAATTTCTGCCCATAAGCCAATTTAATTGCGCTGCTTTTAATTTTAGCTGAGTGACTTTCGCGTCAATGTGAGGCTTCCACGTTAACCTACGGTCGAGATGAATACCAAGGTACTTGACTTCACTTTGCTGCGGAATAGGTAAATTGTTAATTTGGATAGCTGAATATGTTTGTCTACGCAGTGTGAATGTAACGTGAGCACACTTTTGTTCATTAACTTTAATTTTCCAAAGTTTTAACCACATCTCTAATATTGAAATATACTCCTGCAAATTTCGCGAAGCTACTTGATGGTTTTCATGTACGCTGCAGAATGCTGTGTCATCTGCAAAAGTTGAGGTGTGAGTACTAGATCTGGTTGGCATGTCAGAAGTGTAAATTAAATATAAAGTGGGTCCCAGAATGCTACCTTGGGGAACTCCTGCCTCGATTGGCTGAGTTGGGCTTATAAAGTCGCCTTCTCTGATAACAAACTTCCAGCCGCATAAATAGCTTTCCAGAAGCTTATGAGTGTTTGCAGGCAAGTTCAACTTTATTTTGTGCATTAATCCCTCGTGCCACACTTTATCAAAAGTGTGGCACGATAAATAGAGCTGAGCAATACTTTTTATCCTCAAAAGTCTTTCTTATAACATTAACTAGTCTATGCGTTTGTTCAATGGTGCTGTGTTTAGCCCGAAAACCAAATTGATGATCAGGGATGCATCCTACATCATTCAATATTGGAGTCAACTTCGCCATTAACAATTTTTCGAAAAGTTTTGAAATTGTTGGCAGTAGACTTATTGGTCTATATGACTCTACTTTAGTGGGATCCTTCCCTGGCTTGGGTATCATAGTAACCATAGACACCTTCCACTCTGCAGGATAGTATTCTAGGCGCAAAATAGCGTTAAAAATGAAAAGAAGAATTCTTCTAGCAACACGAGGTAACTGTACAAGCATTTTGCCAGTAATTTTGTCAAAACCTGGAGCTTTTTTTGAGTTTACTTTATTTATAACGTTTTCGACATCTTGAAAACTAAGTCTCAAAGGCACAGGCGGTCTAACAGCATATGGCGGAAATTCAGCAACATCATCCACTGTATCATTTGCAGTAAAAACGTTTTTCAAATGATTAACATACACCATCCCTTTTTCAGAATCACTTCTTGCCCAGTCGCCAGATGAAGTTCGCAAAGGTGGCTTACCTATTACGGGTCTTTTCAGACCTTTTGTCGCTTTCCATAAAGAATAGTCGGTTTGCGGGCTACCATCAAGACCTTCTAGATAATTTTTGAGGGAAGCCATTCTTTGGATTTCAAGCAGATTTCTTAATTGATTTATGCACTCCCGTAGCCTGCTTTTAAGCTGGGGAGACCTTCGAAGTTGCCACTCTCTTCTAATTCTTCTTTTTTCTGACAGAAGTTGCTCTATTTCAGACGAATACGTTCTATTGCTCACATTTCTGGATCTTGTATGGCTAGTGGTAGCATGTTGTACGGCCAGTTTAAGGTCTTCAGAAAAATCTTTAATTGATATATCAACATCCTCAGGGGTTCCTCAGGGGTTCTCAAGGCAATATTTTCTGTACAATGAGTACTCAAATATTTCTTATATTTTAGCCAATTAACTCTAGTTATGGCGAACGTCAAGTCACTAAACGGGGAGCCAACCTCCTGGGGGAACGAAACGGATATTATAGTGGGTGAGTGGTCCGATGACAAATCTAATGAAGATTCTACTTGCATCCCTTCTAAAGGAAAATTTTTTGCAACTCCAAAATCTATAACATCTGGGATCTTTCGTCGGTCTGAGGGCCAATAAGTGGTATGTCCGCTTGAAATCACATCTAAGCCCAGTTTGGAAACTGTTTCGAAAAGCACACGGCCTTTCGGAGAAATTAAACGTGATCCCCAAAAAGTGTGCTTGGCGTTATAGTCACCAGCCGCTAAAAATCGAGGCCCAAGTGTGTTGAAAAAATGTGAGTACTGATTTTCTGTTATTGAAAATCGGGGCGGTGAGTAAATTGATGATATAACTATTTTTCCATTAAGATGTTCAATGCATATATTTGTTGCTTGGAGATACTCCTCACGTGTCTCATGTAGAAAATAGTGCTTAACTCTATTTTTTATTAGAATTGCTGAGCCTCCACAGGACCTTCCACGTGGATCTTTAGTGTCGTACAGTGTGTAGCCATTAATTTTGAAATAACTGTTGCTTGTCAAGTGAGTTTCAGCAATCAGCATTATGTCGATTTGTTTTTCCATAAGGAAGTGCTCAAGTTCATTTTTGTGTTGGCGGATGCCGTTTGCGTTCCAGAAACATATTTTTAACCAATTCATTTTGTTAAAATTGCCTGCAAAATAGTGGATTGCATTTTCAGCATTTCCTGCATCATGTTCGTCATAGAAACCGTAAATGTGTTTATGGATTGAACAAGAATCTGCAGAGTTGCCTCAAGATTGTTAAAATTTTGATCGGAATTTTGGGGTTTGGTCTCCTGACTCAAGTTTTGTGTATCGGTTTTGACCACATTGGCATATGAAACTTGTTTGGGGGTTTGCATTATTATATTGCTTGTTGACTGGCCTACCTGGGGAAAATTGTTTGCAGAAATGATGTTTGACTGCTGGGGATGCTTAAAGGTAATTGATGGCTTATTTGTCATTGACTGCTTAAAGTGGATATAGACAGGGCAGCCCCTGTAATTTGCAGTATGGTTGCCTCCACAGTTACTGCATTTTTTAGCACTTGAATCAGTTTTTGGCTTCTTGCACTGTGATGTGCCGTGCAGTTCACCACACACAACGCAAACTGCGGGCAACTTACAATAGGCCTTAGTATGACCGAATTCCTGGCAGTTTAGGCATTGAATGGGCCCTAAACGCTTGTGCGGCTCCTCAACGGTAACCCTGCGATGAAGAAGAAATTTGAGATTATAGATTGGGCGAGTTTCATTCTTTTTGAGAATAACATCCCCTGGTTCCAGTTCAACCCTAAACATAGGTTGAGGCATCTTTTCACGGTTCCGCATATTTACCACATTTTTTATTTTAAAGCCTTTATCTAGCAGTGCAGTCTTAACCTCATCCGTGTCTACATAAGGGTCAACACCTTTTATAACAACCTGAAGGCCTTTAGCACTTTTAAGTTGATAAGTATAAAAAGATCTTTTTTCTTTTTCCAGAGCGGCAGAGAGTTTTCGGTAATCATTTTCGCAGTTGACTTGAATTTTTGTTTCACTTATTTGTCCGTGCTTCACTGATGTTACGTTAAAGGTGTCTTTACCAATTGCCGTAATAAGTGCTTTTACCAGCTCATTAGATGTAGGTTCTCTCAAGTATATTGGTGGCGGTTTAAATGTTTTTTTTGATGAAGTTGGCTCGTCAGTCTGAAGGATAGCAAACCTATTACGATCCGTAGCCTTAGTCCTATTATCATCTTTGGAAATTTTCGGATTTGATGATATTTGAGCGGATTTGGGGCTTCGCTTACGTTTAACCACGGTTACATACCTGTCCATGCCTACTTGTGTTTTCGGCTTATCTGCAATTACTGAACTGGTGGATGGTTGGTCTTCTGTTGTAACAGCAATGTTTGGCGAACACGACCGCGTGCGTTTTTTATCTCTTAGAGACAGGAGATTATCCAATGACTTTTTTAAAGATTCTTCCTCAGAAATCCAGAGGTTTTTTCTAGTGGAGCTAAGCTCCCTCTCAGAATTGCATCTACTAGGTGCACTCATGCAATTTTTTTTTTGATTTATATTTTTTTTTTTAATTTAAAAGTATATAAAAATAATTGTCATAAAGTTTTTCTTTTGTATAAATTCGCTCTTCCACTTATTGCGGTTTTGTAAGAAAACAAACAAATTTTAATGTATAGTTTTTTTCCCACTGGGTAGTTAATCTTCGCGCACAATAACAACAATAACAATGCACTGCCACCGCACTTGTTTTATTGAAATTGATTTTATTGTTTAGTTATTGAAATGTAAGGAATTTATTTTCCCGTTGTTTTTTTAAATAACTTGTTATTGTTTTTACAATTTAATTTTAAAGGCGTTTAAGCAATGATTTTATTTTATTTTTTTGTTCACTTTTTACGACCGTTCGGTTGGAGAGTCACATTGATAATGATTTTTAAAAATAAATAGAAAATTGTTTAAATAATCTAAGATAAAAACCTATTTATCCGATTTAACTCCTGTTTTGCCCCTTATATAGTAAATGCCACAGCTAATCTCGTCTATAGCCTTTTTAAAATTTATTCCTTTTTCTAAAGTTAAATATTAGTTATTTGTAACATTTCAAGCATACATATATCTACGTTTACAATAATTTTCTCTATTTAAAATTGATGTCTCCCCAAATTCTGTATTATAATTAAAATTGTCAATGTGGCAATGTCGGTAAAGCAGTTTTTTTTTATAATTCAATTATTTATTGTATCTTTTAAAAAAACTAACAATAAGTATACAAATCTTAAAAATAAAAATTCATTAATTAATATGGAAAAAAAAATTAATTAATATTGAAAAATTTTATTTACTTAGGTCCAGCCAATGCTAGACGAAAGGTTGCTTCTTGCGTGTATTTTGTTGGTAAATCACCTTTCCAACGCTCTGATGGTTGCAAGGGTGTCCATCCTTCTCAGTCGAGTGTGGCCACCAAAGTTAAGGATGCTACGTGCGAGTGGATTCGAGTGAGACTCCAGTCTGTTAATGTACCTTATCGCGTGTTTTGAAAATTCATCTTTCACTAAGGGTACACCTAGATCTTTGTGAATTCGAGAGTTTTTAACATACCATGGAGCTGCAGTAATTATACGGAGAATTTTATTCTGGCCCTTCTGAATTTTCTCAATGTTAGATGCAGAGGCGGTACCCCACAATTGAATTCCATAGCTCCATATTGGCTTTAGGATTGCGTTATACAACAAAAGTTTGCAATCTAACTTCAAGATAGAATTTCTGCCGATGAGCCAATTTAGTTGCACCGCTTTTAATTTCATCTGGGTGACTTTAGCGTTAATATGAGACTTCCACGTAAGCCTACGGTCGAGATGAATACCAAGGTATTTGACTTCAGTATGTTGCGGAACAACATGGTTGTTGATTTTAATAGCCGAACAGGTTTTTCTACGTAATGTGAATGTAACAAGGGTACATTTTTGTTCACCTACTTTGATTTTCCAAAGTTTCAGCCATTTCTCCAATATAAGAATACGTTCTTGCAAATTTTGTGATGCTAATTTATAGTCTTCATGGACACTGATGAACGCTGTTTCATCTGCAAAATTTAAAGTGTGAATTTTGCAGCTCGTTGGCATGTCTGAAGCATAAATCAAATATAAAGTTGGGCCCAGTATGCTACCCTGGGGAACTCCAGCTTCGATTGGCTGAACCGAGCTTTTGAAATCACCTTCCTTAACGACGAATTTCCGGTCATATAAGTAGCTCTCTAACAGCTTGTGCGTGTTTGCAGGCAAGTTTAATTTTATTTTATGGGTTAAGCCTTTGTGCCACACTTTGTCAAAAGCTTTGGAAACGTCAATAAATAGAGCTGAGCAAAGCAGTTTTATGTGAAGAATTATTGTTTCTGTATTTTTGGTCAGATTTGTGCCCTGCTAACCTAGACTTAAGTTTATTGCTTATTGGTCCTATATAAACTTTATCACACTGCTCATTGCCATTCCCATTACAAGGTATTCTGTGCACTAAATTGGACTCTTCTAACTTTTTTAACTTATCTTTAGTTTTACATAACACTGTGGGTAGCGTTATGTATTCGAAAAGTCACTTTTACCACATATGCGTACTACTATTCTAAAATACATATCTATATTCGTTACAAATGAATGATATACAGTTGTGATAAATATTTACATCAGCACCTGCTCTGCGGCCTTATCTGATTATGGACCAGTTCCACGGAGTGAATTATTCACGATTCAACAGCGCCTTAGTGTAGCTGAATAGGCTCACACAGGTAGCAATTTTCGCCATATGTTTGTGACCATATGAGCAACTTCTTGTTGAGGAGTTCGGGCCTTCTAGTTCCTCCTGTATCCAATTTCCCAGCAATCAATAGAAGACAAGGCCTAATGAGTTGGTAGGCCGAAGCCCACTAGCAGCATCAGCTCTCAAACCAACTAACCCGTCAACCATCGCCACTGATTCCTCACAGTACAGGTATCTGTTTTTGTTTAGGTTTCAGAACGTTGCAGCCAAGATAGGCACCTCAACCATGATCAGCCCGGGTTGAACTGCAAGCTGAACCACCCGGGGCCATGCCCCGTTTTGTCAATTTAAAACTTTGGTAGGGGTTCCGAAAGCCAACATAACATAACTTAACATTAGGCTTCCTAGGGTTTTTATTTGCCACAATAAATGAGGGACCCTTTCCCCTCACCAGTGATATACAAGCAGAAAACATACTTAAGTTTTCTTTCACATCGTCCGCAACCCAAAATACCTTGTCACTACAGTTTAGTCCCAATATTGCTCGAAGCCGTTTTTAGCACATAAGGTACAAATTAACAACAAAAAAAAATCAATTATTTGTGAAAAATGTAAGCTAATATGCATATTTACGATATTTGGCAATAATATATATACATATGTATGAAGGACTAAAAAGGAAACATCGCCGCAACAATATAGAGTAGTAGTAGAGTTTATGTTGGCACATGCTTTTTTACTTTTCTTGTCTTGAGCCCGACAAAGAAATTAAAAGTTTATGATTTCCAATTTTCACTACTTTAATTTTCAATTTAATTTTGTGTTAGCCAGCTGTGAGTGAATGTTGTTTATATTTTTAGTAGAGATAACAAAAAATTCGATTACATAAAACAACAATCGCTCGTATTTTAGAATCTATCGACACCGAGTCGTCGAAAGTAATGACGAATTCTCGAAAAGTCCTGAATATTAATTACTAATTACATATATATAAAGCCTTAACTTATGTAGCTGAGATGTCAGAAGGATTGCAGCGCTCAAATATTTATATGTGATGGTAGCAAGTATAAAATTGCGCCTTTTATTAGCTTTCCAAAAAGTTGAAATTTATTTAAACCAGATAATATATACAAAAGTTATGAGGCGAGCAAACTTTTTTATATCTGGAAAAACGTTTTTGTTACAAAAGATACAGTGGATGATGTAGCTGAATTTCCGCCATATGCTGTTAGACCGCCTGTGCCTTTGAGACGTAGTTTTCAAGATGTCGAAAACGTCATAAATAAAATAAACTCCGAAAAAGCTCCAGGTTTTGTTCAAATTAGTGGCAAAATGCTTGTACAGTTACCTCGTGTGACTAGAAGAATTTATCTTTTTATTTTTACCGCTATTTTGCGCCTAGAGTATTATCCTGCAGAGTGGAAAGTATCTACGGTTACTATGATACCCAAGCCAGGGAAGGATCCCACTAAAGTAGAGTCATATAGACCAATAAGTCTACTGCAACAATTTCAAAACTATTCGAAAAATTGTTAATGGCGAAGTTGACTTCAATATTGAATGATGTAGGATGTATCCCTGATCATCAATTTGGCTTTTGGGCTAAACATAGCACCATAGAACAAACCCTCAAACTAGTCAACGTCATAAGACAGACTTTTGAAGACAAAAATTATTGTTCAACTTTATTTATTGACACTTCCCAAGCTTTTGCTGAAGTGCGGCTGGACGAATTGATGCACAAAATAAAGTTTAACTTGCCCGCAAACAATCACAAGCTTCTGGAGAGCTACCTATGCGGCCGGAAGTTTGTTATCAGAGAAGGCGATTTTATAAGCCCCTTACAGCCAATCGAAGCAGGAGTTTTCCAAGGTAGCACTCTGGGACCCACTTTATATTTAATTTACGTTTCTGACATGCCAACCAGATCTAGAATTCACACTTCAACTTTTGCAGATGACACAGCATTCTGCAGTGTTACGTAAAACCATCAACTGGCTTCACGTAATTTACAGGAACATATATCAATATTAGAGAAATGGCTAAAATTTTGGAACATCAAAGTTAATGAACAAAAATGTACTCATGTTACATTCCCCCTGCGAAAAACAAACATGTTCCCCTATCCAAATCAACAACTCACCTACTCCGCAACATAATGAATTCAAGTACCTTGGTATTCATCTGGACCGTAGGCTAACGTGGAAGTCTCACATTGACGCGAAAGTCACTCAGCTAAAATTAAAAGCAGCGCAATTAAATTGGCTTATGGGCAGAAATTCTACATTGAAATTAGATTGCTAACTTTTGTTATACAACGCAATTCTAAAGCCTATATGGTACTATGAAATTCAATTATGGGGCATCGCCTCAGCATCAAACTTGAAAAAATTCAAAGGCGAAAAAAAAAAATTCCTCGAGCAATTACTGCAGCTCCATGGTACGTGGAAAACCCCCGAATTCACAAGGATCTCTATATTCCACTGGAAAAAGATGAATTTTCGAAGTATGCGACAAGGTACATCAGCAAATTGGAACTTCACCCAAACCCTCTTGCGCGAAACATACTCAATTTTGGCGGACAGGCTAGGTTGAGAAGAAGATATACTCTTACCACCATCAGAGCGCTAAATAGGCGATTTTACCGATATAATTGGCACAAGATAAAACTTTTGGTCTAGCATTGGATTAGTATTAAGATTTCAATACTTATTGTTAGTTCACATCGTAAAGATTCAGTAAATAAGTAAAAGCTAAAAAATATATCTGAGGTAGTAAAATTTGACACCCTGTAGGTCACCATAAGATATAACAAGGTAATTCAAAATTAATTATTCTTAAAACACATTTCCTCCTCTATGAGTCCTTCATTAATTATGTTATAATCAGACCGCACGTTTCAAGGATACAGATTTATTATCATTTTTTTTTTTTTTTTTTTTTTGATTTACCCCCTCTGTGAGACAGTTTGATGCACAAAATACTCACAAGCTTCTGGGAAGCTACTTGTGCGGGTGCACACGGGGGTTATTAGAAAAAAATGAAAAGGTGCAGACTTACCGATTCCAATGGGTTTAGGGGACACTTCTTTGCTTGTGGTGATGACGAGTAGCCTTCACAGGGGTTGGTGACTGTCTGGATCGTTCGGCTTCCCTTAGGACAGACGGTTGTGTAGCAAGCTTCCTTATTCGCTCTCTTACCAGTTGATTCTTTTCTTCCGGTTCACCACGTAGATCTTGACACAAATTGAGGAAAAAGATTAATCCAGTTGTGAGGATGATGTGCGAAAACCACCGCGTTCAACTCAATGCCAATGGATGTAGAATTTTCAACCCACAGTTTGCTTTCCTCGAGTGCCACTAAATATTAATCACTTTGTAACAATTAACGTTTTATTTCACAAAGAAATAAATACACAGCAGATTGATAATTGTGGAAAGTACTTTTATTTAATTTCACAAATAAATAATGCTAATAATTTAGGTTCATGTAGTTCAACGTCTTAACAGCGAATGGCAAAGCGAACAATTATGAAGCCAAAAAATGGCACAAAAAAAGAATTCGCATTAAAAAAAAACGTGTTGCCAGAACGGACGAATAAACTGTTCGTTGGTTCTGACAACAAGGGTTGCCAGAAACCTGAACACTACTTTTATGGGCGGTAACATATTATACAAGAATGCGATCTGATAAGTCCAACTCAGCCAATGGAGGTAGGAATTCCCCAAGATAGTATACTGGGGCCTTTTTTATATTTGTTTTACATGCCAACGACATCCGGAATCGACTGCTGAACTTTTGCAGACGACACAGTATTCTTTACAAGAACATACTCGTATTTCAATATTAGAGAAATGGCTAAAACTTTCGAAACATATATTCCCACTGTGTAAACTAACATGTTAGCCTATCCAAATTAACAGTCACTTATTCCGGAGCACAATGAAATCAAGTACCTTGGTATACACCTCGACCGTAGGCTAACGTGGAAGTCTCACATTGAAGCAAATGTCACTCAGTTGGAACTAAAAGTAGCGCAAGTAAATTGGCTTATGGGCAGAAATTCTGCTTTGAAGTTGGATTGCAAACTTTTGTTATACAATGCAATATGGTGCTACGGAATTCAATTATGGGGCACCGCCTCAGCGTCAAACATTGAAAAAAATCAAAGGCAAACAAACAAAATTCTTCGAATAATTACTGCAGCTGCATGGCACGTAAAAAACTTCCGAATTCACATGGGTCTGTGTGTACCACTGGTAAAAGATAAATTTTCAAAGTATGCGACAAAGTATATCAAGGACAGTCCGAGATACAAATACTTGACTGATTATTAACCAACAACTGACGATTTGACCTTTGAAATCGAGCGCAAACAATTTTTAAATAGTATCAATTTACCTTTCTTTCTTCATAATATCACTCAAATAAAAAATGTATTTTAAATGATAAAACCAAGATATAAACGATCAGTAAATAACATATAACAATTAAGAGGAAGCCTTAGGGTTTGCCACTAATAGCAAAAGATGTATCAAAAATACTATATAGCATAAAACTGCCTGCTATAGATAAATATATTTGTGAAAAAATACTTAATAAACCTGTTAAAAAGTACCAAACTATAGTGGAGCTCAATTTAAAAGAGATTGAAAAATGTGAGAATAAATATTGTGATATTAAAAATAATTGTAACCAATTTATTGAATTGTCAATTTGATCTCATAAGAATATACCTCTCTGGTTTTAGATACATGTTTTATTTTACATATGCACTTAAACTAAGTTGTATATTGCCACCTAAAACTCAAAAGGATGTAACTGGCAAAGTATTGAACGCCAATTAAAATTTGTGGATAGTTCTATTATTGATAATAACACCTCATTTAATAAGAATTACGGATTAGAAAATTTTAGTCATTTACGCTCTTTTGCGTTATAAGCGACAATATATATCGCTTCTTTATTTCAACATAGTCATAACGAAAAAAGCTTGTTTCGAGAAAAACGCATTTCAAATTTTGTGTTTCCATACAAGTCTTAGAAATTTTTTTTTACAAAATATCTTCTACACAGAAAAAATTGTAGTAAAAATAAAATCAACAAAATTTCTGTCTGAAAAAATAATTTGTATGCATATACATAAATATCAAAAAAATAACCTTGGATATCGTATTTTGTTGCTGTTTAAAAAAATAGTTGTTTTCGGTCCATAATTATTTTTACAAAACTTTTGTTTGAATGCACGAATTCCTTTACAGGTCCGCATTCAAACAGTTTATTAATTGATTCAACGAATTTCGTTATTGAACACGAAAAAAATTGTTTTCTGTGTAAAGGAAACAGTTTATAAGTAATTTGAATAAATTGTAGGCACTATATAAAAGGTGGTACTCGAAAAGCTCATTTTTTGATATATGACTATGTTCCAATAAAGGAGCGACATGTTCATACTTACAACTGCATAAATACTCGTAATTATCTATGTATTCAAATACTAGAAATAAAGTTGTGTAATATTATATAAAAACGCTTTTGTTTGATATACATATACAGTTAATATTATATATGTACATTTAACATAATTATACTCGTGTACAGGTATGGCATACATACGTATGTATATTCATATGATTGTTCTAAACTCGCAAGCTGCGAAATTAAAGGAACAAATCTAATATTTAGGATTTGATAGAAATAAAAGAATCATTCGGATAACCAAGTATTTCCTTAAAAAAAAACACGATATTTTAATGAGTCATCCGACAAACAACCTATTGTTGGGGAGTGAATAAAACCTGCTGAGGAAAATAATATTTCTACAGGTCCTGAGGAACTGCCAAATTCTATAAATGCATAAAAACAATAAAATCCTCATCATCTTTACTGCAACTACTACTTCTTCTGCTGCATCCACGTTTGGTTTCACGTTTTTTGTTTTTGTTTTCCCCCAAGGTATATATTGCCAGGTTTTGAACTCCTTGCCTCTCTTTTAATGAGATGCTTTCTGGTAACCAGCGCATTTTGAAACTAGGCTGGAAATAAGACTCCAATATGGCTCTATTTGCTTCAAGTGTCAGCATGAGAAGCTTATTAAATCTCTTTTCCAAGCTCTCCATTAATTTTGTTTAAATACAACTGAAATGCCTCAAGTCATTATATTTGCAGTCGATCTAATCTGGTTCTCCCAGACATTAAGGTAGGCAAAAGCTTTCTATAATAACAATTATTTCTCTGTATATAATCCAAAGCGCTGGGAAAAAGCTGGTTGGCGAATATGTGGAAATTCTTATTGATACCTTCTGAGTAGTGTAAAATGTATTTGCTCTGGACAAGACAATTGAAAGTTGAATTGCAGTATTGCAAAGTGATAAACGTTTTAATGGTCGTAGTCTTTAGCTTTTGTGTGAAACAACTTAATTTGAATTTATTATAATAAATATTAGCTCTATTCACAATCTTGTGCATTTGTGAATGCAAATTTATGCAATTGCAATTATATGCTATCAATTGTGAACCACCTCTGTTGGTTTAGTTTGCACTACTTTTTGCAAAGCACGAAATTCACAGCTGATTGATAGTTAGAGTAGAAAATAATTTACTGAAATTTTAGTCAAAAATACTCGTAAATATGCCGAAAAAAAGTTTTAAGGAGCAGTTAATGAACACTTTAATAGAAAAAGCTGCTGAAGAGATTATATTCAGTGAAGGTTTGATATATTGAGTGCATGCGTTTAAATTTTTAACACAAACTATTTTTAGATATGGAAATCAATGATGATACAGTGGAAACTTGTGCATAAGCAGAGCAAATAAAACTATAGGTTGTAAATATTGTATATACACGTAAGACTAGCAAGGGCATTGCTGTGTATTTTGTTAGTGTAGAGTAAAAATATGCTAAACCTTTTTGCAAATGCAATGATGCAATACCATTTGCACAAGACTGTGAATAGAGCTATTGTACTTTGTAAAAATGCATTTTTGAGCCATATTTTTACAAAATACTAAATACTTTCAGGACGTATATTTGAAATACAGATAAAAAATACGTATTTTTATTTCAAACACGTGTTTTAAATGCTGCCCAGCCCTGCTGGAACTTATATAATTAAATTTCATAACGACAATCACTGTAGAAAATATTCATATCAAAAGAATTAACAATATTAAACCCACTTCCAGCTGTATTACAGTTTTCCAATATTAATTCTACCACCCAAGAGGTCATTTCGCTAGAAATGATAAAAGAACTCCAAACCGAAAATGTTGATGAGATCGACTTAATATCAACAATATCGTCTGCAGTTTTAATTTAAAGCTTCTTTTACTTAACTTGCAGATTTAAAAACAAAATACAAAGTACTGATCCCATTGTAACAGCAATAATTAATGAAACGCCTAAATCAAAGTATTCTGATACTGCAGAACCGCTCTTTGTCAGCTATGGACGGAGCCTCAATGACCTTCCTACTTTTTAACAAACGCGATGATTGATTTTACGGGGGACGAGTTAAGAAATGAATGTAAAAAACACAAAAATTCTTTCCCACAAATTATACTGTTGCTCCGTCTGCTTAGCAAAAATGTTTACTGCACGTGCAAACGGTCAAATTGCAAATGGTCAAATTACGTAAAAACAACAGTCATTCATACCTTTTGCTCCAAAGAAGTAAGTCAATTATAAGAACTTTTTGTTGTTGTTCTAATGGAGGAATAAGAATAAACGGATCAGTGTATATATGTGTATGTACGCATGAATGTAAGAGTGTGTATGCGTATAGTTTTTTTTTTCCTTCAAACAAATAAAAGTTCTTAAATTTCGCTTTTTCGTTTTATTAAATACTTTTCTGAATTTGTTTAACTTAACTAACATCCTCTTGATTCAGGCAAACGCCTGTGCAGCTGAAATATTTAATCTCCGTTTATTAGCAAAATAGAAACATTAGAGACCAGAAAACTTTCAAACTTGCAATAAAACGAAAACATTTAAACAAATACCAAAAATACCTTTCAAAACTAAAAGATTTGACTCCGAGTAGAAATGACTATAAAAGTTATTTTGTGTTCAGTAAACCAAATACAAAATATAAAAAACTTTTGTTTCCAACCGAGTGAAGTTAAGAGATCAAGTTTGTTTTGTTGTACTGTTTCATTTAGTCTCACCAAATAAAATTGGCTTAAAAGTTAAGACTGCAATCTCACACCCTTTCTAAAATTACAAAAATTAAACTTTGTTGCTGAAACCCCTCTGTGGTCACCTTGGACAACTACTTTTCAAATTGGCAAAGACCGAAAATATTTTGCCACAGAGGAAAAGGGCCAAGGCATGTAGTTGAGTAATTCAACATAAAAAAAATCATAAGACAATGAACAAAACGAATGATTGTGAAGAAAAAATATAAGCTAAGTCATTGAGAATTTAACTTGGGAAATTTTTAGTAATTTTGTTATTTATTTTAATGGGTAAAATTCGAAAGAGTAAAAAAAGCACTTATATACCTACACACATACATTACTCGTATTGCAATAAGCAAAAGCTTATAAAAATGTAAGCGAAAATTAGAAGCTTCAGTTTTTTTTTCTTACAAAAAAAAAAAACTTGTTGTTTACAGTTTAAGATTAACTGTTACACACATTTTAACCAATTTTTGTATAAAATTCAACTTTTATTCCAAAACAATTGACATTGAAAACCGAAAATATAATTTCAGATTATTTTAATGATTACTTGGAATAGAATTTACACCACAACTAAATAAATTTCTTTTTTTCATTCAAAAAATAACTCCTACACGTAGAAAAAAATATATGGTTGATACGACAATATTCTAAGGGTTGAATTATATGATTGTTGCCGACAATATTATATTGCTATATTCAAAACGCAATGGACATGACTGACTATAGTTTCGTTAAAAAAATTCTATATAACTATACTGTATTCTGCTTCAACATTATTGTAATAGTGAGTAACCATAGTACAAATTGAAATTACCATATTAATGTTATATGCAACCATATTATTATACCAAACAACTTTACTTTTTCATAAATAATCATTAAGCACTCATAACAACGTCACAAATAGCTTTATTGTTACACAAAAATGCTATTATAATTAACACAATACTCATTCATATAAAAAAATTAAAGCAAAGAGATAGAATGTGACATATTATAAAATAACTGATTATAATTCGGAAATAATAATATGGGATGCATGCGTCTGATTTGAATTTAGGCAAACATTTTTTCCTCGATCTAGAAGTATCTATTATCTGCAACAAAACAAAACTAATTATTAACATTTTCTCTGTGATTGTAATTTAAAATATCATATATAAAATTTATTGGATGTTACATACACTGAAAAGAATTCTTTCATGAATATAATGAATTTTGACATTAATCTAATGAAAATTTTCATTATTTTTCGGCCAATGATGGCCTTCATTTGACTAATGAATCTTCTTTCATTAAAAATTATTTAATGAATACATTCGTTGGATTAATGAAAACTACATTAAGTTAATGAAGCATAAATCATAATATTTATGAATACTTTTCATTAAAACAATGAAAAAATTCATTAGGTTAACGACTCAATTTCATTAGTTTTATGAACTTGGTACATTAACATTAAGTAAAACTTTCATTCCTTTAATGAATCTTCTTCATCATTCAAACGTTAGTTGTTCATTAGGCTAATGAATGTGTTACATTATTTTTATGAAATATTTTCACTATTGTAATGAATACATTCGTTGAACCAATAAAAATCTTCACCAATTTGGTGAAAAATTTTCTTCATTCTAATGAAATAAAATCATTAGTTTAAGGAGGAGTTTCATTATTCTAATGACCTTTTTTCAATAGAATTGTGCTACTGAAAAGAAACTAAACTTTTTTTTTTTTATATATTAAGCATAAAATAATTTTTTATTGTTTTAATTATAATGCAAAATAATATAAAATTAATAATATTAATACATTAAAAAGGAAATCAAAACATTTTAATTCAAAATCAAACCATTTTAATTCAACACACAATAACTGAAAAAATAATATGTAATGTTACATATGTAGACATTTTGGATAATTAAGTATATTTTATTTTTCATACACTTCATAAACTTTGTCTATTGACTTCAAAATCATCTTAAACAATGAACTTCAGCAAACTCATTTATTCTTTTAAACGTTTGCTTCTGCTTTTGGAAACTTGTGATGTTTTGCTTTTTGAAGAACAAAAAAAAAGTCCCGTTGCGTGCAAAAACAAAACGTTTGCTTTGGCTATAGAATCTATAGTATAAATACATAATTGCTCACAACGAAGGCTAAGGAAAAAATTAAGTGTGACTTTGTTGTTGCATTTGTAACAGAATAAATATTCTTTTAAGCAAAAAACGAGAGAAGAGCCCATCTCTGATTTTGATTTCAACTATGTAGGTATTTAAAATGAGGGTAGTTTATGTATTCTAATGAAAAGTTTAGTTAATATAATGAAAATTTTCATACGAACTAAAAGTCTATTGAAATTTTTATTAAAATAATTTTTTACACAGTAAGTAATGTATAAAATAACTTCCTTTGTCATTTAGTTAGTAGTTATAATATATTTATTATCTCACTTTTAATGAATCTCTAAATTTTTGCACCCAGCCTTCAAAAATTTTTTATAACAAATCCAATGAAATTTTCTAATGAAATTATGAAAAGTAATGAATCAATTTTAATGAATATTTTTATTAATGCTATGAATCTTCATTCATGGAACGTAATTTTTCATTCGGTTAATGAAAATAATCTAATGAATGGGGTTCATTGGAAATATGAAGCAAATATTTTTCAGTGTAGTATCCAACCATACTATGTAACAGCAGCACAACAATAGTATCATTAAACCTAAGAATTTTTTATGCATATTATGATGTATTGTACGGTTGGCTACATAATAATATTGTTGGCTACCACCCGCTCATATACACCGAACCAAATTTCGTCGGTAATATTAACTAAAAAATTTAGTAAACCCTTCACGAAAAAAATATTCAAATCAAACTATTATTTTTCAAATCTTAACCAAATTTATTCAAATAAATAAATTTGTTTTTCAATTCAACAACAATGGATTTCGTTAAAAATAGAAATTATTATATCTGTACATTTGAAAAAATATTTGTTAAATACGCAGGTAAAATTGTGTTGAATCAGGAAACATTTAGTTAAAACAGTAGTAACACATCGTAAGGCAAACGGCACTCATAAATATTTAAATTAACTTCTATAAAGAATGTTAGTTTGAATAAAACATTCGTTTATTTGACGACATTTTTTCAATAAAACTCAACCAAATGAAGAACGACAACATTAAAGTAGTAAAAAGTGCTATTTTGACTACAAATTTTTTAAAATGCCAGTAAAATAAGAATATATATATTTTTCTATTATTATTAGAAAATAGTTTTAATATTTATGAAGAATTTTCTTTAAAGTGTGCTTATTAAATTTAACTAAAGTGGATGTAGAATTAAAGAAACTTCGTTATAAGTAAGTACACAATTTATTTTACCGTAAATAAATAAAAAGTTTAAACTGAACAAACACAATTTTTTTCTCTCTCAATTTTTAGATATAGTTAAGTATTATTAACAACAACACAACGGAGTCAAATTGGACGCAAGTCGGCTGGCTTTGCAATAGCTGGCAGCTTGTGGAACATTCTGTTAACAACATTTGTGAAGATGATTCCGGAAAACGGTATCTTGGTAACTAAAAAATAATTATTTCTTGGTTTTGGATTGTGCTTAGTTCTGTATTGACGAATTCAATTTTTCAAGAAACACAAAACTTGCTTACCTCAAATGACTACAACAAATAAACTAATCGATGAATTTGGGAGAAATTTGAACAGCTGATGTTTGACAGATCACAATCTCAAAAAAAAATTGTGTTTTTATTGCCATCTAGTGCTAGGTAGCTTCAATATCAATCCGGCCCCGTAATAATGAAGTTATCATCTCAAGGAAGAACCGTATTAGAGTATGTCCATTTATATATTTTCCTTTCAAATAAAAGACTAATATTTGTTTTATTATAAATAATACATGTGTAAATACACATCCATTCGCATAAACTATTTTATAATAAATTTTGTATTATAATTTTACCTTTTGTTACTGTAGTATAATATTTACTTTGAGCAGATTTAATTTATATAATAAATTTCTAAACTATGAGCTACGAGTCCTTTTAATTTTATTTTATACACTTTAAAGCATTCCAACTGTTTATGTACTATAAAGTTTTGAAAAGAAGCAGCCGATATACATAAGTGATTGGAAATTCTCTTTTTGATAACAAAATTTGTAAAAGCAAATATTCCTGGTGGGGCTACTGGGGATTAGAAATTTATTAAAAGAAGATAGTTAAACTGAGTAATTATTTTTCAATATGAACAAAAATACTATTGTATTTACTAAATTTATTAGTCCATTCATCAATTTAAATGAACTAAATTTTTTAGTAACCATGAATAAGAGTTCTTAGTTATTAATAAAATTTAACTATAGGAATTAGTTAATTTGACTAATTCATTATTCAATTTAACAAAAACTATGTTATATATATAACGAAAAGTTAATAGTTAAGTTGAGGAAATTTCTTTTATATGACTATTTACTAAAATTATTTTTTTTTACGAAAAATATCCGAAGACTTGAATAAAGATTTTGTAAGTTGTATAATAACCTACATTTCATCAAGTTTACACCTCATTTTGCAGTATTTAGGTAAATTTTTGGTTCAGTGTAGGTTTACATCTTAATATACTAACTTACCTATTTATTTCCGCGATTGCTGAATACGTATTTATTTATTTATTATTATTATTATTATTATTATTATTATTATTTTTTTTTTTTTTGATAAATGTTAAGTTTTTTGTTTAAACAACACATACAAATATTTTTTTTTTTAATTAAAAAACAAAGAATACATTTTTTACTCCAAAGAAAATAATCGGTGTAAATGTCAATGACTAGAACAAAAATGTTGTTAATGATGGCAATAGTAAATTTATTTGGTAAACTAAGTCTGTATACAATTCCTACTTACATTTACCCAACGATGGCCTAGGCCGTAAGGCATCCATTGCATTGTAAGCGAAGATTGGATAAGTTCAAAACTATATTATTAGCAAATATTAAATATTGCACCTTGTTTTAAAGGGTTTCTAATTATCTACAACTCCGCAGCAAAATCTTATAGAATTATTTTCACTGAATTGAAAAAATATGCATTTAAAAAAATCATAACTACTGTCCAATTATGCGTTTGAGCCACTGCACATATATTATGTACGTATTAACATATAAATGAACATTGGTTTATGGATAAATATTTACTTATATGTATATGCATACGTACTTTTTTTTTTGCTGGTATTTCCATTTATAATATAATTATTTGTTGGTTTCTTAATTTTTGCTGCAAAATCTTCTTATTTCTTCTCAACGAATGAAAATTTTTATTCGCTTACAGGCTGTAAGTCTTGCCGAAGTTATATTAGTTGAGGTTTTTGTGCGCAGTGGAAAACTTCGCGCAAATGTGCCAAATTGGCAGAGGGACTTTTGGCGATGTATTTAAAGCCGTAAATATTACAACTGGTGAGTGAGTGGCATTAAAAGTAGTTCCGATGGACGATCGAGGACTATATATATATATATATATATATATATATATATATATATATATATATATATATATATATATATATATATATATATATATATATATATATATATATATATATATATATATATATATATATATATATATATATATATATATATATATATATATATATATATATATATATATATATATATATACATATATGCTATATATGCAGCTGAGTTCTCGAAAATGGCTCTTTTGATGTAAATCGGTATCCACGGGGTTTTAGGGGCGAGAAATCGATTTAAGTTCGACTCGGGTCCGGTTTTTAACCACTTGTAATACTTTCATTGGTTCTCGAACACGGCTTCAGTGATTTTAATGAAAATTAGTATCTAGTGTTTTTTAAGCGTTTTTTATTTACTGAAGCCTTAAACTTAACTAACAATAGCTATTCCAATCTTAATACTAAATATTAAAATAAAGAAATTTAACAAAAATGGGCTTTTTATTTAAGTCCAGCCAATGCTAGACAAAAAAATTTATTATGCGGGAGCAACACCGGTAAAATCACCAATTGAACGTTCTGATGGAGGCAACGGTATCCCTTCTTCTCAACCGAGTGTGGCCGCTAAAGTTAAGCATATTACAAGCAAGAGGATTTGGATGAAATTCCAGGAAAATGACTACCGAAAACTGTCTGGCGAATTTTAAAAGGAAAAAAAACTTTTTATACTTATCAGCCTAAAAGCGCTAAAGGTCTTCATGTCGTAATAAAAGGGATTGACCCTTGAGTAGATATGGATGAAGTTAAGACCGGTTTGACAGTCAAGGGAGTCAAAATAAAAAAATGGGTTAAACATCAGAATTGGTGAAAAAATTCTTCAACCCATGTTTAGGGTTGAATTAGAGCTAGGAAACGTGACTTTAAAGAAGAATGAATTTCATCCAATATATAATATAAAATACCTTTTACATTGAAAAATAACCATAGATGAACCGCATAAGCGCTTAGGACCCGTACAGTGCCAAGAATTTGGCCACACTAAAGCGTATTGCCAATTGCCTACAGTTTGTGTTGTGTGTGGAGAACTCCACACAATAAGCCGAAATTCGACCCAAAAATAAAAAAATGCAGTAATTGCGGTGAAAACCACACAGCTAATTATAGAGGTTGCTCCGTCTACACCCACCTCAAGCGCTCAATGAACAACAAACCAATAATTGCTTCTAAGCCATCACAGCAGACTCAAATTTTTTCTAATAATTCTTTTCCTCCGACAGGACAGTCAACCACCGACATAACTGTTCAAAATCAAAAACAAATTTTTTATGCTAATGTAGTTAAGTCTTCTTTCGCAAACCCGAATGAGGAATCTAGATCTCAACCGCCCGATCAAAATTTCAGTAACCTTGAGGCAACAATACAGACCCTTATTCAAACTATAAACACTTTTACGTCGTCTATGATGACGATGATGCAGGAAATGGTGAAAATGCAATCCACCATTTTGCAGGTAATTTCGAGAAAATGATTTGGTTAAAAATATGTTTCTGGAACGCGAACGGCATCCGCCAACACAAAAATGAACTCGAATACTTCCTGATGGATAAGCAGATCGATATAATGATGATTGCAGAAACTCACTTGACGTCAATAAGCTTCTTCGAAATTAACGGCTACGTACTATCCCCGTGGAAGATCTTGTGGGGGTTCCGCAATCTTGATAAAATCTAGGATAAAGCATTTTTTGTTGAACGACAGCTGTGAGGACTATCTTCAAGCAACTAATATCTGTGTGGAAAATTTTCATTACAAATTGGTTATCTCATCGATTTATTCGCCGCCTCGATTTTCAGTAACGGAATCACAATATTCAAGTTTTTTCACTTCATTAGGACCTCGTTTTATAGCAGCTGGAGATTACAACGCAAAACACACTTTTTGGGGCTCACGTTTAATCACCCCGAAGGGTCGAGTGCTTTTTGATACAATTTCTAAAATGGGCTTAGACGTAATATCAAGCGGACATCCCACTTACTGGCCGACTGACCGGCGAAAGATTCCTGATGTGATTGATTTTGGAGTGGTAAAGGGGTTCCCTGTGGAATGGATGCAAGCTGAGCCTTCGTTAGACTTGTCATCGGATCATTCACCTACTCTTATTTCAGTGCGTTTTCCTCAGGAGACTTGGTCCCCGATTAACAATTTGCATAGGACTTTCACTCGAGTGAATTGGCTAAAATATAAAAAATTTTTGAGTACCCATTGCACTGAGAATATTGTTTTAAGAACACCTGAAGATATTAATGCGACACTAAGCAACTTTAACGAAAACCTTAAACAAGCCGCTGAACTTGGTTCTAGCGTTTATTTAACACGCAAAAACCTTCAAAATAGTACATATTCCTCAGAAATCGAGCAACTTGTGTTAGAGTTTGACGAGAGTCTAAAAACAAGGCTACGTGAGTGCACAAATCAGCTAAGAAATTTGCTTGGAAACCAAAAAACGGCTTCTCTAAAAACGTATTTAGAAAGTCTGGATGGTACTCCTCAGTCTATTCTTTATGGCGGGCGACTAAGGGTTAAAAAGGCCAGTGTTCTCTTTGGACGGAAACAACGGACTCTATAGCGTGAAAGCGTTGCACTATCCAAATTTTTGTTTCATTGTCCCAATTCTTCATTTTGGTTAAATTTAGAGATCAATCTATAAAATACATTAAAAGTTATTTTACTATTATTATTTTTTTTGGTGGCAGCTTTCATCAGCCACCTTGTAGAAGAACCACAAATGCTAAGTTGAGGGTTGGCTTACGACATATTCTGAAAGGGTTTAGGTGGATTATCAAAATGATTTCTTTAAGGTAAGGCAACGCATAAAAAATTCATATTAAATAAAATCTGATTTTAATGGTGGATAGTTGTATAAACTTGCTACGATTTTTTTACAGAACGGTGAGTCCCTCAATTAAAGCGGTTTTTTATTAAATACATTTTTTCACTTGAAAATAATGGGTGATTTTATAAGAACTATCGGAAATTAAAAAAAAAAAAAAAAAAACACATAAAATTCAGAAAAATGCATGAAATATTTATTTGGATCGATATAATTTAATGTTTGAAGATTATTTCATGCAAATGTTGGCCGCGGATGCGCCTCAAATGGTCCATCCGCTTAGTCCAATTTTGGCATACTCTTTCCAACATTTCGGCCGGTATCTCACGAATAATGTTGGCAATGTTGGCTTCCAGTGCGTCAATCAAAGCGGGCTTGTCGCTATAGACATTAGCCTTAACATAGCCTCACAAAAAATAGTCTAGAGGCGTTTAATCGCACGATCTGGGCGGCCAACTGACTGGTCCCAAGCGTGAAATAAACTGTTCACCGAACTCGCCTCTCAATTGGTTCATTGTTTCGAGTGCTGTGTGGCATGTGGCACCGTCTTGTTGAAACCACATGTCATGCAAGTCAAGCTCTTCCATTTTGGGCAAAAAAAAGTTTGTTATCATCGCACGGTAGCGCTCACCATTCACAGTAACGTTGTGATTCGGATCATCTTTGAAGAAATACGGCCCAATGATGCCGCCAGCCCATAATCCGCATCAAACGGTTGTTTTTTGTGGATGCATTGGTAGCTATTGCAATGCTTCTGGCTGCTCTTCACCCCAAATACGGCAGTTTTGCTTGTTCACGTATCCATTCAACCAGAAATGAACCCCGTCGCTGAACACAATTCTTCGATAAAAAAGTGGATCTTCATCTAACTTTTCAAGAGCCCATTCACCAAAAATTTGGCGTTGTGGTAGGTCGTTTGGCTTCAATTCTTGCACCAGCTGTATCTTATAAGGCTTCACACCCAAATCCTTCCGCAAAATTTTTCACGTAGTGGAGTAACAGAGGCCCAATTGCTGCGAACGGCGTCGAATCGATAATTCACGGTCATCACCAACACTGGCCGATACGGCTGCGATATTTTCTTCAGTTCGCACTCTACGTAAGCGTGTTGGTGGTTTAATGTCCAACAATGTAAATTTGGTGCGAAATTTTTTTACAATAGCCCGAATAGAAGCCTCAGTAGGTCGATTAAACTGACCATAAAATGGAAGAAGCGCGCGATGAACTTTCTTAACAGAGCACGCATTTTGGTAATAAAATTCAATAATTTGCAAGCGTTGTTCGTTTGTAAGACGATTCATGATTAAATTATAGACCAAACTGAAGATGTTTGACAGTGACACAAGATACAAAACGTGCGTGAGCTGTCAAAACTAGTGTTGCCAAAAAGATAATAGCAAAAAAATCACTCGTTAGTACTGGTTAAAAAGCAAAATTGTTAAATAAACAAATAAAAAAAAGTAATACAAATAAATTTGTGGAATTAAAGAAAATATAAATAAAATGAACACAAGAGAAAAGGAATAAGTGTATCTTCTCGACTATGATGCCAATCAAATAATACGAGCTAAGCTGGCTTCTAACTTCTTTTACTGTTACTCTGTTACTCCACAACGTGGAAAATTTTGCGGAAGGATTTGGGTGTGAAGCCTTATAAGATACAGCTGGTGCAAGAATTGAAGCCAAACGACCTACCACAACGCCAAATTTTTGGTGAATGAGCTCTTGAAAAGTTAGATGAAGATCCACTTTTTTATCGAAGAATTGTGTTCAGCGACGAGGCTCATTTCTGGTTGAATGGATATGTGAACAAGCAAATCTGCCGTATTTAGAGTAAAGAGCAGCCAGAAGCATTGCAAGAGCTACCAATGCATCCACAAAAAACCACCGTTTGGTGCGGATTATGGGCTGGCGGCATCATTGGGCCGTATTTCTTCAAAGATGATGCGAATCACAACGTTACTGTGAATGGTGAGCGCTACCGTGCGATGATAACAAACTTTTTTTGCCCAAAATAGAAGAGCTTGACTTGCATGACATGTGGTTTCAACAAGACGGTGCCACATGCCACACAACACGCGAAACAATGGACCAATTGAGAGGCGAGTTCGGTGAACAGTTTTTTTCACGCTTGGGACCAGTCAATTGGCCGCCCAGATCGTGCGATTTAACGCCTCTAGACTATTTTTTGTGGGGCTATGTTAAGGCTAATGTCTATAGCGACAAGCCCGCTTCGATTGACGCACTGGAAGCCAACATTGCCAACATTATTCATGAGATACCGGCCGAAATGTTGGAAAGAGTATGCCAAAATTGGACTAAGCGGATGGACCATTTGAGGCGCAGCCGCGGCCAACATTTGCATGAAATAATCTTCAGACAATAAATTATATCGACCCAACTATCGATCCAAATAAATATTTTATGCATTTTTCTGAATTTTATGTGTTTTTTTTTAATTTCCGATAGTTCTTATAAAATCACTCATTAATTCTCAAGTTTTGCGTGCATTCTTTTACAGCATTAAGAAGGTAGATAGAACTACATGCAAGTGCTTCTCTTGTAGTAAAAGAAATAGATGTTTTTTAGAACAAAACACGAATCTCAATAGGATCTACTGATAAATGTATTTTGAAGGTAGAAAGTTTGTATTTAGAAAGGAGAAATTTACAGAAAAACTTGTGACGCTGAAGATTACTACAGAAGAAAGGATAGAAGGCTGTTGTTGTTTTTGGGTTTGGCATTGCTCATTCTAATGGATTGGATATGATCTCTATAGCGGAAGATAAGATTTTTTTCATAAATCGAATAAAAAAGAGAAGACGTGGTAGCGACAACAAAAAATTTGGAAAAAACCAAATTGATTCGAGAGAAGAATCAACAATATTTTCAAGACAAACATACTGACGACTTTGAATCCCAGTCAGGTGAAAAAGAGGCTAGTGACAATTGTGAAAATTAAAACTTTCAGACCCGATGTATAAATAAGTCCGCTTTTAGGGTTTGGGAATTGAAAGACATACATTTTTCTCATTCTGCTTTGAACTTGACGAAACCTTTTAGAGTTGCGAAATTAATAGACAGAAATTTTTCGTTTCTCTTCTCTTTCTTTTTGGTTCTTGTTATTTTTTTAAGCACAGCTAGTGAGTTTATATGAAGTTGATATTGATGTGAGAATAATAATATGAAGCAACCACATGAAAAAATGCGAAGGGAGGCAACTTCAAACGAAAAATGTCTTAAAATGTCCAGTACAGTAGAGGTTTACCGCACACTCTTCCTTTTTAATACATCTCCAACAAACTTTGTCTGTCTGTCCATCAGTTTCTCAACTGTGAAAGGGGACTTAAGCTATGTACACACGGTTGTCAGATGTTACAATATTGTAAAATCTGGCAACATGCTGACAATAGTAGTGACAATGAAAAATTGTCCCGCAGAGATAAATTGTGTGTTCAGACATCGTAAGAAAATCGTACAATTTCATTGTCAGACTATGGTCTGACAAATAATTCATCTGACAACAAAAACTGCAATAAGTGGAAGAGCGAATTTATACAAAAGAAAAACTTTGTGACAATTATTTTTATATACTAAATTAAAAAAATATAAATAAAAAAAAAAAATTGCATGAGTGTACCTAGTAGATGTAATCTACTAGGTACAACATCTGGATTTCTGAGGAAGAATCTTTGAAAAAGTCATTGAATAATCTCCTGTCTCTAAGATGAATGTCACATTGTTGTTACAACAGAAGACCAACCATCCACCAGTTCAGTTATTGCAGATAAGCCGAAAACACAAGTAGGCATGGACAGGTATGTAACCGTGGTTAAACGTAAGCGAAGCCCCAAATCCGCTCAAATATCATCAAATTGCCAAACGGCAACGGACAGTAATAGGTTTGCTATCCTTCAGACTAACGAGCCAACTACATCAAAAAAAAACATTTAAACCGCCACCAATATACTTGAGAGAACCTACTTCTAGTGAGCTGGTAAAAGCACTTATTACGGCAATTGGTAAAGACACCTTCAACGTAACATCAGTGAAGCACGGAAAAATAAGAGAAACAAAAATCCAAGTCAACTGTGAAAATGATTACCGAAAACTTTCTGCCGCTCTGGAAAAAGAGAAAAGATCTTTTTATACTTATCAACTTAAAAGTGCTAAAGGCCTTCAGGTTGTTATAAAAAGTATTGACCCTTATATAGACACGGATGAGGTTAAGACTGCACTGCTGGATAAAGACTTTAAAATAAAAAATGTGGTAAATATGCGGAACCGTGAAAAGATTCCTCAACCCATGTTTAGGGTTGAACTGGAGCAAGGGGATGTTATTTTTAAAAAGAATGAAACTCACCCAATTTATAACATTAAATTTCTTTTGCATCGTAAGGTTACCGTTGAGGAGCCACATAAGCGTTCAGGAACCGTTCAGTGCCTAAACTGCCAAGAATTTGGCCACACAAAGGCTTACTGTAAGTTGCCCGCTGTTTGTGTTATATGTGACGAACTTCACGGCACAACTCCGTTCAATAAGCCAAAGGCCGACGCAAGTGTTAAGAATGGCAGTAACTGTGGAGGTAACCACACTGCAAATTATAGAGGTTGCCCTGTCTATACTTACTTTAAGCGGTCAATGACAAATAAGTCATCGGTTTCACCAGCAACCCAGCAGCCAAATGTCATTGGTAAAAATAATTTTCCCCAGGTAGGCGATTCAACCACCCATACAAATACGCAAAACTCCAAACAATTTTCATATGCTAATGTCCTTAAAGCCGACCAAATCTTGAACCAGCAGCCCAAACCTCAAAAGTGCAGACCGAACAAGAGGTCCATAAACACTTTTACCGTTTCTATGACAAACATGATGCAGGAAATGCTAAAAATGCAATCCACTATTTTACAGGCAATTTTAAAAAAATGAATTGGTTAAAAATATGTTTCTGGAACGCAAACGGCATTCACCAACATAAAAATGAACTTGAGCACTTCCTTATGGAAAAGCAGATCGACATAATGATGATTGCTGAAACCCATTTGACAGCCAACAGCTATTTCAAAATTAATGGCTATACACTACATGATTTTGATAAAGACCAGAAATAAGCACTATGTAATGAACGAGACACGTGAGGAGTATCTCCAAGCTACAAATATGTGCATTGATTATTTTCATGAAAAAATTGTTATATCCTCGATTTACTCACCACCACAAATTTTTTCAAATCACTTGGGCCTCGATCTTTAGCGGCTGGCGACTATAACGCTAACCACACTTTTTGGGGATCATGTTTAATTACCTCGAAAGACCGTGTGGTTTTTGACACCGTTTCCAAAATGGGCTTAGATGTGATTTCAAGTGGACACCCCGCTTATTGGCCGTCAGACCAACGCAAGTTCCCAGACGTTATAGACTTTGGAGTTACAAACAATTTTCCCTCAGAATGGATGCAAGTGGAGCCTTCATTAGACTTGTCCTCAGATCACTCA
The DNA here is from genome assembly GCA_914767995.1 of Thecocarcelia acutangulata. NCBI lineage: Eukaryota > Metazoa > Arthropoda > Insecta > Diptera > Tachinidae > Thecocarcelia > Thecocarcelia acutangulata. The sequence continues at coordinate 54,254,342 of OU612096.1, read as the reverse complement.
CCAACTATAGTTTTTGTTTCGTTCCTCCAGGGGGTTGGTTCCCCGTTTTGTGACTTGGCGCTGACTGTCACTCGACTTAATTGGTTAAAATATTAAAAAAAATATTTGAGTACACATTGTACGGAAAACATTGCCTTGAGAACACCTGAGGATATTGATGTGTCGATTAACGAATTTTCTGAACACCTTAATCTAGCCGTACAACATGCTGCCACTAGCCATATAAGATCCAGGAATGTGAGCAATAGAACATATTCGTTTGAAATTGAACAACTTCTAACAGAAAAAAGAAGAGTTAGAAGAGAGTGGCAACTTCGCAGGTCTCCCCAGCTTAAAAGCAGGCTACGAGAGTGCATAACTCAGTTAAGAAATCTGCTTGAAATACAAAGAATGGCTTCCCTTAAAAATTATCTGGAAGGTCTTGATGTTACCCCTCAATCCGACTATTCTCTATGGAAAGCGACAAAAGGTCTGAAAAGACCCGTAATAGGTAAGCCACCTTTGCGAACTTCAACTGGTGATTGGGCAAGAGGCGATTCTGAAAAGGGGATGTTGTATGTTAATCATTTGAGAAATGTTTTTACCACAAATGATACAGCGATTAATTCAGCTGAACTACCGCCATACGCTGTTAGACCGCCTATGTCTTTGAGATTTATTTTTCAAGATGTTGAAAATGTTACTCGTAACACAAACCCCAGCAAAGCTCAAGGTATTAACAAAATTACTGGTAAAATGCTTGAGCAGCTATCTCGTGTAGCTTGTAGAATTCTTCTTTTTACTTTTAACGCTATTGTACGTCTCGAGTATTGTCCTGCAGAGTGGAAGGTGTCCATGATTACTATGATACCCAAACCAGGGAAGGATCCCGCTAAGGTAGAATCATACGGACCAATAAGTCTACTGCCAACAATTTCAAAATTGTTCGAAAAATTGTTAATGGCAAAATTGAGTCCAGTGTTGAACAATGTGGGATGCATCCCTGATCATCAATTTGGCTTTCGGGCTAAACACAGCACCATAAAACAAACGCACAGACTAGTTAATGTCATAAGACAGACCTTTGAGGAGAAGAAGTAGTGCTCAGCTCTATTCATTGACATTTCTCAAGCTTTTGATAAAGTGTGGCACGAGGGCTTGATACACAAAATAAAGTTGAACTTGCCTGCAAATACACACAAGCTTCTGGAAAACTTCTGGAAAACTGGCAATAGTTATATGGGCGGAAGTTTGTTATTAGAGAAGGCGACTTTATAAGCCCAACTCAGCCTGTCGAGGCAGGAGTTCCCCAAGGCAGCATACTGGGGCCTACGTTATATTGGATTTACGCCTCTGACATGCCAACGACACCCGGAACCCACACTTCAACTTTTGCAGACGATACAGCATTCTGCAGCGTACATGAAAACCATCAAGTAGGTTAACGTGGAAGTCTCACATAGATGCGAAAGTTACTCAGTTAAAGTTAAAAGCAGCGCAACTGAATTGGCTTATGGGCAGAAATTCTTCATTGAAATTAGATTGCAAACTTTTGTTATACAATGCAATTCTAAAGCCTATATGGTGCTATGAAATTCAATTATGGGGCATCGCCTCCTCTTGAAACATTGAAAAAATCCAAAGGCGACAAAACAAAATTCTTCAAACAATTGCCGCAACTCCATGTTACGTAAAAAACTCACGAATTCATAAGGATCTCTGTGTTCCTCTTGTAAAAGACGAATTTTCAAAGTAAGCAACAAGGTATATCAGCAAATTGGAACTTCAACCAAATCGTCTTGCACGCAATATACTTAATTTTGAAGGCCACTCTCGGTTGAGAAGGAGGGATACCCTTGCCACCATCAGAACGTTAAATAGGTGATTTTACCGATATTGACCGTGCAAAATAAAACATTTTTGTGTAGCATTGGCTGAACTTAATTAATTTTATGTATTTAATATTAAGATTTGAATACTTATTGTTAGTTCACTTTGTGAAGATTCAATAAATAAGAGAATGAAAAAAAAAAAATCTGACAACAAAAATTGTCAGTTCACACGGTTGTCAGATTGTTAGATGAAAAAAATTGCCAGACATGTTTTAAGGCATTGCCACTTATGTATATCAACAACCATCTTCTTGGCAGTGTTGCCCATCAAACTCTTTTCTGACAATGATGCCATTGTCAGGTGCATTCATTTTATACATCTGACAACTAAAACTGAGCTTACAATATCAGCCAATTATCTGGCAATGCCGACGAAGAGTGTTCTCACGATTGTCAGATGCCTGACAACATTGTCGTCTTACAATTGATTGACAATGGATTTTCTGACAACGTTGTAAGGTAAAAATTGGCAGTTCACACGATTGTAATACATTTTCAGACAATTTTACTGGCAATAGTAAGATCTGACAACCGTGTGTACGTAGCTTAAGCTTCAAATAAAAGGCCTACTAAACACCAAAGGTAGTATCGGTTAAAGAAAAGTGTAAAGTTAGTTATCGCGATGCCGTTCGAATTCTAATAACAACTGTTCAAGCCTTGCATCATGACCAACATAAATGATTTTCTAATAAATGCCACTTCAATCCACCGTAAAACCTTTCAAAAGAAATATATTACAGCAGGTTGGTAAAATGTCGATCGTTTTCCTGCAATTATATCTTTCGATGGATTTTTTACAGAAAGATCCTAAAGAAAATGATCAGTCGTATTAAAATGGCTTGGCTTTTGTAAGTAAATTGAGGGTTGTTAAAGATGATGAAAAACAGCCTGTAAAGCTTATGGAAGAATTTAATCAAGTTTTATCACATGATGAAGAAGAAAAACAATTTACATATATTGCAAATTGTAGCTGATTATAGCAAACAATATTCTAACGCAAACAAATCAGTTTTAATAAGTGAATAAATTGTTTCGAAATTTGCATAGTAAAATCTAATTAAAAAAAAGGTATTTTACAAAATAATTTCTTTTAAAATAAGTATAATGAGCTTAGTTATATGGTTTTTTATCAGAAAGAATTAATTTCATGTAAACTATTAAAATCGTACTGTTGGGAGAAAACATGGCATAATTAAAAATATTGAATACTATTCTATTACGGAACTCAAATTCAGAAGGAAGGGATTTGTTATATTTCCAAAAATATTTAAGTTTTCTACACTTAAAAAAAATCTGTATAGTAATTTCTTGTTTCCAAATTTATTTTCATATTAACATTTTGTGGGCGGATGCGGCACGCCTTCTACTATTCCAAGCATATTTTTTGGCTAGCGGGAACATTTTTGGGGGGAGTTAAGATGCATTTATTTTACTTTTAAAAATAAGGCGCACTGAGAGATAAACAAAAGTCGTATTAAAATAAAGAGTCTGTAGACTACTAACAATCTTAATTTCTCTGGATCACCTTTTGTAAAATATGTTTTTGTGTTCTCTATAATTTTCATAAAATTTGTTATAAATCCATTCTATAATAAATTCAAATAAAGTTACAGTTTAATGATTATTGCACTGGAAAAACGATAGCAAATTTTTATTATGAATAAATTTTACATTAAAAAGTCCCACAAACGCAAACTAGTGTGACATGCGAATTTATGCGAACTCCATTATCAAATAAAAAACATCCACCCAACAAGTCATTAAAATACAAAAACATTTATTTGTTTTAACTATTCGCCAATAAATTACTGCTCTTTGCAAATGTGCAGACAGCTGCTTTTAAAATTGTCATAATAACGAGTACATACTTACTCGTATACATACATATGTGTTTTATGAGTGTTAGCAACTGCTATGATAAATTTTTTAAAGTTTTTTCGCTTAAGCGCTATATGTGTATTTTTAGTTTTTTGATTGATTATTTCAACTTCTTTTTAGCTTGCAAGTCAGCCACAAATTATCAGATATGTATATAGGCGTACCTTTAATTTGTAACGGGATGTTTAAAAATCGCTCTCCATGATATGCTAGAAACTTTCTTTGGCGGCATAGCTGTAAACATGTATTTACATTATGCTAATTGCACACAGCAAAATATTTGCATAATGGCATTCGAGATATTTTTTTTTTTTGTGTTTATATGTAAGTCGCTCTAAGCTTTTATTACACAGTATTTAAATAATTCACAACTTTATTTACACTTAATACCACTGTGTTGAAACACTAGACTTGCTTACTTATCTGTTTTTAGACTGTCTTCCACAACGATTACAATTAAATTGTGACCTTGCCGAAAATCTGATTGCTATTTAGACTGAGAATGCAACAACAGCAATAAAATCATTGATGGTTAATTTACTTCGTATTTTGCGCTCTTGTATGTATGTATGTTTGTTTGTGTATTATATTTTTAACTTTGTGTTGTCTATGTAGATGTGAGCAAATTCGAACTTCACCCAAACCTTCCCGCACGAAACATACTTAATATTAGCGATCACACTCGGAGGGGAAGAAGGGATACCCGTCCTTCCCACCATCAGAGCGTTAAAAAGATAATTTCACCGATATAATAGGCACAAAATAAAACTTTTTGTCTAGCATTGGCTGGACCTAGTAAATTTTTTGTATTTAGTATTAAGATTTTTTTATTGAATCTGCAAAATGAACTAACAATAAGTACTCAAATCGTGATACTAAATATTTAAATAAAGAAATACAAAAAAATAAAAAATGTGCTTTCTACTTACGTCCAGCCAATACTAGACAAAAAGTTTTATTATGCGGGAGGAATATCGGTAAAATCACCTATTGAACGTTCTGATGCTGGCAACGGTATCCCTTCTTCTCAACGGAGTGTGGCCGCCAAAGTTAAGTACATTACGCGCAAAAGGGTTTGAGTGAAGTTCCAGTTTACTGACATACCTTGTCGCATACTTAGAGAACTAGGGCCGTATCCAAAAAAAATTCTTACTTGAGTTTTAACGCATACGTTAGTTACCAAACACATTAACACTACCATACATTTGTTAAAAAAGTTTATGCAAAAACAGTACGTTAACTTTTATATATAGAAAGGAATTTAGTTGTTTTATTCTGGTAATGCCGTTTTGTTAAGTTGTAATTTCTTGAATAGTGATGTATGAAAACTAATATTCGAAAACTGAAAAAGAAATTAAAAAAAATAAAAACTTATTATTATGACATAAATTACCACTTTTTTGACAATTATTTCCTGGATTTACCTTTTTAATAAATAATGAATATATATGGCCTTATTCATAAAAAATATTGTATGTTTACTAAACTGTTATTTGACAAATATCTATAGAAAATTTGTCAAATAAGTGTTTAATAAACATACAATATTTTTTATGAATACGGCTGATAATATTTAGTGTATTAATGAAATTGAGAAAAATTAATACGATTTCTTATACTACAAATATTTGTATTATTCGAATAACGTTTTTAGTTGTATTCGTTCGATTAAAAGTGCATCACTAACATATTTCTTATTTATGTTTCGTTTTCAAAATTAATAATTTCAATTCGTACGAAACGTAACGTTTTAATTCATTTATCTAGCAATCATAATAAATTGCTTTTGTTAGCATTTTTTGCGAAATTGGCAATTTTATGAAAAATCAATATGAACAAATTAAATGTCATTTTAACGCACAGTTAAAGTGGCTTATTTCAACTGTAAACGTATGGTATACAAATAATTGTTTTTGGATACAACGTTAGGAAAATTTTCCTAACAATTGCTTACCAAGCTTTGTTAATTTTTTTTGCATACGGCCGCTAGTCTTTTACCACTGGAACACTCAGGTGTTTATGAATTCGTGAATTTTTTACTTACCATGGAGCTGCAGTAATGGTTCGAAGAATTTGGTTTTGTCACCTTTGAATTTCTGCAATGCTTGACGCTGAGGCGTTGCCCCATAATTGAAATCCGTAGCACCACATGGACTTTATTGTCTAACAGAAGTTTGCAACTTCAATGTCGAGTTTCTGCCCATAAACCCCATTTGGTTGCACTGCTTTCAGCTTCAACTGAGTGACTTTTGCTCCAATGTGAGATTTCCACGTTAGCCTACGGTGTGGGTGAATACCAAGGTACTTGACTTCATTGAGCTGCGGAAAAGGTGAGTTCTTAATTTGGATAGCCGCACATGTTTGCTTACACAGTGTGAATGTGACATGAGTACATTATTGTTCATTAACTCTCATTTTCCAAATAATATTCAAATATATTCCTGTAAATTTCGTAAAGCTAGTCGGTGGTTTTCATGCAAAAGTTGATGTGTGGATTCCAGATGGCGTTGGCATGTAAGAGCCGTAAATCAAATATAAAGTAGGCCCCAGTATGCTACCTTGAGGAACTCCTGCCTTGATTGGCTGAGTTGGGCTTATAAAATCGCCTTCTCTGATAACAAACTTCCACCCGGCTTGTGAGTGTTTGCCGGCAAGTTTAACTTTATTTTGTGCATCAAGCCGTCGTGCAACACTTTATCAAAAGCTTGAGAAATTTCAATGAATAAAGCTAAGCAATATTTCTTGTCCTCAAAGGCCTGTCTTATGACAATGACTAGTCTGTACGTTTGTTTTATGGTGCTGTGCTTAGCCCGAAAACCAAATTGATGATTATGGATGCATCCCAGAATCTTCAATATTGGCGTCAACTTCGCCATTTACAATTTTTCGTATAGTTTTAAAATTTTTGGTATTATTGGACTTCAAGCAGAATTCTTAATCGAGTTACGCATTCCCGTATCCTAGTTTTAAACTGGGGGGACGAAGTTGACACTCTCTTCTAACTCTTCTTTTTTCTGACAGAAGTTGCTCAATTTCAGACGAATAAGTTCAATTGTTCCCATTTCTGGATCTTATATGACTAGTGGTAGCATGCTGTATGGCCAGTTTGAGGTTTTCAGAAAAATCGTTAATTGACACGTCAATATCCTCGGGGACTCTTAAGGCGATATTTTCAGTACAATGTGCACTCAAAAAAAATTTTTTTTTTTTCAATTAACTCTGTTGATCAACGTGGAGCCAATCTCTTGTGGGAACGAAACAGAGATTATAGTGGGTGAGGGATTTGATGACAAATCTAATGAAGGCTCCACTTGCATCCACTCTAATGGAACATTTTTCACAACTCCAAAATCTATAACATCTGGCATCTTTCGTCGGTCTGACGGCCAAAAGTGGGGTGTCCGCTTGAAACCACATCTAAGCCCATTTTGGAAACGGTGTCAAAAAACACTTGACCTTTTGGGGTAATTAAACATGATCCCCAAAAAGTGTGTTTAGCGTTGTAGTCGCCAGCCGTTAAAAATCGAGGTTCAAGTGATTTGAAAAAATGTGAATATTGATTTTCTGTTACTGAATACCGGGATGGGGAATAAATCGAGGAAATAACAATTTTATCATGAAAATGTTCAATACATGTGTTTGTTGCTTGGAGATACTCCTCACGTGTCTCGTTTAGCAAACAGTGCTTAATTCTAAGTTTTATTAAAACTGCTGAGCCTGCGCAAGATTTGAATACTTCACATTGTGAAGATTCAATAAATAAATAAAAGCTGAAAACCCGTTGCACACGGTTGGGTTAGAAATGGTACAAATTTGTAACAATATATGTATATTTATTCTGCTTTTCTAGGCCGAAGCTACAGCGAATATATTACATATGCCTCTTTGTCTTTTATATACGAACACGTTGCTCACTTAAAGGCAATCGAACCACTTGCAGGTTGAACACTTGCTTACTTTTATCACAAGTCTAATCAAACTTGTCAACACGTGCGCTCATCGCTGCCAAAATGAAGATGTTACCTTAATTTTGAAGATGTTTTAAGTGGAATAAGATTTGAAGATCTCTTTCTAAAAATTAAAATTTTTGAGGCACATAGAATCCGTCGTACATTATACGCCTTTCTCAACTGACAACTAAATTAAAATACTTGTATTCCTTTGAGCTTTGTCACACTCCGTACTTCTCTTTGAATTTCATTTAAATAGAACAATAATTGCAAAGATCAATAACTGTTGATCAAAGAAGACAACTGTGAAAATGATTTACATCAGTACCAGCCTTGACGGCCTAACCTGATGGTGGACCACTTCCACGGAGTGAATTTTTCACGATTCACCACCGCCTACGTGTGGCTGACTAGGCTCACACAGGTAGCAATTCTTGTCATATGATTGCGGTCATATGAACAACTTCTTGTTGATGAGTTCGGGCTTTCTAATCCCCCATATATGCAATTTCCCAGCAATCAACGGAAGACAAGGCTTAATTAGTTGGTAGGCCGAAGCCCACTAAGAGGATCAGCCCTTAAACCAACTCACCCCTCAAACCGTCACCACTGGTTCCTTACAGTACACGTATCTGTTGTATAGGCAACAGCTCCTCGGGAGATTTTTAGTCCTCGAAAAAAGCCATCACCAAACAATTATCAAGGATACTAACACTCCCTTCCTGCGATTTAGGTTTCAACCACAGCCAGAACGTTTCAGCCAAGGTAGGCACCTCGAACATGATCAGCCCGGGTCGAACCGCAAGTAGAACTTCCCGGGGGCCATGCTGATCCCTGTTCTGCCAATTTATACCCTTGTGAAGGGTTTCGGAAGCCAACACAACATAAGTCATGTGGCTTCCTAGAGTTTTGTTTGCCGCACCAAACGAGGGACTCCAGAGCGCCTAAGTTAGGAATACGCCAAGGCAAAACCTGTTCCCCGGGGGGGATCAAAGAAGACAGGAAAAAATAATTAAATACACTAGGTTGGGAGAGTTGCAGAGAGCTGCGGAACTTATAATGTTATGGTTGATATGAATTTTCTCGGCCTGCCTTAGCTGGTCCTACATTCCACAATCATGGCGAAGGTGTTTTGCAGTCTTTATTCCGAAAAGGGGAAAGCTTCACACACCACTCCGAAGGATTTCAGACCTATAAGCTTGTCATCCTTCTTGTTTAAAATCTTGGAACGGATAATTGAATTACATCTTAGGATGTTAATTGTTCCGGGCCATTTATCATCTAAACATGCCTATACCAACGGCAAAACGGTTGAGACTGCGTTCAAGTCGCTCGTTGGGTATGTAGAGAGAGCTCTAGAGCATTGGAAGTATGGATGAGTTGCCTTCCTTGATGTAGAGGGAGCATTTAATAATGAGTTACCAAGGGTCATAATAATGTGTCTGGAAAGACTGAAGACATAAGTCAATTGTGAGCTTCTTAGGGAATCTACTGATCAACAGGGTCATAACTTCTAATATGGGGCGAGCAACAATTTGCAGAGTGGCTAGAAGGGGCAATCCACAGGGATAGAAGCATTTTTCATAGAAGAGTCTCCTCTTCTATGAAAAATGCTGTGAAAATGATTTACTTCAGTACCTGCCTTGACGGCCTAACCTGATGGTGGACCAATTCCACGGAGTGAATTTTTCACGATTCACCACCGCCCCCGTGTGGCTTGCTAGGCTCACACAGGTAGCAATTCTTGTCATATGATTGCGGTCATATGAACAACTTCTTGATGAGGAGTTCGGGCCTTCCAATCCCTCATGTATGCAATTTCCCAGCAATCAATGGAGGACAGGACTTAATGAGTTGGTAGGCCGAGGCCCATTAAGAGCATCAGCCCTTAAACCAACTCACCCGTCAAACCGTCACCACTGGTTCCTTACAGTACACGTACCTCTTGTATAGGCAACAGATCCTCGGGAGATTGTTAGCCCTCGAAAAAAGCCATCACCAAACAATTATCAAGGATACTAACACTCCCTTCCTGCGCTTTAGGTTTCAACCACAACCAGAACCAGCCCGGGTCGAACCACAAACAGAACTTCCCGGGGCCATGCTGATCCCCGTTCTGCCGATTTATACCCTTGGGAAGGGTTTCGGAAGCCAACACAACATAAGGCTTCCTAGAGTTTTGTTTGCCGCACCAAACGAGGGACCCCTTCCCCTCTTTTCCCCGAAAAACAGAGCGCCTAAGTTAGGAATACGCCAAGGCAAAACCTGTTCCCCGGGGGGAATTTATATACCACAGCTAAATCCCAAATTTCGAGCTTTCTTATAACAACAAAAAATACTATCAGTGGCGGCACGCCATCGGCTAATAAATAGTCGGGGTGCCAAATTTTTATCGTATTATTTTTCGTATGTATGACGGATTACATTCAGACTATTAGACTTCCACGTATTATTTAAATTTTTGTGTAATATGAATACACAGTATAATAGTCTGAACTGGGCTTTAGCAGTGCTTCTAATAAAACATTTATCGTCTGAAATATATGTGTATTTAGGCGCATGCAATTCAACTAAATTTTTAACAGTAATAAACAAACAAAAAACAAACCTTTTTGGTAATGATCAAACCTTTCTATGTTCTTTGTGTTGTTGCCACACAGACATTCGGTTTAAGCATGTTGTATGAATTAATGAGAATTACAGCGTTTAGATCACGTATGCCCAGCCCTATACGCCTGATACTCAGTTGATTTTGTAAATGCGCTTAGCTATAGTGCTGTGCTCTTTAATACACAAATACTGCGCTCAGCATTAGCAACGAAAAATACATAAAGAACTTCGTCTTCCATATTTTTTTTTTCGTTCTTCACCGCACACACACAAAAGCAAAGCAACAACACTTTCGCATGCTTTGTTGGTAACCATTGACGACAGCGATTATCAGTGTGAATTTTGTTTTTGTAAATGTTTTGCTTTTTACAGCAAAAAAATTTAAATAAAAGTAGTTTTTCCTTAAATGTATTGGTGTTTACTCTTCCATATAGAACTTGTGGGAACCACTGGCTTAGACACAATAATAGATAATGACATAAATGCCTCAGCAAAAATGGTAGAATATATGATCTTGTTGGGGATGAAAACATTCATCCCCTCCAAACAGATTTCGATTAAGCCAAAAGCGAAATCTTGGTTCAATCAGACGTGCAAAAATGCAGTCAGATCCAGAGAGGAAGCATTCAGTACATGGCGTTTAAACAAAAACCCAGACACTGATTTGCTACGCAAAAAGGCAAGAAATTCGTGTGCCAGAGTACTTAGACGTGAAAAGTTTCTTCCCGAACAGCGTTTTCGTGCCAAGCTCCCCGGGGCAGTAAGACCTTTTGGTCATTCGTTAAGAGAGTAAAGTAAACAGTGTTAGTTCGTCAATTCCAACGCTCACAAAGAATGACCAAACATTCACCGACCCGGTTGCCAAAGCTAACCTGTTGGCTGAAATTTTTGCAAGTAATTCCAACTTGCCGGAAAGCAATCAACCACTTTCCGAGCTCGATAGAGTATCTGTAACTATGCCAAAGATATTTTTCCGGGCTCGAGCAGTTAAAAGGGTTTTGTCCGACCTCGACATAAATAAGACTCCTGCACCGGATGGCATTCTAGCACTGGTCTTGAAGCAGTGTTCTTCCACGCTTGCTCGTTCATTGGCACGCCTCTTCAGCACTATTTACCGTGTTGGTGAGTTCCCATCTTGCTGGAAGGTTGCTAATGTAACACCTATTCCCAAAAAGGGTGAGGCAAATAACGCCGAAAACTGCCTCCCAATTGCAATCTGTTCTGCGCTTTCCAAAGTAATGGAAAGTATAGTTAACTACTACCTTGTGAGGTATCTGGAGTCGCATATATTACTTTGTGATCGCCAATACGGATTTCGTAAGGGTCGGGCTACTGGTGATCTTTCGGCATTTCTCTCTGAGAAATGGAGCCATTCAATCCACCATTTCAGTGAAAGTAAAGTTGTGGCACTAGATATGTCCAAAGCGTTTGACAGAGTGTGGCATGCAGCATTGCACGCAAAACTTATTGCTTTTGGTGATGACTTCTCTCGGTTTTTATCGAGTTTTCGCAGAGACCGCACTATACGAGTTGTAATAGACGGGGTCTCATCAAACGAGTTCAAGATTAATTCAGGGATACCGCAAGACTCCGTTCTTTCTCCTACCCTATTCGTTATTTTCCTAAATGACCTATTATACCAAACTTCCAACCCTATCCACTCCTTCGCGGATGACAGCAGCATTTGCCATGCGTACTGTTTCAGTTATAGGCACAGCCTATCCGAGATCGTTGCCAAGAGGCAAAATATGAACGACTCACTAAACAGTGATATTATATTAATCTCCGAATGGGGTCGGAAAAACAGGGTTGCCTTTAACTCTCGTAAGACCCAATGTTGTTTATTAACATACAAACAAACGACCACAGATGCTGTTTCACCTGTACTCATGGATAGTATAAACATTGAGAAATCGGATGCTCTTGATGTTCTAGAAATGAAAATACAGTGCGATGTTCGCTGGAGTAAAAACATTTTTCATGTCTCTAAAGCAGCATTCAAGTGCCTCGGATTTTTGAAACGGTGCGAGATGTACTTCACTCCATCCGATCTCCTTACTATTTATACCACCTACATCCGACCGAAAATGGAATACAACTCTCATGTTTGGGCCGGTGCCCCAAAAATCAATTTTGGGGTTACTCGATCGTGTGCAGGAGAGGACGAAGAAGCTTATCGGTGACAGTAGGGTATCCAACTCTATTGACTCACTGGAGCATCGACGCTGTGTGGGGTGCGTTACTCTGTTCTATCGTTACTACAATGGATTTTGCTCTGACGACATTAGGGACCTTGTTCCTCAAACTCGCACAGTTTTACGTAACACGCGTGCATCGTTCAGAGCTCAGCCATTTGTGGTCGATTGCCCAGGGAGTCGTACTACGCATTACAGAGAGAATTCGTTTTTCAGCCGAACGCTCCGCCTGTGGAATAAATTATCTGCTGACTGCATATGTAGGGGTCATCCCCTGAGTACTGGTCCAAGTCCAAAAAAAAAAAAAAAAAGAATTTACTACCAGCCCTTGTCTTACCTGTGCGAACTTGTTCATAAAATGCTTTTGTTAATTCTACTCATAATCAGAATTTGATGTGTGCAGCATCATTGATTTTTGCGTTATTCTTTAAAATTAACAAACATTTTCGTGCTGAACAAAATCAGAAAAAAACATGAATTTGAAGTTGTCTGGTATGGATTGAAAGCAATCAGAAAAATAATATTTTTATTTAAAATTTTTTGGCACCAACGCTAATACAAATGTGCGCATTAACTTAACAATACAAGAATTAAAGACACGATTTTAAGTGATTAGTAAAAAATTTGCATTTAGTGGATGTAAACCTACGGAGTAGGTCATTATGTTTTTCTTTGGTTTGTACATATGTACAACAGGTTTTTAGTTCAAGTTTTTCCTTTCTTAATTTTTTTCTTAAGAAGGATTTTTTTACAATACAAATTTGCTGTGATCAATAATTTTGATTGAAGAAGACAAGAAAAATAATAATCAAATCTTTAGCTGGGGGACAACTAGCTGTTTCGTAGTCGCTACACTACTCATCAGCACCCACTGGGATTTGAACTCGGGACATGACGTATCATGATCTACTGCTTTAACCAGTAAGCCACCGAGCATTTAATTATTTTCTATCTATATTCATCTACGACTACGAAACAGCTAGTTGTCCCCCAGCTAAAGATTTGATTATTATTTTTCTTGTCTTCTTCAATCAAAATTATTGATCACAGCAAATTTGTATTGTAAAAAAATCCTTCTTAAGAAAAAAATTAAGAAAGGAAAAACTTGAACTAAAAACCTGTTGTACATATGTACAAACCAAACAATTTTTAATTTAAAAAATTATAAAAGTTCAACAAAAAAATTTAACAAATTAATATTTACATCTCTGGGTCCGGAGAATATTAAAATCCAAAAAAAATATGTATGTTAATAAATAAAATAAATACCGCTAGTTTAGAGACAGCAAACGCTGTACAAACAATGTGGGCAATTAACAAAATGCATATGTGATTCAATATGAGATGAATATAGATAGAAAATAATTAAATGCTCGGTGGCTTACTGGTTAAAGCAGTAGATCATGATACGTCATGTCCCGAGTTCAAATCCCAGTGGGTGCTGATGAGTAGTGTAGCGACTACGAAACAGCTAGTTGTCCCCCAGCTAAAGATTTGATTATTATTTTTCTTGTCTTCTTCAATCAAAATTATTGATCACAGCAAATTTGTATTGTAAAAAAATCCTTCTTAAGAAAATAATTAAGAAAGGAAAAACTTGAACTAAAAACCTGTTGTACATATGTACAAACCAAACAATTTTTAATTTAAAAAATTATAAAAGTTCAACAAAAAAATTTAACAAATTAACATTATGTTTTTCATTGGCATCTGTATTAAGAAAAACCCTAAACAAGATAATACTTGAAAGACTAAGAAAAACAAACTTATTTAAGCACAAAGTACATAACATATGTATACATGTATGTAATTATATTATTTAAAACATTTTGGCGCAAAGCTAAAAAATCCAAGAAACCCGTTCAACTTATACTGCAGTACTTTCTTTGTTTGCTTTCAAGTCGCATTAGATAAAAGTTTTAATGGGCCCAATATACATACTAAGTCATTGTTCGTTTGTTTATTGCAAAAAATTTTCAATATCTTTTGTACGTGTTTGCTTGCGCATTACAATTCTATAAGTAATAAAAAATAAAAGACGCCAGAAAATTAGCAACAATTTATACCAGGCGCCAATAGTTAAAGTTTTCAATATTCTTTCGAAATTCGAATGCGTTTTGCCTTAAAGATGTTGCGTTGCTCTCCTATTGTTGTACTTATTTGTTTACCTTTACGTTCAGCCTGAATGAACTAGTCGTACAATACAAATAAAAATGGAAATGTTGGACAATTGTTAATTTCACAGTTCACAGACGAAAGTCTGTAAATTGTTTTTGAGTAGGAGAAAATAGCTTTTAAAGCAGGTTAAAAAGTAGAATGAATATAATGAGTGGTGGGTGCAATATAGTATTTATAAATAATGACTACAACTGTAAAGGTATCCGTTGAATGTGATTAAATATTAATTAAATAAAAAATATTAAAAATACACGCTAAACTAAATTACCAGTTTCCGACTAGTATTTCGTATAAGAATTTCATAAAATCTTCCCTGAAGATAATGAAAAGGTACTTAAATCATTTTCTTGCACAAATTTTGAATTTGAGTGTAAATATTTTTGTTTAAGGGAGTAACAAGCAGCTGGGCGACTCGTCTAGAAAATTTGTATTGAAACCATTCAAAGAATTTAGTGCTTTAAGACAAATTTTCTAGACGAGCTGCTCGTCTATGCTCTGTAAATAGCACATTAAACTAGAATGAGCAATTAATTACTGTCAGAATTTGAAACGAACGTGATTACCACTTTAATGATTGCATACTTGTAATAGTAAGTACACTTCAAACGTTCCATATATCTATGAGACCTTATAGTGATTTAAATACGAATATAGACATATTTTGGTCAGCCATTTCTTATCATGCCAGATCTATGTAGACAACGTAGAATCTTTTTTTTTTAACTTGGCCCAGTACTCAAGGGATGACTCCTTCATATACAGCGCATTGTACCAGAACTAGAAAAATAGGTTGTGAGGAGGGGGAAAGAGGGAGTAGTGTTTGTGAACATTTGACTTGAACTTTCCAACGTTATAACAGACAGGAAACACGTCTGCAGGCAACTTGTTCCACAGACGAAGCGTACGGCTGAAAAACGAATTCTCTCTGTAATGCGTAGTGCGATTCCCCGGGCATTCGATCACAAATGGATGAGATCTGGACGATGAACGCGTGCTACGTAAAAATGTGCGAGTTACGGGAACAAGATCCCTAGTCTCGTCAGAGCAAAATCCATTGTAGTAACGATACAACAGAGTAACGCACCCCACACTGCGTCGATGCTCCAGTGAGTCAATATAGTTGAATACCCTACTGTCACCGATAAGCTTCTTCGCCCTCTCCTGCACACGGTCGAGTAACCCCAAAATAGACTTTGAGGCACCGGCCCAAACAGAAGAGTTGTATTCTATTTTCGGCCGGATATAGGTGGTATAAATAGTAAGGAGATCTGGTTCGATTGGTTGATGGAGATTAAAAGCAGTTCCGGTAATATAAGGAGGTTACCAAATACAGAAAGTTAATATTGCCGATATCGGTCCATATATACCCAAGTTATAATCTGAACCGATTTTTCACGAAAAAATTTGTTTTTTTGTTTAAAGGTTGTTCTGGGCTTCGTTTCTGTATTTCTCGCTTCGAAAATTTGTTCACACGAAACAAAGAAAATGAAAGAAAACCGATGTGAATTGAAACAAAATATTTTTTCTCACATACAAGTGGTTCTGTAATTCCTTTTTTTGAAAACTATCTGTCAATTAAGTTTGTGAGATTATTGGAAAGTTGGGAGTTATGTTTCTGTGGGAAAATTTTGTGAGAAGTAGCTGTCAAAATGTGTCCCAAATAAAAACGAAGTGAAATTGTACATTTCAGCTGAAAATGTATTAAAATTGATGCCAGTAATGCAAAAATAATAAAACTTTTTAGCATTTTTTATTAATTGCAATATATTTAAATACTTTTTATACTTATAATTTATTTCAAAAAATTTAAAGAATTACAAAAATTCGCAATTTATATATTTTCAGTTCATAGTTTTATGTGTGTATTAATATGTGGTTACTGTTTTTTTATGAACGAAAAAATGCGTAAATAAGGAAGTAAATACTATTTAACGTAAGGAGCCCAAGTACATATGTTAAGAGAAACAGAGCGGCTGTTCAACTCATCATAGTTGTGCTCATCTTTTGTACTTCTTTGTTAGGCAACATCTCCTTCTTTTATAAAATTTTTAGGCCTATACAGACTACAGGACGTGATTCTACGGTCATTAATTACATATTTTGTAGTTGTATCTTTAAACGACTAAATTCTTCACGCCCAGGCTTTGAAGTCCTATTGACCAATTCCCTCTTCCCGCCACAACCATTGTTTTCACTTTGAAATACAGAAAATGCTGTTTTTTCACTAATCGATTTTTTGTTTCAGAGTTCTCTATGTGAGAATTTCTAACTAGAATTACAGAAACGAGGTACAGGTAATAAAAGAAGGTTATATAAATGTAAGAAATAAATATTTCCGGTATCGGTCCACATACATAAATATGTATACCCTAGGTATAGCCTGAACTGACGTTTTCATGAAAATGTCTCGTAAGCGAACTTAAACAATTCTTTTTTTGCTTAAAAGCAGTTCTGATAATACAAGGGGGTTACCAAATAGAGAAAATGAGAATTTCCTATATCGGTCCATATATATATATATATATATATATATATATATATATATATATATATATATATATATATATATATATATATATATATATATATATATATATATATATATATATATGTATATATATATATATATATATATATATATATATATATATATATATATATATATATATATATATATATATATATATATATATATATATATATATATATATACCGAGATATAGCCTAAACCGACTTTTTCATGAATTTTTTTTTTTCTTAAAAGCAGTTCTGATAACTAAAGAAGGATATATATATATTGAATCTTCAAAATTAACTAAAGACCCATTTAGCCGACCGTAGAAATTATAGCTGTAATGTAAATGTAACGTAAATGTAAATGTAGTAGCACTTATAGAACACGTAAAACCATATCATGTATTTTTGACGTAAACAAAAAATTAAAGTGCATGTGAAGAAAAAGTGGTCTGTTTTTCATTTTTATATTATTGTGTGTTAAAGAAGATAATTAATTATCCACATCATTATATCAAATAAATTACAGAAATAAAATAAAAGCTATACAACTGTTCATAGCAGTGATGAGAATTCATAGTATTCAGTAGATACACAAAAAGTACGAAAATTGTTTAAATGGTACCTAAAATTTGTAATATTTCTTTTTCTGCCTATATGTCGACATTTCATATGAGCTACAGCTGGGAAACAAAAACCAAGCTATTTATAATTGGTACCAATGTTGGAATGAGCGTTGTCAACTTTAAAATTCCAAAAAGCACCAAAATGAGGGAAAAAGCGCGTTATTTCAACAAAAACGCACCGAATTTTGAATTTTTCCTTTCCTTTCTAAAAGCACATTTTATAATATAAATATAATATTTTCGTATTAAAAATATGATAATGAAGCTCTTTTCAATCGACTATTATACACTCAAACTTGGTCTGATATCAAGTTCGTTCAATACCTAGAACTTGTGTTTGTCAAACTTGTACGATCATCTTACTTTTATTAAGATAATGGTATCTTTACAAAACATCTGCTTACCGTAGTTAAAGTTATCATGCAAGTTATACTGCAAGGGATGAAATATGCCCAAGGAATTTACGATTATCGGATCATGAAAAGTTACAGAATCGCACTACACGCCTTCAAAAAACGATTAATAGCAATGTTACTAAGCACAGAGTAAATTTCATTTGTGTTTTCGTAAGCGAACAGTGAAAATCAGTTGACTAGAGTGGGTGTCTTTTAAAGAATTCATTGAAAAAATTTATTACCAGAATTATAAAAAATAAAAAAATGAAGTTCACCATAACCAGTATTTAATGCGAACGTTTTGAAAAAATTGTATAATAATTAGGTAATTTATCAATTACCAAAACAGTAACGAATTTACACGTCTTTATAAATACGAACTTCACCATTCAGTGACTGCATTTATTGCAATATGTGAAAAACTTGAATTTGACTGCTTTGTACATATAATATGGTGCATTTTCCACATTATACTCGTAACTCACTGATTGTGCTGTGCAAAACATAAAAATTTAAAAGAAAAAGTTGTGTTGAATTTGATTTGGTGCCGGGTTGACAACGCGGGTTGGAAGCTAATATGACGAATAAAACTCAAATGTTTGAATTGTTGTTCTCTGCTTTTTGATACTTCCAAAAATCAAATCGTAGCAACCAAGGCGAATTCATACCAGGTAAATGCAAGAGGAATTAATACAACACTACAAAAAATAAATCTTTTAAAAAAAATATATATAATAAAAAAAAAATCTACAAGAAAAGACAAACTTTTATTTATTTCGTGAAAATTTAGTCTAAGATCATAGAACCCGGAAAGGTGAAAATGGCCAGCCAGATTGGGGAGGATTCTGGACGATAGCTGGTGCTCAAAATACAATGATACATAATTTAAAAAATGTTTAATTTTTTTTTTTTTCAAATCTGTGTTAATTATGCCATTGACATTTGAAAAAGATTAAAATAAAAATAACGTTATCAGCTGCGCTTTCAATTTCACCTGTTATAAATTCGCCTTGGTTGCCACGAATAAAACCCAATTGCTTATAATATAAAACAGTATTAATATATAACAATACTAAAATACTAGTTATAATTATTATTTTAGTATACTTTAAAAAAATACATTTTTTATTATTAGATTTTCATTTCATCGCAGAGCTAAATTTAATACTGTATTGCTTTCTTACATTTATATCAGCGTAATTATATATTATGAACCAATTTTTAAAATTCATTTTATCGTTGGAAGATTGTGCTTGAGGAATATATTTTTAGAAATCGGGCGAATAAATGTTATGGTTACATATAATATGACAGTAGCAAAAATTGTGCGCAGTGTATAAATTATGCTACCAATGTATGTATATCCATTCTGCGTATTTTACAGAAAATTCCCAAATTTGTCAAAATATATTATGTGTGTATACAAATTTAACAGTTTAATTATCAAATAAACCAAAAGTACGAAAACAGGCTTTTTGTGAAGTCCTGCCATTCACAATAATATATACCATCACTGACAACATTTGTCACTTAAACACGTAAAGCTACGTACACACGGTTGTCAGATCTTACAATATTGCCAGTAAAATTGTCTGAAAATGTATTACAATCGTGTGATCTGCCAAGTTTTAAATTACAACGTTGTCAGAAAAATCATTGTCAATCAATTGTAAGACGACAATGTTGTCAGACATCTGTCAACCGTGAGAACACTCTTCGTCGCCATTGCCAGCTAATTGGCTGGTATTGTAAGCCCAGTTTTAATTGTCAGATGTATAAAATTAATGCACCTGACAATAGCATCATTGTCAGAAAAAAGTTTGATGGGCAACACTGCCAAACAGATGGTTGTTGAATACATAAGTGGCAATGCCTTACAACATGTCTGACAATTTTTTTCATCTAATAATCTGACAACCGTATTTTTGTTGTCAGATGAATTATTTGTCAGACCATAGTCTGCAAATGAAATTGTAAGATTTTCTTACGATCGTCTGAACACACAATTTACTTCTGCGGGACAATTTTTCATTGTCACTACATTGTCAGCATGTTGCCAGATCTTACAATATTGTAAGGTCTGACAACCGTGTGTACATAGCTTAATGAAATTCTATTTTCTACAGGTTGAGAGTCTGAACACAATGTAACGATAATTTATTGCGGTGCGGTTTTCATACGAATTTGAAATAAAAAACCGCAGTTTTGTGAAGTTAATTATTATTTTTTTCATGAAATATAAAAATTTAGAAAATGTATTAACGGAAGAAGAAAAAATTAAAAAAGGAGTTGCAAGTATGACTTTATAATTTGCAGTCGGGAAGTAGAAAAACTTCCAGTATAAAGAATATTTTTGGTGCAAAATTAACAAGGCTTTTGGCAAAGATTTGGTGAATTTATTTCTGTTACCTTCTTTTTTCAAACTTTATTTAATTTTGGCTGAAGAAGCAAAACAACTTTTTTTTCGAAATTTACGTGATATGTATAAAAGTCGAAACAAAAGGTCAATTGCTGCATTAACGCGTATTATCCATCATCTTCTGTTAGCATGTGTCGTAGTTTCTAACTCCACATACAAATCAAACGTGGCTTCTACCAAACTAAAAATTTTTTTAACAGCTATAATTTTTTATTTGCTGCCTTTACTAAATACGTTATACAAACAGTAAATATTTTAGAAATTTTTATAAAATTGCACTCATATGCACAAATAAATTAATAAAAATGTAAACTAACTATGGCAAGTATTGCCGTCACCGTCTTCCATTGTATTATGTTTATTTTTCTCTCCCGCAACGGGAAATCGTACCGCACCGCAAACATTGTGCTTAGACTCTGAGACGTTACGGTTACATTTCATTACAGTCAGATAAGCATTTTCATGGTTTCTCGTATAACAAAAACGATTAGCTGTTCCGACTACATTTACGGTCGGCTAAATGGGCCTTAACAATAAGTATTCAAATCTTAACACTAAAATTAAAATTAAAAAAAAAAAAACAATGTGCTTTAACATAAACAAAGTGTGCTTTATACTTAAGTCCTGCCAAAATCACAAAGGGAACGACTACAGGACCCAAGAGAGCTGGACAACCTAGATTATTTCGGGGTATCCAGCGGCCTGCCTACCTAAGTCCGGCCAATGCTAGATAAAAAGTTTTATTATGCGGGAGCTATTTCGGTAAAATCACCTATTAAACAATCTGATGGTGGCAACGGTATCCCTTCTTCTAAGCCGAGTGGGGCCACCAAAATTAAGAATATTGTGCGCAAGAGGGTTTGGATGAAGTTCCATTTTACTGGCTTACGTTGTCGCGTACTTAGAAAAGTCCTCTTTTACCAGCGGAACACTCTGATCTCTATGAATTCGTGAATTTTTTACGTACCATGGAGCCGCAGTAATCGTTCGAAGAACTTGGTTTTGTCGCCTTTGGATTTTTTCAATATTTGACGCTGAGGCGGTGCCCCATAATTAAATTCCGTAGCACCATAAAGGTTTTAGAATTGCATTGTATAGCAGAAGTTTGCAATCCAACTTCAATGCCGAGTTTCTGACCATAAGCCAATTTAGTTGCGCTGCTTTTAGTTCAATGTGAGACTTTTGCTTCAATGTGAGACTTCCACGTTAGCCTACGGTCGAGGTGTATACGAAGGTATTTGACTTCATGCGAGCTGTTTGCTTACACAGTGTGAATGTGACATAAGTACATTTCTGTTCATTAACTTTGATTTTCCAAAGTGTTAGCCATTTCGCTAATATTAAAATATATTCTTGTAAATTTCGTGAAGCTAAATGGTGGTTTTCATGAACACTCCAAAACGCTGTGTCATCTCCACAGGTAGAAGTGTGGATTCCGGATGTCAGAGGCATAAATCAAATATAAAGTAGGCCCCAGTATGCTACCTTCAGGAACTCCTGCCTCGATAGATTGAGTTACAAAAATGTCTTATGGCTTATAAAAATGCCTTTTCTGATAACAAATTTCCGCCCATATAAGTAGTTTTCCAGAAGCTTTTGAGTAGTTGCACGCGAGTTTAACTTTATTTTGTGCATCAAGCCGTCGTGCCACACTTTATCAAAAGCTTGAGGAATGTCAATGAATAGAGCTGAGCAATACTTCTTCTCCTCAAAGGTCTGTCTTATGAGATTGACTAGTCTGTGCGTTTGTTCTATGGTGCTGTGTTTAGCCCGAAAACCAAATTGATTCTACATCATTCAGTATTGGATTGGATTTTTCCAGTAATTTAATTAGAGCCTTCCTGCGGTTTGTATTACAGATAACGTTTTCGACATCTTGAAAATTAAATCTCAAAGACACAGGAGGTATAACAACATATGGTGGTAATTCCGTTGTATTATTCGCTGAACCATTTGTAATAAAAACGTTTCTCAAATGATCGACATACAACATCCCCTTTTCAGAATCATTTGAGAGGTGTAAAGAAATGTTAGAGACGTGTATAAATGAAAAAGCTTGTTTTTTGTGTTTTGACAGGTATTATTAGAGCATTTTTCTTTTACATTCTCAACAATTTATTTAGGTTGTTGGGATATAAAGTTGAATGTTTGAGAATATCTTTCAAAAATTTCCAAAGTCTACTGATGATTAGGGTAGTTCCTATGAAATGTCGACATATAGATAGCTGGGAAACATAGAAAACAAGCTATTTCTAATTTTTTATTAGTTAATTTTTTATTAAACAAAAAACAAAGATCTTAAGCTGCAAAAATTAAATTTAGTTAAAGTTAATATTTTAATTTCTAGAAAAATTAAATAAAAAAACAAAATGTAACCAAAAACTGGGCATCAGATAATTTCAATATATATAGTTTTTTAAGCAAAAATATTGTTTTTTTTTTGCTAGTTTGTGGTATTTTGAAAATTTTGAAATCAAATTAGTATTGTGTGGGTCCTTTATTTGAAACCACCTCGAAAATTCGATTGAAAATGGAATTATACAGACTTTCAATTTAATCCAACGAAATGGTGGACGATTATATTTAGGTCGGGCGACAACGATGGCCACTCAAGGACATCAACTTTCTGGCTTTGAATCCAGGATTTTACGGATTTGGCTGGCGAATTGGAGCCTTGTCGTATTGGAAATGTCACTCTAGACTCCCGAGCAAGTTTTGGAATTGAGAAAAAGCCATTTCTAAAAGTTTTCCGCATTCATACGTACCGTTAAAACTGCAATTCACAGGTGCCATAGTAGGATATAGCTCCCCACACCATCACACCTCCCTCTCGGCTATGTAACCGGTCCAAGTGGGGTTTCTCTTTACGTAGGTCATGGAAGTAATAATTGTACCCATCGGCCTCTTCTAAATTGAATTTCTTTTCTTTTGAATAGACTACGTATTTCCACAGAGCAGACCATGTCATGTGTGTTCGCGTAAAATTTAAGCGCAGTTCCTTTCTTAGCGTATTAAGTGGTGGTTTCTTTTTCAATTTCTGTCTCCGTATATATGCTGCTTTTCTTATTACCCTTTGCACCGTTGGTAGGCCCACTTTAACACAGGGTTGTCCTTAATTTTGGCAGACGAATCATGGGGACTAGATGCTTCCCTCAGTATAGCTCTGCTATCTGCTTCAGAAATCACTCGATTGTTAACGCCTTTAAAGCCTTTTCCATAGTTTAGAGTAATAGTCCTGCGGCACAATAGGCTTCAATTCCTCCAAAGATAAAACTGTTCCTCTTCCCATATTTTGCAATTGTTTGAAGATATTGAATATTTCAAGTCGCACAAAAAATTTATGACAGTAATTGCAAAGGTAAACTAGATACGTTAAACTCTATTTGGGGGCGCTGGTCTGATGAAGCAGAATGAGTGCAAAGTATTTTGTGAGTTTAGTTTTCAAATGAGAGAAATCGCATATGCTGATTGCAAAAACAAAATAAATATTAAGAAGCTGCGTGCAATATTGCAATAGAAAAGGTAAAAAGTAAATGAATAATTTGGGGGGTGCTAACCTGATGGCGCTCAGTGTATATACTTATATTGATGTTGTACGTTCAAGTTTTTTACAGATACTGCTGGTCAAAACCTATTAAAACAAATGATTATTTTACAAAAGTAAAAACATTTCCCAACGTTAAAGTTTTTATCCTATGTGTAAAAAAGCTTCAGCGATTTCACATCCTCATCATAACAGACTGAGCTGAATATAACTATGAAAGTATATAAAAATGAGTTTTCAATTTGTTCTCTTAATTGCCGCTGGAACGAAACAAAAATTATTTTCATACATTAAACATTTAAAAATAAAAGACTCCGCATTGACAGTGGTATTAGCTGCAATTGAAATATGTATGTAACTACAAGCAAGATTAAAACGTAAAAACTTGCTTATTAGTCTAAAAACATCAATGCCTTATCATATTTATTCCCTCTGGTTCGCTCTGTACAAAGTTTTGTTTGGCATACTTATGTATTTTTAATTGCGGCTTTGTGCACAAATTTGTTAATGGGTTTACAAATTTTACATGAATTAGCCAACTTTAATTAAACTGACCCCAAACAATGCTGGCAAATGAAAGTTAAATGGTGACATTTAAAGCTATGAACTTTTCGTTGACTTCGCATGTGTTTTCCAAAGTTTAGACACACGAGTTGATGCATAATTTAAATGGTATTTTACGTCTTTTTTTCAAACCCTGTTCCCCTTTTTACTGCCATTCAATTTTGCAATGCAAATGCCGTCTGTTTTACTGGCCTCGTTTTTGCATCTGTTGGCTTATAATGACACCGAACATGACTGCAAAAATCATTTCATTGTATGCACACGTTCATGGTTTCAGTCCAGTTAAATTGTCAATTAGTTTCTACCGGCAGGTTTTATTATGCACACATATATACATGTGTACATATTTATACTTAGTTCGTTTTGTTAATTGATCAAAAATTCTGTTACATCCAATAGTAAGAATAGTATGTTGCTGGAAAAGTCGTATTATTGGATTATAAATATAAGTTAAACAAGTAAGAGTGTTGTGTATTCGGCTGTGCCGGAACTAAAATACCCTCTACAATAGTCACGTAACTATATAGAATCTTTTTAATATATAAAATTGAATGTGTGTCTGTCGTTTCTTTATTTGTTTTCCTGAAATTTTCACAGTAATTGACTGGAACAGTTGAAAAAATTATAGGCTACTTTTTTAAACAACGCCTTCTTTTACGCCCCCAATTTAAAATTATATTATTTCTTTCACAAAATTTTTAACAGATTTTTTAATGTAAATTTTTAAACTTTTCTTTTGTGCTTATGCAAAACGACCAAAACGACTAATAGCATGTTCACACGAAGGCTGATTTTCGAGGTTCGCTCTCTCATTCGTGATTCGCGGCCCAATCTTGATTGAACCAACATGGTTCGCCATACAAAATTTTGAGAGCGAACCTACTTGGTTCATTTTGAATCTTGTTGCGAACCATGCAAAAACTACTATCATCTCCAAATTTAATAATAAATTATCGCTAGTTTATCTGAACTAGCTTTCAAAAAAATGTAAACAAAGAAAAAACAGATAATTAATGTGTATAAAATCAAAAGAAACACATTGAAAATGTAGAAATTTGATACTTACATGAAGATTTAAATAAAAATTGAAAAAAGAATTAGTGAAACGTTTGCACAGAATATGTAAACATCAGTGTGAAGCAAAAAACAACCGTCTGAACACCTAGTTTCGCAATAGTGATTCGGAGAGCGAACCAAGTGTTTCATATTACCGTCTGAACATGGTATAAGATTATTTTGGAGGGATAAAGTTATCGCCAATTGCCCACCCCAATAATTGATTGTCAAATAACTTCAGTATTTATGCAACAATTTCAAAATTCCTTTTGTATATGGAAGAGATCAATAAGTTTTTTATTTATTTATTATTATATTAATGATAGATTTTTCGACCTTTGTAATTATTAAATAAAAATGTCAGGAAAAATTCTTGACATCTTTATTTATTTATTATTATTATTTTTTTTTGTTTTGAAAATTGCGGACGTGTACCGAATTGTCCACCTCATAACTGATAATCAAATAACTTCGTTATTTGTAGACCAATTTTCAAAACTCCTTTTTGATATAAAAGATATCTAATCAAAACACGCCCCAAAAATTTATTCTCAAATAACTTCGGCATTTGTGGACAAATTCTTAAAATTCCTTTGGATACAGAAAACTTCTACTAATTTTTCTTTTTTTGACAAAAAGAGGGAGGGGTAGAAAAATGCTAGTTCCAATGATTGATAATCAAACAACTTCATTTTTGAACCAATTTTAATATTATTTTTTTGCATGAAGTTACCCCAAATTGACTACCCCAATAATTTTTTAAAGCATTTTTTTATTTATTAAATCTTCAAAATGAACTAACAATAAGTATTCAAATCTTAATACTACATTTAAAATTAAAAAAAGTTGCTTTTTACTTAAGTTCGGCCAATGTTAGACAAAAAGTTTGATCATGCGTGAGCTATTTCGTTAAGATCACCTATTGTGCATGTGATGGTGGCAACGGTATCCCTTCTTCTAAGCCGAGTGTGGCCGCCAAAATTAAGTATATTGTGCGCAATGCTCAGAGTTTTTTACGTCCAATGGAGCTTCAGTAATCGCTCGAAGAATTTGGTTTTGTCGCCTTTGAATTTTTTCAATATTTGACTGTGCGGCGGTGTCCCATAATTGAATTCCGTAGCACCATATGGACTTTAGAATAGCATTGTCTAACATAAGTTTGCAACTTCAGTGTCGAGTTTCAGCCCATAAACCCAAATTGGTTGCACTGCTTTAAACTTCAACTGAGTGACTTTTGCTTCCATATTATGCCAATGCAGAATATATAGCTCAAACATTACAAAAGGGCTATATACCACCTGAAGCCTTTGTCTATCTAGACAAAAACGGCTATATACAAGACGAAACAGGTGTTCCTATATTTTTTCACATTAATAGAAGGGCCAATATAAAAGCTGTCTCCAGCAACCAAATGACAACAGAAAATAAAAGATTCGATACTAGTTTTTTTCGTGAGGATACAAATATTTTTCCAAACTTAAATTTCAATAATTATTGGTGGCTTAGTTAAGTACTATAATTTCTTGTTTTTTATTTCTTTTTTTATTTATCTTAACTAAATAAAAAAGTAAGGTTTTTTTTGCAAAGCTTTTTCTTTACGTTGCATTTTTTTCTATACAGATAGTACTAGTATTTTGTAAATAAATTATAATCAGATTTAAATAATGTATATAATGTATAGTTTTACATATATAGATCGGATGGTGTG
Organism: Thecocarcelia acutangulata; assembly: GCA_914767995.1. Classification (NCBI taxonomy): domain Eukaryota; kingdom Metazoa; phylum Arthropoda; class Insecta; order Diptera; family Tachinidae; genus Thecocarcelia; species Thecocarcelia acutangulata. The sequence continues at coordinate 54,226,834 of OU612096.1, read as the reverse complement.
AAGTACATTTTGCGCCGTTTCAAAAAACCGAGGCACTTCAAAGCTTCTTTGGAGACATGAAAAATGTGTTCAGCCCAGCGAACATCACACTGTATTTTCAATCCCAGAACATCAAGGGCATCCGATTCCTCAATATTTATTCCATCCATGAGTACAGATGAAGCAGCACTTGCGGTCCTATGTTTATTGGTTAATAAACAGCATTGAGTCTTACCTGCGTTAAAGGCGACCCTGTTTTTACGACCCCATTCGGAGATTAATAGAAGATCACTGTTCAATGAATCATTAATATTTAGCCTCTTGGCGGCGATCTTTGATAGGCTGGGCTTGTAACTAAAAGAGTACGAGTGGCAAATGCTGCTGTTATCTGCGAAAGAGTGAATAGGGTTAAAGTTTGATATAAACGGTTGTTAATGAAAGTAGGAAACAGGATAGGAGTAAGAACGGAACCTTGCTGTACCCCGGAATTAATCTTGAACTCATTTTATTGGACCCCATCTATAACATATAGTGTAGTATGTATAGTGCGGTCCCTGATATAAGTCATCACCGACACCAAAAGCAGTAAGTTTTGCCTGTAGTGCAGCATGCCACACTCTGTCACACGCTTTGGAGGTATCCAGAGCTACCACTTTGCTTTCACCAAAATGATGGATTGATTGGTACCATTTCTCAGAGAGATATGCCAAAAGATCTCCAGTAGAGCGACTCTTACGAAACCCATATTGACGATCACAAAGTAGTTTGTGCGACTCTAGATACCTCACAAGGTGGTAGTTGACCATACTTTCCATTACTTTGGAAAGCGCAGAGCAAATTGCAATTGGGCGGTAATTTTGAGGGTTATTTGCCTCACCCAAAGTTTTAGCCATTTCTCTAATATTTAAATATATTCCTGTAAATTTGGTGGTGGTTTTCGTGAATGCTCAAAAACACCGTGCCATCTGCAAAGGTTGAAGCAAAGACAATAAATATATAAAGATATTGTACTGCCTTATGTTGTTGTTCCGGTGCTAAATTCTTGTAGGGATTTTCTGAAAATCCCTTTGTTGTTTTTGCAAGTAAAAATTTTAAAGCAATGGAGAGAACAAATTCTCTGCAAAAAATAATTACTTATGTGTACTGTTTATGTGTACATGTGTGTTAGTAACATCCAATATACTGCCCAGCAAACACACATATTTGAATTAAAACTAGTAATAATGATAATATAAAATAAAATTCTTTCGCAGACGACTTACGTTTGAGTATCGTTTTACTGGAACTACCTTCGCAGCAAAAAGGGGCTGATTTTTATATAACAGCATATACATATTTGCAAGCAAACGTTTGTCTAATGCGAAGTTGTTATTGAGCCGTGAACATACTTCAATGATTTTATATCGTGTTTGCTGGGTTTTGCATGTTAATATAATGATCTGAGCACATATTATATTCAAGATGAATAGATCTACTGTGTCGCAGAAGCGAAAGTATGCATACATTTGTTATTGTACGAATTAAACTGCATCAATTCTGATCGAATTTTAGATGCCTTAATTAAAGAAAATTTATGGTGTACATCTAAGTTTTAGTTAAATAATGCAAAGAGAATAAAATTGAATAATTGTAGGTAAAGATATTTTTTCAAGCGTTAAGTTTTCTACATGCGAGAAAACTAATGCCTATTGTAAATAATATGTGAGAAACCTCATGTATATGTATGCATGTAACTCTGGCATTATATTGAGGTGATATTAGTGTTATTTTTCACACTTTTCGGAAATATATTCATTTGATGAAGAAGATGTTTTCGTTATATAGTATAATCATTTATTTATGTGAACACATGACTCTTTCTGGTAAAGAACTAAATTTTTTTATTCAAACAATATTGATATTTCGCTATGAAAATTATTGCATTTATTTAGCGGTAAAATGAAAAACAAAACTTTTTTACATAAAATTTTTGGTTTGTACAACGGGTTATAGTTAAAATTTTTTTCTTTCTAAGTTTTTTCGTAAGAAGAAGGCAAGAAAAATAATGATCAAATCTTTAGCTTTAATTTTTCTTGTCTTCTTCAAACCAAAACTATTGATCACAGCATATTGGTATTGTAAAAAATCCTTTTTAAGAAAAAACTTAAGAAAGGAAAAAAACTGGAATATAACCCGTTGTAAAAATGCAAAAACCAAAAATTTAATTTAAAAAATTATAAAAAGTTCAACAAATATATAATAAATTAAAACTTTTTCAATATCATTTTATTTATATGCCGCAAGCGAAACTGACTCCATATATACACATGATTACATAAAACGAGTTTAGTTCTGCTACAAATTGTGCAACAGATGATGCAATATTTATACCCTTGGATTTTAAACATATATTGGAAGAAATTGACACTGCTACTATTATCATATCAGCAAGCGGCTCCACACCTATTATAGATATCGCAGATATATCAAGAAAATAAAAACTTTTTTGATGTAAACGCAGACTGTTTTGACTCTAAAAATGCACCAATTGAACTTACTTCAAGTCGATATTTTATTGGGTACATTGCACAACGGATATCTTGCCATAATTGTAAAATGGATATTACCAAAACGCCTCTATTCTTAAAACATCCGTCAAAAAGGTGTATTTACATCAAGAACTATGAAAATAATTCAGATTTCGGAAGCTTATGTGCACCCTTAGACTTACTTTTCGAAGTATATAAAATTCACATAAAAGTTTTCGAAAAACTATTGTGTGAAAACAGAGCAATCAAAACTATAAAAAAAGTTATAATTGAGCAATGCGTAGAATGTACTAATAATTCAATTTATTCCTTTTGGTTTAACGAGAACAACGCTTGTCACAAACATAGGTTGGAAATTCTTAATTTGCTTATACTTTTATTACTAAGAAAACATTTATCTCGGCAGGCACATGAGTGCAAAGCTTTAAATGCTGAAAAAGTCAAAACTTTAAAGCATCAGTGTCTTAATTAGTTTGTCCGTTTTGAATTATAAAATTAAATCTTTATTTGAGTTCTTGGTTTTGGTTTATAACCTCTTTTAAGTTTTATGAATATTTATATCATACAAAATAAAAATTTGCCAAAAAACAAAAAAAAAAGTAATAAAAGCAAATAGAAATAGGTATGTCTTTTATTTTGTTACCAGTGTGTTGCATTTCATAACAAGTATAGTAGACATGTACCAGAATTAGTTCCCAAAAAGCATATTCGTAGATACAGCATCTATTAGTTCGGTGCGAACATGCATATTTTTATTAATACAACAATAAAAAATGTATATGTACCCTACAATTTCAAAAATAGTCATATAAGTATGTTTCGTTTATTAGTGACACTTATAACCATGTAGTACGTAAGATAGGAAAACAGGAAATTTCATTTTATAGAATAATTTTAAAATTAGTATGTATGTCAGAAATACCTACATACATATGCATATACATATATACAGTACTGGACAATTCAATGGAAACTTTTCTAAAAATTTATTTATTTATTTTTAGAAGTCGAAAATCAAAAATTATTTCTAAAGAAACTTGAGTATTTTAGAATTTCATTATAAAAATAACGTAGTTCTAAAATTATAAAGAAAAATTAAAAGTATAAAATTTTTGGGGTTCGACAAAACAATGGAAACTTTTACACTTCTGCACGAAAGATGACTAAAGCAAAATGTATTGATGAAAAAACGAGGCAAAATGCATAATAATTTACCGTTATTTTTTAAATTACTCTCTTGCCAGCTTCTTTTTTCAAATATTTTAAACACAAGAATCTTGAATACATAATTAGTAAAAATGGCTAGAGTCAAGATAAGTGAAGATTTAAAAATAAAAATAATAAATGATTTTAATGCTGGATTAAAACAAAAAACTATTTGTGATAAATATTCGATGAATAAATCAGCAATTTCGAAGATTATCAAGAAATTTCGTGAAACGGGTACTGTTAAAACTCTGCATTCAGGAGGAAGACCACGTAAAACTACTCCAAGACAGGATAATTTAATATCAAGAGAGTTCAAAAAAGACCCCCAAATGGCATCAAGAGAGGTTAAAAATGTTCTTGGATTGGATGTTAGCTCTCGAACAATTAGCCGTAGAGCCCGCGAGGCTGGTCTTGGTTGCTTCCGCCCTGCGAAAAAACCTCTGATATCGGAGAAAAACCGTGCTGCTCGTTTATAATTTGCCAGAGAGCACATAAATTGGTCTAAAGAGAAATGGAACACTGTCCTTTTTTCAGACGAGTCCAAATATAATTTAAGGGGCAATGATGGAAGATCATTTGTAAGGCGGCCAAAGGGAAAGAGACTAGACCCAAAGTACACAAGCAAGACAGTCAAGTTTGGAGGTGGCAATATTATGGTGTGGGGCTGTTTTTCTGGGCAAGGAATGGGCCCAATTCACATTATAAAGGATACAATGACTGGTGTCGGCTACAGATCCATTTTAAACGACATAATGTATCCATATGCAGAGGAGAAAATGCCACTAATTTGGAGATTTCAGCATGACAATGATCCAAAACACACCTCTAGGGTTGTAACTGACTGGTTACAATCAAATGAGGTCCGTGTTTTGAAGTGGCCTGCCCAATCCCCGGATCTCAATCCCATAGAAAATCTATGGGAAATTGTAGAACGCAAGATAAGAACTCGAAATTACACATGGAAGGAAGATTTATCCAATGCAGTTTTGAGTGAATGGCAAATTAATTGGGTCAATGCATCGTCGCTGTGATGCAGTAATTAAAAACAAAGGATACCCAACAAAATATTAATTTTTGATAATAGGCCGAAGGTTTTTATTGGAGTAAATTTTAAGTTTCCATTGTTTTGTCAATACCTCAAAATTTGATACTTTTAATTTTTCTTTATAATTTTGGAACTACGTTATTTTTATGTTATTATTTTTTTGTTTATATGTATATCAAAAAGAATCTATAAAATGAAATTCTAAAATACTTGTGAAGTTTCTTTAGAAATAATTTTTGATTTTCGACTTCTAAAAATAAATAAATAAATTTTTAGAAAAGTTTCCATTGAATTGTCCAGTACTGGAGGCTAATTCTGTCATTCGCTTACGAGCGAGTTTTTACTCGAATGTGCGAGTTTTTACACTTTTGGGATTATCTCATTCGATATCGAGTAAAAGGTTTCGAAATTTCTAATGATGTCATTCGATAGCGAGTAACCATTCGAATGCAACCATGCAAGTTTTTACTCGTAAGCAAAAGTACTATCGAAAACCAGCCAAACAGAAAAACACAAAAGAAATGTAAATTAAAAATTTGTTTTGAATAGCAATAATAGTTAAATTAAATTGAGCTTTTTTGGTTCTTAAGACTTTTTTTTAATTCATGACTTATATTAGTGTATAAAGAACACAAATACCTACTTATATTTGAAGTCACATGTTATTATATTCAAGAAATTTTTTTTGTTTTTTAAATGATTATTTTTACATACATATTTATTGTTATTTCTATTTACTTACTTTTTAATGTCCAAACACGCATACATGACAGATTTAAATGAATTGTTATTGTGAAGGTACATATGTGTGTTTATTTTTTAATGTAAAACATGTATGCAAAGTATGCAAATACATACAATTTTCGGCAGTGTTATAAAACACATTTTGTCAGCATTTTGCAACACTGAAGTGATAACTCGATTCGTTACGTAACGAGTCACATCATTACAAATTTACACGATATCGAAATTATTTTCTACTCGATAGTAATTTCGATCACGGATGACAGAATTAGCCCCCTGTATATATAAAAAACCAGCAAGATGGCATAAAATAATACATACTCATGCATATCATATGTACGATTAGCATACATATGTATGTTTGAAATGAGAATGATAATTCCCAAAAAAAATTTTAGCATGCACCAATAATGTTCACATGCATTACATATACTTACATACATATGTATGTTTGTTGCTTCACTTGTTCTTAATAATTCCCATCAACAAAACTCAAATAAGAACATACATACATACCATGTTTATATATTTACGCATGTGTGCATGCATGTTTTCATGTTTACAAAACTGTGCTCTCTTCATTTTTGCTTTTGCTTGTTGCTTACCCCCGCTGTCGACAAGCAGTTTATAACTTTTGTTTCTTTAAATGTTCAGAGTGCACCATCTTTATATATTTATTGTCTTTGGTTGAAGTGTGGATTCCGGATCACGTTGGCATGTCAGAGGCGAAATTCAAATACAAAGTACTTTTTCTCTTCAAAGGTCTGTCTTGTGACATTGACTAGTCTGTGCGTTTGTTCTATGGTGCTATGTTTAGCTCCAAAACCAAATTGCTGATCAGAGATACATTCTACATCATTCAGTATTGGATTGGATTTTACCAGTAATTTGATTAATGCCTAGAGCTTTCCTAGGGTTTGTATTGCCGATAACGTTTTCGACATCTTGAAAATTAAGTCTCAAAGACACAGGAGGTCTAACAACATATGGTGGGAATTCAGCTGTATTATTCGCTGAATCATTTCTTATTATCAGAATCGCTTCTTGCCCAGTCGCCAGTTGAAGTTCGCAAAGGTGGCTTATTATTACGGGTCTTTTTAAACCTTTTGTCGCTTTCCATAGCGAATAATCGGATTGAGGAGTACCATCAAGGCTTTCCAAATATGTTTTAAGAGAAGCCATTCTGTGGATTTCAAGCAGATTTCTTAATTGAGTTATACATTCCCGTAGCCTAATTTTAAGCTGGGGAGACGAAGTTGTCACTCTTTTCTAACTCTTCTCTTTTCTGACAGCAGTGGCTCAATTTCAGACGAATAAGTTATATTGTTTTCATTTCTGGATCTTATACGACTAGTGGTAGCCAGTTTGAGGTTTCAGACAAATCGTTAAATGACACATCAATATCCTCAGGCGTTCTCAAGGCTATATTTTCAGTGCAATGTGTACTAAAAAAAATTTTTTAAATAGCCAATTGACGGTCAACGGGAAGCAATCTCTTGGGGGAAACAAACAGAGATTATAGTGGCTGCGTGATCTGATGACAAATCTAATGAAGGCTCCAAAATTTATAACGAAAAATTGTCCACTCTCATGGAAAATTTTTCGCAACTACAAAATCTATAACATCTTGGATCTTTCGTCTGTCTGAAGACCCAATAATTGATTGTAAAATAACTTCCTCGTCTCTGGAGTAATTTTCAAAATTCCTTTGGTATATGGAAAAGTTCAATATATTATTTTTTTGTTTTGGAAAACTTTGTTCTTTAAAACTGAAGGTGGCGGGGGTTGTCGCAATACGCCCGTCTCAAAAATTAATTATCAAAGAACTTCGGCATTTGTAGACCAATTTCTAAAATTCTTTTTGGATGCAAAAAAGCTGCAGTCATTTTTTTGTGTGGAAAGGGGGGGGGGGGGGGGGGGGCAACTCCAATAATTGATTATCAAACAACTTCGTCAAATGTGGAACAATTTCGAAAATTCTTTTTGCGTACGGAAAAGGTAAAAACAAAAACTTATTGAGAGGGTTGAACCGCTAATGGATTTCCACTTTCATATATGGTTAGTTGACAAAATTACGCCCGATAAAATAGATGAAATTACTTCAGCAGAAATACCTGATTGATCCGCACTTACATGAAGCTGTGGTTAAAAACATGCTTTATGGTATTAATTCAAATCCGCCATGCGTGGTCGATGGGAAATGTACGAAAATGTATCCTATAGAATTGCTAAAAAAAACAATCCCTGGTATTGATGGCTACACACCCTTTATCGTCATAGATCAACGGTGGTGGACAATAATTACATTAAATGTGCAAAACAATGAAATTGATGTTGAAAATCGTTCGATAGTGCTATATTGCCCAGTGCTTTCAAAAACGTACAAAATGTATATTAATGTCGAGTATTATAATTTCGTAAAATCAATCTGCAAATACGTAACCAAACGATGAAACTACACAATATCCAATGACCCGATACATTAGCAGCAATGAAGCTGTTTGGAGAATTTTGGGATTCCCAAATCTTTGAGCGTCATCCAACTGCTGGGCATTTATCTGTTCACCTCGAAAATATATATGTTTTGTTTAGTATTAAGATTTGAATACTTATAGTTAGCTACCTTTTTGAAGATTCAATACATACATAGATGCTTAAAAACCACAACAAGGGCTGCAATGGTACCAGCTACTAGGTAAACATCCGTTTCCGATACATGCACAAATGATTCTTTTGCTCGAATTCTAACATATAAATTCATATGCAACTTATCGGGATGCGTGCTGAAAGCTAAATTTATTAGAAAACCTATGAATCGAAGGAGTAATACAATGGTGAAAGAAAAAAGTTTGTGAGTTTAATGGTTTTCCTGTCTGTTATAACGTTGGAAGGTTCAAGTCAAATGTTCACAAACACTACTCCCTCTTTCCCCCTCCTCACAACCTATTTACCTAGTTCTGGTACAATGCACTGCATATGTAGGGGTCATCCCCTGAGTACTGGTCCAATATAAAAAAAAAAAAAAAAAAGAAACGGTATTTCAACGACCTTCAGAGGGACGGGCATCGCTTAATCGACCTTTCTACCAATTCTGATTCAGAACATACATACATATACATATACTTAATAGGGTAATAAATGAAAATTGTAGACATTACAAGCGGAATCACAAACTTACATATATGTATATACCCTTAAACTTTTTGTTGAAAATACAAAGAAGGTGATTAAATTAGTATCAATATAAGATTAAATTTAATATGAAAATCCAATATGTATATTAAAAACTTAACTGCTATAAAAATACAACAACTTTTCCTTTTCCATTCTGAGTCAAAATATGCAGTTTCAAAGTGAATTCAGTTTGGCAAGAAAAGAAAGAAAAACGAGAGAAAACTACACAAGAGTGTAGTATATTCGGCTGGGCCGACTCTGAAATACCCTTCACAATGGTCACGTAAATATATATAAAAAATTAATATGTGTTTGAAATGAATTTTAGTAAAATTTTCTATGGAATTTTTTAATTAAAACACATTTCAAATTCAGTTAAATTTTTAGGAATATGGGCAATACTATATATTACTAGTTTGACTTAAATATCCTCGAATATACCGGGAATAAATTTTTTTGCCTTGTAATCGCCATACCAATAAAGTAATCTTTCATGGGAAAATCGGTTCAGGTTATATCTCGGGTATATATGGACCGATATTTGAAATTTTAATTTTCTGCAACCTTCTTTTATAACGAGAACTGCTTTTGGGCAAACAAATTTGTTTAAGTTCACTTACGTGGCGTTTTCATGGAAAAATCGGTTTTGGCATTATCTAATATATATGGAGCAATATCGGGATTTTTTTTTAGTTTTCGTACGAAATTGCAAAAATAGGGCTTTTTCGGAATTTTGGATATATCTCGGCTACATGTAAACTGATTTTCTGAATTTCAATAGCAAACACATGAATCGATGTGGTAAAAGAACGGCGGAAGAAAAAAACTTCTATGTCAATGGTTTCCTCAGAAACGGTATTTCAACGGCCGACAGACGAAAATCGCTTAATCGAATTTTCTATCAATGCTGATTCAGAATGTGTATACTTTATAGGGTAGCAAATGAAATTATAGAAATTACAAATGGAATCACAAACTTATACATACTCTGAACATTTTTGTGAAGGGTATCTATAAAAAAAAAACTAAAATTCAATAACAAAAATTTATGGCCAATATAAAATTCTAAAGACCTTGACAACTTGCTACAAAAAGAAAACACACGCACTTTAGTGAAAAGTTTTAAAATTACGGATGTACAAAAGCCATAAATTTATGTAAATTTCAGTAGACGCATAATGGAAAAATAGAAAGAAGAAAAAATATGTACTTTATGGCCCATAATCTCAATTGACGTTCCAGCTTGGCCAGTCGTTTGGTAACATATTGTGCCACAAGCAACAGGATGATGACTTTTTCATAAAAGTTTTGCTATTACGAAAGTTTTTAGATTGAATGGCAAAATAAAAACGAATAGATGTCATAATTTTTGGTTCTTATTTTCAATTATTTGAAATATTGTTGCTCTCATTTCGAATGTTATATTTAAATCATAATGGCATTTGCCTATTTACTTTTTCGTTTGAATCTTTAATAAAATTGGAAACAAGTGCCTACGTACATACGAGTTAAATATTTCACAATTCGAAAAATACAAGTTTTGCCTCTTGATTTTTTTTCTTGTTTGTCACAAACTTTGATACTAGATTACAAAGAGCCTTTTATCGATTTTTAGCTTCTAAAAACTACATTTAGTGTTGCTAAGATCCACACTAGTCTATCACGATTATTATTAAGATTGACTTAAAATTGTATATTTTTTTGCTGGAAAATTATTTGTTTGGTTGCTAGGGTTTTTTTAATAATTTCTCCAATATATATGGGGCAATCCAAGTCAAATCAGACAGTTCGGAGATTTTTTTTTTTTTTTTTTTTTTTTTTTTTTTATCTTGGACCAGTACTCAGGGGATGACCCCTACCAATGCAGTGCATTGTACTGGAACTAGGAAAATAGGTTATGATGAGGTAGGAAAAAGGGAGTAGTGTTCGTGGAGGTTTAACTTAAACAATAACAACACGAAAGACTAAAACAAACTCTATTGCAGCATTTAAAATGTTGGAATTAAATTATTTAAAACTGATCAGTGCCCAGTGTATATACCTTCGACACTGCTCAGATTAACAAAATTTAGTCCAACACCTTCCACGCTACAAGGTAATGAAGTACATTCAGAAGAAATTAATATTGTGCATATAAAGAAACACGGACAACGGTGAAAGAAGAAACAAAGAAAAAAACAAAAAGAAACGCGTGTACACATACTGCTACCTATTCCGGTGCGCTTTGATGTCATTCGAAATTAATAATGAACATATGTATGCATATAGAAAATACGGACAATGGTAAAAAAATAGAGTAAGAAAAATAAACACGTGTACACAGCTTACTACCTATTACGGTGCAATTTGGTTTATATATATATATATATATATATATATATATATATATATATATATATATATATATATATATATATATATATATATATATATATATATATATATATATATATATATATATATATATATATATATATATATATATATATATATATATATATATATATATATATATATATATATATATATATATATATATATATATATATATATATATATATATATATATATATATATATATATATATATATATATATATATATATATATATATATATATATATATATATACATATATACATCTATATACACACATAAAATTTGTAATTGGTCTCATGTAGAAAGGCCCTAACAATTTTTTTTTTTTTTTTTTGGAGCATTTTAATATTTATTGAGTCTTCAAAATGAACTAACAATAAATATTCAAATCTTAATACTAAATTTAAAGTTAAAAAAAAAAGTGTGATTTAAAATTAAAAAAAAAATGATTTTTACTTAAGTCCGGCCAATGCTAGACGAAAAGTTTTATTCATTTTATTTTTCTTTTGCTTCATTTTTTTATTGTATTGATGTCCTTGTTGAACAGCGCATTTGATCACTTTTCAGATTTTTTTGGCTTATGATTTCAGAGATATTGCGTTTTAAAAAAGCAGAATTATGAGAAAACCGTGCCCGAATAAATTCTCATAGCTTTTTCAATATTAGTCCAAACAGAATTATTTTTTTTGGCATTGTTTTTTTTTCTATCTACTATTTAATGAAAAATAGAAAAAAAAATTGCGCAGTGTTCTTGGATGCGATTTTTGCGATTTAATATTTTAAATAAAAATTTCTCACTGTACTCTTCGTTTTTCTTACATTTTTTTTTTTTTTTTTTTGTATTTAACTTTGATTTTTTCCACACCTTTTAAGACTCGTTTGGTAGTGGGATTCGAATAACTACTATTTTTCCTAATTTTTTTTAAATTTTCTAAATATAATTTATTGCGTTAAGCCACTGTGCAAAAATTTTCTAGGATCTATTTTAAACACTAATTCACATATTTTGTTATTGGCACATTTATTATTTTATAATTTGCAAGTTGTATTAAAAACTTCCATTGAACATCTCAATGTAGATATACAATGATTCGTTTGGTAAAGTTTTTCATATGTGCAAAAATCAGTCGGTCAGTCGTTGTTTAGCTTCGATAGTGAACGGACGTGTTTGTTTTTTGATCGCAAGTAAAAAAAAAAAAATAAAACGGGATTAAGTAAAAACCGTAATAGGTGAACAGAGTGTTTTTGTTTAAAAAAAACTTTGTGACATTTTTTTTTAAATACCATTTAAAATTGTAAATAAAAAATAGAAACAATTAATTGCATGAGTGTACCTATCAGATGTAATTCTGAAAAAGAGCTTAGCTCCGGTAGAAAAAACCTTTGGATTTCTGAAGAGGAATCGGTGAAAAAATCATTGGAAAATTTCCTGTCTCTAAGAGATAGGAAACGCCCGCGATCGTGTTCGCCAAATATTGTTGTTACAACTGAAGACAAACCATCTTCCAGTTTAATTGTTGATGATAAGGTAAAAGTCCAAGTAGGCATGGACAGGTACATAACCGTGGTTAAAAGGCAGCGAAGCCCCAAATCAGCTCAAATATCATCTCAACCGAAATTTTCTAAAGATGATAATAGGACTTCGGCAACCGATAGCAATAGGTTTGCTATACTGCAAACAGATGAGCCAACAATTTCTAAAAAAACCTTTAAGCCGCCACCAATATATTTGCGAGAACCTACCTCTAGTGAGCTGGTAAAACAACTTATTGCGGCAATCGGCAAAGATACTTTTAACGTAACATCGGTTAAGCACGGCGGCATCAATGAAACGAAAATCCAGGTAAACAGTGAAAATGAATACCGAAAGCTGTCTGACGTTCTAGAGAAGGAGAAGCGATCATTTTACACATATCAGCTTAAAAGTGCCAAAGGTATTCAGGTCGTTATAAAAGGTATTGACCCTTTTGTTGACACGAATGAGGTCAAAACCGGACTAGAAGACAATGGCTTCAAAATTAAAAATGTGGTTAATATTAGAAACCGTGAAAAAATTCCTCAACCCATGTTTAGGGTTGAATTGGAACCTAGAGATGTTGCTTTAAAAAAGAATGAAGTGCATCCCATTTATAACCTCAAGTATCTTTTGCATCGCAAGGTTACCGTTGAGGAGCCTCATAAGCGTTTAGGGCCCGTTCAATGCCTAAACTGCCAAGAAGTTGGCCATACTAAGGCCTATTGTAAGCTGCCCGCAGTTTGCGTTGTGTGTGGTGAACTTCACGGTACATCACTGTGCAAAAAACCTAAGACTGACGCGAGCGTTAAGAAATGCAGTAACTGTGGAGGTAACCATACTGCAAACTACAGGGGTTGCCCTGTCTACACTCACTTCAAGAGGTCAATGACAAATAGGTCACCAATTTCAAATATGCCACCCCAGCAGTCAAACACCACTTCTACAAACAATTTTCCCCAGGTACGCCAGTCAACCAGCCATGTAAACTTGCAAAACCCCCAAAAAATTTCTTATGCAAATGTGGTAAAATCCGATAAACCAAACTTGGATCAGGAGCCCAAGCCTCCAAAATCCGATCCAAGTTTTAGCAATCTTGAGGCAACTCTGCAGACTCTTGTTCAGTCCATAAACACTTTTACCGTTTCTATGACAAACATGATGCAGGAAATGGTAAAAATGCAATCCACTATTTTGCAGGCGATTTTAAACAAATGAATTGGTTAAAAATATGTTTCTGGAACGCAAACGGCATCCGCCATCACAAAAATGAACTTGAGCACTTCCTTATGGAAAAGCAAATCGATATAATGTTGATTGCTGAAACTCATTTGACAACCAACAGTTTTTTCAAAATTAATGGCTACATACTGTACGACACAAAAGATCCCCGTGGAAGATCTTGCGGAGGATCGGCAGTTCTAATAAAATCCAGAATTAAGCACTATTTAATGCACGAGACACGTGAGGAGTATATCCAAGCAACAAACATATGTATTGAACATTTTCATGAAAAAATCGTTATATCCTCGATTTACTCACCGCCCCGATTTTCAATAACAGAAAGCCAATATTCAAATTTTTTGAAATCATTTGGGCCTCGATTTTTAGCGGCTGGCGACTATAACGCTAAACACACTTTTTGGGGATCACGCTTAATTACCTCGAAAGGCCGTGTGCTTTTTGACACCGTTTCCAAAATGGGCTTAGATGTGGTTTCAAGCGGACACCCCACTTATTGGCCGACAGACCGACGAAAGATCCCAGACGTTATAGATTTTGGAGTTGCGAAAAATTTTCCTTTAGAGTGGATGCAAGTGGAGCCTTCATTAGATTTGTCATCAGATCACTCTCCCACTATAATCTCTGTTTCGTTCCCCCAAGAGATTGGCTCACCGTTGACTGTCAATAGAGTTAATTGGTTAAAGTACAAAAAATTTTTGAGCACACATTGTACTGAAAATATCGCCTTGAGAACGCCTGAGGATGTTGATGTGTCAATTAACAATTTTTCTGAAAACCTCAAACTGGCCGTACAGCATGCTACCACTAGTCATTTAAGACCTAGAAATGAGAGCAATAGAACTTATTCATCTGAAATTGAGCAACTACTGTCAGAAAAAAGAAGAGTCAGAAGAGAGTGGCAACTTCGCAGGTCGCCCAAGCTTAAAACTAGGCTACGGGAATGCATAACTCAGCTAAGAAATCTGCTTGAAATCCATAGAATGGCTTCCCTTAAAACATATTTGGAAAGCCTTGATGGTACCCCTCAATCTGATTATTCCTTGTGGAAAGCGACAAAAGGTCTGAAAAGACCCGTAATAGGTAAGACACCTTTGCGAACTTCAACTGGCGACTGGGCACGAAGCGATTCCGAAAAGGGGATGGTGTACGTTGATCATTTGAGAAATGTTTTTACGACAAATGATTCAGCGGATGCTGCAGCAGAATTTCCGCCGTATGCTGTTAGACAGCCTGTGTCTTTGAGACTTACCTTTCAAGATGTCGAAAACGTTATCAATAATATAAACCCCAGGAAAGCTCCAGGTATAGATCAAATTACTGGTAAAATGCTGGAACAGTTACCTCGTGTAGCTAGAAGGGTTCTACTTTTTATTTTTAACGCCATTTTACGCCTTGAGTATTATCCTGCAGAGTGGAAGGTCTCAATGATTACTATGATACCCAAGCCAGGGAAGGATCTAACTAAGGTAGAATCATATAGACCAATAAGTCTTTTACCAACAATTTCAAAACTATTCGAAAAATTGTTAATGGCAAAGTTGAGTCCAACATTGAACAATGTGGGATGCATCCCTGATTATCAATTTGGTTTTCGGGCTAAGCACAGCACCATAGAACAAACGCATAGATTAGTCAATGTCATAAGACAAACCTTTGAGGAGAAGAAGTATTGCTCAGCTCTTTTCATTGATATTTCTCAAACTTTTGATAAAGTGTGGCACGACGGCTTGATGCAGAAAATAAAGCTAAACTTGCCTGCAAATCCACACAAGCTTCTGGAAAGCTACTTATACAGGCGGAAGTTTGTTTGATTTACGCCTCTGACATGCCAACGACATCTGGAATCCACACTTCTACTTTTGCAGATGACACAGCGTTTTTGAGTGTTCATGAAAACCACCATTTAGCATCACGAAATTTACAGGAATATACTTCAATATTAGAGAAATGGCTAAAACTTTGGAAAATCAAAGTTAATGAACAGAAATGTACTCATGTTACATTCACACTGTGTAGGCAAACATGTCCGCCTATCCAAATTAACAACTCACCTATTCCGCAGCACAACGAAGTCAAGTACCTTGGTGTTCACCTGGACCGTAGGCTAACATGGAAGTCTCACATTGAAGCAAAGGTCACTCAGTTAAAACTAAAAGCAGCGCAGCTAAATTGGCTTATGGGCAGAAATTCGACACTGAAATTAGATTGCAAACTTTTGTTATACAACTCAATACTAAAGCCTATATGGTGCTACGGAATTCAGTTATGGGGCACCGCCTCAGCGTCAAACATTGAAAAAATCCAAAGGCGACAAAACAAAATTCTACGAACGATTACTGCAGCTCCATGGTACGTCAAAAATTCACGAATTCATAACGATCTGAGTGTTCCGCTGGTAAAAGAGGAATTTTTTAAGTACGCGACAAGGTATATCAGTAAACTGGAACTTCATCCAAACCCTCTTGCTCGCAATATACTTAATTTTGGCGGCCACACTCGGCTTAAAAGAAGGGATACCGCTGCCACCATCAGATTGCTCAATAGGTGATTTTAACGAAATAGCTCCCGCATAATAAAACTTTTTGTCTAGCATTGGCCGGACTTTAGAATCACATTTTTTAATTTTAAATTTAGTATTAAGATTTGAATACTTATTGTTAGTTCATTTTGAAGATTCAATAAATAAAAAAATGCTTAAAAAAAAAAAAAAATTTATTAAATGGTGTTTATTGTAGAGGTATAAAACCTTACTTTGGAACATTTGACTTCTGACCTACAGATTGCCGCAGAGCTATCGTTATGATCGGAATGAAAAGGCTTTATTAAGACGCCGCTCACAATCAATCGGCTTCAACTTTTGAACAAGCTGTACAGAAAAAAATGAAATCAACAAAATTTTTGATTGAAAAAATAATTTGTATGCTTATACATATAATTCAAAAAAATAACCTTGGATATCGTACTTTGTTGTTATTTAAAAAAATAGTTGTTTTCGATCAATAATTATTTTTACTAAGATTTTGTTGGAGTCCACGAATTACTTTACAGGTCCGCATGCAAATAATTTATTAATTGATTTAATGAATTTCGTTATTGATCACGAAAAAAATTTATTTTTGTGTGAAATTTATACGGGAACATGTAGGTAGCCCAAGTTGCGCCGAGCGTCTTCTTGTTGATGTTTCTAGACTATCCTGTACACTATCCGCAACAGGTTGGATGCTTTCTTCTGTGGGGACCGTACGTGGTCTTCCGGTACATGGAGGGTTTTACTATATCATGATATTAAAAACTTGCAACCAGACGGTTTATGGTAAGTGCTGAAGGTCCAGTTCTCACAAACATAAAACGACGATAAGGACGTTGCATTAAAACAATTGAGTTTTTTCAACCATTTTTGAACGCTGTTTTGTTGTGCTCCGTGTTAAGTTCCCTAAGACTTCTTCAAAAAGTTTTGAAATAAAAAATATAGACAAATTAAAAAAGTTATTAAACATGTAAACCATAAAGGCAGTTCTACGCTACCCTGTGTAAACTCTGTTTTAATCTGGCAGCATTGTGTTAATTTTCTATTATTTGTTTTTTTTTTCGTCTTCATTCTTCTTCTGATTTCTTTTCATTCTGATCATTTTTTTAATTTTTGTAATCTAATTTTTTTCTTAATAATCTTCTATTAAATATAATTTAAACATTAATATTTAAACATTTAAATTAATATTTAAAACATGTTTAGTTCTATTGCGAATTTTTATTTACACCGTTCTATCGTTTAACTTGTTTTTTTAGCAGGTTATAGCTCTAAACACTTAGACGACAGCAGACTTCACAACTTCACGACTACAAATGAAGTTAGCTTCGAATGCTGCCGTCTCATCAGCAACATAATTATTTTAAAGACAGCAGCAGCACTATGTGTATTTAAACAATGCAAATTTCAGAGGTGCCACATATATATTTTACATGAATAAAATTAAAATTACCGACTTAAAACGTAAAAATATCACGTAAAACTGTAAAAACTAATCAATTTATTTGTTTATTTTATTTATGTAATATTTATTTATATTGAATATTTCAAACAAATTTTAGTTTTTATTGCTGCCAATTTATATTTATAGTGGCAGCACTTCATTTACTTTTTGCTGCTTACGAAAATAGAAAATAGCTGTTGTGAAGTCGTGCTGCTGTGATGTCGTTAAAATAAACGTGTGCATTTAAACACATTTATTTTATTTTTGACAATTTGCTGCTTGCTGTCTGCTGTCGCCTATGTGTTTAAAGCTTATGCCCATGTGTTGCATATATCGACATATGCTCATTAATTGAGTTTATGGATAGTGATGAATCTCTCTCGCTTGATTATACAAATTTTTCTAGTTTTTAGAACACATAATTTGTTTAAACTCTGAGATTCCGGCTAAGCTGAAAAGTTTGAAAAGGTCATGCTTGCCCTTCGAATCAAGAGTTTACCACATTCATTGATTCTACTAGCTACGGAGACGGCAGTTCATGCGCCGGCGAAAAGTAAACTAAAACTATACACTCTAGACACAATTGGAGTTCTGCACATAGAACAAAATCAACCTATGTGTGTTCTAAAAAATTTCAGCAGCCTGCCAGCGAGATTGGATCACATATGCACCGCATAATATGCAGCAACATGAGAGCAACAAAACGTAGAAAGATTGACTGAAATTAGTAACAATTACAACCCGAACCGAAAACGAAATGGAAATTGCGATTATTGCCAATCACCGATACATTAGACTAGAGTGTGCACAAAACGGCAGAACGATCAACAAAACAAAGAAAAAACAAAGAACGAGTCATATTCATTGACTTTAAAAAATATGGAATTGGGGCAAATCGTCAAAACATCTTTCATAGTTTTTAAGTAAGATACAGACTTATTTATTATTATTAGTCCAACACAACAAGATGTTACATTTTATAAATGACAGTGTGTAAATGTATGTCGCTTCGTACATAATACGTCGCTTTGCCACCTCAGCCGACGCCAAAACCACATTACAAATGGCGCCAGAGCAGGGCTTAAGGTTCTTTTGTATAACTACGGTTGCTGGTGAGAATTCCTCTTAGGGCAAGTCAGGTGTATCTTCGTATGGACAGGCTGTTGGTTCAGTATGGCAATCGTACTCATAATAATGAAGGTTGATTCTATTTCTAGTTTCTTCGCGGTCTTGTTTGTGATGTTGGTACATATTTATGACCTGAAAAAGATCCTTAGCATATTTTTTGCATTTGTAGGTTGTCCATCTTGAAGTATACTGCACGTAGTAATTCTATTGTAATCCTGGCTGCATGCGAAGTGACACCGTCTTGTTAATACCACATGTTAATCAAGCACAAAGCTTGCAGTTGGGGCGTTAAAAATTGTTCAATCATATCACGATATCGCTCTCCAAATGCTGTGATAACGTTTGCCTTGGTCGTTCCGTGTGTTAAGTTCACAAACATTACTCCCCCTTTCCTCCTTCTCCTAATCTATTTTCCTAGTTCCAGTACAATGCACTGCATATGTAGGGGCTATCCCCTGAGTACTGGTCCAAGAAAAAAAACTTAAAAAATTGAACAGTAGGTTGTCACTTTTAATGGTGACTGATGAATAATTTCAGGGCTTTTCATTGACCAGAAACGACTATTCTGTTTATTCACATATACATTCAAATGAAAATGTGCCTCGTCACTCCTTATGATCTTTTCGTGACAATCTTTGAAGACCAGTGTCCTAAGCATGGCGAGGATTTTAGGTTGATGGACTGCTTTGAGCACTTTCTTGAGCAACAGTAATGTTTTTGGCCGATCTTGCAGTACGCTGTGGTTCATGCCAGGACGTATCACCTACAGACCCTCTTTCTTCGAAATCAATCACTACACGTTAATCAGTACGTGTTGTTGGCACGTTGTTCCTCCAAAAAATTTCACGTAACTTTCTCATCGTCACAGTAATCGATGATAGATTTTGATAAAATGTTTTAACGATTAAAACACGTCAGTTTATCGAATATTTTTACATAATAAATTGATGAATGGCCTTTTTATTTTATTTTATTTATTTACTTCAACACATTGAAAGCCTATGAGGCCTATTATACACGTATTTACAGATGCGATTCTAAACACATTAGTTTAAATTTGTATATATCGTTAGTCCTATTAAACATAATTGCAATTTTACAGGAGAAGAAAAAATCTTAATGGAAACTGTACATGAACAAGTAACTTTTTTTATTCAATTGCTTGTAAGAGCGATATGTATGAAATTATTTAATTAAATTTTTGTGACACTGTGCATTTGTATGATAAGTAGTAGGATCCCTAAAAAAATCAATTCAGGAAAAATGCGAGTTAGGGCTATATGTACGGTATGTACATATCGCTCCTTTATTGCAACATAGTCATATCTCAAAAAATTAGCTTTTTGAGTTAACAATGCAGAATTGTTAACAGTATTACCTCTAATATTGTGCCCAAAATTTATTCAAATTACTTTTAAACTGTTTCCTTTAAGAGATATTTTCTAAAAAAAAAAATCTAATGCTTGTTCCATACAAGCATTAGAATTTGCATTTAATTATTTGCATTTAATTATTTTCTATCTATATTCATCTCATATTGAATCACATATGCATTTTTGTTAATTGCCCGCATTGTTTGTACAGCGTTTGCTGTCTCTGAACTAGCGGTATTTATTTTTATTTATTAACATACATATTTTTGTATTTTAATATTCTCCGGACCCAGAGATGTAAATATTAATTTGTTATTTTTCTTGTCTTCTTCAATCAATAATTATTGATCACAGCAAATTTGTATTGTAAAAAAATCCTTCTTAAGAAAAAAAACTTAAGAAAGGAAAAACTTGAACTAAAAACCTGATGTACATATGTACAAACCAAAAAATTTTTAATTTAAAAAATTATAAAAAGTTTAACAAAAATTTAACAAATTAACAATTATTCTTATTTCATATTAAACATGTCAAAGTAATCCTCCCTACAAGAAAAGTAACAGTCAATTTAACGGCAGTATTTATTAAAGTATCTATTAAATTCTAATAGGAAATATGGTAAAAAATTACAGAAAATTTTGTTTACTTTTAACTTATTCAAAATTTATATGTACACAAAGCAACCGCCATATCAGAGTGTAGCTATGATAGTGAACGGACGTATTTGTTTTTGATCGGAGTGTTACAAAAAAAAAAAGCAATGGAATAAGTAGAAAACCGCAATAAGTGAAGAGTGAATAATTACAAAATAAAAACTTTGTGACAATTATTTTCATTTACTTTTAAAGTAATAAAATATAAAAAAAAAAAATTGCATGAGTGTACCCAGTAGATGCAATTCTGAGAGAGAGCTTAGCTCCACTAGAAAAAAAATCTGGATTTCTGTAGAAGAATCATTGGATAATCTCCTTTCTCTAAGATATAAAAAACACACGCGTTCGTGTTCGCCAAATATTGTTGTTACAACAGAAGACTTTCATCTAGTTATCTTCCAGTCTAGCTACTGTTGATAAGAAGAAAACGCAAGTAGGAATGGATAGGTATGTAACCGTGCTTAAACGTCAGCGAAGCCCTAAATCCGAGCAAATATCATCAAAATCTAAAATGTCTAAGGACGATAATCCCACTGCAACAACGGCTAGTAATAGGTTTGCTATCCTTCAGACAGATGAGCCAACAACATCCAAAAAAACATATAAACCCCCACCAATTTATTTGAGAGATCCGACTTCTAGTGAACTGGTGAAACAACTTATTATGGCAATTGGCAAAGATACTTTCAACGTCAGATCAGTGAAGCACGGCAGCATCAGTGAAACTAAAATTCAGGTAAACCATGAAAACGACTACCGAAAATTGTCTGATGTTTTAGAAAAACAGAAAAGATCATTTTACACTTACCAGCTCAAAAGTGCTAAAGGTCTTCAGGTCATGCGTAGATATTGATCTAGTCAAAACCGGATTGGAAGATAAGTTTTAAAATAAAAACAGTAGTAAACATCGGGAACCGTGAAAAGATCCCTCAACCCATGTTTAGGGTTGAAATAGAACCAAGGGATGTTGTGCTAAAAAAGCGTGAAATTCATCCAATATATAACCTCAAATTTCTTTCGCATCGTAAGGTTACCGTTGAGGAGCCACATAAGCGTTCAGGACCCGTTCAGTGCCTAAACTGCCAAGAATTTGGGCACACTAATGCTTACTGTAAGTTGCCCGCTGTTTGTGTTGTATGTGGCGAACTTCACGGCACAACTCAGTGCAACAAGCCAAAGGCCGACGCAAGTGTTAAGAAATGCAGTAACTGTGGAGGTAACCACACTGCAAATTATAGAGGTTGCCCTGTCTATACTCGTTTTAAGCGGTCAATGACAAATAAATCATCGGTATCTCCAGCAGCCAAATGTCATTGGTAAAAACAATTTTCCCCATGTAGGCCATTCAACCAACTACATAAATTTTTTTTTTTTTAACTTTATTATTTTATTTATTGAATCTACATAAGAAATATAATGACAATAAGTATTCAATTCTTAATACTAAAAAAATTGTGATTAAAGTCCTGCCAGTGCTGGACAAAAATTTATTTTTATGCGAATATTATTTCAGAATTCAGTCATCTGTTTAGAGCTCTATAGGTAGCCAAAGTATCCCTCCTTCTCAGACGGGTATGACTACCAAAATTAAGAATATTAACTGCAAGAGGATTTGGATGGAATTCAAGTTTGTTAATATATCTTGCCGCGTACTTCACAAATTCAGATTTCACAAAAGGTACGTTCAGATCTGCGTGGATTCGTGAGTTTTTAACGTACCATGGAGCATCTGTAATTCTACGGAGAATTCTATTTTGACTTCTTTGAATTTTCTCAATGTTGGATGCCGAGGCTGTGCCCCATAATTGAATCCCATAGCACCATATTGGCTTTAGAATCGAGTTGTACAGCAAAAGTTTACAATCAAGCTTCAAGGTCGAATTTCTGCCTAGTAGCCAGATAATTTGCACTGCTTTCAATTTCATCTGCGTTACTTTTGCCTCGATATGCGACTTCCATGTTAGTCTACGGTCAAGATTAATACCGAGGTATTTGACTTCACTGTATTGAGGTATTACTTTATTATTAATAGCGATGGGTGAGTATGTTCCTAGACGCAGTGCGAATGTAACATGGGCACACTTTTGTTCATTAACCTTGATTTTCCAAAGCTTGAGCCATTTCTCTAGTTTGTCGATATGTTCCTGTAAGTTTATTGATGCTTGATGGTGGTTACTATGTATGCTAAGGAATGCTGTATCATCTGCAAATGTTGAAGTGTGAATGTTGGTGCTTATCGGCATGTCAGATGCGTAGATCAAATATAAGATAGGCCCTAATATGCTGCCTTGGGGAACTCCAGCTTCAATATGCTGGCGGGGCTTATGAAATCGCCTTCTTTTACTATAAATTGGCGACAATATAAATAGCTTTCCAAAAGGTTATGTATGTTTGCAGGTAAGTTAAACTTTATTTTATGCATTAGTCCATCGTGCCACACTTTATCAAAAGCCTGTGAGACGTCGATGAATAAGGCAGAGCAATATTTTTGATCTTCAAATGCCTTTCTTATGACGTTAACTAATCTGTGTGTTTGCTCAATGGTGCCATGTTTCGCTCTAAAAGCAAATTGGTGATTGGGAATACATTCAACCTTATTAAGCATTGGATCCAACTTCGCCTTTAGCAATTTTTCGAAAAGTTTTGAAATTGTTGTCAGTAGACTTATTGGACGGTATGATTCTACTTTCGTGTGATCCTTCCCTGGCTTAGGAACCATTGTTATCATCGACACCTTCCACTCTGCAGAATAATACTTGAATCGTAAAATAGCATTAAAAATAAAAAGAACAATTCTTTTAGCTACACGAGGCAGCTCTACGAGCATTTTGTTGCTGATTTTGTCCATACCTGGAGCTTTTTTAAGGTTTAGATTACCAATAGCATTTTCAATTTCTTGGAAATTGAGTCTTAAAGGCACAGGAGGTCTACTAACAATAGGCGGCAACTCATTTGCTTTGTCAGACCTATTTGTGGTAAAAACGTTTTTCAAATGGTTAACAAATAAATTACCCTTTTCCGAGTCATCTCTAGCCCAGTCACCAGACGGTTCTCGCAAGGGCGGCTTACCTCTAACTGGCCTTTTTAAACCCTTAATCGCCCGCCATAAAGAATAGTCGGACTGACTTGCAGAGAAGCCGTTTTTTGGGTTTCAAGCAAATTTCTGAGTTGATTTGTGCACTTACGGAGCCTTGTTTTTAGTTGCGGAGACCTGCGAAGTTGCCACTCTCGTCTAACTCTTTTTTTTCTAACACAAGTTGCTCGATTTCTGAAGAATATATTCTATTTTGAATGTTTCTGCGTGTTAAATAAACGCTAGAAGCAAGTTCAGCGGCTTGTTTAAGGTTTTCGCTAAAGTTGCTTAGTGACACATTAATATCTTCAGGTGTTCTTAAAACAATATTCTCAGTGCAATGGGTACTCAAAAATTTTTTATATTTTAGTCAATTCACTCGGGTGATAGTCCCATGCAAATTGTTAATCCGGGACCAAGTCTCCTGGGGAAAGCGTACTGAAATAATAGTAGGTGAATGATCCGATGACAAGTCTAACGAAGGCTCAGCTTGCATCTATTCTACAGGGAACCCCTTTACCACTCCAAAATCAATCACATCGGGAATCTTTCGTCGGTCTGTTGGCCAGTAAGTGGGATGTCCGCTTGATATTACGTCTAAGCCCATTTTAGAAATTGTATCAGAAAGCACCCGACCCTTTGGGGTGATTATACGTGAGCCCCAAAAAGTGTGTTTTGCGTTGTAATCTCCAGCTGCTATAACACGAGGTCCTAATGAGGTGAAAAAACTTGAATATTGTGACTCCGTCACTGAAAATCGAGGCGGCGAATAAATCGATGAGATAACCAATTTGTAATGAAAATTTTCCACACAGATATTAGTTGCTTGAAGATAGTCCTCACAGCTGTCGTTCAACAAAAAATGCTTAATCCTAGATTTTATTAAGATTGCGGAACCCCCACAAGATCTTCCCCGGTGGGTCTTTAGTATCGTATAGTACGTAGTCGTTAATTTCGAAGAAGCTTGTTGGCGTCAAGTGAGTTTCTGCAATCATCATTATATCGATCTGCTTATCCATCAGGAAGTATTCGAGTTCATTTTTGTGTTGGCGGATGCCGTTTGCGTTCCAGAAACATATTTTTAACCAAATCATTTTCTCGAAATTACCTGCAAAATGGTGGATTGCATTTTCACAATTTCCTGCATCATCGTCATCATAGACGACGTAAAAGTGTTTATAGTTTGAATAAGGGTCTGTATTGTTGCCTCAAGGTTACTGAAATTTTGATCGGGCGGTTGAGATATAGATTGTTGATTCGGGTTTGCGAATGTAGACTCAACTACATTGGCATAAGAAATTTGTTTTTGATTTTGAACAGTTATGTCGGTGGTTGACTGTCCTGTGGGAGGAAAAGAATTATTAGAAAAAATTTGAGTCTGCTGCGGTGGCTTAGAAGCAATTATTGTTTTGTTGTTCATTGAGCGCTTGAGGTGGGTGTAGACGGAGCAACCTCTATAATTAGCTGTGTGGTTTTCCCCGCAATTACTGCATTTTTTAATTTTTGGGTCGAATTTCGGCTTATTGCATTGTACTGTACCATGGAATTCTCCACACACAGCACAAACTGTAGGCAACTTGCAATAGGTCCTAGTATGGCCAAATTCTTGGCAGTTATGGCACTGTACGGGTCCTAAGCGCTTATGCGGTTCCTCTACGGTTATTTTTGGATGTAAAAGGTATTTTATATTATATATTGGATGAACTTCATTCTTCCTTAAAGTCACATCTCCTGGCTCTAATTCAACCCTAAACATGGGTTGAGGGATCTTTTCACGATTTCTGATGTTTAACACATTTTTTACTTTGAATCCCTTATCTGCCAAACCGGTCTTAACTTCATTAATGTCTACGCAAGGGTCAATCCCTTTTATTACGACTTGAAGACCTTTAGCGCTTTTAAGCTGATAAGTATAAAAACCTCTTTTTTCTTTCTCAAATTCGTCAGACAGTTTTCGGTAGTCATTTTCGTGGTTAACTTGAATTTTAGTTTCATTAATGTTGCCGTGCTTGATGGAGGTAACGTTAAAAGTATTTTCTCCGATTGCTGAAACAATTTTTCTTACCAGTTCATTGGAAGCAGATTCTCTTAAATAAATTGGTGGTGGTTTAAACGATATTTTTGATGATGCTGTTGGCTCATCCGTTTGTAGAATAGAAAATCTGTTTTGATCTGTTGGTCTAGCGGTGTCGGCATCTTTACAGATTTTAGATTTGGATGCATTTTGAGCAGATTTAGGGCTTCGCTGACGTTTAGTGATGGTGATATATTTATCCAAGCCTACTTGCGTTTTTGGTTTATTGGCATTAGTTAGAGTAGAAGATCTTTTATCTTCTGTTGTAACATCTATGTTAGGCGAGCCGGAACGGGAGCGGATTTTATCTCTTTCTTATGCTAATGTGGTTAAATCCGACCAAACATTGAACCAAGAAACCAAGCTCCTAAATTTCGATCAAAATTTTAGTAATCTAGAGGTAACTCTGCAGGCTCTTGTTCAATCTATTAACACTTTTACCGTTTCTATGACCAACATGATGCAGGAAATGCTAAAAATGCAATCCACTATTTTACAGGCAATTTTAAAAGAATGAATTGGTTAAAAATATGTTTCTGGAACGCAAACGGCATTCGCCAACACAAAAATGAACTTGAGCACTTCCTTATGGAAAAGCAGATCGATATAATGATGATTGCTGAAACCCATTTGACAGTAATTTCAAAATTAATGGTTATACACTATATGACACAAAAGATCCCCGTGGAAGATCTTGCGGCGGCATTTTTTGTTGCGACATTTTTTTTGGGGATCACGTTTACTTACCTCGAACGGCCGTGTGCTTTTTGACACCGTTTCCAAAATGGGTTTAGATGTGGTTTCTAGCGGACACCCTACTTCTTGGCCGTCAGACCGACGAAAGATCCCAGATGTTATAGATTTTGGAGCTGCGAAAAATTCTCCTTTAGAGTGGATGCAAGTGGAGCCTTCATTTGATTTGTCATCAGATCACTCTCCCACTATAATCTCTCTTTCGTTCCCTTAAGAGATTGGCTCACCGTTGACTGTCAATAGAGTTAATTGGTTAAAATACAAAATATTTTGGAGTACACATTGTACTGAAAATATCACCTTGAGAACGCCTGAGGATATTGATGTGTAAATTAACGATTTTTCTGAAAACCTCAAACTGGCCGTACAGCATGCTACTACTAGTCATATAAGATCCAGAAATGAGAACAATAGAACTTATTCGTCTGAAATTGAGCAACTTCTGTCAGGAAAAAGAAGAGTCAGAAGAGAGTGGCAACTTCGCAGATCTCTTCAGCTTAAAACTAGGCTACGGGAATGCATAACTCAGCTAAGAAATCTGCTTGAAGTCCATAGAATGGCTTCCCTTAAAACATATTTGGGAAGCATTGATGGTACCCCTCAATCTGATCATTCCTTGTGGAAAGCGACAAAAGGTTTAAAAACACCGGTAATAGGTAAGCCACCTTTGCGAACTTCAACTGGCGACTGGGTAAGAAGCGATTCTGAAAAGGGGATGTTGTATGTCGATCATGTGAGAAACGTTTTTATTACAAATGATTCAGCGAATATTACAGCGGAATTACCACCACATGTTGTTAGACCTCCCGTGGCTTTGAGACGTAATTTTCAAGATGTCGAAAATGTTATCGGTAATATAAACCCAAAAAAAGATCCAGGCATTGATCAAATTACTGGTAAAATGCTTGTACAGTTACCTCGTGTAGCTAGAAGGCTTCTACTTTTTATTTTTAACGCTATTTTACGCCTTGAATATTATCCTGCAGAGTGGAAAGTCTCAATGATTACTATAATACCCAAGCCAGGGAAGGATCCCACTAAAGTAGAATCATATAGACCAATAACTCTACTACCAACAATTTCAAAACTGTTTGTTAATGGCGAAGTTGAGTCCAATATTGAACAATGTGGAATGCATCCCTGATCATCAATTTAGTTTTCGGGCTAAACATAGCACCATAGAACAAACGCACAGACTTGTCAATGTCATAAGACAGACCTTTGAGGAGAAGAAGTATTGTTCAGCTCTATTCATTGACATTTCTCCAGCTTTTGATAATGTGTGGCACGACGGGTTGATGCACAAGATAAAGTTGAACTTGCCTGCAAATACTCATAAGCTTCTGGAAAGCCACTTATATGGGCGGAAATTTGTTATCAGAGAAGCCGACTTTATAAGCCCAACTCAGCCAATCGAGGCAGGTGTTCCCCAAGGCAGCATACTGGGGCCTACTTTATACTTGATTTACGCCTCTGACATGCCAACGACATTCAGAATCCACACTTCAACCTTTGCAGATGACACAGCGTTTTTGAGTGTTCATGAAAACCATCAATTAGCTTCATGAAATTTACAGACATATTTCAATATTAGAGAAATGGCTAAAGCTTTGGAAAATCAAAGTTAATGAACCAAAATGTACTCATGTCACATTCACACTGTGTAAGCAAACATGTGCGCCTATCCAAATACGCAACTCACCTATTCCGCAGCACAATGGAGTAGGCTAACGTGGAAGTCTCACATTGAATCAAAAGTCACTCAGTTGAAACTAAAAGCAGCGCAACTAAAGTGGGTTATGGGCAGAAACTCGACATTGAAGTTGGATTGCAAACTTCTGTTATACAATGCAATACCTATATGGTGCTACGGAATTCAATTATGAGTTTCTAAACACTTTAAAAAATCAACAAAATGTGTCAACTGATTTACAACAATAATTCTAAGACAGGTGAATTGCTGGTTAGGCAAGTAGAAAAATAAAGCTTTTGGTTTACTAACATTGATTTCGATATCATTGAATTCCATTCAGTCGAGATACTTTGTAAGTGTTCGTTAAGAATAGGAGTACGATCAGTACTCGATTTAGAGCTGAAATTTAAATTTAGGAAGATGTCATCTGCGAATACAAACGGTTTACAAACATCATTTTCCATAAGAGCAATGCAGTCATTCAAGTATATAAGAATAAATATAGGCCCTAAAATAGAGCCCTGAGGAACACCTAAGGTAGTAGTTCCAATACTAGAATTGAGACCACCAATGGAGTTAAATTGCTATCGATTATTTAAATACGAATAAATTAACTTGCATGCTGATTTTGAAAAGTTAAAGTTA
Organism: Thecocarcelia acutangulata; assembly: GCA_914767995.1. Classification (NCBI taxonomy): domain Eukaryota; kingdom Metazoa; phylum Arthropoda; class Insecta; order Diptera; family Tachinidae; genus Thecocarcelia; species Thecocarcelia acutangulata. Next base: position 54,197,656 of record OU612096.1, on the reverse strand, counting down.
CAATAAAATTTATTTATCAGTAAATTTTGGTTTATTCGATCGAAAACTTTGGTGAGATCAAGAGATATCATAGTTGACCTTTCATGCTTATTGAGCTTCTTTCTTATTGAATCTGTAAGTGAAATCAGCAGTGAAGCAGTACGAGTATTGTAGTTACAGCGAAATGCACATTGATTATTACTTAGAAGCGAAAAACGCGTACAATATGATAAAATTTCTACCTTCATAATCAGCGTTGTCATCTCGGTGCGTTCGTTTCGCACCGTTTTTGGTGCTTTTTAAGATTTTTTGTGCGAAAAAATCCGTATTGAGTGCGGTTCTTTTTTAATTTTCGGTGCGTATTTTAATTTTTGGTGGCACAAATCAAATTCAACACAACAGTTTGTTTCAGTGTTGGAAAAAGTCGTCGTATTGTATTCCTACTTGATTAATGAATTTGCCTTGATTTGAATACTATCTGATGAAAGTGTGCAAAATTTTTATATGTGATTTTACAGAGCACAATGAGAATAAGGTGTACTGATGCTCAAAATACACGAATCATATGTGCAAGATAACGCTGCCATTACACAGGAAAGTACTTTTCTGAAATTTTTGTATATGTATTACAAATAAAAATTTCAATGAAATAGACTACTTTCATGAAAATTTCTTGTTCGTCTACACAGGAAAGTGAAAGTTCATTTTAAAAATGTTGCCGAGGCAATGAGTTGCAAAATTTGCCTCTACTTCTCTCCACTCTTATTTTGTTTGCTTACTAATCAGAGTTGCGAACTTATTACATATACAAATTTATGGGCAATAGTTGAAAAAACTTATCATTATAAAATTTTCCAAACCCTCTTGCGCGCAATATACTTAATTTTGGCGGCCACACTCGGCTTAAAAGAAGAGATGCCGCTCCCATCATCATATTGCTCAATAGGTGATTTTACCGAAATAGCTCCCGCATAATAAAACTTTTTGTCTAGCATTGGCCGGACTTAAGAATCACATTTTTTAATTTTAAATTTAGTATTGAGATTTGAATACTGATTGTTAGTTCATTTTGAAGATTCAATAAATAAAAAAACGCTTAAAAAAAAAAATAAATAAAATTTTCTATGATATTATTTTTATAAAAAGTCTTTAATTATTTTCTTTATGTGTTAAATATACACTACAAAGAAAAATCATCACAATTATTTTCATATACATGCAAAAGAAGTTAATTTTATAATTATTATTTTACTACAATACTGCAACTTTGTATAATTCTTTGTATGTGGCAACAGTGCTTAGAATTTGTCATTTTACTTTCAGAAAACGTCAAAAAACCTGTTTCATGAAATTTTTGATGAAAGCTGAGTGGAAAGTAAGCAAAATGTGAGTGTGTTAGTGAAAAAGTGTGAGTGTATTGCAACTTTCATGAAATTACTTTCCTGTCTAAACGGTAGGTAAAATGATCTTGTTGTTGTAGACTATTTATTATTTCGAGGAAAGAGAAACATTTAATTTTATAGGTTGGTATTTCTTTTTGTTCTTTCATTGTACATAACTGTTTTTTATTCGAAACTTCCTGTAATTCTGTCACAAACTACAAACTCTGTTAGCAGGTTAGCAAAAGAAAAGTGTAATTGCGATTATTGTTTGTTGGTGTAACATATTAATAAAGTGGAGTATATACTTATTTAAAGAAAATATATTAAGTTATCTGCTAATTTGCGAACAAAAATCCATTCTATTTAATATCAAATATGATGTTTATGATGATATAATGATGATGTAATTCACTGTGGCGGCAACACACAAAAAAAAAAACCAAGCCATAACTTGATGCTTGTACATACAGTACTGGACAATTCAATGGAAACTTTTCTAAAAATTTATTTATTTATTTTTAGAAGTCGAAAATCAAAAATTATTTCTAAAGAAACTTGACAAGTATTTTAGAATTTCATTTTATAGATTCTTTTTGATATATAAACAAAAAAATAATAACATAAAAATAACGTAGTTCTAAAATTATAAAGAAAAATTAAAAGTATAAAATTTTTGGGGTTCGACAAAACAATGGAAACTTTTACACTTCTGCACGAAAGATGACTAAAGCAAAATGTATTGATGAAAAAACGAGGCAAAATGCATAATAATTTACCGTTATTTTTTAAATTACTCTCTTGCCAGCTTCTTTTTTCAAATATTTTAAACACAAGAATCTTGAATACATAATTAGTAAAAATGGCTAGAGTCAAGATAAGTGAAGATTTAAAAATAAAAATAATAAATGATTTTAATGCTGGATTAAAACAAAAAACTATTTGTGATAAATATTCGATAAATAAATCAGCAATTTCGAAGATTATCAAGAAATTTCGTGAAACGGGTACTGTTAAAACACTGCATTCAGGAGGAAGACCACGTAAAACTACTCCAAGACAGGATAATTTAATATCAAGAGAGTTCAAAAAAGACCCCCAAATGGCATCAAGAGAGGTTAAAAATGATCTTGGATTGGATGTTAGCTCTCGAACAATTAGCCGTAGAGCCCGCGAGGCTGGTCTTGGTTGCTTCCGCCCTGCGAAAATAGCTCTGATATCGGAGAAAAACCGTGCTGCTCGTTTAAAATTTGCCAGAGAGCACATAAATTGGTCTAAAGAGAAATGGAACACTGTCCTTTTTTCAGACGAGTCCAAATATAATTTAAGGGGCAATGATGGAAGATCATTTGTAAGGCGGCCAAAGGGAAAGAGACTAGACCCAAAGTACACAAGCAAGACAGTCAAGTTTGGAGGTGGCAATATTATGGTGTGGGGCTGTTTTTCTGGGCAAGGAATGGGCCCAATTCACATTATAAAGGATACAATGACTGGTGTCGGCTACAGATCCATTTTAAACGACATAATGTATCCATATGCAGAGGAGAACATGCCACTAATTTGGAGATTTCAGCATGACAATGATCCAAAACACACCTCTAGGGTTGTAACTGACTGGTTACAATCAAATGAGGTCCGTGTTTTGAAGTGGCCTGCCCAATCCCCGGATCTCAATCCCATAGAAAATCTATGGGAAATTGTAGAACGCAAGATAAGAACTCGAAATTACACATGGAAGGAAGATTTATCCAATGCAGTTTTGAGTGAATGGCAAAAGGTACCAAAGGATACAATTGACAAATTAATTGGGTCAATGCATCGTCGCTGTGATGCAGTAATTAAAAACAAAGGATACCCAACAAAATATTAATTTTTGATAATAGGCCTAAGGTTTTTATTGGAGTAAATTTTAAGTTTCCATTGTTTTGTCAATACCTCAAAATTTGATACTTTTAATTTTTCTTTATAATTTTAGAACTACGTTATTTTTATGTTATTATTTTTTTGTTTATATATCAAAAAGAATCTATAAAATGAAATTCTAAAATACTTGTGAAGTTTCTTTAGAAATAATTTTTGATTTTCGACTTCTAAAAATAAATAAATAAATTTTTAGAAAAGTTTCCATTGAATTGTCCAGTACTGTATATAAACTTATATAAAAACGTATGTATGTAACATATGTATGAAAATTTTATGTGCACATTGATGCTAAACAAATTGGGTTCATTTCTATATTCAATAAAGGTAAGCATTGTTAATATTTAATAAACCTTTCGAAACGGTACTAATTTAAAATTTTCTTTAAATTGGGCAATGATAGTTGTAGTATTCCTATTAATAATGGAGGCTCAAAAAAGGACTATAAGCAGAAATACAATAAGATTTGGGAAATACAATATGAGTTTAAGCAATGGATACGGATCTGCCCAAATAATAACAAGAAGGCAAATGCTACATCACAACTAGATATCCAGACCTTATTCGACATGCTGCAACATTAAAACACATTACAGCTTTAAGCCCATTTAGCGACAAACGGCATCAACAACCAACATTATGTTTTGAGACTTGGCCCAAGACAGCCGACGAAAAACAGAAAGCTCAAGGGCAGTTAGCACTTTTTATTGCATCACATTGCTCATTTAGTAACATAGAGCATTTGGCAGGTATTTGCAATAAATTATTTATAGATAGTAGCAAGTGGTTTCTCAATGCATAAAACGAAATGCACTTGCATAATAAAAAATATTTTGGCTCCATGTGTTTGTCACTCCCTTCAACTAGCAGTGGTATCAGCAGCAAAATCTTTTTTATCAGACAACCGAAAAAATATACCAGTTGATAAACACTGATAATGAATATCCGCAAAGAGTCCCGTTGGTTGCAGACACTCGTTGGCTTTCACTTGAAAAGTCTGTTAAATTAATTTTAAAAATGTGGCTTGAGCTAGAAACGTTATATAATACATTGCCAATATCTCAACAATATGTTCTATCTAACCAATTAAAAGATATGTATGATGATGGCACAAATTATATATACTTAATATATTTATCCGATATTCTAAGAGATGTGCAACGTGCTAATCTGGCATTTGAATCAAATTATGCTGATCAGATTAAATTATTTGATGATTTGCACAATCTTTTAAAAATTTTGATTTCGAAAATATCTGAGCCTAGCATAGATTTCAAGTTTTTAACAGGTGATATTAACACATCATCTGATATTTATTATTTAGGATTTAGATTTGAAGAAGCTTGCGAATTAAAGAAAATAAGCAATGAAGCAAAGAAAAAAGTGTCAAAAAACTGTTGCAAGCTCACAACAAAATTAATTGAAGAGATTCATGCAAGACTGCCTCTAATTTTGAAATTTTACATAAAATTAACTTTCTAAATGTAAAAAATGTTTTATCTCATTGTAAAAACGATATCATGCCTTTAGCAATGCAATTTGAATCAGACGTCGAAGAACAATCTAATATTGAAAAATGATGGCGAATGATCCACCTTATGCAATGGGATAATATTGATTCTACATTAGAGTTTTTGGACCGAAGTAAAATGTTATGAAGGTGCTTTTAATATTAATCCTTTTGATGGATTGTCACTTCCATATTCAAGTGCAGAAGTTGAGCGCGTTTTCAGTTCGATGAACTTGTTTAAATCCAAGATTCGTAACCGAATGTCATTAAATGCTGTTGTCGCATTACTTCACATTAAAAGTGGTTTAAAGCGTGAAAATTCTTGTTGTGAAACTTACCAACTTCCCGATAGTGTTAATTTGCAAATTAATAGGAGGGATGTTTATAAACCTTCAGAATTTGAAATGAAATCTGTTTTATGGCCAGATGATAACAGTGATGATGATATTAGTATTATTAATTTTGAACCCTTATTTTAAATATATGATCTCTTTTTAACGTTAAATTAATTTAAAAATGTGTTATTTTTTACATATTAATGCAGATGTACATACTTTAGTTTTTTATTTATTTTTAATTAAATAAAAAGATGTGTTATATACAATTGAGTACATAGTTAAGTTTCTTTTTATGTTTGCTAAGTTTTATTTTTTTGTCAGCACCTGAACTGTATTGTTATGTTTTTACTAAAAATACGACAAATATTATAGTTTCCAAATAAAATGGGGTTTAAATAAAAAATTAAAATTCGGTGCGTTTTTTTCCATTTCGGTGCGTTTTGAAATTTCAAACTTGACAACACTGTTCACAATATTTTCAATAATTTTAGGTATAGGTGGCAATATACTTCTGGGTCTGAGGTTATTAACATCAAAAGTCTTATTTTTCAGATTGGTACTACGCGTGCTAACTTCCAAGAATAAGAAAATTGAGGGACAACAAATATGTTATTAATATGGTAGAGTAGATAATTGGAAATTGAGCACCTCGGTGAGCTAACAACCCCCCGAGGTGCTGTTGTTTAACAACAGCACCTCGGGTGGTTAGGGGGATGGTTAGACGGCTGAGTTGGTTTAAAGGTTGATGCTCTTAGTGGGCTCACTAAGCCTTGTCTTCCATTGATTGCTGGGAAATTGCATAGAGGAAGGATTAGAAGGACTGAACTTCTAAATAAGGGGTTGCCTATATGGCTACAAACATGTGATAAGAATTGCGAATTGAGAGAACCTGGTAAGCCACACGGGAGGCGCTGGGGAATCGTGAATAATTCACTCCGTGGAATTAGTCCATCATCAGATACGGCCGTAAAGCCAGGTATAAGCAACACATTACTTTTTCTACGCGTTTGCATTTTGCTGAGTAATTTTATATTATTATTTTTTATTTTGGACCATAATCAGGGGCTGACACCTACATATGCAGTGCATTGTACCAGAACTAGGAAAATAGGTTGTGAGGAGGAGGAAAGAGGGAGTAGGGTTTGTGAACATTTGACTTGAACCTTCCAACGTTATAACAGACAGGAAACACGTCTGCAGGCGTCTTCTTCCACAGGCGAATTGTACGGCTGAAAAACGATTTCTCTCTGTAATGCGAAGTACGATACCCCGGGCAGTCGACCACAAGTGGATGAGCTCTGAACGATGCACGCGTGCTACGTTAAAGTGTGCGAGTTTCGGGAACAAGATCCCTAATCACGTCAGAGCAAAATCCATTGTAGTAACAATAGAACATAGTAGCGCACCCAACACTGCGTCAATGCTCCAGTGAGTCAATAGAGTTGAGTACCCTACATAAGAGCTGTATTCTATTTTCGGTCGGATCGGAAAAATCTGACATATACCAAACTCGATGAAATTGTATGCATCTCGTTTGGTTGAGGTCAGTTTGGAATTGGGGCAGTTTTAAACGATTTTTATTCTTAGTTATAGATTCTATTGAGATTCTTAGTTAAAGTGGTCCTTATGGTTTATAATAGTTTTGATAAACTAATACATAAAAAATAAACTTAATATCTTCAAAAGAACTATTAAAATTGAAGACAACAAAATGTTCTAACAATATTTTTGTTGCATAAAAAATACAGAAAAATTATTGTATCTTTCTTTAACTACATTTTAAGGCAGAAAGCTGGTTTAATAATCTACAAAAGGCTGAAATATTTTGTTTTATTTAAAGGCAAAATGGAAAAGGAAACGCCACCATTCTATTATATCTTCAGTATTTCACGAAAGTTACCAATTCGATTTCATTTATTTAATTTTAATTATATTTGTCAAAGAAGACATTAATTGCTTTAGATCCTAAAATAATATATTTTTATTTCAATATTTTAAATATAATTATTCTTATTCTTCAATCATTTTAGCACCTCAAAAAAGCATTCAACTTGTTTCTTTTTCTTTCTTGTTATTTTATTTTGCAATTTGTAATTAAAAATGTCCTTTGTGTTAAACAGAGAAAAAGGATAGAGCGAAGGATGTAGGAAGCACAAGAAAATGTAGACGTAAATGGAATAGTAGAGTTGAGTTTTTAATTAGTTTAGTTGAATTTTTATAATACTGAAGCGAATAATATAATTTCACCTTTAATTATTCCTAATTAAGGTTTCAAATATGCTCCTAAATTAATGCACATTTAAAATAAACACCCTTTACAAAAATACTTTCAGCAGAAAAAACAAGAATTGTTATCTCAGTAAATAAAACTAGACACTCTAGAAGTTGTACTATAGGGGGTTTTAATAAGGACGAGCAGATGTTGAAATAAAATAATATAAACTATCCGCTATATGATATATAGTACGATTCTGCTGGAACCACATGCCATCTCTGTCTATATAATTCAAGTGCGGCAAAAAAATTTTTTATCATCTCGCCGTTGATGGCGTGAGCAATGATGACGGTTGATAAAATGTCTGCGCCAAAAAGTAACTTTTCGTAGTTGCATTGATACCACCTGAACCTCGTGTGGGTTGGCGTCGCTCAATATGCTCATATATTTGCATTCTTCGATCGTCTAATTATACAGTATCGTATATTCGCAGTTGGTCTTCATAAAGTTGTTTTTTATTATGCGATTGAGTTGCAGCGATCTGCTTATCCAGTAATTTTTTAAAAATCTGTTTAGTAAGCAATAATATATACCTGGAATCAAATATACAGTGTTGCTTCCCAAACAACATATTTGGAACGCCTTGATGTTACTCTTCAATCTGACTATTCTCTTCCCGTCATAGGTAAGCCACCTATGCAAACCTCACCTGGGGGTTGGACAAGAAGCGATTCTGAAAAGGGGTTGTTGTATGTTAATCATTTGAGAAACTTTTTTACTACAAATGATACAGCGAATAATACAACGGAATTACCGCTATATGCTGTTATACCGCCTGTGTCTTTGAGACTTAACTTTCAAGATATCTACCAGAAGCATAAACCTCAGCAAAGCTCCAGGCATTGATCAAATTACTGGTGAAATGCTTGTACGGTTACCTCGTGTAGCCAGAAGAGTTCTACTTTTTATTTTTAAAGCTATTTTACGCCTTGAGTATTATCCTACAGAGTGGAAGATCTCAATGATTACTATGATACCCAAGCCAGGGAATGTACTGACTAAGGTAGAATCATTTAGACCAATAAGTCTTTTACAATTTCAAAACTATTCGAAACATTGTTAATGGCGGAGTTGACTCCAATATTGAAGATTGTGGGATGCATTCCTGATCATCAATTTAGTTTTCCGGCTAAACATAGCACCATAGAACAAACGAACAGACTGGTCAGTATCATAAGCCAGACCTTTGAGGACAAGAAATATTGCTTAGCTCTATTCATTGACATTTCTCAAGCTTTTGATAAAGTGCGGAACGACGGCTTGATACACAAAATAAAGTTACCTGTAAATACTCACAAGCTTCTGGAAAGCTACTTATATGGGCGGAAATTTGTTATCAGAGAAGGCGATTTTTAAGCCCAAATCAGCCAATCGCGGCAGGCGTTCCCCAAGTCAGCTTACTGGGGCCTACTTTAAATTTGATTTACGCATCTGACATGCCAACGACATTCGGAATCCACACTTCAACCTTTGCAGATGACACAGCGTTTTTGAGCGTTCATGAAAACCACCAACTAGCTTCACGAAATTTACAGCAATACATTTCAATATTAGAGAAATGGTTAAAACTTTGGAAAATCAAAGTTAATGTCACATGCAGAAACTCGACATTGAAGTTTGATTGCAAACTTCTGTTCTACAATGTAATTCTAAAGCCCATATGGTGCTACGGAATTCAATTATGGGGCACCGCCTCAGCGTCAAATATTGAAAAAATTCAAAGGCGGCAAAACCAAGTTCTTCAAATATAAAGTAGGCCCCAGTATGTTGCCTTGGGGAACACCTGCCTCGATTGGCTGAGTTGGGCTTACAAAGTCGCCTTCTCTGATAACAAATTTCCGCCCATTTGTGCATCAAGCCCTCGTGCCACATTTTATTGATGATCAGGGATGCATCCCACATTGTTCAACATTGGACTCAACTTTGCCATTAACAATTTTTCGAACAGTTTTGAAATTGTTGGCAGTAGACTTATTGGTCTGTATGATTGATGATATAGTGGGATCCTTCCCTGGCTTGGGTATCATGGTAATCATTGAGACCTTCCACTCTGTAGGATAATACTCAAGGCGTAAAATAGCGTTAAAAATAAAAATTAGAAGCCTTCTAGCTGCACGAGGTAACTGTTCAAGCATTTTACCAGTAATCAATGCCTGGAGCTTTTCTTGGGTTTGTCTCAAAGACACAGGAGGTCTAACAATATATGGTGGTAGCTCCGCTGTAATATTCGCTGAATCATTTGTAATAAAAACGTTTCTCAAATGATCGACATACAACATCCCCTTTTCAGAATCGCTTCTTGCCCAGTCGCCAGTTGAAGTTCGCAAAGGTGGCTTAAATATTACCGGTGTTTTTAAACCTTTTGTCGCTTTCCACAAGGAATAATCAGATTTAGAGGTACCATCAATGCTTTCCAAATATGTTTTAAGGCAAGCCATTCTATGGACTTCAATCATATTTCTTAACTGTGTCACTGACCATTGTCGCGCCAGTGCGCCTACTAAGTTCAATCGTTTGAATATACACTTGAGGTGGGAATGATATGGGTTCATGAAAGTACGTATGCATGTGTGCTGCACTGTTATAATTAAATCTAATCACTTGAATCGCGTCACACATGCACATATGTTTGCAAATATGTAAAGTTTGATCAGCTTACCTCTAAGCCGTGGGAATCAAATTGGTTTCCCAAACAATAATTATAATAATATGAAACGTCTAGAACTTCTCATAAGTAGTATATAAGTAGACGTAATTGGAGTTTTAAGAACAATTATAATTTTTACTGGCTTGAGCAACAATTGGGTTGCTCGTCGCTATTAAATAAAAATAAACCGACAACTATAAAGAAATCTGTCTTTTAATTTAAAACATATTTCATCGGTTTTTATGGCGATCCTGCCAATCTGGATTGCTTAAATAATTAGAGCAGCCAGCTAAGCAGAGGACTGTACTTGGTTGCGCTTCAATGGAGAAGCACCCAAGGAAAACAAACGAAAAAATATTTAGGGAAGTGCTAAAATAAAGCACCCCAAAATAATATTATTGGTTCCTGGCGGACAGCTGAGTCTCCGCCAGAAGAGTGTCCGGCTAATAGACACTGGAGTATTCCAAACTTGCTTGTCTCAAAGAACAAAATGTTATATGTCCATAGAACAAAGTGTTATATGAACATTCTTGTTTTTTTTTTAACTTTATTATTTTATTTATTGAATCTATATAAAAAATGTAATGACAATAAGTATTCAAATCTTAATACTAAAAAAATTTTTAGATAAAGTCCTGCCAGTGCTGGACAAAAATTTATTTTTATGCAAATATTATTTCAGAATTCAGTCATCTGTTTAGAGCTCTAATGGTAGCCAAACTATCCCTCCTTCTCAGATGGGTATGACCACCAAACTTAAGAATATTAACTGCAAGAGAATTTGGATGGAATTCAAGTTTGTTAATATATCTTGTCGCGTACTTCACACATTCAGATTTCACAAAAGGTACGTTCAGATCTGCGTGGATTCGTGAGTTTTTAACGTACCATGGAGCATTTGTAATTCTACGGAGAATTCTATTTTGACTTCTTTGAATTTTTTCAATGTTAGATGCAGAGGCTGTGCCCCATAATTGAATCCCATAGCACCATATTGGCTTTAGAATCGAGTTGTACAGCAAAAGTTTACAATCAAGCTTCAAGGTCGAATTTCTGCCTAGTAGCCAGATAATTTGCACTGCTTTCAATTTCATCTGCGTTACTTTTGCCTCGATATGCGACTTCCATGTTAGTCTACGGTCAAGATGAATACCAAGGTATTTGACTTCACTGTGTTGAGGTATTACTTTATTGTTAATAGTGATGGGCATGTTCCTAGACGCAGTGCGAATGTAACATGGGCACAGTTTTGTTCGTTAACCTTGATTTTCCAAAGCTTGAGCCATTTCTCTAGTTTGTCGATATGTTCCTGTAAGTTTATTGATGCTTGCTGGTGGATACTATGTATGTTAAGGAATGCTGTATCATCTGCAAATGTTAAAGTGTGAATGTTGGTACTTGTCGGCATGTCAGATGCGTAGACCAAATATAAAATAGGCCCTAATATGCTGCCTTGGGGAACTCCAGCTTCAATAGGCTGGGCGGGGCTTATGAAATCGCCTTTTTTTATTATAAATTGGCGACAATATAAATAGCTTTTCAAAAGGTTATGTATGTTTGCAGGTAAGTTAAACTTTATTTTATGCATTAGTCCATCGTGCCACACTTTATCAAAAGCCTGTGAGACGTCGATGAATAAGGCAGAGCAATATTTTTTATCTTCAAATGCCTTTCTTATGACGTTAACTAATCTGTGTGTTTGCTCAATGGTGCCATGTTTCGCTGTAAAAGCAAATTGGTGATTGGGAATACATTCAACCTTATTAAGCATTGGATCCAACTGCGCCTTTAGCAATTTTTCGAAAAGTTTTGAAATTGTTGTCAGTAGACTTATTGGATGGTCGGATTCCACTTTCGTGTGATCCTTCCCTGGCTTAGGAACCATTGTTATCATGGACACCTTCCACTCTGCAGGGTAATACTCAAGTCGAAAAATAGCATTAAAAATAAAAAGAACAATTCTTTTAGCTACACGAGGCAGCTCTACGAGCATTTTGTTGCTGATTTTATCCATACCTGGAGCTTTTTTAAGGTTTAGATTACCAATAGCATTTTCAATTTCTTGGAAATTGAGTCTTAAAGGCACAGGAGGTCTACTAACAATAGGCGGCAACTCATTTGCATTATCAGACCTATTTGTGGTAACGTTTTTCAAATGGTTAACAAATAAATTACCCTTTTCCGAGTCATCTCTAGCCCAGTCACCAGATGGTTCTCGCAAGGACGGCTTACCTCTAACTGGCCTTTTTAAACCTTTAGTCGCCCGCCATAAAGAATAGTCGGACTGAGGAGTACCATCCAGACTTTGTAGATACGTTTGTAGAAAAGCCGTTTTTTGGGTTGCAAGCAAATTTCTTAGCTGATTTGTGCACTCACGTAGCCTTGTTTTTAGTTGCGGAGACCTGCGGAGTTGCCACTCTCGTCGAACTCTTCTTTTTTCTAACACAAGTTGCTCGATTTCTGAAGAATATGTCCTATTTTGAAGGTTTCTGCGTATTAAATAAGCGCTAGAACCAAGTTCAGCGGCTTGTTTAAGGTTTTCGCTAAAGTTGCTTAGTGACACATAAATATCTTCAGGTGTTCTTAAAACAATATTCTCAGTGCAATGGGTACTCAAAAATTTTTTATATTTTAGTCAATTCACTCGGGTGATAGTCCCATGCAAATTGTTAATCCGGGACCAAGTCTCCTGGGGAAAGCGTACTGAAATAATAGTAGGTGAATGATCCGAAGACAAGTCTAACGAAGGCTCAGCTTGCATCCATTCCACAGGGAACCCCTTAACCACTCCAAAATCAATCACATCAGGAATCTTTCGCCGGTCAGTCGACCAGTAAGTGGGATGCCCGCTTGATATTACGTCTAAGCCCATTTTAGAAATTGTATCAAAAAGCACTCGAGCCTTCGGGGTGATTAAACGTGAGCCCCAAAAAGTGTGTTTTGCGTTGTAATCTCCAGCTGCTATAAAACGAGGTTCTAATGAGGTGAAAAAACTTGAATATTGTGATTCTGTCACTGAGAATCGAGGCGGCGAATAAATCGATGAGATAACCAATTTGTAATGAAAATTTTCCACACAGATATTAGTTGCTTGAAGATAGTCCTCACAGCTGTCGTTCAACAAAAAATGCTTAATCCTAGATTTTATTAAGATTGTGGAACCCCCACAAGATCTTCCCCGGTGGGTCTTTAGTATCGTATAGTACGTAGTCGTTAATTTCGAAGAAGCTTGTTGGCGTCAAGTGAGTTTCTGCAATCATCATTATATCGATCTGCTTATCCATCAGGAAGTATTCGAGTTCATTTTTGTGTTGGCGGATGCCGTTTGCGTTCCAGAAACATATTTTTAACCAAATCATTTTCTCGAAATTACCTGCAAAATGGTGGATTGCATTTTCACAATTTCCTGCATCATCGTCATCATAGACGACGTAAAAGTGTTTATAGTTTGAATAAGGGTCTGTATTGTTGCCTCAAGGTTACTGAAATTTTGATCGGGCGGTTGAGATATAGATTGTTGATTCGGGTTTGCGAATGTAGACTCAACTACATTGGCATAAGAAATTTGTTTTTGATTTTGAACAGTTATGTCGGTGGTTGACTGTCCTGTGGGAGGAAAAGAATTATTAGAAAAAATTTGAGTCTGCTGCGGTGGCTTAGAAGCAATTATTGTTTTGTTGTTCATTGAGCGCTTGAGGTGGGTGTAGACGGAGCAACCTCTATAATTAGCTGTGTGGTTTTCCCCGCAATTACTGCATTTTTTAATTTTTGGGTCGAATTTCGGCTTATTGCATTGTACTGTACCATGGAATTCTCCACACACAGCACAAACTGTAGGCAACTTGCAATAGGTCCTAGTATGGCCAAATTCTTGGCAGTTATGGCACTGTACGGGTCCTAAGCGCTTATGCGGTTCCTCTACGGTTATTTTTGGATGTAAAAGGTATTTTATATTATATATTGGATGAACTTCATTCTTCCTTAAAGTCACATCTCCTGGCTCTAATTCAACCCTAAACATGGGTTGAGGGATCTTTTCACGATTTCTGATGTTTAACACATTTTTTACTTTGAATCCCTTATCTGCCAAACCGGTCTTAACTTCATTAATGTCTACGCAAGGGTCAATCCCTTTTATTACGACTTGAAGACCTTTAGCGCTTTTAAGCTGATAAGTATAAAAAGCTTTTTTTTTTCTTTTTCAAATTCGTCAGACAGTTTTCGGTAGTCATGTTCATGGTTCACCTGAATTTTAGTTACGTTAATGTTACCGTGCTTGATGGAGGTAACGTTAAATGTATTTTCTCCGATTACTGAAACAATAAATAAATTGGTGGTGGCTTAAACGATTTTTTTGACGATCCTGTTGGCTCATCCGTTTGAAGAATAGAAAATCTGTTTTGATCGGTTGGTCTAGCGGTGTCGGCATCTGTAGAGATTTTAGATTTGGATGCAATTTGAGCAGATTTAGGGCTTCGCTGACGTTTAGTGATATACTTATCCATGCCTACTTGCGTTTTTGGTTTATTGGCATTGATTAGAGTAGAAGATCGGTTATCTTCTGTTGTAACATCTATGTTAGGCGAGCCGGAACAGGAGCGGATTTTATCTCTTGTAGAAAGAAAATTGTCCAATGATTGCTTTATAGATTCTTCTTCAGAAGTCCATATACTTTTGCTGGTGGAGCTGGGCTCTTTTTCAAAATTATTTCTGATGGGTACACTCATACAGAAAAGAAACCTTTAATGTATAGTTTTTTCCTACTGGGTAGGTAATCGTCACGCACAATAACAACAATAACAATGCACTGCCACCGCACTTGTTTTATTGAAATTGATTTTATTGTTTAGTTACTGAAATGTGAGGAATTTATTTTCCCGTTGTTTTTTACAATAATTTGTTATTGTTTTTACAATTTAATACAATATATTATTGTTTTTATATGTAAGTTTAAAAATATGTTAGCACAATGTTTTTTTTTGGTTTGTTTGTTTTTTTTTTTTTTTGTTCACTTTTTAAAAACAGGACCGTGCGGTTGAAGAATCACAGGGTGAATGACATTCTTGTGAATGTCATTCCCTGTCTTCTTCGACTGCAATGACGTGGTGCATCATGGATTCTTGTCACAAGGTCGTACGGTCAATAAGTAATACTACCTTGAGGTTATGCGCCGTTTGCGTGAAGCAATTCGTCACAAACGCACAGAATTGTAGAAAAACCAATCATAGATTTTGTATCATGATAACGCACCACCTCACACATCGATGCTTGTGCGGGAGTTTTTGGCCAAAAACAAAACCGCTGTCATGCCTCAACCACCATATTCGCCGGCCATGGCCCCCGCTGACTTTTCCGTCTTCCCAAAACTGCACACACCACTGAAAGAAAGCATTTTGCTACGATTGAGGAAATAAAAGAAAAATCAAAACGGGAGCTGTCGGCGATACGAAAAAGGGCGTTTAAAAGTGTTTCGAGGATTGGAGAAAACGCTGGCATAAGTGTATTATATAAGTGTATTATAATTATTAGGGGGATTATTTTAAAGGGGCAATATAGTTATCGGTGAATAGGTAAATACTTTTTGAAAACATTTAAAATAACGGTTGTTTTTTTATCAGATCTCGTATGTGGCCGTAAATTTGTTATCAGAGAAGACCACTTTTAAGCCCAAGTCAGCCAATCCTAGAAGGAGTTCCAGAAGGTACATTCTGGGACCTAATTTATATTTGATTATCGTCTCTGACATGACATTGTTATTCACACTTCAACTTCTGTAGATGGCACATCATTCTGCAGCGTTCATGAAAATCATCAATTAGCTTCACGAAATTTGCAGGAATATATTTCAATATTAGAGGAATGACTAAAACTTTAGAAAATCAAAGTTAATGAACAAAAATATACTGATGTTACACTCAAGCTTTAAACACATAGACGACAGCAGACAGCAAGCAGCAATCTGTCAATAATAAAATACATGTGTTTAAATACACATGATTATTTTAACGACATCACAGCAGCACGACTTCACAACAGCATTTGCTGCTGCTGCCAACTTAGATTAATTTCTATTTTCGTAAGCAGCAAAAAGTAAATGCAGTGCTGCCACTATAAATATAAATTGGCAACAATAAAAACTAAAATTTGTTTGAAATATTTAATAGAAATAAACATCACATAAATAAGATAAACAAATAAATTGATAAACAAATAACATGATTTTTTTACGTTTTAAGTCGGTAATTTTAATTTTATTCATGTAAAATATATATGTGGCACCTCTGGAATTTGCATTGTTTAAATACACATAGTGCTGCTGCTGTCTTTAAAATAATTATGTTGCTGACCAGACGGCAGCATTTGAAGCTAACTTCATTTGTGCTTGTGAAGTTGTGAAGTCTGCTGAGTCTAAGTGTTTAGACCTTCAAGCTGCAAAAAAACATGTTCGGCTATCCAAATCAACAACTCACCCATTCCGAGTCAAGTACTTTGGTATTCAGCTCGACCGCAGGCTGACGTTGAAGTCTTACGTTGATGCGAAAGTCACTCAATTGAAGTTAAATGTAGCGCAACTAAATTGGCTTATGAACAGGAATTCTACATTAAAGTTAGATTGCAAACTTTTGTTATACAGTGCAATTCTTAAGCTTATATGGTGCTATGAAATTCAATTATTGGTCACCATCTCAGTGTCAAACATTAAAAAAATTCAAAGCCCACAAAACAAAATTCTTCGAATGAAGAATTTCGCACCAACTCCGTGGTGCGTAAAAAACTCCCGAATTCTCAAGGAACTCTGTATTCCACTGGAAAAAGATGAATTTTCAAAGTATGTGACAAGGTATATAAGCAAATTGACTTCACCCAATTCCTCTTGAAGGAAGCATACTTAATATTAGCGGTCATACTCGGTTGAGAAGAAGAGATACTCTTGCCACCGTCAGAGCATTAAACAGGTGATTTCACCGATACAATTGGCGCAAAATAGAACTGTTTGTCTAGCAATGGCTGGAGTTAATTAATTTTTTGTATTTAGTATTTGAATACTTATTGTTAGTTCACGTTGTAAAAATTCAATAAATAACTAAAAGCTAAAAAAAATCCGAATGCTGTTTTGGTTGATATTGTTTAATAACTCACAAAAATATCAAGGATACACCTTTCATCGAAAAAAATGTGTTTACATCCCCTCTAGTGTTCATACACAATTCCATGGTCTGCAAACGGCTACAACCTTGAGAAGAACTTTGTACTATGTTAAAGCCCAATAAATGTTTCAGAAAAAGAAGAAAAAGTATTTAGTCTGAATTCTGTGGATATCGAGAATGAAAAATTAAAACATATTGCACCATAGAAGACAACGGTCGGCAAATCCGCAAATGAAACCATTGAGGTTTCAAAAAGAAACAAATCTAATACAAAATAATGGTTACAGATCTAGTAGTAGGTATGTTTTGCTGGCTAGGTGGGTTGGCTGCTGTTTCCAGTAATTGGGGAAATGCGTGGCTATACCTATTAAATAAAAAGATACGTATGCTGTTCATATGTATACACGGATGTGTGTACGTACCTATATGTATGTTGTGATATTTTGCAGCAATAATTTCGTATTGTCGTCCGATCGATTCCGAGAGAATGGTGTTGCGTAGATCCTTGGTCTGTTTTTTTTTTTTCGGGAATGTTTGATGTTTTTTTTCGTGATTTTTGGTGGAAAATATTTTGTCGCTGTATAATTTTGTTATTTCTACCTATAGGGTTGGTAGCAGTGCTACGTTTGGGACATCAGGAATAACACGGCAAATCTGGTACTTATTGAATTAAGCAAATGCAGAGACGTCATATTTATTTCAAAAGTGGGCGAAAAGAAGAACAAAAAGTGCAAAAAAGTGATTTAACAACATATACATATATTAAATTGCTTATGGTTGAGGAGTGAAAAGGAAAGTAAGAAGAAATTTCGGGAAATTTTAAAAACGGTAAGAGTAAACGGTTACGTCAGTGGAAGAAATGGAAATTGGTTTGAAGGGTATATAAAGAGAAACGGAGTAAACTAGAGAAAAAAAGAAGAAAAAGGCCCTGAAGCGAGTGAAGACGGGAGATTTAGTTTTACTGCTGAAATTATTATATAAAAATTCTGTGTGTAAAAAAAGTTTGCAAAGAACTGCTTTTGGGTGTGCCGCGTTATTCTGGAGAAGGCTGAATTTTGTTGGGGAGCTATGTGAGTTGCTTGATTTGAAAAAGTGGTGAGCTGCGGTAGATTTTACAAATCTGAAAATTTTTGTGAGCTGTCGAAGAAGCCAGATTGAAAATCAACGGGTTAAGCAGCGGAACCGGGTTCAATTTCGATATACTTCGAAAATTTACCATTAAAACCGCTGGTAGAGAAAATTATTGGCGACTGAAGAAGAAGAGAGTTAGCAGTCCAGAAAGTGGATGGAGGCAAAAACAATTAGTGAGTCTTTAGAAAAGGTATGTAAAATAAAATTGTAAGATTAAAGAAAAAGTGCAAAAAGGGCAGTTTAAAACAAAAAGAGAAAATAATTAATTTATATGTATGAGCCCAGTTATAGAAGAAAAAGAATTTAAGCCCCAGCCAGCATAATTAAAGAAATTGTATTACCATTAATTAATAAAAGCGCAGACCAAGAGAAAGTGATTACTTTATAGTCATATATGTATAGGTAAATGTGTAACTTTGTATATTGCGTGTATTGAATTTAAATTTCGTGCGCCAAGTTTTTTTGGATCTTGTTTTCTTTTTATAATTTAGTTTGTAAAATTTATATGGATAAGGCAGTTTCATATTAGGGTTTGAATTAGGAATAATTATTGCATTTCATTTATTTAGTAACTATACAGTTTCAAAGTATAGGATGCACAACATGGGCGGGGTGACAAAGACCATATGCCCAAAATGGTGTTAACAGTACTTTTGTAGCGTCGCTGTGACTGACTATAACGACCTATGCCTTCACATTGGAAGTTTCCACGTGGTTAACAGTGAATAACCTCAAAAAAGCTGTAAACCAATACAGTTAGTTGAGGCAAACCGTTAACCAGTGCGAGTGAGACGCAAAACTCTCGAAGACCGAACAACAAACACAAGCCTGACCGTTTAAGTTCACATAAGCGAACTTAAACAAGTTTTTTGTGCTCAAAAGCAGTTCTGGTAATGAAATAAGGTTATACATATAAATATGGAAAATGAAAATTTCCGATATCGGTCCATATATACCCGAGATATAGCCTAAACTGGGTTATTCATTAATATGTCGCGTAAGCGAATTGAAACTTCTTTTTTTGATTGAAAGCCCTATATATGCAGCGCATTGTACTGTAACTAGGAAAATAGGTAATGATGAGGAGGAAAGAGGGAGTAGTGTTCGTGGAGGTTTAATTTTAACAATAACAACACGAAAGACTAAAACAAACTCTATTGCAGCATTTTGGAATTAAATCAGTTAAAACTGATCAGTGACCATACATACGTATGTACATACATATGTATATACCTTCGACACTGCTCAGATTAGAAAAATTTTAGTCCAACACCTTCCACACTACAAGGTAATGAAATGCATTGAAAAGAAATTAATATTGAACATTAAAGAAAACACGGACAACGGTGAAAAAACATTTACTTTGTGTAGACCACTGGCTTAAAAATACTCTTTCGATATTGCGAAATTCGTGGCGGCCATTGTACAATAATGTACTTTTTCTTTTCTCTTGTTTGACAATTTTCAACACAGAGCAGCAAGAGAAAGGACTATTTTTTTTATTGTTGGCTCGTTGTAATTTCGTTTTTAATTAGTATACATAAGTACATATATTATTGAAGCATGGTGGGGGCTGTAATGAACTTTTTTATTACTTTAAAAACAATACTAACTCTGGTTACATACATATAGTCATATTAAGAACCAATTGTGTTTTATTTCAACTAAAACCGCTACAATAGCACAGATTTGAGCAAATAAAATTAATCATAATTCTGTTTACTATCATAAATAAGGGCCACGATTAAAACCTTTTTAAAACTCATTTAATTTATTGCATTTCATTTTCAGACAGTCATTAAAATAAAATATAGTACAATTAAACTTTTTGTTTAAAAACAGTTAGAAATTTACTGACAATGCAACTTCTGTCAGCAGGTTGCAAAGAACGTATTTTGCTACGATGGCGCTGACAAAATTAAAAAAAAAAATATTTATGTATATTTACTCGTATATATATTTTTAGTAAAAAAAAATCCGCACATTTTTCTCCAGTTCAGAAACAAGTAAATAATGACATCAACAACCGCTTCTAATGTAAATGTGAAGGTATGAATATAAATTTTCTCATTTACTCACTCATTCGTTCATTCATTTAGTCCTCTTGGTACTTGTACATCTGCAAATACGAGCACATTCATTTTTCAGTAATAATTTTAACAACTGTCACAAATGTTCACATGTTAAGATAAAAAATAGACAATGGAGTTGGAAACTGGAAAGCGAAAAACCTAAGTTTTATTTATTTCAATTATAAATTTCAGTTAAAGTTTTCCTTTTTTGTTTTATATTTTTAGTTTTTTGTTAGAGGGTCGCTAGTAGAACTTGTTCTATGAATTGTATTATAATACTTGAGGTTTTAAGTTTGAGTCGTGAAGCAGCTCTAAGCTGACAGCTCTCGCGTCATCGTAATTATTTATTAAGTGCGGTCAGGCTTGTAGTTTTTGTTGTTCGGTCTTCCAGAGTTTTGCGTCTCACTCGCACTGGTTAACGGTTTGCCTCAACTAACCGTATTGCAACTTCCTATGTGAAGGCATATATAGTTAGTCACAGCGACGCTACGAACGTACTGTTAATACCATCTTGGTTATATGGTCTCCGTCATCCCACCCATGCTGTACATCCCATACTTTGAAAATTTACTTTGTAACTGTATGGTTATATAGAAATAAAAATATTTGAGGTTTTGTTTTTATAAACTCCTAATTTGAGGAAAATATTAGTTACACAAGACGAAAAACAATTTTGATGCTACAATTTAACACAAAGTCTTTTTAGACTAACATTGCATAAAACCTTTATTTATAATTCTGTAAATGTTTGTCCTTAACTGTAATGAAAGTCAGTTAGCGCACCTATTGAAACGAAAACTATGAGAAGCTTGTGTGTGAAGGAAGTTGAAAAAAAAGTATTTTATGATATAACAAAATATTACAGCAGTGCCAACCAACTTGCTATGACTGAAATGGTAACAATAAAACTTAAGATAACTATCACACTTTCCGCCAACACATTTGTAGCTTGTTAAAGAATATATGAACATACATATACAGGGTGACGTACAACTAACTACCTTTATGGTTTGAATGTTCAATACATTTTTTATTTAATTGTTAATTATTATTATTTTCTGACGCACTACATTTATGGGGAATATTCTTTGCTTTGGTATGTAAAAAAAAAAAAATTATATCCCGCAAGTAGTGGCCTATTTCCAACACATTCTCCATAATGTTTGGTGAAACTTCCGGTATCACAGCTTGATTTCATTGCGCATTTCCCGTAACAGAGTCATTGTGTCCCTTGCAGTGTGGGCTGTGGCTCCATCGAAACCACAACTGTGAATCGAATTCTATAGCTGGCCTCGAAAAATTCTCCAGCATGGTTCAATGTTAACTATCCGTAACTAAAGCGACATGTGCATTTTCAAAGATACCGCACCAAGCATAACATTAAACTGGTGTAATTATTTCTAGTGAACTATCCTTTGGTTCTTCGTAGCTCATATCCAGCAATTTTGCTTGTTTACAAAACCATTCAATTGGAAATAGTCTGCAATATCAAATTGTGAATGAAAATGCGATCTTCTGATTTTTGTCGGAATCAAATGGCATAATTAAGACGCTGATCGGTGTCTATTGGTTTCAATTCTTAAGAAAGCTGAACCTTATACGGAACATGTGTGTCGAACGTCTTATTGTTGATATTTCTGGATTAGCCTGTACACTATCCACAACTCGTTAGATATTTTCTTCCGTGTGAACCATAGTCTTCCGGTACATAGGAGGTGTCTTACCATATTGTAAAAAAATTGCAACCAGACAAAACAATTTACCTTCTTCAACCATTTTTGGTCGCTGGTTTGTTGTGTAGTATTCCATTTTAAATTCCCTAGGTCAACTTCACAAAGTTCTGAAATAAAAATGTAGAATAACTAACAGAGTTATAATGCATTCACACTATAAAGGTAGTTCTGCGCCACCCTATTTAAAAAACAGTTTTCATCATTACAAAAATTTTATACACATAGTTGCTAGGGTTTGTAGCAAATGTCTGTATAAAATGTTTGTTCCGGCTTTACACTGAGAAACAAAAACTTGAACATATTATTTTAAAATCTAAAAAGGAAAGATCAGGATTTCTATAATAGTATGAAGTCTTTTCAAACAAAGTCCTTTTATTTTAAAAAATATATATTTTTTCAAAATTCATTTATTTCTCAACATTTAGTAAGACGATATTTCAACTTTTCGAGAAACAATAACAAGAATAAGCTATTTTCAACAAACAATAAAAGTAATACAAATTTCTAAAAACCGGGACAAAAAGAGGTTTACCGGTACCGAAAACATTCTAGATCGCTCTTTTGACTTTAAAACCCTTTAGATACTGATTTTCATTAAAATCGTTAGAGCCGTTTTCGAGAAACAATAAAATTATTACAAATTGGTAAAAAACCGGGACAAAAAGAGATTTCTCGGGGCCGAAAATGTTCTAGATCGCCTTTTCGATGGTATGACGCAGCCAGCCGCTAAGAATCAATTTTGATTAATTCTACTCACAAGGGAGAGTAGAATTAATGCATTGCTTCTCCAGATGGCGGAGAAAGTGGATGAGGTTATCTTGGCTCAGGAACTCTGGCTGTGCAAGGGCAGGGTTTGTGGACTAAGAAGGGAAGGCTACAAGCTACTACTTGTGGGTCAAGGTAAGATTAGATGCTGTATAGTAGCGAGGAGCAATTTCAATATCTTTGTCCTGTCTGATTTCAGTGATGAAAATACGGTGACGGTAGCCTGGGAGACAAGTGTGAGCACTTGCCCGCTTGTCTCAAGTTACATGGCGTATGAGAGCGAACCACTACCAATTAAAGTTCGCGAAGGTTTTCAGATGACTGGAAAGAGAAACTTGCCAGTAATAATAGGAGCAAGAGTAAACCACCATGGTGGGACTTAGAGATAGCGAGAGCTCGAAAAGAGTCTCGCAGATTTTTCAATGAGGCAAAAAGGCTGGGAGATTGGTCGCAGTACAAAGTCTCCGTAAACAGGTTTAAGAATATGATAAGGAATGCAAAGCGGAGTTCTTCAAGGTATTTCTGCAGGGGCGTAGAAGCTTCGCATAATCATATCGACCACTCAGTCGATAGCAGGTTTCATAAAGAAACAATGTGGTAATTGGACAACCAGCGCCCAGGAGACCCTTGAGGTACTCATGGATACGCATTTTCCTGGCTGTACACCCTATACGGGGGCAGGTACGGCCGACGAACGAAACAGACAAGGGAAAGTCTGTTTTTCTGTCGACAGGAACCGAATTTTTTCAATCGCATTTAAGCAATTGAGATTGAAAAACAGAACTTGTATTTAAATTTAAATTAACTAATTTTTTAATTAAGTCCGAAGTCAAAAACTGGACCAAAGCGTTCGAAAACATCATATAAAAGTAATTATAAACCAAACAAAAAAATAATATCTAAGTGATTAGCGGAATATGTTTCTGTAAAATTTAACGACTTTTATAATTTTTTTTGTGTAAACATCACATACTCGTAATTTATTTAATTATTTATTTTATGTTTCGCCGCACACATGTGAGACAGTAATACACGCCATTACAAATACGAGCCTAAAATACATTTTCAAATACATTGTGAACGAACGTTTTTGTTTTTAATCGGAGTCTTATAAAAAAAAATTTAAAAAACAAGTAAGAGTGTGGTATATTCGGCTGGGCCGAATCTAAAATACCACGGTAGTATGTATAGTATATTTAAAAATGTGAACAAAATATGCTCGGTTATATATGAACCGATATCGGAATTTTCTATTTTCTGTATTTTAGTAACCTTCTTTTATAACGAGAATTGCTTTTCAGCAAAAAAAAAAATGTTAATGGAAAAATCGGTTCAGGCTATATCTCGGGTATATATGGACCGACATCGTAAATTTTTATTTTCCATATGTATATAACGTTACTTCATTACCAGAACTGCTTTTGAGCAAAAAAAGTTGTTTCAGTTCGCTTACGTGACATTTTAATGAAAACGCCGGTCT
Organism: Thecocarcelia acutangulata; assembly: GCA_914767995.1. NCBI lineage: Eukaryota > Metazoa > Arthropoda > Insecta > Diptera > Tachinidae > Thecocarcelia > Thecocarcelia acutangulata. Next base: position 54,173,279 of record OU612096.1, on the reverse strand, counting down.
AGGCTATATCTTGGGCATATATGGACCGTATCGGATATTTTCATTTTCCATGATTGTATAAAATTATTTCCTTACCAAAACTGCTTTTGATCACAAAACAGTTGTTTAAGCATTTTCATGAAAACCCCGGTCTAAGCAAAAAAAAATTTTTTAAGTTCGTTTACAAGATATTTTCATGGAAACCCCGGCTTAGGCTATATCTCTGGTATATATGTATGGACCGATATTAGAAATTTTCATTTTTCATATTTATATACCCTTATTTCATTACAAAAGCTGCTTTTGAGCAAAAAAAGTTGTTTCAGTCCGCTTACGCGACATTTTAATGAAAACGCCGGTCTAGGCTATATCTCGGGCATATATGAACCGATGTCGAAAATTTTCATTTTCCATATTTATATAACCTGATTTTATTACCAGAATTGGTTTTAAGCAAAAAAAAAAAATGTTTAAGTTCGTTTACGCGATATTTTCATGGAAACCCCGGTTTAGGCTATATCTCTGGTATATATGGACCGATATTAGAAATTTTCATTTTTCATATTTATATACCCTTATTTCATTACAAAAGCTGCTTTTGAGCAAAAAAAGTTGTTTCAGTTCGCTTACGCGACATTTTAATGAAAACGCCGGTCTAGGCTATATCTCGGGCATATATGAACCGATTTCGAAAATTTTCATTTTCCATATTTATATAACCTGATTTTATTACCAGAATTGGCTTTAAGCAAAAAAATTTTGTTTAAGTTCGTTTACGCGATATTTTCATGGAAAACCCGGTTTAGGCTATATCTCTGGTATATATGGACCGATATCGGAAATTTTCATTTTCCATACTTCTATGACCTCATTTCATTACCAAAACTGCTTTTGAGCAAAAAAAGTTTTTTGAGTTCGCTTACGCGACATTTTCATGTAAAACCCGGTTTAGGCTATATCAGAGGTATATATGGGATATATGGCTTTTAGTCACCATGCTTAATGAGTGTGTGAAGTTTGAAGCAAAACAAATAACTTTTTTTTCAAAAATTTCCATACAAAATTGCAAAAAAAATGCTTTTTTCGGAATTTTGAATATATCTCAGCTATACGTGGACCGATATTACTGAATTTCAATAGCAAATAGATGGCAATATGGAGAAGTAGAATGGTGAAAGAAACAAGTTTCTAAGTCTAATGGTTTTCTCAGAAACGGTATTTCAACAACCGACAGACGGACATCGCTTAATCGACTTTTCCATCAATTCTGAATCAAAATATATATACTTTATAGGGTCGCAAAAAAAACTATAGAAATTACAAACGGAATCACAAACTTATATATACCCTTAACAATTTTGTGAAGAGTATAAAATAAAATAAAAATGTATTAAACAAAATTCTTTCTATTTATTTTTGTTTCGATGTCGTTAGGAAATTAACGGCGAAAAATTTTTTTTCCGGAAATACATACAGTCGCCAAATAGAGTCTATATACAAGAATATAAAATCAATTTTTTTGGAATTTTATTAATTCAAACATTATTTTGTTATGGGATTTTTCAGAAAATACTTAAAGACTACGAAAAAGATATTAGATCTTGTGTTACCCCTTGCAGATCTAATATTTTGATCATAGTCTTTAAAAGGCAGTGCAGGTAAACAATAATTTATATGAGGAATTGGTCAGTTCGCAGATAAAATATTTTGGAAAGTAGGAACTAATTTATATGACGAAGAAGATGTAAGTTCAGAAAGGGCTGCATCCAGTTACACCACCTAATTGCTCTTCACACACTTTTTCGAGACCAACACTCAAACGTTATTTTCCAAAATAGTTTAATACAAACAAAATCTGAACTTCTTGAAATAATGGAACGTGAAGCATTACAACAGTTTTGCCAACGTGACGCCGTAACTGTTTTAAATAAAATCAACATTCGTGAACAGATTTTCATGACTTATAGCTTATCTCATTCTCCGGGTGTGGGCTCCAACAAAAATTTTAAACATAAAATATTTGCAATATACTCGTAATATTTATCGCATTTTGAAAACGAAATGCGATAAATGATTTTTGCAAGAAAAAAATTTTTGTTTTAATTTCGAAATAGCTTCTTGTCAGTAAAATAAAGAAAAACTTATATTAATAACTTGAACAACATTAAAACAATTGAGTTTCTTATAATAGATTTGACTATACCAAGCAAAAAATATATACAGCTTGTTTTTTGCATTTCATAGTCTATACGTCTACAAATCATACTTGCTAACCTAATCATGAGTAGACTTGGAAACCATTTTAAAATACGTTCAAACATTTATCCTTATATTCCACTATATAAAGAAAATAATGAGAATTTAATGTGAAACATGTTCTAATAATACTCTTCAAACACAAAAAACATCACTCATTTTTTCCTTTTACCATTGCACTTTTCTTATAAACTTTTACATAATTTAACTACCATTGGTTGCTAAAGATGGTTGGTTGAGCACCTACGAAATGTCGACATACAGACAGCTAGGAATCCAATAACAAACTGTTTATACTTATACTTTTAATAAATACCAATTGAGTTCTGTACAACCATAAATGGCTATCAGATAGGTTGTTTATCGCTTAAGAGATTTAACTGACAATATGTTGAGAAATTGCCATCAATAAGAAAAATGTGTGTCATTTAAAAGAACGTGTTCTTGTAAAAGACAATTTGCATACGTATACTTCTACGAAAATCATTGCTTTTCAAAATCCCACTATTATGTAGTATAATAATACGAAATTACTTTTAATATATTAAGTATATTAAAATACTATTATACTAATATACTTTTAAGTATACTAAAATACTATTTCAATTAATCTTATCAGATTTTAACCGAACTATTGCAGCGGCCAATCATTTTATTGTTAATCATATTACCATAGCCCACCCACGACCAACCATTTTTTAAACGGGCAATTAAATTTGTAAATTTCTTTATATACAATAGATGGAATTTGAAAACTGTTTCACAAGTGACGGACACATTGGCTGTCGTATATACAAAAATATACGATTGTAAGAACTATCTCTAAGGCCCAAAAATAATTTCCGAATCGGCTTTCAAATGCCATAGCAATTACCAAATAAACCATATGCATTGACTAGAAAGTCGTTGTCGAAAGTCGGTTATAAAACAAAAGTTTTATACACATATTCTGCCATATTGCCAAACTCGACGTCGACGCCGTCATAAATTTTTATATGCAGTCAAATTTAGTCGACGACGACGTCAACACGACCAAAAAGCGGTATTAATTTGGGAGGATGTGTTGACGTCAACGAGCTATCGATATTTTTGAAAACTTATTTGTCACCGTTAAGTATTTTGGCAATAATTTAATTTGTTTCTGAAATTTGCGCGAAAAAATATTTATTTATTTCTAATTTGAACTAAAAAATGTTATATTTTTTTGACTCCACTGAAAGTAATGATGAAGAAAATAAAGAAGTGCTCAAAATCAAAAATTCATAGACAAAGATCATCCATATACAACTTGCCGGGCAGCACGTAAGTAATTAAGTAGTTTACAAACGTACATACATTTTTTTTAAATTGTATACAAAAACATTGAATTATATTTGTTTATGGAAATTTATAGAGTACTTTCAGTTGAACAAAGTGGCATTTAAATTAGTTTTAAATAAAATCGAGCCATTTATAAAGACAGTAATTCGCTCAACATCAATCTCCAACATGCTTAAGCTAGCAACAACTCAGCGGTTCTTGGCTCAAGGTTCGTACCAATCAAGTGTTGGGAATGATTTTAATCTTGGGTTGTTTCAACCCACGGTATTATTAGTTTTGTACGAAACTCTTGATGTTTTAGAAAGAGCTATTTGCCCTCTTTATATCAAATTTGATATAATAGAAAAAGAAAAGTTAACGTTTGTGCTGCTTTGCATAACATTTGTATTGTGTATCGCAGCTACACTGAAGATTATGATACGCCAACAAACACCGAAAGTATAACCAATAGTTTTGATACTCTTTCTGACAATCCGACAAATAATGCAGCTCAACAAATAAGAGAACAGATAAAAACAGCTTTTTGCAATTTTGTATTCAGTCTTTTTTATTAAACTAATAATATACGTATTTATGTAAGTATTCTTTACATCTACGTGAAACAAAACTATTCAGTTTATTATTGTTCTTAAGTTGAATTTCAGTTCAAAAAGTTTTTGTTCTCCCTGCGGTTGCTTTTCCATCAGCCTTAATTTTTTTCTTCAACTTCAAAAAGTTTCCGTTGATAGCGGTTAGTTTGTTTCAAAAATGTTTTTATTTCTATTGTCCAAACTAATTTGGACAATATATTTTTATTTGTTGAATTATTTTAAATTAAATAAATTTTTTTCTTTTTTTTTGCAAAAGTGAATTCTTATTTGAATTTTTAAAATTAACTTCTTATTTTCAATATATATTATGTGAATTTCAAACGAATTTATACATTTATATTTACTTTTACATTTGTTATTTAGTATAGTTTCTTACCTGTTCACCCTTTTTCTTATCTGTTCACCCTTTTACTTACCTGTAATGTTGATGTTTACCATATAATTTATTCACCACTGTACTAAATGTTGCTCACATTGACAAGTGGAAAATTCATTGTTTTAAGTTCGGGTTTCCAAAGGCCGAACTTCTCGCATTGACTTTTGGCAAAATTATGATTACTTTTTGAACTTCTGAGAGAATACCAGTGTGAGTCACATCGTAGCAACCCAAATTTGTATTTACCAACATAAAATTTTATACTTACCTGCAATTGTAAATTTGTGAAAAAAGGTAACACAATTAATAAAAAATCCCTAAATTAAAACAAATACTTACCCTGTTTGTTTTTCTTTCTCCAACTCCTACATATGTATATAATACTCAATCTGAGTAATATATATGAATAACTTTATTTAGAGCCCCATTCTAAATAAAGTTATTTTAGCGCAAATTTTAGCAACCAGCTAACTGATTTGTTCATCTATCAAGGACTTTTCTTGAGATTCACTGAGCTTTTCTTGAACTGAGTTGTATCCTTCGAAAAGTACTTTTCTTTTATCCGTCGTTCGTTTACCTTTTATTACTTTAGTCGAATTTGAAGGCAGGTTTTCATCAGTATCTAAAATTGATAAAATTGATCTATGCTATCTACATTTTGAATATACACATTCGTATCTTACATTAAAGTTATTCCCTGTATTTTGTAAATTTCTGCAACTTCTTCCAGAGACGAAAGTGGTAATTATTTAGAAGTGGTAAATCTTTAGTTGTGCGTAAGTTTTTTTTAATTTGCATTTAAAATCTCTCCATACCTACAACGAAAATTTGAAAACTTGTATATTTAAATTGCTTACCTAACCTTTTGCCAACCAGCGCTGTCTGTAAGTAGCGGTCCAATCGAATTTTACTTTGAAATTGTTTGGTGTAGAGCTTCTTTTGCTAAACTGAGTTTGTTTTAAAGTTCAGCGGTAAGGGCCTCAAACTGTTTTACAGTCGACGCTTTTCATTTTGTTTTCATTTAAAATTTTTATTTCTTAAAAAAAAAGCACAACTTCACTCTCAACTTCAAACATTTTATTGGCAAAAACAAAGTCAATATCAGTCAATGTAGACGTTAAACCGCCTTCATAAATACAAAGTCTTTGACAATAGTAATCGATTACTGACAATATTGACGGCGGTAATGCCGTGAGTGAGCCGTCGACGTCACTTATGTCGCTCTTGATTTCCGCAATATGGCTGATTGTAAATAAATTAAATTGGCAATTATTTTTATTAAGCATTAATGCAAAAAATCTAAATAAAAGTGTAAGCAAATTTCATATCTAATCGTAAAATAAAACGACAACTTAAAGCTCTTCCCAAAACGGATATCTAGCGTACTTTAGCCTTTATGTTAGAATTATTTAAATTAAACCGAAAATTCGCAGTAATTTCTTTAAGTGTATTTACTATGCTTTATTTCTACATACTCTGCTGCCAACACATTGCAAAACGTGTCGGATAAATATGTAGAAAAACCGCTGGCTATCATGGAGTTTTGGACATCATTATCAACTTTCTGAAGCACAAAAATAGAGTACAACAATTAAAAGAAAAAAATATATATATGTATATAAACACTATTTAACAGTTTGAAAATTCACAAATTTGTTGTAGTGCTGTTAGTTGTAATGTTGTCATTAGATGGAGAATGTGTAACACATTTTACAAATAATTTCTGGACTTGAAACATTAAATTCTTGGTGTTTAAAATATTTTACTTTAAACATCTGAACATCTTTCTGCAAAAAAAAGATTGACAAGTGAAATTTTAATAAGGAGAGAATAAAAAAAGACTCACAAGATTATATTAATAAAGGGTGTTTTTTTAAGCTAGATAGAACTTTAAATTGTAAAAAGTAACACAAAAAATTAAATTTTGATGAAACATTTTTTTTATTTGTTTCAGTATACTCTGACAAATCATAATGAATAGACTCACGCTTGAACAACGCTACGAAATTATCCAAATTTACTTTGAAAATCAGTCGTCGATTCGCGCAACTTATAGACGAAAAACTGTGTTCAGCGATGAGGCGCATTTTTGGCTTAACGGGTTTGTTAATAAGCAAAATTGCCGCATATGGAGTGAGACCAATCCACAAGAGACCCTACAGACTCCATTACATCCAGAAAAATGCACTGTTTGGTGCGGTTTTCATGCTGGTGGTATCATCGGACCTTATTTCTTCAAAAATGAGGCCGGAGCTCGCGTTACGGTCAATGGAGATCGTTACCGCACCATGATCAATGATTTTTTGTTTGAAAATATGGATGACATTGATCCGGAGGAGATGTGGTTTCAATAGGATGGCGCTACGTGCCATACGGCGAACGCCACCATCGACTTACTGAAATTAAAATTTGGCGATAAGTTGATTTCGAGAAATGGACCTGTCAATTGGCCTCCAAGGTCGTGCGATTTGACACCTCTCGATTATTTCCTGTGGGGCTACGTGAAGTCACTGGTTTATGCTGATAAACCAGCAACAATTGACGCCTTGGAGGCCAGCATTGTTCGTGTTGTTCGTGACATACGGCCAGCAGTGCTCGAAAAAGTGGCCCAAAATTGGACGTCCAGAATGCGCTTCGTCAAGAACAGCCGCGGTGCCCATATGCCCGAAATCATTTTCAAATGTTAATGTCACGTATTGATCTTTCGAATAAAAAAAAATTTTGATTACAATTTAATTTTTTGTGTTATTTTTTACAATTTCAAGTTCTATCGGGCTTAAAAAAACACCCTATACATGTTGTACATACAACTATGAAAATAGGTTGTGACGAGGGGGAAAGAGGGAATAGTGTTTTTTCAACATTTCACTTGAACTTTCCAACGTTATAACAGACGGGAGACACGTCTACATGCAACTTATTCCACAGACGAAGCGTTCGGCAGAAAAACGAATTCTCTCTGTAATGCGTAGTGTGATTGCCCGAGCAATCGACCACAAATGGATGAGTTCTGGACGATGAATGTGTTCTACATAAAAATGTGCAAACAAGATCCCTAATCTCATCAGGACAAAATTCATTGCTGTAACGCACACTGCGACGATGCTCGAGTGAATCAATAGAGTTGGATACCCTACTGTCACTGATGAGCTTCTTCGCCCTCTCCTGCACACGGTCGAGTAACCCCGAAATAGACTTTGAGGCAACGGCCCAAACATGAAAGTTGTATTCAATTTCCGGTCGGATGTAGGTAGTATAAATAGTAAAGAGTTCAGATGGAGTGAAGTACATCTTACACCGTTTCAAAAACACGAGGCACTTGAATACTTCTTTAGAGACAGGAAAAATGCGTTCTACCCAGTGAACGTCACACTGTATCTTCAATGAAAGAACACCAAGAGTATCCGATTCCTCAATATTTATAACATTCATGAGTACAGATGAAGCAGAATTTGCGGTCGTTTATTTATGTGTTAATAAACAACACTGGGTCTTATGAGCGTTAAAGGCGACCCTGTTTACATACGGAGATTAAAAATATATCACTATTCAGTGATAGGCTATAGGACCCTATCTATAACAACTCGTTTAATGCTGTCTTTGAGAAAGCTCGCCATGAAGGTCATCTCCTCAATCATACCAAAATGCTTCCCTTTCATCGGTGCCTTTTGGGAAGAGGAAAAGTCAGCGGGGGCCAAGTCCAGTGAATACGGTGGTTGAGGTCTGTAATAGTTTTGTTGTTGGCCAAATACTAACGCACAAACATCGATGTGTGAGCTGGTGTGTTATCATAGTGCAAAATCCATGATTGTTTTTCCACAATTCTGTGCGTTTCTGACGAATTGTTTCGCGCAAACGACGCATAATTTCCTTATTGGCCGTACGACTTTGTGGCAAGAATTCATGATGCACCACGACAATGCAGTCGATGAAAACAGTGAGCAAAACCTTCACATTTTTGGTTTTAATGTCATAGCCATACACCAATGATTCGTTACCAGTTATGACCTTTTTGAGGAAATCTGGATCGTCGTTGACGACGTTCAACAGTTCCTGAGTGGTGTTCATGCAAAAAATTAAGGAGTACACCAAAACAGGTCTACCCTTTTTATCTGCCAAAAACGAACTGACAATTCAAAAAGGCAGATATTGCCAACATATATAACATGTGTGGCAACATAACAAAAAAAAAAAATAAAATAAAAAAAAATGCGAAAATTGAACATACGTCACTCACGCAATTTGAAAATAAGTTTTTTTTATCAGACCATGTATGTTAAGGCTTTTTGAAAATTTTACTTTCATTTATTTTATATTGTTAAATAAATATGAATCTACCTTGCGGCCTTATTTCTTAATACTCGTATGTCGCGACTTAATAAATTGAAAATTTATGACATTTTGTCAATTTTAAACGAAGACGATGGTTCAGCATCTGAAGAAGAAGATGGTCAATTACTGGAGGACGTTAAAACAGTTATGTTACTGAAGAAGTTTTCATACCACAGACTACTAACCTTAACAAACTTCAGATTTTGACCAGCTTTCGGGAAGTGTCAACTTAGACCTTATATATTGTATCCCTTGTATTGTGTTGTAGTAAGAATGGATATATTTGGTCAACCGAAAAAGCCCAGTTATCGCACCGAACGTCAGCAATTATTATAGTTCTAGCCTTTAGATGGCCAACTCGCATATGTAACAATGTTTTTGATCTTGTTAAAGTCTTTCAGTTGTTCATGACGGATGAAATTCTCAGTGAAATAGTTAAATGGACTAATGTTGAAATGATCTGTAAGCGACATTACAGCGACTCATAAGGATACTACAGACGTAGAGATTATTACATTTGTTGGTTTCTTAACTTTAACAGCAGTCATGAAGGATAATCATCTCTCAGTAGAGCTATTTGACCCTACTTTTTCTGAAACAAGATACATTTCAGTGATGAGTAAAGAACGATTTGAGTTTTTAGTAAGATGTATGAGAATGGATGATAAGATTTTACGACCAAGTCTTCAAAAAAATTATGCATTTGTTGCTGCGAGAAACGTTTGGAACTATCCATAAAACAATGTCGAGCGAAATATAATCCAGGAAGAGAAGTAATAATTGATGCTCGGGCTTATTCCAAATAAACCAAAACCAATATGCAATAAAGGGGAAATACCTGATCAGTTGAAGAACTCAAGATGTCGACCTGTTGGAGTTCTACGTTTTGCTTCAATGGTCCACTGACCCTTGTGTCTTATAAACCACAGCCTGCATAGATGGTTTATTTATTATCTTATTGTGATGCAAATGCGATAATCATTCAAGCGGCAAACCTGGCATAGTTCACTTTTCTTTCGTTCTGTACACAAGTGTTTTTCATTGTCGTCCGTGTTTTCTATACTTATACTCATGAAGCAAATAACTAAGATGACGCCGAAAACTTGGCAAAATAATTTTCTACTGCGCATGACGTCACTCGCACTGACGTCTATAGTTATGACGCCGAAAACTTGACAAAATAATTTTCTACTGCGCATGACGTCACTCGCACTGACGTCTACACATCAGCCAATTGCTTGAGATTTGTGTCAAAAGACTGAAATAACTAATATTATTTTCAAATAACTAGGAGGCAAATTAATAAATTTACTTTCTTTTGTTTTATTAATTCTTAATACTTATTGTGTTGGCAGATAGTGACACATAAATATACAATTTTGATTTTTATTAAGGGTAAAAGTGTTATGTATGAGAGACTTACCGCATAGATGCATATGTGTGTGATATTACTTCCTAATAAAATAAATTTTCATGCATAGTTTCTTCTGTCGGCTTCAGAAAGTCATGCTTCGATAATAGAAAGTATAATGGACCTCCCGGAGTATATTGATTACTGTGCACCAGCTCTAATGCCCGACAAGAGATTTGACGTGATCTCATCTAGGACGGCCTCGGCAGCGAACCAAATGGGTCGCCAAGAGGACCTGTTTGAAATTTTCACAGATGGATCCATGTCGGACATGGGAGTTGGTGGTGGCATCTTTATGCCCCAGTATCAGAGGAGGATCAGTTTTAAGCTATATGATGAGTGTAGTGTAATGCAGTCAGAAATTACAGCTATTTTGAGAGCAGCTAACTGGTGTAGGTACTATAGGGTATACGGAGTGAATATCCGAATCTGTACTGATAGTAAGGCTGCATTAAACGCGCTTGTGAGTGTCTATACGACGTCCAGGTTGGTTCAGGAATGCCGGATATCTCTTAATGAGATAGCGAGACATTCAAGCCTGGAGCTTTTCTGGGTACCGGGGCACAGTGGAGTGCCTGGAAATATGTGGTATACTGATGATTAGGGTAGTTCCTATGAAATGTCGACATATAGATAGCTGGGAATCATAGAAAACAAGGTATTTATAATTTTTTATTGGTATAAATGTTAGAAGCTAAAATAGCGAATACAAAACTTAATTATTTGAATTTCTGTTCTCTGCTTTTCGATACTTTGAAGAAGCAAATCGTAGCAACCAACGATTGCTCATTTCTTTGAAAGGTGTAAAGAAATGTTAGAGACGTGTATAAATGAAAAAGCTTGTTTTTTGTGTTTTGACAGGTATTATTAGAGCATTTTTCTTTTTAAATTCTCAGCAAAATATTTAGATTGTTGGGATATAAAGTTGAATGTTTGAGAATATCTTTCAAAAATTTCCAAAGTCTACTGATGATTAGGGTTGTTCCTATGAAATGTCGACATATAGATAGCTGATCAGTCAGAGTGTAGCTTTGATAGTGAACGGACGTATTTGTTTTTGATCGGAGTGTTGCAAAAAAATAAGATAAAAATAATAACGGTATAAGTAGAAAACCGCAATAAGTGAAGCGTGAATTAATACAAAATAAAAACTTTGTGACAATTATTTTTATATACTTTTAAAGCAACAAAAATATAAATAAACAAAAAATTGCATGAGTGTACCCAGTAGGTGCAATTCTGAAAGAGAGCTTAGCTCCACTAAAAAAACCTCTGGATTGCTGAAGAGGAATCATTGAAAAAATCATTGGACAATCTCCTGTCTCTAAGAGATAAAAAACGCACGCGTTCGGGCTCGCCAAATATTGTTGTTACAACAGACGACAAACCATCTTCCAGTCTAGCTATTGTTGATAAACCGAAAACGCAAGTGGGTATGGATAGGTATATAACCGTGGTTAAACGTCAGCGAAGCCCTAAATCCGCGCAAATAGCGTCGCAACCAAAAATGTCTAAGGACGATATTACCTCTGCGACAACGGATAATAATAGGTTTGCTATCCTTCAGACAGATGAACCACCAACTTCCAAAAAAACATATAAACCCCCACCAATTTATTTGAGAGAGCCGACTTCTAGTGAACTGGTGAAACAACTTATTACGGCAATCGGCAAAGATAAATTCAACGTCACATCAGTGAAGCACGGCAGCATCAGTGAAACTAAAATTCAGGTAAACCATGAAAACGACTACCGAAAATTGTCTGATGTCTTAGAAAAACAGAACAGATCATTTTACACTTACCAGCTCAAAAGTGCCAAAGGTCTTCAGGTCGTCATTAAAGAGATTGATCCATGCGTAGATATTGATGATGTCAAAACCGGATTGGAAGATAAGGGTTTTAAAATAAAAACAGTAGTAAACATCAGGAACCGAGAAAAGATCCCTAAACCCATGTTTAGGGTTGAACTAGAACCAGGGGATGTTCTGCTAAAAAAGAGTGAAATTCACCCATATATAACCTCAAATTTCTTTTGCATCGTAAGGTTACCGTTGAGGAGCCACATAAGCGTTCAGGACCCGTTCAGTGCTTAAACTGCCAAGAATTTGGCCACACTAAGGCTTACTGTAAGTTGCCCGCTGTTTGTGTTGTATATGGCGAACTTCACGGCACAACTCAGTGCAATAAGCCAAAGGCCGACGCAAGTGTTAAAAAATGCAGTAACTGTGGAGGTAACCATACTGCAAATTATAGAGGTTGCCCTGTCTATACTCATTTTAAGCGGTCAATGACAAATAAGTCATCGGTTTCTCCAGCAGCCCAGCAGCCAAATGGCATTGGTAAAAACAATTTTCCCCAGGTAGGCCATTCAACCAACTTCACAAACACGCAGAGTTCCAAACAATTTTCATATGCTAATGTGGTTAAATCCGACCAAAACTTGAACCAAGAACCCAAGCCCCAAATTTCCGATCCAAATTTTAGTAACCTAGAGGCAACTCTGCAGACTCTTGTTCAATTCATTAACACTTTTACCGTCTCTATGACAAACATGATGCAGGAAATGCTAAAAATGCAATCCACTATTTTACAGGCAATTTTAAAAAAATGAATTGGTTAAAAATATGTTTCTGGAACGCAAACGGCATTCGCCAACACAAAAATGAACTTGAGCACTTCCTTATGGAAAAGCAGATCGATATAATGATGATTGCTGAAACCCATTTAACAACCAACAGTTATTTTGAAATTAATGGCTACACATTGTATGACACAAAAGATCCCCGTGGAAGATCTTGCGGTGGTTCGGCAATTTTGATAAAGACCAGAATTAAGCACTATCTAATGAACGGGACACGTGAGGAATATCTCCAAGCTACAAATATATGCCTTGATTATTTTCATGATAAAATCGTTATATCCTCGATTTACTCACCACCACGATTTTCAGTAAACGAAAATCAGTATTAAATTTTTTCAAATCACTTGGTTCTCGATTTCTAGCGGCTGGCGACTATAACGCAAAACACACTTTTTGGGGATCACGTTTAGTTACCTCGAAAGGCCGTGTTCTTTTTGACACCGTTTATAAAATGGGTTTAGATGTGGTTTCAAGCGGACACCCCACTTATTGGCCGTCAGACCGACGAAAGATCCCTGATGTTATAGATTTTGGAGTTGCGAAAAATTTCCCCTTAGAGTGGATGCAAGTGGAGCCTTCATTAGATTTGTCATCAGATCACTCTCCCACTATAATCTCTGTTTCGTTCCCCCAAGAGATTGGCTCACCGTTAACTGTCAATAGAGTTAATTGGTTAAAATACAAAAAATGTTTGAGTACACATTGTACTGAAAATATCGCCTTGAGAACGCCTGAGGATATTGATGTGTCAATTAACGATTTTTCTGAAAACCTCAAACTGGCCGTACAGCATGCTACCTCTAGTCATATAAGATCCAGAAATGAAACCAATAGAACTTATTCGTCTGAAATTGAGCAACTTCTGTCAGAATAAAAAGAGTCAGAAGAGAGTGGCAACTTCGCAGATCTCCCCAGCTTAAAACTAGGCTACGGGAATGCATAACTCAGCTAAGAAATCTGCTTGAAGTCCATAGAATTGCTTCCCTTAAAACATATTTGGAAAGCCTTGATGGTACTCCTCAATCTGATTATTCCTTGTGGAAAGCGACAAAAGGTTTAAAAAGACCCGTAATAGGTAAGCCACCTTTGCGAATTTCAACTGGCGACTGGGCAAGAAGTGACTCTGAAAAGGGGATGTTGTATGTCGATCATTTGAGAAACGTTTTTATTACAAATAATTCAGCGAATATTACAGCGGCATTACCACCATATGTTGTTAGACCCCCTGTGTCTTTGAGACTTAATTTTCAAGATGTCGAAAACGTTATCGCAAATACAAACTCAAGAAAAGCTCCAGGCATTGATCAAATTACTGGTGAAATGCTTGAACAGTTACCTCGTGCAGCTAGAAGGCTTCTACTTTTTATTTTTAACGCTATTTTACGCCTTGAGTATTATCCTACAGAGTGGAAAGTCTCAATGATTACCATGATTCCCAAGCCAGGGAAGGATCTGACAAAGGTAGAATCATATAGACCAATAAGTCTACTACCAACAATTTCAAAACTGTTGGAAAAATTGTTAATGGCGAAGTTGAGTCCAATATTGAACAATGTGGGGTGCATCCCTGATCATCAATTTGGTTTTCGGGCTAAACATAGCACCATAGAACAAACGCACAGACTAGTCAATGTCATAAGACAGACCTTTGAGGAGAAGAAGTACTGCTCAGCTCTATTCATCGACATTTCTCAAGCTTTCGATAAAGTGTGGCACGACGGGTTGATGCACAAAATAAAATTAAACTTGCCTGTAAATACTCACAAGCTTCTGGAAAGCTACTTATATGGGCGGAAGTTTGTTATCAGAGAAGGCGTTTTTATAAGCCCAACTCAGCCAATCGAAGCAGGTGTTCCCCAAGGCAGCATACTGGGGCCTACTTTATACTTGATTTACGCCTCTGACATGCCAACGACATCCGGAATCCATACTTCAACCTTTGCAGATGACACAGGGTTTTTGAGTGTTCATGAAAACCACCAATTAGCTTCACGAAATTTAGAGGAATACATTTCAATATTAGAGAAATGGCTAAAACTTTGGAAAATCAAAGTTAATGAACAAAAATGTACTCATGTCACATTCACTCTGTGTAAGCAAACATGTGCGCCTATCCAAATAAACAACTCACCTATTCCGCAGCACAGTGAAGTCAAGTACCTTGGTATACACCTCGACCGTAGGCTAACGTGGAAGTCTCACATTGAAGCAAAATTCACTCAGATGAAACTAAAAGCAGCGCAACTAAATTGGCTTATGGGCAGAAACTCGACATTGAAGTTGGATTGCAAACTTCTGTTATACAATGCAATTCTGAAGCCCATATGGTGCTACGGAATTCAATTATGGGGCACTGCCTCAGCGTCAAATATTGAAAAAATTCAAAGGCGACAAAACCAAATTCTTCGAACGATTACTGCAGCTATATAAATACACGAATTCATAACGATCTGAGTGTTCCGCTGGTAAAAGAGGAATTTTCCAAGTACGCGGCAAGGTATGTCAGTAAACTGGAACTTCATCCAAACCCTCTTGCGCGCAATATACATAATTTTGGCGGACACACTCGGCTTACAAGAAGGGATACCGCTGCCACCATCAGATTGCTCAATAGGTGATTTTACCGAAATAGCTCCCGCATAATAAAACTTTTTGTCTAGCATTGGCCGGACTTAAGAATCACATTTTTTAATTTAGTATTAAGATTTGAATACTTATTGTTAGTTCATTTTGAAGATTCAATAAATAAAAAACGCTACAAAAAAAAAATATATAATTGTTGTTTACTTGAGCTTGAGGTCACTTGTTACAAAATTATTCGTTTTATTAATGTTTCGATATTTCGACACCCGTTTGTGTGTCTTCTTCAGGAAATTTTCTAAATTTTTTGTTTACAAAATTTTTATAAAATTGAAAACAAATTGATGTAACAAAAAACAAATTATACATAGAGAAAAGTTTTTGTTAAACAGTAGTAACAATAACATTATTCACAGTATATATTTTTTATATTTTTATTATTTTTTTATAAAAAGAAAGAAATGAAAAATTTTTTAAATGATCTAAAATAAAAACCTATTTATACGTTTTTAACTCCTGTTTTTACTCTTGTATATTAAATGTCTATAATTTTGGGTCAATCCGTCTATATCCTTTTTAAAATTCATTCTTTTTTCTAACGGTACATTAGTTATTTGTAGCATTTCTAACATATATCTCCGTTTACAATAAGTTTCCCTATTTAATATAGATGTACCCCCAAAATCTGGATTATGATTAAAATCGCGACAATGAGTTGATAACGCAGTTTTCTGTGAAGAATTGTAGTTTCTGTATTTCTGGTCAGATTTATGTCCTGCTAATCTAGTCTTAAGTTTATTACCTGTTGTTCCTATTTAAATTTTATCACACTGCTCATTGGTATTTCCATTACAAGGTATTTTATATACTAAATTGGACTCTTCTAACTTTTTTAACTTGTCTTTAGTTTTACTAAAAAGTCTACCTACCGTGTTACGTATTTTATGTGCAATTTTATACTTGCAACTATCATACATATTTGAATTCTCCAATCTTTCTGACATCCCAGGTACATAAGTTAATGATTTATATATAATTGGTTCAGAAACATTCTTATTATCTGATCTTTTTCTTATGTTGAATTGTCTTATCAACTTGCAAATGAGTTCATCAGGAAAACTATTATCATTCAGTATATTCCTAATTATGCTTTTGTTCTTGTTATGAAATCTACGGTCACTTATTGTTAATATTCTATCTATCAAATTCCTAGCTGTATTGATAATAACTTTTTTTGGATGTTTTGAAAAGTAATTTATAATTCTACTAGAAGAAGTTGGTTTTTGATACCAATCTATTAATAACCTATTTTTATTCCTTATAACTATTGTATCCAAATAAGGAAGTGAAGAATTTGATTCCTTCCCAATAGTGAATTTAATATTTTGATCATATGAGTTTAATATTGATAACAATAAATCTATCTTATTTTCATCTATTATACAAAACAAATCATCAACATATTTTGTGATAATTCTTGGCTTAACATTAAATTTTTCTAAGCATACATCCAATAACTTCTCCATTATAATGTCCGCTACAATTGGAGAAGCCGGTGAGCCCATAGGAAGTCCTTTCTTCTGTGAATATATCTTATCACCATATTGAAAATATCTGTTATCAATTATACAAAACTTTATGATAACAATATATCAATATTAAACTCATATGATCAAAATATTAAATTCACTATTGAGAAGGAATCAAATGCTGTGATAACGTTTGTTTTTGTCGTTCCGCGTGTTAAGTTCACAAACATTACTGCCTCCCTCCTCCTCATAATCTATTTTCTTAGTTCCAGTACAACGCACTGCATATGTAGGGGCTATCCCCTACTTAAGTACTGGTCCAAGATAAAAAAAAAATAAATACAAAGGGCCGTGTGGATTCATTTAATCAAATGTGCTTCTCAATGTTGTGTAGTCGGAAGACGGACAGTATTTTATTGAATATTAAACGTGGCTTTTGTGAATTCTGCAATAATTTACGTTCATATTATATTTTATTTTTTTATTCATTGAATCTTCAAAGTGAACCACCAATAAGTATTCAAATCTTAATACTAAACATAAAAATTAAAAAAAAAGATGTGCCAGCCAATGTTAGACGAAAAGTTTAATTTTGCGGGAACTTTATCGGTAAAATCACCTATTTAATGTTTTGATGGTGGCAAGGGTATCCCTTCTTCTCAACCGAGAGTGGCCGTCAAAATTAAGTATATTGCGTTCAAGAGGATTTGGGTGAAGTTCCAGCTTACTGACCAGCGGAACACACAGATCCTTGTGAATTCGTGAGTTTTTTACGTACCATAGAGCTTTAGTAATCGTTTGAAGAATTTGATTTTGTCGTCTTTTAATTTTTTCAATGTTTGTCATAATATAGGGTGTTTTTTTAAGCTAGATAGAACTTTAAATTGTAAAAAGTAACACAAAAAATTAAATTTTGATGAAACATTTTTTTTATTTGTTTCAGTATACTCTGACAAATCATCATGAATAGACTCACGCTTGAACAACGCTACGAAATTATCCAAATTTACTTTGAAAATCAGACCCGTTGTTTTATCGCAAAATTGTGTTTAGCGATGAGGCGCATTTTTGGCTTAACGGGTTTGTTAATAAGCAAAATTGCCGCATATGGAGTGAGACCAATCCACAAGAGACCCTACAGACTCCATTACATCCAGAAAAATGCACTGTTTGGTGCGGTTTTCATGCTGGTGGCATCATCGGACCTTATTTCTTCAAAAATGAGGCCGGAGCTCGCGTTACGGTCAATGGAGATCGTTACCGCACCATGATCAATGATTTTTTGTTTGAAAATATGGATGACATTGATCCGGAGGAGATGTGGTTTCAACAGGATGGCGCTACGTGCCATACGGCGAACGCAACCATCGACTTACTGAAATCAAAATTTGGCGATAAGTTGATTTCGAGAAATGGACCTGTCAATTGGCCTCCAAGGTCGTGCGATTTGACACCTCTCGATTATTTCCTGTGGGGCTACGTGAAGTCACTGGTTTATGCTGATAAACCAGCAACAATTGACGCCTTGGAGGCCAGCATTGTTCGTGTTGTTCGTGACATACGGCCAGCAGTGCTCGAAAAAGTGGCCCAAAATTGGACGTCCAGAATGCGCTTCGTCAAGAACAGCCGCGGTGCCCATATGCCCGAAATCATTTTCAAATGTTAATGTCACGTATTGATCTTTCGAATAAAAAAAAATTTTGATTACAATTTAATTTTTTGTGTTATTTTTTACAATTTCAAGTTCTATCGGGTTTAAAAAAACACCCTATATAATAACAAAAGGGAAGAAACCTTTAAACAGAAAATAATTCATGAAGCAAATCAGCCCATCCCCCATTGGATGGAGGATGGACTGCAAGCCCATCAACAATAAGACCAAAGAAAAGCAGAAAAATAATTGAATACCATATAGCTGGAGGACAACTAGCTGTTTCGTAGTCGCTACACTGCTCATCAGCACCCACTGGGTTTCGAACTCGGGATCATGTTTCACAGCAATTATAGTTATAATTAAAAAATAATCCTTGTTCTTGACTGAAATTGGACTAATTAGTTAATATCGTAAATATGTATACAACTTAAGGCGCAGTTAGCCGACTGGAATGTAATGTAAAAGTAACGTAATTAAACAGCTGATCGGTTTTGTTATGTGTAAAGTAGGTAGAACGGTTATTGAAATGTAATGTAACGTAATCGGAATGTTGAAACCTGTAGAAAATAGAATTTTCTTACATTTTTACCAAGGCGAATTCATAACAGGTGAAATTGACAGCGCAGCTGATAACTTTTTTTTAATTTTAATCTTTTTCAGATGTCAATGGAATAATTAAAACAAATTAGAAAAAAAAATTTTTAAAACAATTTTTTAAAGTATTATTGTATCCTGAGCGCCAGGTATTATCCAGAATTCTCCCCAATCTGGCTGGCCATTTTCACCTTTTCAAGCTCTATCATCTGAGACTTTAAGTTTCATGAAATAATTAAAACTTTCACAAAATAATTAAGTTTATCTTTTGTTGTAAATTTTGTTTAAAAGAAATTTGAAAAAAAAATTTTTTGAAACAATTTTTTAGTTTTGTATTACAACTATCATTCAGAGTCTTCCGCAATCTGGCTGGCCTTTTTCACCTTTCCGAGCTCTATGATCCGAGACTTTAATTTTCACGAGATAGTTAAAAGTTTCACGAAATAATTAAAAGTTTATCTTTTCTTGTAAATTTTTTTATTATATTTTTTTTTAATTCCTTTTTGTGTTTATATTTTTCCCTTGACGTTTGAAAAAGATTTATTTTTTGTAGTGTTGTATTTATTGCTCTTGCATATACCTGTTATGAATTCGCCTTGATTTTTACGTTACATTTTTTTTAAAGTGTTGTCAACATGGTGATATAAAAAGCACTTAATAGCACAATTTATTCCATTACCTCATAACTTTAGTTTTTAAAATTGTATTTTAGGAATTGTATTGCTAGAAATTAAATACAAAGAGCATTGCCAATGCAATTAGAGGTAGTGAGCATGCATTTTTCACGATCATGTGTGCACACAAAAAACTAATATTCATATGTAATCGTGTTGCCTACGTGATGTGATAAGAATTGAAGCACGAATATGTGTGATCATACAAATTAAGGAAATCAGCTTTTATTTTAAAATCTAATTTTATTTCTCAAACTGAATCTACAGACGAAAGGTAGCTTGTTTACGGTAGTGGTATAAGCACAGCTATCTTTCGTTTCCTTTGCGTAAATTTATCAAAAGCGCATAGACTTACTTGCTTTTGCAAAAAAGTTTTGATAACTGTTCGTAAATTCTACCAAAAAAAAAATATATGTTGATGTTTTTTGATGTTGTATTTATTGTAATTCTGCCACTACCTGTTTAAAGCTGCCTTGTACAGACTCAAAAAAAATTATTTTATTTTATTGTTAAAATTTTGATATCTTTCTCATTTTTTTAATTCATTAATTTTTGTGCATAATCAGCACAAAAAATATTATTAATATTATTTGGTGGTCCATTAAATTTACTTCATTCACATTGGTTATATTCGTGAGCGTGGTACGCGTAATGACTAGAGCGAAGCCCATTTATGATTGAAGTACATATATTTCACATGTCTTAAATTGAAAAATAAAATGATAAAATCAAAAAAAAAACAAAAAGGACCTTGAGGTGAAAGAATTTATTTATAAAAAATTGTATATTCTACATATGTATAAGTAAATTATTAAGTAATCTAAATCAATGTATTCTAAAAATAGATATATGTAAGATACATACTTTTAAATACATACATATGTAGTAAAAGAAAGTAAACAAAATTGCCTACATAAATCGCTTAAACGTAATTATTTACGCTTCAGTAACAACACTATTAAAACGTTTTTTTTATGTATACATTTTTTCGATTTTCTCTTTCTTTACTACCCAACAAACACGAAACAAAACATTTGATATAAAATGACTATCATATGATATCAACCATAATTTTCAAATCTTTTTCGAATGTTTGATTTTAAGATTCGAGTTTAAATTAAAAAATCATTTGAATATAAACATTTGATACTCAATGTTTTATTAACTTGATATTGAGTGTAACTACATAACTACATAAAACAAATGTGTCACCAATTACTGAAAAAATATCAACTTTTTAAATTCATTAACAAAAAAATTTAGAATTAGGTTAAAGATTAATAAATGTGATTTGTTTGTCAGCAATATGCAATTAAATGTGCACAAATTTTTTTTTAATAAGTAAAAACGCATGAAGGAGCACATAAAGAAGTGAAATAATAAGATATAAATAGATTGCCCGATTTCAGCGAGATTTAGAATCTAGATTTAGAATTTAGGGGAACCAAATACTTCGTCCTTTCGAGAATTTCAAGACTAGGGGAAAAAATAATAATAATAGAAAATTTAAATTAAAAGAAAAATGATTTGTAAAGCAAAAAATAGTTTTTATATATTTTCCACACCACAATCCACATTTGAAAAACATTTTTTTTACATTTGGAATAAATAAATTTCATAATTTGAAAATAATTTCCCCTTTTGGTTGACAATACTAGGTTTTTTAATATGAACTCAAATCAGTATCAAACGTTTGTCGTTTGAGAAATCGTCTGATTTCAATTTATTCTCAATTTTGTTTTAATAAACTTTTGCATAAAATATTTGAATTAAAGTTTATTTAAAATTCATTTTTATTTTTGTGTACATGCCCATAAATCTTTTATTAGTAGTTAAATTTTTTCCTACAACATATGTTACGTTTTTACGTTCGATAATCGCACTTACGTCTAAGTTTACTTTACGTTACTACCACATTCCATTTACATTACATTCCAGTTGGCTAACTGAACCTTTAAAGTTCACTTATTAAATATTTGCATGTAAATATTGTTATTTTGAAAATGTTTCAGTTATGTATGTCAGACAAATTATTATAAAGCATTATTTGTTTGTATCACAATTTGTTTAAACGCAATATATAAAAAAAATTAATGTTCATGTTTAAAATTGATTTAAAATTAAAAGTACAAAATAAAATTAATGATTTTTAATGGTACTAATGGGCATGATGAAAGAAATAGAGCAAGAATACAGAAACATTTCATTCTTTCACTTGAGAGAATCATTCAGTTAAATCAATTCATTTATGAATAACACAAGACTAGTGTCGAAAATCACTTACCTTAATGTAAGTAGGAGTGATAATGTATAATGTTAAATCTTCAATATGTTTAGAAATATGATTAAAAATTTCATGTTTTACTATCCCCAAACCTAATTTTTTTATAACTTTTCCTTACGCTACCTTGCAATAAGCAAGTTTTGGCTTGGGCATATAAAATTGAAGCATCCACAATAATGATGGCTATTTATGACACATGCGAAGTCTATGTGGCTAATAATAATATAAACGATTGGTTCCAAATACCATCTTTTTTATGAAAAAAACTGGTTTTCCTCATTGTTTGGGGACTACAGATGGCAAACACATCAATATTATAAGACTTTTTTATACGGGAAATTTTCGTAACTTCCCGACTACAAATCCTAATTTCGAAAAGTTTATCGTTTTTTGTCCATTTTTATACCCTTCACAAAAATGTAAAGTTTATATATAAGTTTGTGATTCCGTTTGTAACTTCTACAGTTTTTTTTTTTTTTTTTGCGACCCTGTAAAGTATATATGTATATTCTGATTCAAAATTAATGGAAAAGTCGATTAAGCGATGTCCGTCTGTCGTTCGTTGAAATATCGTTTCTGGGAAAACCATTAGACATAGGAACTTTTTTCTTTCACCATTCTATTACCCCATATTGCCATGTGTTTGCTATTGAAATTCAGTAATATCGGTCCACGTATAGCTGAGATATGTTCAAAATTCCGAAAAATGCCATGAATTTTTGAAATTTTGTATGGAAATTTTTGACAAAAAAAGTTGTTTGTTTTGCTTCAAACTTCACACACTCATTAAGCAAGGTGACTAAAAGGCAAAAAAAATTTTTTATAGCCCAAATCGGGTTTTTCATAAAATTGTCGCGTAAGCGAACTGAAACCACTTTTGTTTGGTGCAAAGCGGTTCTGGTAATAAAATAAGGTTATATAAATATCGAAAATTAAAATTTCCGATAACGGTCCATATGTACCCGAGATATAGCCTAGACCGGGGTTTTCATGAAAATGCCGCGTAAGCGAACTTAAACAACTTTTTTTTCGCCTTAAAGCAGTTCTGGTAATGAAATAAGGTTATATAAATATGGAAAATGAAAATTTCCGATATCGGTCCATATATACCCGAGATATAGCCCAAATCGGGTTTTTCATGAAAATGTCGCGTAAGCGAACTTAAACAACTTTTTTTTTGCTCAAAAGCAGTTCTGGTAATAAAATAAGGTTATATAAATATGGAAAATTAAAATTTCCGATATCGGCCCATATATACCCGATATATAGCCTAACCGGTTTTTTGATCAAAATGCCGAGTAAGCGAACTTAAACAACTTTTTTATGCTCAAAAGCAGTTCTGGTAATGAAATAAGCTTATATAAATATGGAAAAAGAAAATATCCGATATCGGCCCATATATACCCGAGATATAGCCTGAATCGAATTTTCCATTAAAATCTTTTTTTTTTTTTTTGCTGAAAAGCAATTCTCGTTATAAAAGAAGGTTACTAAAATACAGAAAATAGAAAATTCCGATATCGGTTCATATATAACCGAGCATATTCAGGTCACATTTTTAATATACTACACATATTCGTGACTATCGTGAAGGGTATTTTAGATTCGGCCCAGCCGAATATACTACACTCTTACTTGTTTCTTCTGTTATTAAATTTTTTTAAAGTTTTATTTTTCATGACAAAAATTTATAAACTTCAAAATCATGTGTTTTGCTTAATATAATGTTGTTAAAATCGCCAATTATTCAAAAATCAAGGTAACATCGAAAAGAGAAAGAGAGTAAAAAATTTACAGAATAACAAAGTCCGCAATGAAAATAAAATATATCTTAATTTTATGCTGCTCCCCACTGCGTGTTTTTACTTCAAAATCGTATGAAAAACCGAACCGCTATAAATTATAGTTACGTTGTGTTCAGACTCTAATGCAAGTGGACCAGCCTTATGCGCTTGATACTCAATTGTTTTTGTAAATGCGTTTAGCTATAGGGCTGTGCTCTTTAATACACCAATACTGCGCTCAGCACTAGCAATGAAAAATACACAAACAACTTCGTCTTATATATATTTTGTCATTCTTCACTGCACACACACAAAAGCAAAGCAACAACACTTTCGCATGTTTTGCTGGTAAACATTGAAGACAGCGATTATCAGTGTGAATTTTGGTTTTGTAAATGTTTTACCTTTTACAACAAAAAATATTAAATAAAAATAGTTTTTCCTTAACTTAGTGTCCACACCTGCGATAATATCTGAGATGAGAACGTCAAATTCAATTGCAGAGAGAATTCTGTTACGTATAGACTTAAAATCAGTGGGCTGTATTCATAAACAATCATTAAATTCGACTCTTGTTAAAGTAAATCTTTAAGCAAAAAGCTGTTGATATGTTTTTTGTATTCATAGTTGAAAAAAAAAGTATTCTTTAAGTTGAACTGGCTTTAAATGGGTGTTAAGTTTTATTTGCTGAACTTTATTCACAATTCCTAATCAAACATTAGAAAGAATATTGTAAAAAATTTCTTTAAGAATATTGTAAAAATTTATACATTTTCTTTTTAATATTTTATAAGTTCCTTTGCGAAAAAGTGGTGTAAAATGGAGAAACTAAAAATGGTAAGTTTGAAGTATATATACAAATGTATGATTAGTCAATCAATGATCTATTTTCAGATAGTGAAAAAGCCAAGAGACAGAGAGGCAAATTGGAGTGCCGCTGAAAAGGAATGTCTGCGGGAGTGTGTAAGTGTCTATCTGGATGTTGTGGAGAACAGAGCAAATGATATATCCATGATAGCAAAGAAAAAGACTGCATGGAAAGATATACGAGAAGCTATGCTGTCATCTGGATATGATCGTGACACTTGCAAGCTAAAGGCGCAATGGGTGCGTATGAAAATGAGTACCAAAAAGCCGTTGCAAATATTAAGCGGGCAACAATTGCGACAGGTAATTCAATACCAATACCCGAATTAAGTGTGGAAGAAAATTTGATAGAGGGCATGATTGTACATGAGCTTGAGGATGATGATATTTTAATTGACAGCAACTCTTGTCTTATTGAAATATCTGATACAGGCGATATATATACAAGTTATCATCCATCTGTTGAGAAAAAATGTGAAAAAGAAAATCTTTTAACTTACAACACATCGCCAAAATCTGCAAAAGGTATGAAAGAAAACAAAAAATGTTTCTCAGCAATAAAACAACTCAGAAGCCTTCCGAACACATCGTCTAAAAACGGTATTATCTTAGACCGACAACGTCAAATTTCCAAAGAAATGACAAATGCAGATGAACTTTCTAAGATTCAAATCCAGCAAATTAATGCACAAATTGAACACCAAGCGCAGATGCACAAAATGGAAGAGGCCCAAGCGAAGGAACTCCATTCTCTTAAGTTGCGTCAAATTCAGAGGCAAATTGACCACGAAGAAGAATTGCACGTTTTAAGAATAAATATGCTCTCTAAAAGCCCCAACAATTTGTAATTGCTATATGTATGAAGAAAACAGCAGTATCGTGGTAAAATGATGATTTTGTATACATATATACATATCTTTTTTTTTATTGTTACTGATAATTATCAATGAGTAGGTTTAATAACTTATTTCATAAGTATTTACGGTCTTATTTATGAAAAATAGCTTATATTTGACAAATTTTGTTTAGAAATTGGCACAACAAATAAACACAAATTATTTCTTATAAATTTTTATATACATTTTTCAACATGCAAATATGTAATACTTGACAAATTTCTATAGGAAATTTGTCAAGTAAGTGTTTAATAAACATACAATATTTTTTATGAATTCGACTGGTAGTATATAAGTATATTCAACACGCATACATACATTTGTATGTATGTACAAAACTTTTTTATTACTAATCCTTTTTTTGTAATTAACAAACAATATGTACATATGTAAAACTTTTGATTTTTTATTCATATACATACTTTGAAAAAATGAATTTAATATATTAATTTGTTGTTTATTGTTATACTTCTTGTTTTGTTATATTTAGTTGATACAAAGTTATTTTGTTATTTAGTGAATAATAAATATATATGAAAATTGATATACATATAAATTGGTTTGATTTAAAAGTGAGCATTTATAAACGCAGTTCTATAGGCTTTTCCGGAATTTATTCGGTTGTTATTTTGATTTGTATTCAAATCCAAGTTGTTAATTCCTTGCCGCATGGGAGAATAGAGACAGGCATCCAAGACTGCGAATATAAAAAATAAGTTTTTTTGTTAAAAGTATTTACTAAATAGGTACTCTTTAATGAATCTACTTACATGTAGAGTTTCGCTCCTTCGCAATATTGTGAAGCACTGCAACTGCGACCACCACATTTTTTGCTGTATCTAGGTCAACTCGCAGCCTTTCGAATATAGAGCGGAATTTTGATTTCAGCTGTCCATTTAAACATTCCACTTTACTGCGTGTTGCTATATGACTTCTATTATATCTATGAAGCAATATTAAGTCATATTAGAAAAACAGTTCTTTCATAAATGAGTTCTATGCAGACATATGTAAGTATATTTTACATAAGCTTACTTTTCTTCTTTAGGCGTAGAAGGGTTTCTTACAGGAGTTAGTAAAATTGGAGACAATGGGTAACCCGCATCTCCAAGTAAGACCCCCTTGTGCTCATTTTTAGTAAACTCCAACTTTGCTTTCAGCGCGCTATCAGCCCAAATTCTGGAGTCGTGTATGGAGCCTCGAGACCTTGCAACGATGTCAACTATTTTGCAATCTGCATCACATACGATCTATATATAGAATTAAGTTTTATTAAAAGTGACACATGATGTGACATTAACTTACTTGGATATTTAAGGAATAAAAACCTTTTCGGTTGAGATAATATCCAGCATTTTCCCGTCCAACTTCTTTTGTAGGACATTTAATACGTACATGCGTGCAATCGATGGCTCCAGTTACATTTGGGAATTGGGCCAATTGGTAAAATTTGCTTTTTACATCTCTAATCTCGGGAATGCTGTGGAATTTAATAAATTCTGGCAGTAGTAACGCCATTTTTTTACAAACATTTTTTATTATTCTGCTGACGGTGGGCTGAGATAGTCCATGAAGATCACCTGAAAAATTGTAATTTTAAAAATTTTTTAGCAATTTAACATTTTTGTAATAGAACTCTTACCGATATCACTTTGATGAACATTTCATCCCAGAAACCTCAAAGTTATTAATACCTGCAAACTTGTTGAAATGGGCAGTCCTCGATTGTTTTTTGGTTCGACAATATTCAACAAGTTTATCAAGAACTTAGTTGTAATTTTATCAAACCTGTAGCGAGAATAAAAATCCTCATCACTAAGATCGAAAGGATTAAACCTATTTTTATATATTTTAGGCTTCCTTTGTTCAACATCTTCATCACAATCTTCAATAATTGCAAAATCTCTTTCTATATCTTGAAATGTGCACATTCTGATTAATTTCTTAAATTTTTTCACTTTTTGATTAATTTCTTGAATTTTTTCACTTTACAATGAACAGCTGATGGTATTATTAAATGAGTTAAACACAGGTTCAGCTGGTTTTAAATTTAGAGTTGGCTTTAACGGAAAAACTATACTTTAAGTTGTCTATGAATAAGTTAGAGCCGACTCTTAGAAAAGTTGGCTTTAATTGTCTAAAAGTGTACTTTATTTTCAACTATGAATACAGCCCAGTGTTTTCGCAGTCTTATAATAATTTTTATGAGAGCGTTCTTATGAGAAATCTTATGGCAACGATCTTATAATAAGAGCTGTAAAAAAAGCGATTGTGTGTGTGTTTGTTTACAAAAAGACGCTATTGCAATTTTAGCGATTATTAATTTTGCAAAATATCTTTTAAAAAAACCATTTTAAATGGAAAATAATTTACTTTTATGCATTAAATATACATATACTATAAGTGATTACTTTCGTACAAAATGTGTGCATTTACAAAATTCATATAAGATTTTATTCATCTTCTCGACTTTCATTGATTTATGAATTCTTATAAGATTAACAAAAATACGTGTACTCCTTGTTAGACATTAAAATGGACATAAAGAAATTCGTTCTCTCATTCTGCCGACGTTTTGTCAGATATTATCTCAGATTTAATCGCAGTTGTAGACACTAGGTAAATGCATTGGTGTTTAATCTTCCATATATAGGGTGTTTTTTTAAGCTAGATAGAACTTTAAATTGTAAAAAGTAACACAAAAAATTAAATTTTGATGAAACATTTTTTTTATTTGTTTCAGTATACTCTGACAAATCATCATGAATAGACTCACGCTTGAACAACGCTACGAAATTATCCAAATTTACTTTGAAAATCAGTCGTCGATTTCCCGTTGTTTTATCGCAAAATTGTGTTCAGCGATGAGGCGCATTTTTGGCTTAACGGGTTTGTTAATAAGCAAAATTGCCGCATATGGAGTGAGACCAATCCACAAGAGACCCTACAGACTCCATTACATCCAGAAAAATGCACTGTTTGGTGCGGTTTTCATGCTGGTGGCATCATCGGACCTTATTTCTTCAAAAATGAGGCCGGAGCTCGCGTTACGGTCAATGGAGATCGTTACCGCACCATGATCAATGATTTTTTGTTTGAAAATATGGATGACATTGATCCGGAGGAGATGTGGTTTCAACAGGATGGCGCTACGTGCCATACGGCGAACGCAACCATTGACTTACTGAAATCAAAATTTGGCGATAAGTTGATTTCGAGAAATGAACCTGTCAATTGGCCTCCAAGGTCGTGCGATTTGACACCTCTCGATTATTTCCTGTGGGGCTACGTGAAGTCACTGGTTTATGCTGATAAACCAGCAACAATTGACGCCTTGGAGGCCAGCATTGTTCGTGTTGTTCGTGACATACGGCCAGCAGTGCTCGAAAAAGTGGCCCAAAATTGGACGTCCAGAATGCGCTTCGTCAAGAACAGCCGCGGTGCCCATATGCCCGAAATCATTTTCAAATGTTAATGTCACGTATTGATCTTTCGAATAAAAAAAAATTTTGATTACAATTTAATTTTTTGTGTTATTTTTTACAATTTCAAGTTCTATCGGGCTTAAAAAAACACCCTATAGAACTTGTGGGCATCACTGCTCTAATGCGTCAAACTTCAAATTCGTAAATAAATATGAGACTCTAGCATTCCCATTTCAGCCCAGAGATTCCAATTTATATGTATACACCTCGCAGACGTATGTTAAGGCTTTGTGTATCACCGCAAAAGATAAGCGTTCTAGGGTTAAGTCGATTATTTAGTACTGAAAAGAGTTTTAACTTGTTTAGCAATTTGCTTTGGCCACCTTAATTTTAAAAATCCTACCCCCTGCTACGACATGTTTTCCTAGAAGAAAATACTAAATAATGATAAAAAGTATATAGGAGTAGTTGTGTCGACGCGCTCGTTAATGAAAACAGTTTTCCAAATTATTTGTAAATAATGAAATGTAATTATTCAGTTTTATTTGCACTTATTCTATCAATTTTCACGCTCTACAAAATATAGAGTCTTTTATACAAACGCAATATAACATCTCTACACATAAAAAACAATTTTTAAAAGACTTTATGTTTTTGGAAATTGAATTAATTAGGATGATTTTTGAATACAATGTAGAATGTTTATCTCTAGTGGCAATTGTCAACACTTCAGCTTAAGCAGTTAGTTGCATACAAAACATTACAAATAAATTGTTATGACAAGTTTTCACGAGTAAATTTCGAACAAAAATATGTCGTTTTTAAATTCAATTAATTAATGGAGTAAAAACAAAAACTATATATAAATATAAACATTAATTAGCATTACTAACTAAAATTTTAGAAGAACTTTTTTGTTAACAAACTTAAGTTAAGTTTTCTGAGCAAACAAGAGAATTGTCAACTTAAGAAATAATTAAATAATTTATGAAGAAAATGGAAAAATAAAAAGAGCTTTCATGTCAACCAAAGAATAAGTCAGTACGAGTACTTACTTTTGAACCATCAATTCCAGCCACAAATAACATGACTTAATTATGCTATAACACTTAATACTGAAAAATGTTTGAATTTTTATTAAACACTTGTACAGTTGTAAATCAATGCAATTTACAAGTATGTACAATAAATGTATGTACATATATACATATTTATACATATATAATAAATACAATATAACTAAGTCTTCCCTTCGTAAGCACAATAAAGAATAAACGTATGAGTAGTTCTTTTCTAATGTTGCCTTCCTCTTATAAATTATATTACTTACTAAGCATGTATAAATATATAATTTTTAAATTTGTTGTTAAAGCGTTGGAATTAAATTAAATTTGTTAAAATTAAAGTGTTGCAATTAAATTTGTTAAAACTGGGCAGGGCAGTATTTGAAATACAGATACATACGTATTTTGCATTTCAAATCCATAACTTAAAAGTATTTTATATTTTAAATACGTCTGGCTCAAACACAAATGAATTAACAAAATGCATTTATTTATGATAATGAATTGAAAGTAAGTTGTTTCACACAAAAGCTAAAATCGCTAGAAAATACGACCATTAAAATTGTATCATTTTGCAACACTGCAACTCAGCTTTCCATTGTTTTGTCCGAAACAAATTTATTTTACACTAATTAAGTGAATCCAATAAGAATTTCCACGCAACCAGATTTTTCCAACGCTTTGGATTATGTTATTATGGAAAACTTTTGCCGACCTTAATGTCTAAGAGAACCAGATTAGATCGACTGCAAATTTAATAATTGGAGCTATTTCAGTTGTATTTTAACAATATTAATGGATAGGTTGGGAAGGAGATTTAATGAGTTTTCCATGCTGACACCTGAAGCAAATATAGCCATGTTGTCATCATGTTTCCACCTTAGTTTCAATATTCGCTTAGCATTTTAGTAAGGGACAGGCTAAAATTCAGCATCTTGCAATAGATGCATTGAAGAAAAACTACAAAAATCGTGAAACCACGCCTGGATGAAGAAGAAGTAGTGGTTGCAATATTATCAGTTTTCTGAATGATGACATTAAGGAGCTAGTCATTCTAGAAAACCATCCAAATAACATACGTTTACATATGTATGCAAAATATATATAATATTAAATTGTATATAATATTTGATTACATAGATAAGTATAAATGCCGTTGTGTGCAAAAGAGCGTAACTGGCAAACATTTTCTAGTCCGTAATTTTTATTAAACGACCTGTTGTTGTCACTGGCTTACAGCCCAAAAAATACAAAGAACGCCTCATGCCTAGATAAGTTACTTGGGAGCTCCTGAACACGAAAAACGCCGTAATTTTTTTATACCCTTCACAAAAATGTAAAGGGTATTTATAAGTTTGTGATTCCGTTTGTAATTTCTACAGTTTTTTTTTGCGACCCTATAAAGTATATATATTCTGAATCAGAATTAATGGAAAAGTCGATTAAGCGATGTCCGTCTGTCCGCTGTTGAAATACCGTTTCTGAGAAAACCATTAGACTTAGAAACTTTTTTCTTTCACCATTCTTTTACCCCATCGATTCATGGGTTTGCTATTGAAATTCAGTAATATCGGTCCACGTATAGCTGAGATATATTCAAAATTCCGAAAAAAGCCATTTTTTTTTGCAGTTTTGTATGAAAATTTTTGAAAACAAAAGTTGTTCGTTTTGCTTCAAACTTCACACACTTATTAAGCATGGTGATTAAAAGACAAAAAATTTTTTTTTCAGATATCGGTCCATATATACCCGAGATATAGCCCAAATCGGATTTTTAATGAAAACGTCGCATAGGCGAAGCTAAATAACTTTTTTTTGCTCAAAAGCAGTTCTGCTATAAAATTAGGATACATAAATATAGAAAATGAAAATTTCCGATATCGGTCCATATATACCCGAGATATAGCCCAAACCTGGTTTTTCATGAAAATGTCGCGTAAGCGAACCTAAACAACTTTTTGGTGCTCAAAAGCAGTTCTGGTAAGGAAATAGGGTCATATAAATATGAAAAATGAAAATTTTCGATATCGGTCCATATATACCCGAGATATAGCCTAGACCGGGGTTTTCATGAAAATGCCGCGTAAGCGAACTTAAACAAATTTTTTGTGCTCAAAAGCAGTTCTGGTAATGAAATTAGGTTACATAAATATGGAAAATGAAAATTTCCGATATCGGTCCATATATACCCGAGATATAGCCCAAACCGGGTTTTTCATGAAAATGTCGCGTAAGCGAACTTAAACAACTTTTTTGTGCTCAAAAGCAGTTCTGGTAATGAAATTAGGTTACATAAATATGGAAAATGAAAATTTCCGATATCGGTCCATATATACCCGAGATATAGCTCAAACCGGGTTTTTCATGAAAATGTCGCGTAAGCGAACTTAAACAACTTTTTTGTGCTCAAAAGCAGTTCTGGTAATGAAATAGGGTCATATAAATATGAAAAATTCCCATATCGGTCCATATATACCCGAGATATAGCCCAAATCGGGTTTTTCATGAAAATGCCGCGTAAGCGAACTTAAACAACTTTTTTGTGCTCAAAAGCAGTTCTGGTAATGAAATTAGGTTACATAAATATGGAAAATGGAAATTTCCGATATCGGTCCATATATACCCGAGATATAGCCTAAACCGGGGTTTTCATGAAAATGCCGCGTAAGCGAACTTAAACAAATTTTTCGCCTTAAAGCAGTTCTGGTAATAAAATAAGGTGATATAAATATTGAAAATGAAAGTTTTCGATATCGGTACATATATACCCGAGATATAGCCTAAACCGGGTTTTTCATGAACACGCGGCGTAAGCGAACTCAAACAATATTTTTTGCTTAAAAGCAGTTCTAATAATAAAATAAGGTTATATAGGTATGAAAAATGAAAATTTCCGATATCGGTCCACATATACCCGAGATATAGCCCAAACCGGGCTTTTCATGAAAATGTCGCGTAAGCGAACTTAAACAACTTTTTTCACCTTAAAGCAGTTCTGGTAATAAAATAAGGTTATATATATATGGAAAAAGAAAATATCCGACATCGGTCCATATATACTCGAGATATAGCCTGAACCGATTTTTCCAAAAAAAATTTTTTTTTTTTTTTGCTGAAAAGCAGTTCTTGTTATAAAAGAAGGTTACTAAAATACAGAAAATAGAAAATTCCGATATCGGTTCATATATAAACGAGCATATTTAGGTCACATTTTTAATATACTATACATATTCATGACTATCGTGAAGGGTATTTTAGATTCGGCCCAGCCGAATATACTACACTCTTACTTGTTTCTAAGTAAGGTTTTTTAGATAACGGTACTTTTGTGTGTTTCGATGTATGGTCCCACTCAAACCCTTGTGGAGCCCAACCAAAAAGTCCGATAGAGATAAGTAACATATACTTGAAAAGGTAATTGAACGCCTTTTCCGTCGATACAACGAATTTCTGACAAGAAATGGATGAATTATGACACCTCAAAGTTCAAAATTTGCCTATTTTTCAAGTTTGTTTCAAAATGTTAATATTTTTTATTTCGTTTTCATACCCTTCACAAAAATGTAAAGTATATATATAAGTTTGTGGTTCCGTTTGTAATTTCTATAGATTTTATTTACGACACTATAAATTATATATATTCTGATTCAGAATTAATGGAAAAGTCGATTAAGCGATGTCCGTCTGTCCGCTGTTGAAATACCGTTTCTGAGAAAACAATTTGACTTAGAAAATTTTTTCTTTCACCATTCTTTTACCCCATCGATTCATGGGTCTGCTATTGAAACTCAGTAAAATCGGTTCACATATAGCTGAGACATATTCAAAATTCCGAAAAAAACATTTTTTTGCAATTTTGTATGGAAATTTTTGAAATTTTTTTTTTTTTCGTTTTGCTTCAAACTTCACACACTCATTAAGCATGGTGACTAAAAAGCAAAAATTTCTTTTTTCAGATATCGGTTCATATATGCCCAAATCAGGTTTTTCATAAAAATGTCACGTAAGCGAACTGAAACAACTTCTTTTTTGGTCAAAAGCTGTTTCGGTTATGCAATTAGGTTATATAAATATGGAAAATGAGAATATCCGATATCGCTCCGTACATACCCGAGATATAGCCTAAACCGGGTTTTTATGAAAATGTCGCGTAAGCGAACTTAAACAACTTTTTTTTTGCTTAAAAGCAGTACTGGAAATAAACTCAGGTTATATAAATATGGAAAATGAAAATTTCCGATATCGGTCAATATATACCTGAAATATAGCCTGAACCAATTTTTCCATTAACATTTTTTTTTTTTTGTTGAAAAGCAGTTCTCGTTATAAAAAAGGTTACTAAAATATAGAAAATTCCGATATCGGTTCATATATAGCCGAGCGGAGTCATTGTTTAGCTTCGATAGTGAACGGACGTATTTGTTTTTGATCGGAAAGTAAAAAAATGAAACGGGAATAAGTAAAAACCGTAATAGGTGAACAGAGTGAATTTAATTAAAAGAAAAACTTTGACATTTTTTTATTACCGTAAATAAAAAAAAATATAAACAATTAATTGCATGAGTGTACCTACCAGATGTAATTCTGAAAGAGAGCTTAGCTCCGGTAGAAAAAACCTTTGGATTTCTGAGGAAGAATCGGTGAAAAAATCATTGAAAAATCTCCGGTCCCTTAGAGATATTTGTTCGCCAAATATTGTTATTACAGCTGAAGACAAACCATCTTCCAGTTTAATTGTTGCTAAAAAGCCGAAAACATAAGTAGGCATGGACAGGTACATAACCATGGTTAAAAGACAGCGAAGCCCCAAACCAGCTCAAATATCATCATTAACCAACCCCAGCAGTCAAATATAGTTTCTAAATGTAATTTTCCCCAGATGGTCCAGTCAAACAGCCACATATCCAGCAAAACCCCAAACAAATTTCTTATGCGAATGTGGTAAAATTCGATAAACTAAACTTGAATCAGGAGCCTAAGTCTCGAAACTCCGATCCAAATTTTAGCAATCTTGAGGCAACTCTGCAGACTCTAGTTCAATTCATAAACAAATTTACTGAAAATGTAATCCACTATTTTGCAGGCAATTTAAAAAAATATATACATATGTATATAATGTTAACTGCTGAAACCCATTTAATAGCCAACAGTTATTTCAAAATTAATGGCTACACAGTATATGACACAAAAGATCCCCGTGAACGATCTTACGGAGGATAAAAACCAGAATTAAGCGCTATTTAAATAGCTAGACACGTGAGGAATATATCCCAGCTACAAGTATATGCATTGATTATTTTCATGAAAAAATTTTTATATCCTCGATTTACTCACCAGTACGATTTTCAGTAACAGAAAACCAATATTCAACTTTTTTCGAATCACTTGGGCCTCGATTTTTAGTGGCTGGCGACTATAACGTAAAACACATTCTTTAGGGATCACGTTTAATTTCCCGAAAGGCCGCGTGTTTTTTTACACCGTTTCCAAAATGGGCTTAGATGTGGTTTCAAGCGGATACCCCACTTATTGGCCATCAGACCAACGAAAGATCCCGGACGTTATAGATTTTGGAGTTGCGAAAAAATTTCCTTTGGAATGGATGCATAATCTCCGTCTCGTTCCCCCAGAAGGTTCACCGTTTAGTGGGTTGGCGCTGACCGTCACTAGAGTCAGTAGGCTAAAATACAAGAAATATTTGAGTACTCATTGTATGTAAAATATTGAAAACCTCAAATTGTCCGTACAGCATGCTACCACTAGTCATATAAAATCCAGAAATGAGAACAATTGAACTTATTCGTCTGAAATTGAGCAACTTCTGTCAGAAAAAAGAAGAGTTAGAAGAGAGTGGAAGCTTCATCTCCCCAGCTTAAAACTACGCTACGGGAATGCATAACTCGATTAAGAAATCTGCTTGAAATCCAGAGAATGGCTTCCCTTAAAATAGATTTGGAAAACCAGGATGGTACTCCGCAATATCTGTGGAAATCGACAAAATAAAAGGTAAGCCACTTTTGTGAACTTCAACTGGCAACTGGGCAAGAAGCGATTCTGAAAAGGGGACAGTGGATGTTAATAATTTGAGAAATGTTTTTACCACACATGAGTCAGCGGATGCTGCAGCAGAATTTTTACCATATGCTGTTATGAAAACGTTATCAATAACACAAACCCCTGGAGACCTCCAGGCATTGAGTAAATTACTGGTAAAATGCTTGAACAGTAGCTAGAAGAGTTCTATTTTTAGTTTTTAACGCTATTTTACGGCTTGAGTATTATCTTGCACAGTGGAAGGTGTCTATGATTACTATGATACCCAAACCAGGGAAGGATCCCACTTAATGGCGAAGTTGGCTCCAATATTGAATAGAGTGGGATGTATCCCTAATCATCAGTTTGGCTTTAGGGCTAAACATAGCACCATAGAACAAACGCACAGACTAGTCAACGTCATAAGACAGACTTTCGAAGACAAAAAGTATTGTTCGGCTCTGTTCATTGACATTTCCCAAGCTTTTGATAAAGTGTGGCACGACGGCTTGATGCACAAAATATAGGAGTAGTGTTTTGTCTCTCGTCGTGTGCACATGTCTTTTGTTACTGCTGTCCTTATTTTCTATATGTGTATGTTCATTAATTAAATTCATATAAAACCAAATTGCACCGTAATAAGTAGCAAGCTGTGCACACGTGTTTATTTTTCTTACTCTCTTTTTTTTACCGTTGTTCGTATATTTTATATACATACATACATATGTATGTTCATTATTAATTTCGTATGAAATGAAAGTGCAGCGGAATAGGTAGCACTATGTGTACACGCGTTTCTTTTTTTGTTTCTTCTTTCACCGTTGTCCGTGTTTTCTTTATATGTTCAATATTTATTACTTTTTAATGCATTTCATTACCTCGTAGTGTGTAAGGTGTTGGACTAAATTTTGCTAATCTGAGCAGTGTCGAAGGTATATACACTGGGTACTGATCAGTTTTAAATAATTCAATTCCAACATTTTATATGCTGCAATAGAGTTTGTTTTAGTCTTTTATGCTGTTATTGTTAACACTCCGCGAACACTACTCCCTCTTTCCTCCTCACCATAACCTATTTTCCTAGTTCCAGTACAATGTACTGTATATGTAGGGGTCATCCCCTGTATACTG
The DNA here is from genome assembly GCA_914767995.1 of Thecocarcelia acutangulata. Taxonomy (NCBI): domain Eukaryota; kingdom Metazoa; phylum Arthropoda; class Insecta; order Diptera; family Tachinidae; genus Thecocarcelia; species Thecocarcelia acutangulata. The sequence goes on along the minus strand of OU612096.1, from coordinate 54,135,857 downwards.
GTCCAAGATAAAAAAATATAAAGTTTAACTTGCCTGCAAACACTCACAAACTTCTGGGAAGCTACGTATGCGGTCGGCAATTTGTTATCAAAGAAGGTGACTATATAAGTGTCGCACAGCCAATAGAAACAGGAGTTCCACTAGGTATTCTAGGACCCACTTTATATCTGATTACATCAGTAAACTGGAACTTCACCCAAATCCTCTTGCACGCAACATGCTTAATTTTCGCGCCTACTCTCGGTTGAGAAGGAGGGATACCGTTGCCACCATCAGAGCGTTGAGTAGGTGATTTTACCGAGAGGCAAAAACGAAACAATATCTTAATCATGTATTTTTCTCGTTGACAGGGTAATATTGATGAACTACGTTCTTCTTTATATTAAGCGCCATCTTATGACCGCTTAAAATGTGCAATGTGGTTACGCTTATTTGCACAATGTGACCATAACATGATATGTTACTAATATTAAGTGAAATTGATTCCCATTACTGATCTGATAGAATTTCCATTTTTATATGGCTGGTAAGAACATGTTCACAACAAAGTTTTATTTGCCTTTGTCTCTTTTGTTTGCTTTCTTTTTAATAGAACCACCCATAAAAAATTATGGTTTAAGTATGTATGTACTTATATGAGCATAAAGAAAAAACAGCACAGAAAATACCATTTATCTTCGATGAGACGACAACACTATTAAATAAAACAAAAAGAAATAAGAGCACAAAGCTTATAATTTATAACGTGCCTGGTAATTTAATAAAACGTTGTAAAATAAACCCAAAATAATCCTCAATAGCACACTCCTATACACATGTGTGCGTACATATTTATCTACATATCGTCGATATAATATACATTTAGGTGAAGATGTACACCTTCATACCTGTGCAACAATCTTTTTTGGTGAATCCTGTAATTTACTGGAATTATTTATCATCTAATGATATCTTATTGAAGTAGACAACAATAAATCACAATAATATCTCAAGGCTGGTCTAAGCAAAACGCATGATTTTAAATGTAAATAAAACACAAAGTTTTAAGAGAATTTTCTTAATAGTTTTTACTATGATGATAGAAGCGTCCAGCAGCGTTACCTTTTATGATACTAAAGTGTCAATTTGACCCTTTTTGCGTCTATGAGACTTTTTATGACACTTTATAAAATACCCTTTTTGCGAATATGGAACTTTTTGTTGAGAACGATCGAACAGCTGTATGCATAAATATTCAGTTCTCATTCATATTTGAGTAAAGCTGGATTCTCCCATTTTTTTCGAACAAAATTTTTGTCCGGACAAAAATTTTTTTACTGAGAGTTTTCTGCAGCATGATTCACCCATTGCAAAAAAATGTTCCGCAAAATCAGAGCTGCCATATATGAACAAAATCTATTAGTTTTACAAGGTGGTAGTACAGGTTGTTATTATTTTGGCTTATTTTCCTTGCGTATTTTACATATTCTCATTTGTTAGTAAATATTGTGTGATAATAATGAAAAAAATAAAACTGCTTTTGCTTATGGCCATTGAAATACATAAAGCATTATTATTAGCCAAGTACACATATATAAAAAAATTAAAAAGAGATGCAGTGAAAAGACTTTTAAAGCAAAGAAGAGCAATGGGTTATTTTTACACATTATATCGTACATACACTTGCTTCCTGGCTTTTTCATTTCTTCAATATGTTATTGGGCAATCAATTCATTTATTTCCATATTAAAATTATTACTTATTTATATAACTATTAAAACTATGTACATACATATATCAAATGGTGGCCGCAATTGAAATTTCATCACAAAAAAATTACTATGTAAATTTTTTATTCGATGCGGCAACGCAATACAATTTTGTATGAAAAAATGTATCCTATTAGCATCTCAGTTCAATTTTGTCCGGACAAAATATAAAATTAAACCAAGTCAAGTTGGGAGTTGTTCGTAAAAAACTATTTCTCTCTCTCAAGAAGAGAGACGTCAAACTACATATAAAAAAATTTTGCTCGGAAACAATGGGTGATTCAAGCTTAAGGTTTCGTTTAGACTGCTGTTATGTAGGCATATGTATAATAAAATATATTTGATAGTGAAATCTTTATTTTTAAAAAGTATGTACTTGCTTTTGAGCATGGTAAAGAAAACACACATATGAGATATTGCCTGTAGAAGATCTCAATAAAATTATTAAGTTTTTCTGTGCTGTTGATAAATTTAATGTTTTTCTTTCATTATTTTTCTATTTTAATAAGAAACAGCTTTCATCGTATTTATATATGAGAAATTACTTAAGACTGAAAAAATTGAACTTGCCTTTAAATATAAGTTAACTTTAAATGAAAATTAACTTATTTTGTATTTAAATACGACGTGATAAACTGGACCTGAGTAAAATTAATATTATTGAAAATTCCTCTTTTACCAGCGGAACACTCAGATCTTTATTAATTCGAGAACTCTTTACATACCATGGAGCTGCAGTAATCGTTCGAAGAACTTTGTTTTGTCGCCTTTGAATTTTTTCAATGTTTGGCGCCGAGGTGGTGCCCCATAATTGAATTCCGTAGCACCATGCAGGCTTTAGGATTGCATTGTATAACAGAAGTTTGCAATCCAACTTCAATTTAGAGTTTCTCCCATAAGCCAATTTAGTTGCGCCCATAAGCCAATTTAGTTGCGCTGCTTTAAGTTTTAACTGAGTAACGTTTGCTTCAATGTAAGACTTCCACGTTAGCCTACGGTCCAGGTGAATACCAAGGTACTTGACTTCGCTGTGCTGCGGAATAGGTGAGTTGTTTATTTGGATAGGCGCACATGTTTGCTTACACAGTGTGAATGTGACATAAGTACATTTCTGTTCATTAACTTTGATTTTACAAACGTTTAGCCATTTCTCTAATATTGAAATATATTCTTGTAAATTGCGTGAAGCTAGTTGATGGTTTTCATGAACACTGCAGAACGCTGTGTCATTTGCAAAAGTTGAAGTGTGAATACCAGATCTGGTTGGCATGTCAGAAGCGTAAATTAAATATAAAGTGGATCCCAGAATGCTACCTTGGGGAACTCCTGCCACGATTGACTGAGTCGCCTTCTCTGATAACAAACTTCCGCCCATATAAGTAGCTTTCCAGAAGCTTGTGCGTATTTGCAGGCAAGGTTAACTTTATTTTGTGCATCAACCCGTCGTACCACACTTTATCAAAAGCTTGAGAAATGTCAATGAACAGAGCTGAGCAAAACTTCTCCTCAAAGGTATGACATTGACTAATTTGTGCTTTTGTTCTATGGTGCTATGTTTAACCCGAAAACCAAATTGATGATCCGGGATGCATCCCACATTGCTTAACATTGGACTCAACTTCGCAATTAACAATTTTTCGAATAGTTTTGAAATTAGTGGTAAAAGACTTATTGGTCTATATGATTCTACCTTAGTCAGATCCTTCCCTGGCTTGGGTATCATAGTAATCATTGAGATCTTCCACTCTGCATTGTAATACTCAAGGCGTAAAGTAGCGTTAAAAATAAAATGTAGAACTCTTCCAGTAATTTGATCAATGCCTCCAGCTTTCCTGGGGTTTGTATTCCCGATAACATTTTTGACATCTTGAAAATTAAGTCTCAAAGACACAGGAGGTCTAACAACATATCATTTGTAATAAAAACGTTTCTCAAATGATCGACATACAACATTCCCTTTTCAGAATCGCTTCTTGCCTAGTCGCCAGTTGAAGTTCGCAAAGGTGGCTTACCTATTACGGGTCTTTTTAAACCTTTTGTCGCTTTCCACAAGGAATAATCAGATTGAGGAGTACCATCAGGGCTTTCCAGATATGTTTTAAGGGAAACCATTCTGCAGATCTCAGGCAGAGTTCTTAATTGAGTTATGCATTTCCGTAGCCTAGTCTTAAGCTGGGGAGACCTGCGAGGTTGCCACTCTCTTCTGACTCTTCTTTTTTCTGATAGAAGTTGCTCAATTTCAGACGAATAGGTTCTATTGTTTTTATTTCTGGATCTTATATGACTAGTGGTAGCATGCTGTACGGTCAGTTTGAGGTTTTCAGAAAAATCGTTAATTGACACATCAATATCCTGAGGCGTTCTCAAGGCAATATTTTCAGTACAAAGTGTACTCAGAAATTTTTTGTATTTTATCCAATTAACTCTATTGACGGTCAACGGAGAGCCAATCTCTAGGGAGAACGAAATTATAGTGGGTGAGAGATCTGATGACAAATCTAATGAAGGCTCCACTTGCATCCACTCTAAAGGAAATTTTTTCGCAACTCCAAAATCTATAACGTCTGGGATCTTTCGTTGGTCTGACGGCCAATAAGAGGGGTGTTCGGTTGAAACCACATTTAAGTCCATTTTGGAAATGATGACAAAAAGCACACGGCCTTTCGAGGTAATTAAACGTGATTCCCAAAAAGTGTGTTTAGCGTTATAGTCGCCAGCCACTAAAAATCGAGGACCAAGTGATTTGAAAAAATGTGAATACTGATTTTCTGTTACTGAAAATCGTGGTGATGAGCAAATCGAGGATATAACAATTTTATCATGTAAATGTTTAATACATATGTTTGTTGCTTGGAGATACTCCTCGCATGTCTTGTTTAGTAAATAGTTCTTAATTCTAGTTTTTATCAAAATTGCCGAACCGCCACAAGATTTGCCACGGGGATCTTTAGCATCATATAGTGTGAAGCCATTAATTTTAAAATAGCTGTTGGTTGTCAAATGGGTTTCAGCAATCAGTATTTTGTCGATTTGCTTTTCCATAATGAAGTGCTCAAATTCATTTATATGATTGCGGATGCCGTTTGCGTTCCAGAAACACATTTTTAACAAACTCATTTTTTTAAAATTGCCTGCAAAATAGTGGATTGCATTTCATGCATCATATTCGTCATGGAGACCGTAAATGTATTTATAGATTGAACAAGAGTCTGCAGAGTTGCTTCAAGATTGCTAAAATTTTGGTCGGAGTTTTGAGGCTTGGGCTCCTGATTCAAGTTTAGTTTATCGGATTTTACCACATTCGCATAAGAAATTTGTTGGGGGTTTTGCACGTTTATATGGCTGGTTGGCAGGCGTACCTGGGGAAAACTGTTTGTAGAAATGGTGTTTGTCTGCTGGGGTGGCATATTTAGAATTGATGGCCTATTTGTCATTGACCTCTTGAAGTGAGTATAGACAGGGCAACTTTTGTAGTTTGCAGTATGGTTACCTCCACAATTACTGCATTTTTAACGCTCGCGTCAGTCTTAGGTTTTTTGCACTGTGATGTACCGTGAAGCTCTCCACATACAACGCAAACTGCCGGCAGCTTACAATAGGCCTTAGTATGGCCAAATTCTTGGCAGTTTAGGCATTGAACGGGCCCTAAACGCTTATGAGGCTCCTCAACGGTAACCTTACGATGCAAAAGATATTTAAGGTTATAAATTGGATGCACTTCACTCTTTTTCAAGACAACATCTCTAGGTTCCAATTCAACCCTAAACATGGGTTGAGGAATTTTTTCACGGTTTCTAATATTAACCAAATTTTTTTAGTTTTAAAGCCATTGTCTTTTAATTCGGTTTTGACATCATTCGTATCGACACAAGGGTAAATCCCTTTTATAACGACCTGAATACCTGGCACTTTTAAGCTGATATGTGTAAAACGATCGTTTCTCCTTCTCAAGAACGTCAGACAATTTTCGGTATTCATTCTCATGGTTGACCTGGATTTTCGTTTCATTGATGCTGCCGTGCTTAACCGATGTTACGTTAAACGTGTCTTTGCCGATTGCCGTAATAAGTTGTTTTACCAGCTCACTAGAGGTAGGCTCTCGCATCAGTCTGAAGGATAGCAAACCTATTACTATCCATTGTCGTGGTGGTCTTATCATCTTTGGGTATTTTGGACTGAGATGACATTTGAGCAGATTTGGGGCTTCGCTGCCGTTTAACCACGGTTACATACCTGTCCATGCCTAGTAGTGTTTTCGGCTTTCTGCAATAACTGAACTGGTAGATGGTTTGTCGTCTGTTGTAATAACTATATGTGGCGAACACGAGCACGTGTGGTTTCTTTCTCTTAGCGACAGCAGATTTTCCAATGATTTTTTCAGAGATCTGATAGGAACATTCATGCATTTTTTATTTAATTTTTTTAACGGTAATAAAAAAAATTTCACAAATATTTTATTTTAACTAAATTCACCTATTACGGTTTTTACTTAATCCCGTTTTATTTTTATACTGTCCGATCAAAAACAAACATGTCTGTTCACTTTCGAAGCTAAACAACGACTCTCTATATACTTTTTAAAGTGCAAATAAAAAATATAGAAACACAAAAGAAGTGCAATTCGATAACTTTAAACCAAGTGTGCCCAGCCATATTCGCTTGATACTCAATCGTTTTTGGTTGTAAACATTGGCGGCAGCCATTATCAGTGTGAACTTTGTTTTTGTTAATATTTTGATTTTTCTGAGTCTAGCTTTGATAGTGAACGGACGTATTTGTTTTTAATCGGAGTGATATAAAAAAAACAGTATAAGTAGAAAACCGCAATAAGTGGAAAGAGTGAATTTATACAAAATAAAAACTTTGTGACAATTATTTTTTATATACTTTTAAAGCAAGACAAATATAAAAAAAATTAAACAAAATTGCACGAGTGTACCCAGTAGATGCAATTCTGAGAGAGAGCTTAGCTCCACTAGAAAAAACCTCTGGATTTCTGAGGAAGAATATTTGGAAAAATCATTGGATAATCTCCTGTCTCTAAGAGATAAAAAACGCACGCGTTCGTGTTCGTCAAACATTGTTGTTACATCAAAAGACTAACCATCTTCCAGTTTAATTGTTGCAGATAAACCGAAAACACAAGTAGGCATGGACAGGTATGTAACCGTGGTTAAACGTCAGCCAAGCCCTAAACCGCTCAAATATCATGAAGTCCGAAAATGTCCAAAGATGATAATACGGACTACGGCAACAGATAGTAATAGGTTTGCTATCCTTCAGACTGACGAGCCAACTACATCAAACAAAAAAACATTTAAACCTCCACCAATATACTTGAGGGAACCTACATCAAATGAGCTGGTAAAAGCACTTATTACGGCAATTGGTAAAGACACCTTCAACGTAACATCAGTGAAGCACGGACAAATAAGTGAAACAAAAATCCAAGTCAACTGCGAAAATGATTACCGAAAACTTTCTGCCGCTCTGGAAAAAGAGAAAAGATCTTTTTATACTTATCAACTTAAAAGTCCTTCAGGTTGCTATAAAAGGTATTGACCCCTGTGTAGATACGGATGAGGTAAAGACTGGATTGATAGATAAAGGCTATAAAGTAAAAAATGTGGTAAATATGCGGAACCGTGAAAAGATTCCTCAACCCATGTTTAGGGTTCAGTCAGAGTGTAGCTTTGATAGTGAACGGACGTATTTGTTTTTTGATCGGAGTGTTACAAAAAAAAAAAAAAAAGATAACGGTATAAGTAAAAAACCGCAATAAGTTAAGAGTGAATTAATACAAAATAAAAACTTTGTGACAATTATTTTTATATACTTTTAAAACAACAAAAATATAAATAAACAAAAAATTGCATGAGTGTACCCAGTAGGTGCAATTCTGAAAGAGAGCTTAGCTCCACTAAAAAAAACCTCTAGATTTCTGAAGAGGAATCATTGAAAAAATCATTGGACAATCTCCTGTCTCTAGGAGATAAAAACGCATGCGTTCGTGCTCGCCAAACATTATTGTTATAACAGACGACAAACCATCTTCCAGTCCAGCTATTGTTGATAAACCGAAAACGCAAGTGGGTATGGATAGGTATGTAACCGTAGTTAAACGGCAGCGAAGCCCCAAATCCGCTCAAATGTCATCTCAGTCCAAAATACCCAAAGATGATAAGACCACCACGACAATGGATAGTAATAGGTTTGCTATCCTTCAGACCGATGAACCAGCAATACCCAAAAAAACTTTTAAGCCGCCACCAATATATTTGCGAGAGCCTACCTCTAGTGAGTTGGTAAAACAACTTATTACGGCAATCGGCAAAGACACTTTTAATGTAACATCGGCTAAGCACGACAGCATCAATGAAACCAAAATCCTGGAAAACAGTGAAAATGAATACCGAAAGTTGTTTGACGTCCTGGAGAAGGAGAAAAGATCGTTTTACACATATCAGCTTAAAAGTGGCAAAGGTATTCAGGTCGTTATAAAAGGGATTGACCCTTTTGTGGATACGAATGATGTCAAAACCGGCCTAGAGGACAATGGCTTCAAAATTAAAAATGTGGTTAATATTAGGAACCGCGAAAAAATTCCTCAACCCATGTTTAGGGTTAAATTGGAACCTAGAGATATTGCCTTAAAAAAGAATGAAGTGCATCCCATTTATAACCTCAAGTATCTTTTGCATCGTAAGGTTACCGTTGAGGAGCCTCATAAGCGTTTAGGGCCCGTTCAATGCCTAAACTGCCAAGAATTTGGCCATACTAAGGCCTATTGTAAGTTGCCCGCAGTTTGCGTTGTGTGTGGTGAACTTCACGGTACATCACAGTGCAAAAAACCTAAGACTGACGCGAGCGTTAAAAAATGCAGTAACTGTGGAGGTAACCATACTGCAAACTACAGGGGTTGCCCTGTCTACACTCACTTCAAGAGGTCAATGACAAATAGGTCACCAATTTTAAATATGCCACCCCAGCAGACAACCAGCATTTCTACAAGCAATTTTCCCCAGGTACACCAGTCAACCAGCCATATAAACGTGCAAAACCCCCAAAAAATTTCTTATGCGAATGTTGTAAAATCCGATAATCCAAACTTGAATCAAGAGTCCAAGCCTCAAAACTCCGACCAAAATTTTAGCAATCTTGAGGCAACTCTGCAGACTCTTGTTCAATCTATAAATACATTTACGGTTTCGATGACGAACATGATGCAGGAAATGCTGAAAATGCAATCCACTATTTTGTAGGCAATTTTAAAAAAATGAGCTGGTTAAAAATATGTTTCTGGAACGCAAACGGAATCCGCCAACACAAAAATGAACTTGAGCACTTCCTTATGGAAAAGCAAATCGACATAATGCTGATTGCTGAAACTCACTTAACAAGCAACAGCTATTTCAAAATTAATGGTTACAGACTATATGATACTAAAGATCCCCGTGGCAGATCTTGCGGAGGCTCAGCAATTTTGATAAAAACTAGAATTAAGCACTATTTGCTAAACGAGACATGCGAGGAGTATCTTCAAGCAACAAACATATGTATTGAATATTTTCATCATAAAATTGTTATTTCATCGATTTATTCCCCACCCAGGTTTTCAGTAACAGAAAATCAATATACAAATTTTTTCAATTCACTTGTGCCTCGATTTTTAGCGGCTGGCGACTATAACGCTAAACACACTTTTTGGGGATCACGTTTAATTACCTCGAAAGGCCGTGTGCTTTTTGATACCGTTTCTAAAATGGGCTTAGATGTGGTTTCAAGCGGACACCCCACTTATTGGCCGTCAGACCGACGAAATATCCCAGATGTTATAGATTTTGGAGTTGCGAAAAATTTTCCTTTAGAGTGGATGCAAGTGGAGCCTTCATTAGATTTGTCATCAGATCGCTCACCCACTATAATCTCCGTTTCGTTTCCCCACGAGATTGGCTCCCCGTTGACCGTCAATAGAGGTAATTGGCTAAAATACAAAAAATTTCTGAGTACACATTGTACTGAAAATATCGCCTTGAGAACGCCTGAGGATATTGATGGGTCAATTAACGATTTTTCTGAAAACCTCAAACTGGCCGTACAGCATGCTACCACTAGTCATTTAAGATCCAGAAATGAGAGCAATAGAACTTATTCATCTGAAATTGAGCAACTTCTGTCAGAAAAAAGAAGAGTCAGAAGAGAGTGGCAACTTCGCAGGTCGCCCCAGCTTAAAACTAGGCTACGGGAATGCATAACTCAGCTAAGAAATCTGCTTGAAGTCCATAGAATGGCTTCCCTTAAAACATATTTGGAAAGCCTGGATGGTACCCCTCAATCTGATTATTCCTTGTGGAAAGCAACAAAAGGTTTAAAAAGACCCGTAATAGGTAAGCCACCTTTGCGAAATTCAACTGGCGACTGGGCAAGAAGCGATTCTGAAAAGGGAATGTTGTATGTCGATCATTTGCGAAACGTTTTTATCACAAATGATTCAGAGAATAATACAGCGGAATTACCACCATATGTTGTTAGACCTCCTGTGTCTTTGAGATTTAATTTTCAAGATGTCGAAAACGTTATTGGTAATACAAACCCCAGGAAAGCTCCAGGCATTGATCAAATTACTGGTAAAATGCTTGAACAGTTACCTCGTGTAGCTAGAAGGGTTCTACTTTTTATTTTTAACGCCATTTTACGCCTTGAGTATTATCCTGCAGAGTGGAAGGTCTCAATGATTACTATTATACCCAAGCCAGGGAAGGATCTAACTAAGGTAGAATCATATAGACCAATAAGTCTTTTACCAACAATTTCAAAACTATTCGAAAAATTGTTAATGGCGAAGTTGAGTCCAACATTGAACAATGTGGGATGCATCCCTGATCATCAATTTGGCTTTCGGGCTAAACATAGCACCATAGAACAAACGCACAGACTAGTCAATGTCATAAGACAAACCTTTGAGGAGAAGAAGTATTGCTCAGCTCTTTTCATTGATATTTCTCAAGCTTTTGATAAAGTGTGGCACGACGGCTTGATGCACAAAATAAAGCTAAACTTGCCTGCAAATACACACAAGCTTCTGGAAAGCTACTTATACGGGCGGAAGTTTGTTATCAGAGAAGGCGACTTTATAAGCCCAAATCAGCCAATCAAGGCAGGAGTTCCCCAAGGCAGCATACTGGGGCCTACTTTATATTTGATTTACGCGTCTGACATGCCAACGAAATCCGGAATCCACACTTCTACCTTTGCAGATGACACAGCGGTTTGAGTGTTCATGAAAACCACCAATTAGCATCACGAAATTTACAGGAATATACTTCAATGAGAAATGGCTAAAACTTTGGAAAATCAAAGTTAATGAACAGAAATGTACTCATGTTACATTCACACTGTGTAGGCAAACATGTTCGCCTATCCAAATTAACAACTCACCTATTCCGCAGCACAAAGAAGTAAAGTACCTTGGTATTCACCTGGACCGTAGGCTAACGTGGAAGTCTCACATTGAAGCAAAGGTCACTCAGTTAAAACTAAAAGCAGCGCAGCTACATTGGCTTATGGGCAGAAGTTCGACACTGAAATTAGATTGCAAACTTTTGTTATACAACGCAATATTAAAGCCTATATGGTGCTACGGAATTCAGTTATGGGGCACCGCCTCAGCGTCAAACATTGAAAAAATCCAAAGGCGACAAAACAAAATGCTTCGAACGATTACTGCAGCTCCATGGTATGTAAAAAATTCACGAATTCATAAAGATCTGAGTGTTCCGCTGGTAAAAGAGGAGTTTTCTAAGTACGCGACAAGGTATGTCAGTAAACTGGAACTTCATCCAAACACTCTTGCGCGCAATATACTTAATTTTGGCGGCCACACTCGGCTTAAAAGAAGGGATACCGCTGCCACCATCAGATTGCTCAATAGGTGATTTTACCGAAATAGCTCCCGCATAATAAAACTTTTTGTCTAGCATTGGCCGGACTTTAGAATCACATTTTTTAATTTTAAATTTAGTATTAAGATTTGAATACTTATTGTTAGTTCATTTTGAAGATTCAATAAATAAAAAAATGCTTAAAAAAAAATGTTTAGGGTTGAACTTGAACCAGGGGATGTTATTCTCAAAATGAATGAAACTCACACAATCTATAACCTGAAATTTCCTTTGCATCGTAGGGTTACCGTTGAGGAGCCGCGCAAGCTTTTAGGGCCAGTTCAATTCGGTCATACTAAGGCATATTGTAAACTGCCCGCAGTTTGTGTTGTGTGTGGCGAACTGCACGGCACATTACAGTGCAAGAAGTCAAAAACTGACCCGAGCGTTAAAAAATGCAGTAACTGTGGAGGTGACCATACTCCAACTTACAGGGGCTGTCCTGTCTATACTCATTTTAAGCAGTCGATGATAAATAAGTCATCAATTACCTTTAAGCAGTCAAACATTATTTCTGCAAATAATTTTCCCCAGGTACGCCAGTCAACTAGCCGCATAAACATACAGAACCCCAAACAAGTTTCATATGATAGTGTTATCAAAACCGATATACAAAACCTGAATCAGGACCCCAACCCCCAAAATTCCGATCAAAATTTTACCAATCTTGAGGCAACTCTGCAGACTCTTGTTCAATCCTTAAACACATTTATGGTTTCTATGACAAACATGATGCAGGAAATGCTGAAAATGCAATCCACTATTTTACAGGCAGTTTTAAGCAAATGAATATGTTTCTCTAACGCAAACGGCATCCGCCAGCACAAAAATGAACTTGAGCACTTCCTTGTGGAAAATCAAATCGATATAATGTCGATTGCTGAAACTAATTTGACAACCAACAGTTATTTCAAAATTAATGGTTACGTTAGTATCATACTAAAGATCCCCGTGGCAGATCTTGCGGAGGCTCAACAATTTTGATAAAAACTAGAATTAAGCACTATTTGCTTAACGAGACACGTGAGGAGTATCTCCAAGCAACAAACATATTTATTGAACATTTTCATAATAAAATTGTTATTTTCTTTCAGAGTTTTCAAAATTATTATAGAAATCAAATCTGCGAAAGGTAAGTATTAAGCGACAGTAACAAAAAAGTAAAATTGTGATTCAAAATGTATTATAAAATAGTTTATGCGTACGTATGTATTATTTAAAATAAAACAAATATTAGAGTCTTCTATATGAAAGGAATATAAGTATATTCCTTTCATATAGGATATTCTGCACAGATGGACTTTGCGTAAGTTTTTGGCCAAAAAACAAAACGGTTATCATGCATCAACCACCGTATTCACCAGACTTGGCCCCCGCTGGCTTTTTCCTCTTCTCTAAACTGAAGACACCGATGAAAGGAAAGCGTTTTGCTATGATTGAGGAGATAAAAGAAAAATCCAAACAGGAGCTGTAGGCGATACCAAAAAGCGCGTTTCAGAAGTGTTTCGAGGATTGGAAAAAAACGTTGGCATAAATGTATTATATCTGCGGGGGATTACTTTGAAGGGGAAAAGATAGTTATTGACGAATAAATCAGTACTCTTTGAAAAAATTTAAATCGCGGTTATTTTTTGAACAATCCTCGTATGTAGCTGTAAGTGAATGTGCTGTTAAAACCGATGAAATGTTTTATAATTGACAAGAAAGAAGTCTTTAGTTTACTTAGGTTTATTATTATAATATCAGCGACTAGCAACCCGATTGTTGCTCAAGTCAATACAAATTATAATTGTTGTTACACCCTTCACAAAAATGTTAAGTTTGTGATTCCGTTTGTAATTTCTACAATTTTCATTTGTGACTCTATTAAGTATATATATTCTGAATCAGAATTAATGGAAAAGTCGATGAAGCGATGTTCCTCTGTCGGTCGTTGAAATAGCGTTTCTGAGAAAACCATTAGACATAGAAACTTTTTTCTTCTACCATTCTAAATATTACTCCATCGTGCCATTTGTTTGCTATTGAAATTCAGTAATATCGGTTCACGTATAGCTGAGATATACTCCAAATTTCGAAAAAAGACATTAATTTTTGTCATTTTGTATGAAAATTTTTGCAAAAAAAAGTTGTTTGTTTCGTTTCAAACTTCATACAATTATTAAGCGTAGTGACTAGAGGCCAAAAAAGGAAATTTCAGATATTAGTCCGTATATACCCAAGATATAGCCTAAACCGGGATTTTCATGAAAATGTCGCGTAAGCGCACTTAAACAACTTTTTTTTTTTTGCTCAAGAGTAGTTCTGGCAATAAAATAAGGTTATATAAATATGGAAAATTAAAATTTCCAATATTGGTTCATATATACACGAGATATAGCCTGAACCGATTATTCCATTAACATTTTTTTTTTTGCTGAAAAGCAATTCTCGTTATAAAAGAAGGTTACTGAAATACAGAAAATAGAAAATTCCGATATCGGTTCATATATAACCGAGATATAGCTTAAATAAACTTTTCCATGATAACAAGGCAAAAATATTTTTTCCTTGATATCGGTTAATACATCCCAGCATATTTAGTTAAAATTTTTAAATATGTATACTCTACATATCTCTGACTGTCGTGAAGGATATTTTAGATTCGGCCCAGCCGAATATACCGCACTCGTACTTGTTAAAACTTCTAGAGGACTCATTTAATATTATTATAATTAATGTTTGGGAAACCAATGCGGTACCCACGGCTTAGAGGTAAGCTGATCAGACTTTACATATGCATATACGTATGTGATTCAAGGCCATAAATTGTCTCTTTGATATGTGGATACATATGTACATGTGTGACGCGTTTCAAGTCTTTAGATTTAATTATAACAGTGCAACACAATTGCATACGTACTATCATAAACCCATATCATTCGCACCTCAATTGTATATTCAAACGATTGCACTTAGTAGGCGCACTGTCGCGACAACGGTCAGTGACAGCAAAAGGTGTCAAGTGACGAGCGTTATGAATATAAAAGTAACTTAATATTCTTTTAGTTATTTCTTATACTTGCCTTTAATAGGATCCATTCATGTTATGGCTAAAAGAATGGCTTTATGTCGTGATCATGCTACACTGTATCTGCATCGAATACAATTTACTACTGTTGTGACACAAACAGTTTGTTAATTCAAACATGTCCTTGTAGTTTAACGATTCATATTGACTTGAAAATACTTTGTACGTTCAGAATTTCTTTTGATATACGAGTCCATACATACTTACATACAAAAGATAATTAGCAACTATTTTATTGTTAAACTAGGTAAGTAGAACAAAAGTTATGGTAGAGACAGACAGGTTTAAGAATTTAATTTCAAGGATTTTCCACTCAAAACAAAATTATATTGTTAAAGAAACACATTGATTTCCCTGAATTTCTTTAATTTGAAATTAAATTGGAATTTTTATTAACACAAAAATCTAAAAGGAAAAGAAATAGGCAACTGCGAGCAAACAAAACAAAAAACATTTTTGTAATCTAGAATAACTGTGAAAATTAAATGGCGTTTAAGTCAAACTTTTGTTGTTTTCTACATAATTAAAGTTTGCAAATAAAATGGTGTTTCTTTGTTCCATTATTAAGCTTGCTTATACTCGTACATTTGTTTGCATAACTCGAATCAGACATGTTATAATTGTTTTTTGTTCTTCCCTTTATTTTAAAACATGACACCGTCTTTATAGAAGCTGTTTAAGCTAAACTCTTATTTAGCCAATATTGCTTTTAAAAATTTTTTTTTTTCAAGGAATAGATAGTTAATTACCAATTGTTCTGGATAGATAAAGTTAATATTAAAATCTCTATATAGATGCAATATTTTGATGTAAAGCCTATTTACGACTAAAAAATTAAACATTAGTTTTTTGTGCAAATTCGAACCGTCTGCTTAATCTTGCTAAAGGCAAAATTTTGTTGAAACGACTTAAATGGTTATTGAATAATAATAAATGTATTTTTACAAAATATTTGTCTTGTGAGTTCCTCTTCCTTTTATTTGTTTTCTGTGCATATAAATGTTCTTTCACCCCACATATCTCTTACAATGAAAATAATGTTATCATTATCATTGTGACTCTCCAACCGAACGGTCGTAAAAAGTGAACAAAAAAATAAAATAAAATCATTGCTTAAACGCCTTTAAAATTAAATTGTAAAAACAATAACAAGTTATTTAAAAAAACAACGGGAAAATAAATTCCTTACATTTCAATAACTAAACAATAAAATCAATTTCAATAAAACAAGTGCGGTGGCAGTGCATTGTTATTGTTGTTATTGTGCGCGAAGATTAACTACCCAGTGGGAAAAAAACTATACATTAAAATTTTTTGTTTTCTTACAAAACCGCAATAAGTGGAAGAGCGAATTTATACAAAAGAAAAACTTTATGACAATTATTTTTATATACTTTTAAATTAAAAAAAATATATAAATCAAAAAAAAAAATTGCATGAGTGCACCTAGTAGATGCAATTCTGAGAGGGAGCTTAGCTCCACTAGAAAAAACCTCTGGATTTCTGAGGAAGAATCTTTAAAAAAGTCATTGGATAATCTCCTGTCTCTAACAGATAAAAAACGCACGCGGTCGTGTTCGCCAAACATTGCTGTTACAACAGAAGACCAACCATCTACCAGTTCAGTAATTGCAGATAAGCCGAAACACAAGTAGTCATGGACAGGTATGTAACCGTGGTTAAACGTAAGCGAAGCCCCAAATCCGCTCAAATATCATCAAATCCGAAAATTTCCAAAGATGATAATAGGACTACGGCTACGGATAGTAATAGGTTTGCTATCCTTCAGACTGACGAGCCAACTTCATCAAAAAAAACATTTAAACCGCCACCAATATACTTGAGAGAACCTACATCTAATGAGCTGGTAAAAGCACTTATTACGGCAATTGGTAAAGACACCTTTAACGTAACATCAGTGAAGCACGGACAAATAAGTGAAACAAAAATTCAAGTCAACTGCGAAAATGATTACCGAAAACTCTCTGCCGCTCTGGAAAAAGAAAAAAGATATTTTTATACTTATCAACTTAAAAGTGCTAAAGGCCTTCAGGTTGTTATAAAAGGTATTGACCCTTATGTAGACACGGATGAGGTTAAGACTGCACTGCTAGTGGAGGCAACCATACTGCAAATTACAGGGCCTGCCCTGTCTATATCCACTTTAAGCAGTCAATGACAAATAAGACATCAATTACCTTTAAGCAACCCCAGCAGTCAAACATCATTTCTGCAAACAATTTTCCCCAGGTAGGCCAGTCAACAAGCAATATAATAATGCAAACCCCCAAACAAGTTTCATATGCCAATGTGGTCAAAACCGATACACAAAACTTGAGTCAGGAGCCCAAGCCCCAAAATTCCGATCAAAATTTTAACAATCTTGAGGCAACTCTGCAGACTCTTGTTCAATCCATAAACACATTTACGGTTTCTATGACGAACATGATGCAGGAAATGCTGAAAATGCAATCCACTATTTTGCAGGCAATTTTAACAAAATGAATTGGTTAAAAATATGTTTCTGGAACGCAAACGGCATCCGCCAACACAAAAATGAACTTGAGCACTTCCTTATGGAAAAACAAATCGACATAATGCTGATTGCTGAAACTCACTTGACAAGCAACAGTTATTTCAAAATTAATGGCTACACACTGTACGACACTAAAGATCCACGTGGAAGGTCTTGTGGAGGCTCAGCAATTCTAATAAAAAATAGAGTTAAGCACTATTTTCTACATGAGACACGTGAGGAGTATCTCCAAGCAACAAATATATGCATTGAACATCTTAATGGAAAAATAGTTATATCATCAATTTACTCACCGCCCCGATTTTCAATAACAGAAAATCAGTACTCACATTTTTTCAACACACTTGGGCCTCGATTTTTAGCGGCTGGTGACTATAACGCCAAGCACACTTTTTGGGGATCACGTTTAATTTCTCCGTGTGCTTTTCGAAACAGTTTCCAAACTGGGCTTAGATGTGATTTCAAGCGGACATCCCACTTATTGGCCCTCAGACCGACGAAAGATCCCAGATGTTATAGATTTTGGAGTTGCAAAAAATTTTCCTTTAGAAGGGATGCAAGTAGAGTCTTCATTAGATTTGTCATCGGACCACTCACCCACTATAATATCCGTTTCGTTCCCCCAGGAGGTTGGCTCCCCGTTTAGTGACTTGACGTTCGCCATAACTAGAGTTAATTGGCTAAAATATAAGAAATATTTGAGTACTCATTGTACAGAAAATATTGCCTTGAGAACCCCTGAGGATGTTGATATATCAATTAAAGATTTTTCTGAAGACCTTAAACTGGCCGTACAACATGCTACCACTAGCCATACAAGATCCAGAAATGTGAGCAATAGAACGTATTCGTCTGAAATAGAGCAACTTCTGTCAGAAAAAAGAAGAATTAGAAGAGAGTGGCAACTTCGAAGGTCTCCCCAGCTTAAAAGCAGGCTACGGGAGTGCATAAATCAATTAAGAAATCTGCTTGAAATCCAAAGAATGGCTTCCCTCAAAAATTATCTAGAAGGTCTTGATGGTAGCCCGCAAACCGACTATTCTTTATGGAAAGCGACAAAAGGTCTGAAAAGACCCGTAATAGGTAAGCCACCTTTGCGAACTTCATCTGGCGACTGGGCAAGAAGTGATTCTGAAAAAGGGATGGTGTATGTTAATCATTTGAAAAACGTTTTTACTGCAAATGATACAGTGGATGATGTTGCTGAATTTCCGCCATATGCTGTTAGACCGCCTGTGCCTTTGAGACTTAGTTTTCAAGATGTCGAAAACGTTATAAATAAAGTAAACTCAAAAAAAGCTCCAGGTTTTGACAAAATTACTGGCAAAATGCTTGTACAGTTACCTCGTGTTGTTAGAAGAATTCTTCTTTTCATTTTTAACGCTATTTTGCGCCTAGAATACTATCCTGCAGAGTGGAAGGTGTCTATGGTTACTATGATACCCAAGCCAGGGAAGGATCCCACTAAAGTAGAGTCATATAGACCAATAAGTCTACTGCCAACAATTTCAAAACTTTTCGAAAAATTGTTAATGGCGAAGTTGACTCCAATATTGAATGATGTAGGATGCATCCCTGATCATCAATTTGGTTTTCGGGCTAAACACAGCACCATTGAACAAACGCATAGACTAGTTAATGTTATAAGAAAGACTTTTGAGGATAAAAAGTATTGCTCAGCTCTATTTATTGATGTTTCCCAAGCTTTTGATAAAGTGTGGCACGAGGGATTAATGCACAAAATAAAGTTGAACTTGCCTGCAAACACTCATAAGCTTCTGGAAAGCTATTTATGCGGCCGGAAGTTTGTTATCAGAGAAGGCGACTTTATAAGCCCAACTCAGCCAATCGAGGCAGGAGTTCCCCAAGGTAGCATTCTGGAACCCACTTTATATTTAATTTACACTTCTGACATGCCAACCAGATCTAGTACTCACACCTCAACTTTTGCAGATGACACAGCATTCTGCAGCGTACATGAAAACCATCAAGTAGCTTCGCGAAATTTGCAGGAGTATATTTCAATATTAGAGATGTGGTTAAAACTTTGGAAAATTAAAGTTAATGAACAAAAGTGTACTCACGTTACATTCACACTGCGTAGACAAACATGTTCAGCTATCAAAATTAAGAATTCACCTATTCCGCAGCAAAGTGAAGTCAAGTATCTTGGTATTCATCTCGACCGTAGGTTAACGTGGAAGCCTCACATTGACGCGAAAGTCACTCAGCTAAAATTAAAAGCAGCGCAATTAAATTGGCTTATGGGCAGAAATTCTACATTGAAATTAGATTGCAAACTTTTGTTAGACAACGCAATACTAAAGCCTATATGGCGCTACGGAATTCAATTATGGGGCACCGCCTCAGCGTCAAATATTGAAAAAATTCAAAGGCGACAAAACAAAATTCTTCGAACAATTACTGCAGCTCCATGGTACGTAAAAAACTCCCGAATTCACAAGGATCTGTGTGTTCCACTGGTAAAAGATGAGTTTTCAGAGCATGCGACAAGGTATGTCAGCAAATTGGAACTTCACCCAAACCCTCTCGCACGAAACATACTTAATTTTAGCGGTCACACTCGGTTGAGAAGAAGGGATACCGTTGCCACCATCAGAGCGTTAAGTAGGTGATTCTACCGATATAATTGGCGCAAAATAAAACTTTTTGTCTAGCATTGGCTGGACTTAGTTAATTTATTGTATTTAGTATTAAGATTTGAATACTTATTGTTAGTTCACATTGTGAAGATTCAATAAATAAATAAAAGCTAAAAAAAAAAAAAAAAAAAAAAAACTCTGTTTTAATAAATTTCATTTAAACTTAACGCTTATAACCGAACGGTCGGTAAACTTAAATAAAGAAGTTACCTTATCAATTTAACTAAATATACTTGGCATCTTTTAAAATCAACCTTGCTTCTGAATATCTTACATACATATTCTATCGTCACGTTTCCTGTCTTTCCAATTTCAAAGGTGAAGGAGTGAACAACATTATAAGTTATACTAGTGATATCATAAAAGAGTGAAAAAAAATCTTAAGATATCAAAGAAATCAGCTAAATATTAATTTAACTTCTCCAACAAAAGATATTTTAATCAATTTAATCTAAGCAAGAATTTGATATTGTAAAACAACTAGTGAAGGAAGGAGTTAACATAAATTCTTAAAATCTGACCAAAGCCATATATTCCTTGCCTGTAGGTATCTTCATTTATACCCACGCATGTGTGTACGCATCTTCAGAAGGTATTTAGATTCCTATTAATAAAATTTAATTTTTTTATTAAAACGTTAAACTTTATTAATTTATGCAGACAATTTTTTCTTGGGTGTACTCATATGTCTTGCGGTTGTACTCCCTCAGGAAGAAACGAACGAGCAACAACAATAATAAAAACAATTTGCATGCTCATCATTCATTCATAACTTTGCTTCTCAAATTCATTGATAAAAAACAAGGAATTTGGAGACTTTAAATAATTGCCGGCGATTCATAATTAATTAATTAAGATTTCCAGTTATGCATACATACATAATGTACTAATGTAAATGCATTCCACATCATATTATTGAGAAATAGAATCCAAAACAAAGAGATTCCACCTAAATTAACAGACATTGTTATCATCAAGCAATATCAATTTTTTTTTTCTAAAATCTCTAAATACAAATGTTACATATGAACGGCTCGCTACATCTAACCCTGTTTTGACGAAACTACAAAGAAAAAGAATTATTTAAATATACTATCTGAAAAGTAAATATAATCTTACATATACACAGATAAAATTGTATAATCATGCCAGCATAAAAAAGGAAAAGAACTAAGTATTTATTGCAGTGCTTAAGCCTTTAAATTTCAGTCAATTTTATCAGCAGCATATATGTACCGTGAAATGGCCATTTTTCGACATGAGGTAAAATACAGACTCTACAGCACATATATCATCAATCTCATATTTTTACAATAGCTACCAAGGTATTTATATATGTTTATATTTTACTTTTCATAAACATCTACCGGACGTACTATATATACATATATACTATTTATATATACAAAAAATAAAAATAAAACGTGAACTTGCAGTAATATAATTTTTTTTTTTCAATTTACATTATTTTCTAGTTGTCAATTCATAATTATTATTAACTATTTCATTTTAATACCCGATTTTATATAATTTCTATTTTTCTATATTCATAGGTATTATTTAAACAAAATTAATTGCTAAAAAGTCCAATAAAGGGAATGTATCTGAATTGTAATGATATAAACTAGCAGTAGTTATTTTATTTATAAAAGGCAATTTTGTTAACTAAACGGGTGTTCAATTGCCATAGGCGTGCTTTAATTTCGAGATAGGGTAGGGAGAAATGCACCCTGGAGAAACAACATCTCTCTCCACCAGAAGATATGTACTGTTAAGATTTGTTAGATTCCCTTTTGCTCTGAATATACATAGTATACACATATGTAGTAAAAGGCATGATTTACTATGCTTGCACGATCCAACTGGGGTGAAGAACTGCACCTTGACTTTGAGCTAGTCGTGTCATTTATCCGATCCGTAACAATTTTCATGCCAAACCACCATAAGAGGATTCTTTGAATTTACCAACCGTGCAACAGATATTTGCTAGCTGTTGCAGACGGCGCTGAAAGCGAGCAACTTTTTTAATTAAATATTTTACATGAGTGTACCTATTAGATGCAATTCTGAGAAAGAGCTTAGCTCCACTAGGAAACACCTTTAGATTTCTGAGGAATAATCTGTGAAAAAATCATTGGAAAATCTCCTGCCTCTAAGAGATAGGAAATGCCCGGGTTCGTGTTCGCCAAATATGGTTATTATAACAGAAGACCAACCATCTTCCAGTTTAATTGCTGCAGATAAGCCGAAAACACAAGTAGGATGGACAGGTATGTAACCGTTCAAAATCAACGAAGCCCCAAATCCGCCCAAATATCATTAAATCCGAAAATTACCATTCTTCTTCCATAACTTCTGAAAAATCTGCGTTTATTCAATTTAGATTAAAATACATACAATTTATTCTAATTCAACTGGAAAGAGATATGTACAAATCCTCAAGTATGTCAAACAAAATATGTGAACTTAGTTCAGTATCAAAAAAATGTCACGCTTCATCATGCGCTTCCCCAAATATTTTTAGTTTTCGTCTCTCCCGCTATAAAAAAGAGCAAGATAAGAAAACTAATTCTTCGATTGCACTATCTAACCAAAAAAATAATAATTCAGAAAAATCAAGAAAATATGGTTTAACTTCCTCGTAAAAGTCTCAAATAACAGATTTCACAAAAACAAATATAGTTAACACTGCAAGCAAAGGCTTAAATATAACCAACTTTGTCGAAATCAAAAAAAAAACAATAAATACTGAAGACAAAAAATCTTCAAAACTTTTGTTTAACTCTAAAATACCTGTTCTGATAATGAAACTTACTCGTAAAGGCAAAACATGTGAGCTTAACTCAGATTCATGTTCCTTCAAATGTAATGAGATAAGCAATTATAATAAAAATGCGACACCGACTAGCATAATCTCGAGTGAAACTTTTAGAAATTCGTCATTGGGTTCATTTCAGCCAAAAATACATCTACCTGCTCCAGAAAACATATGTATCTTCACACAAGAAGATAAATACACGTATAAAAACGTTTTGTTTGAATGAAATTGGGTCTTACACAAATCAAGAAGAATTTACAATTAATAGAAGTCGCAGTAATTCTAGTTCACATGTTGAATCAATTGGCAATAATAGCACTGGAATCCACGATAATTTAAAAAAAAATGAAGAAAAAGACATGTCAAATCAGAGAGAATTGCTTTTTAGTAAAAATAGTTGTACTGGTTCTTCAAGCTCACATTCAAGTTTAATTACTCATAATAGTATTGAAATTAACAACAGTTATGAAAAACACTTGACAGTAAACTCCAGTAACATTTTTAATTCTACCGAAATATCAAATTTTTCTGATGGCAGCATATTGGTAACAAATGAAAGCTGCTCAGAATATTTGCCTCAATCAACAAATGATAATAATACAGATATTGGTGAAAGCTTAAGGTCTAACATATGCTTAGAAAACATAGAAAATAGTGTGAAGGAGATTGCATCACCAGTGGACATAACTAAAGGTAATATTCCGTTCAGCGGCAAATCCAAAAAGCATTTTTGTATAGGGTGTTTTTTTAAGCTAGATAGAACTTTAAATTGTAAAAAGTAACACAAAAAATTAAATTTTGATGAAACATTTTTTTTATTTGTTTCAGTATACTCTGACAAATCATCATGAATAGACTCACGCTTGAACAACGCTACGAAATTATCTAAATTTACTTTGAAAATCAGTCGTCGATTCGCGCAACTTATAGACGACTTCGTTGTGTTCAGCGATGAGGCGCATTTTTGGCTTAACGGGAGACGTCAGATCAACAAAACGATCTTACGGTGAATTCAGTGTAATAGAGGCAAACCAAAGAAGCCACCAGGGGAATGTTAAAACACCCAAAATTTCTATATATATATATATATATATATATATATATATATATATATATATATATATATATATATATATATATATATATATATATATATATATATATATATATATATATATATATATATATATATATATATATATATATATATATATATATATATATATATATATATATATATATATATATATATAATAACATATTAATTTTCCTGACGATGATAACAAATTGTTATCGAAATATTGAAAATAAATACTGTTAAATTTTTTATATAACATAAAACGATCTTTTGCTGCAAAAATAAGAAATATTTATTATATATATTTCTAAAAAATCTACGAATATACGTTGGAACAGACGCTCACTAATACATTCCCTGCCCATCGGCGAGCGGAGAGTCGTATTCGTCGGTTTTGACTCTTTGCAAACGCAACAATTCCTAACAGAATCATGAACTTGCACAGCAACGTTTGGCCAATAGAAATACTCTTGAATGCGTAGTTTTACCTACACCCCCGTGAAATACTTGCCGTGAATTGTGTGATTTTCGATAATGCTTTCAGTTAGCTCATAAGGAACCCATAGTTTCCATGAGAAGTCCTCATTCACTGACTCACCATCGTATGGTCGTACTCTTTGGTATACGAAACTCTCAACCACTTTTAGATCGGTTCAGAATTTTCTTCTATTGTTGAAGCTAACTCGATCCAAACGAAGTGGAATTTTAGGATAAGCAAAACGAGAGATCATATCCTCCTTAGCTGGATCAGGCTTTATTTTTCCATTTCCTATTATGTAACCTAGATATCGTAGTTCCTTAACGCAGAATTTAGACTTTGCCACATTTATGGTCAGCCCTGCTCTTGCTAAACAAATTGATACGCGTTGCAGCAACTCCAGGTGTGTCTCGAAATCTGGAGAAACTATCAAAAGATCGTCTAAGTAGACAAAAACTCTATCACGTATTGCCGCGGGGATCACTTTATTCATTAAACGGCATAACCTTTGAGCTGCATTACACAAACCAAAAGGCATTACCGTATAATGGTAAAGTGGTCGCCCAGGCACCGTGAATGCAGTTTTTTCTCTACTCGACGGGTCTAGTGGAATCTGCTAGCAAGCGTCTTTAAAATTGACACTACATATGTATATTGTGTCTTCCAAACGAATGAGCAAACCCTCAATATGCGGCAATGGATAGGCATCCTTGACCGTCAACGCATTGAGCTTACGAGCGACCAGGCATAATTGGTTCTTTTCGCCCTTGCGGACTAACGTCACCGGGTGACTCCATGGACTCTCGTTCAGCTCAATGACGCCGAGATCAAGCATCCTATTTTGAGCTGATGATGGCTGAGCAATGCCTGGTTGTGCTTGCACCGGGATGTGTGCGGGGACAACATAGGCCCATGCGAAGTTGACGGCGGCTCAAAATGTAGTACGTTGTTGCTCATTTGTGGCTGAACAGATCTCATTACATTTCGCGATTCTGTTTCAGGTGGTTGGTACTGCGTAGCATAAGAAAAAGGCAGGTTTCCCTGATGAGCTCGCGAACGAATATTTTGACTAACTCAGCCGGGTACCCAATGTTTGGGTCGAATTGACGGCTCAAAGCCCGCTCCACGGCCTATGAAATTTGCTGTTGCAAGGCGTTTTGCAATTGTTTTGCAATCTTCCCACTTACTCTTGAGGTTACGGCTGGTGGTGCACTCGACTCACCAGTTTGCGCAGGTTGGGCTGCTGAGCGTACCTCCTGTCGGACATTTCTAGCCGTAATGCTTCTGTATTAAGGCGAAGGAATTGTGTATATAGAGTGGTGACTGTCGTTACGAGGTTGGTTGGCATTATCCTGGACATAGGACAGAAATTGCTGCACTGAGGGCGTGATGTTACCGCTAGGCGTTGTTATGCATGCTGGCATATTTGCTGCTGTAGCCATTGGGGCCGACACTGATCGCGTTGTGACTCCTGATGCACGTGAGGCACCCTCCGTATCAAAAACGGTGTGCAGATCTAAACCTGTCGCCAGCCTTTGACTTCGCACTGAGCGAGTCAACACCATGCCATAAAAACCCAAAATTCAAAACAAAAAAAAAAAAAACGAAACGAGCAGTTCAAAACTGTGTTAAGTCGCGACGGAGTCTTTAGCTCCACTGCGATTTAAATGCAAAGGAAACAAATGAAAACAAGCAAAAAAATTTATGAATATGGGAAAAAATTTAATACCGAAAATTCAAAAAAAGGACTTGGTTCTTTAATTCAAAAATATATTTGAAATGACAAATATAAAAACAATGAGTTTATAAAACAATTGTAGCTTTAACTAAATCATCAATGCTACAGATCTTACTTACTTAAAATGAAAAATAGTTTAAACGCACACCCGAAAACTTTTTATAATTTTTTAAATTTGAAATTCAAATTCAAATAATTTCCACCTATCATGAAGCTAAATGGATATGAATCTAATCTTTTTGCTAACTTCTTTTCTTCTACCTACGATGATGATCGTAATTTTAATACACAATCCTATTCAGGTCTTGAACATAACTCAATTCTGTTGCCAGTTTTAACTGAATCTTCTATTCTCTTGTGCTTACGAAAACTGAAATTTTCGTATAAAAGTGGTCCTGATAACTTACCAAGCTGTCTGCTTATCAGGTGTTCTGAGGCATTAGCGGCTCCCATTACTATTTTATTTAATCTGTGTATTAAATTTGGATATTTTCCGGAGTTATGGAAAGTTTCTTATATCATCCCATTATATAAATCCGGAAACAAAAACGATATAACAAATTATAGAGGAATTGCCAAACTATACTTATGTCATACCCAAACTCTTTGAGAAGTTATTTACTGATCATCTCAGTTTCATCTTTATTATCAACCTACCAGCATGACTTTCGTAAAGGCTATTCCACTGTAACTAACTTAATGGAATTCACAACTTGTGTTAATCGTGGCTTTATACTTAAAAAACAAACTGATGTAGTTCGTACTGATTTTTCTAAAGCGTTTGACAAGGTGAATCATAGCCTTCTAATAAAAAAGCTTCAGAGAATGGGTTTCCTAGGAACTGCTTAAAATGGTTGCACTCCTACCTTACTAGCAGAATGTGTTACTTCTAAAACAATTCCAGTGACATCTGGGGTTCTTCAAGGAAGTCATCTTGGACCACTACTTTTTCCATTATTTATTAATGATTTACCAAGTGTTATAAAAAATTCATTTATGCTTATGTATGCTGATGAAGTAAAAACTTTTTACTCCTACAACAAATATATGGATCACAAGTTTCTTCAAGATGACGTAAACTCGCTATATTCGTGGTGCAGTACAAATTTAATGAAATTAAGTAAAAAAAAATGCAAGTATATGTGTTTCTTCAGAAAATGCCACTTAAACATTAAATACTTTCTGGCTGGTTATACTTTTAAGGATCTGGGAATCATGTTAGACTCAAAACTTAAATTTAATGTACACATTCCTTTTTTTGTCAATATATATATATGTATATATATGTATATATATATATATATATATATATATATATATATATATATATATATATATATATATATATATATATATATATATATATATATATATATATATATATATATATATATATATATATATATATATATATATATATATATATATATATATATATATATATATATATATATATATATATATATATATATATATAAACATTTATGCATACGTCTAAGTGAACATTTTCATGGAAAACTTTATTTAAATTATATCTCGGTTATATATAAACCGATATCTGAATTTTCTATTTTCTGTATTTTAGTAACCTTCTTTTATAACGAGAATTGCTTTTCAGCAAAAAAAAAAAAATTTTTTTTAATGGAAAAATCGGTTCAGGCTATATCTCGGGTATATAGGGACCGATATCGAAAATTTTAATTTTCCACATTTATATATCCTTATATCATTACCAGAACTGCTTTTGAGCACACCAAATTGTTTAAGTTCGCTTACGCGATATTTTCATGAAAAACCCGATTTAGGCTATATCTCGGGTATATATGGACCGATATCAGAAATTTTAATTGTCTCTATTTTCGTAACCTTCTTTTATAACAAGCACTGCTTTTCAGCAAAAAAAAAAATGTTATTGGAAAAATCGGTTCAGGCTATATCTCGAGTATATATGGACCGATATCGGATATTTTCTTTTTCCATATTTATATAACCTTATTTCATTACCAGAACTGCTTTTGAGCACAAAAAAGTTGTTTACTCGGCATTTTCATCAAAAAACCTGATAAGCTATATATCGGGTATATATGAACCGATATCGGAAATTTTAATTTTCCATATTTATATAACCTTATTTTATTACCAGAACTGCTTTAAGGTGAAAAAAGTTGTTTAAGTTCGCTTACGGGACATTTTCATGGAAAACCCGGTTTGGGCTATATCTCTGGTATATATGGACCGATATCAGAAATTTTCATATTTATATAGCCTTATTTTATTACCAGAACCGCTTTTAAGCAAAAAAATTGTTTAATTTCGCTGACGCGAAATTTTTCATATTTATATAACTTTATTTCATTACTAGAACTGCTTTTGAGCACAAAAATGTAGTTTTAGTTTGCTTACGCGACACTTTTATGTAAAACCCGGTCTAGGCTATATCTCGAAAATATATGTACCGATATCGAAAATTTTTATTTGTCATATTTATATGACCCTATTTCATTACCAGAACTGCTTTTGAGCACAAAAAAGTTGTTTACTCGGCATTTTCATCAAAAAACCTGATAAGCTATATATCGGGTATATATGAACCGATATCGGAAATTTTCATTTTCCATATTTGTATAACTTTATTTTATTACCAGAACTACTTTTAAGCAAAAAAAAGTTGTTTAGCTTCGCCTATGCGACATTTTCATTGAAAATCCGATTTGGGCTATATCTCGGGTATATTTGGACCGATATCGGAAATTTTCATTTTCCATATTTATGTAACCTTTACCAGAACTGCTTTTGAGCACAAAAAAGTTGTTTAAGTTCGCTTACGCGGCATTTTCATGAAAACCCCGGCCTAAGCTATATCTCGGGTATATATGGACCGATATCGGAAATTTTAATTTTCCATATTTATATAACTTTATTTTATGACCAGAACTACTTTTAAGCAAAAAAAAGTTGTTTAGCTTCGCCTAAGCGACATTTTCATGAAAAACCCGATTTGGCCTATATCTCGGGTATATATGGACCGATATCTGAAAAAAATTTTTTTTGTCTTTTAGTCACCATGCTTAATAAGTGTGTGAAGTTTGAAGCAAAACGAAAAACTTTTGTTTTCAAAAATTTTCATACAAAACTGCAAAAAAAAAAATGGCTTTTTTCGGAATTTTGAATATATCTCAGCCATATCTGGACCGATATTACTGAATTTACATTTTTGTGAAGGGTATAAAAATTAATTGGCTGGATTCTAATAGTTTGTAGCCGTTGAAGCAAGAACTGCTGATACATATTGCGATCAGTTCGACTCAACGTACTGCAAAATTTTAGAATTTTCTACTTTAGCACTCTACTCACGCGCCTCCAATGTCGGTTAATTGTCGCAACGCGGACGAAGTTTAACTATAATTAAATTTTTCCGGGACTTTCAAAACACCGTACATTGGATTACCCGTTTGTAGAGGATAAGCCAGTGTATTTTCTACTAAAAAAAACGGAAACTAATTTTAAGCAGTCATGGTAAATATTGTTGAAAGATTTGTGTCGCAACGAGTTAGGGACTCTTGAATTGACCTAACTGGACTTACACTTGCTTTCAACAATTCTCCATGGCACTATCTATCTAAACCGTTCTCCCTTTCGGGCCCCACGTTGGGCACCATTTGCACCTGGTGCAAAAATCAAAAAAAAAAAAAACAAAATGTTGAACATTTTTTCGTGTGTTGCTGGACCACCGGCTGTGCTAGCATGATGACTGATGCTCCGACTTCGGCTCGCCGATCGGGAGTGGTTCTTGCAGATCTTTGTTTTTTGAAAGTATCGAAAAGCAGAGAACAAAAATTCAAACAATTTAGTTTTATTCACTTCTAACATTGATGCCAATCAAAAAATTATAATGAAAAAGCTTGTTTTTTGTGTTTTGACAGGTATTATTGGAATTGGTTGGGATATAAAGTTGAATATCTGAGAATATATTTTAAAAATTTTTAAAGTCTACTGATGATTAGGCAAACATAGAAAACAAGCTGATTATAAGTTTTTGACTGGTATCAACGTTAGAAGATAATATAGTGAAGAAAACTCAATTGTTTGAATTACTTTAACTTTCCAATTTCTGCTTTATTTTAATTTTTTATGTTATTATTACCATATTAAAGCAATTGAACTTTGAATGTTTTTTACATCCCTGAATAAAAAAACGTTTTTTAATACAAAGTTTATAAACTATCTTTATTTGATATGCGCAGTTAGTGTTAAATAGAGTTTTTCCCGTGTTCAGTTTGAAAGTGTGGTAAATACTTAATACTATAATTTAAAATGACTTTTAAGTTTCTTTTTTGAAAACGAAATTTCCAAAGTTCGTTTCATGTTAAGAAATGAGAACGAAAGTGCGCTGTCATTTAACAAGTTACTCTTATTAAAATTGTTTAATTTGTAACAACATGAAATTTTTATATTCCACTCCTTGTAAGCACGTAACAAAACAACTTTTCTTAAAGCTGATTTTTCTAATTTCAAACGTGTCTAGATTTTAGACCAGTAAAAACCTTCAAAGTGTTTTATTGTTCATATATTACTGGTGAAACATGAATACTGTTTTCTTCTTTTTGTGTTATTTAGTAGTTTTATATTTTCATTCTTTGGCATTTGTTGCTTTTGTTTGAAAAGTTATAGTTGAGAAATGTACTTGGAAAAGTATTATAGAAAGTTTGACTGCTTGTTAGGAAGTGAAATAAGAGCACCGATTAAACGGAAAGCTTAAGGATTTTTTTTTCTTTTTGTATTATAACGTATAGTTGAAATTGTGAAACATTGGCTGCCAAATGAACGGTAAAACTTGCGGTATGTCAATCAGCTGGAAGTTTTGTTCGGCGTATTTTAAGATAGTTTATAGTGTGGTACAGTTCATGAGTTTATAAATCAGCCATACATACTCGTATACATATTAGTGTTGTCAGATTTGGCGATTTCTTGCCAAACGCGGCGATTTTAAACCTTATTTGGCGTCCTGATTAACCACTCAGCCACCGAGCATTTACTTATTCTCTATCTATATTCATCTCATATAGAATCAGATTTGCATTTTGTTAATGGCTTGCATTGTTTGTACGATGGCTGAGTGGTTAAAGCAGCAGATGATGATACGTTATGACCCGAGTTCAAACCCCAGTGGGTGCTGATGAGTAGTGTAGCGACTACGAAACAACTAGTTGTCCCCCAGCTAAAGATTTGATTACTATTTTTCTTGTCATCTTCAATCAATAATTATTGATCAATAATTATTGATATTGCACCCTTTTCTAAGTCAATTTTAGTGATTATAGATATTGTTTTATTTTTTATTTTTATATATTGTGAAAATTCTTATTTAAATCAACATTTTTTTTATTAATCACATATACGATGTTTTTGATAAAAATAATTGATGAAAAGTATTATTTGAATGTCGAACAGTTTTAGTTTTGTGTATTTATTAAAATTATCAATTACGCTGTATATACTTTACGCCTTTTTTTCATTTTATTATTACTAAAATTTTGTTTAGGATTTCATAAATATGTAATATACATTAGTCATGTGTAAAAAAACGAAAAAATAAAAAAGCTCGTTTTCAAACGCATTTGACGAAAACTTTTTTGATCATAATTTTGATTATTCAATTGAAAGACAAGATGAAGTTAACATTTATTTATTTGTTTTAGTATTGATTTTCATAAAAAACAATAGAAAATATATGTTTGCATATAATGGTCATGTGAACTAGTAACAAATTTTAGTGTAACACTATGATTCGGATGAGAATTGTAAATGATTATTAATTGCAATCCTATTCAATAAAAAAGATCTTATTGTTTAAATAAATTTCTCAACATGTTATGACGTCAAATCTCTTGTCATACAATTTATCATTTTATTACGGTTTAAATGCTCACTTGCAGGTATTATTTGAATTTTTGACAAGTCTTAAAAATGTGACGTGTCTTTAAATAATTATAACTACGAAACGCTAATAATTCAGCTTGGTAAATTCTTGTTTTTTTAATGGTAATGTTATTCTGTGAGCAACATGTGCCATGTGCTTAAGGATAAGCTAACAAGTTGTAATCGTTGGTTGCAGAATAAGTTTAGTTTAAGTTATGTTATATTTTCAATTTGTTAATATTGTTAAGCATTTTTTTTTCTTTTTGCTAATAATTTTTCAATATTAATTTTTAATAACATTTTAATTTTCCTGACGATGATAACAAATTGTTATAGAAATATCGAGAAATAAAAGATTTTGAATTGTTAATTTTTTATAAAAAACAAAAATCTAAAGCTCCAAAATTTATATTTATTTAAATTGCTTTAGTCTTCATATAGTGCATTGCATTTTCTTGCATTTTTCTTACTATTCACTAGGTGATATCTTTAAAAACAGCTAAAAAAAATTGTAAGTGGCACCACTGAAATGCAAAAAAGCAGCTGTTCATATTGTAGAAGTTTCAATTTTAATTTTAAATTTTGATTTCCTAATATTTAATTTTTTACTGCCTTATTTATAAAAAATTTTTCAGGTTTATTAAACTGTTATTGCACTGATTTCTATACAAAATTTGTACAATAAGAGCTTAGTAAACATGAAAAATTTTTATAAGGCCGTTAATATTTATATATATTACTACACCGAATACTAAGCACTATTTTAGCAGTAGCTACTATAGAATTTTCTAAATACCCCTCAGCCATTTTTTTTTATCTGGGACCAGTACTCAGGGGATGACCCATACATATGCAGCGCATTGTACTAGAACTGGGAAAATAGGGTATGATGATGAGGAAATAGGGAGTAGTGTTCGCGAAATGTTAACGATAACAACACTAAAGACTGAAACAAACTTTATTGCAGCATTTAAAATGTAAATGTGCATATACCTTCGACACTGCTCAGATTAGCAAAATTTAGTCCAACACCTTCCACAGTACAAGGTAATGAAATTCATTTTGTATGCACAAAAGGCTTTTTAATATTTGCAAGGAAATAAAGAAAAAAATATCAGCTGTTTATTATGTAGCTGCCGCTTTCAATATAATTATGTAGTTGGCTACAGGCTACATTTGTAGCCAGCGGCATTTGTAGTCGTGTGTTAGTGTAGCCTGCTGTCTCGAATGTGTTGAATGCTTTAGTGTGGCCAAACTTTTTTTTTTTTTTTTTAACTTTATTATTTTATTTATTGAATCTACATAAAAAATGTAATGACAATAAGTATTCAAATCTTAATACTAAAAAAAATTTTAATTAAAGTCCTGCCAGTGCTGGACAAAAATTTATTTTTATGCGAATATTATTTCAGAATTCAGTCATCTGTTTAGAGCTCTAATGGTAGCCAAAGTATCCCTCCTTCTCAGACGGGTATGACCACCAAAGTTAAGGATATTAACTGCAAGTGGATTTGGATGGATTTCAAGTTTGTTAATATATCTTGTCGCGTACTTCACAAATTCAGATTTCACAAAAGGTACGTTCAGATCTGCGTGGATTCGTGAGTTTTTAACGTACCAATGAGCATTTGTAATTCTACGGAGAATTCTATTTTTACTTCTTTGAATTTTTTCAATGTTAGATGCAGAGGCTGTGCCCCATAATTGAATCCCATAGCACCATATTGGCTTTAGAATCGAGTTGTACAGCAAAAGTTTACAATCAAGCTTCAAAGTCGAATTTCTGTTTCATTTGCGTTACTTTTGCCTCGATGTGGCCAAATTCTCGGCAGTTTAGGCACTAAACGGGTCCTGAACGCTTATGTGGCTCCTCAGCGGTAACCTTACGATAAAAAAGAAATTTGAGGTTATATTTTGGATGAATTTCACTCTTTTTTAGCACAACATCCCCTGGTTCTAGTTCAACCCTAAACATGGGTTGAGGGATCTTTTCACGGTTCCTGATGTTTACTACGGTTTTTATTTTGAATCCTTTATCTTCCAATACGGTTTTGACATCATAAATATCTACGCAAGAGTCAATACCTTTAATAACGCCCTGAAGACCGTTATAGCCTATTTACACCAAAGCGAAATCTGCTCATTCGAGATTTCAAGCCAAATCTAGTAGATTTTGAGAAGATTTCCCATACAAAATGAAATCTACTTTATGAGTAGATTTCGAAGAAATCTACTGAGTACCAAGCGCTGCAACTGTGATTTTCCTCATTTCGGACTAAAAGTTACAGCACTGCATCCATAAAATTTGACATTTAATAGCAAAGAAAAAAAAAAAAAGAATAAAGCCCGGTACTTTTGTATTTTATTAATTTATTATAAGTATTTATTTTTGGCACCAGATAATGTTTTCAATATCCTGCCGAGCCGCCAAGAATTTGGAGGGAGGTTTTCATCCTTAACTACTACCATATCGCCTTCCTTTATATTCATTTTTTTTAGATATTCATTTTTCCAACGAATACAAAAGTTTTGATGGATCAACTTCAAACGTTGCCATCGATTGATCAGCGAAAACCATAAGTCGTTTGCTTTTGGATCAACCGGTGACAGAATAGGACCCCCAATAAGAAAATGTCCCGGGGTCAAAGCTCATATATCGCTAGATTCTGTTGAGATTGGGGAAATAGGTCTGGAATTTAAGCAGGCCTCAATTTTAGATAAGAAGGCTGTGAACTCGTTAAAAGTATATTTTGTTGCACCTGCGATCTTACGGAAATGGGTTTTAAAACTTTTTACCCTTACTTCCCACAGGCCACCCATGTGTAGAGCACCAGCGGGAATGAAATGCCACGATATATTTTGATGGGAATTTTCTAGAATGAATTGAAAGAAATTGGTCAACTTTTTCAGACCGCTCAAGATAGATGGTCTAATGAGGGTACCTGTCGAATATCAAGGCCGGCATGGCCCAGATATGATAACAGGAGGACTATTATCCTAAGGGGCTTGCCCCGACGGAGGTTGCGTTCTGCTGTGGCGGTTCTGACGGGACATTGCCACATAGGGACGCAGCCAAGGAGGTTAAATCTTCCATTTAATGACTTCTGTAGAAGTTGCAGAGACGAGGAGGAAGAAGAGAGCGTTGAACACTTCCTCTGTCAGTGTCCAGCTCTTTCTTATATAAGGGCATTGCACCTAGGCAGACCGATGCTGCATGATTTGACGGAGGTATCGGAATGCGATGTAAGTGGATTGGACTCCTTTATCCGATCCTCGGGTTGGATCTAAGCCAGTGATATGTAGATCTACTGAGATACATATCATATCCAGGCAGCACAACCGGACCTGACTGGACCCAAGTGGGCTGGCTTTATAATAGCTGGCAGCCTGTTAAACCTAACCTAACCTAATTGTTGTGAAGTTTGAATAAAATATGATTTTTGAGGCACCCATGAAAGTGGTTCCGTTGCTCGAATGATGGTGCAGGGCGTGAGACGAATCTGTTGAAAGCTGCTAAGAACGCTTGTGCAGATAAATCGGATGTGGCTTCTATGTACTCGTGGCGAAGCATACGAATATGCATACATAGCCCTTGGAAATATGGCAAGAACGACCCGAATAGCTTTTAATATCGAAAGGCCCGGCAAAATCTAAGCCAGTGTGAGTAAATAGACGAGATATCTTAGTCCGTTCTAATAGCAACGCCGCCATAAGCTGTTTTTGACACCTTTTATATATGACGCATAACTTACATATGTTTATTTTGCTTTTAATTAGATTCATCACCTTTGGTATCTAATACTGAGTTCTAAGGAGCCGAAAAACTAATTGATTTCCGGCATGTAGGCTTATATCGTGGATGAATTTCACCAATAACCTCGCGTATTGCGAATTGTAGGGAATAATAATCGGATGTTTTTCATCATACGTAAGACCCGAGAGGACTGTAGGCGTCCACATGAGCGAATTGGACCTTTGGAATCCAAAAATGGATTTAAACTCAATAATGTACGGGACGATCAAATTTGGTGTTTGGACGAAAGAGCTTTATATTCATTCGGGAAGAACGTTTTTTGACTAGCTAATATAAGTTGATCACGGACGAAACTTAATTCTGAGCTGGAAATTGCAAGCAAATCTTGAGCGAAGCTGAGGATATGTTGCGCGTGAGTTTTAAAGAAAAAACGATAAACGTATGCCACTACTCGCATTCCCTTGTTGAACGAAGAAAAACGTTCCAATACATCCTCAAAGTGCGTAAAATATGCGAAATGTGACTTGATTGGCTTAATTTTTTTTTTTTTCTCATTCATTTGTTTATTGAATCTTCACAAAGTGAACTAACAATAAGTACTCAAATCTTAAATCTAAATACATAAAATTAATTAAGTCCAGCCAATGCTAGACAAAAATGTTTTATTTTGCACGATCAATATCGGTGAAATCACCTATTTAACGTTCTGATGGTGGCAAGGGTGTCCCTCCTTCTCAACCGAGAGTGTCCTTCGAAATTAAGTATATTGCGTGCAAGACGATTTGGATGAAGTTCCAATTTATTGATATGCCTTGTTGCGTACTTTGAAAATTCGTCTTTGACAAGAGGAACACAGAGATCCTTATGAATTCGTGAGTTTTTTACGTACCATGGAGCTGCGGTAATTGTTCGAAGAATTTTGTTTTGTCGCCTTTGAATTTTTTCAACGTTTGAAGCGGAGGCGGTGCCCCATAGTTGAATTCCATAGCACCATATAGGCTTTAGAATTGCGTTGTATAATAAAAGTTTGCAATCCAGCTTCAATGTAGAATTTCTGCCCATAAGCCAATTCAGTTGAGCTGCTTTTAACTTTAACTGAGTAACTTTCGCATCTATGTGAGACTTCCACGTTAACCTACGGTCCAGGTGAATACCAAGGTACTTGACTTCATTTTGCTGCGGAATAGGTGAATTGTTGATTTGGATGGCTGAACATGTTTGTTTACGCAGCGTGAATGTAACATGAGTACATTTCTGTTCATTAACTTTAATTTTCCAAAGTTTTAACCACATCTCTAATATTGAAATATACTCCTGCAAATTTCGCGAAGCTACTTGATGGCTTTCATGTACGCTGCAGAATGCTGTATCGTCTGCAAAAGTTGAAGTGTGGATTCCGGGTGTCGTTGGCATGTCAGAGGCGTAAATCAAATATGCCCCAGTATGCTGCCTTGGGGAACTCCTGCCTCGATTGGCTGAGTTGGGCTTATAAAGTCGCCTTCTCTGATAACAAACTTCCGCCCACATAAGTAGCTTTCCAGAAGCTTGTGTGTATTTGCAGGCAAGTTCAACTTTATTTTGTGTATCAAGCCCTCGTGCCACACTTTATCAAAGGCTTGAGAAATGTCAATGAATAGAGCTGAGCAATACTTCTTCTCCTGAAAGGTCTGTCTTATGACATTGACTAGTCTGTGCGTTTGTTCTATTGTGCTGTGTTTAGCCCGAAAGCCAAATTGATGATCAGGGATGCATCCCACAGTGTTCAACATTGGACTCAACTTTGCCATTAACAATTTTTCGAACAGTTTTGAAATTGTTGGCAGTAGACTTATTGGTCTGTATGATTCTATTTTAGTGGGATCCTTCCCTGGTTTGGGTATCATAGTAATCATGGACACCTTCCACTCTGCAGGATAATACTCGAGACGTAAAATAGCGTTAAAAATAAAAAGAAGAATTCTACGAGCTACACGAGGTAGCTGCTCAAGCATTTTACCAGTAATTTGATCAATACCTGGAGCTTTCCTGGGGTTTGTGTTACGAATAACATTTTCAACATCTTGAAAACTAAGTCTCAAAGGTACAGGCGGTCTAACAGCATATGGCGGAAATTCAGCAACATCATCCACTGTATAATTTGCAGTAAAAACGTTTTTGAAATGATTAACATACACCATCCCTTTTTCAGAATCGCTTCTTGCCCAATCTCCAGTTGAAGTTCGCAGAGGTGGCTTACCTACTACGGGTCTTTTCAGACCTTTTGTCGCTTTCCATAGAGAATAGTCGGTTTGAGGGGTACCATCAAGACCTTCCAGATAATTTTTAAGGGAAGCCATTCTTTGGATTTCGAGCAGATTTCTTAACTGAGCTATGCACTCTCGTAGCCTGCTTTTAAGCTGGGGAGACCTGCGAAGTTGCCACTCTCTTCTAACTCTTCTTTTTTCTGTTAGAAGTTGTTCAATTTCAAACGAATATGTTCTGTTGCTCACATTTCTGGATCTTATATGGCTAGTGGTGGCATGTTGTACGGCTAGATTAAGGTGTTCAGAAAAATCTTTAATGGATATATCAGCATCCTCAGGGGTTCTCAAGGCAATATTTTCTGTACAATGAGTACTCAAATATTTTTTATATTTTATCCAATTAACTCGAGTGACGGTCAACGCCAAGTCACAAAACGGGGAACCAACCCCCTGGGGGAACGAAACAGAAACTATAGTTGGTGAGTGATCTGAGGACAAGTCCAATGAAGGCTCCACTTTCTGAGGGAAAATTTTTTGTAACTCCAAAGTCTATAACGTCTGGGATCTTGCGTTGGTCTGACGGCCAATAAGTGGGGTGTCCACTTGAAATCACACCTAAGCCCATTTTGGTAACGGTATCAAAAAGCACACGGCCTTTCGGGGTAATTAAACGTGATCCCCAAAAAGTGTGTTTAGCGTTATAGTCGGCAGCCGCTAAAAATCGAGGACCAAGTGATTTGAAAAAATTGAATATAGTCTTTCTGTTATTGAAAATCGTGGTGGTGAGTAAATCGAGGATATAACAATTTTTTCATGAAAATAATTAAGGCATATATTTGTAGCTTGGAGATATTCCTCACGTGTCCCGTTCATTAGATAGTGCTTAATTCTGGTCTTTATCAAAATTGCCGAACCACCGCAAGATCTTCCACGGGGATCTTTTGTGTCATACAATGTGTAGCCATTAATTTTGAAATTACTGTTGGTTGTTAAATCGGTTTCAGCAATCATCATTATATCGATCTGCTTTTCCATAAGGAAGTGCTCAAGTTCATTTTTGTGTTGGCGAATGCCGTTTGCGTTCCAGAAACATATTTTTAACCAATTCATTTTTTTAAAATTGTCTGTAAAATAGTGGATTGCATTTTTAGCATTTCCTGCATCATGTTGGTCATAGAAACGGTAAAAGTGTTAATGAATTGAACAAGAGTCTGCAGAGTTGCCTCTAGGTTACTAAAATTTGGATCGGAAATTTGGGGCTTGGGTTCTTGGTTCAAGTTTTGGTCGGATTTAACCACATTAGCATATGAAAATTGTTTGGAACTCTGCGTGATTGTGAAGTTGGTTGAATGGCCTACCTGGGGAAAATTGTTTTTACCAATGCCATTTGGCTGCTGGGCTGCTGGAGAAACCGATGACTTATTTGTCATTGACCGCTTAAAATGAGTATAGACAGGGCAACCTCTATAATTTGCAGTGTGGTTACCTCCACAGTTACTGCATTTTTTAACACTTGCGTCGGCCTTTGCCTTATTGCACTGAGTTGTGCCGTGAAGTTCGCCATATACAACACAAACAGCGGGCAACTTACAGTAAGCCTTAGTGTGGCCAAATTCTTGGCAGTTTAAGCACTGAACGGGTCCTGAACGCTTATGTGGCTCCTCAACGGTAACCTTACGATGCAAAAGAAATTTGAGGTTATATATTGGGTGAATTTCACTCTTTTTTAGCAGAACATCCCCTGGTTCTAGTTCAACCCTAAACATGGGTTTAGGGATCTTTTCTCGGTTCCTGATGTTTACTACTGTTTTTATTTTAAAACCCTTATCTTCCAATCCGGTTTTGACATCATCAATCCCTTTAATAACGACCTGAAGACCTTTGGCACTTTTGAGCTGGTAAGTGCAAAATGATCTTTTCTGTTTTTCTAAGACATCAGACAATTTTCGGTAGTCGTTTTCATGGTTTACCTGAATTTTTGTTTCATTGATGTTTCCACGCTTAACTGATGTCACGTTGAAATTGTCCTTACCGATTACCGTAATAAGTTGTTTTACCAGCTCATTAGAAGTAGGTTCTCTCAAATATATTGGTGGCGGTTTAAATGTTTTTTTTGCTGTATTTGGCTCATCAGTCTGGAGGATTGCAAATCTATTACTTTTCGTTGCTGTAGCGGTATTATCCTCTTTGGATATCTTTGGTTGTGATGATATCTGAGCGGATTTCGGGCTTCGCTGACATTTAACCACGGTAACATACCTGTCCATGCCTACTTGTGTTTTCGGCTTATCTGCAATAACTGAACTGGTAGATGGTTGGTCTTCTGTTGCAACAGCAATGTTTGGCGAACACGAACGCGTGCGTTTTTTATCTCTTAGAGACAGGAGATTGTCCAATGACTTTTTCAATGATTCCTCTTCAGAAATCCAGAGGTTTTTTCTAGTGGAGCTAAGCTCCCTCTCAGAATTGCATCTACTAGGTACACTCATGCAATTTTTTTTTTTTATTTATATTTTTTTAAATTTAAAAGTATATAAAAATAACTGTCATAAACATGTTCGGTTTTGCAAGAAAACAAAACTTTAGTGTATAGTTTTTTTTCCCACTGGGTAGGTAATCTTCACGCACAATAACAACAACAACAATGCACTGCCACCGCACTTGTTTTATTGAAATTGATTTTTTTGTTTTGTTTATTGAAATGTAAGGAATTTATTTTCCCGTTGTTTTTTTTAAATAATTTGTTATTGTTTTTACAATTTAATACAATATATTATTGTTTTTGTATGTAAGTTTAAAAATATGTTAGCACAATGATTTTTTGGTTTGTTTTTTTTTCACTTTTTAAAAACACGACTGTGCGGTTGAAGAATCACAGAGTGAATGAATTAGTAAATCAGAATTTGGCTAGTGACTCTATTCTTCTTTAAGCCAGTAAGGTCCAAACCACCATAAAGAGTTGCCTCGCATATGTTCTGGGCTTACACCACGACTGGCTAAATAGGCTGGATTTGAGGTGGAGCTTACGTGTTTCCAGTTTATATATGGAACTATTTGTCTGAAGCCCGATTTGCCACAAACTTTAGCCAAACACATGGTGGTGTCGCTAGCCATGAAAGAACGATGTTAGAGTCAGTCCAACAGAATATGAGACAAAGTCCAGCCTTGACAATACGTTATCTATCATCTCCCACAAGAGAACTACACCACAGAGCTCCAATCTTGGAATAAACAGCGTCTTAAGCAGAGCTACTCTGGTTTTAGACATTATAAGATGTGCTGAAAAGGCCCAGCCGAATATACCACACTCATACATACTTGCTTGTTTTTTAATTTTTATTTTTTTGGTATTACAGTGTTAATTGCCCAGTATAAATCAAGCATGGGACACCAATGGTACCAAGAAAAATTTCCAAAGCTATAAATTTCAAGAGTTGTCGTTTGCTCAGATTGACGGATCTGCCATTCTTTACCATTGAACTCTGGTTCGTTGTTGACACGATTTCATCAAGGATGTTTTTAGTAAAGTACTCTAAAAAGTACTTAACTGGTAACTAAATCATTTTTTTGGGTACTCTTCAGTAAAATTGGTCGATGGAGGTGTCGAAACATCATTTTTTCAACAAAACTCATACATTTTTTTTAATATAATTTTGTTTGCTTGTATTGAGGTATTATTTTCCCCTGTTCTTATACATGCCTATTCTTCTACGCATCCGACTTCTCTTACACTTGCCCCTGCTCCAACAACTTCAACCATATTCCTAGCACCCTCGTCTTAATACCCGTGCCACTATCAACACAATCATCCTCATCATTATCTACATCTATACCATTTATGTTAATTTCGGAATAACTCTTGTAGTACGAAGCTTCTCAAAGGCTGTTCATAGAACACAGACGAGCACTCGTCTAAAAAATTTTACATGGAA
Organism: Thecocarcelia acutangulata; assembly: GCA_914767995.1. NCBI lineage: Eukaryota > Metazoa > Arthropoda > Insecta > Diptera > Tachinidae > Thecocarcelia > Thecocarcelia acutangulata. Next base: position 54,093,939 of record OU612096.1, on the reverse strand, counting down.
ATCGCTCAAAAAATTAAGTAACTTTCATTCAAATTTTTTAGACGAATTGCTCATATGTGTTCTATTGTTATCTGTGTAAAATTTTCATTAATAAATAATTCAAAACAAAAATACGGATATCAAAAATAAATTCCATCTTGGGATCATAGATGCCAGATAAATCTGGTTTCAAATCATCAAATTATTGCAAATCGTCAGCTAGTCAAATTAGTTATTTAAAAAAAAAATTATTTCAACGGCATAAAGTATAGAAAAACATGCCATGGTTGCCTTTAATAAAAAAATACCGCATTTAAAGCTATAACGACAAATATATACTCCTACAACCATGAAGTTAATTTCATAAGTTAACCATTCATTAACTTTTGTGACACATATTTTTAAAATAAGATCTCATTTAATAAATGCAATAATATTGCATTATACATTTTTCCTCTAAAGCAAATAAGTAATTGAGAAAATGCATTCACCGTCTTCTCGGAGCCTCATTAATCTAATGGTTACCTTCCTTTCTTCTTTGGAGCAACTTGGTCTTTCTCCCATACCTAGTATTGGTATACAATTATACGGATAGCATTTAAAACATACCTATCAACCAATTTTCGCAACATAAGGAAATTAGATATCAGAATAACGGGTTATAGTTTAAGCTTTTTCCTTACTTTAGATTTTTCTTAAGAAGGATTTTTTACAATAATTTTTGATTGAAGATGACAAGAACAATAATAATCAAATCTTTAGCTGGGGAACAACTAGCAGTTTCGTAGTCGCTACACTACTCATCAGCACCCATTGGGATTTGAACTCGGGTCATGACGTATCATGAGTTGCTGCTTTAACCACTCAGCCACCGAGCATTTAATTATTTTCTATCTATATTCATCTCATATTGAATCACATATACATTTTGTTAATTGCCTACACTGTTTGTACAGCGTTCGCTGTCTCTGAACAAGCGGTATTTCTTTTTTATTTATTAATATATTAATTTTCTTGAAAAGTAATTTTATAGATATTTTATTACTTTCCGAAACACACCTTACAAGCAAATCCCTCTTTCGTATAAGAGGATTTGACATAATAACAGCCAATCAACCTAACAACAGGGCACATGCCGGAGCAGCTATTGTCATCAAATCAACAATCAAATATGAAATTTTAGAACCAATTACTGAGTTATATATCCAAGCAGCCGGAGTTAAAATAACTTGCAATAATTGTAGTGTATCAATTTATTCTGTGTATTCGCCTCCTAGATATAGTATAAAATGTGATCAATATGATAATTTTTTCAAAAATCTTGGCAATAAATTCATAGTTGGTGGTGACTTTAATGCGAAACACACCTGGTGGGGATCACGGTTAACAAACCCTAAAGGGAAAGAACTTTTTAAATGTATTTCTAAAAACAACTACAGTTCGTTATCGACAGGAGCTCCTACCTACTGGCCAACTGATAGTTCCAGAATACCCGATCTGCTAGATTTCTTTGTTTATAAAGGAATCCCTCCTTCCTCTCTGGAAATAGCATCAAGTGATGATTTAAGTTCGGATCATAGTCCAATTATCCTTAACTTTGCAACTGAGTGTAAAAAGCGAATCAAAAATCCTAAGCTTATTTCTAAAACCACTAACACCAGCTACTTCACACAATTTATTGAAGCTGAACTTGATTTAAATTTGTCTCTAAAGTCCGGATACGAGATAGATATGGCCATTGAAAATTTTACAAAATTAATACATGAAGCTTCGTTTGTTTCAACACCACAAGTGAATTATCAAAATTCCAATTTGCACTTATCTTTTGAAATAAGGCAACTAATTGCATTGAAAAGGAGACTTCGGAAAATCTGGAAAAGAACAAGATCACCCTTAGATAAAACAAACTTCAATCGTGCAGCTAACGATTTGAAAAGAAAATTAAAAGAGCTAAAGAACGATTCCATTGGTAGATATTTAGGTAATTTACGTCCAGAAAATAATAATGAACATAATCTTTGGAAAGCTACAAAATACCTAAAGCATGCACAAAAGCGAAACGTTCCAATAAAAGATACAAATGGCGAATGGTGTAGATCTGATGTTAGTAAAGCTGCTGCTTTTAGGTCCCACCTCGAAAACACTTTTACTCCATTTTCTTTTTGTTCAACGCAGCAAGACACCGAAGTAAATTACTTTTTGGATGTCGCATGTCAAATGAGTAAACCAATTAAGTCGTTTAGATGTCGAGAAATTGAAGCAGAAATTAGTAAGGTTAATACAAAAAAGTCTCCAGGTTATGACAACATAGACGGAAACGTTCTGAAAAAGTTACCTAGAAAAGCTATCATTTTTATCACAGTTGTATTTAATGCTGTGTTACGGCTGTCATATTTTCCAATTCAATGGAAACATGCAAAAATTATTATGATTCATAAATCTAACAAGCCGGAAAACTCCGTTGAGTCATATAGGCCTATCAGCTTGCTACCCGTATTATCGAAACTATTTGAACGACTTTTTCAAAAAAGATTAATGCCAAAGTTAGAATCCCTACGGATTATACCTGATCATCAATTTGGTTTTCGAGATGGACATGGGACTCCCGAACAATGTCATAGAGTTGTTAAATCAATAAGAGAGTCTCTTGAAAACAAACAATACTGTTCATCTGTTTTTCTAGACGTGAAACAAGCATTTGACAGAGTGTGGCATAATGGCCTTCTGTTTAAGTTAAAGTATTTGCTAGAAGCTCCATTCTACTTACTGCTCAAGTCCTATCTAAGTGAACGTACTTTTTATGTTAACATCAATGACGAGAATTCTGAAATTGGTGATATCAAGGCTGGTGTGCCGCAGGGAAGCGTACTGGGTCCAACTCTGTACACATTATTCACTTCTGACATGCCAACAAAAAACGATGTAGTGGTCGCAACCTACGCTGATGACACAGCTTTACTTGCAGTAAATGAATCTGCAGGTATTGCATCTAACATCATTCAAATGCAGCTTGACTTAATTAGTGATTGGCTTAATAAATGGAACATTAAAGTGAATGCAGAAAAATCTACTCACGTCACATTTACCCTCAAAAATGGAGATTGTCCGCCTGTATATCTGACCGGAGTTGTAATACCTCAATCAAATGAAGTTAAGTATTTAGGTCTCAACATTGACCGGCGTTTAACATGGAAAGCACATTTAAAAGCAAAGAGAAAACAACTGAACACTAAAACAAGAAAAATGTACTGGCTTCTCGGGCCAACGTCGAAATTAAGTGTTAAAAACAAATTACTATTGTATAAAACAGTATTAAAACCTGTATGAACATATGGTATTCAAATACGGGGAACAGCTTCTTACTCTAACATTGATATCATTCAAAAGTATCAGTCTAAAACCCTTAGACTTATAATAGGTGCTCCTTGGTACATAAGAAACACTACAATACATAATGATCTCGATATTCCAAGTATTAAAGATGAAATTAAAAAGTACAGCACGAATTATCTAAAAAGACTTAGCGGCCATGGAAATGTTCTTGCGATAACTCTATTAGATGACGGTGATGAAGTAAGACGACTAAAAAGACTACATATACTTGATCTCCCCTTTAGTTCTTAAGGCGTATATATTTTGATAAAAAACACCATTGTAAGATTTTTAAAAAACCAAAAATAATTTTAAATTGTTAAATTTAATGGAATTTAACACTACTGTTATATTATTCTAATTATAGTTAATAGATTTGCTTATTGTTTTTTTTTAGTAAACAGATTGCAAATAAAATATTATAAAAAAAAAAAAAAAAAAAAAAAAAAAAAATTATTAATATATGTACATATTTTTGTGTTTTAATAATTCTCTGTACCCAGAGATGTAAATGGTTTGTACATTTGTGCAACGGGTTATTACTATAGCGACTACGAAACAGCTAGTTGTCCCCCAGCTAAAGATTTGATTATTATTTTTCTTGCTATCTTCAATCAAATTTGTATTGTAAGAAAATCCGTCTTAAGAAAGAAAAAACTTGAACTATAACCCGTTGTACAACTGTACAAACCAAAAATCTAATTTAAAAATTGTAAAGTTCAACAAAAATTCAATAATTAATATCAGAATAACAGAAAAAAATTAATGTAAAGAAAGAACCAAGTGCAAAAGATATCAAACTTATCTTTGCAGTGGAAAAATTCCGTTGAAATAACGAAAAATAACATATCGAAAGAATGAAACAGCACATTTATCTAAAACATAATGGGCCATATCCAAAAAAAATTCTTACTTGAGTTTTAACGCATACGTTAGTTACCAAACACATTATCATTATAATATTTTGAATAGTGATGCATGAAAACTAATATTCGAAAACCGAAAAACAAATTTAAAAAATAAAAAATTATTATTAAGACATAAAATAACACATTTTTGGCAAACATTTCCTGGATTTACCTTTTTAATAAATACTGAATGTATAATATGTAGTATATTAATGAAATTGAGAAAAATTAATAGGTTTACTTACTAGAAATATATATATAAAGTTTTTCATTGTATTCGTTTGATTGAAAGTGCATCACTAGCATAATTGTCATTTATATTATTCTTTCAAAATTAATAGTTTGAGAATGTAATGTTTTTATTTCTTTATATAATGAAAGTAATAAATAGTATTATTCTTTAGTTTTCGCAAAAATTCAATTTTTAAGCAAAATAACAATCGGCAAGTTAACTGTCGTAGAGTTAAAGTGCACCCAATTTAACTTTAAGCGCAAGGTACACTAACAATTGTTTTTGCATAAAACGTTAGGAAATTTTTCTTAACAACTGCTTACCAAGCTTTGTTAAGTTTTTTTGCATACGGCCGAATATGTTTTAGATAAATGTGTTATTTTAGAGTATACATACAGTGGTGGACATGTAATATTATTACATGTTCACCAGTGTATGTATACTCTAAAATAACTATCACATGACATTGCAGTATTACATTTATACATATACATATATAAATACAGGAAGTATGTATGTAGTTACTTGAAAGATATGCCAGTAAAAATTTGATCTACAAAAATCGTTAAAAACAGACCTTAAATCGTCAAAGTGCTATTTTCAGCACAAGAAATCGTCAAAATGACGATAAATCGTCAAGTATGGCAGCCATGATTGGAATGATAGTATATAAAAAATACAAGAGCTGAGAAAGAGTAAACAAATTAAACTTTAGGCGTAGGTTACTGTTTTTTCTCATTCCTAAAACTTACGAAAAATCCAAAAAACAATATCGACTACTTAATCGACCCACCCTAATATGTACGTATGTGGATGGATGTAAGTATATAAGTACATATGTATGCACATAAGAATTTTGTTTCAAACTAATTTTTTTCTCAGCAATTTTTTTTTTTCGAAAACAAATAAAGGAAAACATGTTGTCACTGATACAAATGTATGAGTTTCTGATTCAAAATGACATGATGACACAATTTTCATTTATTGACATACTCGATTTTCTTATTTCCTTTTCCTCTTTAACTTAAGAAAATGAAATGAACAAAAAATTTCTTGCTAACCAGAAAAAACTAAAGACAGCAAAAGGAGGAAAATTGACAACAAACAAAAAAAAAAAAAAATTCCAACAATCTTTTTAACTGATGGAAAAAATTATTGACACATTTTGTGGTTGTGCAAACATTTATGGGAAACAGCCATCAATATTTTGTAACGTCTTAAACAGGACACTTTTTATTATCTCGTATGTTGTTTATTCATGCAGAGCAATCGCAGTGTATTGAATTGACAAAGATAATACAAACACATATACACACAGTCGACTCTTGATAAATTGAAGGTCGTTAATTTGAATCTGTGAATAATTTGAACCGTTTTCTTGATCCCTTGAAAAATACTTCACAGCTTAATCAGGTAGTGTCAGAATTACAATGAATACAAAACCAAAATATATCACATATAAAGTTACGGAATTTTGTGTTTTTCAGAATTATGTAGTTAGTAAACCAAATTTGGCATTCCTACGAAACGAGAACTAAATACAGCTGCCACTACCTGATGCAGCTGCATTGACACTCCAAAGTTGAAAAAAACACCTTGCAAACAAACAAATTTTAATGTTTTGCTATCTTCAGTAAGTTTTTAGTTAAACTATTGTTAATTTTAATTTTTTCCCTTCGCTGTCCTAATAACGTCAGTTTACAAATTTGAAATCTCGGTTATTCCAACACTTTCAATATTTTCGTTATATAGGGTGTTTTTTTAAGCCCGATAGAACTTGAAATTGTAAAAAATAACACAAAAAATTAAATTGTAATCAAAATTTTTTTTTTGTTCGAAAGATCAATACGTGACATTAACATTTGAAAATGATTTCGGGCATATGGGCACCGCGGCTGTTCTTGACGAAGCGCATTCTGGACGTCCAATTTTGGGCCACTTTTTCGAGCACTGCTGGCCGTATGTCACGAACAACACGAACAATGCTGGCCTCCAAGGCGTCAATTGTTGCTGGTTTATCAGCATAAACCAGTGACTTCACGTAGCCCCACAGGAAATAATCGAGAGGTGTCAAATCGCACGACCTTGGAGGCCAATTGACAGGTCCATTTCTCGAAATCAACTTATCGCCAAATTTTGATTTCAGTAAGTCGATGGTTGCGTTCGCCGTATGGCACGTAGCGCCATCCTGTTGAAACCACATCTCCTCCGGATCAATGTCATCCATATTTTCAAACAAAAAATCATTGATCATGGTGCGGTAACGATCTCCATTGACCGTAACGCGAGCTCCGGCCTCATTTTTGAAGAAATAAGGTCCGATGATGCCACCAGCATGAAAACCGCACCAAACAGTGCATTTTTCTGGATGTAATGGAGTCTGTAGGGTCTCTTGTGGATTGGTCTCACTCCATATGCGGCAATTTTGCTTATTAACAAACCCGTTAAGCCAAAAATGCGCCTCGTTGAAGTCGTCTATAAGTTGCGCGAATCGACGACTGATTTTCAAAGTAAATTTGGATAATTTCGTAGCGTTGTTCAAGCGTGAGTCTATTCATGATGATTTGTCAGAGTATACTGAAACAAATAAAAAAAATGTTTCATCAAAATTTAATTTATTGTGTTACTTTTTACAATTTAAAGTTCTATCTAGCTTAAAAAAACACCCTTTAGTAAATGGGACACAATTTTCTTTCAGCTTAATTTTTTCGTTCGTAAACAAAAAAAAATTTATTCTTTAATTAGAAAAAAAATTTATTGAAAGTTGACTGTATTTTGTTTAATTTTCAAATAGGTAGAAGTACAAGAAAAATTATGTACTCAATTTTGCCAAATAATTTCAACCCACTGGTAAAAGGAAGGAGTAAGCTGGCCTTATGAAATAAAGAGGTTCACCAGTGCTGTCCACTCAGATGACGAACGTTTTGATTCCGGAGTTAATGATGGATCCATGTCGCATTCATTGTCACATATCGATGCAAAAATTCCGGTTTGTAACGTTTAAACATTGCCAAACACTGCTCCGAATCTTCAACACGGCACCCACTTTGAACAGAGCTTTCTCATTGTCAAATGCTCATGCGATATAAAGCCAACACGTTCTTTTGATATCTTTACGATATCAGCTCACGCAACTTCGCTTGAACGGTATTTTTATACCCTTCACAAAAATGTAAAGGTTATATATATGTAAGTTTGTGATTCCGTTTGTAATTTCTACAGTTTTTATTTGCGGCCCGATAAAGTATATATATTCGGAATCAGAATTAATGAAAAATTTGATTAAGCGCTATCCGTCTGTTCGCCATTGAAATACCTTTCTGTGAAAACCATTAGACTTAGGAACTTTCTTCTTTCACCATTCTTTTACGCCATCGATTCATATCAGTAATATCGGTTCACGTATAGCTGAGATATATTTAAAATTCCGAAAAACTCTTTTTTTCGCAATTTTGTATTAAAATTTTTGAAATAAAATGGTTTGTTTTCCTTCAAACTTCACACACTCATTAAGCATGGTGACTAAAAGGCACATATCGGCCAATATATACCCGAGATATAGCCCAAATGGCTTAAACACCTTTTTTTGCTTAAAAGCAGTTCTGGTAGTAAAATGAGATTATATAAATATGGAAAATGAAAATTTCCGATATCGGTCCATACAAGTGAACCGAGATCTAGCCTGAACGGATTTTTCCATTAACATTTTGTTTTTTTGCTGAAAAAATTTTCGTTATAAATAAAGGTTACTAAACTACAGAAAATAGATAATTCCGATATCGGTTCATATATAACCGAGATATAGCTTAAACAAACTTTTCCATGAAAATGTCCATGAAAGATTTCTTTTTTAGAATGGTGAATACAAGGCAAAAATATTTTTCCCCGATATTGGTCCATATATATCCGAGCATATTTAGTTCAAATTTGTAATATATAGTATACATATACGTGACTATCGTGAAGGGTATTTTAGATTCGGCCCAGCCGAATATACCACACTCTTACTTTTTTCATAATACAAAATTGCAAAATTCATGGCTTTTTTCGGAATTTTGAATATACCTCAGCTATACGTGAATCGATATTACTGTATTTCAATAGCAAGCTCTTGAATCGGTGACGTAAAAGAATGCTGAGAGAAGAACTTTCCTAAGTCTAAAGATTTTTCTCAGAAACGTATTTCAACGACGGACAAACTGACATCGCTTAATCGACTTTTCCATTAATTCTGAATCAGAATATATATACAGGGTGTTTTTTAAGCCCGATAGAACTTGAAATTGTAAAAAATAACACAAAAAATTAAATTGTAATCAAAATTTTTTTTTTGTTCGAAAGATCAATACGTGACATTAACATTTGAAAATGATTTCGGGCATATGGGCACCGCGGCTGTTCTTGACGAAGCGCATTCTGGACGTCCAATTTTGGGCCACTTTTTCGAGCACTGCTGGCCGTATGTCACGAACAACACGAACAATGCTGGCCTCCAAGGCGTCAATTGTTGCTGGTTTATCAGCATAAACCAGTGACTTCACGTAGCCCCACAGGAAATAATCGAGAGGTGTCAAATCGCACGACCTTGGAGGCCAATTGACAGGTCCATTTCTCGAAATCAACTTATCGCCAAATTTTGATTTCAGTAAGTCGATGGTTGCGTTCGCCGTATGGCACGTAGCGCCATCCTGTTGAAACCACATCTCCTCCGGATCAATGTCATCCATATTTTCAAACAAAAAATCATTGATCATGGTGCGTTAACGATCTCCATTGACCGTAACGCGAGCTCCGGCCTCATTTTTGAAGAAATAAGGTCCGATGATGACACCAGCATGAAAACCGCACCAAACAGTGCATTTTTCTGGATGTAATGGAGTCTGTAGGGTCTCTTGTGGATTGGTCTCACTCCATATGCGGCAATTTTGCTTATTAACAAACCCGTTAAGCCAAAAATGCGCCTCATCGCTGAACACAATTTTGCGATAAAACAACGGGACTGATTTTCAAAGTAAATTTGGATAATTTCGTAGCGTTGTTCAAGCGTGAGTCTATTCATGATGATTTGTCAGAGTATACTGAAACAAATAAAAAAAATGTTTGATCAAAATTTAATTTTTTGTGTTACTTTTTACAATTTAAAGTTCTATCTAGCTTAAAAAAACACCCTATACTTTATAGGGTCGCAAATAAAAACTGTATAAATTACAAACGGATATAACAAACTTATATGTACCCTTTACATTTTTGTGAAGGGTATAATAAAGTATGTGGGGTTTGTATTGTAGTACAACAACTCTTAATGCTGCCACCTATTAGTTGCATCATGGTGAAATGTTTGCTAGTTACGAATATGAATTATATAACAACTGTGGCACAGGCGATAATTGTTTGTTAAAAAAAAAAAGAAAAAAATATTGCTTAAATTTAAAAATACTGGTCCATAGTACCACTGTTTACTTTTACCTTCGTAAAGCATTTTAGGTTTGTGTTAGATTTCATGGCCTCTAAAATGAAGTTAATATCATATGCAAAGTCTTGAATAATTTTGCTACTCTTCTCTTCCTATTCCAAAAAACTTATTTTATTCAAATAATATTCCGATTTTTAAAAAAATTGAAAGCAGCTGATGATTGCACTCAAAACTTATCAAATTGGTTTTTCAACAATTTGTTTCTAATCTCATAAATTTAACAATATTTTTCTCATCTCATAAATTTTGTTTTGTCTTTTGCTTCACTTTCCACATTTTTGTGATGCAGTCAGTATTGAAGCTGTAGTAAAAAGTTTTGTATTATTTTTGCACTGCATATAGTTTACAAATTGCTTATTGTGCTGTTGTTCTTTTAAACAATATTGTTTTCCTCTATTACCCAAAATAATCAATCTTTCGTAAAGCAATCCTTCTTTTCCCCATACAAAGATTAGTTTTATATATTCTTCTTCTTTTTGTTGGTGCATAAAAAAAATTGCGAACATTTTTTTGCTCATAATCACGCTCAATGACTACTTTGTAAGTGAAGTGTGGCAAAAAGAAGTGAAGAAAAGAAAATAATATTGAAAAATTATAAAATATATTATCTGCTTTTGTGTGTATAAAAAGAACCCTTTCCAAGATATTTGCAATTTTTGAAAAAATAAACTTAGACTACAATATTTTCTTAACTATAGCAGAGCGGCAGGCAATAAATCCCCAGGAAATAAACCTCCAAATTAAAAATTAAAAAATGTATAGAGAATAATAACAACAATTATTGGAGTGATAACTGATTTTTTGGGGTATTAATTCACTAACAATTTTTGCCATCTTATTTCAATAATTATATATGAAATAAGGCCCCAAAAAATATTTGGGGGATCAATTCAATTTTTGTTTAAAGCCGGTACGGAGTTCATACGGAAATACACGTTTGGAAATATATATATATATTTATTTCTACACGGAGAAATAATTGTGTTTGTAACAAAAGATTACAAATATACGGCAAACAATTCTTCCTCTATTTTATTAACACAAATTTTTTTTAAATTTATTTTAATAATGATAACAATCAACTGCCAACAATTCCGTAGTCAAATAAAACATTAATTTTTGTTTCACGCTACGGGGTGCTGATGAGTAGTGTAGCGACTGCGAAACAGCAAGTTGTCCTCCAGCTAAAGGTTTGATTATAATTTTTCTTGCCTTCTTCAATCAAAATTATTGATCACAGCAGATTTGTATTGTAAAAAATCCTTCGTAAGAAAAAAACTTAAGAAAGAAAAAACCTGAACTATAACCCGTTGTACAAATGTACAAACCAAAAATTTAATCTTGAACTCGTTTGATGAGACCGCATCTATAACAATAGTGGGAAGTGGTTCACTGCTTTCCGGCAAGCAGGAATTGCTTGCAACGATTTTAGCCAACAGGTTGGCTTTGCCAACTGGGTCGGTGAATGCTTGGTCTTTCTTTAAGAGAGTTGGAATTGATGAACTAGCACTGTTCTTTACTCTCTTGACGAAATACCAAAAGGTCTTACTGCCCCGGGGAGCTGTACCTTGGCACGAAAACGCTGTTCGTGAAGAAACTTTTCACAACTAAGTACCTTAGCATACGAAGATCTTGCCTTTTTGCGTAGCAAATCAGTGTCTGGGGTTTTGTTTAAACGCCAATTACTGAATGCTTCCTCTCTGGATCTGACTACGTTTTTGCACGTCTGATTAAACCATGATTTCACTCTTGGTTTAACCGAAATCTGCTTGGAGGAGATGAATGATTTCATCCCTAGCAATATCATATTCTCGACCATTTTTGCAGAAGCATTTATGTCGTTATCTAGAAAGCAAAATTTCCAATTAAAATGCTCATAAAATTGCTTGAGCTCAGCCCAACGCGCCTTTTCGTAAATAAATATTGAACGTTTCGTAGCTGATTTTGAAACGTTACGAAGTTCAGAGATCGAAAAGGAGCAGAAATGGTAAAATGATCCGAATTGCCGAGAGGTGCACTAACTTTGACTTCATACTTTTCAGAGTGTGAAGTCAGGAATAGGTCAAGTGTGTTTGAATAGAATATGCGTTGGCTCATTCCTTCAACACATGGAATATGCGTTGGCTCATTCACTAATTGCGCTAAGTGGTTATGCGCAGTGAATAACTCAACATATTGCCCTTCTGGAGTTGTATGACTCGAATGGCGAAGCCAGGATGAGTTGTGAACATTGAAATCACCAGCAACAACGATTTCGCTGCTCGGACAACTCTCCAGGATTTTCGATATGGAGTCGGAGAGGGCATCGAAACCAGTAAAGGTAATATCCCTCCCCGCATTTGGACTTCTGTATAGAAACCCGAAAAGCAAAAAATGTGACCTGATCTTGAATTTAACCCAAAGACAGGTAAATTCGGCATCATGCATGCCTAATGGTTGCTGGCATTGGAACACAACTTCATTGCGAACATAAATTACAAGGCCCCGATGGAAATTAAAGAGGGATAGAAGTTGATACCCAGGTATGTAAAAATCCTGTGGATTAGCATTATCAGCATTATAGATACCTGGATCTCACATAAGGCGAAAATATCCGGCCGATGGAGACAAGTGTGGGCATAAACCGAGAAGAAATTCGATCTCAGCCCACGTTGCAATATTCTATTTTAAAGCTACCTGTCATCACGGTGGAAGACCAAAAAACAAATGTTGTCTGCGCTGTGAAGGTGAAACCGAAAATTAATCGTTGCTGGGTTGATAATATAGTATCCAGTGTACTAATTTTTAACCAAAACTTTTTTCCAATTTGCAAATTTTCTGATTACATTTTCAGTTTCATATGTGTGTAAACAGGAAACAGCTGATTATTCAATTCTAGTCCGAACTTACCCAAAGAAAACGTTCGGGCTAATTTGCACAGGAAATGAAAAAAATTACTCTCTCATTTTCTCTCAAAATTGCACAAAAATTGTTACGTGGAACGATATTGGACTAGTTCGGAGTGTTTCGTTATTCACGTGGAACACATCTATCGTTTTGAATAGATTCAAAAAACAACAAAGTCGTATAGGATGTCAAAATTTTATCGTATTATTTTTGTTATGTATGGCGGATACAGACTATCAGACTTGCACGTATTATTTGAATTTTTGACAAGTATTAACACACAGTATAATAGTCTGAACTGGGCTTAAGCGGTAATATACATAACGAATTTCCCAACCTGAAAATTTTTTACACACAGTTCTTATGGGAACCTGAATTTGCGTAAAAACTCCGTACATAGGTGAGTTCATTTTACCAGATGAATGAAACTGGGATTACAATAAATACAACAATGCAAAAACAACATGGGATTTGTTGTTGTTGTTTGCTGATATGTTTGTATGTGAGCAAACCACCCAGTCGGAAACTGAGTTAATTTTAAACTAACTTTAAGTTATCTATTCCTCAACTAGTGCTGACTGACATGTGGATTACTTTTCAATGGAAGCAACTATACATTTTAACATTGTGATGTCCTACGAAGTAGTCAAGTGTCCGAATTTACACTACTTTTCAACTAACTTACAGTAACTTGTTAAATGTTAACTTTCAGTTATCTTTTCGAAGCTAGCAATATTTTCAATACTCTACCGTTGGCTACAAGTGAGGTCTTTTTAAGTCAATCATAAGTTAGTTAGTTTTAAATCAACGAAAACTTGATTGTTGACACTAAAGGTGAAAAGCCACTTTTTATAACTAGCTGACACCTAGCAATCATTCAATTGTAATATTTTTTCGTAGTAAAATAAATAAGTCAACATTTTTAACGTATTTATTTGTAATTTTTCAAAAATAATTTATTAAAAACTTCATTTTTATATTACATATTACACCAAACAAAAAATATTACATTGCATGTTGCAAAAAACTTAAAAATTTCAGAAATAATTTAAATAAATAATACTGCATCAAATGTTTCTTTTTTAGAAAGGCTTCTTAAATGTATTTTGCTAACGATACTCATTCTTGCACTTTTAATTAAAATTAAAACAATATTAATATCTTTATTTTTTGACATATGTACTCACATAAAAAATTTTATATTAGAAAACTTCCACAGAATTGAAAAATTTATATGTACCTAAATAATAAAAACTGAAATCTATGGCGCCTACTAGGTGGCGACATTGGAAATACATTTTTGCATTGTATGCATGAAAGCTTAAAATTGGTTCACACAAATTAATTAAAAGTTGGCTATTTTTGTAGTCAGCTACTGATTATCCGACAAGGCAGAACATGACACATGATGTTTTACAAATAGAAAAAAAGTAGTAGATCTGTTTTTTCGAGCTTCACCTGGTAAAATGAATTCGCCTTGCTCCGTACTGTCCTTTATTTAGGAATTATTGTAATTTTTTACTATGATAGTATTGATACAGTTCAGTTATGTAGGTTCAAAATATCGGCCAAATGGCTGCTGGCTTTAGGCTGTAAATATGTCCAATTATCTCATCCTTTAGCTCTAAAATTGTTGCTGGCTTATCGACGTACACATTTTCTTTCAAATAACGTCAAAGAAAGAAGTTCAACGGTGTCAAAACATGATATTGGCGGCCAATTGACATTGTCACCACGTGAGATAACACGGTCATTGAATTTGTCGCGCAAAAGAACCATTATTTCGTTAGCTGTGTGACAGATGGTACCGTCCTGTTGATAGTATATACTGTCCATATCCATATCTTTCAATTTCGGCTATAAAAAGTTCATTATAGCGAACACCATTCACAGTAATTGCCTGACAGGCTTCATTTTTGGACAAAATACGGTCCGGTGATGCCGCCAGCCCATGAACCGTACCAAATAGTCACTCTCTGCGGGTGCACTTGTTTTTCGACAAACACTCTTGGATTATCAATCGCCCAAATGTGACCATTCTGCTTACTCCACGACTCCACCGAGGTGAAAATGTGCCTCATCACTCGAGAGATCATTGTAGGCCTGTAAATGCAAATCTTTATGAATAATGTTCATCAACGACGAGCGTGAGAGGTGCAGTCATAGTTGCCAGATAAATCTGGCATAAAATGGCCAAATTCGGCGGAAAAATCGTCAATATGATAATCGCAAATCGTCAGCTAAAATTTTAAGTGGTTGTTTTAGGTACATATGTAACATTTTTTTTTGCAAATGGTTTCTTCGACTGATTTCTCGCTTTAGTTTTGTTAAGGTTCATATAGCTGGATGCAAACTCCTACATTTCCAGAAGAGCACGAAAAGACTAATATTTGTGCTATAAACTTAGCCAGAGATGGACGAATTTGTAAAAAATCAAAACTGATTATTTATCCCAAAAATCAAGCATTTTCATATCTATACCGTAAAAGTAAATTTTCCCAGTTTATTAGACTTCGTTGCTTTAATTCGGATTAAATATCTCGCCTTTCGAAATCTACAATGAAATAAGAAAATTCCTTAGGCAGAAACCATTATTTTGCAATTCTTAAGCTTTGAGTTTCAGATTTAAGTCTCCTTAAAATATAATCACACGCTTTTGCATAAAAATTTATACAATTTTTACCTGACAATTTTTTGAAGTCTTATTAGCATATCGTAGGTCTCATGTAGAAAGGCCCTAACAAACATAATTGCAATTTTACAGGGGAAGGAATAATCGCAATGGAAACTGTATAAATGGGTACATCTAAAAGCAGCTTTTTTTGCTCAATTGCTTGTAAGAGCGATATGTATGAAATTATATAATACAAATGTTTGGACTACGGCCTTTCCGTTTCCAAAATTTATTAAGTAATTAAAACCCCTTTGTTTGGTTTTATTTTCAAGAGTAAAGCTCCTTGCTTTATTGATTTCAATAACTAGACTAACTTTAACAATTATGAAATATGTACAAACGGTATTTATGTATTAGGAAAAAAATGGATGTGTATAAGAAAGTTAATTAATGATGAAAGAAGAAATAAGGATAATTTGTTCGATAAGTTGTGACAAAGAAAAAGAAAACAGAGTTGCTAAAACATAAAATATGCTAATTATAAAAAAATGGTTGAACAGAGTTCAACATACTCCCGCCCGAGAATGCGTGTGGCATGTACATCCTTCCCATACACCGGAAATAACCCAACCAAAGATGGATCTTTGGGCCTTTGGAACGTTTTCCTTAGATTGGATAATTTCGTCTTTCATGATCGCCTGCAAAGTCTGACCACCAATCACTCCATCTATAGTTCGACAAGTTGCGAAGTTAGGGTGAGCTTTTGGCTTAATATATTTAAAATGTTCGATGAGACTATAATTGCGTCATCCTTTAAGGAAACTCTCAAGCGTACTATTGGCTTGCGGTCTACAGGCGCGACGTGAAATATGGCGTAGTTGGTATTTCTACACATGTAGTCTGGCTTAAAGGCGGGAAAAATATTAGCTACGCTTCGTAGCAAAAATGAACTTGTGGCAGTGGGATCTAGCAGAAAAGTGACCCACATAGGATTTACTTTATTTATCAGCGTAACCTAGATCAGTGGCAGTATAGTGGCATCCCAGTTAGGTGTTCGTATTGGTAAGAGGTTTTAACCTCTTCTTCTACAATTGAATTTTGAGTTTTGTGCGGTGGTTGAAAGGTGTCCAACATAGGGATGATTTCGTCCTCAAAGCTGGAAGTCAAAGTATCATTGGGATTAGGCTTATGAACCATAGAGTGGTGCTTCGCCTGGCAAAGTACACACCGGTTCTCAGAGTGGCATTCTGACCGTTTGTGGGTAGTTCCATCGTAACAGGTAGTTTCGGCGATTTTCTAAGTCCATGGCAATGAACATTTGACAGTGTCGCACGACATGGTTTTTCAGACACAAATTGCATCGGGGCATGATGTTAGCTAGAGAGGATAGAGGAATAGAAAAAATACAAGTTTATACTGTGTTATTAGAAACTTTGATTTATGACCTTTTCTCTGCCTAATATGGCTTTATTCTGAATCGGGTGGATTAGTCAAACAATCTGGAGTTGTTTGTTCAGATGTTAGCTGCTGGCAAAAGACATACTTTGGAAATCGGGCGCAATATATTCCCGTGTTGAGTTTTAATCTCTATTACTCGTACTCTTTTATCTCTACCGTATATAACGTTGATGACACGTCCCAGACGCCTCTCAGTAGGTGGTAGTTGGTCATCCACTACGATCACAAAATCATTTGGCTTTAAGTTGTGCTGTGCTGCCTTCCATTTAACTCTTCTCTGTAGCTCAGTGATATATTCGGTCTTCCAACGACGTGCAAAAATATGTTGTAGAGCTTTAAGGCGGTTCCAGCTTGATAAAACTTAAGCTTTCTAAGGGAAGCTTTTCAGAGGCTTCTGGCATAGCGATAACTGGGGCACCTCTTATAAGATTACCAGAAGTCAAAGGAAGCACTTCAGAGGGATTCTCGGTCAATGGCTATACTGGACGCGAGTTCAATACAGCTTCGGTTCTGATTAACATGATGCTGAATTCTTCATATGTAAAATTAAGTTTCCAGCTACTTTCTTCAGATGTACTTTCATGCTTTTCACGGCGGCCTCCCGCAGACCGCCCATGTGGGGTGCATACGGTGGGATGAAGGACCAGAAGAATCAGTGCGCACTATATTTTTCTACCAAAGCCTTCTCAGCAGTTTTTAAGAATTCTTTATGAGCTTTAAGTAAGGCATGGCTGGCTCCGAGAAAATTCCTTCCATTATCCGAGAACATTGTTTGGGGAAAATCTCTACGGCCGACGAATCTGTCAAAACAAGCCAAGAAGGCCTCTGTAGAAAGATCTGAGCAGGCTTCCAAATGAACTGCTCGTGTAGAAAAACATACAAATACAGCTGCATAGCTCTTAATCAGTTTAGCATTTCGTAAGTATGAAGACTTTACGTTAAAGGGGCCGGCAAAATCTACACCGGTATATGTAAATGGCAACGAAAAATTAACTCTTTCTGGGGGGAGCGCTGCCGTTATCTGCTGTTGAACCTTACGCCTGTAGACAGTACAGATTTTACAATTTCGAATACACTTTCTTACAACACTTTTAAGTTGTGGAATGTAAAAACCTTGACGTATGGCTCGTAACATGCAGTAGTGTTCGGCATGAAGCAAAATTATATGTGAGTATTCTATAAATAGATTCGAAAAGCGGGACTTTTCCGGGATAATTATGGGGTGCCGTTCGTTGAAACTTAACCCTGCGTTATTAAGTCTACCTCCAACTCGTAGTAGACCGTCTTCATCCAAGAATGGACACAATGTTAGAAGTCTGCTTTTCCTGGAGATTGGTTGTTTATTCTGAAGAAATTTGCATTCTTGCGGAAAATAGGTTTGTTGAGCATTTTTAATCAGACGAATTTTGGTTAGTTGAATTTCGTTCGTAGTAATAAAATTTCCTGTTTCGTATTGATGTTTTCTAAGGCGATTGCAGAAACGAAAGCAGTAGCTAATGACTCTGAACGCGCGAGCGAGAGATGAAAATGTTTCCAAAACATCGCCACCGCTCTCCTCTTGTTTCGCTCTGTCTGACGAAACGTTTAAATGATATGTTGAAGTTTTCTTTGTCTCCAAATCAGTAGGGTCAAAATCTCTAGGTATTGGCCAAAATTCAAATGGTTGTGTTAACCAGGTGGGTCCATGCCACCATAACTTGCTTTCAATCGGTCAGCCGGGTTGTCTTCTGTTTTGACATGTTTCCAGTGACTGCTGCTGGCTATAATATTAATTATTGTTATACGATTTGCTACAAAAGTTTTCAAAGTGTGTGGTGATTTGGCTACAAAAACCAGAGGATTATAGAGGAGTCCGTCCACATACATAGTTCGTAGGGGAACATAATGTTTTTTTACCAGTCCTTCTACTAGCTTAGGTGCTGTCAGGCTTGTGTTTGTTGTTTGGCCTTCGAGAGTTTCGCGTCTCGCTCTCACGGTTAACAGTTTGCCTCAACTAACTGTATTAGTTTACAGATGTTTTCGAGGTATTTCTCTGTTAACCACGCTGCAACTTCTTAGGTGAACGCTTAAGTCGTTATAGTTAGTCACCGCGTCGCTGAAAATTACTGTTAATACCATCGTGGGCATAAGGTCTTCGGTACTCCGCTCATGTTGTGCATCCTATACTTTGCAAATTTATTTCCAACTGTATAGTTCAATAAATAAAAAATACAACTCTAACATATACAATACATGTATATCCCCAAATAAATATCACGTAACTTTTCAATGCTACGTATATATTTAAGTACTTTAATTTACTACCCATTTTTCATTTTCTACATAAATTAACCTAAAATGGAATGTTCTATTGAGTTTTAAATATGCTCTACCAAAATCGTCAAAACCAGACCTTAAATCGTCAAGATAATATTTTCAGCCTACAGACCCAGTTTGCTCAAATTTTTGCACGATTTTTCCAATTGTACGCAAATTTGAACGATTAAATTGAACGAAAAAATCACAAAGTGCACGATATGAATTTTGATATGAACGCCCATTTTCATAATAAGCCTGAATAACTTTAACGCGTTGCTCGATTGTGTATCTTTCCATGGTTCAAATTGATTTAGTATTAAATTGAGAAATGTCAAATGAAATGCAGAAAAAACTTGACGTGTTGGTGTGGTTCACAACCAACATCGGCCTTTAAAATTTAACCCCTTGATATTTTAATATTACAACTAAACTCCATTTCGTATAACATGTTTAAATCTCATATATAACAATCATATGTATACCTATCGCATCTATGCTAAAACAATTTACTACTTCACTTGGTTTTAATTCCATTCAATCAAATTACGCTAAAAATATTAACGCTAAATAATTCTTTATAAACAGTTTACATAGTGTTAAAAAAATCCGTTTTATTTCCATAAATTGTACACTTTGAGGCAAATGACAACAAGCGCGCAAATTATAAGGACAAAGCTCCAAATATGTGTTCATTCCATGCAAATACCTTTAAATACGAGTATGCAGTGTATGCAATATCAAATTAATGACATATATTCTTCAAAATTGCAGCTGTTCATATTTCCGCGTTATAGTTAAGGGAACTATACAAATATTTACTTACAATTTGTTTTTTGCAAATTTATATAAACTTTTTATCTTGAGATACAAAAATTTATTTTAAAAATTTGGGGTTTTATTTATAATGAAATAATGGTGCGTTATTTATTTTTGTTGTGTGATTACTTCATTCCAAAAATTGGGGTTTTATTTCATTTTTAATTTGGGGATTTTTTTCCTGGGCCGCCTATCAGAGCGTGTTGTTGTTGCGGCCACTGTGTTTTCATTGCAAGCATACTTTCCTTTAGATTAACTATATTTTTGTTGTATTTCAAGAAGTCTATTGCTACCAAGAATGATGGAATATAGTATTATATTCTACTAAGCCATCCCTCGCATATAGCTGAAATTTTTTGAGTACGTTTCACCAGTGACGTCATACAAAGTAATAGTATTTTTTGTCTTTCATATTGTGCACACGTAATTTCTACATACATATTCTCATTATACATTTTTTTGAAACCAAACTACACCGGAATAAGATGCAAGCCCAAATATGTAGTTTTGTCTTCCAACCAGTGTACACGTATTTTGTTCACCTTGCAGTATGGGAGGTGTTCAACTAATTTTTGTTAATCCGAGCAGGGTCGAAGGTATGTATCTCGGCACTGACCAGTTTTAATTTGTTTGGGTATTTCCGTGTTGCTATTGATAGATGCAAATCGAACGCCCGCAAACTCTACTCACTCTTTCCTCCTCATTACAATCTATTTTCCTAGTTCCAGTACAATGCACTGCATATGAGCGCTCGTCCAAGATGAAAAAGTGCGTTTCAATTGGCTGGATACTTTCAGTTCAAACTTGAACACATGAGAGTGACACAATTTATTACATTTCTCTTCATATTTGTGGTAAAACAAAAGTAATTATACAACTTTTATGTTATGATGTTGGGTTATTGAATTTTATCCTTCGCGCTTTTAAATTTCCATATTATGAAATCTTATTCTAAAATATATTTTGCGTCTAAAAAATATTTTTTCATTAATTACTCTCCATTTAGTCTCATAACTTTAGCATAATAACTAGTTATAATTGTAATTCTTCTTACAGTCGCGACAAAATAAGTTTTTCGCTGCTATTTTCCTTGCATTTGCCCACTGTAAATTCAATCAGTTTTTATGCCATTTTTGCAGTTTTAGTAAAGTGGTCAACTTTCGTACAATGTACAACAAATACTCAAAATTTACGGAAATGCAATAATCTTAATTTTACTTAATTTTATGTGACGTTTTTACAAATTGGATAAATTTCAGATACTTGTTAGATGTGTCATGACTAGTTGTAGTATCCCTAAATAAATATGATAATTACTAATGTTGGGCGACCATTGGGAAATCGTGCGCATTGTCACGTACGAGTGCACATCATATTCATTAAACATGTCATGTCACCAAATTCTTGTAACTTCATTTATTTCAAAGTGGTTTACTTTCAAAACATGATAATGAACTGTAGGGAAATAATGGGTCAGCAATATAATGATATAATTTAAATTATACGGTCTTAAGTAAATTTGAATTTAAACATTTTGATTATAAATAAAGTTGAATGTTCGAGGATACCTTCAGATTGCGTTGGCCTGATCAAAACCCGTTATTTTCGTGAGTTACGTACTAGTATGTTCGGTTTTCGAACGTTTTTTTTTTTTTTTTTGTTATGTTGGTACATATGTCTGTTATATGTGTTGGCAATATCAGCCATTTTGGATTGTCAGTTTGTTTTTGACAAATAAAAAGGTTAGACGTGTTTTGGTGTGCTCTTTGATTTTTTACTATTCGAAAAAATGGATCAAAGAAATTGAAAAATTAAATTAAATGTGCAAGGGCGTTTGAAATGTTGACTGTGGCGTTTGACGAGTCTACTATGAGCAGAACACAAGTTCAATTGTGGTATAACCGGTTTAAGGAAGGCCGAGAAGATGTCAATGACGATGCTCGTCCTTGACGGGCGAGCACGTCAACAACCGAAGGAAACGTTGAAGCAGTGAAGGAAATGATTTTGGATAATTGTCGAACTATCAGAAAGGTTGCTGATGATGTTGGCATATCGTTAGCCTTATGCCCAAGCTGAGTTGGTTAAGTTCTGCTGTTCTTAATACGCTTCGGCCTACCTACTCATTTAACCTTGTCTTTCATTGGCTGCTGGGAAACCGAACTCTTAAGCAAGGGTTTATCAATGTGTCTAGAAACTTATGATAAAAAGATGCGACCTGTCTAAGCCTTGCAAGCCACACGGGGGCGCTTGTGAATCGTGGATAATTCACTCTGTGAAGTTGGTCCATTATCAGATTAGGCCGACAAGCCCGATGCCTTTTCATGCCTAAACCAATTTCGGAATGCAGATATTTTGATATCTGAGAAACGACATAGGATATTTTTTACGCTGAAAGATACTTCTCAACCGTCAGAAAATTTTTTGCAAAATGACCGGTCGCTAAGAACAAATTTTTAATATACATACATATTTGAAAGGGGTTGGCAACGGCATGAAGACAGAAAAATTTTTGGACAAATTGGCAAACAATTTTTTTATTGTATTTGGAAAACATGAACATGAAAAAATCTTCTTCGTCATTAATTTCTGAACAAACGGTAAGATGAAGCCATTCTCGGATTATAGTTAGTGAAATACATGGTCTGATTAAAAAATAACCGTTAATTTCAAACTCCGTGAGTCACGTATGTTCAATTTTTTTCTGTTATGTTGGTACACACATGTCTCTTATATATATTGGCAATATCAGCCATTTCCGATTGTCAGTTTGTTCTTGCCAGATAAAAAGTTTAGTCGTGTTTTGGTGTGCTCTTCGATTTTGTACTAAATTTTGAGCAAAATCAACGTCACATGGACATCGCTCAGAAGCTGCTGAACATCCTCAACGAGGTCATAACTGGTGTATGGCTAAGACATTGAAACCAAAGCCATGTGACAACCAAAAGTCGTGACCTCGTTTTTGGGTCACATACCTATAAAAAAAATACATAAGTCTCTTCATAAATCATTTTTAAGAATACATATGTGTCCAAATTTGGTTTGGACTTAAAAACTTTTATGTATTTTGATAGCGTATATATTTTTATAAAAAAAGTAATTCAAAGTGAATTCGTAATATTGCATTTATTTATAATTATTTGTTATTATAACCTATTATATTATCTTTGAAATATCAAATTTGAATTTAACGCAATTTATTCAGTACGTACAGTACTTTTAATTTCTAAAATTCGAAAGCTAGTTTTATTGCTTTGCTACATAAAGGCAAAGTAATATGTCAACCTTGGCATTTAACTTGGATGTTTTTCAACACGTTTAGTATTATATATTTTGAGTCTATTCTTAACCTCTCAACTGAACGCTAGAAGAATTGGAATAAATAAACCTCGTATTACCAAGCGTTAAACCCCTAGTTTTTTTACCCATATTCAACTTGGATAAAACCAATTGCCAATTTCTGGAATTAATAATAATAAAATAGCGATAGTGGAGCGCTGCTGAATTACATTACATAGCAAAGTAATAACAATTTAGATTAAAATCAAAATAAAACGCATGTAAATATATACCTAAGTATGTACGACTATAAGTCACACCGCTTATAGTAGAATTAGCGATTTAGTCCAAAATGTGCAATTTTTTGGCATCACTAAATAAAATACCTGCAAAATATTTGTTATATAGCCCATTAGCGCTATAGTCCATTTTCGCTTATATTCCACCTAGATGCGGTGTGAAAAAACTTAATTTCATGCAAATTATTAAAGATAGAGTGGCGACAAAATAACCTTCCGATGTTTTTTGGCTGTAATTTAAAAAAAAAATATATATAAAAAACTTTGATTCTTTTTGTGGATTATAATACCCTTCACAAAAATGTAAAGGGTATATATAAGTTTGTGATTCCGTTTGTAATTTCTACAGTTTTTTTTTTGCGACCCTATAAAGTATATATATTCTGATTCAGAATTAATGGAAAAGTCGATTGAGCGATGTCCGTCTGTCCGCCGTTTAAATACCGTTTCTGAGAAAACCATTAGACTTAGAAACTTTTTTATTTCACTATTCTTTTACCCATCGATTCATGGGTTTGCTATTGAAATTCAATAATATCGGTTTACATATAGCTGAGATATATACAAAATTCCGAAAAAAGTCATTTTTTTTTTGCAATTTTGTATGGAAATGTTTGAAAAAAAGTTGTTTGTTGTGCTTCCAACTTCACACACTCATTAATAAGCATGGTGACTAAAAGACAAAAATTTTTTTTTTTTCAGATATCGGTCAATATATACCCGAGATATAGCCCAAATCGGGTTTTTCATGAAAATGTCGCATAAGCGAACTGAAACAACTTTTTTGTGCTCAAAAGCAGTTTTGGAAATAAAACTGGGAAATTAAAATGTCTGATATCGGTCCATACATAACCGAGATACAGCCTGAACCATGTTTTTCATGAAAATGTCGCGTAAGCGAACTGAAACAACTTTTTTTTGTTTAAAAGCAGTTCTGGTAGTAAAATCAGGTTATATAAATATGGAAAATGAACCTTTCTGATATCGGTCCAAATATGCCCGAGATATAGTCTAAACCGGGTTTTTCATGAGAATGTCGCGTAAGGGAACTGAAACAACTTTTTTTACTTAAAAGCAGTTCTGATAATAAAATCAGGTTATATAAATGTGGAAAATCAAAATTTCTTATATCGGTCCATATATGCCCGAGATATAGCCTAGACCGGCGTTTTTATTAAAATGTCGCGTAAACGAACTGAGACAACTTTTTTTGCCCAAAAGCAGTTCTGGTAATGAAGTAAGGTTATATACAAATGGAAAATAAAAATTTCCGATGTCGGTCCATATATACCCGAGATATAGCCTGAACCGGTTTTTCTAGTAACCTGTTTTTTTTTTGCTGAAAAGCAATTCTCGTTATAATTAAAAGAAGGTTACTAAAATACAGAAAATAGAAAATTCCGATATCTGTTCATATATAACCGAGCATATTTTGTTCAGATTTTTAAATATACTACACATATCCGTGACTATCGTGAAGGGTATTTTAGATTCGGCCTAGCCGAATATACCACACTCTTACTTGCTTTTATTTGGTCTTTTAATTTTTATACCCTTCACAAAAATGTAAAGGGTATTTATAAGTTTGTGATTCCGTTTGTAATTTCTACAGTTTTTTTTTGCGACCCTATAAAGTATATATATTCTGAATCAGAATTAATGAAAAAGTCGATTAAGCGATGTCCGTCTGTCCGCTGTTGAAATACCGTTTCTGAGAAAACCATTAGACTTTTTTTTTCACCATTCTTTTACCCCATCGATTCATGGGTTTGCTATTGAAATTCAGTAATATCGGTCCACGTATAGCTGAGATATATTAAAAATTCCGAAAAAAGCCATTTTTTTGCAGTTTTGTATGAAAATTTTTGAAAACACAAGTTGTTCGTTTTGCTTCAAACTTCACACACTGAGAAAACCATTACACTTTTTTCTTTCACCATTCTTTTACCCCATCGATTCATGGGTTTGCTATTGAAATTCAGTAATATCGGTCCACGTATAGCTGAGATATATTCAAAATTCCGAAAAAAGCCATTTTTTCAGTTTTATATGAAAATTTTTGAAAACAAAAGTTTTGCTTCAAACTTCACACACTTATTAAGCATGGTGACTAAAAGACAAAAAATTTTTTTTTCAGATATCGGTCCATATATACCTGAGATATAGCCCAAATCGGATTTTTAATGAAAATGTCGCATAGGCGAAGCTAAATAACTTTTTTTTGCTCAAAAGCAGTTCTGGTAATAAAATTAGGTTACATAAATATGGAAAATGAAAATTTCCGATATCGGTCCATATATACCCGAGATATAGCCCAAACCGAGTTTTTCATGAAAATGTCGCGTAAGCGAACTTAAATAACTTTTTTTTGCTCAAAAGCAGTTCTGGTAATGAAATAAGATTACATAAATATGGAAAATGAAAATTTCCGATATCGGTCCATATATACCCGAGATATAGCCTAGACCGGGTTTTACATAAAAGTGTCGCGTAAGCAAACTAAAACAACATTTTTGTGCTCAAAAGCAGTTCTAGTAATGAAATAAAGTTATATAAATATGAAAAATGAAAATTTCCAATATCGGTCCATATATACCCGAGATATAGCCTAGAACGGGTTTTTCATGAAAATGCAGCGTCAGCGAAATTAAACAACTTTTTTTGCTTAAAAGCGGTTCTGGTAATAACATTAGGTTATATAAATATGAAAAATGAAAATTTCCGATACCGGTCCATATATACCGCAGATATAGCCTGGAACGGGGTTTTCATGAAAATGTCGCGTAAGCGAACTTAAACAACTTTTTTCACCTTAAAGCAGTTCTGGTAATAAAATAAGGTTATATAAATATGGAAAATTAAAATTTCCGATATCGGTTCATATATACCCGATATATAGCCTAACAGGTTTTTTGATGAAAATGCCGAGTAAATAACTTTTTTGTGCTCAAAAGCAGTTCTGGTAATGAAATAAGGTTATATAAATATGGAAAAAGAAAATATCCGATATCGGTCCATACATACTCGAGATATATAGATAGAACCGATTTTTCCATTAAAAAAAATTTTTTTTTTTTTGCTGAAAAGCAATTCTCGTTATAAAAGAAGGTTACTAAAATACAGAAAATAGAAAATTCCGATATCGGTTCATATATAACCGAGCATATTTAGGTCACGTTTTTAATATACTATACATATTCGTGACTATCGTGAAGGGTATTTTAGATTCGGCCCAGCCGAATATACTACACTCTTGTTTTTTCTGTCAATGAGACAATTGAAATATCTGCTTTCAGATTTTATTTAGTCAAAATAAATTATTATATGCTAATTCATTTATAAGCCAAAATGTGGCTTATATAAAAATCTAACTATAGTCCAACTCACCTTACAGTCCACAAAAAGCGTGCATTTCAAGGAGTGGACTCTAAGCGAATTTTACTGTACTAAATTCGCAATTATTAGCGGGAATCTTAATAATGCGTTTGGTTTTTAATTTTTAAAGATTCTATAATTTTGCTGTTCACGCACCACATACATTGCTGCATACAAGTACATACATATTAGCACATTATTGTTGCTAGCGGAATATTAAAATTTAGGTAAACATTGAAATATAAGTTTACTTCGATTACATATGTATGCGGACTGTTTCTGCTTGCTTACATCATTTTTTTATTTTTATTTGTGTAAGTGTATACGCATTCACGTATGTAAACATAGAATAGCTGTCTTTTTATTATTATTGTGTATGTACTGGGTGGCCCAGAAAGACCGAAGTGGTGTGAATTCCTTATAACTTTTTTATTATAATTTTTTTTTCTTTTCTTTTCAGTATTTTGTAAAGTCTTCGATAATTTATAATGGAGCAATACACAATTGAACAACGTGCCCAAATTGTTGAAATTTACTTTTCAAATCAACGGTCCATTGTGTTGACTCAGCGTGCATACCGTCGTCAATTTAATGTGCGGGTTGCACCCTCTCAGTCAACAATAAACCGTCTGGTTGCAAATTTTCGAGAACAAGGAGCAGTAAGGAACCTTCCTGGTCCCGGCAGACACCGAACTGTCCACACGGCTGACAATATTCAAGTGGTACAGGAGAGTATTCGGGAGGATCCAGAAACATCAACCAGGAGACGTTCGTCACAACTGGGCCTCTCAAGGACGTCGCTGCAGCGAATTTTGCACACCATAGGATTGTTTCCATACAAAATTCAACTTGTCCAAGAATTGAAACCAACAGATTACCAGCAACGACTTGACTATGCAATTTATTTCCAGCAAAAAGCACAAGAGAATCCAAATTTTATTCATAACTTAATAATGAGTGACGAAGCCCATTTTCAATTAAATGGGTTCGTTAACAAGCAAAACTGTAGGATATGGGCTACGGAAAACCCGAGAGTACTTCATCAACGACAATTGCACCCAGTTAAGTGTACCGTTTGGTGCGGTGTTTCTTCAGAAAGGATCATTGGCCCATTTTTTTTTGAAAATGAACAAGGTGTCGCCATTTCCGTCAATGGTGATCGATATCAGGCCATGTTGCAAAATTTTGTAAGGCCAGCCGTGGAAAACCATCCGCAAATATGGTTCCAACAGGATGGAGCCACAGCGCACACTGCGAGGGCCACAATGACTCCCCGGATTTAACCGCTCCAGACTGTTTTCTTTGGGACCGGAAGTTTTGCGAAAGGTCATGGAAAATGTGTTGGAAAGAGCACATTTGTGCGAAGCAGAATATGGCCACCACTTGCGGGATATCATTTTTAATAACTAATCCAAAAATATTCCCCATAAATTTAATGTATTTAAAAAAAAAAAAATTAAAAAAATATCTCTTAAATAAAAAGTTATAAGCAATTCACACCACTTCGGTCTTTCTGGGCCACCCTGTATTTCATTCCCTTTGTTAAATCGCTATGCCAACAACAAAGCATCTACTCAGCAAAGCATTTTCTCACCACGATGTGGTGTGTTTTATATTAAACAGTTGGTGAGCAATCGTATAAAAGGCGGCGCATCACTAAAGGCCCATTTAGCCGACCGTAAATGTAGAAATGTAAATGTAGTCGGAACAGCTGATCGTTTTTGTTATACGAGAAACAATGTAAATGCTTATCTGACTGTAATGAAATGTAACCGTAACGTCTGAACCTGTAGAAAATAGAATTTCATTACGTGTTTACGTGACAAATGTTGTCAGTGATGGTATTTATTATTGTGAATGGCAGGATGGCCCAAAAACCCTGTTTTCGTACTTTTTGTTTATTTGATAATTGCAATGTTTAAATAGTTATATTTGTATACACACATAATATACTGTAATAAATTTAAGACTTTTCTGTAAAATACGCAAAATGGATAGACATGGTAGCATAATTTATACAAAGCGCACAATTTTTGCAACTGTCACATTATATGTAACCACAACATTTATTCGCCCGATTTCCAAAAATATATTTATTAAGTACAATCTTCCAACGATAAAATGAATTTTAAAAATTGGGTTATAATATAGTGTTATGCTGATATAAATGTAAGAAAGCAATACAGTATAAATTTAAGTCTGTGATGAAATAAAAATGTAGTAATAAACATTTTTTAAGTATAATAAGCTAATAATTATATATAACTAGCATTTTAATACTGTTATACACAAAAATGTAAAGGGTATATATAAGTTTGTGATTCTGTTTGTAATTTCTACAATTTTTATTTGCAACCGCATAAAGTATATATATACTGAATCAGAATTAATAGAAAAGTCGATAAAGCGGTGTCCGTCTGTCGGTGAAATACCATTTCTGAGAAAACCATTAGACTTAGAAACGTTTTTCTTTCATCATTCTATTACCCCTTCGAGTCATGGGATTGCTATTGAAATTAAGTAATATCGGTTCACATATAGCTGAGATATGTTGAAAATTCCAAAAAAGGTCATTATTTTTTGCAATTTTGTATGAAAATTTTTGAAAAAAAATTTTTTGTTTTGCTTCAAACTTCACACACTTATTATAGTAATAAAAGGAGGTTACTTAAATACAGAAAAAGAGAAATTCCAATATCAGTCCATATACGATTTTTCCATTAATGTTTTTTTTTTTTTTTGCTTAAAAGATGTTCTGATAATAATAAAAAAATTTCCGATATCGGTCCATATATACCCGAGATATAGTCTAAACCGATTTTTTAGTGAAAAATTTCTTTTGCTTGAAATCAGCTCCGATTATAAAACGAGGTAATTACTCGTAAAATACAGAAAATGGAAAATTCCGTTATCGGTTCATATTTAACCGAGATATAGCCTAAACCAATTTTTGCATGATAATTTCCATGAAAGATTTCCTTTTTGGAATGGTGAATACAAGGGAAACATATTTTTTCCCCGATGTTGGTTCATATACATATATCCGAGCATATTTAGTTCAAATTTTTAATGTATACTATATATATGTATATAGGTGACTATCTTGAATGCTGGGCCGAATCTAAATACGCTCCTGTTATATATTAATATTATTATATATTATAAGCAATTAAATTTGTTTTTTTAGAAGTACTACAGAGCAGAGAAATACAATTCAAACATTTGAGATTTATTCGCTATATTAGCTTCCATCATTGGTACTAATGAAATAAATTATAAACAGCTTGTTTTTTTATATTTTCCAGCTGTAGCTCACATGAAATGTCGACAATAGACAGAAAAAAAAAATTAGAAATTTTAGGTACCATTTAAACAATTTTCGTACCTTTTGTATATGTACTGAATACTATGAGCTCTCATCACTGCTATGAACAGCTGTATTGCTTTTATTTTATTTTTGCAAATTATTTGATATAAAGATATACATATGTAGGTGATGAAAAATTAATTATTTTCTTTAACATACAATAATATAAAAATGAAAAACAGAACACTTTTTCTGTAAACCATTAATAAGTGAACACTTTTTCTTCACATGCACTTGTGTTTTTTTGTTTGTATCAAAAACACCTGATACGGTTTTACGTGTTCTATAAGTGCTCCAACATTTACATTTACGTTACATTTACATTTACGTTACATTTACAATTTCTACAGTCGGCTAAATGGGCCTTAAGAAAAAGCGCAGTCTGGCTTTCTTGAAAAGAGAATTCTCGGAGGACTTGGATTAAAGCTCTCCTCTGCATATTAATCTCCCCTCGCCACGTTTTTGCGCGAACTCCACGTACTTCTACATACACAGTCGGCCAAAGGATATGTATTGGTGTTGGCACTGCGATTCGTCGTATAACGCAGAATTAACTTTTAAGCAATAAACCACATCGTATGTACGAAAATGAGTGTGTCGTGTTTTTTCTTGTTCTCTGGTCACAAATATAAATTTTTGTATCGAATCCTGACAGCTCTGAGCTATCACAGCCTAAAGGGGGAAAACCTGTCGTTACAGCCCAATCATTCGAATGGAAGCATCCAGAGGAGCCAAGACCGAAGAAAGCTCGTCAAGTTCAGTCAAATGTGAAGGTTTTGCTCACTGTTTTCTTCGACTGCAATGGCGTGGTGCATCATGAATTCTTGCCTCAATGTCGTACTGTCAATAAGAAGTACTACCTTGAAATTATGCGCCATTTGTACGAAGCAATTCTGATAATTTGGCGTATATCTGGCATCGAATTAGTCTGATATAGCACGTTAGACGCCGAACTGAATGATTCTTTGAAGTCAAAGAATGAAATATTTCAATATTATTTCCTTTCACGTTCCTTTATTGATTCATTTGGACCTAGCAAGCGCTCCAACCAATTAAAGAAACCCTTTTTAGTTTTAGATAAAACTTTTAAATTAAATCAATTTTATAAATGAACATTTAGAAAGATTTTCTTTATTTTGCATTTACACAAACTGCGAAACAAACAAGTAATACCTGTAGTTGATGCACAATAATTCGTTATGCTGTCACTTGATGTACATAATTGAACCATTTTCTCTCATTCTGAAATATGTCTGGCATACAGAAAGATGAAAAATAAGAATGACTTAATTTACGAGTACTTAACATTACTGAAGGAGAATAATGTATTCACACAAATGAAAGTTTTGGCGCAACACTGCATTCATCAATTCATTCATTCAGTAATAAAGGTCCTCTCTTCTTTTACTATAAAAACTAAATTATAACAACACAATCTTGTGTTCTATCATCCTTGATTGTAACCATCAGCGATTGTTTAAACATGGATGCACTTAACAACTGGGTTCGTAAAAACAGTATAATTAATTCACAGTAATCAACTTTAAGTTATCAAAATGTGTACGACTATGATGTCCGCAAGCAGCTGATCAAATTTATGTTTATAGAATAAGTCTTTTTACTAATTAGCGGCTCAAACGCAACATAATTAAACGTTAGGATTTTACTCAGAAGTGATTAACTTAACTTAAGCGTTAACGTTTTGACATAGAGAAAGAGGACAATACTCTCACGAAAATTATATTCAGGCAAATTTCAAACATGGCAACATTGGGTTATTTACTATATATGTAGATATATATACATGCCAATAACGTGGCTCACCTTGATGGTTGATCATAACAATAATGGAATAGAATAATATTCATAATAATAATATGATAATATAATGACAATAATATAGTTTTTCACTGCGTTCTGTTGACCATAAAATATCGTGGTTACGCATGCCAACAACATGGTTTGCCATGAAAACTGTAATTGAGTGTGACAGGTTAGGCTAGGTAGGCAGGTCGCTGGATTCTGCAAGAAATAGCTTAGATTCTCCAGCTCACTTGGGTCCTAAAGATCGTTTCCTTTGGGATTACCTGAAAAGTGGAATAGTAGAGGTGAAAAATAGTAGTTAGAGTGATATAATGGGTGGGAGGGAGAGCGTAGGAAAGGTGGGAAACCACTTAATGTGGCATTGCTTGCTAATGTACTAGCCATCCACTGCTTCTTATGAAAGAAGCTAGCGTGGTCGGATTGACCGAGGTCAGACATGATAGGCTATTGAAGCTCAACTTCTGGCGAAGATTCCTCGAAAATATCGCGTAAACGAATAAAAAATTTTTTTTTTTTGCTTAAAAGAAGTTCTAGTTATAAAAGGAGGTTACTAAAGTACAGAAAATGAAAATTTCCGATATCGGTCCATATACTCGTATACCCGAGATATAGACTGAACCAATTTTTCCATGAAACATTTTTTTTGTACTTAAAATCAATTCTTGTTATAAAAAGAGGTTAGTAAAAAAATACAGAAAATGAACATTTTCGATATCGGTCCTTACCGGCCTGCTGTTGCTCTCAGGAGAGTCCCAACCCTGTCGCCAGCGATTTGACCTCATTTTCCAACACAAAAAAAAAAAATACACAAAAGTTACTATTGGTACCACCACACCTATCCATCACACCGAGATATAGTCTCAGGAGAGTCCCAACCTTGTCGCCAGCGATTTGACTTCATTTTCCAACACAAAAAAAAACATTACACAAAAAAAGTTACTATTGTTACCACCATACCTACCGATATATAGTCTACACCGATTTTTCCATGAAAAAAAAAATTTTGTTTAAAATCAATTCTTATTATAAAACGAGGCTACTGAAATACAGATAATGAAACTTTTGATATCGGTTCACATATAACCGAGATATAGCCTAAACCGATTTTTCCATGAAAATTTCCATGAAATTTTTGAAATTGTGATTATAAGGCAAAATATTTCTTCTCCGATATATCCGAGTATATTCAGTTAAAATTTGTAATATATACTCTGCATATACGTGACTATCGTGAAGGGTATTTAGATTCGGAATATACTACACTCTTACTTGTTTTATCTTGGACCGGTATTCAGGGACTACGTAGAACTACTACGAGAAGGAGGAAACGGGGTGTAATATTTGTTGTGGATGTTTAACACACAGAAAGACTGAAACAAACAATTTAATTCGAAACACAAAGTGTTCGAATTAAATTGGTTAAAACTGCACTAAAAATGGCCAAATCAAACATTCAAAACACGATCGCCAAAATATACATTTTTCAAAAGCTTCTGGCAACGCCGCCCTTAGTATGAATACGTGTACAGAGAGAGAGAGAGAGAGAGTAAGTACTTAAAACTAAAGACACAAACCAAACAGAACCAAAAATTATCACAACGAAATTTTTTCAAAAAAATGTGTTGAATGTTTTTCCACACAAAACTTTTTCCCATAGTCGAACACTTTAATAATAATTGCTCTAAAAACATCTCGAATTAATTTTAAAATTAACCCACTTTGCTTGAAGGCTACAAACTAGAGTTTTATGTAATGAAACACCAAAAATAAAGTTTAACGCGGAGTAAAATCATATTGTCTTGTACACATTGTTTCAAAGTGCATTATTCATCAAAAATCAAGCACTAAAACTCAACGTTGCGCGCAATGACAAATGTTAGAAAACATTTTGAATGCACATTCGTTTTAGTGTTGAATACAATCGGCTTCAAATTTATTGCTGCTTTGATAGTGAGTTGCGTGAATACATTTGAAACATATTTAAATACATTTCTCGTTTTATACACTTCACAAAAATGTAAAGGGTATATATAAGTTTGTGATTCCGTTTGTAATTTCTACAATTTTCATTTGCGACCCTATAAAGTATATATATTCTGAATCAGAATTAATGGAAAAGCCGATCAAGCGATGTCCGTCTGTCCGCCGTTGAAATACCGTTTCTGAGAAAACCATTAGAAACTTTTTTCATTCACCATTCTTTTACCCCATCGATTCATGGGTTTGCTATTGAAATTCAGTAATATCGGTCCACATATAGCTGAGATATATCCAAAATTCTGAAAAAAGCCATTTATTTTTGCAATTTTGTATGGAAATGTTTGAAAAAAAAATTGTTTGTTTTACTTCAAACTTCACACACTCATTAAGCATGGAAACTAAAAGGCAAAACAAAAAAAATTCAGATATCGGTCCATATATACCACAGATATAGCCCAAATCGGGCTTTTCATGAAACTGTCGCGTAAGCGAACTGAGACAACTTTTTTTGCTCAAAAGCAGTTTTTGTAATGAAATAAGATTATATAAATGCGGAAAATGAAAATTTCCGATATCGGTCCATATATACTCGAGATATAGTCTAGACCGGGGTTTTCATGAAAATATCGCGTAAGCGAGCTGAAACAACTTTTTTTGGTCAAAAGCAGTTCTGGTAATGAAATAAGGTTATATAAATTTGAAAAATTAAAATTTGCGATATCGCTCCATACATATATACCCGAGACATAGCCTAAACCGGGGTTTTCATGAAAATATCAAGTAAGCGAACTTAAACAACTTTTTTGTGCTGAGGTTAAGGTTATATAAATATGAAAAATGAAAATTTTCGATATCGGTCCATATATACCCGAGATATAGCCTAGACCGTGTTTTTCAGTAAAATGCTTAAACAACTGTTTTGTATTCTAAAGCAGTTTTGGTAATGAAATAATTTTATATAATTATGGAAAATTAAAACTTTTGATATCGGTCCATATATACCCGAAATATAGCCTAAACCGGGTTTTTCATGAAAATGTCGCGTAAGCGAATTTAACAATTTTTTGTGCTCAAAAGCAGTTCTGGCAGTGAAATAAGTTTATATACATATTAAAATGAAAATTTCCGATATCGGTCCATATATACCCGAGATATAACCTGTTCCGGTTTTTCCATTAACATTTTTTTTTTTTTTGCTGAAAAGCAATTCTCATTATAAAAGAAAGTTACTAAAATACACAAAATGGAAGATTTCGATATCGGTTCATACATAACCGAGCATATTTAATTCACATTTTTAAATATACTGCACATATACGTGACTATCGTGAAGGGTATTTTAGATTCGGCGCAGCCGAATATACCACACTCTTACTTGTTTTTATACCCTTCACAAAAATGTAAAGGGTATATATAAGTTTGTGATTCCGTTTGTAATTTCCACAGTTTTTATTTGCGACCCTATAAAGTATTCATATACTGATCCAGAATTAATGGAAAAGTCGATTAAGTGATGTCCGTCTGTCCGATGTTGAAATACCGTTTCTGAGAAAACCATTCGATTTAGAAACTTTTTTCTCTCACCATTCTTTTACTTAATCGATTCATGGGTTTGCTATTGAAATTCAGTAATATCGGTTCACATATAGATGAGATATTTCCAAAATTCTGAAAAAAGCCATTTATTTTTGCAATTTTGTATGGAAATGTGTGAAAAAAATTGTTTGTGTTGCTTCAAACTTCACACACTCATTAAGCACGGCGACTGAAAGGCAAATTTTTTTTTTTTAGATATCGGTCAATATATATCCGAGATATAGCCTAAACCGATTTATCCATTAACATTTTTTTTTTGTTGAAAAGCAATTCTCGTTATAAAAAAAGGTTACTAAAATACAGAAAATAGAAAACTCCGATATCAGTTCATATATTCGGTCACATTTTTAATATACTATACACATTCATGACTATCGTGAAGGGTATTTTAGATTCGGCCCAGCCGAATATACTACACTCTTACTTGTTTTCTTTCAAAACAAAAATTCAAATATAAGCAATCATTGCCGAACTGCATGCGCATTCATTTGTATTCAAGCACGAACACCTTGAGGATGATTACATTTTTACAACCAATTACCATTGTTTCCAAATATGGAAAAAATGACAGGTTAATTTCTTTTACCTTAATATTTTTTTATCGAAATATCGAAAATAAAATAGAAAACCGTTCGTTACTTTTTATAAAAAACATAAAAAATCTTAAGCCGCAAAAATATAAATTATTAGGACAAAAATCATTTAAGAAAATAGTAAGATTTGTGGCAGTTATGAGCACAAGTCAATAATGTTGCGTGTAAGCAATTTTGGGGCTGAAAGGGTTAAACAGCATAATTTCGAAATAATATAATTAGCAAAAACTGCGTAATTCAGCAAAAATAATCATCATTTTTTTTCTAAACGTTAGATTAATGTAAATGTTTATTTTATAAAAATAAATTTCCGTTATTAAATCGTTGAAATACCCATACGAGTATACTCGTATTCTTCTACTGATGAAGTTTTCAATAGAGATGTTTGCTAAACTACTCGTGTTAAAAACGGCAAACAAACCAACTTTCAAATCTAATCGATTGCATTTTTTGCCTTCTTTTCTCTTAGTTTGCTTACTTGAAACCAACTATGTAAATATGTGTGTATATGTTATGAAAAACCATATAAATAATCAAGAAAAATTTCTTTTTGTGTGTGTGTGCAATAAAAAAATTGTAAATCTGTGTACTGATATAAAATACTTTTATCCAAATTGAAAAAAGTTCTCAAGAGAATAGAGTCTTGGCTTTAGAGAAAATAGTTCGCAACAATAAAGTTTAATACTAATTTGAAGATAATGCGAGGGAGATCTTGTGGAGATTTGGAGAAAAGAAAGTGATGAATGAAAAGCGATGTAATATATATACCATAATATAATAATAATATTTACATTTTTATACCCTTCGCAAAAATGTAAAGGGTATATATCGCTCCTTTATTGCAACATAGTCATATCTCAAAAAAGCTCGTTTCGAGAAAAACGCATTTAAAGTTTTTAGTTTCCGTACAAGTCTTAGCAATTTTTTTGAGAAAATATCTTCTAAAAGAAACAGTTTAAAAGCAATTTGAATAAATTTTTGGCACAATATAAATGGTAGTACTGTTAACAATTCTGCATTGTTAACTCGAAAAGCTCTTTTTGTGAGATAAGACTATGTTGCAATAAAGGAGCGGTATAAGTTTGTGGTTCCGTTTGTAATTTCTACAATTTTAATATCCGGCCATATAAAGTATACGGGCCATATGCAAAAAAAATTCTTACTTGAGTTTTAACGTATACGTTAGTTACCAAACACATTAACACTACCATACATTTGTTAAAAAAGTTTATGCAAAAACAGTACGTTAACTTTTAAATGTAGTAAGGAATTTGATTGTTTTGTTCTGGCAATACCGTTATGTTCAGTTGTAATTTTTTTAATAGTGATGTATGAAAACCAACATTCGAAAATTGAAAAACGAACTAAAAAAATAAAAAATTATTATTATTGCTTAAAATAACATATTTTTGACAAACATTTCCTGGATTTACCTTTTTTATAAATAGGAAAATTAACAGGAAAAATTTTAAATTGAAAACTTAAAAAATCTATTTAATATACTGACAGAAACATTTTTGGGTTATTAAAAAATCAAAAAAGAAAAAATATAATATTAATAACAATAATGACAAGCATAAAAAATAACATAAAAACAAAATAACCTAATTCTGCAACCAACACATGTTTTGCAACATGTTGTTTCTCAACTAGCAAAACAAATGTTGTTTACAGAATAACATGGAAATATTATTAACATAATTTAAAAAATTTTATCCTAACATTCATTCTCCTAACAACAATTCAAATCTAGAATTTCTTATTAACTAAATATCTATAATTCTGTGCTAATTTTTCTGTGTCTACCTTGAAGTTAATTCTCTGTGTTGTTGGTGTGTTCCATGCTAGTCTACGGTCAAGATGAATTCCGAGGTATTTGACTTCACTGTGTTGAGGTATTACTTTATTGTTAATAGTAATGGGTGAGCATGTTCCTAGACGCAGTGCTAATGTAACATGGGCACACTTTTGTTCATTAACCTTGATTTTCCAAAGCTTGAGCCATTTCTCTAGCTTGTCGATATGTTCCTGTAAGTTTATTGATGCTTGCTGGTGGTGACTATGTATGCTAAGGAATGCTGTATCATCTGCAAATGTTGAAGTGTGAATGTTGGTTCTTATCGGCATGTCAGATGCGTAGATCAAATATAAGATAGACCCTAATATGGGGAACTCCAGCTTCAATAGGCTGGGCGGGGCTTATGAAATCGCCTTCTTTTATTATAAATTGGCGACAATATAAATAGCTTTTCAAAAGGTTATGTATGTTTGCAGGTAAGTTAAACTTTATTTTATGCATTAGTCCATCGTGCCACACTTTATCAAAAGCTTGTGAGACGTCGATGAATAAGGCAGAGCAATATTGTTTATCTTCAAATGCCTTTCTTATGACGTTAACTAACCTGTGTGTTTGCTCAATGGTGCCATGTTTTGCTCTAAAACCAAATTGGTGATTGGGAATACATTCAACCTTTTTCGAAAAGTTTTGAAATTGTTGTCAGTAGACTTATTGGACGGTATGATTCTACTTTCGTGTGATCCTTCCCTGGCTTAGGAACCATTATTATCAGGGACACCTTCCACTCTGCAGGGTAATACTCAAGACGTAAAATAGCATTAAACATAAAAAGAACAATTCTTTTAGCTACACGAGGCAGCTCTACGAGCATTTTGTTGCTGATTTTGTCCATACCTGGAGCTTTTTTAAGGTTTAGATTACCAATAGCATTTTCAACTTCTTCAAAATTGAATCTTAAAGGCACAGGAGGTCTACTAGTAATAGGTGGCAACTCATTTGCATTATCAGACCTATTTGTGGTAAAAACGTTTTTCAAATGGTTAACAAATAAATTACCCTTTTCCGAGTCATCTCTAGCCCAGTCACCAGACGGTTCTCGCAAGGGCGGCTTACCTCTAACTGGCCTTTTTAAACCCTTAGTCGCCCGCCATAATGAATAGTCGGACTGAGGAGTACCATCCAGACTTTCCAAATACGTCGTTTTTTGGGTTCCAAGCAAATTTCTTAGTTGATTTGTGCACTCACGGATCCTTGTTTTTAGTTGCGGAGACCTGCGAAGTTGCCACTCTCGCCTAACTCTTCTTTTTTATAACACAAGTTGCTCGATTTCTGAAGAATATGTTCTATTTTGAATGTTTCTGCGTGTTAAATAAACGCTAGAAGAAAGTTCAGCGGCTTGTTTAAGGTTTTCGCTAAAGTTGCTTAGTGACGCATTAATATCTTCAGGAGTTCTTAAAACAATATTCCCAGTGCAATGGGTACTCAAAAATTTTTTATATTTTAGTCAATTCACTCGGGTAACAGTCCTATGCAAATTGTTAATCGGGGACCAAGTCTCCTGGGGAAAGCGTACTGAAATAATAGTAGGTGAATGATCCGATGACAAGTCTAACGAAGGCTCAGCTTGCATCCATTCCACAGGGAACCCCTTTACCACTCCAAAATCAATCACATCAGGAATCTTTCGTCGGCCTGTTGGCCAGTAAGTGGGATGTCCGCTTGATATTACGTCTAAGCCCATTTTAGAAATTGTATCAAAAAGCACCCGACGTGAGCCCCAAAAAGTGTGTTTTGCGTTGTAATCTCCAGCTGCTATAAAACGAGGTCCTAATGAGGTGAAAAAACTTGAATATTGTGATTCTGTCACTGAGAATCGAGGCGGCAAATAAATCGATGAGATAACCAATTTGTAATGAAAAATTTCCACACAGATATTATTCGAATCTCATAAATAAATGAGTGTTAAGAAACCGTATTGAAATATTTTTAAGTTAATTTATGATTTTTAAGACATTTTTAAATCAATGAAAATTATTGAAGAATACTTATTTATATTTTTACATAAATACTCGTATCTATATACGTATATGAAGTGGAACTAACAATATATATGGATTAGTATTTAAAATATATCCTACAAAGTCCTAGAAAATTTTTGCACAGTGGCTTAACGCAAAAATTATTTTTAGAAAAATTAAAAAAAATCAGGAAAAATAGTAGTTATTTGAATCTCACTGCTAAACGGGTCTTAAAAGATGTGGAAAAAATCAGAGTTAAATACAAAAAAAATTAAAGAAAATCGAAGAGTACAAACAGTGAGAAAAATTGATTTAAAATATTAAATACCGAAAATCACAGCCAAGCCCACTGTGCACATTTTTTTTTTCTATTTTTCATTCTATAGTAGACAGAAAAAGAAAAACAATGCAAAAAAAAATATTCTGTTTGGACTAATATTGAAAAAGTTAAGACTATTTATTCGGGCACGGTTTTCTCATAATTCTGCTTTTTCAAAACGCTCTGAAACCATAAGCCAAAAAAATCTGAAAATTTGCTGAAATGTGCTGTTCAATAGGGACATCAATACAATAAAAAATAAAGCAAATCAAAAAATTTTTTTCTCGGAACTGTCCGATTTGGCTTGGATTGCCCCATATATAAAATATTTAATTAAATTTTTGTGACGTTGTATATTTGTGTGAAACGTAGTAGAATCCCTAAAAAAATTCGTTTCAGGGAAAATGCGAGTTAGCGCCTTTCTCCGTGCGAATAATGAACTATATTTTTGAAAGCAGTTCTGCGTCCGCAAAATAATAGTGATTGATTGTGATTTAGTGTGCGATATATTTGTTTGCAGCGTTTATTTATTTAATTCATGTCTATGGATGTAATAACCTTACAGACAGATATTGCTACCAATTAATTATTACATTCAACAAAGTACATTACAAACAATATATATAAGAGTCTTTAAAGAGCATTTAGAAAGACAATAATTTTACATTTTACAGTATTTTTATATAAAGAAAAGTGTATAAATTTTTAATATATGTTAAATTGACTGCAAATCCTCCTAAATGGGTCAGCATTTGCATAATTAGATCTAAAGTATTTAATATTTAACAATTCGTAGTGTCTAGATCAGTTGGGCCCACAAGTTCTATATGGAAGAGTAAACACCAATACATTTAAGGAAAAACTATTTTTATTTAATATTTTTTGTTGTAAAAAGCAAAACATTTACAAAAACAAAATTCACACTGATAATCGCTGTCTTCAATGTTTACCAGCAAAACATGCGAAAGTTTTGTTACTGTGCTTTGGTGTGTGTGGAGTGAAGAACGACAAAAATAAGGCGAATTAATTATTAGGTGGATGCATCGGCGAATTCAGGCGAATTCGATTAATATGGCGGCACTTTCTCTGTCAAGTTTTGTTTACCTTTTTCGGTGCCATTTAAATTTTTGTACATGTTCGTTATCAACTACTTTTGACAGCTTAAGTGTGAATTCGCCTTTTTACACAAACAAAATACCTGTTGTTTTTTTTTATTGTTGTATTGTTGTAGCGAAGCGGCTACCTTGTTTTTGTATCATGGACAAAAAAATATAGAAGAAAAAAATATTATAAATATATAAGTTGTTTGTGTATTTTTCATTGCTAGTGCTGAGCGCAAGATTTGTGTATTAAAGAGCACAGCCCTATAACATAGGGCTGGGCACATTTGGTCTAGACGGACGATTACGAACCGTCAATGCAATATTATTGAGTAGGAACAATGAACGAATGTCACCGTTAATGAAATTTAAAATAAATGATATATTTAACATAGTCCTACGACTTTTAAGAGTTGTCAGCTTAATAAGTGCAAGGCGATTGGTGTACGATGGGAGATCAAGCGGATTCCAATGAAGAGTACGAAGACAGAAAAGCAAAAATTGCTTCTGCACTGATTCGATGATGTCAACATGTGTCTTATAAGATAGATCCCAAACTACAGATGCATATTCCAAGACGGGTCTGACCAGGGAAGTATACAACTGCTGCGTAACATAAGGGTCTTTAAACTCCTTAGCCCAATGTTTTGTGGAACGAAGGATACTACGTGCTTTGCAAACAGTTAACGAAATATGGCTAATAAAGTTAAGCTTAGGATCAAGAAGAACCCTAAGATCCGAGATTGAAAACACTCTTTTCAATTGCTGATTTCTCAGAGAATAATTCACATTAACATAAGAACCTCTGTAGAAAGTAATATATTTACACTTGCTAAAATTAAGCTACATCAAATTTTTATTACACTAGGTATAAAAGCTCTCTAAGTCCTTCTGTAGTAGACTCTGATCAGAATATTTGTCAATACTTAAAAAGATCTTAACGTGATCTGCGTACATTAAGACATCGGAAAATTTAATAACTTTAGGGAGATCATTAATAACACTGCTTTACAAATTTTAAATTTGGAAAAATACCAAGAACGCCACACGCTTGGATCAGTTAAATGAGACTTCCTGAGCACGAAAAACGCTATATATATATTTTTCCTAAGTACCGTTTTATAGATAACGGAACTTTTGTGTTTTTCGGTGTAAGGTACCACTCAAACCCTTGTGGAACCCAACCAAAAAGCTCGATCGATATAAAATATAGTTGGAAGGGCAATTGAACGCCTTTTCCGTCGATATAATGCGAATTTCTATCTGACAAGAAATGGCTGAGTTATGACACCTCAAAGTTAACAATTTGCCTATTTTTTACGTTTATTTAAAAAATGTTCAGTTTAATTTCATTTTTTTTTTCTACGTTATAATAAAGATATGGAATATTTTAGTTTTTTACCAAATAGATTATTCAATTATCATAGTTTTAAGCGTAATTTGAAAAAAAACGATTAAACATGAAGGGCTTATTAAGGATTTTGTGGAAGGACAACATTTTCATTTTCATTGCTCACACAATAGGCGGTTTACCGTCTGTTAATCCTACCCTAATGAATTTTTATGTAGCCTATATTCGTCAGGAGGCTTCACTCTACACATTGTTTTTAAAATCGGACCAGTACTTTCAGAGATTACCTAGTGCAAACTTACAAACATTTCTTTTGTATATATAATAAAGATATAAATATA
The DNA here is from genome assembly GCA_914767995.1 of Thecocarcelia acutangulata. Classification (NCBI taxonomy): domain Eukaryota; kingdom Metazoa; phylum Arthropoda; class Insecta; order Diptera; family Tachinidae; genus Thecocarcelia; species Thecocarcelia acutangulata. The sequence goes on along the minus strand of OU612096.1, from coordinate 54,050,666 downwards.
TACGTGACTATCGTATAGGGTATTTTAGATTCGGACCAGCCGAATATACTACACTCTTGCTTGTTTTTATACCCTACACCAAAATGTTTTTTAAGTTTGTGATTCCGTTTGTAATTTCTACAGATTTTATTTGTGACCCTATAAAGTATTCATATTCTGAATCAGAATTAATAGAAAATTCGATTAAGCGATGTCCGTCTGTCCGCCGTTGAAATACCGTTTCTGAGAAAACCATAAGACTTGGAACGTTTTCTTTCACCATTCTTTTACCCCATCGATTCTATTGAAATTCAGTAAAATCAGCTAAACCGATTTTTCATTGAAAAAAAAATTTTTTTTTTGCTTAAAGCAGTTGAGGTAATACAAGAAGGTTACTAAAATATACAAAATGAAAATTTCCTATATCGGTCTATATATAACCGAGATAAAGCCTAAACCGATTTTTCATTGAGACAATTTTTTTCTACTTAAAGCAGTTGTGGTAATATAAGGAGGTTACTAAAATACAGAAAATGAAAATTTCCGATATCGCTCCCGAGATATAGCCTAAGCTGATTTTTTCATGAAAATGTCGCGTAAGCGAAATTAAACAACTTTTTGTTTGCTTAAAAACAGATGTGTTAACAAAAGAGGCTGCTAAAATACAGAAAATTGAAAATTTCCTATATCGGTCCATATATGTATATCCGAGCATAATTAGTTGAAGTTTGTAAAATATACTAAATATTTACGTGACTATCGTGAAGAGTATTTGAGATTCGGCCTAGCCGAATTTTTGAGCACAACTAGTAGAATATTCTTAAATTTGGTGTGAGCTTTTTCTTTCTTTTCCAGTTAGCAGTAGCTTTGTGAGCAGGTAGAAGGCCTTGAACACTACTTCACACACATTGAAGGTAGCATTCATTGAACACAAAACGTTGCACACATCGTTAAAGAAATGTAATGCGGTAGTCAATGTTCACCGCTGGCAATCCGGACTACTTTGTGAGCAGTTAGAATACGTCTCGAAAACTCCTTTGCCCGAATGATAAGTTATGTCCTTTGAACACAGTCTGAAAGCATCATTAAAGATATGTAATGTGGTAGGCAATATAGGGTGATTAAATTTTATTTCGTTTTGTCACTTACTCTAAGTATTAAACGCTTAGAAAAATGGATTTAGAATTTGGTTCTCCTCAATTAAAACTTTGTCGTTTAAAAAAATTTTATATTAGGTTTTGAAAAACTTTCCGTCTCGTTTAACAACCCTATTTAAAATTTGCTTGGAACGTGTATTTATTTATTTGCACACAATTAATTATAATATCAACATGGAACTCGTTTAGATTTTTTAACCCCAATTAAAACGATTATTGCTTATGTAGCATTTAAATTAGTTAAGGAAATAAAAAGTTAAAATTTTAAACAAATTTAAACATTTGACAACTTTTTTATTCAGTTATTTTCCATAAAAAATTTTACTCAGTTTTTCTGATGAGAACCTGCAGCATAAATTTGAATGTTTAAATAAACAAAAAAAGAAACGGATGGAAAATTTTTGCACATTCATATCAAAACATGTCGACATAAATCATAATCAAATTTATTACAGACTAGAGTTGCAAAAAAGAATATTAAATAAAAAATAAAATTTTTTACGTTGGCACACATCAGAATATATTTATTTGATATTTATGAACCTTTAAAAGAGAATATTGCGTTTTTAACTAATTTTTTTTTAAATCAAATAAAAGCGAAATAAAATTAAAAAACTATTACTGTTTAATTTTTAAGGCTATTATATAGCTACTACTGCAGGAAATGCCAATTCATGTTTGAACACAACTTGATCCTTTATGCCCTTTTGTAATGATTAACTTAGAAGTCTGTAAGATAAGAAATCAATGATTTATTTAATTAAATTAAAGCACAGTTTTGTATAACACCCTTCCATATAAAAGTCTCGAAAAAACTTCTGATCACAAAAAAAAAAAAATTACTAAAGAATACATTTCTGAGCAAGTAAGGGATATAGCCAAAAACGATTTTTCCATGAAACAATTGATTTCGCTTAAAATCAGTTCTGGTAATATAACGAGGTTATTAAAATACGGGAAATTAAAATTTCTGATATCGGTCCATATACTCGTATAATCGAGAAATAGCCTAAAACGAATTTTCTACGAAACAAGTTTTTTACTTAAAAGCAATTCTGGTAATATAAGGAGGTAACTTAAATAATAGAAAGTGAAAATTTTCGATATCGGTCCATATATGTATATCCGAGATATGGATTAAGCCTGTTTTTCCATGAAACAATTTTTTTTTTTTTGCTTAACAGCTGTTCTGGTTATAAAAGGAGGTTACTAAAATACAGATATAAAAATTTCCCGTATCGGCCCATTTATACCCATTTTTCCATTAAAAAATTGCTAAAAACTGTTACCTTTTTGGCATCTAGAAATTCTCACACGCTTTTCTAGATGCACACCCTTCGTGGGAGACTTGCACAAAAATGCGGAACTTATAATGCCATGGTTGATATGAATTTTCTCGGCCTGCCTAAGATGGTCCTACATTCCGCAATCATGGCGAAGGTGTGTTGTAGTCTCTATTCCGAAAGGAGGAAAGGCTTCACACACTACTCCGAAGGATTTCACGCCTATAAGCTTATCATCCTTCTTGCTTAAAAACCTAGGAACGGATAATTGAATTACATCTTAGGATGTCAATTGTTCCGAGCCATTTATCAGCATCTCAACATGCCTATACCAAGGGCAAATCTGTTGAGACTGCTTCGCATTCGCTCGTGGGGTATGTAGAGACAGCTCTGGAGATTGGGAAGTATGCATTAGTGGCTTTCCTTGATATAGAGGAAGCACTTAATAATGTTCTGCTAAGGGTCATAATAATGGCTCTGGAAAGACTGAACGTTCATCGGTCAATTGTGAGCTTCATAACGTATTTACTGTCCAATAGCGTCATTATTTCCAATATGGGGCGAGCCACAACTTGCAGAGTGGTTCGGTCACACTCGGTTGAGAAGAAGAGATGCCCTTGCCAGCATCGGAGCGTTAAATAGATGATTTACCGATATAATTGACGCAAAATAAAACTTTTTGTCTAGCATTTAAATTTTTTTTTGTATTCAGTATTATTTTTGTATTGTTAGTTCACATTGTGAAGATTCCAATAAATAAATAAAAGCTAAAAAAAAAGTTCTATACAACCAGATGATTTTTATTTCTTTGTTTAAGTTTTGTAGTTGTAAATTCAGCAGTTCTTGTATGAGTAAATTAAATACACGTGTACATGTATAAACAGAGAACAAGTGTGTACCTACAATATATTTATACACACATAGAATTGTCTAAATAATTTTGAACATTGATCCTACGGTTTGTTTTTTATAAACGTACCAAAAACATCAAAGTATTAGATGTAGCCAAAATTGTTTCTCAACATGCTGACCCTTCGATAGGGCACTTTCAATTAAATGTTTCCACCGAAAGAGAAGCAATTTTGCAGATAGATCGTCTACATACTCCCTTGGAAGTCTTTAGGTCAACCACACGATTGTTTCCATCGTTGCCAGGAATCGCTCTGTGCATTCGACCCAATAGCCATTGCTGTGGTGGCAAACTATCTTTATGGATGAGGACGAGTGTTCCTTCCTTAGCATTTTCACACACTTAAAACTACTTGAAACGTAATCACGCAACCACTATGTCCAGAACGGCTGTTTCAGATATGTTATTAGCTGCCAGCGTTTTAAATAGCTTATATTTTTCAAGCTTCTAAGGTAGTACTAAAAGAGATGAGCCTACCAAAAAGTGGGCTGGAGTCAGGGCTTCGCCATCATTTGGGTCATTATATTTTAGAGCCAAAGGCCTCAATAAGTATGGTTTGAAACTCTTCACATGTTGTACCAAAGCCTGTGACTTCCGCAGAGTGCATAAGCGCTGTAACATTTTCGTCGTTAAAGATCGTTTCCGTAAACTCTTCAGGTTATTATGATGAGAGCCAACAAAATTCATTGCGTTGAGGAATGCCTCTTCTTTCTACAAATATTTTCAACCATAATATAAACGTGTTTGTTGATAAGTCCGACAATAACTCAATATGAACGGGCTTTGACGCAAAGAAACCGAAAATGGCAACGTATATTTTGTATGGGGATTTACCCCTGATCCTGTAAAAGACAAAAAGAGGCCCGTAAGATTCGACTAACAAAAAATGGTCTTTGTGCTCTGCCGGAAGATTAGCCATAGCTTGCTACGCGAGTGTAACGAAAACAGTGGACACAATTGGATTACTTTTCTAATGATCGACTTAGCATTTATAACCCACACTTGTTGGCGGAGTATTCCCAAAAGAGCTTTCGGTTCAGCGTGTAAATGTGAAGATATTTAATATGCAGCATTGTAAAAGGATGATTTCTTGGCAGCAGAGCAGGAAATATTGCTTCCAACGGTAGCGATGAGTTGGCAAATCGATCTCCAACTCGAAGTATAGGTAGTGTCGTCTTGTAGCTGAGCATGTTTTGTAAAAATGGTGACAGATTCTGCAAATTGGGTTGTAGTATTTCCCTTTACTTTATAAGATTAATTTTACCACCGAGCATTGACGATTGAGCATCGTGAACAATTTTCAAAAAAAAAAAAAAAAAAAAAAAAAAACTAGCTGCAACTGTTTAGTTGTGATAAATGCACTTCTTTTGTCCTTGTGAAATACAATACGAATAAAAACTATAGTATGCAAAATTCGCAAATATGAAGAATGTTTTTCGATGATTTGTGTAATGATTGATTTTTCTGTAACGGTTGTGTTAAACGACGATTTTCTCGTTTCGCTTGTACGAAGTTTAACTCTCCAAGATGTCTCATTAGGCCAATCTGCTTCAGATTACATGATGCAACGTAAGCTGCGGGTTTTTATACCCTTCACAAAAATGTAAAGGGTATATATAAGTTTGTGATTCCGTTTGCAATTTCTATAGTTTTTTTTTTTGTGACCCTATAAAGTATATATATTCTAAATCAGAATTAATGGAAAAGTCGATTAAGCGATGTCCGTCTGTCCGCTGTTCAAATACCGTTTCTGAGAAAACCATTAGACTTAGAAACATTTTTCTTTTACCCCATCGATTCATGGGTTTGCTATTGAAATTCAGTAATATCGGTCCACGTATAGCTGAGATATATTCAAAATTCCGAAAAAAAACATTTTTTTTGCAGTTTTGTATGAAAATTTTTGAAAACAAAAGTTGTTTGTTTTGCTTCAAACTTCACACACTTATTAAGCATGGTGACTTAAAGGCAAAAAATTTTTTTTTCAGATATCGGTATATATATACCCGAGATATAGCCCAAATCGGACTTTTAATAAAAATGTCGCATAAGCGAAGCTAAACAACTTTTTTTTGCTTAAAAGTAGTTCTGGTAATAAAATAAGGTTATATAAATATGGAAAAGGAAAATTCCGATATCGGTCCATATATATCCGAGACATAACCTAAACCGGGTTTTTCATGAACATGCGGCGTAAGCAAACTTAAAAAACTTTTTTTGCTTAAAAGTAGTTCTGGTAATAACATTAGGTTATACAAATATGGAAAATGAAAATTTCCGATATTGGTCCATATACACCCGAGATATAGCTCAAATCGGACTTTTAATGAAAATGACGCATAGGCGAAGCTAAACAAATTTTTTTGCTTAAAAGTAGTTCTGGTAATAAAATTAGGTTATATAAATATGAGGGATCAAAGAGGGATCTTTGAAAAAATCATTGCACAATCTTCTTTCCCTAAGAGATAGAAACTGCCCGCGATCGTGTTCGTCATATACAGTTGTTACAACAGAAGACAAGCCATCTTCCAGTTCAGTTGTTGCAGATAAGCCGAAACCCCAAGAAGGCATGGACAGGTATGTAACCGTGGTTAAACGGCAGCCCCAAATTAGCTCGAATATCATCCGTGTCAAAATATGATAATATTACTGTGAAAAATGATAGTAATATGTTTGCTATCCTTCAGGCTGACGAGCCAACAACATCCAAAAAAACTTTTAAACCTCAACCAATATATTTGAGAGAGCCTACTTCTAGTAAGCTGGAGAAACAACTTTTTGCGGCTTTCGGTAAAGACACTTTCAGGGTAACATCAGTTAAGCATGGATCAATGAAATTAAAATCCGGGTAAACCATGAAAATGTCTGACGTTTTAGAAAAGGAGAAAAGCCTTTTTTCACTTATCAGCTTAAAAGTGCTAAAAGTATTCAGGTCGTTATAAAAGATATTGCTTCTTGTGTAGACACTGATGATGTTAGGATAGGATTGGAAGATAGGAAGGCTCTAAGGAACATAAGGAACCGTGAATAGGTCCTTCAACCCATGTTAAGGGTTGAACTGGAAACAGGAGTTGTTCTAAAGAAGAATGAAGTACACCCAATTTATAACCTCAAATTCCTTTTGCATCGTAGGGTTATTGTAGAGGAGCCGCTTAAACGTTTAGGTCCCGTTCAATGCCTTTACTGTCAATAGTTTGGCCTCACTAAAGCTTATTGCAAATTGCCCGCAGTTTGTGCTGTATGTGGCAAACTTCACGGTACATCACAGTGCAAACAGTCAAAGACTTACTCGAGTGTTAAAAAATGTAGCAACTGTGGAGGTAACCATACTGCAAACTACAGGGGTCGTCTTATTTGCACTTATTTCAAGCGGACAATGGCAAATAAGTCATCAAGTTATCTTAAGAAACCTCAGCAGTAAAATAGCATTTCAACAAATATTTTCCCCAGATGGGGCAGTCAGCCAGACACATAAACATGCAAAACCTCAAACAAGTTTCTTATATTAATATGGTTAAATCCGATATACAAACCCTGAATAAGGACTTCAAGATTAAAATCTCCGATACAAATTTTTGGAACCTTGAGGTAACTTGAGCAGACCCTTGTTCAATCCATAAATACATTTACAGTTTGCATGACAACCGTTATGCAGGTAATGCTAAAAAGGCAATCCACTATTTTGTAGGCAATTTTAAATAAATAACTTGTTTTAAAATATGTTCCTGGATCGCAAACGGCATCCGCCAACACAGAAATATGGGAAAGTAAATCGATATAATGTTGATTGCTAAAACTCAGGCTACACACTATATGGCACAAAAGATCCCCGTGGCAGATCTTGTGGAGGCCCAGCAATTCTGATAAAAAAACAGAATTAAGCACTATTTGCTAAACGAGACATGCGAGGAGTATGTTCAAGCAACAAACATATGTATTGAACATTTTCATGGAAAAATAGTTACTTCATCGATTTATTCACCGCCCCGATTTTCAGTAACTGAAAGCCAATATTCAAATTTTCTTCAAATCACTTGGGTCTCGATGTTTAGCGGCTGGCGACTATAACGCCAAACTCACTTTTTGGGTACTCGTACCACGTTTAATTTCCCCGAAAGGCCGTGAGCCTTTCGACACTATTTGCAAAATGGATAGATATACTTGCAAGCGGACATCCCTCTAATTGGCCGTCAAACCGACGAAAGGTTCCAGATGTCATAGTCGCAAAAAATTTTCCATTAGGCCACTAACTCGCTGTTTCATTCCTCCAGGAGATTGACACTTCAAATGGTGACTTAGCTTGTACCATCACTAGAGTTAATTGACTAAAATATAAGAAATATTTGAGTATACATTAGTTTGAGAACGCCTTAGGATATTGATATATCAATTAATGCCTGGCCATACAACATGCTACGACTAACCATATAAGCTTCGGAAATGCGAACGGTAGAACTTTCGTGAAAATTAAACGTCATCCCCAAAAAGTATGTTCAACATTACAGTCGCCACCTGCTAAAAAACCAGGACCAAGTGATTTAAAAAAGTATGAATATTGATTTTCATTTACTGAAAATCGTGGCGGTGAATAAATTGAAGAAATAATAATTTTTCCATGGAAATGTTCAATGCATATATTTATTTTTTGGAGATATTCCTCCAATGTCTCATTCAGTAAATGGTGCTTAATTCTGGTTTTTATTAGAGTTGCTGAGCCTCCACAAGATCTTCCAGTGTCATAACTGTTCGATTTGAATCGATTTGCTTCGATTTGAATCGATTTGATCAAGTTCATTTTTGTGTTGACGGATGCCGAAACATATTTCAAATCAATTCCCAAAACAGAAGACGCCGATGAAAAGAAAGCGTTTTGCTATGATTAAGGAGATAACCGAAAAATTGAAACAGGAGCTGTTGGCGACACCAAGAAGTGCGCTGGCATAAGTGTATTATATCTGATGGGGATTACTTTAAAGGGGACAAGATAGTTTTGGATTAATAAATAAATACTTTTTGAAAAAATTTTAAATAACGGTTATTTTTTGATCATACCTCGTATGAGAGAAATTTGTGATGAATTTTATCTTAGGTGACGCTCAACAACAGGGCAGCGTTCAACTCTAGCCGGAGTAACGGGTACCTTTTTCAATTTGGCGATAAGTGATGTATACATATACAACAGCCATAGGCCGACTGCGAGACATCAGCAAACCCGTGAATGTCAAACACTATGTCGAATCGCGACACTGCGATTTTGTTAATATATATCAAACTCTTTTCAATTTGTATCCATCGATTTCTTAATGATTCCCTTAAGGGTTATTCCCAGTCTAGTTGGTGCTACAACATTTCTTGAATGAGTATTTTACAAAATACTGGCAACCACCGATAATACCAAGCGTTTTGTTGAAATTTCAAGTACTGGATTGGAACCGACCACAAAATACATCTCGTTTAAGGTTCCAAAGCATCCCTAAAGCATTCGTAATGTGATCATTGTTAGTTTTTATTTCCATTTCATTTCTAAAGTATGCTAATTGTTTTGCTATAGAACTCCATTTTCAAAGCTCAAGGCCAAATTTTTGTAGAATTTTAATGACTTCAGATTGTTTTTCAAAAAGATCTAAAATAGTCGATGCGCCTGTGAAAAGGTCGTCTACATAAAAGTCTTGCTTAAGAATGCTGGAGCCTAATGGAAACTGAAGCGGGTATGCATCGGCGATGAAAAAGAGGGTACGTAAATATATAATATAAAATTAGCTGAAAATTTCGGTATCTTTCATCTATCAAGAAATGTCTATTTATTTTGCAAATGTCTGCAGATAAAGCATATCTATGAAGCAGAAATGATAAAAGTGCTATTATTAGATATTGTTGTATCGTAGGATCGACCATTAGAATTTTATTTAAAAACGTGTATGTTGAGGCTTGAGACGAAGCATCGAATACGACTCTGAGTTTTGCGGCTGTAATTTGTTGGTGTAAAACTGAGTAATGCGGAATAATGGAATGAAGTGTATTTAAAGCTTCTGAGCTAACCAATGACATATGACCGAGATCAATATACTCGTTCAAAAAATCTACCTAAAGCCTTCGTACCGAATCATCTTTAAGAAATTTCTTCCCTAAATACAACAGTCGCAGTCGTGCGTTTTCAAAGGACTTCCCTAAATGTGCAAAAGAAAATTTAAATGAAAGACGTACCTTTACTCTGCTTCTTTGATCAAAAGTTGTATGCTGTACAAAATGTTCTTCGCATTGTACTTCTTCTTCAGTTAGGAGCGGCGATTTCTGGGAAAATTCTTCCAATTCCCAAAATAACTTTAACATCAAATCCAGTTCCTGAACAGTAGTAATGACATTTAATACTGCGGTCTGATTTTGTTGTACCAAATCAAATTTTCCATCCGAAGGAAGTGTTTCGCATATGCGGAAGACCATCATCGAAAGCAATTTTACCTTCCATCAAAAATTCGAAAAATACCTCCAAACTGAGTAGCCAGTCTACACATTCAGATAAATAAAATTGTGGATTCGCAAGTTGTAGTTCTCGTTGTACGTTAAATTGACTTATGTCCAAAGGCTCAGACGATTAAACAGATGAAATTGATTTCGTTACTGAGAATGTACATGTGTGTTCAGAATTGTTTATTCGTGATTTCAGTGTAGCTACTTTCTGTTTAAGTTGGGTGCGAATATCTAAAATTCCGGTCACATCTTGAGATGAATCAATTTTTGGAAGATGAAGACAGTTCTTGTGTAATAAGGTTTACTTCTGAGCATGAGTCTAATAGCGCTCTAGCTGGTTCAGAAACTCCAAAATTGTCTTGAACACGAACCAACGCAGTTGGCTGAATACAGCGGGTATGAGTTCTAAATGTAGACGATGACTTTATTAATGAATGGCAGCTCTACTTGCTGACGGTTGAGACAAAGAAATAAGGTCCTTAGAATTGGCTTGGTTGAAAAGTGTTGGAGACCGGACGCTGACGATCCGCTCATTTAGGCTCTACAGACTACTCCTTTTCTGTGTTTTAAAAGTATGAGCTTAAATTTAAGCGACCAAAATCGCTAACGGTCACGTTAAAAGTGTTTTTGCCATCTTTCAATTCTTACATCGCGAATTGAGAACAGTGAATACTGATCTAATACTAATTATTAAATAGTAATATCCGCTTTTACTCCAAACAGTACGTGCGACATGTCAAAATATAGACAGTTAAAAAACAAACAAAAAACTGCTAAATTATTTCTGAAAAATTAATTTTTTCACACTAGTTGGTATATGAAAATATCGTTAGAAAAGAAAGTAACTCTAGATTATGAAATTTCTAAATAAAAAATACAAGTTTTTGAAATTGTTAATAATTTTCATACTAACACCAAAACCCCATGGAATTCCACAGAAAATTTCACAAAGTACATAATGAAATACTCTTTTGACGGCTTTCACATTTGGCAACTTAGTTACGCAAGCCTCGTGCCCAAGTCATCCTTATAGATGTGGGAAGTAAAAACAGCTTGAAGCTGATATTTGATTACAGATTTGCTTATACTCAGTTATCCGTTGTGTTCGCACATTCTTGTTTTATTATGTTTTATATATTTTCTTTTGTTTATTTTTTAGGACATTCAAAATATTAAAGGACCTGCTACACTATCATACACGATCGTGCGATATACTAAATAAAACATGTGTGCTGAAAAAGTACTCAAAATGCAACCGTTCGACAGAGTTTTTGAAAAATCGTGCGATTTAAACAATTTTATGAAACTTTTCAAACCATTATGGTTTCTGTGCGATCAGTGTGGTATATATTGTGAAAAATATTAGAATATTGTTAGTGCCTCGAGAAAAAAATTTATGTAATATAAAATTATCATGTTAATAAAAGTTTTTAATTATATTATTGTGTATATAAATTATTGCAATTATACTTGTATAATAGTGTAGCCTACAACGCCATTTTGAAGCGATTTTTCGTAGTCGGCCAAACTTTTGAAACAGTTTCCTGTGAATGAATCGTGCGATAGTGTAGGATAGTGAATCAGGGACTTAATAAGATTTAAGTAAAACAAAATGAAAGTTGCGCAACTAAATTGAAAATTATAAAAATGAAAAATATACTTGTGCAACTAAATTGCCAAATATGAAAACGCTCTTCAATATGTGTGTAAAAATACTTTCATTTCACTATTTTCTGTGGGAAAAAATTCCAACAAACATTTCTATGGGCCTCACCTGTTTCAGCCAGACAAATATACACACTTTTTTTTTATATTGCAACTATGTTTGTGAAAGTACAAAAATTCAAATTCAAGCGCTAAAGTATAACAAACAACATAGTCTAAAAGTCACACACGTATTCTCTATGAAACCGTCAAAACAGAACCTCAAATTTTCCGTTTTTTTAGATTTGTGCGGTTTTTTTTGTGTTTCACTTTGTGCTTGAATACCAAAACATATGAAAAGACCGCTGCCACAAAGGAAATAAATGTATGAGAAAAGTGTGTTAATTACATTCTTATGTACGTTTTGTTACCTTTTTATATATCTTTCATCAGCAAACGGGCACTTCGCACTCAGTGTCTACTGTAATATCTGTTAAAATGATACCGGCAGCAGAAAGCGAATTGTTTATAAATAATACGAGTATCATTTATTATTTTTGTTTTTGTAGTAGAAAAATATTTTAGTTTAATTATACGTATGTTGGTCAAAGCACGTAAAACTGTACTCATGTTGTGACCGCATTCGAATAACATCTAAAGCAATGTAATGGCTTACCATTTCTTTCTTTTCTTGGTGCAGTATTAAGGGAATGACCCGTACATATGCAGTGCATTGTTCTGGTGGAATGCACTCACCAACAACTCGGTGGGATCAAAATAAATGTTAACACGGCATTTCAAGTGTTGGACCTAAATTGGTTAAAACTGATCAGTGCCCAGTATACGAGAACTGGCAAAAAAAAAAAAAATAACAGCTATTTTCAATTTTTTCAAAAAGTTTTTATTTATTCATCACTAACTATCTTGTACTCTTTAAAGTAATCCCCGCTTCTCTGTATCGCCAACAGCTCCTGTTTCGATCTTTCTTTTGTCTCCTCAATCGTAGCAAAACGCTTTACTCTTTGTCTTCAGTTTTGAGAAAACGGAAAAGTCAGCGGGTGCCAAGTCCAGTGAATACGGTGGTTGAAGCATGATAATGATTATGTCTTTGGCCAAAAAAGCACGCATCGATGATTGAGCTGGTGCGTTATTACATGCGAAATTCTGTGCGTTTCTGACGAATAGCTTTGCGCAAGCGGCGCATTACTCCAAGGCAGTATTCCTTATTGACCGCACGACCTTGTGCCAAAAATTCATGATGCACCACGCCTTTGCAGTCGAAGAAACCTTCACATTTGACCGAAGTTTAGTGCTTTTTTCGGTCTTCGCTCTGCTGTACGCTTCCATTGGGATGATTGGCCTTTGGTTTCAATGTCATAGCCATACACCCATGATTCGTTATCAGTTAAGACCTTTTTGAGGAAATCTTGACCGTTGTTGACAACGTTCAACAGCTCCTGATGCCTTTGCTCAAAGTTTAGTAAGAAATCGAAGAGCTCATATATATATATATATATATATATATATATATATATATATATATATATATATATATATATATATATATATATATATATATATATATATATATATATATATATATATATATATATATATATATATATATATATATATATATATATATATATATATATATATATATATATATATATATATATATATATATATATATATATATATATATATATATATATATATATATATATATATATATATATATATATATATATATATATATATATATAATGGGTGATTTTATAAAAACTATCGGAAATTTAAAAAAAAAAACACATAAAATTCAGAAAAATGCATGAAATATTTATTTGGATCGATAGTTGGGTCGATATAATTTAAAGTTTGAAGATTATTTCATGCAAATGTTGGCCGCGGCTGCGCCTCATATGGCCATCCATCCGCTTAGTATCTCACGAATAATGTTGGCTTCCAGTGCGTCAATCGAAGCGAGCTTGTCGCTATAGACATTAGCCTTAACATAGCCCCACAAAAAATAGTCTAGAGGCGTTAAATCGCACGATCTTGGCGGCCAATTGACTGGTCCCAAGCGTGAAATAAACTGTTCACCGGATTCGACTCTCAATTGGTCCATTGTTTCGCGTGCTGTGTGGCATGTGGCACCGTCTTGTTGAAACCACATGTCATGCAAGTCAAGCTCTTCCATTTTGTGCAAAAAAAAGTTTGTTATCATCGCACGGTAGCGCTCACCATTCAGAGTAACGTTGTGATTCGCACCATCTTTGAAGAAATACGGCCCAATGATGCCGCCAGCCCATAATCCGCACCAAACGGTTGTTTTTTGTGGATGCATTGGATGCTCTTGCAATGCTTCTGCCTGCTCTTCACTCCAAATACGGCAGTTTTGCTTGTTCACGTATCCATTCAACCAAAAATGAGCCTCGTTGCTGAACACAATTCTTCGATAAAAAGTGGATCTTCATCTAACTTTTCAAGAGCCCATTCACCAAAAATTTGGCGTTGTGGTAGGTCGTTTGGCTTCAATTCTTGCACCAGCTGTATCTTATAAGGCTTCACACCCAAATCCTTCCGCAAAATTTTCCACGTAGTGGAGTAACAGAGGCCCAATTTCTGCGAACGGCGCCGAATCGATAATTCACGGTCATCACCAACACTGGCCTATACGGCTGCGATATTTTCTTCAGTTCGCACTCTACGTAAGCGTGTTGGTGGTTTAATGTCCAACAATGTAAATTTGGTTCGAAATTTTTTTACAATAGCCCGAATAGAAGCCTCAGTAGGTCGATTAAACCGACCATAAAATGGAAAAAGCGCGCGATGAACTTTCTTAACAGAGCACGTATTTTGGTAATAAAATTCAATAATTTGCAAGCGTTGTTCGTTTGTAAGACGATTCATGATTATATTATAGACCAAACTGAAGATGTTTGACAGTGACACAAGATACAAAACGTGCGTGAGCTGTCAAAACTAGTGTTGCCAGAAAGATAATAGCAAAAAAATTACTCGTTATATATATATATATATATATATATATATATATATATATATATATATATATATATATATATATATATATATATATATATATATATATATATATATATATATATATATATATATATATATATATATATATATATATATATATATAAATATATATAAAGGGTGTTTTTTTAAGCCCGATAGAACTTTAAATTGTAAAAAATAACACAAAAAATTAAATTGTAATCAAAATTTTTTTTATTCGAAAGATCAATACGTGACATTAACATTTGAAAATGATTTCGGGCATATGGGCACCGCGGCTGTTCTTGACGAAGCGCATTCTGGACGTCCAATTTTGGGCCACTTTTTCGAGCACTGCTGGCCGTATGTCACGAACAACACGAACAATGCTGGCCTCCAAGGCGTCAATTGTTGCTGGTTTATCAGCATAAACCAGTGACTTCACGTAGCCCCACAGGAAATAATCGAGAGGTGTCAAATCGCACGACCTTGGAGGCCAATTGACAGGTCCATTTCTCGAAATCAACTTATCGCCAAATTTTGATTTCAGTAAGTCGATGGTTGCGTTCGCCGTATGGCATGTAGCGCCATCCTGTTGAAACCACATCTCCTCCGGATCAATGTCATCCATATTTTCAAACAAAAAATCATTGATCATGGTGCGGTAACGATCTCCATTGACCGTAACGCGAGCTCCGGCCTCATTTTTGAAGAAATAAGGTCCGATGATGCCACCAGCATGAAAACCGCACCAAACAGTGCATTTTTCTGGATGTAATGGAGTCTGTAGGGTCTCTTGTGGATTGGTCTCACTCCATATGCGGCAATTTTGCTTATTAACAAACCCGTTAAGCCAAAAATGCGCCTCATCGCTGAACACAATTTTTCGTCTATAAGTTGCGCGAATCGACGACTGATTTTCAAAGTAAATTTGGATAATTTCGTAGCGTTGTTCAAGCGTGAGTCTATTCATGATGATTTGTCAGAGTATACTGAAACAAATAAAAAAAATGTTTCATCAAAATTTAATTTTTTGTGTTACTTTTTACAATTTAAAGTTCTATCTAGCTTAAAAAAACACCCTATATATATATATATATATATATATATATATATATATATATATATATATATATATATATATATATATATATATATATATATATATATATATATATATATATATATATATATATATATATATATATATATATATATATATATATATATATATATATATATATATATATTCTAGGGGACCCGGCAAACGTTGTTTTGCCTTCAGTTTATTTCCATTGATTGTTATGTTTTTCCCCACTATCACGGTTTGTTATTGTATTTCCTCCCTTCATTCCTTTGGTCGTTGGCATATCCTTCGGCCAGAAACATTCACTTACCACTCTATGGGCCAGCCTGGGCAAAGGAATGTAGAGGAAAAGATGTTAAGGGAAAATTTGAACTGGAACAGCTTCTTTGGCTAGCGGCGGCGATAGGCCGAAGAAACCAATCGCCAACGCTTTACAAACAGCAACAAAAAAAAGAAAATTTGTATCGCGGGGCATCGAGGCTGGTAATTGCCGCTGACTCCTGTTCATGTGGGCTCTGGTCGCAACGCTGCGCACTGGCAACTTGTTAGTCTGTGTGCGGCTACGCTCGCGGGCTTGGGCGTCGATTCGTCGCGGCGTTGCTTTAAGATCCCAACAGTTAAGTTGTGCCAGTGCTCCTCATTCTGCAGCATTCCATTAATGTAACCATGGCAGGCACGTAAGGTGTAGTTTCGCCTGCCTTTCGTTCCCTCCCCAACCTTGGTGTCCTAGCTGAAAAGTTATAGGGCACCCCTAATATATACCACCACTCTTCACTTACCTCATTTAACCATAAAATTTCACTCCATCATGCTACAATTCATGTTGCCAATTTAGTTTATTACAAATTTCTTAAATTCATTACGTTACAAATATGTTGAGATTCCATAAAAAAATAAGCAAACAGCTAATTATCTCCTATTATTAATTAATCCAATAAGGTTAAAACAAAAATATTTCGGGTTGACTTGGCTATTATTAAGCCTTAATGAATCCAGTAAAAATTCAATTGTAAGTCTTGTAATTCAAGATCAATAAAAATATTATGGCTTAATTAATTAAGTAAAATTAGGAAATTGAAAGATAACTTTAATCAATTAAGTCAAACTTCAGGCTACTTAAGTCGGGTTGTGAATTTAAATTCGATACAGAATAATGAAACGTTGAATAACCGATAACGAATCTCAATCATCTAAGCAATAATTTTCAGTTGCTGAAATTCTGCTATTCGAATTCAAACTCAATAAAAACAAAAGGTAAGTATCTGTTAATTAATATGCTGTTATTAGGGCTTAATTAATTAAGTAAAATTAGGAAAAATGAAAAATAACCTTAATTAATTAAGTTATACTTTAGCCTACTGACGTCAGGTTGTTTTGAACTTAAATTCGATACAGAATAATAGAATGGCGAATTCAATAAAAAAGTAAGTGTATGTTAATTAACGGACTGTTACTAGGGCTTACTTAATCAAGTAAAATTAGGAAAAATGAAAAATAACCTTAATTAATTAAGTCAAGCTTCAGGTTACTTAAGTCAGGTTATTGTGGATTTAAATTCGATCCAGAATGATGCAACGTTGATTACCCGACAGGAAATCTTAATTAATTAAGCAGAAATTTCAATTGCAGATATTCTGCTATTAGAATTCAAAATCAATAAAACAAAGTAAGTATATGTTAATTAATTACATAAAATTAGGGAAATGAAAAATAACCTTAATTAATGAAGGCAAACTTTAGACTACTCAAGTGTGGTTGTTTTGAATTTAATTTAGATACAGAATAATGCCATGTGGGATAACCAATAGCTAATCTTAATTAATTAAGTCGAAATTTCGATTGCAGTTATTCTGGTATTCGAATTCAAAATCAATAAAAAAGGTAAGCATAGGTTAATTACTAGTCTGCTGTTAGGGCTTAATTAATTAAGTTAAATTAAGAAAATGAAAAATAACCTTAATTAATTAAGACAAACTTTAGACTACTTAAGTCTGGTTGTTTTTAATGTAATTTAGATACAGAATAATGGAACGTCGAATAACCGCCAGCAAATCTTAATTAATTAATTGAATTGAAAATAAAAAAAAAATGTAAGTGTAAGTTACTCAATTGCCCGTTATTAGGGCTGAATTAGTTAAGTACAAGCTAACTCCCGGTTATTCTGACGTTACGAATTAACAATTAAATTCAAGAAAAGATCAACGAATCTTACTTAGTTAATAAAAAAAGTTACTTTAAGCATTTATGTTTTGAGATGAAACGCGATAAAAATTACTTAAATATCGGATACTTGGCTCGCGGTGTAGGACGTTGGCACGCTTCTAGTACAGCGTCTAGCTTTATGGAGCCGTCTTACTGCGACACTAACTCGCCCGGTCACAATTCCGACGGGCGGCTACAAAATACACTACTAGGTTTTTAAAATGACTTACTCACGAACAGCTGGTCTTTTTATTATCGTTACCCCCTTCTTACTTGGTGTTGCTTGGTGTCTTTTACTTGCCGCTGGGTGCGGTCTGCTTACCGCCTAAACGCCGGATGTACCCACTGTGCCTGATGTCGCTCGGCCGCTGCTGGTGAGGTGTTGGTGTCGCTGGAATGGTGCCTCGTCGGATGCATCAACAGTGCCTGATGTCGTTCGCCTGCGGCTGACGAGGTTTGGTGTTGCTAGACTGGTACCTCTTCGTTCTCCAATAAATGTTTTCTGCGGGGAACGTAATAATCAATCGGCTCTTGTTGTTCTGGACCCAGATGTTCTAAACTAAGCAAAGGCAGTGGAACTTCGTGGGAACGTCTTTGGCTTTCTGCTTCGTTTGCGGGTGTTCTCTATAGGACACTACCACGTACCGCTGGCTCTGGACACTATGGGGAAGATGGTTTTCGTTCTTCTGGCGGTGGTGTACAACGTACTCACAAGGACAAAGGTGGTTCTTCGGGCAGTTAAGGCTTTTCATCAACTATGAACTTTGCCCTCCTCTGGATCGCTGTGAGAATCACTGTTCTCACCACCTGAATCACGTAGTTTCTCTAAATCTTTTAGCTGTTGCTGTTGAACCTGTTGTATAATTTCAACCCGATATTCTTTGCGTTGAGCTGAAACCAGTATGCCACCGCCTGTCAATTACTTGCCGCCGCTGTTGCTGGTACTGGTAGTGATACCTAGATTTGATGATGCGGTGGATTGTTGAAAAGTCGCAGGTGTTTTCTTGAATCCGTTTATGCACGCTTTTGTCGTGCTCCACGCCTTCCCTGGCTTTGTGACGTTCGTCGGTCTATTCCTTATCTCTGTTGAAATTTAACGTTGATATTTAAAGAAAATATATTTTCGCAAAAGTATATTAACTTACTTCCAGAAATCCTCACTAGAAACTTTCTGCAGCTTCACACAAACTAAAAACCACCTGGTTTTAATGATGTGTGAAGAAGCTATTTAACGAACCTGCTCAACCAAAATCCAGCACCAGAAAGAAAGAGAAACGGAAGTTGGCGTCCCACTATGGCTACCTGCCAGCTTTGACAGTTGCAATTCGCCGTTCAACTACAGCCAACTTCAATCGACAGGGTTGTAATTTTGTTCTTGCCCGTGGTTACACGTTCTAACTCTGGCATGCCACGGTGTTGCCACTATTGCAAGCTGAACTATGCCTGCATATCACACACCCACTTTCCTGGGTTTGAAGGTTTTATCATATTAGCAAATCCTATTTGCTAATATGATAAAAGCTTCATCCATGGCTATTATCTCTCGGTGCTAGGCCTTCAAGTCCTTAGCATGATAAATCCCTAAAGGCTTTCCATTCAGGCTTTCCAACTCGTATAAGTTGCTTCCTACTGGCTTAACAACTCGGCACTTTATAAATCTTTTACAGAGCTTCGCTGAAATTTGCTTCGTGAAATCAGAGAGTTGGAAATTTCGTCGGAAGACTTCCTGCCCTTTTTGGAATTTGGTTTCCCTAACTCGCAGATTGTATTTCCTTTTGCTGGTTTCATAACTGGCATGCAGGTTCCTCCGAACGTTGTCTCTGGCAATTTCCATAAATTCGTTCCGGTTTTCGATTCGGTTCTCTGAATCTTCCAATAGGTCGAGTTTTCTCGCTAATTTGTATGCGGACGCGTGAGTTATCATGTTGGTTCCGAATAGGGCGAAGTAAGGTGTTACTCCCGTGGCGGTATGGACTGCTGACCGCAAGGCACACTCGATCTCACATAGGTGAATATCCCAGTCAGTTTGGCACTCATCCAGGTAAGCTCTAATGGCCGCCAGCACGGACTGGTTCACTCGTTCTGAGGCGTTTGCCTGTGGAGCGTAGTTTGCTGTGCGCATGTGCTGTATTCCGAAACTTTCCATCAATTCAGCAAAGTCTTTGCTTATAAATTGCTGACCGTTGTCGGACACAATGGTTTCGGGACAGCCAAATTTGTAGAAAACTTCTTGGACCAGAAAATGTATTACACTCTTAGTGTTTGCTTTTGGCATCGCTTTCAGCAACACGAATTTCGACAAGTGATCCAAAATTATAAAGATCATGCAATTCCCCTTTTTTGAGCGTACGTATGGGCCCAGAAAATCTATATAGATTCTCTGGAAGGGTCTGGCCACGTCGGGTTCTCGTCCCATCGGAGGTTTTAATATCCTATTCGACGGCTTGGTTTCTTTACACGTGTCATAGGTGTTAACGAACTCGCGGACCTGTACGTTCATGTTAGGCCAATAGAACCATTCGCGAACGCGTCTAATGGTTTTTCCTACTCCTCCATGGGCTGCTTCGGGTGGGCAGTGAGCTTTTGCTATCACCTCGTTAGTCATGCTTGCTGGTAGCCACAGTTTCCAGGACTGTTCTTCCCGCGAAACGTCCCCATCACTTAATACCGTCCGTTTATATACGTATCCATCCACGGTTTTCACGTCGGGCAGTCTATCTTTATTCTCTGCGATAGCTTCTCTTAGCTCTAGGTATTCTTCCTCCGTGAACTTAGGTGATGACATATCAATCCATTCCGTTGGCACCGGCTCCAGACCATCCATATCATATCGGGATAAGGTGTCTGGCACGACATTCTGCGCTCCCTTGCGATGTTTAATTTGAAACGAAAAATTCTGTAGCTGTAGGCTCCACCTTGCAAGCTTTCCACTAAGATCGCGTTGCGACATAAGCCACTTAAGGCTAGAGTGGTCGGTGATAATTACAAACTCCATCAGCTCAACATATGGGCGAAATCGTTTAACTGCCATTACTACTGCTAGACACTCTCTCTCCGTTACTGAGTAGTTTTTTTGTGCGGAAGACAGCTTCTTGGAGAAGTATGCGATCGGATGTTCTCCCCCTTGATCGTCTTCCTGAAACAGTACAGCGCCGATTCCGACATCGGAAGCATCACATTGGATGAAAAAGATTTTGTTAAAGTCTGGATGCTTTAATACCGGGCTTTCGGTCAATCGGTCTTTGAGTTTATCGAACGCGGTTTTGGCTTCTTCCGTGAAGTGGAATTTCTGGCCTTTCTTTAACGTTTCACAGATGGGTGCAGTTATTGTCGCGTAGTCGTGAATGAATCTACGGTACCAGCCTGTGGTGCCCATGAAACTTCTAACCTGCTTGGGTGTTGACGGATATTTCAAATCCATGATGGCTTGGATTTTCTCTGGATCTGGTTTTAATTTTCCTTCGCCGACAATATAGCCTAGATACTTTAGCTCTTTGCAACAAAATTTTGATTTCCCCACGTTGATGGGAAGTCCGGCGTTTGCTAAACATTGGGCTACTTCTCTCAACGATTCTATGTGCCCCTCGAAGTCTGGCGATACCACTAGCAGGTCATCCAGGTAAACAAATACCCTTTCCCTCAACCTCGCTGGCACTACCTTATCCATTAGGCGACAAAGCCTTTGGGCGGCGTTACACAGCCCAAAAGGCATCACCGTAAATTGGTATAAGGGCCTTCCCGGCACTGTGAACGCGGTCTTCTCTCGGCATTGCTCTGCTAGCGGTATTTGCCAGAACGCATCCTTCAGATCGACACTAGAAATGTAGTGTGTATCTCCTAAGCGGCTTAAAAGTCCTTCTATATGGGGAAGAGGATAGGCGTCCTTGACTGTCAGCTCGTTGAGCCGTCGGGCGTCCAGGCAAACTCTAACTTTTTCCCCTTTCTGTACAAATGTGACACGGTTATTCCACGGCCTTTCGCTTGGCTCGATTACTCCTAAGTCTAACATCCTATCCAATTCCCCATACATCAGTCTTTGTACTGCTGGTGATACTGGATAGTGTTTCTCTTTTACCGGCACTGCATCTCCCGTATCTATCTGATGGACTTCGAGCGACGTCTTCCCTAACCCCTTCCTGGTGAAACATGGAAACGTTTCTATAACTTCCTCTAGTCGTTGCTGCTGTCGGGGTCCCAGGACATGCATCCGTGGAAATGAGTGCTCTACTGGATCGTCCACGTTAACACCTTGCGTAGATAACGCATTGATTTCGAATCTTAGCAAGTTGAATTGTCTCATAAAGTCGAGTCCTAAGAACAAAGGAAGTTTCAGGGTCGGCACTAAAAAAAAATCAACTGGTTTGGTGGCTCGATTGAACGTTATGTCTGCTCTCACGCGTCCTATGATCTCGTTGAGGCGTCCGTCTGCTGTTCTGATTTGTCCATGATACGGAAAAATTTCGAGCCTTGCTTCCTCTATAAAGTCCAAACAGTTCTTGCCAAGGCAGGTGACCGTGGCCCCACTGTCTAACAAACCTTGCAACGGGCGTCTTTTGATCTCGATAGTGGTATAAATTCTATTATCCGGCCCCTCGTAAACGCTGGCTGCCGAAATTTCAAATCTGATGTGCTTCCGCTCTTCATAACGTTCTCTGGCTTTTGCAATCTTCCTCGATGGGCCAAAAATTCTCTCACGTGCTTCCAAGTACTCCTGTGTTCGAATTCGTAGTGGTCTCAGCTTCGGCTCTCTAATGCTACCCCCTACAGCGTCTTCTTTCTTTAATATTGATGTGAACGTTGTCTTCTCTATTTCTGGGTCTATCCGGTCTTGTTCGTTTGCTTCGTTGATTAGCAATTTAGGTTTATGTTCGTCTCCGGTTGCTACTGCTTCTCTCGAGGATTCACGTTGACCGAACGCGCCTCCGTCCCCGTGCGAGACACGTTCGACTTTCTGTTTCCCTGACAAGATTTGCATTGCGGTGTGATCGTGTCCTCTAACCCGCATCGATAGCAGAATACCCCTCGCTTTTCTTCAAGACAGTCATGAAACGTGTGACCCTCAGCTTTGCAATTCCAGCACGTCATCTTCTCCTGTACGCTCATAGCGTTACACTCGTGATCTCTTCGCTCCTCCATGGCCACAAACTCAAGCTCATGCATCTGTCTTGCCGGTCCTCGCATTGTATATTGTCGATGGCTATTTAAAAGATTTTCTGCTCTGCGGCATTCCCTCACGAACTGTGCCAGTCCGTTCACGTTAACAGAAAATAACAGCTGAGCCATGGGTGCTCTAAGGTTCCCCCTCATTATGCTGATTAGGTCTCTCTCACCCATCGGGCTACGGAGTTGATTCCTCAGTTTGATAACAGCATTATAAAATTCATCAAATGTCTCCATGTTCTGCTGCCGTCTGTCCAAAATTTTCCTCTGTATGTCAAAATCGCTGTCGTAGCGGTGAAATTGGCTTATCAGAGCCGCCTTAAGGTCTCTCCATCGAGTTACGTCATTGAATCTTCTGTGGTCCCAAAACCAATCCCTTGCAGGTCCACTGAGTAAATGATGAAACGATCTTATCACGTCTCTCCAGTCGCACCCGTAATCTGTTTGCAATGTTTCCACCCTGAATACAAAGTCTTCGATACTCGTCGTCTTACTGGTCCCGTCGAATGTTATGCCCCATTTGTCTATGCGCATGCCGGCGATCAACCCCTGCTGACTACGAGATTCGGGAAAATTAACAGAGTATGGGCTTTCCGGCCTAAATGTCACGCCCGGGCCACGGTGGTTTCCTAATGTTTCCTGACCATTCCTTTCTCGTGGGTGCTCCCAATTGTTCCCCCGATTGTAGGTGCCATCCGCCGTGCCGTTCGATCGACCGCGCGTATTACCATGGTGGTTCGGGTTAGTCCATTGTTGTATCTGCCACGAGCGATTATCGCGGTGACGTAACGGTGGTGGTGGTTGTGAGGTATCAGGATACGGGAAATTTTCATTCTGCGGTGGCGTACTGATGCCCTGAAGTGGCGGATGTACGCTTATTCGGCGTTCAATCAGGTCCAAAATCCTGTCTTCGAAATTCCTGAGGTCCTCGTGTGTTAATGCCTGATCTGTCCGTGCTGAAGGGTGTTGGTCATTTTGCTCAGGCCTGCGTAATGGAAGGTTAGCCTGCCTGCATGCGTCAATAACTCCTCTTGCGCTTATACTACTGTATGGTGGGGTTACTATTGTGCTGCTGTTCGAGGTGTTCGCTGCGCTGTGCTCAAAAGGTCCCTGACTATAGGGCTCCGACATCGTCCCTTCTCGTTCGGCTCCCTTGGGAATAGCTCCGGTATAAACAGTTGTGGTATTTGTCGTCGCCGCCGCTGTCGTTAATGAAGCGGTGGTAGTGGTTGTGGTCGTTGTTGTTGAGACCGGAGGGTCCGTGGTGCTTGATGATCGCGTTAGGACCATGCTGGCTTACTTTGTCGATTTCTGCTCTCTGCTAAATTTGTATTACCTAACCCGCCGTGTTGTACTCGGACTAGTGTGCGCTCAGCGCTACTATTCCCTGATTCCAAAATGCCAAACGAACAAAAGCCAAAATATTAAAACTGTGTTCTACTGATGCTCACTTCCGCATCCCTCTACGAAACGGTTTCGATGGTAGGTATTCAAATTGCACCCAGACCGAAGGATTAACAGTCCTTGCCGGTCGAGTAGTTTCTATCAGTTATTACACCGACTTGGCTTAAAATTCGCTTATAATTGAATAAAAATGAAAATTCACCCAGCACCCGTCTGCTACCCTTAAATAGACTGCGGTGTGCGGTAATGCTACTAAAACTCTAAATACTGTCCTAGCTAAGGCGATATTATCTTTTGACTTTAGTGGATTTTGATGCCGCTGACATTCAAAATCTTCCAAAAATATGCTTAAAACGTTATTTTAGATTTCACTATCGATCCGATAACTCGACTAAGGTTTTCAAATTGTTACCAAAAATGAACTAAAAATTTAATTGGCTAAAGTGTGGTTTAGAGGTGTGAAAAGTGGTGGTTGCAAAAAAAAATGGTTAAATTGTTGGAGCTGCTAGAATAAGTGTCTAATTACTAAACAAAATTGATACGAAGAAACTCCAGTCGTCTCGACATTACTGACGTGTGGCAACAGGTGCTCGCAATTGGCTATCTGGACTCACGCCGTCATTATATCTCCATCCGAACTGTGAACCGTTGTCGCAATCAGGGTGTCATCAGTTTAACCCCTGAGACTTACAAAAATTCCGGAACGAATGCTTCTGCCATCGGAGAATAGTGGCTAACGACGGTAAACTCCATTCCTATCGTGTCTCACTTACAATCCGCTGCAGGCCGTTGCTACTATAAACCGGACTTCCTCGATGTATCGGTGTCGTTTCTAATCCAATCTGGTTCTCCTTTCGGGCCCCACGTTGGGCGCCATTAATTTTTGTTATGTTTTTCCCCACTATCACGGTTTGTTATTGTATTTCCTCCCTTCATTCCTTTGGTCGTTGGCATATCCTTCGGCCAGAAACATTCACTTACCACTCTATGGGCCAGCCTGGGCAAAGGAATGTAGAGGAAAAGATGTTAAGGGAAAATTTGAACTGGAACAGCTTCTTTGGCTAGCGGCGGCGATAGGCCGAAGAAACCAATCGCCAACGCTTTACAAACAGCAACAAAAAAAAGAAAATTTGTATCGCGGGGCATCGAGGCTGGTAATTGCCGCTGACTCCTGTTCATGTGGGCTCTGGTCGCAACGCTGCGCACTGGCAACTTGTTAGTCTGTGTGCGGCTACGCTCGCGGGCTTGGGCGTCGATTCGTCGCGGCGTTGCTTTAAGATCCCAACAGTTAAGTTGTGCCAGTGCTCCTCATTCCGCAGCATTCCATTAATGTAACCATGGCAGGCACGTAAGGTGTAGTTTCGCCTGCCTTTCGTTCCCTCCCCAACCTTGGTGTCCTAGCTGAAAAGTTATAGGGCACCCCTAATATATACCACCACTCTTCACTTACCTCATTTAACCATAAAATTTCACTCCATCATGCTACAATTCATGTTGCCAATTTAGTTTATTACAAATTTCTTAAATTCATTACGTTACAAATATGTTGAGATTCCATAAAAAAATAAGCAAACAGCTAATTATCTCCTATTATTAATTAATCCAATAAGGTTAAAACAAAAATATTTCGGGTTGACTTGGCTATTATTAAGCCTTAATGAATCCAGTAAAAATTCAATTGTAAGTCTTGTAATTCAAGATCAATAAAAATATTATGGCTTAATTAATTAAGTAAAATTAGGAAATTGAAAGATAACTTTAATCAATTAAGTCAAACTTCAGGCTACTTAAGTCGGGTTGTGAATTTAAATTCGATACAGAATAATGAAACGTTGAATAACCGATAACGAATCTCAATCATCTAAGCAATAATTTTCAGTTGCTGAAATTCTGCTATTCGAATTCAAACTCAATAAAAACAAAAGGTAAGTATCTGTTAATTAATATGCTGTTATTAGGGCTTAATTAATTAAGTAAAATTAGGAAAAATGAAAAATAACCTTAATTAATTAAGTTATACTTTAGCCTACTGACGTCAGGTTGTTTTGAACTTAAATTCGATACAGAATAATAGAATGGCGAATTCAATAAAAAAGTAAGTGTATGTTAATTAACGGACTGTTACTAGGGCTTACTTAATCAAGTAAAATTAGGAAAAATGAAAAATAACCTTAATTAATTAAGTCAAGCTTCAGGTTACTTAAGTCAGGTTATTGTGGATTTAAATTCGATCCAGAATGATGCAACGTTGATTACCCGACAGGAAATCTTAATTAATTAAGCAGAAATTTCAATTGCAGATATTCTGCTATTAGAATTCAAAATCAATAAAACAAAGTAAGTATATGTTAATTAATTACATAAAATTAGGGAAATGAAAAATAACCTTAATTAATGAAGGCAAACTTTAGACTACTCAAGTGTGGTTGTTTTGAATTTAATTTAGATACAGAATAATGCCATGTGGGATAACCAATAGCTAATCTTAATTAATTAAGTCGAAATTTCGATTGCAGTTATTCTGCTATTCGAATTCAAAATCAATAAAAAAGGTAAGCATAGGTTAATTACTAGTCTGCTGTTAGGGCTTAATTAATTAAGTTAAATTAAGAAAATGAAAAATAACCTTAATTAATTAAGACAAACTTTAGACTACTTAAGTCTGGTTGTTTTTAATGTAATTTAGATACAGAATAATGGAACGTCGAATAACCGCCAGCAAATCTTAATTAATTAATTGAATTGAAAATCAAAAAAAATGTAAGTGTAAGTTACTCAATTGCCCGTTATTAGGGCTGAATTAGTTAAGTACAAGCTAACTCCCGGTTATTCTGACGTTACGAATTAACAATTAAATTCAAGAAAAGATCAACGAATCTTACTTAGTTAATAAAAAAAGTTACTTTAAGCATTTATGTTTTGAGATGAAACGCGATAAAAATTACTTAAATATCGGATACTTGGCTCGCGGTGTAGGACGTTGGCACGCTTCTAGTACAGCGTCTAGCTTTATGGAGCCGTCTTACTGCGACACTAACTCGCCCGGTCACAATTCCGACGGGCGGCTACAAAATACACTACTAGGTTTTTAAAATGACTTACTCACGAACAGCTGGTCTTTTTATTATCGTTACCCCCTTCTTACTTGGTGTTGCTTGGTGTCTTTTACTTGCCGCTGGGTGCGGTCTGCTTACCGCCTAAACGCCGGATGTACCCACTGTGCCTGATGTCGCTCGGCCGCTGCTGGTGAGGTGTTGGTGTCGCTGGAATGGTGCCTCGTCGGATGCATCAACAGTGCCTGATGTCGTTCGCCTGCGGCTGACGAGGTTTGGTGTTGCTAGACTGGTACCTCTTCGTTCTCCAATAAATGTTTTCTGCGGGGAACGTAATAATCAATCGGCTCTTGTTGTTCTGGACCCAGATGTTCTAAACTAAGCAAAGGCAGTGGAACTTCGTGGGAACGTCTTTGGCTTTCTGCTTCGTTTGCGGGTGTTCTCTATAGGACACTACCACGTACCGCTGGCTCTGGACACTATGGGGAAGATGGTTTTCGTTCTTCTGGCGGTGGTGTACAACGTACTCACAAGGACAAAGGTGGTTCTTCGGGCAGTTGAGGCTTTTCATCAACTATGAACTTTGCCCTCCTCTGGATCGCTGTCAGAATCACTGTTCTCACCACTTGAATCACGTAGTTTCTCTAAATCTTTTAGCTGTTGCTGTTGAACCTGTTGTATAATTTCAACCCGATATTCTTTGCGTTGAGCTGAAACCAGTATGCCACCGCCTGTCAATTACTTGCCGCCGCTGTTGCTGGTACTGGTAGTGATACCTAGATTTGATGATGCGGTGGATTGTTGAAAAGTCGCAGGTGTTTTCTTGAATCCGTTTATGCACGCTTTTGTCGTGCTCCACGCCTTCCCTGGCTTTGTGACGTTCGTCGGTCTATTCCTTATCTCTGTTGAAATTTAACGTTGATATTTAAAGAAAATATATTTTCGCAAAAGTATATTAACTTACTTCCAGAAATCCTCACTAGAAACTTTCTGCAGCTTCACACAAACTAAAAACCACCTGGTTTTAATGATGTGTGAAGAAGCTATTTAACGAACCTGCTCAACCAAAATCCAGCACCAGAAAGAAAGAGAAACGGAAGTTGGCGTCCCACTATGGCTACCTGCCAGCTTTGACAGTTGCAATTCGCCGTTCAACTACAGCCAACTTCAATCGACAGGGTTGTAATTTTGTTCTTGCCCGTGGTTACACGTTCTAACTCTGGCATGCCACGGTGTTGCCACTATTGCAAGCTGAACTATGCCTGCATATCACATGATATAAGTAAAAAGAGAGAAAAATTTTAAAACATGGGTTTTCATTGCGGAAGCAAGCCGTAATGATGTAATAGTATGTTTCTCGAAGCTATTAGAATTCGTGGTATCAAAACGTCTTCCTCTTTTATTGAACTTATCTTGCTGTTTTAACATTGTTCATCAGTTTTTTCAGCCGAAGTCGAGTGTCATTACAGAATGTGGTTGGTTTATACTTCGTAACATAATGATTACCGATCCTACTTTAAGTTACATATAATAATGGGTAACGGTATTAACATTCCTTAAATAATTCTTTTGTTATAAGCTTAGATTTACTCTGTATTTTTAAGTGTAATTATTCAATAAAAAACTTATAAAGAATACACAACAGTTTACAAAAAAAAAAAAATTATTGATTGTGTGCATATTTTTCTTATTTTCTACCACAAATTATATATAAAAAAGTGAAAATGACAAATATAACTTTGCGTACGATAAATTTAATTCCCGAATTCGTGAGTGTACAGATTTATGTAATTAAAATGTAATTTTTACAAAAGTGATTATTATAGAATCCAATGCAGAATGGATACTTTTAAAAAATGCGACCTATTTGAAATGCCAGAAGACCAATTTAAAGCAAGGTACAGATTCAACAAATCGAGCATACAGAAAATTATTTCAATGATTAAGCCAGAAATTGAACTTCACAGAAAAGGCTGCGGTACGCCTGTCGATCTGCAGGTTTTAGTAACATTGTGATATAGGGGGCGAAGAGAAGGAAGTATAATTGCTAAGTGTCAATTTAAATATGCACATTGCAAAGCAAATGTGATTGGTGGTCAATCAAATAATTAAACACTTTTAGGTTCAAGATGATTCAACCGATCTTCATAATATGTCTCAAGAACTGTCTGCGGAACTCGCGCCAAAGTGGCTCGTGCTTTAGCTCGTTGGAGCGATAGAAAAATAAAAATGCAATCATCTCTGATAGAAGAGCTTATAATGAGGGAATTCAAAGCAATTAAAAATTTCCCTGGTGTTTACAAAACTCTTTACAAAATAATAATAAGAAATATTCACAGATATTAATAGTGTTGAACAAACAAATGCTTTGAAATAGATATTCGACTACTTTTTTGTACCCGCCGGTAAACGAAAGTGTTTTGAAACAAAATTTTTCACAATTCAAAACTTTGTTTACATATTTTTAAGATTTGATATTTATTTATTTGATATTGTTTAAGTAAATATATCTTATTTTTGCAGCTAAAGGTCGTTTTATCTTTTTTATAAAAATTTTATCAGTATTTATTTTCAATATTTCGATAACAATTTGTTAGTCAGGAAAATTAATATGTTTTCTTAATAAAAGTGATAAAACTTTAAGTTATTTTATATTCCAACAAATTTATGTAACAGAATTCAGAAATTTATTGGATTTTTCGAAGTTATATAAATAATCAGCGTTTGTTATATGCATCACTAAGTACCATATGACAATGAAAATAATATGGTATTGCCAACACTAAAGTACAAAAGTAATAAAAGTGTTGAATTGTTATTTCCTTGGTATTATGTGTTTATTTATTTTTTTTTTTTTAACTTTATTATTTTATTTATTGAATCTACATAAGAAATGTAATGACAATAAGTATTCAAGTCCTAATACAAAAAAAAAAAAATTGTGATTAAAGTCCTGCCAGTGCTGGACAAAAATTTAATTTTATGCGAATATTATTTTAGAATTCAGTCATCTGTTTAGAGCTCTAATGGTAGCCAAAGTATCCTTCCTTCTCAGACGGGTATGACCACCAAAGTTAAGAATATTAACTGCAAGAGGATTTGGATGGAATTCAAGTTTGTTAATATATCTTGTCGCGTACTTCACAAATTCAAATTTCACAAAAGGTACGTTCAGATCTGCGTGGATTCGTGAGTTTTTAACGTACCATGGAGCATTTGTAATTCTACGGAGAATTCGATTTTGACTGAATTTTTTCAATGTTAGATGCAGAGGCTGTGCCCCATAATTGAAGCCCATAGCACCATATTGGCTTTAGAATCGAGTTGTACAGCAAAAGTTTACAATCAAGCTTCAAGGTCGAATTTCTGTCTATTAGCCAGTTAATTTGCACTGCTTTCAATTTCACTTGCGTTACTTTTGCCTCGATGTGCGACTTCCATGTTATACGGTCAAGATGAATACCGAGGTATTTGACTTCACTGTGTTGGGGTATTACTTTATTGTTAATAGTATTGGGTGAGCATGTTCCTAGACGCAGTGCAAATGTAACATGGGCACACTTTTGTTCATTAACCTTGATTTTCCAAAGCTTGAGCAATTTCTCTAGTTTGTCGATATGTTCCTGTAAATTTATTGATGCTTGCTGGTGGTTACTATGTATGCTAAAGAATTGAAGTGTGAATGTTGGTGCTTGTCGGTATGTCGGATGCATAGATCAAATATAAGATAGGCCCTAATATGCTGCCTTGTGGTACTCCAGCTTCAATAGGCTACGTTTGCAGGTAAGTTAAACTTTATTTTATGCATTAAGCCATCGTGCCACACTTTATCAAAAGCTTGTGAGACGTCGATGAATAAGGCAGAGCAATATTTTTTATCTTCAAATGCCTTTCTTATGACGTTAACTAACCTGTGTGTTTGGTCAATGGTGCCATCTTTCGTTTTAAAACCAAATTGGTGATTGGAAATACATTCAACCTTATTAAGCATTGGATCCAAGTTCGCCTTTAGCAATTTTTCGAAACGTTTTGAAATTGTTGTCAGTAGACTTATTGGATGGTATGGTTCTACTTTTGTGTGATCCTTCCCTGGCTTAGGAACCATTGTTATCATGGACCTCTTTCACTCTGCAGGGTAAGTCTCAAGTCGTAAAATAGCATTAAAAATAAAAAGAACAATCCTTTTAGCTACACGAGGCTGCACTGCCAAACAGATGGTTGTTGATATATATACATAAGTGGCAATGCCTTACAACATGTCTGGCAATTTTTTTCATCTAACAATCTAACAACCGCGGGAACTGACAATTTTTGTTGTCAGATGAATTATTTGTCAGACCATAGTCTGACAATAAAATTGTAAGATTTTCTTACGATCGTCTGAACACACAATTTACTTCTGCGGGACAATTTTTCATTGTCACTACTTTGTCAGCATGTTGCCAGATCTTACAATATTGTAACATCTGACAACCGTGTGTACATAGCTTAACGTATAACTTTTCGTTTTTTGTCTCTAGCTTAACTGCGACTGTTGGTATGTTTGGAATCAGAAGTCGAAGCAAATGCGAAAGCAGTCACACATATTCGCAGTTTTGAAACGCTGGTTAATTTTATAATTATTATATTACTACAATACTGCAACTTTGTATAACGGTTTGTATGTGGCTTCGAATTTGTCTTTTTACTTTCAGCAAACGTCAAAAAATTTGTTTCATGACATTTTTAATGAAAGCTGAGTAGAAAGTAAGCAAAATGAGAGTGTGTTAGTAAAAAAGTGTGAGTGTATTGCAACTTTCATGAAATTACTTTCCTGGTTAAACGATAGGTTAGTTAAAACACCAGAAAACCAAAATACCTCAAAATTGGTTGAGTTTGATAAAATTCATTAAAGGACTTATGTGCTGTTCGCAGAACACAGACGAGCACTCGTCTAAAAAAATTTTATTTTATTCCATTCTATTTTTTTTGAGTATATTTCATACAAATTTGCAAGACGAGTTGCTCGTCTGTGTTCTATGAACAGCACATTAATAAAATTTTGCGGCTGAGATAAAACTTTTGAGTTAAAGTTTACAAAAAAAAAATGTTTTCCTTAATGTGATGTTTATGGTACACAATTGAGTGATATGTTGATATGTCTGGAAAATTTTTATGAAATATATTCAATATTTTGAGTGTATTTTATATAAATTTTCTAGACGTATCATTCATTAGTGCCCCATAAACACCACCCAAAAAAAATTATTTAGATGTTCAAACAAATAGAATTTAACTCAAAGTTTTATGCAATAACAATTGTAATTTTCAATACGTTCAATATTTTAAAAATACTGTTCGGTGTTAGACTTTTAGCGAATAATAATATCCTTGTTCCACTGCTAAATTCTTTGGCCCCTCAAATATTATTGGCTACTAGAGCTCAAAATTTTTTTATAAAATATAGCCCCTATTTCTATTTGTTTAATTGAACATCTAGTGCTTTATTACTAAGTCCCTATGTATAATACTTACCCTGATAAAAGTGTTTGTAAATCTATTGCTATAGCGTATAGCCTTACAAAAGATTTGCTATATTATTTAGCCCGTTATCCTCAAAACTTGTACTTAAATCTTTAGATCCCATTATCTCTTTTTTTTATATGACTACTAGATCTCATGATGAGCCTAGCCCTTCTCCCAGGGGGTTAATTCGGTTTTGACAGCGATCCCTTGCTCACTTTTTGCGACAAATTCGAAAAGAGCAATAATATAAATGAATCCCTTCTTGAGGTTAAGCTGAAAAACCTTGAGACAAGGTGGGGAAGAGTTGAAACCTCGTACGAAATGGTATTGATGTCGAAAGTCAAATTTATCACTTCAACTATCAAAAACGAAGTGGGCAACATATTGAAGAATGTACAGATTCTTATTATGTCTGTTTAGTAAAAGCACTCGAAATAATGAAAAGTTTCCGATTAGAGGCTATAGCTTACCTCACAGGACAGTCATGGCTTATTGCGCTACTGGCAAAACTTACTGCTTTTGATGTCGATGATGGCTTTCCTAGGTTTATAACGTAATTTCTCATAGACTATGCGAGTTGTTATAGATGGAGTCTCATCAAACGAGTTCAAGATTAACTCAGGGGTACCGCAAGGCAACCTTTTCTATCAAACTTCCCACCCCATCCACTCTTTCGCTGATGACATTTGCCACTCGTTCTCTTGATTTTGTATGCGAAGAGAAATAATTTTCGTGTCCCCATAAAAACACTTGTACTTCCGAAAGTAACTAAACGCCTGCCCGCTTTCGATTTCACAATCACCTTCTCAACTAGATTTAGCTGACCCAACATTTAATAAAGCTTCTCAGATAGATCTCATTCTGGGCAATGACTGCGAACATTTTCTCAATATTGTTGGTAAAAAGAAAAACATATGTGGTCAAACGTCTGCCTACAATACTATTTTCGGATGGGTTCCCAGTGGCCCCATTAAAACACAATCCACACAAACATTCACCACCTCAGTTGTTGAATCGGATGTGGAGTTAAATAATACGCTAAACAAATTTTGGGAACAGGAAGAAATTCCTGTTCCAGCAGAAGTAAACTTCTGCGAAAAACTCTATACCCGTGCATAAGACTTCATTTTAAGGCAGAATTTCCCGAAGAAGTTTTCTTAGGATCATCTCGTTTCACTATCTTGGCACAATACTCGAGCTTAGAAAGAAATTCATGTATTGAACTTCAAGCTCAATGCAAGGAAGTTCTGAACGAACACAATTCTCTTGACCACATGGTAGAAGTTGCACCTAATGAGCTAACTTCGAACGGTAAATATTGTTCTTACTATTTACCAGACTACGCAGTTGTTCGCCCAGTACATAAGACCATAAAAGTAAGAGTCGTTTTTAATGAGTCAAGAAAATCCAAATCACAACTATCCCTTAATGATCTATAGAATGGGTCTACTCTACAAAATGATTTAATATCCATTTTGTTCAATTGGAGAAAATATGTTTTTAGTGGCGATGTTCAACAAATGTATCGCCAAATACTGGTACACCCCGCTAATAAATCCTATCAGGAGATTTTATTCCAGCTCCAGGCAGACAATCCAATAAAAGACTACCAATTAAAGACGGTAACTTTTGACGTTAACTGTGTCCCATATCTTGCGATAGGGTCAGACCCTATTACAACTCGCTTCCGATTTGGAATCCAGATTTCCAAGTGCAGCTTCGATTCTGCGAACAGAAACCTGCTTAGATGATATTCTCACAGGTGGCGTTTCACTTAATGAAACCGTCTGATTTAACTCAGCTCATTGAGATGAATTTCCATTAAAAAATAATACTGCATATGATCCGCAGTTACTTCCTCATGAATTTTCACAAAGTGAACTAACAATAAGTATTCAAATCTCAATACTAAATACATAAAATTAATTAAGTCCAGCCAATGCTAGACAAAAATGTTTTATTTTGCACGGTGAATATCGGTAAAATCACCTATTTAACGTTCTGATGGTGGCAAGGGTATCCCTCCTTCTCAACCGAGAGTGGCCTTCAAAATTAAGTATACTGCGTGCAACACGATTTGGGTGAAGTTCCAATTTACTGATATAATATATATATTACCTTGTCGCATACTTTGAAAATTCGTCTTTTACAAGAGGAGCACAGAGATCCTTATGAATTCGTGAGTTCAGAAAGATCTAAATGATTCCGATTTTTTCCCCTTCCACGACTCAATATCTACCAAAACTCTTTGTATAAAGTCGAATGCAATCTCTAACTCGTTTACATATAATTTTTCTCCTGTTCATCAAACAAATAAAGTAACGAAGCGTCAAACTCTTTCGTCGGTTGCAAAACTGTTTGATCCCGCTGAATGGCTGGCACCTATAGTCATCAGAGCAAAAATTCTCATGCAGCAGCTATGGTTTTTTTTATCTGGGACCAATACTCAGGGGATGACCCCTACATATGCAGCGCATTGTACTGGAACTAGGAAAATATGTTCTGATGAGAAGGAGAAAGGGAGTACTGTTCGTGGAAGTTTAACAATAACAACACGAAAGACTAAAACAACTTCTATTGCAGCATTTATAAGTTTAGTAAGATGCACAAAAATCTCAAGGCAAATTAAATCTTTACCCTCCCGAGGAGAGCTTATATTGAATGAAATGAAATTTATAAAAGTGCGCCCCATTTCTTTAGCCCAAAACAACTTTTTCATTGTAGATTACAAATTATTGTACCATTCTCAATCTCTGCCGAAAAAGAGCACATTAGTAAATCTTAATCCATTTATCGATTCAGATTCAATCTTACGAGCAAATGGCAGGTTAGCTCAGTTCCCACTGTCATATAATGAGCGACATCTCATTACCTTGAAAACTCCCGGTTTTGCCAACTTTATCTCCTGTTTGCTCATAACTTACTCGCTCGTGCTAAAAGTGGCAAATGTGTAGGGTGGTACAATCACAGTTCTACATCTTTAGACTTAAGCCCAGAGTCAAAGTTATAATTCGACATTGCAGTCTGTATTATACACAGACAACAAGTGAGCTCGCAAATAATGGCTCCCTTACACCCCCTTTCATATAACAGGTGTCGATTTTGCTGGCCCTTATGAATTGAAAACTTCGATTTTGCTGAAGGCTAGGAGCGTGAAAGGCTTCGTTAGTGTCTTTGTGTGCTTTATCACAAGAAGGGCTATTCACTTAGAAGCATGCTCCCACTTATCATCGAACGATTTTCAGGCAGGGCGTCTCCCAAAGGAATACAACCGTATAGGAACTTTTTAGGTGCTAGTCTAGCGCTAACGAGAGTTCACGGGTTTGAATGAAAATTTATACCCCCGCACGCGACACATGGGCGGCTTATGGCAAGCCGCCGTTAAAAGCTTCAAATTCTATTTCTGAAGGCTTGCTGGAATGCAAAAATTCCAATTCGAAGAATTTTCTGCCATCCTAGCCCGAATAGAAGAAATTCTCACTTCCCGCCCGATCTCTGCGCTATCTAAAGACCCTTTTGATTTGAAAGCATTACCTCCTGGGTATTTTTTGCGAGGTTCTCCTATAATGTCATTCCAGTGTCAGAAGGTCAACAGATGCCTGTCATCAATAGATGGGAGAAAGTGAAGGCTCTACACCATCAGCTTGCCATCCAACGAAAAGATTATCTTAGAGCACTTTACAAGCGTTATAAATGGAAAAATTTGGCCTCAAATATTCAAAAGGGCGGCTACGTAACGTAGAGCAAACCTCAGATGGAAATGTACGCCGTATGGACGGCTTTTGTAGTCATTACGCGTCCGATGGTGAAGCTATGATTCCTCCATTACATGGAAAG
The DNA here is from genome assembly GCA_914767995.1 of Thecocarcelia acutangulata. NCBI lineage: Eukaryota > Metazoa > Arthropoda > Insecta > Diptera > Tachinidae > Thecocarcelia > Thecocarcelia acutangulata. The sequence continues at coordinate 54,013,953 of OU612096.1, read as the reverse complement.
CGGAAGTTGTTAACCATTCGCATAACTTTATTCAATTCCAATTTTCTGTTCCACACCTCTTATATATTGTATAGCTTGTAGTAAAATTTGATATTGAACATTTTACTGTTTTCCGCAAACTCCGCTCATACACTACTAATTATCTATTTCTTTCCCATATTATACACAACCGCAGATTAGTGACTACCCGTCCAGTAGAAGTTCGCATTATACAATACTTGCGAAAACGAGACACCGAAGACTACAAATGCGTTTTGTACAAACCTACCATGGCTTGCGATTTTTCCGTGAGTTTTTAGCAATGTCGATTAAAAAACGTGAGGAAGTCGTTGCGAAGTACCGATGTTGCGAAAACTGCCTAGACTACGATAAGTTCCATCACACCTTGCCAAAAAAAGACAAAACCTAAGAAGGAAAGCACAAAGAACTAAGAAGAGAAACAGCAGAAACCATCAACGGAGCAACAATCATGACCAGCTCCATCTGTAGCAACCGGCATTCCCACCACCGCAATTTTGGAAGCGACTAAATTCTCAGCCAACGTCCTCTGTCTGTCACTACTGCTTAAGGCCGAGACCGGCGAATGTCCAAACTAATTAGGATATTACATTTTTAATAATTTCAAGCACGTTAAGTTCGGTCAAATATGAAGGTTTTGCTCATTGTTTTCTTCAAGTGCAGTGGCGTGGTGCATCATGAATTCTTGCCACAGGCTAGTACGATCAATAAGGAATAACTCTTTGAAATTATGCGCCGTTTGCGCGAAGCAATTCGTCAGAAACGCACAGAATTGTGAAAAAAGCCTCAACCACCGTATTCACCGGACTTCCACCGGCCCCAGCTGGATTTTTCCTCTTCCCAAAACTGACGACACCGATCAACGGAACGCGTTTTGCTACGACTGAGGAGATAAAGGAAAAATCGAAACAGGAGCTGTTGGCGATGGCAAAAAGCTCATTTCAGAAGTGTTTCGAGGATTGGAAAAAACGCTGGCATAAGTGTATAATATCTGAGCGGGATTTCTTTAAAGGTTGTTGATGAATAAATAAATAATTTTTGAAAAAATTTAAAATAACGGTTATTTTAATAAACCCCACGTTAAACGAAAATATAACTCATTTGTTGTTTGTTTTCTTTTCCCCAATTCCTTCATATAAGGTACTCAATCTGAGTAACTTATATAAATAACTTTATTTAGAGCCCCATTCTAAATAAAGTGATTTTAGCTCAAAATTTAGCAATCCGCTAATGGTTTTCTTCAATTATTTTTTGCACTTGAAATTTTAAAATACACTTTACACAGGGTTGTTATGTTAATAATAATTTTTTATACTACATTTTATAAATTTCAGCACACAATTAATGATCTGTAACGAAATATAGTGGATTAATTTTTGAAGAATGGTTTTTACAGCTGGGTTGCCAAATCTCACATTGTATATTCCGGGTAAAAAATTAGGAATTATTGTAGATTTATCAAACTTTTAAATTTGTTTTTTACCCATGACGAATTTGAATTTAACTAAGAGCCCAGTGAAAATAGTACTAGCTGGAATCATTTTGACAAAGAAAGAAAGGAATCACAACTCCCTTTGCGCCACACTGATACGTATTTTTGCTCTCGGTTAACTATTTGCATTCTGTTGACATAGACTACAGATTATGACATTCATATTCATCTTCCAAATGTATAATATACAAACACAGTCCTAGATGATTTAGAAATACATGGAATTGCCAACCCTCGCATGGGTTAAACTACGTCAGCTAACAGGAAGTCATGCGCATGACGTAATCTGTATTTCTATCATTCTTGCTTAGTGCATTAATCAAAAATTAGCTCTCAGTGGGCAAAGTCACTGGCATAGCTAGTTATTAATAAAGGCAATATTTATTTATTTTATACGCACAGAAAAAAAGATAACTAAAGGGTCGACACGATCAATAGCGAGTCTTTCCTTTAGACTTTTCGGCATTCTGGCCTTATATCACCCCAGTCGATTGCCAACGTATGATCTTATTCCTGCCGAACACAATGAGATAAAAATGAGATGTCTTCGATCACAGATCTTTCAATAATTTTCCAAAAACGAAATGGTGACGACAACTTAGCTAGATTAACCTCTTTAAAGAATGGATTGTCCCTGCTCGGGCGCCAAAATGACTCGTAGGAATTTCTACGATTATAAAAAACGATAGTCTTTATGACTTTTCAGCTCAAGTAATACTTCAACAATGAATTCTTTATTAATCTAAATTAAATTCAGAACAAAAATGAGAGAGTAACATAGTTGTGTTTATAAGTATTCTTTTGTACTAAATATATATAGTTCCAAATAAACTAACTATGGTTCCGTTAAACAAATATTAAGATTTCAAATATATATATATAATTCAAATAATAAGAAAATTATTTCCCGACCAATCTTATTAAGAAGCCATTTGGGATTTTAAAAGAGGGGCTGGAAAGCAGCAACTGTTCGCGAGGTCTAGACATGGTATCAGTTGTTGCAGTCGAAATTGTATGATATTTATGAGGCCAATGTGCTGTTTCAACAGACGGTGTCGCATGGCACCCACCCCGTGATGTAATTCAATTATTGTATGAGATATTTCTAGGACGTATACTCCATCGTTCTGATGATCAGAATTGACCGATAAGATCGAGTAATTTAACACAATCAGATTTTTTTACGGAGTTATTTGAAGTCACAGGTTTATGTCAACAATCCCACAGTCACCCGTGCATTAAAAAACGCTACATCAACGAAATTCAGTGAAATTTACGCAAAGTAGTCAGGGGCAGGTATACTAGTACGCTTGTACACGAGAAGCCGTTCTCGATGTGTCATTCCAAAAAAAGCCAAAGCCCTATTCTATTTATGGTTCAATAAAATTAATCCCCCATATTCCATAAGGCGTCATCGTCGTCACATGAAGCCGACACAAACATTTTTTCATTTCTTTATTCGTTGCCAAAAAAAAAATTGAATGTTGTCGACAGCTTCTATCTATCTCTTAGGTCTTGGATATGCCGAAAGTCTATCAAAGAATACATAATTGCTGTCGAAGGCGAATGCATAACTAAGTGTTTTTTGATGACGTCTTGATGTGATGACGATGACGCCTCCTGGAATATTGGGGAATATAAATATAATAAGAATCAAACAATAATTTCTATTGAATGCAAATATGGCGTTAGTTTTGGAATCCCCTTTATAGTTTTAAATAAAAATGAATATATCAATAAAATAAGCAAATTTGCAGCGATGATCTCTTGCGTGTACGGAAGCTCAGTTTAGTCACCCAAAAGTTTTTAATAAAATGATTAAATTTTGTCGTGATTTTCATTCGATTTACTCTCTAGCATAAACCAGCTTATGCAAATTACACTTAGACCTCTAGAAGCACTCACTTTCCGAACCAACTAGATATACTTATGTTCATTTTATTTATTTAGACTTACATACATACATACATATTGTACGTTAAAAATGTTTATTTAAAAAAAAATCACAATTTGCTTTTGGTTTCAAGCTGGCTAAAACTACGGACATTTTCATCAAAGTCTCCAGTATCTAAAGTTACAGGACAATGCTTCAATAAGAAACGGTTAAGTATAACTGCTACTTTCTCGGCTTCATTCAAGTGTAGATGATGAGTACTATTGTCAACGGTATAATATTCGAAATGAGAACAATTAGTTCTCAAAACATCTAATACCTCCTCGTCAATGGGCGCCATATAAGTAACCATATCAGATCTAATTAGTATATAAGCAATATTTTTAATGCGTTTTGCCATTTCTAATGCCAGACCATGATCTCCTGACATTTCGACACTATATTTAATGCGGCCATCACGTGATAGGTAATATTTCTCTGGATACATTTGGGACCTTTCGATACTTCTCTCTAAAAGATATTTACAGTTTTCTTTGCTCACTGATTTGCCAGAGCCTTTGTACAAAATGTCTTCCAGCTGTTGATATAAAAATGATGGTGGTTCTGTTAGAGACGAATTTTGCATTCTTTCGTTTTCAATGAGAGATTTTTCAACTTGCATGATAATTTTTTCTATTTGTCTATTTAAAGAGTAAATAACTGGTTTCACCAAGTCAATTTGTATTAATAAATCTACCATATGTGGATAAAGAGCAGCGTAAACAAAAGCAACAATTGCACCCATGGAGTGGCCCATCAAAGAAACCTTTCTCCAACCGTATTTATGAACTATTCTCGCAATGATTTCCACGTAATCAATTGAGTGGTACGTAGCTCCTACCGGATATTTAGAAGATCTGCCATGGCCAGGTAGATCAATACATAATACTCCAACGTGATGCGACAAAAGAGGAACTAAACGATCCCATGTTCCCAAATTATCTTGCCACCCATGTATGGCTAGAATAGGTCGAACTTTACGGTCGCCATACCAACGCCCAACAACTTCACCCCAGGGTACTTCAATTGATACATCAGCGAACTTAAAAAGAAGAAAAAATATTAATTAAATAGCTGTAAAGCTTTTTTTTTAATTTTAAATCTTTAATATTATATACAAAACTCATTGTTCAGACTTCAAAAAGCCAAAACACTTTTTCGCAATAAACTCTTCACTAAAGCTAAGTACTGCGTTCGTCATTTCGTGCGAAATGCTGTCAAAACTCTATATAAAAAAAACTTGTGTGAAATATCTATGAAATATTGTTCCTGAAGTGGTACTCTGTTCAATTTGTGAAAAACTTATAAAATGTTTCTGGCAACATTATGTTGTAATTGTGAAATAATATGAGGGATACTTATTTCGCGCGAAATTTCAAACAACAGCTGATCAGTTTTTTGGTTGCTAAAAATTCTTCTTTTTCAATTGTAAATTCCAAAATGGAAAAGAAGTTAAATTTAATAACAAATGAAAAAGAAAAGATAAAATTTTGTGAAACGTAAAATCGTATTTTGATAGCAGCGGTAAAAAAAAGGAAATTATATCTGGAATAAGTCCAAAAACAAAATGCATTGCAACCGAAATGCAATGAGATCATCTTGAAGGGAAATAGCAATTGAAGTTGTAAAACCAGGTGAGAAAAATACATAAATAAATCACCGAAATTATTAAATGCTTTTTATTTATGTATTTTTTTTTGTATATGAAGCGCAGAAGAGCATTTTTGACAGCAAACGTTATTATAGCAAAAAACGAAAAGTGGCCAACAAATCTTTGCTGAAGATATTGATTTGTTGGAGACCGAGTGTCATCGAAAAGTTCTTTAGCTGCCAGCGCAATATAAACTACATCCTACGCTGGAGCACAAGCTGTTATTAGTATTTGATCATCCTTATAAAATATTAAATTGGAAACGATTTCCTTTTTCACAGAAAAAGGAAATCGTGTTATCAAATGTTTTTATTTACATTTGCAAAACAATGTGGTATACCTAACCAAGAAAAGCGTGAAATTTGCCTAAAACGCGATATAGGCACCACATTTTAAATGTCATATCCTCCGAGTGAAATAATTAATGTTGCTCAACATTTTTCGCACAATTGAACAGAGTACTTACCTTAAGAGGTAACGCTCCAGCTTTTGACAACCAGTTGATCGTTCAAAACAGTAAATTTTGGCGAAAGTTTTAAGCATTAAGCACATTCGATACAGCGGTGGCTGTATTCTGTAACTCTCACCTCGAAAAACTTTTCGACTAAAACGTGTGAAATAAAACAAAGTTAAAACTAACAGCTGCTTTTCTCACTAAACTGTAGCTATAACTTTTCTTGGTGAGTAATAGCTGTCACGAAAGGAAATTACTCGCCATTTTACAGAAAAACTGTGTCTGTAAAACTTTTGCTAGAAAATTTCCCGCTTTCAACTGTCATTATTTCACGCAAATAAAAAGGCTGTGAGATAGTATTTCGAATAACAATAATCATCATTCAAAGAATAGTGAAAAAAGAGTATTTTGCTGTTAAATTAAGTTTAATATATATATTTACACATTTTAGAATGATTGTTTTTTTATTTTAACTTTTTAATTAATTTTTATACCCTTCACACAAGAAGTGTTAAGGGAATTCTTATATAAGTTTGTAATTTCTACAATTTTAATTTCCGACCCAACAAAGTATATTGTAATACTTTTATAATGTTCTTTTCAGAATTAACAAATTGCAATTGTTTTTTAATTTTAAACGTTAGAGCCAAACCACATATTTTCTAGAAGAGCCGGCGGTTATAATATGACGCCGCCGAACAAAATTTCTTAACTTTAGTAATTTTTGGTCGGCGGCGGTACTAATTGTGGCTGGCGCTTTCATTTCTGAAATTGCATGTCGGCATCGTTTTATATTCTCAGACATTTCTAACGTAACGACGTAATCGCTTTGGATAGTTTTCGACATGAGTTACAGACGCAGTTTCTTCTCACTTTTCGAGAAACGATGGAATCATGATACAAAAAACAAAGTAGCCGCTTCGCTACAACAATATAGCAATAAAAAAAAACAACAGGTATTTTCTTTGTGTAAAAACGCGAATTGACACTTAAGCAGTCAAAAGTAGTTGATAAAGAACACGTACAAAAATTTAAATGGCACCGAAAAGGTAAACAAAACGTGACAGAGAAAGTGCCGCCATATTAAACAAATTCTCCTGAATTCGCCGATGCATCCACCTAATAATGAATTCGCCTTGGATGGAATAATTTGTTTCATAAGTTTTCGACGCGAGAACTTCTCGCCAAAGTTACAGAACACAGTTACAGTTTATCGACAACAAAATGTCAGTATTAAAATGCGAGTATACGCGTTCTTATGAGTTTTTTTTTTTTAGTTTTTGTGTATTTATTGCATCTTCACAATTTTTTTTTTTTTTAGCAATACAATTATTTATTGTATCTTCTCGAAAAACTAACAATAAGTATGCAAATCTTAAAGATAGAATTAATTAATATAGAAAAAAAATTAATTAATATTAATTTACTTAGGTCCAGCCAATGCTAGACGAAAAGTTGCTTCTTGCGTGTATATTATTGGTAAATCACCTTTCCAACGCTCTAATGCTTTCAAGAGTGTCCATCTTTCTCAGTCGAGTATGGCCGCCAAAGTTAAGGATGCTACGTGCGAGAGGATTCGGGTGAGACTCAAGTCTGTTAATGTACCTTACCGCGTATTTTGAAAATACATCTTTCACTGAGGGTACACCTAGATCTTTGTGAATTCGAGAGTTTTTAACATACCATGGGGCTGCAGTAATTGTGCGGAGAGTTTTATTCTGCCGCTTTAGAATTTTCATAATGTTGCATGTGGAGGCGGTACAACACAATTGAATTCCATAGCTCCATATTGGCTTTAGGATTGCGTTATACAACAAAAGTTTGCAATCTAACTTCAAGATAGAATTTCTGCCGATGAACCAATTTAGTTGCACCGCTTTTAATTTCATCTGGGTAACTTTAGCGTCAATGTGAGACTTCCACGTGAGCCTACGGTCGAGGTGAATACCAAGGTATTTGACTTCACTATGTTGCGAAACAATATGGTTGTTGATTTTAATAGCCGAACAAGTTTTTGAAAAAAATGTTTCAATATCAATCGGCCCTCATAAATTAGCATGGAAGACCTCTTTTGCACTTCAATTATACAGGGTGTTTTTTTAAGCTAGATAGAACTTTAAATTGTAAAAAGTAACACAAAAAATTAAATTTTGATGAAACATTTTTTTTATTTGTTTCAGTATACTCTGACAAATCATCATGAATAGACTCACGCTTGAACAACGCTACGAAATTATCCAAATTTACTTTGAAAATCAGACCCGTTGTTTTATCGCAAAATTGTGTTCAGCGATGAGGCGCATTTTTGGCTTAACGGGTTTGTTAATAAGCAAAATTGCCGCATATGGAGTGAGACCAATCCACAAGAGACCCTACAGACTCCATTACATCCAGAAAAATGCACTGTTTGGTGCGGTTTTCATGCTGGTGGCATCATCGGACCTTATTTCTTCAAAAATGAGGCCGGAGCTCGCGTTACGGTCAATGGAGATCGTTACCGCACCATGATCAATGATTTTTTGTTTGAAAATATGGATGACATTGATCCGGAGGAGATGTGGTTTCAACAGGATGGCGCTACATGCCATACGGCGAACGCAACCATCGACTTACTGAAATCAAAATTTGGCGATAAGTTGATTTCGAGAAATGGACCTGTCAATTGGCCTCCAAGGTCGCGCGATTTGACACCTCTCGATTATTTCCTGTGGGGCTACGTGAAGTCACTGGTTTATGCTGATAAACTAGCAACAATTGATGCCTTGGAGGGCAGCATTGTTCGTGTTGTTCGTGACATACGGCCAGCAGTGCTCGAAAAAGTGGCCCAAAATTAGACGTCCAGAATGCGCTTCGTCAAGAACAGCCGCGGTGCCCATATGCCCGAAATCATTTTCAAATGTTAATGTCACGTATTGATCTTTCGAATAAAAAAAAATTTTGATTACAATTTAATTTTTTGTGTAATTTTTTACAATTTCAAGTTCTATCGGGCTTAAAAAAACACCCTATATCTATATTTTACGTTCGATATACATAAAACTCAGATAGAGGAACGGAATTAGTTTACTTTAGCCTCGAATGCGAATAAATAGTCGTCGTCGAGACTACTAAAAATTTTAGGAAAAATTATAATTGTCTCAGTTTTACGTGATTATAAGCTTTTTTAAGCTCCAATTGGAAATAACCAGCCAATTGAAATACACTTTACGTAACGTATTTTGCGCAATTTGTCGTAATCTATAGTATTATTGGATAAACCCCTAATTTGATTGGTTGCAATCATAGCAAGATAGCTCTTTGCGGGTGGCCGCAAGAGCTTTGGCATCCCATATCACTTCACAATTTTTAGAAATATGTTTAAACAATAAGAGTTTTCATTGGTTCAGGGTTGCCTTTTTTACAAAAGCAAATAATAAAAACATTTCATTTATTTTCAAATCATAGTTCTTCTTTTTGTTTAGGTGGGATGGTGTGAAAAGAAAATGTAATTGTATGTTAGTTTTTTTGACAGTCGCAACAAATATCATTTGATTTTTGTCTCACAAAATCCAATCAAACTCTTAAGACTTGTATGATGGTCTGAAACGTACTTAAATAAGAGTTGAAATAATACTAAAAACTTAATAGTTTTTTGAGTCACTTTTTTCAAACCAAAATCACTATATTATAAAAAATTGGGGAGATAGTGACGATTTGTTCCATACGTCATCTGGCAACCCCAATTCAAGTTATTTTTCTTCCTCTTTCACTTCCCCATACTCAAACTGATCAGTTTTGCAAACAAATTTGATAGTCTGAAAGAGCAAAGGTACAAAGTCAACGAAATGTTTAATATGCATGTCGGATAATTATGCGTATTATATCTACAGAAGTAAAATAGCCTACCTTGGAAATTCAATATTATTATATTTTCAAATAAAAAATTTGTAGTACTTGAGTGTAAATTTATTTGAAACACAAAAATTTGCTTAATGTCTTTGTGTTTCTTTTCGTACAACTTCTCTTCCCTTTGTGATCTTCTTTTGAATTCAATTGCTGAAAGTTGGACAAGCAATCAAACAGACTTCGTCATCTATCGGACGATTTTTAAAATATAAAATTTTAAATAATTATTGGAAATACCAGCGTTTAAAAACTGCGGATATGTGTCAGAGATCTGCAGCAAGACGTTACACTCGCGAGTGCACTTACTTCTTACTATGTCATTTTTACACTCGAGTGCTAACACCCACTCGCTTACACAGATGCGTTGTTTTTTTCCACTCGTTTTTTTATTGCAGCGAGCCTAACGAACGAAAATAAACACAATGATATTTTTACTTTCATTTTTTTTTTAATAGAGCTTAAGTAAGAGCAGAGAAAAGCTAGTCAGAACAGAGGTTTGTGTTTTTTCTGTTTTGACACTCGATACATGTCCATCAACTAAACGAGTGTGTTGCTTGGAGCAATATGAAACACATACATACATACAGCGTAAATGTTTAGCATATTTTTTGTATGTGCTTTTTAATAGCGAGGGCTGCCAGATGTAAATGATTTATCATGCTTTTGGCGGTTGTATACTTACTTAATAAATATTTCATTATTTATGTAATACTTAAATGTGTCCCATGCTACATTTTTGAATCGTATTAGGAATAAACTCTTTAATATAAATATAAAATAGTTATGCTATTTAAAAATTCCATTTTCTCCCGGTTTCGACCCATTTTAAGTTTTTACGCATTTGTAATACTTTCATTGGTTCTCGATAACGGCTATAACGATTTTAATGAAAATTAGTATCTAGGGGGTTTTAAGGTCCAAAAATCGAATAGGTCTCGGAAACGACTAAACTGAGTTTGATTATTTTAGCGATTGAAAACCCGATCAAGATTTCGTCACCATTTTTTTCGGGTTTTACTAACATTTGACGTTATGGCATATTAACTGTTTTCGAAAACGGCTTCAAAGAGTCAGTATCTGGAAGTTATGAGAACACAGAGGTTGATTTTTTTTGGTGAGAAACGGAATAATAAATAAGCGAATTGCTATTTTGCCCTCACTTCACAAAATATTTAAGAAAAAATAAAAAAAGGTAGTCAATGCACAGTTTTGTCGTGACTATTTTAAACAGCGTAAAAATGGAAAAATCTTGTGAATTAAGTTTTATTAAAGTAAATATATCTCAGTATGTATACAATTTGAAAGCTACGAGTAACGTTCGGTGCCCCAGGTACTCTATGTATAAAATAATAACGAGTCGCTAAGGAAGTAGCGAGTTAAAGCTTGTATTTTGTAAATGAGTTTTGTTTTGATATTGGATCCTTATTAATTCAAAAATTTTTATTGCATAAACCCTTAAAACTGTTAGCTAAAAAATGAATATATTTATAATATTTTTTTATTTTTATTTTTTTAATTTTGACAGTGACTACCATAATGTCCACAAATTTCAGTCGTCTATATAAATATATTTAATATATACAGCTTGTTTTTTATGTTTCCCAGCTGTCTATATGTTGACATTTCATAGGAGCCACCCTAATCAAAAATTCAACTTTATATCACAACAATCTAGATAAATTATTGCGAATTTAAAAAGAAAAATGTTTTAATAATACCTGCCAAAACACGAAAACAAGCTGTTTCTTTTGCACACGTCTTTACTTTTCTTTAAACCTTTCAAACAAATGATTTTGCTATGATTTGTCTTTTTGAAAGTATCAAAAATCAGAGACGTGTGCAAAAGAAAATGCTTGTTTTTTGAAGAGAATATCTTTAAATAATTTTCAAAGTCTACTGATGATTAGGGTACTCTTTCAGACAGCTAGGAAATACAGAAAACAAGCTGTGTATAATTTTTTGATTGGTAGCAATATTAGAGGCTAATATAGCGAATAAAACCCAATTGTTGAAAAACTCAAAAACAGTTACAAGTATTTGACATTTCAAAAACTTGTCTGCTTTGAGTGTAACGATGCAGATGTTTAATTTGAATACTTATTACATTAAAAAGAGACTAAAAATAAGTCCGCGCTTATACTAAAGTTATGTTTAGTATGACAGGCAGAAATGAATCTGTAGCGACATTGTTAAAAAACGATATACCAGATTTTTTTATTATGAAATGTATTAGTCACTCACTTGCACTATGCTCTTCAATTGCCTTCCAAAATTGAAACTCTATTCAGAGACATTTGCAAGAAAATGTCAAAATTTGTCAAAATTTTTACAACATGTTTTCATTCTTCCATGTTCTTCTCCAAATGTAGAAAGAATTTTCAGTAAAACCTACCTGAAGAAAACAAAATTTCGATCTTCTCTGAAAAATGAATCTCTTGAAGGAACTCTTTTTTCGAAACATTTAAAATTTTGCAATGCTAACTGTTTCGATGTTGATATTAAACAATATTTAATAAAAATGACACACTCAAATATGTACATATAAAAAATCGTTAATATAAAAAAGCTAAAAACTATTTTTTCAAACTTAAAAAATATACCGTAAAGTACAAAATACATATAATATGTAATATAGAATTATACATTAAGGTGTATTATGTATGCATATACAATACATATTTTTATATTAGCTATACTTTGTTTAGAAAAAGTTTATCTTCAAGTTTTTTAATGTAATTTCATGTATTAACATTTGTTGATGCTTAATTGTGCTGTTTTATTATTTTTTTCTAATAATAAAACATTTAATTGAATTTGAAATTGATATTTTTAATTTGCCGATTTTTGGAAATTAAAGTGCCGATAATGCTGATTTTTTAAAGAAATTATCTGGCAGCCCTGAGTAGAAATAAGACGAATGCTCAGAGTAACACCAAATAAACTCTGAGAACATAAACACAAGTTACCAATGTAAATGTGTAGGTTCAAATTTTTACACAAAAATTTTTTTGTTGTTTATTTGAAGCACGAATGCAATCATTGTATGTTAAAAAAAATACTAGCGAAACAGAGATGAAGAAACAACTTGTTAAAATTGATTGTGTTTGTTAAAGGCTCGTGTATTACAAACCCAAATTCTTGCGAGTGGCACGAGTGGAGACGCAAGCAAATTGCTGTGTTAAACACACCGCATCTCGTTTTTAGGCGAGCATACTCGAATCATCAAAACCAGCACTCGTTGCAGGTCTCTGATATGTGTAATTGCTTTCGCATTTGCTTTGACTTCTGCTTCCAAACATGCAAACAATCGCAGTTAAGCATTAAACACATTCGAGACAGCAGGCTACACGAACATACGACTACAAATGCCGCTGGCTACAAATGTAGCCTGCAGCCAGCTACCTAAATATTATGAAAACGGCAGCTACATAATAAACAGCTGATATTGTTTTCTTTATGTCTTTAAAAATATTAAAAAGCTTTTTTACATACAAAATGGCTGAGGGATATTTAAAAATTTTATATTAGCTATTATTAAAATAGTGCGAGGTACTTAGTATTCGGTGTAGTAATATATATAAATATTAACGGCCTTATAAAAATTTTTCATGTTTACTAAGCTCTTATTGTACAAATTTTGTATAGAAATCAGTGCAATAACAGTTTAATAAACCTGAAAAATTTTTTATAAATAAGGCAGTAAAAAATTAAATATTAGGAAATCAAAATTTAAAATTAAAATTGAAACTTCTACAATATGAACAGCTGCTTTTTTGCATTTCAGTGGTGCCACTTACAATTTTTTTTTTTAGCTGTTTTTAAAGCTATCACCTAGTGAAGAGCAAGAAAAATCCAAGAAAATGCAATGAACTATATGAAGACTAAAGTAATTTAAATAAATATAATTTTTAGAGCTTTAGATCTTTGTTTTTTGTTTTTTATAAAAAATTAACAATTTAAAATCTTTTATTTCTCGATATTTCTATAACAGTTTGTTATCGTCATGAAAATTAAAATGTTATTAAAAATTTAAATTGATACACAAAGAAAAATTTTTAGTTCATACACAAAGCAAAATGTTTAACAATATTAACAAATTGAAAAATTAAAATATAACATAATTTAAATTAAACTTATTCTGCAAACCAACACATGCCCTGTTAACGATTACAACATGTTGTACCTTATCCTTAAGCACATGGCACATGTTGCTCACAGAATAACATTACCATTCAATAAAACAAGAATTCACCAAGCTGAATTATTAGCGTTTCGTAGTTATAATTATTTAAAGACACTTCACATTTTGTATTAAGACTTGTCAAAAATTCAAATAATACCTGCAAGTGAGAATTTAAACCGTAATAAAATGATAAATTGTATGACAAGAGATTTGACGTCATAACACTTTGAGAAATTTATTTAAACAATAAGATTTTTTTTATTGAATAGGATTGCAATTAATAATCATTTACAATTCTCATCTGAATCATAGTGTTACACTAAAATTTGTTACTAGTTCACATGACTATTATATGCAAACATATATTTTTTATTGTTTTTTATGAAAATCAATACTAAAACAAATAAATAAATGTTAACTTCATCTTGTCTTTCAATTGAATAACCAAAATTATGATCAACAAGTAAGAGTGTAGTATATTCGGCTGGGCCGAATCTAAAATACCCCTCACGATAGTCACGAATATGTATAGTATATTAAAAATGTGACCTAAATATGCTCGGTTATATATGAACCGATATCGGAATTTTCTATTTTCTGTATTTTAGTAACCTTCTTTTATAACGAGAATTGCTTTTCAGCAAAAAAAAAATTTTTTTTAAGGCTATATCTCGGGTATATATGGACCGATATCGAAAATTTTAATTTTCCACATAACCTAATATCATTACCAGAACTGCTTTTGAGCACAACAAATTGTTTAAGTTCGCTTACGCGATATTTTCATGAAAAACCCGATTTAGGCTATATCTCGGGTATATACGGACCGATATCAGAAATTTTAATTTTCTCTATTTTCGTGTAACCTTCTTTTATAACAAGAACTGCTTTTCAGCAAAAAAAAAATGTTATTGGAAAAATCGGTTCAGGCTATATATCGAGTATATATGGACCGATGTCGGATATTTTCTTTTTCCATATATATATACCCTTATTTTATTACCAGAACTGCTTTAAGGTGAAAAAAGTTGTTTAAGTTCGCTTACGCGACATTTTCATGAAAAACCCGGTTTGGGCTATATCTCGGGTATATATGGACCGATATCGGAAATTTTCATTTTTCATAGCTATATAACCTTATTTTATTATTAGAACTGCTTTTAAGCAAAAAATTTTGTTTGACTTCGCTTACGCCGCGTGTTCATGAAAAAACCGGTTTAGGCTATATCTCAGGTATATATGGACCGATATCGAAAACTTTCATTTTCAATATTTATATCACCTTATTTTATTACCAGAACTGCTTTAAGGCGAAAAAATTGTTTAAGTTCGCTTACGCGGCATTTTCAAGAAAACCCCGGTTTAGGCTATATCTCGGGTATATATGGACCGATATCGGAAATTTTTATCTTCCATATTTATATAAACTCATCTTATCACCAGAACTGTTTTTAATCAAAAAAAAGTTGTTAAAGTTCGCTTACGCGACATTTTCATGAAAAACCCGGTTTGGGCTATATCTCGGGTATATACAGACCGATATCAAAAATTTTCATTTTCCATACTTATATAACCTTATTTTATTACCAGAACTGCTTTTAAGCAAAAAAAAATGTTTAAGTTCGGTTTTGCGGCATTTTCATGAAAACCCCAATCCAGGCTATATCTCGGGTATATATGGACCGATATCGGAAATTTTCATTTTCCACATTTATGTAACCTAATTTCATTACCAGAACTGCTTTTGAGCACAAAAAAGTTGTTTAAGTTCACTTACGCGACATTTTGATTAAAACCGCAGTTTAGGCTATATCTCGGGTATATATGGACCGATATCGGAATTTTTCATTTTCCATATTTATGTAATCTTATTTCATTAGCCGAACTGCTTTTGAGCAAAAAAAAGTTGTTTAAGTTCGCTTACGCGACATTTTCATGAAAAACCCGATTTGGGCTACATATGGACCGACATCGGAAATTTTCATTTTCCATATTTATGTAAGCTAATTTCATTACCAGAACTGCTTTTGAGCACAAAAAAGTTGTTTAAGTTCGCTTACGCGGCATTTTCATGAAAACCCCGGTCTAGGCTATATCTCGGGTATATATGGACCGATATCGGAAATTTTCATTTTCCATATTTATGTAAGCTAATTTCATTACCAGAACTGCTTTTGAGCACAAAGAAGTTGTTTAAGTTCGCTTACGCGGCATTTTCATGAAAACACCGGCCTAGGCTATATCTCGGGTATATATGGCCCGATATCGAAAATTTTTATTTTTCATATTTATATGACACTATTTCATTACCAGAACTGCTTTTGAGCACAAAAAAGTTGTTTCAGTTCGCTTACGCGACATTTTCTTGAAAAACCCGATTTGGGCTATATCTCGGGTATATATGGACCGATATCGAAAATTTTCATTTTTCATATTTATATGACCCTATTTCATTACCAGAACTGCTTTTGAGCACAAACAAGTTGTTTAAGTTCGCTTACACGACATTTTCATGAAAACACCGGTCCAGGCTATATCTCGGGTATATATGGACCGATATCGGAAATTTTAATTTTTCATATTTATGTAACCTAATTTCATTACCAGAACTGCTTTTGAGCACAAAAAAGTTGTTTAAGTTCGCTTACACGACATTTTCATGAAAACCCCGTTCCAGGCTATATCTGCGGTATATATGGACCGATATCGGAAATTTTCATTTTTCACATTTATATAACCTTATTTTATTACCAGAACCGCTTTTAAGCGAAAAAAGTTGTTTAATTTCGCTGACGCGGCATTTTCATGAAAAACACGTTCTAAGCTATATCTCGGGTATATATGGACCGATATCGGAAATTTTCATTTTTCATATTTATATAACTTTATTTCATTACCAGAACTGCTTTTGAGCACAAAAATGTTGTTTAAGTTTGCCTACGCGACACTTTTATGTAAAACCCGGTCTAGGCTATATCTCGGGTATATATGGACCGACATCGAAAATTTTCATTTTTCATATTTATATGACCCTATTTCATTACCAGTACTGTTTTTAAGCAAAAAAAGATGTTTAAGTTCGCTTACGCGACATTTTCATGAAAAACCCGATTTGGGCTATATCTCGGGTTTATATGGACCGATAACGGAAATTTTCATTTTCGATATTTATATAACCTAATGTTATTACCAGAACCGCTTTTAAGAAAAAAAAGTTGTTTCAGTTCGCTTACGCGACATTTTAATGAAAAACCCGATTTGGGCTATATCTCGGGTATATAGGGACCGATATCCGAAAAAAAAAACATTTTTGCCTTTTAGTCACCTTGCTTAATGAGTGTGTGAAGTTTGAAGCAAAACAAACCACTTTTTTTGTCAAAAATTTCCATACAAAATTTCAAAAATGCATGGCTTTTTTCGGAATTTTGAATATGTCTCAGCTATACGTGAACCGATATTACTGAATTTCTATAGCAAACACATGGCACGGTGGGGTAATAGAATTGTGAAAGAAAAAAGTTTCTATGTCTAATGGTTTTCTCAGAAACGGTATTTCAACGACCGACAGACGGACAGACGGACATCGCTTAATCGACTTTTCCATTAATTCTGAATCAGAATATATATACTTTATAGGGTCGCAAAAAAAAACTGTAGAAATTACAAATGGAATCACAAACTTATATATACCCTTTACATTTTAGTGAAGGGTATAAAAAAGCAATATCTAAAATCACTAAAATTGTCTTAGAAAAGGGTGCAATCAGTTTTAAAAACGGTTGAAAATTCTTTTATGAATACAGTTTTATCGTGTTTCCTCTAAAAATGATTTGAATAACTGTTTAACATTTTTATGAACACATTTTGTGAATTTGTTCCCAAAGCGCTAATTTATTTGACTTTACTTGATACATTGACATCACTAACAAAGCTTTTGTAGCCAACAAAAATAGAAATTAGTTTAATTGGACTACAACGACAAAATCAGCATGGACAACAACCTGCAGCCGTGCTGCTTGCTGTTTTCAAAATATTCATTCTTATAAGAACACGTGTATTTTAATTTTGAGCTTTTGTAGCCTGCTGTCTCGAATGTGTTTAATGCATTAAGCTGGAGACAAAAAACGAAAAGCTATAGGTTACGAAGACTTCTGCAGTCGACACGTTTGAACAGTTTTTGGTTTGACCAACTTCAACTTCAAATAAGTTCGGAAGTTAAAGTTAAAAAAAAGTTGTAGTTATAATAAGTTCGGAAGCTAAAGTTAAAGAAGTTTTGCTTTCTTTTGGTTGGATGTTGCTTTTATAAATATCGTAAATTCTTTCGTGCATGCGTACTGAGTGATGTTAAATAATAATATAATTTCAATGTTCACCACTTTTTACTGCGCTCATGAATGAAGGCTACAAATGCTTCAATAGCATTATATATGGTGCTATGGAATTCAATTATGGGGCACCGCCTCCACTTCTAACATTGAGAAAGGTCAAACGCGACAAAATCAAATTCTTCGGATGATCACTGCAGCTCCATGGTACGTAAAAAACTCTCGAATTTATAAGGATCTCTGTGTTCCTCTTGTAAAAGACGAATTCCCCCCGGGGAACAGGTTTTGCCTTGGCGTATTCCTAACTTAGGCGCTCTGTTTTTCGGGGAAAAGAGGGGAAGGGGTCCCTAGTTTGGTGCGGCAAACAAAACTCAGGAAGCCACATTACTTATGTTGTGTTGGCTTCCGAAACCCTTACCAAGGGTATAAATTGGCAGAACGGGGATCAGCATGGCCCCCGAGAAGTTCTGCTTGCGGTTCGACCCGGGCTGATCATGGTTGAGGTGCCTACCTTGGCTGAAACGTTCTGGCTGCGGTTGAGACCTAAAACGCAGGAAGGGAGTGTTAGTATCCTTGATAATTGTTTGGTGATGGCTTTTTTGTGGGCTAACAATCTCCCGAGGATCTGTTGCCTATACAACAGATACGTGTACTGTAAGGAACCAGTGGCGATGGTTGACGGGTGAGTTGGTTTAAGGGCTGATGCTCTTAGTGGGCTTCGGCCCACCAATTCATTAAGCTTTGTCCTCCATTGATTGCTGGGAAATTGCATACAGGAGGGATTAGAAAGCCCGAACTCCTCAACAAGAAGTTGCTCATATGATCGCAATCATATGGCAAGAATTGCTACCTGTTTGAGCCTGGTAAGCCACACGGGGTGCTGGTGAATCGTGAATAATTCACTCCGTGGAATTGGTCCACCATCAGATTAGGCCGCAAGGCAGGTGTTGATGTAAATCATTTTCACAGTTGTAAAAGACGAATTTTCAAAGTACGCAACAAGGTATATCAGTAAATTGGAACTTCATCCAAATCGTCTTGCACGCAATATACTTAATTTCGAAGGACACTCTCGGTTGAGAAGGAGGGACACCCTTGCCACCATCAGAACGTTAAATAGGTGATTTCACCGATATTGATCGTGCAAAACAACAAATTTTTGTCTAGCATTGGCTGGACTTAATTAATTTTATGTATTTAGTTTTAAGATTTGAATACTTATGGTAAGTTCACTTTGTGAAGATTCAATAAATAAATGAATGGCAAAAAAAAAAAATGTTCACCACTTTTTAAATTTATTTGAGAAGTATTTTTATAAGGTAAAGAAATAGATTTTAAAGCATTTTGAAATTCGTTTGCACGAGTACATATGAGTGTGCACATATTTAAAATAAATGTATTGAAAAACAAAACGATCTCCAAAAACATTCTGAACTGCAAACAAAGTAAATAAATTTTATGTTTCAAAAAAATTATTAAAAAGTATTGATGACAATTTTCTATATCAGAATTGATCAATTCGGCTCCACTAGCAATATCTTTTAAAGCGTTTCCTAACTCAATAAGTTTCTTTTCTATTAGTGCGATCTTTAGCGCAGAAACTGCTCGTTCAAAAGTTACCTGTAATAATTTAAATTCATAAAATTAACAGTAATAAGTGTTTTATTATTTTGAACAGGATAATATTTTTCAAACTTTAATGGGCGTATTGTAAATGGTAGTGTGAAATTTTTTTAAAAAATCTTTTATTTGTTGAAAAAAAATTTTTTCGACCGTTTTTTGATTCCATTTTGTTAAAAAAGTAATCTGCCAAAAATTTAAAAAAAAAAAAAAAAAAAAAAAAAAAAAAAACATTTCATAGAAAACAAAAAATTTAAATCTCTTCAGCATCTCAAAATGGATAAATCTTACGATCTGACAACAATACTCAATTGTCAACAAAGTCAAAAGAAAATACACACACACACACACAACTTTTCTTTAACTTCCGAACTTGTTCGAAGTTGAAGTTAGTCAAACCAAAAGCTGTTCAAACATGTCGATATCAGAAGTCTTCGTAGTGTATAACTTTTCGTTTTTTGTTTCTAGCTTAATACCATGTTCAGACGGTAATATGAACCACTTGGTGCGCTCTCTGAACCACTATTGCGAAATTAGGTGTTCAGACGGTTGCTTTTTGGTTCACACCGAGGTTTACATATTTTGCGCAAACGTTTCACTAATTCGTTTTTATGATTTAACACACATTAATTATCTGTTTTTTCTTTGTTTACATTTTTTTTTTTTGAGAGCTAGTTCAGATAAACTAGCGATAATTTATTATCAAATTTGGAGATGATAATAGTTTTTGCATGGTTTGCAACAAGATTTAAAATGAACCAAGTTGGTTCGCTCATCAAATTTTGTATGGCGAATCATGTTGGTTCAATCAAGATTGGGCCGCGAACCACGAATATAAGCCTTCGTATGAACATGCTTTAACTGCGACTGTTTGCATGTTTGAAATCAGAAGTCAAAGCAACAGTTTATGTTTGAATAGGAAAAAATAGAGAAGTCGAAGAAAAAGCACAATCTTACGACTTTTGCTACTTTGAATGAGCTTTTTAAAAACTGGGAAATATGCCGAACAGAGAAGAGCATCCGTTTATTTGTTCCGTCGGACATTTTTAGGAGAGGGGTGCTAAACTTATAATACTCGATATTTTTGTCCGTCCGTCATTTCTATAGGTCGGTAAACTGTGTGCCGCAAAACTCGGACATTTGAAAGTGCTTGCTTGAGGTTGTGTCTTCTGAAGACTTGGGTTTTATATCTGCAGGCTAAGAGATAAAAAACGCACACGTTCGTGTTCGCCAAACATTGCTGTTGCAACAGAAGACCAACCATCCACCAGTTCAGTAATTGCAGATAAGCCGAAAACACAAGTAGGCATGGACAGGTATGTTACCGTGGTTAAACGTCAGCGAAGCCCGAAATCCGCTCAGATATCATCACAACCAAAGATATCCAAAGAGGATAATACCGCTACAGCAACGAAAAGTAATAGATTTGCAATCCTCCAGACTGATGAGACAAATACAGCAAAAAAACGTTTAAACCGCCACCAATATATTTGAGAGAACCTACTTCTAATGAGCTGGTAAAACAACTTATTACGGTAATCGGTAAGGACAATTTCAACGTGACATCAGTTAAGCGTGGAAACATCAATGAAACAAAAATTCAGGTAAACCATGAAAACGACTACCGAAAATTGTCTGATGTCTTAGAAAAACAGAAAAGATCATTCTACACTTACCAGCTCAAAAGTGCCAAAGGTCTTCAGGTCGTTATTAAAGGGATTGACCCATGCGTAGATACTGATGATGTAAAAACCGGATTGGAAGATAAGGGTTTTAAAATAAAAACAGTAGTAAACATCAGGAACCGTGAAAAGACCCCTCAACCCATGTTTAGGGTTGAACTAGAACCAGGTGATGTTCTGCTAAAAAAGAGTGAAATTCATCCAATATAAAACCTCAAATATCTTTTGCATCGTAAGGTTACCGTTGAGGAGCCACATAAGCGTTCAGGACCCGTTCAGTGCCTAAGCTGCCAATAATTTGGCCACACTAAGGCTTACTGCAAGTTGCCCGCTGTTTGTGTTGTATGTGAAGAGCTTCACGGCACAACTCAGTGCAATAAGCCAAAGGCCGACGCAAGTGTTAAAAAATGCAGTAACTGTGGAGGTAACCATACTGCAAATTATAGAGGTTGCCCTGTCTATACTCATTTTAAGCGGTCAATGACAAATAAGTCATCGGTTTCTCCAGCAGCCCAGCAGCCAAATGTCATTGGCAAAAACAATTTTCCCCAGGTAGGCCATCCAACCAACTTCACAAACACGCAGAATACCAAACAATTTTCATATGCTAATGTGGTTAAATCCGACCAAAACTTGAACCAGCAAACCAAGCCCCAAATTTCCGATCCAAATTTTAGTAACCTAGAGGCAACTCTGCAGACTCTTGTTCAATCCATTAACACTTTTACCGTCTCTATGACCAACATGATGCAGGAAATGCTAAAAATGCAATCCACTATTTTACAGGCAATTTTAAACAAATGAATTGGTTAAAAATATGTTTCTGGAACGCGAACGGCATCCGCTAACACAAAAATGAACTTGAGCACTTCCTTATGGAAAAACAGATTGATATAATGATGATTGCTGAAACCCATTTGACAACTAACAGTTTTTTCAAAATTAATGGCTACATACTGTACGACACAAAAGATCCCCGTGGAAGATCTTGCGGAGGATCGGCAATTCTAATAAAATCCAGAATTAAACACTTTTTAATGAACGAGACATGTGAGGAATATCTCCAAGCTACAAATATATGCCTTAATTATTTTCATGAAAAAATTGTTATATCCTCGATTTACTCACCACCACGATTTTCAATAACAGAAAGACAATATTCAATTTTTTTTTAAATCACTTGGTCCTCGATTTTTAGCGGCTGGCGACTATAACGCTAAACACACTTTTTAGGGATCACGTTTAATTACCCCGAAAGGCCGTGTGCTTTTTGACACCGTTACCAAAATGGGCTTAGGTGTGATTTCAAGTGGACACCCCACTTATTGGCCGTCAGACCAACGCAAGATCCCAGACGTTATAGACTTTGGAGTTACAAAAAATTTTCCCTCAGAATGGATGCAAGTGGAGCCTTCATTGGACTTGTCCTCAGATCACTCACCAACTATAGTTTCTGTTTCGTTCCCCCAGGGGGTTGGTTCCCCGTTTTGTGACTTGGCGTTGACCGTCACTCGAGTTAATTGGATAAAATATAAGAAATATTTGAGTACACATTGTACGGAAAACATTGCCTTGAGAACGCCTGAGGATATTGATGTGTCGATTAACGAATTTTCTGAACACCTTAATCTAGCCGTACAACATGCCACCACTAGCCATATAAGATCCAGAAATGTGAGCAACAGAACATATTCGTTTGAAATTGAACAACTTCTAACAGAAAAAAGAAGAGTTAGAAGAGAGTGGCAACTTCGCAGGTCTCCCCAGCTTAAAAGCAGGCTACGAGAGTGCATAGCTCAGTTAAGAAATCTGCTCGAAATCCAAAGAATGGCTTCCCTTAAAAATTATCTGGAAGGTCTTGATGGTACCCCTCAAACCGACTATTCTCTATGGAAAGCGACAAAAGGTCTGAAAAGACCCGTAGTAGGTAAGCCACCTCTGCGAACTTCAACTGGAGATTGGGCAAGAAGCGATTCTGAAAAAGGGATGGTGTATGTTAATCATTTCAAAAACGTTTTTACTGCAAATTATACAGTGGATGATGTTGCTGAATTTCCGCCATATGCTGTTAGACCGCCTGTGCCTTTGAGACTTAGTTTTCAAGATGTTGAAAATGTTATTCGTAACACAAACCCCAGAAAAGCTCCAGGTATTGATCAAATTACTGGTAAAATGCTTGAGCAGCTACCTCGTGTAGCTCGTAGAATTCTTTTTATTTTTAACGCTATTTTACGTCTCGAGTATTATCCTGCAGAGTGGAAGGTGTCCATGATTACTATGATACCCAAACCAGGGAAGGATCCCACTAAAGTAGAATCATACAGACCAATAAGTCTACTGCCAACAATTTCAAAACTGTTCGAAAAATTGTTAATGGCAAAGTTGAGTCCAATGTTGAACACTGTGGGATGCATCCCTGATCATCAATTTGGCTTTCGGGCTAAACACAGCACAATAGAACAAACGCACAGACTAGTCAATGTCATAAGACAGACCTTTGAGGAGAAGAAGTATTGCTCAGCTCTATTCATCGACATTTCCCAAGCGTTTGATAAAGTGTGGCACGAGGGCTTGATACACAAAATAAAGTTGAACTTGCCTGCAAATACACACAAGCTTCTGGAAAGCTACTTATGTGGGCGGAAGTTTGTTATCAGAGAAGGTGACTTTACAAGTCTCTCACAGTCAATTGGAGCAGGAGTTCCCCAAGGTAGCATTCTAGGACCCACTCTATATTTAATTTACGCATCTGACATGCCAACGAGATCCGGAATCCATACTTTAACTTTTGCAGACGATACAGCATTCTGCAGCGTACATGAAAACCATCAAGTAGCTTCGCGAAATTTGCAGGAGTATATTTCAATGCTAGAGATGTGGTTAAACCTTTGGAAAATTAAAGTTAATGAACAAAAGTGTACTCACGTTACATTCACGCTGCGTAAACAAACATGTTCAGCCATCCAAATCAGCAATTCACCCATTCCGCAGCAAAATGAAATCAAGTACCTTGGTATTCACCTGGACCGTAGGTTAACGTGGAAGTCTCACATAGATGCGAAAGTTACTCAGTTAAAGTTAAAAGCAGCTCAACTGAATTGGCTTATGGGCAGAAATTCTACATTGAAGCTGGATTGCAAACTTTTATTATACAACGCAATTCTAAAGCCTATATGGTGCTATGGAATTCAACTATGGGGCACCGCCTCCGCTTCAAACGTTGAAAAAATTCAAAGGCGACAAAACAAAATTCTTTGAACAATTACCGCAGCTCCATGGTACGTAAAAAACTCACGAATTCATAAGGATCTCTGTGTTCCTCTTGTAAAAGACGAATTTTCAAAGTACGCAACAAGGCATATCAATAAATTGGAACTTCATCCAAATCGTCTTGCATGCAATATACTTAATTTCGAAGGACACTCTCGGTTGAGAAGGAGGGACACCCTTGCCACCATCAGAACGTTAAATAGGTGATTTCACCGATATTGATCGTGCAAAATAAAACATTTTTGTCTAGCATTGGCTGGACTTAATTAATTTTATGGATTTTTGTTTTAAGATTTGAATACTTATTATACCCTTCACAAAAATGTTAAGGGTATATATAAGTTTGTGATTCCGTTTGTAATTTCTACAGTTTTTTTTTGCGACCCTATAAAGTATATATATTCTGAATCAGAATTAATGGAAAAGTCGATTAAGCGATGTCCGTCTGTCCGCTGTTGAAATACCGTTTCTGAGAAAACCATTAGACTTAGAAACTTTTTTCTTTCACCATTCTTTTACCTCATCGATTCATGGGTTTGCTATTGAAATTCAGTAATATCGGTTCACGTATAGCTGAGATATATTCAAAATTCCGAAAAAAGCCATTTTTTGCAGTTTTGTATGAAAATTTTTGAAAACAAAAGTTGTTCGTTTTGCTTCAAACTTCACACACTTATTAAGCATGGTGACGAAAAGGCAAAAAATTTTTTTTTCAGATATCGGTCCATATATACCCGAGATATAGCCCAAATCGGATTTTTAATGAAAATGTCGCATAGGCGAAGCTAAATAACTTTTTTTTGCTCAAAAGCAGTTCTGGTGATGAAATAGGGTCATATAAATACGAAAAATTAAAATTTCCGATATCGGTCCATATATACCCGAGATATAGCCCAAACCGGGTTTTTCATGAAAATGTCGCGTAAGCGAACTTAAACAACTTTTTTCACCTTAAAGCAGTTCTGGTAATAAAATAAGGTTGTTGAACCAACTTCAACAGGTTTATGATATTGTATGTCGTTCACTGTAATTAAGGCTCCTCATTTATTTGCTTTTGTAGTATTTATAATTAAGAGAAATGGATATGTATTTCCCCTCTTTTTATACCCTTCACAAAAATGTAAAGGGTATATATAAGTTTGTGATTCCGTTTGTAATTTCTACAGTTTTTTTTTGCGACCCTATAAAGTATATATATTCTGATTCAGAATTAATGGAAAAGTCGATTAAGCGATGTCCGTCTGTCCGTCTGTCCGTCTGTCCGCTGTTGAAATACCGTTTCTAAGAAAACCATAAGACTTAGAAACTTTTTTCTTTCACCATTCTTTTACCCCATCGATTCATGGGTTTGCTATTGAAATTCAGTAATATCGGTCCACGTATAGCTGAGATATATTCAAAATTCCGAAAAAAGCCATTTTTTTTTGCATTTTTGTATGAAAATTTTTGAAAACAAAAGTTGTTCGTTTTGCTTCAAACTTCACACACTTATTAAGCATGGTGACTAAAAGACAAAAAAATTTTTTTTCAGATATCGGTCCATATATACCCGAGATATAGCCCAAATCGGATTTTAATGAAAATGTCGCACAGGCGAAGCTAAATAACTTTTTTTTGCTCAAAAGCAGTTCTGGTAATAAAATTAAGTTACATAAATATGGAAAATGAAAATTTCCGATATCGGTCCATATATACCCGAGATATAGCTCAAACCGGGGTTTCCATGAAAATGCCGCGTAAGCGAACTTAAACAACTTTTTTGTGCTCAAAAGCGCTTCTGGTAATAAAATTAGGTTACATAAATATGGAAAATGAAAATTTCCGATATCGGTCCATATGTACCCGAGATATAGCCCAAATCGGGTTTTTCATGAAAATGTCGCATAAGCGATCTTAAACAACTTTTTTTTGCTCAAAAGCAGTTCTAGTAATGAAATAAAGTTATATAAGTATGGAAAATGAAAATTGTCGATATCGGTCTATATATACCAGAGATATAGCCTATACCGGGGTTTTCATGAAAATGCCGCGTAAGCGAACTTAAACAACTTTTTTGTGCTCAAAAGCAGTTCTGGTAATGAAATTAGGTTACATAAATATGAAAAATGAAAATTTCCAATATCGGTCCATATGTACCCGAGATATAGCCCAAATCGGGTTTTTCATGAAAATGTCGCGTAAGCGATCTTAAACAACTTTTTTTTTGCTCAAAAGCAGTTCTGATAATGAAATAAGATTACATAAATACGGAAAATGAAAATTTCCGATGTCGGTCCATATATACCCGAGATATAGCCCAAATCGGTTTTTTCATGAAAATGTCGCGTAAGCGAACTTAAACAACTTTTTTGTGCTCAAAAGCAGTTCTGGTAATGGAATAGGGTCATATAAATATGAAAAATGAAAATTTTCGATATCGGTCCATATATACCCGAGATATAGCCTATACCGGGGTTTTCATGAAAATGCCGCGTAAGCGAACTTAAACAACTTTTTTGTGCTCAAAAGCAGTTCTGGTAATGAAATTAGGTTACATAAATATGAAAAATGAAAATTTTCGATGTCGGTCCATATATACCCGAGATATAGCCCAAATCGGGTTTTTCATGAAAATGTCGCGTAAGCGAACTTAAACAACTTTTTTGTGCTCAAAAGCAGTTCTGGTAATGGAATAGGGTCATATAAATATGAAAAATGAAAATTTTCGATATCGGTCCATATATACCCGAGATATAGCCTAGACCGGGGTTTTCATGAAAATGCCGCGTAAGCGAACTTAAACAACTTTTTTGTGCTCAAAAGCAGTTCTGGTAATGAAATTAGGTTACATAAATATGAAAAATGAAAGTTTTCGATATCGGTCCATATATACCCGAGATATAGCCTAAACCGGGTTTTTCATGAATACGCGGCGTAAGCGAACTAAAACAACTTTTTTGCTTAAAAGCAGTTCTAATAGCAAAATAAGGTTATATAGGTATGGAAAATGAAAATTTCCGATATCGGTCCATATATACCCGAGATATAGCCTAAACTGCGGTTTTAATGAAAATGTCGCGTAAGTGAACTTAGACATCTTTGTTTGCTTAAAAACAGTTCTGGTAATGAAATAGGGTCATATAAATATGGAAAAAGAAAATATCCGATATCGGTCCATATATACTCGAGATATAGCCTGAACCGATTTTTCCATTAAAAAAAAATTTTTTTTTTTTTGCTGAAAAGCAATTCTCGTTATAAAAGAAGGTTACTAAAATACAGAAAATAGAAAATTCCGATATCGGTTCATATATAACCGAGCATATTTAGGTCACATTTTTAATATACTATACATATTCGTGACTATCGTGAAGGGTATTTTAGATTCGGCCCAGCCGAATATACTACACTCTTACTTGTTAACACTATTTTTGTTACTTTTAAGCTACTTTTTTGCGGCTTAAAACAGCCGCTTTGCTTTTAGATGTAAGCTCAAATTTTCTTATTATTAGTCGCATTGTTGAATTGTATCAATAAACACCACAGCAAGAAGCTGTTCTTAATTTGAGAAGATCGGTAGTTTTTTTCCTTTATCACAATTTTCCTTGGAAGGAATACTACCAATCTAACATTGGTCCTTCGAGAAGTCCTAGAGGAGCTAGGGCTGGATTGATCTGGTGGAAATTGTCCATCATTTTTTGGGCTTTTGGAAGCATACATTGTTACGTTACAAAAGCGACAACAACAATTACCTACAGATAAGAGATCTGTTAAAGCATCAGCATCAAAGCAAAACATCATCCTGCATCTTTGCCTACTGAAGGGATCGTGCCCGTGCATTGTTGGCACTTGCATACACAAAAAAGAAACTACAGGCTTCTGAGTCCAGTTGGGAAATCACCCGGCGTAGGAGTTAATTAATTGACAGGAAGATATTGGTTTGAAAAGGAATTGATGGGTATGTACAGTGATATATTACATTTATTGCAATTGAGAGAATATCTAGTTAATTGTTAAATAAAGCACATCAAAGTCTTCGAAAGAAATAATCCAAAGAATAGTCATTTATAAAATTCAACATAACCTAGAATTTCAAAGTTCCCTTCCATTCCAACAGAACGTAATTTTACCCCATAGTACCAACACTGATATTACATCATAAAAGCACATGCGCAACTTGAAAAATAACTTCTCACTCTCTTCGCGCTTAAAACAATTTTTGAGCGCCAATAATTACTTTGTCTCAATTTCAATTGTTCCCCTAATTGTGTTATAAGTGAAAAAAAGAGAACAAGATCATCTTAGTATATGCATGTATGTGCATACATTACAAAAAAAAAAAACCCAACAACCTTATATGCATAAAAATTTTAAGTATGCAGGCAACTATTCATATTAATTAAGAAAAGACAGAAATTGCAACAATCATACAATAATAAAGACAGTGATAAATAAATAAAAAATTTTGTAATTTGAAATATATTCAAAGAAATTGTGAACAACTTAGAATATTCAGCGTTGAGCAGATAAAATATTATCAATTTCATTGTGATTAAAATTATCAAGAAACTTAAAAATAAAAGAATAAAAATAGAAAATCGGAAAAAAAATCAAAAAACATAAGTTTGTATTAATAAGATAATACATTATTGTTACATTTTTAATAAAAACCCAAGAGCCTGCTCTACATAGGTAGTTATGTACATACATATAAATAAAATATACTAATGTACATATAAATAAAATATACTAGCGAACATATCCTTTTGGCAAAGTTGGCATACATTCCACGAGAATTAAAGCACGACAAGGTGATAAGGTGAGTGAAGTTATAAAATTTTAAATTTTTTGGGGAATTTGTCAAAATTAAGAAGACAAAATTCGGAAAGATCGTTAGAAATACATAAGAAAAAGAGAAGGCCGTATGTTTATACATATGTACGCACTGATATTGTTTTTTATACCGAAAACATTAAGGTTGTACCTGAAGAGAAATTATTTTTTTTCCAACAATATTTCAAAAATATATTCTTTGATAAAATACGAGTATATCATCATAAATACAATCAAGTTAATATTTTGAAAATTGGGTGGTTTTTGTTGAGAACTTCGGCAATTTGTTCACTTTTGCGATCATCAATCTTAAAAAATTGGTTACATATTTTTTTACATCCATCGTTTTTAAGTAAGATACTATTGCATCGGCTCTTTCACACAACAGTACACGGAATTTTCCCACTATTCATTTGCTAAAAAGAGTTGATAGATATTTACAAGTATTCATTGGCATTAAAATAGGTATTTGATTGTCAAAATGGTCTCTAAACGCACATGCAAATTTGATATTAAGCAACTTGCTACATTTTGCAAAAATTTTGATGCCATCCCTGCACCTTCATTGACCGTTTCATTATTAGAAGTAAAGAAAGTGGAATTAGAAAGAAGATGGAAAAAAATGGTAGATAGCTATGAACAATACATTGCAGAAGATGAAAAAGTTAAGGAAGAGGAGCTAGACGATGAAATCTCTTTAAAATATGAAGAAGCTAGTGAGCAGTACCAATTTTTGAAAGCTAAAATATTAGAACTGACCAAAGACAGTGACTCTGTTAATAAATCCAAAGTTTGTCAGCAATCATCGCTTAGGTTACCTGCTGTTGAAATTCATGTCTTCGAGGAAGGGTATAATGAATGGCCGGCCTTTCGAGACATGTTTATGGCAGTCATCGGAAATGAGCCTTCCGTAGCTCCATCACACAAACTGTATTATTTGCATAGCAAAACGAGGGGGGAGGCCTACCAACTCATAAAAGATTATGAGTTAGTAGATGTTAACTTTGAGTTAGCTTGGCAAACCCTAAAAAGCCGATACGAAAACAAAAGAATTTTAATAAACAACCAAATCAGGAAGATTTATAGCATTCAGTCTCCACAGTCAGAATCTTTGAAATTTTTGCGGTCACTTAAGAATACAGTGAGCGATGCTTTGTCTTTGATGAAATCATTTGAAATAGAAATTCCAACATATGATCCTTTTCTCATGCATATTTGCATTTCAAAGTTGCCCGAAGAGACTTCTCGAGCTTGGGAAGTATCTTTAGATAATCACAAGGAGCTACCTACTTGGGAACAATTAAGTACATTTTTGTCAGAAAGAATTGAGACTTTGGAAACTTTTATAAACTTGCGGAAGCCTCCAAGCAAGGAGGGCACTACCTTAAAGTCACAAAGTCTTCATGCCCAGAATACATCCCCAAAGAATAGTATTGTTTGCAAAAAGTGCAAACAGAAACATCCAATTAAGTTTTGTAAAGAATTTAAGGCATTATCAATACAGGATCGGATCAAATTTGTGTATAATAATAAATATTGCGCCAACTGCCTGTCTTCTAATCATTTTAAGTCGAAATGCTCAAGTACTAGCAACT
Source organism: Thecocarcelia acutangulata (assembly GCA_914767995.1). Taxonomy (NCBI): domain Eukaryota; kingdom Metazoa; phylum Arthropoda; class Insecta; order Diptera; family Tachinidae; genus Thecocarcelia; species Thecocarcelia acutangulata. The sequence goes on along the minus strand of OU612096.1, from coordinate 53,983,033 downwards.
GCTTGCGATGCAATCAACGGCATCATACCTTGCTACATCTTGATAACAATGAAGGAAATAGTAGCGGCTGTTCTAAAAGGACACCGTCCCGGCCATATCCCCATGATGCTGAAAGGCCATCCTTTTCTGGCACCCAACATAATTCAGAACCACAACCATCTCGATCTGCACCGGAGTTGCGCCTGATCAAACGCAAATATATTTTTCTCAACACAGAGGTACGACAATTTTACCTACCGCCTTGGTTCAAGTAGAACATGCTAACGAACGCTTCACTGTCAGGGTGTTATTAGATGCAGGGTCAGAATCGAGTTTTATATCGAAACGTCTTCAGCATAGTCCCGCTTTGCCACTGCAAAACCAAAGTTCTCAAGTATCTGGGCTTGGAGGAACAGTAGTTGGCAACTATAAGAGTATATGCTTTGTAGCAGTACGATCGCGAATTTCTGATTTTAGGATCAAAATACACGCAATTGTGGTGCCTAAGCTTACCCATTTTTTACCTTCTCGGCCTGTACGACATTGCAACTTGAAGCAAATTAATGACCTAGAACTGGCTGACCCCGAATTTTTCAAGCCAGCGGCAGTGGACATGATAATTGGTAGCGACTATTTGCCGTTCATTAATTTGCCAGGCATCAAGTCTAACATTGAACATAGCTTAGAGGCAAGAGAATCTCATTTTGGCTGGTATTTATCGGGACCTGAGCCAGTCTGTGATCTCAGATCATTCCACACAAATGTTTCATTTTCTGATAACATAGAGCTACATGAACAATTGAGAAAATTTTGGGAAATAGAGGAAGCTGAAAAGGCTGATACTTCATCTGAAGAAGATCTTTATTGCGAAAACTTCTATAAGCAAACAACCCGCCGTCAACCTGACGGGCGTTACATCGTTCGACTTCCTTTTAAGAAAACCTTTCCAAGCGACATTTGTCTTGGCCCCTCGAAAGCAATGGCTCTTGCTCAATACTATAGAATGGAGAAAACGTTAGAGAAGTCTCCAGATCTGAAATCCCAATATATGCAGGTTCTTCAAGAATATATAGTTTTAGACCACATGGAGCAAATTGTTCATTTTGAGCCAAAACAGGAAATGCATTCATCGTTTTTTCTACCCCATCACGCAGTAGTAAAACCCGAGAGCAAAACCACAAAGGTTCGGGTAGTTTTTAACGCCTCGAAAAAGTCGGGAAATGGCATCTCCTTGAATGATGTTTTGTACCAAGGGCCTACATTGCAGACCGATCTAATGCAGATTATACTTCACTGGCGCTTTTATAAATACGTTTTTACAGGAGATATACAAAAAATGTATCGGCAGATCTGGGTTCATGAGGAAGATCGTCCTTATCAACGCATTTTGTTTCGCAACATTATAAATGAAGGCGTTAAGACATTTCAATTGAAAACCGTGACATTTGGAGTCAATTGCGCTCCTTTCTTAGCAATACGGACTCTCCACGAGCTAAGTAATGATTGCCGAAATCTGTTTCCTATGGCTGCAACTATTTTGAAAAATGAAGTCTATGTAGATGATATTCTTTCCGGTGGGCATACGATCGAAGAGGTAAAACTTAAGCAATACGAACTAGGCGAAGCTTTAAAGTCTGCGGGATTTCCTTTGAAGAAAATCACGGCAAATCATATATCATTGCTTAAACATTTACCAATTGAAAATCTTTTAGACGAATGTTTTTTAAACTTTAATACCACTTGCACAACAAAGGCGCTCGGAATTCGATGGAATGTATCGTCGGATTCATTTTTCTATGATACTCAGCCCATTGAAATCACTCCTTCTATAACAAAACGGAAAATTCTGTCGGTAATCGCAAGGTTGTTTGATCCCCTTGGTTGGTTAGGACCAGTTGTAATTAGCGCGAAATTGCTTATGCAAGAACTTTGGCAGGAAAAATCGGACTGGGATGAAGGTGTCCCTCCGTACATTCTTAGCAAGTGGAACGCATTTTCACAAAATTTTCCACACATTGCTCACATACAAATAACACGATGGGTTAATTACTCCCCGAAGAATCATGTTCAGATACATGGATTTTGTGATGCCTCGGAGAAGGCATACTGTGGTTCTCTTTACATAAGAACTGAACGTCCTGATGGCCAAATTAATTGCCACCTACTGGTTGCAAAAACTAAAGTTGCTCCCATCAAAAAGACAACAATCCCTAAACTCGAGTTATGCGGAGCGTTACTACTTGCAAAGCTTCTTAAAAATTTCATTGCAAACTGTAACCTCACTTATGAATTATTTCTCTGGACCGATTCATCAATTGTACTAGGTACAATTGATTTAGGTACACGAGGCTGTTCTCCGCAAGAATTAGCGAAATGTGCGTTATGGTGGCGTGGACCCGAATGGCTACAACTTCCGCAAGATAATTGGCCAACACCTCGCCCTTTTGACCCCACGGATTTGGAAACCAAACAAATTTTTCATTTAGAAGTCAAATATGACGATATTCTTGATGAATTTTCATCGTTTAACCGAGCTTTACGTGTTCTTTGCTACCGTCTTCGATTCATAAACCGGGTTTTAAAGAAACCTTTTTGTACCGAAAAGTTTATTACTGCTGAGGAAATTAATCATATGAAAACAAGGCTTATTTCTATAGCGCAAAAAACATCATTTTTTAAAGAATACCACTGCTTAAAAAATAATAGGCCATTAAGTCGAAAAAGCAGATTGTTAACACTGAATCCTTTTCTCGACAGCGACGATCTAATACGAGTGGGTGGTAGGCTTAATAACTCCGGATTAAGCCACAATGAGCGCCATCCAATAATAATTCCGTCTAGTTCCCGCTTTGCCAGACTCCTGGTCAACTTCACGCATCGGATTCTGCTCCACTCTGAGCACCACATTATGCTGCGAGTAATTCGACAAAGCTTCTATATCCCAAGACTCAAAAATCTTGTGCGTAAAACTATTCGTGAATGCAAGACTTGCACAGTTTACAAACATAAGTTTAATAATCAAATTATGGCCGCGCTCCCTCCTGAGCGTGTCAAATTTTCCCTACCGTTCACCTACACGGGTGTAGATTATGCGGGACCCTTTAGTATCAAATCCTCTAAATTAAAAAACGCAAAAATTTTAAAGGGCTACGCCGCTGTTTTTGTTTGCTTTGCTACTCGCGCCGTTCATTTGGAATGCTGTTCTGACCTCTCTACTGACGCTTTTTTGGCCTGCTTTGATCGATTTGTGGGAAGGAGAGGCCTTCCTAAAACAATGTTTTCAGATAACGGCAGAAATTTCCTTGGTGCCAGCTACATTCTTTTGAAAAACTACAACGAATTTCTCAAATCAGCGGAAAGGGCTCTAGTTGAAAAATATGCTGCAATCGGATTTACCTGGTCTTTCATACCACCGTATGCGCCCCACATGGGTGGACTCTGGGAGGCTGCCGTGAAAAGTATGAAGTCTCACCTTAAAAAAGCAGTTATCCATCTTTCATTTACATTTGAGGAATTTACGACCCTTCTTGTGCGGATTGAAGCAGTGCTTAACTCCCGACCATTATCACCAATTACCGAAAATCCAAATGAAATTTTAGCTCTCACTCCAGGACATTTGCTACGCGGAGCTCCAATCATCGCCCCACCAGAAGGGCCTGCCGAGCCACCAATTACAGACTTAACGTATTTAAAACGATGGGAAAGATTAAAGGCATTACAGCAGATATTTGCTCGTCGTTGGAAATCAGAATATATAACAGAACTCCAAAAACGTTTTAAATGGAAAAAAGAAAAAGATAACTTGCGGGAAAACGATATCGTTATAGTCAAAGAAGACTGTTTACCACCAACTGAGTGGCTTCTTGGACGGGTTATCAAAACTATTCATGGACGTGATGGCAAAATAAGGGTTGCTGAAATATGTACGAAAAATGGGACTATACTACGTCCCGTAGTGAAATTATGTTCATTGCCAACCAATACCCAGCCCGACAATGAAAATCCACTTAACACCACTTCATAATCCAAAAATTGCGGATTCTTAAAGTTTAAACAGAAAAGAAAATATAGCTAGAAATCTCAATTGCGTCAAATGTTTATTACTGTATGTATTTCTTTGTTTTTATACCCTTCACAAAAATGTAAAGGGTATATATAAGTTTGTGATTCCGTTTGTAATTTCTACAGTTTTTTTTGCGACCCTATAAAGTATATATATTCTGAATCAGAATTAATGGAAAAGTCGATTAAGCGATGTCCGTCTGTCCGTCTGTCCGCTGTTGAAATACCGTTTCTGAGAAAACCATTAGACTTAGAAACTTTTTTCTTTCACCATTCTTTTACCCCATCGATTCATGGGTTTGCTATTGAAATTCAGTAATATCGGTCCACGTATAGCTGAGATATATTCAAAATTCCGAAAAAAGCCATTTTTTTTTGCAGTTTTGTATGAAAATTTTTGAAAACAAAAGTTGTTCGTTTTGCTTCAAACTTCACACACTTATTAAGCATGGTGACTAAAAGACAAAAAATTTTTTTTTTCAGATATCGGTCCATATACACCCGAGATATAGCCAAAATCGGATTTTAATGAAAATGTCGCATAGGCGAAGCTAAATAACTTTTTTTTGCTCAAAAGCAGTTCTGGTAATAAAATTAGGTTACATAAATATGGAAAATGAAAATTTCCGATATCGGTCCATATATACCCGAGATATAGCTCAAACCGGGGTTTCCATGAAAATGTCGCGTAAGCGAACTTAAACAACTTTTTTGTGCTCAAAAGAAGTTCTGGTAATGAAATAGGGTTATATAAATATGAAAAATGAAAATTTTCGATATCGGTCCATATATACCCGAGATATAGCCTAGACCGGGGTTTTCATGAAAATGCAGCGTAAGCGAACTTAAACAACTTTTTTGTGCTCAAAAGCAGTTCTGGTAATGAAATTAGGTTACATAAATATGAAAAATGAAAATTTCCGATATCGGTCCATATATACCCGAGATATAGCCCAAATCGGGTTTTTCATGAAACTGTCGCGTAAGCGAACTTAAACAACTTTTTTGTGCTCAAAAGCAGTTCTGGTAATGAAATTAGGTTACATAAATATGGAAAATGAAAATTTCCGATATCGGTCCATATATACCCGAGATATAGCCTAGACCGGGTTTTTCATGAAAATGTCGCGTAAGCGAACTTAAACAACTTTTTTGTGCTCAAAAGCAGTTCTGGTAATGAAATTAGGTTACATAAATATGAAAAATGAAAATTTTCGATGTCGGTCCATATATACCCGAGATATAGCCCAAATCGGGTTTTTCATGAAAATGTCGCGTAAGCGAACTTAAACAACTTTTTTGTGCTCAAAAGCAGTTCTGGTAATGGAATAGGGTCATATAAATATGAAAAATGAAAATTTTCGATATCGGTCCATATATACCCGAGATATAGCCTAGACCGGGTTTTTCATGAAAATGTCGCGTAAGCGAACTTAAACAACTTTTTTGTGCTCAAAAGCAGTTCTGGTAATGAAATTAGGTTACATAAATATGGAAATGAAAATTTCCAATATCGGTCCATATATACCCGAGATATAGCCCAAATCGGGGTTTTCATAAAAATGCCGCGTAAGCGAACTTAACAGCTTTTTTGTGCTCAAAAGCAGTTCTGGTAATGAAATTAGGTTACATAAATATGGAAAATGAAAATTTCCGATATCGGTCTATATGTACCCGAGATATAGCCCAAATCGGGGTTTTCATGAAAATGTCGCGTAAGCGATCTTAAACAACTTTTTTTTTGCTCAAAAGCAGTTCTGGTAATGAAATAAGATTACATAAATATGAAAAATGAAAATTTCCGATATCGGTCCATATATACCCGAGATATAGCCCAAATCGGGTTTTTCATGAATATGTCGCGTAAGCGAACTTAAACAACTTTTTTTTGCTCAAAAGCAGTTCTGGTAATGAAATTAGGTTACATAAATATGAAAAATGAAAATTTCCGATATCGGTCCATATATACCCGAGATATAGCCCAAACCGTGTTTTTCATGAAAATGCCGCGTAAGCGAACTTAAACAATTTTTTCGCCTTAAAGCAGTTCTGGTAATAATATAAGGTGATAAAAATATGGAAAATGAAAGTTTTCGATATCGGTCCATATATACCCGAGATATAGCCTAAACCGGGTTTTTCATGAATACGCGGCGTAAGCGAACTAAAACAACTTTTTTTGCTTAAAAGCAGTTCTAATAGCAAAATAAGGTTATATAGGTATGGAAAATGAAAATTTCCGATATCGGTCCATATATACCCGAGATATAGCCTAAACTGCGGTTTTAATGAAAATGTCGCGTAAGTGAACTTAAACATCTTTTTTGCTTAAAAACAGTTCTGGTAATGAAATAGGGTCATATAAATATGGAAAAAGAAAATATCCGATATCGGTCCATATATACTCGAGATATAGCCTGAACCGATTTTTCCAATAACATTTTTTTTTTTGCTGAAAAGCAGTTCTTGCTATGAAAGAAGGGGACGAAAATAGAGAAAATTAAAATTTCTGATATCGGTCCATATATACCCTAGATATAGCCTAAATCGGGTTTTTCATGAAAATATCGCGTAAGCGAACTTAAACAATTTGTTGTGCTCAAAAGCAGTTCTGGTAATTATATAAGGTTATATAAATATGGAAAATTAAAATTTTCGATATCGGTCCATATATAGCCGAGATATAGCCTAAACCGATTTTTCCATTAAAAAAAATTTTTTTTTTTGCTGAAAAGCAATTCCCGTTATAAAAGAAGGTTACTAAAATATAGAAAATAGAAAATTCCGATATCGGTTCATATATAACCGAGCATATTTAGGTCACATTTTTAATATACTATACATATTCGTGACTATCGTGAAGGGTATTTTAGATTCGGCCCAGCCGAATATATTACACTCTTACTTGTTTATTTTAACTTTTTAATTAATTTTTATACCCTTCACACAAGAAGTGTTAAGGGAATTCTTATATAAGTTTGTAATTTCTACAATTTTAATTTCCCAATATTGTAATACTTTTATAATGTTTTAATACCCTTCAAAAAATGTAAAGGGTATTTATAATTTTGTGATTCCGTTTGTAATTTCTACAGATTTTTTCTGCGACCCTATAAAGTATATATATTCTGAATCAGAATTAATGGAAAAGTCGATTAAGCGATGTCCGTCTGTCCGCTGTTGAAATACCGTTTCTGAGAAAACCATAAGACTTAGAAACTTTTTTCTTTCACCATTCTTTTACCCCATCGATTCATGGGTTTGCTATTGAAATTCAGTAATATCGGTCCACGTATAGCTGAGATATATTCAAAATTCCGAAAAAAGCCATTTTTTTGCAGTTTTGTATGAAAATTTTTGAAAACAAAAGTAGTTCGTTTTGCTTCAAACTTTACAAACTTATTAAGCATGGTGACTAAAAGACAAAAAATTTTTTTTTCAGATATCGGTCCATATATACCCGAGATATAGCCCAAATAGGATTTTTATGAAAATGTCGCATAGGCGAAGCTGAACAACTTTTTTTTTGCTCAAAAGCAGTTCTGGTAATAAAATTAGGTTACATAAATATGGAAAATAAAAATTTTCGATGTCGGTCTATATATGTATACCCGAGATATAGCCCAAATCGGGTTTTTCATGAAAATGTCGCGTAAGCGAACTTAAACAACTTTTTTGTGCTCAAAAGCAGTTCTGGTAATGAAATTAGGTTACATAAATATGAAAAATGAAAATTTTCGATGTCGGTCTATATATGTATACCCGAGATATAGCCCAAATCGGGGTTTTCATGAAAATGTCGCGTAAGCGAACCTAAACAACTTTTTTGTTCTCAAAAGCAGTTCTGGTAATGATATAGGGTCATATAAATATGAAAAATTAAAATTTTCGATATCGGTCCATATATACCCGAGATATAGCCTAGACCGGGGTTTTCATGAAAATGCCGCGTAAGCGAACTTAAACAACTTTTTTGTGCTCAAAAGCAGTTCTGGTAATAAAATAAAGTTATATAAATATGGAAAATGAAAATTTCCGATATCGGTCCATATATACCCGAGATAAAGCCCAAACCGGGTTTTTCATGAAAATGTCGCGTAAGCGAACTTAAACAACTTTTTTGGGCTCATAAGCAGTGCTGGTAATGAAATTAGGTTACATAAATCTGAAAAATGAAAATTTCCGATATCGGTCCATATATACCCGAGATATAGCCCAAACCTGGTTTTTCATGAAAATGTCGCGTAAGCGAACCTAAACAACTTTTTTGTCCTCAAAAGCAGTTCTGGTAACGAAATAAAGTTATATAAATATGGAAAATGAAAATTTCCGATATCGGTCCATATATACCCGAGATAAAGCCCAAACCGGGTTTTTCATGAAAATGTCGCGTAAGCGAACTTAAACAACTTTTTTGGGCTCATAAGCAGTGCTGGTAATGAAATTAGGTTACATAAATATGAAAAATGAAAATTTCCGATATCGGTCCATATATACCCGAGATAAAGCCCAAACCGGGTTTTTCATGAAAATGTCGCGTAAGCGAACTTAAACAACTTTTTTGTGCTCAAAAGCAGTTCTGGTAATGAAATTAGGTTACATAAATATGGAAAATGAAAATTTCCGATATTGGTCCATATATTCCCGAGATATAGCCTAGACCGGAGTTTTCATGAAAGTGCCGCGTAAGCGAACTTAAACAACTTTTTTGTGCTCAAAAGCAGTTCTGGTAATGAAATTAGGTTACATAAATATGAAAAATGAAAATTTTCGATATCGGTCCATATATACCCGGTCCATATGTAGCCCAAATCGGATTTTTCATGAAAATGTCGCGTAAGCGAACTTAAACAATTTTTTTTGCTCGAAAGCAGTTCTGGTTATGAAATAAGATTACATAAATATGGAAAATGAAAATTTCTGATATCGGTCCGTATATACCCGAGATATAGCCTAAACTGCGGTTTTAATGAAAATGTCGCGTAAGTGAACTTAAACATCTTTTTGTGCTTAAAAACAGTTCTGGTAATAAGATGAGGTTATATAAATATGGAAAATTAAAATTTTCGATATCGGTCCATATATGTATACCCGATATATAGCCCAAACCGGGTTTTTCATGAAAATGTCGCGTAAGCGAACTTAAACAACTTTTTCACCTTAAAGCAGTCCTGGTAATAAAATAAGGTGATATAAATATGGAAAATTAAAATTTCCGATATCGGTTCATATATACCTGATATATAGCCTAACAGGTTTTTTGATGAAAATGCCGAGTAAACAACTTTTTTGTGCTCAAAAGCAGTTCTGGTAATGAAATAATGTTATATAAATATGGAAAAAGAAAATATCCGATATCGGTCCATATATACTCGAGATATAGCCTGAACCGATTTTTCCAATAACATTTTTTTTTTGCTGAAAAGCAGTTCTTGTTATAAAAGAAGGTTACGAAAGTAGAGAAAATTAAAATTTCTGATATCGGTCCATATATACCCGAGATATAGCCTAAATCGGGTTTTTCATGAAAATATCGCGTAAGCGAACTTAAACAATTTGTTGTGCTCAAAAGCAGTTCTGGTAATGATATAAGGTTATATAAATATGGAAAATTAAAAGTTTCGATATCGGTCCATATATACCCGAGATATAGCCTGACCCGATTTTTCTATTAAAAATTTTTTTTTTTTTTTTTTGCTGAAAAGCAATTCTCGTTATAAAAGAAGGTTACTAAAATGCAGAAAATAGAAAATTCCGATATCGGTTAATATATAACCGAGCATATTTAGGTCACATTTTTAATATACTATACATATTCGTGACTATCGTGAAGGGTATTTTAGATTCGACCCAGCCTACTACACTCTTACTTGTTTTTTCCAGAATTCACAAATTGCAATTGTTTTATAATTTTACAAAATTTATGCATTAGTGTGTAAGTAAGTATGTATTTGTAAATAAAATGTAAACGTTACAGCCATTCCATACATTTTCTAGAAAAGCCGGTGGTTATAACATGACGCCGTCAAACAAAATTTCTTAACTTTAGTAATTTTTGGTCGGCGGCGGTACTAATTGGGGCTGGCGCTTTCATTTTTTAAATTGTTTTATATTTTCAGACATTTCTAATGTAACGACGTAATCGCTTTGGATAGTTTCCGACATGAGTTACAGACGAAATTTTTTCTCACTTTTCGAGAAACGATGGAATAATTTCACAATCATAAGTTTTCGATGCGAGAACTTCTCGCCAAAGTTACAAAACACAGCCACTGATTTACGTAGCTTATAAATAGTTCTTAGAGAAAAGTTGTAGGTGTTAATTTTTTTCTTATAAACCATTTGTATCCTATGTGAATGACTACCAAGTTGCAAAATACTTTCATCTCCCAATTCCACATTTAGAGCTTCCTAAATTCTGTTGCTGACAGCTCAAAAAGATTGTCAAAATTTCCAAGTTCACGCTGGTTGACTGAGGGAGCACTACAAAATAACTCATTTTGTGATAAATTGTAGCATAAATACACATTCAACTTTATATTTCACAACATAAGGATGTCACAAAAAATTAACACTTTTCTAAACAGATTAACAGCTAAGAAATGAAATGAGCTTAGATTTTACCCGAACACGTATGAAGTAGTCTACTCAGTGGAAATACGTCGCCTTTTCAGATGAAAAGGAATTCAATTTAGATGGGCCCGATGGATTATTACTTCTATGACCTACGTAAAGATGAACTCCACTTGGACCGGTTGCACAGCCAAGAGGGAGGTGTGATGGTATGGGGAGCTATATCCTACTATGGCACCTGCGAATTGCAGTTTCTAACTTCACCTATGAATGCGGAAAATTATAAATATATTTTAGAAATAGCTTTTTCTCAATTCCAAAACTTGTTCTGGAGTCTAGAGTGGCATTTCCAACACGACAACGCCGGCATTCACAGCCAGATCGGTAAAATCCAGGTTTCAAAGCCAAAAGGTGATGTTCTTGAGTGGCCTCCGTTGTCGCTCGAACTAAATATAATGGAAAACGAATGGGGCTGGTTGGCTAGGAAAATATACAAGTCCGGAAAGCAATACAGCACAAAAATAGAGCTTCGTTTTGAGGTGGTTTCAAATAAAGGCGGAACCACACATTACTAACTTTATTTAACAACTTTCAAAGTTGTCACAAACTAGCAACAAGAAACTACGTATATGGCTTCCAACATTTATGCAGCAACTTAAAATTGCAATTACAAATTGTTCTACTGCGCAATATCAATCCACTACGTCTTTGGAATAGCACTTGACTTGCAGTAAGAAAGCTGTGAATCAACTTAATCAATGGAACTATTATACTCGTAACGAGCAAAACTAAATGTACAAATATACAGTTGCCGTGAATTTCATAATTATTAAAGCTTAAGGTCAATCCCTTCACGCTTGTGGCTTGAATTTATCGAGTCCATGTTTTCCCACGGACAGCTTTACGTTATATGCTCTCATGATTGAAAAACTAAAGATTAACAGCCTGTTTATAGGACGCGAGTTAGCTCACTCGCGACGAGCCAATTTATAGACGAGTACGTAAGAAATTGAGTTCATAAAAAGCGATTTGATTGTGTCGTGCAACCTACGTAAATTCGCGTATGTCAAACATTTATGATATTTTTTTGTTGCCAGCATGCGAAAAAATTGTATCTGTTTACATTTTTCATACCAAAATTGTTTTTTCACAGTTGGCATACACACATACATACGCATGTATGTAACTATAAGTAAATAAATAAAACAAAATATTTTATAGAAAGACTTTTTATGGCGGTATAATTGGAAAAAACAAATAAACAAACAAAAGTTTAATATATTAACTGCAAGTTTTATACTGTATATGTCTATGTTTTATTATGTATGTATATATGTATGTATACAAAACATTTATATGCAACGAAAAAACAATTTCAGTTCATGTTTCCAGAAATTTGAGATTCTTAAAACGTTCTGTCGCAATTTCCATTCCTAGTTTTTTTATTATTTATTACCATTTATAAATTATTTTTGTTATAATTTCTTATTATTTCTAACACTTTCTATTGACGAGCATGTTTCTTCATTCTCCAATTTTTACAAAGTTATCGCTTTTTATCGACGAGCCGTGTCTTATAAGCAGGCTGTAAGACACACCAAAAATATCGGCGTTAATAAACCACAATTTGTATGGTTAAAAATATCAGCTGACTGCAGCAGCGGTTTTTAAACGTTAGCAGATAGTGCTAAAGTGTTCAGCACCCCATACACGTTTCAACTCAATTGGCAACTGACTCGGTTGTTGTCGCAATCAAAGCGTGTATGGCTTTGTCAGTTGATTAGTTTGGCAGTTGTCGAGTTGGTTGAAGAAAAATTAAAATGTTTTGATTTTTTCAAGTCGACTAGCAAGTCTTTCAATTCGATTGTGTTGTGTGTGTTCGAGTCTCTTAATCAGTAGTGCGATTCTGTAACTTATATAACGATAATCGAATCATTAAAATAATTATACAATATTTTATCGAATTTGCTATTCTGTAACATTTTCTTAACGATATTCGTAGTCGACCAAAATCAGCTGTTAATTTACTGCCGATTGTCGATTTCTTAAAAACAAAAATTTTCTTGTTGTTTATTCAATCGTTAAAGTGTATTTTTTCAAATTGTGCATCCATTAAATAAAGTGCTTACAATCTGATTTTTAAGACATAAAAATATTTATTATATATTAAATACATAAATAAACACATAAAGTATTTATTAAATACATTTTCAAAAACAAAAATTTCAGTATAATTTTTTAACCGGTAAAGTGTGTTTTGTGTTGAAATAGCTATTGAACATTTGGCATTCGCTTTTGCAAGGGATGAAACAAGTATGAACGCTTCAAGGGATAATCAGTGTGTTTATCGGGAGTTGGACAATACCTTTGATTTGACAATTAATGAATTTAAAAAGTTATATTGATTATCACCAGTCTTAGTTGTGGTCATTCTGAACATATAGAAATTAGTACATATAAACAAATAAATGAAACATATGGACACATATTTTATTTTACTTACCTTACTACGAATTAAATAATATTTATTGTCACTTAAAAACTAAAATCACAACAAATAAAAATCAATATGTGTACATATTGTTATTGTTTTTTCTTTTCTTCTTTGTGGTTTTCGCTTTTTTTCTGGCAGAGATGCCACGTGTTGTTTATATGAATGAACAGAAAAATACAGCTGTTTACCATCGTTAGAAGTAAGTTACAGAATCACTCAATCGTTAGTGCAAGCGATGAAATTTGATGACAAAAGTTGCGATTATCGAATCGTTAAAAGTTAGAGAATCGCACTACAGGTCTCAAGATTTATATTTGTAGTGTTTTTGCAAAGAGAACGTTATATATTTTTATAATTGAAATTAGTAGTTGAAAGAAAATCTATCAATTCAGTTTATGAAGTGTGTGGGCAATAATCAATTCAGTTGAAAGACTCAATTCACAATTTAATTGAAACGTGTGTGGGCCGCTTTAGTGAATAGCAAAATGGTTAAAATTTTTAAACGAAACAATTGTGGTTTAAAAAGCATAGTGAATCGCACTACTGAGGTGAATAAAATTTCACTTGCTCTAGGGGCTAGTATAAGTTTTGACAATAGAATAGAAATATTGAAAATGTAAGAATTTGATTGAAATAAATTATAAATGAAAATTTTATAACTGAAAGTGAAATAATATAAATAATTTTCTTTTCAATTTATTCATTTTTTATTTATGTGTTTATCAGTTTTGATTAAAAATTTCTTTTTTCTTTTTATCAAAATTTTATGTTTTATGTATATTAAAATATTTTTCCACAAGCAAACAGATGAAATTTTTCTACCACAGACAAATTATTTTTCACCATAGAACTTTGCTACCGTTTCCTAAATATAGAAACACATAGAACTTTAGAATTTTCACAATGTTTGAGGCTTAATATACCTACATATATAGCGAATAACTAAGTGCACAAATATGATACTGTATGATTTTCAGTGATACTCACTGTATTTAAACATGCATAAGTATGTATGTATGTATATCTGTATGCTTCTACTTACTGTTATTGCTTTTTTTATATGCATTAGAAAAAATTTAATTTTATTACCAACTTCTTAAAAGGTTTCAAACAAAATTGTGCGAAAAAACAAACTGATTTAAGAAAGTGTTTGTTTACTTTGTTACTCAGATCACACATTCACTAACAATGACAACATACAATTATTCAAACAATATCGAACAAAACAGTACTGCCAACTGCTTTGGCAAAATGCTATTATTCCATTTATATTTTTTTACGGCTATAGCGCTAAACATTTTTTTAATACCAAAATTTCGTTATTTTTGCTCTAGGAGGCTTTTTTAGGGAGATAAACGCAAAAAACTTTTTTTTTTTTAATTTTTTTGGTACCAAAATTTCGTTATTTTTGTTCTAGGAGGCTTATTTAGGGAAATAAACGCAAAAAACTTTTTTTTTATTTGTTTAAAACCAAAATTTCGTTATTTTTGCTCTAGGAGACTTATTTAGGGAGATAAAGGCAAAAAACTTTTTTTTTTTAATTTTTCGGTACCAAAATTTCGTTTTTTTCGCTCTAGGGCGCTTATTTAGGGAGTTAAACCCAGAAAACGTTTTTTTTTGAAAAAATAAATTTTTTTGGTACCAAAATTTCGTTATTTTTGCTCTAGGAGGCTTATTTAGGGAGACAAACGCAAATTTTTTTTTTAATTTTTTGGTACCAAAATTTCGTTACTTTCGCTCCAGGATTTAGGGAGAGAAACCCAAAAAAATTTTTCTGAAAAAAAAAATGTTTTTGGTACCAAAATTTCGTTATTTTTGCTCTAGGAGGCTTATTTAGGGAGATAAACGCAAAAAACTTTTTTTTTTTTGTTTAATTTGTTTAAAAATAAAATTTTGTTATTTTTGCTCTAGGAGACTTATTTAGGGAGATAAAGGCAAAAAACTTTTTTTTTGAAAAAACAAATTTTTTTGGTACCAAAATTTCGTTATTTTTGCTCTAGGAGGCTTATTTAGGGAGATAAACGCAAAAAAACTTTTTATTGAAAAAAAAAATTTTTGGTACCAAAATTTCGTTATTTTCGCTCTAGGACGCTTATTTATGGAGATAAACCCAAAAAAAATTTTTTTTTAATACATTTTTTTGGTACCAAAATTTCGTTATTTTTGCTCTAAGACGCTTATTTAAGGAGATAAACGCAAAACTCTTTGTTTTTAAAAAAATAAAGTTTTTTTGGTACCAAAATTTCGTTATTTTTGCTCTAGGAGGCTTATGTAGGAAAATAAACGCAAAAAACTTTAAAACGTTATTTGCTTATGTGTTGAGTATCAATCTTTGTTCCTGATAACTTTAATTATTATTAACACAGTTTTTTTATTTTTTGTTGGTAGAAAACATATTTTGATGCTTGAAAAATTAAAAATTTTATTTATTAAGCTTAAGTCAAAACCGCTGGTGATAATAAAACAGAATTGTGGAAAAAACTAAATAGCTGTTAACACTTGAATGCAACCAAATAAAGCTTTTGTTGTTAAGTAAGTTCATATTGCAATTTATCTGGAATTAAAAGCTCTCTGATTTTATCTGCAATTAAAACTGAAAAAAATTGTTTTCAATTGTACTGAAAAAATAATGAGAAAAATGTGTGTGCAAGTCAGCAGCACAGATGCCAGATAAATCAGGTTTAAAATCGTCAATACAGTTATCGCAAATCTCCAAGAAGTAAAATTAATAATTTGTTTAATAAAATATGTACACCTAAGTCTGTTTTTACACGGTCTTTTTGTACACGGTTTTGATATAACACGGTTTGAAAATTGAATATTTTTAATTTTTTCCATTTTTTTCCATTTAGCACGATTTGAAATTTTATGTACTTAAATTTTGTTTTGTCAAATTTAATTTTTGCGAAGTATGTTCATATCACAAAAAAGTATTTATGAAAGAAAAAAGTCTGAAACCATCGATAGTATAGTTTGCGACCACTAGCTTAAAGATTTAAGTGAATTCCCCTTTAGCGCGTACAAACAATTTTTACTGGTTAAAGCAAATGTGAATAGCACTAATTTAGGGGAATTCCCTTTATGTGCATACAATAAAATTTACTGGTCAGAGCAATTGAAACGTGTTAATATTTTGTGAACTGTCAATGCAATAAGACGTGTTTGGTAAAGAAATTTTTTGCAGGCAAATTTGATTTTCCATTAAATTTAATTTTAACGCATTAAGATAAAAGGTAAGCCAAAAAATATTTTGTATTTATTCAGTTATTTATGTTTTTTAATTTTGTTAAATATTTTATGTATCCCTAAAAGGAAATGTCAGATTTAAATGAAGCCACAGTAAGAACTATAAAGAAAAATGAAATTGCAATTAGGCAATCGGTGATTTCTGGAACGAACCTATCTGTTAAGTCTTCATCATACACTAGAGATGCTGTTAAAGAAAAAATGGAAAAAGCACTCATAATATGGCTGGAGGAAAATGCCCAAAAAAGAATTCCCGTAGACGGAAACAATATCAAACAGCAAGCATTAAGGTTCTATAAAATGATAAAACACGAACAACCGTCTACATCCACACAAACAACTGCTGAGAAGAGCTACGTATTTTCTGCAAGCACAGGTTGGATGAGGGGATTTCTCCATAGGCATGCGCTTCATAACATAAAAATCAAGGGCGAGATTGCTTCTGGAGATCAGAAAGCCGCCGAAGAATACAAACTAAAACTTAAAAAAATAATAGCGGATGGGCTTCAACTTGCAAATAAATTAGGACACCATTTCGTCAAAAATGATCCCAATGTCGAAAGAGCTGCACAATTCCAACGTGAGCTGAATTCTTGTATGGCTCGTTACAAGGAATTATACAAAGAGGTAGCAAGAATTGGCGAACAACGGCTCATAACAGAGTTCATTTTTCAAAATGTAGATGCCGAACGAGCAAGAGAAAGTCCAGTTCAAAATTATTCCAGCGATGATAGTGAATGTACATATACGCGTTCGAAGCAAGCGAATGCGAATAACTGATGACGACAGCAATTAAATTTATGTTGTTGTATTTATGATTATCACTTATTCTATTTTATTTTATTTTATTTTTTACCTTAAAAATTGAATAACCTATTCTTTTCGTTCACAACATAGTTTTTTAGTTCCTGAACTTGCCATACATTTAATTTATATTACTTTTAAGATTAGAGTGCATATCTTTTTTATCATTAATTACTATGCTTGTGAAAATAAGCATTATATATTTGATTTAATAAAATAAACATGAATTCTTGTTCTTAAAAATTCTTGTTTTTCACTAATTTTAATAGGTTTTAGAGATTAGGAACAAATCACCCATTTTTGTATAAGATCAATGTCTTTTTTTACACGGTTTTTTTTTTTACACGGCTTCTTCTGGAACCAATCTACCGTGTAAAAACAGACTTAGGTGTATATATTTTAAAGGGATAACGCTTAGCAAATCAATTTATGATCGCCTTTAAAAAAAAATGCTTCTACAACCAAAAATTCACTTTGTTTTTGTTAAAAGTTATGTACAAAAGTTATGTTTCGAACGCGCTCCACATTTGCTAATAATTTGGTAAGACCAATAATTTTGCTGTAACTTTAACTTGAAACATTAAAAAAAAATACTTTATTCCAAAAATCTATCATAAAACAAATTGCCACCTAATTTAATAGGACTAGTGGCCAGATTTTCCGGCTTTATCATTTTATCATGAAATAAAAATATCTAGCAATTTAGTTTTATTCGTTATATTAGCTTCTAATATTGATACCAATCAGAAAATTATAAACAGCTTGTTTTTAGTGTTTTCCAGCTGTCTATATGTCGAGATTTCATGGGAGCTGCCCTAATCATCAGTAGACTTTGTAACTTTTAGAAGGATATTCTCAAACATTCAACTTTATATCCCAATAATCTAAATAACTTATTGAGAATTTGAAAAGAAAAATGTGTTAATAATGCCTGTCAAAACACAAAAATAAGCATTTTCTATTTGATTACATCGGAAAAAGAACTTCTTTTGAATTTAATATGTAATTCAAATTTGATCACACGCTTTTGCATAAACATTCGTACAATTTTTAATATACTCTGTTTCTATACCATATTCACATACGGTCTTTTATACTCACATATATAATCAACATTAAAGATAAATTTGCTCATTTCGTCAACCAACGGGGAACAATGCCATCAACTCATCATTATACCACAGCAATTGCCGAATTTTATTGCACCTACAAAATTTGCGATTCGTAGACCACAAATTACCAAATTCTCCGAACGAAGTATGTAGCAATCAATTGAGCAATTAATATTAAGCAATGGGCTATTAGGTTTTGTAGCTGAGCATAACAACGCAAAAACATAATGCTGTTCGAACAACTTTTCACCTTGAAAATTTTGCATTTGTGATGAAGCAATATTAAGTTTTCTCTAAATGAACTTTTAAAAAGCAAATATGTAGTTACAAGATCAATATAAAAATGTTTATACAAAAGACAATAAAAACAGGGGCCAAATCACCGCATACGATATCGAGCAAAATTATCGAAATTTTTCATTTTGGTATCACGGCATACGATATCGATAGTTAATTCGATATCGTATGCGGTGATTAGACCCCAGACCTTAAAACGTCGACATCCCATTCTCAGAACTCAAAATCGTCAAAACGACTAGAAATATGGCAACCGTTGTCAGCAGGTTGTTTATATCATGACTTGTTACTCTTAGATTGAATTATGTATATAAAAAAAAAAATTCGTTTGTGTGCGATTATTTAACTAATTAAGATTTTTTTTTAGCTTTTATTTATTTATTGAGTCTTCAGAATGTGAACTAACAATAAGTATTCAAATCTTAATACTAAATACAAAAAATTAACTTAAAGTCCAGCCAATACTAGACAAAAAGTTTTATTTTGCATCAATTAAGTGCTGTCCACACCTGATACGAGAACACTAACAGGAACAGCAAAATACTGTTACTGTCGAGTGTAGACTGTAAATGTTACTGTTTTCTTGCCGTCTTGACACGGCTGTTAAGACGTCTGTTTTAAAAGCTCTGTCTTAACAGAAAATTACATTTTAATATGAAAAAAGTAAAAATAGTATCAAATTAAGAGAAATTGCAAAAAAAAAGTTCAAGTTCTTATTTTAAATTGCAAATTTTGCAATAAAAACATATTTTCTTCCACAAACTGTAAAAAGGACATAAAAAGTGATGATGTGCTTTTGTTGACGGAGTTGAAATAATGAAAAATCAAGACATACGGGTACTCCACCATATAACAATCGAGCCGTCAAAGGTATGTTTTAACAGTATGTCTTAACGGCGTTCCATGTCTAATGTAGACGGGCTGTTACATCGGTAAATCACCGATATAAAGCTCTGATGGTGGCAACGGTATCTCTTCTTCTCAACCGAGTGTGGCCGCCAAGACGGTTTGGATGAAGTTCCAGTTTATTGATATACTTTGTCGCATACTTATAAAATTCCTCTTTTACCAGCGTAACACACAGATCCTTGTGAGTTCGTGAGTTTCTTACGTAATAATAAGTAATTGTTCGGTGAATTTGGTTTTGTCGCCTTTGAATTTTTTCTATGTTGCGTCAAACACAGCGGTGTGAGTATTTGCAGGCAGACTTAACTTTATTTTGTGCATCAAGCCGTCGTGCCACACTTTATCAAAAGCTTGAGAAATATCAATGAAAAGAGCTGAGCAATACTTCTTCTCCTCAAGGGTTTGTCTTATGACATTGACTAGTTTGTGCGTTTGTTCTATGGTGCTATGTTTAGCCCGAAAGCCAAATTGATGATCAGGGATGCATCCCACATTGTTCAATATTGGACTCAACTTCGCCATTAAAATTTTTTGAAATTGTTGGTAAAAGACTATATGATTCTACCTTAGTCACTTGCTCTGTCAAGTTTTGTTTACCTTTTTCGGCGCCATTTAAATTTTTGTACATGTTCTTTATCAACTACTTTTGACAACTGAAGTGTGAATTCGCCTTTTTACACAAGGAAAATGCCTGGTTTTTTGTATCTTGGGTACACTTATGCAATTAATTAGTTTTTTTTTTATTTACAATTTAAAACGGTATTAAAAGTGTCACAAAGTTTTTCTTTAAAACAAAATCACTCTGTTCATCTGGTACGGTTTTACTTACTCCCGTTTTATTTTTATACCCTTTACAAAAACGTTAAGGGTATATACATATAAGTTTGTGATTCCGTTCGTAATTTCTACAGTTTTTTTGCGACCCTATAAAGTATATATATTCTGAATTAGAATCAATGGAAAAGTCGATTAAGCGATGTCCTTCTGTCCGCATTGATATACAGTTTCTGAGAAAACCATTAGGCATACAAACTTTTTTCTTTCACCATTCTAGTACTCCATCGTACCATGTGTTTGCTATTGAAATTTAGTAATGTCGGTTCACGTATAGCTCAGATATATTCAAAATTCCGAAAAAAACCCTGGATTTTTGCAATTTTGTATGAAAATTTTTGAAAAAAAGTTGTTTGTTTTGCTTCAAACTTAACACGATTATTAACTATGGTGAGTGGAAGGCAAAAAAATAATTTTTCAGATATCGGTCCATATATACCCGAGATATAGCCTAAATCGGGGTTTTCATGAAAATGTCGTGTAAGCGAACTTGATCAACTATTTTGCTTAAAAGCAGTTCTGGTAACAAAATGTGGTTATATAAATATAGAAAATGAAAATTTGCGACATCGGTCCATATATACCCTTAACCTGTTTTTTCATTTTATTATTGCTTAAAAGCAGTTCTAGTAATTAGAGAAGGTTATATAAATATGGAAATGAGAATTTTCGATATCGTTCCACATATACCCGAGATATAGCCTAAAACGGGTTTCCCATGAAAATGTCGCGTAAGCGAACTTAAACAACTTTTTTTGCTTAAAAGCAGTTCTGGTAATAAAATAAGGTTGTATAAATATGAAAAATGAAAATTTCCGATATCGGTTCATATACAACCGAGATATAGCTTAAACATTTTTCCATAAAAATGTCCATGAAAGATTTTTTTATGGAATGATGATTACAAGGCAAAAATATTTTTTCCCCGATATCGCTTCATATACATTCGAGCATATTCAATACAAATTTGTAATATACTATACATACACGTAAAGGGTATTTTAGATTCGGCCCAGCCAAATGTACCACACTCTTACTTGTTTTATTTTCCGATCAAAAACCAACACGTACGTTCACTATTGAAGGTAGACTCTGATGAATTGACCACACATACTGTGTATGTGTGGAGCTGACAGTGTACTCTATTAGGAATTAAGATCTTTATTGCCAAAACCTTCTTGATTTCTTCGCTGGGTGTGAACTATTTACAAGCTGTGACTATGTTAGCAAATAAAACCAATTGTGTGTATAAATTAAGACGATTTGATCATGTATCCTCCGTTTGCAAGATTTTTTAAGGAGTCTCTTTTGAAAGCTTGCCAAAATTTCGTACTCTGACACTCAGATGCCTAAATATACTCGTATATTTGATCAAATACATTTGTTGCAGTCACAACGAAACCGAAATACAATAATAACTCGATATCAATGCCTAGTTTCTGAATGACAATTTTATGTAAATGCCGCTCGTCTTTGGAACAATCTTCCACTAAGTCAACAACTTAAAACATTTTTATTTAAACCCTTTCAATAATTTTTTTTTCTTTATTGTTATTTTTATTTATTTTATTAACAATGCCTTATTTTAAAGTATTAAGGCCTCATTAGTTTTTACTTTCTGTTGCCGTTCTGTGACGTTCATTTCTGTATCAAATATTTTACAATTACTTTTTCCGTGAAAATATTCAGCTGTTTTTTACAGTAGGGCATAAATAAAAAAAACATTGGAATGAAATATAAAATACTATACATAAATACTATTTTGTATGAAAAAAACAAAAAAAGAAACACATTAATAATTCAGAAATGGTGATCAAATAGCACACTTCTGTCTCACAATCTGCAGAGTTTATCACACTTCTTATACAAAATATAATTTTTTCCTTGCTAAAATAATATTCTTTTGATAATTCATAGTTGTTTAATTGATAAAAATGTATTAACTTTTAAAAATCTTTAATTGAATCAAATTTTTTTTAGCTTTTGACAAAAATAAATTATATACATTTGAATAAAAAATTAATGTTTCCATACCTGAAAAAAGTAAAACATACACATATCTGGCCGTCATTTAACGTTGGATTCTATTTTCAACAGATTAGTCCGTAACAGAACAGAACGTAAAAGTGAAAACTAACCATGTACATATAGTTTATATTAAACACAAACGAAACAGCTGATTCAGAACGGAAAAGAACGTACAAACTAATTCTGCCTTTATTGTATTTTGTTTATATTTTATTTTTAGTTTTTTATTTGTTTGTTTGTTCAACACCTATTTTTAATAACGTACTTTAAATATAAGACTTAATGTCTTGTTGTATGGGAAATCCAAATTATATATATATATATATATATATATATATATATATATATATATATATATATATATATATATATATATATATATATATATATATATATATATATATATATATATATATATATATATATATATATATATATATATATATATATATATAAGTCTATATATATATGAAAATAAAATTATAGTATTATATAAAATTAAGAAATAGGTAAATTATGATTCAATATTCGTATTATATTTGAATAGTTAAAAGGGTGTATAAATTATACTTGTATTTTGTTAAATATGTGGGTTTTTAATTTAAATTTAATTTTGTAAAATAATCCTTTGGCACCTTATAAGCCATCGTCGCTCGAGTCCGTATAATCTTTTAAGACATGCGAACGACAGCTTGCGAAAAACGGTAGTTGTCACAATTTGCTTTTCCTTTTTTTCACCTTAATACTCCACTCTTTCGTAGTATCAGTCTTCAGTCCAATATCATTCGGTGACCATGCTTCTATATGTGGAGGCCGATGCCTGTTTATAAACGGACTTATAACGGCTGCTACACCTTGAGGATTATTGAGATGCACATGGTGGGTGCCCTCAACATTATGTAATTCCAAATGAGGATTTTTTGCTTTCAAAATTTCTATAACTTCTGTACTTTGATCGTCTATGTAATTGGATTGCGTGCCTTTAACAACGCAATAGGGTACATCATGTATTCTTTTCGCTAATTCAGCAGCAAAAGGGGGTGATGTGGTGAATTCAAAATAAAATTTAAGACGGCCATCTCTGGAGAAATAATATTTATCAGGATATTTTAAGGACTTGGAGCAATTACGCTCTAAGATATGATGACAATTTTCCAAGGCTACTGATTTCCCCGAACCTTCAAACATAACTTGTAACATTTGCTCACTTGTGTAAGCAGGTGGTTCCATCTGACTTGACAATTGTAGACGTTCATCTTCTATCATATACTTCTCTATGTTATTTCGTATAAACTCGATTTGTGTGTTGGGCTCGCGATAACGTGTACGCACCACATCGATACTGATTAGCATATCCAAACGTTCAGGATACAAAGAGGCAAAAATGAAGGATAGCATCGAACTCATGGAATGAGCCAATATGGAAACTTTTTGCCAGCCATACACATCCATTATACGTAGAATGACACAAACATAATCAACGGCATGATAAATAATGCCTTTTGGCAATTTAGGGGACAGTCCGTGGCCGGGCAAATCTATGCATAAAACTCCCAGATGATCGGGCAGTAGAGGTATTAAAGTATTCCAAGTACCCATGTTATCTAGCCAACCGTGCAGAGCCAAAATTGGTCTAACTTTGCGATTGCCATACCAACGTCCCATAACGTGGCCCCAAGGCATGGGAATGCGCAAATCTATGAACTATAAAGAGATAAAAGAAATGAATATTCGTGTATTCAAATATATTTTAATGAATGTGTTACAGGAATTTAAGAACAACTTTTCTTCCAAAAGACAGAAATAGAAATTTTCTTTAAAAAAAGTCGAATTACAACCTAACAGGCTTTTTACATCAACATCTTCGTGAACAGAATAATAACAAGTTTTTATGTCGCGAGTTTTTCATAACATAAAATAAATCAGTGCAAGCAAAATCTAAAATTTATCTTCTATTAATACAATATGTAATAACTTTGATAAAAAGTTGTATTATAATGTATTATTATTAATCTATTATACTTACAGGGTTTTTATGTCACCCTCTAATTCACAATAATAATTCCAGCACTGGGAACATAAGTGTGTCATGTAACCACGCAATGAAATTCTATTTTCTAGAGATTGAGAATGATAGACTACAAGATTACGCCAACCCGAACACAAAAAAAAAAAAAGTTCTGCGCAGGTTAGTCAAATGACGTCATGAAATAGTCTGACATTTTAAAGTTGCAGAAACAAAACAGTGTGTCAATTTCTTCAGATGCCTACTGAAATAATATTTTAATTTCGTTTTTATACCCTTCACAAAAATGTTAGGGGTATATATAAGTTTGTGATTCCGTTTGTGATTTCTACAGTTTTTTTGCGACCCTATAAAGTATATATGTATGTATAGGGTGTTTTTTTAAGCCCGATAGAACTTGAAATTGTAAAAAAATAACACAAAAAATTAAATTGTAATCAACATTTTTTTTTATTCGAAAGATCAATACGTGACATTAACATTTGAAAATGATTTCGGGCATATGGGCACCGCGGCTGTTCTTGACGAAGCGCATTCTGGACGTCCAATTTTGGGCCACTTTTTCGAGCACTGCTGGCCGTATGTCACGAACAATGCTGGCGTCCAAGGCGTCAATTGTTGCTGGTTTATCAGCATAAACCAGTGACTTCACGTAGCCCCACAGGAAATAATCGAGAGGTGTCAAATCGCACGACCTTGGAGGCCAATTGACAGGTCCATTTCTCGAAATCAACTTATCGCCAAATGTTGATTTCAGTAAGTCGATGGTTGCGTTCGCCGTATGGCACGTAGCGCCATCCTGTTGAAACCACATCTCCTCCGGATCAATGTCATCCATATTTTCAAACAAAAAATCATTGATCATGGTGCGGTAACGATCTCCATTGACCGTAACGCGAGCTCCGGCCTCATTTTTGAAGAAATAAGGTCCGATGATGCCACCAGCATGAAAACCGCACCAAACAGTGCATTTTTCTGGATGTAATGGAGTCTGTAGGGTCTCTTGTGGATTGGTCTCACTCCATATGCGGCAATTTTGCTTATTAACAAACCCGTTAAGCCAAAAATGCGCCTCATCGCTGAACACAATTTTGCGATAAAACAACGGGTCAGTTGCTGACTGATTTTCAAAGTAAATTTGGATAATTTCGTAGCGTTGTTCAAGCGTGAGTCTATTCATGATGATTTGTCAGAGTATACTGAAACAAATAAAAAAAATGTTTCATCAAAATTTAATTTTTTGTGTTACTTTTTACAATTTAAAGTTCTATCTAGCTTAAAAAAACACCCTTTATATTCTGAATTAGAATTAATGGAAAGATCGATTAAGCGATGTCCGTCTGTCCGCTGTTGAAATACCGTTTCTGAGAAAACCATTAGACTTAGAAACTTTTTTCTTTCACCATTCTTTTACCCCATCGATTCATGGGTTTGCTGTTGAAATTCAGTAATATCGGTCCACGTATAGCTGAGATATATTCAAAATTCCGAAAAAAGCCAGCAATTTTGTATGGAATTTTTTGACAAAAAAAGTTGTTTGTTTTGCTTCAAACTTCACACGATTATTAAGCATGGTGACTGTAAGTCCAAAAAATTAATTTTCCAGATATCGGTCCATATATACCCAAATCGGGGTTTTCATAAAAATGTCGCGTAAGCGAATTTAAACAACTTTTTTGTGTTCAAAAGCAGTTCTGGTAATGAGCTAAGGTTATTTAAATATGGAAAATGAAAATTTTCGCTATCGGTCCATATATACCCAAGATATAGCCTAAACCGGGGTTTTCATGAAAATGCCGCGTAAGCGAACTTTAACAACGTTTTTTCATTAAAAGCAGTTCCGGTAATAAAATAAGGTTAGATAAATATGGAATATGAAAATTTCCGATATCGGTCAATATATACCCGAGATATACCCTAGACCGGGTTTTTCATGAAAATGCTTAAACAACTTTTTTGTTCTCAAAAGCACTTTTGGTAAGGAAATAACTTTATATAATTATGGAAAATTAAAATTTCCGACACGGTCTATATATGCCCGAGATATAGCCCAGACCGGCGTTTTCATTAAAATGTCGCGTAAGCGAACTGAAACAACTTTTTTTGCTGAAAAGCAGTTCTGGTAATGAAGTAAGGTTATATACATATGGAAAATAAAAATGTCCGATGTCGGTTCATATATACCCGAGATATAGCGTAAACCAATTTTTCCATTAAAATTTTTTTGTTTTTTTTTCTTTATAAAAGAAGGTTACTAAAATACAGAAAATAGAAAATTTCGATATCGGTTCATATACTACCGTGCATATTTTGTTCAAATTTTTAAATATACTATACATATCCGTGAGTATCGTGAAAGGTATTTTAGATTCGGCACAGCCGAATATACCACACTCTTACTTGTTATTTATTACTTATTTATTAATAGTATGAAAAAAAAAACAAGTAAGAGTGTGGTATATTCGGCTGGGCCGAATCTAAAATACCCTTCACGATACTCACGGATATGTATAGTATATTTAAAAATTTGAACATACATACATACATATATGTATGAATATCCACCATGAAAGAAATAAAATTTCTTTAACGAAAAGTAGTAAAAAAAAATTCCAAAACGGCTAATGAAAATTATTATTAAAAATTATAATAAATTAAAAAAATTAAACTCAATAGAAATTTCAAGCAATATAGCTTAAAACACTTAAATCTGCCTGCAGATGTTGATTGGGCCCTCTTCAGCCGGTTTACATACGGCCGCAAATTTTTATTCCGGTTATACCAAGACGTTTTTAAAATTTCCTTTCCCTTTCTGCTGATCTCTTACAAAATTCCAACTTTTCTCAGCTTCAATCCTTTTTTTTTGTGCCTTGAATTGCTATAAAATCTGGGCCTTGGATAATTTGTAGCTGGCCTGCTGTGCCGATTTCCGTCCAACGTATCCGTTTCTTGCCTGTAGCACCGAGCTTATGTTTTTCTTCGTTGAAATTTCAATTACCTTTTTGAGGTTTCAATTTAAGATATATTATTAAAACATTGCACTAATTACTTTTTTTGTTTCAACTTTTCCTTCTTTTAATAATAATAGTAATAAACTTTCCAGCAGCAAAATTCAACATCCATCCTCTTTAGCAGTTTTCTTCTCTTTTCATTTTCTCCAAGAACTCCATATTTTCTTTAGTTTTTTTAGGCATACAACTTTCATCCAATCCAGGGTGCAAAAAATCTTAGTTTTTTCCTCTATAACGAATGACTTCGTTCAAAAACCATATATGCATCTTATAAAAATATCATTTAAAAACTAGTACCAAAAGAGTTTGACCGGCATATACAAGTATGGTAGGTTAGGTAGGCAGGCCGCTGGATTCTCCAAAGAGTGCCTGGATACTCCACCTCACTTGGGCCCCGAAGGTCGTTCCCTAAGTGATTAATATACAAGTATGATAATTAATTGAGTTTTTTATTCACTATTTATTTTAGTTTCTAACATTTATACCAATAAAAAATGATAAATAGCTAGTTTTCTATGTTTATGAAAGGTGTAAAGAAATGTTATAGAACTGTATAAATGAAAAAGCTTGTTTTTTTGTGTTTTGACGGGTATTATTAGAGCAATTTTCTTTTTAAATTCTCAACAATTTATTTAGATTGTTGGGATATAAAGTTGAATGTTTTAGAGTACCTTTCAAAACTTTCCAAAGTCTACTGATGATTAGGGTAGCTCCTATGAAATGTCGACATATAGATAGCTGGGAAACATAGAAATCAAGCTATTTATAATTTTTTTTTTTTTTGGTAACAATTATAAAAGTTTATATTCAACGTTTATATAATATTTTTTTCCCAGCTGAACAATCTTATGCGAATTTAGATTTTGACATTCACGATATGTTTTACAATAACAAAATACATAGTACTGTAATCGCCTTCCCGCTTGCATTCATCTGTATAAATTCACCTTGGGCAAGATATAAAAGCGTAGAAATATGACAACAGAGGCAGTGGAAGTGATCTTGAGCAGTGAAAATTTGAATTTGTATATAGTTCGACAATGATTTCTTGCGTTTGAGTTTTGTTTTGGAAGAAAAACAATTAAAAAAATCCAATGATGTGTTCAACAGTTTTTCTGTATGTTTCTTTTGGGAAAAAATCAAAATAAAATACAAATAGAAACAAAAGTCTTTCATAGAAAAACACAATGTACATAATATATACATACATGATTGATTGCAAATTTTAGTGTATTATTTAAGTTAACCAAGCAAAAACATGATTTTTGGTGATCACTGGTGTGTAAATAAACCAGTGATAAAAAAAATCATATATTTGCTTGATTAACTCATACACTAAAATTTGTAATCAACAAAAATCAGGCAACAAAGTTCAACGCTGAGTAAACTCAACTCGTCTTGTAAACATTCTAAATTTGTAATCAGCAAAAATTAAGCAACAATGTTCAACGTTGAGTGAATTCAACTCGCCTTGTAAACAATCTGAATTTGTAATCAACAAAAATCTAGCAACAAAGGTCAATGCTGAGTAAAATCAACTCGTCTTGTAAATATTTCACGTTCGTTTTAGTACTAAATGAAATCGGCTAAACGTTAGATGTTGCTTCGATTGTGTGTTGTATAAACAAATTTGAAACATATTTTGTATGTTAGTTTAAAGGGCAAAGTTAATTTAAAAATTTATTTTTTTTTTATATGTATACCATTTTTTTTTTTTTAACAAATGTGCATATGTACATGCACATTTGTTTTTTTCTATGAAAACCTTTTGTTTCTATCAGCGTTTTCAACTTCGAAATTTTAAAACGCACCAAAATTAGGGAAAATGCGCGTTATTTAAACAAAAACGCACCGAATTTTGAATTTTTCTTTGCATTTCTAAAAACACATTTTGTATTATAAAAAGTATAATATTTTCATATTAAAACTATGATAATGAAACTTTTTTCAAACGACTATCATACATTCAAACTGGGTCTGATATCATATTAGTTCAGTACCTAGAACTCGTGTTTGTCGAAATTGGCCTCTAGTACGATCCTGTTAGTGAAATCAGCTGTTACCTTTACTGCCTATTACCAGGTACACAAAACTACAGCCGCTTACCGTCGTTAAAGTTATATTGCAAGTTATACTGCAAGGGATGAAATATGCCGAACGAATTTACGATTATCGGATCATGAAAAATTACAAAATCGCACTACAAGCCTTCAAACTCGATTAATAGCAATGGTACTAAGCACAGAGTAAATTTCATTTGTGTTTTCGTAAGCGAACAGTGAAAATCAGTTGACTAGACCGGGTGTCTTTTCAAGAATTTATTGCCAGAATTATAACAAATAAAAGATGACGTTTACCATAATCAGTATTTAATGCAAACGTTTCCAAAACATTTTATAGTTTAATTAATAATTTGGTAATTTATCAGTTACCAAAAACAGTAACGAATTCACGAGCCTTTATAAATACGAACTTCACCATTCAGCGACTGCTTTAAGCGGCCCATACACGTTTCAATTCAATTGAGAATTGAGTCTTTCAACTGAATTGATTATTGTTCACACTCTTCATAAACTGAATTGAAAGATTTTCATTCAACTACTAATTCAATGAAATTATAGACAATTTAAAAAATATATAATGTTCTCTTTGCAAAAACACTGCAAATATAAATTTTAAGACCTGATCAAGAGATTTGAACACGCACAACACAATCGAATTAAAAGACCTGCTAGTCAACTTGAAAAAATCAAAACATTTTAATTTTTGTTCAACCAACTCGACAACTGCCAAACTAATCAACTGACAAAGCCATACACGCTTTGATTTCGACAACAACCGACTCAGTTGCCAACTGAGTTGAAACGTGTATGGGGCGCTTTAATTGCAATATTTGACAAACTTAACTCTGACTGCTTTTTTACATATAATGTGCATGATAAAGAAACAATTTTTTAAGCGGCTATTAGACGTTCAACCGGGTTTGATTGCTGATGTCATGCCATCAGATTCGTCCAATAGCTAAAAATCGTGTTTGTTAAAATTGGCCTCTAGTGTGATTCTGTTACTTTTGTTAAGTAGTAGTATTTACACTACTTATAACGATCTATCTTGATCCTCGTTGCTTCAGCCTTTATAATTTTTTTCCGTTGGAAAACGAAACACTTAAAATTAAAATTAAATTTTTCTACAATAAAACGTTATCAGCTACACAAAATACAGTTACTTATCGTCGTCAAAATTATATTGCAGGATCTTACAATCGTTACTGCAAGGGATGGATTAAGTACTAAAGCAGTAGCGAATTCACGCGCCGTTATAAATACGAACTGCGATATTCAGTGTTAGCTTTTTTCGTAATATTTGACAAGTGTATAATATACAACAGCAATATTGTCTCACTTTGTGTATATGATGTGATACGTTTTCCACATTATTACTCTGTGTTTACATTGTGCTCTACAAAGTGAGATGTTAAAATTTTAGTCACTTGATTAAACTCTTTTTATACCCTTCACAAAAATGTAAAGGGTATATATAAGTTTGTGATTCCGTTTGTAATTTCTACAGTTTTTTTTTGCGACCCTATAAAGTATATATATTCTGAATCAGAATTAATGGAAAAGTCGATTAAGCGATGTCCGTCTGTCCGTCTGTCCGCTGTTGAAATACCGTTTCTGAGAAAACCATAAGACTTAGAAACTTTTTTCTTTCACCATTCTTTTACCCCATCGATTCATGGGTTTGCTATTGAAATTCAGTAATATCGGTCCACGTATAGCTGAGATATATTCAAAATTCCGAAAAAAGCCATTTTTTTTTGCATTTTTGTATGAAAATTTTTGAAAACAAAAGTTGTTCGTTTTGCTTCAAACTTCACACACTTATTAAGCATGGTGACTAAAAGACAAAAAAATTTTTTTTCAGATATCGGTCCATATATACCCGAGATATAGCCCAAATCGGATTTTAATGAAAATGTCGCACAGGCGAAGCTAAATAACTTTTTTTTGCTCAAAAGCAGTTCTGGTAATAAAATTAAGTTACATAAATATGGAAAATGAAAATTTCCGATATCGGTCCATATATACCCGAGATATAGCTCAAACCGGGGTTTCCATGAAAATGCCGCGTAAGCGAACTTAAACAACTTTTTTGTGCTCAAAAGCGCTTCTGGTAATAAAATTAGGTTACATAAATATGGAAAATGAAAATTTCCGATATCGGTCCATATGTACCCGAGATATAGCCCAAATCGGGTTTTTCATGAAAATGTCGCATAAGCGATCTTAAACAACTTTTTTTTGCTCAAAAGCAGTTCTAGTAATGAAATAAAGTTATATAAGTATGGAAAATGAAAATTGTCGATATCGGTCTATATATACCAGAGATATAGCCTATACCGGGGTTTTCATGAAAATGTCGCGTAAGCGAACTTAAACAACTTTTTTGTGCTCAAAAGCAGTTCTGGTAATGAAATTAGGTTACATAAATATGAAAAATGAAAATTTCCAATATCGGTCCATATGTACCCGAGATATAGCCCAAATCGGGTTTTTCATGAAAATGTCGCGTAAGCGATCTTAAACAACTTTTTTTTTGCTCAAAAGCAGTTCTGATAATGAAATAAGATTACATAAATACGGAAAATGAAAATTTCCGATGTCGGTCCATATATACCCGAGATATAGCCCAAATCGGTTTTTTCATGAAAATGTCGCGTAAGCGAACTTAAACAACTTTTTTGTGCTCAAAAGCAGTTCTGGTAATGGAATAGGGTCATATAAATATGAAAAATGAAAATTTTCGATATCGGTCCATATATACCCGAGATATAGCCTATACCGGGGTTTTCATGAAAATGCCGCGTAAGCGAACTTAAACAACTTTTTTGTGCTCAAAAGCAGTTCTGGTAATGAAATTAGGTTACATAAATATGAAAAATGAAAATTTTCGATATCGGTCCATATATACCCGAGATATAGCCTAAACCGGGTTTTTCATGAATACGCGGCGTAAGCGAACTAAAACAACTTTTTTGCTTAAAAGCAGTTCTAATAGCAAAATAAGGTTATATAGGTATGGAAAATGAAAATTTCCGATATCGGTCCATATATACCCGAGATATAGCCTAAACTGCGGTTTTAATGAAAATGTCGCGTAAGTGAACTTAGACATCTTTTTTTGCTTAAAAACAGTTCTGGTAATGAAATAGGGTCATATAAATATGGAAAAAGAAAATATCCGATATCGGTCCATATATACTCGAGATATAGCCTGAACCGATTTTTCCATTAAAAAAAAATTTTTTTTTTTTTGCTGAAAAGCAATTCTCGTTATAAAAGAAGGTTACTAAAATACAGAAAATAGAAAATTCCGATATCGGTTCATATATAACCGAGCATATTTAGGTCACATTTTTAATATACTATACATATTCGTGACTATCGTGAAGGGTATTTTAGATTCGGCCCAGCCGAATATACTACACTCTTACTTGTTTACATTAAAACCAAAAGTTGTGGTGAATGTAATTTGGTACCAACGAAATTTAAAAAGCGACTAAAGAATTTTTCGCACAAAAAATTTTAAAAAGCACCAAAAACGGTGCGAAACGCACTTAGTTGACAACGCTGATAATATGGTGCATTTCCACACTATACTCGTAACTCACTGATTGTGATGTGCACCGAAATTTAAAAAGAGCACCGAAAATTTAAAAAAAGCGCACTTGGAAGCTTAACTTGCTGCAGGTGAAATGAGAAAGCTAAAGATGAGCCAAATTTCACTACAATTATAAAATAACCGACAAGAAGATATTTCAAGCCAAAATTTCACCAAAGCTCAATCAGAATACTCAAATCCCTAGTAATCAGAATCTTACAAACACAGTAATAGACTTTTTTTATCTTGGACCAGTACTCAGAGGATGACCCCTACGTATGCAGTGCATTGTACCGGAACTAGGAAAATAGGTTATGAGTGAACATTTGACTTGAACCTTCCAACGTTACAACAGACAGGAAACTTAAAAACAGGAGATTAAAAACATACCGTCGTCTATCTATGAAGTGGTTACGAAATAATAAAACTTAAAATACATTTACAAAGATTAATTCTTTCAGCCTTATTTTTTTGTTTTTTAACTTGGACCAGTACTAATGGGATGACCCCTACATATGCAGTGCATTGTACCAGAACTAGGAAAATAGGTTGTGAGGAGGGGAAAAGTGTAGTGTTTGTGAACATTTGAATAGAACTTTCCAACGTTATAACAGACAGGAAACACGTCTGCAGGCAACTTATTCCAAAGAAGAAGCGTACGGCTGAAAAACGAATTCTCTCTGTAATGCGTAGTGCGATTCCCCGGGCAATCGACCACAAATGGATGAGCTCTGGACGATGCACGCGTGCTACGTAAAAATGTGCGAGTTTCGGGAACAAGATCCCTAATCTCGTCAGAGCAAAATCCATTGTAGTAACGATAGAACAGAGTAACGCACCCCACACTTCGTCGATGCTCCCGTGAGTCAATAGAGTTGGATACCCTACTGTCACCGATAAGCTTCTTCGCCCTCTCCTGCACACGGTCGAGTAACACCAAAATAAACTGAGGCAC
This sequence comes from Thecocarcelia acutangulata, assembly GCA_914767995.1. NCBI lineage: Eukaryota > Metazoa > Arthropoda > Insecta > Diptera > Tachinidae > Thecocarcelia > Thecocarcelia acutangulata. The sequence goes on along the minus strand of OU612096.1, from coordinate 53,949,042 downwards.
CGGCCTAAACATGAGAGTTGTATTTCATTTTCGGTCCGATATAGGCGGTATAAATAGTAAGGAGATCGGATGAAGTGAAGTACATCTTACACCGTTTCAAAAAACCGAGGCACTTGAATGCTTCTTTAGAGACATGAAACATGTGTTCACTCCAGCGAACATCACACTGTATCTTCATCCAAGAACATCAACCGATTCCTCAATATTTATAACATCTATGAGTACAGATGCAGCAGCACTTGCGGTCGTTTGTTTGTGTGCTAATAAACAACACTGGGTCTTACGAGCGTTGAAGGCAACCCTGTTTTTACGACCCCATTCGGAGATTAATAGAAGATCACTATTCAGCGAATCGTTCGTATTTACCCTCTTGGCAGTGATCTCTGATAGGCTGGGCCTATGATCAAAAGAGTAAGAGTGACAAATGCTGCTGTCATCTGCGAAAGAGTGTATAGGGTTGGAAGTTTGATAGAGAAGGTCGTTGAGGAAAATAAGAAATAGAGTAGGAGAAAGAACGGAGCCTTGCGGTACCCCTGAATTAATCTTGAACTCGTTTGATGAGACCCCATCTATAACAACTCGTATAGTGCGGTCTCTGAGAAAGCTCGATATAAACCGAGAAAAGTCATCACCGACGCAAAAAGCAGTAAGTTTTGCCAGTAGTGCACCATGCCACACTCTGTCAAAGGCTTTGGAAATATCCAGATCCACCACCCTACTTTTATCGAAATGATGGATTGAGTGGCACCATTTCTCAGAGAGATATGCCATAAGACCGCCAGTAGAACGATCTTTACGAAATCCATATTGACGATCACAAAGTAGTTTATGCGACTCCAGATACCTCATAAGGTGATGATTAACCATGCTTTCCATTACTTTGGGAAGTGCAAAGCAAATTGCAATTGGACGGTAATTTTCAGGGTTGTTTGCCTCACCCTTTTTGGGTATTGGTGTTACATTAGCAACCTTCCAGCTTGATGGAAACTCACCAAAATGGTGAAGTATGCTGAAGAGGCGTGCTAATGGACGCGCAAACGTTCAAGACCAGTGCTGGAATTCCATTCGGTCCAGGAGTCTTCTAAGACCCTTTTAACAGCACGCGCCCGGAAGAATATCTTTGGCATAGTTACAGATACTCTTTCGAGCTCGGGAAGTGGTTGACTGCTTTCCGGCAAGCAGGAATTGCTTGCAGAAATATCAGCCAAAAGGTTAGCTTTGTCAACCGGGTCGGTGAATGCTTGGTCATCCTTTAACAGAGTTGGAACTGATGAACTAGCACTGTTCTTTACTCTCTTAACGAAAGACCAAAAGGTCTTACTGCCCCGTGGAGCTGTAAGAACCTTGGCACGAAGGCGCTGTTCGTGAAGAAACTTTTCACGCCTAAGTTACTTGGCACACGAAGATCTTGCCTTTTTGCGTAGCAAATCAGTATCTGGGGTTTTGTTTAAACGCCAGTTACTGAATGCTTCTTCTCTGGATCTGACTGCGTTTTTGCAACAGGCAACATTGTAGACTTGCGCTCATAACTGCCGCAAATCTTCTCATATTTTAAAATGTTTATTATAACTATACATCTTAGCGATGTATACGCAAATATTTTTTTGCTCTACGGACTCTAAGAAAACAGAATTGGTATATGGGAGTCACTGAATCATTTTATTTTTTTGTCAACATATGTATTATAGTGGTATAAATTTACAATGAAAATACAAAAGAAACGTTTAGATTTAGTTTCTGCTCTAATGAATAAAATTAATCAACTTGTTTTTATTCCAAAAATATGTGGATACATTTTTACTTTTACTCTGACAAGGAAAAACAAAAATAATTGCGAGCGGTCACAGCTACATATGTATATGCATAAAGTTGATCTCATCTAGAGACGCTATAATTGGCATTATTCCGAATTTTACTTTATTATCGATTCTACTACATGTCACACAAATGCACTCCTTTACGCAGATGTAATGGAATAGTTTCATAAGCAGACTTCAGGAAAATAGGCACATTGTACAAAAATCTCGTACATAAATGTAAGCGAACGTAACTCAACGCAACTAACACATACATATTTTTATTTCCATAACAATTATGTGTGTCTCCAAATTGTATTTGATACCGATCACAAGCATGTACGTTATGAATCATAAGTAAAGGTTTTGCAAGCAATTAATTGTTAAAGAGTTACATGCTGATATTATTGTTTTTTTCATTTCCGATAAACTTGTTAGGTTTTTATTTTAGTTTTAACTATGTTAAAAAATTGTATTCTTTTAAGAAACAGTAATACGTTCAAATAATGTGTGTATGTTGAAAAAATGATCCAATATATAAGTCTGGTCGAAGTCCAAGGTATTCACTTTTGAAAAAGATTTTAAATAAAGTCAACAAAATCACAAAAGCACACACGGCGAATACATAGTAAATGTATCTTTTCGATGAATTTTTACACATTTTAATCAAAAACTAACAAACCGCACTCACAACAACAAACTTTACGATTAAATGAAAACATAAAATTCTCTCTTGTATGATCGGAGGTTAATAATATTTGAAAAATAGAAAGATATTTAAATCTTATCGCGGTCATGGCAGAATGGGACAGATTACCAGCACTCATGCATGTCATACGCACATCCATATTACACTCAGAAAACTATGTAGGTAATTTTAACACAAATTGCATTTTACAAGATATGAAAAAGTTTCGTTAAAAATCGGTCTGCTAACCAGCGTTGTCAACTATTTGTAATCCAAAAGCGCTGTGACCGTATATAAAAAACGCTAATAGCGCCATACTATGTATGTATATACAAAAACAAGAAAATAAATGTCAATTTATTGAATTTTTGTTGAACTTTATAATTTTTAAATTATATTTTTGGTTTATACATTTGTATAACCCGTTGTACAAATGTACAAACCAAAAATTTTATTTGAAAATATATGTCTGATCCGAAAAAAAACGTTATTTAAAAATTTCGTGAGTTACCTATGTTTGATTTTAGCGTTTTTTTCTGTTATGTTGGTACACATGTCTGTTATAAGTATTTATATGTTGGCAATATCTGCCATTTCGGATGATCAGTTTGTTTTTGACAGATAAAAAGGTTAGTCGTGTTTTGGTGTGCTCTTCGATTTTTTACTAAAATTTTAGCAAGAACAATGTCGCATGGATATCGCTCAGGAGCTGTTGAATGTCGTGAACGACGATCCAGATTTCCTCAGAAAGGTCATACATAATTGCTGACGAATCATAGGTGTATGGCTATGATATTCAAAACAAAGCCCAATCATCCTAATGGAAGCGTCCAGAAGAGCCAAGACCGAAAAAAGCACGTAAAGTTCGGTCAAGTGTGAAGGTTTTGCTCACTGTATTCGTTTACTACAATGGTGTGGTGCATTATGAATTCTTGCCACAACGTCTACCATCAATAAGGAATGCTACCTTGAAGTTATGCGCCGTTTACGCGGAGCAATTCCTCAGAAACGTACAGAATTGTGGAAAAAACATGATAACGCACCAGCTCACATAGCGATGCTTGTGCGTACATTTTTGCCCAAAAACAAAACCTTTGTCATGCCTCAACCGCGCAGGAAAAATGGGAGCTATATTGATTAAAAATTTCCACAATTTTTATCAAATTTCCTGTGAAAAATATTTTTTGCGGGATTGCTAATTCAAATTATAAAGTAGAAATAGCTTTTTCACTTAAAAGCTAATATTATTGAGTTGAAAACAATTGTTGTTAATATGTAAAATCTGCAAAATATACTTAACATAAAAAATTGTTAAAGAAACAACAGCTCTTCACTGTTATGTTGACAATCTTTGAAATTTATTTATTGAATAACAATCAATAATTCGGAAAACTTTTTTTAATTGCATTTTATTAAGAGATATTTGCAAAAATTCAATATTAATAATAGCTTAATTGAGTCAACACAAATTTGATTAAATTGATGGTTTTTTATTAATAACATAACTTGATTGAAAAAAAAAATCTCACCATATTCACCGGACTTGGCCCCGCTGACTTTTCCCTCTTCACAAAACTGAAGAAACCGATGAAAGGAAAGCGTTTTACTACGATTGAAGAGATAAAAGAAAAATCGAAACAGAAGTGTTTCGAGGATTGAAAAAAACGCTGTCGGCTGCTCTAAAGGGGACAAGCCAGTTATTGATGAATAAATAATTAATTTTTTTAAAAATTTAAAACAATGGTTATTTTTTTTATCAGCCCTCGTTCATATGTTTATATGCATATTTTACTTGAAATATAAATAAAAGTGTGTTATTTTAAATTTGTTTACAAACAATTCATCAGTATTTTCGAGAACACAACAAATTTATTTCTAACTGGATGCTGATTCGCGAGTGGGTTGCTGCTGATCTTTTTATTCGCGAAAGGTTACACCGACAAGTTTAAAGATTTTAATTTAGCATGATGCTATTTGTTAGGTTATGATATCAAATCCATTTTCAGGAGAGCGTTTTTGTTTTTATTATAACAATAATTGCAGTCATTAGCAACTCTTGATCAAAGAAGGCAGAAGAAATAAGTGAATACTCAAGCTGGGAGACAACTAGCTATTTCCCAGTAGCTATACTACTCATTAGCAGCCACTAGGATTCCACCTCGGCATCATGTAAACTTGATGTATATTTAAATAACCGCTCAACAAACTTAACCACAGAGCTCTTTAATTATTCTTAGTCTATACTTCTCTCATACAGATCACATATGCAATTTGTTATAGTCACAGCTCTTTGCTGATTTTAATATAACTAACTTTTATACTGGTTACCTTATAGCTAAGTAACAAACAGCCAAAGTTTATAACAGAATGTTTGATAATATGTCATATAATATGTGATATAATAGCTGTACAAGAAACGTGGTTCGATGAGAATTGCGCTAATTTGTATTTAATTGGTGGATATGAAGTGGAACATTGCTGCAGATATGATAAATATGGGGGGTACAAACGGGGTCTCCGAACAAATAAAATATAATAAAATTTTCAGTCGCAGCCATAATTTTCTGGAAATAATATGTATATCACTGCCTGATGTGAAGGTTGACAATAAGTCGTTGCTTGTTATATCGCTTTACAGGTCGCAAAAGTGCAGTCCGCACTTATTCTCTGAAATGTTGCTAGAGTTACTAGAAGATGTAAAAGGTAAACCATGCATATTTGTTGGTGATTTCAATGTTGATCTTCGTATGGCGAGATCAAGTCAATGGCTGTCGGATATTTTTTCGGAATTTAATTTTGATTCGTCCCACTGCCTTGTAACCAGGCCTAGCACTAGCACCAGTATTGATTGTGTTTTTTGCAACTATAGTGAGCGTATAATAACATCTTCGATTGAGAATAAGTTATCTGACCACAATATAATATTTTGTGAAATTAAGACAGATTTTTATTGTCGTAAGCCTATTTACGACAAAAAGATATATTTGGATTACAGAAAGTTTGGGCGCTATTTAGATGAAAATCTTAGTATATCACTATTCACAAATTCAGCTGAAAAGTGTGACCATCTGTTCAAAACTTTCATGGAAGCGGATGCACAAAGTACTACAGTAATAATGGAAACAAAAAACATAAGGAAGAAAGTTTGTCCTTGGATGACAGAGGAACTAACATCGTTAATCAAATTCAAAAAAAAGTTGTTGAAGGCACGAAAGAGGGACAAGCAAAATAATCACATAAGTAATTGTTTAAAACGTATAAGTAAGATAATCAAAGCTTGCAGTAAAAGCTTAATGAACAATTTTTATACATTTAACCTACAAAAATATACTGGCGATGCAAGGAAAACATGGCAATTTTTAAACAAAACGTTAGGAAAATGTAAAAAGCCTATAAAAGAAGTTGTAGATATTAATAATACTGCAATTTTCACCGATGATGAGAAAGCTCAAACATTTAATGCATTTTTCCATAGTGTAGTTAACAATATAAAATGTAATATGCAGCAGGATATTAATGATAATATAAACTTCTTTAACACATTAGTCCCTGTATCAACTTCATTTGAACTTCTACCAATAAATGAATTTAAAGTAGACTCTATTTTAAGCAGTTTAAATACTCGAAAAGGTACTGGGTATGACAACATCACACCCAAAATGTTATTAACTCGGAGGGAAATTGTGACACGAGCTTTAGCGGACATTTTCAATACAATGCTTGCTGAAGGAAACTATCCAAACCCTTTAAAAAAACATAAAATAATTCCTATACCAAAATTGGTAGGAACAAATAAAATTGAAAACTTTCGTCCTGTTTCTGTTTTATCAGTTTTTGACAAAATATTTGAAAAAGCTATCAGTCAACAATTAACAAATTATCTGGACAACAACAAAATCATATTTGACTACCAATTTGGATTTAGAAAAGGCTGTGGTACTACAGAAGCAGTCGTTAGTGTTGTAGAATATATATGTAGTGGTCTTGACGCAGGATACAGAGGTATTGCTGGTGTATTTTTTGATTTATCAAAGGCATTTGATTTAGTAGATCATACAATTTTAATAAAAAAACTATCTCTTATTGGCTGCTCTGAAATGACACTGAAGTTATTTGTGGACTACTTAAAACGTAGAGTACAATTTGTTCAAATTGGAAGTTCCAAAAGCTGTGAGCTTGAGTTAACCTGTGGGGTTCCGCAAGGCAGTGTTCTGGGTCCCTTACTATTTAAAATTTTCATTAACGACATTAAAAACATCACTTTTAATGGCAAATTGTATATGTTTGCGGATGACATCTGTCTTTTTTATAATTTTAAAGATGATGGAGTTCTTCGAAAGCAAGTAGAGTATGATGCTACTGTGTTATCTGAATTTCTGCGGAAAAACAAACTGCTTTTAAATGCGGCGAAAACAAAATTTGTGCGTTTTAAACCATACTTATCAAGAAATGAAGAGCAAACAACTATCCTTATTGATGGTAAATATATTATGGAATCAGATAGTGTAAAATACCTTGGTGTTATATTAAATCGCAATTTGTCATGGGAAAATCACCTGAATTATCTTAAAGGGAAAATCGCTTCAGGAATAGGAATGCTGCGAAAGTTTAAAAACAAACTCAACATTAATGCTAAACTGCTAATATATCAATCCCTCGTTCATTCAAATCTAACTTATGTTCCAATGGTTTACGGATTTAAAGGTAATTCAACTATGCGATCCTTACAATCATCACAAAATAAAGCTTTAAAAATAGTTTTCAACCTTCCGCTTCGTTATAGCACAATTGATTTATTCAAAAAATATGCAAAGACTGTACTTCCAATCAGGGGGCTGTATAAGCAACAAATTTTGTTATATATGTTTAAATGCGTAAATCATATTGGTACGCATACCCTACATTTTGATCGTATTTTATTAAATACACAAAGAAATACGCGACTTGCTATGAATTTAAGTACTGTTCGCTGTCGCCTTGAAATCACAAAACAACGAATCTCGTTTGCAGGTCCAAAAGAGTACAATCAACTTCCAAACCGATTAAAAAACAACTTGGCGTTGTCCACATATAAAAATAATCTTAAACACTTTTTGTTGGAAGATATAGAAAGACTTCTTGCATTCAATTAATCGTGTTTCGATTTATTATGTTATATTTATCATTTTCATGACTTCCATTTTTATAAACACATGTACATATACGTATTTATATATATGTTTTTTTTCTTTTTTTTTATTATTTATAATTCTTTTTATTTTTCTTTTATTTGTATTATACATAAAATAGAAGCTCACGAATAGTATAGTTGTCGTAATGCCTCTCTAAGGCCAGTACCGGCGCTGGGGCACAATTACTCATTGTAAAATACATACATATATGAAATAAAACTACCTGAATTAAAAAAAAAAAAAAAAAAAATGTTCCTACTGACGACTAGGACAGCACCTATGAAGTGCCGACACTTAGGAAACAAAAAAATCAAATGGGGTTATTTTTCTTTCTTTACACCTTCCAAACAAATGAACAACCGTTGTGTGCCACGATTTGTTTTTTGAAAGTATCGAAAAGCAGAGAACAAAAATTTAAACAATTGAATTGCTTTTCGATACTTTCAAAAAACAAATGTAGCAACCAACCATTTGTTTGAAAGGTGTAAAGAAATGTAAAGGCGTGTGTAATTAAGAAAGCTTGTTTTTGTGTTTTTAAATTCTCCATTTTGCTTTTTAAATTCTCCATAATTCATTTAGACTGTTAGGATATTAAGTTGAATGTTTGAAAATATCTTGCAAAAAATTCCAAAGCCTACTGATGATTGGGGTAGCTTCTTTGAAATGTCGAAATGCCAAGTGTTTAAACTTTATAATTTTTAAACTAGATTTTTGGTTTTGTACATCGGATTTTATTTAGTTCAAGTGTTTCCTTTTTTTACAATACAAATTTGCTGTGATCAATAATTTTGGATTAAAGGAGACCAGAAAAAATAATCACACCTTTTTAGCGGGGGACAATTAGTTGTTTCGTAGCGGCTACGCTACTCATCAGCACCCATTTTCTGATTTGTGCTCGGATCATAGCGCATCCTGAACCGCCGCCTTAACCACTCAGCCACCCAGCTATTGATTATATGATTTTTTCTTTTATTTAATTTTTATAAAAGTACATATTGTACAATTGTTTGGCCAATATAATATATAATTTCAAACGTATCTATCTCTTAATACTATTTAAATTCGTTTCTTGATCCTAGTTTTTCGACCTATTTTTTAAGTATAATTGTTGTTTATATGAGCTTGAGGTCACTTTTTTTTTTTTAATTATTCGTTTATTAATGTTTCGATATTTCGACACCCCCTTGTGTGTCTTCTTCAGGAAAATTTCTAAATTTTTTGTTTAAAAATTTTTATAAAATTGTTTACAAATTTAACAAATTTTCAAACAATTTATAAATTTTCCTGAAGACACACAAGGGGGTGTCGAAATAACGAAACATTAATAAACGAATAATTTTAAAACAAGTGACCTCAAGCTCAAATAAACAACAATTATATTAATATTATTTTTAAACAAAATCAACACAAATTTAAGAACAAAATCACTCAAATTTGCTGAATCAATATGTTTTTAGGGATTTTGAGAAGTAGAGAGGGCGTTTAAATCCACACTGAACTTTTCATTGAAATTTTTCTCGTGTCTTCTAAAAGCTTCTTGTACAAGCCTCTTATTTTAAAATGAAAAAAGAGATGTACTTTTGTATATATTAATAATTAAAATATATTTGAAATGAATTTTATTAAAATTTTGTATGGAATTTTTTAATTAAAACAGGTTTAAAGTTCATATAAATTTTTGAATATGTCCATAACACCTTTAGTTTCCTTTTTTTTATTATTTGAATTGCTAATAAATATTGAATATTAAAAAAAAAACGACAAAAAGAAGTCTATTTGCTTAGGTTTATTATCACATTGTTGACTGACTTTATTTTAGAAAACTGACGTTTTAAACAAAGTTGACTATTTTTAAATTAAAAAAAAAAAAAAAAAAAACACTTGTCTTCGTAAAGAAATTCTTGCTTCATTTATGTACTTACTTACTTATCATTAAGCAACTGACAATTTTAAATGTAAGTGAAAGTCGGAATTTCTGTGTGGCTATCTTAATAAATGGGTGAATCAGTTAAAACTAAAATTTCTTTGCACTTGGAAAATTTGTCGTATTTACGGCAAAATTCAATAAACTACAATCAGTTACTGTCAATTTATTTTGAGTGTACTCTTACTTCGAATTTGTGTTGTTTCATAGTCAAGACGTTTAAATAAATGGGTGATTGATCAAGAAACCACAACATATAGAACAAACAATTAATTCTTTGGAACACAATAATAAGTCGCATATTGGTTTATTGATTGGTTTAAGTAACAATCTAAGTGGTGGGGTGGGTATTTACGTTTACAAGATGGCAGCGCTGCCGCATGTGATAGCTTTTTGCTTATTTTAAAACTGTAAGTGCTTAACGTCAAATGCTTTGTTTACGTTTTTGAAAGTTTGTTTAGTGGTTTATTCTAATTTAGATATTTACAACAAACAATTTTGTGAAAATAAAAATAATTTATAACTAACTACAAACAAGTACGTTTATAATTTATTGTAATATGTTAAAAAAAAAAATTGACATACAAAATCTAAGCACTTTGTTTTACCATATAAACATATTTTCAATATTTGAATTTTTCTTGCTTTTTGTTTGAAGTTTAAAGTCCATTTGTTCTATTCCATTAAATATGAGCTTCAAACGAGTTTATTTTATTATTATTTATTAGATTTATAAATAAATTGATAAACCTAATACTAATTGTCTGGAATACTGGCAGCAAAGGCCATCGGCTCTGAGTTTATTTTATTACTTAAATTACCTCCATATTTGTTCTCTAACTTTTTTAGTTGCCATTGTTTTGAAAATAATTTGATTTCTTAAATTTTACATTCATTGTTGTATATACTCGTAACTCGTTTGTATGATTTGCGTTTTCCTCTTTACAAACAAACTGATGTGTTTATTATGAATATTCTACACCTACTAAATCTGCTTACAATTGAATTTAGTTTCTTTATTAGTTTTTAACGAACGGAAGCATAAATGAACTGATAAGTAGAAGAGTCAGAGATGGAAAATGTTAGTTACAAAATGTTATTACAGAGTAGGTAAATGCGCAGTGCAAAGCGACTGTGCTACTATGCGCGCTATGCGCATTCAAAGAACAACACTTTGCTTTACTCTGCGAGCTGTGTTTCCTTTTCCGTAATGCGCAAAAGAGCCAAAAATGCATACTGCGCATTTGCTGTAAAATTGTTACTATCCAAACTAAAACACGCTATTAATTATCTTGAAAAAAATTATATTATTAGTGTGTTTTGTAAAGTGTTTGAGACACTATAAAAGCTTGTTACAATATTTTTAATTATATCAATAGGGCTTTGGAGCACATATCGCTTCTTTATTGCAACATAGTCATATCTCAAAAAATGAGCTTTTCGAGTTAAAAATGCAGAATTCTTAACAGTACTAGCTTTTATATTGTGGCAAAAATTTATTCATATTACTTTTAAACTGTTTCCTTTAGAAGATATTTTCTAAGACTTGTATGGAAGCTAAAAATTTGAAATGCATTTTTCTCGAAACAAGCTTTTTTGAAATATGACTATGATGCAATAAAGGAGCGATATGTGTGTATGCCTATATCTATTCATGCACATATTATGAGAATCTATAGAAAAGGTACGTTCACATAGGGAAAATATTTGCCCAACAAAAAACCATATTGGACCATATTTTCGGCAAGCGCATGCACACAAACAACTAAAATACTAATAAGTATGCACATAAATACATACAGATATAAAAAACAAAAAAAAAAAAAGAAAACTCTAAAAAACACAAAATTTTAGAAGCGTATGTTTCAAAGTTTTGTTTAAGCGAACAAAACTCTGAAACATGGGCTTCTAAAATTTGATGTGTTTTTTTTAAGTTTTTCTTGTTTTTGCTTTTTGTTGTATGTGTCTATGTATATGTATTTATTTGCTTACTTATTTGTATTTTAGTTGTTTGTATGCATGCGCTTGCCGTAAATTGGGCTCAATAAGAAAGTAGTGGTTACGTTTTTTTGGGCAAATATTTTTCCTATGTGAACGTACCTTAAGTGACCGCCAGTAGTAACGCAAAAATTTAATCGGTATACATAAGTTTGTAACTCTTTTTGTAATTTCCACAATTTTTATTTCCGACCCTTTAAAGTACGTATGTATGATCTGAATCAGTGTTGCTAGAAAAGTTGATTAAGCGATGTCCATCCGTCCGGCGTTGATATACTATTAGACTTGAAACTTTTTTTTTTGTCGAAATATTTTTAAAGTATTTTCGTAAATTTTTTTTTGCGAATACTTAATAAAAATAAAAAAAAATTATAAATAGCTTAATTTTTGTTTCCTAGCTGTTTTTATGTCGACATTTCATACGAGCTACCCTAAGCATCAGTAAACTTGGAAACTTTTGAAAGATATTGTCATATATTCAACTTTACATCCCAATAATCTAAATAAATTATTGAGAATTTAAAAAAAAAAATGCTCTATGCCCATCAACAAAATACAAAAAACAATTTTCTTATTTTTCACCTTTCTCACCTCTCTACTTTTCTGTACACCATGACCTATATCACGTAGACATTTATACACATATGAACAGATTTCTAATTTGTAAGTACCATAAATTGGTAAAATTGAAGAAAAACGGTCGGAATATAAAGAATTTGTTGGATATGTTATTGGCAGGTTTCCCACTGTTAGCTATCGATGCTGAAGATGGAAAAAAAGGGCTGATGTAATACACACGTGGTTTATTGTAACTGGTTGAAACTTAGTATTTAATTTTCATTTATTTAAGCATCATTTAATTAAAATAATTAAATAAAACGAATTGAATATCTAATACCACTGTTTTCAGGGCTTTGTTTTGAAGTCTTTGTAGAGATTTCACCTCTGTAGTTTTTACTAACATAAATTAGTGTTAAGTAATTGATATGACTATGTATTAGACTTTCATGTAACACCAATACCCATTGAGGCATTGAGGAAAATAGCCCTGAAAATTACCGCCCAATTGCAATTTGTTCTGCACTTTCCAAAGAAATGGAAAGTATAGTTAATCTTATGGGATATCTAGAGTCGCACAAATCACTTTGTGATCGCACATATGGATTTCGTAAGGGTCGCTCTACTGGCGATGTTATGGCATATCTTTCGGAGAAATGGTGCCACTCAATCCATCGCTTCGGTGAAAGTAAGGTGGTGGGTCTGGATATTTCCAAAGCGTTTGACAGAGTGTGGCATGGTGCACTACTGGCAAAACTTACTGCTTTTTGCGTCGGTTCAAGTCAAATGTTCACAAACACTACTCCCTCTTTCCCCCTCCTAATAACCTATTTTCCTAGTTCTGGTACAATGCACTGCATATGTAGGGGTCATCCGCTGAGTACTGGTCCAAGCTAAAAAAAAAAACAAATTGACTTTCATAAATAGGCATTTTTGTGTTGACATCAAATTCAAATTTAAACTTGTATAAAAACCCAATAGCTGGCGAGATCTTTGACTTGAGATAATTTATGTGCTGATCCCATGACAAATTTGACTGCAGATGGAGGCCCAAATATTTAACTGAAGATAACTCTTGAATCTCTTGCCCATCAACATGTAGACTGAATCTCGGTTCTCAACAACAATTGAAACCAAATCTTATAAGTTTTGTTTTTTTTTCGAATTGATAAACAACTTGTTCAGTCGCATATATTCAGATATTACCGCTGAATCATGTTCCATATGCGGTTTTATTGCTTCTTCATACTTATATGGATGTCATCAGCATAAAAATGTTAAGTTTTGAAAGTCATTTAGGTCCAATAACAATGGTCCAATACACTACCTTGCCGCACTCCATATATCACTTGGCAACAGCAGCTCTTTATTTTGTGAATTTGGACAAACTGTTGCCCATTTTGTATGTAAGAGCGAAAAAATTGAATTTCACTGCCGCGAACACCATAATATTGAAGATTATAAAGTAAAATTTCATGATCAGTCATATCAAATGCTTTTGAAAGATCGAAACACATGCACTCAACTCTGCTGCTACCCTCATCTAGCATTTTGCAAATGTAATTTTGAGCATTTATTGCTGCTTCTTCAGTTCCACAACCTCTTCGAAATCCATATTGGTTAGGATTTAGTAAATTGTTTTCTTCCGAAAATGGTTATAACTGACTATATATGATTTTTTCAAAAATATTGTTCACTATAGGCAGAATTGATATTGAACGGTATTGTTCGGTACGGTGACGGTATTTTTAAAACATCTGGAAATATCTTCGAATTTATAGTTTTATTGAAAATGTGTACCAAGCGCGGAACAATAATGTCACAACATTCGTTGTAAACTTTCGCTGAGGTGTTATCATGCCCACAACTTTTATTGGGCAGTAAGTTTTTAATTATATTTTGAACGTCAGAAAACTTTGTATTATTAAGAACAAAATTATTGTTACTATTGCGTAGAGTTCTGAAAAAATCGCAATTATCACTAGGCTGTATATCAATGTTTTGCTTCAAATCTTTAATCAATCTTAGAAAGCTAACATTTAAGATTTCAGCTTTTTCAATATCACTTAGTGTCACCATACCGTGACTATCTTTAATAACAACTTCCTTTTCGGAGCTTCTGTCAAGTGTTTAATTCAGAAATTTCCACGTTTTTTTAGGATTATTTATTTATTTTTTTTTTAGCTTGGACCAGTACTCAGGGGATGACCCCTACATATGCAGTGCATTGTATTGGAACTAGGAAAATAGGTTATGATGAGAAGGGGAGTAGTGTTCGTGGAGGTTTAACTTTACCAATAACAACACGAAAGACTAAAACAAACCCTACTGCAGCATTAAAAGTGTTGGAATCAAATTAGTTAAAACCGATCAGCGCCCAGTTTATAGACCTTCGACACGGCTTAGATTAGAAAAATTTAGTGCAACACCTTCCACACTACAAGGTAATGAAATGCATTGAAAAGAAATTAATATTGAACATATAAAGAAAACACGGACAGCGATGAAAAAAAGGAACACGTCTACACGCACTGCTATCTATTCCGGTGCACTTTGGTTGATAATAATGTATATAGAACAGCGAAGGGCAGATAGAGAGGTTTGAACTAAAGAGAGTAAAAAGTTGTTGTACACTTAGACAAATTCATTTGTTTCGTGTTGAATAAAAAGCCGTATATCTTCCATTCGCCGAGATAAAGTTCGGCCAGATATAGGCACTACATTATTTATAAATGAAAATAGAAAGATTTTCAAACTGTACATGGCACATTACTACTGCAAAACAACGTGATAAAAATATACATAACAGAATCTTTATTTTACCAGTGTACAACAAACAAAATGCGTAATTAAGCAAAATAAAAAAAAAATCCGCAAAGATTTTGCTTTGTTGAAATCTAGTAAGCTACTGAATTAAATTTCATGTTTTCCTATCGTTTGTAATTGTATTAAAGCTGAAAGTCCATACCACTCGTTATATGCGCTGCGCGTTTTATGTATTTCAAACTTTCTACGTGCTCCACACCTTTTCTAAACTCAAGTTATTTGCAACGCTTTACATGCGTTTAGTTTTTGTTTTGTTTTTTATTTATTTTTTCAATAAAAAATTTTTTTAACACAAAAGCATAAAGTAACAGCCCTTGGCACAAATATTTTTGGCGATAACTTTGATCAAATAAAATGAATTGAGATCTGCGGATATCAAAAACAACTGACAGTTTTTATGACGCGTCTTATCCCTTGTGCTGTGTAACCTCTCACATAAAATTACATTGTTTCTGCTTTTTGACAGACACTTAGAACGCGTTACCGCATAAAACGCGTGCTATGGACTTTCAGCTTAAAGCTGTGAAGTAAATTTTTTCCTTTAAAAAAATACCTAATGAGACCATATCCTGGTCTTTTGCTAAGTGAAAAGAAACAAAATTTTAATAAAAGATTGTCCAGAGCTCGAAGAACCATAGAAAATCCTTTTGGCATTTTAACTGTTCGATGGAGAATACTACGAGGAACTTTGAATATGTTACCTGATTCTGCGGAAAAAGTTGTTGGAGCCACAATTTCACGTCATAACTTTTTGAAGTTATTTTTGGAAGCTATTGCCCACCAGATTTCGTAGACTAAGAGCAGAACGGCTTAGTTACGGAAGGGTTGTGGAGGAAAGAAACCAAGCAATTGAGAAAAGGCCCCAAATTTTCATCAAATAACTCTGCATTTCACCAAAGAGACTTATTGCGTGACTATTTGTTTCTGAACAAAATAAGAAAAATATTTTTGTCTTCTCCAAAATACATACATATGTACATATGTATGTATATATAAACATTTTGTTTTATAGTGCATATGTATGCAAATACTCAAAACTTTTATCTCAAAATAAAGAAGGTATATATTTTTTAAAAACAATTAATTCAGTCTTTTTATTTGTTTTGTTTTATGTATATATACATACATACATAATTATGTATAATTAAAAAAAGCATATACATACATAGTTTCAGAGGTCAATAGTTCGTTTTTGGGTATAGAAGAATTCATTTTGGTTATGTAAGTATGGGTGAGTTCCAAAACATCAAAATACAAAATTTTATTTTCTTTGGTTTTGTAAACAAAGTAAAGCTCCATTACAATTTATTTTGCTGTTTAGGAACTATTAAATATATGTATGTATATCATAAATATAATCATAGATAAAATTAAAAAAATGATAAAAATTCAATGTTACAAAAAAAATAAAAAATGCAGGTACGTGATAGAAACTAATCGTTTTGAAACCGGTCGGTTTGGAATTTTGTTTTTTTACTGGTTTTGTTTTGCTACCACTTGCTCACGTAAATAGTTTATGCTACTTGGCATTTCAGATTGGGTAGAACATAATTCATGTAACACCTAAATATTAAAATCAGATGGTTTTTAACTTTCATATATATATATATATATATATATATATATATATATATATATATATATATATATATATATATATATATATATATATATATATATATATATATATATATATATATATATATATATATATATATATATATATATATATATATATATATATATATATATATATATATATATATATATATATATATATATATATATATATATATATATATATATATATATATATATATATATATATATATATATATATATATATATTTATATATGTACATATATATAAGAACACTTTGTTTACATACATATGTACATACCTCCACTAAACTTTCAACACTCACACAACAGTCTTCTTCTAAACAAGAAGTAAACAGATCATCTGTGCTGGATTCTTCCTTTTGAGCCGATTGTTGCGTTGAGAATTGACTTGTTACTGTCCCGGAATAGAATAGAAAGATTGTCATCGATTTCATACATAAGTACATACATATTTATGTATGTATGTTGCATTCAAACTTACTTTTTTAGTTTGATGTGCTCATGACGCGTGCAAAAGTAAAAAGTAAACCTACTTTAGGCCTCGTACGCGTTTAACGCGTCCTACGCTTTGTGTTGTGTAACTTGTCGCATAAAATTACACTGATTCTACTTTTTGACATACGCTTAGAACGCATTGCCGCGTACAACGCGTGTTATGGACTTTCAGCTTTAAGCTGAAAATACATCCTATTAAAGGCATGCATAAGAAATAACTAAAAGAATATTAGGTTAGATTTTAAACAATTCATAACTTGACACCTCTTGCTGTCACTGACCGTCGTCGCGACAGTGCGCCTATTAAGTGCAATCATTTGAAATTCACTTGAGCTGCGAATGATATGGGTTTATGAAGATATGTAAGCATGTGTGTGGCACTATGTATGCACATACCAAAGAAACAATTTATGGCCTTGAACCATCTGCTTCTGTGCATATGTGACGTCTGATCAGCTTACCCCTAAAACGTGGGAACCAAATTTGGTTCCCATACATTAACTTTGGTATAATAATTAGTATCGATGAGTCGTCTAGAACTTCTCATAAGTAGTATATAAGCAATTGTAATTTTAGTTTAAAAAAGGATTAATACACAAGAATTGATTTGAGCAACCTCGAGTTGCTCATCAAATATAATAAAGTACATTTGAAAAAGACAACAAAGTAATATTTTAGTTCATCCAACTAAATTTGACATTTACCATCTCACAAGTATAGGAATGTGACATTTTCCATAAAATTGTGCTAGCGGACTAGTTTTCAATTCTGTTTTAAATTGTGACTCACAAGAACCTAAAAAATAAAATACAATATATGTGTATGCGATCCAGTATTGCGATATTTATTGAATATGTAGTATCTAGTGATGGATTGTGACCCATATCGCAGAATAGCGTAATACTCTGAAATCCAGATTGTGGATCATGAATCACGCGATAAATATTGAACATGTACCAATCTTCGTGGTATTAAATAGCGATACATTGGTAAGATATTAAAACAAGTAAGAGTGTAGTATATTCGGCTGGGCCGAATCTAAAATACCCTTCACGATAGTCACGAATATGTATAGTATATTAAAAGTGTGACCTAAATATGCTCGGTTATATATGAACCGATATCGGAATTTTCTATTTTCTGTGCTTTAGTAACCTTCTTTTATAACGAGAATTGCTTTTCAGCAAAAAAAAAAAAAATTTTTTAATGGAAAAATCGGTTCAGGCTATATCTCGGGTACATATAGACCGATATCGAAAATTTTAATTTTCCATATTTATATAACCTTATATCATTACCAGAACTGCTTTTGAGCACAACAAATTGTTTAAGTTCGCTTACGCGATATTTTCATGAAAAACCCGATTTAGGCTATATCTCGGGTATATATGGACCGATATCAGAAATTTTAATTTTCTCTATTTTCGTAACCTTCTTTTATAACAAGAACTGCTTTTCAGTAAAAAAAAAATGTTATTGGAAAAATCGGTTCAGGCTATATCTTGAGTATATATGGACCGATATCGGATTTTTTCTTTTTCCACATTTATATAACCTTGTTTCATTACCAGAACTGCTTTTGAGCACAAAAAAGTTGTTTACTCGGCATTTTCATCAAAAAACCTGTTAAGCTGTATATCGGGTATATATGAACCGATATCGGAAATTTTAATTTTTCATACCTATATAACCTTATTTCATTACCAGAACTGCTTTAAGGTGAAAAAAGTTGTTTAAGTTCGCTTACGCGACATTTTCATGAAAAACCCGGTTTGGGCTATATCTCGGGTATATATGGACCGATATCGGAAATTTTTATCTTCTATATTTATATAAACTGATCTTATTACCAGAACTGTTTCTAATCAAAAAAAAGTTGTTAAAGTTCGCTTACGCGACATTTTCATGAAAACCCCGGTTTGGGCTATATCTCGGGTATATATAGACCGATATCGAAAAGTTTCATTTTCCATACTTATACAACCTTATTTTATTACCAGAACTACTTTTAAGCAAAAAAAGTTGTTTAAGTTCGCTTACGCGGCAATTTCATGAAAACCCCGTTCCAGGCTATATCTGCGGTATATATGAACCGATATCGGAAATTTTCATTTTTCATATTTATATAACCTTATTTTGTTACCAGAACCGCTTTTAAGCAAAAAAAGTTGTTTAATTTCGCTGACGCGGCATTTTCATGAAAAACCCGTTCTAGGCTATATCTCGGGTATATATGGACCGATATCGAAAATTTTCATTTTTCATATACATATATGTAACCTAATTTCATTACCAGAACTGCTTTTGAGCACAAAAAAGTTGTTTAAGTTCGCTTACGCGGCATTTTCATGAAAAACCTGGTTTGGGCTATATCTCGGGTATATATGGACCGATATCGAAAATTTTCATTTTTCATATTTATATGACCCTATTTCATTACCAGAACTGCTTTTGAGCACAAAAAATTTGTTTAAGTTCGCTTACGCGACATTTTCATGAAAACCCCGATTTGGGCTATATCTCGGGTATATATGGACCGATATCGAAAATTTTCATTTTTCATATTTATATGACCCTATTTCATTACCAGAACTGCTCTTGAGCACAAAAAAGTTGTTTAAGTTCGCTTACGCGACATTTTCATGAAAAACACGGTCTAGGCTATATCTCGGGTATATATGGACCGATATCGGAAATTTTCATTTTCCATATTTATGTAACCTAATTTCATTACCAGAACTGCTTTTGAGCACAAAAAAATTGTTTAAGTTCGCTTACGCGGCATTTTCATGAAAACCCCGGTCTAGGCTATATCTCGGGTATATATGGACCGATATCGAAAATGTTCATTTTTCATATTTATATGACCCTATTTTATTACCAGAACTGCTTTTGAGCACAAAAAAGTTGTTTAAGTTCGCTTACGCGACATTTTCATGAAAAACCCGGATTGGGCTATATCTCGGGTATTGTCCCATGTCAATGTCTTGCCATGGACATGTTCACAGCGCGTGGAGACAGCCAAAAATGCAACTATGCAAAATGAGTTGACAGTGGAGAAAAATTGCAACTCTGATGCAATATGGTGACGGTTGAATGACAGAATTAAATGTCACTAAAGCACGCCTGATTTCCGGTCTTTCTGCCAATACTGCCGAACGGAGAGGACGTCGACGAGGGAAAAAATCAGACAATTATCGAAGACGTAACTTGGAGAAGAAGAGAGAGCACGCCACCTATGCCCTCGAGGAAAAACATCAAGGTCCGTCCGCAGCTGGAATCCAGCAAAAGACTACCTGGGCGTCAGCAGTAATCTCAGATTTTCTACACCACACAGCCTGCAAGCACACACCATCATTTTCCCTCGTGCCGGTCAACCAACAATTGATTTTTCGACAACGTGCCGGTCAACCAACAATTGATTTTTCGACAACGTGCCGGTCAACCAACAATTGATTTTTCGACAACGTGCCGGTTAACCAACAAGTTGATTGTTCGACAACTTGGCGGCCAACCGATAAATACATTTTTTCCCACAACGGACTAGCAAACACAATCACTTTTGTGCTCCACTTGCCATCATTCTTTTAACTGGCCAGCTAACCGAATGGTTGTTGACACTCCGCCTGCCTGGCAACGCCTTTCCTTGACGTGCAGCCCCAGCAATTATAAATTTTCAACAACGTGATAGCAAACACCAACATCTTTCCTAGACTTGTCAACCAAAAAAAAAAAAAAAAAAAAAAAAGAAAAAATAAATACTCGTCATTCGTCCATGTGACGACCTTTGATATTCATCGTGTCAGCCAACAGAACCAGCTTTATACCTGACACTCATGTTCAGCAACACCAACATTTTTAATATATTGGGGACAATTTGACAGCCATCAGACAGCCATCAGTCAGCTATCAACCAGACAACTTCACAGCCATAACCAGCTAGCAACCGCATCAGACAGCCATCAGCAGCAGCAGCTAGCAACAACACCAGCTAGCAACAGCATCAGACAGCTACCACAATAGAGCTAATAGCAACACAACTAGCAACAACACCAGCTAGCAACAGCATCAGACAGCTACCACAATAGAGCTAATAGCAACACAACTAGCAACAACACCAGCCAGCGACACAACAGCATTCACCAGCCTGTAAGTCCGTTCTTATTATTATCATTAGTGTTAGCATTATAACCTGATATTCATGGTGCCAAATAGTTAGCTAGTTTACGGGTATTCGGAATAACAGTGCGGTCGTGTTTAGGTCATAATCAAGGTCGGGCTAAGTCAAGTGCGTTTGTGTTTGAATAGTATGCCAACGTCTGGCCGGGGAAAATTCGGTTGTGTTCGTGTTCAGTGAATGAAGAGCCAAGCGCTCGCCACAGCTCTCGCGATAACAGTGTCAGTCCGTTTTTCAAATGTATATATGCCCAGTCTGACGGTTTTGTCTCTGTAAGGGAGATTGTCCGTCCGCAATAGAATTAATAAAACGTTTGGTCTGTCCGAGTGAAGGAGTAGTTTGCCATTGCCCACATTAGGGGTCCGTCCGAATAAAAATTACAAGTCCGGGGAAGGGTCTGAATTTAGTCCGTCCGTTTTTAAAGCTTAGTGAGTGTCTTGGGGGGTCAGTTAAGTGATTTTTTTTGGTTTTGTCTGATATAAGGAGTGGGGGGTGCGTTTGCTATTCAACACCGAACAGCGAACACAGCCAAGGCGAATTGCAGCCGCCGAAAGCTTGCAATTTTTTTCATTTTTATTTGGTCTTCTTAAAAGGCTTTCAGACCGGGGAAAATAGAAAGCTAAGGCGAACGGCAGCCGCCTAAAGTCTGCATTTTTCATTTTATTTGGTCTTCTTACTAGGCTTCCAGACCGGGGAAAATAGAAAGCCACTGTTTTGGTTGAAACAGTTGTTACAGCATATTTTATTCGCTACTAATTCCATCGTTTCGGGTAACCGTAACCAGCCTCGGGTCATTTTGCAACAACTTGTACACCAGTCACTTTTAAATACATCCTAAATCTTATCTCGGTTCGGAATCTTAACAGCTATATCTTTTATTTAAGCCCGGCTTTACCAAAATTAACCTAATTTTAGACTTATGCCGTTTTCTTTACTGGAGGAATTTTGCATTTTTGCGACACCTTTTTTTCTTAAGATTAAATTTTTAAAATTCAAGTTTTAAAGAGATGAAAAGAAGATGTCGCAATAACGATTAATCGCCACAAAGTTGAAAGTTGAGAAAACTGTATACTATTATTATATTTTTCCTCTTTGGCGAAACGTTGAAAATGTTACACTTCCTCTAGAAAGGATAACGCCATTGAACTAAGTTAATATTAAAATTTAACAGAAATGAACCAAAATTATAAGTTGAATGGAAATCAGAATATATGGCAAACTAAATAGAAAATTTACGTGATAAGAAACAAAATTGAGTCGAAATTTTAAATGAAAAGAAACCAATTGAATAAAATTTTAAGTGAGGATAAAAGCAAATTGAATTAAAACTGAAACTTTAACAAAACTTAACTAAACTAGAAATTAAAGCCAAATCATTTTACGAAGAATAAGTACAATTACCGAATAACTAAATAGAAAAGGAATTCCGATAAGAAGTAGAATAAGAACTCATGTGATTTATAAAAAAATAAAAACAAAGAAAATAGAAATTAAGCCTGAATTATAAGAAAGTTTGTGTGCACTGGATCTATAACATTTAAGAAAACTAAGCGTAAATATCAGCCTGTTCCTCAAGGGAAATACGAGAAAACGAAAGTGCTATTCGTTCGCATAGTTTTCGTGGCCGTGATTTTGCCAAATTGGCAAGTTTCTTTCTTTTTCTCAAAGTTTCCTGTTTTAAATCGACTTGAGCAGCAGACGATATTTTAGCTTCAAGGCTTTGAATTATATATATAAGTATATATTAATTGATAGAAGATTGGAAATTATAAATATATATGAATATTATTGAATTTTATTATTTGTATATGCGATATGTTTCTATGAAATGACCATGTGGCTGTAAATTGGTAGAGGTGAGTATTTGGATGGTTAAATAGGATTTTTTTCAGGGGATAGCTACAAACATTTTTGGCAACCAAGCTATCGCGGTCCATTATCCGTTAATGATATTGTAGGAGGGGTTATAGCCCGGGATTATTTAACACCAACAATCCCACCATCAGAATCAAAGTGACTGTGTCCACTCCTGTCCTCACGATCGACGTTTTCGGCCCCTTTTTTTTATTTTTGTTTAGGTTTGGATTAATCACTGGTACATTAAGATACCTTCTATTGGCTGTGTGGAACGAACACCCGCCCAAGCCCGACGAGCCATAGCCGCGCAAAATGGTCAGTTACCAGTGAGTCACACAGTTTTCCAATAGAACACGACTCACAAACGGATGTCGAACGAGCATCGTTTCGATGTTTAAGAATGCATCGTTCGATAGTCTGTTTGGCGATTCGTGACAGTATTCTTATGGCGCCCAACGTGGGGCCCGAGAATGACTGCTTTCCAATGGAACACGAATCACAAACGGATGTTGAATGAGCATCGTTTCAGTTTTTAAGGATGCATCATTCAATAGTTTGTTTGGCGATTCGTGACAGTATTCTTATGGCGCCCAACGTGGGGCCCGAATAGAGTCGAATATATAGAATTTTTATGGATTCCAGATTCAGTTTCGAGAGAGACCATCACATAGTGTTTTGTTTTGTTGGAAGGTAGCGTAAGTCCCGGAAGATGCGATGCATCATGCCTGTGTTGCGACGTTGCTGGAAAATAATTCGGATACTTTGTGAAGGAACCACCCAACTCTGGACCAGAAGACCTATAACCGTTTTTAAATAATACTTTGAGTGCTTTTGACATCTTTGAAATCTTTGGACATGAGGAATTTTTGTATAATAGTTTTGAGTCTGTTTACCGCGAATCGTGGAACTTTTGTAAGTCATGATCGATGAATCATCAGGTCATTCGCGACAAAGGTTTTAACGATTAACGTTTTTGTGATGGGTAAGTCTCAGCGGTAGGGTACTGCCAGACCAGCTGATCGCGACACATCACATTAACTATTGGTTCGTGTTGAGGGTAACGTAAGTCCCGGAATGTTGTTATACAAGGCCGCGTTGCGACGTTTACTTTAGACACAGGACTGTAAGATTCCGAGTGGATAAATTTCACACGTGAACCGCCAGGAGCAATTCAGTCGTTTTGATTCTGCACTTTTTTTTAGTTTTATATATATATTCAACCAACCAAATACAAACCAATTATATGAGCAATTGTTATTTTTTTGAGCAACTCTTACTCAATTTTCGGAGTGTATGAGTGAACACACTGATCAATTGTATGAACAAATATCTAGCATATATTTAGCCAGTGATTTCAATTGGTGTTTCACTTGTTTATTTTTTTTATATACCCATACCTACAGGGTTTAACTTTTCGCCACATCACTTATAAATTTTATATTCATTTGTAAGCCATATATTTTCTTATTCATTTTAAGGCACCGAATTGGAGCCATATATTTTGTCATATTTATTTTTAAAGCACCGAGTTGGAGCTTATTTTCTTTCAGCTTTTCAGGTTTTTGATTCAAGATAAGATATTGTGCAGAGTTTACTGGGTGAACAAATTGGTTTACCAGTGGTGCAATTTTGATTCGAGCGTTGGAATTTTTGATCTGAAGTCTTGTTTTATTAGATTTCAGTTTGGTTTGCATCGGGCATTGTTTTCGTTTTGGGTTTTACAGGTTATGGTAAAAACCAGAAGTGGTTTTAATACTAGTAGAATGATGGAACCTGGAATAACTTCAACAACCGCAGCAACGGTAACCACCACCACAAGTACGACAACAACAGCAACCAGTCTAACCACAACGGCCGAGGATTACGAGGCAGCGGCGTCGTCAAGGTATGTAGGTGCCGGCGCGACTCATCGTCGACCTGCAGGAATGCTAGCAACAGCCCGAGAAAGTCGAGTATCAGGGGAAGCCCCCGAAACAACACCGAACACGTCAACAGATTCAACTATACCATCACCGGAGTATTCAAGCATAACAGCTAGAAAAGTTAGGGAAGAGGTGAGGAACAGCAATGTTAACCCGACGGGCGCAGAGCGCAGAGATGCAAGGCATGAAGCCCAAGAAGGCTTAAGGCAGCTTGAAATTCGTCGATCAGTGGATGCCCGAATTGAAGAACTGATACCGGGTATAGTCCGCGCAACAATCAGTGCGATATCACAACAAGACAGAAGTAGCCAAAGATCGAACGTAAGTCGCGTTGAGCAGCCAGCCGCAAGGAATTTTAGTCAGCCACCATCTGTGTTTCCAGCTAACCGGGGTAATGTTCAACGACCGCCACCTCAACGAACGAATTACCGGGACGCAAACCAGAGACAACCACCACCCTTCAATCAAGAATTTCAACCAGTTTTTGAAAATCCACCGCAAGGAACACGTTTTAGTGAGCCACCACCACCGTTGGGACAGTATCATCACTTCCAACCACCGAATTATCAAACCAATTGGAACCCATACACCAACGGAGCAGCTAACAACAGAAACCATTACAGAGAACCAACACCTAGAATAGACAAATGGGGACTTAGATTTGACGGGACTACAAAAACCATGAGTGTTGAAGATTTCGTTTTTCGAGTCGAAATATTACAGTCAGATTATGATTGCCCGTGGGCAGAAGTTATGCGAAGCTTTCATCATTTGCTCAGTGGACCAGCATTGGATTGGCTATGGGATTACAGAAGGATGAACAACAATATCAGCGATTGGCCAACACTTAGGAACGCTCTAGTCAAATATTTTCACCGATTTGAGAGCGATTTTGACATTCAACGAAAAATTTTAGACCGGCGTCAACAACCAACCGAATCGTTCGATGATTTTTGTAATGCAGTCATTCATCTGAGAAACCAACAGACTAACCCGATTTTGGAACAAGACTTAGTAGAAATTTTGAAGAGCAATTTGAGACCAGCTATGTCGCAGCTTTTATTTGCGATTAGGCCGTTTAGTCTTAGCCAGCTTAGAACGGAAGGTAGGCGAGCAGAAAATATGTTGAACAACCAGCGGATAAATAGCCACAGATACCCAACAAGGCAAATTAATGAAATAGATTTGGAGGTGAGCGTAGAGAAGCTTTCGGAAGAGGAAGTTGCGGTTAGTGCCTTGACAGCCCCAGCACGCAAATTGGTTTGCTGGAACTGCAAAGCTGAAGGCCATATGTTTATGGACTGCCCATCGGAAAGGAGAAGTTTTTTTTTTTTTTTTAAATGCGGCTACGAAAACACCGTAACGCCGAAATGTCCTTACTGTCAGGGAAACAGGGTATCGAACAATCCTCGGATTGGGTTGGAGATTCGTTCGAGAAATGCAGCAACCCAATGCCAAGCACAACCGGCCTCAACGGTTCCACCACCTACAGCGCAGTAAGTCTCGACGATACTACACCAGCATATGTCAACGTGGGTATACAAACAAATGATGAGGTCGAATCAACAACACCAGAAGAACCTTTCACACCGCAACGGATACAAATTTTAAGCAATGACCAACCACCAGTAGGTGAACCAGCCACCAATTATGAAATTCCAGTCAGAAAACCCTATCACCAACGGCTACTAGAATACCACATAGCCAGGGAGAGGATTTTCGGCGAAACGACACCTAGGATTTGGAAAACAAGACAACGGTTTGATCAACGAAAACAACAACGTAAAGAAATAGCCTCAGCTAGTTTAATTGAAAAGTCTGATAACCGAATCTACACGGATATTTCTATAAATGGATTTGAGATTCAAGGCTTGCTAGACAGCGGAGCCACCGTATCATGCTTAGGGGAGGGATGCCTCGAGTTCATCGAAAAGGCAAAACTTTTAATCTACCCTTATCAGTCGAATATTCTTACTGCAGACGGCAGAGCCAACAAAATTTTAGGTCGAGTTAGGGCGTTAATAGAGTTTAATGGCCGGACAGATTATATTGATTTATATATGGCACCTTCGTTGAAACACAAATTATTTTTGGGCGTAGACTTTTTGAAGAAATTCAACGTATTCAGATTTGAGGTCACCGAAATGTCGACTAACAAAGGGGAGCCAACCGACACATTAACTGATTTTCCAGCGCGACACATTTTGTCACCTGATTTACAGTACAGTTTGGATCAAGCTGTTAAGGATTTTCCATCGTTTACACAGCAAGGCCTCGGAAAGACATTGTTAGAGACACACGTAATTGACACGGGAGCAGCATTGCCAATTAAGGAAAAATTTTACCCAGTGTCGCCAGCTGTACAGCAGCTCATGTACAAAGAACTAGACCGGATGATTTCTTTGGGTGTCATCGAACCCAGTGAAAGCCCATGGAATAACCGGGTCACATTCGTTCAAAAAGGCGAAAAGGTACGCATATGTCTCGACGCTCGAAGGTTGAACGATGTAACAGTCAAGGACGCTTATCCTTTACCTAACATCGAGGGTTTATTAAGCAGGCTAGGAGATACTCACTTTATTTCCAGCATAGATTTGAAAGACGCGTTTTGGCAGATACCGCTAGCAGTCTCCAGTAGGGAAAAGACGGCGTTCACGGTACCTGGAAGGCCTTTGTACCATTTCACGGTCATGCCGTTCGGGTTATGTAACGCAGCTCAGCGGTTATGCCGTTTAATGGACAAAGTTATTCCAGCACGCCTTCGCGAACGTGTTTTCGTCTACCTGGATGACCTGTTAGTAGTATCTTCCAATTTTGCCGAACACATCAATCTGCTGAGAGAAGTAGCGCACTGTTTAACTAGCGCGGGATTAACAATTAATGTGGAAAAGTCCAAGTTTTGTTGTAAAGAATTGAAGTATCTTGGATACATCGTTGGAGGAGGAGTCTTAAGGCCAGACCCGGATAAGATTTTAGCAATTAGGAATTTCAAGTACCCAGCAACACCCAAACAAGTACGCAGTTTCATGGGAACCACTGGTTGGTACCGGAGATTCATCGACAATTACGCCACCATAACAACACCGATTTGTGAAACGCTCCGCAAGGGAAAAAAGTTTGAGTTTACTGCTGAAGCAAAAACAGCATTCGATAAGTTGATACACTGTCTGACTACCAGCCCAGTTTTAAGTCACCCAGATTTTTCTAAGACGTTCCACATACAGTGTGACGCATCGGACGTGGGGATAGGAGCAGTCCTGTTTCAAGAGGATCCTGAAGGCGACGAACATCCTATCGCTTTCTTTTCGAAGAAACTTACTTCCGCTCAGAAAAATTATTCGGTGACAGAGCGTGAATGTTTAGCCGTAGTATCCGCTATTAAGAGATTTAGGCCCTACATTGAATTGATGCAGTTCGTGGTGATCACGGATCATTCAAGCCTCAGATGGCTGATGAGCCAAAAAGATCTTAGTGGAAGATTAGCTCATTGGAGTTTGCAGCTGCAGCCATTCACCTTTACGATAAAGCACCGCAAAGGAGCGCAAAATGTTGTTCCAGACGCACTCTCAAGATACACAGTTGATGCGTTAGAGGAAGTGAGAGCACCTTTAGTGGATGTCGACTCTCCAGAGTTTAGTTCTGATGACTATAAGCAATTGATTCGAACCGTGCAGGAAGAGAAAAACAGCTTGCCAGATGTTAAAGTAATAGACAATTTTGTTTATAAGAGGACCACCTTTTATAACGGAGACGTATTAACAGAGGAACATGCTTGGAAATTGTGGGTGCCAGCTTCATTGACAGCGGGAGTAATAGCAAAAGCACACTGCCCACCAGAGATGGCTCACGGAGGCATAGCTAAAACTATTCGCAGGATAAGAGAGTATCTGTACTGGCCGCACCTGAACATTCAAGTTCGAAGTTTCGTCAATAATTGCGATACTTGCAAGGAATGCAAGCCATCCAACACCATTCTGAGACCACCTATGGGAAAGGAGGCGGACGCCACGAAACCTTTTCAACGAATATATCTAGATTTTTTGGGCCCTTACACTCGCTCAAAGAAAGGCAATAGCTACATATTCATTGTATTAGATCATGTCACAAAATTCGTATTGTTGAAGGCAATGGCCAAGGCTCAGGCACGTAAGGTAGTTGATTTTCTGGTTACGGAAGTTTTCTATAAATTCGGTTGCCCAGAGATTATAGTGTCTGATAATGGACCTCAGTTTATAAGCAAGGAGTTTAACGATTTAATGACCACATTTGGCATTGAGCACAGAAAAACGGGAGTGTATGCTCCACAGGCAAACGCGTCGGAGAGGGTGAACCAGTCGATACTAGCAGCTATTCGGTCATATTTAGGGGAAAACCATAACGAATGGGATTTGCATATTTGCGAGATCGAATGCGCTCTTCGCTCTGCCGTACACTCAGCTATTGGGATGACACCGTACTTCGCACTCTTTGGTACTAACATGGTTACTCATGCCTCTGCCTATAAGCTTGCTCGGAAGTTAGACGCGGTCGACGAACCCGATATGCGGTTTGAAAACAGGCACGAATTTTTGGAAGTTGTTCGGGATAGACTCCGGGACAGGTTGCACCAGAGCTATGAGTCCAACGCAAAGAAATATAACACTCGAACAAGAAATGTCAAGTTCAAAGCGGGTCAAGAAGTGTTCAGACGGAACTTTCAGCTATCAGACTTCGCTCGACAGGTGTCGGCAAAGCTTTGTAGGAAGTTTTTAAAGTGTCGCATCACTCGATTGGTCGGGAATAGTCTATATGAGATCGAAACCTTACAGGGTAAGCCATTGGGAGTTTTCCATGCAAAGGACTTAAGAGCGTAATAAAATAATTACCTTTTATCATATTCGCAATATGATTGCGAATATGATAAAGTGTTCCACCACGAGGAAAGGGTGTGGTGTCCCATGTCAATGTCTTGCCATGGACATGTTCACAGCGCGTGGAGACAGCCAAAAATGCAACTATGCAAAATGAGTTGACAGTGGAGAAAAATTGCAACTCTGATGCAATATGGTGACGGTTGAATGACAGAATTAAATGTCACTAAAGCACGCCTGATTTCCGGTCTTTCTGCCAATACTGCCGAACGGAGAGGACGTCGACGAGGGAAAAAATCAGACAATTATCGAAGACGTAACTTGGAGAAGAAGAGAGAGCACGCCACCTATGCCCTCGAGGAAAAACATCAAGGTCCGTCCGCAGCTGGAATCCAGCAAAAGACTACCTGGGCGTCAGCAGTAATCTCAGATTTTCTACACCACACAGCCTGCAAGCACACACCATCATTTTCCCTCGTGCCGGTCAACCAACAATTGATTTTTCGACAACGTGCCGGTCAACCAACAATTGATTTTTCGACAACGTGCCGGTCAACCAACAATTGATTTTTCGACAACGTGCCGGTTAACCAACAAGTTGATTGTTCGACAACTTGGCGGCCAACCGATAAATACATTTTTTCCCACAACGGACTAGCAAACACAATCACTTTTGTGCTCCACTTGCCATCATTCTTTTAACTGGCCAGCTAACCGAATGGTTGTTGACACTCCGCCTGCCTGGCAACGCCTTTCCTTGACGTGCAGCCCCAGCAATTATAAATTTTCAACAACGTGATAGCAAACACCAACATCTTTCCTAGACTTGTCAACCAAAAAAAAAAAAAAAAAAAAAAAAGAAAAAATAAATACTCGTCATTCGTCCATGTGACGACCTTTGATATTCATCGTGTCAGCCAACAGAACCAGCTTTATACCTGACACTCATGTTCAGCAACACCAACATTTTTAATATATTGGGGACAATTTGACAGCCATCAGTCAGCTATCAACCAGACAACTTCACAGCCATAACCAGCTAGCAACCGCATCAGACAGCCATCAGCAGCAGCAGCTAGCAACAACACCAGCTAGCAACAGCATCAGACAGCTACCACAATAGAGCTAATAGCAACACAACTAGCAACAACACCAGCTAGCAACAGCATCAGACAGCTACCACAATAGAGCTAATAGCAACACAACTAGCAACAACACCAGCCAGCGACACAACAGCATTCACCAGCCTGTAAGTCCGTTCTTATTATTATCATTAGTGTTAGCATTATAACCTGATATTCATGGTGCCAAATAGTTAGCTAGTTTACGGGTATTCGGAATAACAGTGCGGTCGTGTTTAGGTCATAATCAAGGTCGGGCTAAGTCAAGTGCGTTTGTGTTTGAATAGTATGCCAACGTCTGGCCGGGGAAAATTCGGTTGTGTTCGTGTTCAGTGAATGAAGAGCCAAGCGCTCGCCACAGCTCTCGCGATAACAGTGTCAGTCCGTTTTTCAAATGTATATATGCCCAGTCTGACGGTTTTGTCTCTGTAAGGGAGATTGTCCGTCCGCAATAGAATTAATAAAACGTTTGGTCTGTCCGAGTGAAGGAGTAGTTTGCCATTGCCCACATTAGGGGTCCGTCCGAATAAAAATTACAAGTCCGGGGAAGGGTCTGAATTTAGTCCGTCCGTTTTTAAAGCTTAGTGAGTGTCTTGGGGGGTCAGTTAAGTGATTTTTTTTGGTTTTGTCTGATATAAGGAGTGGGGGGTGCGTTTGCTATTCAACACCGAACAGCGAACACAGCCAAGGCGAATTGCAGCCGCCGAAAGCTTGCAATTTTTTTCATTTTTATTTGGTCTTCTTAAAAGGCTTTCAGACCGGGGAAAATAGAAAGCTAAGGCGAACGGCAGCCGCCTAAAGTCTGCATTTTTCATTTTATTTGGTCTTCTTACTAGGCTTCCGGACCGGGGAAAATAGAAAGCCACTGTTTTGGTTGAAACAGTTGTTACAGCATATTTTATTCGCTACTAATTCCATCGTTTCGGGTAACCGTAACCAGCCTCGGGTCATTTTGCAACAACTTGTACACCAGTCACTTTTAAATACATCCTAAATCTTATCTCGGTTCGGAATCTTAACAGCTACATCTTTTATTTAAGCCCGGCTTTACCAAAATTAACCTAATTTTAGACTTATGCCGTTTTCTTTACTGGAGGAATTTTGCATTTTTGCGACACCTTTTTTTCTTAAGATTAAATTTTTAAAATTCAAGTTTTAAAGAGATGAAAAGAAGATGTCGCAATAACGATTAATCGCCACAAAGTTGAAAGTTGAGAAAACTGTATACTATTATTATATTTTTCCTCTTTGGCGAAACGTTGAAAATGTTACACTTCCTCTAGAAAGGATAACGCCATTGAACTAAGTTAATATTAAAATTTAACAGAAATGAACCAAAATTATAAGTTGAATGGAAATCAGAATATATGGCAAACTAAATAGAAAATTTACGTGATAAGAAACAAAATTGAGTCGAAATTTTAAATGAAAAGAAACCAATTGAATAAAATTTTAAGTGAGGATAAAAGCAAATTGAATTAAAACTGAAACTTTAACAAAACTTAACTAAACTAGAAATTAAAGCCAAATCATTTTACGAAGAATAAGTACAATTACCGAATAACTAAATAGAAAAGGAATTCCGATAAGAAGTAGAATAAGAACTCATGTGATTTATAAAAAAATAAAAACAAAGAAAATAGAAATTAAGCCTGAATTATAAGAAAGTTTGTGTGCACTGGATCTATAACATTTAAGAAAACTAAGCGTAAATATCAGCCTGTTCCTCAAGGGAAATACGAGAAAACGAAAGTGCTATTCGTTCGCATAGTTTTCGTGGCCGTGATTTTGCCAAATTGGCAAGTTTCTTTCTTTTTCTCAAAGTTTCCTGTTTTAAATCGACTTGAGCAGCAGACGATATTTTAGCTTCAAGGCTTTGAATTATATATATAAGTATATATTAATTGATAGAAGATTGGAAATTATAAATATATATGAATATTATTGAATTTTATTATTTGTATATGCGATATGTTTCTATGAAATGACCATGTGGCTGTAAATTGGTAGAGGTGAGTATTTGGATGGTTGAATAGGATTTTTTTCAGGGGATAGCTACAAACATTTTTGGCAACCAAGCTATCGCGGTCCATTATCCGTTAATGATATTGTGGGAGGGGTTATAGCCCGGGATTATTTAACACCAACAATCCCACCATCAGAATCAAAGTGACTGTGTCCACTCCTGTCCTCACGATCGACGTTTTCGGCCCCTTTTTTTTTTATTTTTGTTTAGGTTTGGATTAATCACTGGTACATTAAGATACCTTCTATTGGCTGTGTGGAACGAACACCCGCCCAAGCCCGACGAGCCATAGCCGCGCAAAATGGTCAGTTACCAGTGAGTCACACAGTTTTCCAATAGAACACGACTCACAAACGGATGTCGAACGAGCATCGTTTCGATGTTTAAGAATGCATCGTTCGATAGTCTGTTTGGCGATTCGTGACAGTATTCTTATGGCGCCCAACGTGGGGCCCGAGAATGACTGCTTTCCAATGGAACACGACTCACAAACGGATGTCGAACGAGCATCGTTTCGATGTTTAAGAATGCATCGTTCGATAGTCTGTTTGGCGATTCGTGACAGTATATATGGACCGATATCGGAAATTTTCATTTTCCATATTTATGTAACCTAATTTTATTACCAGAACTGCTTTTGAGCAAAAAAAAGTTATTTAGCCTATACGACATTTGCATTAAAAATCCGATTTGGGCTATATCTCGGGTATATATGGACCGATATCTGAAAAAAAAATTTTTTGCCTTTACGTCACCATGCTTAATAAGTGTGTGAAGTTTGAAGTAAAAACCCGTTATAAACTATGAATGTATCTTTTTATAATCATAAATTATTATACCCTTCACAAAAATGTAAAGGGTATATATAAGTTTGTGATTCCGTTTGTAATTTCTACAGTTTTTTTTTGCGACCCTATAAAGTATATATATTCTGAATCAGAATTAATGGAAAAGTCGATTAAGCGATGTCCGTCTGTCCGTCTGTCCGCTGTTGAAATACCGTTTCTGAGAAACCCATAAGACTTAGAAACTTTTTTCTTTCACCATTCTTTTACCCCATCGATTCATGGGTTTGCTATTGAAATTCAGTAATATCGGTCCACGTATAGCTGAGATATATTCAAAATTCCGAAAAAAGCCATTTTTTTTTTGCATTTTTGTATGAAAATTTTTGAAAACAAAAGTTGTTCGTTTTGCTTCAAACTTCACACACTTATTAAGCATGGTGACTAAAAGACAAAAAAATTTTTTTTCTGATATCGGTCCATATATACCCGAGATATAGCCCAAATCGGATTTTAATGAAAATGTCGCACAGGCGAAGCTAAATAACTTTTTTTTGCTCAAAAGCAGTTCTGGTAATAAAATTAAGTTACATAAATATGGAAAATGAAAATTTCCGATATCGGTCCATATATACCCGAGATATAGCTCAAACCGGGGTTTCCATGAAAATGCCGCGTAAGCGAACTTAAACAACTTTTTTGTGCTCAAAAGCGCTTCTGGTAATAAAATTAGGTTACATAAATATGGAAAATGAAAATTTCCGATATCGGTCCATATGTACCCGAGATATAGCCCAAATCGGGTTTTTCATGAAAATGTCGCATAAGCGATCTTAAACAACTTTTTTTTGCTCAAAAGCAGTTCTAGTAATGAAATAAAGTTATATAAGTATGGAAAATGAAAATTGTCGATATCGGTCTATATATACCAGAGATATAGCCTATACCGGGGTTTTCATGAAAATGCCGCGTAAGCGAACTTAAACAACTTTTTTGTGCTCAAAAGCAGTTCTGGTAATGAAATTAGGTTACATAAATATGAAAAATGAAAATTTTCAATATCGGTCCATATGTACCCGAGATATAGCCCAAATCGGGTTTTTCATGAAAATGTCGCGTAAGCGATCTTAAACAACTTTTTTTTTGCTCAAAAGCAGTTCTGATAATGAAATAAGATTACATAAATACGGAAAATGAAAATTTCCGATGTCGGTCCATATATACCAGAGATATAGCCCAAATCGGTTTTTTCATGAAAATGTCGCGTAAGCGAACTTAAACAACTTTTTTGTGCTCAAAAGCAGTTCTGGTAATGGAATAGGGTCATATAGATATGAAAAATGAAAATTTTCGATATCGGTCCATATATACCCGAGATATAGCCTATACCGGGGTTTTCATGAAAATGCCGCGTAAGCGAACTTAAACAACTTTTTTGTGCTCAAAAGCAGTTCTGGTAATGAAATTAGGTTACATAAATATGAAAAATGAAAATTTTCGATGTCGGTCCATATATACCCGAGATATAGCCCAAATCGGGTTTTTCATGAAAATGTCGCGTAAGCGAACTTAAACAACTTTTTTGTGCTCAAAAGCAGTTCTGGTAATGGAATAGGGTCATATAAATATGAAAAATGAAAATTTTCGATATCGGTCCATATATACCCGAGATATAGCCTAGACCGGGGTTTTCATGAAAATGCCGCGTAAGCGAACTTAAACAACTTTTTTGTGCTCAAAAGCAGTTCTGGTAATGAAATTAGGTTACATAAATATGAAAAATGAAAGTTTTCGATATCGGTCCATATATACCCGAGATATAGCCTAAACCGGGTTTTTCATGAATACGCGGCGTAAGCGAACTAAAACAACTTTTTTGCTTAAAAGCAGTTCTAATAGCAAAATAAGGTTATATAGGTATGGAAAATGAAAATTTCCGATATCGGTCCATATATACCCGAGATATAGCCTAAACTGCGGTTTTAATGAAAATGTCGCGTAAGTGAACTTAGACATCTTTTTTTGCTTAAAAACAGTTCTGGTAATGAAATAGGGTCATATAAATATGGAAAAAGAAAATATCCGATATCGGTCCATATATACTCGAGATATAGCCTGAACCGATTTTTCCATTAAAAAAAAATTTTTTTTTTTTTTTGCTGAAAAGCAATTCTCGTTATAAAAGAAGGTTACTAAAATACAGAAAATAGAAAATTCCGATATCGGTTCATATATAACCGAGCATATTTAGGTCATATTTTTAATATACTATACATATTCGTGACTATCGTGAAGGGTATTTTAGATTCGGCCCAGCCGAATATACTACACTCTTACTTGTTTTGCTTAAAAACAGTTCTGGTAATGAAATAGGGTCATATAAATATGGAAAAAGAAAATATCCGATATCGGTCCATATATACTCGAGATATAGCCTGAACCGATTTTTCCATTAAAAAAAAATTTTTTTTTTTTTGCTGAAAAGCAATTCTCGTTATAAAAGAAGGTTACTAAAATACAGAAAATAGAAAATTCCGATATCGGTTCATATATAACCGAGCATATTTAGGTCACATTTTTAATATACTATACATATTCGTGACTATCGTGAAGGGTATTTTAGATTCGGCCCAGCCGAATATACTACACTCTTACTTGTTTTTATTTGAATTATTCATATGTTCACAAAATAATTTGTGTATCTTTAATTCAGAATAAAACACTAAACTCACTTCCAAAAATGTAATCAATACACTTGACGTAAATTGCTACTATATTGCCAGTAGCAAAAAATTGTCACATGCCGTAGCGCTGCCACCATGTGGATGTAAATGCACCTAGGCAGAAAATATAAGTGAATATTAAAGCTGGGTGACAACTAGCTATTTCGTAGCAGCTTCACTACTCATCAGCATCCACTAGGATTCTACCTCGACATCATGTACGAGTAAACTTAGGCTCCGAGTTTTTTAATTATTCTTCGCCTATACTTCTCTCATACAGATCACACATGCAATTTGTGTACAGTCCCAGTTATTTGCACAGCATTCTACTGATTTTAATATAAGTAACTTTTATACTGGTGTAACAAACAGCCAAAATTTTAAGCTTTAGTTATAACAGAATGTTTGAAAATATTTTTGTATTGACGATTAGGACAACACCTTTTGATTGGTATAAATATTAATAGCTAATAATGTAAATAATAATGAAATACAATGTTTTTGGTCATTTGAAGAAGACCATCACAATAAAAAATCTAGTCACTTCCATATTCAAATAAGGAAATATAAAAAATAATGTCATACCTCAAATGCATTTATATCTATTTTCCTATAAATAGAAAAACGGTTTAAAATTTCGTCAACTTCTTTTTTAAAATCAAACAATTTTTTCACAATTAGTAATTTTAATATTGTTTCATAGAATATAGTTTTAAAGAGTCTTTCAGAATGCGGCCAAATATGTTTTAATTAATTCTTTTTCAGAACTTTAAAATGTATTTAACGGCAGACTATAAATACATATCTTAGAAAGTAACATTACGCAGTCACTATCACTTTCTAAATCACCAGAGCTTGCTATAAACTTTTTAAGATAAGAAAAAAGTCAGTATACGAAAACGCGTTAGTTTGTCGCATTTTTTTAAAAAAAGCGCTGAGGCCCAAAAATTCGAATTTTTAGGTATTTAAAAGCGCGGAAACCGCTAAATTGATAGCCCTGGCTAGGGAGGAAGCGGTAGGAGCAGTATTATCCCAAAATGGTCATCCAATTGCTTTTTTAATTATAGGAAAAACAAATAAAGTTGCTAATTATTTAAGTGATCGTATTGACAGAAGAACAAAAATCTATTAAAACAACTCACAATGCTAATGGAAATATTGACAATATTTCTATATCAATCCAATAAACAAATATAAAAATCAGATAATAATAAATCTTGGAAATTGTTATAAATATAACACAGGTTTACAAACTTTAAATTTAGAAAAATAACAAGAACGCCACATGCCAACATAAGTTAATTGGGACCTACTGAGCACGAAAAACGCTATAATTTTTTGTCTAAGTACCGTTTTTTAGATAACGGTACTTTTGTGTTTTTTTGAAATTACCTTTCCAACGATATGATATTTATCTCGATTTTTTGTTAGGCTCCACAAGGGTTTGATTGGGATCATACACCGAAAAACACAAAAGCATCTTTATCTACCGTTATCAGAGTTTTTCGTGTTCAGGAGGTCCTAATTAACTTATGTAGGTATGTGGCGTTCTTGGTATTTTTTGGCTGTATACCAGTGTAATAATAAATAGAAAATAAACTTTATTCAAACACAAATTTAGTCATATAATAACAATATGTTGAGGAATGAATCATCAAACTTTTAGTACAAATACTACGATTTAAAGGACCTACAGTCCTTTTTCAGAAAACTCCAATGCTTTTATTTTTGAAGTCGAGCTCAAAACTTTTAAAATTTGTATTTAATAAAGCGCAACTCTTAGAAATTGTAGAAAAATATCATGCTGACAAAAATCAAAGGGGGATTGAGGAGACTTTCTTGGAACTAAAAAACATAATTTATTTTCCCAGTTTGAAAACAGATTTATAAATTCACCAACAATTGTGTTACTTGTAATATGTGTAATTATGATAGACCTACAAAAGCAAAACTTTACGTAACGGAAATTCCTTTTAGATCTTATGAAGTTATTCACATTATCAACTCATTATTAAACAGATAGCTATAGTAGATACAGGGTGGCTGATGAAAGCTGCTACCAAAAAAAAAGCGTAATAACTTATTTTCTGTATAACTAACCTGTTCCATTTTTATTGTCTTAAAATTTAACTAAAATAGATAATTGGGACAATGAAACAAGAGTTAGAGTCCGTTGTTTTCCTCCAGAGAGAATATAGACGCACGTTTTGTGGCGCTCATCCTAGCAGATGGACTATAATGAGACTCGTGAAGAATATTTCCAAGCGTCGTATAATCGCAAGAAGGCCTTATCATCGAGATCCATCAGTTCGGACGCGAAACTATCGTTGCTGTAGCTGCTGCCATACAATCCAATCGTAGAGTTTCGACAAGGAGCTTATCTGCTTAAATGGATGTCAGCAGACAGTCACTACATACAGTTTTACACCAAGATTTAAATTTATTTCCATATAAGATTCAATTAACTAACAAACTGAATCCTATAGATTTCCCGATTCGCTTGGAGAGATCATTCAAATGTTGGCAGAGGACGTCTTGAACTGCATTTTTATGTTTGGCGAGGCACATTTTGCTATAAACGGCAATGCTAACAAACAAAATATGGAGTAATTCTAACCCACAGATGGAGTAATTCTAACCCACAGATACTCAATCAGATGGGATTCCATCCACTTCGTATCACAGTATGGTGTGCAGTTTCTTCAAGGTCCCTTTTCGGGACTTACTTTTTCGAAGAAATCAGTATTACTGTTACGGTCAATGGAGACCAAAACTAAAAGTTGTTGAAAGAGTTGTTTCCAGAATTGCGCCGAAAGAGAATCCCTTTCAACTCTGTTTGGTTCAACAAGATGGGACAACTTGTCACATAGCCACGCCTGTTATGACAGAATTGAGGCAAAAATTTCCCACATTCCGTTGGCCTTCCAGGTCTGCTGAAATCACTGCGCCTTATTGGGGTTATTGCAAACAAGAAGTTTACAAAAGAAACCCAACAAATTTGGATGATTTAAAGCATTCCATTCGAATGGTAATTGAGACAACTACCGCTGCAACACTCCAGGCAGTAATGAATAACATTTGGATAAGATGTCGCACATGTGTCACCGAGGATGGAGGCCATTTGTATTCAATTATTTTGAAAACTTCATTATTACTTTAATAAAAATGTATTATTTTTCAAATGAATTACTAAAAAATAAATTACATAAACTTTACAAAATGTTATTTGAGTACTAAAAGAAAGATTTTCAATATTAGGTAAACCATCTAAAATAATTGGCTGACAAGGAATTTAAATCATTAACTTAGTATTTCATTAATTCAATAAATTTAAATATACATTTCAGGAGTACTGTAAAGGGTGTTTTTTAAGCTAGATGGAATTTTAAATTGTACAAAGTAACACAAAAAATTAAATTTTGATGAAACATTTTTTTTATTTGTTTCAGTATACTCTGACAAATCATTGAATTGAAGCCACGAGACCATTGTATGCGTCGTTCTTTCGCCGATTGGGCTCTAGAGCAGTTGGCAACTGACCCGTTGTTTTATCGCAAAATTGTGTTCAGCGATGAGGCGCATTTTTGGCTTAACGGGTTTGTTAATAAGCAAAATTGCCGCATATGGAGTGAGACCAATCCACAAGAGACCCTACAGACTCCATTACATCCAGAAAAATGCACTGTTTGGTGCGGTTTTCATGCTGGTGGCATCATCGGACCTTATTTCTTCAAAAATGAGGCCGGAGCTCGCGTTACGGTCAATGGAGATCGTTACCGCACCATGATCAATGATTTTTTGTTTGAAAATATGGATGACATTGATCCGGAGGAGATGTGGTTTCAACAGGATGGCGCTACGTGCCATACGGCGAACGCAACCATCGACTTACTGAAATCAAAATTTGGCGATAAGTTGATTTCGAGAAATGGACCTGTCAATTGGCCTCCAAGGTCGTGCGATTTGACACCTCTCGATTATTTCCTGTGGGGCTACGTGAAGTCACTGGTTTATGCTGATAAACCAGCAACAATTGACGCCTTGGAGGCCAGCATTGTTCGTGTTGTTCGTGACATACGGCCAGCAGTGCTCGAAAAAGTGGCCCAAAATTGGACGTCCAGAATGCGCTTCGTCAAGAACAGCCGCGGTGCCCATATGCCCGAAATCATTTTCAAATGTTAATGTCACGTATTGATCTTTCGAATAAAAAAAAATTTTGATTACAATTTAATTTTTTGTGTTATTTTTTACAATTTCAAGTTCTATCGGGCTTAAAAAAACACCCTATATCTGCAATGGATGGGGGAGTTACATGTTAGATATTTACATGTAAGAGCTTGTCACATAGCCACGCCTGTTATGACAGAATTGAGGCAAAAATTTCCCACACTCCTTTGGCCTTCCAGGTCTGCTGAAATCACTGCGCCTTATTGGGGTTATTGCAAACAAGAAGTTTACAAAAGAAACCCAATAAATTTGGATGATTTAAAGCATTCCATTCGAATGGTAATTGGGACAATTCCCGCTGCAACACTCCAGGCGGTAATGAATAACATTTGGATAAGATGTCGCACAAGTGTCACCGAGTGTGGGGGCCATTTGTATTCAATTATTTTGAAAACTTCATTATAACTTTAAAAAAAATGTATTATTTTTCAAATGAATTACTAAAAAATAAATTACATAAACTTTACAAAATGTTATTTGAGTACTAAAAGAAAGATTTTTAATATTAGGTAAACCATCTAAAATAATTGGCTGACAAGGAATTTAAACCATTAACTTAGTATTTCATTAATTCAATAAATTTAAATATACATTTCAGGAGTAATGTATCTGCAATGGATGGGGGAGTTACATGTTAGATATTTACATGTAAGAGCTTTCGTTATATATTGTTCTTATTTCCAATACTTTTATTTTTTCTACCACTGCATATTGGTCGGAAATCACATTTTTTGGAAACTACTAACTGCAATTTGGAAGAAGTTAGAGACATAAAATTTTGTAGAGGTATATAAATACTTAGGGACCATATGTTTGTACGCAGCGGTTAAAACCTCGCTAGTCGGAATTTAGGAAATTCATTGAAATATCTTAAAATTACTAATTCAGATTGACTCAAATATTTAACTTACAATTTATGAAATGATTCGAAAAATGAGAATAGAAGATAGAAGTATTTGTTTGTTCTTTCACCTCTTTTTCGTAACACTCTTGTATCGCAGAATCCTTCTTAAGAAAGCTTATGAAAGGAAAACCTTGAACAAAATCCCGATGGCCAACAACCAAAATCTAATTTAAAAAAGTATAAAGATCAACTAAACATCAATATAATGTTATTTACAATTACGTCTCTGGGTACGAAGTATTATTAAACATACATATGTTAATAAGAAAAAAATAAATATTGCTTGTTCAGAGACAGGAAGCACTGTACAAGAATGGTTAATGGGGTGGTTAAAGCAGCCGTTTACGATGCATCATAGCGACTACGAAACAGCTCGTTGTGCCCCAGCTAAAGCTTTGACTATTTTTCTTCAATCAAAAATTATTAATCACAGCAAATTTGTGTGTTTAAACTACTTCTTAAGGAAACTTAAGAAAGAAAAAACTTGGACAAAAACCCGATGTACAAAGACAGAAATCCAACGTATTTATGTTCAGTTTGTAATTGAATTACTTCTTTTGATGGCGGTAACAAGTTGCGTCTGTCCTTGCGGTAATTAAAGTTTAAAGTTGATATTAATGGATCTAATGTAGCCTATTCTACTAGCCTAGTCGGCTATTTTTTCTTGCATGATGTAGTCTATCATACTTGTAAATTTTGTCTCTACACTGAAAGAAAAAAATTCGTTAATGTTATGATTTTCTGCGTTAATTCTATGAAAAGTGTCAATGTTTTTGGTCCAACGTCGCGTTTCATTCATTTTATGAATATAACTATAATGAAATTATTTTATTAATATTTTACATTCCGAGTAAGTGAAGTTTCGTTTATGCAACGAACAAATTTCGTTTATAAAATAAAACTATTTTATTGATAAAATGAATTATTTTCATCAATGCAACGACATGCGTATGTTAATACGATTACATAATGTCGTTTACAGAATGAAATATTGTCATTCTATTTATGAACCATTTTCATAACTATAATATATATTTTACACATATATAACGAAAATTGTGCATCGTTTTTTCATGCCTGCAACGAAATATTTCATTAGTGAACGGATTCTTTTCATTACGGTTACGACATTGATTTTTGCCGTAGTGACAGTGAATCATTAATAAAATGAAACTATTTGTTACGACAACATCCATATATTCATTCTTATAATGACAATCATTATTGGAATGAAACTATTTATGCATAAAGACATAGATTCATTGTATTTATATATAACATAAATATAAACAAAAATATAAAAAAATAAAAGATTTTGTATGTAGTTGTTAAAGTTGTCGTTTAATTTTCAATTTGTTTTTAATTACTGAAGTATATAATTAAATATAAGTATACATTGTATATACAAATGTAAATACTGGGACAGCAAAATCAAAATAAACTTCAAGTGTTGTTTTTGCAATAGATTAAATAAAAGTTAAATTTATTTATTTAATCTATGCTGCAGGAAAATTTTCGTTTTTAGCATCCTTTTCAATATTAGTTGGCAATTCATTTAACAGAACACTTTTGTTTTGAGTATATATATATATATATATATATATATATATATATATATATATATATATATATATATATATATATATATATATATATATATATATATATACAGTACTGGACAATTCAATGGAAACTTTTTTCTAAAAATTTATTTATTTATTTTTAGAAGTCGAAAATCAAAAATTATTTCTAAAGAAACTTTACAATTTTTTTAGAATTTCATTTTATAGATTCTTTTTGATATATAAACAAAAAAATAATAACATAAAAATAACGTAGTTCTAAAATTATAAAGAAAAATTAAAAGTATCAAATTTTGAGGTATTGACAAAACAATGGAAACTTAAAATTTACTCCAATAAA
Organism: Thecocarcelia acutangulata; assembly: GCA_914767995.1. Taxonomy (NCBI): domain Eukaryota; kingdom Metazoa; phylum Arthropoda; class Insecta; order Diptera; family Tachinidae; genus Thecocarcelia; species Thecocarcelia acutangulata. The sequence goes on along the minus strand of OU612096.1, from coordinate 53,905,448 downwards.
AACCTTCGGCCTATTATCAAAAATTAATATTTTGTTGGGTATCCTTTGTTTTTAATTACTGCATCACAGCGACGATGCATTGACCCAATTAATTTGTCAATTCTATCCTTTGGTACCTTTTACCATTCACTCAAAACTGCATTGGATAAATCTTCCTTCCATGTGTAATTTCGAGTTCTTATCTTGCGTTCTACAATTTCCCATAGATTTTCTATGGGATTGAGATCCGGGGATTGGGCAGGCCACTTCAAAACACGGACCTCGTTTGATTGTTTTGAAGCATATGTCAAATGCTCCTTCAAAGCTAATAAAATTTCATCTAAGTCCAAATTAAGTGGCTGAATAGGATCTATTTTATTATTTCAAATTTCCAGATGGTCCTCCAATGACTGCATTGTTGAATTAATATATAAGAAAGACTCCTGCGAATCTCTAATGGTTTCCGTTTATATTCTTTCTACAAAATTTTTTGGTGGGATATAGTAAATACTGCAGGGACCAAGGTATTTTAAGGTGAAAATCTCCTTATCTGGAAAGAAAAATAATAAAATAGTATTTCAACAATGAAATAATATGTATTTCACTATGATGAGTTTATGTGATTATATATGGATTTAAAAAAAATTAGGATGGTATACACATTTGGGTTTTGATCCTTTGAGTCCAAAATATTTCTGAAAATTTGGCCCTTTATATGTGAGCAATTTTTCAAATATGTAAAAAGGTTTAAAAATTTATTTTCCCAGCTCTTAATTGTGAGCGAGCTCTCGCGCATTTTGCTGAAATCCATGTCAATCTATGAATTGTAAATTTCGCATTAAGTAATTAATCAATTTTAGTAATTTTAGCTATATTGTAGTCAGAAATTAAGGACTTCTTTATACTAAGACAATCGTTTTCAATTTGATTCATTCGTAAGTTTTGCACGCCGCCCAAGCGGCAATGTATTCACCTGCCGATATTTTATCAAACTTTAACCTTTATAGCCAATCTTGTACATCATCTTCAGGTACTATTATGGAAAATAATTTTAAAATAATTGGATTCTTGAAATATGTACTTACATACATAAGGTATTATTTGCGTCCGCAGAATTTGAATACATGTCAGATTGGTCATCTTTGACCAATTACAGCTTACCATTCTTATGCTGCCGATCAAGATTTGTTGTTACCTCTTCGAGAAAACTAAGTACATTTTTAGCCATGAGTTGATTTTTTAAATTTGGCTATATATATATATATATCAGGGCTTATTTTTCCCCAAATTGACAAAACAAAGTCAAAAGTGGATCAACAATCAATTTAACCAAATTTTCACTTATATTTCCTGCATCTTTTCTCTAGTTATGAAAATTTGAGTAAAAGTTATTTTGAAATATTAGCAGGTTTTTTAATATTGTATATAAACTTTGATTTTCTTCAATGGTTTCTTTTTGTGTGTACTCAATTGTCAATTGATTGCACTGGTTTACAGCCACAAAATACCAAGAACGCCACATCCCTCGATTAGTTAATTGGGACCTCCTGAACACGAAAAACGCTGTAATTTTTGTTTCTTAAGTACCGCTTTTTAGATAACGGTACTTTTGTGTTTTTCAGTGTAGGGTCCCACTCAAACTCTTGTGGAGCCCAACCAAAGATAGTATGGCAAACTTTCCATGGATGTTTTTCATTATGTATGAGATCGAGAAGTTCTTTCATTGCTTCATATGTTTTCTTTATGCATTTTCCATATTCGATTGAAATTGGTGGTTTCGTATTCCCTTTATGAAGCAAGACTATCTTCAAACTATCCTTGCAGAAAAAAGCGCCATTCCGCTGGGTCATTTTAATTTAAATTTTTTGTATTTAAACCGAATATAGTGTGTGAGCAATGAAAATTAAAATATTGTCGTTCCCCAAAATTCTTAATAAAAACTTTATTTTTCATCCGTTTTTTTTCAAATTACGCTAAAATGTTGGTAATTAAATAAACTACTTGGTAAAAAAATAAAACATTCCAGATATTTACTACAGCGCAGAAAAAAAGGAAATAAAAATGAAAAATTTTGGGATAAACGTAAAAAATAGGCAAATTTTGAGCTTTGAGGTGCCATAACTCACCCACTTCTTGTCAGATAGTAATTCGCATTTTATCGCGGAAAAGGCATTCAATTACCTTTTTGGTTGAGCTCCACAAGGGTTTGAGTGGGACCATTCACTGAAAAACACAAAAGTACCGTTATCTAAAAAACGGTACTTAAGCAAAAAAAAAAAATAAATACAGCGTTTTTCGTGTTCAGTAGTGCGATTCACTATGCTTTTTAAGCCCCAATTATTTCGGTTAAAATTATTAACCACAAAATTAACCTTTTTACTATTCACAAGTACTTTCAACACCGTATGCTGGTGTTTAAAATCAGCTGTTTCAGGCAGCTGTTATATTTAACCACATAAATAGTTGTTAATTAACACTCGCATTTTTTATAGGTTTAACTAAAAAAAAGTGTTTATTTGTTTGTAGATTTATGTTGTTTACATATTTATTTCATTAATATCTAATAAACTATTTATCTAATAAAAAAAAAAACACTAAAAGTTAGTAAACAACAAAAATATGTTTTGAAATTAATATTTTTATATAAAACAATAATTAAAAACTTTTTTATTCAATAGGTATTTCGTTTTCCTTTAGAAAACTTCTTAAGGAAAGTATTTGCAGATTGATTATAAAATCAAATAACATTATTTTTATGTTAAATGTAATTATGTGTGTAAGTATGTATGTTAAAGCTTTTGATGTTGTTTTATTTTATACCACAAAAATTTGTTCGATTTTATAATTAATCAACAAATACATTCGTTAAGAAGTTTTCTAAAGAAAATTTTAAAGAAAAACGGAATATTGTATAAAAAGCCTATAATTATTATTTTTTATAGAAAGGACCTCGAGCTCATATATTATTTTTAAGATTTTTATATATGTATGTATATGTACATATGTATATAAAATGGTCAAAGTTACAAAATATGTATGAAGAAAAAGAGCTTCAGTACAATAGCTAATAACAATGAAATAAAGAGTTGCCACGTTATAACAATCTGAACGGTTAGAAAAATAAAACAATTTACGGTGGCTAAATATAGTTAGCGAATAACGTAGAGGTTGGTGCAAACAACAAAATGTGTGGTTAAAGTTAACACTTCTAATTGGGGTGTAAAGTTAGTGAATTACACTACAGGAGGTCCAAACGAACTTATCTAGGCATGTTATTTTTTTATCTTGGTGTTTTTCCAAATTTAAAGTTTGTAAAGCAGTGTTACTTGTTTTACCGATTTGGGAAATATTTTGAGATTTTTCACTATTACTTTTTGCATTTCTTTTCACGTTTTTATGAATTTCAGTATTAGTTTTGTTTGTAGATCGATGCTTTGGTTGACGTGCTTTTTAAAAGATGAGGAATTCATTCCTAATTATGCTCTTATTCTTCTTATGAAATCTATGATCACTGATTGTTAATATTCTATCTATTAAGTTTTTTGCTGTATTAATAATAACCCTTTTTGGATGTTTAGAAAAATAGTTTATAATTCTACCTGAAGAATTTGGCTTTTGGTACCAATCTATTAATAATCTATTATTATTTTTTATAATTATCCAATTATGGAATTATCGATTGTTATTTACACCCATTGCAAACTCAGGTGAATAGTTTCATAGATTAGTCCTGTATTTATTGGAAAGAAGTACTAAAGCCCTGTTTATTTGTTTCTTTCTCCCCAAAATCCGCATTATAATTAACTCACCTCGAGTTAATTAATCTCCCAATTCTGCTTTGGATCAAGCAGAATTGGTTAACTCAAGATTTTGCTTTTAGCTCTCAAGAAAAAGCAATTTTTTGCTCAGGATCAAAAACAATTTTGTGTTTTAATTTAACTCTACTTCTTGATGGGGAAAAATACCGTTCAAGCGAAGCAATAGCTTGAAGTGTTATGGGGACTTCGTTCCATCAGAAACAACAATTAAACGTTAGTTTGCTGACTTCAAACGTGGTCGTAGAGACACCGATGCTGAAGAACGCAGTGAACGTCCAAATGAGGCGGTAAAACCAAAAAACATTAAAAAAATCACAAAATCATTTTGAATGTTCGGAAAGTGAAGTTGAGTGAGCTGACATCGTAAAGATATCAAAAGAACGTGTTGGATTTATATTGCGTGAGCATTTGACTATGGAAAAGCTCTGTTCAAAGTGCGTGCCACTTTTACTCACTGCTGACCAAAAACGAGAACGTGTTGATAATTCATCACTTCACTCCGGAATCAACACGAACGTCATCTGAGTGGACAGCAACTGGTGAACCTCGTCCAAAGCACCCGAAAGCACAATAATCGGCTGGAAAGATTATGGCCGCGGTATTTTGGGATATGCTTGGTGTAATATTCATCGACTATCTTGAGAAAGGAAATATCATTAACAGTGAGACAATAGGAATGTTTTTTTACATTGTATGAATGGCAAAATCATTGCATTTACTACAGATTAAAGCTTATGAATTTTTTATTCTTAGTTCCCGTTATAATAAGTTGATATATTTGCAAGTATCTTACTTCACGAAATTTATCATCACCACAATGAAAACATTTCTCTAAATTATTCGATGTGTTGCTATGAAGCATTACGCCAGAGTAATGAAAAGTTTTCGTAATGGTGTTGTTGTAAGTAAAACGTAAAATGGAAAATATTTTAAACTTAAAATACATAAAACCAAGACTGCAAAAACATTATATTGTGTTTCTCTAATACTGAAAAATAAATTTTTATTATATTGCATATTGTTTTTACTCTAATTCATGCCAAAAAAAATTTTCATAGTATGAATGAAACAGTTTTTGTAATATTAATGACACCGAAAAATGTAATCAAATATGAATTTAAAAAGTTTCATTGTACTAATATAACTTTCATCACTTAAATGAAACCGTTCATAATATTAACTAAATTTTTCATTCCATTAATGAAACGGTTTCATTCCCGTTACGAAGCGTTATTCTTTCAGTGTATATTCTGTAGCATCTTCGCCAAAATAACCGATAGGGAGCACACAGTTTGAAATTATATCTCTCGAATGAATAAGTACCTTGTGTACAGTAGCGGTCATTGGCAACCAATCATATTTTGTTTGAATTATTGAAGCCATTTCGAAGCAAAGTTTTTCAAAATTTTCCAAGTTGGACGGGAACCGACATGATAATAATCTCAATATAGTCTTAAAATTACATATTAGAGATTCATCAATTTCAACAATTTTCGAAAAAACGATGTGGCCGAGAATTGTTGCAGCTGTTTTTTTTTTTTTGCTTTATTTTTGAGCCCATAATTCATACAATTTAATGTGTTTAAAGCTAAGTTGTCCTAGAAAATAGTATATATATTAAAATGCGCCTAAGCTCATATTAATTTTTTTTTTTTTTTTTTTTTTTGTAGCATTTTTTATTTATTGAATCTTCCAAATGAACTAACAATAAGTATTCAAATCTTAACACTAAATTTAAAAAATGGGATTCTTAAGTCCGGCCAATGCTAGACAAAAAGTTTTATTATGCGGGAGCTATTTCGGTAAAATCACCTATTGAGCAATCTGATGGTGGCAGCGGTATCCCTTCTTTTAAGCCGAATGTGGCCGCCAAAATTAAGTATATTGCGCGCAAGAGGGTTTGGATGAAGTTCCAGTTTACTGACATACCTTGTCGCGTACTTGGAAAATTCCTCTTTTACCAGCGGAACACTCAGATCGTTATGAATTCGTGAATTTTTTACGTACCATGGAGCTTCAGTAATCGTTCGAAGAATTTGGTTTTGTCGCCTTTGAATTTTTTCAATATTTGACGCTGAGGCGGTGCCCCATAATTGAATTCCGTAGCACCATATAGGTTTTAGAATTGCATTGTATAACAGAAGTTTGCAATCCAACTTCAATGTCGAGTTTCTGCCCATAAGCCAATTTAGTTGCGCTGCTTTTAGTTTCATCTGAGTGACTTTTGCTTCAATGTGAGACTTCCACGTTAGCCTACGGTCGAGGTGTATACCAAGGTACTTGACTTCACTGTGTTGCGGAATAGGTGAGTTGTTTATTTGGATAGGCGCACATGTTTGCTTACACAGAGTGAATGTGACATGAGTACATTTCTGTTCATTAACTTTGATTTTCCAAAGTTTTAGCCATTTCTCTAATATTGAAATGTATTCCTGTAAATTTCGTGAAGCTAATTGGTGGTTTTCATGAACACTCAAAAACGCTGTGTCATCTGCAAAGGTTGAAGTATGGATTCCGGATGTCGTTGGCATGTCAGAGGCGTAAATCAAATATAAAGTAGGCCCCAGTATGCTGCCTTGGGGAACACCTGCTTCGATTGGCTGAGTTGGGCTTATAAAATCGCCTTCTCTGATAATAAACTTCCGCCCATATAAGTAGCTTTCCAGAAGCTTGTGAGTATTTACAGGCAAGTTTAACTTTATTTTGTGCATCAACCCGTCGTGCCACACTTTATCGAAAGCTTGAGATATGTCGATGAATAGAGCTGAGCAATACTTCTTCTCCTCAAAGGTCTGTCTTATGACATTGACTAGTCTGTGCGTTTGTTCTATGGTGCTATGTTTAGCCCGAAAACCAAATTGATGATCAGGGATACACCCCACATTGTTCAATATTGGACTCAACTTCGCCATTAACAATTTTTCGAACAGTTTTGAAATTGTTGGTAGTAGACTTATTGGTCTATATGATTCTACCTTTGTCAGATCCTTCCCTGGCTTGGGTATCATAGTAATCATTGAGACCTTCCACTCTGCAGGATAATACTCAAGGCGTAAAATGGCGTTAAAAATAAAAAGTAGAACCCTTCTAGCTACACGAGGTAACTGTTCAAGCATTTTACCAGTAATTTGATCAATGCCTGGAGCTTTTCTTGGGTTTGTATTTGCGATAACGTTTTCGACATCTTGAAAATTAAGTCTCAAAGACACAGGGGGTCTAACAACATATGGTGGTAATTCCGCTGTAATATTCGCTGAATCATTTGTAATAAAAACGTTTCTCAAATGATCGACATACAACATCTCCTTTTCAGAGTCGCTTCTTGCCCAGTCGCCAGTTTAAGTTCGCAAAGGTGGCTTACCTATTACGGGTCTTTTTAAACCTTTTGTCGCTTTCCACAAGGAATAATCAGATTGAGGAGTACCATCAAGGCTTTCCAAATATGTTTTAAGGGAAGCAATTCTATGGACTTCAAGCAGATTTCTTAACTGAGTTATGCATTCCCGTAGCCTAGTTTTAAGCTGGGGAGATCTGCGAAGTTGCCATTCTCTTCTGACTCTTCTTTTTTCTGACAGAAGTTGCTCAATTTCAGACGAATAAGTTCTATTGGTTTCATTTCTGGATCTTATATGACTAGTGGTAGCATGCTGTACGGCCAGTTTGAGGTTTTCAGAAAAATCGTTAATTGACACATCAATATCCTCAGGCGTTCTCAAGGCGATATTTTCAGTACAATGTGTACTCAAAAATTTTTTGTATTTTAACCAATTAACTCTATTGACAGTTAACGGTGAGTCAATCTCGTGGGGGAACGAAACAGAGATTATAGTGGGAGAGTGATCTGTAGTGCAATTCACTAACTTTTCACCCCAATTAGAAGTGTTAACTTTAACCACACATTTTGTGGTTTGCACTAACCCCTGCGTTATTCACTAACTATATTTAGCCACCGTAAAGGGGTTTATTTTTCTAACCGTTCAGATTGTTATAACGTGGCAATTCTCCATTTAATTGTTATTAGCTATTGTTCTGAATCTCCTTTTGTTTATATGTTTTCTTCATATTTTGTAACGTTGACCATTTTATATACATACATATATATAAAAATCTTAAAAATCATATATGAGCTCGAGGTTCTTTCTATAAAAAAAAACAATAATTGAAAGCTTTTTATTCAATATTTTGTTTTTCTTTAAAAATTTCTTTAGAAAACTTCTTAAGGAATGATTTGTTGATTAATTGTAAAATCGAAAAAATTCTTATGAAAAAAAAAATTATAAGCGTTAATATACATACATACACACATAATTACATTTATCATAAAAATAATGTTATTTTATTTCCTATCACAACATGTTTGATTTTATAATCAATCAACAAATACTTTCCTTAAGAAGTTTTCTAAAGGAAAACGAAATACATATTGAATAAAAAACTTTTTATTTATTGTTTTACATAAAAATATTATTTTCAAGATTTATTTTTAGTGTTTTTATTAGTTAAATTAGAGTTTTTATTAGTTAAATTTAATGACACAACATAAATCAACACCTCTTTTTAGCTAAACCTACAAAAAATGCGGGTGTTAATTAACACCTATTTATGAGGTTAAATATAACAGCTGCATGAAACAGCTGATTTTAAACACCAGAATATGGTGTTTAAAGTAATTGTGAATAGGAAATAGGTTAATTTTGGTGTTGAAAATTTTAATCCAAATTATTGGGGCTAAAAAAGTATAGTGAATCGCACTACTGATGACAAATCTAATGAAGGCTCCACTTGCATCCACTCTAAGGGAAAATTTTTCGCAACTCCAAAATCTATAACATCTGGGATCTTTCGTCGGTCTGACGGCCAATAAGTGGGATGTCCGCTTGAAACCACATCTAAACCCATTTTGGAAACGGTGTCAAAAAGCACACGGCCTTTCGAAGTAATTAAACGTGATCCCCAAAAAGTGTGTTTTGCGTTATAGTCGCCAGCCGCTAAAAATCTAGGACCAAGTGATTTGAAAAAATTTGAGTATTGGCTTTCTGTTATTGAAAAGCGTGGCGGTGAGTAGATTGAGGAAATAACGATTTTTTCATGCAAATATTCAATGCATATATTAGTTGCTTGGAGATACTCCTCACATGTCTCGTTCATTAAAAAGTGTTTAATTCTGGATTTTATTAGAATTGCCGATCCTCCGCAAGATCTTCCACGGGGATTTTTTGTGTCGTACAGTATGTAGCCATTAATTTTGAAATAACTGTTGCTTGTCAAGTGGGTTTCAGCAATAAGCATTATGTCAATTTGTTTTTCCATAAGGAAGTGCTCAAGTTCATTTTTGTGTTGGCGGATGCCGTTTGCGTTCCAGAAACATATTTTAAACCAATTCATTTTGTTAAAATTGCCTGCAAAATAGTGGATTGCATTTTCAGCATTTCCTGCATCATGTTCGTCATAGAAACCGTAAATGTGTTTATGGACTGAACAAGAGTCTGAAGAGTTGCCTCAAGATTGGTAAAATTTTGATCGGAATTTTGGGGCTTGGGCTCCTGATTCAAGTTTTGTGTATCGGTTTTGACCACACTAGCATATGAAACTTGTTTGGGGTTTTGCATAATTATTTGGCTGGTTGACTGGCCTATCTGCGGAAAATTGTTTGTATGAATTATGTTTGGCTGCTGGGGTTGTTTATAGGTGATTGATGACTTATTTGTCATTGACTGCTTAAAGTGGGTATAGACAGGGCAGCCCCTGTAATTTGCAGTGTGGTTGCCTCCACAGTTACTGCATTTTTTAACACTTGAGTCAGTTTTTGACTTTTGGCACTGTGATGTGCCGTGCAGTTCTCCACACACCACACAAACTGTGGGCAGTTTACAATAGGCCTTAGTATGGCCAAATTCCTGGCAGTTTAGGCATTGAACGGGCCCTAAACGCTTGTGCGGCTCCTCAACGGTAACTCTGCGATGAAGAAGAAATTTAAGGTTATAAATTGGGTGAGTTTCATTCTTTTTGAGAATAACATCCCCCGGTACCAGTTCAACCCTAAACATGGGTTGAGGAATTTTTTCACGGTTTCTAATATTAACCACATTTTTTATTTTAAAGCCTTTATCTAGCAGTGCAGTTTTAACCTCATCCGTGTCTACATAAGGGTCAATACCTTTTATAACAACCTGAAGGCCTTTAGCACTTTTAAGTTGATAAGTATAAAAAGATTTTTTCTCTTTTTCCAGAGCGGCAGAAAGTTTTCGGTAATTATTTTCGCAGTAGACTTGGATTTTTGTTTCACTTATTTGTCCGTGCTTCACTGATGTTACGTTGAAGGTGTCTTTACCAATTGCCGTAATAAGTGCTTTTACCAGCTCATTTGATGTAGGTTCCCTCAAGTATATTGGTGGCGGTTTAAATGTTTTTTTTGATGTAGTTGGCTCGTCAGTCTGAAGGATAGCAAACCTATTACTATCCGTTGTCGCAGAGGTAATATCGCCCTTAGACATTTTTGGTTGCGATGATATTTGCGCGGATTTAGGGCTTCGCTGACGTTTAACCACGGTTATATACTTATCCATACCCACTTGAGTTTTCGGTTTATCAACAATAGCTACACTTGCAGATGGTTTGTCGTCTGTTGCGACAACAATATTTGGCGAGCACGAACGCGTGCGTTTTTTGTCTCTTAGAGACAGAAGATTGTCCAATGATTTTTTCAATGATTCCTCTTCAGAAATCCAGAGGTTTTTTCTAGTGGAGCTAAGCTCCCTCTCAGAATTGCATCTACTAGGTGCACTCATGCAATTTTTTTTTTTTTTTTTATTTATATTTTTTTTAATTTAAAAGTATATAAAAATAATTGTCATAAAGTTTTTCTGTTGTATAAATTCGCTCTTCCTTTTATTGCGGTTTTGTAAGAAAACAAAAAATTTTAATGTATAGTTTTTTTCCCACTGGGTAGTTAATCTTCACGCACAATAACAACAATAACAATGCACTGCCACCGCACTTGTTTTATTGAAATTGATTTTATTGTTTAGTTATTGAAATGTAAGGAATTTATTTTCCCGTTGTTTTTTTTTAAATAATTTGTTATTGTTTTTACAATTTAATTTTAAAGGCGTTTAAGCAATGATTTTATTTTATTTTTTTGTTCACTTTTTACGACCGATTGGTTGGAGAGTCACAAGCTCATATTAATGAAATAAACTTTCAAGACATTGTTTTTCATATTTAAACAAAAACAAGTAAGAGTGTGGCATATTCGGCTCTGCCGAATATAAAATACCTTTTACGCATATATCTAGTATATATTACAAATTTGAACTAGGAGCGAATATGCTTGGATATATGCATATGGACTGATATCAGGGAAAAAATATTTTTGCCGTGTAATCATCATTCCAAAAAAGAAATCTTTCATGAACATTTTCATGGAAAAGTTTGTTTAAGCTATATCTCAGTTATATGCAGCGATGCCGGAATTTTCTATTTTCTGTATTTTAGTAACCTTCATAAAAGAAAAATTGGTTTTCAGCAAAAAAAAAAATGTTAATGGAAACATCGGTTCAGGCCATATCTCTGGAAATTTTCATATTTATATAACCACATTTTAATACCAGAATTGCTTTAACAAAAAGTTGTTTAATGTCATTTATGCGACATTTTCATGGAAACCCCGGGTTAGGCTATATCTCGGGTACATATGGACCTATGTCGGAAATTTTATAACCTCATGTTATAACCAGAACTGCTTTTAAGCAACAAAAGTTGTTCAATATGAGATGAATATAGATAGAGAATAATTAAATGCTCGGTGGCTGAGTGGTTAAATCAGCAGATCATGATACGTCATGTCCCGAGTTCAAATCCCAGTGGGTGCTGATGGGTAGTGTAGCGACTACGAAACAGCTAGTTGTCCCCCAGCTAAAGATTTGATTATTATTTTTCTTGTCTTCTTCAATCAATAATTATTGATCACGGCAAATTTGTATTGTAAAAAAAAATCCTTCTTAAGAAAAAACTTAAGAAACGAAAAACTTGAACTAAAAACCCGATGTACATATGTACAACTAAAAAATTTTTAATTTAAAACATTATAAAGCTCAACGAAAATTTAACAAATTAAAAGTTGTTTAAGTTTGCTTACGCGACATTTTCATGTAAACCCGGTTTAGGGTATATATGGACCGATATCGGAAATTTTCATTTTTTTTCTTTAAACAACCTTTTTTTAGCACCAGAACTGCTTTTAAGCAAAAAAAAAGTTGTTTAAGTTTGATTACGCGACATTTTCATAAAAAAAAACCCGGTTTAGACTATATCTCGGGTATATATGGACCGATATAGAAAATTTTCATTTTCCATATTTATATGACCCTATTTTATTACCAGAACTGCTTTTAAGCAAAAAAAAAATTCTTTTCATAAAAAACCCGGTTTATGCTATATCTCGGGTATATATAGACCGATATCTGAAAAATTATTTTTTTGTCCTTCCAGTCACCATGCTTAATAATCGTGTGAAGTTTGAAGCAACACAAACAACTTCGTTTTTCAAAAATTTTCATACAAAATTGCGAAAATTCATGGCTTTTTCGGAATTTTGAATATATCCCAGCTATACGTGAACCGATATTACTGAATTTCAATAGCAAACACGTGGCACGATGGAGTAATAGAATGATGAAATAAAAAGGTTTCTATGTCTAATGGTTTTTTCAAAAACGGTATTTCAACGACCGACAGACGGACATTGCTTAATCGACTTTTCCAATAATTCTGATTCAGAATATGAATACTTTATAGGGTCGAAAATAAAATCTGTAGAAATTACAAACGGAATCACAAACTTATATACACCCATAACATTTTGGTGTAGGGTATAAAAATAAAATAACTAAATAGCATAATAATAAAGAATAGTACAGAAAACAAAACTAATCAACCAATGCGCGCTAACCCCTGTGGGTACCTGGAGTACTCTTCAAATAAAAAGGGGGACGCAAATGAATATTTAAATTAAAATTAGGAGGATCCTGAGTTATAAAACCACCTGGTGATAAGTAATTTGTATTCAACCAACTAAAGTTTTTTTTGTTCATTTTAAGCATTCCTTATTACACCATTCTCGTGATGAGAAAGTCTTGTTACAGATTTTTTTAAAACATCACAGACGTAAAGACTAATGGGAGTATTATTTGATTCGTTACAAATAAACAAGTTTGAATATCGTTTAGAAACAGATTGAAAGTTTTTGCAATGCAGCATCTTAATACCTTTCTTTTAAAAATTTCCATTTCTTTTATAAAAAAGACTGAAAAACATTAAACCAAATACGAAACGCGTAAAGAAATACTAGCCTCAGGCTTGTCTTGTATAATAATAATTTAGTTTTACAAGGTAAATTTTTGTTATATAAAATTCTTGAGATATGACCCATAATTTTATGACTTTTACAAAAGTCAATATTCCGCCCATGCTGTGCATCCTATACCTTGCAAATTTATTTGCAAACAATGTTTGCCACTTTTTTCGAATTTTAGACTAAATGTTAAAATGTTCATTGTTATGAACATTTTAACATTCTAAGGGGACGTTTTTTACGATTCCAAAGTCAATAACATCTGGGATCTTTCCTTGGTCAGATGGTCAATAGCTGGGACACCCGCTGGAGATTACATCTAAACCCAATTTTGATACACTATCAAAAAGCACACGACCTTTCGGAGAGATTAATCTTGAGCCCCAAAATGTGTGTTTAACATTATAGTCACCAGCAGCTATAAATCGGAATCCAAGAGAAGTAAAAAATTTGAATAATGGTTTTCTGCAACTGAAAGCCGAGGCGGGAAATAAATTGATGAAATTACCAATTTACTGTGAATGTGTTCAATACAAATATTTGTTGCTTGAAAATATTCTTCACATGTCTCATTTAACAAGTAATGTTTAATTCTATTTTTAATTAGAACAGCCACAATATCTTCCACGTGGATCTTTAGTGTCATATAGTATATAGCCATTTATCCTGAAATAACTTCTTGACGTCTGGTGAGTTTCAGCAATCAACATAACATCGATTTGCCTTTCCCTCACGAAGTGTTCAAGTTCATTTTTATGTTGGCGTATGCCGTTTGCGTTCCAGAAACATATTTTTAAATAAATCATTTTTTTAAAATAGCCTGTAAAATAGTTGATTGCATTTTTAGCATTTCCTGCTTCATGGTGGTCATAGAAGCTGTAAAAGTGTTTATTGATTGAACCAAAGTCTGCAATGTGGCTTCAAGGTTGCTAAAATATGGGTCGGGCTGTTGAGACTTGGACTTCTGATTCGCGTTTGCTATATTAGATTTAACCACATTGGCATAAGAAACTTGGTTAGAGCTTGGAACATTTATTTGGGTTGTTGACTGACCTGCTTGGGGAAAATTGTTGCTTGAAATGAATTGCGATTGCTGGGACGGCTTGGGAGGAGTTAATGATTTATTTGGCATTGAGCGTTTGAAGTGGGTATAAACGGGGCAGCCCCTGTAATTAGCAGTATGATTGCCTCCACAATTACTACATTTTTTTACATTTGTGTCAGTTTTTGCTTTGGTGCACTGTGATGTGCCATGGAGATCACCACACACAACACAGACAGTGGGCAATTTACAATATGTCTTAGTGTGGCCATACTCCTGGCAGTTCATGCACTGAACGGGTCCTGAGCGCTTATGAGGCTCCTCTACAGTAACTTTCCGGTGTAGAAGGTATTTAACATTATATATTGGATGAACCTCATTCTTCTTTAAGGTGACATCTCCAGGTTCTAGGTCCACTCTAAACATGGGCTGAGGTATCTTTTCTCGGTTTCTGATGTTAAAAACGTTCTTAATTTTGAACCCTTTCTCCTCTAAACCAGTTTTAACGTCATTAGGATCTACGCCAGAATCAATTCCTTTAACAACAACTTGAAGGCCTTTCGCACTTTTAAGCTGATAGGTGTAAAAAGCTCTATTTTCTTTCTCCAAGTCGTCCGTCAATTTGCGGTAATCATTTTCATGAATTGCCTGAATTTTTGTTTCTTTAATATTTCCATGCTGCACAGATGTTACCCTAAAGGTATTTTCACCTATTACGGTAATAAGTTTGCTTACCAGTTCCTTAGATGTAGGCTCTCTCAAATAATTGGAGGAGGTTTAAACGATTTTTTTGAACATGTTTGTTCATCCGTTTGGAGAAGAGCAAACCTATTATTATCAGAAGGCTTATTAAATATAAAAAGTTGTTTAAGTCCAATCCAACTTCAAGGTAGAATTTCTGCCCATAAGCCAATTTAGTTGCGCTGCTTTTAATTTCCACTGTGTGACTTTCGCAACAATGTGAGGCTTCCACGGTCGTGGTGAATACCAAGGTACTTCACTTCATTGTTCTGCGGTATAGGTGAAATGTTAATTTGGATTTTTACACAGTATGAATGTAACGTAAGTACATTTCTGTTCATTACGTTTTATTTTCCAAAGTTTAAACCATTTCTCTAATATTGAAATATACTCCTAATTGACAGTTTTCATGAACGCTGCAGAATGCTGTGTGATGGCTGCCACCACAGAACGTTAAGTAGGTGATTTTACCGATATTGTTCGCATAAAATAAAACTTTGTTGTCCAGCATTGGCTGGAGTTATTTAATTTTTTATGTTTAGTATTAATATTTAAATACTTATTTTTGGTTCATATTTTGAAGATTCAATAAATAAATTTGTTAAATAAGCACAAAACTGTGCAAAATATATACACCTTCATAAGTATTTTATTAAAAAAAATTACCGTCTTTTAAAAGATCCTTGTGGCTAAACAAATTTAAAAAGCATTAAAAGTAATCAAAAATTCTTAAGAATTAAAATGACACTTCAGCAGCAATTTTATCACATTGTCATGCACACAAAAGGAATGCTGCTTGCCACAGCTTAAGGTGCCGCCACAAATGACTTTATTGGTTTTTGTCGTCTCCTGCCTTTCATCATCATTATCATCCTTAATGATGATGAAAAGCAGGAGATGACAAAATATCACTACAAACTCAAAATGACAAACTTGCTGCTTTGGCAGACACCTTAATGGGAACCATTAGCGTAGCCAGACGATTTATCTGAAGTGGGTCTACATTGTAATGGGGTGGGCAGTAAATAACAAATAAAAGTGTCCATATACTGGAATGGGAAAAGATTGTTGTTGGGGTGTTAAGCCGACTGTATGCCGGGATAACTACGCTCAAGTCAGAAACACCTACAAACATTTTTTATATTAAAATTAAAAAATTCATGTAAATATCAAGCGTTTGAAGCATGGCAGGAACTTAAGCAGCACCCCAAGAATTTTTCTATTCAATTTATGCACCAGTTTGCGTAAATATTTTTTATTTTTTGTAAAAGAAACTTGCTCATTAAAAGAATCACAAGAGACTGAAATGAATGCAAAAAGTGTTTACGCTTTTAATGAAATGAACGGGCATTTGTTTCTCAGTGGGAAATGAAGTTAAAAGGTTTATTTAAACGCTAAATAATTTTATTCGATGTTGTCAAATAAACATTAACAAGTAGATGCATACTTTAACACTGAGCGAAAATTTATGTTTCCACAATACTTGATCACATGGCCACTTGTGGAATTTTGTTTAATTTTAGATCTTTTCAAAAAGCAAACAAATATGTATGTATATCGGTGGTTATAGAAAGAGGGCGTATCTGGATTTTTGGTTCCTTTTTTTCAACGTTTTTTTATTTATTGAATCTTCAAATGAACAGTAAAACCCGCTCAAGTTGATGTAATTTTTGGGTAATTGAGCGATTAAGGTATTAAAGCGGAGACGTTTAATTACCTCATATATGCGAAGACGCTTCAGTGCCTCTACAAAGGCATTTATCCAAACGGACTTAAACCCAAAATAACTTTTCAAAATAAAATATTTTATTAAATAAAAACAAACAAAAACAATTTCATATAACAAAAATAATACATACATATGTACATATGTACATATATAAAAAAAAATAACAGGAGTACATGCATGTATGTACATGTATATAATAAAAACATATTGGTTGAAATCACAAAAATGTACGCCTTATGTTTAACATGTGGAAAAATTTTCCACACAGATAAGTGAATTGGTAGGCAGTGCTGGGTAAATAAATGAAGGGATTTTTAGAGAATTTTTGGATTTGGGATACAATATTTTGGGTAATTACTCAAAATGGGTAATTAAAGTTAATTAACCGTGCATTTTTGTATAAAAATAAATCAGAAAAAAACCGGGACTAAATATAAAGAGTGAATAACTGTAACAATAAGTATTCAAATCTTAATACTGAATATAAAAATAAAAAATGTTGTTTCTACTTAAGTCCAGCCAATGCTATACAAAAATTTGAATTATGCGGGAGCATCACCTATTGAACGTAAAATCACCTATTGAACGTTCTGATGGTGGCAACGGTATCACTTCTTCTCAACTGAGTGTGGCCGCCAAAATTAAGTATATTGCGCGCCTAATTTAATTACAAAATTTTAAATGCTGTGATGTTTGTTTTGGTCGTTCCGTGTGTTAAGTTCAAAAACATTACTCCCCCTTTCCTCCTCATAATCTATTTTCCTAATTCCAGTACAATGCACTGCATATGTAGGAGCTATCTCCTGAGTACTGGTCCAAGATAAAAAAAAATGATTACGTTTTTTGCACTGTGATGAACCTTGAAGTTCTCTACAGACAACGCAAACTGCTGGCAACTTACAATAGGCCTTAGTATGGCCAAGTTCTTGGCAGTTTAGGCACTGAACGGGCCGTAAACGATTATGAGGCTCCTTAACGTTAACCTTACGGCGCAAAAAAATTTTGGTGTTATAAATTGGATGCACTTCATTCTTTTTAAGACAACATCTCTTTGTTCTAAGTCAACCCTAAGCATAAGTTGAGGAATTTTTTCACGGTTTCTAATGTTTACTACATTTTAACTTTAAAGCCTTTGTCTTCTAATTCGCTTTTGACATCATTCGTATCTACAAAAGGGTCAATCTCTTTTATAACGACCTGAATATTTTTAGCACTTCTAACCTGATAAGTGTAAAACGATTGTTTCTCCTTCTCCAGAACGTTACACAATTTTCGGTCATCATTCTCGTGTTTAATCTGGATTTTTGTTTCATTGATGCTGCCGCGATTAACTGATGTTACGTTAAAGTGTCTTTGCCGATAGCCATAATAAGTTTTTTTACCAGTTCACTAGACAGCGAACCTATTAATATCCATTGTCGTGGTAGTATTATCATCTATATTTATTTTTGACTGAGGTGGCATCGCTGCCGTTTAACCACGGTTACATACCTATCCATGCCTACTTGTGTTCGCAATTAAACTGGTATAGATGATTTGTCGTTTGTTGTAACAACTGGGTGTGGCGAACACGAGATTGTGCGGTTTCTTTCTCTTCGCGACAATGATTTTTTCAAGAATTCCTCCGCAGAAATCCAAAGATTTTTTTTAGCGGAGCTGAGCTCTTTCACAGAATTTCATCTGATAGGTACACTCATGCAGTTTTTACTTTGTTTTTTAATTTTCACTTAAAATATATGACGGTAAATCACTCGTTTGCAATTATTCCCGTTTTTATTTTATTCACTGTCGAAGCTAGACTCCGTGTTTTTCACCATGAATAAATTGTTGCTTTTTTTCTGGGCGCTAAAAGCACAATTTAAATTAACCAATTCTGCTTTCTCCAAAGCAGAATCGGGAGTATAATTAACTCGAAATAAGCCAATTATAATGGAGGATTTTTGGGGGGAAAAGAATTTAAAAAATCGGGGTTTAGTATTTCTTTCCAACAAAGTATAGGATTTTATTAAATTAATCACCTGGGTTACACTGATTTGCAATAACTGAGCGTAGAAAATTCCAAAATGTATATTCTAATAAACTTGTAAACTCTACCGATGCTGTCATTCTTGTGAAACTTTGCTCGGCGTACGACAAGAACTTTATTCTAAAATCTTTAGCATTGTTCAAAAAAACTAACTGTTCTCAACTTTGTCTTCAGTATATTGGGTTCACCACGTATGTATAACAACTCAAAAATTTGAAAACTTAACATTAAATAATTACCAAATCTTGAACGCTGCTATAAGCCTTCGTAAAAAAATCGATTATACAGTGCGTTTACTATGCGTGGATTAGTCTATATAAAAGTAAACCCAGGCGATAAGCCGATGTGTTTTGAAGATTTAAATGAGCTCTACAAATTTTTTTCTGACTCCACTGGAAACGCTTCTGCTGATTTATCAAACTGAGTTTTCATCTTTATCTTACTACAAATCTTATGATTATTTGTCTCGTTGGACCTTAACAAAATATATCATTGGGCGTCGTCTAATGGCCTACACCTGAATCCTGCAAAATCAAAATGCTTAGTTATAGCCCAAAGGAATCAAAATATTGTGATTGACATTCCGATAACTTTAGGATATCAAAACATTTCAATTGTTGAATCAGCTAAAAACCTTGGTATCATTTTTAATAAATCTCTTCAATGGAATACCCTATATTATATATAGCAAAAATTTTTCCACTTCAGGAAAAATTCCACTTCAGGAAAAATTTTTGCTATGCTTCGAATGCTGTATCCGCTACAACACATTACACTTATTAATATCCGTGTGCTACTTGCGAAAACGTTTCTAGTGCCCAAGTTGTTGTATGGATGCGAAATTTGTGCTTACTGTGATTCAACAAGTAAAACTAGATTAATTGTGGCATATAATGGGATTCTCCGATACGTCTACGGCATAAAAAGATATGACAGTACATCTCAGTATTCCAAATCATTATATGGTGTTGAAATTATGGACTTACTAAGAATCAAAGCATTAATCTTATTGCACAAAATTATCTATAATCAAGAACCATCTTATTTATTTTATCGCATTCAATTTGCAAGATCCAACAGAGGAAAACAAATTATTCAATTAAAATATCGAACTTTAATATCTGAGTGGCAGTTCTTCATAAATACAATACGGCCGTGGAACTCGTTACCAAATCCACTGCAAAACAGTGGCAACACTTAACAATTTAAAAAAATTCTATTTTCAAATTTTTAATGTTGTATATGTACGTATATACAAATATTTCTATTTTTTGAAAATAGAAAAATTTGTTTCTATTTTTTTTACTTTTTATGTTTCTTTTTTTTACTTTTTATTGTACAATTTCTTTTCTAATGTTCACAAATTTTTTTTGTAATCATTATAGAACCGCGTACTATAATTGAAAAGATTAATTTCTTGTTGTATGCGATATTCAATAAATAAAATAAATAAATAATAATTAAAGTCAAAAAAACCTTCAATAAGAAGGAGGAAAAATACAATTATACCTGAATCATTTTACTATAATTTTGAAGGAGTAACAGATTGCAATCTGAGATCAATCATTGAGTTAAAAACCCCGTTATTACAAATTTTATTATACCTTATTTCCATTTTGGAATCGTAAAAAACGTCCCCTTAGATCGGATGCATGTTGAGCATTAATTGAATTTGTCTTCCGACCACGCACCTACTATTGTCTCTATATGTTTTTTAAAGCTAGGCTTCTAGAATGCATAACTAAGAAATTTGCTTGAAGTCCAAAGAACGGCTTCCCTCACAACTTATTTGGAAAGCCTCGGTGCTAGTCCTCAATCCGATTATTCTTTGTGGAAAGCCACAAGAGGGTTAAAGATACCCGTTAAAGCTAGGCCACCCTTACGTACTCCAACTGGACTGGGCCAGAACTGATTCTGTAAAGGGAATGCTGTACGCTAACCACTTGAGAAACGTGTTTGCCATTGATGGACTGAATGATGAAGTTGATAGGCCGCCATATGCAGTTAGACCTCCCGTATCTTTTAGACTTCGTTTTCAAGATGTCGATAATGCTATTAGTAACTTAAACCCCAGAAAAGCTCCAGGTATTGATAAAATTACCAACAAAATGCTTATGCAGTTACTCCGAGTAGCTAGAAGACTCGTCCTTTTTATTTTTAATGCTATTTGACGACTCGAGTATTTTCCTACTGAGTGGAAGGTGTCTGTCATTACTATGATACCCAAACCAGGAAAGGATCCTACAAAAGTTGAGTCATATAGGCCGATAAGTATATTGCCAACAATTTCAAAACTGTTCGAGAAATTGCTAATGACGAGGTTGACCCCAATATTGAATGAAGTATTGTAAACATTGCTAGTTTTAATTATTATATGCAAATGCATATTGCAAACCCTACCTTTATTTCCCTATTTTATTTTATTAAAAACACTTCATGGAATTAACATTGATGTGACCTTGAATTTTACCACTATAATTTGTAAAAAGCTGTAAATGGTTTTTTTTTTACTGAACAGAGTATAACTTAGAGTCAAATAATAAAGAGTTAAGAAAGAAGTTGAGAAATAAAAAGTATATTGTTTAATTTTGATAGAGGAGTTTCAACATATCAGAAGTGGGATACATAAGGAAAATAACTGAATTTTATCATATTTCCTTATTACTGCGCTTTAATAGAAAAAAATATATAATGGACAATACTACAAAACATATTGAAAATGAGGGTGCTGTGCGTTCGTCCAATTTAAATACACCAGATGGTATCGCCAGTGATCCACGAAATGCATTTCAAAACGAGAATACTGGAGTTAGAATGTCCACTGAGGAGAGTTCAATTTTGTCGATGTTGCTGCAACAAAATCAGATGTTGCTAAATACCTTACGTGCAGAAAGATCTACATACCACGTTATGCCTGATCTCAACAACACAATTAGAAAATTCAATGGCAAAAGGTCACCGTCAGAAGCAAAAGATTGGCTGGCATCAGTTAATGGTATAGCTAACATGAACAATTGGCCAGATTCTTTTCGTTTACAATGCGCTAGAGCTAATTTGGAAAGCGCTGCGCTGAATTGGTATAATGCGGCTGAATTCAAAAGTTGGACTGAATTTGAAGATGAGTTTAAAGACACATTTATTGGCCAACAGTCAGTAGCTGAACTCTGGGAAAAAATATCCAATAGGCAACAGCTTGATGGTGAAGATGTCACCGATTATTTTTTTGACAAGCTACGTCTCACACAACAACTTGGTCTAGAGTTCGAAGACGCCCGAAAACTGATAATTAAAGGTATAAAATCAATTGATCTTAGAAAATTTCTTTTGCAGAAACAGCACACTACTTTTAATGACATGATTGTAAATATCCACGATTATATCGACGTCGGCTGTGCCGAAGGCGATGTCGTAGTCAATCCGCAACGATTTCAACCGAAAACCAAATCGGACAGCTCGAATATCTGCACCAAATGTGGGAAACAAGGCCATTTTGCACGTTTTTGTAAAACGGAAGTGCGTCCGCTAAAGTGCTACCGTTGTGAAGGCTTTGGACACATTAAAAGGTATTGTAAAGCGCCTATTAAATGCCTTATCTGTCGCCAAGAAGGTCATGTACAGAATATGTGCCCTAAAAATAAATATTTGCCAGAAAATTCAACATATCACAAACGCAACATTGTGACCAATAATGCCACCACCGCGACAACAGCTGCCAACACTATTGATACGACAGCTAATAGTAAGTATTTCCAAGATGCTTATGTAAATGGACAAGTTGTTAAAGCGTACATCGATCCTGGGAGCGCGGTAAACATGATGCCAAAATCTACTGTGCAAAATTTAAAACTACAATACAAGCTTCCAAATACATGCGTACGTATCCAAGGGTTTGGTAATGGAACAGTAATTCCAATTGGTGTGTTGAGTGTAAACCTTAAAGTTGACCAAGCAGTTGCCGATGTAGAAATATTTGTAGTGAAAGATGAGGAGCTCAATATTCCATTATTAGTTGGCCAGCCGTTCACAGAAAAAGAGCATATTACTATGGTACGACGGGGCAAAACACTGCGCTTATTTGAAGAAAAGATTAATGAAGAGCCAGACGATTGCTTGAAAAACATGGAAGTGCCAGTTTTACCAAAGACCGATATAAAATTGTGGGCTAAAGAGGCTACAGTCATTCCCTCCAATTACGTTGGATTTATTTCTTCTTACACAAATTTTTCAGAAGCTACAACATTATTTGTAGAAAATCGTCAAAATAAATTCGGTGATCTTATACCAAATTGTGTTATAAATAACGATACTGGTGAGTTTCCCATCCCTGTAATGAATATCACAAAACAAGACATAAAATTTAATCAAAATGAGACAATAGCTACCGGTAAAATATGTATAGAGGAAAAAAATACAAACATAGATTTGAGTGATTGCGAAGTTTATAACGATGAGAGTATGAGTCCAAATCCTGTACTTACAACAAAAAGCACATGCAGCTTCGATTTTAATGAAATACAAATCGGAGAACAAGTGTGTGAAAATATAAAAAAACAACTTAAGAGTATTATTGCAGAAAATATTTCATGTTTCTCGTACAGTATGAGTGACTTAGGCACCAACAGAGATGTAGAGTTTAAAATAGAATTAACAAACAATGATCCAATTACATTTCGTCCGTATCGTTTGAGTTATTCTGAGAGAGAATATGTACGAAAAGAGATTGAATTAATGAAGAGTGCGGGAATAATTTGTGATTCTGAATCAAACTACTCAAGTCCCATATTACTTGTAAACAAAAAGAATGGTGAAAAACGTATTTGCATTGATTACAGAGCACTAAACAAGGTGACAAAGAAAATGCAATACCCTCTGCCACTAATACACGACAACATTGATCGTTTGAAAAATAAAGTTTATTTTACGGCCTTAGACATGAAAAGTGGGTACTATCAGATACCTGTGGAAAAATATTCTAGGCATTTAACAGCATTCGTAACACCCGATGGACACTTTGAGTTTTTGCGTATGCCATTTGGAGTGTGCAATGGGCCTGCAGTATTCCAGCAACTAATTAACAAGGTTCTCGGTCCGTTGCGTTTCTCTATCGCTTTGGCATACTTTGACGATATTCTTATACCATCCGATACCCAGCAAGAAGGTTTGGACAATCTTAAAACCATACTAAATGTTTTGAATAAGGCAAATTTGAAATTAAATATAACCAAATGTAAATTTCTTTTTGATAAAATAGAATACTTGGGATTCAACATACAATGCGGTATGCTGCAACCATCCGAGGATAAAATTAAAAGTGTTGCTGAATTCCCTACCCCAAAAAATGTGCACAACGTAAGACAATTTATCGGCCTTGCAAGTTATTTCCGTCAATTTATAAAAGGTTTTGGTATAATGGC
This sequence comes from Thecocarcelia acutangulata, assembly GCA_914767995.1. NCBI lineage: Eukaryota > Metazoa > Arthropoda > Insecta > Diptera > Tachinidae > Thecocarcelia > Thecocarcelia acutangulata. Next base: position 53,881,347 of record OU612096.1, on the reverse strand, counting down.
TCAACCCTTAACCAAGTTGACTCGTAAAAACGCGCAGTGGAACTGGACAACAAAAGAAGAAGAAGCCTTTAAACTAATTAAAGATAATTTAATGTCCAGGCCGATTTTAGCTGTGTATTCGCCCGATGTAAAGACAGAAATACACACCGATGCTTGTCAAATTGGATTAGGTGGAATTTTACTGCAACAACAAGCTGACGAAAAACTACATCCAGTAGCTTATATTAGCAAACAAACAACACCAGAGGAGAGCAGATACCATTCAACAGAACTGGAAACTCTTGCCGTTGTGTGGGCATTGCAAAAACTACGCGTATATTTAATTGGCATAAAGTTTACCGTGGTGACAGATTGCAACGCTGTTAGAAGTACATTTTCAAAAAAAGATATCATACCTCCAAGAATTCCAATTTGATATAGTACACCGATCCGGAAATAAAATGGCACATGTAGATTCCTTAAGCCGTAACCCAGTTGTTGATACACAAGAGGTGGAAACAGTAGCTGATGTTGCTGCTTTATATAGCACATTAACTGAAAGTGACTGGTTGATATTATTGCAACAAACAGACCCTGCAGTCAAAGAAATATTTAAGTCTATCAAGAAAACAGCTGATTTGGATGACTTCGACAAAAATATACGATTAAACTATGTACTGAAAAACAATATTTTATATAGAAAAATCTGCGATCAAGAAAAGTTTTATGTACCCCGCAAAGGGAGATGGAAAATCGTCAACAACTACCATGACAATCTAGGACATATTGGCTTGGATAAAACTGTTTTAAAAATTAAAGAGCACTATTGGTTTCCTCGAATGAAAAATTACGTAAAAAATTATATTGGCGCTTGCGCTGAGTGTTTATATCATAAACAACCAGGAGGCAAGAAACCAGGTATGTTGCACCCTATCGACAAAATAGGTATACCATTTCACACTGTACATCTAGATCACTTGGGACCTTTTGTGAAGAGTTCAAAAGGAAATTCATATATTCTGGCCGCTATTGACGGTTTTACAAAATTTTGTATTCTAAGGCCCGTACGTAACACTAAGTCACACATTACGGTTACAGTAGTTGAGGAAATGACTGCCTTGTTTGGAACTGCAAATAGATTTATCACCGACCTTGGTACAAGTTTTACAGGTTCTCCTTTTGTTAAATTTTGCCAAAAATATAAAATTATTCACATCAAAAACGCAACAGCTACCCCTAGAGCAAACGGCCAAATTGAAAGATTGAATAGGAGCATAACTCCGATGATAGCTACTATGAGTAAGCATCCAGATAACAAGGACTGGGATAGCTTTGTTGGTATTACCCAATATAGTCTTAATAACACTTACCATCGAGCCATAAAAACTACCCCATTTAAGCTGCTTTTGAATTATTCCCCAAGAAACCCAGTAGGCGGTGTGCTGGAAGATGCTTTGCGGCAAAATCAACCCACAACAAACATTGAAGGCCAACGGGAACAAGCGCTACGAAATATAATTGAACAACAAAAGAAACAAAAACGTAATTACGACAAAGTCAGGTGTAATGCGGCAGCATATATTCCTGGAGATGTTGTCATGATTAAAAGAACGGCTGTGCCAACAATTGGAGAGTCGTCCAAACTACTCCCCCACTATAAGGGTCCTTACATCATAACGGAGGTCTTACCCAATGATCGGTACCGAGTTTCTGACATCCCGGAGATACAACGAACGCAAAAATTTTATGATGGTGTTGTAGCAGTGGACCAAATTAAACGTTTTTCGATTCCAGAGGATGAGGTCGATAACGATGTATACGAATCTGAAGCGTCATGCGATTCAGACACAAATTCACATAGAGTTCGAAAAAGTCAACGCTTAATAGAAAAGGCCCAGAGGAAGAAATAATCGAGGACGATTTTATCATCAGGACGGCCGACTGTAAACATTGCTAGTTTTAATTATTATATGCAAATGCATATTGCAAACCCTACCTTTATTTCCGTACTTTTATTAAAAACACTTCATGGAATTAACATTGATGTGACCTTGAATTTTACCACTATAATTTGTAAAAAGCTGTAAATGGTTTTTTTTTACTGAACAGAGTATAACTTAGAGTCAAATAATAAAGAGTTAAGAAAGAAGTTGAGAAATAAAAAGTATATTGTTTAATTTTGATAGAGGAGTTTCAACAGTATGATGTATTCCTAACCATCAATTCGGTTTTAGGGCTAAGCATAGCACCATAGAACAAACACACAATATTGCTCAGCTCTATTCATTGACGTGTCCAAAGCTTTTGACGTGTGGCACTCAAAATAAAATTAAACTTGCCTGCAAACACTCATAAGCTCTTAGAGAGCTACTTATATGACCGGAAATTCGTCGTTAAGGAAGGTGATTTCAGAAGCTCGGTTCAGCCAATCGAAGTTGGAGTTCTCCAGGGTAGAATATTGGGTCCAACTTTATATTTTCTATCAACTTATATGCTTCAGACATGCCAGCGAGCAGCGAAATTCACACTTCAGCTTTTGCAGATGATACAGCATTCATCAGTGTCCATGAAGACTGTAAATTAGCATCGCGAAATTTGCAAGAACATATTCTTATATTGGAGAAATGGCTGAAACTTTGGAAAGTCAAAGTAAATAAACAAAAACGTACAAAAATGTATTACATTCATTCTACGTAGAAAACCCTGTTCGGCTATTAAAATCAACAACCATATTGTTCCGCAACATAGTGAAGTCAAATCACGTGGATGTCTCATATTGACGCTAAAGCCACTCAGATGAAATTAAAAGCGGTGCAACTAACTTCTCACTCATCGGCAGAAATTCCACCTTGAAGTTAGATTGCCAACTTTTGTTGTATAACGCTATCCTAAAGCCAATATTGAGCTATGGAATTCAATTGTGGGGTACCGCCTCTGCATCCAACATTGAGAAAATTCAAAAGCGCCAGAATAAAATTCTCCGTACAATTACTGTAGTTCCATGGTATGTTAAAAACTCTCGAATTCACGAAGATCTAGGTGTACCCTTAGAGTAAGATGAATTTTCAAAATACGCGATAAGGTCTCATCCGAATCCTCTCGCACGTAGCGTCCTTAACTTTGGCGGCCACACTCGACTGAAAAGAATGGACACCCTTGCAACCATCAGAGCGTTGGAAAGGTGATTTACCAATAAAAAAAAACGCAAGAAGAAACTTCTCGTCTAGCATTGGCTGGACCTAAGTAAACAAAATTTTTCAATATTAATTAATTGGTTTTCTGTATTAATTAATTAAGTTTAGTTTTAAGATTTGCATACTTATTGTTAGTTCTTTTAGAAGATACAATAAATAATTGAGTTGTTAAATAAAACGACAAAAAAAATATTATTTATATAAATATTAATTTAATTTTATTTGAACTACCTTTCTGTATTAAAGTTATATTAAGTAGTTTAAAGTTTGTTGAACGCCATAACCACATAGTCAGTTTTGTGCAAGTAACTTCAGCATTATGACACTCATGAAAAATAATAAAGGAATTTTTTCTATTCCATATGTATATGTATCGTCATACATATATCAGAGCAGCATTCGATACTTTACTGGAAGCAAATATTCTTGAAGAGGCGATGTATTGCTCCCAATAGATTTTAATGGTTCTACATTGTTCTGCATCTTTGTTTTCTACAGCAGCAATTAAAAATTACAAACTATCTATTTAACCACTCTTCATAATACTTTTATAACAGAAAATGTTCACGGTTACATTATTTTATTAAAAAGCCATGATCAAAATTCTTAGTTTTGATTTATTTTTTATTCTATATGATCATACAAAAAGTATTTGTTCGCAAATAAAAATTTTATTTACTGTTTACGCGCAGTTTTTCCTATTTATAATATTTTTATTCGCAAATAACCTGCACGTGTAAACGTATTAATAATAAACAAAACATGAGGGTTAGTAAATCCACTACAATAGTAGCAGCGGTGTCAACTTTGAAATTTTAAAACGCACCAAAATGAAGAAAAAAGCGGTTCATTTAAGTAAAAACCTACCAACTTTAGACAAAATTTTTTTTTCTATTTTAAAAACGCATTTTGTATTATAAAAAGTATAATATTTTATATTAAAAATACGATACCATAACAGTCCTTTAAGCATCTAGTAGACGATCAAACTGGGGACTGACTGATGGCACGCCACCAAATTCGTTCAATAGCTAAAACTTGTGCTGATCAACCTTGGCTTCTATTGAGATTCTGGTACGTAAGTACATTAAGACAGGGATGCCATTGTCTTAACAGTTACAACGATTTTCTATCAACTTTGTTATTCAGCAACACTATTTAATTATATTCCGTATCGACCGAAATGAGCTATTAGTTCTATTGCCTATTCATCGTCAATATTATATTGCAGGATCGTTACTGCAAGGGATGAAATATCGGATCATTAGAAGTTACAAAATCCCACTATAAGCCTTCGAACTCCATTTATCAAACACAGTGTTAATTTCACTTGTGATTTCGTAAGCGAATAGTGAAAATCAGTTGGCTAGAGTGGGTGTCTTTAAAAGAATTTATTGAAATATACAAAAATTGAAAAAGAATTGTAACAAATAAAAGGCGAAGTTTGTCATAATCAAAATTTAATGTAAACGTTTTGGAAAAATTTATTAATTTAATTGATAATTTAGTAATTTATTAATTACAAAATCATTAGCGAATTCACGCACCTTGATAAATACAAACTTCACTATTCAGTGCATGCTTTTATGGTAATATTTTACAAACTTGACTTGATCGTTTAATAGCTAAAAAGTACAAGTTTTAGAAAATAATTGCATTGAATCATTTGGTGTCACCAAAATATAAAAAGCACCGACTAAAGAATTTTAAAAAGCACCAAAAACTGTGTTTACAACGTTGAATGGCGGTTCATATATCGATAAAGCATTGTGGCAATGCAATTTGCATTTTCGAAGTTAGCCCTTGTTAGACAGAGAGTATTTTTTTTATTTATATAATATAATTTATTTCTTTATTGAATTTTGTTCAACTTTTCATAATTTTTTTTAATACGATTTTTGGTTTTTTTGTACATTGGGTTTTTAGTGCAAATTTTTCCTTTCTACAGATTTTCTGAAGAAGGATTTTTTACAATACGAATTTGCTGTGATCAAAAGTTTTTGATTGATGAAGACAAGAAATATAATCAGCAAATCTTAAGCTGGGGGACAACTAGCTGTTTCGTAGTCGCTACACTACTCATCAGCACCCACTGGGATTTAAGCTCGGGTCATGACGTATCATGAACTGCTACCTTAACCACTCAGCCACCGAGCCATTGAATTATTCTCTGTCTATATTCATCTCATATTGAATCACATACACTTTTTAGTTGTTATATATTTTAGTTATTGACATACATATTTTTGTATTTTAATAATTCTCCCAAGAATTATTACCCAAGGGATACTCTTGCCACCATCAGAACGTTAACTAGGTGATTCTACCGATATTATTCGCGCAAAATAAAACTTTTTTGTCTAGCAGTGGCTGGACTTAAATAACTTTTAGTATTAAAATTTGAATACTTATTGTTAGTTCATATATTGAAGATTCAATAAATAAATGAATGAAAAAAATAAATAAATAAATAATTCTCCGTGCCAAAGATGTAAATTTATTTCTGTTTAAGCAAGTAATAGAAAAATGAATATTATTTGTTGTGAACGACTTGCAAATACTTTGTTTTTGTTAAAATTGTATTTGCGTTAAAACACACATTAAATTGAGTTTACAATTTTTGGTAACAAATGAAAGCGAGAAAAGACCATCTACTCGTATTCAGTATTCACATTTATTTCTGGCATGTTTTTAAAAGCATAAAGCGAAAAAACAAAGAGTTTTAAGGCATAAATTTAAGTTTATGTTCAACATTATCCTCGATATTTCTGTGGCATTATTTTCTTCAGCAAAAATAAATTACATATTGGCTCAAATCCAAAAATTATCCACTTAAGAGCATAGTTTTCGCTCGTATTAGTACTTCACAAAAATAAACATTTATTTTTCACTGTTTTTGTTGTTCTTATGACTGTCGTTATTTTTTTGTTTGTGCATCTCTTTAACTTCTTTTTTCCAAAGCACTGAAAAACATGCACCCAGAATGCAACTGTTAATGTTGCTTTTGGCAAAACGCCACAATTGAACATAATTTAACAACAATAAACAAAAGAGAAAAAGAGGGAAACGCATGGCTGTTGTTGTTGTTTTCATTTCTTTTTTGTGGCTGTTGGCTTTTCTAAAGTTTCAAAAATTACTGAGTTTTGTGCATGTATTAATTTACGTTTTCTGCTTTCCTACAGTGGGCAGGCGGAAGGTGGTTTATGATTTGCTATTTAGAAAACTTATGATATTTACCCTGCGCTTAGACATGCGAGTAATCTCATGCGAGTGCTGAATATGTATTAACAACGAAAATTTCTCCGAAAAACTCGAACCTCTTGGAATGTTCTTTTCTATTTACACATGCGAGTGAGAGTTCATCAGCACGTGAACTTCAAAAAATTTGTTTCCTTCCCATATTTTGTTTGTATTTTAAGATGACGCAATTAACCAGGTGGCATCACTAGCGCAGGTGATAGCTTTTTATATCAAATGACCGATGATGTCAAAAGTTGTTTATGGTTACACAAAGTGAAGTGAAAAAATAAAATTTTCAACAGTTTAAAAAGTGCAAGAGAAATAATAAAAAAGTTTTCAAAAATATTTTAGTTCCTCAGAATGCGTGGAAAACAATTTATCTCAACAATTATTCACAATTACATTAATTTTCGATTTTTTTTTTATATAATTTTTTAAATTAAATTTTTGGTTTGTCCAACAGGTTATAGTTCAGGTTTTTTTCTTTCTTAAGTTTTTTCTTAAGAAGGATTTTTTACAATACAAATCTGCTGTGATCAATAATTATTGATTGAAGAAGACAAGAAAAATAATAATCAAATCTATAGCTGGGGGACAACTAGCTGTTTCGTAGTTGCTACACTACTCATCAGCACCCACTGGGATTTGAACTCGGGTCATGACGTATCATGATCTACTGCTTTAACCACTAAGCCACCGAGCATTTAGTTATTTTCTATCTATATTATCTCATATTGAATCACATATGCATTTTTGTTAATTGCCCACATTGTTTGTACAGCGTTTGCTGTCTCAGAACTAGCGATATTTCTTTTTAGTTATTAACATTTATTTATTTATAGTTATTAATATTTTTGTATTTTAATATTCTCCGTACCCAGAGATGTAAATATAAATTTATTGAATTTTTTGATGAACTTTTTATAATTTTTTAAATTAAATTTTTGGTTTGTACAACAGGTTATACTTCAGGTTTTTTTTCTTTTTTAAGTTTTTTTCTTAAGAAGGATTTTTTACAATACAAATCTGCTGTGATCAATAATTTTGATTGAAGAAGACAAGAAAAATAATAATCAAATCTTTAGCTGCACTGAAAAATATTTGCTTCATATTTCCAATGAACCCCATTCATTAGATAATTTTCATTAACCGAATGAAAAATTACGTTCCATGAATGAAGATTCATAGCATTAATGAAAATATTCATTAAAATTGATTCATTAGTTTTCATAATTTCATTAGAAAATTTCATTGGATTTGTTATAAACAATTTTTGAAGGCTGGGTACAAAATTTTAGAGATTTATTAAAAGTGAGATAATAAATATATTATAACTATTAACTAAATGACAAAGGAAATTATTTTATACATTATTTACTGTGTAAAAAATTATTTTAATAAAAATTTCAATAGTTTTTTAGTTCTTATGAAAATGTTCATTATATTAACTAAACTTTTCATTAGAATTCATAAACTACCCTCATTTTAAATACCTACATAGTTGAAATCAAAAGCAAAGAGATGGGCTCTTCTCTGGTTTTTTGCTTAAAGGAATATTTATTCTGTTACAAATGCAACAACAAAGTCACACTTAATTTTTTCCTTAGCCTTCGTTGTGAACAATTATGTATTTATACTATAGATTCTATAGCCAAAGCAAACGTTTTGTTTTTGCACGCAACGGGACTTTTTTTTTGTTCTTCAAAAAGCAAAACATCACAAGTTTCCAAAAGCAGAAGCAAACGTTTAAAAAAATAAATGAGTTTGCTGAAGTTCATTGTTTGAAATTATTTTGAAGTCAATAGACAAAGTTTATGAAGTGTATGAAAAATAAAATATACTTAATTATCCAAAATGTCTACATATGTAACATTACATATTATTTTTTCAGTTATTTTGTGTTGAATTAAAATGTTTTGATTTCCTTTTTAATGTATTAATATTATTAATTTTATTTTGCATTACAATTAAAACAATAAAAAATTATTTTATGCTTAATATAAAAAAAATTGTTTAGTTTATTTTCAGTAGCAGAATTCTAATGAAAAAAGGTCATTAGAATAATGAAACTCCTCCTTAAACTAATGATTTTATTTCATTAGAATGAAGAAAATTTTTCACCAAATTGGTGAAAATATTTAAATTGGTAGTGAAAATATTTCATAAAAATAATGTAACACATTCATTAGCCTAATGAACAAATAACGTTTGAATGCTGAAGAAGATTCATTAAAGGAATGAAAGTTTTACTTAATGTTAATGTACCAAATTCATAAAACTAATGAAATTGAGTCGTTAACTTAATGAATTTTTTCATTGTTTTAATGAAAAGTATTCATAAATATTATGATTTATGCTTCATTAACTTAATGAAGTTTTCATTAATCCAACGAATGTATTCATTAAATAATTTTTAATGAAAGAAGATTCATTAGTCCAATGAAGGCCATCATTGGCCGAAAAATAATGAAAATTTTCATTAGATTAATGTCAAAATTCATTATATTAATGAAGGAATTCTTTTCAGTGTGGGGGACAACATTAATTTTCTTTGTTCGTTTTTTCATATAAAGTTTTCTTTCTTCAATTTCTTCTGTTTTGTAAATATGTCTTTGACGGCTTCCGTAATTTTTACACAAACAAAATATTATGTATGTAATAATGGGTAATTTTATAAGAACTATCGGAAATTAAAAAAAAAACACACATAAAATTCAGAAAAATGCATGAAATATTTATTTGGATCGATAGTTGGGTCGATATAATTTAATGTTTGAAGATTATTTCATGCAAATGTTGGCCGCGGCTGCGCCTCAAATGGTCCATCCGCTTAGTCCAATTTTGGCATACTCTTTCCAACATTTCGGCCGGTATCTCACGAATAATGTTGGCAATGTTGGCTTCCAGTGCGTCAATCGAAGCGGGCTTGTCGCTATAGACATTAGCCTTAACATAGCCCACAAAAAATAGTCTAGAGGCGTTAAATCGCACGATCTGGGCGGCCAATTGACTGGTCCCAAGCGTGAAATAAACTGTTCACCGAACTCGCCTCTCAATTGGTCCATTGTTTCGCGTGCTGTGTGGCATGTGGCACCGTCTTGTTGAAACCACATGTCATGCAAGTCAAGCTCTTCTATTTTGGGCAAAAAAAGTTTGTTATCATCGCACCGTAGCGCTCACCATTCACAGTAACGTTGTGGTTCGCATCATCTTTGAAGAAATACGGCCCAATGATGCCGCCAGCCCATAATCCGCACCAAACGGTTGTTTTTTGTGGATGCATTGGTAGCTCTTGCAATGCTTCTAGCTGCTCTTCACTCCAAATACGGCAGTTTTGCTTGTTCACGTATCCATTCAACCAGAAATGAGCCTCGTCGCTAAACACAATTCTTCGATAAAAAAGTGGATCTTCATCTAACTTTTCAAGAGCCCAATCACCAAAAATTTGGCGTTGTGGTAGGTCGTTTGACTTCAATTCTTGCACCAGCTGTATCTTATAAGGCTTCACACCCAAATCCTTTCGCAAAATTTTCCACGTAGTGGAGTAACAGAGGCCCAATTGCTGCGAACGGCGCCGAATCGATAATGCACGGTCATCACCAACACTGGCCGATACGGCTGCGATATTTTCTTCAGTTCGCACTCTACGTAAGCGTGTTGATGGTTTAATGTCCAACAATATAAATTTGGTGCGAAATTTTTTTACAATAGCCCGAATAGAAGCCTCAGTAGGTCGATTAAACTGACCATAAAAGCGCGCGATGAACTTTCTTAACAGAGCACGCATTTTGTTAATAAAATTCAATAATTTGCAAGCGTTGTTCGTTTGTAAGACGATTCATGATTAAATTATAGACCAAACTGAAGATGTTTGACAGTGACACAAGATACAAAACGTGCGTGAGCTGTCAAAACTAGTGTTGCCAAAAAGATAAGAGCAAAAAAATCACTCGTTACAACAACTCTAATGCTGCCACCTAATAATTGCACCATGAATTTTAATTTATCTTCTTTTTTATAAATTGGAGTTGCCGTGTTCTTCACAAGAGAATGTAGGAAATAGTTGGCATTAATTTTTATTATCATTATTTTGTTTATAATTTAAACATTTCCCTTTATAGTATTAATTTTAATAAATTAATATACAATTTAACAAACAAACTAGCTAAAACTTAAGTTTTAATTTTGTAATACTACAATTAATTTGCATAACACTGTTTGCTTGTTTGACATTTGATTGCATGAAAAGCTATGTACACACGGTTGTCAGATGTTATAATATTGAAAGATCTGGCAACATGCCGACAATGTTGTGACAATGAAAAATTGTGCCGCAGAAGTAAATTGTGTGCTCAGACGATCGTAAGAAAATCTTACAATTTCATTGTCAGACTATGGTCTGATAAATAATTCATCTGACAACAAAAATATTCAGTTCACACAGTTGTCAGATAGGTAGATGAAAAAAATTGCCAGACATGTTGTAAGGCAATGCCACTTATGTATATCAACAACGATCTGTTTGGCAGTGTTGCCCATCAAACTTTTTTCTGTCAATGATGCCATTGTCAGGTGCATTAATTTTACACATCTGACAATTAAAACTGAAGTTACAATACCAGCCAATTATCTGACATTGCCGACAAAGAGTGTTCTCACGATTGTCAGATGCCTGACAACATTATCGTTGTAAGTTAAAAATTGGAAGTTCACACGATTGTAATACATTTTTAGACAATTTTACTGGCAATATTGTAAGATCTGACAACCGTGTAGCTAAAGTGCCAAAAAATCACTCGCAAGCAAATTTAGCTGCGAGTAGACCTGCGAGTACAAAAAATGTGAATGTGGTAGTACCCAGTGAAATTTTTGTCACATACATCTTCGATCTCAGACCATTGACAATGTAAGTGTGTACAATTTCTACTTACATTAAATATTCCAGATCTTACAATATTCCTACTTACATTTACACAGCGATGGCCTAGGCTGTAAGATGCATCCAATACTGTATACGTTGTAAGCGAAGATTGGACAAGTTCAAAACTGTATTATTAGCATTTCTTCTTTGCTTCTTATATACCCAGTGAAATTTTTGTCACATACATCTTCGATCTAAGACCACTGACAGTGTAAGCGTGACCTATCCGAAGTCTGTATACAATTCGTACTTACATTTACTCAGTGATGGCCTAGGCCATAAGACACATCCAACACTGTATACATTGTAAGCGAAGATTGGATAAGTTCAAAACTATATTATTATCATTTGTTTTCTTCTTTGCTTCTTATGTAAATACAATTAATTTAACAATATGAGTAGAAAAAGGCTAATCTGAATCGGATGCTACTTGTTTGTTGTGCTTAACATGTGTATTTTGATTTTTTCTGTTGACACAATAGATTGTCAACTTTGAACATTGTAATAACTTGTGGACTGCTGAGTATAAAAATTTGAGCGTATTGAGTTTTTCGAACTCTAAATACTAGGTTAAAGCAAAATATTTTTTTAATATACATATTTATTTAAAAGTGCGTTTAAGAATTGTTTTTTTTTTATAGTTGGTACGATTTCGTTAGTTTTTCCCATACACTGTTGGTAATATTGTAATAATTGCCAGCTGTTACTGAAAAAAAAAATTATATACAGTCTAGCAAAATGCTCTCGTTTTGACTTTCATCATTAAAAAAAAGTCTTGAGTTGCAACGTATAAGACATGAGGTTAAAAATAAATTCAAAATACTCGGTTTTTTTAGCTTTAATTTATTTATTGAATCTTCACAACGTGAACTAACAATACTCGTAAGTATTCAAATCTTTATACTAAACACAAAAACTTAAATAAGTCCAGCCAATGCCAGACAAAAAGTTTAATTTCACGCGAAATATATCGGTAAAATTATCTATTAACCGCTGTGATAAAGGTATCTCTTCTTCTTAACCGCCAAAATTAAGTATGTTGCTTGCAAGAGGATTTAGGTGAAGTTCCTGGAGCTTGTTTTGTCGCCTTTGAATTTATTCAATGTTTGACTTGGATGCGGTGCCCTATATGCTTTACAATTCTGCCCACAAGCCAATTTATTTGCATCTGATAACAAATTTTCATAAATAGGTATCCAGCTTACGAATGTTTGCAGGAAAGTTTAACTTTATTTTATTTAGCTCGGCATGCCAAATTTGGTCAAAAGCCTGGCAAACGTCATTGAATAGAGCTGAAAAGTACTTTTTGTTCTCAAAAGTCTTTCTTATGTGAGTTTGTTCCATTATACTGTGTTTAGCCCGAAAGCCAAATTGATGTATTATCTGCAACCACTATTTCAGACTTCTTGTTCATTTTACAGAAGTTTTTACTAATCAAATATTCTTGAATTTATATCAGTATTGCACAATGTTAATTTTCAACTAAATATTTCATTAATTTTACAGAACTTACAACTGTTGACACTACTTTAGACCTTGAACAAAAAACTTAATTTTAACTCTCACGACACTTTTGCTATCAACAAACCAAATAATATATAATTAAACGCTGAGCGAAAAAATTTAAAGACCCTTACTTCACCAAAAATGTATTCACTACACTGGTGAGACCCATTCTTGAATATTGTTCAGTAATTTCATCATCATCTCCACTGGAACCCAGCAGTAAATTTACCATCATACCGCAGCCGACTACACTCAAAAAAAAGTATGAACTAAATTTTAGGTAGATATGAACTTAGTTTGAGTTCATGAAATTTGCTTGAATTTAGTTTAAATTAACTCAAATCAAAGAAATAGTACTTATTGGAAGTATTCACGATAATCCTATAAACTTGAAAATATTGCACCATTTTTCTTTATTATCCTTACTTCCAAAAAGTACATAATTCTATAAAACTATTATAAATGTACTTGCATAGAGTAAAAACTTCGTAATAGATTTTTTTAACTTGGACCAGTACTCAGGGGATGACCCCTACATATGCAGTGCATTGTACCAGAGCTAGGAAAATAGGTTGTGAGGAGGGGGAAAGAGGGAGTAGTGTTTGTAAACATTTGACTTGAACCTTCCAACGATATAACGGACAGGAAACACGGCTGCAGGCAACTTATTCCACAGACGAAGCGTACGGCTGAAAAACGAATTCTCTTTGTAATGCGTAGTGCGGGCAATCAACCACAAATGGATGAGCTCTAGACGATGAGCGCGTGCTACGTAAAAATGTGCGAGTTTCGGGAACAAGATCCCTAATCTCGTCAGAGCAAAATCCATTGTAGTAACGATAGAACAGAGTAACGCACCCCACACTGCGTCGATGCTCCAGTGAGTCAATAGAGTTGGATACCCTACTGTCACCGATGAGCTTCTTCGCCCTCTCCTGCACACGGTCTAGTAACCCCAAAATAGGCTTTGAGGCACTGGCCCAAACATGAGATATAAATGGTAAGGAGATCGGATGGCGAGAAGTACATCTTACACCGTTTCAAAAAACCTAGGCACTTGAATGCTTCTTTAGAGATATGAAAAATGTGTTCAGTCCAGCGAACATCACACTGTATCTTCATACCAAGAACATCAAGAGCATCCGATTCCTCAATATTTATACCATCCATGTGTACGGATAAAGCAGCATCTGCAGTCGTTTGTTTGTGTGTTAATAAGCAACATTGGGTCTTACGAGCGTTAGAGGCGACTCTGTTTTTACGACCCCACTCGGAGATAAACAGAAGATCAATATTCAGTGAATCATTCATATTTAGCCTCTTAGCAGCGACCTCTGATAGGCTGGGCCCATAACTAAAAGAGTACGAGTGGCAAATGCTGCTGTCATCCGCGAAAGAGTGGATAGGGTTGGAAGTTAATATATTGTAGCCCCAATTTAAGTAATTTTAAATTTGTATGAAAAATATAGAATTTAGTAAAAAGCTTCCTAAAATCTAGTTCAACTTTGGTTATTAACTTAAAATAAGTACCCCGAATTCCTTGTTTTATGAACAAAATTTTTTTAAAGTAATGAAAATCTACTGCATTTTAGTATTATCTAGTTTGAATAATTAAGACATTATCTTCAAATTTAAGAAATGTTTACTTGAAATACAAATATTTATTTTTATGTTATTTTAGTTGTTGATAACATACAGAGTAGGCAGTGAATTGTAGTTCTCTTAAAATTCACAAACAAATTTTCATTTTCATAGAATTTTGTGTTTGTAAAAAAAGTAAACTAAAAAAATAAAATGTTTTGGTCGGACTGGAAATACATATATTATTAATACATATATTATTAATAACATATATTATTAATATAGAAATTCGTCTTTCAGACACTTGGTACTATTTTTCTCCGAAATTACAAAATTGGTTTTATAAACTCCATAAAATAGTACCAATTGTCTGAAAGACGACACTCGGTGTGGACATTAATTTCAGATCGTGGATCTTTCTTTGCAAAGTTTTTCATTTGAGTTACAAATTGTATACAAATACACATATATGTATATCTGTGGCGTTTTATCATAACAGCTTAAGTCGATTTTTAAAAATTGTAAAAATTGCTGCTAATTTGATTATTTGAATAATGATAATGAATGTTTGCAGAAATACTATTTCGTATTATTCACAAAATTTAGTTATAATTATGGTTTATCTTCTTTTCTTCTCAAATTTAGTTCTTCATTCATATTTCCCTTCAAAACTTTTTTGATCTTATCTCGACTTAAGCTGTTATGATAAAATGCCACAAATATGTACCTAAGCAAATATTGACTTAAAAAATGTACTTTTTTACAAGTTTGAAAAATATTACAGTTGAGCTTCAGCGAATAACGGTGGATTGCTTTTGATCGGTTCAATTTGCTGTAAGGTTCGGAATTTATACTAGGCCATTGAGTTATTGGTTAAAAAGATTGTAGACGCAGGTCATGGTACAATTGCTCTAATCAATCCCCATTTATAATCTCGCATGAGGGTAAGTGAATTCGCATTTAAGTCTATGGGGCATTTGTTCTACATTTTATTCTGTCGAACACAGTTACTTTCTAGACCTGAATGTTTTTCACTTATTTCAATGAGCCAAGGTCACAAGTGTGACTGATAAATATACGATAGTAAATAACTGACCAAATAAAGCTGTTTATTAAGCCTAAGTTATTTGTCTGTAGGTTATCCTAAGACATAGTCTTATTTTTTAAACTTGTAAAATACATATATTACAAATTCTGTCAAGAATGGTCAAAGTATGATGTACATACTTATATAGTATGTAGTAAAACAAAAAGTAATTAAAACATAGAACACTCATCGGTAATTCAAATAATTTGCTAAAAATGGTCCATTTTTCTTTTAATATTCCTATTTATTCTTAGTTTAAATTTAGTCAACATAATTCATAGCTTACATAAACACATATGCATTTATGTCAAATATATAATTTAAGTATGTATTAATGTTAAATAATCGAACTTTTTTTTTTTAATATTTCTAATATTATATGATGATGGGTTGGTATCATTCGCAATTTGCATATGTGATCAATATGAGACAAATATAGACGAAAAAATAAATAAGGGCTCAGTGGCTGAGTTGGTTAAACAGCCGTATTAAAAATACATCATGTTTACATGGTACTGAGTTCGAATCCTAGTGGGTGCTGATGAACAGTGTAGCGACTGTGAAACAGCTAGTTGTCCCCCAGCTTTAGTGTGTTCAATTATTTTTTCCTGTCTTCTTTGATCAAGAGTTATTGATCGCGGCAATTATTGTTATAATTATAAATAAAAATATTTCTTGGCTTTAGTCAGGATTGAATTCGAGCTAGACGAATGATACCAACCCATCATATAATATTATATATGTATATAATTTAATTTCATTTAGCTGAAATTCAAATGCCGAGCAAAAACTGACTTAAGACAATGTTGAGCCCTTAAATGAAGTTTTTCAAGAAGATATATTAAAGCACAACATAGTTTATTGATATAATGGATGAGAGGGCAAAAAATCTTATATTTTTGTGCATTTAATTACTTACATATATTTTCATAATGAAATTAAAAAAAAAATAAAAATAAATTGAAATAACTTTTTATTTCAAGTTTTGATACTCGTTGTAAATAGACTAAGTAAGTACACCCTTAACTCAAGCGAAAGAAAGTTATACTGCCTTGTTCATGATATCGTTTCGTAAACGCTCGTCATCATTTTTAAGGCCAAAAAACCTATTCCTGCGCCTTTTATAAGCATTATTTTTTCTGAAAAACTATATCGTGAGCCAGGCAGATAATAAATAATACTTAATTTCAACTATAACAAAATTGTTACTTTAAATTTAGTTTTATTTTTCTTAAAAGATTGTTTTATGAGTTTTAGAAATAACGACAAATAAACTTAATTGCAGGAAAATATGGATCTTGCTATTAAGAAAAGTTTACTTAAATATAGGAACAGTTTTTTTTTTCATTCCAAATGCAATTTACTTACTTTTGAGTAAAAAGTATCAAATTTAAAGTCTTTTGTCTATGAAATACATATGTAGTATACTTCAGTAAATATTTCTTTAGTTTGAGTACCCCTGTATATTAAAATTAAATAAAAATTTACTTGGTATAAGTAAAAACTTTTTATAACTGAGTCCAAATTTACAATTTTATTCTCAGAATACAGTCCACTGCATACTCAAAACTTGGAAAAATTAACTTAATAGTAGAAAAACATGCATAAATTTTGAACTTGATTTTAAGGTAAAATTATTTGTATTGAGAAAAAAAATTAATGCTAGGAGCATTAATTTATAAGTAAAATAAAGTTTACTTATGTGTAGGAATAATTAAATAGTTTACTTTTAACTGTTTTCTAGTAAATAATTATTTGTTTTTAGTTTTTGAAACAAATTTTTTTACTCATTTTTTTGAAAATGTTATACTTGATTTAAGACACGTTTTCTTTGGAGCCAAATCATTCCCGAATTTCTTAAAGTTAAGTTAAATTTACTTAAATTTAGTTAACTTTTTTTTTGAGTGTAGCTCTTATTAACCTGCCTACATTGAAAAGCCAAAGAATTATATCAAATCTTCTTAAAATTATTACAAGGAGATATTGGTACAATTCATCTTCGCGATAGAATAAAAATTAATGTACCTAACAGACAGCTAAGATCACACATTCCACTGTATCTTGAATTTTATCCATCAAACTTCTTAAATTTTTATCCGTTTCGTAAAGTTTGTGGCGCAGTAAACAGATTTTATGATCTCATCGACTTATCTGACTGCTTTTGCATTTAAACTCTAGTGATTACATTTATAGCTGTTTGTACGAGTAGATTTCTAACATAATTTTTATACCCTTATAGAACATTGCGATTCCGCTTGTAATTTCTACAATTTTAATTTCCGACCCTATAAAATATACATATTCAGAATCAGCATTGATAGAAAATTCGATTAAGATATGTTCGCCTGTCGGCCGTTGAAATATCGTTTCTGAGAAAACCATTAGACTTAGAAGCTCTTTTCTACCACCATTCTTTTTCCCCATTGATTCATGGGTTTGCTATTGAAAATCAGTAAAATCGGTTCACGTTTAGTTGAGATATATCCAAAATTCTGAAAAAGAAAAAATTTTATACCCTTCACAACAATGTACAGCGTATATATAAGTTTGTGATTCCGTTTGTAATTTCTACAGCTTTTATTTGCGACCCTATAAAGTATATATGTATATTCTGGATCAGAATTAATGGAAAAGTCGATTAAGCGATGTCCGTCTGTCCGCCGTTGAAATACCGTTTCTGAGAAAGCAATTAGACTTAGAAACTTTTTTCTTTCACCATTCTTTTACACCATCGATTCATGGGTTTGCTATTGAAATTCAGTAATACCGGTTCACATATAGCTGAGATATATCCAAAATTCCGAAAAAAGCCATTTTTTTTCAGTTTAATCGACCTACTGAGGCTTCTATTCGGGCTATTGTAAAAAAATTTCGCACCAAATTTATATTGTTGGACATTAAACCATCAACACGCTTACGTAGAGTGCGAACTGAAGAAAATATCGCAGCCGTATCGGCCAGTGTTGGTGATGACCGCGCATTATCGATTCGGCGCCGTTCGCAGCAATTGGGCCTCTGTTACTCCACTACGTGGAAAATTTTGCGGAAGGATTTGGGTGTGAAGCCTTATAAGATACAGCTGGTGCAAGAATTGAAGCCAAACGACCTACCACAACGCCAAATTTTTGGTGATTGGGCTCTTGAAAAGTTAGATGAAGATCCACTTTTTTATCGAAGAATTGTGTTCAGCGATGAGGCTCATTTCTGGTTAAATGGATACGTGAACAAGCAAAACTGCCGTATTTAGAGTGGAGAGCAGCCAGAAGCATTGCAAGAGCTATCAATGCATCCACAAAAACAACCGTTTGGTACGGATTATGGGCTGGCGGCATCATTGGGCCGCATTTCTTCAAATATGATGCGAATCACAACGTTACTGTGAATGGTGAGCGCTACCGTGCGATGATAACAAACTTTTTTTTTGCCCAAAATGGAAGAGTTTGACTTGCATGACATGTGGTTTCAACAAGACGGTGCAACATGCCACACAGCACGCGAAACAATGGACCAATTGAGAGGCGAGTTCGGTGAACAGTTTATTTCACGCTTGGGACCAGTCAATTGGCCGCCCAGATCGTGCGATTTAACGCCTCTAGACTATTTTTTGTGGTCTATGTTAAGGCTAATGTCTATAGCGACAAGCCCGCTTCGATTGACGCACTGGAAGCCAACATTGCCAACATTATTCGTGAGATACCGGTCGAAATGTTGGAAAGAGTATGCCAAAATTGGACTAAGCGGATGGACCATTTGAGGCGCAGCCGCGGCCAACATTTGCATGAAATAATCTTCAAACATTAAATTATGTATATCGACCCAACTATCGATCCAAATAAATATTTTATGCATTTTTCTGAATTTTATGTGTTTTTTTTTTTTTGAAATTTCCGATAGTTCTTATAAAATCACCCATTAGTAATAGTGAAATTTTCCTAAAACTTTATTCATAAACGAATAATAGCAACATAAACAAAAAATAAACCATTGACTATTTTCGATCACTCATACTTACTTTACATATTAAACTCAGTATTGTAATTTTTAACAAATATTATGTACACAGATATGCACATATGTAAGTATATATGTATATTAATAATTAGCACAATATAAAAATTAATTAAAATTTAACATGAGAAAATTTTTTATTTCATTTCAAGTAGCTAAAAAATCTCAAACAAAAATTCATTGCACAAACTGGTACATATGTATATGCATGCATATACATATATTGTATGCAGGACACGTACATATTTAAATTAAATTGAAACCGAGGCAAGCTTGCGATTTATTTTAGTATGATTACATATTACCTGAAAAAAGATACATACATATGCATAAGTTTATATCTAAACATAAATAAAACTATTTTGCAATGATAGCTGCAATATGTAAAACTACTTCCTGATGTTTTACTCCAGTTGGGTCGATCATAAAGTGAACATCCTAGTCCATCAACTACAAAGTTGTGGATTGATGACAAGCAAATAATTTTTGCAATACTGTTAAGTTAAAAGAAAAATTAGTTTTTTTTATAAAAGTTCAATCTATCCTGAATTAGCTCAACCTCCAAATCTAAATTTCGGATTTTTTTCCCCCCAACTTCCATCTGGAGGACTCTTGACATCTATGTTAGCCACTTTTAAAATTGCATTTTCTGTAACATATTTTTCCGGAGCAAATTTCTAAACAAATTATAAAGGATTGTAATTTTTTAGCATAAGGTTTTAGTAACTTAAGAAATGATATACGAACTTTTTTTTTGTATGATGTAGTTTTATTCTCAACTTTATTTTGTTTAATCGTTTCAGCTTGCTTTTGTTTAGCTTCTTTTGACTCTGTTTCTTTTATCACATTCTTGTGATTCAACAGAAATATCAACACAATTCGAAACTGCTTACCGTTAAAACAACGTCTGAATCGTATTCATTGGTCTCGATTACGAATTCGTTTTGTAGCCAAACACTTATATCACTACCAGGAAAGCTATTTCTCGCGTCGCTTCTCCTCCTCCTGTTTGTTTGGCTTTCAAACGAAACTCCGCAACTTCTTTTTTTTTTTTTTTTTGGTCTGCATTTTTACTGTAAACCACTGCGATTTTAATTGAGAAATAGAGCGACTTTGGCACGAACACAGACTGTTAAAACTAAAACACAATTAAGCAAAATTAATACCTAAAAAAAATTCTGCAAATGAAAAGAGGCAGCCTACTCCTTCGCAATAGCTAGCCAAGCTTTCTTTTTTAAATGGCTGGTATTTGTGTCCGTATTTTTATTCTCAATATCTTTCACTCTTTTTACCAGCTCCTGCAAAGCAAATTAGTGTAGTAGTGTAAGATCATAATAAAGCATCATGCAAAACTCTTTTGTCTTACCTTATCCACCTCACTCCAATTTTCACATCTTGACCTTTTCAAATCAGTCTTTTTTGTTTTTGACATCTAGAAAAGCAAAAACTTAATTAAACCATAGTTAGTATTGAAATCATCTATGTAAGTGCCAGTTCACGGATAACGCAGCTTTTAATGTAATTGTGCAAACGAACAAACAGCTTCGTTATCGGTGAACTGGAACTTAATGTTCAAAACATTTGTCAAAGAAATTTCTTGTAAAGGTTAAAAGGTGAACTTACCTTGAATCCGACGTTAATGTCTTCAGGTTTCATGCTGCTTCCATCCATTATTTATGTACGTAAATATATTTTTTTTTTCTTAAGCATTATTCATAAAATTTAAAAAAAATTTAAAAGTGATGTGTATAAAATGTAAACAAGCTCTGTACTCGAATACATTTTTTATTTATTATTGTAAAAATACGTTTGTTCATTAATTTTTTTTTTGTTTAAACTTGTATATTTTTCAAATTATTTGCAAAAAAATTAGTAAGGATATTAACAATTATTATTTTATGCACAAAGTTAATATCAGCAATCATATTCTCGTCCCTTCCGGGTTTATCGAATAGTAATTTTAAACATCACTAGCAATTGAAAATGAAAAGTATTGCCATACAATATAACAAAATAAAGTATTGTATAACTATATTAGGTTTCAATGTTCTTGCAACTCTTCAACCATACGGTCGTGTTAATTGAAAGCGGACAAAAATAATTTTTTATACATATTGGTAAACTTACACACAAAAACAATAATACATAGTGTTAAATTACGAGCATAAAAAAAACAAAATACGTTGTAATAAATTGTGCAAACAACAACAAACTATTAAAAAAAAAAAAACAACGGGAAAATAAATTCCTTAAACTTTTAATAATAAAGTAATAATATCAATTACAAAACAAGTGCAGAGACAGTGCATAAATTTTATTGTTGTTATTGTGCGGAAGATTACGAAGGCAGTCTGAGAAAAAAACTATAAATTAAATTTTTGTTTTCAATAATAAAAAACTTTTTTCTTTAATAAAACACTGCATGAGCTTACCTAGCAGATGTAGTTCTGAGAAAGAGCTTAGCTCTGCTAGAAAAAATTTATGGATTTCCGAAGAGGAATCTATTAAAAAATCATTGAATAATCTACTTTCCATAAATGATAAGAAACACCAGCCTTCGAGCTCGCCAAATATTGTTCTTACAACAGAAGACAAACAATCATCCACTATAATTGTTGCAGATAAGCCGAAAACACAAGTAGGCATGGACAGGTACGTAACTGTAGCTAAACGTCAGCGAAGCCCCAAATCCGCTCAACTGTCGTCTCAATCGAAACTACCTAAAAATGGTAGCACCAAAACAACAACTGAAAATAATAGATTTGCTATCCTTCAGACTGTGGAGGCAGCAACATCTAAGAAAACCTTTAAACCACCGCCAACTACTAGTGAGCTGGTAAAACAACTTATCACGGCGATCGGCAAAGACACTTTTAACGTTACATCAGTTAAGCATGGCAGTATCAGTGAAACAAAAATCCAGGTAAATAATGAAAGTGAATACCGAAAACTGACTGACGTTCTGGAGAAGGAGAAAAGATCTTTTTACACTTATCAGCTTAAAAGCGCTAAAGGTCTTCAGGTCGTTATAAAAGGAATTGACCCTTGTGTAGACACGGATGATATTAAGACTGGATTGCAAGAGGAAGGCTTTAAAATAAAAAATGTAAATATGCGGAACCGTGAAAAGATTCCTCAACCCATGTTTAGGGTTGAAATGGAACCAGGGGATGTCGTTCTGAAGAAAAATGAGGTTCATCCAATTTACAACCTTAAATTTCTTTTGCATCGTAGGGTCACCATAGAGGAGCCGTATAAACGTTTAGGCCCCGTTCAATGCCTAAACTGCCAAGAATTTGGCCACACTAAGGCATATTGTAAATTGCCCGCAGTTTGTGTTGTGTATGGAGAGCTTCACGGCACATCACAGTGCAAAAAATCAAAAACTGATTCGTGCGTTAAAAAATGCAGTAATTGTGGAGGTAACCACACTGCAAATTACAGAGGGTGCCCAGTGTAACCTCACTTTAAACAGTCAATGACAAATGAGACTTCTATACCTCCTAAGCAGCCACCGCAGTCAAATATCATTGTTGCAAATAGTATTCCCCAGGCAGGCCAGGCAACTAGCCATATTAACTTGCGAAACGCCCAACAAATTTCATATGCTAATGTGGTTAAAGCTGATACTCCAAATTTAAATCAGCAACCCAAGTCCCAAAACTGCGATCCAAATGTTAGCAATCTTGAGGCAACGCTGGAGACTCTTGTTCAATAAATAAACACTTTTACGACTTCTATGACGAGCATGATGCAAGAAATGCTGAAAATGCAAACCATAATTTTGCAGGCTATTTTAAACAAATAAAAAAATGATTTGTTTGAAAATATGTTTCTGGAACGCAAACGGCATCCGCCAGCATAAAAATGAACTTGAGCACTTCCTTATGGAAAAGCAAATCGATATAATGTTAATCGCTGAAACTCACCTGACGTCAACAAGTTATTTCAGGATTAATGGCTACATACTATATGTCACCAAAGATCCCCGTGGAAGATCATGTGGGGGATCGGCAATTTTGATAAAAGCCAGAATTAAGCACTATTGGTACAACGATGCATGCGAGGAGTATCTTCAAGCAACAAACATATGTATTGAAAATTTTCATCATAATATTGTTATTTCATCGATTTATTCCCCACCCCGGTTTTCAGTAACAGAAAATCAATATACAAATTTTTTCAATTCACTTGGGCCTCGATTTATAGCGGCTGGTGACTATAACGCTAAACACACTTTTTGGGGTTCACGTTTAATTTCTCCGAAAGGCCGTGCACTTTTTGATACCATTTCTAAAATGGGCTTAGATGTGATTTCAAGTGGTCACCCCACGCATTGGCCGTCAGACAGACGAAAGATTCCAGGTGTTATAGATTTTTGAGTTTCGAAAAGTTTTCCTTTAGAGTGGTTTCAAGTGGAGCCTTCGTTAGATTTGTCATCAGATCACTCACCCACAATAATATCTGTTGTAGTGTGCCTGGTGCAAAAATAAAAAACAAAATATTGAACATTTTGGTGTAGTGTTGCTGGACTGCCGGCTGTGCTGGCATGATCGCGGATGCTCCGGCTTTGGCTCGCCGATTGGGAGTGGTTCTTGATGGCCAATCCAGTTCACTGCAACTACAGGGTGGCCCAGAAAGACCGAAGTGGTGTGAATTGCTTATAACTTTTTATTTAAGAGATATTTTTTTAATTTTTTTTTTTTAAATACATTAAATTTATGGGGAATATTTTTGGATTAGTTATTAAAAATGATATCCCGCAAGTGGTGGCCATATTCTGCTTCGCACAAATGTGCTCTTTCCAACACATTTTCCATGACCTTTCGCAAAACTTCCGGTGGTATGTTGTTAATTTCTTCTCGAATATTGGTTTTTAACTCCACAATAGTCCTAGGCTTATTAACATAAACTTTTCCTTTTAAATAGCCCCAAAGAAAACAGTCTGGAGCGGTTAAATCCGGGGAACGCGGAGGCCAATTAAAATTGCTGTTACGAGAAATTATTCTTTCACCAAAGATGTCGCGTAAAAGAGTCATTGTGGCCCTCGCAGTGTGCGCTGTGGCTCCATCCTGTTGGAACCATATTTGCAAATGGTTTTCCACGGCTGGCCTTACAAAATTTTGCAACATGGCCCGATATCGATCACCATTGACGGAAATGGCGACACCTTGTTCATTTTCAAAAAAAAATGGGCCAATGATCCTTTCTGAAGAAACACCGCACCAAACGGTACACTTAACTGGGTGCAATTGTCGTTGATGAAGTACTCTCGGGTTTTCCGTAGCCCATATCCTACAGTTTTGCTTGTTAACGAACCCATTTAATTGAAAATGGGCTTCGTCACTCATTATTAAGTTATGAATAAAATTTGGATTCTCTTGTGCTTTTTGCTGGAAATAAATTGCATAGTCAAGTCGTTGCTGGTAATCTGTTGGTTTCAATTCTTGGACAAGTTGAATTTTGTATGGAAACAATCCTATGGTGTGCAAAATTCGCTGCAGCGACGTCCTTGAGAGGCCCAGTTGTGACGAACGTCTCCTGGTTGATGTTTCTGGATCCTCCCGAATACTCTCCTGTACCACTTGAATATTGTCAGCCGTGTGGACAGTTCGGTGTCTGCCGGGACCAGGAAGGTTCCTTACTGCTCCTTGTTCTCGAAAATTTGCAACCAGACGGTTTATTGTTGACTGAGAGGGTGCAACCCGCACATTAAATTGACGACGGTATGCACGCTGAGTCAACACAATGGACCGTTGATTTGAAAAGTAAATTTCAACAATTTGGGCACGTTGTTCAATTGTGTATTGCTCCATTATAAATTATCCAAGTCTTCTTTACAAAATACTGAAAAGAAAAGAAAAAAAAATTATAATAAAAAAGTTATAAGGAATTCACACCACTTCGGTCTTTCTGGGCCACCCAGTACAAAAAAAAAACTTATCAGCCTTTTTTCTAATTGCCAAACAAAATTCTATTTTGAGTGGTGAGGCCCGAAAGTGAGTGTGTGAATAATAAAAAACAATATAAGCAAAAAATAAAAAAACTCTCCCAGGGTTGTTGACTTTCATCAACCCGCCACACCGCCGACGGATGGTCTGTCGGCACGCCTGCCCTCCCCTGAAATCAAAGCTGACTTCACCTATGTGGTTTCTGGCGCTTTTGTTTCGGAAACCACCCCAAACACGTTCAGCCGCTCTCTCCTCTACTCACCGTCCCATAATTATTAATGTCTTACTCTATTAAAAAAACTTAATCATTTTCAAAAAAACATTATAAAATTTAATTTATTTAAATAAGCACATAGGTGCAAACAAAAACTATTGTTTCTTACAAGATCCTATTAAATAACCAAAAACTTTAGCTTCTTGAAGGACAAGCTTAGCTTCCGGACAAAATATCGTCCCCAACAAAAAAAACCGCGTTACTAAAAATTTTCCCCAGCAGTTACATAGAAACGTCAGCTCTTACCAAATTCCGGTTGCACCCATACTCTAAAATTTCCTTTCCAGTAGTTATCTTTGTAGAAAAGTTTGCTGAACTCTTACGAACTCCCGAGTTTTGTCAGCTTCCTTCCCTTTTTCCTTGCCTCCCGGAATTATTATAAAAGATTGCCGCTGAATACTTGCAGCGGAGCTGGCCAGATATTTCTCCAACGTCTAAGTTTCTCGCTGGTATCACTAGCTAGATCCTTGCTTTCTCCTTTTTTTTTAAATACCTTTTCGATGGTTTTAATTTACAACCTTTTACGTTTAAAAATAATTGCGCCAATTATTTCAAACTTTTCCTTTTTTTTCATTAGCAGTCAAAAAAAAAAAACTCAACCATCTTATCACCCAGTTCTTCTCCTTTTTTCTCATTTCCCAAAAACTCCATCTTTCCCTAAACATTTTCGCCATACAACTTATAGCCAATGTTGCATACGTTTTTTTTGTAGAATCTTAAACTGCTTTGCCGACACACAGTGTGCACACGACACTGTTTTGTTCCCCGTCTACTGACTTAGAGTTGACGACCACTAGAGTTAATTGGCTAAAATATAAAAAATATTCGAGTACTCATTGTACGGAGAATATTGCTTTGAGAACGCCTAAAGATATTGAAGTGTCCATTAATAGTTTTTCCAAAAGCCTTAAACTGGCCGTACAACATGCTAGCACTAACTATATAAGATACAGAAACGAGAACAATAGATCTTATTCGTCGGAAATTGAGCAACTTTTGTCAGAAAAAAGAAGAGTTAGAAGGGAGTGGCAACTCCGCAGGTCTCCCCAGCTTAAAATTAGGCTACGAGAATGTGTAACCAAATTGAGAAATCTGCTTGAAATAGAAAGAATGGCTTCCCTTAAATCATACTTGGAAAGCCTTGATGGCACTCCCCAATCAGACTATTCTTTGTGGAAAGCGGCAAAAGGTGTAAAAAGACCCGTTAGAGGTAAGCCCACTTTGCGGACTCCAACTGGCGACTGGGCAAGAACCGATTCCGAAAAGGGGATGTTGTATGTAAATCACTTGAGAAATGTTTTTACAGATGATGCAGCAAACGACATAGCAGTATTTCCGCCATTTGCCGTAAGACCGCCTGTGTCCTTGAGATTTAGTTTTCCAGATGTTGAAAACGTTATCAATAAAATAAACTCTAAGAAAGCTCCAGGTATGGATAAACTTACTGGTACAATGCTTGTACAACTACCTCGCGTGGCTAGAAGAATTCTTATTTTTATTTTCAACGCTATCTTACGCCTTCAGTATTATCCGGTCGAGTGGAAAGTGTCTATGATATCGATGATACCTAAGCCGGGGAAGGATCATACTAAAGTAGAATCGTACAGACCAATAAGTCTACTGCCAACAATTTCAAAACTATTTGAGAAATTGCTAATGATGAAGTTGAGTCCAGTACTGGAAAAAATAGAATGTATTCTTGATCATCAGTTCGGTTTTAGGGCCAAACATAGTACCATCGAACAGGCACACGGACTAGTTAATGTCATAAGAAAATCATTTGAAGACAAGAAGTATTGCTCTGCACTTTTCATTGACGTTTCCCAAGCTTTTGACAAAGTGTGGCATGACGGTTTAATGCACAAAATAAAACTAAGCTTTCCTGCGAACACCCACAAACTTTTTGAAAGTTATTTGTATGGACGTAAATTTATCGTTAAGGAAGATGACTTTTATAGCCCCATTCAACCAATCGACGCAGGCGTCCCACAAGGCAGCATACTGGGCCCTACCTTATACTTGATTTATGCTTCTGACATGCCAACAAGCGATAAAATTCATACATCCACGTTTGCAGACGACACGGCTTTTTTCAGTGTGCATGAAAACCACCAAACAGCATCACAAAATTTGCAGGAACATATTTACAATTTAGAGAAATGGTTAAAACTCTGGAAAATCACAGTCAATGAACAAAAATGTGTCCATATCACGTTCACACTGCGTAAAAATACATGCCCGTCAATAAAAATTAATAATCAAATAATTTCACAACACAGTGACGTCAAATATCTCGGTATTCACCTCGACCGTCGACTAACTTGGAAGAAACACATTGACGCAAAAACAACACAGATGAAATTAAAAGCCGTGCAATTGAATTGGCTCATCGGCAGAAATTCCGCCCTGAGCTTAGACTGCAAACTTTTGCTGTATAACGCGGTCCTAAAGCCAATATGGTGCTATGGAATTCAACTATGGGGCACCGCCTCCGCATCAAATATTGGAAAAATTCAAAGGCGTCAAAACAGCGTTCTACGTACGATTATGTAAAAAATCCTCGAATTCACAAGGACCTAAACGTACCTTTAGTAAAAGATGAATTTGCCAAATATGCTGGAAGGTATATAACCAAACTTGAAATCCACCCAAATCCACTTGCTCGAGACATCCTTACCTTTGGTGGTCACACACGATTAAAAAGAAGGGACACCCTGGCTTCCATTCGGGAGCATAACAGATGATGTCCTGTGGCACGGTATTCTGATACATTCGCTGAATCATAATTTTTTGTCTAGCATTGGCTGGAAAAAATTTTAGGTATTAAGATTTGAATAATTGTTGTTAGTTCTTCTTGAAGATTTAACAAATAAATAAAAATTGATAAAAAAAAAAAAAATCGTAGGTTTGTGGAGCGTTTATGAATACAAACTTTTATTTTTAGTTTATTTGACAATAAGTCTTTAATAACTAATATATTTTTTATTCCTAATATAAGAATTTTTTATGAATACGGCCGAAAATATGTAATATTGAACTTAAAAAATTATAATTAGTATTAAAAATTTTACAGTCTAATTAATAAAAATATCTTAATTTAAAGATAATCCTTACATTAGTTATTCAACGGTTTTCACCGTATTAACCAGTAATAAAAAGGCTTATTTATAAATACTTAATAATATCAAATTAACTATTAAATACTCTTGTGGCTATATGTTGGCAATACCTAATTTTTTGATCAATTTGTTTTGGAAAAATATAATATTGTGTTCTTTTCTTTGAAAATAGAATGTAAAAAATTATCGAAAAGAAATTTTTTATTTTTGAAAGGGTTTGTGAACAGGCTAAGCTCATAAAAAATTCAGGATATGCAGTAAATGTGAATAAACATTAGAAATTCTTTATTTTTCCATAATAACTTTTTATGTAAAAAACAGAACTCGTAAAAGTTTAAAATTTCTGCAGTCGTTAACAACTCTGAAAGATAATTTAAAAATTTTCTTAAATACAAAACACAACTTGAAGTAAAATGGGAATGGGAAGAGACCAATGACATGAATGTTGGCATTACAAAATAATCAATAACCTTTTTTTTAGTTCAGTGAACGATTTTTTTATACACATTTGAAATTGTTAGATATAGAACGCTGTCTAACAAGGAAGAATCATTATAAAATTTGTCAAATAATGCTTATTTATTTTTATTATTCTGGAAAGTTGTAACATTTGCTATTTTTTGAGCCGAGGAAGTAATTTTTGAGTTTTATTTTTACCTAAAACTACCACTAGATGCCGCTGCATACCAGAGGTGTTATAGAAAAAACGGTGTATTTGCTGTTTCAGATATAATATTTGAACCCTTAATAGCCTATTTACACCAAAGCGAAATCTGCTCATTCGAGATTTCAAGCCAAATCTAGTAGATTTTGAGAAGATTTCCCATACAAAATGAAATCTCCTTTATGAGCAGATTTCGACCAAATCTCCTGAAATATACTCAGTACTAAGCGATGCAACTGTGATTTCTTGCAAAAAGTACTTAAAAATACTACGCTGCATCAAAAATTGCACTATAAAGTGGTGTATGCAGTCTCTGGGCACAAAAAATATACACTTTAATGCTGGTGTATTCAGTCTCTGATAATATTGTATTGTCAAACCCGCATGCATAAATTATTTTTGAGCAAATTAAATCTTGCTAGATGTCAAAAAACGGTGGTGTAAACGATATAGATTTCGTTGTAGATTTCAACTCAAATCTACTAGATTTTGAGTTGGTGTAAATGCGCTATAAAGAATTTCTACAAAAAACAAGGCGATAACGCCTAAAAATTAAGTAACACACAAATTTAAATGCAGAAAGAAACTTGGCGTTTAGCTGAGGCTCGTATTCAACATCGGCCCTTAAAATTTAACGACTCGATACAAGAAATAGCACCATTTCTATGATATATAAAAACGATAGCTCACATTGCCTGAAAGAGTGAATAGATCGATTCTCTCGCTATAAGTTTTGTGGCGCCTTTGGAGTAATAATATATCTAGACAATTTTTGCTGGAAATGCAACTACATGTATGTAGATATTTCTTACACACTTACCGATAGTATCAATTGAATTTATAAAGTTCGTTTTTTTTTGTTTCATCTCAAAAATTCTCTAAATTTGAGCACAAAATGTTTTTAATTATAAATTTCAACTTATTAAAAGTTTAGAGAAGGGTAGAGGCTACAATAAATTTTTGGAAATTATTAATTGTTAATAACAGTTATTTTATTTAAGGGTTTATAAATAATGTTTTTTCGATTTCTTCTTATTAACTCTTAATAAAGCAGTCAAAAATTTTTATAAATTAGACTGTTAGAGTTTATTGTTATTAGTTTTCTTTTTCGACCTTCTAAAACTGTTACATAGTTAGTTCTTATCTTTCCAGGCTCTAGATCTTAGTCTCGATTAATAATTAAATAAAGCTCTTTTTTAAGAATTATTATTCATTTTATTTTCAATATTTCGGATACCTTTAGTATCCTTCTTCAGGAACTAGAAAACAAATGTAACAAATTATATTAATATAGACACAACAAAATATATTAAATATAAAATCACTTGACACAAACATTTTTATCTTACATTACACTTCTACTGATGATAGATTGTTAACTAAATTTTATTGTTTGTTTTTATTTTTTGTTATGATATGTCTGTAAGTGTTCGCGCAATTTTCTGTATGTGCAGCATTTCAATCATACACCTTTTTCGCTTGTTATTTTCTTGTTGTAATATTGTTGTATTTTATAAATTTGGAGAGTGTCCCGCCTCTGCACAATGGGCCATAAATGCAGTTTTATTCTGCATTCTATTTTTAAGGTTTGATTTATATGCTGCGAGTCTAGTTTTCAGCTTAGATCCTGTTGTATGTATGTTGTCTTACATAAGTATGTATATTAGATCCGTCACCATTAAAAAAAGTGTTTTATTTAATTATTAAGACCTAGAGCCCGGAAAGATAAGAACAAACTATATAACACTTTTGGAGTTTTTTAATTAATTTAGTTCACAACCTCGAATTAACTTAGTATGTGTCTTTAAATGCCTAATTATACAGTATTGTATTATTCTAGTTTGTAATTACTATGTATTATATTTGTTACTAGCTTAACCTAGTATGCTTTGCTACCCCATAATTACAAAATGACTTAAAAAGTGTCTATTTAGTTTAAAAAAAATAACAAATTTATCTATGTATGTATGTATATCTGATTTTGTTACCTATTGTAAAAGACTAGCATATACAATATTTTTAGTTTGTTGAGTTCAATAACGCCAAGAAATCCAAAGAATGGGAAGAGTACAAGAAAGCCCTGATGTTGTCAGAGCTTAGCAAAGCTAAGAGAAACTCATGGAGGGCTCTCTGTGAGGATCTCAAAGATGTCCCAGCAACTGCTAGGCTGCATAAAGCACTTTCAAAGGGGCCGATCAACCTGATAAACACACTCAGGAAACCAGATGGGGCCTGTACAAATACATTCCATGGGACATTAGAGCTTCTTCTGAGGACTCACTTCCCAGACTGTACACTAAATACAAATGCGGACACGCAAAACGTGACGGCAAACTCAAATCATGGGATGATGACTCCAGTCATCAAGAGGATAATAAAATTTGAAAGGGTAGCATGGGAAGTAAATGCTTTCAAACCCTACAAATCACCAGGACCGGGTGGAATTTTTCCGGCACTATTATCAAAAAGCACGGTCATACGAACTATGGTGAAAATCTTCAGATCAAGTTTACAATTGGGATATATTCCAAAAATATAGAGAGAGGTGAAGGCTATATTCATGCCAAAAGGGGAAATAAGCCTCTAGACTCTCCCAAGTCATACAGACCAATTAGTCTATCCTCCTTCATGCTAAAAACCATGGAGAAGTTATTAGATATATACCTCAGAGAAGAGGTCCTACACAAACTGGTATCGGATATCGAAAAGGCTCTGAGCTCCAAGGAGATTGCTCTATGTGGACATAGAGGGTGCCTTCGATAACGCAAACTTCCTTGCTATGGAAACAGCACTGGTAAAATGGATTAGCAACATGCTGAACCAAAGGACAGTAAGAGCCTCACTTGGCTCCACTGAACGTTGTGTCACTGCGTTCAAAGGATGCCCTCAGGGTGGAGCACTATCTCCCTACAGTATTTGTTGACGACCTCATCAGGCTCCTTAACCGAAAGGGATACAAAGCCATTGGATACGCAGATGACATCTGCGTAACAATCAGACACAACATGGGAATGGTGCAGAATGGAAGGGCTTTCAATAAACCCTGGAAAGACGACAATTGTGCCATTCACCAAAAAAAGGGAAATAGTGATCTCTACTCTAAGGATAAACGGTATTGAGGTTGCTCCCAAAACAGAGGTGAAATATCGAGGCATAGTCCTGGATAATAAACTCACATGGGAACCGCACCTCGAATCTATGATAAAAAAGGCAACAACAAGCCTCTGGATTGCCAAAAAAACTACTGAGTAGATCCTGGGGCCTAAGCCCTAAGATGATGTCCTGGTTATATACCCAAATGATAAGACCCACTATGGGGCTGTAGTATGGTGGGAAAACCAAACAGCTAACAGTCATATCAAGACTTTGCAAGGTTCCGAGACTTGCATGCCTATGTATCACAGGGGCGATGAAAACCACCCCAACGATAGGCATGGAAGCTCTTTTGAACCTAACACCGCTTAACGTAGCTGTACAAAAAGAGGCGGCCGTTCAGGCCATCTCAATTTACAAAAGGGAAAAACTTAAGGCAGGAAACCTTATTGGACATCTTGCAATCCTAAAGGATCTCAGAGACGTAATCGATATGTCTCAAACAAGTGACCTTATAGATCCGTCTAACTCCTTTGCCAGGAAGTTTAAGATTATCTTCCCAACAAGGGAGGAATGGTACATGAACCCAAGATGGTTGCGGGATGATTTACAAAAGTGGTACACGGATGGATGCAAAACGCTCCAAGGTGTTGGAGCGGGAATAGTGGGGCCTAGAGCACGCAAATATATAACTCTTAGCAAAGGCACCACAATCTTCCAAGCGGAACTATACGCAATAAGGGAAGCGGTTGAAATACTCTCCGAGAGGGGACACAAGGGAGTGCTGATAAAAATACTCTCTGATAGCTAATCAGTGCTGAAGGCCCTGAGCAGTTGTGTCTTTACGTCCAAGTTAGTACTGGAATGTCACAACAGGCTAAACGAACTGGCAAGCCAGAACCAGGTTACCCTGATCTTGGTGCCAGGACATGAAGGGTATCACGGCAATGACATGGCTGATATTTATGCCAAGAAAGGAGCGGAAGGGACTTTTTTTTTTTTTTTTGATAAAAAGGGGGTCAAACGTGCTGTAAAACTGGACAGGAAAAGTCTCAGAACATTGACAGGTGCACTTACAGGTCATTATAACTGCTACAAGCACCTGCACAGGATGGGAATTTCCAACACAGATATTTGCAGATACTACGGTGATGAAGAGGAGTCAATGGAGCACTTAATCACCCACTGTGGAGCACTGGGACACAGAAGATATAGGCTACTACAAGCTTATATGTTAAGCGAATGTGACTTAATATCACTCCCTATGAAGGAGTATGCGAACGTGCTGCCAAAGAAGAGATGATTTAAGACACGCATTAAGCTCATCAGCCAGGTACCTCGTGGAAATGCAGGCAATGTTTGGCGGAAATCACCGGGTAACAAAATTAGTGCTCCTCCAAATAGTTTTTTGTTGCTTCTAAAATCTTGTAACATGCGATCAAGGGCGTTTAAAGAATTTTGCGAGCCATTGTGCATTCATCCCATACTATTGTCTTACAAATTTGTAGCACTTTACCCATTGAGGAGTTTTTTTTAATACTGCAGGTATACGTATCTAAAAATTGTGGCTTTAGAGGTAATTTTAGTGCCGAATGCGCTGTTCTACCACCATTCAAAAGTGTTGCTGGATAATACAAGGGCTAATGCAATATTATTTTGCGATCGAACTTTAGCCAATATTAATAAAATCAGGAACGTTTTTCCTGGCCCACCAGGTGCATCAATAAAGTACAATCCACCACTGCCATTAAAATGTTGTAGGCCGAGAGGTGTAAGTGTGGTAGAATTGCAGCCATAAATAGTTCTAACTCTAGTGGGTTGTAATTGCCTTCGCGTTATAGATCTTGGTCAGACACATCATTGCCTAATCGACTAGGACTAACCATGCCAACTTCCGGTAGTGTCTTGTTGTTTATTTGCAAACATTTGTCTTCTATTGGAATCAACGCCACATTATAAATATCATCTGAAAAATTAATTGTTACATGTAATTCTCTTTCGATTCAGTATGTTTGCACTCACACGCAAAGAAAAGGCAGTTTGATATATGGTTGCGACAACATTAATATATATTCTATAACATTGTATATTACTGTTAAACACAGCGTATTATTATAAATTTCAAGATACGGTCGCATACAATAATAGCAATTGTGAAAATTTTTTTAAAAACAGCAATAGCTTTTATCACATCCAATTTAAAGGCTCAGTTAGCTGACTGGAACGTAACGTAAATGAACAGCTGATCGGTTTTGTTATGTGTAAAGCAGTTAGAACGGTTATTGAAATGTAATGTAACGTAATCAGAATGTATGAACCTGTAGAAAATAGAATTTTCTTACATGTTTACGTTACATTTTTTTTGAAGTGTTGTCAACATGGTGATATAAAAAGCACCGTGTAGCACAATTTATTGCATTACCTCATAACTTTAATTTTTAAAATTTTACTTAGTATGCTAGAAATTAAATACATTAAGCAATGCCAATGCAAGTAAAGGTAATGAGCCTGCGTTTTTTCACGATCGTGTATGCACACGAGAAAACTAATTTCCATATGCACTCATGTTAAATATTTTGTAATCGTGTTGCCTACGTGATGTGATAAGAATTGAAGCACGAATATGTGTGATCATACAAATTAAGGAAATCAGCTTTTATTTTAAAATCTAATTTTATTTCTCAAACTGAATCTACAGACTCAAGACAGCTTTAATACGGTAGTGGTGTAAGCACAGCTGTCTTTCGTTTCCTTGGCGTAAATTTGTCAAAAGCACGTAGACTTCTTGCTTTTTCAAACAAAGTTTTGACAACTGCTTGTAAATTCTACCAACAAAACACATGTTGACGTTTTTGGTGTTGTTTTTATTGTAATTCTGCCACTACCTATTAAAGCTGCCTTGTACAGACTCAATTAAAAAATTTTTTTTTATTCCGTATTAAATTTTTTTAATATATTTTTCCTTTTTTAATTCATTAATTTTTGTGCATAATCAGCACAAAAAAGATTATTCGGTGGTGGAATAATTTTACTTCATTAACATTGGTTATATTCGTGAGCGTGGTACGCGTAATGACTAAAGCAAATCCCATTTATGACTGAAATACATATATTTCACATGAATTATTAATTACTCTTAGTTTTTATCAGCAATGAACTAACTAGCTTGTCTTTTTATTTTATAAGAACTTTTTTTTTTGCTTTTGCAGTTACTTGTACAGAGATCTACACTAGCAGAAAACTGTTAATATAAAAAAAATTTGCACTTCATATACTAAAGCTACAAGTTATTAACATATGTAAATTATTAACTAATTAATCTTGATCGTAGTTACTTTGGCCTATATTTAATTTGATATTTGCAATAAATTCTTCTAGCTCAAGGTCGAGGTATTTTTCAATATTTCGTCTTCCTTCGGAAGACTTCTTCAGCAAAATTTATTTGTGTTATTAATTGAAATTTTATATTAACGAAATATTGAAAAATACAATGATAAAATTAAAAAGAAAGCGAAAAGGACCTTGAGCTGAGAGAATTTATTGCAAATATCAAATTAATAAGTAATCTAAATCAATGTATTCCAAAAATATATAAATATGTGTAAGATATACTTATATTTCGAATTAATGTTTTATGTAATATTATACATACTGATAGTAGTAATACTGATTTATGTTTAAAAACCATAGTAGCAATTGGTTTATGTAGTATTTTTATATATTCAATTTTTGTCAAATTCAGATTATTCCAAATAAAACTTTAACTACAAAACCATAGACATGTGTAGCAAAAGAAAGTAAACAAAATTGCCTACATAAATCGCTTGAACGGAATTATATACGCTTCAGTAACAACACTATTCAAAAATTTTTTTTATGTATACATTTTTTCGTTTTTATCTTTCTTTACTACCCAACAAATACGAAATCACACATTTGATATAAAATGACCATCATATTATATCAAACACAATTTTCAAATCTTTTTCAATGGTTTAATTTTAAGATTCGAGTTTAAATTAAAAACCACTTGAATATAAACATTTGATATTCAATGTTTTATTTACAAACATAAAAAAGTGAAATAATAAGACATAAATAGATTTCCCGATTTCAGCGAGAAATGTTTGTGTTTATAACACAGTAAAACAGCCAATCTGGGGGTGAGAAATTCCAAGTCAGGTCAGTATAGTAAAACCCTCAAAGGGTTTGGCGTTCGTATGTGTCAGTCTTTTTTTATGACATTTAAAATTTTTTCCTTATCCTGATGTTTTTTCGCTTAGTTGTAACATTTTGGCAAAAACGTAGTTTAACATAACTCGAGAACCACTTGTCCGATTTTGATGAAACAAATTTCGAAAAATTAATTATTACAATTTCTTTAATCCGTTCATATAACGTTTTGCTGCATAATCAACAGTTTTGCCGGTAAAAATAAATTTGTGGAGAAAAAAGTTTTATCTGACACGGCCTTAAGTGATTTTTCTCCAGTTTTTTAATAAAAGTGAACAAAAGAGAACAGAATATGGAACTGGGCAAGCCAGATATAAATAGCTTTTGCTACTGCTGTGGTCAATATGTCTCAACACATAAAAATAGGGGAAATTTCAGTACTGATTTTGTTCAAACATACGCGATGTACTTCAACCAAAATGTTATAGTGAACGAAAATTGGGTACCAAATATAGTGTGTAAAAGCTGCTACAACCGTCTAATGGATTGGAAAAATAGAAGACGTGAAAGTATGCCATTCGGTATCCCAATGGCTTGGACTAATCCTGGCGAAGGTCACAATCCATTGTACTAAATGGTCCAGATATACGAAAGCTGATTAAATGTGACGCATTCAACAATATTTTCACTGACACTGAATTGAATGCATGGCAGGCAATCAAGGAGTAATAGAAGGCTTGTTGGGAAAGCATCGTTCTAACAACTACGATGTTTCTGTCGCAAGGATGTTAAGAGCATTCTCGGAAATTGGTGTCCACATGTCCTTGAAAATCCATTATTTACATCATCATCTGGACTACTGCAGCAAACAATTGGCTACCGAATCTGATGAACAAGGTGAACGCTATCATCAAGTTGCTATTCCATTTGAAATGAGGTAATACTGATTTTTTATTTTTTCAAACTCATTTTAATAAAACAAAAACTTACAGATATAGAGGCAAAAAGTCGCCGAGTGCAATAATTGCGGAAATTTGCTGGTGGAGTAAGCTTGTGTGGGAAGACAAGGATGATCTTGATGATAAAGAATTTTCAGGAGATGCAAAAAGGCCAACAGTGGAGTCACACATTGACATTATGTGTGGTTCAGAAACTGATGATAGCGATGAATGCGATGCCACTAGTCCCGAACAACCACCATCGAAGAAGTCTAGGCAATATTTATTGAAATAAATAAAATTATAAAAATGTTTACTTAATTTTTTAGTAGTTTATGGCCAGAAGTCTGGAGTTATTGGGGAATATTTATAAAAAAGGCGATATATGACACTTTTTTGAATAAAAACAAATATCAATATTCTTGTCAAAATGGGACACCTTCACCTAATTGTAAATAAAAGCAGAACGCGTTAATCGATTTCTATGATCTATGTGGCATTTTATTTATAGGTTATGTGGCTTTACATGCAATTAATAACACTTGATCCTTTTTTCCGTTTTGGATTTTTTATGAATTTAAAAAAAATTTAATTTTCAGGCAAAAAAAGATTTCTTTTCTCCACAAATTTATTTTTACTGACAAAACTGTTGATTATAAAGAAAAACATTATATGAACGGATTAAAGAAATTGTAATTCTTAATTCATCTAATTTCATCAAAATCGCACAAGTGGTTCTCGAGTTATGTTAAACTACGTTTTTGCCAAAATGTTACAATTAAGCGAAAAAACATCAAGATGAGGAAAAAATTGAAAATGTCATAAAAAAAACTGACACATATGAACGCCAAATCCTTTGAGGGTTTTACTATACTGACCTAGTACCATCACCCTGACTTGGAATTTCTCACCCCCCAGACAATAATCCATAGTGTAATTTGTATGACATGCTATTTCATATTCAACAAAAGATTTTAAAAAAAAAATTTGCTATTGTTGTCATTAATAATATTTTCTTCCAGTTGCTGACACATATTTTTTTTTTGTTTTAGAAAAAAATTTTTTTTTTTTGTTTTAATAATTCAATTATTTATTGTATCTTCTAACAGAACTAACAATAAGTATGAAAATCTTAAAACTAAAAATTCATTAATTAATATAGAAAAAAAAAACGCAATATGTTTTTTTCGTTGGTCAAACGACCCATTTATTGAATATTAAAAGTAATAATAACTAACTAAATTAACATAATGCTTTATTTATAACCTTTTTTATAAAAAAATCTTATAAATCTTAAAGGGCATTAATTAGAGTAGAAGATCTTTTATCTTCTGTTGTAACATATTTGTTAGGCGAGCCGGAACGAGAGCGGATTTTATCTCTTGTAGAAAGAAAATTATCCAATGATTGCTTTATAGATTCTTCTTCAGAAGTCCATATGCTTTTACTGGTGGACCTATACTCTTTTTCAAAATTATTTCACTCATACAGAAAACAAAACTTTAATGTGTAGCTTTTTTCCAACTGGGTAATCTTTACGCACAATAACAACAATAACAATGCACTGCCACCGCACTTGTTATATTGAAATTGATTTTATTGTTTAGTTAATGAAATGTGAGGAATTTATTTTCCGTTGTTATACCCTTCACAAAAATGTAAAGGGTTTATGTAAGTTTGTGATTCCGTTTGTAATTTCTACAGTTTTTATTTGCGACCCTATAAAGTATATATATTCTGAATCAGAATTAATGGAAAAGTCGATTAAGCGATGTCCGTCTGTCCGCTGTTGAAATACCGTTTCTGAGAAAATCATTAGACTTAGAAACTTTTTTCTTTCACCATTCTTTTACCCCATCGATTCATGGGTTTGCTATTGAAATTCAGTAATATCGGTCCACGTATAGCTGAGATATATTCAAAATTCCAAAAAAAAAGCCATTTTTTTGCAGTTTTGGATGAAAATTTTTGAAAACAAAACTTGTTCGTTTTGCTTCAAACTTCACACACTTATTAAGCATGGTGACTAAAAGACAAAAAATTTTTATTTCACATATCGGTCCATATATACCCGAGATATAGCCCAAATCGGATTTTTAATGAAAATGTCGCATAGGCGAAGCTTAATAACTTTTTTTTGCTCAAAAGCAGTTCTGGTAATAAAAATAGGTTACATAAATATGGAAAATGAAACTTTCCGATATCGGTCCATATATACCCGAGATATAGCCCAAACCGGGTTTTTCATGAAAATGTCGCGTAAGCGAACTTAAACAACTTTTTTGTGCTCAAAAGCAGTTCTGGTAATAAAATAGGGCCATATAAACATGAAAAATGAAAATGTGCGATATCGGTCCATATATACCCGAGATATAGCCTAGACCGGGGTTTTCATGAAAATGCCGCGTAAGCGAACTTAAACAATTTTTTTGTGCTCAAAAGCAGTTCTGGTAATGAAATTAGGTTACATAAATATGGAAAATGAAAGTTTCTAATATAGGTCCATATATACCCGAGATATAGCCCAAACCGGGTTTTTCATGAAAATGTCGCGTAAGCGAACTTAAACAACTTTTTTTTGCTCAAAAGCAGTTCTGGTAATGAAATAAGATTACATAAATATGGAAAATGAAAATTTCCGATATCGGTCCATATATACCCGAGATATAGCCTAAACTGCGGTTTAAATGAAAATGTCGCGTAAGTGAACTTAAACATCTTTTTTTGCTTAAAAACAGTTCTGGTAATGAAATAGGGTCATATAAATATGAAAAATGAAAATTTTTGATGTCGGTCCATATATACCCGAGATATAGCCTAGACCGGGTTTTACATAAAAGTGTCGCGTAAGCAAACTAAAACAACATTTTTGTGCTCAAAAGCAGTTCTAGTAATGAAATAAAGTTATATAAGTATGAAAATTTCCAATATCGGTCCATATATACCCGAGATATAGCCTAGAACGGGTTTTTCATGAAAATGCCGCGTCAGCGAAATTAAACAACTTTTTTTGCTCAAAAGCAGTTCTGGTAATAAAATTAGGTTACATAAATATGGAAAATGGAAATTTCCGATATCGGTCCATATATACCCGAGATATAGCCTAGACCGGGGTTTTCATGAAAATGCCGCGTAAGCGAACTTAAACAACTTTTTTGTGCTCAAAAGCAGTTCTGGTAATGAAATTAGGTTACATAAATATGGAAAATGAAAATTTCCGATATCGGTCCATATATACCCGAGATATAGCCTGAACCGATTTTTCCATTAAAAAAATTTTTTTTTTTTTTGCTGAAAAGCAATTCTCGTTATAAAAGAAGGTTACTAAAATACAGAAAGTTGAAAATTCCGATATCGGTTCATATATAACCGAGCATATTTAGGTCACAGTTTTAATATACTATACATATTCGTGACTATCGTGAAGGGTATTTTAGATTCGGCCCAGCCGAATATACTACACTCTTACTTGTTATATGTAAGTTTAAAAGAACTTAAGCTCAATGATTTTATTTTTTTGTTCGCTTCTTATTAATACGACCGTGCGGTTGGAGAGTCACAGAAGAACTTGAAGCTTGCAATGAATCTTTCTTCAGTTTTATTTACACACGAAACTTATGAATAAATAATGAGAGAAATGTGAACAACTGCTCGTGATCGGCGATGTTATTTTTTATGCAACAAATGTAAACTTTAAAACCATTGAGATTGTTTTAAGTGAAATGGTTTACATTTTACAACATATTTTATATGCAGTATATCCTTCCCCAGAACATTTACTTGATAGAGGGTTTCATTGCCTATGCTCAAGGTTAATAGTGTCACCAAAACGCAAAAAATTCTTGACCAATTCAACATACTGATACTGTTTGCAATATCGAGGATGCAGTCCATTTTCCATAAAACTTTTTGAACTAGCTTAATCCATTCGGATTGAAATTTAAGCCCTTCTACTAGGTCCTGTGCCTAAAAGATAATTTAACAGTGAGCAAATCATCATCACCGTGAAGATTGCACATGTTTCCAGAATTCCAATGATTCCGATAAGATTAAAAAAACGTCTACAATATCAACAATTTAAAACTTGTCGGAGTCGTTGGCTTATCACAGGTTTGCAATCCAATGAAACAATATCCATATTCTTTTTATCACAAAATAATACGACGTCGAATATTGCTTACCAAGTACCACATGTAAATTAAAAGACTGTTCACGATTTTGAACGCTTTTTTCGCAAACATTTGAAGCGGAAAGAAAATATAAGCATGTCTGTGACATGAAAATAGAATTTTGTATTTTGTTGGCTGCGTTTGTCTACATTGCTTTATGCTCAAGCATAAGAGCGATCGTAAATAGGAGGTTTGGCTTTCAAAATGCTTGCACACTTATCATTCACGATTTGGAAACAAGCCCTAAGGGTATTTTTTCGATACCGTGAAATAACCGAAAAAAATAAAAATAGAATAAATAACTCCCAACGAAAAATTCAAAAATCCCATACAAATTGGGAGTTATTTCATAATGAAATAACTCCCAAGTTTTTGAAGGTTATTTAATAATTGTTAATTGGGAGTTATTTCATAATGAAATAACTCCCAAATGAAATAACTCCTATCTGAATTCTGTTATTTTAATAATTGGGAGTTGTTTCATTTTTGTTGGGAGTTACTTCGTTTCACTAAAATCGGTTTCGCTTATAAACTTTTTCTGTAAAGCTAAAAGATATTCTTCTCTATGGTACTTCGAACACCGGCTTCGCTAACAAAATATTTTCCTCCTTCAATCTTCAGTAGTGCAATTCACTAACTTTTAACGATTTTAAAAGAGCATAACTTAACGCGAGCTATTGTGGTTTGCACTAACGCTTATGTGATTCACTAACTTATCCCTAACACCTCTGATTGTATGTTAAAAAATTTTGAAATAATGTGGCAGCTTTGTTACAAATAAAGAAAACCACAAAGAAGAACAGAAAAACAACAAACAAATTTGCAAATAATTCCATGTTTAGGTTAAGTTTATTATTTAAAATATTTTTTGATAAATAAGATAAGTTCTCACGGTAGGAACACGCCGGCCGATGTTGGAGTCTTCCGACAAGTCGTATGCCAAATTCTGTGAAGTTATTCTTGTAGAAATTTTAACAACATTGTTGTTAAGATAAACACCACAAAAATAATTG
This sequence comes from Thecocarcelia acutangulata, assembly GCA_914767995.1. Lineage (NCBI taxonomy): Eukaryota > Metazoa > Arthropoda > Insecta > Diptera > Tachinidae > Thecocarcelia > Thecocarcelia acutangulata. The sequence goes on along the minus strand of OU612096.1, from coordinate 53,838,437 downwards.
GTGTTTAATTAACGCTAACCAGTCAGGCTATAAAAACGCTGATTTAAAACAAATACAACTAGTGTTAAAAAGTATTATAGAATAGGGAAAACACCAACCCTAGTGTTAATTTCTCTAAACGAATTTTATTAGCATTAAAACAGGTTAGTGAATTGCACTACAGGTATGGTATAGAAGTCATTTCATTTTAATCAATTAAAGAAGTCACCTAATTGAAGCTATTTAATTAACATTATATTTTGGCTACAGAGGAAACTTTTAGTCAGCTAAGCCGGTGTTTGTTACAACATAGAGAATAAAATCCTTCTGGCTATGCAGAAAACTTTTGGTGAGCGGAGCCGGGGTTTGTTATACTATAGGGGTTAAACCCTTCCATCTGGACGAAAGCCGGCTACACAGGCCGGGATGGCTCAGTGATCTCTCTATGGTATTTATATGGAACACGCTAACAAAATATTGTCTGTATAGACGGTCAAAGTTAAGGGAGTAACCCCGGGTGCAAATATAGTTCGTATTGGGAATCATTTCATTTTTGTTGGGATTTATTTCATTTGGGAGTTATTTCATGGTACCTATTTTTTCATATAATTTCTTTAGCAGTCATAAAAGAAATATTTTCGTGTCACATATTCGTATTTTCTTCAAAAGTTTGCGAAAATTTTTTTGCAATTCTTCTAATATTGAGTAATTGTTTTGTATGTTAAACAAACATTAAAAAAACGGCCGGGCAACGACGCGGACACAGCTAGTGTACATATAACACATGGGCTGAAAAGTCCCGGGCCTAACAAAGAAGACGCAGTTTTTTTGGTTCAAAATTAGCTTTATTCATCGATGTAATCTCGAACAAGAGCAACGCATTCATGCCGGGGCACCGCTTTAATATTTCAATATCACTTTTGTAGAACGGTTTATCTTTTGCCTTAAAATACCCCCTCATTCGTGCGAAATTTCTTAACGGTAAGCATTTTTTCAGGTCTGCGAACAGCCAATAGTCGCTGGGAGCCAAATCTGGCGAATACGATGTATCTGGGAGCAATTCAACAAACAAATACACAATATTTTTTTCAGCCCTCAGACGCTCCAACAACACTATAAAACATTCACTGTTAATGATATTTCCTTTCTCAAGATAGTCGATGAAAATTACACCACGCACATCCCAAAATGCCGAGGCCATAACATTTCCAGCCGATTGTTGTGCTTTCGGGCGCTTTGGACGCGGTTCACTAGTTGCTGTCCCCTCAGATGTCGATCGTTTTGATTCCGGAGTGAAGTGATGGATCCATGTTTCATCCATTGTCACATGTCGATGCAAAAATTCCAGTTTGTTATGTTTAAACATGGCCAAACTCTGCTCAGAATCATCAACACGTTCATGTTTTTTGTCAACAGTGAGGCACCCACTTTGAACAGAGCTTCTTCATAGTCAAATGCTCATGCAATACAAAGCCAACACGCTCTTTTAATATCTTTGCCATGTCAGCTAACTCACGCAACTTCACTTTTCGACCACTCAAAACGATTTTGTGGATTTTTTTATGTTTTCTGGTGTTACCGCCTCATATGGACGTCCACTGCTTTTTGCGCCATCGGTGACTCTACGACCACGTTTGAAGTCAGCTACCCAACAATTTATTGTTGTTTCTAGTAGAGCGGAGGCCCCATAATACTTTTCAAGCCATTGTTTCGCTGGAAGGGTAAGTGTAAAATTAAACAAGAAATTGTTTTTGATCCATTGTTTTGAAAATAACAGAAGTAGCGTCACTCCTAGCGCAATAACTAACACACTAATGAAGTGAATATCATGATATTTTAACAGCTGTCTTTTGAATGTCAGTATTAACTGAAAATAAGGTGACTGCAATAAAACAAGCGCCATCTATGCGTTAGCCCGGGAACTTTTCAGCCCATGTAGTACTTTTTGTGCAGAACTGCTTAAAATTTAGTCGTCCTTTTCTTTGCAAGTAAACTAAATTACTGAATGTGACGCCATTTCTTCCAGTTATGGTTTGAAAAATGTCCACTGTCGCTCAAATCACCCATAGTATCATTCAGTTGTATCATAAACAAAAATTGATGTCACATACCGAGCTGAGGAAGTAATTGTATGCGGTGGGTTGCAAGTAACGCTCATTTACAACAACAAGTAGCAATTATGTTGGGGTGCATGAAGAAGAGAAAACGACTCCTGTATAAATTGTGAGACATTCTATGCTAAAACACAAGTAAAATAAAAAACAAATATACAATAGTTTATTGTGAAGAAGATGATAATAGTTATGTACGAGTATGTTGCGTTGATGGGAACTTGTGCATACATACATACATATGTACGAGTATGTGGTGTGTTTACACTAACACATTTTTATGGAAGCCTCGTTAATAATGATAATGAATGTTTTGCAAACACATAATAACGGCAAGCAGCCAAAAAGGAAGTGAAATAATTTCAACCTCGTATGTATGAGCACATTAGTATGTATGTACGAGTACATATATAAGTACGAGTATATACTTTTAAAATGCTTTTAATTAATGAAAAAGCATTTTGCGGCTTCCAAACTCGTTTTGTGTAAACAATATCAAAATAGCGGAGAGCATGTTTTGCAACAATTTAAGGTCGTTTAGGTTTAAACTTTGAAGTTCTTAAGAATAATTTTAAATTAAAATTTATTCAATTTAGATAATTCGACTTTTGTTTACAAATTTTCTTTTTTTTCTCTGCTGAGCTACATTTTGCATATTTCTTAAATTACGTTCTGAATACCTTAACCCTTTTAATACGAAGTTTTTTAAAGATACAAACTTTTTATTTTTTGATGTGCTGTAAAGTCTCTTAGGGTTTAAGTAAAGGATAACCAGGAGAGGACAAATATCCTGGGATAACCCAACAGCAATTATTTTGAAAAAGGATCCACAGCAAAGTACAATCGTGTGTTATTGGATCAATTGAATGATGCAATTAAGAAACTGCATTTAAAGAAAAAAAAAGTGCTCTTTCTTCAACACAACGTACACAACATTAGATACGATACTAAAATTACGTGAAAGACACTTCGAATTCGCTGATTATCCACCTTATAATCCAGATTTAGCTCATAGTGACTTTTTCCTGCTTCCAAACTTAAAAAAATGGCTCGCGGGAAAAAGACTCATCTTAAAAGAAGAAGTGATTACCGAAACTAACGCGTAGTTTGAGGGATTTCCAAAATCATATTATTCAGATAGTTCAAAAAAGTTGGAATATCGTCTTACTAGATGTGTTGAGCTAAAAATGCTGAGAAATAAATGGTTTTTGGAAAAAAAATGTTCCTACTTAGGTAACTTTAATACCTAAGTAGGAACCTTGACTACTTCTAATGCCCTTGATATTGGGCAAGCCTTACTATCCAGAAACGTCATCGAACGGGAAATCGTGCACAGGACGTAATCTCTCTCGATGGTTAGTTATCATTTAAAAGAAAGGTTTTTCTTTCTGCGATTGTGGACACACAAATATGTTGCATTATCATATTATCGTATTTAAAAGTGTCAAAACGAAATTAATTTTTAAGCAAAATTATAATAATTTTTTTTATAACAAGCAATTTTAATTTTTAATAAAAACAAACATAATAATAAGAACTCACTTATTATTTTTTAAGAAAGTTGCCAACAACAAAAATTCAATACTGTATAATTAAACGATTAAACAACGGATACGTCGTTAATGCGAGCTTGTGAATAGAATTATTGTCGTTTAAGATAAATAAATTAATTTACAAATAATGGCAATCAAATCGTCTGTTTGTATATCGCAGCGGAAGACTAAAAATAAGTAATTACAATTTGACATTAATTCTTTGAAACTAGTTTTAGCAATCGACAAACTTTTGGAAATCTCAACTGCTTTAACTTTTATGTGCATATAAAAGCCCCAAAGCACTTTATTTATTTATTTATTTATTTATTTATTTATTTATTTATTAATGAAAATACAGTACAACAAGACTTAATCTTATTTAACAGTACTGGTGGGATAGTAGCAACCTTACTAACATATGTACATATATACATACATACATACATACATATATATATACGTACATACATGCATACATCTATATCTATACATCAATATAAAGCTAAAATAAAGAAATATAAAAACATCATATACAATACAAGAAAAAAAAATTATTAATAATAAAAAAGTTATATGTATGTAAACTATAGTATTGTAAATATAACAACAGAATATAAAAAAAAAACATGGAAGTTGTATTGGCAAACAAAAGAAGAGAACAATTATTCATTCTTATTTTAGCCAAAATGTTGGCTTAGTTGGCATATAAAGTGCTTCACATTGCTTGTTTTTTGGATGTGATGTGGAAGATCGTTCCAGAGTCGAATTGCATTAATATAAAAATGCCTTTCTGATATAAGTTTTTTATATCGAAAAGAGTTAATTTTATTACCTCTACTAGATCTGGAAAATTCTATCCGTCTATAAAGGTAGTAAGGAGTTTTAGTGTATATTATCTTATGTAAAAAAACTAGTGTTCGGAATTTTAAGAGGTTATCGAAAGTCAAATTATAAAGTTGAAAAGATAAATGTGATATTCTGCTATTTTTGCTACAACCATAAACATATCTAGCAATGTTATTGTATGTGACATTTAATTTATTCTTTGATAATACGTCACAACTTGAAAATAGCTCACAGCCATACAATAGGGGCGGCAGTAAGTATGTTTTCGCTAGCATTTTCCTAGTGGCAATTGGCGTAAAATATTGAGTTAACCACAAATTTCTCAACATGCCGTATACTTTACCGCATATAGTATTAATATGGTTGGTCCAGGTAAGGCTATTATTGAAAGTAATTCCTAAGTTTCTAGTACTATCGATGAGATCTATTGTCGAATTTCCAATAATAATTTGTGGCAAGTCCATCTGAGAATATTTTATTTTACTTATAATCAGTGCCTTGGATTTGTTCGCGTTTAGGCACAAGCCATTTGTGGATGCCCATTGGAAGACGTTATCGAGATCATTGTTCAGCTTAGCAATGCAGTCAACGATGTGTATCGGTTTACAACTCAAGTATAATTGTACGTCATCAGCATACATTTGCACATTACAATTTGTTATTTTCATCGGTAAGTCGTTAGAATATACTGAGTATAACAGTGGTCCAAGTATAAAAATAATCCATTCACTTTGCCGTTGCAGTTAATTTTTGTTAAGCAATTAAGCCTATGAGTGTGCGAAAGAAATCTCTTCGACTTAGCAATAAAACATTGAAATATGAAAAAATAAATAACATTTTTGCCTTTAAATGAATTTAAATCGCCATCGCCGGCAGCGCATTGGAGGTGGATGATAACAGGCTTTTTGCTGTATTAAAACATAAAAATAAAATATGCAATTTATTTAGAGATATGAATGTTTAGGACTTAAGTACTGCCATGGATTTGTTTTTAGTAAGCATTTCGTTTGGGACTTAGTTCCGATAAAACGCATGAAAGAAGCAATAAAAAGAAAAATAAATATATTTTTAAACGCGAAAGATTTATTTTAAAAGTTCAAAATATTTAAAATTTTTTCTTCTTAAGTTGGTAGTAAAACATTAATAATGTTTAAATGCGGCATCTTTTTCTTGAATTTATTATTTATTTTGAATTTATTATTAACTCTTGAAATTATATTTTTTATTAGCTTTGAATTTATGTATATACATATGTACATACATATAACGTCCGTTACGGTAATTTGCATTAATTTAGAACACTTCCACTTATATTAAATTTTTAGTTATTCACCGTATTTTTTTTTTTTAATTCGCCTGTCGATAAAAAAAGCATCAGTATTGAAGTTTTTGATTTTATGGATCATCTAGAATAGATCATCTACAAGTGTGACCCGTCATATATGTAGTTTTTATTTATTCAGAATTCAATTCATTAAAATTATTGTATAATGGAAAAAGTTTAAATGTTTATTATGTAATTAAAAAAATGTATGTGTGTGTTAATGTGTAGTATTTTACTCCGGCTGCACGTCTTTAAGCCACGGCGTCTTGATCACAACTGACTGTTGAGTAGAGTGTTCACAACTACGTTCCCACAACTCGGCCATCCTGCATAGAATTCGACCCGAATTCATCTTCGAAAGCATCTTCATTAGGCAAATCATCTTTAGGCCAAGGCTTCATAAATTCAGAGCATGTGGTTGTTTGCTTTGGACCTTCGCTCTCACCTTCCTTCATGACATCGTACGTGTTATGTGGTTTGACTTTAATAACTCGATAAGGACCAAGATATTTTCGTTTCAACTTAAGTCCGCCTCCTAGCTGCGTCCTCTTTATTGCGACTAAGTCATTGATGTTGTAATTGATTGGAGGTTTACGTCTGAGGTTGTATGTATGTCGGTTCTCTTCCTGGACCTTCAAAATTTGTTGCTTAGCTTCGTTTCTGGATTCAATTCTTTTGTTGTTGAAATCAGCGATCATCTCTTCTTCAAGAATTTCTTTGATTCGAATATCGTCTTTTGTTTTCATTCTGCATCCAACTAATAATTCGAACGGCGTTAAGTTTGTGCTTCTACTGTAGGTGGAGTTTATAATTTGTTGAACCTTTCCGACAAATTTATACCATTTAGTGGGGTCGTCCATACTTAGCTTAGCTAACACTGGGGCTATTATACCATTAAGTCTTTCTACTTGCCCATTAGCTCTAGGCAAACCGGTAGTGATTTTAATGTGCTTTATGTCTTCATTTAGGCAATATTGACGAAAATCTTCAGAAGTGAAAGCAGATCCACGGTCTGAAATTATTTGTGTTGGATTTCCAAAAATAATAGCTTGCGCACTTAATCTTGCAATAGCATCTTTAGCAGAAGTTGTTTTTGTAGGGTAGAGCCAACAAAATTTCGTGAACGCATCGATTACGGCAAATATGTGATTGTATTGTTTATTTGTTGTCTCTAGTGGACCAAGAAAATCAATATGGTATGTTTGTAGCGGAATTTCATTCTTTGGTAAAGGATTTAGTTCACCTTCTTGCTTTCCCCTCTTTCTGTTCAGGACTATACACGGAACGCAATTATTTATATGATGTTTAATTTTCCCATCCAGCTCAGTAATAAAGAATTCACGGCAAATTAAATCTTTTGTCTTCTTCAATCCGAAATGACCTTTTTCATGCGCTTGACGAATTACATCTCTTTGAAGTGCCTTAGGCACTACCAACAGTTCGTTGTCTTTAACAAGTTTGTATATAATTTCATATTTCAAAAAATAGCTGTCGTAATTTGGTCTTTCATTCAAAATTTCTTTTAAAGTTTTGAGATTTTCATCTAACATCTGCGATCGTTTTATCTTTTCAATTATACTATCTTCGGCTGCAATCATCATCATTGGACTTCGTGATAAAGCATCAACGTGCTTCATTTGATTGCCTGCGCGATGTTCAACAACATAATCGTATTCTTGCAGTAGTAGTATCCAGCGAGCGACACGTGTACATAGGTCTTTCTTCTCAAGAATCTTGGTAAAAGCATTACAATCAGTTACGAGTTTGAAGTGAGTACCTAGTAAATACACCTTGAACTTTTTCAGTGCTTCAATAACTGCTAAAATTTCTAGTTCATAGCTGGAATATTTTTTCTCTTGATCAGATGTTTTTCGACTCATATAGTAAATTGGATGTAGGCAGTTGTCATCTGGTGATTTTTGTAATAAAACTGCACCATATCCTTCGACGGAAGCGTCAGTATGAACTTCAGTATCATAGTTCTGGTTGTAGATATTCAGGACTGGTTTCTGGCACATTATATTTCTTAATTTGTCGAATGCTGCAATATGTTCGGAATTTATCTCAAATTTACGATTTTTCTTTCTCAAATCAGATAGCGGTTTCGCAATGACGGAAAAATTAGGAATAAATTTCCGAAAATAACCGGCAAGTCCAAGAAAACTCTCAACTTGTTTGATATTCTGAGGAACAGGGTACTTCTGCAAAGCTTCTATTTTATTTGGTGATGGGGATATCGTTTCGTTTTCAATGATGTAGCCTAAGAACTGTATTCGCTTCTTCAAAAAGTGACATTTTTTCAGGTTTAGTTCTAAGCCGTATTCTTGACATAGTCTAAAAACGAGTTTCAAATTATCTAAGGCTTCGTTTTCGTCTTTTGCTGGAATTATCAAATCATCTATGTATGGCATAGCTATTCCTTGCCTCGTTAAATCTCTAAATATTGAGTTAACATGTCTCTGAAAAACGCTGGGAGAATTACACAGTCCGAACGGTACTTTTCGAAATTGGTACTGCCCACTATGGGTTACAAAGGACGTGTATTTACGGCTCGACTCTTCCACGGCTACATGAAAGAATCCATTTCTGAGGTCTATTGTTGAAAATAACTTAGCTCCCTGTAGACGATCCAATTGATCCTCAATGAGTGGCAAAGGGAAACGATCCTTTACAATTACTTTGTTTATGCGGCGGTAGTCAATGCAAAGTCTTGGTGTGCCATCGTGCTTTTTGACCAAAACAACAGGGCTAGTAAAATCAGATTCTGAATGCTCAATAACACCTTCATTCAACCATGTTTCTACTTGAGCATCAATAACGGATCGTTCATGAAAAGGCAATCGTCGGGGTGCACAGTAAATTGGAGATTCATCCTTCAGTATTATTTTCATTTCGATGTTAGTGCTTTTAGTGTTAAGCGGTTTATATTTTTTTACAAGATCGGTAACTATTTGTTTTGCTTCTAGGCTTGCGTCTTCATCAATATCTAGTTCATCATCAACTATATTTATTTTTAGCATACTATGATATTCGTCAGCGAAATCTTCAAATTTAGAAATCTGAACTCCTTTGGGTGTTATTCTTATATCAGCTGACAAGCAAAATTGTTTCCCTAGAACAACATCGACGTCTACACTATCAGTCGGCACAACATGAAATATCAAATCGAATAACTGCCCATCAATATTTACCGCATACTCGAAATTACCCATCGGCTTTATTCTATTTTCGTACCTGTTCTTTCCGAAACCTATCATATAAAATTTCGATTCTGACAAATCAGGCTTGTTTTTAAGATTCAAATATGTTTTTTCAGTAATGGCATTAACGGCACAGCCAGTATCTAATAGAGCTATTTTCTTTAAACCACCTATAAAAGTATCAATTTCCATCATGTTATCTTCCTTCTTTAATAAACATCGAGCATTCGACTCATTCTTCTTCAAGCTACAATCTTTTGCGATGTGACCAAATTTATCACAATGAAAACATTTGGCACCTTTGGACTTGTCCTTGCAAAAAGCTGATTTGTGTCCATATCCGCCGCAATTGAAACATTTCATCTCTACTTTCTTCTCAAACTTGTGTACTATTTTCTCATCTTTCTTAAATTCAAATTTCCTTGTGCTATTTTACTCATGACTTCATAACATCTTAGCTTTTCTTTAAACTCCTTTATGCTATTCGCCCCATATAAAATTATTTTGTTCATATCTAAATCATTAATTCCATCGATGACATATTGGATTAGAGAACTTTCATCAATATTCCCACGAGAAGCCAATTCTTTCATTTTTAAGTAATACTCTTGTACATTGCCATTTTTATTCATTTTACAAGTCGACAGCATTTTATGGATCTGTGCACTGTTCGAAAATGAATCAAATTCTTCAAGTAAAACTTCTTTTAATCGTCTATAATTAGTTATGCGTCTCTCACTAGATATGAAAATTTTTGCCAAACCTCTCAAGGACTTTTTAGCGAAAACAAATTTTTGAAATTCATCCCAGTATAACACTGCAGCTGTTTCCTCAAACTCATCAAACCATGTTCGAACAGGAAAACTATTTGATCCATCAAACGTCCGCAATGAATCTTCAATATCCCTAAAACTCATAGCAAATCTCGTCGTGATGTTTGTTGGATTACTATCGGTTACCTCTGTACCTCTAAAATCTCTTGAACCAACCTTATGTACTTCGCTATTAGCATTCTGTGCTGCAAAAGCAACCTCACATTGTGAGTTCTTTCGTCGCTCGTTTAATTCTTCATTATCAAAAGAAAAAACTTCGTCATCGCCGTCATTATCATCATCGTCATTATTCTCTGTTTCGTCCACGTCTTTAGAAAAAGCAAGTAGCTTACCTTTTTGTAAATTCTTAAAAATATGCTTCATCAAATCGTCTTCGTTGTATGTTAAGCCCAAAACATTGCAAATCGTCACCAAATCATTTGTTTTCAAGTTTCTCTCAACATACTTCACTTTATCGTCATATTTTTCATCGTCTTCGGTGAAGCAGAAGCCAGCAAACTCACGCAGTCGACGTCTATTCATTCTATCGCCTTCACTTTCAAACACAAACTTATGAAGAGCAGCGACAGCATCTTTTTTTGCAGTTACGCAGACTTAACGACACACTTTCAATTTCTTTTAAGCACGACATAGTCTCTCTTTTTCTTTGAAATTATTTATTATTCAAACCAAACGTTTTTCTTCTGTATACACGACTGTTTTTTGTATAGTTTTTGTACAGTTATTGTTTTTTCTATATACACAAAATGCGCCTACGTCTTAAATTACTGATGCAAAAACAGTTTAAACACAATGCTTTTGCTTTTAGCAAATTCAGTTACTAACACTTCAGTTGTGATCTCTAAACACGTACACTTCTTAAATTACACACACTAGTACCTTTGCAAAACGGCGAGAGTAAATGAGAATAATTTATGCTCTTCTTTTCCTTTTATTCTATTCATTAAACAAACTGGGCGTATTCTATTTCAAATTTCTGTGAACTTCTCTCTATAGTTATTTAAAATTCCGTACTCAAGTTTTTGGTTTTCTAGGGGTTTTTTATTTCACGGCAAATAATTAATGCATAAAAAATTGAGCGTCATTTCTCAGGCAAACACACTTTCACGTTTTATTCCACTAACACTGTAACAATATATGTGGATGTATTCGTTCTTAAACATTAAGTTTTTGTTCGTTCTTTTTCTTTCTATAAATCTATTTTATAAAACTTTTATGATTAATTATTCAGCTATTTTGGTTGAGCCGCCAAATTTTGTAGTTTTTATTTATTCAGAATTCAATTCATTAAAATTATTGTATAATGGAAAAAGTTTAAATGTTTATTATGTAATTAAAAAAATGTATGTGTGTGTTAATGTGTAGTATTTTACTCCGGCTGCACGTCTTTAAGCCACGGCGTCTTGATCACAACTGACTGTTGAGTAGAGTGTTCACAACTACGTTCCCACATATATACATAAAGTACCCTAACGATGAGTAATATAAAATAAATTGGATTGTTATGTAAGTAAGAAATTGTTGGAGTCTTATTCCCTTCTTCCCATAAGTAGCTCGGAGGCTTCCTCTTGCCTCTCCATACGACCTCTTCAGTAATGCAATACGACCTCTCAGTTCTCAGCGGGTTAGAAGAACTAACCCGGGTAATATTGTGTAAGATTAAACAAATACTCCGGTATGAAAAACAAAGCTTCATAGCTTTGGGCAAGTAGAAAATTGAACTGACAATATGCAGTACGACATTAGAAATCCGGCTATAGATAAGCTGGATAAAACGAATTGGTAATGGTTCATAGATTTAATACTCGTAATAGCAAGTACTACATCATTATTTGTAATTGTACCAAGTGAGGATTCAATTCCTAAATTCTGTTCATTTAAATGCTGTGATAACGTTTGTTTTGGTCGTTCCGTGTGTTAAGTTCACAAACTTTACTCCCCTTTTCCTCCTTCTTATAATCTTTTTTCCTAGTTCCAGTACAATAGAGTAGTTGTTTGTCTTTCATGCTGTGCGTAAGTTTGTTATTGTCGTCCGAGTTCACTATGTTTTGAAGTTTACACGTCTTAGTTCTTGCCGCGTTTCGGGGTTTTCTTTTAAAATTTTATCTCTATGTGGTGTTTTCGTGATGAGTTTAAAAACTCATCAAAATATTAATTTAAATATAAAAAATATAATATAAAAATACAAGCAAAAAAAAAACAATAACCCAAGTTCACAAGAATAAACAGTTAAAAAACAAAAATAACAATAGTCACTCAATGCAAACTTCAACATCAACAACAAAAAACCAAAAACATAAACATGCATGTTATATATATATATATATATATATATATATATATATATATATATATATATATATATATATATATATATATATATATATATATATATATATATATATATATATATATATATATATATATATATATATATATATATATATATATATATATATATATATATATATATATATATATATATATATATATATATATATATTATGCTACCCAACAAACCATAAAACACGATTACGGAAAAATGCTAAACACCCATTAAAGGGGAAAAATTAAATAAAAAAATAAACAAATAAAATAAAAATATAAAAATAAAATAATTTTAATGCGATTACATGGCCAGGGACATCAGGGCTTTTATGGCCCTTTGACAGGCATTGTTATCGAATTCCCTACCTCGACCATTGCATTAATTTGAAATGTTGGTGAAACCGAGTTAATTGTTGTTGATTTATATAGTATTGAATGTATATACCACTGGATACTATATAATTGACCCAGCAACAATTAATTTCGGCCTCGCCTACACAGCAAAGATAACATTTGATTTGATTGTTGGTCTTTCAGCGTGATGACAGGTATCTTTAAAATAGATTATTGTAACATTCGTGGGCTGAGAACGAATTTCTTCTCTGTTTATGCCCACACTTGTCTCCATCGGCTGGATATTTTCGCCTTATGTGAAACCCAGGTATCTGAGAATGCTGATCCACAGGATTTTCACATCAGAAATCCAAGATCGTCTGTCAGAAAAAGGAAGAGTTAGAAGTTAGTGTCAAATTCACAGGCCACCCCAGCTGAAAACTAGGCTACAGGAATGCATTAATCAACTAAGAAATCTTCTTGAGATCCAAAAAACGGCTTCACTTAAATCATACCTAGAAAGGCACAGCCTGATTATTCGCTATCACTATAGAGCGACTAGAGGCTTAAAAATACCAGTTAGATGTAATCCACCCTTGCGAAAACCGATTGGGGATTGGGCCAGAAACGACTCTAGCAAAAGAATTGTTTTTCCTTTAACCTCTAAGATTTAATTTCCTTAACTTCGCAAACGCTATTTGTACCGTAAGCGCCAGAAAAGCTCCATGAATGGATAAGATCAGAAATAAAATGCTTGTGGAGCTACCTCGCGTAGGCAAAAGCATCATTATCCTCTCTATTTCTCACGCTATTTTACGCCTGGAGTACTATCCTGTAGACTGGAATGTGTCTATGATTATTATGATCCCTAAACCAGGGAAGGACCACACCAAAGTAGAATCATAAAGACCAATTAGCTTACTGTCTACAATTTCCATATTGTTCGAAAAATTGCTAATGACGAGTTATCCATATCATTAATTCGGCTTTAAGGCTAAACACAGCACCATTGAGCAAACTCACAGAAACGCAAATATTATAAAAGGGTCGCTTGAAGATAAAGAATACTGCTCCGCTCTTTTCATTGATGTCTCGCAAGCATTCGACAAGGTGTGGCACGCCGACTTAGTGCACAAAACAAAGCCGCAAACATACATATACTTTTGGAAAGCAACATATGTATATGGTCGCAAATTTGTTATCATTTCTTAAGCCCCGCTCAGCTAATTGGAGCCGGAGCTGCCCAACGCAGAATACTGGGTCCTACCTTATATTTAATTTATACCTCCCATGTGCCAACAGAACCCAAAATGCGCAATTCAACTTTCGCCGATGATACAGTATTTGTCAGTGTTCATGAAAACCATCAACTAGCATAACGAAATTTACAAGATTACATTTATACATTCGGGAAATGGCTAGATCTTTGGAAAATCAAGGTCAATGAAACACAGTTAAATCAAATATCTTGAGTTACACCTTGACCGTCGTTTGAAATGCAAGACTCACAATGACGCAAAAGTTACTCAGATGAAGTTGCAGGCACAAGCAATTAAATTGGCTGCTCAGCAGAAATAGTTCTTTAAACCTGGATTGCAAACTCTTGGTATACAACGTAATGTTATGGGGCCCCGCTTTAGCCTATAATATTGAAAAAATTCAAAGATGTCAAAATAAAACTCTACGTACAATTACTGCAGCTCCATCGTATGTCAAAAATTCCCGAATCCACAAAGACCTGTAGTAAAAGCGAGACATACTTTATTTTAGATTCAATAAATAAATCAATGCATAAAAAACCTGTGGTAAATAAACACAATGTTATGTCTCTACTAGGGTCTTCCAAATAGTTTTAATTGTTTCTAAAAAAAAAATGTGATTTCAAACTATTTTGCATAATTGGAAAAATCCTTTTCGAATATATGGAATTTATTCTTCATATATAGTACAAATATGAATGTAAATTCAAATATACAGTGCCAGGGGATCCATTTCAATAGCTATGCCACTTAGTGCTATTATTTCCATTTATTTCGTTTATATCCTACACCTTATAAGTTGAAACATTGGTTTCTTTCTAAGCCTCTATATTGTATACGTATAGAATTATCTGTGTTTGTAGGTAATCTGTAAAACTTTGTCCTCAGATAGCAATTTTTGTTATCTTGCCTTTCTAGTTTCCCCTTCTTTAATCTTTCGTTCGATTATTGCTGAAATTGTTTGTACTATTATTTGATTTAATGGCTCTAAAAATCGAAGTACGATTGTTATCTCGCGTTGCGAGTTTCGGTAATAGTTATTAGATGCGCTAAACTATTGCCCGCCTCTACCTATATCCCGGCCACTGTCTACCAAACCTTTGGCTATTGTCTCTGCTAAAATAACGATTATTAAATTAATATCGATAGTCATTCCCGCTAAACACTGGTTATCATTTCTGCTGCCAGCGTTTCCGTAAACGCCGCCGCTCTGCCGTTTGTGTGTGAAATTAGTATAACTACCGTTTTACCTATTTATTCTAAATAACGGTAATTATTTTGCATGGTCATTTCTAGAGTTAAACATTCTTCTACTACCTTATTAGATGATTTCGGACTACTTGGCAGCAACATGTTTTCGCACTCTTCATTTATGCCTTTTATAAAAAAATTTAGAGCCACACTCTCATCCGTTCTATAAATTGTCTCTTTTATGGCTTGCGTAAGTGCTTTTTTTTCGTTTTTTTCAAAATCGCTTAGGTACTTAGATAATAATGCTTTATTATTATATTAGATAATTATCGTGCCGATAAGAGTCAAAACCTGCTGCAGGATTCGGGAAAGCTTCAGTTATTATTTTCATTAAATCAAAAACATCACTGCGTCTATTCGCACTCCCCACCTCTGAACATATTTGACACACAATTCCTTATCTTCTAGCTTTATCATCGTATGTGCCAAACCGGTCTGCACTAGAAAGTCATCCAACGCCTACAATATTTATATCAGAAATTTCTGAGTTTCACTCTTCAATACTTTGAGACTAAAACAAAATTTGGAAAAAGTATTAAGTAATTAAGTTTACGCGCAGAGCCCCGAATTAAAACAATATTATATAGGGGGCTATGAAATTGTAAAATAAGAAGAAAATATTATGTGCAAAAGTAAGCGGAAATTCATAGTTTCCGAGTTATGGACCTCTGAAGTTTTGATATATGTATGTATGTATGTAATTGCGATTTTGCATTACATATCCAAAGTTATGTAGACAAAATTGGTATCATTTGAAAGCTTTCCAATAGGAAATGAGGTCACCTCATTGCAGTGTTTATCCTTTTTTTTTAATTTTGGAGAGTTTCCAGCATCTGCTGAAGAACGAATTATTAAATTTCATAATATTAAATAGGTGTTTTATACTTACCTCCAAGTCCACACATCTAGGAACTAATTTCAAAGGATGGCCATTACTGCAAAAGTAATTGCCTTTGGAATAAGTCCCCAATCTACTAAAATTGAAATGCCCTTGCAAATTATTTTTAAAAATCGCAAGAATTTGAGATGATCTTTTGATCTCAGTTTTAGCTTTAAAATGGCGTAAACATTTCTAAAACACTTTTACTCAAATTAATAACGGTTATTTCTTTTGCTTCTATTCACATATACATACATATGTATATGCGTATTTTGCACATTTACATATACATGGTTTTTAGTTTGCTCTTGTTTTTTACTTTGTATGAATTGTTGTTGGTTCTCAATTGCTTTTGTAAAAGCGCTTAGCTATCGCTGCCATTAGACAGGAAAGTACTTTCATGAAATTTCTGTAAACGTTTAGTTTTTTTTATAAACAATTTTTTTATATTACAAACTTTTTTAGGAATTTGGCTATTTCCTTTAAAGTTACAGTAAATTTTAAAGAGAATTTTTATTTTTCACTTATAAAACCTATATTATACCCAATGAAAATGTAAAACATGCTTGCATTGCTCAAGATATTGATGTCAGTAATGTCAAATTCGTTTAATACATGGGCTGGCTCTAAAGAAAATTTGTGTGCCATGGTCAAAATCCTTACCAAAAATACTTCATAATTTGCCACATAAATGCACAGAGCAATATAATAAAATGGATGAATTTCACCTAGATGTTGATAGTCACATATACAGTTTAAGCGGTTATCATCTCCTTAGATCTGACAGATCCACGAATGGTGGTGGTGTAGCAGCATATATAAAATCTAGTACGAGTATCAATTGTAAAGAAAAACTTAAAAATGGGGATGACGACAATGTAGAATATCTGTTAGGGGAAATTATGAACAATACTGAAAATCTCTTAATCGGGACTATATTTAGACCTAATAAAAACATTAATAAACATAATCTGCTAGAAAAGATTAGCTGTCATAGTCTTGGATATGATAACATTATCCTAACCGGCAATTTTAGCTCGAATGTACTTGAAGACAATAGTTTGGAAGAAGATATTAGACTTGATTTGATTAATAAAGTATCACCAACTCATTTTACATCTACGTCAAGTACTTTACTAGATTTTTGTTTTGTGAACAACAAATCACGTCTACTAAAATTTGATCAACTATCTGCATCTATGTTTTCACGTCATGATTTATTGTTTTTCTCCTATGACTTCAACATCACAAATATTATAAAACAGCAAATAATCCATTATAGAGATTTCCGAAATTTGGAGTATAACTCTCTTGCCACAGAGATGTCACATGTAAATTGGAACTATGTTTTCTCCACGCCTGATGTCAATGAACAGTTAAACTTTCTACACGAAAAACTTAAATACCTGTATGATAAATATGTGCCTTTAAAGGCAAGAGTCATTCGAAACCATAAACCTTGGTTTAATGCTGAGGTTAGGTTGCTGATAAAGAAGAGAATTCAAGCATATGCGAGATGGAAACGATTTAAAACATCAGAGCTTTTCTATATTTTTAAATCTGCTAGATCTTCCATTAACATGAAAATAAGAATGGTTAAGAGGGAATTTTATGAAGATATGAAATCGATTGAAATTCGTAAGATAGGCCTAGTGAGTCGCAATAATGTAGGAGAACACCCAATGACGTAAACCAACTGAATCAGCAATTTGCAAATATTACAATGCCACAAATTAATACCAGTTCTTACAACAACTTTAGTCAGAATCAACATCAAAGACATGAGTTCAATATTATATCATTTACAAGAGAATATGTTTTTGAGTCACTCCTTCAAATCAAATCAAACGCAGTTGGATGTGACAGCTTGCATCCGAAATTTTCAAAAATTACACTCCCGTACACGCTTACTTCTTTAATGCATCTATTTAATACAATAGTAACAACATCTACGTTCACGTCTTCGTGGAAACATTCCAAAATTGTTCCAATTAGAAAATCTGACAAAAGCTATCGACCTATTTCAATTCTACCTTTTTTTCAAAAGCTTTTAAAGAGTTAATACACAGGCAAATAAGTAGCTACTTACGTCAAAGTTCATTGTTAAATGAGCGACAATCAGGTTTTAGGCCAAAGCATAGTTGCATTACTTCCCTGATTGATGTGTCTGAAGAAATAAGATGCCAAATTGACAAACGTCGAATGATGTCCTTTCCTATCTTGATTGATCACTCTAAGGCATTTGATACTGTCCACCATTCTATTCTGTGTCTTAAATTGAAACATATGTGTAGTTTTTCTTCAACCGCAATAGAACGCATGTCTTATTTAAGCGACCAAAGTCAAAGTGTCTACTGGGGATCTGATATATCAAGAAGCAGCTGTATGCCAAGAGGTGTACCACAGGGTTCTGTACTTCGGCCACTTCTATACTCGATTTATGCTAACGACTTCCCTGATCATATAAAACATTGCCAAATGCAAATGTATGATGGTGATGTGCAATTGTTTATAAGTTGTAATATTTCAAATGCAACAAATTGTATCGACCTGATAAATCAAGATCTTAGTCAAATTTACTTGTGGGCATCTGCTAATGGCTTAAGCATAAATCCAAAAAAATCTGTTGCTTTAATAATTGGGAAGCCAAAAAACATCGATATAAATCTATCACCAATCCAATTGCTAAAAATCTTGGTATTGTTTTTACCAAAGATTTTAATTGGTCGGATCATATAAAATCAAATTGCCGAAAAACTTTTTCTATGTTAAGAAATCTATGGATGTCGCAATCATTCGTCTTCTGGTTGCTAAAAGTTATTTGTTGCCAACGCTGATGTACGGATGTGAGCTGTTTGCAAGCTGTGATGCTGGAAGCAAAAGGAGATTGAATGTGGCATACAATAATGTTGCAAGATATGTATTCGGAGTAAGGCGATATTGTAGCATATCGCAATTTGCAAAGCAAATTTATGATCTTACATTTGATAATTTATGGAAATCGATTTTTCCCCCATGTATAATAATCCCTCTGTAGATAATATCGCAGAATTTTTCAATGATACTGTGGAACAACTTTTTAACTCAAATGTGCCTTTGCGTAGATTAGTTAGGCGAAGCGGGACCGACTTCATGAATTTTTTTTTTTTTTTTTGTCATTCATTTATTTATTGAATCTTCACTAAGTGAACTAACAATAAGTATTCAAATCTTAATACTAAATACATCAAATTAATTAAGTCCAGCCAATGCTAGACAAAAATGTTTTATTTTGCACGGTCAATATCGGTAAAATCACCTATTGAATGTTCTGATGGTGGCATGGGTATCCCTCCTCAACCGAAAGTGGCCTTCAAAATTAATTATATTGCTCTCAAGACGATTTGGATGAAGTTCCAATTTACTGATATACCTTGTTGCGTACTTTGAAAATTAGTCTTTTACAAGAGGAACACAGAGATCCTTATTCGTGAGTTTTTTACGTACCATGGAGCTGCGGTAATTGTTCGAAGAATTTTGTTTTGTCGCCTTTGAATTTTTTCGATGTTTGAAGCGGAGGCGGTGCCCCATAGTTGAATTCCATAGCACCATATAAGCTTTAGAATTGCTTTGTATAATAAAAGTTTGCAATCCAGCTTCAATGTAGAATTTCTGCCCATAAGCCAATTTAATTGCGCTGCTTTTAATTTTAGCTGAGTGACTTTCGCGTCAATGTGAGGCTTCCACGTTAACCTACGGTCGAGATGAATACCAAGGTACCTGACTTCATTTGGCTGCGGAATAGGTGAATTTTTAATTTGGATAGCTGAGCATGTTTGTTTACGCAATGTGAATGTAACATAAGTACATTTTTGTTCATTAACTTTAATATTCCAAAGTTTTAACCACAACTTTAATATCGAAATATACTCCTGCAAATTTCGCGAGGCTACTTGATGGTTTTCATGTACGCTGCAGAATGCTGTATCGTCTGCAAAAGTTGAAGTGTGGATTCCGGGTGTCGTTGGCATGTCAGAGCCGTAAATCAAATATAAAGTAGGGCTTAGAATGCTACCTTGGGGAGCTCCTGCCTCGATTGGCTGAGTTGGGCTTATAAAGTCGCCTTCTCTGACAATAAACTTCCGCCCACATATGTAGCTTTAAAGAAGCTTGTGTGTATTTGAAAGCAAGTTCAACTTTATTTTGTGTATCAAGCCCTCGTGCCACACTTTATCAAAAGCTTGAGAAATATCAATGAATAGAGCTGAACAATACTTCTTCTCCTCTTATGACATTGACTAATCTGTGCGTTTGTTCTATGGTGCTGTGTTTAGCACGAAAGCCAAATTGATGATCAGGGATGCATCCCACATTGTTCAAGATTGGACTCAACTTTGCCATTAACAATTTTTCGAACAGACTTATTGGTCTGTATGATTCTACCTTAGCGGCATCCTTCCCTGGTTTGGGTATCATAGTAATCATGGACACCTTCCACTCTGCAGGATAATACTCGAAACGTTTTGCTAATCTGAGCAGTGTCGAAGGTATACACTGGGCACTGATCAGTTTTAAATAATTTAATTCCAACATTTTAAATTCTGCAATAGAGTTTGTTTTAGTCTTTCGTGTTGTTATTGTTTAAGTTAAACCTCCACGAACACTACTATCTCTTTCCTACCTCATCATAACCTATTTTCCTAGCTCCAGTACAATGCACTGCATATGTAAGGGTCATCCCCTAAGTACTGGTTCAAGATAAAAAAAAAAACAACTTTATATTCCCAGTTGGTGGAAAATTAGCAAAATTATTCCAATTCCTAAAATTAAAAATCCGAAACAACTAACAGACTATCGTCCCATAAGTATCCTGCCGGTATGTTTGAAAATCCTCGAAGTAATTCTTAGAGACCAGGTGCTCTTACATTTTTAGTCCTCGAGGAGTATTTCTGAATTTCAATCGGGATTTAGGAAAAATCACAGTACAACTGGTGATTTGTTGAATATGACGAAGAGTATTAGGAGGGCGTTGTACGAAAATAAAGTGGCAACATTAATTTTTCTAGATTTTAGTAAAGCCTTCGATTCCGTTTGTCCTTATAGGTTAATTGAAAAATTTTTCTACCAATTTTGTTTCTCATCGTCTAGTTGTAAGTTGCTATGGTCTCTATTGAGTGGTCGGAGACAATTTGTACAAGTAGGAAAAATGCAGTCAGATATAGTCAGCCTTTATAGGGGTGTTAGGCAAGGAGCTATTTTAGGACCGCTGCTTTTTTCTTATTTATATTAATGACATTTTTCAGAATATTTCTGTTTTTTCATGCTATACTTACGCTGATGACATGCAGCTACTTGCCACATCTAAGTTGTATATTTTGGAAGAGAAAATAAATTATGAGCTTAAAAAGATCGTTGAGTGGTCGAAGGTAAATTTTCTTGAGCTAAACCCGATAAAATGTAAAGCGATGTTCTTTTCGAAGCGTGCTAATATATCTTTCAATGTATTCCTAGGAAATGAGTCACTTTAAGTTGTAGAGCAATATAAGTCACTAGGGGTTATTATAGATAATAAATTAAGTTTTGCTAATCATATAAATCTCGTTATTTCTCGGATTTCATGGTCTTTGCGTCGAATCAGGAGTATTTCTTATTATATTCCACAAAGTATTAGGTACAAAATTGCAATGGCAATATGTTGGCCGCTATTTTTGTATGTAATTGAGGTATTTTCCTGCACCTCGGCTGAAAATTTAAGCCGCTTGAAGAAATGTTTTAATAGAATAGTTCGATATGTTTTCAAGCTAAATTTCAGAGACTCCATAACAAATTATGAAACATATGTTCTAGGGTTTGAGTTTGACCAATGCCTAGACTTACGACGGATGATCTTCTTCTATAAAACTATTAAATTTGGATATCCAGCTTATTTAGCGCGAAAGTTTCAGTTCGGCGCATCTAATAGAACGCATTGCATCATTTGGCCCAGGTACACGACTTTAATTATGAGCCGAGGTTTTGGCATTAAGATCTCAAGATTGTGGAAAACAGTGATTCCTTACTCAAACGGAAAATTTTCATATTCTATTAGAGCTTTTAAAAATATATTCTTATCCAGTTTATGATTGATCTATATCGAATTCAACTTAGTTTAAATGTATACGTTGATTTTGTACAAGGAATGGTGAGGGGAATAACATAAAAGCAAATATTATACATATTTAGCTTTATTCATGAGGAGTATTGGGTCTTTGTTGGACTGGTATTTAGTGAAAATGCAATGTTTCTTATGAATGTGGCCGATTAACTTTAAGATAAAAATACTGTACAATATTGTAATATATAATATCGAAATTCTGATGTATATATTGTAGTTCTGCCAAATAGGCCAATAAAGGCTTGCGGCTTATATATAAATAAATAAATAATTTATTAAAGTGTCGTGTGTTGCAGTTTTTACACCGAGTTATATATAAACGTCAACCTGCATATCTATTTCGAAAGTTGCAATTCTCAAGATCCAATAGAGGCAGCACTTTTTTATCAATTCAATCCGTCTCTGGAGCCAATTACCACTTAATATACAAACATTGCGCAATGCAAGTCGTTTCAAATCTGTCAAATTTAACCATTTTTCGTAATTAGAAGATTATTAATTGTATAATTCTTCATACGTATAATACTCGTATAAATTCCTATATATTTTTTGCCAAATTTCTCAACGATACTAATTATAATATAAGAATTATTCTTGTTGTATTGTAATGCCGAAATAAACAAATAAAAATTTCAATTAAATAGACGACTTTCATGAAAATTTCTTGTTCGTCTACACAGGGAAGTTCATTTTAGAAATGTCGCCGAGGCAAAGATAATAAAATAAGAGTTGCCGAACTTATTACATATTCAAATTTATGGGGCAATTGTTGAAAAAACTTATCATTATAAAATTTTCTATGTTATTATTTTTATGAAAATACTTTAACTATTTTATTTATGTGTTAAATATACAATACAAGGAAAAATCATTACAATTATTTTCATAGACTTGCAAAATAAGTTAATTTTATAATTATTATCTTACTACAATATTGCAACTTTATAATGGGTGATTTTATACGAACTATCGGAAATTAAAAAAAAAAAAAAACATAAAATTCAGAAAAATTCATTAAATATTTATTTGGATCGATAGTTGGGTCGATATAATTTAATGTTTGAAGATTATTTCATGCAAATGTTGGCCGCGACTGCGCCTCAAATGGTCCATACGCTTAGTCCAATTTTGGCATACTCTTTCCAACAATTCGCCCGGTATCTCACGAATAATGTTGGCAATGTTGGCTTCCAGTGCGTCAATCGAAGCGGGCTTGTCGCTATAGACATTAGCCTTAACATAGCCCCACAAAAAATAGTCTAGAGGCGTTAAATCGCACGATCTGGGCGGCCAATTGACTGGTCCCAAGCGTGAAATAAACTGTTCACCGAACTCGCCTCTCAATTGGTCCATTGTTTCGCGTGCTGTGTGGCATGTGGCACCGTCTTGTTGAAACCACATGTCATGCAAGTTAAGCTCTTCCATTTTGGGCAAAAAAAAAAGTTTGTTATCATCGCACGGTAGCGCTCACCATTCACAGTAACGTTGTGATTCGCATCATCTTTGAAGAAATACGGCCCAATGATGCCGCCAGCCCATAATCTGCACCAAACGGTTGTTTTTTGTGGATCCATTGGTAGCTCTTGCAATGCTTCTGGCTGCTCTTCACTCCAAATACGGCACTTTTGCTTGTTCACGTATCCATTCAACCAGAAATGAGCCTCGTCGCTGAACACAATTCTTCGATAAAAAAGTGGATCTTCATTTAACTTTTCAAGAGCCCATTCACCAAAAATTTGGCGTTGTGGTAGGTCGTTTGGCTTCAATTCTTGCACCAGCTGTATCTTATAAGGCTTCACACCCAAATCCTTCCGCAAAATTTTCCACTTAGTGGGGTAACAGAGGCCCAATTGCTGCGAACGGTGCCGAATCGATAATTGACGGTCATTACCCACACTGGCCGATACGGCTGCGATATTTTCTTCAGTTCGCATTCTACGTAAGCGTGTTGGTAGTTTAATGTCCAACAATGTAAATTTGGTGCGAAATTTTTTTACAATAGCCCGAATAGAAGCCTCAGTAGGTCGATTAAACTGACCATAAAATGGAAGAAGCGCGCGATGAACTTTCTTAACAGAGCACGCATTTTGGTAATAAAATTCAATAATTTGCAAGCGTTGTTCGTTTGTAAGACGATTCATGATTCAATTATAGACCAAACTGAAGATGTTTGACAGTGACACAAGATACAAAACGTGCGTGAGCTGTCAAAACTAGTGTTACCAAAAAGATCACTCGTTATATACCCTTAACATTTTTGTGAAGAGTATAAAAAAAACATTAGGTCAGAGTAATCCAAAAACTAGTCCAAGTAACTACTCCATAAATTCTTAAGTCTGGAAATTACTTCATGTCACTAATCCAGGGATTACCACAGAAAACTAGTTTGGAAACCATTTTTAAATTACTCTGATGTGAATACTCCATGGAACACAACACAAGAGACTACTTTAAAAACTATTATTTTGTACAATTTTTTTGATCACCTTTGGGGTGTTTTTGCAAAAAAAAATATCAAGTAAAATGTGATCACAAAATTTTTCGTATAAAATTTTTTCTTCAATTATTAAAAACTATTAAAATAAACAAAAACAAAATAAACGCATATGAATGTTTTATTATAAATAAAACAATAAATAAATAATTGCAAACATAACAATTGTATTCATAGGATAAACCTGGACTTACAGAATTCAACTTTGGGGAACTGCTAGTAACTCAAACCTTGAAATTCTTCAAATATTCCAGTAAAAATATTAAGAACAACAACTAGAGCTTCATTGTTTCTCAATAATAAAAAATATTCACCGTGACCTTAACATACCCATGATTTAAGATGAAACTAAAAAATTTTGTGATAGATATTTATTTATTAATAATAATAAAAAAATTATTCGGCTTGTCAGAAAACACACTAAGCAAAGCATAGCGTAACAGTGTTACCATCGTTGTATTTGTTGTAATAATGTGTTGCGAGTATTGTCAAATACGTTTTTTTGTCATCATGGTCCATGTTTGCATTACATCGGATTAGGTTGAAACTACTCTTTTTTATATAAAACGAATGATGTACTCCAATAATTTCTGCAGGGTAGCAATGAAAAATACACAAAAAACTTCATCTTATATATTTTTTTGTCGTTCTTCAGTGCACACACACAAGAGCAAAGCAACAACACTTTCGCATGTTTTGCTGGTAAACTTTAAGACAGCGATTATCAGTGCGAATTTTTTTTTTGCAACAAAAAATATTAAATAAAAATAGTTTTTCTTAAATGATTGGTGTTTACTCTTCCATATAGAACTTTCTTGCACCACTGCCATAGAGAAATAAAACCATCCGCCCTATGTAGGGAAACATTAGCCAGCGAAGCCGGTAAATCCTTCCGCAGGGCCGTAGGCCGGCTAGGCTAAAATAATTTATTTAATTAATCCAGTGTTATTTACTGAAATTTTGAACACACTTTCGTTTGTCTAACAAATTATAATATTTAGATATTAACATCTAGCAAATTGATTTAAAAATTTTTAAGAACTGTATTTACACTTTAGAAATTAAAAGATTCTTGCATAATATAATGCATCTATTCAATAGATACCAATTTGGTATAAATACCTTGAAAAATGTAATGCAATATGGCAATTTCATATACACCTATACTAAAATTTCAGAGGTCCATAGCTCGGAAACTATGAGTTTTCGCCAACTTTTGCACTCAAAATTTTGTTTTTCTTATTTTTATATTTTCAACCCCCTATATATTTTTTTTCAATTTAGAGCTATGTGCGTAAACTGGACTTGCTCCTTTAAATATGTATGTAATAAATTCAATTTGTTTGAGCCGCTGATCTGCTTCCTAAAAATGTAGACCCACATGCACACAAACAAACATACATGCTCTAAATAACGTAAAATTCCAAATAAATCAACCAATAAATTCCAATGATTATATTGTTTTTGTTGCGTTCTCGTTGCCTGGAAATCACATCTGTGAGTATGTATGTGCATAACAATTGTATTGGTACATTTGAGTCCAGTATCTCGTTTCTGTAATATTAGTGATCAATAACATAAAGAATAACAAGAAGAAATTAAAAATGAACTACATTCACTATCTGCCGTATTTATAAGAAATAATTTACACATAATAAAGGTTTAATTGACATTAAAAACTTTGTGTAGAAATATGTAAGTCAAGTAAACTTTTACTAATTGAAAATTATTTTTTATGAATACGGCAATATGTGTAGAAATATTTAAAATCTTTACCTTTTCTACACTTTTGGCATCCATTTTGCCAGTTATATAATATATTTTTTTAATTTATAACTTCCGCCACTCTTTTATTTGTGAAAAGTTTTCACTGCTCTAGCGAGAAACTTCTCACAACATTTTGATACAGAAAAAACTTTACTCACAAACTTCCAATGTATTACATCAAAAAAGCTATTTTGACAGGCATTTCTCGCTTCTCAAGGATACAGAAACATTTGTGTGAGAAAATCCATTTTTTGTTTCAATTCGCATAGTTTTTCTGTCAATTCCTTTGTTTCCTTTGAGATATTTCTCGATGCGAGTACTACAAAAACGAGGCACAGAATTATCAATAACTAATATAAATAACGGAATTCAATTATGGGGCACCGCCTCAGCGTCAAACATTGAAAAAATCCAAAGGCGACAAAACAAAGTTCTTCGAATGATTACTGCAGCTCCATGGTACGTAAAAAATTCACGAATTCATAAAGATCTTAGTGTTCCGCTGGTAAAAGAGGAATTTTCTAAGTATGCGACAAGGTATGTCAGTAAACTGGAACTTCATCCAAACCCTCTTGCGCGCAATATACTTAACTTTGGTGGCCACACTCGGCTTAAAAGAAGGGATACCGCGGCCACCATCAGATTGCTCAATAGGTGATTTTACCGAAATAGCTCCCGCATAATAAAACTTTTTGTCTAGCATTGGCCGGACATAAGAATCATATTTTGTAATTTTAAATTTAGTATTAAGATTTGAATACTTATTGTTAGTTCATTTTGAAGATTCAATAAATAAAAATGCTCAAAAAAAAAAAAAAATTATCAATAACTAAAGGTAATAAATACCAGATATATATTCCGCAAAGTCTTTGTCAAAAAGTAAGCCAGTCTAGTATTTTAAGACAAAGTGGTATTAAGTATAAACAAAATATATGTATGTGTATATGTATACATACATATATATATATATATATATATATATATATATATATATATATATATATATATATATATATATATATATATATATATATATATGTATATATATATATATATATGTATATATATATATATAAATATATATATATATATATATGTATATATATATATATATATGTATATATATATATATAAATATATATATATATATATATATATATATATATATATATATATATATATATATATATATATATATATATATATATATATATATATATATATATATATATATATATATATATATATATATATATATATATATATATATATATATATATATATATATATATATATATATATATATATATATATATATATATATATATATATATATATATATATATATATATATATATATATATATATATATATATATATATATATATATATATACATATATATATATATACATACATACATTTATTTATTTATTTATATATACTTCTTTTAATTTTGTATGGACTTTATTCATTATTTAAATAATTTACCATAAAACAGGCCAAAGCTTAATGGTATATTTAAAAATAAAATTTTATGTCATTACGTTTCAACAAATTATACTTCAGTGGCTGGTTGGAACCAGGCCAAATGACAAAGGAAATTTAAAAGTGCTCAAGCAGGTCATTGTGAATTTCGCTTTTGTGTACTCTTTATTAATTTGGCGACAATACACCATTAAATTGTCTACTTTATGTGCAAAGGTGTAATTACACCTTTTACTTTAATTCGTATTTTAAACAGATTTGAAAAAAATGTTTAAGATGATATGGATTTGTTTTTTTTTCCATTCATTTATTTATTGAATCTTTAAAATATGAACTAACAATAAGTATTTAAATCTTTATACTAAACATAAAAAATTTTTTAAGTCCGATGCTAGACAAAACAGTTTTCTTCTGCGCCAAATATAACAGTAAAATCGCCTATTTAAAGATCTGACGTGTCAAGGGTATGCCTTCTTCTCAACCGAGAGTGACCGCCATAATTAAGTACTTTGTTTACAAGAGGATTTGTGTGAAGTTCCACCTTACTAATATACCTTGTTGCGTACTTAAAAAATTTCATATCTCTAATATTGAAATATTTTCTTGCAAATTTGGTGAACCTAATTGATGGTTTTCATGTACGCTGCAGAATCTTGTGTCATCTGCAAAAGTTGAAATGGGGATTTCGGATCTCATTGACATCTCAGAGGCGTAAATCAAATATAAAGTAGGTCCCACAATGCTACTTTTGGGAACTCCTGCTTGGATTAGCTGTGGTAGCAAATTTCCGGCCGCATTAGTAGTTTTACAGAAGTTTGTGAGTGTTTGCGGGCAAGTTAAGCTTTAGTTTGTGCATCACGCCGTTGTGTCACACTTTATCAAAATCTTGGGAAACGTCAGTGAATAGAGTTGAGCAAAACTTTTTATCTTCAGAAGTTTTCCTTATGATATTTACTCGTACTAGACTTTGTGTTTGTATGGTGCTGTGTTTAGCTGGAATGCCAAATTGATGATCAGGGATGCATCCAACATTGTTCAAAATTGGACTCAATTTCGCCATCAAAATTTTTCGAACAGTTAGAAATTATTGGTAGTAGACTTGTTGGTCTATGTGATTCTATCTTAGTCGGATCTTTCCCTGGCTTGGTAAAAAAGAAGAATCCTTCTAGCTACATGAGGTAAATGCTCAAGCAATTTACCAGTAATTTAATCAATCATCATTCGCTTTATTATTTGTGGGAAAAACATTTCTCAAACGATCGACAGACACCATCCCCTTTTCACAATCGCTTCTTGCTCAGTCGCCAGTTGAAGTACGCCAAGGTGGCTTACATATTTTGTCGCTTTCCACAGAGAAGAGTAAGATTACGGATTACTATCCAGGCTTTCCAAATGTGTTTTAAGGATATTCTATGGATTTAAAGCAGATTCCTTAACTGAGTTATGCATTCCCGTAGCCTAGTTTTAGGCTGGGGAGACCTGCGAGTTTTCCACTCTCTTCTAACTCTTATTTTTTCCGACAGAAGTTTTTCAGTTTCTGACGAATAAATTCTATTGGTTTCATTTCTGGATCTTATATGGATGGTGGTAGCATGCTGTACGGCAAGTTTAAGATTTTCAGCAAATTCTCTAATTGACACCACATCAATATCTTCAGGGCTTCTCAGGGTAATACTTTCCTTACAATGAGTAACAGTACTCCAATACTCTTCTCATTTTAACCAATTAACTTTAGTGACGGTCAATGCCAAGCCACTAAACAGGGGACCAACCTCCTGCGGGAACGAAAAAGAGATTATAGTGGGTGAGTGATCTGATGACAAATCTAATGAAGACTCCACTTGCATCCATCCTAAGGGGACATTTTTTGCAACTGGAAAATCTATAACATCTGGAATCTTTCGTTGTTCTAACAGCCAATGAGTGGGGTGTCCGCTTGAAACCATATGTAAGCCCATTTTGAAAATGGTGTCAAAAGGCTCGCGGAAATTAAACGTGATCCCTTAAAAGAGTATTTAACGTTATAGTTGCCAGCCGCTAAAAATCGAGGTCAAGTGATTTGAAAAAATGTGAGTAGTGATGTTCTGTAACTGAAAATCGGAGCGGTGAGTAAATCAATGCATATAATAGTTGGTTGGAGATACTCCTCACGTGTCTTGTTCAGTAAATAATGCTTAATTCTGGATTTTATTAGAATTGCCGATTCTCCACAAGATCTTCCACGGAGACTTTTCAGGGAGATCGTTTTAATGGTTGTAGCCATTAATTGCAACATAGCTTCGATGTCAGATGAGTTTCAGCAATCAACATTACATTGATTTGCTTTTCCATAAGAAAGTGCTCAAGTTAATTTTTGTGTTGGCGGATGCAGTTTGCTTTCCAGAAACATATTTTAAATCAACTCATTTGTTTAAAATTGCCTGTAAAATAGTGGATTGCATTTTCAACATTTCCTGCATCATGTTTGTCATAAAAGCCGTAAATATGTTTATGGACTGAACAAGAGTCTGCAGAGCTGCCTCAAGATTTTTAAAATTTTCATCGGAATTTTGCGTTCCTGATTTAGTTTTTGTTTATCGGGTTTGACAACATTAGTATAAGAAACTTGTTTGGGGTTTTCATGATTATGTTCTATGTGTGTTTAGAAATGGTGATTGACTCCTGGGATGGGATATTTCAAATTGATGTCCTATTTGACATTAACCGCTTAAAGTGAGTATAATGTATAGGGCGACCCCTGTAGTTTGCAGTGTGGTTATCTCCACAGTTACTGCATCTTTAACGCTCGAGTGAGTCTAAGGTTTCTTGCACTGTGATGTACCGTGAAGTTCTCCACACACAACGCAAGCTGTGGGCAACTTACAATAGGCCTTAGTATGGCCAAACTCTTGGCGGTTTAGGCATTGAATGGACTCTAAACGCTTATGAGGCTCCTTAATGGGAATCTTACGATGCAAAAGAAATTTAGGTTATAAATTGGATGAACCTCATTCTTTTTTAAGACAGCATCCCTTGGTTCCAATTCAACCTGAAACATGGGTTGAAGAATTTTTTCACTGTTTACCACATTTTTAGTTTCAAAGCCTTTGGGCCGTATTCATAAAAAATATTGTATGTTTATTGAACTATTGAATTTTTGCTGAACTTTATAATTTTTAATTGAACTTTATAATTTTTAAATTAATAAAACTTTTGTACATCGGGTTTTATTTCAAGATTTTCCTTTTTTAAGTTTTTTCTTAAGATGGATTTTTTTACAATACAAAAGACAAGAAAAATAATAGTGAAATCTTTAGCTGGGTGACAACAACTGCTATTTCGTAGTCGCTACACTACGTTTTTCAGCAAAAACGCACCAAGTTTAAAATTTTTGTTTTTGTTTTTAAAAAAACATTTGGACTATAAAAAGTATAATATTTTTACACTAAACAACAATTATGAAACAGACTTTTAATCAGCATTTAGATAATCAAAATGGGTTTGATAGCGCCGGCTGACGGCATGCTATCGAATTGTTCAATACCTCGTGTTAGTCAAAATTGGCCTCTAGTGCGATTCTGGTACAAGGGCATATTTACAATAATTATAACGATATGGTAACGATTATCAAATTTGGTATTCAAATACAGCTGCTGACCGTCGTTAAAATTATATTGCAGGAGCATACAATCGTTACTGCAAGAGATAAAATATGTTGACAAAATTTTCGATTATCGGATCATTAAAAGTTACAGGATAGCACAACAAGCCATCAAACTCGCGGAATAGCAATTCTATCAAACACAGTGTGAATTACATGTTTGTTTTCGCAAGCGAGCAGTGAAAACTCGTTGGCTAGATTGGTTGTCTGTAAAAGAATTTATTGGTATACACGAAAATTTGCCAGAGTTGTAACAAATAGATGAGCTTCATTATAATTTAATGCAAACGTTTTGGAAAAATTTAAGAATTTAACAATTAATTTGGTAATTTATTAATTACTAAAACAGTGGTGAACTTCACTATTCAGTGTCTGCTTGTATTATAATATTTGACAAACTTGACTTGTTCGTTTAATAGCAAAACAGCAATTTTTTTAAAACAGTAAATTTTGTAATATGAAATGTAAAAAATTTATATAATAATTTCATTGCGTTCGGTGCCACCGAAATTAAAAAAAGGGCACCGAAAATTTTAAAAAAGCGCACAGCTCACCGACCAAAGAATTTTTCGCACAAAAATGTTAAAAAGCGAAACCCACCGATGTGACAACGCTGTCGATTACCCAACCCAGCAGTCCACAAGTTATTACAATTTGCGAAAAATCCGATTGTAAGCGATTGTGTCAACAGAAAAAATCAAAATAAACATGTTAAGCACAACAAACAATTAGCATTCAATTCAGATTAGCCTTTTTCTACTCATATTGTTAAATTAATTGTACATAAGAAGCAAAGAAGAAAACAAATGCTAATAATATAGTTTTTAACTAATCCAATATTCACTTACAATGTATACAGTATTGGATGCATCTTACGGCCTAGGCCATCGCTGTGTAAATGTAAGTAGGAATTGTATACAGAGTTCGGATGGGTCGCGCTTACATTGTCAATGGTCTTAGATCGAAGATGTATATGACAAAAATTTGACTGGGAAGTTACAGTAAATGAGAACATAAAAAAGAGAGTAAAGTGACAGTTGTTTTACTTAGTAGTTACAGATTTTTACTGCAAAAATTTCTTGCAGTAAAGTTTAGTAAGATGAAAAACATATGGTAAACATACAAATGTAAGAAAAAGAAAGTAACCAAAAACAGAACAATTTTTAAAAAAGTTAATATAGAATTAAACGATTATTGCTTTTAAAAATTAATTGGCAAACTATTTAAATTGAGTTTTGATTTTTATTAAGACAATTTATAATAATGATGAAAAATAAAACTATCAAATGTTTTGTTTATTTATAAATAAAGTGCAATATGATGTTTTAACACCACAAGGAAGTGGCTTGTCAAGAAATTTGATAAGAAAAGCACTCAAATTTTGTGTGAATTCTATACATAGTCATATATATAAAGGCTAGTCACTTGTTTATGTTGTCGAAATAGCACATAAATGCCTCTATTCAAAAAGATAATTCGTGTTGCTGAAAAATTACTCATTTACCGCATTTTACTGTAAAGTAAACGAATAAACCTATTATTGCAAACATATGTTTGCATATTAAACACCATCGTTGTCAACACTGATATTCCAAAATGCACTAAAGTGGGGGTAATGCACAATAATGAACTCGAAAAGCTCATTTTTTGAGATATGACAATGTTGCAATAAAAGAGATATATGTAGTTAAAATGCGCGAAAAAGATGACAGAAACATGTGGTTAGAGATTTGCTAATTGTCGTTGCGAATGCAAACCGTTATGATAACTGCAAATGTTTAAAATATAATGTCTCTCGGTACCATGATGCCACATGATATCAAAACGTCTTCCACTTTATGCTCTCTTTTAAGTATTCTTGGACGTTGGCGGCACTCGAAAAGCCAATGAATGGCATAATGTATAGCATTTTGGTAACTTTTCAACTGACAGTAACACGTAATAATATGAGAAATATAAAGCATTTGTTGATATTAATAGCCTGCAAGAATACATTCATTTGTTTGTGTGCACACTGAAAATACAATCTTCATTCAAATATCGAATACTTTAAGAGAGATTAACAAAGTAAAGCGAGAAAAAACATAAAAGAGAATGAATTGCGTTCTATAGTTGGTCGTAACAAATAGATTCTGTCGTATACTCTTTCTAATTCAAATATGTAACTGTTTGATAGAGTGCAAGAAATATCGAATGAATGAATGAATAAAACGCTCATAGTTCGAATGCAAATTACACTCTTTATACTACAAAGAAAAACATTTTGTTAAGATATAATTTGCTTTTAAGAAATGTGCGCAATAAGGTCTGAAAATTTTAAATTGGAGTTGGGTATATATTGACCGATATCGGAAATTTTCATTTTCCAAATTTATATAACCTAATGTTATTACCAGAACTACATTCAAGCAAAAAAAAGTTCTTTAAGTTCGCTTACGCGACATTTTAATGAAAAACCCGGTGTAGGCTATATCTCGGGTGTTTATGGACCGATATCGGAAATTTTCATTTTCCATATTTATATAAAATTATTTCATTACCACAACTGCTTTTGACCACAAAAACGTTGTTTAAGCATTTTCATCAAAAACCTGGTCTGGGCTATATCTCAGGTATATATGGACCGACAACGGAAATTCCCATTTTCCATATTTATATAACCTTATTTCATTACCAGACCTGCTTTTAAGCACAAAAAAGTTGTTTAAGTTCGCTTACGCGACATTTTCATGAAAAACCCGATTTGGGCTATATCTCGGGTATATATGGACCGACATCAAAAATTTTTATTTTTGATATTTATATGACCCTATTTCATTACCAGAACTGCTTTTGAGCACAAAAAAGTTGTTTAAGTTCGCTTACGCGACATTTTCATAAAAACCCGGTTAAGGTTATATCTCGGGTGTATATGGACCGATATAGGATATTTTCATTTTCCATATTTATATAACCTTATTTCATTACCAGAACTGCTGTTAAGCACAAAAAATTTGTTTAAGTTCGCTTACGCGATCTTTTCATGAAAAATCCGGTTTGGGCTATATCTCGGATATATATGGACCGATATCGGAAATGTTCATTTTCCATATTTATATAACCTTATACCAGAACTACTTTTAAGCAAAAAAAAAGTTGTTTAGCTTCGCCTATGCGACATTTTCATTAACAATCCGATTTGGGCTATATCTCGGGTATATATGGATCGATATCTGAAAAACAAAATTTTTTGCCTTTTAGTCACCATGCTTAATAAGTGTGTGAAGTTTGAAGCAAAACAAACAACTTTTGTTTCCAAAAATGTTCATACAAAATTGCAAAAAAAAATGGATTTTTTTCGGAATTTTGAATAAATCTCAGCTACACGTGGACCGATATTACTGAATTTCAATAGCAAACCCATGAATCGATAGGGTAAAAGAAAAAAGTTTCTAAGTCTAATGGTTTTCTCAGAAACGGTATTTCAACAGCGGACAGACGGGCATCGCCTAATCGACTTTTCCATTAATTCTGATTCAGAATATATATACTTTATAGGGTCGCAAAAAACTGTAGAAATTACGAACGGAATCACAAACTTATATATACCCTTAACATTTTTGTGAAGGGTATAAAAAAGGCATTCAATTCGATCGGA
The DNA here is from genome assembly GCA_914767995.1 of Thecocarcelia acutangulata. Classification (NCBI taxonomy): domain Eukaryota; kingdom Metazoa; phylum Arthropoda; class Insecta; order Diptera; family Tachinidae; genus Thecocarcelia; species Thecocarcelia acutangulata. The sequence goes on along the minus strand of OU612096.1, from coordinate 53,803,400 downwards.
ATTTTTGATTGGGCTCCACAGGGGATTGGGTGGGACCATACCCCGAAAAACACAAAAGTACCGTTATCTAAAAAACGGTACTTATTAACTTACCTCGGCATGTGGCATTCTTTGTATTTTTCCAAATTAAAAATTTGTAAAGCTGTGTTTAAATTATCTACAACAGCAAGAATAGTTTACTTTATGAATATGATTTGTTGCTACTTATATATCCTTACTGCGTATTCTTATCGCACTCTGTAAAATAATATGTAAATGTTTTGGCATTGTACGAGGTCTGATCAAAAAATAACCGTTATTTACAATTTTTCAAAAAGGAAATTTTTGAGGAAATCTGGATTGTCGTTGACGATGTTCAACAGCTCAAGAGCTACATATTTGATACAAGGCTGTTTGCGCAAGATAGTGAATAAGGCTATTGTTAATAATTGTCGCGAGCATATTGCAGTTAATCTGACTAAATTTTGCAAGGAAAATTCTTTTGTTCAATGTTTCGACATTATTCCATATAATAAGTGCCAAAAAGTTCATAAAAAATATGCCACGTTTAAAGCGACTATACAATATTTGCATCAACAAATTTTTTGAAAAGCAGATGGATAAGTATATATATATTAAACTTTCTATAGATTTTTAGCTCATTTTTTCTATATGCCAATCAGAAAATGAAAAACTAACATAAAACCACATTCAACTCTCTATCTACGGAAATTTTTGTGGAAAACAAATGTTATGCATACGAGTACATATTCGTATTGACATTTGAACGCGCTGAACACATGCTAACTTTGCCACAGAAGTTCAGTTTAGTTTGCGTGTAAGTCTTATATACAGCGGCACGTAGTACATTGTGGCATCCCAAATTAACTTAAACATGTTTTGCATCGGTCGTTTACAATACGGAAGTGCAGAGATGTTCTGAGGAAAGAAAACGTATGTATATGACAAATGCCTGTAAAATTCTACATGAAATACGAGCATGTAGACTGGCTTTAAAGCTTTAGGCAAAAAAGAGACTTGACAAAATTATGGTATATATGTTGTTATTGTTATATTTATTATTTCATTTGTTTTTATAATTCAACAAAGAAGAATCGTTTCAAAATCTACAACATCTGAGCCATTTTTATTTTTTGCTTAATACTACGATATTGCTACGTGCTTGAGATTTTCAATATGTACGACGTTTATAAAATCTGACATTATTGTCTTAAACTTGCTATTGTTGAGCTGGGTTGTGTTGGTACAGCTCTGTTAAAAAAAATGTTGTTTTGTTAAGGAGTAGGAAGTCTTTATAAAGAATTTGATATGACTGATTAATAAACTTTGAAAATAACAATGGGACAAACAGAGCAAAACTAAAATTTTGAAAATAGTTCACTTAATATTACACCTTCTATAGAAAAAAACTCTATTGCAGTTCGTCCTATGGTTGAAAATCGACCAATTTTTAATTTAAACGAAGTACCGGGTGGCGTAGAACTACCTTTATGGTACGAATGTTTATCAACTTTTTTATTTAACAACATCCAAAGTAATAAATTTTTCATTATTTTCAATTTTCCTATCTTTAAAATGAAAAGAATTCTTAACATTGTATTTGAAATCTACTGTCAAATTCTGAAGAATATAAAACGGTAAGTGGGTTATTTAGTAAAACAAAAGATAAGTTAAGTAATTTTGAAAAGTCGAATTTGGTGTATAAAATTTCTTGCAGCGGTAATGATAGTGAGCAATGCGGTAAAGTTTATGTAGGAACCTCAAAAAATAAATTAAAGAAGTATAGGAATATTAATTCATCTCAGAAGACAGATTTAACACTGCATTGTCGTGATTTTAACCACAACCGAGATTTTAAAGGAATTTCAATTTTAAATACTGAAAATAATTATAAAAAACGATATATGCTAGAAATGTTTCAGATAATAAATACACTATTAGAAAATAGAATGAATTTTACGAAAGATACCGAAAATTTAGCACATACATACTTATAGGCATTTAATTTATAAAAATAAATTAGGAAATTAACGTTTAAAATAGTTTCTTTTATGTACATAATTAGGTTTAAGTATTTTGATTTTAATTATGTTAATTACGTTAAATATGTTTAATGCTGTTTTTCATCTCCTGATTCATACTCTGTAATAAATTGGCAGATTTAGAAATCTATAATTATGTTTATAACATTATGTAAAAATCTTCTGATGTATTTTATATTATTCGTGAAAATGTATGTTAATTTGTATTTATGTATGTACATATGTTAAGATTTGGTTTTCATTGCAGTTTTTGAATTTATGTATGTTGTTTGTATGCATGTTAATTGTATTTATGAATGTTAAAATTTATTTTCAATTCATTATGTTGTTTGTATATGGGCAAATCCTGCGTGACGAACGCCACATTCGTACGAGTTTTCGGATTAAAATAAGAAAATTTTTTGGTCTTCCCAGAGAGATATCTTTAACAAATACATGGTGTTTAGTGGTGATTTGAGATAGAATGCCATAAAAAAGTTTTTTTCAACAGGTATAAGTTGCGAAAAAATTGATCACAAATTTTTGTGACGCACGCTACAAAAAATGGAAGTAGCTTCGAACGTTGTGGTATGTTTTCGTAATTTTTAGCAAATTTTGAATAATAAAGTATACAGAATGAAATGTCTAAAAAAATAAGAATATAAGAGAATTCTAAAATAAGTTATTTTCAGGCAAAACATTTTTTAGTTTTTTCTCAAAAGCCGTGAACATTATGTGACGCACGCTCGTTACGCACGCTACATTTTTTCCAGTAACGAAACAATTTATATTCTTTGTAAATAACATTATTTAATTCATATATTACGTTTATTCATTAAAATATTATTGTTTATAAGTATGTTTATAAATAAATTTTATGTTTTGATGAATCTGCCGTAAGTGATATTTCGAGCACATTTTCATTAAGTGATTTAAAGTAATGGTTGCTTTTAATTCCGGGAATGCTCTTAACGTTAGCCCATCTCTCCGAAAGAAATCCAGTTGTATTTTTTATATACGCACTGCTAACATATAAAATAAAAATACCATTTATATTATTTTTGCCAATTTAAAGAAATCATGGGCGTTATTAAGAACAATATTCTCAGATTTCACCATTTGCCAAATTTTTCTCTTTACGACAGCTCCAATTCAGTTTACTGCACCCTTTCCGTTTCTTTTGAATGACAATCTGAAATTTACCGTTTGAAAAAATAAGCGAAATTGTTGTTGCTCTGCTCACTGTAATAGGCGAAGAATAGATTAAAGAAGCGAAGTGATAAGAAAACAGAATAAAAATTGCAAAGGTTTTTATTGTAATTTTTGGGAGAACTCAAATCGTGACGCACGCTACAGAAATTAATAAGCTGAATTTTTTTTTTTTTTATATGTAGAACTTTATTATTTTATTTACTTAAAAGAAGGATATTAATTTAATTTAAATTTATAGAAGAATTGTACAAAAAAAAAAAAAAAAAAATTCTACCCACAATATAAAAAAACCTAATTTTCCGTGACGCACGCTACAACGCATGAACCTGGCATTTCATACCTAATTTTACTGTTTCCAAAACAGTAAAAGACAATTTTTTTTTCCAAAATCTAAGAGAATTGTGTGAATAACAATATGGCTTTCGAGTTGATCGGTTATGTTAAAACTAAGGTAATGAAATGAACATGTAAAAAAATGTTAAATTTTTGTATAACATTAAGAGACCGGAGGTAGGGTAGGATTTGGTAATAATTTTTGTATTAATGATCATCAAATAGATATTTTTTATACATATTTATTAATTTAGATATCGAGTCTAATGTTCCATTAAAAAAAATTAATTTCAAAAATGTTTGGCTGGTAGACTTTTTTGGGGATTTGCCCATATGTGTATTAAAATTTTGTTTTTCATTTCAAATATTTTTTGAACTTATGTATGTTGTTGTTGTTGATTGTATTTTTATACCTTAAAATTCGTTATATAAAAAATATAAGGTAGTTTCATTTTCTCAATTTTCCTTAACAATCACCATCTGATAAGTATAAGGATTGTGACATTTTCCATAAAATTGTGCTACCGTATTAGTTCAAACATTCCCTTGTTTTCGGTTTTGTTTGAAGTAGTGTCTAAAAATAATAATAAAATTGTGATTTCTAACAAAAATAAATAAAAAATTTTAAAATAAAATACATAAGTCTAAAATAACTATATAAAAATTGCCTGAAAAACATCCCTAGACTAAAATGCTACTGACGTCATGTTGCATTGTGCCTGTAGTATAACGTGGATTAAGACGTTGGCTTTTCGATCATCTAACCAGTCTTAATCTATCGGGACCTTTTAAACTAAATTTGGACTCATCGGAGAATAGTATGGAGTTCCTTTGTGTGGTGGTAAATTAATTCCAACCTCGCCAGGCTATTTTTCCGTGATATAAAGATCCTTTTTACACTCTTGTGCCTGACTTTGAATCCTTCTTGGGTTAACATTTAATAACCATTGTGTGGCGATGGTTCTTGACGACAAGAATTGGTATTTTTTTTATCTGGTTTACTAGTTTTTCGGGACAGTCCACCTTATGTTTTGTAACCAAAGTACCCGAACAACGAAAACGGCTTATAATTCTTAATATAACGCTGTGGTGAATGTCATTTTTTTTTTTTTGCAATTGGTGTCACTAATTGGCCGTTATTAAAATCAGCTAGTATTTTTTCTTTTAAATGCACTGAATAATTATATCGCGCCATTTGTTAGAAAAGTTACAAGTCACGTCCAGAACAAGTTTGAAGGCACGGAAACGACAGAAAACTATATGCAAATTTTCGCTATACATGCTTTCTTTGATATTTAAACAAATAATGACTTCATTTGGAAGTAGGTTTTTCTTATTGTAAGTAATGAAGAATATTCAAGGTTATGTGTATTAGTTTTGTCGCTGGTTCTTAGGTTATTCTAGTAGAAATAATTATTTATATATTTTAAAACCACAAGCATCAAACTTTTCTCTTTGTTTTTAATATCTAAAGAGTATTTTATTTTAAATATAATAATATTTTCTTTAAAATAGGCATTCGTTTGAATGCTATCGTAAAGTTTACAGATAAGCAGAAGTCCGTGCTTTTAGTTTTTGGGGCCAAATTGGACCCTAGTAGGCTAGCAGCCTGTTAAACCTAACCTAAAATGGGTTTCAACACGACCACCTACTTACATCAGCTTATTATTTCCAGCTTATTCTAATATGAACAATGCACTACACATTTCAGAAAAAATCAATTCTAGGAGTAAATTCCCTTATTCAACTGAGTGGCAACGCCTTTTTATATTTCTCTCTGAAAATAAACTTCAAAAATCCTTATTACAAATAATAAAAAGAGAATGAAACTATCTTGTATTTTTTATATCATTATTCATTCAATTCAAATTTTGTATTGGATTTACACACAAAAAAACAAATTTTCCTGAAGAAGTCTTCCAAAGGAAGACTAAATATTGAAATATACATTAAATAAAAAAAAAAAGAAAAGGAACTTGAGCTGAACGAATTATTTGCAAATATTGAATTAAATAAAGGTCAAAGCAAATAGGATCAAGAATTCAAAACCATTCAACTGGAAATAGGCTTCATCACTCAATACAAAATTGTGAAAGAAATTGTGATTTTCTTCTCCTTTTTTTCGGAATGAAATGGCATAATTAAGACTCTATTCGTAGTCTATCGGCTACAATTCCTGAACAATATGAACCTTATAAGGGAAGATATGTAATGTACCCCCAAGAGATCGGCTTAGTATTTAGTGATTTAGCGTTGAGCGTCACTAGAATTAATTGACTAAAATATAAGAAATATTTGAGTACTCATAGTACAGAGAAAGCCTGAGGATAGGAATGTCTCAATTAAGCTAGGAACACAACTGCGTTAAATGTCGTATTTGTGGTCACGAATATTCGTCGTCAAAAATAAAACACATGTGTGTATATGAAAATGGTGTTGGTCAAAATTCGTCATACACAGCGAAAGTTGAAATAGATTTATTTCTAATTCTTTCGTCCGCGAAAGCCGAACAAAAAAGTATCAGGTGACCAAATTTCTTATATAAAAAAAAGTATTTTTGACGAAATAATACTTTTTAGATTTATATTAAACCAAGAACTCTTCTGTTAATTTTTAACGCTATTTTACGTCTCGAGTATTATCCTGCAGAGTGGAAGGTTTCCATGATTACTATGATACCTAAACCAGGGAAGGATCCCACTAAAGTAGAAGCATACAGACCAATAAGTCTACTGCCAACAATTTCAAAACTGTTCGAAAAATTGTTAATGGCGAAGTTGACTCCAATATTAAACAATATGGGATGCATCCCTGATCATCAATTGGACTTTCGTGCTAAACATAGCACCATAGAACAAACGCATGGACTAGTCAACGTCATAAGACAGGCTTTTGAAGACAAAAAGTATTGCTCAGCTTTATTCATTGACATTTCCCAAGCTATTGATAAAGTGTGGCACGAGGGATTAGTTCACAAAATAAAGTTGAACTTGCCTGCAAACACTCACAAGCTTCACAAGTTTGTTATCAGAGAAGGCGATTTTATAAGGCTCTTACAGCCAATCGAGGCAGGAGTTCCCCAAGGTAGCATTCTAGGCCCTACTTTATATTTGATTTACGCCTCTGACACAGCATTCTGCAGCGTACATGAAAACCATCAAGTAGCTTCGCGAAATTTGCAGGAGTATATTTCAATATTAGAGAAATGGTTAAAACTTTGGAAAATTAAAGTATTTAAAAAGATTTTGTTTTGTGCTAAAAAAATAAAAATCCTGAAGAAGACACACAATGGAGTGTCAAAATATTGAAAATAAAAACTATAATTTTTACAAGTGGACCACTAGCTCAACAACAAATAATAATTTTAATCAAAAGGGTCGAAAAATTAGAAGCAAGCATTGTATATTTTTATACTTTTAGAAAAATTCGAGGGTTTCAAAAAAACAAATTAGTGGAGTATATGTCGAACCACTTAGAGTTTGCGAGGAGACAGTTTGATGGCGTTAATTCCAGTGCTAGCAGTAAGGAGCAATGGGAAAAGCTGAAGACTTTATTAAATTCTCTTGGTGGTAGCGCTTAGTCTGTGGAACAATGGAAAAGGGTATGTTTGTGTAAGTGTATGTTTGATGACCGTTTATCAAAACTACAATTTGTAAATCGATAACCAACATGCATTTAAAGAAGCACTTTTTATAAATGTGGATTGCAATTTTTACAAATTGTAGGATATAGTTAGCAATGAAATCTGCAGTCTATTAAATTTCAATTCATGTATTATAAAATTCAAAAAGTAAAGTTAATACATTAAGTTTTTCATAAGAATATTGTTTTTACTAGGTTAGGTTAATAATTTAAGTATTCTGTTAAGTTCAACTTTAGAGCTAAGTATTTTAATTATTACATATGGATTATGAGTTTAAGTATTTCAATTGTTTCAATAATTATTAACACTTCAACTAATTGTAACATTGTAGATTTACGGTCTAATTCATAAATACATTATAACACGGTGATATCAAACTTATAAGTAAAAATCGAAAAATGTGTATTCATAAATGAGTGATAGCTTATTACACTGCTTATAACCTTCCTTGACATTCAAGATTTTTATTGTGGCCTCTACCCAAGCGCTTAAAGTGACACTTGTTAAATTGACGAACGTTTGCTTACACAAAAAAAATTGATTGTATGCATATTTTTTTCTTTTCTATTACAAATTATATAAAAAATGCAAAAATGGCAATTATAACTTTACATACGACAAATACGCACAATGCAAAGGAAATGTGAAATGGTAGTCAATCAAATAACTAAACTCTTTTAGGTTCAAGATGATTCATCCGATTTTCATAGTTTGGCTCAAGCAACGGTCTGCCAAATTTCCGCCAGAGTGAATCGTGCATTTGCGCGAAGTTACCTAAATAATCAGTTTTTGTTGTATGCATTATTAAGGCCCAGTTTATGAGTTCGTATTAAAATGTTATTTAACTTTAAGTTCCATTTAAATGCGAAAATCGGTTTTTCACTGCAAGTTGGGACAAAATTTAAATGCCCAAACTTCTTCATTTAAGTTTGTCTCATATGCCATATGGTTTTTGTGTGATTGCATTTGTTTTAGTGCAAAAGAGGTAAACAAAACACAGATACGAGTTATTTCCTGTAGAAGATATTTGGAAATTAGTTGCTAATTTTGCACTAAACAACAGCACAATATGATAATTAATTCAAAATAACATTACATGCAATAATATTATTAAGTTTTTCTATGCCGTTAATTAATTTAATATTTTTCTTTAAGAAATTTTCTATTCTTCCACTAACAAACATGGTTGGGAGAGTAAAGAGGCTAAGCTTAACCACCAAAGCTTAATTGATTGAAGAAAACAAGTTTGGAAATGTAGTTTTTTTTTGTGTTGTTAGGTAATTTTTTTTATACATATATAAGTATATAAAATGTTTTTTTAATAAAGGGCTTACAAATCTTACGTGTATTATTTTTCAAATTGTAAGATTTATTGGTCGCTTGAACAAAAACCCCGCCCATAACACCGAACTTGCAAGCTAGACATTACGTGCGCACCGTTCCAAAGATGACCGAAGAAACAATCTTTATTTCTAAACAAGCCTGGTAGATTGCACTTCCCAATGGCTGGCAGCCTATTAAACCTGACCTAACTACCCTACAATTTTGGTGACTTTGATTTATTCTAAAGTAGAGTTGTTAATTAACATTACTCCTTTTTGCTCTTTTATTTCAACGTACACAGGCATAATAAAACATTATCGATATGTTGATTTGAATGTTATTTTACTGCATTAGTTGTATTACGCATTCATTGAAATGAATTAAGCACATTGATATTGTTTTATTTTACATACATACAGTATAACGACACTTTCGCTTTATGCTGGGATAGCTCAGCGTGGTCCAGGGTCGTTTCAATAAAGGAAACAAAGAATTGGTCTTCAGTGTGGTTTCTTTATTTAAATAAACTAATACAAAATATTCCTTATGTGTTTGGTCACGTGCGGCTGTGACACCACCTACGGCTGACGTTGGAGCGGGGTTGCGGGCTGCTATGGAGGAATTGAAAACTCCTGCATGGACGCACTCGCTTCCCCACCGACCCACTAGCTCTGGTGTCGCACTGGAGTGGAATTAAAAACTCCTCTGGCGGATGGTGAAGGTATTAATAACACTTTCACTCTCCGTCGCCCTGACGATGAGGCAAACCAGGCAAAGATGAACCACGCAAGAGTAAAATGTGAGGAATTAAGAACTCCTCACTACCCCTTATTGGTACTTTACCATGGCTATGGGCATTCAAAAAAAACTATATGCTTTGAATTAGAGTTAAAAACTCTTCTCAAGGCACTTCTTACCTGCAGGCCGTCCACTTGCCAAACTCCCCGAATATGCTGATGCTCGTGCTTTTATACTCTACGATGAGCATGCATACACGCACTAACACCTACGCGCAACCATATGTGCGGCTGTGTTTAGCAAACATTGTCTCATGGTTGATATTTATTCATTGTGTGGTGGTGCCATCTACACTGACCGTTAATTTTAAATAAAATTTTCAAATAATTAAGTTTTTTATTCACTATTTTTAGCTTCTACCATTTATACCAATAAAAATTATAAATAGCTTGTTTTCTATGTTTCCCAGCTATCTATATGTCGACATTTCATAGGAACTACCCTAATCATCAGTAGACTTTGGAATTTATTTTTTTTATTTATTCACCTCTCTAGAGAGGTGAATAAATGAAAAGGCTTGTTTTTTGTGTTTTGACAGATATTATTAGAGCATTTTTCTTTTAAATTCTCAGCAATTTATTTATATTGCTGGGATATAAAGTTGAATGTTTGAGAATATCTTTCAAAAATTTCCAAAGTCTACTGATGATTAGGGTAGTTCCTATGAAATGTCGACATATAGATAGCTGGGAAACATAGAAAACAAGCTATTTATAATTTTTATTGGTATAAAATTTTCAAACTTAGAAATAATTTAACCTACATCAAATGTAACTTATTATACTAACTTAATTATTAATTCCAAAGTAAATATACCAACGCTTCTTGCGTTAATAATAATTGGAATAATTAAATGAATAACTAAATAAATAGAAATATATGAAAAAACGGGAACACTACTTCACGTGTGTTGCTCCAAAACGCTCCGACTTTGAGCGTTACAATAGGGAAGAAAATACCGCAATACAACTGCAGGTACATATACTAATATGTATGTTTGTATATTAAAGTTATAACTCACATAACAGCGTAGCTCACAAACAAACTTCACAATATATTGTACTTCTCCAAATTAAACACAAAAAAGCCAAATATGTGTACCACTTCCAAAGTTTTTAATTAAAAATTATATGTACTTACATAAAAGCTAATAAAAGCAAAATTTTCATGAGCCTGTGTGTTTTTATTCAAATAAAAATATTGTACGCTCAAATTGTCTATTTTATTATATTGTCTAAAAAAACTCAAGAACTTCCACATTGCAAGAAAATGTATCGTTATTTGTTTTTTATTTTTAACTTTTGTTTAGTTGCTGCTGATGCTGATATTTAAGAGATTGTTTATACTGTTGTTAATCGTACATTATCTTTTATGTACACGAGCGAATGCAAACACCCACGCCTACATTTGTTCATTTACTGCAACAACCTCATATCTCAAAAAACAGTATCACATGGGCTGAAAAGTCCCGGGCCTAACAAAGAAAAGACAGGTTTTTTGGTTCAAAATTAGCTTTATTCATCAACATTTCAATAACACTTTTGTAGAACGATTTATCTTCTGCCTCAAAATAGACCTAGGTTTCAGCGATAACCTCTTCATTCATGCGAAATTTCTTGCCGGCGAGCATTTTTTTCAGGTCTGCCAAATCTGGCGAATACGGCGGATGTGGGAGCAATTCGAAGTTCAATTCATAGAGTTTTGCCATTGATTTGGTTGACTTGTGACACAGTGCGTTGTCTTGATGAAACAAAATTTTTTTCTTGGCCATATGCGGTCGTTCCTTGGCCATTTTGGCCTTCAGAAGCTTCAACAGCGCTATATAATATTCACTGTTAATGATATTTCCTTTCTCAAGATAATCGATCTAAAAATACCGCTGCCATAATCTTTCCAGCCGATTATTGTGCTTTCGGGTGCTTTGGACGAGGTTCACCAGTTGCTGTCCACTCAGAAGACGATCGTTTTGATTCCGGAGTGAAGTGATGAATCGTCAACACGTTCTTGTTTTTGGTCAGCAGCGAACAAAAGCGGCACCCACTTTGAACAGAGCTTTCTCATAGTCAAATGCTCACGCAATATAAATCCAACACGTTCTTTTGATATCTTTACGATGTCAGCTCACTCAACTTCACTTTCCGATCATTCAAAACGATTTTGTGATTTTTTTATGTTTTTTGGTGTTACCGGCTCATTTGGACGTTCACTGCGTTCTGCAGCATCGGTGACTCTACGACCACGTTTGAAGTCAGCAAACTAACGTTTTATTGTTGTTTCTGATGGAACGGAGTCCCCATAACACATTTCAAGCTATTGCTTCGCTTGAACGGTATTTTTTCCCATCAAGAAGCAGAGTTAAATTAAAACACAAAATTGTTTTTGATCCTGAACAAAAAGTTGCTTTTTCTTGAGAGCAAAAAGCAAAATCTTGAGTTAACCAATTCTGCTTGATCCAAAGCAGAACTGGGAGTATAATTAACTCGAGGTGCGTTAATTATAATCGGGTTTTGGAGAAAAAGAAACAAATAAACAGGGCTTTAGTACATCTTTCCAATGAATACAGGAGTAATCTATGAAACTATTCACCTGAGTTTGCAATGGGTGTAAATTCCATAATTGGTAGGTAATAATGTTGATCGCACTGGTTATTCTGTCGGTTAAAAACCGGAAACGATGTAAAAAATGATAATTGGAAAAACTCCACTTGGCTTGACTTGTCATTGGTGAATATAGGTAGGTAATTTATATAAATTTTTTTTTTTTCATTCATTTATTTATTGAATCTTCACAAAGTGAACTAACAATAAGTATTCAAATCTTAAAACTAAATACATAAAATTAAGTCCAGCCAATGCTAGACAAAAATGTTTTATTTTGCACGATCAATATCGGTGAAATCACCTATTTAACGTTGTGATGGTGGCAAGGGTATCCCTCCTTCTCAACTGAGAGTGGCCTTCAAAATTAAGTATATTGCGTGCAAGACGATTTGGATGAAGTTCCAATTTACTGATATACCTTGTTGCGTACTTTGAAAATTCATCTTTTACAAGAGGAACACAGAGATCCTTATGAATTCGTGAGTGTTTTACGTACCATGGAGCTGCGGTAATTGTTCGAAGAATTTTGTTCTGTCGCCTTTGAATTTTTTTAACGTTTGAAGCGGAGGCGGTGCCCCATAGTTGAATTCCACAGCACCATATAGGCTTTAGAATTGCGTTGTATAATAAAAGTTTGCAATCCAGCTTCAGTGTCGAATTTGTGCCCATAAGCCAATTTAGTTGGAGTGCTTTTAACTTAAACTGAGTAACTTTCGCATCGATGTGAGATTTCCACGTTAATTTACGGTTGATATGAATACCAAGGTACTTGACTTCATTTTGCTGCGGAATAGGTGAATTGTTAATTTGGATAGCTGAACATGTTTGTTTACGCAATGTGAATGTAACGTGAGTACACTTTTGTTCATTAACTTTAATTTTCCAAAGTTTTAACCATTTCTCTAATATTGAAATGTACTCCTGCAAATTTCGCGAAGCTACTTGATGGTTTTCATGTACGCTGCAGAATGCTGTATCGTCTGCAAAAGTTGAAGTGTGGATTCCGGGAGTCGTTGGCATGTCAGAGGCGTAAGTCAAATATAAAGTAGGCCCCAGTATGCTGCCTTGGGGAACTCCTGCCTCGATTGGCTGTGTTGGGCTTATAAAGTCGCCTTCTCTGATAAAAAACTTCCGGCCGCATAAATAGCTTTCCAGAAGCTTGTGTGTATTTGCAGGCAAGTTCAACTTTATTTTGTGTATCAAGCCCTCGTGCCACACTTTATCAAAAGCTTGAGAAATGTCAATGAATAGAGCTGAGCAATACTTCTTCTCCTCAAAGGTCTGTCTTATGACATTGACTAGTCTGTGCGTTTGTTCTATGGTGCTGTGTTTAGCCCGAAAGCCAAATTGATGATCAGGGATGCATCCCACAGTGTTCAACGTTGGAGTCAACTTTGCCATCAACATTTTCGAACAGTTTTGAAATTGTTGGCAGTAGACTTATTGGTCTATATGATTCTACCTTAGTGGGATCCTTCCCTGGTTTGGGTATCATAGTAATCACGGACACCTTTTATATTATTATATTATTTATATAAATGAGTGGTAAGTATCAAGGAAGTAGCTAAGTAAGGTAAGTATTAAATAAATAATCAAATCAATATAAATAGTAAGTATAATATAATAAATAAACATATGTAAAGTAATCATAGCAAAGTTAAATAAGGTTGAAATCCATTTAGAGTTCATGTAAAAATTCGTTTAAAAAATTCATATTTTGCAAATTATAAGGAGGAATGAATTTACCATTCCCCTTACTAATATTAAAAATATGAAAGTAACTCTGTCTGTCCGTTGCCTTTTCACGCCTAAACCGCTGAACCGATTTTGATGAAATTCGGTATGCAGACACCTTCAGGTCCGAGATAGTTTTTATTTTGAAAGGGGGCAAAATTACCGCCAAAAAATTTTTTTTCCTTAATTTTTCCGCAATTCATGAACCGATCTTTTCTTTTGAGAGGGTTTCTCAAGAATCTGCTAACAAAAAATATTTTGGACATCGGACAGAAAAACTGTCCGAAAAATAAATTTTTGAGTACGGAGAGTAAACATATTTTTAGCTTCTCACGACTAAATCGTTAAGCTAATTTAAATGAAACTCGGTTAGCAGATATTTTTAAGACTGAAAATCAACATACGGTAGTTTTTATTCTGAAACTTCAGCCACAGAAGCGAGAAAAGGGGTGCAAAATGACCGTTTTAAAGATAATTTAAAAAAAAAAAACTCGCCATTTACGAACTGATGTTTTGTTTGAAAAGATGTTTGATAATGGGCTGAAAATTTATAAAAATTTGGACACCGGACAGATGAAATGTCCATCCGAAAATAAAATTTTTTATTTACTCTGGCGTCTATGAACCGATTTTCAATATCATTTCTTCCCTTAAATGAGTTTGTAAACGCACTGGGAAAAAGTTTTTGGACATCGGGCAGACAAAATGTCCATCAGAAAAAGATGTTAAGTAACTCCGCAATATATGAATCGATTTTCAAAACACTTTTTAACTTGTTGTCAAAGGATAAGCCAAAAGCCTGAAAATAAAAAAGCTATATTGGATAGCAGATTAGTATAATGTCCGGCCAAAAAAAAGTTTTTGGAAATCGGACTGACGAAACCGAAAAATAAAGGATTCATATACTTTGCTATTTATAAACCAATTTTCAATATTCTTTCTCATTTTAAGAGATTGTCAACGAGCGGAAAATAAAAAAGTTTTTGGATACATAAACTGTCCGTCCAAAAAGAAAATAAATAAATTAATTAAATTAAATAAAACACTCCGCTATAATGAACAGATTTTCAATAACTTTTCTTCTTTATATCAAAAAAATAAAAAAAATTGGACAGCGCTCAGAAAAATGTCCAAAAAAATTAATTTTTGAATAACTCTTGTTTTCAAAACTTTCGATTACATATGTTTTAAGAAAATATCCGTGCGGAAAACCAATACATTGTTTTCATTTTGACCTGGCTGAAAATACAAAAAGAATTGGACATAGGACGTAATAACTTGAAAATCTTTTTTTCTATTGGAAATCTGACAAACATTGTGTTCGTTCAGTGCGATGATATAATTTCATTTTTCGTGTGTAACCAAACCCTGGGCTTTAATATTAGCCCGAATAATAAATGGTCGAATGCTACAGCGATGTAAGTTTGGTATTAATTGCCTACAAAAGAGTCGTTGAAACTTTAGATTGGACTATATAAGATTACGGACGGTGGTACCTTTGGGTGATGATTTCAGGCAGACTCTACATATCGCTAGAGATACTTAAGCAGCGAAAATAGATGTTTTCCTGGAAGCGTTTTTGCTGTAAATGCATGGAACAAATACTTCTTACTACAAATATAATTTCAACTGCACTCTGATGCGTATTCGGCCTGCTCTTATACAAATCGAAGAATTCATACAATATGAATTCTGTAATATTGTCCAAGACTCAGATAGGTTAAAAGGTTATATTTATCTCGGCCTCAAAAATAATATAAGTAAATAATAAAGAATGGGTATAAGAAAGAACTATTTGAGCATTGATTGACGAAATTCTGGGACATTTGGTGCTGTGGAATAAATGTCTGTAGTCAATTTCATAGACACTAAAGTAACATCATATCCTGTTGAGCTTTTCTACTCTCAAGAGCTAACAGGGCTACATTCCTATAAATTGAGACTGAAAGTGGGAGTTCCAATTCTACCAGCGCGAACCTCTATCACTCTAAGACTGCAACGTCACATGGTTGCAAATTATACTTTTGGGAAGAAGTATTGTGCATTAAACTATGGAGAAATAGAGGAGTAGTTCAATCAGATTTTCAAATCCAGTCAAAAAACCCCAGATTCTATAAATCGTTTATGTTTTTGAAAAGAACTTCACGTTTTTCAAAAGAATTGCAATATAAAACAAAAAAACGTTGTATACCTAGATTTATTAAATGTAAATAGTACTAATCCAAATTTGAAATAACATAAACTTAATAACACAAAACGCATACTGCGAAGTCATGACTTAATAATAAAATATTTTTTTCAATTCTGGTTTTGCTTTAAAACAGGCTACTGAAAACACCTGTTTTCCGCAGACAAAAACGCGGGTAAATGCTACGATTTTTTTTAAAGATTTTTATACATATGTAAGTAATAAAAAGGTCAACGTTAAAAAAGATCAAGAAAACATATAAATAAATAAAAAGAGATTCAGTACAATAGCTAATAACAATGAAATGGAAAGTTGCCACGTTATAACAATGTGAACATGAAGAAAAATAAAACCGTTTGCGGCAGTTAAAAATGCTTAGTGAATAACAACAAAATGTGTGGCTAAAGTTAACACTTCTAATTGTGCTGTAAAGTTAGTGAATTGCACTACTGAAACCAAAAATCAATCGAAACAATGGGTGGAAGTGCTCCAAAGAAGGCGGAGACAGTGAAATCGGCAAGCAAGGTTATGGTCACTGTATTTTGGGATGCACACGGAATATTGCTCATCGATTATTTTGAAAAAGGATCCACAATCACAGGAAAGCATTAGCGTGCATTATTGGATCAACTGATTGTTGCAAGCAAGAAAAAACTACCACGTTTAAAGAAGAAAAAAATGATCTTTCTTCAGGACAACGTACTGGTTGACGTAGAATTAGATACGATGCTAAAATTACGTGAAATATATATAAATCGTATACTGAGAAGTCATGACTTAATAATAAAGTATTTTTTTTTTTTAATTCTGGTTTCATTTCAAAACACATGTTTTCCGCAGACAAAGTCGCGGAATTAATTGTTAAAATATTTAGTGCTATTATAATTTTTCCGACTAAGCCTAACATTATTATTATAATATGTTTAAAATTGTTATTTATTACTATACAATTATAATTTTTCCAACTATGAAGAAAAATCATTGCCGAAATTGGATATCGATGTATTTATATACAACGCTAAATATTTTAACAATTAATTACTCCAAAAATTATTAAAATCGTATTAAGACTGTTGGGAGGGGTTTTTCTATTGCTACCAACGGAAGTACAAAAAGAGAAAAACTAAGTTTCAAATTATATATGCATTCTAAGATCTCATTGCAAGCTTTTAAATTAATTCCATAAATTTTAGATGTACACCCCTTAACTTCCTAACTAAGCATACTAAATGATAGTATATCTATATATCGTTGGTCTCGGCAGAAAGGCCGTAACTAGCATTTCCCCCGAACTCGTCGCTAAGATTTAATGGAATAAACAACGGGCTTCTACACGTAATTATACAATAAAAGTCGCATATTGATGAAACTAGTTTCTGCTATGTTTTTTCCTACTCCTGCAAAGTTGCATTTATGTTAACATTATGATATTCTTACTTACTCCATCACAGGACGCATATACCATTGCGTAGGGAAAACTATAGGGGAATATTTTTTTGATTGTAGGGGAAAACAACGATTTTTATGCGCTATGGTAAAGGATTTCACAAAAAATCTCTTGGCAACACTGAGAAGCATCGAAGCAAAGAAAGAAAATAAAGCATAGCGTTAATCAAAAGAAAAAAAGTAGCTGCGCGGATTTTTGTTTTTTTTAAGCTTTTTTATTTTTTTAATCTTTATATAATAAGTATTCAAATCTAAATACTAAATATTAAAAAAAAGAAATACAAAAAAAAATGTCCTTTTTACTTAAGTCCAGCCAATGCTAAACAAAAAGTTTTATCATGCGGGAGCAATATCGATAAAATCACCCATTGAACGTTCTGACGGTATCCCTTCTTCTCAACCGAGTGTGGCCGCCAAAATTAAGTATACTACGCCCAAGAGGGTTTGGATGAAGTTCCAGTTTACTGACATACCTTGTCGCGTACTTAGAAAATTCCTCTTTTACCAGCGGAACACTCAGATCGTTATGAATTCGTGAATTTTTTACGTACCATGGAGCTGCAGTAATCGTTCGAAGAACTTGGTTTTGTCGCCTTTGAATTTTTTCATTATTTGACGCTGAGGCCGTGCCGCATAATTGAATTCCGTAACACCATGTAGTCTTTAGAATTGCATTGTATAGCAGAAGTATGCAATCCAACTTCAACGTCGAGTTTCTGCCCATAAGCCTATTTAGTTGCGCTGCTTTTAGTTTCAACTGAGTGACGTTTGCTTCAATGTGAGACTTCCACGTTAGCCTAAGGTGAATATCAAGGTACTTGACTTCATTATGCTGCGGAATAGGTGAGTTGTGAATTTGAATAGGCGCACATGTTTGGTTACGCAGTGTGAATATGACATGAGTACATTTTTGTTCATTAACTTTGATTTTCCAAAGTTTTAGCCATTTCTCTAATATTGAAACATATCCTGTAAATTTCGTGAATATAATTAGTGGTTTTTATGAACACTCAAAAACGCTGTGTCGTCTGCAAAAGTTGAAGTGTGGATTCCGGATGTCGTTGGCATGTCAGAGGCGTAAATCAAATATAAAGTAGGCCCCAGTATGCTGCCTTGGGGAATACCTACCTCGATTGGCTGTAAGGGGCTTATAAAATCGCCTTCTTTGATAACAAATTTCCGCCCATATAAGTAGCATACTTTGTATACATGTTGTACATTAAAAAATAAATAAACACACATACGTCCACGATAACAATTCATTTACATCAGTCATGTATGCGTGTTTGTACATTAAAAAGTAAGTAAATAGAAATAATTCAACCATCATATGAATTGAAAAAATCCTTAAGTACCAAAAATTCTCAATTTAACTTAAATACTATTGCTATTCAAAACAAATTTTTAATTTACATTACTTTTGTGTTTTTCTGTTTGACTGGTTTTCGATAGTACTCCTGCTTACGAGTAAAAAGTTGCACGATTGCATTCGAATGGTTACTCGCTATCGAATGCAACCATTAGAAATTTCGAAACCTTTACTCGATATCGAATGAGATAATCCCAAAAGTGTAAAACTCGCACATTCGAGTAAAAACTCGCTCGTAAGCGAATGACAGAATTAAACCCCATGACTTGCATTCAAGCACTTGTCTCGTCTAAACGCAGTGTAAATAAGCATTCCCATTTAAAGACATGTATTTTTTGTATATTTCAATTATAGGGTTGGTTGTTGGCTTTAATGTGTTTAATGCATTATAGCTTGCACTTAGACGAAAAAGTGAATTATTAGTTGATTTAATTTATAGCATATGTTACGTCGTATAACATATTCGTAAACACGACATAAGATCTAAAAAAAAATGTAAACTCAGTTTAATACAACTTTGTACTACTACTTTTTAATGCGATTATGTAACCTCGCTTTAATGTAGTTAATGACATTTTTATAACCCTTTTTCCTGTTATCAATCACGTGCAAGACATTCACACCTTGTGCTCAATTTGTAATTTACTTATACACCTAAAGTATTAACAAACAGTTTAACCGTTGGTTAAAGTGTAACTAAAAATATAAGTGTGTGTATTATATATTTTATGTAATATAAAATTTATGTAATATGCTAATAAAATACAGATTCTAGCTGCGTGAAATAATACTGTTGGGAACCTGCTCAAAATACGTTTTTTTATTATCAGCGTTGTCAACTTTGAAATTTCAAAACGTACCAAAATGGGAAAAAAGCGCGTTATTTAAACAAACCCGCACCGAATTATGAATTTTAAGAAGTGAAATATTTTTACTAACAACTCAGTTGGTTCAGCGGCCGTATTAAAAATACATCATATTCACATGATACCGAGTTCGAATCCCAGTGGGTGCTGATGAGTAATGTAGCGACTACGAAACAGCTAGTTGTCCCCCAGCTAATGGTATTCAATTATTTTTTCTGTTCTTCTTTGGTCTTATTGTTTCGCAGCAATTATTGTTATAATTAAAAATAATCATTTTTCTTGGCTGAAATTGGACTCGAACTCACAACAGTGAGTTATTATCGTACAGTATATAACTAAAAAAGTTCACTGATTAATGATTTACATAGAAATATTTTTATATTAACACACGATAATGAAACAGCCTTGTAAGCAACTATTATACAATCAAACTGGGTCTGATAGCATCGTCTAATGGCGTACCAGCCATCAAATTCATTCAATAACTAGAATTCGTGTTCGTCAAACTGGGCCTTTAGTACGACTCTATTAGTTTTATTAAGATAATGCTATCTTTACAATAAATTATAACGCTATTTTTCAAATTTATTATTAAGCAATATCATTTAATTATATTTTGTATTAAAATAAATGCATACAACCGTCTTCTTTCGTTTCTTGCTCACAACTCACTCTACTTTTATTTGTCTTCTTTGCTTATTCTATATTCTTATTTAGTAACATACATAGTTGTACGTAAAAGTACTTAACTAGGGATGGCACTCATTACACCTCCCTCTTTTTATTAAAAAAAAGGAAGAAGCAAACAAGGGGTACCTGGCTTGTTTCCTTCTTGCTTTTTTTCAAGCTATTTTGTATTGCTATTTACATTCATATATATGTTTCTCTTTTTCAATTATTGGGAGTTCCTTCCCCTTTATTTTCTTTCGTTAAGCTTTTGAGTTTAAATTGTTTTGATATCAAGTTTTAAATAAATTTACATATAAATAAATTTTAAAAATTTATATATGTATATGTAAAAAAAAAATTATGATTATTGGAATATTTCATTGTGTTCGAATTTTATCAATATTTTCTTATTCTATTTTTATGAATGATTTTGCCTTTTTTTGTTATTTTATCATAAACTTCCACATTACAATTGTCAATTTCTTTGATTATGAATGGACCTTCATAAATGCTTTTAAATTTATCATAAGGTTGTTTTTGTACTAGAACCTTATCATTAATGTCTATAGTTAGGGGTTTTGTGTTTTTGTCATAATTGTGTTTATTTCGAAGTTTCTGTTTCTGTATTAATTCTTTTGCTAACTGATGCGTTTTCTGTAACCTATATTTAACCTCTTTACTGTAGTTTTCGATGTTATATATTGGATCAATTGTTGTTTTTTGCATTTCCGTTGGAAGTAAGGGGGGTTTACCGAAGATGAGTTCATAGGGCGTAAATTTGTTGTCGTATGCAGTGTTTGTTGTGGTATTATGAAAAAATGTAAATTATCTCAAATAGGTATCCCAATCATTTATATTTTCATCAATATATGCTCTAAGATATTCATTAAAAACTCTGTGGTTCCGTTCCACCGTTCCTACAGTTTGATGATGGTATGCAGTTGAGAATTTTATCTCAATCTTTAGAAATTTACATAATTCTGTCAATATTTGATTTTTAAACTCTGTTCCTAAATCTGTTCTGATGGTGTTCATGTCAGTGCATATTTATTTCCATAATTGGATTCGGGTAATGGGCCAATTGTGTCTAAAATGACTATATCAAATGCTTTTTGGGGTGTTGGTGTTAATACCAGTTTCTCTTTATTCCCAGGTTTAACTTTATTTAAGTCTATGTCTTTTGACATATTTTTCCAATAAAATTTTGTTCTAAGTTTAGCATATAATTTATTCCGCCCACAATGTCCTCCTAAGAGTTTATCATTGTGATAGACGTTCATTAAATACTCTTTTTAGTTTTTGTCAAAAACTTGTTCGATGGGATTAGTTAAAATGATTTCTATATTTTTTAATATTTGTATGCCATGGTCTTTTAAGGTTTGTATACTACAAATTGTAAAAAACAAATCATTTTTTGGCCATTCTATCTTGAGAATATTCGCCTTGACGGCTTCTTGTTCAAGCCTCAAAAGCATTTTATCTAAATTCAATGTTTTGTTACCAATTTGAATATCAATATTATTATTTATTTATTTGGATTTTTTATGTATATTTATTTGGAGTTTTGATAATTCATTGTTGGAATATAATAGTTCAGTTGTAATTTTGGGAATTTTTTTGAAAATTCGTGGGAAAATTTATCATACACTGGTACTTCTTCTACATTCGCCGACGTTGCTTGTGTTACCTGTTGCGTTTGTCTTGACATCCCTCTAGTTGTTACAGTCAGTATTTGTTTACTCTGAGTTTTTAAATCATTTATTGATATACGAGAAAGAGCATCTGCCGCTACGTTGTCCTTACCTTTGATATGCTCTATTGTGAAATTGTACTCGGCCAATTCTAGTCTAATTTTCGTTAGTTTCGAGGACGGATCTTTAATATTAAATAGGTATACTAAAGGCCTGTGGTCTGACCTCACCGTAAATTCTGTACCATAAACATATGGCCTAAACTGTTTGATAGCAAAATGGATAGCTAAAAGCTCTTGTTCGATGGTCGGTTTTTTTTGTTCTGCAGTATTAAAAGATTTCGATGCAAAATAAATTGGTAAATCGCATCCATTAAAGTCCTGACTTAGAACAGCTCCACAACCTATTTTTGAAGCATCAACAGTGATGAAAATTTTTTTGGAAAAGTCCGGGTATTGTAGCAATTTTGGAGACTTCAAACTTGATTTTAAACTTTCAAATGCTTGTCGACATTTATCATCCCAAACGAAATTTACATTTTTGCGAGTTATATAATTTAAAGGTGCTGCCAATGAAGCAAAATTTTTTATGAATCTTCTGTAATAATTTGCGAAGGCGACAAACCTCCTAACAGCATCTTTATCAGTTGGGGCAGGGTAATTTTCAATGGTTTTTATTTTTGTATCATCTGGTAAGAGTCCCTTGGAAGTACATTTGTGGCCTAGGAATGTGACCTCTGGCCTGAAAAAGTTACACTTATATGGATTTATTTTTAGGTTCCATTTTCTGAAGATATCAAAAACATTTTTTTTTTTAAAAGCATTTTTTTATTTATTGAATCTTCAAAATGAACTAACAATAAGTATTCAAATCTTAATATCAAAAACATCTGTCAGATTTTTCATATGATGTTGAATGCTACAGCCTGTGACAATTATGTCATCGACATACAAAAACGCCTGGTTTGGGGACAAGCCTGAAAAGGCAATTGTCATCATTCGTGAGAAAGAATTAGGGGCCACGTTGAGCCCAAACGGTAATACTTTCCATCGATAGGATCCTGTATTAGTGCTAAATGACGTGACATCTCTAGAGTCAGAGTGTAGTGGGATTTGATGAAATCCAGAACACAAATCTAATATTGAAAAATGTTTGGCTCGTCCAAGGTTGTCCAAAATATCATCAATCCTTGGGAGTGGAAATTTGTCAGCAATTAGCTTTTTATTAACACCTCTATAATCCACGCACATTCTGAAAGTTTTCTGACCGTCAATACTTTTTTTTGGCACTAAAATTAATGGGCTATTATAATTTGATTGGCTAGGCTCAATTAACCCATTGTTTAACAACTTATTTACCTGCTTATCAATTTCTTGTTTTTGTGAGTAGGGTGTTCTATAATTTTTTATATACACTGGAGAATGGTCATTTAGTCTTAGTTTTTGCTCGTAAAAGTTGTTAACCTTCATTTTATCATCTTTCAGTGAAAAAATATCGGCATATTTTTCACAAAGAGGCATTAGGTGCTCTTCCACTTCTTTTGGCATTTGATTTTTCAACAATTTTCTTAATTCCACAATACGATTTGTTTGTGATTTTATTTCATTAAATGTATAAACGTTGTAAGTTGTTAGTTTTTCAGATTTTATCTTAATATTTTCTATGCACTTAAATTCGTCAGTTACATTAACTATTCGCACAATTGGGTTTTTGGGGTCAACAATGCATTTGCTTGTAAATACTCCACTGCAAAGTTCCTGCGTGTCTATAAAAACTCGTTCTTTAATATTTTTTAATTTGAAAAGTCGAAAAACCTCACATCTCGGGGGTATTATACAGTTATTATTGGTCGTCCCATGTTTTATTGGAATTCGCAAGTTAGCGTTGTTGTACCAAAATGAAATTGTCATACGCTCATAATTAATTTTGCATCTATAAGTTTTGAGAAAATCCTTACCGAGTATTCCATCGGACGGAATATTAAAGTCATCACTTACTACATGTAAAGTTTGGGGGATAAAATGGTTATGGACAATAAGGTTGGTATAAAGTGTACCTAATGTTGAGGTAGACTGGGTTGTTACACCAGTGATACTTACAATTTCACTTTGATTAAACTTGACATAAGGTTTTATACAAGAGATTTTAATTAGAGATATATCGGCTTGTGAATCGACTAGAAAGGTGCTGCAGCTGTTTGTTTCCGTACACTTTATGATAATATAATCTGAAAAATTTAAATTCAAACCAAAAATAGATTTGGTTAGCAACTGCGGTCTAACTCCCCCAGCAATTCCTGCTGAGGGGCTTCTGCGTTTAAATACAGAGCCCTTGCGTTTCTGTTATGGTTGTGACTGAAACGGCCTCTACCACGGTTTGTATATGAACTATTGCGGTTTTGATTATTGTTATTATTATAATTGGTATTACCATGGTTATTGTTGAATGCCCTTGAAAAATTGTTACCACGTCTATACGTACTGCCACGATTAAAGTTATTAAACCTATTTGGTTGGTTCCTAAAAAAAGAATTGCTTGAGTTGCCCCTGCTTGACTGGAAAGCTAAAACTTGTCTTTCGTTGGATTCGTTTGTTTGTTCTATTACTAATTTAGCAACTACATCCCTCGGATCAGTAAAATTCGTCGACGCTAAAATCGATTTGACCAAATTAGATCTGGCATTTAAGCGGCACACACTGACAGTCTGCTCAACTGCCATTTCATGGGCTTTTGTTTTTGTTATGCCTTACATAACGAGAGATCTTTCTAAAGCCTCGGCGAGCTCTTCGGCTTGTTTAGCAAAATCTGCATAATTATAATTCCTTATTTGCAACGCAGCAATTTTCCCTGCAACTACTTTCGAATTCTCGGGTCTTATTTTATTTTTCAAAGCACATTTTATTTCATCGATTGTATTAATATTTTCGGGTAAAGCTTCCCGAGCTTTGCCTTCTAATTTTGATTTTACGAATGAAATAAAAGTGTCATTAAGGTTTGCGTCCGTTAGATCTTGAACCAAATTAATTTTATCTATAAAAGATTCTAATGCAAGCGGATTACCGTTGTAGTTTTCTCTGAAAATATTAGAACACATATTAACAAATGATTTTTTCTGTTCTAGGGTAGCCATTTCTGCTGTCAGTATTTCTGTTTCGGTCGTATTATTTACTGGTAATTCTTTACTAATTTTTTGTTTAGGAATATTTTCTTTTTCTTGGTCGCTATCAGTATATTCGTCAACCGTTTGTTCTTCAAATTCGGAATCAGTAATTACTGTTCTATCTATAAATTCAAACGCAAAAATATCTTGAGGCACCTTGATTCTGCAGTTTAGTTTTCCAAAACACCTGATCAAAATTTCCCTACAGTGTGTTACCTTATTGTATGTTTCAGAAGAAATTGATGATTCAATTGTATGTGTCTTGGTATATGATAAAATTTTATTAAAAGTCTCAATGAGCGATTCTATGTATTCATTGAGTTTAACTTGGTTTTTGGAAAGTGGCCTATTTTGCAAAATTCTCTTTTTTACTTTATAAAAATTTACAATCAATTCATTAAAAACTTCTTTGTCAAACTCTGACATGTGTGTATTAATTTTAAACAAAAATTTTCTTCTTAAGATGTGTGTTTTTATATTTTGAATTGGTAAAGTAAAATTATATTATTTTTAGTTGTTATGAAAAATATATATTGTATGCAATATAATTTTACCCATTTTGATTCAACATTTTGCGGAGGGGGAAAAAAATAATGTTCTTACTAAACCGAAAAACACTAAAAATTGTTTTCTTTAATTTTATTTACCATTTATTGTAATATTAAAGCTATATCGAGAGAAAAAAATATAAAAAAATGATATGATTATGTTTTGTTTACATAATCATGCTTGGATGTATGAACATATAAGTATATGAATGCAAAACAATTGTAAATATTTACAACGTAGTTGTAGCTACACAAAGTAAGTAATAATTAATTATTAATAGAAATGATTAACTTTAGTTGCATGTGTACATAATAGTTATGTTAATTATGTATACAAGTATAAATTTCAGTATATGGTTGTTATGTATAATTAGAAAGGTAAGTAAAAAGTTAGTAAAATTAAGTATATTAAATATATAATAAGTATATTAAGTAATGATTAATTATTACATTTATATTAATTTCATTAAAAATATTTACGTATTCTACGTATTGATTACATGTTTCGATTTAACTTCTAAAATAACTGCAATAAAAAAAAAAATCTGCACCTTTACTACTCAGTCCCACTGTTGCATATGTATGTTGATGATGATGATTTGTTTGAAGATTATTTGGTTATCCCTCTTCAGCTATGTGTAGTATTTTATTTTGTTGCTATGTTCTCTTACTTCACTCTATTCTATGTTTTTATCGGCTTTTCTTCAGTTATTGTGTTGTGTCTTTCTGCATTCTTCTTTATGTTTGTTTTTTCTTTATGTACATACCTTGTTTGCCATTTGATCGAACACTTGAAGCATATGATGTGTTAACATAATGTTGTGATATTGTTTCTCACCGTTTATATGCATATGTATGTAAAGACTGTGTATAAGATACACATTTTTAACATTTACATTTTTTTTAATTTTAATTGTTGAATTTGTAAATAAAATATGTAACTTTTTTGTTTTTGTTTTTATAGTTTCAATATGGCATATTGTTTGTTTTCATTTTAAACTTATGCATGTACTTTTGGTTGGTTTGTTTTTGTTGTTTACGTATGTATTTGCATTGTTCTAACTTATGTAGATGTAACTTATTTAGTTGTAGTTTATTAGTATTATGTTAAAGTTTATTTTCAAATTTTATTGTCTTTATTTACATAATCTCCTTTTGATTACTTTAAACACTACTGTGATTTTGTTTTTTTTTTTTCGTTTTGTTTTATTTTATTTCGTTTTTATTTTTATTTTGTTTCGTTTTTTTCTTTTTGTTTCATTTTCTTTCTTATGTTGATTTTTATGTTTCTACTCGTTTGTTTCCACCAGGTTTTATCATCTGTTTTTTTATATTTTAATTCGCATAGTTTCACTTTGCACTCATGTTCTTTATATGAAGTTATTTTCATTATCGTGCTTTATGTTCTCTTTTATTGTTCTTTTTGGTTATAGCTATATAGGTTTTTTTTTTAACTGTACACAGTGTCACATGATTAAATCCAGAAAACTGTTTTTTCAACTGTATGCATGTACCGAATCTAACGGTATTGCTTTTTCTTTTATAGTCGCTTTTAATTTAATTTTTTTTTCTTTTGAATTTTCAAAACTTCACTTGCTTATGTTTTGTCGCGACTGTACAAATTAACGGTGATGACATATGTACATATGTATGTAAATTTATATAAGTATGTGTACATACATATAATAATTTAACTTGAATAATTTTTTCCATATAACTTTTTGCACACTTTAACTTTTTGCACAAGGCACTTTTTAGTTTAACGAAATTTTCGTTTTTTGTGTAATCCGTATACACAGAAATTTTGGCTTTGCTCACGTTTACATATGTATAAGTATGTATGACACTCATTTTGTTAGGTGGCTTTCTCAATTCTCATTATAAAACCTTCCCAGCGGCGAACATTGCCTACCACATTATTTCTCTTCGATGATGTGTGCAACACTTTGTAATCAATGAATGGTAACTTACAAAGTGTATGAAAGTAGTATATGGAGTTCCGAAAAATGAATTACGTTCATCTTTTGTATCACATTTATATACAAATGTATTTTATTTTTTAGTTGTAAATCAAATGTTCGCCGTCTTTGTCAAACTACTCGTACGTTGCAAAAATTTTAATTAAAAAAATCAGATAAAAGTGCTAGAAAATAATTTAAAAAAGGTACAAAACAAAAGGAAAGACAAAACATTTAGGGAAAAAATAAAAGAATGCAGTAGACAAAAAACAAAACAAATTTATTTAATGGAATATTCCCAAAAAACTGAAGTGCGCAGTACGTACGAGCTGCCTACTGCCGACTTACAAAGTATGTGAGAATGTATTCGAGCTGCCTACTGCCGACCTACAAAGTATGCGAGATTGTATTCGAACTGCCTACTGATAGCTTACAATGTATGTTAGGAAGTAATGAGCTTTTGTTGGATGAACACCACACTAGCTCGCTTACTTTGTGTGCAGGTAGTAGGCGTTCACTCTACAAATGCGGCAATGTGTATGAAAAAGTATACTAGGATCGTATATGAGATGGTGTGCATTACTGACTTACAAGTGTGCATCGGATCATCGCTTACGTAAGCGAAACTTTGGCCGCTGGGTTCTTTAACAACCAAAAATGTTTGTCTTTCACAGAAAAAAATCTTAAGAAAACTAAGACAGTTTCGCCTTATTTAGCACTTTTCATATTTTAATGGCCAAATACAGTTTTTCAATCAAAAGTTTATGACGTTTTAAACAGTAGCGCCTTTCCTAAGGCCGAATTAACGTTTATTTTCCAAAAGGAAAAATTAATTTATATTTTTTTCAACGACAGTTGTTCGCTTTGCTTTTCTACTTGCTCTTTTTATATTTATGCTTTTTGTGGTGGCAGGATCGCCATGTATTAAAATAAATGCATACAACCGTCTTCTTTCGTTTCTTGCTCACAACCAAGGCGAATTCAAATCAGGTGGTTGCAAGAGAACAATAAATACAACATTGCAAAAACAACACGCATTTTGTTAGTGTAATCATTACTGCCGATGTCAGATTGCAAATTCGCCGAAAGTTGTTTTTTGTTTACGAAAAAGAAAGAAACACAAAAAATAGCTAAGAAGAAAAAGAGTTAAGTGAAAAGTAAGTATGATACAAATTTTAATTATTTTAAGAAATTAATTAAATTTTATTGTTTTAAAGGTGGTTGTGGTGAATTTATTGAGTGTTTGCCGGTCTGAGTGTTAGTGCTAAAACAATATAAATGTGTGTTGTTTTTTGTTTTCCATTTTTGTTAAAACGGCCCACAACAAAACTCGACAACAGACGGACGTACAAACCTATAATGGAATCCATTGAAGAATATTTAACGCTAACCCTAAGGAATGGTGAGCACAATAATTTATTATATTACAAAACTATACTAAATTTATATTATACTATTGCAGCAACGTGGATGAGATAAACATTTTAGTTCCTGGTTGCGGCCTTGGGAGGTTATCGTATGAGTTGGAATTTTATTTCATGCTTACAGCTTTAAATTTTTTATTAAATAATTGTTCCCGGGAAAACAAGCAACCATAAATTCATCAACACGATAAGTCTACATCGAGCTGATCAAGTAGTTGCGGTGCGTTTTCCTGATGTTTGTCCTTTAAAGAATAGGACCAGTGGCATGCTGTCAGCAGTAGCAGGTGGATTTTGGAGGTAGATTACAATTATAAAAAAAGTATTTTATTTGTAAATTGAAAATAAAACATTGCTTCATTTACATTTTAGGTTAACAAAACTCCATATTCTTACTACTGTGTTACATGTTTCTTTATCTTCTATGTTAATAATGTGGTTGATTTCATTGAGACTATTTATCATAATTTAGTCCCAGGCTGCGACATACAAATTGAGGACAACATTGAGCCTACATTTGAAGACATCATAGTGGTAATTACTGGTGTCGGATTCGAGGTCATAAGGTCAAAAACTGGTATACAAAAGCGAGTATGAAAGCTTTTTCTGGATATGCCGTAAGCCTTTGCAAAGTTCTAGTAATAATATTGTGAACGTGGGTGACAATGCAGGCGAAGAGAATGGATATACATTTTTTAGCAGTTTTAAATAATTATTTCCTTTAAAGCAGCGAATTTATTTTGCTGTCTTTGTAGAAGACGATGCAATGCACATAATTTTAATGACTTAATTTTCTTTTGTCATATATGTTGTGAACTATTCTTTTTACTGTTTTGTTAATATTCTTAGCAACTCCCCAATATTAAGGAAAACATTGTTAAGACAAATGAATTTTATTTTTTTAGCTGCATAAAAACAAAATTATATACATAAATACTTTGTACAAATGATAATAATGGTTTTTAATTGTTAAGCTAAGTGTATGAAGATGTTGGAAAAGGAAAATACATAATAGATGGAAATTTTAATAACAGAGACCAATTCGAGCTTAAGTTAAAACGAGAAACTGAAAGCTTATAGCACGGACGTTGTTTTTGCTATGGTCAACATGCATGTTCAAGAAATAAAAGCCTAGGTATTTTTCTAATTCTTATTTTCTATTGTACTCAGCAGTGTTGAAGATATATACACTGGGCACTGAGCAGTTTTAACTATGTAATTTAATTCCAACATTTTAAATGCTGTAATAGAGTTGTTATTGCTCAAGTTAGACTTCCAAAAACTCTTTCATTCTATTATAACTTATTTTCCTAGTTCCAGTGCAATGCACTGCATATGTAGGGGTCATCCCCTGAGTACTAGTCCAAGATAAAAAAACAAAAAATATCTGACAGTTTTAATTAATAATTTGAGTTTACTGGCAACTAGCTTGCCTAACAAGGCATCTGCCTTTGTCTCTGAATATTCAAATATATTATAAAAAGCGCAACTGTGCCTGTGCCTAAAGACTATAATTTAAAGAAGGATAAAGCTTTACGCAACAACAAATTTTTCAATACAAGAAAGAAACTATTTCCGTATAGAATGGATAAAATATTAGCCCTTCAACTACATGTCGTTCGTCTCATGGAAAAAGGCCTTAACTCGCAGTTTCCCTGAATTTAGCTTTTTAAGGGATTCTACTACGTTTCACACAAGTACACAGTGTCGCGAAGATTTAGTTAAATATTTTCATACATATCGCTCTTACAAGCAATTGAACAAAAAAAGTTCCTTTTAGATATATCTAGGTATACAGTTTCCATTATGATTTTTCCTTGTCCTGTAAAATTGCAATTATGTTTGTTAGGGCCTTTCCACATATGTAGTCCAGTGTTTCAATAGCAAAAATAAAATTTAAATTTTTAAAGAAAATTAATTTTAACAATTCAGTTTTATTCGCTATATTAGCCTCTAACATTGATACCAATGAAAATATTATAAACAGCTTTCAAAATTTCCAAAGTCTACGGATAGCTCATATGAAAATTTTATAAATTTTTATACAAATGTATGTATGTACATATACATATCTATCTATACTAATACATAAAGAGGAAAAGTTCGTATGTTTGCAAGAGGTAAACTCTGGAACTACTGGTCCGGCTTTAAACATTTTTTCAGCATAGTGTAGAGGGAAGCCTTCTGACGGGCATATGTTATATAAAAATTCATTAAAGTAATTTGAATTGGATTTTTGTGAAATATTGTGTTGTTGAAAAAATAAAAAAAAAATATTACGTAAATTAAGGTTTCCATTAGAAACCTTGTGTGGCAGTAGATTTGAGCATTCAGCTTATCATTCCGCGTTTACGAATACATTCAGCGCAATAAAATTCGTTGATTCTTACGGAATCGCTTTTTATTGAAAAGTGAACACTACGCCTGTTGGTGAATTTTACTTTGAGTGTTCACTGTTAAAAAATTCATTGTTGCGGAATCTAGCCTTAGGACCTAAAGATAATTTCCAATGATTGAATAAAAACGTTGTTTTTAATTTCTTATTATTAAGACAAAAGAAATAAACTTTTTTCAAGATAAGCTTGAATGATTACATATGCACATATTACATACATATGTATATAAGTTTTATATAATAAGGAACACCGGCTTTGCTTACAAAAACTTATTTGTATAGCAATTAATTCGGTCCTAAAAATGGCAGATTTTATGGAACAAAAATTTTTTTTTAAAATAAAATTGGTGGCCCTAAAAAGAGCCTATTTTATGAAACAAAAAGTTCTCTCTTTTTAATAAAATTGGTGGCCCTAAAAAGGGCCGATTGAATAAGTTGATAAAATTATAATTGTAATTGCCTTATTAAAAAATACTTTTTGGAAAAAATATTTTTTCTTAAAAAGTGCTTTTTAATAAAAAAAAAAGTACCTGTTTTACAAAAAAGTACTTTTGTTAAAAAATACTATTTTGTGAAAAAGCACTTTTTTGCAAAAAAAAGGGGTTTTTTTAATTGCCGCAAAAATTATTAACATTTGTTTTGAAGTTAACTTTCAGAACAGCCGTTTTGATCATTTTAACCAAAATTGGTAATATTTTGAAATAAACGTCATTATGTGAATTGAGGGATCTTTTGGACGATACAAGTACTTGTTACTTTTCAAAATATTAATAACGGCTGTATTAATAAAAACAAATATTATATGTTTATTACACTTTTTTTTACAAATTTCCTATAGAAATAACAGTTAATAAACATACAATATTTTTTTATAAATAAGACTATTAGAGTAAGAGTATAAAAGTATCATTCGAAAGCTTTTGAATAAATATATCTTTTTTTAAACTGATTTGACACTTAATGTGTTTAAGTTTGAAAATAAATATTATATGTCCGGAAAGATGCATTAAAAAGCTTTCAAACGGCACCAATTTTGTTTATATATGTACATATGTTCACAAATGTGGTGGAAAATTCATATATATATATATATATATATATATATATATATATATATATATATATATATATATATATATATATATATATATATATATATATATATATATATATATATATATATATATATATATATATATATATATATATATATATATATATATATATATATATATATGAAAACTTCCGAGGCCCATATTTGGAAAACTTTGTGTTGCCCAAAATTTCACCATTTAATATTTTTATTATTTTTTTCTCAAGTCTCTACCACCCTAAGTCTCCAAATGTTGTTTTTTATTTTGGAGCTGCGTGCAATTTTTATCAAATTTCCTGTGAAAAAGATTTTTTGCCGGATTGATAATTCAAATTATAGAGTAGAAATAGCTTTTTCACTTAAAAGCAAAAATTATTGAGTTGAAAAAATTTTCGTTAATATGTAAAATATGCTTAACAAAAAAAATTGTTAATGAAACAACAACTCTTCACTGTTATATGACAACCTCTTCAATTTATTTATTGAATAACAGTCAATAATTCGGAAAACTTTTTATTAATTGCATTTTATTAAGAGATATTTCCAAAAATTCATTATTAATAATAATTTAATTAAGTCAATGCAAATTTTATTAAATTGATGGTTTTTTATTAATAACATAACTTGATTGAAAAAAAATCTCATCTATTTTTTTCTGTGCACTAGCAACCCATTTCGGTCTGATAATTGAAAACACATTTCTTTAATTTTAAACAATTAATAAAAAGGGAACAAATATAATTTACCAATGCAGCTCCGAAAGAAACAAAAAGTACCTACTCTATGTAGCTAAATAATAAGAAAATGTAAAATGGCAATATTGGGGAAACACTTAAAGCACCCACAGACGATATGTTTTTACGTCTGTTTTTTAAAATGTAATTCCTCATATATTTTTTCATGTCTGTCAAAATTCTTTATTTTTACAGACGGTTTTTAAAATTTGCTCACAAACGTACATGTACATTTACGTCTGACATTGTCTATGCTTTTTATTATTATAAAATATAATTGTCTAAAACATATTAAAATATTATTGCATTAAAATTTCCTCAAGCCGACTACTTATACCACCCAAAAACGGCCGCAGAATTGTGTGCAAGGCATAGAGTTCTAATGTCAGATGTTAAACATAACAAAATAGAACACACTCTATTTGAAATTTTGTCAGACGACTTTGCTCATGTTTTTTACATGCGCAATGTTTTTGAGGTAACAGACGACATGTAGGCATTTTACATTATGAAAAATGACATGTACATTGTTAAAAACATATCGTGTGTTATCTACTTTAGTTTCCTTCCGAGTTATGGACCGAAGAAGTTTTCATATATACATGGGTTTTTGCTGCCACATTTTTTTATCTGTATGGTATTATAATATTGGTATCATTTTAAAGCTTATGGATATATCTTTTCAAATACACTAAAATAACTGAAAACAATTGGCTCGGGTATTATTAACATTTTAAACAAGTTTGTACCAAAGTGTAAGTACACACATATACGTAAGTATTTACAATGTACATATATATAATTTAATTTGATAATAAACACCGTCTTCGCCACCAAAATTTTTGCATAGCCAGCCTTCGGTGGATGCATTATTGATCATATAAATTAAAAAATGTGATAGAAAACTTCTTTGGTCCATAATTCGGAAACTAACAAGCGTTTCACATTTTAAGAACTGCGTTGGTAAACTAGATTTGAGCCATAAACTTTTGTACTTACCCATCTGGGAGTATTTGGCAAAAGCATCACCCTTTTGCCCATAGTGGCAATATGTTTCTCTTTGAAATGGCTGGAACACATAATTGAATATGCCTTTAGCCGCACACCACAAATTTATTCCTTCTTTCGGGATCTTTTGTCACTTAAAACATGATACCACCACCACTTCAAACTTTTTTTTCCACAATATACAATAACGCATTTTGTTATATATTATCGTGTTTTATTTATATTTATCCGTTTATATATATTTCAAAATGCAATTCCATTCAACTTTTTAAGAAATAATTTATAATTGTTTAAAATATGTATACTTTATTCACTAATGAGAGAAAAAAGTGTATAACGAAAGCAGGAATCAAAACAATAAGAAAAAATTTGAGCTTGATGATGGAAAAAACGTGGCAAGCAAAAAATAATCACCTGTGCTGTCAAGTTCACCTATTATTGAATTCGCCTTGCTCACAACTCACTCTACTTTTATTTGTCTTCTTTGCTTATTCTATATTCTTATTTAGTAACATACATAGTTGTACGTAAAAGTACTTAACTAGGGATGGCACTCATTACAATTTACTGTCGATCTAAATCAGCTGTTACTTGCAAACGTTTTGGAACAACTTTATAGTTTATTTAATAATTTGGTAATTTCTCAAATTATAAATACGAATGCAAAAATAAATTATAAAAACGAACTTCACTGTCCAGTAACTCCATTTATTGTAATATTTGACAAACTTGGCTTGGTCGCATAGTAGCAAAACACTCTAAAATCATCAAATTTTCTGAAACGAAATGTTGCGTTTTCTTTCGAGAGTGTGTATAATAGACAAAATCAAGATTGTCTTACTAACGAAAAAAGAAACGTGAAAATTTTCGACACTTGATTAAACTTTTTTCTTACATTAAAACAAAAAATTGTGTTGAAATTGATGTTGTGCCACCGAAAATTTAAAAAAAGCGCACCCCGCACCGACTAAAGAATTTTTCGCACAAATAATTTTAAAAATCACCAAAAACGGTGCGAAACGAACCGAGTTGACAATGCTGTTTATTACCCTTGCATAAACCGACCAAGCGACCGAACAGTAGACTGCAATTTTCTGGAAGGGAATGATTAATCTTATTACGTGTGTTTGTGTTTAGGTACGAGGATGCCAGCACAAACACATTCATACACACCCTCACACGTCCTGCGTCGAAGCAGGTGGACTTTGTTTGTTTAAATCGGAAGTAGTATTTCCTGTGTGTTTCTTTCCGAAAAGAAGCACAACCATTATGTAAGAGTCATTAATATCATAATTTATTTACATTCACATTATCTAAACAACTAAGAATAAAGATCCGCATAAAAAATATAGAAAAACACGAAAAACAAAAATGTTAAAAAAAAACTTAAGATCATGTCATGTGTAAACACGGTGCCGATAAGGCAGTATGCCGGTCGGTGTGTTGGGGTGGCAGCACAAATATTAACAGCTGAACCTGTGATAGCGTATAGGCCAAGCAAAAACAAAATAAATGCAGAAAAAATTACAGATGGCTGGTTTTGGGGAGATATATGGCTGAAAATCTTGGAAGGGTCAGGAAAAATGGCGAAAGAAAATGAAGGAAGTTTTGAAGCGCCAAGAAAAAATTGAAGATAGAGATTTTTTGAGAGTTGGTTTTTGGAAAAAGAAAAAGGTGGACGTATGCCGGAGTTTTCGGTGAAAAAAAAGAAAAAAAATTTTGTCAAGACTGGTGATAAATAAAAGAAAAAGAAACCAAATCAAAAATTTTAAACGTTTATTCAAAGAAATAATATATAAAAAGGAAAATTTTTATAAGAAGTTTTAAAGAGAAAATACGGTTTTTTTATACAACAGCTAAACAAAATTGGCAAAGCTAATACAAATAAAATAAAACATAAGATTCAATTTTAAACTTTATTACTTGAGCCTTCAAAAGGAGTAGTCAGAAGTAATCGAAGCCAAGTAAAATTGCTATTAAATCGCCAGTCTTGGGTGTCCACTGGAATCCAGCAAAAGGAGATAGTTCCTAAAAGAGACAGCCGCCAACTTAGTAAGAAGCAGGGGAAGCTTAGCTGCAAATATAGTGGAAGCATCAGCCGCAAGTCCCGTTTTTTTCCTCCCAAACCATTGCAGGGCTCAGCAAGTTTTCCGCCAGAAGCCTCAGCAGCCACATCATCACGTTTCTTTTTTGCACAGAGGGAGATGTTTGTATTTTATTTTGGCCACTAACAGGTATTTTGCCATAAGGACCTATAAGTAGACCGACGGACAGACAGACAAAATTGTAAATAAAAAAACTCATAAAAATATATATATATAGTATTTTACCAGGGTTATATATGCTTTTTGTTTGGCGGAGGGGTAACGCCCTATTAGTAAAACTTACCCGCTATTTCTGTTGGTTGTGTCTGCGCGTTGTGATAGCGCAACGACCCGAAAAGTGAGCTCATTTTTTAGGGATTTAGAGTAGCTTTTTGGGCCCATTGCCCTAGGGTAAGCTTTTTAGGCAAGCAAAAGGGGTAAAAGCTAGGAAAAAAAAAATATATATATATATATAGAGTTATTTTATAGAGCCACTAGGACAACGCACCTTGCGTGAAGTACGGCAGAATTCCTGTTTGGTAATAATATTTTATGGAAAGAAGTTTTTGTTAGGAAGTTATACAGAATTGGTATTTTAAATTGTTTCAAATTGGTAAAAAGAATGCTTAAATATTAAATTGTTTCCCATGTTTTTGCAATATTGAAGTATAAACTCATTTATTTTTTTTTTAGTTTACAATAAATTTTATAATGTTGATATTGAATTTAATTTTCTTGTAAATTGGAAATAAACATGTTTGAATAAGATCAAACACAGGTAAGGTTATAGGAAGGCGGTAGCCGAGAGAAGGGTGAGAGAAGGTTTTTTTAGGGATGACTTTGAAATAAAACCGTCGCCACAAGTCATCATGGCGGAGTTTAGAAGTAGGTAAACTCCATGAGGGTGGGCAGCGACCTAGGGCACAACATCAGCCCAAATGTTGGAGAGATGTCGCAAGCTATTGGCTGCAGCAAGTCGTTTAAAACCCGTTTTTTTATAACACCAATTGGAACAAAGATCGTTCTTCTTCGGGCCCCTTCTTTTTCTTTTGATTTTGTGTAGCAAGAGTGGTTCAATACACCCTAAGCTGGCATGAACTTTTTATTCATGAACATACCGAGCCAACGGTAGGACTGCTGGCAAGGACACCACCCCCAAGACGGCGAGCTTCTAGCCGGAGCATTACGCCAGCATGCCAGCGCCGCCAACAGTCTGGCCACCCCGTAAATTGTACGGGCAACATCTGGCTCATTAATGTTGAAAGACAAACAAAAGGTATGTATGTGCATGTAATAAAAATGGCGCCCAACGTGGGGCCCGAAGGAGAGGGATTAGTTCCAATTCGGTTTAATTTTTTCTTTTGGATGTGTCACGGAGACGAAGATGGCGATCGCGGTAAGTCCCGTTAAGAAAAATACGAAGTTCTTAACGCGTTGCGACTTCGGTTGGATTTCTTTAGATCCTGTGTAGCAAACATTTTTTTTTTTTCAATTTTGTTTTTTTAAATTAAATTTTCCTTTTTCATTTTTTTTTCTTCTCAATCAAGAGCCTTTCTGATTGGCTCGAACACAACGAATGACGGCATTCGGTAAGTCCCGAGGAGGAATTTTTTCGTTTTTCCCGCGTTGCGACCGTTTGGCAAGATTTCGTTGTGGAGAGTTACTCACGAAAGTGTAAAAGTCCAGAAGTATTTTACACACGGAGACAGGCATGCGGGTATAATATCGCCTGCGTCTTCAAGCAGCCGCGTGTGAAAGGCCTATGGATCACAGCAAAAGTAATTAATATCAATAGTTTTAATTCAGTTTTCATACAAACTTACCTTTTTTTTTATTTTTTTAATTAATCGTTTTGCCGGGTTTACAGCTGGTTAGTCCTGACATGTGAGGTAATGACCTCAAGAGTCAGTTGC
The DNA here is from genome assembly GCA_914767995.1 of Thecocarcelia acutangulata. Taxonomy (NCBI): domain Eukaryota; kingdom Metazoa; phylum Arthropoda; class Insecta; order Diptera; family Tachinidae; genus Thecocarcelia; species Thecocarcelia acutangulata. Next base: position 53,765,193 of record OU612096.1, on the reverse strand, counting down.
GTCAGCTATAGCTCGAGGGACGGAATATGAAGCTGAAGCCAACATTTCAACACAGCTAATAGTTGTAGCGAAATCTAAATTAAAAAGTTTTTATTAACAACTTCAACATTATTAGTAATATGTTTTTCTCTCACCTTTTTCTTGTTATCGCCTGAAAATCCTGTAACCTGCCGAACAAGTTCAGATTTGATTTTTCCCAGTTTTCTTTAGCAATTTTAATTTTTTTTGTGGCTTTAATAGCACGTATATTGTTTTTCATTTTAAAGATTTAGGAATCTTTCAATTGAATTCTCAGTTGTTCATTTTTTTTTATTTTACCTTCGTTTTTTTATGGTTTATATTATTTATTTTTCATTACTTTTTATTATATTATAATTTTCATTATAATTTTTTTTTTTTTTTTTGACTTGCCGGTAGAAGCAAGTTCACTAGAAAGTTTCAGGTCACAAACGTGTAGATACGTGTTTGTTTTTGCATTTTGCGTTTTATATAATTTTAATTTAGCTAAGTTTGTTTTTTGGTCAAAACGTTATGGTTTTAACGCGTTCGGTGAAGAGTCATCTAGGTGCAGCCAGTAACGCAGGTTTAGATATGGAGGACGATTTGCCTCAATCTGTGGTGCCAACAGTAGCTGGTGTAAATAGGCCATTAGCTTCGGTATCTGAGCGAAGTGTAGCCGCTTCGAATGCAGGCGCAGCAGTTGATCCTTTCGTTCAGCAGTTTTTGACATTGGCACATGATAGGTCAGGTTTTTCTCAGAGAGCAAATATATCAAATAGCTCAATTGCTTCTCCTGAATACAGTGCAATCACGCGTAGAAATAGCGGTCAGCAGCGAGTAGGAGCTGAAGCAACAACCATGCAAACTCCACTGCCAGAGGGCAATTCAAACGATTTGGCAGGGCTGATTCGCGGAGAATTGTCACGGCAGCTGCAGGACTTGCAAGTCACCTTGCGGCAGGAGATTGCGCAAACCGTGAGCAGAGCCATGGTACCGCAAACGAGCTCGAACCTGAATGCAGGTGACAATCGGTTGAGAGCGTCTGAACGGCCTCCGGAAGTTGCTTCCGGACTTTCACCGTGTCCTTTAGCCAACAGGTCCTACCATGAGTCAGCATCATGTCCGTATGGACAGCAGTCACAAAATCGCGTTGGTGTAAATTCACAGCCAAGGCAGCAAAATTTTCAAGCTGGCAATCAACAGCCAACCGCAACCTTTCAGCAATCGACTCGTACGCTACCTGAATTGCCTGGTGAGCGTCCATCATTTGTATCATCAGGGCAGCCGACAAATAGAATTTTTGAAAATGTTTATCCAGGTTCGAACAAAACTGATTTATCCAGATGGGGGTTGAAGTTTGATGGTAGTACACGATCTGTCAGCGCCGAAGACTTCATTTTTCGTGTAGGAGTTCTATGCCAAGATTATAATCTTTCCGCAGCAGAGATTCATCGTAGTTTTCATTCGTTGTTGGAAGGCCAAGCTTTAGACTGGTATTGGAACTGGCGAAAATTAAATCCAATACAAACTTGGGATGATTTAGTAGCAGCCTTTCTGACGCAGTATCGGCGTTATGAAAACGAATTTCAGCTGCAGAAGAAAATCATGGATTGTCGCCAAGGTCCACATGAATCCTTTGAAGATTTCTACAATACCATTCTGAAGCTGAGGAACCAACAGAGATCGCCTTACTCTGAAAGAGATCTAATCGAAATAATGAAAAGTAATTTGAAACCTGCGTTGTCACATTTATTGTTTTCTTCTCGGTTTGAGGGACTCAATGATTTTTTTCAACAGGCTAAAAAGGCCGAAAGTCTTATCGCGAGTCAGCGAATGCAATATCAGCATCGACCACATGCTCCGCCAAGAGTACATGAAATTAACTATGAACCAGAAGAATGGTCTAGTGAGAATGTAGAGATTGAGGCAGTTTCAGCTAATACTAGATATATTTGCTGGAATTGCAAGCAACCTGGTCACAGCTATATAGACTGTCCTTCAACCGAAAGGAGAATTTTTTGTTATAAGTGTGGCCGAGAGAATGTCATCACACCACAGTGTCCGAATTGTCGGGGAAACCTGAGAAGGAACCCGTCTACAACTGGGCAGGCGCGTTCAACTCAAACTTAGACCCAGGTCAAAGTAAGTCCACATCAGTAGTTAGTAAGCCTGTAGTAATTTTGCAAAATTTAGATAGAGAAAAGGTAGAGATACAAAAACCCAGAGAGAGGCCCTTAAAACCACTACATCAGCGTTTAGCCGAATATATTGAAGCAAAGCGCCGAATATTCGGTCAAATATCAAAACGCATAAAGAAGGCCAGAGAAAGGTATAAAAAGCGGAAAAATGAACGAAAGGAAATAATGTCAGCTTCGCTTTATGAAGGGCGTGATTGTCGGTTTTACGCAAAAATAGAAATTAATGGTTACAAAATCGAGGGGTTAATCGATAGTGGCGCTACAGTGTCCTGCCTCGGTAAAAATTGTATGGAGGTTGTGGGTAAGACAGGCTTACAAGTTTTCAATTTTTTTTCTTATATAAAGACTGCGGATGGCAGCCCACACAAAATCGTAGGCCGTGTAAAAGCCAATATATTTTTCAAGGACACATTTAAAGAAGTGACTTTTTATTTAGTGCCCACATTAAATAGGGAACTGTTTTTGGGCGTAGATTTTATTCGAATGTTTGGTTTCTTTGCTCATGTCAGCAGCATAACAACCAATGGCGTCAGTTTGTGCGCCGAAGCTAAGAACTCAGCGGATCAAGTCGACGTCCATGTCTTGTCAGCAGAGCAGAAGATGTGTCTGGAGAGGGTGGTGGATAAGTTTCCATGCTTTACGCGAAAAGGTCTAGGGAAAACCAGCCTGGAGGTCCATTCAATCGACACTGGCTCTGCAACCCCGGTGAAAGATCGACACTATCCGGTATCACCGGCTGTGCAGAGGCTAATGTATGCAGAGTTAGATCGGATGCTTGACCTGGGTGTTATCGAACCGAGCGAAAGCCCGTGGAGCCATCCAGTGACATTGGTCCGCAAGGGTGAAAAAAATCGTTTGTGCCTGGATGCGCGTAAGTTAAATGCCCTCACGGTCAAGGATGTCTATCCTCTGCCACATACATATAGAGGGTCTGCTCAGCCGGTTGGGCGACACGTATTTTATATCGAGTGTCGATCTGAAAGATGCATTCTGGCAGATACCTTTAGATGCGTCCAGTAGGGAAAAGACCGCTTTCACGGTGCCTGGCAGGCCACTTTACCATTTTACGGTAATACCTTTTGGGTTGTGTAATGCGGCCCAAAGACTTTGCCGTTTAATGGATAAAGTGATCCCTGCTGCGCTCCGTGAGCGGGTTTTTGTCTATCTGGACGATCTATTGATTGTATCTCCAGACTTCGCTACCCACCTCAGGTTGTTAGAGCAAGTGTCCGATTGTTTGGATAAGGCTGGTTTGACCATAAATGTCGCTAAGTCGAAATTTTGCTTCCAAGAGCTGCGATATTTAGGATATATCGTGGGCAAAGGGAAATTGCGACCAGACCCGAGCAAAATAGAAACTATCCTCAAGTACAGCTACCCGAAAACTGCGAAGCAGGTGAGAAGTTTCATGGGTGCTACAGGCTGGTACCGCCGCTTCATACCAGATTACGCAGTAATAGCGACTCCCATTTTTAACACGCTTAAAAAAGCTAAAAAGTTCGAATTTCTAGCTGAAGCGAAAGATGCTTTTGACAAATTGAAGAAGGCCTTAACCACCAGTCCGGTGCTCGTACACCCCGATTTCTCTCGGCATTTCTATGTGCAATGCGATGCATCTGACATAGGCGTTGGAGCCGTATTATTTCAAAAAGACGAAGAGGATGGCGAACATCCAGTAGCATTTTTCTCGCACAAGCTGACAAACGCCCAGAAAAATTATTCGGTTACCGAAAGAGAATGCTTGGCCGTAGTATTAAGCATTAAGAAGTTCAGACCTTATATTGAGCTGATGCCATTTACTGTAATTACTGATCACAGTAGTTTGAAATGGCTAATGTCACATAAGGATCTGAGCGGACGGCTAGCGCGATGGAGCTTGCATTTGCAATCCTACTCTTTCTCTATAGAGCACAGACCAGGGGCGAAAAACGTAGTGCCTGACACACTTTCAAGGTATGACATGGAAGAAATTTCGTCAACCGTGGGCAACCTTATTGATCTGAACTCTGAATATTTCAAAACAGCAAGTTATCAAGAGCTAATAAACGTGATCAACGAAAAAGCCGAGCAGTTACCCGACGTAAAAGTTGTAGACAACTTAGTATATAAACGCGTACGCCCTTATGATGGCGTAGAGCTAAATGAAGATTTTTCGTGGAAACTTTGGGTTCCGTTAGAGTTGACAGCTCAAATAATTGAGAACTCTGCATAGGGTAAAAGAGTATTTTTATTGGCCCAATCAAAATGCGCAAGTGAGGACAATGGTAGCCAACTGTCAAGTTTGTCGTGAAACCAAACCTTCAAATGTTACGCTACGGCCACCTATGTGAGCCGAAACCAACACACAACGACCGTTTCAGCGGATTTTTGTAGATTTTTTAGGGCCCTACCCAAGGTCTAAAAACGGTAACAGCTACATATTTATTGTTCTTGATCACTTGACCAAATTTGTTTTGTTAAAAGCAATGGCTAAAGCTAGTACCAAGAACGTTATAAAATTTTTAGTGGCTGAAGTTTTTCATAAGTTCGGTACACCCGAAACAATAGTTTCAGACAACGGCAAGCAATTTGTTAGTCAGGAGTTCAAAAACCTCATAGAAAATTTTGGTGTAAACCACGTCAGAACGGCCATACATTCTCCGCAGGCAAATGCTTCGGAGCGGGTTAACCAATCGATTTTGGCAGCCATACGAGCTTATTTGCAGGACGATCATCGCGATTGGGACAAATATTTGTCCGAAATAGAATTTTCACTACGCTCATCTGTCCAAACATCGATTGGTGTCACCCCATATTTTGCTCTGTTTGGAGTTAATATGATCGGGCATGGGGGAATGTATAAATTGGCTCGAAAACTAGGAAGTTTAGAAGATCCTGAGCTTAACATTTTGCAAAACTCAGAGAAAATCGATTTGGTAAGACAAAGGATTAGAGAAAATTTGCATAAAGCCTATACACGAGGTAAAGAAGTTTACAACATCAGGTGCCGTCAGGTAAAATTCATACCTGGGCAAGAAGTTTTTCGTAGGAATTTCCAGCAAAGCGACTTTAAAAACAATTTTAATGCTAAGCTGGCTAGAAAATTTTTAAAATGTAGAATTATACGACCTATAGGGAATTGCCTCTATGAAGTTGAGGACCTCAAAGGAAAACCGTTGGGGGTATTTCACGCCAAAGACTTAAAGCAGTAGCTCTAAGTTCTTTGGTGTACTTAGTCCCAACGGCTTTCACGCAAACAGCACCAAACGCATTGCTTGATTCGGTGAAGACAAGTTCTAATATTTTCAATTTTTATTTTTCCATCAACATTTTTCTTATTGTCGATTCAATCGTATTGTATTTGTATATATTTTTATTTTCTGGAAAAACCGTTCAAACCGGAATCGGGGCTCAAGGAACGAGTTTTGCTTTATAAACATGAACATTTCTTTTATTTATCTATCATCGTAACATGTTCTCGAGTTGGCGTGACACATGAGAGACAATTAAGTTTTTGAACCCATCTTAAGCTTACGTTTCTAGCAGGTTACATGTGTAACCGATCACTGACTCGAATGCCTCCCCATTTGCTCTAGCGGAACTATGCCATTAAGTAGCTAGGGGTGGTTAGCCATCTGAGCAAGTGATGCTATGCTGAGTCCGATCTTACAGCGAGATGAGTTTATATAAGGTTAATTAGTTTACTCAGCGGTGCCACGAACTCTCAAGTAACTTAGTTTTGATGACAGTTTTTTTTATTGGTATATATATATATATTAAGCAAATCGCGTCCTACCAGCCTTGATTTCGGCTTGACTCAAAACAGCATGAGGCCTAATACGAGTAAAAGCTATTACTGACGTACTAGTCTTAAAATTGCTTTAAGAGCAAAAGTTAACTAAAAGCATACTTGTTATAAATAAATACATGTCTATACCTGAACGCACTTTAAAACAAAAACCGATCAAGTAGTTAAATGGTTTTCCCATTTAAAAACCCGGTTTCAAATTTGTTAGGGGCTGACAAAGCAACCAAAATTCAATTTTCAGGTAATGCTAACACCGCGCGATAGCAATTAACAAGAGAGTGTATAAGCTCGTTAATTAAAATTAGCAAAATGTAAAGGCGTATATGAAAAGTGTAAACGCATACTTATAGAAATCAAAATGTATTAAAAATGGAGCTTGTCATGATTTGGTTACGGCTTTTGATTTTTATAAATATGCTTAGCATTATAGTTGGATTAGTAACAATAAAAAAAATATATATAATAATAATAATAAAAATAATAATAATAATAATTAAACGAAGTTTAATTGCTATATATAAGATAAAAATTGCAAATTAGAATAAAATCACTTACCTAATACTCGCAGACAAAACCGTTACCCAGTCCTGAGGAGATATAGTTGGGGAAGCATATAATTTAAGAACCTAAAATGAATTAGTTTTTTAATTACAGTAGTTATAAAATGTTTGTTTGAGCTTTGATTGAAAATGAAGTTTAAAATTAAAGTATTTACCTGTTATTTTATTAATTAACAGCAATTTTGGTTAAGTCTTCAAGACAAAGGAATTATGTGGGAACCTATAAATAGATTGAATTAAAATGTATTGGTAGCCAATTAAGATTCAAAGAGTAATTTGGTTTAGTTTGAGTTGAGGAATAAGTTTTAGTAGAAATTAAATTTAACAGAAATTTTGTTTTGGGAACTCACCTTCTTTATCCACTGAACCTCCTGTTATCTAGGGTATCGTCTAGAAACACCCACTTGCTGCTGAGAATAGAAACCATAATTGGATTAGAAGGAAATATTACATTCATATTTTAAACTAAACTTACGGTTTCCGTTAGTTTTTCACAGTGCTGACAATGTTGACCAAAGGGTAAAGCCAAGGTTATCTGGAAATAACGGAGATGCTACTCCTAGATGGACCTTCAAAGAAATAAAATAAAAGATTATTGGAATTTAGATCGTGTGTTAATATTATATAGTAATATAATTTTGTAAATTACATATATTTACCCAAAACACTCAATGCCAGGAAGGCCAAAAATCGGCGTCAAACGCAATTTGAATTTAGCTACCACGGGAAAATTCAAATTAGCACTCACTTTTTCTGCAGTTATTCTAATACACTTACCTGTATTTCCCATCAATCTGTGGATTGAACTGCCGGTTTATCTGAAAATTTAATGAAAAAATTAAAGATATAAGTCATAATTTTAAAAAATATATTTTTTCATTCATAAACTTACCTCCTGTTGTTTGGCATTCTCCTGTAGTAGTAGACGCTTGGTTTTTGTTGTTCTAAGAACAGTTGGCAAAAATAGTAAGATACTTTTTAAATTGAGGTGGCCAGATGGGCAGAATGTGTTTGTGGTGAATTCAGCGTAAAGTAGACAAGCCAACTTTTTCTCAAAAGGTAGCAAATAATCTCCAAAATCCCAGAGTGTGGAAACATGATTGTTTTTGGTTAAATAGAATTATAGGTCGATTTTCCCTCCCATTCCGAGTCCATGGAAGGACTTCGGAATGGTTGGGTTTGTCATGTGTAAACACGGTGCCGATAAGGCAGTATGCCGGTCGGTGTGTTGGGGTGGCAGCACAAATATTAACAGCTGAACCTGTGATAGCGTATAGGCCAAGCAAAAACAAAATAAATGCAGAAAAAATTACAGATGGCTGGTTTTGGGGAGATATATGGCTGAAAATCTTGGAAGGGTCAGGAAAAATGGCGAAAGAAAATGAAGGAAGTTTTGAAGCGCCAAGAAAAAATTGAAGATAGAGATTTTTTGAGAGTTGGTTTTTGGAAAAAGAAAAAGGTGGACGTATGCCGGAGTTTTCGGTGAAAAAAAAGAAAAAAAATTTTGTCAAGACTGGTGATAAATAAAAGAAAAAGAAACCAAATCAAAAATTTTAAACGTTTATTCAAAGAAATAATATATAAAAAGGAAAATTTTTATAAGAAGTTTTAAAGAGAAAATACGGTTTTTTTATACAACAGCTAAACAAAATTGGCAAAGCTAATACAAATAAAATAAAACATAAGATTCAATTTTAAACTTTATTACTTGAGCCTTCAAAAGGAGTAGTCAGAAGTAATCGAAGCCAAGTAAAATTGCTATTAAATCGCCAGTCTTGGGTGTCCACTGGAATCCAGCAAAAGGAGATAGCTCCTAAAAGAGACAGCCGCCAACTTAGTAAGAAGCAGGGGAAGCTTAGCTGCAAATATAGTGGAAGCATCAGCCGCAAGTCCCGTTTTTTTCCTCCCAAACCATTGCAGGGCTCAGCAAGTTTTCCGCCAGAAGCCTCAGCAGCCACATCATCACGTTTCTTTTTTGCACAGAGGGTGATGTTTGTATTTTATTTTGGCCACTAACAGGTATTTTGCCATAAGGACCTATAAGTAGACCGACGGACAGACAGACAAAATTGTAAATAAAAAAACTCATAAAAATATATATATATAGTATTTTACCAGGGTTATATATGCTTTTTGTTTGGCGGAGGGGTAACGCCCTATTAGTAAAACTTACCCGCTATTTCTGTTGGTTGTGTCTGCGCGTTGTGATAGCGCAACGACCCGAAAAGTGAGCTCATTTTTTAGGGATTTAGAGTAGCTTTTTGGGCCCATTGCCCTAGGGTAAGCTTTTTAGGCAAGCAAAAGGGGTAAAAGCTAGGAAAAAAAATATATATATATATATATATATATATATAGAGTTATTTTATAGAGCCACTAGGACAACGCACCTTGCGTGAAGTACGGCAGAATTCCTGTTTGGTAATAATATTTTATGGAAAGAAGTTTTTGTTAGGAAGTTATACAGAATTGGTATTTTAAATTGTTTCAAATTGGTAAAAAGAATGCTTAAATATTAAATTGTTTCCCATGTTTTTGCAATATTGAAGTATAAACTCATTTATTTTTTTTTAGTTTACAATAAATTTTATAATGTTGATATTGAATTTAATTTTCTTGTAAATTGGAAATAAACATGTTTGAATAAGATCAAACACAGGTAAGGTTATAGGAAGGCGGTAGCCGAGAGAAGGGTGAGAGAAGGTTTTTTTAGGGATGACTTTGAAATAAAACCGTCGCCACAAGTCATCATGGCGGAGTTTAGAAGTAGGTAAACTCCATGAGGGTGGGCAGCGACCTAGGGCACAACATCAGCCCAAATGTTGGAGAGATGTCGCAAGCTATTGGCTGCAGCAAGTCGTTTAAAACCCGTTTTTTTTATAACACCAATTGGAACTAAGATCGTTCTTCTTCGGGCCCCTTCTTTTTCTTTTGATTTTGTGTAGCAAGAGTGGTTCAATACACCCTAAGCTGGCATGAACTTTTTATTCATGAACATACCGAGCCAACGGTAGGACTGCTGGCAAGGACACCACCCCCAAGACGGCGAGCTTCTAGCCGGAGCATTACGCCAGCATGCCAGCGCCGCCAACAGTCTGGCCACCCCGTAAATTATACGGGCAACATCTGGCTCATTAATGTTGAAAGACAAACAAAAGGTATGTATGTGCATGTAATAATCAAGGTCTTATCTTTTTCAATCACAGTACGTACTAAACGTCTGCATTATTACGCTGAAACAGCATTTGAACATATTCATTTTCTTTTTGAATGAATAAAGCTTCGTACCACACACAACTGACTACGAAGTAACTCATATTCTATTTTAATAAAAACAAATAAATGACTACACACACTGAACGAATAATGATAGGTGTGCTCCACGAGATCTCGGACTAGTTCGGACTAATGAGAGTAAAAAGCAAATTACTCTCTAAATTTGCAAATTTTTACCCAAAACTCCTGGAACGCAAAAAACCACAATTGTACATCTTGCAATACTAGTGCTGCTTACTTTTTAGATTAAAGTATATTTTAGTAATTTTAGACGCTTAAAACGCATAATGTCATATAATCAAAACGTTTGCTCTATTGGCAACAGCTGTAAAATTAAAACCAATGTAAAATTTTCGATAGATTTTTATAATCATATTTATAAAATTAAAATCCAAATAACAATTGCGTGTTCTGTTTACAACTTCGCAACGTTATTTTTAGTTTATGCCACAGAGTACACAGAGGTGTCAGAAGCACAGAGTACAGTTTATGCAACCTTCCATCTTGCTTTTAACTAATTTTTAAACAAAAACTTTTTCCAATTTGTAAATTTTCTTATTACATTTTCAGTTTTATATATATATATATATATATATATATATATATATATGTATGTAAACATAAAACAGCTGATTATCCAATTTTCGTCCGAACTTACCCAAAGAAGAAGTTCGGGCTAATTTGTACAGGAAATTAACAAAATTACTCGCTCATTTTCTCTCAAAATTGCACAAAAATTGTTACGTGGAACGCTTTTGGACTTCTTTGGACTAGTTCGGACTGTTTCGTTATTCACGTGGAACACACCGGATATTAACTCGACTCGTCGAGAAACAAACACAACCACATTCAAATAAAACGACAGCAAGAAGAAAAAGTTTCAAATATATTATCATTCGAATGAATCGAAGCAGCTTACGATTGTATTTATACATATGTATATATTATGTATGTATGTAACTGTGTACAATAACATACCATCAAAGTTCTTTTACCAACTCCAATTTAAAATTTTCAGACCTTATTGCGCACATTTCTTAAAAGCAAATTACGTCTTAACAAAATGTTTTTCTTTGTAGTATAACGAATGTAATTTGCATTCAAATTATAAGCGTTTTATTCATTCATTCCTTCGATATTTCTTGCACTCTATCGAACATTTATATTGTATTTGCGTGCTTTTGCTCTTACAAATAAGAGAAAATGTATATTTGAATTAGAAAGAGTATACGACAGAATCTACTTCCCAGCAACCCACAAGCTATTACAATTTGCAAAGCATCCGATTGTAAGCGATAGTGTCAACAGAAAAAATCAAAATAAACATCCCAGCAGTCCACAAGTTATTACAATTTGCAAAGCATCCGATTGTAAGCGATTGTGTCAACAGAAAAAATCAAAATAAACATGTTTTATTGTGCTTAACATGCATGTTAAGCACAATCATGACACAAAAAACAAGGTAGCCGCTTCGCTTCAACAATACAACAATAAAAAAAACAACAGGTATTTTGTTTGTGTAAAAAGGCGAATTCAAACTTAAGCTGTCAAAAGTAGTTGATAAAGAACATGTACAAAAATTTAAATGGCGCCGAAAAGGTAAACAAAACTTGACAGCGAAAGTGCCGCCATATTAAACGAATTCGCCTGAATTCGCCGATGCATCCACCTAATAATGAATTCGCCTTGAGCACAATAAACAACTAACATCCAATTCAGATTAGTATTTTTCTCTCATTTTGTTAAATTGAATGTACATAAGAAGCAAAGAAGAAAACAAATGCTAATAATATAGTTTTGAACTCATCCAATCTTCGCTTACAATGTATACAGTGTTGGATGCATATTACGGCCTAGGCCATCGCTGTGTAAATGTAAGTAGGAATTGTATACAGACTTCGGATGGGTCACGCTTACATTGTCAATGGTCTTAGATCGAACACAACACAACAAACAACTAGCATCCGATTCAGATTAGTATTTTTCTACTCATTTTGTTAAATTAACTGTACATAAGAAGCAAAGAAGAAAACAAATGCTAATAATATAGTTTTGAACTCATCCAATCTTCGCTTACAATGTATACAGTGTTGGATGCATCTTACGGCCTAGGCCATCGCTGTGTAAATGTAAATAGGAATTGTATACAGACTTCGGATGGGTCGCACTTACATTGTCAATGCTCTCAGATCGAAGATGTATGTGACAAAAAGTTCACTGGGATAAAACGCATTCTCTTTTCTGTTTTTTCTCGCTTTACTTTGTTATCTCTCTTAAAGTATTCGATATTTGAGTAAAGATTGTATTTTCAGTGTGCACACAAACAAATGAATGTATTCTTGCAGCCTATTAGTACGTACTATCATCAGATTTATTGCCCAAAGTCAAATAAGATGATTGTACTCATAACTGGCAAGAAAGTGTTATGTTTTCATTAATTTATTTATTGAATTTTCAAAATATGAACTAGCAATAAGTATTCCAATCTTAATAATAAATACAGAAAATATGGTTTACAGAAGTAAAAAACACGCTTCGATATCAAACTAATTATCCATATAACCAAATAGACGGTTGAAATATATGTACATGGGACACTGTTGCCATATTAGACGATTTATCGTCATTTTGGCGTTTTTGGGTGCTGCAAATTGCACTTTGACGATTTAAGGTTTGTTTTTGGCGATTTTTGTAGATCACATTTGCTTTCATATCTTTCAAGCAATTTTGGCTTTACAACTACACGTACATACATACTTTCTTCTTTAAAGTTAATTTATTTAGGAAATGAAACTAATATTTATGGTATAGAAAACACAGTAGTATAATAAATGTGTACGTAAATATGTATATAACACTGAAACGATACGCGATATTTATTTGAGACTGAACGTATATATATGTATATGTTAGAGGTGTGCTGAAAATATCAGACGTGAATGGCACTACAAGAAATATATAATTTTAAGGAGACAAAGTGATGTTCACACAAGCGACTCGCCTATAAAATTTGTATGGAAATCACTAAAAATTTTGTAACTTTCATACAATTTTTTTAGACGAGTTGTTCATAGAACACAAATGACCAAAACTTTAACTTTTATAAATCCTTACAATATTATAAAAAAAGAAAGTGTATTTTTTCTGATGTGTATAATGAAAGAGTTTTCTTATAGCATCATAGAAAGCAAAATTGAATATTAAACTTGGAAATTAGTTTAACGATTCAGATATGGATATGCTAGATTTTTGGAATAAAGCGACAAAAAAATATTTTTCGCTAATTTATCATTCTATGGCTAAGTTTATAGCAAACATATTAGTCTTATCGTGTCTTTCCGCAAATGTGAGAAATTAGTTAAGGAAGCTGTTTTCAGAAGATATATTATACACTTGAGACTACTTAAAACTTTGTTACTGTCGTTGTTTCTACTTATATATGCTCGATTTAATAGAAGTGTTTAGTACAATAGATAATAGTACCTTTCATTAAATGAAATCTTATTTGAAACAAGTAAGAGTGTGGTATATTTGGCTGGGCCGAATCTAAAATACCCTTCACGATTGTCAAGTACATGTAAAGTATATATTATAAATTTGAACTAAATATGCTCAGATATATATGAACCGATATCGGGGAAAAAATATATTTGCCTCGTAATCACCGTACCAAAAAAATATCTTTCATGAACATTTTTATGAAAAAGTTTGTTTAAGCTATATCTAGGTTATATATGAACCGATATCGGAAAAAAAATTAATGGAAAAATCGGGTCAGGATATATCTCGGGTACGATATCGGAAATTTTCATTTCCCATATTTATATAACCTTATTTTATTAGCTCTGGTAAGCAAAACAAGTTATTTAAGTTCGCTTACCAGGGCATTTTCATGGAAAACCCGGTTTAGGCTATATCTCAGGTATATATGGACTGATATCTGAAAAAAGTTCATGCTTAATTTCAAAAATTACCATACAACAGTCATGCATCGACGCAGTATGCAATTTTGTAACAAAATTTTTGAAATTAAGCATTAGGCATTTTTTCAGATATCGATCCATATATACCCGAGATATAGCCAAACCGGGTTTTTCATGAAAATGTCGCGTAAGCAAACTTAAATAACTTTTTTGTGTTCAAAAGCGGTTCTGGTAATGAAATAAACTTATATAAATATGGAAAATGAAAATTTCCGATATCGGTCCATATATATCCGAGATATAGCCTGAACCGATTTTTCCATTTACATTTTTTTTTTTTTGCTGAAAAGCAATCCTGGTTATAAAAGAAGGTTACTAAAATACAGCAAATAGAAAATTCCGATATCGGTTCATATATATATATATATATATATATATATATATATATATATATATATATATATATATATATATATATATATATATATATATATATATATATATATATATATATATATATATATATATATATATATATATATATATATATATATATATATATATATATCCGAGCATATTTAGTTCAAATTTGTAATATATACTATACATTTACGTAACAATCGTGAAGGGAATTTTAGAGTCGGCCCAGCCGAATATACCATACTCTTACTTGTTTTATTTATTGAATCTTCAAAATGAATTAACATTAAGTATTCAAATCTTAAAACTAAAAAAAAGTAGTTTTTTTCTTTTTATTCATGAACATACCGAGCCAACGGTAGGACTGCTGGCAAGGACACCACCCCCAAGACGGCGAGCTTCTAGCCGGAGCATTACGCCAGCATGCCAGCGCCGCCAACAGTCTGGCCACCCCGTAAATTATACGGGCAACATCTGGCTCATTAATGTTGAAAGACAAACAAAAGGTATGTATGTGCATGTAATAATCAAGGTCTTATCTTTTTCAATCACAGTACGTACTAAACGTCTGCATTATTACGCTGAAACAGCATTTGAACATATTCATTTTCTTTTTGAATGAATAAAGCTTCGTACCACACACAACTGACTACGAAGTAACTCATATTCTATTTTAATAAAAACAAATAAATGACTACACACACTGAACGAATAATGATAGGTGTGCTCCACGAGATCTCGGACTAGTTCGGACTAATGAGAGTAAAAAGCAAATTACTCTCTAAATTTGCAAATTTTTACCCAAAACTCCTGGAACGCAAAAAACCACAATTGTACATCTTGCAATACTAGTGCTGCTTACTTTTTAGATTAAAGTATATTTTAGTAATTTTAGACGCTTAAAACGCATAATGTCATATAATCAAAACGTTTGCTCTATTGGCAACAGCTGTAAAATTAAAACCAATGTAAAATTTTCGATAGATTTTTATAATCATATTTATAAAATTAAAATCCAAATAACAATTGCGTGTTCTGTTTACAACTTCGCAACGTTATTTTTAGTTTATGCCACAGAGTACACAGAGGTGTCAGAAGCACAGAGTACAGTTTATGCAACCTTCCATCTTGCTTTTAACTAATTTTTAAACAAAAACTTTTTCCAATTTGTAAATTTTCTTATTACATTTTCAGTTTTATATATATATATATATATATATATATATATATATGTATGTAAACATAAAACAGCTGATTATCCAATTTTCGTCCGAACTTACCCAAAGAAGAAGTTCGGGCTAATTTGTACAGGAAATTAACAAAATTACTCGCTCATTTTCTCTCAAAATTGCACAAAAATTGTTACGTGGAACGCTTTTGGACTTCTTTGGACTAGTTCGGACTGTTTCGTTATTCACGTGGAACACACCGGATATTAACTCGACTCGTCGAGAAACAAACACAACCACATTCAAATAAAACGACAGCAAGAAGAAAAAGTTTCAAATATATTATCATTCGAATGAATCGAAGCAGCTTACGATTGTATTTATACATATGTATATATTATGTATGTATGTAACTGTGTACAATAACATACCATCAAAGTTCTTTTACCAACTCCAATTTAAAATTTTCAGACCTTATTGCGCACATTTCTTAAAAGCAAATTACGTCTTAACAAAATGTTTTTCTTTGTAGTATAACGAATGTAATTTGCATTCAAATTATAAGCGTTTTATTCATTCATTCCTTCGATATTTCTTGCACTCTATCGAACATTTATATTGTATTTGCGTGCTTTTGCTCTTACAAATAAGAGAAAATGTATATTTGAATTAGAAAGAGTATACGACAGAATCTACTTCCCAGCAACCCACAAGCTATTACAATTTGCAAAGCATCCGATTGTAAGCGATAGTGTCAACAGAAAAAATCAAAATAAACATCCCAGCAGTCCACAAGTTATTACAATTTGCAAAGCATCCGATTGTAAGCGATTGTGTCAACAGAAAAAATCAAAATAAACATGTTTTATTGTGCTTAACATGCATGTTAAGCACAATCATGACACAAAAAACAAGGTAGCCGCTTCGCTTCAACAATACAACAATAAAAAAAACAACAGGTATTTTGTTTGTGTAAAAAGGCGAATTCAAACTTAAGCTGTCAAAAGTAGTTGATAAAGA
This sequence comes from Thecocarcelia acutangulata, assembly GCA_914767995.1. NCBI lineage: Eukaryota > Metazoa > Arthropoda > Insecta > Diptera > Tachinidae > Thecocarcelia > Thecocarcelia acutangulata. The sequence goes on along the minus strand of OU612096.1, from coordinate 53,748,843 downwards.
ACATGTACAAAAATTTAAATGGCGCCGAAAAGGTAAACAAAACTTGACAGCGAAAGTGCCGCCATATTAAACGAATTCGCCTGAATTCGCCGATGCATCCACCTAATAATGAATTCGCCTTGAGCACAATAAACAACTAACATCCAATTCAGATTAGTATTTTTCTCTCATTTTGTTAAATTGAATGTACATAAGAAGCAAAGAAGAAAACAAATGCTAATAATATAGTTTTGAACTCATCCAATCTTCGCTTACAATGTATACAGTGTTGGATGCATATTACGGCCTAGGCCATCGCTGTGTAAATGTAAGTAGGAATTGTATACAGACTTCGGATGGGTCACGCTTACATTGTCAATGGTCTTAGATCGAACACAACACAACAAACAACTAGCATCCGATTCAGATTAGTATTTTTCTACTCATTTTGTTAAATTAACTGTACATAAGAAGCAAAGAAGAAAACAAATGCTAATAATATAGTTTTGAACTCATCCAATCTTCGCTTACAATGTATACAGTGTTGGATGCATCTTACGGCCTAGGCCATCGCTGTGTAAATGTAAATAGGAATTGTATACAGACTTCGGATGGGTCGCACTTACATTGTCAATGCTCTCAGATCGAAGATGTATGTGACAAAAAGTTCACTGGGATAAAACGCATTCTCTTTTCTGTTTTTTCTCGCTTTACTTTGTTATCTCTCTTAAAGTATTCGATATTTGAGTAAAGATTGTATTTTCAGTGTGCACACAAACAAATGAATGTATTCTTGCAGCCTATTAGTACGTACTATCATCAGATTTATTGCCCAAAGTCAAATAAGATGATTGTACTCATAACTGGCAAGAAAGTGTTATGTTTTCATTAATTTATTTATTGAATTTTCAAAATATGAACTAGCAATAAGTATTCCAATCTTAATAATAAATACAGAAAATATGGTTTACAGAAGTAAAAAACACGCTTCGATATCAAACTAATTATCCATATAACCAAATAGACGGTTGAAATATATGTACATGGGACACTGTTGCCATATTAGACGATTTATCGTCATTTTGGCGTTTTTGGGTGCTGCAAATTGCACTTTGACGATTTAAGGTTTGTTTTTGGCGATTTTTGTAGATCACATTTGCTTTCATATCTTTCAAGCAATTTTGGCTTTACAACTACACGTACATACATACTTTCTTCTTTAAAGTTAATTTATTTAGGAAATGAAACTAATATTTATGGTATAGAAAACACAGTAGTATAATAAATGTGTACGTAAATATGTATATAACACTGAAACGATACGCGATATTTATTTGAGACTGAACGTATATATATGTATATGTTAGAGGTGTGCTGAAAATATCAGACGTGAATGGCACTACAAGAAATATATAATTTTAAGGAGACAAAGTGATGTTCACACAAGCGACTCGCCTATAAAATTTGTATGGAAATCACTAAAAATTTTGTAACTTTCATACAATTTTTTTAGACGAGTTGTTCATAGAACACAAATGACCAAAACTTTAACTTTTATAAATCCTTACAATATTATAAAAAAAGAAAGTGTATTTTTTCTGATGTGTATAATGAAAGAGTTTTCTTATAGCATCATAGAAAGCAAAATTGAATATTAAACTTGGAAATTAGTTTAACGATTCAGATATGGATATGCTAGATTTTTGGAATAAAGCGACAAAAAAATATTTTTCGCTAATTTATCATTCTATGGCTAAGTTTATAGCAAACATATTAGTCTTATCGTGTCTTTCCGCAAATGTGAGAAATTAGTTAAGGAAGCTGTTTTCAGAAGATATATTATACACTTGAGACTACTTAAAACTTTGTTACTGTCGTTGTTTCTACTTATATATGCTCGATTTAATAGAAGTGTTTAGTACAATAGATAATAGTACCTTTCATTAAATGAAATCTTATTTGAAACAAGTAAGAGTGTGGTATATTTGGCTGGGCCGAATCTAAAATACCCTTCACGATTGTCAAGTACATGTAAAGTATATATTATAAATTTGAACTAAATATGCTCAGATATATATGAACCGATATCGGGGAAAAAATATATTTGCCTCGTAATCACCGTACCAAAAAAATATCTTTCATGAACATTTTTATGAAAAAGTTTGTTTAAGCTATATCTAGGTTATATATGAACCGATATCGGAAAAAAAATTAATGGAAAAATCGGGTCAGGATATATCTCGGGTACGATATCGGAAATTTTCATTTCCCATATTTATATAACCTTATTTTATTAGCTCTGGTAAGCAAAACAAGTTATTTAAGTTCGCTTACCAGGGCATTTTCATGGAAAACCCGGTTTAGGCTATATCTCAGGTATATATGGACTGATATCTGAAAAAAGTTCATGCTTAATTTCAAAAATTACCATACAACAGTCATGCATCGACGCAGTATGCAATTTTGTAACAAAATTTTTGAAATTAAGCATTAGGCATTTTTTCAGATATCGATCCATATATACCCGAGATATAGCCAAACCGGGTTTTTCATGAAAATGTCGCGTAAGCAAACTTAAATAACTTTTTTGTGTTCAAAAGCGGTTCTGGTAATGAAATAAACTTATATAAATATGGAAAATGAAAATTTCCGATATCGGTCCATATATATCCGAGATATAGCCTGAACCGATTTTTCCATTTACATTTTTTTTTTTTTGCTGAAAAGCAATCCTGGTTATAAAAGAAGGTTACTAAAATACAGCAAATAGAAAATTCCGATATCGGTTCATATATATATATATATATATATATATATATATATATATATATATATATATATATATATATATATATATATATATATATATATATATATATATATATATATATATATATATATATATATATATATATATATATATATATATATATATATATATCCGAGCATATTTAGTTCAAATTTGTAATATATACTATACATTTACGTAACAATCGTGAAGGGAATTTTAGAGTCGGCCCAGCCGAATATACCATACTCTTACTTGTTTTATTTATTGAATCTTCAAAATGAATTAACATTAAGTATTCAAATCTTAAAACTAAAAAAAAGTAGTTTTTTTCTTAAGTCGGCTGATGTAAGACAAAAAGTTTTATTATACGGGAGCAATACCGGTAAGAAGACATATTGCACGCTCTGATGGTGGTAACGGTATCCTCTCTTCACAACCGAGTGTGCTCGCCAAAATTTATATATTGTGCGGAAGAAGGGTTGGATGAAGTTCCAGTTTACTGATATACCTTGTCGCGTACTTTGAAAATTCATCTTTTACCTGCGGAACACTCAGATCTTTATGAATTTGGGAGGTTTTTACGTACCATGGAGTTGCAGTAATCGCTCGAAGAATTTAGTTATGTCGTTGTTGATTTTTTTTTTTAATGTTTGATGTCGCCATTAACAATTTTCCGAGCAGTTTTGAAGTTGTTGGTAGTAGGCTTATTGGTCTATATGACTCTACTTTAGTGGAGCCTTTGCTGGCTTGGGTATCATAGTAATCATATAATCATTGACGCCTTTCACTCTGAAGGACAATACTCCAGAATTAAAATAGTGTTAGAAATAAAAATAAGAATTCTTCCGCAATAATTTTATTTATACCTGGAGATTTCATGGAGTATATTTTATGTATGACGTTGTCGACATCTCTAAAACTAAGTGCCGGAGGCATAGATGTACTAATAGCATGTGGCCGTAAATCAGCTGCATCATTTCTATTAAAAGCGTTTCTCAAATGGTTAACATACACCGACCCGTTTTCACTATGGGTTCTTGCCCAGTGCTCAGCAGAAGTTCCCATATGTGGCTTACGTCTAAGGGGTTTTTTCAAACTTTTCGTCGTTTTTCATAGAGAATAGATTGAAAAATATCATTAAGACTTTCCAGAAAATTTTTTTTCTACGGATTACAAGCAGATTTTTTATTTGCGTGATGAATTTCCGTAGCGTGATTTTAAGCTGAATAGACCTGCAAAGTCGCCATTTTTCTTTAACTCTTTTTTTCTGTCCGAAGATGTTCAATTTCTGAGGAATAAGTTATATTGTTAATATTTGTGACTCGTGTATGGTTAGTAGTAGCGTGTCGCACTGCTAGTTTAAGGTTTGTCAGCAAATTCGTTAGTTAGCACTTCAATATCCTCAGGCGTTCTGCAGGCAATATTTTCTGTACAATTAGTACTCTAATCTTTTTTATATTTTAGCCAATTGATTTAAATTATAATTTAGCAAAATACGTTTAGAATTTTGGATGCAACGGTTAATTCGTGTTCTGTATGCAATTCGCATCCTAAGAGGATTATAGGGCCGTAGTAAATAAACTCCATTGAACATTATCGATGGCTAAACGTTTGCATTCGTGCCACCGTGCTCTGCAGCTCGTGAGTTGCGCAAGCAATTGTATTTTCCAAGTGTCCCACGGATGCGCAGAGGCTCAATTCGTGTGGCTGTAGCGCCGACGTTGTTTTACTCACCGCCGTTCTGGCGGCTTATTTTCAGCCACCGTATTTACATAATCGGCAGCTTGAGCCGACTTAGCTGTACAAGGTGGCATTGCTGTAGCAGCATAATGACCTTTTGCCGCTGTCAAAATCTATGACCTTAAACTTTTGTTTATGTATTTTATACAGTTTCTTATGTTTCGTGTAAGATTTTGGTGTAAGTATGATAATACTACAAGCTGTTTCTTGTTATTGCAACAATATATTCAGTGCCACCTTGGAAATTATTTGGTTTTATGGTATTTTATTGGAAAAGACCCAATATTTTTCTGGTGATATATTTCTAAAATCTTAATTAGTTTGAACAACATATTGTTATTTAAAATCAGTTTTGTGTATTGTTATTTACTATTTCTATGCCAAAATATTTGCTTCTGAATAAGGAATTCCAATAAAAATTAGTACATATAAACGTACAAGTTAAAGGTTATGTTATAATTAAAATTAAAAAAATAATTTCATAAGTACATACTAACATATCGCTTACTAACTGAAAACTCCTTATGGCTCAAAAACCATAATTTCGAAAAAAAGAAGGCATTTAAAATTCTTAGTTTCCATGCTGGTCTTAGAATATACGAGTGTGTGTGTTCAGAAAATAGCTCTTATACTAGCCAGTTCAGAAGTTAATTGAACGAGTTTATGGAACAGTATAAAGGATAATATTGTTAACAATTCTGTATTGTTGGGTTGAAAAAATTATGTGTATTTTGAAATATGACGTCATTTAGTAAATTTGTACAACAAAAAAAAGGTGGAGTAACAAATCAAAAATAGTAAAGAAGGTATTTGTGTAAAAAACGTACTTGTTTAAACAATATTTCGATATGTGATATTTTAATATATTAAAATTTTACTACATGTATGTGAAAAAAGCGCATATGTCGGCTACAGCCGGCTTTTAGCCGCCGCCGACCTTCTTCTTGTCCAGCCGCCGCCACCAACAACTACCCGACAAATTGAACCTCTGATTGAAACCGAGTACCATCTTGAACACATCCTCTGCTGGTTTCCTAAACCTATGCCAAGGACATCTATAATTGCGGCACATGACGACCTTTTCAATAGAAGACTATCGGTTATTGCCAAAATATACTAATAACTCGGTAGAGAGCCGCTAGGTTTGCAAAGTCTTGAAGACTTAGTGAGTATCCGGCGAAAGGGTTTCAACTTCGCAAACAGACGCATTTTCGTGTTATTCAAGGTACCGAATGGCTGTTTTCCTTCTTAAAGCCTGTGGTAGATAGCTTAATGACTCCATAAGTTATTTGATACATTTTCTTCATATTGCTAAAGGTTTCTGTAGTGCGATTCACTATGCTATTTAAGCCCCAATTATTTCGGTTAAAATTATTAACCACAAAATTAACCTTTTTCCTATTCACAAGTACTTTAAACACCATGTGCTGGGGTTTAAAGTCAGCTGTTTGAGGCAGCTGTTATATTTAACCATATAAATAGGTGTTAATTAACACCCCAATTTTTTGTGGGTTTAAAAAAAGTGTTGATATTGTTTACATATTCATTTAATTTAATTTATGTAATAAACTATTTGTCTAATAAAAAAAAACAATAAAAGTTAGCAAACAACAAAAATAAATCTTGGAAATAATATTTTTGTATAAAACAATAATTAAAAAATTTTTTATTCATTATATTTCGTTTTCCTTTAGAAAACTTCTTAAGTTGATCGATTATAAAATCAAAAATGTTTTGATAGGCAATAACATTATTTTTATGTTAAATGTAATTATGTATGGATGTATGTATGTGCTAAAGCTCTTCATGTTATTTTATTTCCTATCACAAAAATGTTTTTGATTTTATAATTAATCAACAAATACATTCCTTAAGAAGTTTTCTAAAGCAAAACGAAATATTCAATAAAAAACTTTTAATTATTGTTTTATATAGAAAGGATCTCGAGCTCACATATTATTTTGAAGATTTTTATACATATGTATGTATATAAAAATGTCTAAGTTACAAAAGATGAAGAAAACATACAAACAAAAAGAGATTCAGTACAATAGCTAATAAAAATGAAATGGAGAGTTGCCACATTATAACAATCTGAATGTGAAGAAAAATAAACCCCTCTACGGTGGCTAAATATAGTTAGTGAATAACGTAGGGGTTAGTGCAAACAACAAAATGTGTGGTTAAAGTTAACACTTCTAATTGGGGTGTAAAGTTAGTGAATTGCACTACTGAACTTGCAAGTTGATTAACTAAGACTCTATTTTTCTAGTACCTATAGTACCTCTACAAGGTGGCCTATTTGCTTACGTTAGCTCTTTCCATTTTAGTATCCGATCTTAGTGTTAATATGATGAGCGATTGTAATTGCTGTAAGTCAAATGTTGTTCTCTATCTCTTCTCTCACCAAGCATTTCATCCCTATGACATTGTACATTGTATGTACAAGGTGGCGCAAAAGTAATCCTCCTATCAGAAAATGCTATAAAGTTTGCGATTGGCCCCTAATGTCAGTTCTGTTTTGACATTTGTGTAGGAAACACATGCGAAATACACGTTAATAAACAATGTTAAGCTACACTGCTCCAGAACGCGGAATATTGGTGACTATTTATTTGACCCCAAGAGGAAGATAATTTTTCATCAAAAATAATCATGAGTGATTAGGCCTATTTCCATCTTTGCGGGTACGTATATAAAGATAATTTTACGCTTCTGGGGCACTGAAAATCCGCATGTAACCCACGAAGAGCCATTACACCCGCTCAAAGTCACTGTATGGTGTGCTGTTTTCGCTGGAGGAGACATCGGACCTCTTTTCTTCGCAGACGTCACGGGCCAAACGGTTACTGTGAGTGGTGAGCGCTACAGAGCAATGATCAACGAGTTCTTATTGCCGCAACTTGATGAATTCGGATTGGAAAATATGTGGTTCCAACAGGACGCTGCTACGGCACACACTCCACGTGCCACAATCGATATGCTAAAAGATGCAATTCGCGGCCGCCTAATCTCCCGTTTTGGCGATTTGCACTGGCCAGCAAAATCGCCTGATTTGACCGCTGCAGACTTCTTTCTGTGGGGCCTTTTGAAGTCGCGGTTTTATGTCAACAAGCCTCAGATTCTTGCAGCTCTTAAACACAATATCCGTCAAGAATGTGAGGACCTATCGCCGGAAGTTTTGGCCAATGTGTTGGAAAATGCTATAAAAAGGGCAATCAACTGTCACGGCGGCCATTTACATGACATCATATTCTCGACTTGATGTAAAAAAATTAAAAGACCAAATAAAAATAATCCACAGGAAGAATCAAAGTTTTTCATTTTTTTTTTTTTTTAATTACAACCACAAAACATCGGAAGGTTATTTTTGCGCCACCCTGTACATATTTGAAAGTTTAAATTGCCAAGAATATTACTTCTTAGAAAATCATATTATTTGATACTGATGGATCATTTGTCATCTGAATGTAAATATGTATACTAGTATTACTTTCAAATGCTTCAAGGCCTTTGTAGACGACAACAGCAAGCTTGTGTTTAATGTACATATGTATGTATGTATATGTACACTCAGTTAAGATTTTAATTAAAAAAATTTTGCAATGTCATTTTCCGAAAAATGCCAATGCTGTCGTAAATATCTGTTTGAAAATTGTCTGTGTGTGCATTTTAACAGTTTTAGCCGTTACTGTTTATTGTTCGTTTAAGTGGCTTTCGGAATGTTTTTTAATTAGCATTTTGTGTTGCCTCTCCCTTTGCTTTGTGAACATGTGTATGAAACTTTGCTTCGTTCTTCTTTAGTTAATGGCATTGTAGTCACATTTGGTTACAGCCTTTTGGTAAAATGGCAAATATTTGAGTTTTGTTGTTTTTTAGTTTGTTTTGCTGACTTTTTATGGTAAAATGTCATTTGGGGAAAATGAGCTAAAAGTTAAGAAGGAAAACAATTAAGGCAATCAGAAAAAAAAACAAAAACTACAGACCACAAAACATGCAGAGAAGAAAAGGAAATAGTAAATAAATAATTAATTTGACGAAATTTATTTACTTTTACTGCATTTAAAAAGTAAATTGAAAAAACAAATTTAATTGCGGTTCAAATAAAAAGATGATAAAAAATTAGATGCTTGTAAGAAAGTTTATGCACGAGATTCTTTTAGAACTTCAAGATCTGGATCGTGTGTATTTATTTATTTTTTTATTTTATTAATAGATTTAATAATTTAATTACAATTCAATATAAGAGCAACAAATTAATTAATTCAATTATAATCTATGTATATATGACATAGCGTTATTGCTGTAAGCCAGGTTGGCAGTGTATGTTTAGTAATGGTGATATTTTACATAATAATAAAAGCAGATAGACTGATAATATCGGGTGGTTAAATTTCAAGGGCCGATGTTGAATGTGAACCACACCTAAACGCCAAGTTTTTTTTCCAAATTTTATTTGACATTTCTCTATTTCAGACTTATTCAATTTGAACCATGGAGAGATACACAATCCAACAACGTGTTAAAGTTATCCAGACTTATTATGAAAATGATGATCAATTTTCAAAGAAAATCATCTTCAGTGATGAGGCACATTTTCACCTCAGTGGATTCGTCAATAAACAGAATTGCCGCATTTGGGCGAATGAGATTCCAAGAGTGACTGTCGAAAACCCAAAGCACCCACAAAGAGTGACTGTTTGGTGCGGTTTATGTGCTGGCGGCATCATCGGGCCGTATTTTTTCCAAAATGAGGCCGATCAGGCAGTTACTGTGAATGGTGTTCGCTATCGTGAGATGATAACGAACTTTTTATGGCCCGAATTGGAAGATAGGGATGTAGACGATATGTGGTTTCAGCAGGACGGTGCCACTTGCCACACAGCTAACGAAACAATTGCTCTTTTGCGCAACAAATTCAATGACCGTGTTATCTCACGTAATGGCGATGTCAATTGGCCGCCAAGATCATGTGATTTGACACCGTTGGACTTTTTTCTTTGGGGTTATTTGAAAGAAAAGGTGTACGTCGATAAGCCAGCAACAATTCAACAGCAGATGAGATAATTCGGCACATTAACGGCATAGAACCTCCATTATGCCTAAGGGTCATCGAAAATTTGGACCATCGGATGGAGGTGTGCCGCCGTGGTCGCGGCGCCCATTTGGCTGATATTTTGCTCCATACATAATTGAATAATACCAATATATCATAATAAAATAAAATTACAATAATTTCCTAAATAGTTTGTGTTTTATTCAAAATCAACATCGGTCCTTGAAATTTAACCACCCTTTATAATACTAAAATTTTATGATTTGGTATTAACTATTAAATTTATTCAGTATTAGAAATGTTTATTTTAGGCATGTTTCAAGATATTTGTGTAGTGCGTGAAAATTTGAGCCGTTTAATAGCTTCAATAATCGTTGTAGCATAATGTAGACTGGCCAAAGTATATGACTCGAAATTCTCTATAAACAGGACAAATTCCGATGAGTTGGTACGTGTTTTTGGAGGCATCTATATTACACATTGTACATATACCATCGGTATTAGTTTTAAAGCATCTAGAGTTTAAATAAAGAAGGCCACCTCTGACTTTAATAATTAAACTTGTAGCCCGAGATGGAAGATTAGCCGTGAGCTTGGAAGTTTTGTTGAAGTTAAGTACCGCGTAAAGATCATGAAACTGTGAGTTGGTGGCAAGAACAGCAACATCATTAGTGTCTTTAGTTTTCAGGAGGTTGATAATATCTTTCCATGATGAGCACATAGGAACGTTGGGATTAGCAGGAGTATACTGCAGAGAGTTACATAAAAGTTTCCATTGTTTTGTCCATGATATATCTAGCTCTATTATTTTGTCTGCCAATACTCGCGGAAATCTGTTCGGAGCGTATGACAATATCTTATTGACGTAACAAAGAGGCATTTTTAAAGTTGAGATGTACAAGGAGTTAAGTCCAGTTTCTAAATATAGCAAGTATAACAGTTTCTTAATAAAGAAGCGGAATAATTTATATATATTATCAAACTTTTCGTAAGCCCAAACTTGTGCGGCATAAAACATGATAGAAAATTGAATATTTTAAGTTTGTTATTTTTCAATATATTTCGACCATGTAGAAGCAATCTTAGAAATTGACAGCTTATTGCGTAGATGTTTTTTAAACGATAAGTTATAGCATTGGTTGACACCAAGATACGTGTAATTGTTGATAATTTCGATATATTCATTTCCATAATGCCACTTTAAACCATTTTAAATTCTTGGTCCGTTTCGAAACACAACAATTTTGGATTTCATCAAATTAAGTCTTAAGCCTCAGGACGAGCAATATATCTGTCTGAGTGAATCATTTCCAGAAGACCTTTGGAAGAGTCTGATCAAATTACAATGTCATCTGCGTATAGCAATATTTTAACGTTAACATTCGCAACATTTACTCCACCAGGAAGTGCGTCAGGCAAATCATTCATATATAATGAAAACAGTACTGGACTTAGAATACAACCTTGTTTCACCGTGTTTTCTTGAAAAAGAGATTTGAAGTGCAATAAAAAAATATCAACATTTGAGCACGAGTTTTCAGAGAGTTAGAAAAATTCCACCACTCTTTGCTACAGTTCACCCTATCAAGTTGCTTTAAGCTCTTATTGTATAGGTCCATTCTTTTCTCTTGGCATACCTTCAAATATTTGGTCCTTGTTACATAATAGCATGTTTTGCTGAAGTTTGAGTGACTTTTTCTAAATATCTTTAAAATTTTAAGCATGTGCGACCTTAAACGAAAACATTTCCAATCAAACCACTTCTGCCTAGGTTCAAAAATAGGTTGAATATGCCTTACATTCGCTGCTTGTCTTATTTTGTCTGCTAGAATTGTAATTATTTCATTCGCGGTCAAAACAGAACTTGACAACTGCCGTACGGATGTGTGTTGAGTTTTCTAAAGTATTCATCATATCGTTTACTGTTCCAATGTAGTTTTTTTAATAGAACTTCTTTATTATTTACACTTCCGTTGAAAGATGTTTTTAATTTCAGACATAGAGGCATATGGTCCGAATATGGTTTAGATGCCACCTTGAAATCTTCTATATACTTTAGAGAGTTGAGAGAACAAATACAATAATCTATAACAGAGTAGCCCATCGCACTACAAAAACTATAATCGCCTATTTTATCATTCCCAAATCTGCCGTTTAATACAATTCGCCCGACTTTCTCAATCACATCCAATAGTTGCCTGCCTTGAGCATTAATGGTTTTATCCATGGAGTATCTATTTTCACCAATGTGCGGTATATTTTTCAACAAATTTCGATCAAGAACTTCTTCCTCGCCAATACGAGCATTTAGGTCACCCATTATGCAAAAATTTGTAGGATTAAACTCTTGTAAGAACGCGTCAAAATTTTCCAGGTCACTTTTCCAATTTGTACAATTCAAGTATTTAGGGATGAAATGGAATATAGTTTCATCCAATTTAGCAGATAATATCGTACTGTTATGAATGGTTATAAATTTAAGTGAGTATGTTTTTTTCCACCACTTGCACGCCCTGCATTACGTATTTTGGTTGCAGCCTCCCAATGTAAACAGTAATTACGAAAACACGAGGAAAATAAGACTTGTTTATTTGATAGTACATGAGTTTCAAACAAAAAGAATATATCAAAGTTATTTAAAAAATTTATAAAACTACCAAAGTTTAAAGAATTTTGTAGATTTGCTATATTGTAGGATATTACGTTACAGGATCCGAGTTGCTATTTTACTGTGTGCTCTGCATTATTTATGCTGCTGTTGTAGTAATTAATAGTAGGTAACATCAAAATTGCAGTAATTGACGCAAAATAAAACTTTTTGTCTAGTATTGGCTGGACTTTAAGTTAATTTTTTGTATTTAGTATTAAGATTTGAATACTTATTGTTAGTTCACATTGTGAAGAATCAATAAATAAATAAAAATTAAAAAAAAAATCATAGTTTAAGAATATTCATTATTTTTCACATATTTAGATTAAAATTCATTAGTAGTAGTTTTTATTAGTAATTAAAACTATTTTAAAGGTTTTTTTCTAATAATATAAAGACATTGTTCAACTTGCTTGGACACAATTGTTTGGATTTTTAACAAATACTCGAAGGGCTGAAAATGAAAATTTTAAAATACACCACTGATGTGATGAGAATACAGAGTTTTGTGAAATGGCTTAGAAAATTAAGATTTACCGACCGCTTGTCACTTTTTGCATTTGGATTTCTCTCCTACTGAATATATTTTGTTTTTACACGGTAATATGTCCTTTTATCTACACAAATTTTTTACAGATGTAAATGTTTGTATTACCATGTAAAGGTGCTTTAAGAGAACCGAATAACAAAATTCATAAGTAAATTAAATATATACGTACATCTTGATCTAGTTCTAGTATTAATTTTTTTTAATTTATTAAGTAAATATTTTTTTTTTTTTTTTTTTTTTTTAAGCATTTTTTATTTATTGAATCTTCAAAATGAACTAACAATAAGTATTCAAATCTTAATACTAAATTTAAAAATTAAAGTCCGGCCAATGCTAGACCAAAAGTTTTATTATGCGGGAGCTATTTCGGTAAAATCACCTGTTGAGCAATCTGATGGTGGCAGCGGTATCCCTTCGTTTAAGCCGAGTGTGGCCGCCAAAATTAAGTATATTGCGCGCAAGAGGGTTTGGATGAAGTTCCAGTTTACTGACATACCTTGTCGCGTACTTAGAAAACTCCTCTTTTACCAGTGGAACACTCAGATCTTTATGAATTCGTGAATTTTTTACATACCATGGAGCTGCAGTAATCGTTCGAAGAATTTTGTTTTGTCGCCTTTGGATTTTTTCAATGTTTGACGCTGAGGCGGTGCCCCATAACTGAATTCCGTAGCACCATATAGGCTTTAATATTGCGTTGTATAACAAAAGTTTGCAATCTAATTTCAGTATCGAATTTCTGCCCATAAGCCAATTTAGCTGCGCTGCTTTTAGTTTTAACTGAGTGACCTTTGCTTCAATGTGAGACTTCCACGTTAGCCTACGGTCCAGGTGAATACCAAGGTACTTTACTTCGTTGTGCTGCGGAATAGGTGAGTTGTTAATTTGGATAGGCGGACATGTTTGCCTACACAGTGTGAATGTGACATGAGTACATTTCTGTTCATTAACTTTGATTTTCCAAAGTTTTAGCCATTTCTCTAATACTAAAGTATATTCCTGTAAATTTCGTGATGCTAATTGGTGGTTTTCATGAACACTCAAAAACGCTGTGTCATCTGCAAAGGTAGAAGTGTGGATTCCGGATCTCGTTGGCATGTCAGACGCGTAAATCAAATATAAAGTAGGCCCCAGTATGCTGCCTTGGGGAACTCCTGCCTTGATTGGCTGAGTTGGGCTTATAAAGTCGCCTTCTCTGATTACAAACTTCCGCCCGTATAAGTAGCTTTCCAGAAGCTTGTGTGTATTTGCAGGCAAGTTTAGCTTTATTTTGTGCATCAAGCCGTCGTGCCACACTTTATCAAAAGCTTGAGAAATATCAATGAAAAGAGCTGAGCAATACTTCTTCTCCTCAAAGGTTTGTCTTATGACATTGACTAGTCTGTGCGTTTGTTCTATGGTGCTATGCTTAGCCCGAAAGCCAAATTGATGATCAGGGATGCATCCCACATTGTTCAATGTTGGACTCAACTTCGCCATTAACAATTTTTCGAATAGTTTTGAAATTGTTGGTAAAAGACTTATTGGTCTATATGATTCTACTTTAGTTAGATCCTTCCCTGGCTTGGGTATCATAGTAATCATTGAGACCTTCCACTCTGCAGGATAATACTCAAGGCGTAAAATGGCGTTAAAAATAAAAAGTAGAACCCTTCTAGCTACACGAGGTAACTGTTCAAGCATTTTACCAGTAATTTGATCTATACCTGGAGCTGGGGTTTATGTTATTGATAACGTTTTCGACATCTTGAAAGTTAAGTCTCAAAGACACAGGCTGTCTAACAGCATACGGCGGAAATTCTGCTGCAGCATCCGCTGAATCATTTGTCGTAAAAACATTTCTCAAATGATCAACGTACACCATCCCCTTTTCGGAATCGCTTCGTGCCCAGTCGCCAGTTGAAGTTCGCAAAGGTGGCTTACCTATTACGGGTCTTTTAAGACCTTTTGTGGCTTTCCACAAGGAATAATCAGATTGAGGGGTACCATCAAGGCTTTCCAAATATGTTTAAATGGAAGCCATTCTATGGACTTCAAGCAGATTTCTTAGCTGAGTTATGCATTCCCGTAGCCTAGTTTTAAGCTGAGGCGACCTGTGAAGTTGCCACTCTCTTCTGACTCTTCTTTTTTCTGACAGAAGTTGCTCAATTTCAGATGAATAAGTTCTATTGTTCTCATTTCTAGATCTTAAATGACAAGTGGTAGCATGCTGTACGGCCAGTTTGAGGTTTTCAGAAAAATCGTTAATTGACGTATCAATATCCTCAGGTGTTCTCAAGGCGATATTTTCACTACAATGTGTACTCAAAAATTTTTTGTATCTCAGCCAATTAACTCTATTGACGGTCAACGGGGAGCCAATCTCTTGGGGGAACGAAACAGAGATTATAGTGGGTGAGTGATCTGATGACAAATCTAATGAAGGCTCCACTTGCATCCACTCTAAAGGAAAATTTTTCGCAACTCCAAAATCTATAACATCAGGGATCTTTCGTCGGTCTGACGGCCAATAAGTGGGGTGTCCGCTTGAAACCATATCTAAGCCCATTTTGGAAACGGTATCAAAAAGCACACGGCCTTTCGAGGTAATTAAACGTGAACCCCAAAAAGTGTGTTTAGCGTTATAGTCGCCAGCCGCTAAAAATCGAGGCCCAAGTGAATTGAAAAAATTTGTATATTGATTTTCTGTTACTGAAAACCGGGGTGGGAAATAAATCGATGAAATAACAATTTTATGATGAAAATGTTCAATACATATGTTTGTTGCTTGGAGATACTCCTCACATGTCTCGTTTAGCAAATAGTGCTTAATTCTAGTTTTTATCAAAATTGCTGAGCCTCCGCAAGATCTGCCACGGGGATGTTTAGTATCATATAGTCTGTAACCATTAATTTTGAAATAGCTGTTGCTTGTTAAGTGAGTTTCAGCAATCAGCATTATGTCGATTTGCTTTTCCATAAGGAAGTGCTCAAGTTCATTTTTGTGTTGGCGGATGCCGTTTGCGTTCCAGAAACATATTTTTAACCAGTTCATTTTTTTAAAATTGCCTGCAAAATAGTGGATTGCATTTTCAGCATTTCCTGCATCATGTTCGTCATGGAAACCGTAAATGTATTTATAGATTGAACAAGAGTCTGCAGAGTTGCGTCAAGATTGCTAAAATTTTGGTCGGAGTTTTGAGCCTTGGACCCTTGATTCAAGTTTGGATTATCGGATTTTACAACATTCGCATAAGAAATTTTTTGGGGGTTTTGCACGTTTATATGGCTGGTTGACTGGTGTACCTGGGGAAAATTGCTTGTAGAAATGCTGGTTGTCTGCTGGGGTGGCCTATTTAAAATTGGTGACCTATTTGTCATTGACCTCTTGAAGTGAGTGTAGACAGGGCAACCCCTGTAGTTTGCAGTATGGTTACCTCCACAGTTACTGCATTTTTTAACGCTCGCGTCAGTCTTAGGTTTTTTGCACTGCGATGTACCGTGAAGTTCACCACACACAACGCAAATTGCGGGCAACTTACAATAGGCCTTAGTATGGCCAAATTCTTGGCAGTTTAGGCATTGAACGGGCCCTAAACGCTTATGAGGCTCCTCAACGGTAACCTTACGATGCAAAAGATACTTGAGGTTATAAATGGGATGCACTTCATTCTTTTTTAAGGCAATATCTCTAGGTTCCAATTCAACCCTAAACATGGGTTGAGGAATTTTTTCACGGTTCCTAATATTAACCACATTTTTAATTTTGAAGCCATTGTCCTCTAGGCCGGTTTTGACATCATTCGTATCCACAAAAGGGTCAATCCCCTTTATAACGACCTGAATACCTTTGGCACTTTTAAGCTGATATGTGTAAAACGATCTTTTCTCCTTCTCCAGGATATCAGACAACTTTCGGTATTCATTTTCACTGTTTACCTGGATTTTGGTTTCATTGATGCTGCCGTGCTTAACCGATGTTACATTAAAAGTGTCTTTGCCGATTGCCGTAATAAGTTGTTTTACCAACTCACTAGAGGTAGGCTCTCGCAAATATATTGGTGGCGGCTTAAAAGTTTTTTTGGGTATTGCTGGTTCATCGGATAGCAAACCTATTACTATCCATTGTCGTGGTGGTCTTATCATCTTTGAATATTTTGGACTGAGATGACATTTGAGCGGATTTGGGGCTTCGCTGCCGTTTAACTACGGTTACATACCTATCCATACCCACTTGCGTTTTCGGTTTATCAACAATAGCTGGACTGGAAGATGGTTTGTCGTCTGTTATAACAATAATGTTTGGCGTGCGTTTTTTATCTCTTAGAGACAGGAGATTGTCCAATAATTTTTTCAATGATTCCTCTTCAGAAATCCAGAGGTTTTTTCTAGTGGAGCTAAGCTCTCTTTCAGAATTGCACCTACTGGGTACACTCATGCAATTTTTTGTTTATTTATATTTTTGTTGCTTTAAAAGTATATAAAAATAATTGTCACAAAGTTTTTATTTTGTATTAATTCACTCTTCACTTATTGCGGTTTTTTACTTATACCGTTATCTTTTTTTTTTTGTAACACTCCGATCAAAAAACAAATACGTCCGTTCACTATCAAAGCTACACTCTGACTGAAGTAAATATTTGTTAGAAATATTTTTTTATACTTTGAGATAATTCACATTAATCTTTCCTCCTTGCTAAAAGTAGTTTGGTAGCCGCTTCGCTACAACAATTAAAAAAACAACAGGTATTTTGTTTGTGTAAAAAGGCGAATTCACACATTGACAGCTGTCAAATGTAGTTGATAAAGAACATGTAGAAATATTTAAATGGCGCCGACAAAGGTAAACAAAACTTGACAGAGGAAGTGCCGTCATATTAACCGAATTCGTCGATGCATCCACCTAATAGTGAATTCGCCTTGAGTAATACTAGTATATACTTGGATCTATCAAAACGTTGTGTAGAATGAAGCTATTCTAATCATATAAATGTTCAGTGAGAGAGAAATCCGAATACAAAATTTGAGAAGTGGTTGGTAAATCTATATATTCTAAAGCATTTCGGAAAACTCTGCCTCATAGTTGCATTTTCTGTATTCTGTTAATCGTTACTTTTTTACTTGTAGAAAATTTAATTTTTAAAAATTTAACTTTGGTGATTTTTACAAAATTCTAGTAAGCATTAAAACTGAAACCAAAAATAATATCGTTTTTGAAAATTACCGTGCCGTATGAAGATCAAAATTACCGTACAAAACGGTAATTGCCGTGCAGTTAACATCACTGCAGTCAAGTGACCCTAAAACAGTCTTTGAGGCACCGGCCCAAACATGAGAGTTGAGATACACCGCTTCAAAAACCTGAGACACTTGAATGCTTCTTTGGAGACATGAAAAATGTGTTCAGTCTAGTAAATATCACACTGTTTTTCCGATTTCTCTATATTTGCATGATCGATTAGTACAGAGTATCAGCATTTACGGTCAAGAGTTTGTCTGTGAACAACAATGATCAATCTTACAGTCGTTGAAAGCCCCTATTTCTAACGACTTATTTTGATATTCAAATAAGATCATCACTAGTAATTCATTCATATTTTGTCTCATGGTACCAATCTGTAGAGCTGCAAAACTATCGATAGTCGGCCCATTCAATAGTTTCGATAGTATATTATTTTTATTTCGATAGCATCGAATTCTAACAAATAAAATGTCTACGCTAAAACTAACATAGCATTATTTCCAATTTTATTTTGCACTGTGGTCCGTGAACACCTAGCGAGCAGCAATACATTTCACAAACTCACGAAAATCTCTCTACTGCACTATGCTATTAGAGCGTTTTTAATTTTCTTTTTTTTTTTTTGCAATCTGTATCTGAGCCGTAGATTTCGGGTGTTTTAAACAATGAGTCTATTTATGACACAGGCGTTTTTAAATAACTAGGTGGTGAAATATATTTGACATGTTACCGCTTGTTTTACAAACTTTACCACATGAATCGCATACAGCATAGGCTGTTATTCTTTTCGCTCATAAAAGAAAAAAGTTTCCGACTTCCGAGAACCCCTTACGGGGTTTTTTGCTTCAATTCTACCCTCAGCATTGATTTCAATATGTAAGAGCAATTTGTTCAGAAACATGCAACTACTCCATAACAATAAAACAAATTTATCAAAACCGTCAATTTTCAATAGTAGATTAAAAAAAATATTGCAAAAGATTTCCAATTTTTGATAAAAATTTATGAAAACCAGCAATTTGTTAAAAGAAATCAATGAAAATAGTATATTTTCAAGTTTTAGCCGGCGATAAAGTCTTTGGATTTTAAGGAGATTATTTTGATATACATATTTTTAGTAATGAAAAAATCATGCTTTGTACTTATAAAATTTTAAATTTTTAACTTAGGACCTGTGTGAAACGGTAGAAAAGTACTTTGGTAAGTAAAATTTTGACATTTCTGAGGTGAATAAAATATTACTAGCTTTAGGGGCCATGGCTGGCATATTTGACGATTTTGGGTGCTGAATCGTCACTTTGACGATTTAAGGTCTGTTTTTGACAATTTTTGTAGATCACATTTGAACTACATACATACTTCCTTTTTTAGGTACATTTATGAAGGAAATAAAAATAATATTTATACACGAAAAAAAAAACGATAGTAAAATAAATGCGTGCATAAATGTGTTACGCGATATTTATTTGGGAGTATACATATATTGTATATGTTAGAGATGTATTTAAAATGGCATATGTTAATAGCACCTCAAAAATTATAAGATAAAAATTGTACCAATTTTTATGTAAAAGCGTGTGATCATATTGTAAGGAGTCTTAAATTTCAAGCTATTAACTTTTAACTTTATAAATACGTACAGCATTATAAAAGAAGAATGTTTTTTTCTGAAAATTTAAAATTTCAAAAGTATGTACAGAGAAGGAATTTTTCTACTTCATTGTAGATTTCGAAAGGTGAAAAATGTAATCCGAATTAAAGCAACGAAACCTATTAAACTTGGATAAGTTGTTTTACAATATAGATATGAAAATGCCAGAGTTTTGGAATAAAATATCAAAAATTATTCTTCAATAATTTCTACTTCGTATTCTTCTTTGTGAGAAATTAGTTGAAGAAACTATTTTCAGAAGAAATATTATACTCGTATTTGTACCTACTACAAACCATTTAAAATTTTGCAACTATGGTTGTTTTGACTTATGTCGTTTTCTTTTCTAGAAAAAGTATAACATTTTCAATATTGTTTTGCCAAAAAAAAAATACAGAAGTATAAAGTTTTCTCAACTTTTTTTCAGATATTTATAGTTATTGCGACATCTTTCTTTCATCTCAATAAAACTTAAATTTTAAAACTTGAATTTTTAAGGAAAAAATGCAGCATAAAGGCAAAACTTTTTCAGAAAAGAAAACGGCATTAGATATTCCTGACTTAATAGAAGTGTTTAGTGCTATAATGCGTGCATAAATATTAAATATACTATATGAAAAAAAATTCAAAATACCTTTCATTCAATGAAACCTTGTAATATTTTAAAAAAGTGTTATGTACAAAAATTAATGAATGTGTTCTTATTATAGGTGTGTTCATCTACTTTACTAGCAAAAACTAGTAACGAGAGAGTAACAAGAAATTTTGCAAAATTACTCTCAAAAAGTAAATGAACACTTTTCTAGCTAAAATTTGCAAGTTAGAGTAGTGTTGTTATGTATAGGTATATATGAATACTTAATAACTACTCTTATATTGTTTGAACAAATTATACATATGTATATGTATGTGGGAATAGGGACTAGAAGACCTCTGAACACACAAAGGGTTAATAGAACATTCCCGAAACGAATACAGAGTAAAAAGACAATACGAAACACAAGACAAACGAACAAACAAACGATTATGCTATGAACATAAGGGTCAGTCTTTGTCATACGCGCAACCAAGCCACAAGTTTATTAAACAGTAAACACAACTATTTAAATTACTTAATTTAGAATTATAATTAAATAAGAAACTGAATTAAAATAAATTGAATTCAAATAAAGTTGTGTTTCATTTGACAATACCGACTCAGAAGTGGGAGTTTCATCCCCACAACATGGGGGCTCAATTTTAAAGACAAAAAGCAAAAGTGACAATTACATGTGTAGTGAAAAAATCGCTCTACAAAAAGAAGGTTAAGGAAGGTTAAAACCTAAAAATTTAATATACTTGTGATTTTGAAAACAAAAGGTGTAAAAAAGACAATTTCAAACACTAAAGTTAAAAAAAAAAAAAAAAAAAAAAATTATGTATGTATTTACAACGGCACACATTTCTGGAATTATTTGAACATTTTGTGCACATGAACAAATCGAGTGAAAAATTTTTTAAGTAGAAAAAAAAGAACTAAAGTGAAGAAATAGAAGCCGAAAAAATAGATATAACGGAATCCCGTTTTACATCACAGAATACAGAAAAAACTTACAAAACTTAAAAAATTAGTAAAAACAAAACTGTTATACAAGTGCCTTAACATAAAATAAAAAGCTTTCGCTGTTTGAAGGAAAAAGTCGCTCTGTTTCGATACAACATAGACTGCGTAAGAGAATCTAGACGAAGGAAAGAGAAGCAGATGAAAACAAAGTGGTGGTTGCTGCGTAATTCGAGTTGAACGTGGATACAAACACACATGGTGAGCAGAAAAGTTGCAGCATATGGGACGTTGGTGCAGAACTTGGTAAATGAAGGTGTTATGCAGCAAATAAACACATAAGTTTTCAAAATTATAAAAACGTGCATTAAGGCCCATTTAGCCGACCGTAAATGTAAAAATGTAAATGTAGTCGGAACAGCTGATCGTTTTTGTTATACGAGAAACAATGTAAATGCTTATCTGACTGTAATGAAATGTAACCGTAACGTCTGAACCTGTAGAAAATAGAATTTCATTACGTGTTTACGTGACAAATGTAGTCAGTGATGGTATACATATATTATTGTGAATGGCAGGACGGCACAAAAACCCTGTTTTAGTACTTTTTGTTTATTTGATAATTGAACTGTTTAAGTAGTTATATTTGTATACACACATAATATATTTTAATAAATGTAGTATTTTTCTGTAAAATACGCAAAATGGATATACATGGTAGCATAATTTATACACAACGCACAATTTTGCAGCTGTCACATTATATGTAACCACAACATTTATACGTCCGATTTCCAAAAATATATTTACAATTTTCCAACGATAAAATGAATTTTAAAAATAATATATATAATATAGAGTTATGCTGATATAAATGTAAGAAAGTATACTGTATTATAAATTTAGGTCTGCGATGAAATGAAAATGTAATAATAAAAAATTTTTAATATTTTTTAAGTATAATAAGCTAATAATATATATAATTAGTATTAGTAATATATAATTAGTATTTTAGTACTGTTATGCACAAAAATATAAAAAACTAATATGCGACCGTATCAAGTACATATATTCTGAATCAGAATTAATAGAAAAGTCGATAAATCGATGTCCGTCCGTCGGCCGTTGAAATACCGTTTCTGAGAAAACGATTAGAGTTAGAAACGTTTTTTCTTTCACCATTCTATTACCCCATCGAGTCATGGGGTTGCAATTGAAATTCAGTAATATCGCTTCACATATAGCTGAGATATGTTCAAAATTCCGAAAAAGGGCATTATTTTTTGTAATTTTGTGTGAACATTTTTGAAAAAAAAATTGTTTGTTATACTTCAAACTTCACACACTTATTATAGTAATAAAAGTAGGTTACTAAAATGCAGAAAAAGAAAAATTCCGATATCGTTCCATATATTCGTATACCCAAGATATAGCCTAAACCGATTTTTCCATAATGTTTTTTTTTTTTTTTTTTTTTTTTTTCTTAAAAGAAGTCCTGATAATATAAGGAGGTTACCAAATAGAGAAAATGAAAATTTCCAATATCGGTCCATATATACCCGAGATATAGTCTAAACCGATTAATTAGTGAAAACTTTATTTTGCTTGAAATCAGTTCTGATTATAAAACGAGGTAATTACTCGTAAAATACAGAAAACGGAAAATTCCGTTATCGGTTCATATTTAACCGAGATATAGCCTAAACTAATTTTTGCATTATAATTTCCATGAAAGATTTCCTTTTTGAAATGGTGATTACAAGGCAAACATATTTTTTCCCCGATGTCGGTTCATATATATCCGAGCATATTTATGTTTAATACATACTATATATATGTATATAGGTGACTATACATATATATATATATAAATATATATATATATATATATATATATATATATATATATATATATATATATATATATATATATATATATATATATATATATATATATATATATATATATATATATATATATATATATATATATATATATATATATATATATATATATATATATATATATATATATATATATATATATAGGTGAAGGGTATTTTAGATTCGGTCCAGCCGAATGTACTATGCTCCTATTATATATTAACGGTCGTATTCATAAAAAATATTGTATGTTTATTAAACACTTATTTGACAAATTTTCTATAGAAATTTGTCAAATAACAGTTTAATAAACATAAAATATTTTTTATGAATAAGGCCATAATATTATTTATATATTATAAGCAATTAAATTTGTTTTTTTAGAAGTACCAAAGAGCAAAGAACAAAAATTCAAACATTTGAGATATATTCGCTATATTAGCTTCCAACATTGGTACTAATCAAAAAATTATAAACAGCTTGTTTTTTATATTTCCCACCTGTAGCTCATATGAAATGTCGACATATAGACAGAAAAAGAAATATTAGAAATTTTAGGTACCATTTGAACAATTTTCGTACTCTTTGTTTATGTACTGAATACTATGAACTCTCATCACTGCTATGAACAGCTGTATTGCTTTTATTTTATTTTTGTAAATTATTTGATATAAAGATATGGTTGATGAAAAATTAATTATTTTCTTTAGCATACAATAATATAAAAATGAAAAACAGAACACTTTTTCTGTAAAACATTAATAAGTGAACACTTTTTCTTCACATGCACTTTTTTTTTTTTGTTTGTATCAAAAACACATGATACGGTTTTACGTGTTCTATAAGTGCTACTACATTTACATTTACGTTACAGTTACAATTTCTACAGTCGGCTAAATGGGCCTTTAAAGTAGACGGTAGATGTTGAGAAGAGACTTGTTTGTTATTTTTTTTAATATAAACTGTAAGAAAGAAGAGAATATTTCATTTGAGCATTAAAGAGGAAAAGAGAAGGAGTTAACATCGTATGAGATGAATATTGATTGTAAAATTTTGTGAGGAATTTTTACGAAGTAAAAGAAGAAGAAGGAAAGTAAACAGAGGAGAGAGAAAAGAATTTAAGTGTATTAAACCTTATCGGAAAATTGAAATTTGGAATAACGCATTGATTTTGCAAATAGATTTATTTAAACTTGAAGTTAATTTAACATTAATTAATTAATTCAACATTATTTCCATTCCTATGAGATGAATCTTGAATATAAATTTTTGAGAACAATCTTTTTTTTGAAGTAAAAGAATAGACTAAAGAGAGAAGAGAATTTAAGAGTGTTAAATCTTGTTGAAAACAGAATTTTAAAACGACGCATTTATTGTAAAAGTGAATTTATTTAAGATTGAAATCGAATTTAATATTAATGAATTAATTCAATATCATTTCCAAACTTTTTTAACCAACATTTATAAGAATCATTGGAATTTTTATTTGATCTATAACCGAAAATTAATATTTTTAATATTATTTGGTTTTTCATTTTATATTACTGTAAATTAATTAAATTTTATATTTGGTTAAGTATTCAATTTTTGTAATTGTGGGTTGGTCGTGTTGTAATAAAGATGGACGCTAAGACGGTTTTGGCTATGACAGTGGAAGAGTTGAAGCTTAAGTTGGGGGAGTTAGATTTACCAAGGACAGGTAATAAGTCTGAATTACAGGACAGGCTATTGGGTAGTCTAGAATTACAACGAGACCACGAAGAAGATTCAGATTACGGGGAGGCATCTGCCATAATGAGACCAATAAGATTCGACCGCGGTGCTTGTTTTACGTTAAGAGACATTCAGGACTCAGTTTCAACCTTTTCCGGAGATGGGTTGCCTGAAGTCGAACAATGGGTGCAAGAATTCGAGGACGTTGCGTGTACGGTTGGCTGGGACGATTTACGCAGATTTATCTATGCAAAGCAATTACTGAAAGGTGCGGCAAGATTGTTCGTGAGAGGCCAAACTGGCATAACAAGTTGGGAAACGCTAAAAAATGCCTTAAAAAAAGAGTTCGGAATAAAATTAACTGCATTGCAGGACCGCAGGATTTTAGCTAGCCGAAATAAAAAACAACACGAAACATGCAGGGAATATTTGTATAGCCTTCAAGAGATTGGCAAACCCATAAAAATTGACGATGAGAGTCTCATAGATTATTTTATTCAGGGGATAAGAGAGTCAGACACCAATAAATATATTTTATACGAGGCGAAAAACATAAAAGAACTTAAAGAAAAAATTAAAATTTATGAAAAAATTAAGTCGTCCGGACAGTCATCAAACTCGAAGGAGTTTGGACATAATTCAAAACTGAACACTTGGGAAAACAAGGGGAAAAATTGTTTTAAATGCGGTGGTAAAGGGCATATGGCAAACGAATGCAAAAATTCAGAAGTAAAATGCTTTAGATGCAACTCTTTTGGGCACAAATCATTCGAATGCACCAACAGTGTGAAGAAAGAGATAAAGGATAAAAAAGTCGAGAAAATGTCTACAAACAAAAACGTCCACACACTGGCAGATGATATCGCAAGCCCGTCACGAAGAATTTTTACTGATATCCAAATCAATGGTAAAGTTATCACTGCAATCGTTGAC
Source organism: Thecocarcelia acutangulata (assembly GCA_914767995.1). Taxonomy (NCBI): domain Eukaryota; kingdom Metazoa; phylum Arthropoda; class Insecta; order Diptera; family Tachinidae; genus Thecocarcelia; species Thecocarcelia acutangulata. Next base: position 53,723,135 of record OU612096.1, on the reverse strand, counting down.
ACTGGTAGCGACATAAGTCTGATAAGATATGACAAATTAATGTTGTTGAACGATATCGAACTAGAGCCGAATTATAAATGTTTAAAAGGAATAGGCGGTAAAACAATTCGAACATTGGGCAGTTTTAAGACTTGGGTAAAATTAAAAGCAGCTGAGGTAGAAATAGAACTACAGGTAGCCAGAGAGCGTGATATACTGTATTCGGCGGTACTAGGGAATGATATTCTAGAACAGGTTGACTTGATTATCGACGAAAATGGAGCAAAATTTCGTCAAAAAATTAAAACATGGTCATTGGGCAAAGCAAAAGATGACAGCTTTGACAATATTACTCCACGCAATAAGCTCTTGACGTCAACGAAATCCCCGAATTATTCAACGAATTTGCAGATATCGTACATTCAGCTTCACACGGCGTTTTCGTAGAACCCGTAGATAAGTTAAAACACTTAAACGGAAAACTTCAACAAAAAGTAAGGAGTATGTTAGAAATATACCAACCCATAAAACCAAAAACTTTCCCGGTTTCAATGAAAATAGTACTTAAAGATGAATCTCCAGTGACACACAGACCTAGACGCGTACCATACACCGATCAACTAATTATCGATAAACAAATCAAAGAATGGTTGGAGGAGGGTATAATAGAAGAAAGCTATTCTGAATTTTCTGCCCCAGTGGTATTAGTTAAGAAAAAGGATGGGTCTAAACGGTTATGTTGCGACTACCGCAAATTAAACGAGAAAATAATTAAAGATAATTTTCCTATGGTCCTCATGGACGATGTAATTCAACAGTTAAAAGGCGCTAAAATTTTCATGACGTTGGATTTAAGGGACGGGTTTTTCCACGTACCGATTGAGCAAAATTCACAGAAATACTCCGCATTTGTCACTAAACATGGCCAATATGAATTTAAGTTCGTACCATTTGGAATTTCAAATTCCCCAGCAGTATTTTGCCGGTACATTTCAGCTGTTTTCAGAGAATTGATTCAAAATGGAACGTTAATTACATACATGGACGACATAGTAATTCCTGCCGAGAACGAAGAAGAAGGTAGAGAAAAGCTCAAACGTACATTAAAAGTCGCAGAAATAAACGGGTTGAACATTAAATGGGAAAAATGCCAATTTTTACAAAAACGAATAAATTTTCTAGGTTTTGTTTTCGAAAACTCCACAGTATCTCCCTCCTATGAAAAAACAGCAGCGATTAAAAATTTTCCAGTACCAAGAAGCACAAAAGCTATACAGAGATTTTTAGGCTTAACATAATTTTTTAGACGTTTTATACCTGGATATGCTTCTATCGCAAGACCACTTTCAAATCTACTCAAAAAAGATGTAATGTTTAAAATGAGGGATGAGCAGATTTTAGCATTCGAACAGTTAAAAAATGCGATGATAAGACCACCTATTCTCAGAATTTTTGACCCAAAGCTTGACACCGAAATTCACACAGATGCTAGCTCACATGGTTATGGAGCTGTGTTACTACAAAAAGGGGAAAACTCAACACTCCACCCAATTGAGTATATGAGCAGGAAAACGACGGATGCCGAAAAGAAGTATAGCTCGTATGAGTTAGAAGTTCTGGCAATCGTGGAAGCTCTTAAAAAGTGGCGCATATTCGTACTAGGCATACCGATTAGAATCGTAACCGATTGCAATGCATTTGCATTAACAATGCGCAAGAATGATGTTCCACCTAGAGTGGCGAGATGGGCTCTTCTGTTGCAGGAATTTGATTACAAGATAGAACACAGGCCTGCAACGAAAATGAAGCACGTAGATGCTCTAAGTCGTTTGAATTACCTCTTAATTAGTGATTCATTAAAACACCGATTAAAGCAGGCACAGTTGGAAGATGACTGGGTTAAGGCGGTCAGAAAGATAGTAGAAATAGAAACATATGAGGATTTTTTTATTAAATTCGACATTTTACACAAAGATTTAAACCGTGAATTAATAGTCATTCCTAACTCTATGGAAAAAGAAATAATTCAGGTCGCACATAGGCAAGGTCATTTCGCTTCACGAAAAACACAGGAAATAATAGAAAAAACATATTATATTCCGAAATTGGCAGAGAAAGTTGACAAAATTGTAAAAAGTTGTATCGAGTGCCTGGTTTCCGAAGCAAAAAAAGGACGTAAAGAAGGGTTCCTCAGCCCCATCGACAAAGCAGACAAGCCGCTTATAACGTATCATATCGACCATATAGGGCCGATGGAGTGCACACGGAAACAATATAATTATATTTTAGTGGTGGTCGACGCTTTTTCCAAGTTTGTCTGGCTATACCCCACCAAGAGTACAGGAGCAAACGAAGTAGTGGACCGGTTATCAAAGCAAGCTGTAATATTTGGAAACCCACAGAGGATTATAACAGACAGAGGAAGCGCGTTTACGTCAAACCAATTTGAGGAATACTGCACATTACACAATATCCAACACCTTCTGATAGCAACTGGCGTACCAAGAGGCAACGGCCAAGTAGAAAGGCTCAACCACACAGTGATCACCGTACTTTCTAAACTTTGCGCAGAAAACCCTATAAACTGGTATAAACATGTGGGAAGAGTTCAGCAAGCCATCAACAACATACCACCAAGAAGTACGAAATTTACACCCTTTAAATTGCTGACAGGGTTGGACATGAGAAGTAACGACACGAAAGATATTAAAGAGCTATTAAATGATTTGTCAATCGAAACACTAAATGAGGAAAGAGATAACATGCGGGAAGAAGCTCGAGAAAATATTCTGGCTATACAACAGGAGAATTGCAAGCAATATAGTCATAAAAGAGTTCCAGAAACCGTGTACGACGTAGATGACCTTGTTGCCATTAAGCGCACCCAATACGGAGTCGGAATGAAGTTGAGGCCTAAGTTTCTCGGACCTTATAGAATAAAAACTAAACTCAACCACGGTCGGTATGAAGTTGAACGCGTGGGTAATTTTGAGGGCCCGCGCAGCACTATAACGGTAGTAGACTCAATGAAACCATGGGCGGGCATTCGAGGGCGAATACCCAATCAGGACGGCCGATTGTGGGAATAGGGACTAGAAGACCTCTGAACACACAAAGGGTTAATAGAACATTCTCGAAACGAATACAGAGTAAAAAGACAATACGAAACACAAGACAAACGAACAAACAAACGATTATGCTATGAACATAAGGGTCAGTCTTTGTCATACGCGCAACCAAGCCACAAGTTTATTAAACAGTAAACACAACTATTTAAATTACTTAATTTAGAATTATAATTAAATAAGAAACTGAATTAAAATAAATTGAATTCAAATAAAGTTGTGTTTCATTTGACAATACCGACTCAGGAGTGGGAGTTTCATCCCCACATGTATATTGTTATAAAAAGAGTGTGGTTGTGGTCATTTATATTCAGCATTGTCGTGGCTGGCGTTTTTTGAGTACGGCTTGTAACAGAATAAAGAAAAGTTTTACAATTTTATTTAATCTAGTACTAGATACTCTAAATACAGGGGTGATTAGATACTTTTGAATAAAATATCTATTTTTAATTAGGGGCGCTTACCTCATACACGTTTCAATTCAATTGGTTAGGTAGGCCGCTGGATTCTCAAAAAAGTACCTGGATTCTCCAGCTCACTTGGGTTCTGAAATATCGTTCTCTTTGCGATAAACTCAATTGGCTACTCGGTTGTTGTATCAAGACGTTTAAATTGATTCGTTTGGAGGTTGTCGAGTTGGTTGAAGAAAAATCAAACCATTTTGATTTTTTTTTCCAGTTGGCTAGTAAGTCTCTCAATTCGATTGTGCTTTGTATGTTCGAGTCTCTTGATCAGTTGTCCAAAAAAACTTAAGAAAGGAAAAAGCTTGCAAATGTACAAACCAAAAATTTTATTTCAAAATTATAAAGTTCAACAAAAATTCAATAAATTATTGTCCAAATTTATGTTTGTAATTTTTTGTAAAGAAAATGTTAAATAATTTTAAAATTGTCTTTAATTTCATTGAACTTGATAGTTGGATGAAAATCTTTCAATTCAGTTAATGAAGTGTGTTGCCAAGAACCAATTCAATTGAAAGACTCAATTCACAATTGAATTGAAACGTGTACTTATGCTATGCCTGCCTAGCATAGCATAATTTCAAAGTGTAAAGTACCAAATAGATAGGTACTCATAATATTTACAATACTAAAAATAACATCTGGTTTGTAAAAAATAAAGAAACAAAAAACAGAAATATTTTAGAGGTTAAAATTAGATAAATGTTAATATAATTATAAATGGAAGGATCCAAGTGTGAATTTAATTGCTTCCCTAGAAGCTTTAATCAAGCAAGTAAATTTGCCGGAACATCATTTGCCACTGATGTGCCAGATAATGTGTTGCTTAGTTTATTTACCTTAGACTTCTTATTTTATTAAAAAGACTACAAAACTACATTTGTAATCTTTTTAATACTTTTAATCGGCTTTAAAGTTTACATACAATTATAATTTCCTAAATTTTCCAAAATGTTTTAATTTTTAACTTAATTTAGAAATACTGTTTTGTAAACACAAAAGCAAAACAGCTGTTTGAATAATTATTGCAAGTAAAAATTTTACTTGTAAAAATTTGCAAGAATTTTTATGGCTCTCAATTTTTTATGCTCTTTTGACGCTCTCTCGTTGCAAATTTTTTGGGTTAATGAACGCTTTCTAGTAACAATTATTACAAATTTGTAAAAGTTTTTAGTAAATGAACACAACTTCATTTATTTCATTTACTATTAACTTCATGTTTGTACGAGTATATTTTGTTGTTGAACTTTTAAATATTGTAGTTTTTTATTAAACGCTACCATGAATTGCTTTGCTATATATTACCTGATGGAACATGTATATATTTTGTTCAAAGGCTGTTAATTTTAATAGCTGACGATTTGCGATAATCATATTGAAGATTTTTTTCGCCGAATTTGACGACTTTAAACCAAATTTATCTGGCATTTATGCTAGGGGCCAATATAAATTTTGACATTAGAATAGAAATTTTTGAACTGTAGGAATTTGGTTGAAATAAATTATAATTGAAAATTTTATGATTAAAATAATACTAAATTGAAAAATGGCTCTATTATAACCATTTCTGAATTTATTCATTTTAATTTATCTTTTTATTAGTTTTGTTAAAAATTTTTTTTTCTGTTTTGTCAAAATTTTATGTTGTCAAATATAATATTTTTTCACACAGCCAAAACATGAAATTGCTTCACCATAGTATTTTGCTAGCGTTTCGCACACTTCCTTATTTTTCAATTTAATTTATAAAAATATACAAGCAGTTGAGTATTTTTAAACTACTTTGCTTTTGCTTTTCTCTCGCCGACAGTATCGGATAATAAATATCGATAGTGGACCAAAAATAAAACTATCGCTACTATCGACAGTTTTGCAGCTCTACCAATCTGGCTGGGGCTATAACTGAAGAGTATGACTGGTGGAAGCTGTTGTCGTCTGTCAAAGAGTGGATAGGGTTAAAAGTTGGAGGAGGAAGGTCATGACGAAAAATAATAAATAAAGTAGGAGAAAGAACCGAGCCTTGCGGTACCCATGGGTTAACTTTGAAGTTTTTTGATGAGAATATTTAAAAAAACGAAATTTCTAGGAAAGTTCAATATAAAACGAGAAAAATCATCGGTGACACAAATAGTATTTTGCAACAAAGATTCTGCCACCGCAAATTTTGTTATCATTTTAATATCCGTGATTGGAAACATTCTCCAACGATTCAAGCCATTAAGCAATTAATCCGGAACTTCCAGATGGCTGGATCAACATTATCAAAACAGCGATCCGGGCGGCCTAAAATATCGATGGAACTGAAAAACGTAGAGCGAGTGCAAGCATCTGCTTGAGAACAACCCAACTTCTCTGCTCTCTACTACTATATAGCGTATAAATATACGTCGATAAATGTATCGCATTTTACAACATAATGAATGAACATGCAGTTCGTCAAATTTTTGGACAGAAAATCATATCGAAAAGAGGTAACACCCCGTAGTCCCGATTTGTCTCCAATGGCTTTTACATTTGAGGATATATAAAAAGCAAAGTTTTCAGAACCAACCGACGACCATTACCGAAATATACGCGGGGACAAAACAAAAATTTGAACCGATACTTGCGCTGTGCGTTCATGGAAATTTTTCGGTCAAGGTCGCATCAGTACCAGAGTGAACAGGGATCGCATTTAAATGATGTAATTTTCAATAACTACAACCCTATTTCATTTACTTTCATAATAAATAAACAGTTTTAAAATATGCGGTTTGTTGTTTTTATTGATCATTTCAAATGTTAGGAGAGTAGTGGTGAAATAGGGAGGCCTGCATTGATATGTATGTTTTTAAATACATATGTACATATATTGCACCATTCAACACCTTACGTACGAAAGCTTTTTCCACATTGCATTTCGTTCCACCCATACGTATTGTTTTGATCTTGCCTCTTTCGGTGATTACTGGGAACACACTCAGCTACCATACGTTGCTTGTTAGACGATTGTGTTCAACATACAATCCCCAAAAGAATCTTCTGTTGATTATCTGACGAGTAACAATAACAAAAACATCTACTTTTTTACAAATTGTCTTACACGCTCGTCACACAAACTTGAAATGTTTGTTAAGATAAGATAAACAGAAATAAACCGCGTACAATAGTTTTTTCTTTATTTTTGAATATAAAAAGTGCGGGTGGTGATTATGGTGGTAAGTCAGTGCGTCTTCCTCGATTGAAAATGCTAGCTGGGCATATATTCATACATCTGCATGCATACATATTTGTGTACTTATGTATGTGATGTACATATGTCTGTCAAAGTAAGATACATTTCCAAAAAAAGATGAAGTTATACCAATATGACAAAATGTTTATAAAAAAGAATTAGAACGTTATTCTTTTCGTAAAAGAATTATACATGACTATTAAAAAAACAACAACATCCCTTCATTTACATACTTAAAATAAACTAAACTTATACACGGTTGCACTCGAAGCAATTTTCGAAATTTCGTCTACTTGTGGTTCTTTGTGACTTTATCAATGTTTCTTGTGCGGATTGTGGTCACACAGAAATAATTATAGTAAAAATGAAATAAATATATTTTTGGCTGAAAAAAAAATAACATTTCTGTATATTTATAGGAATGTATATCAAAAAATAACAAAACTAGTAGCTTTTGGTCAATACTTATTTTCACTGAAGTTCTGTTTGAATCCATGAATTCCTCTACAGGTGCGCATTCAAGCAATTTATTAATTGATTCAGCGAATATCCTTATTTAACATGAAAAAAATTTCTGTTTTTGTATACATACAGTGAATGTTAATATATGCCCAATGCTAATGACAAATATAATTGTTTTACTTCTCAAGCGGCCCATACACGTTTCAATTCAATTGTGAATTGAGTCTTTCAACTGAATTGATTATTGCCCACACACTTCATAAACTGAATTGAAAGATTTTCATTCAACAATTAAATTCAATAAAACTATAGACAATTTTAAAAATATATAATGTTCTCTTTGCAAAAACACTGCAAATATAAATTTTAAGACCTGATCAAGAGACTTGAACACACACAACACAATCGAATTGAAAGACTTGCTAGTCGACTTGAAAAAATCAAAACATTTTCATTTTTGTTCAACCAACTCGACAACTGCCAAACTAATCAACTGACAAAGCCATACACGCTTTGATTTGGACAACAACCGACTCAATTGCCAACTGAGTTGAAACATGTATGGGCCGCTTTACAGGAAGGAAATAAATATTCAATACTTCTTGGCACAACTTAAAAATGTCATGTGCATTGGCGACCTACTCGTACATGTACGTGCATTCAAAACAAAGGACAAGTTGTACTGTAATATTGACAACGGATTGTTTGTCGTAAACAAACGAAAATCGCAAAGTATTCTTGTAGGCGAAAGCCTAGATATTTTTTTTTTTTGTGTTTTGATAATCTGAGTGTACTTGGTATAGTAAAGGTAAGCAGTAACCTACGATCATGAAGCAAATAATTAAGATGATAACGGAAAGTATCATACAATACAGAATAGTTTTCTACTGCGCATCACGTCAAACGGGACTGCAGTTTGCAGTTTTTCATTCTCTCTTGTTATAATTTGTTCGTTCTTTATTGCGTTTTATACCCTTTACAAAAATGTAAAGGGTATACATAAGTTTGTGATTCCGTTTGTAATTTCTACAATTTTTATTTGCGATCCTATAAAGTATATATATATTCTGAATCAGAATTAATAGAAAAATGGATTAAGCGATGCCCGTCTGTGGGTCGTTGAAATGCCGCTTCAGAGAAAACCATTAGACTTAGAAATTTTTTTTCGCCATTCTATACCCCATCGATTCATGGATAAAATCGGTTCACATATAATTGAGATGTATCCAAAATTCCGAAAAAAGCCATTATCTTTTGCAACTTTGTAGGGAAATTTTTGAGAAAAGAATTGTTTGTTTTGCTTCAAACTTCCCACACTTATTAAGCACGGCAATTACAAGGGAAAAAAATCCCGATATCTGTCCATCCGAGATATAGCCTAAATCAATTTGTCCATGAAAATGTCGCGTAAGCGAACATAAAATATTATTTTTTGCTTAAAATCAGTTCAGCTAATAAAAAGAGCTTACTAGAACACAGAAAATACAAATTTCCGATATATGTCCATATATACCCGAGATATAGCTAAAACCGATTTTTATGAATATGTTGCGTAAGCGAACTTAAACAACTGTTTTTTTGCTCAAAAGCTGTTCTGGTAATAAAAGGAAGTTACAGAAAATGAGAAATTCTGATATCGGTCCATATACTCGTATACCCAAGATATATCCTAAATCGATTTTTCCCTAAAATAATTTTTTCTTTACTTAATAGCAGTTCTGACTATGAAAGGTGGTTACTAAAATATAGAAAATTTAAATTTCCGATATCGGTCCATATATACCCGATTTTTTCATGAAAATGTCGGGTAAGCGAACTTAAAAATTTTTTTGCTTAAAAGACAATATAAGGAGGTTACCAAATAGAGAATATTAAAATTTTCGATATCTGTCTATATAAACCCGAGATATAATCTTAACCGATTTTTCGATGAAAAATTGTTTTTTGCCTCAAATCAGTTCTGATTATAAAACGAGGCAATTAAAATACAGATAATAAAAATTAACGATATCGGTCGATATATACCCGAGATATATGATAAACCGATTTTCCGTGAAATTTTTTTTTTTTTGCTTAAAAAAAGTTCGTTATGAAAAAAGCTACTGAAATACAGAAAATGGAAAATTCCGATATCAGTTCATATATAGAGATATAGCCATGAAAGATTTTCTATTTGGAATTATAATACAAAACTATTTTTTCCCCGATGTCGGGCCATATATATCCGAGCATATTTAGTTCAAAGTTGTTACATACTCGTACGTGACTATTGCATATAATGTGTACAAAAACCCTATCTACGTCACATTCTACTGCTCACTGATATAAACAACATAAGGGACCTGCGGAAAGTGTAATCTATTATTTTCGTTTCATAGTATACAATATAATATTCTTTTTTGCGCAAAAAGTAATGCGTAGTCTTAGAGTTAACTGTTTTCGTAATACATTCAGAAACAACAAATCAATGTTGCTGATAGGTCTAGACTACAAATCGTTCCTTTATTGCAACATAGTCATATCTCAAAAAATTTGCTTTTCGAGTTAACAATGCAGAATTGTTAACAGTACTACCTTTTATATTGTGGTAAAAATTTCTTCAAATTACCTTTAAACTGTTTCCTTTAGGATATATTTTCTAAAAGAATTTTCTAAGACTTGTGTGTTTCCTTTACGAGATATTTTCCAAAAACTTTTTTAAGACTTGTATGGAAACGAAAAATTTGAAATGTGTTTTTCTCGAAACAAGCTTTTTTGCGTTATGACTATGTTGCAATAAAGGAGCGAAATGTTCATATTTCCTTTCCGTCTTAACATGGCGTATAGATCACATTTCTTATAGAGAAATGTGATCTATACGCGATAATATTTATTTATTTACATTTCAAAGCTTGATTACAAAATACAAAAAAATACTTCTAAATGTACAAAAATTATAAAGTATTTTTGTAAAGCGAGTTTGTAATAATAAAACTTCCTTAATGAATACAATTGAAACTTGCTTCTCAAGTTACAAAATTTTGTATGGTCTACAGGCGAAGTTAATATATCAGCTTGCTTTTCTTCTGTCGAGCAATAACTTAGCTGCAAGCTATTTTTATTATTAAGATCGCATAAAAACTATATTTTTTATTTTTTATTTTTTTTATTATAGATGAGTTTCTTAAACCATACTGCTTCTTGTGCTGCTTCCGCTGTCGATGACAGAGAAACGCTTTGTTGTTTATGGCAAGACCAGGAGGCTAATTCTGTCATTCGCTTACGAGCGAGTTTTTACTCGAATGTGCGAGTTTTTACACTTTTGGGATTATCTCATTCGATATCGAGTAAAAGGTTTCGAAATTTCTAGTGATATCATTCGATAGCGAGTAATCATTCGAATGCAACCGTGTAACTTTTCACTCGTAAGCAAAAGTACTATCGAAAACCAGCCAAACAGAAAAACACAAAAGAAATGTAAATTAAAAATTTGTTTTGAATAGCAATAGTAGTTAAATTAAATTGAGAATTTTTGGTTCTTAAAGATTTTTTCAATTCATATGATGATGTATATGACGTATATATACAGGTATATGTATATAAAGGATGCTAAGAACACAAAAACTTATATTTGAACTCACATGTTATTATATTCCAGAATTTATTTTTGTTTTTTTTTTTTAGAAATGCATATATGTATACGATACATATGCTTATACATAAATAAATGGTTGTTTTTTACATACATATTTATTGAATTGTTATTTCTATTTACTTACTTTTTAATGTAATTAATGTACAAACACGCATACATGACTGATTTAAATGAATTGTTATTGTGAACGTGTGTGTGTTCATTTATTTTTTAATGTACAACAAGTATACAAAGTATGCAAATACATACAATTTTCGGCAGTGTTATAAAACACACTTTGTCAGTATTTTGCAACACTGAAGTGATAACTCGACTCGTTACGTAACGAGTCACATCATTAGAAATTTACACGATATCGAAATTATTTTCTACTCGATGGTAATTTCGATCACGAATGACAGAATTAGCCCCCAGCTTACACATGAATCATTAAATTTAAAAACATAGCCACTGAAAGATTTCCTATCAGTTCAATTTTCATCAGTGTCGATAAAGACTATAAATTAGCATCACAAAATTTGCAAGAACATATTCTTATATTGAAGAAATGGCTGAAACTTTGTAAAATCAAAGTAAATGAACAAAAATGTACCCATGTTACATTCACACTACGTAGAAAAACTTGTTCGGCTATTAAAATCAACAACTACATTGTTCCGCAGCACAGTGAAGTCAAGTACCTTGGTATTCACCTCGACCGTAGGCTCACGTGGAAGTCTCACATTGACGCTAAAGTCACCCAGATGAAATTAAAAGGGGTGCAACTTAGTTGGCTCATCGGCAGAAATTCTATCTTGAAGTTAGATTGCAAACTTTTGTTGTATAGGGTGTTTTTTTAAGCCCGATAGAACTTGAAATTGTAAAAAATAACACAAAAAATTAAATAATCAAAATAAATCAAAATGTAATCAAAATTTTTTTTTATTCGAAAGATCAATACGTGACATTAACATTTGAAAATGATTTCGGGCATATGGGCACCGCGGCTGTTCTTGACGAAGCGCATTCTGGACGTCCAATTTTGGGCCACTTTTTCGAGCACTGCTGGCCGTATGTCACGAACAACACGAACAATGCTGGCCTCCAAGGCGTCAATTGTTGCTGGTTTATCAGCATAAACCAGTGACTTCACGTAGCCCCACAGGAAATAATCGAGAGGTGTCAAATCGCACGACCTTGGAGGCCAATTGACAGGTCCATTTCTCGAAATCAACTTATCGCCAAATGTTGATTTCAGTAAGTCGATGGTTGCGTTCGCCGTATGGCACGTAGCGCCATCCTGTTGAAACCACATCTCCTCCGGACAATGTCATCCATATTTTCAAACAAAAAATCATTGATCATGGTGCGGTAACGATCTCCATTGACCGTAACGCGAGCTCCGGCCTCATTTTTGAAGAAATAAGGTCCGATGATGCCACCAGCATGAAAACCGCACCAAACAGTGCATTTTTCTGGATGTAATGGAGTCTGTAGGGTCTCTTGTGGATTGGTCTCACTCCATATGCGGCAATTTTGCTTATTAACAAACCCGTTAAGCCAAAAATGCGCCTCATCGCTGAACACAATTTTGCGATAAAACAACGGGACTGATTTTCAAAGTAAATTTGGATAATTTCGTAGCGTTGTTCAAGCGTGAGTCTATTCATGATGATTTGTCAGAGTATACTGAAACAAATAAAAAAAATGTTTCATCAAAATTTAATTTTTTGTGTTACTTTTTACAACTTAAAGTTCTATCTAGCTTAAAAAAACACCCTATATAACGCAATCCTAAAGCCAATATGGAGTTATGGAATTCGATTGTGGTGTACCGCCTCTGCATCTAACATTGAGAAAATTCAAAAGCGCCAGAATAAAATTCTCCGTATAATTACTGTAGCTCCATGGTATGTTAAAAACTCTCGAATTCACAAAGATCTAGGTGTACCCTTAGTGAAAAATGAATTTTCAAAACACGCGATAAGGTACATTAACAGACTGGAGTCTCACCCGAATCCTCTCGCACGTAGCATCCTTAACTTTGGTGGCCACACTCGACTGAGAAGGATGGACACCCCTGCAACCATCAGAGCGTGGGAAAGGTGATTTACCAACAAAATACATGCAAGAAACAACTTTTCGTCTAGCATTGGCTGGACCTAAGTAAATAAAATTTTTCAATATTAATTAATTTTTTTTTTTTTTTTTTGTATATTAATTAATCGATTTTTATTTTTAAGATTTGCATACTTATTGTTAGTTCTTCTAGAAGATACAATAAATAATTGAATTATAAAAAAAAGTTAGATTTTGTGCACAAGTAGCGTCTACGTCACCAATCAGTTTTTCTGATTTATTACCACCGAGTCTTAACTTCATGTTCGCGCTTGCTTTAATATACTTCATTAGCACTTTTAACACAATCCAATTTTCTTTAGCTGGCTAAAATAAATCAAGCATCCAATTAGTTCTTGATATATTCCATTGTCTTCCATAAAGTTAAAATTTGTTAGATCTTGTGCAATCTAACCAACATCCATCGGAATTCTTGAAACTTTACGTTCTTCTAAACTGGATCCACTAACAATGGAATTTATGTATTGACTTTGAGATATCGAGAAAACTCCATCAATCGAAAGCTCAATTTTAAAACCCAGGTAGAAATGTACATCTCCTAGTTGTGTATGCTCAACATTAGTTTTTAATATTATTTCTACCACCTTAAAATTGTTTCGATCCTTTGTGGAAACTAAGATATCATCAAAGTATACCAGAATGTAAATGAATTCTCTGCCAATTTTTCTTTTTAATAGGCATGGATCAGTATCTCCTTGTGTAAACCCTTCCTCTTTGAGAATATTGAACAGTTTTGTGTTCCAACAAAGTGCTACTTATTTGAGGCCATATATTTGTAGTTTGCAAACCACTAATTCGTTGCTATTTTTATTAACATTCCATTATCCCTTTTTATTAACATTCCAGCTCACCATTAAGAAACGCTGTTATTGTATCGTGGTGTAACTATCACACCACCGGTGCGAAAACCTCATGGTAATTGACACCATACTTCTGGCTAAAGCCTTTTGCAACCAGACGTGCTTTATACTTTACAATTTTTCCATCTGAATGCATTTTTACTTTCTATACCCATTTACAATCTATTGTCTTTCTCCCTTTCGGTAGTGGGTCTATCTCTCAAGTTTCATTTTTAATCATCATTCATAGCACACTTCCATATATATTTTTCTTCACATTCAATTGCTTCTATAAAAGTACGAGGTACAATGGTTTTTACTAAGTACATAAACCTATTGGGCGGTACACCCAAATTTGAACGACTTGATCTCCTCCTACGAGTACATGTTTGCAGTTCAAGGATATTTATTTCGCCTTCTTCGTTGGGCATACGGATTATATTTGAATTGCGTTCTCATCAGCTGAATAATATTCGTCATTATTTTGAATAAGGTTTTCCAATGTCTACAGTTGTATTGTTTTTTAAATTTATTAAAGCTTCACTAGGTTTTGAATTAAATAATTCTTCACCAACAGAACGAGATTTTAACATCTTGAAATCTCGAGTAATAACAATCTTAACATTCTTTTTGTCTAGAAATCGAAGAGCTTTCGACTCTTCAGAGTGTTCGACAAAAATAAGTTTTTCGGTCCAAATTTTTCAGATTTCGAAAGCAAAACATTTATTAGAGGTGGTTACGGTTCGATTTTGAATAAAATTTGCTGTTATAACTGTTTTATCCCAAAATACGAGTCCTGTATCTTCAAGCATGCATCTAACCATTTTGGTTAAATAACGATTTCTCCTTTTAGCAACATCATTCTGTTTTCTTTTTTTATATTGGACCAGTACTCAGGAGATGACCCCTTCATATGCAGTGCATTGTACCAGAACTAAGAAGATATGTAGGTTGTGAGGAGGGGGAAAGAGGGAGTAGTGTTTGTGAACATTTGACTTGAACCTTCCAACGTTATAAAAGACAGGAAACACGTATGCAGGTGTGTTCTCTCTGTAATGTGTAGTACGATTCCCCGGGCAATCGACCACATGTCTTCAATCCAACGAACATCACACTGTATTTGCATTCCAACAACATCAAGAGCATCCGATTCCTCAATATTTATACCATCCATGAGTACAGATGAAGCAGCATTTGTGGTCGTTTGTTTGTGTGTTAATACGAACATTGGGTCTTACGAGCGTTAGAGGCGACCCTGTTTTACGACCCCATTCGGAGATTAATAGAAGATCACTATTCAGTGAATCATTCATATTTAACCTCCTGGCAGCGATCTCTGATAGGCTGTACCTATAACTAAAAGAGTACGAGTGACAAATGCTGCTGTCATCCGCGAAAGAGTGGAAGTTTGATAGAAAAGGTCGTTGAGAAAATAAGAAATAGGGTCGGAGAAAGAACGGAGCCTTGTGGTACCCCTGAATTAATCTTGAAATCGCTTGATGAGACCCCATCTATAACAACTCGTATAGTGCGGTCTCTGAGAAAGCTCGATATAAACCGAGAGAAGTCATCACCGACACCAAAAGCAGTAAGTTTTGCCAGTAGTGCACCGTGCCACACTCTATCAAACGCTTTTGAAATATCCAGAGCCACCACCCTACTTTCACCGAAATGATGGATTGAGTGGCACTATTTCTCTGAGAGATCGCCAGCAGAACGGCCCTTACGAAACCCATATTGACGATCACAAAGTAGTTTATGCGACTCCAGATACCTCATAAGGTGATGATTAACCATGCTTTCCATTACTTTGGGAAGTGCAAAGCAAATTGCAATTGGACGGTAATTTTCAGGGTTATTTGCCTCACCCTTTTTGGGTATTGGTGTTACATTAGCAACCTTCCAGCACGATGGAAACTCGCCAACATGGTAAAGTATGCTGAAGAGTCGTGCTAATGGACCCGCAAGCGTAGAAGAGCACTGTTTTAAGACCAGTGCTGGAACGCCACCCGGTCCAGGAGTCTTTTTTATGTCGAGTTCTGCCAAAACCCTCTTAACTGCTGGCGGCCGGAAGAATATCTTTGGCATAGTTACAGATACTCTTTCGAGGTCGGGAAGTGGTTGAGAGCTTTCCGGCAACGAGGAGTTGCTTGAAAAAATTTCAGCCGACAGGTTAGCTTTGTCAACCGGGTCGATGAATGCTCGGTCATTCTTTAACAAAGTTGGAATTGATGAACTAGCACTGTTCTTTACTCTCTTAACGAAAGACCAAAAGGTGTTACTGTCCCGTGGAGCTACAAAGACCTTGGAGTATATGGTGCTGTTAAAAGTTGTTTAGTACCGTTGTTGTTTCACATCACTGCCAATGTATTCCCCACCACGTAATATATTTGAAAATATACCAAAGTTCGTTTCAACATTCCGAAAATATTCTTTAATTCTCATAACAGCATCAGTTTTGTTCCGAAGCAAGTATACCAAAATCGTCTAAAGTCATCGATCATAGTCATCAAATAACAAAACCCACTTGGAGTATTCACGTTCATTACAGCCACATCAATGTGCACCAAATCTAAAATACTATTTGATTACTCGTCTGCTTTTTGAAGAAATGGGTTTCTTGACATCTTACTGGCTACACATACTTCACGCAACCACTCGTTATTTTCGCCAACATCTTTTATTTTGATGTTAAGTTTATTCAACATACTTTTAACAACATTTACATCTCTGTGACCCATCCTGCGGTGCTAGTCGAGAGTGTATCCATTATGTTCTTCATGTTGTACCAAATTAAGTGCGTTGTACTGCACTCTAAGCACTCGTTCACGAAACCGCCACCTGCAACAATATATTATTAGTTCCAAAAAATACATCATAACCCTTCTCAGTTAACTCTTTGACTTTCAAAAGGTTACATTCAATTGAAGGAGCGTAAAGAACATCGGAGACTGCCACAGTTTCTGTTGAATTGTCTTCTTTGAAAGCTATGAGTTTACCCCAACATTTACCTTGGCAGCTTAATTGATACCCATTTGCCACGTTAACTGACTCAACGTTACTTTTATCTAAACTTTGAAAAAAACCACTTCTGATTTGATATGTGACACGTAGTCCCTGAGTCCAAAAACCAGTCTTCTCTACTACATTATCCAAATATGAAACAATGTTCTTTATGAACTTTTTCTGGCTGAAGATGTCATAATGGTTTTATTATTTTTCGCCATGAATTCTTTGACATATCTGCAGTCTTTCTTAAAATGGCTAGGTTTTTCTCAATAAAAACGCTTTTTTGATCTATTATCTAAAGTTTTCAGCTGTTTACCTTTTTGAACTTTTGTTACACTCGTATCTGACGACTTTTTATTATTTTTTTATTTTTTTTATTTTTTTTTTTTTTTTTTATATTGGACCAGTACTCAGGGGATGACCCCTACATATGCAGTGCATTGTACCAGAACTAGGAAAATAGGTTGTGAGGAGGGGGAAAGCGGGAGTAGTGCTTGTGAACATTTGACTTGAATCTTCCAACGTTATAACAGACAGGAAACACTTCTGCAGGCAACTTTGACTTGAATCTTCCAACGTTATAACAGACAGGAAATACTTCTGCAGGCAACTTGGTCCACAGACAAAGCGTGCGGCTGAAAAACGAATTCTCTCTGTAATGCGTAGTACGATTCCCCGGGCAATCTACTACAAATGGGTGAGCTCTAGACGATGAACGCGTGCTACGTAAAAATGTGCGCGTTTCGGGAACAAGATCCCTAATCTCGTCAGAGCAAAATCCATTGTAGTATCGATAGAACAGAGTAACGCATCCCACACTGCGTGGATGCTCCAGTGAGTCAATAGAGTTGGATACCCTACTGTCACCGATGAGCTTCTTCGCCTTCTCCTGCACACGGTCGAGTAACCCCAAAATAGACTTTGAGGCACCGGCCCAAACATGAGAGTTGTATTCCATTTTCGGTCGGATGTAGGTGGTATAAATAGTAAGGAGGTCGGATGGAGTGAAGTACATCTTACACCGTTTCAAAAAACCGAGGCACTTGAATGCTTCTTTAGAGATATGAAAAATGTGTTCATTCCAGCGAACGTCACACTGTATCTTCATTCCAAGAACATCAAGAGCATCCAGTTCTTCAATATTTATACCATCCATGAGTACAGATGAAGCAACATTTGCGGTCATTTGTTTGTGCGTCAATAAGCATTACGAGCATTAAAGGCGACCCTGTTGTTACGACCCCATTCAGAGACCAATAGAAGATCACTATTCAGTGAATCATTCATATTTAGTCTCTTGGCAGCGATCTCTGATAGGCTGGGCCTATAACTAAAAGAGTACGAGTGACAAATGCTGCTGTCATCCGCGAAAGAGTGGATAGGGTTGGAAGTTTGGTAGAGAAGGTCGTTGAGGAAAATAATGGGGTAGGAGAAAGAACGGAGCCTTGCGGTACCCCTGAATTAATCTTGAACTCGTTTGATGAGACCCCATCTATAACAACTCGTATAGAGCGGTCTCTGAGAAAGCTCGATATAATCCGAGAGAAGTCATCACCGACACCAAAAGCAGTAAGTTTTGCCAATAGTGCACCATGCCACACTCTGTCAAACGCTTTTGAAATATCAAGAGCCACCACCCTACTTTCACCGAAATGATGGATTGAGTGGCACCATTTCTCTGAGAGATATGCCATAAGATCGCCAGTTGAACGACCCTTGGAATTGATGAACTAGCACTGTTCTTTACTCTCTTAACGAAAGACCAAAAGGTCTTACTGCCCCGAGGAGCTGCAAGGGCCTTGTCACAAAGGCGCTGTTCGTGAAGAAACTTTTCACGCCTAAGTACCTTGGCACACGAAGATCTTGCCTTTTTGCGTAGCAAATCAGTATCTGGTGTTTTGTTTAAGCGCCGGTTACTGAATGCTTCCTCTCTGGATCTGACTGCGATTTTGCACGTCTGATTAAACCAAGATTTTGCTTTTGGTTTAATCGAAATCTGCTTGGAGGGGATGAATGTTTTCATCCCTAGCAATATCATGTTCTCGACCATTTTTGTTGAAGCATTTATGTCGTTATCTAGAAAAGAAAGTTTCCAATTAAAATGCTCATAAAATTGGTTGAGCTCAGCCCAACGCGCCTTTTCGTAGATAAATATTGAACGTTTCGTAGCTGATTGTGAAACGTTACGAAGTCCCGAGATCAAAAAGGAGGCAGAAATGGTGCAATGATCCGAATTGCCGAGAGGTGCGCTAACTCTGACTTCATACTTTTCAGGGTGTGAAGTCAGGAATAGGTCAAGTGTGTTTGAATGGTGCCCTTCAACACACGGAATATGCGTTGGCTCATTCACTAATAGCGCTAGGTGGTTGTGCGCAGCGAATAACTCGACATATTGGCCTTCTGGAGTTGTATGACTCGAATGGCGAAGCCAGGATGAGTTGTGAACATTGAAATCACCAGCAACAACGAGTTCACTGCTCGGACAACTTTCCAGGATCTTCGATATGGAGTCGGAGAGGGTATCGAAATCAGAAAAGGTAGTATCCCTCCCCGCATTTGGACTTCTGTATAGAAACCCGAAATGCAAAAAGTGTGACCTGATTTTGAATTTAACCCAAAGACAGGTAAATTCTGCATTATGCATGCTTAATGGTTGCTGGCATTGGAACACAACTTCATTGCAAATGTAAATTACAAGGCCCCGATGGAAGTTAAAGAGGGATAGGAATTGATACCCAGGTATATGAAAATCCTGTGGATCAGCATTCTCAGATACCTGGGTTTCACATAGGGCGAAAATATCCGGCCGATGGAGACACGTGTGAGCATAGACGGAGAAGAAGTTCGTTCTCAGCCCACGTATGTT
Organism: Thecocarcelia acutangulata; assembly: GCA_914767995.1. NCBI lineage: Eukaryota > Metazoa > Arthropoda > Insecta > Diptera > Tachinidae > Thecocarcelia > Thecocarcelia acutangulata. The sequence continues at coordinate 53,703,428 of OU612096.1, read as the reverse complement.
GCAAAAGTCTATTCTAAAGTTTCCCGCCATTGCGATAGAAAGATCATGTACAAATGCTAATTCTGCTGTGCTGGTAAGGCCGAAGTTAACTTAATTGTTCATTCGACTGTATAGTATCCAGTGTATATGCCTTCGATACTATACAGTCAACAACAGTTAACCCCATATCACCAACATTGCAAAATAACTATTTGTTTTTTTTTTATTTTTTTATTTTTTTTTTTTTAAAGGTATGTTGCACGAATAGGGAACAATGCCTGTATAAGGGCCATAAAAGCCCTGACCTGGCCATTTATTTATATTATTTAGATTAAAAAAATTTATTAATATTATTTTTATTATTATTATTTTATTATTATTGTTGTTGTGGGTGTTTTTTATTTTTATTTTTTTATTTTATTTTTTCTGTGTGTTGATCTGTCTGGTTTATTGGGTATCAGCATGTATGTATAATTGTTACCCTTAAGCTACGTACAGACGGTTGTTAGATCTGACAATATTGTAAGATCTGACAACGTACTGGTAACATACTGAAAATTAAACATTTATAGTAATAGGTAATTTTTCAATTCTTAAAATTTTATTGCCAGACAATTGTCTGACAATAAATTCGTCTGCTAATAAAAATTGTCAGTTCATACGATTTTCAGACCATTGTATGCCCAAAATTGTCAGAACATTTGCAAGAACTTTCAAATAATAAATAATTTCAAAATAGTAAAAATATGTACAAAAATTTAAAATTAAATATTTCTCTACGCATATGTGTGAAATTCGAGACGTTTATACTCAGCCCCTAGTATCCCGAAAACTTCGCCGCACCTCAGCTTCTTCAATGACTTTCGTCATATTATCAAGGAACTATATAGATTCCAACTTTTTCCAATCTTTAGAGCCCGTTGGCTACTGGACAACAAAAGGGGTATCCAATGGCTGGAAACTGCAATCCATTATGCAGTTTTCATCGATTTAAACCTCTTTGTTATCCAGTTTTTATTTCACTTTCATTTGTTTAACTTTAGTTTCTTAAAATATTCTATAATATCTTTCCTTACAATTCTTCCACCCACATCGCGGGATCAGCTATACCTCGTAAGTATTTGGTATTGAAAATATGGGATATTATGTACATTATAAGCAAGAGAAATGTTAAGTTTTTATATCCTATGTATGTTGTATAATGTCAAGCTGAGCGCATACAGATATACTGCAATTTGAGCAGGTCAAGCCTGCTTTAATATATGTTTCCAGCTTTCCACAAATTTTTATTGCAGTTGCATAGGATGACGTCGTCATGTCTGTAATTGGATTTTTATAATTGTTAGAGCCATAGTGTGTTTATTTGTTACACGACTTGCAATGCGATGCAAAACTTCCATTTAATTGGATTTATTAAAAGTAATTTTTGTAGGCAATTTGCGAATCCAGATCAGCTTCGTCTCAAGTGCTAACAATATTAATGTCGATTGTTACATTTGCAGGTGCACGTTCCAAGTATTTTATTCATTGATTTGACTCTAATTTAGTAGTTGTTCTAACAAATATGATTTCTCTTGTGTACCTTGAATGCTGATATCATAGTGTACGATTGAACGCGGTAACACGCATTTAATTTTTTCGGAACATAGCTAACCAATGTCGTTGATGTCAGTATTGCTGAAAGCAAATATTGGGGAGTATGATCACAAATATTTTTTTACAGTAAAGTTCCCACATAATATAATCTGTTGGCTTGAAACTTCTTTCCAGCGATGCCAACATTTTCAAAGCAAATAAGCGCAGTTTGAAGCCAAAAAAGCTATTATAATAGAAGCTAATGTAGTGGAATAAAACTCAATTGTTTGAATTGTTGTTCCCTGTTTTGTGGTACTTTCAAAAAACCAATCGTGTGAACGGTTGTTCATTTCTTTGAAAGTTGTTATGAAAAGCAAAGTTTGCAAAAGAAAATGCTTGTTTTTGTGTTTTGACAGGTAATATTAAAATATGTTTCTTTTTAAATTCTTAATAATTTATTTAGACCGTCGGGATGTTGAATGTTTGAGAATATCTCAAAAATTTCCAAAGTCTACTGACGATTAGGGTAGCTCCTATGAAATGTCCCATAGACAGCAGGGGAATATAATAAACAAGCCCTTTACAATCTATCGATTGGTATCGATGTTATATTCTTATATTACTTAAACAAAAAAAAAAAAACAAAAATTCATTTCACTACAAACCCTCTCGACTTCAGCATGGAAATTCAATTGAAAACAAATCAGTTTTGCGTTGATTTTTGTAAAGCCTTTTATAAAGCCGCAGATTTTGTTGTAAAAATGTTATCCACACTGAATATTGATTTCTTTTTTTTTACCATTTTATAGTTAAATGGCAGTTTAACTCTTATTTCATAGATAAACAAAATTTTTAAAAATTCAATCAAGCTTTGATTGATTAATTGTTTATCTAACTCTTCAATGTTATTTTCTAAACAAGCCTTTTCAAAACTATAATCTAAATAACAAACTTCTTTAGACACTGTACTAATCTCATGTTTCATATAATGAAATTTGGCCGTGGGTTTAATTGTTAAACTTTTTAATAAAAAGTACATTATACATGTCTTTTAACAGTACAAACAAACGATTTTTCTGCAGCAAGATTACGAGTAACATACGTTTTTAGTTTAACCCACATGTCCATAATTGTTTTATTGGCTTTGCATATTGAGCGCCATCGAGTTAGAGCTACCATAGGATTTTTTTTTTGCGAATTGGAGTCATTGTTAACCACCTGATATATTTTACTATATAATTTTTGTCTGATAGACGAACTGGAAAACCAACTGAGAGTCTCTATTACTAAAAAGTTTAACAGCCTGTTCGGCGATATCAAATGAAAATTATGCGAAAGAAAGCTAGTCACTCACCTTCGAATCAATTTGGGTGTGCTTATGTCACTTTTCGTTCGCATGTACATCTGTATTCCCCCCGGGGAACAGGTTTTGCCTTGGCGTATTCCTAACTTAGGCGCTCTGTTTTTCGGGGAAAAGAGGGGAAGGGGTCCCTCGTTTGGTGCGGCAAACAAAACTCTAGGAAGCCACATGGCTTATGTTGTGTTGGCTTCCGAAACCCTTACCAAGGGTATAAATTGGCAGAACGGGGAACAGCATGGCCCCCGGGAAGTTCTGCTTGCGGTTCGACCCGGGCTGATCATGGTTGAGGTGCCTACCTTGGCTGAAACGTTCTGGATGTGGTTGAAACCTAAAACGCAGGAAGGGAGTGTTAGTATCCTTGCTAATTGTTTGGTGATGGCTTTTTTCGAGGGCTAACAATCTCCCGAGGATCTGTTGCCTACACAATAGATACGTGTACTGTAAGGAACCAGTGATGATGGTTGATGGGTGAGTTGGTTTAAGGGCTGATGCTCTTAGTGGGCTTCGGCCTACCAACTCATTAAGCCTTGTCCCCCATTGATTGCTGGGAAATTGCATACAGGAGGGATTAGAAGGCCCAAACTCCTCAACAAGAAGTTGTTCATATGACAAGAATTGCTACCTGTGTGAACCTAGCAAGCCTCACGGGGGCGGTGGTGAATCTTGAAAAATTCACTCCGTAGAATTGGTCCACCATCAGGTTAGGCCGTCAAGGCAGGTACTGATGTAAATCATTTTCACAGTTGTACATCTGTATTTTAATTGAATTTTGACACATCGTTCGCATGGAATTAAGTTAGAAAAAGGCCAAATCAATTTTCTTCGCTGTAATAAAATAATGCTGGTTTATACTAAAAGAGCGACCAACGACGCCTAACATACGTTAGATAAATACATTTTGTTACAATAAATTGATAAACGAAACGTAACAAATATTTAACTTCATCTAAAATGAGGCTAAAACTAGAGTTGTTCACATCAATACACACATTTTCTATAAAATGAGGCGCCGAAATATGTTTATTGATGTTGGAACATCTTATTCGATGGAGACTAAAATCTGCTGCAGTATATCATACTACAGATCTGCAGCAAGACTTTAGACTCATGAGTGTACTTACTTTTTACTACGTCATTTTAACACACGAGTACTAAACCACTCGCTCACACAGGTGTGTTGTTTTTTCCCACTCGTTTTTCTAATGCAGCGAGCCTAACGAGTGAAAATTAATATAGTAATATTTTTACTTACATATTTTTGGAGTAGAGTTTAAGAGCAGAAAAAAGAGTAACTACAATAACGCACTCAGTCAGAGCAAAGGTCCCAGCAGTCCACAAGTTATTACAACCCAGCAGTCTACAAGTTATTACAATTTGCAAAGCATCCGATTGTAAGCGATTGTGTCAACTGGAAAAAATCAAAATAAACATGATGTATGTAACAAAAATTTTACTGGGAAATAATAATATAGTTTTGAACTAATCCAATCTTCGCTTACAATGTATACAGTGCTGCATGCATCTTACGGCCTAGGCAATCGCTGTGTAAATGTAAGTAGGAATTGTATACTTCGGATGGGTCACGCTTACATTGCCAATGGTCTTAGATCGAAGATGTATGAGACAAAAATTTCACTGGGGTGTGTGTGTGTTTTTTTTTTCTCTCTTTATATTCCAATTAAACGATTGTGTTGCTTCGAACAACTTGTAGCAATATACAGCAGCGTAAACGTTTAGTATATGCTTTCTAATAGCGAGGGCTGCCAGATGTAAATGATTTATCATACTTTTGGCGGTTGTATACTTAATAATTATTTCATTATTTATGCAATTCCTAAATATGTACCCATGCTGCATTTTTAATCGTATTAAGAATAAACTCTTTAGTATGGAAATGAAATAATAATGCTATTTAAAAATTTAGCTTCCTTTTATTTTCATTTGCATAGTAACGGCCTTATTCTTAACCTTTTTTTCAATTCGTTATCTATGTATAAAAGAGTCACTAACGAAGTAGCGGGTTAAAGCTAGTTTTTTACAAATGAGTGTTGTTGAGCCCTTATGAACTCGAAAATTTTTATTGCATAAGCCCTTAAAACTGTTAGCTGAAAAATGAAATTCCCCTTAGATATAATACACATATGCCAACGTTTTTTCCAATCCTCGAAACACTTCTGAAACGCGCTTTTTGGTATCGCCAACATCTCCTGTTTCGATTTTCCATTCATCTCTTCAATCGTAGCAAAACGCTTTCCTTTCATCGGTGTCTTCAGTTTTGGGAAGAGGAAAAAGTCCGCGGGGGCCAAGTCCGGTAGTTGAGGCATGATACCGGTTTTGTTTTTGGCCAAAAACTCACGCACTAGCATCGATGGGTGAGGTGGTGCGTTATCATGGTGCAAAATCCAAGATTGATTTTTCCACAGTTCTGTGTGTTCCTGACGAATTGCTTTGCGCAAACGGCCCAGTAGTATTCCTTATTAAGCGTACGACCTTGTGGCAAGAATTCATGATGCACCACGCCATTGCAGTCGAGCAAAACCTTCACATTTAAACGAACTTGATGCGCTTTTTTTGGTCTTGGCTCTTATGAACGATTCCATTGGGATGATTGGACTTTGGTTTCAATGTCATAGCCATACATCCATGATTCGTCACCAGTTATGACCTTTTTGAGTTTTTGGTTTGGTTCGTCGTTGACGATGTTCAACAGCTCCTAAGCGATGTCCATGCGAAGTTATTTTTGCTCAAAATTTAGTAAAAATCGAAGAACACACCAAAACACGACTAACTTTTTATCTGTCAAAAACAAACTGACAATCACATATAACAGACACGTGTATGAAGATAACAGAAAAAAAATGCGAAAATCGAACGTACGTAATTCACTAAATTTTAAAACAATGGTTATTTTTTTATAAGACCATGTATAAGTACACACTGTAAAATATGAAAATTTGTACACTGTTTTGCTTACAATTTTTTCAAGTACTATTCGCATATGATCTTTTTAATACATCTCTAACATATACAATTATATTATTTTAATTTCCTACATAAATTAGCCTAAAAAATGAAGTATGTATGTAGTTGTAAATGTGATCTGCAAAAATCGTCAAAAACAGACCTTAAATCATCAAAGTACTATTTTCAGCACCCCAAATCTTCAAATAATAAACGGCAGTATAAAGGGTAAGAGCTTTCTGACTTTTCTGTTTCTGTATTCGATTTGGTAAATTAATTTTCAAATGAAAGTTCGGTTGTGTAAGATCTAGATCATTAAACGGCTTCATTGCATTCTTATGTTTTAACGTTTGGCAACAACACAAAAGATCGGAATGTTTTGTTGCGCGCCGGTTTAGTTCATGCTAAATGAAATAATTTTAGTGGAAAAAAACCGCTCAAAACTGTCGTCGTTAAGGGGCATGTAGAGGTTGGCCAGCTAGCTTAAAATAGGTATCGTTGGATCTTAACCCGAGTCTTGACGCGTAACACATAGCACATTCTCACACCCGTAGAACGTGCGAAAATTTACAAAGAAAACTGCTAGATTATTACATGGTTAGGTGAAATACCATGTTGGGTACATTTTTCCCTCCCAGCAAAACTCCAATGACAGATTGGATACCCATGAATTTAAATCTGTCCCTTTAAAAGATCTGACTAGATGTTAAAATTGTTCATTATATGACTTGGCTATCATTCCCTTGGAAAAATTATTTAAAAATACATTTTAAGTTTTTTTTTTTTTTTTTTACAAATTAAAATTAGGTGTACAAAAGGAATATGTATATTATTTTATAATAAGTATTTTAATATTTACTCACATGTCATTTACTGTGCTCGTGGTACAAATTTGTTGTGTTGCATCGTCATTGATGGGCCCAGCAATTACTGCATACAACTTGGTGTCTTTTGCATCACGTGAAAAAAAAATTTACTTATATATAAAAGTAAGAATAAATGACAATATTACAGAATGATTCCAAATTTCCAATAATCAAACACATTAGGAAGTTTTGCAATTATACGAGCTATATATGAACTTACAGTAAACCAATAACGTTTTATTATAATTTGTTTGTTCTAATTGTATTAATATTTTAAGAAAAATTAAAAAAAAATACCCTTAATTTTTTTTTTCTGTTCGCTTAAAAGAGAAAAAAAAATTCAGTTCAATTGGGTTTGACTTAGGTAAATCTTTCTTTCCTGGTAATCTTTTCCTTTCTTTTGTATTAGATCAATTCCCAATTTTTCTTTTCATTTTTTAATTATCAAATTCATTTGCTGAGTACTAAAAGTAGTACTAAAATTCTTTATAGTATACAAATGTAATTAATTTACGTCTTAGAAATTTAGTTAATATACATATAAGTAATCAAATCTGTTTAACTGTAAGCTGTGGTGTTTTAATTAAACCATTATTATCTTTGTTTATCAATTTGTAGGCTAAATTAACTTTTGTGAATTTTTTTTTTCTTATTCTTCCAGTTATTATATTCAATCTACTTTTCTTTAAAAAAACACAATTTACATATGTGTGCACATATTTTTATATGCTAATATACATATCTTTTTATGTTGATGCACACACACATGCATGAACTTTCAATTAGCAAACTAACGCTGATCACTTTAATATGGGTGGATGCTGAAATATCAGGATAGATGGAAACTCCCAACCCGTGAAGTTTAAGGTTCAGGCAATCAATGGATTTTGGTTGTGGCTTTGGGCTTTTCTCTCCGCAAATAGAAATCCCACTTACATGTATATACTATGTACATATATGTCTGTGGAGACATGAACAGTTAGTTGTTCTGGAAAATTCCTTATAGATGTAAAATTAATTTAATTTCACTTTATGATTTAAATTGTTCAATCTCTTATACAGCTTGATTAAGAAAAATTTTTCTTTTGCTTTTCTGCTTTTTTTTATAATAGTAATTCTTTTCTGCCTGAACTGTATGAAACTTACTTCACAAATAAACGTGTGCAAGCTTGAAATTTATGAAAAAGACCTCAGAGCAAAAAAAAAAAAGGTTCCGTTAGGAATTCAAAAAAATCATATTGTCTTTTATAAGAACAATGCAAAATGAAACATTAACTTCATATAATTTTGTTTCTTTCTTTTCGGAGAGAGACAAGAAAATAATTCGCAGGGATGTAAAAGTTGGTGAATTTAACAATGCAAGGTATATAATAATATTTACGTCAAATTTATTTGTGATATATTTATGTGTATACATAGATAAAAAAAATATATGGTGAAAATTAGGTTACAGACCAACAATAACAACATTGCGTTGACTAAGGTAACATCGCAATTCACAAATTATAAAATTTTATTGAATGGAGTTTAATTTCATACCTACATATGCATGTAAAGGCTTCTTGATGTGCATTGTCGATATTTTAGTCCCGCAAATGTTAGGGTTTTAATTTTATTGTTGAAAGCTTTCTTATTTATTTTTTTCTAAGTCAAAATTAAGCATTTTCCAGGCCTGTATTGTGTGAGAAAATTCTAATGTGAAGTCTTTCTTTGTTCAATGTACCTTCTTTTTTTCTGTGCTCTCTACATATTCGTGAATAAGAGCGAATAAACAACTTCCAAATAGATCCATGTCACAATGCTCTTTAGCAGGATTTAGAGAATTTACACGAGTATGTATTTGCATATGTATGTGAAATATGTGATATTGAGTAAAACGATAACTTAACCTTGACATTGAAATTTAATATGTAGGGCAGTAGAACAACAGGGGAATGATACCCTAATGTGAATGTTCAACGACTATATAAAGCAGTTATATTATTTTTTTTTTATTATTATTATTATTTCTGTTTTTCACAGCCTAGAGAAAAATCGTAACAAACCTGCTTCAAACATTAATTTATCAAATTAGCGTTTGAACAGGAAAAGCGGTTTTTTTTTTTTTTGTAATACTTTTCAACATTGTGTGGCTCGACCCACGTGAAGCCGGGCAATTAATAAAAATTAAGATCTTAAGTCTGAAGCATGATATTTACCTATATATTTTCCTTTTAGATCTTCAATATCATATAAATTAAGACCCAACCTGTCTCTTATTTTGCATTTGACGTACTTTGGCATGAATTTTTTGTTTATCCGTTTTGACGCATTACTCAATATATGATTTTTTCGGTAAACTATTTGACCTTTTTTATAACTTATTGGTCTACTTCTAAGGTTGTAGTTTTTGGCGGCTGTCTTATGGGCTGCAGTTAGGTTTTCTCGAATATTTGCTCTTACTTTTAATAATCTGTCAGCGTTGTTAGCAATATTTATATCTTCACCACGTAAGCACCCTATTCGATCAAGAATTTTGTATGCCGACCCATGTTGCACCATGTTCTGCCCAAAAGTAGCATAATAAGGAGAACACTTTATTGCAGAGTGGTAATCACTTCGCAGTATTGACAATATCTGAGGAATATATTTGTCCCATTCATTATGTTCTTTATAATCTTGTAAAAAGTATCTTATTTTTGTTATTATTTCGCGATTTGCTCGCTCTGAAGCATTTGACTGAGGTGCGTAGAAGCCCGTGGTTATGTGTGTTATGTCATATAGTTTAAAAAAATTTTTCATTTCTACGGATAGAAATTGTTTAGCATTATCGCTGTGTAAGTACCTCGGTACTCCGAAGGTTGGGAAAAATTCTGATTCAAAAAATAATATAACATTAAATGAGGTAGCGGTTTTCATCGGTTTTAAAAACAGGAACTTGGTTAAGTGATCCAGGCAAACAAATATGATTGAATTTTTTGATTTAGAAAGGGGATAAGGACCCAAGAAGTCACAGTAGAGTCTTTCAAAGGGTATTTTTGTTATTACTTGACTGCCCATTTGAGGTTTTGATATCTGGTTCGAAGCTTTAATACACTTGCATACGTCGCAATTATTTACATACAATTTCACATCTAGAACCATTGATGGCCAAAAATATTTTTGCCGTATCCTTGATAACGTTTTCATGAATCCTCCATGCCCTGAGGCGCTAGAGTCATGTGCAGATTTTATTATATGTTGTATTAAAGGTTTTGGAATCCATATTCGCCAGTTCGGTTCTTCCTCACTTTCCGCGCCTTGCGTAAAATAAACACGTTTTAAAACAACACTATCTGAAATCTGCAGATCTGGTAACGCTTCTTTATTCACCAAAATAGACTGTCTAAGCTGCTGATATTCTTCGTCTTCGAAATCAGGTGATTGAAGATCGATTTCGGCAGATAAGTTTTTAGAAATAAGTTCGTCCATCTCCATCCTTGATAAGCAGTCTGGAACGATATTCAAGGTCCCCTTTCTGTGCTCAATAGTGAAAGTATACCGTTGCAATTTTAAGCTCCATCGTGCAAGCCGCCCGCTCAAATCTTTTTGAGCCATAAGCCACTTTAATGAAGCGTGGTCCGTTATAATGCGGAATGGTAGACCTTCTATATAGGGTCGAAATCTGCTGACACTCACAATTGCCGCTAAGCATTCCAACTCAGTCACGGTGTAATTCCGCTGTGCGCTGTTAAGCTTTTGCGATACAAAGGCAATGGGATGTTCTCTTCCCTCATCATCAAATTGAAATAGTACACCGCCAACGCCAATTTTAGATGCATCGCACTGAATTAAAATTTTTTATTAAAATTGGGCTGTGCTAGGACAGGAGCCGAAGAAAGAGACTGCTTAAGTCTCTCAAAGGCGATTTTAGCCTCTTCTGTCAGTATGAAAGGTCCTTTCGATTTTTTTAAACAATCTGATAAAGGTCCGGCAAGGTCAGCGAAGTTATGAATAAAGGATCGATACCAGTTTGCCATTCCAATAAATCGGCGTATTTGCTTCACAGTTTTTGGCAATGGAAAGTTGTTGATCGATTCAACTTTACTCGGGTCAACTTTAAGACACCCGTTACCTACAATATATCCTAAATATTGGATTTCCCTTTGGCAGAATTTGCTTTTGCCAACATTGATGGTTAATTTGGCTGCTCTAAGACAAGAAGCTACTTGGTTCAGTAAGGTAATATGTGACTCAAAATCGGCGCTGCATACCAACAGGTCATCGAGATAAATAAAAACGTTTTCACGCAGTCGGGAAGGAATAACCTTGTCCATGAGTCGGCTCATGGTCTGAGGTCCATTACATAAGCCAAAAGGCATATATTTATAATGATACAGCGGTTTACCCGGTACCACAAATGCCGTTTTTTCTTTTGACGAGTCCGTCAGCCGTATCTGTAGAAACGCGTCTTTTAAGTCAATTCCACTTATAAAAAATGTGTCCTTCAATCTGCTTAAAAGTCCATTAATGTGTGGCAGCGGGTATGAGTCTTTCTTTGTAACTTCATTAAGTTTCCGCGAATCTATGCATAATCGCACTTTTCCTGGTTTTCTTACCAGTACTACCGGTGAGCACCAAGGAGAGTTAGATTCTTCGATCACACCGAGACTTAATAACCGTTCAATTTCTTTATAAGCTTCATCTTGTCTGGGAGGTGAAAGTGGAAAATGTTTGCATTTTATCGGTGTTGCATTACCGGTATCAATATGATGCTGTAGTAAATCGGTACAGCCTAAACCTAACTTTTCAAATGAGGGGAAATTGAGAATCACCTTTTCCAAAGCCAATTTTTGTTCAGAGTTTAGTTCATGGAATTTATGTTCGCCATTTAATTTGGTCGAAATTTCCGAGATATCATCTAAATGGTTCGAAAGTATGTCCGGGGCTAATGCGAATTCGCGCCAGAAATTGATTCCAAAATAAGCCTGCTGGTTCAGTGAAGGAACCAAATAAAAAGTAATATTTTTTGTAACATCCTTAAAACATATGGGCAAAATACAGTAACCCATAACGCTTTGTTTGTTGCCGCTTGCAGTACGTACGAACGACTTAATTGGAGTATACGTAATATCATTATTTTCTAAAAATAAAAGACAATCTTTGCCCAGAACCGATACATTTGCTCCAGAATCAAGTAAGCCCGCAAGAGTATCATTCTTTACTTTAACTTTCGCAAAAGGCCTATCATCACATCCGGTAATAAAAGTCGATTCGAGAAGCCTACGAAAAATTTTACGTTTTTTGAAGCGTAGCCTGCATTTTACAATTCGATATATTGGTTTTCTGTGGGCTTTTCGAGCTAAGTTTTCTGAAAAGCTGGGAAATTGATCTGTTTGGGTGGACTTATCAGAGCAGTCTTTTGTTTGGGTTGAAAAATCAGTTTTATGTTTCGCAAAATTAGAAAATGCTAAAGTTTGTGTAGATCTATGAATAAAAGGACTCGGCTTTACTAATTTTTTACAAAAAAAATTATTGCTTTTAACCTGAGAAGTTATTTCAAACTCGGGGTCGGCGGAATTGGACGAGTGTCCCCGGTAGCCAGTTCGCCCATTTTCCTGTTTCCCTGCAAACCATGTTTATTTGGACAATTTGGAGTCAATGAACCTCGGTGCCCACATTTAAAGCAAAATGGGCTCTTTATTTGTTCAGAGCAATATATATACGAATGCCCGTAACCTAAACAATTCCAACATTGGATTCCTGAGTAATCGAAGTGAAGTTTTCTGTTTGACATTCTAAAAGCTTCAATTTGTGGATCGGGTATATCATCATCTACGTTTTCTTGAGAAAATCGGTCTATTTCGTTAATATTTTTGTGTTGACCAAAATTTGGGTTTTGAAATTTAGATTCTTTTAAAACTCTTTCTGCTTTTCGTGCAATGTCCCGAAAGCCATTCAAGTCTCTCGGTTCTGAATTGAATAGTAATAATCGTAAATTTGGGTTTACATTTCGCTTCATAATATCTAACAGCGCGTTATCAGGCAATGGATTCTGAAGTCTTAAATTCATTGTTATCACTGAATTATGAAAATCATCGTAGCTTTCTTTATGTTGTTGTTTCCGTGAAGAAATTCTCATTAAGACCTCATGATCGGATTCTAGGTGCCCAAACTCCTTAATGATTGAGCGGCGTAAAGTTATATAAGTCATATTAGGATTTTGCTTTGTAAACTGCCAATACCATTCCTCAGCTCGACCATCTAGAAGCATATGAAAATTGGATAACAAATGCACATCCGAGCATCTAGAACGCCGGCAAAGGGTCTCAACTTTGAAAAGAAAATCTGTGACCGATCCTGAACCGTCATAACATATTTTCCACTTTTCAAGCTTAACGTTATCATGAGATGTGACTTGCTCCAACATAGCACGATCGCTTGAATCGTTCCGAAAATTTTCCCTTGCTCTATTTTGTTCACTAAATCCGTTTTGGTCATTTTGAGGCAATGATGCTGGTTCATTTGGAAGTCTTCTGGAAGTCTGACTACTTCCAATTTGAGCTATGCTCTCTTTTATTGTCGCCAGTTCCCTGTGAAATTCTGCTTGTGTTACGCATTGCCTGTTCCATCAATGCTGCCAAAGAATCAAACGAATTTGGAGAGGTTGTGTTGACAACATTACCACGAGAGTCTAATGGAGGGTTAACGTAAGGATTTAAAGAAGATCTTGCAGGCATTTCCTCGAAAATTTGTTCCTGCTGGTGATCTAAATGTGAGTTTTGTGGATCCATTGTCATTAAATCTAGAAACACCTCAGGTGATTGACCACCGGTTGCGCCTAGTGATTCTAAAGCAGATGTTTCAGTATTATCTTTAGAGAACCGTGTAATTCTAGGAGAGTGAACAACTTTTGGCATAGCTCCTGTCGAAGCTTGAGGTTTAATTGTAATATTATTTAACGAAACTCTTTTGTTCTTCTTGAACGAATTATTCAAGTCGCCTTTAGCTGAACTACGAGTATTCATTACGTATTTATAAAATAAAGTGAATAATTTTTTTTTTTTAACTCAACCAAAATCCAATAGATTTTTTTTTTTTTTAATTTAACAAAAAAAATATGTAGAACTGATTTAACTAAGAAATATGTTAATAAGCAATCGTGTTACCACATTGCTATTTGCAAGTATGATAAAACGAAGTAAAAAAAATCCAAAGTGTACAAGATAAAACAGCAAACGTAAAGAGAAAAAAACAAATTGATATAAATTATAAAGTTTTCAATAATAGAGAATATATAAATATGTATATATGGTTTTATAAAGTAATTATATCATTGATAATAAGGGAATGATAACCAATTAAATATTGAACGCTGCATCAGATATACTAAAAAGAACACTATACACACAAAATAATTAGATTATACTCTAACATATACTGCAAACTAAAACCTTATGAATGGTTTTGCTCACTCTAGAAATTCTTATTGCTTTGTCTAGTGCAACTATATCCGAAATTACTCAGATTTAGGTCTCCTGAAACAAAACAAGGACTTATAATTTGTTTTCTTTATTTTTATTCGCAATTAGATTACGGGACTTACGGTCCTGTGGCAATCTAAGACTTAAATAATTTGTGTAAACTGTATAACCAACTATTTTGAAGTGTGGACCTTATGCTCTTATTCAAAGAAGCACCAAAGTGAAGTTCAAATTTAGTAGCCTTAATAAGGCCTTTGTCGTTGGGCGCCATATATGTTGCGCGCCGGTTTAGTTCATGCTAAATGAAATAATTTTAGTGGAAAAAAACCGCTCAAAACTGTCGTCGTTAAGGGGCATGTAGAGGTTGGCCAGCTAGCTTAAAATAGGTATCGTTGGATCTTAACCCGAGTCTTGACGCGTAACACATAGCACATTCTCACACCCGTAGAACGTGCGAAAATTTACAAAGAAAACTGCTAGATTATTACATGGTTAGGTGAAATACCATGTTGGGTACATTTTTCCCTCCCAGCAAAACTCCAATGACAGATTGGATACCCATGAATTTAAATCTGTCCCTTTAAAAGATCTGACTAGATGTTAAAATTGTTCATTATATGACTTGGCTATCATTCCCTTGGAAAAATTATTTAAAAATACATTTTAAGTTTTATAAAACCAAAAAAAAAGGCATAATTCATATATATGTATGTATACATATTTATATATGTATATTTTCTTTTCTTCTTTGTAATAATATTGTTTTTTTTCTTTTTTTTTTTTACAAATTAAAATTAGGTGTACAAAAGGAATATGTATATTATTTTATAATAAGTATTTTAATATTTACTCACATGTCATTTACTGTGCTCGTGGTACAAATTTGTTGTGTTGCATCGTCATTGATGGGCCCAGCAATTACTGCATACAACTTGGTGTCTTTTGCATCACGTGAAAAAAAAATTTACTTATATATAAAAGTAAGAATAAATGACAATATTACAGAATGATTCCAAATTTCCAATAATCAAACACATTAGGAAGTTTTGCAATTATACGAGCTATATATGAACTTACAGTAAACCAATAACGTTTTATTATAATTTGTTTGTTCTAATTGTATTAATATTTTAAGAAAAATTAAAAAAAAATACCCTTAATTTTTTTTTTCTGTTCGCTTAAAAGAGAAAAAAAAATTCAGTTCAATTGGGTTTGACTTAGGTAAATCTTTCTTTCCTGGTAATCTTTTCCTTTCTTTTGTATTAGATCAATTCCCAATTTTTCTTTTCATTTTTTAATTATCAAATTCATTTGCTGAGTACTAAAAGTAGTACTAAAATTCTTTATAGTATACAAATGTAATTAATTTACGTCTTAGAAATTTAGTTAATATACATATAAGTAATCAAATCTGTTTAACTGTAAGCTGTGGTGTTTTAATTAAACCATTATTATCTTTGTTTATCAATTTGTAGGCTAAATTAACTTTTGTGAATTTTTTTTTTCTTATTCTTCCAGTTATTATATTCAATCTACTTTTCTTTAAAAAAACACAATTTACATATGTGTGCACATATTTTTATATGCTAATATACATATCTTTTTATGTTGATGCACACACACATGCATGAACTTTCAATTAGCAAACTAACGCTGATCACTTTAATATGGGTGGATGCTGAAATATCAGGATAGATGGAAACTCCCAACCCGTGAAGTTTAAGGTTCAGGCAATCAATGGATTTTGGTTGTGGCTTTGGGCTTTTCTCTCCGCAAATAGAAATCCCACTTACATGTATATACTATGTACATATATGTCTGTGGAGACATGAACAGTTAGTTGTTCTGGAAAATTCCTTATAGATGTAAAATTAATTTAATTTCACTTTATGATTTAAATTGTTCAATCTCTTATACAGCTTGATTAAGAAAAATTTTTCTTTTGCTTTTCTGCTTTTTTTTATAATAGTAATTCTTTTCTGCCTGAACTGTATGAAACTTACTTCACAAATAAACGTGTGCAAGCTTGAAATTTATGAAAAAGACCTCAGAGCAAAAAAAAAAAAAGGTTCCGTTAGGAATTCAAAAAAATCATATTGTCTTTTATAAGAACAATGCAAAATGAAACATTAACTTCATATAATTTTGTTTCTTTCTTTTCGGAGAGAGACAAGAAAATAATTCGCAGGGATGTAAAAGTTGGTGAATTTAACAATGCAAGGTATATAATAATATTTACGTCAAATTTATTTGTGATATATTTATGTGTATACATAGATAAAAAAAATATATGGTGAAAATTAGGTTACAGACCAACAATAACAACATTGCGTTGACTAAGGTAACATCGCAATTCACAAATTATAAAATTTTATTGAATGGAGTTTAATTTCATACCTACATATGCATGTAAAGGCTTCTTGATGTGCATTGTCGATATTTTAGTCCCGCAAATGTTAGGGTTTTAATTTTATTGTTGAAAGCTTTCTTATTTATTTTTTTCTAAGTCAAAATTAAGCATTTTCCAGGCCTGTATTGTGTGAGAAAATTCTAATGTGAAGTGTTTCTTTGTTCAATGTACCTTCTTTTTTTCTGTGCTCTCTACATATTCGTGAATAAGAGCGAATAAACAACTTCCAAATAGATCCATGTCACAATGCTCTTTAGCAGGATTTAGAGAATTTACACGAGTATGTATTTGCATATGTATGTGAAATATGTGATATTGAGTAAAACGATAACTTAACCTTGACATTGAAATTTAATATGTAGGTCAGTAGAACAATAGGGGAATGATACCCTAATGTGAATGTTCAACGACTATATAAAGCAGTTATATTATTTTTTTTTTTATTATTATTATTATTTCTGTTTTTCACAGCCTAGAGAAAAATCGTAACAGTTTTGCATTAATTTTTTTATTGCAATATATGCACAATGTTTTAGTTTTATCTGGGTTCGATTCCCACACTTTCCGCTGTTTTTGCACGTGACGCTCCATATTTTACACACTTATCACAATAAAAGTTATATTAAACAAGGCAGGTTTGCAAGGTAATATTGATATCGCAATAAATACAACAAAAAACACCATTACAGATATTGTGTTGGTGGAAATTCACATAGTGATGTCAAAGCTTGCGCTCTTTTTTGTTGTGTTTTCGCAGAGCTATGTAGCTTGCAAATAAAGTTTTGACAATCTTCCGATATGAAAACAGGACAGTTGTGATTGTACCACTACCTGGCCAAACTGCCTTGGTATTAAATTTAGCTTGGTGGAGCTGTTGCCTAATATAGCAGTTACAAAAAAATATATGCTCAATTAGCATATGGTACACTGTTCCATATAAAAAGCGCTAAAGGCGCTAAGCAGAGAACGATAAAAGAATCAATTAAGCGCTTTTTAAAACAGGTGCTATAAAGTGAAAAGGTTCTTTTTGGGTCATTAAAAAACGCTAAACGCTAGCGCGATAAGAGCTAAATTGGCATCGCTGCCTCTTCCATACAATGTGCTTAAAACATGGAATAAGTATGTAACGACATTTTTAACATGCCATGAATTGGTCACAAATAAGCAGAATGTTGAAAAAGAGGAATCCTATTGATTTGAACAGCCTTCGAAATATGTTGTCGCAGTCTTTCCCTTATCCGTTTTTAATTAATTAAGCAACAAAATTTGTCTAACTTTTGCGATTTCTTAATGAGCTAACAGACATGTACAAACATGATACAAGAGCAAACAGTTTAATGGTTGGTGTTCAATAAATGTGTGTGGAAAAATGCGTGTTTATTACTGTTTTGTGATACAAACTTTCTTCTTTTTTTATTATTTTTAAAATCTATAAACAGTCGTAAGCGCCTAAATGTGCGCATTAAAACTTTTTCCAAATGAATAAAATATGTAGATTTCGTAGAAATACTGTAATGACTTACTGGCTGAGTTGTAAGAAATACAGCAAATTTATGGAAAAACATAAAATGTTGAAAGCTTTTAGCGTTGTCTTACAATTTTCTTAATTTAAGAAAAGCAAAATTTTTATTAGCAATTCTTGGAGAAATTATTGCAATTGACAAATTTATTATTCTTTTTATCAGCTTTGTATCTAAAAAATATTGGGATAATTGAAATTTGTAATAATCACAACATTTTCAAGAAAACATTGTCGCAATATACAAGAGAAGATAGACAATTTCGTAAACTTATGGCTCTAACATACAAAGATTACTCTTAGCTTGATCTGAAGCTTTTCTCTCAATTTAGTTCATAGTTAGCGGCGCACTATTACGAGGATAACAGAGCACTTTGGAGACGTATCTCAGATGAAATCAATATACAAAATATACAAATTATCTTAAGGTGAAGCAAAGCAATTCATAAAAAGTGTAATACTGGCTTCCCACAAAAAACAAAAAAAAATGCTGTTAGACCTTTATTAACCTTCTACATTTATGCGAGATATCTTTCTAAAACAGAAAGCATAGATTTTATTTATTCGTAGAAATTAAGTGCTTGAGACGTACTTCTTCTTGTAACAAAATACAGTTGGTTAGATTACCTGTTTGTCAGAGCCCTTATCTCACTGCTAGATCTGCTTAAAATCCCCAAACATAATCCACAAGTAATTTCTTATGGGCATATTCATAAAAATTTAAATGAATTTGAAATGTGTTTTAATTCAAAAATTCAATGCAAAATTTCACTAAAATTAATTTCAAATACATTTTAATTTTTTATGAATATGCACATTAGCCTTTACAAGGTTACTACAGTGTGTGTAACCGATCATAATAACAAATGATACAATGGAAATTTTTCACCACTACTCAAAATAAGCCCATAGCTTTGACAGTTGATATTTTGAATGCGCAGAAACAAGTATCACATCAATTTGTTCAGACAACCTGTTAGGTAAATTGTAAGTTAAAGTTTCTGCTAATTCAACGAACTATGTTTTATTTGTAAACGAAGATTAGGTTAGGTTTAACAGTCTGCCAGCTTCTGTAAAGCCAGCCCACTTGGGTCCAGTCTGGTCCCGTTGTATTGCCTGGATGTGTATTGAATCTATTTAGATCTACATATCATTGGTTTAAAACCAACCTGAGAATAGGATAAAGGAGTCTAATCCACTTACATCCCATTCCGATACCTCCTCCAAATCATGCAGCATTGGTCTGCCTAGATGCAATGCCTTTATAGCAAAGAGCTGGACACTATCAGAGGAAGTGTTCAACGCTCTCTACTTTCTCCTCGTCTCTGTAACTTCTACAGAAGTCATTAAGTGGAAGGTTTAACTTCCTCGCCTGTGTCCCTATGTGGGTGGCAATGTCCCGTCAGTACCACCACAGCAGAACGCAACCTCCGTCATGGCAAGCTCCTAGGGATGATTTTCCTCCTGTTGTCATATCTGGGCCATGTCAGCCTTGATACTAGACAGATAGACCATCTGTCCTGAAAAAGTTGACGCTGTACTTGTTTCTTACAGCTCGCAAGCGGGACTCCAACGTTCCCATCTTTGTTGTAGCTGGACAACAGCCTTTGCCAGTACATCCGCTACTGGATTTCCGGGCGCTTTACTGTGCCCTCGTACGCAGTAAAGCTCCAGTTTCGAATGTCTCGCTATCTCGTTTAGAAATATCCGGCATTCACGAACCAACGTGGATGTCGTATAGACTCCAGCTAGTGCATACAACGCAGCCTTACTATCAGTAAAAATTCTGATATCATTCCCGTATATCCTGTACGAGTAGTACCTTAACCAGTTAGCTGCCCTCATAAAGACCGTGATTTGTGCCTGCGTTACGCTACTCTAATTTTGCAGCTGAAACTCATCCTCCTCTCATACAGGGGGATAAAGATACCCCCACCAACTCCCGAGTCCGACTTGGACCCATCTGTAAAAATTTCAAGCACGTGTTCTTGACGATCTGTGCTGATCATCTCTGAAATCTCTTGTCGGGCAGTAGACCCGGTAAACAGTAATCAATATTTTCTGGAAGGTTCACTATTCTTCTTATTATTGAGGCATGACCATATGTCGCCTCATTCCACGTCCCGCTATTTCATTCAGCTACTGCTAGTAGCCAGTTCAGCATGGTAAAAAGCGCTTTCGATGGCATAGTGCTGGAAACACCAGTCACCATTAAACCAACAATACGCATTATCTATTCCGCGATTTTGCAATAAGTCGTTTTTTCCAACAATTTCCATCACACAAGCACTCCATGCGTTAGAATGGGCTTAACAACTGTGCTGAATAGACAGCAGGAGTTCCTAGAATTTATTCCCCAGGTCTTCCCAATGGCCCTTTTGCACAAGAACAAAGCTATAGCCGCTTTTTCCAAGTAGATGCCCAAATATTTCGCACTGCCTAACAACACTAGTCGCCAGGTTTTTCCCTCCCGCCATTTCTACAGCTTTGCGAACCCTAATTGGTGAGGATTCGCTGTCATGTGCCATGTAGCTGGAGACACCCAGTAAAGTACCTGCATCCATCTCCCAGGCAGCCGTCACTGTATCTTCATCACTGAAATCAGAGAGAATAAATATTTTTAAATCGTTCCTCGCCATTACAGGATCTGATTCTACCTTGATCCGAGTACAGTAGCTTTTAGCCCTTTTTCCGCAAACTCTGCCCTTACAGAGCCAGGTTTCTTGGACCACACAACTATGTTCAGACAACCCTTATATTGTTTGTTACAGAAGATAAGATTGTTGTCGTGTTTCATGGAAAAAATATATGAAAATTTTAATGATATAAAGGAAGGAAATAAGTCTCAAATATTTTAGTATCACAGTCAAATCTCGTATACATCCTCTCTTTTCGACATACGGAGGAGCAATGCAGCTGAGGCTGCTTTTGAATGGTAAAGGTTAACCTGTAGAGCCTTTACCATCTTTCTACAACCGTGACCTTGACGTCGCCTTCGTCCTGCTCTTGATCAGAGTCCAAGAGGGTGTCTTCGTCAACTGCCTCGTCAACATGTTCGCAGAACTCCACCACCAACTCAGAATTGGAGAGGGTGTCCTCACTCGTTGTTGCACTCACAACCTAATCCACACACAGAAAGGTGCACCGCTTCGGTACACACCTCCTCCGGAACCAGGTCGCCCTTGGCGCCACCCCTGTATATTCGGAGGAAGATAGTATAAAAATACAGATACATCTTCCAGTCAACCTTCCAATCATAGGTAGGTATGTCAGGAATTCCAACTCTCAGGATCCAGGATCTCTTCCGCGAAACCAGAGATGTCTGGTATCCTGGGGAAGACCAAGTCTCCGTAGAACCTCTGAAAGAGGAACCACGACATGTCTAGTTCCTTCCCATGGCCCGTTCACAAGAACAACCGCCTGTTTAAATAATAAGACCGATGGCTCATCCGCACAAGCCATGAGTTTGATACGCCGATGTGAGCCAGTCTCCTCACACCTGGGGTATACACCCGGATTGTCCTTCAGAACTCTGCAGATCGTATTAATCCCCATAATTTATCGTTTCACTATAACCCAGTTAGAAGGAGTTATATTCTGATCTGCGTTACCCCTGCTCTTTCGCCACTTCGCTATATGAACTTTCCATCGACGTATGGGGTCTTAGATGCTTCCTTGCAGGTTGTTGACCCTGCAGCACTGCCTCGTCCTCAGAATGTTGCCTCTTGGGAGCATCTATGGATTTGAGGGGAGACGAACTTTGCAGCTTAGCCACAACTGCTTTTGCCCTCGATAAGAGCGACTTTTCTACAGCCCTTAAGGCATATCCTGGCTTTTCCACCAGTTCACTAAACATTTTTTTAGCGTCCTGCCGGTTCAAATAGACCTGCACTTTTGGGAATTTTTCGCCAAAGGTACAGTTTGAGTACCCGAAAACGAGTTCGCGGTTCCTTCCATGAGAGATCTGACGTGTGACTTGGGCATCCGAAAACTGGTTCGCGATTCCCCAGTGCCAAGGTTGCGTTCCTCTTTCGGGGAAGCCGTTTCGCATTTGGTAGCCTTGAGTTTCCACAAGTTATCTCCCGCAGGTAGCGTCCCAGTCCTTGTCTCAGTGACCCCACCCTTCACGTTTCGTTTGCCCACGTCCTTATCCGTGGTCGTCAACGTTTTATCCTGTTGGTTTGTTTGTCTGAATCCTCTGGACTGTGTCATTTTGATCACGTTCCAGCTCCCTGCAACGTGAAGGGCGAGTATTCTATTTGCTGAGGTGCCCAGGTATCAGCAAAACTCCGTTTAACAGTCTTTCAACCCCCGTCTTTCAGTCCCCGACTGCAAAGATGGGCACGGGTCGCATAACACCCCTATTTGAGGGTTTGGATAACCTTTAGTATGTAGTCCGGCGTTAAAATTCTATCCTCTCCTCGGACTCAACCCCGAGAACCTGAAACTGAGCTTCCATGATTATAACATAGATTTTGCTTTTTCTGTTAACGTTCTATTAACACTTTCCACAAAACCATTTTGCTCAGGATTGTACGGCACTGATCTTTCCCAAAGCTTTAAAGCACTTTCAAATATCATGTTGCAATATTCTGTGCCATTATCACTTCTTAGTATTTTGATTTAATGGCTCGTTTGGTTTTCTACCAAATTTTTAAGCTCCTGAAATTTTGTAAAAACGTCGCTCTTATTTTTTATAAAATAGACAAAAACTTTTCATATGTAATCATCAACAAAAAATTACAAAATATCTGTTGTCACCGATCGATTTTACCTCCATAGGTCCACAAACAACCCATTTCAAGAATTGTTGAAGATATATTACCTTCAGTAAGAAACTTTTACATCACATGTTTACCTATAACGCAACCTTCAAACATTTCTTTATATAAACACCCAACATTAAAATCAGCACCAGTAACCCAGCCATTTTTTAGTAGCTTAAGGCCTTCAGAATATTGAATTATTCGTATAAGCACTTAATACGATTTGCGTCTTCCGTGTGCTTAATTTATACATACCATTTTCAGATTCAGCACTTGCAATCACGGTTCCATTTGAAGTTAACATTTGCCCACCATTCTTATCAAAAATTACCTTATTACCATCGCTTATAATAAATTTTCCGCAATATCAGAAACATACAGAACATTCTTAACAGGAACATTCTTAACAGCCCAGCCGAATCTAAAATACCCTTCACGATAGTAACGTATATTTAAAAATGTGAACTAAATATGCTTGGTTATATATGAACCGATATCGGAATTTTCTATTTTCTGTATTTTAGTAACTTTCTTTTATAACGAGAATTGCTTTTCAGCAAAAAAAAAAAAAATGTTAATGGAAAAATCGGTTCAGGCTATATCTCGGGTATCCGTTATCGGTTCATAAACCGATATCGGAAATTTTCATTTTCCATATTTATAGAACCTTATTTCATAACCAAAACTGCTTTTGAGCAAAAAAAGTTGTTTAAGTTCGGTTACGCGACATTTTCAAGAAAAACGCGGTCTAGGCTATATCTCTGGTATATATGGACCGATATGGGAAATTTTCATTTTCCATATTTATATAACCTTATTTCATTACCAGAACTGCTTTTGAGCAAAAAAAGTTATTTAAGTTCGGTTACGCGACATTTTCAAGAAAAACGCGGTCTAGGCTATATCTCTGGTATATATGGATCGATATGGGAAATTTTCATTTTCCATATTTATATAACCTTATTTCATTACCAGAACTGCTTTTGAGCAAAAAAAGTTATTTAAGTTCGGTTACGAACATTTTCATGAAAAACCCGATTTGGGCTATATCTCAGGTATATATGAACCGATGTCTGAAAAAATTTTTTTGCATTTTGGTCATGTTTAATGAGTGTGTGAAGTTTGAAGCAAAACAAAAAAAAATTTTTTTTTTTTCAAAAATGTCCATACAAAATTGCAAAAAAATGGCTTTTTCCGGAATTTTGTATATATCTCAGCTATATGTGAAACGATATTACTGAATTTCAATAGCAAACCCATGAATCGATGGGGTAAAAAAATGTTGAACGAAAAAAGTTTCTATCACAGAAAATGGTATAAAAAATATTAAAGAATTACGAAATTTTCCGAGCTTGTTCAAGATGTTGCCATGTGGGAAAAACATTATGATCTTAAGAAGCTAAGAGATCAATTGCTCAGTAGATGAGAAAATATTTATGTAAAATACCAATTTGAGCGGCAGCCGGTCTGATTAAGCTAGCGTGTTGTGAACGATTGCTCCTATAAAGCTCTTGTTTTCGCAGCGATACGTGTGCTCAATATTGTGATGGGAGGTGGTGATCTGGCCTAACCATGTATTTCCATCTCTATAAAAATTTTTTATATGGTTACCACAGGATGTATAGTGCCATTGCTATTAAGCTTATATGGACTTTGTATATGTACATGCATATGCGCGCCATGGTTGAGATGAGCAAGAGGGAATTAGTCCATATCACTTCAAAGCCTGGGCATAAAGAATTTAGTCGTTTAAAGACACAACTACCATCGATTTCTTAACTGAGTTATGCATTCCCGTAGCCTAGTTTTAAGCTGGAGAGACCTGCGAAGTGGCCACTCTCTTCTGACTCTTTTTTTTTCTGACAGATGTTGCTCAATATCAGACGAATAAGTTCTATTGTTCTCATTTCTGGATCTTACATGACTAGTAGTAGCATGCTCTACAGTCAGTTTGAGGTTTTCAGAAAAATCGCTGATTGACACATAAATATCCTCAGGCGTTCTCAAGGCGATATTTTCCGTACAATGTGCACTCAAATATTTTTTATATTTTAGCCAATGAACTCTAGCGACGGTCAACGGGGAGCCAATCTCTTGGGGGAACGAAACAGAGATTATAGTGGGTGAGTTATCTGACAACAAGTCTAATGAAGGCTCCACTTGCCTCCATTCTGAGGAGAAATTTTTTATAACTCCAAAATCTATAACGACTGGAATCTTTCGTTGATCTAACGGCCAATAAATGAGGTGTCAACTTGAAACTACATCTAAGCCCATTTTGGAAACGGTGTCAAAAAGCATGTAGCCTTTCGGGGAAATTAAACGTGATCCCCAAAAAGTGTGTTAAGCGTTATAGTCGCCAGCCGCTAAAAATCGAGGATCAAGTGATTTGAAAAAATTTTAATATTGGCTTTCTTTTATTGAAAATTGTGGCGGTGAGTAAATCGAGGAAATAACGATTTTTCCATGAAAATATTCAATACATATGTTTGTTGCTTGGAGAAACTCCTCACGTGTTTCGTTCATTAAATAGTGATTAATTCCGGATTTTATTAAAATTGCCGAGCCTCCGCAAAATCTTCCACGGGGATCTCTTGTGTCGTACAGTATGTAGCCATTAATTTTGAAAAAACTGTTAGTTGTCAAATGAGTTTCAGCAAACAACATTTTCCATAAGGAAGTGCTCAAGTTAATTTTTGTGTTGGCGGATACCGTTTGCGTCCCAGAAAAATATTTTTAACCAATTCATTTGTTTAAAATTGCCTATAAAATAGTGTATTGTATTTTGAGCATTTCCTACATCTACAGATTCTACGTAAATGTGTTTATACATTGAACTAGAGTCTGCAGAGTTGCCTCAAGATTTCTAAAATTTTGGTCGGAGTTTTGAGGCTTGGGATTCTGATTCAAATTTTGTATATCGGACTTAACCACATTCGCGTAAGAAATTTGTGTGGGGTTTTGCAGGTTTATGTGGCTTGGTGACTGGCGTACCTGGGGAAAATTGGTTGCAGAAATGGTGTTTGACTGCTGGGTTGGCATATTTAAAATCAATGGCCTATTTGTCATTGACCTCTTGAAGTGATTGTAAACAGGGTAGTTTGCAGTATGGTTACCTCCACAATTACTGCATTTTTTAACGCTCGAGTCAGTATTAGGTTTTTTGCACTGTGATGAACCGTGAAGTTCTCCACACACAACGCAAACTGCGGGCAGCTTACAATAGGCCTTAGTAAGGCCAAATTCTTGGCAGTTTAGGCATTGAACGGGTCCTAAACGCTTATGAGGCTCCTCAACGGTAACCTTACGATGCAAAAGATATTTGAGGTTATAAATTGGATGCACTTCATTCTTTTTCAAGAGAACATCTCTAGGTTCCAATTCAACCCTAAACATGGGTTGAGGAATTTTTCACGGTTTCTAATATTAACCACATTTTTAATTTTAAAGCCATTGTCTTCTAGTCCGGTTTTTACATCATTCGTATCTACAAAAGGGTCAATCCCTTTTATAACGACCTGAATACCTGAATGATCGTTTCTTCGTCTCCAGAACGTCAGACAATTTTCGGTATTCATTCTCGTGGTTGACCTGGATTTTCATTTCATTACGTTGAAGGTGTCTTTGCCGATTGCCGTAATAAGTTGTTTCACCAGCTCACTAGAAGAAGACTCTCTCAAATATATTGGTGGCGGTTTAAATGTTTTCTTAGATGTTGGTGGCTCATCTGTTTGAAGTATAGCAAACCTATTACTATCCATTGTCGTGGTAGTCTTATCATCTTTAGCTATTTTGGACTGAGATGACATTTGAGCGGATTTGGGGCTTCGCTTCCGTTTAACCGGTTACATACCTATCCTTGCCTACTTGCGTTTTCGGCTTGTCGCCTGTTATAACAACTGTATGTGGCGAACACGAGCGCGTGCGGTTTCTTTCTCTTAGCGACAGTAGATTGCCCAATGATTTTTTCAAAGATTCCTCTTCAGAAATCCAAGGACTTTCTCTAGTGGAGCTGAGCTCTTTCTCAGAAATTTTTCTTAACAATATTAACAAATACAAAAATTACATAATTTAAATTACAAATTTTCAGCAAACCATACAAGGCCTCGACCTTAAGCAAATTTACATGGCAAATGTTGTTCATAAAATAACATGAAAAAATGTTTACATAATGTAAAAAATAGCCTAATAGTTCTCGAAAATGGCTCTAACGATTTTAATAAAAATCAGCATCTAGGAGTTTATTTAGGCCAAAAGAGCGATCTAGAGTATTGCCGGTCCAGGAAAGACCCATTTTGTCCCGGTTTTTACTCATTTCTAAAACTTTTAATTGTTGTCGTAGACGTAAAATCAGTATCTAGGGGTTTGTAAGGTAAAAAAATTTGGCATATAGGAGTTTCTACGATCGAAAAAGCGAGTAGCCTCGAAAACAACTAAACTGGGTATAATTATTTTAGCGATTGAAAAACCGATCAAGATTTCGTCACCATTTTTTTTACGGGTTTTCGAAAACGGCTTCAAATAGTCAGTATCTGGAAGTTTTTGGAAACAAAAATCTATATTCGTTAGTCCCATTTTTCATTTTTTTCTTTGCTCTGTTTCCACATACATACGAGTATCTGCAGGAAATTTTGATATGGATATAAAACTAAGAATTTTTAATGAGAACACAGAGGTTAATTTTTTTTTTTTTTGGTGAGAAACAGAATAATAAATATGCGAATTGCTATTTTGCCCCCACACCACAAAATAAATAATAAAAGAGGTAGTCAAAGAACATTTTTATCGTGACTTTTATAAACAGTGTAAAAACGGAAAAATTTTGTGAATTAAGTTTTATTAAAGTAAATATAGTTCAGTATGTACTAGTATACAATTTGAAAGCTCCGATTAGCGCTCGTGCCCCAAATACTTTATATAACTATAGGTACTAATTTTTTGCTTACTAAATGCCTATAACTATGAGCTAGATTATCAGTGTCCACTTTAAAATACTTTCAAAAAACAAATCACTAAAAAGCTACCAAAGGTTGTTCATTTGTTTGAAAGGTGTAAAGAATAGTAAGAGACGTGTATAAATAAAAAAGCTTTTGTTTTTTGTGTTTTGTCAGGTATTAATAAAACAATTTTCTTTATAAATTTTCAATAATTTATTTACATTGTTGGGATATAAAGTTGAATGTTTGAGAATATCTTTAGAAAGTTTCCAAAGTCTACTGATGATTAGGGTAGCTTCTATGAAATGTCGACATATAGACAGCTAGGAAACATAGAATACAAGCTGTTTATAATTTTTCTCTTATATTAGAATTCGATATATTATACCCGAACCGTTTTATGACTAGAAGATAAACATGATTTGAAAACTAGCAACTTTAGATTGATCATGTTTTAATACTTCATACAGCGTTGTCCACTATTTATAGCCAAAAAGCGCTGTGAACTTAGCCAAAAGGCGCTAGAAAGCGCTAAACTATACATATTCGCAAGACAAGTTTGGCAAGAAGTTTCACCTGCGTGAAAGTTTATATCGACAATATTACAGTTTTTAATTTAATTTTAATAATATAACTATTAATGGAATTTTGTTTTCAAGTGAGTAACCTTCTGACTAACAAACAGCAAAAAAGTCAAGAACAATCTTAAAACTGAAAATCTTTTTTACATTCTTAAAGTCCAGGCATACAAAAGAGCCAAAATACAAAGTAGTGCTAGTTTATCATCAATATTTTAGAATATGAGATATTAAAATAAAATCATACTAAAATTGTAAGCTTTCAAGCCATGCTCATCTTCTGCTATAAAACTGTTTGAAAATAAGGTCTCGAATTCTTATTCATAAGTATTTTTACTATTAACATATTGGCTTACATTAGATGGAATACTGTAATTTTTGTTAAGTTCGTTAACTCGAAGAGAAAAAGCTGTTCATATCCTTCCATAATGCAAAATGCCTCTAACACATCTTCGGATGGAACCGTAATTAGCAACATGTTTGCAGATTTTTTTGCATCAATTTATTCAGACGTACAACATCACATCAACCTGATTTTTCTTCGCATCATCTACAGTCTATATCATTTGACTATATTACTACTTCTGAGGTTACATATTACATTAATAAACTCAAGCCATCTGCAACTAGTGGGCCTGATGGCGTTCCGAATTGTATTTTAAAACACTGTGCGCAGAGTTTGGCGTACCCGTTAACTATATTATTTAACACTTCAATAAAGATGGGATATTTTCCAAAAGTGTGGAAGGAGTCATATATCATTCCACTTTTTAAGTCTGGATACAAATCTGATATTAATAATTACAGAGGAATTGCAAAGCTTAGTGCTATTCCTAAACTTTTCGAGTAATGCTTTACCCAGTCCATTTGTCATCAAACACAATCGCTTTTGACACCATAATAGCATGGATTTTGGAAAGGAGCGTTCAACTACTACAAATCTATTACACCTTACTTCAACGATAAATGACGGTTTTTATAAAGGTCAGGGTACTGATGTTATCTATACAGATTTCAGTAAAGCCTTTGACAGCGTTGACCACGTTCTTTTACTTAAAAAATTTGATGGTTTGGGGTTCCCTAAAACTACTGTAAATTGGCTCAAATCATATCTTGTTAGTCGTCAACAACGTGTACGTTTCAATATTTATATATCTAAATCTATACCTATAAGCTCTGGAGTACCGCAGGGAAGCCATATAGGACCAATTCTTTTTATACTGTTCATCAATGATCTACCATCTGTCATGAAATTTTCAAATATTCTAATCTATGCAGACGATGTAAACATTTTTTCAACATGTGGGCTCTGGAATCAAAACTGCCTCCAACTAGATTTGAACAATTTCTTTAATTGGTCTAAGCAAAACCTTTTAAAGTTAAATTTCAGCAAGTGCAAGCATATGCACTTCTTAAGACAATCTAACCCTCATGGGCATTTTAGGCTTGGTGGCCATGTATTAGACACAGTTGAAGAATTTCTGGATCTGGCCGTTTTAATTGATAGAAAACTTACATTTAACCCACACATTAGCTTTTGCTCAAGTAAAGCAAGGGCGGTGCTTGGCTTTGGAAAGCGCTGGTCTAAAGAATTTGCTGACTCCACTGTTGTGAAGCAATTGTATACATCTTTAGTCAGGCCAATACTGGAATATGGCTCGATTATATGGGACCCTTTTTATAATGTTCATAGAGATCGAATTGAGTCTATTCAGAAACAATTCCTTCTTTTCATCCTGCGCAATATCTACCCGAACACTGTAGCCAACTTACCATCCTATGAGTTCAGACTGCAACAAATAAAGCTGCCTTATTTGACAAGTCGCAGAAAAATGTTAAATGCCATTTTTGTCTTCAAATTGACATTTAACAGTTTAGTATTAAATTCCAGTAATTAACAAATTTTTTTATTGCTTATAAATTTTTTTTTTCAGTAATTAGCTATTTTTTCTACTTTTTATACCCTTCACAAAAATGTTAAGGGTATATAAAAGTTTGTGATTCCGTTTGTAATTTCTACAGTTTTTTTTTGCGACCATATGCGACTATAAAGTATATACATATATTCTGATTCAGAATTAATGGAAGTCGATTAAGCGACGTCCGTCTGTCGGTCGTTGAAATACCGTTTCTAAGAAAACCATTAGACATAGAAACTTTTTTCTTTCACCAATCTATTACTCCATATTGGCATGTGTTTGCTATTGACATTCAGTAATATCGGATCTCGTATAGCTGAGATATATTCAAAATTCCGAAAAAGCCATGAATTTTTTCAATTTTGTATGGAAATTTTTGACAAAAAAAGTTGTTTGTTTTGCTTCAAACTTCACACACTCATTAAGCATGGTGACTAAAATGCAAACAAAAAAATTTTCCAGATATCGGTCCATAGATACCCGAGATATAGCCCAAATCAAGTTTTTCATAAAAATGTCGCGTAAACGAACTTAAACAACTTTTTTTGCGCAAAAGCAGTTCTGGCAATAAAATGAGGTTATATAAATACGGAAAATGAAAATTTCCGATATCGGTCCATATATACCCGAGATATAGCCCAAATCGGGTTTTTCATGAAAATGTCGCGTAAGCGAACTTAAACAACTTTTTTGTGCTCAAAAGCAGCTCTGGTAATGAACTAAGGTTATATAAATATGGAAAATTTCTGATATCGGTCCATATATACCCGAGATATAGCCTAAACCGGGTTTTTCATGAAAATGTCACGTAAGCGAACTTAAACAACTTTTCTTGCTCAAAAGTAGTTTTGATAATGAAATAGGGTTATATAAATATGAAAACTGAAAATTTTCGATATCGGTCCATATATACCCGAGATATAGCCTAGACCGGGGTTTTCATGAAAATGTCGCGTAAGCGAACTTAAACAACTTTTTTTGCTCAAAACAGTTTTGATAATGAAATAGGGTTATATAAATATGAAAACTGAAAATTTTCGATATCGGTCCATATATACCAGAGATATAGCCTAGACCGGGGTTTTCATGAAAATGTCGCGTAAGCGAACTTAAACAATTTTTTTGTGCTCAAAAGCAGTTCTGGTAATAAGATGAGTTTATATAAATATGAAAAATTAAAATTTCCGATATCGGTCCATATATACCGCAGATATAGCCTGGAACGGGGTTCCAGGCTATATCTATATGCTATATCTATATGCGGGCTTACGCGGCATTTTCATGAAAACCCCTCTTCGACGTAATTCTGGAAAGAAAAACTCTTTTAACCTCTTTAAGTAACGGTAACGATTGTCGGTAACAGTAAGACCGTTTTTTTTTTTTCGAAAAAGTAAGGCAAAACTGCTCACCACACTGTAATGCGAAGTGGATGTAATACCACCTGATTCAGTATCTGTGGGTTAAACTTACACCATATTTTACAATTTTGTGTGTTAACATTGCCGTTTAAAGCAAAATGTGCCTCGTCAGACATAAAAATACAGTTCAAGACGTTTTCATCCTCTGATACCATTTTAGTGATCCTCTCACAAAATTCCAAGCGAATCGGGAAGTCTCTAGGGTTCAGTTTGTTTGTTAATTTAATCTTATATAGAAATAAGTTTAAATCTTGGTTCAAAATTATTTGCAGTGACTGTCTGCTGACAACCATTTGAGCAGATAAGCTCCTTGTCGAAACTCTAGGATTGGATTGTATGGCAGCAGCTACAGCAGCGATAGTTTCCTGCGTCCGAGATGAGGGATCTCGATGATAAGGCCTTCTTGCGATTGTGCCACGCGCGGCAAAATTCTTCACGGGCCTCATTATAGTCCATCTGCTAGATGGACCGCCTATATTTTCTTTGGACGGAAATAACGGACTCTAAAGCGTGAAAGCGTTGGACTATTCAAATTCTTGCTTCATTGTCCTAATTCTCCATTTTAGTTAAATTTGAAAACCAATCTATAAAATACAATAAAAATTAAACAGGTTGGTTACACAGAAAATAAGTTATTACGTTTCTTTTGTGGTAGCAGCTGTCATCAGCCACCCTGTATATATATTTATAGTCTATGATTGAACTCTTTTAAGTGCCTAGGTGTGCACTCTTCTTCAAACTGGTAGATGTGTTGAATACGTTGTGGTTGAATACATAAGAATAAAGGTCGCCTGAAATTTGCGAGAATCAAAACTGGTTTCCATTTTTTTTTTTAACAGCAAAAATATATCCGATGTTACGGAGCGCTCTTCTAGCAGTTCATACATTTATGTTCCAGTTTATGTTGATTGCCAGAGAAGCACCCTTAGATGTTAGCAGCTTGTTTTTGCTCATTTTGATATCATTTCTCGACCATCTGATATATTAATATATTTTTGAGACGTCTGCCTTGCGATTTGAGAGTCACGTTTCGTCCTTTTTGAGCTGCGATCACCGCCGTTTGACTGATACCAAGTCTCTAGGAAATGGTACGTGAAGAACAACTCTTCGCTACAGTAAAGCGACTACAAAACAGCTAGTTGTGTCCCAGCTAAAAGATTTGATTATTTTTTTTTTTTTTTGTTTGTCTTCTTCAGTCAAAAATTATTGATCACAGCAAATTTGTATTGTAAAAAACCCTTCTTAAGAAAAACTTAAGAAGTGAAAAACTTGAAATAAACCCGATGTACAAATCTACAAAAATCTAATTTAATAAATGTGTCTTATTTGCATCATTTAAAAATTTAAAAGACTTGACCACTACTAGCCAATTAAAATTCGGGAAAAATACGAGTTAGGACCTTTCTGATCTGAGACCACCGATATGTAGGTGTCCAATAATTTAATATGCTTAGTTACGACATCCGTTTAATTTAAGTTTTTCAAGTGGTTAGAGAGTCTACATCTAAAATGTAGGCAATTAATTAAATATGCTTACATATGAGATCTCAGAAAACGTAGTAAAATTTTTTAGTTTATTATTACTATTTTTTTCTTTTTGCACATACGTTGCTAGTTATAGAAAAATCACTCTCGGCAGTCTTAATACGATTTCAATAATTTTTGCGTAATTAATTTAAAATATATAACGTTATATACAATTTGGTCCATCGATACCCAATGTAGATAACGATTTTTCTTCATCTTCGGAAAACTTCTAGTGCTCTAGTAGTAGTAATATTAAACATTACTACTCTAATGCAAAATCTGTTCTTTTTCCCTACATGTGGAAATCAAAACATAAATCTGTAAAAAGGGAAATATGTCTACGCTTGGCAACACTGAGTTCAAAATTTATTTGAAACTTGCAATTACTCCTGATTTTATTGGAGGCCACATCAAAACCCTTAGCGAACCGAATGAATATCTAATTTTTGTTTTAGCGATTTTTTATGTTTTTTCCTAAAGCCAGCAAAAATTTATGATCAATTTTTCTTAAAACTGCGTTAAAAATTTTACAACATCTGTAAAGTAATAAACAACAAGAAAATCTAAAGGCTTCTTTCTGCCATAAGTCTCCAGAAATGGCACATACATAAATAAGGCAGCATTTTAACGTACGTCGATAAACACAATGGATCAACATACTAGTACACACATATGTGGGTATTAGTATGTCGTAACACATGTGTGCGTTTAGGCGTTTGTAGGCCATATTTGGCCGTAAACAGGCATTATGGTTACTGGGTTTCTGGTTGAAAAGAGGTTGTTTGCATGCGAGCAGAGTTAATGCGTATTAAGGAATTTGTGTTGGGTTTTAAATGGATTTGTATATAGAAAATCTCAACAACCATGACAACAGCATCGGTGTTGTCACAGCAGAGGAGACATTAAAAATGTATAATGAAAACTTCTTAGACTGTTTTTTTTCCTTTTGTTTAATGTTTTAAATTAGACTTCAGGTACAAAAATTAATTTTTTGTTTAACGAAGCGAAGTACGAAAAACGTTCTTTTTTTTTATTAATATCTATTTTTTAAGGCAGATCTAACAACTTACTCGTATTTGCATATACTGAACAAATATTCCAGAACACATACATCCGAGAAGCCAAAGTTTTGATTATAGAAGCCATAATCTGAAGCACACTTCCCTGTGGTACATGCAGAAACCATTGCGAAATGTGGTAGCGAATTGGTAGGTGTGTTCTGTCCATGTACACAAATCGCTAACGAAAGGATATGCCACTCGGTTAGTATATATGTATGTGCCTATTCACCAGTAGTCGTAACAATTGTTACTCACTATTCGATAGCTAATACGGCATCACTAGGTAAAGCATAACGCGCGTATTTTTCTACGGCGCATACAATGTTTGTCACCGAGAGCAATTACATGCAGTCTACACCTAACTTCAAACGCAGTTAAAATATGAAGTTAAAACTTGCTGTTTAAATATCTATTTGTTTAAGTCGGCGTACAGTACACGTAGTGATGTTAGAGTTATAACTTCTCATAGTAAAAAAATAAAAATGGTGAAAAACAACTACAAGTAGCAGGCTGTTGTCAATTTAAGTTATAACAGAGTTTCCAAATGAAATGTTTTAACAACCAAGTTATAACTATAACCAAACTTCAACCTGAGCGGTCCACATTTAACTTTAACTTGAAGTTAGCGTTAAAGTTAATGTTTTCATGTCTCCACCTGACATGCACTTTATGTTAATGTAAAGCTCCCGTTGTTAAAACAACAAAAAGTTAAGGATCATAACATTATCTTTGTTAAAATAAACTTCAGTAGCATTTGTAATTTAATGAAAAACTACGTGTTTTTTAGAAAGTGTTTATTTATTTTAAAAAAGGTAAATAAAGCTAGTAAGGGTTTCACGATAGTTACTTAAATATATGAACTGGTTTTTTTGAAAGTGGTATAAGTCCATTTTTCCTATATTGAGTATTTAAGGGTTTGAGTTTGAATCAATTTAAAAATATTGGCCAACTTTAATCAGTTCGAGTGATGTTATTTACACTATAAATCTTTTAAATTTTGTTGTGAAATAATAATGACTAAAATTATTTGAAAAACTAAACGATTTGCTTAACTCCACATGGACTTATGCCACTTTCAAAAAGAACATATTGCAATATATAAAAATAGTAGAGTAATAAGTCCATATATTTGCAGACATAACTGCTTTACTGAATTGGATTTTTATGTAAAAAGTAATAGTTAAAATGAAGACATATAAATATACGAATAACCAAGCTTAGTAGTAGCTTATTTAAATTTTTATAAAAATCATTAAGATCTTTCTGGCGCCTACTTAACGACATTACTTTCAGACCAAATTGACGGATTGTCGTGTTCTTCACAAGTATATCAATTTATTTTAACAAGTAATATTATTTATTTAAACGTTTAATTTTATAGTATATCAGCCGTATTCATAAAAAACACTAATCAGCATTTTAACAACTTTTTAGTTAAAATAGAACTTTCAGTAAAAAAACACATTTTATAAAAACGTATTCATAAACAGCATTTTAGCTAAAAATCATTTTATTGAAATTTTCTATGTGTGATTGGCAACGCCATCAAGCGCAATTCTCATCTGAATCATAGTGCTGCGATAAAAACGGGTTTTGTTCACATAGTAGTCATGTACAGAAATGTCTTGTATTGCTTTTTATGAAAATCTACTTTAAAACAAATAAATAAATGTTAACTCCATTTTGTCTTTCAATTAAATAGCAAAAAATACTGAGTCAGAAAAGTTTTACTTTGATTCCTTTTGAAACTAAAAATCAAACGTAATAAATAGTTGTATGTATCAAATCTGCAAAAAGCATAATTCAGCGCAACGGTCAGCAGTGCTAATAAACTACATATATAGTTTTTGTAGTTTTTTCAAAGAGTAAATTATCTGTGACTTATTGTTTTACAATAGATATTCAAGTTGAGGGTATGTAACATTATTATTGTTTTTTTTTTTTTTGCTTTCTTCACCATAAAATATTAAACATTTTTAAGATACTGTTATTAAGTGTTCTTTCTCAAGAATACTTGTACTGGATACTTGTTGCCGATTAAAGAAAGTTCGACTGAAAGTGAACGGCGAAATCGTGCGGTTCGCATTTTAACTGCCAGATGCGGAACATTTAAACATTGAAAGTCTTAAAACAACCAACCTTTGTAAAAGACTGGTTACCTATTGGAAACAAGTTGATCACGTTTGCGTCACTAAATATAGTGATTGTCTAGTTGAAATAAAATTTGTGAACTGTCTGCGATAGTCAGCGAACATACTCTAAAGCCTGCAGAGGATAACCAGCTTTTCACAAGTGTACTACATAGAAAGGAGTTCATGGACTGCAGTAAGAGACAGAGATATGCACCGGTGCACCACAACCAGTTGTTTACCCAATCATTTTCATATCCGAGTATTTTTAACACATAAAAATTAATGCGGTGGTATTTGTGCCTGTCTTGATACATGTATCCAATCACTTTCAAATCTTGTGTATTTTTTACTAGCACTACGTACGAGAGACATTTTGAGTACTTTCTATTTTTCTTTCTAACCGTTTTCTTAATAAAGGCCTAACCATAATGTGCATAGACTGGCGCAAGCCACTTTAAGCAACTGTGCGAATGGATGTAATCAAATGTGTGTAATTATAATGTACTTAACGAAACTTTTCGTTAAGTTTCGTCTAATGTCAGTTGCTTAAACAAAGCACGAAACTGAACGCATCTTCTGTACGGAATAATTTGTTTTCAGAAGTTTGTGTGTGTGTATTTACAAAAATTATTAAAATAAAGAAAAATTTAAACAAACACGTTTGTATTTAATTTAATACAAATGTGTTTTAGCTTTCTTTCAATTCTTAATTAAACAAATTGCTACAAAATTCTTTTTACTTTTTGGTTGGATATTAAACATACAAATACTTTGTTGTCATATTTAGTACTTTTTTATATAATCTACTCAGAAAAGACACAAGTATTACGAAGTTGTGCAACAATGGGTTTAAAATCATTAAGTTCATATAAGTACATTATGGCCAACTAAAAGTCGTTTTAAATTCACATATGCATTTGACAGGCTTTTCGTTTAATTTTGCAAAAGCTTAAGCCAATCTATGCACATTATGGTTAGGTCTTAATCGTCACAAAATCAACTTGTAAAACTACACTTTCGACAAATTATTTTGTTGTGTATATTCGTCACCTTTTATTTAACATTAACTGAAATTGCGGCTGCCAGATTTAATAATTTACAACCATGTTGACGATTTTGAAAGTAGCAGACTGAATGACGATTTTAAGATTAGTTATGCTGAAAAATTCGAAACGAATATTCATTTCAAACGAAATTTTTTCCACAATTGGTTATATGTAATTATGTGTAACTGTGCATTTATTGTGATTATGGATTAAAACCAGGAAATAAAAATTTTTATAAATGAAGGAACATAAAATAAAAGAAATTTGATGAAAATGTGCTTAATAAAAAAAAACTTTTTTAAATAAAAGCTACTATTTTTACCGGTTTTGTACTAAATATGTTCAAATAAAATATGTGTATATATTTTCTTCCAAAGACGATCGCCAAAAAATGATGTTTTAAAATCTTCTGGTAACGCCGCGCTTAGTACGAATACGTTTACCGAGTGTAAGTGAGTAATAGCATGTTCACACGAAGGCTTATATTCGAGATTCGCTCTCTAATTCGTGGTTCGTGGCCCAATCTTGATTGAACCAACATGATTCGCCATACAAAATTTTGAGAGCGAACCAACTTCATTTTAAATCTCGTTGCGAACCATGCAAACACTACTATCATCTCTAAATTTTACAATAAATTATCGCTAGTTTATCTGAACTAGCTCTCAAAGAAAATATAAACAAAGAAAAAACAGAGAATTAATGTGTGTAAAATCAAAAGAAACACATTGAATATATAAAAATTGGATATTTACATAAAGATTTAAATAAAAATTGAAAAAAGAATTAGTAAAACGTTTGCACAAAATATGTAACCATCAGTGTGAAGCAAAAAACAACCGTCTGAACACCTAGTTTCACAATAGTCGTTCAGAGAGCGAACCAAGTGTTTCATATTACCGTCTGAACATGGTATAATACATAAAACTGAACACACACATGCTCATGGGTAAGGTAAATGTGTGACTGCAAATTATTACATACAAATATTATTTTCGTTGGATAAAAGAAGTATGAGTTGGATTGTCGAATTTGAAAAAAATAATTTAGAAACCAAATCAAGCAGCCACCGGATACAAATTTCATTGGGTATGTTATATACTCCAGTTAACAAACGCAAGCTCTAACGAGTAGAAAACATATTGTGAAAACAATATGCGATGGTCAATCACACCGCAACTCGATTTAAGACGTGTTTGCTGAAGTCATTAAAAAAGGCACCGGTTGCAGATCTCTGGTAAGATAAGAATACTCCGCAGGTTAGCTAAGTTAGTTGATGTAGATGACTCCGCGATGAACTATTTGTTGAGTGATTCTAGCCGATCTAACTCCTCTTGTGTGAAATTTAGTACAAACGAAATATTATCAGTTATAATTGAGGCTAAATTAACAAAACACCAATATTTAGTACTACAGGAGTTTATTCACAATTACCAAACGCATTGCCATTTTATAAAGTGTGGGAGGCCAAGACAGTGTTCTCCACCAGAGGAACATATCACGCAATCATCTGCCGAAATAGAGTTACAATCTTTGCTAAATCATACTACTTTCCGTATACTAGAAAATCAAAATGATGTCCTCAGTAATGCTGACATTAGTAAAGGGTTTGTTTTGATTGGTGAATGGGGCTTCGACGGAAGTGCGAGACAGAGTAAATATAAACAGGCATTTTCAGATTCCAGTATAAAAGATAATACCTTGTATGTTAGTTCATATTGTCCACGTCGTTTACCATGTAAATCAAATACTTCCGATCCGGACCAAATTATGTGGAAAACCACACGCCCTTCTTCCACTAGGTTTTGCAAACGTATTCGGTTTCAGCTTGCTAAAGAAACAAAAGATCTTTCTGTGCAAGAAGAAGCCTATTTTAAAAATAATATTAGCAATTTACAACACTCCAGTTTTATCACCAAGAACAACGAAATTAAAGTTGTACATTCATTACAATTCACCATGGTTGATGATAAAGTCTATAGTACTTTAAGTAACACAGCGTGTAGTTGATGCTATATTTGTGGTGCAAAACCGAAAGAAATGAATGATATTGTCATATTGTCATGTGTTCACGTAAACCCGTTATTACTACTACTAGATATCAGTTTGGGTTATGAATGCAGATTAGATTCATGGATAAGATTTTTCGAATACTTTATACATTTATCTTACCGATTAGATTTTAAAAAGCGGCATGCTCGTTCAATAGATGAAAAGGAGCTTGCTGCACAGAAAAAACTATATGTTCAGTAGCAGTTTAGGACACGATCAGGTTTAATTGTCGACAAAGCTCAAAGTGGCGGCAGTGGTACATCCAATGACGGAAACACTACAAGAACTTTTTTTTTAAATTAATTAATTTTTTAATTAAGCTACATCAGGTGAAATAACTGGATTAGATCAAGCAGTTAATGATCGGTGTGATCATCTTTCGCATGTCTTTCGCCGGGATACAAAATTAATAGTGTAGAGTTTAGAGATTACTCGTTAGAAACCGCGCGAATGCTTATTACTATGTATCCATGGTATAATTTGCCTGCTTTAGATCATAAAGTGTTAATTCATGAATCGGTTGTAGTAGATATCTAGTTTCCATAGGCGAGCTCTCAGAAAAACCCGCTGATTCTAGTAATCATTTTATTTCTTTTGCATACATTTACGAGTATTTATTGAATCTTCAAAATATGAACTAACGATAAGTATTCAAATCTTAATACTAAACATAAAATAATTATGTACGTGCAGCCATTGCTAGACAAAATATATTTATTTCGCGCGAACAATATCGGTAGAATCA
This sequence comes from Thecocarcelia acutangulata, assembly GCA_914767995.1. Classification (NCBI taxonomy): domain Eukaryota; kingdom Metazoa; phylum Arthropoda; class Insecta; order Diptera; family Tachinidae; genus Thecocarcelia; species Thecocarcelia acutangulata. The sequence goes on along the minus strand of OU612096.1, from coordinate 53,663,135 downwards.
CCTATTTAACATTCTGAAGGTGACAAGGGTATCCCTTCTTCTCAACCGTCAAAATTAAGTTGAAACTTACTGATATACGTTGTCGCGTACTTAGAGAATTCGTCTTTTACCAGCGAAACACACAGATCCTTGTGATTCGTGAGTTTCTTACGTACCATGGAGCTGTACTAAGAATTTGGTTCTCTTGTCTTTAAATTTTTTTAATGCTAAAAGTTGAGGCTAATTGAATTCCGTATCACCATATTGACTTTAGTATTGCGTTGTATAACAAAAGTTTGCACTCCAGTTTCAACGTCGAATTTCTGCCCATAAACCAATTTAATTGCGCTGCTTTTAATTTTTTTTTTATATTGGACCAGTACTCAGGGGATGACACCTACATATGCAGTGCATTGTACTAGAACTAGGAAAATAGGGCATGTCAGAGGCGTAAATCAGGTATAAAGTGGTATAGTCCTGGAGTGCTACCTTGGTGGACTCCTGCTCCGAGTGGCTATGAGTATCTTATAAAGTCGCTTCCTTTGATTACAAATTTCCGCCAATATAAGTAGCTTTCCAGAAGCTTGTGAGTATTTGCAGGCGAGTTTAACTTGACACACTTAATCAAAAGCTTGAGAAATGTCCATGAATAGAGCTGAACAATACTTTCTTGTCCTCAAAAGTCTTTCTTATGACATTGACCAGTTCGTACGTCTGTTCTATGGTGCTGTGTTTTAGCCCGAAAGCCGAATTGATGATTATGGGTACATCCTACATCATTCGGTATTGGTCTCAACTTCGCTATTAATTTTTCGAACAGTTTTGAAATTTTTGGCAGTAAACTTATTGGTACACTGCGTCCATCTGATAGTCTGAAGAATATTTTAGTGTTAAGTGCTTCTATGTAAACGCCTTCCCCTACCCTTCCTCCTCTTTTGGACCCATCCATGTAAACACAGAAGTATCCAGATTCTAGGGAAGATGCCTCAATTTTGTAGCCAAAGCTCCTTGAGAGGAATCGTTTTGGGATGCAGTAGTCAATTAGATCGGGGACTAGCTCCCTTCCAATCTCCTGTATATTGGTATGTCATTACCATTTCATAAAGCCACACAACTCCTTTTGGTTGTATGTCCCATGTTGAGCCTATTGCTTTTTTACAGAGATAGATGGTTGTTGTAGTCTTGGTTACTCTAGACTGTATACTCTCTTTCCATGATAGTTTGCTGTCTAGAATGAAGCCTAAGTATTTCGCTTTATCCAATAGGATAAGTGTGGTGCCAACCATTTTTGGAGGTGTGAAGTATGAGATTTTATATTTTTTACTAAAAAAGTACAATTTCCGTTTTCGCTGGATTAGTATACTCCATTGACTTACCATCTTTAGAGCATATTCTAACTGCTGAGTTATAGTTCGTGTTCACCACATATTACAGCAGAAGACAAACCATCTATCTTCCAGTTTAATTTCTGCAATTAAGCCGAAAGCACAAGTATGCATGGACAGGTATGTAACCGTGGCTAAACGTCAGCGAAGCTTGAAATCCGAAATATCATCACAATCAAAGATATCTAAAGATAATAATACCGCTACGGCAACGGAAAGTAATAGATTTGCAATCCTTCAGACTATTGAACCAAATACAGCAAAAAAAAAAAAAAACATTTAAACCAATATATTTGGGAAAACCTACTTCTAGTGAGCTGGTAATATAACTTATTATAGCAATCGCTATAGACACTTTCACCGTAACATCAGCTAAGCACGGAAACATCAATGAAACACAAATTCAGGTAAACCGTGAAAATGATTACCGCATATAGTCTTACGTTTTGGAAAAGGAGTAAAGATCTTTTTACACTTATCAGCTTAAAAGTGCTAAAGGTATTCAGGTCTTTATAAAAGATATTGACCCACGTCCCTAAACAAGTTTTATATGCTAATGTGGTCAAAACCGATATACAAAACTTGAATCAGGAGCCCAAGTCAGAAAACTCCGATCAAAATTTTAGCAACCTTGAGACAACTCTGCAGACTCTTGTTCAATCCATAAACACATTTACAGTTTCTATGACGAACATGATGCAGGAAATGCTGAAAATGCAATCCACCATTTTACAGGCAATTTTAAACAAATGAATTGGTTAAAAATATGTTTCTGGAACGCAATCGGCATCCACCAACACAAAAATGAACTTGAGCACTTCCTTATGGAAAAACAAATCGACATAATGCTGATTGCTGAAACTTACTTGCCAACACAACAGTTATTTCAAAATTAATGTCTACACACTATATGATACAAAAGATCCCCGTGGAAGATCTTGCGGAGGCTCAGCAATTTTGATAAAAACTAGAATTAAGCACAATTTGCTAAAGGAGACATGTGAGAAGTATCTCCAAGCAACAAACATATGTACTGAAAATTTTCATGATAACTACTCTGTTGTAGATTATGTTAAAGTTAAGTGGGAATTTCAACCGGCAAAGAGGTGAAAAATAACCCAGTGTTACAACTGAGAAATATTTGGACATGGTTCTAGTCGATGCAAAGTAAACACGTTTTGTGTCAACTGCGCTGCAAATTACAAATCCGCTGAGTGCACTGAAACTATCCGAGCAAAGCCAGCTATGTGCAAATCAGGCAACGTTGTTTTGCAAGAACCCTTAATTTTCGTAGAAATAACAATAACAAAAATAGTCAGTAATGCTCAACACAATGCAAAGTTTCCCAAAATATAATACATCAGTAGTGCAATTCACTAACTTTACACCCTAATTAGAAGTGTTAACTTTAACCACACATTTTGTTGTTTGCACTAACCCCTACGTTTTTATTTTTCTTCACGTTCAGATTGTTATAACGTGGCAACTCTCCATTTCATTTTTATTAGCTATTGTACTGAATCTCTTTTTGTTTATATGTTTTCTTCATCTTTTGTAACTTTGACCTTTTTATATACATACATATGAATAAAAATCTTGAAAATAATATGTGAGCTCGAGATCCTTTCTATATAAAACAATAATTAAAAGTTTTTTATTTAATATTTCGTTTTGCTTTAGAAAACTTCTTAAGGAATGTATTTGTTGATTAATTATAAAATCAAAAAAAAAACATGTTTGTGATAAGAGATAAAATAACATGAAGAGCTTTAGCACATACATACATCCATACATAATTACATTTAACATAAAAATAATGTTATTGCCTATCAAAACATTTTTGATTTTATAATCGATCAACAAATACTTTCCTTAAGAAGTTTTCTAAAGGAAAACGAAATACATAATGAATAAAAAATTTTTTAAATTTTATTTCCAAGATTTATTTTTGTTGTTTGCTAACTTTTATTGGTTTTTTTATTAGACAAATAGTTTATTACATAAATTAAATGAAATGAATATGTAAGCAATATCAACAGTTTTTTTAAACCCACAAAAAATTGGGGTGTTAATTAACACCTATTTATGTGGTTAAATATAACAGCTGCCTCAAACAGCTGACTTTAAACCCCAGCACATGGTGTTTAAAGTACTTGTGAATAGGAAAAAGGTTAATTTTGTGGTTAATAATTTTAACCGAAATAATTGGGGCTTAAATAGCATAGTGAATCGCACTACAGAATACTCAGTCTGATGTCAGAAACTGGAATACTGAACAAAACACAAATAATAATAATAATAATAACTTGTATTGAAAATACAAGAGATTAAAAATCTCACTATGGAATTAATTTCAAATTTAATAAAATGTAAATCTCGTGCAGATCAATTTGTGGTTATAACTAACCTAGCTTGTAAATTTCTATACTAGTGGATAATATCAATATCTTATCATGGAACTCCAGAGGCTTACTATTATCGGAAACATGGCTCAATAAAAAGTTTTCAATTAGACAACAAGAATTTTGCTGCTACAGATGTGATCGAGATGAAAGAAAAGGAGGAGGAGACGCTATTCTGATCAGAGACTATGCCGCACACACTTCTACCTATTTTAAACACAAATATAATTGAAAATGTGGGAAAAAAATTATTTGTAAATAATGACAATATCCATATTTACTCTTGTTATTTTTATTGCCGGAGGCAATCCAGGCCAAGATAATTGTAAGAATCAAAGATTTGTTTCTGACCTACAAAGCTAGCACAATCGAATGATAAATTTATCCTCTGTGGCGATTTCAAATGTCGAGACAATTTGTGGGGTTGTCAGAGGGCAAACTGTTGGGGTAAACTGCTGCATGAACAACTAGAATCGGACCTTATACAAATTTTGTATCCACATTATCACACAAACATACCTTAAAATCAGAACAGGCAGTCTTCAACTTTAGATTTTTCCTAAGAACATAGTCCAGAACATGCCACCAGTACAACCTATTAATGACCTTTGTCTGGACACAATTGCAGAAACAAACCAAATTGATGCATTAATTGAAACATTCAATGAATGTGTAACGTAACGATGAGAATATCTTTTCCAACGATAATAATTCACTTTGTCCATATGAGAAATTTTATTCGAAAAAAATGGGTACGTTACAGGGACAATCAATACAGACCAAATTACAGCTTAAACTACTAAACAAAGTTATTAAAAAAGAAATAAATAATTTTAGAAACAAATCATGGAGTACAATATTATCGACTTTGCATAAAGGCTCTTCTCCTTTTTGGAATATATCCAAAATTTTAAAGAAGAGGCGGAAAAGTATACCAAAACTAAAAGATAATACCGATGTTTACTCCACTCAGCAACAAAAGTGCGAAATATTGGCTCAATCATTTAATTTGAATCAATCTTTTCACATAAGCCTCGGTGATCCTGCTACTGTTACTGCTGTAGAGAATGATGTATTGCGTTTCAGTGTAATAAATCCTAACCAGCAGAATATCTCGTTAGTATCTTTAGATAATATTCGTGGCCATATACAAAGGCTTAAAGCCAAAAAATCTCCAGGTGTTGATGGTATTAACAATAAATGCCTTAAAGCTTTACCTAAAAAAGGTCTAAAGTTTATTGCGTTATTGGTAAATGCTTGTCTTCTGCTATGCTACTTTCCCAAAAAAAAAAAAACCCAAGCCAATATAAACTTGCTTTCATCGGTAAGCAAAATTTTATAAATGGTCATAAGAACGGAGTTTACTAACTAATGGAGTTTATTAATGGAAATAATATTCTACCATCTTACCAATTTGGATTCAGATTCTGAACATGGAAAATCAACAAGGCAGCTTTCGGCATAACGGATTGATTTTTAAAATCAACTTTAACTTTCCAACAGAATTAATTAAAATTATCCAAAGCTTTTTAAATGACAGAACATTTAATGTCTACATAGGTTCCACTCACTCTCAACAAAAAAAAAACAGCTGGATGCCCACAAAGCTCTTGTTTGTGACCCATTTTATATAATATTTTTACATCCGATTTTCCAACTCTAAATTCACCCATTGTTTGCGAACAAAATTTTTGTCTGGACAAACTTTTTTTTACTGAGAGTTTTCTGCAGCACGATTCACCCATTGCAAAAAAATGTTCCGGAAAATTAGAGCTACCATATATAAACAAAATTTATTAGTTTTACAAGGTGGCAGTACTGCTTGTTGTTATTTTGGTTTATTTTCCTGGCGTATTTTAGATATTCTCAATTATTAGTAAATATTGTGTGATAATAATGGAAAAAAGAAAACTGCTTTTGCTTATGGCCATTGAAATACATAAAGCATTATTATTAGCCAAGTACATATATATGTATAAACAAATTAAAAAGAGTTGCAGTGAAAAGACTTTTAAAGCAAAGAAGAGCAATGGGTTATTTTACACATTATATCGTACATAAACTCTCTTCCTGGCTTTTTCATTTCTTCAATAAGTTTTTGGGCAATCAATTCATTTATTTCCATATTAAAATTATTACTTATTTTTTAATAACTATTAAAACTATGTATACACATATATCAAATGGCAGAAACTATTGAAATTTCATCACAATAAAATTACTATAAAGATCTTTAGCTGGAAAATTTATAAAAAAAAAATATATATATATATATATATATATATATATATATATATATATATATATATATATATATATATATATATATATATATATATATATATATATATATATATATATATATATATATATATATATATATATATATATATATATATATATATATATATATATATATATATATATATATATATATATATATATATATATATATATATATATATATATATATATATATATATATATATATATATATATATATATATATATATATATATATATATATATATATATAAACAAGATCAAATAATACGAATATTTAATTACTATGTAAATTTTTGATGGGGCAACTCAATACAATTTTGTATGAAAAAATTTATCCTATTGGCATCTCATTTCAACTTTGTCCGGATAAAATATAAAATTAAACCAATTCAAGTTGAGAGTTGTGCGTAAAAAATATTTTCTCTCTCTCAAGAAGAGAGACGTCAAACTACATATAAAAAAAATTTTGTCCGGACAAATATTTTGTTCGGAACAGTGGGTGAATCCAGCTTAAATTTTTGCAAAACTTCTATTTTTGCAAATAATACAGCATTGTTGTGTTCAGTAGTATTAGCTACAGACGTCATCTCTAAATTGGAAGCTGCATTAAAATAAATTCTCGACTGTTTCACAAAATGGAAAATAATGGTTAATACTCAATGACGCAAGCAATATTCTTTACGAGAAAGCGAAAAGCATGTTTAGTACCACAGAATCCAATAAATTTCAACCATAACTTAAATTGGGATACTAGTATGAAATACCTGGGTGTTGTTATGGTATTTCTTGAGGGTCCGTTAGGATTCGCAGGAAATACTTTATTATTATAGTATTTCCTGGAGGGTCCCTTAGGAGTCGCAGGAAATATTTTATTATTATTTATTGAAATAAAAACACGATAAAAGTTTATTTTAATTAATATTGTTTATTGCTCATTGATTATTAATTATGATCTTGTCTTGTTCACTAACTTATATACATTTATTATTTTATACAATTATTTTGCTGCTGCTGCTGTTCTAATTGTTGCTGCCTGTTTTTGCCAGCAGCCCGTGTTTTCAGCAGTTATAACTTTGTTGGTTGTTGCGACATAATTGTTTCGCAACCAAGGTTCAGAAAATACACACATCGAACACACAATGTACTGTTCATAAGCAACCAACACATAGTTTTATTTTCATAACAATTATGTGCGTCTCCAAATTTTGTAATTGTTGTAATATTTAGTTGTGTGCACCAACACGTGTATGGTAGCGAAAATAGTGTACATGTACGATAGCCAAATGCGCATGTAGCTTTACATTATGTTCGTGTTCGCGGCATTTTCATGAAAACCCCGGTCTAGGCTATATCTCTGGTATATATGGACCGATATCGAAAATTTTCCTTTTCCATATTTATATAACCTTATTTTATTACCAGAACTGCTTTTCAGCAAAAAAAAAAAAAAAAAAAAGGTGTTTAAGTTCGCTTACGCGATATTTTCATGAAAACCCCGGTGTAGGCTATATCTCGGGTATATATGGACCGATATCGGAAATTTTCATTTTCCATATTTATATGACCTTATTTCATTACCAGAACTGCTTTTGAGCAAAAACAGTTGTTTGAGTTCGCTTACGCGACATTTTCATGAAAACCCCGATTTGGGCTACATCTCAGGTATACATGAACCGATATCTGAAACAATTTTTTTGGTCTTTAAGTCACCATGCTTAATAAGTGCGTAAAGTTTGAAGCAAAACAAACAATTTTTTTTTTCAAAAATTTTCATACAAAATTGCAAAAAAAAAAAATGGGTTTTTAGGAATTTTGGATACATCTCAGCTATATGTGAACCGATTTCTTTGAACTTCGATAGCAAACCCATGAATCGATGGGGTAAAATAATTGTGAGAGAAAAAAGTTTCTAAGTTTAATGGTTTTCTCAGAGACGGTATTCCAACGGCGGACACACAGACGGACATTGCTTAATCGACTTTTCCATTAATTCTGATTCAGAATATAAATACTTTATAGGGTCGCAAATGAAAATGGTAGAAATTACAAACGGAATCACAAACTTATATATTCCCTTTACATTTTTGTGAAGGGTATAAAAACCATATCCCATATAATGGGTGATTTTATAAGAACTATCGGAAATTAAAAAAAAAACACATAAAATTCAGAAAAATGCATGAAATATTTATTTGTATCAATAGTTGGGTCGATATAATTTAATGTTTGAAGATTATTTCATGCAAATGTTGGCCGCGGCTGCGCCTCAAATGGTCCATCCACTTAGTCCAATTTTGGCATACTCTTTCCAACATTTCGGCCGGTATCTCACGAATAATGTTGGCAATGTTGGCTTCCAGTGCGTCAATCGAGGCGGGCTTGTCGCTGTAGACATTGGCCTTAACATAGCCCCACAAAAAATAGTCTAGAGGCGTTAAATCGCACGATCTGGGCGGCCAATTGACTGGTCCCAAGCGTGAAATAAACTGTTCACCGAACTCGCCTCTCAATTGGTCCATTGTTTCGCGTGCTGTGTGGCATGTGGCACCGTCTTATTGAAACCACATGTCATGCAAGTCAAGCTCTTCCATTTTGGGCAAAAAAAAGTTTGATATCATCGCACGGTAGCGCTCACCATTCACAGTAACCTTGTGATTCGCATCATCTTTGAAGAAATACGGCCCAATGATGCCGCCAGCCCATAGTCCGCACCAAACGGTTGTTTTTTGTAGATGCATTGGTAGCTCTTGCAATGCTTCTGGCTGCTCTTCACTCCAAATACGGCAGTTTTGCTTGTTCACGTATCCATTCAACCAGAAATGAGCCTCGTCGCTGAACACAATTCTTCGATAAAAAAAGTGGATCTTCATCTAACTTTTCAAGAGCCCATTCACCAAAAATTTGGCGTTGTGGTAGGTCGTTTGGCTTCAATTCTTGCACCAGCTGTATCTTATAAGGCTTCACACCCAAATCCTTCCGCAAAATTTTCCACGTAGTGGAGTAACAGAGGCCCAATTGCTGCGAACGGCGCCGAATCGATAATTCATGGTCATCACCAACACTGGCCGATACGGCTGCGATATTTTCTTCAGTTCGCACTCTACGTAAGCGTGTTGGTGGTTTAATGTCCAACAGTGTAAATTTGGTGCGAAATTTTTTTACAATAGCCCGAATAGAAGCCTCAGTAGGTCGATTAAACTGACAAGCGTTGTTCGTTTGTAAGACGATTCATGATTAAATTATAGACCAAACTGAAGATGTTTGACAGTGACACAAGATACAAAACGTGCGTGAGCTGTCAAAACTAGTGTTGCCAAAAAGATAATAGCAAAAAAATCACTCGTTATTGTTGACAAGCTAAATAAAACCACAAGAATGTTGTGCCCTCTAATAAATCGAAATTCAAAACTAACATTGGAGAATAAAAAATTAATATTAAAAACAGTTTTTCACTCAATAATGTTCTACGCTGCCCCATGTGGTCATCGTCTGCTCAATTTCATATCAAAAAATTACAAATAACGCATAACAAGCTTTTAAAAATGGTGTATAATTTGCCACGGCACTATTCAACAAGTCATCTTCATACACTAGCAAAAATTGCACTCGTTAAAGATAAAATTGAAAGACTGATATCAAGTTTTAACACAGGTTGTAATGAATCAGAATATTCACATATTAATGAGTTGATCTTACCGCAATTTTAAGTATTTTATTTTTATCCTTTTATTTTAGCGCTAATAACAAGTGATCATTTTCTTTGTTAATTTTCCCTTCACACCACGTCATAATATAAATTTTTTGTCGTCATAATAATAAAATCGTTAACATACACATTACAAAGTAGAAAAGCGGTCAAAACTCTTATGTTCATATTCATAAAAATTTAAGCGAATTTGAAATATGTTTTAATTCAAATATTTCATACAAAATTTTACTAAAATTTATTTCAAATACATTTTAACTTTTTATGAATATGCACATTAAACTCTTTAAACAAATTATGTTTAAGATAACAAAGTGTATGCCATATTAAGTAGTAAATAAAGAAATGAATTGAATACTTATTGTTAGTTCATTTTGAAGATTCAATAAATAAAAAACGATTAAAAAAAAGTTATGATGTATAAATGGGTTCCAGAGACTGCAATCGTTACATCATCAGCTACAGTTTTTATATTCCTATGGTCTAGGTGTTTGGAAAGATTATTCACTACAGCATTCCACAAAAAGGGGGATAATACCCCTCTCTGGGGAGTACCCTTGCATACTTTTGTCGTAGTTCTTGAGTTCCCCATTGTCGATGTTATAGTTCTGCGCTTTAGTATGTAGTAATTGTAGGTCGATCAACCTTTAGGCAGTCAAGTGTATCTAAGACTGCCTGCGTCTCGACATTATTGAAGGCACCTTCAATATCCATGAATGCTACTAAGGTATGATTTTTGTATTTATTGGCTAATTCAATATGGCTGACCAAACAATGTAGGGCCGTTTCAACTGATCTGCCCTTTGTATAGGCGTGTTGAGATGGCGACAGAATCAGAAGATGTTTTACGTGCGTTCCTGCCTTGACGGCCTAACTCCACGGTGATTCTCTCACAAGGCGAAAAAAATGTTCACCCGGACATCCCCATGGCTGACAAATTGTCACGCATGACCATGCAAGACAAATCATCATGCATGGGTACCGTTTTCGATCACATGCTGAATGGCGCATGCTCTCCCCCATGGTGTAGGACGGAACCTTCCTAAAACTCCTTCCGATCTCAGGGTCACGGCACCCGGTTGCAGTGCAACTCCACACCGAGTCCGAAAACTCTCCCGCATTTGGGTATTAAACCACAACCGCTACGTTGCCCCCGAAGGTCTTCAACCATAGCCGGGCGAGAACAATGTTCGCGGGGCTCCCGTGGTACCAGAAAATAATAGCCTCTGGTCAGAATATCGCAGCCCTAAAAAGGGCTGCTACAGTTTTAAACCCCAAACGGTTAGAGGAACTGCTAGCCCCCTTGAGATGGCGACAGTTAGTTTTTGCTAATATTGGACCTTATGTAAATGTCTATGATCCTTTCTAGCGTTTTCAAAAGAAAGGATGTCATGCTAATTAGCCTGTACTCCTTTTCTTTAGTATGCGACGTCTTCCCTTCCTTTGAAATGAAGATTACGTTGCTCTTGGGCTATTCCTTCGTGATGTACGACCAGCTTAGAGCGGATCTAGATTGTTCTGTGGGTCTGCGCAAATTACACCATCCGGTTCTAGTAATTTGAACGGTTATAAACTTTTTATTGTCCAGTACAGCATCTCTTTTGTTATATCAAGATATGCTGCATTCCGGACAAGTGACAGAGTTCTCGTTCTCCATCAATGTTTGGTAATCCGGAAAGTAGGTGTTCATTAATTCTTCTGGCGATTTCTCACAATTTGTGGTTCTACATCCATCTGCCTTTTGATTAATTTGGGATTGTCGGTTGTTTTGAAAGTATTCTCCGAAGCCTACATGCATCAGAGGTACTATTCACGTTACTACAGAATTGCCTCTACGGTCGTCGTTTCGAGGTGCTGATGAGGTTCTTGTATTTGTTCACTGAAGCTTTGTATTCGCCTAAGTTACCTGTTCTTTTAGCTTCGTTGAAAAGTCTGCCTTGTTTCCGACAGTTCTGCTGACCACCACTTAGGTCTGCTGTTTCCCCTTTTTACAGCTAAATTACAAGATCGTTTTATGGTATTCTTGAAATCGTCATTGAGTTTCCCCACTGATTTTTCCATATCAGTGACATTGGTTATGGCCGGGTAATGGACTTAGTCTCTACTCAGGATTTCTCCTTGTTTTTTAACAGAAAAGGCAGCACCATAATCTTAGAGTTTTGTAGCGAGAAAAGAAAAACAACCGGCATTTTCGATTTCGATTTTTACTAGCCTCTTAACACTTACTTAAGTTGTTTTTTTTTCTTTCATCGATGCAAGTTAATCAACTAAAATATTTGATTTAAATTTTTATCTTGCCAACGAAAAAAAATTAAACAAATTGGCTGGGAAAAGTTATTTACCTAAAGTCTCATTTTAAATTTATGGCCAGCCAATTTATAAAAATTAAATGTAATGTAATGTACTGCTGGTCTTGAACATTTTAAAACCACATACTTAAGTGGATTTCAAAATGGCGCTTGCAACATTTAAACAAATAAGAAATAAAATATTTTTGTACTTGCAAATAGTCGAAGTGAGGCTGAATGTGCCAGACCAAGCATAAATCTTTTGGTATTAAATAAAAATTTTCGTTGAATGTTATAAATTTTGTTTTTGCTTTCAATGTTGTAAAATAGAAAATAAAAAGTTAAATCAAGGTCAATTGAGTAAGAGATCATTGTAGTCAATTTCGGGATATTAATGTTTTAAGTAGAATTAGATTCTGTCAGACAAGTATTTTCGAAGTTGTTGCATGAGTTCATCTAATATTTTAAAATTACTTGTTGTGCGTTTTCCATTTGGTTTCTCATAGAAATCGTGTTTTTATTTGGGTTGAGCCAACACATATAAGGTATCCAACTTTAATTAATTTCATTTTAAATTTTGGCAGCAAGTAACAAAAGTTTTTCAGCGCACGTACTTGCATTTGTATTGCATTAACGAAATTAAACGATTTTTAGTTTAAGACAGTATGATAAGAAAAACATTCGAAAAAGTGAGAGTTTTTATGATTAAAGTGAGTGACTACTGAGATCTAAAATCGTCAGTAAATAAAGTTAGCTGGTTACTTTAAGAGTTTTTCTACCTTTGAGCACAATATCCATATTATGCATTGAGGAAATTATTGCATTTACTTTCACTTTCGATTTCTGACATAATCTGTGCAATATGTAATTGTCCACCACTTTATCATGCACAGCGTTCAGAAAGAAGGAAAAATTGGCTTTTTTTATATTGGACCAGTACTCAGGGGATAACCCCTACATATGCAGTGCATTGTACCAGAGCTAGGAAAATAGGTTGTGAGGAGGGGGAAAGAGGGAGTAGTGTTTGTGAACATTTGACTTGAACTTTCCAACGTTATAACAGACAGGAAACACGTCTGCAGGCAACTTATTCCACAGACGAAGCGTACGGCTGAAACCCCGGGAAATCGACCACAAATGGATGAGCTCTAGACGATGAGCGCGTGCTACGTAGAAATGTGCGAGTTTCGGGAACAAGATCTCTAATCTCGTCAGAGCAAAATCCATTGTAGTAACGATAGAACAGAGTAACGGCTTTAATGGCAAACAGTGTTGTGAGCAAGAAAGACCCAGTATATTGTCATAAGAAGTGTTTAAAATTCCGGCTCTTAATAATTGCTAGCAATATTTTCACTTATATTTCGATTTTTAAGAGATAAGGAAAAAAGTACATCATATTTACATGATACCGAGTTCGAATCCTAGTGGGTGCTGATGAACAGTGTAGCGACTGCGAAACAGCTAGTTGTCTTCCAGCTTTAATGTATTCAATTATTTTTTCCTGTCTTCTGTGGTCAAGAGTTATTGATCGCGGCAATTATTGTTATAATGCAAAATAAAAATAATTCTTGGCGAAGGCCAAGATTGAACTTGAGCCAGATAAATACCATCATATAATATTACAAATATTCAATAAGTTCAACTATTTATTATTAATATACATACAGAGATAAGGAACTTTATCTAGCTAGATCAGCCGGTCTCTAGTTCCCAGATTGACTCTTGTACATAGGAATCTAAACCAAAATAACCACACGATATACTTAGGTTTTATAGAGTGTTTTTTGACTTGACTTTCTGTAGAGACGCCAGTAATTCGGGAAATGTTTCTAACCTGCAGAAAACATTATGTCCGGTACTTTTTCTTAAAAACCATTCCATCCGTTAAAAAATCGGCATCAGAGAAAACTTCAGATCAAACTCTACAATTTATTTTGAAAACACCTCTCTCTACCCATTCTGAATTCGAAGTTATTCATATTTATTACACATTTATTACTGCGTGACCATGTGTTTCCTTCTTCGTCTGATGTTAGAACACATATTTTAGAGAAAAATGAATGCACATGACAATGATCAAAGGATCTACTCCTTATTAACGACTACCAGAATTAAGAATTCTATACTTTCTTATGATGGATCTCGATCTCAATGGTGTAAAGCCTGTTAAAAGAATTTGTGTGTGTTGTATGGTTATTGTGTTTACATTAGTTTACGTGTACGGCTTACGTATGACTATTCACTAAGTCACAATGACTTTACTAGTCACCATGTTATATTTAAGTCTTTAACTTAAGGTAATAAAGATGTTCAATAAAGCACTTCTAAAAGAGATATCAACCATAGAACATGGTGTCAGAAGTGATTTTTGATGTATAATAAAAATTTTTGTTCATATTATAAAAACAAGATAAGAATAATTGTAAAAATGTCTAAAGAAGAACCAAAGCTGAGTGAAGATCAGAAGCCTAGTGGAAGCCAACTTCTCGCAACTGCATTACAGCCAATTAATTTGAAAGCGCCAAATTTGGCCAACGAATGGAAAACATGGCACACACAGTTTCGCATTTTTAAGAGCCTCAGATTTGGAATCTTAATCTAACGAAAGAAAAGTAGCGTTGATGTTACATTATCTGGGCAGTAAATCATTGGATATTTTCAACCCCTTTGATCTTGATATTGATGCCGTTATATACGAAGATCTGGTAATGAAAATGGCGGCATTTTTTACAACAAAAATAAATATTGTTATGGAGCGACATAAATTTTTAACGTACAAGCAGCAGGAAGGTCAAACAGTTGATGAATTTGTAACAACTTTTAAAAATCTCAACCTGAACTGTAAGTTTAAGGACCTACGAGATGCTTTAATTCGTGATGTATTTATACGTGGATTGGCACCAAAATTTTCGTACATTCGAGAAAGGCTTCTAACGGAAGATAACGTTTCATTGCATAAGGCTGTGGCCATTGCTAATACCATGGCGACAGCAAAACAAAACTCTTCAATATTGCAACAAGATGTTGAAGCTGATGAAGTTGTTAATGTTATTAATAAGAAGAATTTTAAACAGCGATATTAATACACCAGAAGTGATTGCCGAAGCAACAAGGTTAGTAATAGAAACAACAGCTACAAAAACACAAATATAAATTGCATGAAGTGCGGTAGTTTTCATAACACCATATGTCCAGCTGAAAGAGTAAAATGTTTTGAATGTGGAAGGATAAACCCCTTTGCTAAGATGTGTTTGTCAAAGAAGTTTGTAAAACAAATTGTGACGTATTGTGGAGGTGAAGAAGAAGAGGATTTATTTGTTCGAACGATTCGCAACGATAAGAAGAACAAAGAATGGTGTGTGTAGGTAATAATAAACAAACAAAACATTGTATGTCAAATTGATATAGGAGCGCAAGCCAATATAATGACTAAAAATAATGCCGATATGTTAAATATTGCAAAAACAATGAAAAAGTCTAATGTAAGAACCAAGCGGAGAAAAAATTCCAGTTTTAGGAGCGGTAGATGTAGAAGTTTTTTATAAAAATAATTATTTTATTGTAAATTTTTTTTTCGTAAGCCTGAGTTGTAAAAACATTATAGGTCTCAAAACGGCTATACATATGGATTTAATCAAGCAAATTAATAGAGTTTCAACAACTGAACTAATTGAAGAGAACGCAGATTTGTTTAGTTGTCTTGGTCGTTTAATAAATGAATGTAATTTTATGATGAGGAATGCTGTTGTCCCTGTTGTTGAGCCTCCTCGTAAAATACCATTTAAACTGCATGATAGGTTAAAGAAGGAGTTAGATAGAATGATTGGTTTGGGTGTGATTGTGTCTTACTAAGCCAAATGGTGACTTAAGAATTTTTCTGGATCCCAGAAACTTAAATAAATCAATACTGAGACCACTTTATCCATTTCCTAATATTGAAGAATGCAAGGCAAAATTGAACGGATCTAGATATTTTTCGTCCTTGGATGCTAGCAGCGGTTTCTGGATGATCCCATTTAGTGAAAGTTCTTCAAAGCTTTGAACATTTAATACACCTTTTGGTCGTTTTCGATTTTTAAGATTGTCTTTCGGCATTATTTATAGTAAATTGGGTACCTTCCCTACGCAAATATGTATACAGCTCCTTTAATTCCTTACTGCATCCAACAAAATTTGTACCGTTGTCAGAAAACATTTGAGTTGGCTTGCCTCTCCGTGCAATAAACCTTCGAAGGGCGGCAATAAATGCTGCGGTTGATAACTCGGTTACCAATTCCATATGCACTGCCTTTGTTCCAAGACAAACAAATACAGCTAGACAAGATTTATAAAGCTTGGAACCCCTCCCCTTCCAAGATCGAATGAAAAATGGCCCCGTGTAATCAACACCAGTATTTGTAAATGGTGCGCACTGTTGTATGCGGTGGTACGGAAGTGGTGCCATTTGTTGTTCGTATGTTATCGTTCTATTTCTCATACATCTAGTGCATTTGTAGATTATGCGTTTCACGATGTGTGTCGCATTTGAAATCCAGAATCTTAAACCCAACATATACAGTGTCTATCTGCGGCCTATATGTAAATATTTTTGATGATAGTAACGTACTAAAAGCTCCACTAAAGGATGGTTTTTGCACAATATTATTGGGTGCTTTTGGTTATATCCTACCTGAGCATTTTTAATGCGCCCACTTACCCTCAGTATGCCACCTTCATCCAAAAAGGGTGCTAAGTCACTGAGACGTTTATTAGTTTGTAGTTGCTTACCAAATTTTTTTTTTTTTTTTTTTTTAAGCATTTTTTTATTTATTGAATCTTCAAAATGAACTAACAATAAGTATTCAAATCTTAATACTAAATTTAAAATTAAAAAATGTAATTCTTAAGTCCGGCCAATGCTAGACAAAAAGTTTTATTATGCGGGAGCTATTTCGGTAAAATCACCTATTGAGCAATCTGATGGTGGCAGCGGTATCCCTTCTTTTAAGCCGAGTGTGGCCGCCAAAATTAAGTATATTGCGAGCAAGAGGGTTTGGATGAAGTTCCAGTTTACTGATATACCTTGTCGCGTACTTAGAAAATTCCTCTTTTACCAGCGGAACACTCAGATCGTTATGAATTCGTGAGTTTTTTACGTACCATGGAGCTGCAGTAATCGTTCGTAGAATTTTGTTTTGTCGCCTTTGGATTTTTTCAATGTTTGACGCTGAGGCGGTGCCCCATAACTGAATTCCGTAGCACCATATAGGCTTTAGTATTGCGTTGTATAACAAAAGTTTGCAATCTAATTTCAGTGTCGAATTTCTGCCCATAAGCCAATTTAGCTGCGCTGCTTTTAGTTTTAACTGAGTGACCTTTGCTTCAATGTGAGACTTCCATGTTAGCCTACGGTCCAGGTGAATACCAAGGTACTTAACTTCGTTGTGCTGCGGAATAGGTGAGTTGTTAATTTGGATAGGCGGACATGTTTGCCTACACAGTGTGAATGTAACATGAGTACATTTCCGTTCATTAACTTTGATTTTCCAAAGTTTTAGCCATTTCTCTAATATTGAAGTATATTCCTGTAAATTTCGTGATGCTAAATGGTGGTTTTCATGAACACTCAAAAACGCTGTGTCATCTGCAAAGGTAGAAGTGTGGATTCCAGATGTCGTTGGCATGTCAGAGGCGTAAATCAAATATAAAGTAGGCCCCAGTATGCTGCCTTGGGGAACTCCTGCCTTGATTGGCTGAGTTGGGCTAATAAAGTCGCCTTCTCTGATAACAAACTTCCGCCCGTATAAGTAGCTTTCCAGAAGCTTGTGTGTATTTGCAGGCAAATTTAGCTTTATTTTGTGCATTAAGCCGTCGTGCCACACTTTATCAAACGCTTGAGAAATATCAATGAAAAGAGCTGAGCAGTACTTCTTCGCCTCAAAGGTTTGTCTTATGACATTGACTAGTCTGTGCGTTTGTTCTATGGTGCTATGTTTAGCCCGAAAGCCAAATTGACATTGTTCAATATTGGACTCAACTTCGCCATTAACAATTTTTCGAATAGTTTTGAAATTGTTGGTAAAAGACTTATTGGTCTATATGATTCTACCTTAGTCAGATCCTTCCCTGGCTTGGGTATCATAGTAATCATTGAGACCTTCCACTCTGCAGGATAATACTCAAGGCGTAAAATGGCGTTAAAAATAAAAAGTAGAACCCTTCTAGCTACACGAGGTAACTGTTCAAGCATTTTACCAGTAATTTGATCAATGCCTGGAGCTTTCCTGGGGTTTGTATTACCGATAACGTTTTCGACATCTTGAAAATTAAATCTCAAAGACACAGGAGGTCTAACAACATATGGTGGTAATTCCGCTGTATTATTCTCTGAATCATTTGTGATAAAAACGTTTCGCAAATGATCGACATACAACATTCCCTTTTCAGAATCGCTTCTTGCCCAGTCGCCAGTTGAATTTCGCAAAGGTGGCTTACCTATTACGGGTCTTTTTAAACCTTTTGTCGCTTTCCACAAAGAATAATCAGATTGAGGGGTACCATCAAGGCTTTCCAAATATGTTTTAAGGGAAGCCATTCTATGGACTTCAAGCAGATTTCTTAGCTGAGTTATGCATTCCCGTAGCCTAGCTTTAAGCTGGGGCGACCTGCGAAGTTGCCACTCTCTTCTGACTCTTCTTTTTTCTGACAGAAGTTGCTCAATTTCAGATGAATAAGTTCTATTGCTCTCATTTCTAGGTCTTAAATGACTAGTGGTAGCATGCTGTACGGCCAGTTTGAGGTTTTCAGAAAAATTGTTAATTGACCCATCAATATCCTCAGGCGTTCTCAAGGCGATATTTTCAGTACAATGTGTGCTCAAAAATTTTTTGTACTTTAACCAATTAACTCTATTGACAGTCAACGGTGAGCCAATCTCTTGGGGGCACGAAACAGAGATTATAGTGGGAGAGTGATCTGATGACAAATCTAATGAAGGCTCCACTTGCATCCACTCTAAAGGAAAATTTTTCGCAACTCCAAAATCTATAACGTCTGGGATCTTTCGTCGGTCTGTCGGCCAATAAGTGGGGTGTCCGCTTGAAACCACATCTAAGCCCATTTTGGAAACGGTGTCAAAAAGCACACGGCCTTTCGAGGTAATTAAGCGTGATCCCCAAAAAGTGTGTTTAGCGTTATAGTCGCCAGCCGCTAAAAATCGAGGCCCAAGTGATTTGAAAAAATTTGAATATTGGCTTTCTGTTATTGAAAATCGGGGCGGTGAGTAAATCGAGGAAATAACGATTTTTTCATGAAAATATTCAATGCATATATTAGTTGCTTGGAGATACTCCTCACATGTCTCGTTCATTAAATAATGCTTAATTCTGGATTTTATTAGAATTGCGGATCCTCCGCAAGATCTTCCGCGGGGATCTTTAGTGTCATATAATGCGTACCCATTAATTTTGAAATAACTGTTGGTTGTCAAATGGGTTTCAGCAATCAACATTATATCGATTTGCTTTTCCATAAGGAAGTGCTCAAGTTCAGTTTTTTGTTGGCGAATACCGTTTGCGTTCCAGAAACATATTTTCAACCAATTCATTTTTTTAAAATTGCCTGCAAAATAGTGGATTGCATTTTCAGCATTTCCTGCATCATGTTCGTCATGGAAACCGTAAATGTATTTATAGATTGAACAAGAGTCTGCAGAGTTGCCTCAAGATTGCTAAAATTTTGGTCGGAGTTTTGAGGCTTGGGCTCCTGATTCAAGTTTGGTTTATCGGATTTTACCACATTCGCATAAGAAATTTGTTGGGGGTTTTGCACGTGTATATGGCTGGTTGGCTGGCGTACCTGAGGGAAATTGGTTGTAGAAATGGTGTTTGACTGCTGGGGTGGCATATTTAAAATTGATGGCCTATTTGTCATTGATCTCTTGAAGTGAGTATAGACAGGACAACCCCTGTAGTTTGCAGTGTGGTTACCTCCACAATTACTGCATTTTTTAACGCTCGCGTCAGTCTTAGGTTTTTTGCACTGTGATGTACCGTGAAGTTCACCACACACAACGCAAACTGCGGGCAACTTACAATAGGCCTTAGTATGGCCAAATTCTTGGCAGTTTAGGCATTGGACGGGCCCTAAATGCTTATGATGCTCCTCAACGGTAACCTTACGATGCAAAAGATATTTGAGGTTATAAATTGGATGCACTTCATTCTTTTTCAGGAGAACATCTCTAGGTTCCAATTCAACCCTAAACATGGGTTGAGGAATTTTTTCACGGTTTCTAATATTAACCACATTTTTAATTTTGAAGCCATTGTCTTCTAGTCCGGTTTTGACCTCATTCGTGTCAACAAAAGGGTCAATACTTTTTATAACGACCTGAATACCTTTGGCACTTTTAAGCTGATATGTGTAAAATGATCGCTTCTCCTTCTCTAGAACGTCAGACAACTTTCGGTATTCATTTTCACTGTTTACCTGGATTTTTGTTTCATTTATGCCGCCGTGCTTAACCGATGTTACGTTAAAAGTGTCTTTGCCGATTGCCGCAATAAGTTGCTTTACCAGGTCACTAGAGGTAGGCTCTCGCAAATATATTGGTGGCGGCTTAAAGGTTTTTTTAGATATAGTTGGCTCATCTGTTTGCAGTATAGCAAACCTATTATTATCCGTTGCCGAAGTCCTATTATCATCTTTAGAAATTTTCGGTTTAGATGATATTTGAGCTGATTTGGGGCTTCGCTGTCTCTTAACCACGGTTATGTACCTGTCCATGCCTACTTGGGTTTTTGGCTTATCATCAACAATTAAACTGGAAGATGTTTTGTCTTCAGTTGTAACAACAATATTTGGCGAACACGATCGCGGGCGTTTCCTATCTCTTAGAGACAGGAAATTTTCCAATGATTTTTTCACCGATTCCTCTTCAGAAATCCAAAGATTTTTTCTACCGGAGCTAAGCTCTTTTTCAGAATTACATCTGATAGGTGCACTCATGCAATTAATTGTTTCTATTTTTTATTTACAATTTAAAACAGTATTTAAAAAATGTCACAAAATTTTTCTTTTAAACAAAAACACTCTGTTCACCTATTACGGTTTTTACTTAATCCCGTTATATTTTTTTTTTACTTTGCGATCAAAAAAACAAACACGTCCGTTCACTATCGAAGCTAAACAACGACTACCAAATGACAGAGTGGCTATTTCCTCATTATATGACTCATGTTGCGCCAGTTTTATTAGCCGCAGTTCGGTTTCCTTTAATTCCACTGATGAGAGATAACTAATGCTCCGATCACATCTTTTAACCTTGCAATTGTGTATGAATCGTTCAACAAGTGCTCGTATCCGTATAAGTTTATTATAGTCTGAAAATCTCTGAAAAATACTTTGTTCACCTAGACACACCACACCAGCATCATAGGTGTTCCTTTGTTCAATGTCCTCACTACCTTCAAGAGGAAAAATGTTACATGATAAAATGTCGTTATGTCTTATCTCATGTGGACCCTTTCACCACAGATCATTGTCACGTAGTAAAGATGTAAACATACCTCGCGTGGCCAAATCTGCAGGATTGGTTTTTACTAGGTATACGATTCCACTGTGTATAGGGTATATGTTCAATGATAAATGGTGTACGGTTAGCCACATAGTTTTTCCAACGTCTTGGATGATCAGATAACCATGTTACAACAACCATTGAGTCGGACCAACCATACAGTTTGCCAGAATCTATTATGTAGGAGTCCTGAACCTTTATCATTAACTTCACCAGCAGACACGCTGCGCATAACTCTAATCGTGGAAGTGAAATCTGTTTTATCGGTGCCACATGTGTCTTTGAAGTAAGCAAATTCGTAATTACTCTTCCGCTGGGGTGAACATATCGCAGATATACAACAGCGGCGTAAGCTGATTCGGAAGAGTCTGCAAAACCATGAAGCTCGAAAAAACCATCTTCCTCAATTCCAATCCACCGCGGTATTCGAATTTCACCAATATTTTTTACATCTTCATAAAGTGCTATAAACCTTTGTCGTAAAGTTTCAGGAAGTTATTGATCCCAACCAATTCCTTGTAACCAAAGTCGTTGCATAAATATCTTCATTGATACAACCACTGGAGCTATTCAGCCAATGGGATCAAAAATTCTAGCTATTATCGATAATGCGACACGTTTCGTAATACTGCCATCATGTTGTTCCCAATTAAAAGAAAAAACGAAAGTATCAGTAGAAGTATCCCAGGAAAGACCTAGGGTTTTTACAGTGTCAGATACATGTATCGTTGCTTCGTTTTTAGTCTCTCTGTCATCAGGATCAATTGTGGAAACAAACTCTTTAGAATTAGAAGCCCATTTGCGTAATCTAAGCCCAGCATTACTAAGCACGGCACAAAGTTTGTTTTAAGTTCTATGGCAGAAAAAACGTCATTGGAACATGCCATAAATCCGTCAACATAAAAATTGTTATCTATCGCTTCAGCAACGTCCCTTTGCTCAGCGTTATCAATTGCAATCTGATGAAGAGTACGAGTTACCAAAAAAGGTGCTGCAGATGTGCCGTATGTCACTGTGTTGAGGTAGTAAACCTTCATCTCATCGTGTATATTATGTCTCCACAGTATACATTGGTATTTCCTATCGTCTGCATGAACCAAAACCTGACAATACATTTTTTCCATATCTTAACAGAATCCAATTTGATATTTCCGAAAGTTCAAAATTATGGTAAAAATTTCATTCTGTATCGTTGGACCAGTAAGAAGTTTATCGTTCAGAGAATAACCAGTATCCGTTTTTGAAGACCCATCAAAAACTACACGTAGCCTGGTCGTTGAACCAGTTGTGAGGTAAAAAGTACTCACTGGACTCAACAGTATGTTCCTCCATATGCTTCAAGTTTAAAAACTCGTTAATAAATTCAGTGTATTCCTTTCGCATTTCCGGTATTGCATTACATCTTCTTTCCATTGAAATTATCCTTGTACTGGCTAAATATCTTGAATATCCTAGCTGAATATTTTCCTTCAATGGTAGTCGTATCATGTACCGATCATTCTCCAACCTAGTAAAGTTTTGTTGATAATGCGATTCTGCCTGCTGCTCTTCTTCTGATAGAGTCCTTGATGAAATTGGTAACTCCTCGACCTCCCGAAATTTTTGCAAAATATTATGCATGTCCAATGGTGCAAGCCCGGCAAAAACAGTTTTTGTTACCGTTTTATCAATACCTCCCGTAATTACCCAGCCAAAAGCAGTATTCATTGCAATAGGTGACCCACTTGGATGTGAAAGCTTTCCTGTCAACATTGCTTCGCAAACTATACCAGCCCCTAAAATAATATATATTTTTGATGATTTATTAAATAAATTATCTGCTAAATTCAAATTCTGAAAAAAGTTAAATTTTTCACTGCATATATCATAAGAAGGTATATCCGGGGTTAGTTTTGATAAAATATATGCCTTTTTTGATAAAATATATGCCTTATACCTTCTTAAAAGTTTTTGATGTTGACATTATTTCTATACATACTTTACCCCTTGTATAATTACCCTGATTTGAACCTACACCAAATAATACCATTTTGTCATTAATTCTTTTTAGTCTTAAAGCTTGAATACATGATTCAGATATCAGCGTTGCCTGTGCACCAGTATCCAATAATGCCCGACATGGTTGTAATTGACCGTATCCATTACGAATCATTATTACTGCTGTGGGCAAAAGTGTCATACGATTTGAACGAACCTAAAGTTCTTTGGTTTTCACATTTTGGTGGCAAATGTTGACTTGCTAAAACTTGTTGTTGAGATTCTTCATAAGTTTGGCGCTCAATATCCTTTGAAATATGTAATAATGTATTATGCCGTAAATTGCAAACTTTGCATCATGATCCCTTACAAAATGTGATGATCTCAGACAATTTAAACAAAGTTTGTTATCATAAACCAATTGTTTTCGTTGTGGAATTGTTAATTGCATGAACTTTGGACACTGATATGATGTTGCAAGTTACAGCAAATACAATTAAATACAGATGCTACATAAGCATTTGGATGGCCACGCAAACGAGTTTGCGATTTGCTTGAATTAGTCTCAACACATTCCAACTCAAAGATTCTGCTTTCTAAAAACTCTTAAATGAAATTACACGTTCTTCAGCTTTATGTCTACACCAAAGCTGATTTGTTTCAGTATCCAACTTCCGTTCCAAAAGAAACAATAAAATTGTGTCCCAATATTTTACCGGCTCTTCCAACACCAGTAAAGCATTGACGTTTTCATTTATATTATTATAAAACCGTTTAATTTCCCCAAGACTAATATATTTAATAGGTGGTTGATCAAATAACAATTTAAAATAGGATAGCCTAACATGCTCGGATCCGTTAAATTTAGTTCCTAGTAAGTTCCAAGCAATAGAGTAATTATCATTTGTTGGTTTAAGATGTTTTATTAGTATCAAAGCCTCACCTTTTAATTTTGTTTGTAAATATTCAAACTTTTCGACATTAGATAATGAAGCTCTGAATGAATTAATGCTTCAAATAAGTCCCTAAAACTTATCCATTCTGAATAGTCTCGATCAAAATTCGGTATATCTATGGTAGGCAATCTTGGCTCTTGAGTCCGAGTTACCTCCTGATTGTGGCGACGAATGCAAAATACGATCGTTTGCTAGCCGATCAATCAATGAAGAGAAACTATTTTGTGTCTGAGAAATGGCTTCCAGAACTTGACCTATATTAGCCCCACTATTATTGTCCATAAATGTATTATTTAATTTCTCTTCACGTAATCGTGAAGCGTATAATTCTTTTACTAAAAAATATTTCTCTTCTATGTCACGGCGATGTCGATTCTCTGTCAAGAAAGCAGTTTCTTCAGTGGTCAACCGATCAATCTCATCCTGAATAGACTTAAATTCAGTGAAGATGGCTTCCAGTTTAGCAACTCTGACCTTTATAGCATCAATAGATGCTTCCTGATCAGAACACGCATTATAAATTCGAGTAATAGAACCCTTTAAAACCTGCCTTTTGCTTTTAAGCGCTTCCATATCGGCAAATGTTTGTATTACAGTCAATCTTATGAATCAATAAACTATTATATCTGTGGACTTTTGACAAAAGCACATAAGTCAACTTGAGAAAATTCGCCAGATTTTTTGATATAAAAGTAACTTTTTAAGGCGGATTTTTTCGTTTTATCGGCATGCGCATCTGCCGTTTAGTTTGTGAGATATCACACACGAATAATCAACTTAACTGAAAGTTCGCTTGGATTGCATTTGACAAAATTGATTATATTAAATATGTTGAATACAATTTAAAAAAACCATAAAAATTGGTTAACTTCCTTATGAAAAAACATTTTATCTTATTTTAATAGTCTGCTTTTTCTCTTGACACACTTTTCACAAAACAGCCTATCTCAATGTATTGACTTTTGTTGTAAGTGAAATAATTAAAGCAGCAGACTCACATCGAAATAAGTTTATTAAATGAATCAAAATTTGTGGAACTTAGAATGTCACAAAACAACGTATATGGAAATAAGAGCTTTTGTCGAAATTTTGTGTTAAAATATCATTTTTTTATGTCTATATAAGGGGTTTTGTCAAATGCATTATGTGAGAAAATACAAATAATTAAGTTGTTTTTTGTAGAAATATACGTTATGTTCTTTAATCATCTCAGTTTTATGCTTGAACAGAGTGCCTAGTAACTAGGTTGCTTTTGAATTTATTTAGACGTCAAGTTTTAATAAACTTAATCGAAATTCAGTCAAAAAAAACTTCAACTCTTAAAAAATCCAAAAAATCGTCAATACAATTATTTATACCATTTTTTTCACGGTGAAAGAGTGAGAATTTGTGAACGATGCTTTTTAAATATATTTGGCGAAACTAATCAATCAATTAAAACCATATGTAACTATAAGATACAAGCTACACATGTTTTTGTTGAATTTTTAAATAAGTTCCCAAAATACCAAAACCATTACAGCCGCCGTCACACAAACAAGGTTTATTTCTATCGTGGACTTAATCTCGCAACATTATATAAACTTTACACGAAAAATATATATCGACCAGTGTCCGAATCAAACTTTCCTTGCAATTATCTACACACCATCATGAGGCTGATTTCGCTTACGATCAAAAAAGAAACGATAAAGAGCTATCTAAAAGTGAAAAATCCATAAGAATGTTTTCATTTGATTTACAACAAAGTCTTCCAACTCCATACTTGAACGCATCAATATTCTTCTACAAACGTTCTTTGTGGACTTTTAATTTTACTATGTATGATGGTGCATCTAAAAATGTTCATTGCTATATTTGGAATAAAACTATTGCTAAACGTGGTGCAAACGACATCGGTTCCTGCATTTTCAAGTGTCTCACTGATATACCAAATTCGGTGAAACATGTTATGTTGTAAAGCGATTCCTGATGGATTTAATCTGGCAAAAGACCGTAAATAAACATGGGTGGCAAGAAAGCTATTAATTTTACTTTTGACAAAATATCTTATCTCAAAATATGTTAGTTTTTCTTATAAAAGTTCGTATGACAAAAGAACATATATTGGTTTTATTTTTTTGTCGAAGAATACTACTGTAATAGCTTTTCTTAAAAAATTCAAAATTAAAGAAAAAAACCTAACTAACAGGCCTGTTCTGAAAACAGCGTGCTTTCAAATCACGAACCGTTTTGAAAGCACGCAGACAATTTGAAGCTGTTCTGCAAATCACGTGACTTTACGGTTTTCGACGTGCTTTTAATTTGTCGAAAGCACGGAAAAACAGCTATTTTTACATTTTTGTTTTGTTTATTTATAGTTTTATATTCTTAACTACAATAAAAACTGAATATTAAGTAAAAAAATAAACCAGCTGACTGCTAAAGAGAAAATGTAAATCACTACTATTGGTAAACAAAGCAAATCAATTTCTCAAAAAACAAGCAGTGTCCATAATTTTATTAATATTTATGTTTCTGTGTGAATAAAACTTAATTTTATTACAAAAATCAACAAACAACACATCATTTTAAATACATAAAAATAGTTTTATTAAATTTGTATTGAAAAACATAGAGAAAATATCCACGTGATATCAAAAAGCCAACCATTTGGCTAACCGGTTTAAAATCACGTGATTTGAGTATTTTCTGTGTGCAGAACACCTTTTGCGTGATTTGAAATCACTTTGACAAAAAGTGATTTGCAGAACAGCCCCGTAATACAATATTTTAATTTGTTCTTCAATAAGTACACAGAAACTGTGAAATGCATTATATCAGTATTTTTGCTCTCCTGAAAAGTTTGAAAAAAATACTTATGTGCTTTTGTCAAAAGTCCACAGATATAATTTAAGAAGGTGAAGAAAAACTCAATCAGTTTCCTTCGTGTTATGGTAATCCGTTTTTGTGGTGGCATGTCATAACGTTGGACGTTATGACACACTTAAAAGTGTCATAAGGTCCTTGGACGTTAAGACACTTTTGAAAGTGACATAATGTCCATCACGGGAGTGTCGTAAAGTCCGTGGACACTATGGCACTTTGCGGAGTGTCATAACGTCCCTAACTTAAGTAATAATAAAAAATTTTTAGGAGTTGAAAATTTGGTTTTAATACCTTTATCATAACTATATACGAGTATATGAACGTATAGGTACACAAAGAGAAAAACGACGTTATTTAATTTTTGTCAGCAAATGATAATGCATATCTCATTAAATTAATAATAAATCTGCGCCGATTTTTCCTTCATACTTTCTTTATGAGTGATCAACAAATGCAAAGTATATATATATATATATATATATATATATATATATATATATATATATATATATATATATATATATATATATATATATATATATATATATATATATATATATATATATATATATATATATATATATATATATATATATATATATATATATATATATATATATATATATATAAACTATTGGTATTTATGGTAAAACCAGTAATTATTTGAATAGTTAATAATATTCCTTATTAATTTCAATATATTTGTTTTAAAAAAATGTTAATTCAAAAAGTTTGTAAATGATGTTATTTTAAAAAAGATTTGTAAAAAGTGAAATGAAAATGTTAATTTATAAACTTTACACATGTATGTTGAAATATGATATTTCCAATGTACTAATCTGTTTTCCACATATTCTTGTTAATACTATCACGCAATTATAAAAGTATGTATCCCAATGTGCATATTTCCCTGTACATAATATGTTAAATAGTGATTTGTGGTTCTTTTTCTTTTTCACAAAGCTCCCGAGCTTTGTCTGCTTCTAATAATCTGGCAGAGTTTCTTTATATATATAATTTTATGTAGTATGTATTATAAATTCTTCAATTATGCTTCTATTTATGATCCGGCTCGAAGACCAAATTTTGTGTTGTAGTAATAAAACACTTAGAAGTTTATATTATACATTAATTTTATTCAGTTCTTGTTTAACCTTACAAGCACAAAAAAATGGACTGTAAAAAAATCTTCTTCTTACACTTAACTATCAGTGTTGTAATGAAAAGTACATTTTGCAGAATTGTATTAAAGTTACAAACAAATATAGTGAATAAAATTCAACTGTTTGTTTGTTAATTTTATAGAAAAAAATTTTTAACAGGGTGTATTTTTGTAAAAGTAACAGCCAGTTTACCAATCTCGAAAGAAAGCTAGTTATTCGCATTCGAATCAATTTGAGTTCGTCTATCTCGTTATTAGTCGTTCGTGTATACTTCTGTATTTTTATCGAGTTTTGACACATCGTTCGCATACTCGTAGAATAAAGTTCTATCAATCAATCAAGCACTCTGTCGAGATTGATAAACTGGCTGTAAGCGTTATTACTGGATAGCAGTGCGTTATAAAATTTAAAATTTGATTACACTGAATTTTAACACTGTATATCCAACAACAGCCGTATTCTGAGATAATTTTACCGGACTTTACCTGGAATTGCCTTGGACAAAGCTAATATTGCTAGTTCTGGCAGCCGTCTGCACATAGTTTAGATGTGTTTTGCTAGTTCTGGCAGCGATCTGCACATAAGTTAGATTAATTAATTCTGATTATTGCAGGCTAAATAAAATATAATCAAATATATTAAATTTAAAACAAATTTTTTAACACGCTTAGCAGCTGAGCACGTATAGTTTATACGGGTTTTTTATTATATTTGAGACATTCAATTCATAGATATTCATCATACGTATTAAAAGAACTTTTTAAGCCCCTGTAACAGGTTTATGATTAAAGAAAACAAGATTGTAACAAATAAAACGTTTGGTTAATGAAGCACATTAATGTGGTTTTTCCACATCAGTGCATTTTTGTCATCAACATAATCGTGATTCTTTCTTCCACCATGTTTTTTTTTTACTTCCATCAATAACCATAAAACACAATTCTATACTCCATACAAGTCAGCTCACTTAACATTTACACAAAGCACACAAAAATAAATACTCGCATTTCCTAAAGTCCTTTGAAGCCATTAACATTTCTCAAACTCATATTAATCTTAAAAATACGTTGTGCAGGATATAATTTAAAATAATACAAAAAAGTGTAATAAGATTCAAATTTGTTCATAAAAATATTATGTAGTAAATACATATATGTAAGTAAGAATTTTGTATGTACATATTTATGTTTGCTAACACTACTCGTCGCCTTTCTATACAATGCGGAAAAACTCCATCTTTGTGCTGGTGCATCACGCCTGTAGGACCATTCTTGGGAAACTAAATCATACTAATGTAACACTTTCTGTTTTTGTTTTTGAACTTTTAACAACATTACTTAAAAGAATATAAATTACTCTTAAAGTAATTTTTTGGTTTTTTAAGAGTAAAAACAAAGCTTTTTATAGAAATTTGCGCATGCCTGATATTCCGGCTCCTCAACAACAAATTGTCATCAGGATACACGTGGTTTTGTGGAACGAATAAGAGCAACAATATTCAACACATTTCTCCTTTTTAAAACAACTGGAAGTTTGCTTTTTTTCTGTGGAACTTGATGTATAAGAGAGTTAAAATCATACATCAATAATAAAGCTTTTAATGCATATTAACTGGGGGAAGGAGTTCCTATTAATGCATTAAACACATTCGCCACAGCAGGCTATACGTACACGCGATTACAAATGATGCTGGCTACAAATGCATGTATCCTGCTGTGTAATAATATTTAAATATGTAATTATTCATTAGTTGACAGTAAAATGCAGTAAATGAGTATTTTTTCAGCAAATTGTAATAATTGCGCTCTGAAAAATCTTTAGCCCAAAAAAGTACTTGAATGGAAAAATTATAAAAATACGTAAACTTTAGTAAACAGCTGATAAAATTACATCCATATGTAACAGCGCACACAGGAGTAATTACATATCTGACTAGCCAAAAGTTAAGTTTGTAAAATATAACTTAGTCAGTTCTCCATTATCAGACACGCTTATAGTAGCCAGTCAAAACTTGATCACCTTTTACTGTACATACGAAGATTATCGTTACTGTGACCGTTAAGTCTGTGTGTGATAAGATAAAAGTTTTCAAAAAACTATATTGTAAAAAAGTACGGAAAAGTAATAAAAATTCGTAAATACAAATAATTTTTTTGAATACGGACATGTATGTGATATTTCCACAACACAAACAAGCGATTTGTGTTTATAACTTGTATAGAAATCACTCAAAAAATTGAGTGCTTTCATGTATGTAAAATTTCTTGACCAGCCGCTTGCTTGTAATGGAGAAACATCACATTAAATAAGTAAATAAAATATTTGATAGTTTCGTTTTTATACCCTTCACAAAAATGTAAAGGGTATTTATAAGTTTGTGATTCCGTTTGTAATTTCTACAGTTTTTTTTTTGCGACCCTATAAAGTATATATATTCTGAATCAGAATTAATGGAAAAGTCGATTAAGCGATGTCCGTCTGTCCGCTGTTGAAATACCGTTTCTGAGAAAACCATTAGACTTAGAAACTTTTTTCTTTCACCATTCTTTTACCCCATCGATTCATGGGTTTGCTATTGAAATGCAGTAATATCGGTCCACGTATAGCTGAGATATATTCCAAATTCCGAAAAAAGCCATTTTTTTGCAGTTTTGTATGAAAATTTTTGAAAGCAAAAGTTGTTCGTTTTGCTTCAAACTTCACACACTTATTAAGCATGGTGACTAAAAGGCAAAAAATTTTTTTTCAGATATCGGTCCATATATACCCGAGATATAGCCCAAATCGGATTTTTAATGAAAATGTCGCATAGGCGAAGCTAAATAACTTTTTTTTTGCTCAAAAGCAGTTCTGGTAATTAAATTAGGTTACATAAATATGGAAAATGAAAATTTCCGATATCGGTCCATATATACCCGACATATAGCCTAGACCGGGGTTTTCATGAAAATGCCGCGTAAGCGAACTTAAACAATTTTTTGTGCTCAAAAGCAGTTCTGGTAATTAAATAGGGTCACATAAATATGAAAAATGAACATTTTCGATACCGGTCAATATATACCCGAGATATAGCCTAGACCGGGGTTTTCATGAAAATGCCGCGTAAGCGAACTTAAACAATTTTTTTGTGCTCAAAAGCAGTTCTGGTAATGAAATTAGGCTACATAAATATGGAAAATGAAAATTTCCGATATCGGTCCATATATACCCGAGATATAGCCCAAACCGGGTTTTTCATGAAAATGTCGCGTAAGCGAACTTAAACAACTTTTTTCACCTTAAAGCACTTCTGGTAATAAAATAAGGTTATATATATATATGGAAAAAGAAAATATCCGACATCGGTCCATATATACTCGAGATATAGCCTGAACCGATTTTTCCAATAACATTTTTTTTTTTGCTGAAAAGCAGTTCTTGTTATAAAAGAAGGTTACGAAAATTAAAATTTCTGATATCGGTCCATATATACCCGAGATAAAGCCTAAATCGGGTTTTTCATGAAAATATCGCGTAAGCGAACTTAAACAATTTGTTGTGCTCAAAAGCAGTTCTGGTAATGATATAAGGTTATGTGGAAAATTAAAATTTTGGATATCGGTCCATATATACTCGAGATATAGCCCAAACCGGGTTTTTCATGAAAATGTCGCGTAAGCGAACTTAAACAACTTTTTTCACCTTAAAGCAGTTCTCGTAATAAAATAAGGTTATATATATATGAAAAAAGAAAATATCCGACATCGGTCCATATATACTCGAGATATAGCCTGAACCGATTTTTCCAATAACATTTTTTTTTTTTGCTGACAAGCAGTTCTTGTTGTAAAGAAGGTTACGAAAATAGAGAAAATTAAAATTTCTGATATCGGTCCATATATACCCGAGATATAGCCTAAATCGGGGTTTTCATGAAAAAATCGCGTAAGCGAACTTAAACAATTTGTTGTGCTTAAAAGCAGTTCTGGTAATGATATAAGGTTATATAAATATGGAAAATTAAAATTTTCGATATCGGTCCATATATACCCGAGATATAGCCTGAACCGATTTTTCCATTAAATTTTTTTTTTTTTTTTTTTGCTGAAAAGCAATTCTTGTTATAAAAGAAGGTTACTAAAATACAGAAAATAGAAAATTCCGATATCGGTTCATATATAACCGAGCATATTTAGGTCACATTTTTAATATACTATACATATTCGTGACTATCGTGAAGGGTATTTTAGATTCGGCCCAGCCGAATATACTACACTCTTACTTGTTAGTTATTACGAGTAATAATAAGTTGCTTATTTTCATTTAAAAAAAAAAAACACAAATTTTAATATTTTTGCCTTGTAATCACCATTTCAAAAAGGAATTCTTCCATGGGAAAATCGGTTTGGGCTATACCTCGGTTATTTTCCATTTTTTGTACTTTAGGAGCCTTAAGGAGGTTATCCTTACATTATCAGAACTTCTTTTAAGCAAAAGAATTGTTTAAGTTCGGTTACCTGGCATTTTCATGAAACAATCGGTTTAGGCTATATCTCGGGTGTATATGGACCGATATCAGAAATTTTCTTTTTATGTACTTAACTAACCTCCTTTTATAATCAGAACTGCTTTTAAGCAAAAAAAAAATTTATGGAAAAATCGGTTTAAGCTATACGAGTATATGGACCGATATAGGAATTTCCCATTTTCTGTACTTAAGTAACCTCCTCTTATTACCAGAATAGCTTTAAAGCAAACAAAACTTGTTTAAGTTCGCTTACGCGACGTCTTCATGAAAAATCCGGCTTAGGCTATATCTCGGGTATATATGGGCCAATATCGGAAATTGTTTTTTGTATATACTTAGCTGGTGAGGCCTAACATTCTTTATGTCAATAAAAATGCAGAATTTTTATTACATATTTTCATTGTGACTCTCCAACCGAACGGTCGTAATAAGTGAACAAAAAAACAAGTAAGAGTGTAGTATATTCGGCTGGGCCGAATTTAAAATACCCTTCACGATAGTCACGAATATGTATAGTATATTAAAAATGTGACCTAAATATGCTCGGTTATATATGAACCGATATCGGAATTTTCTATTTTCTGTATTTTAGTAACCTTCTTTTATAACGAGAATTGCTTTTCAGCAAAAAAAAAAAAAAAAATTTTTTTTAATGGAAAAATCGGTTTAGGCTATATCTCGGCTATGTATGGACCGATATCGAAAATTTTAATTTTCCATATTTATATAACCTTATATCATTACTAGAACTGCTTTTGAGCACAACAAATTGTTTAAGTTCGCTTACGCGATATTTTCATGAAAAACCCGATTTAGGCTATATCTCGGGTATATATGGACCGATATCAGAAATTTTAATTTTCTCTATTTTCGTAACCTTCTTTCATAACAAGAACTGCTTTTCAGCAAAAAAAAAAAAAAAAATGTTATTGGAAAAATCGGTTCAGGCTATATCTCGAGTATATATGGACCGATATCGGATATTTTCTTTTTCCATATTTATATGACCCTATTTCATTACCAGAACTGTTTTTAAGCAAAAAAAGATGTCTAAGTTCACTTACGCGACATTTTCATTAAAACCGCAGTTTAGGCTATATCTCGGGTATATATGGACCGATATCGGAAATTTTCATTTTCCATACCTATATAACCTTATTTTGCTATTAGAACTGCTTTTAAGCAAAAAAAGTTGTTTTAGTTCGCTTACGCCTCGTATTCATGAAAAACCCGGTTTAGGCTATATCTCGGGTATATATGGACCGATATTGAAAACTTTCATTTTTCATATTTATGTAACCTAATTTCATTACCAGAACTGCTTTTGAGCACAAAAAAGTTGTTTAAGTTCGCTTACGCGACATTTTCATGAAAAACCCGATTTGGGCTATATCTCGGGTATATATGGACCGACATCGAAAACTTTCATTTTTCATATTTATGTAACCTAATTTCATTACCAGAACTGCTTTTGAGCACAAAAAAGTTGTTTAAGTTCGCTTACACGACATTTTCATGAAAAACCCGATTTGGGCTATATCTCGGGTATATATGGACCGATATCGGAAATTTTCATTTTCCGTATTTATGTAATCTTATTTCATTATCAGAACTGCTTTTGAGCAAAAAAAAATTGGTTAAGTTCGCTTACGCGACATTTTCATGAAAACCCCGATTTGGGCTATATCTCGGGTATATATGGACCGATATCGAAAATTTTCATTTTTCATATTTATATAACCTAATTTCATTACCAGAACTGCTTTTGAGCACAAAAAAGTTGTTTAAGTTCGCTTACGCGACATTTTCGTGAAAAACCCGATTTGGGCTATATCTCGGGTACATATGGACCGATATTGGAAATTTTCATTTTTCATATTTATGTAAACTAATTTCATTACCAGAACTGCTTTTGAGCACAAAAAAGTTGTTTAAGTTTGCTTACGCGGCATTTTCATGAAAACCCCGGTATAGGCTATATCTCGGGTATATATGGACCGATATCGGAAATTTTCATTTTCCATATTTATGTAACCTAATTTCATTACCAGAACTGCTTTTGGGCACAAAAAAGTTGTTTAAGTTCGCTTACGCGGCATTTTCATGAAAACCCCGGTCTAGGCTATATCTCGGGTATATATGGACCGATATCGAAAATTTTCATTTTTCATATTTATATAACCCTATTTGATTACCAGAACTGCTTTTGAGCACAAAAAAGTTGTTTAAGTTCGCTTACGCGACATTTTCATGGAAACCCCGGTTTGAGCTATATCTCGGGTATATATGGACCGATATCGGAAATTTTCATTTTCCATATTTATGTAACTTAATTTTATTACCAGAACTGCTTTTGAGCAAAAAAAAAGTTATTTAGCTTCGCCTGTGCGACATTTTCATTAAAATCCGATTTGGGCTATATCTCGGGTATATATGGACCGATATCTGAAAAAAATTTTTTTTGTCTTTTAGCCACCATGCTTAATAAGTGTGTGAAGTTTGAAGCAAAACGAACAACTTTTGTTTTCAAAAAACAAAAATGCAAAAAAAAATGGCTTTTTTCGGAATTTTGAATATATCTCAGCTATACGTGGACCGATATTACTGAATTTCAATAGCAAACCCATGAATCGATGGGGTAAAAGAATGGTGAAAGAAAAAAGTTTCTAAGTCTAATGGTTTTCTCAGAAACGGTATTTCAACAGCGGACAGACGGACATCGCTTAATCGACTTTTCCATTAATTCTGATTCAGAATATATATACTTTATAGGGTCGCAAAAAAAAACTGTAGAAATTACAAACGGAATCACAAACTTATATATACCCTTTACATTTTTGTGAAGGGTATAATAAAATAAAATCATTGCTTAAACGCCTTTAAAATTAAATTGTAAAAACAATAACAAATTATTTAAAAAAAACAACGGGAAAATAAATTCCTTACATTTCAATAACTAAACAATAAAATCAATTTCAATAAAACAAGTGCGGTGGCAGTGCATTGTTATTGTTGTTATTGTGCGTGAAGATTAACTACCCAGTGGGAAAAAAAACTATACATTAAAATTTTTTGTTTTCTTACAAAACCGCAATAAGTGGAAGAGCGAATTTATACAAAAGAAAAACTTTATGACAATTATTTTTATATACTTTTAAATTAAAAAAAAATATAAATCAAAAAAAAAAAAAAAAATTGCATGAGTGCACCTAGTAGATGCAATTCTGAGAGTGAGCTTAGCTCCACTAGAAAAAACCTCTGGATTTCTGAGGACGAATCTTTAAAAAAGTCTTTGGACAATCTCCTGTCTCTAAGAGATAAAAAACGCACGCGTTCGTGTTCGCCAAACATTGCTGTTACAACAGAAGACCAACCATCCACCTGTTCAGTAATCGCAGATAAGCCGAAAACACAAGTAGGCATGGACAGGTATGTAACCGTGGTTAAACGTCAGCGAAGCCCTAAATCCGCGCAAATATCATCGCAACCAAAAATGTCTAAGGGCGATATTACCTCTGCGACAACGAATACATAGTAATAGGTTTGCTATCCTTCAGACTGACGAGCCAACTACATCAAAAAAAAACATTTAAACCTCCACCAATATACTTGAGGGAACCTACATCAAATTAGCTGGTAAAAGCACTTATTACGGCAATTGGTAAAGACACCTTCAACGTAACATCAGTGAAGCACGGACAAATAAGTGAAACAAAAATCCAAGTCTACTGCGAAAATAATTACCGAAAACTTTCTGCCGCTCTGGAAAAAGAGAAAAAATCTTTTTATGCTTATCAACTTAAAAGTGCTAAAGGCCTTCAGGTTGTTATAAAAGTTATTGACCCTTATGTAGACACGGATGAGGTTAAAACTGCACTGCTAGATAAAGGCTTTAAAATAAAAAATGTGGTAAATATGCGGAACCGTGAAAAGATTCCTCAACCCATGTTTAGGGTTGAACTGCTACCGGGGGATGTTATTGTCAAAAAGAATGAAACTCACCCAATTTATAACCTTAAATTTCTTCTTCATCGCAGAGTTACCGTTGAGGAGCCGCACAAGCGTTTAGGGCCCGTTCAATGCCTAAACTGCCAGGAATTTGGCCATACTAAGGCCTATTGTAAACTGCCCACAGTTTGTGTGGTGTGTGGAGAACTGCACGGCACATCACAGTGCCAAAAGTCAAAAACTGACTCAAGTGCTAAAAAATGCAGTAACTGTGGAGGCAACCACACTGCAAATTACAGGGGCTGCCCTGTCTATACTCACTTTAAGCAGTCAATGACAAATAAGTCATCAATCACCTATAAACAACCCCAGCAGCCAAACATAATACATACAAACAATTTTCCGCAGATAGGCCAGTCAACCAGCCAAATAATTATGCAAAACCCCAAACAAATTTCTTATGCGAATGTGGTAAAATCCGATAAACCAAATTTGAATCAGGAGCCCAAGCCTCAAAACTCTGACCACAATTTTAGCAATCTTGAGGCAACTCTGCAGGTTCTACTTCAATCCATAAACACATTTACGGTTTCCATGACAACCATGATGCAGGAAATTCTGAAAATGCAATCCACTATTTTGCAGGCAATTTTAACAAAATGAATTGGTTAAAAATATGTTTCTGGAACGCAAACGGCATCCGCCAACACAAAAATCAACTTGATCACTTCCTTATGGAAAAGCAAATCGATATAATGATGATTGCTGAAACTCATTTGACAAGCAATAGTCATTTCAAAATTAATGGCTACACACTGTATGACACTAAAGATCCTCGTGGAAGGTGTTGTGGAGGTCAGCAATTCTAATAAAAAATAGAATTAAGCACTATTGTCTGCATGAGACACGTGAGGAGTATCTCCAAGCAACTAATATATGCATTGAATATTTGCATGAAAAAATCGTTATTTCTTCGATCTACTCACCGCCACGATTTTCAATAACAGAAAATCAGTATTCACTTTTTTTCAAATCACTTGGTTCTCGATTTTTAGCGGCTGGTGACTATAACGCTAAGCACACTTTTTGGGGATCACATTTAATTTCCCCAAAAGGCCGTGTGCTTTTTGACACAGTCTCCAAACTGGGCTTAGACGTGATTTCAAGCGGACATCCCACTTATTGGCCCTCGGACCGGCGAAAGATTCCAGATGTTATAGATTTTGTAGTTGCAAAAAATTTTTCTTTAGAATGGATGCAAGTAGAGTCTTCATTAGATTTGTCATCGGACCACTCACCCACTATAATATCCGTTTCGTTCCCCCAGGAGGTTGGCTCCCCGTATAGTGACTTGCCGTTCGCCATCACTAGAGTTAATTGGCTAAAATATAATAAATATTTGAGTACTCATTGTACAGAAAATATTGCCTTGAGAACCCCTGAGGATGTTGATATATCAATTAAAGATTTTTCTGAAGACCTTAAACTGGCCGTGCAACATGCTACCACTACCCATACGAGGTTCAGAAATGAGAACAATAGAACTTATTCGTCTGAAATTGAACAACTTTTGTCAGAAAAAAGAAGAGTTAGAAGAGAATGGCAACTTCGCAGGTCTCCCCAGCTTAAAAGCAGGCTACGGGAGTGCATAACTCAGTTAAGAAATGTGCTTGAAATCCAAAGAATGGCTTCCCTTAAAAATTATCTAGAAGGTCTTGATGGTAGCCCGCAAAGTGACTATTCTCTATGGAAAGCGACAAAAGGTCTGAAAAGACCCGTAATAGGTAAGCCACCTTTGCGAACTTCATCTGGCGACTGGGCAAGAAGTGATTCTGAAAAAGGGATGGTGTATGTTAATCATTTGAAAAACGTTTTTACTGCAAATGATACAGTGAATGATGTTGCTGAATTTCCGCCATATGCTGTTAGACCGCCTGTGCCTTTGAGACTTAGTTTTCAAGATGTCGAAAACGTTATAAATAAAGTAAACTCAAAAAAAGCTCCAGGTTTTGACAAAATTACTGGCAAAATGCTAGTACAGTTACCTCGTGTTGCTAGAAGAATTCTTTTTTTCATTTTTAACGCTATTTTGCGCCTAGAATACTATCCTGCAGAGTGGAAGGTGTCTATGGTTACTATGATACCCAAGCCATGGAAGGATCCCACTAAAGTAGAGTCATATAGACCAATAAGTCTACTGCCAACAATTTCAAAACTTTTCGAAAAATTGTTAATGGCGAAGTTGACTCCAATATTGAATGATGTAGGATGCATCCCGGATTATCAATTTGGTTTTCGGGCTAAACACAGCACCATAGAACAAACGCATAGACTAGTCAATGTCATAAGACAGACCTTTGAGGAGAAGAAGTATTGCTCAGCTCTATTCATTGACATTTCTCAAGCTTTTGATAACGTGTGGCACGAGGGATTAATGCACAAAATAAAGATGAACTTGCCTGCAAACACTCACAAGCTTCTGGAAAGCTATTTATGCGGCCGGAAGTTTGTTATCAGAGAAGGCGACTTTATAAGCCCAACTCAGCCAATCGAGGCAGGAGTTCCCCAAGGTAGCATTCTGGGACCCACTTTATATTTAATTTACACTTCTGACATGCCAACCAGATGTGGTATTCACACTTCAACTTTTGCAGATGACACAGCATTCTGCAGCGTACATGAAAACCATCAAGTAGCTTCGCGAAATTTGCAGGAGTATATTTCAATATTAGAGATGTGGTTAAAACTTTGGAAAATTAAAGTTAATGAACAAAAGTGTACTCACGTTACATTCACACTGCGTAGATAAACATGTTCAGCTATCCAAATTAACAATTCACCTACTACGCAGCAAAATGAAGTCAAGTACCTTGGTATTCATCTCGACTGTAGGTTAACGTGGAAGCCTCACATTGGCGCGAAAGTCACTCAGCTAAAATTAAAAGCAGCGCAATTAAATTGGCTTATGGGGAGAAATTCTACATTGAAATTAGATTGCAAACTTTTGCTATACAACGCAATACTAAAGCCTATATGGCGCTACGGAATTCAGTTATGGGGCACCGCCTCAGCGTCAAACATTAAAAAATTCAAAGGCGACAAAACAAAATTCTACGAACGATTACTGCAGCTCCATGGTACGTAAAAAACTCACGAATTCATAACGATCTGTGTGTTCCACTCGTAAAAGATGAGTTTTCAAAGCATGCGACAAGGTATATCAGCAAATTGGCACTGCACCCAAACCCTCTTGCACGAAACATACTTAATTTTAGTGGTCACACTCGGTTGAGAAGAAGGGATACCGTTGCCACCATCAGAGCGTTAAGTAGGTGATTTTACCGATATAATATGCGCATAATAAAACTTTTTGTCTAGCATTGGCTGGACTTAGTTAATGTATTGTATTTAGTAATAAGATTTGAATACTTATTGGTAGTTCACATTGTGAAGAAAAAAAAAAATGTTAATGGAAAAATCGGTTCAGGCTATTTCTCGGGTATATAAGGACCGATGTCGAAAATTTTAATTTGTCATATTTATATAACTTTATTTCATTACCAGAACTGCTTTTGAGCACAAAAAAGTTGTTTAAGTTTGCTTACGCGGCATTTTCATGAAAACCCCGGTCTAGGCTATATCTCGGGTATATATGGACCGGTATCGAAAATGTTCATTTTTCATATTTATGTGACCCTATTTCATTACCAGAACTGCTTTTGAGCACAAAAAAGTTGTCTAAGTTCGCTTACGCGACATTTTCATGAAAAACCCGATTTGGGCTATATCTCGGGTATATATGGACCGATTTCTGAAATTTTTATTTTTTGCCTTTTAGTCACTATGCTTAATGAGTGTGTGAAGTTTGAAGCAAAACAAACAACTTTTTGTGTCAAAAATTTCCATACAAAATTGCAAAGAATTCATAGCTTTTTTCGGAATTTTGTATATATCTCAGCTATATGTGAACCGATATTACTGACTTTCAATAGCAAATCCATGAATCGATGGTGTAAAAGAATGGTGAAAGAAAAAAGTTTCTAAGTCTAATTGCTTTCTCAGAAA
This sequence comes from Thecocarcelia acutangulata, assembly GCA_914767995.1. NCBI lineage: Eukaryota > Metazoa > Arthropoda > Insecta > Diptera > Tachinidae > Thecocarcelia > Thecocarcelia acutangulata. The sequence goes on along the minus strand of OU612096.1, from coordinate 53,622,049 downwards.
CGGTATTTCAACGGCGGACAGACGGACATCGCTTAATCGACTTTTCCATTAATTCTGAATCAGAGTATATATACTTTATAGGGTCGCAAAAAAACTGTAGAAATTACAAACGGAATCACAAACTTTTATATACCCTTAACATTTTTGTGAAGGGTATAAAAAAAAAACTTGTTAAGTTCGCTTACGCGACATTTTTATGTAAACATCGGTTTAGGCTATATCTCGGGTATATATGAACCTAGATCAAAAATTTTCATTTTCTCTATTAAGGTAACCTTTTATTACTAGAACTAATTTTATGTAGAAGAAAATTATTTTCATGGAAAACTCGGTTTAGGCTATATCTTGTATTCTCTATTTTAGTACTAGAACTGATTTTAAGAAAAAAAGTTGTTTAAGTTCGCTTAAGTGACATATTCTTGAAAAATCGGTTTAGGCTATATATGAACCCATTTCGGAAATTTTTATTTTTTTATTTTAGTAACCTCCTTTTATTACCGAAATGATTTTAAGCAAAAAATACTTAATTTCGCTTACGCGATATTTTCAATTTCTGTATATAAGTAACTTCCTTTTATCACCAGAACTGATTTTAAGAAAAAAAAAAAAATTTTTTAAGTTTGCTTATGCGACATTTTCATTAAAAATCGGTTTATGGGCTTTTTACACTGATCAACATCTTCATGCAACGCGCGGAAAACGTTGAAAATGTGAAACATTGTTTACATTGCTAACAATCAAAATCTACTATCAATCAAAAATATTATTTAAATTTTTGAACAATTTAACAAAAGCACGCAAAATTGTTTCGAAAAAAATTAATTTGAAAAACAAAAAAAGCTTAATTATAAAATATACGTATGTATGTATAAGTTGAGTTTTTTGAAGTTATTTCTTCATTAAAAAAAGAATAAAATTCTTTTTTTTTTTTTTTTTTATATTTTTTTATTTATTTTTTCTTTATTTAATTAAACCTTTTTGGTTGACAATTACTTAAGAACTAACTTAAAATAAATTCCTAAGTATTAGTTAAACTTGCTGTAGGTGGTGATCACGTCATATGAATTTTGCTGACCTGGTGGAGTGTGCAGGAAGTCGTTTGATTTTTGTTTAATTTCATAAATGTTGCACAATTTGCTTTCACACGTCTCTCTTTAGCTTTAATTTAAAAGTGCTGAATGGGTTTATGTTACAGTGTATGTATGTCTGTTTGTAATATTGCATTAGCTTTTGCAATATTAACTCCTCCCTTCTCAAATGCTAACGTACCCGTTGGCAGAAACTTGGCTTCGGGCATCGACCTTCTTTTCAGGTTCATTTTCTTGTTAATTTTCCATGATGCATATGCGAGTGCAACAATAAGGGTGACAAATGCAGCTAAAGTGATTGAGTTGAGTGTTAATCCAATTTTGTTGTTTGTGTCAATTTTGGAAATTCTTTTCCTATTAGTGATCTCGAGTTCTTTAATCATTTCCAAAGAGAGAACTTCTTCTAATTCATCATTCTTTGATTTTTGCTGAAAAACGGCTGGCAACGGCTCAAAATATATTTCTTCGCGTATGTAAAAAATTTTATTTTCAATCTTAATTGTAGAGTTATGGTGTTTTATGATAAAAGTTCCAGTCAGTGTGAATTGTTGTCCATCTATCTCTATCGTGCCATTGAAGTTGTTGAGTAATAGTATACCAGGATAAATTTCTTCCGTATCCGATATGTGATCAGCATTAGTTCGTGAACAATTAGATGATTGGCTTCTTACAAGTTTACTTATACAATGATTATCGCTTAATTCTACTAAGTTATTCTTGTTACAAATGGCTTTTCTATTATATTCTTTACATTTAGATTTTATTCCAAAAATTTTCTTTTTACAATTCAGAATTTTGTCATATTGGATTTTATTGATTCTATTGTTTAATTTTACAGGTTTAAGTGTAAGTATTTCACATTCTTCTTTTTCAGTTGTAGGCAAGCTAAGAATATAAATTATCATAGAACCATTTGCGGCTATGCTTACGTCTGTAAATTCTAGTTCCTCTTCAACATTTATGTATGGTATGCCTTCATGTCTAACAATTTTTTCTATGGTTTCAATTTCAATACTTGACAAAATAAATGAATTAACTACACTGGATTTTGCCCAATGTAAAGCATATTCGATATTTAATAGTTCTTCTTTTATAAGTTGTATTTTATATTTTATCTTAAGACTAATTTCTAGCTTATTGTCTACATTAATAATTTTCATAATTTGGTTACTTTTTTCGGTTTGTTCATTTAATTTCTGTATCAATTGTTTATTTATAATTATCTGATTGTTATTATTTTCATTTAATGTTTCCAAATTTTCATTTATGATTTCTAGGTCACGGTGGTCGGGGTTTCCTGCGACCCATTTCCACGCTGAGCCTATAAAGTCAAGAGAACGTTTTTCTCTTGCTTTAGGAGAAATTTTTGCAATAAGAGTCCGAACTTGAGATACTTCGTGTATTAGGAGAGGATATAATTGATGTTCTGCATTAAGGTTATTTCTAATAGTATTTTCTATTTCAGAAGTTAATTTTGCATATTCTTCCAAATTTATTACATGAATTATCTTAAAAGATCCTTCTTGAACTCTTGCAGTGTCGTCTTTTAGAGTGATAAGTTGCGAATTCGTGTAATCGAATATTTGAAATTCCGCATGCACTAGGTGCATGGTAAGTCTGCAAAATTAGCATAGAATTTTTTTATTATATGTCTAGGTAAAGCTTTTAATTCTTAATAACAATAATAAAGATTAATTTATATTTTAATGTTGCGGGTTTTTTTTTTTTTTTTTTTTTTTTTTTTTTTTTTTTTTTTTTAAATTAATATTTTTTATAAATCATATTTTCTTTCAAAGTAGTGAGTTTTACAATTTTATAATACTTAAATTTAAAATCGTATGCCTATGGCATATTATTCGATTGTTCTTTTCTTGATTTACAATTTTTCTCTTACTAAATGAAGGTATCGTACGCCTATGGCATATTGCTCGATCCTTTTACAAGCTTTATCATTACTTAGCAAATAATTAATTCACATATTTTGTTTTGTTTGATTCGTTATCGTTTTTTTACATTTAGTTTTTAATTTTTTCTTAATTCTATTTAAATTATACATATTTTTCATAAATGTTGTAAAAATATTGTTAAGCTTTACGATATTGTTTTCATTTTATACGAGTTTATATTAAAATTTATTTTAACTTCTAATGTGTGACTTATGAACTATCCTTCCTGATTCTGTCAGTATTGTGTTTCCTCTATCTTCTTTTACTGTCTCTTCTTTATATCTAGGCGTTAGCTTATTTCCTATTCTCTTATTGTTTCTTACAAATATTTTATCGTTTGCGTTGTACGAACGAAAAGGTATCCTTTTCTTATTATGAAATTCTAAGTCTTTGTTTTGTTTTTCTACGAGTCTATTAACGCTGTCCTGTCGGTCTTTTTCGATTTGTTCTGGGTCTGTACTAACTGTTCGTCCAAAAAATGCTTCAACTGGTTTTTTCTTGATCGTCGAGTGAATAGAGAAGTTGTATTTGTAAAGGGATCTAAGTAGTAAGTCTTCAAAATTCCTATGTGTTTTTTCGGTTTTAATGCATCGCATTATTTCAGAAAGAGTGGAGTGAAACCGCTCTATTTGTCCATTTATTGTACTCGTATAGGGTGGTGTCTTGAATATTTCTATTCCATATTGATTTTCAAGCATAAATACTATAGGTGCTGAACTAAGAGACTTTTCGTTATCTATAACGATTTTCTTCGGGATTCCAAAAGAAATGAGCAACTCTTGAAGGGGTAATTTTATATCTTCGGTTGACCGTGATTTAACTAATTTCACTAAGGCATATTTCGAAAGCTTATCAATGGCGGTTAAAATGATTTTATTGTTTGTGTGGTAAATGTCAATGTGAACAATATGTCCGGGATATTCAGGGATAGGAGAAGGTTTCAAAATTGGAGAAGTAGGGTGTCTTTCGTATTTATTTTCCTTGCATATTTTGCATTGTTTTACAATAGCTGTGATCTTTGCACTCATATGAGGAAAGTAAAATTTATCTAGCAATTGGATTTTGTTCTCGACTGCGTTCCTATGAGCTCTATTATGTTCTTTTATAATTTCTGTTTCCTGGTCTGCCTCTTGAGTGAGATTTTCTACTTGTTTCCTAGTGTAACGTGTTCTGTATTGGGCAAAGTGTTGTGGATATATATTTTGTATTTTACCTAAAATATGATCTTCTGTGAAAATACCATTTGTCACAGAAGGATTTAAATATCGTTTTAAAATGTTTACTAAGTTTTCCTCATTAAAATCTGGTTCTATTATGATATGCTTATGGTAGGTGGGAAAAATAATTTTGAACTGGTACGAGGCTACATCGCCAGTAGAAAGAAACAACTGGTTCTTAAAAACATTTATTGGGGAATCTGTATAGGGAATAAGATTATGCGAAGAACTTCCATCACTGTGCATCGTTGGTGTAAGAGAATTGATTTGATTATTTGGAGTTCTAGATAATGTGTCTGCTACTACGTTTGATTTTCCAGGTTTGTATTTGAGTACATAATTATACTCCTCTAAAATTGCTTTCCATCTCTTGAGCTTGCTGTTGTTATTTTTATTACTTAATGCATACGTTAAAGGTTGATGATCTGTGAATATTTTTACGGCAACAGGTCCATACAAATAACTTCGCAATGTTTTCAGAGCCCAAACGATAGCTAACATCTCCTTTTCGTTGGTGGCATAATTTTCTTCTGCTTTCGAGAGAGTCCGTGATATAAATATTATTGGTTTGTCATCCTGCTCCAAAACTGCGCCTATAGCGTAATTGGATGCATCTGTAGTAAGACTAAATTCTTTGCTAAAATCAGGATACTGTAGCATTACCTCGTTAGAAGCGAGAGTAGTTTTAATTTTATTAAAGGCTTCTATTGCATCATTATCTAACGTTATTTCTTTTTTTGCTGACAAACGTTTGGACATTCGTCCTTCCTCCCCTCTCAAAATTAGGGTTAGTGGTTTCGCTAACCTGGCATAGTCCTGAATGAAGCGCCTGTAAAATCCAGACATTCCTAGGAACGATCTGAGATCCTTAAGGGTCTTTGGTATAGGAATCTTTTCTATCGCTTCAACTTTTAATGGGTTTGCTTTTATTCCATTGGGTGTTACAACAAATCCTAAAAATTCAACTTCATCGGCAAAAAACTTGCATTTGTCTAATTGAACTTTCATATTCGCCTGTTCTAAAGTGTTAAAAATAGTCTCTAAATGTTTAGTATGATCCTGTTCTGTTTGACTAAAGATGATTATGTCATCAATGTATACGAAACAAATTTTACCAATGTGCATTCTTAAGATGTCATCTAAAGCACGTTGAAAAATGGAAGGGGCATTTTTAAGGCCAAATGGAAGACGAGTAAATTCGTACTTACCATTATTGACAGAAAATGCTGTCTTTTCGATGTCTTTTTCTTTTAAAGGAATTTGGTGGAAACCGCTTTTAAGATCTATGACAGAAAAAAATTTGTTTCGTCCTAATTGCGAAAGAACTTCGTTGATTTCGGGGATTGGGTAACGGTCGGCGATAGTAACAGCGTTTAACTTTCTGTAATCAATAACTAATCTGTATTGCTTGTTTCCCTCTGAATCTGGTTTTTTATTTACAATCCAAACGGGCGAATTGTAAGGGGAACGTGATGGTCGGATAATCCCATCTTTAAGGAGTTTATTTATCTGGTCTTCGACTTCGTTTTTGAGCGACATGGGGTATGGGTAATATTTTGTATAGACTGGGGATTCCGTTGTTGTTCGAATCTCACCTGTAACTCTCGTAGTAAATGTTAATCTTTTGTCAGGTTCTGCAAATAATTTTGAAAATTTTCCTAATAATGATTTAATAACGGTTTGCTGTTTAAGGGTAAGATGGTCTGTTTTTACTTCTATACTATTTACTGATTTTGCTATTTGCTGTTTAATAGGTATTTTAATTTTATCTTTAATTATCATTAGGTCATCTGAAGTGTAAATAACTGCTTTAAGTTGTTTTAAGCTGTCGTTGCCAATAATAGCATCAAATGATTTAAGTGTTGGTAGTATAAAAAATTTAAGTTTTTCGTTCTTGAGATTAAAAAGATAAAGTTCTATGTGCTGAGATATTTCAATTTTTCCTCCTACTGAATCTGCGAAAAAAATATTTTCGTTTTGTTTAGGGTTTTTTGCTAGTGAAGGTTGAATATAGTTTTTATTTGATCCGGTGTCGATAAGAAATTTTAATATTTTTCCATCGCTTCTTTTACATTCGAAATACGGAAGCGATGAATTTGTTAACCTAAAAAATGAACATCTGCAAATTGATTTTGATTTTCGCTTGGATAATTCTGTTCCTGTTGTTCATAGTTATTATAATATTCCTGCCAATTCTCCTCATTCAGATTTTCGGGCATATTTGAGTTATAATGTTCCATATTATTTGTGAAGTTTTCAGCCTGGGAAATGTGGTTAACTCTTTGGAGTTTGTTTGGAATATTACGAGAAAATTGGTTTGATGGCGGTGGTGCACGCTTTCCTGCAAATGTGTTATAATTTGGTCTGTTCATATAATTGACATTACGCGTTTGTTGGGAACTGTCGACTTCCATAGGTATAGGTTTGGGTAATGGTTTAGGAGCATAAGGTCTTTGTGGTTGAAAATTTTGATATTGTGGAAAATGGTTGAAATTTTGTGGAAAAGCGTTGTTGAGTGAAGGGATGTTTGCTTGATTATTTATGGGTCTGTTATAAGAAAAAGGTCTAAACTGTTGAGGAATAAATGCTGTTTGTGCAAAGAAAGGTGGTTTTCTTTGCATTTGCTGCGGTGTATGCATTGGTGGTGGTTGGAATTTTCTATTTTTATTCTGGTTGTACGCGTATTGTGTCCTGTATCCCTGGTTTTCAAGTTTAAGACATAAATGTAAGGCCTGAGGTAAATCAGATGGTTCTTTCATGCCTAATAACTTTGGGAAGTCACCATTAAGTCCCTTAACAAATGTGTCTAATGCTTTGTTTCTGTAAGTCTGTGTCAAAAGGTTAAGAGCTTCCTGTCCCATGGTAAGGCTTGATAATTTGTTTAATATTAAAGAAAGGTGGTTGTATACCTCTTGGTAAAATTCGGGTATGGATTTCCTTCCTTGCACCAATGATGCAAGTTGGCATTCCAATGTCGTTATGTCGCGTCTGTCTGCGAAGTGGAGATTGAGGCAATAGATTATTGCTTTCCAGTCTAATGGAACGTTATAGGATTCTAAAATCACGTCGGCATTTCCTGTAATTTTATTTCTAATACTACTTAGAATCCCAAAATACTTTGGTGTTCCTTTCGTATTTTCATAAATTTTGAGGACGCGTTCTATGCTTTTCCTCCACGAACTAAATTCTGAAGGATTTCCGGAAAAATCCCTTAAACTACGAACAATGTCCGGTATTTTGTCTAAGTCATTAATTTGTCCCTGGTGTTCCGGTCTTATTGTCTCGTCTGTCGCGGTAACGAGTATGCTGTCCGGGTTATTTAGAGCTAAGTTCTCCTGAACAACCCTGTTTACTATATTGCTTATTAGCCTTTCTAAATCAGGTGCTGCTACTGGCTGTGATGAATTAGTGGACTGATTCTGTGCGCTAGAGCTACCAGGATTTTCTAAAATGCTAGGTCTAATGAGATTATTTGGATTAGACATATTTAAAAATTTTCTTAATTTTAAAATCGCCTTAAATTTTTACTATTTATTTACTTCAAAACCTCCTTAAATTTTACTTTTTCCTTATTTTAAAACCTCTTTAGATTTTTATTTTCTGTTTTCTCGTTGAAAATAAAAATTTCACTGTTAAAAAATTAAAATTACTAATTTTTTAATTATATTAGGGCAATTTGTGAATTAATATTTTTCTTTTTTAATTAGATATTTAAATTAAAATTTATTTTAAAGAATTTCTAAATTTTTTTGTGTTTTTTTTTTTTTTTTTATATTCACTCGAAAAACGATGAATTAAGTTAATATTCTTTTGTTTTAATTAAATATTTGATATTGCTTATTAGCTTTGGATTTATTTTTAAAACTTTCTTATTTTTCTTTTTAAATTTAATTTTATATTTCACTTTTATAATTAACCATTTAAAACTTTTACTTAAATATAAAGCTTACATAAAAAATATTGTAATAACCATCCCACGGCGCTGGAGAATCATCCTTTTTGCTGTCTGCTACTGAGGGTCCCGCGATGCGCACTCTGCGTGGGTGTGCGTTTCGTCCTCTTTGGGCTTTAACGCTGATTGTAGTCACTGCCTGTTACTTCCTATCGCACTGCTTAAGGGCTTTTATTAAGGACTTTTCCCTTTTTTTTGAAAATGATAAACCACGTATGCTTCTTAAGGATCTTATGGTTTTTCACTCACACTTTACTTTTTTATTTCACAAAAAAAAGTCCTTCGGAACGTAACGCGGTAGCGACCCTTTATTGTTGGGCGCCAGTTGAGTTTTTTGAAGTTATTTCTTCATTAAAAAAAGAATAAAATTCTTTTTTTTTTTTTTTTTTATATTTTTTTATTTATTTTTTCTTTATTTAATTAAACCTTTTTGGTTGACAATTACTTAAGAACTAACTTAAAATAAATTCCTAAGTATTAGTTAAACTTGCTGTAGGTGGTGATCACGTCATATGAATTTTGCTGACCTGGTGGAGTGTGCAGGAAGTCGTTTGATTTTTGTTTAATTTCATAAATGTTGCACAATTTGCTTTCACACGTCTCTCTTTAGCTTTAATTTAAAAGTGCTGAATGGGTTTATGTTACAGTGTATGTATGTCTGTTTGTAATATTGCATTAGCTTTTGCAATATTAACTTATATAAACAAAATGTAGGAGACATAAAAAAAAATTGGCAAAAACGGAGAAAAAAGTATTTCAGAAAAAATATTAAAGAAGAAAACAAACACGCAAACAATTGACACATTATAAATAAATTATACTTTTTTTTCAAAACAAATGATGTTTTTGCAGTGATGCCACAAGAATAATCCACATTGGTGCCACTTTTCTAGTGATAACGCTAAAATAATCGAAAGATGTTGTATGGAATAAAGTGAGGAAGGAACATTTTATAATCTTGTTGAAAAATTTTGACTTTTAGTACAAAGTATTTCTTGTGAGAAGATGTTATCATCTTCAAAAACTGATGGTAGATGTTGTTTATTGGAAAAAACGTATTAGGCTACATCTCGGATATACATATATATGGACCGATACCTAAGAGAAAATAACTATTTTCCTTTTAATCGCAATGTTTAATAATTGTTTAAAGCTTGAAGCAAAATAAACCATTTTTTTTTCAAAAAATTCCATACAAAATTTCAAAAAATAATGGCTGTTTTCGGAATTTTGGATATATCTTAGCTATATGTGAACCGATATTACTGAATTTCAATAGAAAGCCCATGAAATGATGGAGTATTAGAATGATGAAAGAAAAAAGTTTCTAAGTCTAATGGTTTTCTCAGAAACGGTAATACAACGACCGACTGATGAACATCGCTTAACCGTTTTCTTCATTAATTCTGATTCAGAATATATCGCTTTTTTATTGCAACATATTCATATTTCAAAAAAGAATGTTAACAGTACTACCTTTTATATTGTACCAAAAATTTATTGAAATTATTTTTAAACTGTTTTCTTTAGGAGATATTTTCTACAAATTTTTTCTAAGACTTGTACATCTTGAAAATTAAGTCTCAAAGACACAGGCGGTCTAGCAGCATATGACGGTAGTTCCACTGTGTTATTCGCTGAATCATTTGTAATAAAAACGTTTCTCAAATGATCGACATACAACATCCCCTTTTCAGAATCGCTTCTTGCCCAGTCGCCAGTTGAAGTCCGCAAAGGTGATTTACCTATTACGGGTGTTTTTAAACCTTTCCACAAAGAATACTCAGATTAAGGAGTACCATCCAAGCTTTATAAATATGTTTTAAGGGCGCCATTCTGTGGATTTCAAGCAGGTTTCTTAACTGAGTTATGCATTCCCGTAGCCTAGTTTTAAGCTGGGGAGACCGGCGAAGTTGCCACTCTCTTCTGACTCTTCTTTTTTTGTGACAGAAGTTGCTCAATTTCAGCTGAGTAGGTTCTATGGTTCTCATTTTTGGATCTTATATGACTAGTGGTAGCATCCTGTACGGCCAGTTTGAGGTTTTCAGAAAAATCGTTAATTGACATATCAATATCTTCAGGCGTTCTCAAGGCGTTATTTTCAGTACAATGTGTACTCAAAAAATTTTTGTATTTTAGCCAATTAACTCTATTGATGGTCAACGGGGAGCCAATCTATTGGGGGAACGAAACAGAGATTATATTGGGTGAGTGATCTGATCTAAAAGAAAATTTTTGGCAACTCCAAAGTCTATAACATCTGGGATCTTTCGTCGGTCTGACGGCCAATAAGTGGGGTGTCCACTTGAAATCACACCTAAGCATATTTTCGGAACGGTGTCAAAAAGCGCACGGCCTCTCGGGGAAATTAAACGTGAACCCCAAAAAGTGTGCTTAGCGTTATAGTCACCATTCGCTAAAAATCGAGGCCTAAGTGATCTGAAAAAATGTGAATACTTATTTGCTGTTACTGAAAACCGGGTGGATATCGAGGATATAACAAATTTTTCATGAAAATAATCAATGCATATATTTGCAGCTTGGAGATATTCCTCACGTGTCTCGTTCATTAAATAGTGCTTAATTCTGGTTTTTAGTAGAAATGCGGAGCCTCCACAAAATATTCCACGGGTATCTTTTGTGTCATATAGTGTGTAGCCATTAATTTTGAAATAACTATTGGTTGTCAAATGGGTTTCAGCAATCTACATTATATCGCTTTGCTTTTCCATACGGAAGTGATCAAGTTCATTTTTGTGTTGGCGGATGCTGTTTGCGTTCCAAAAACATATTTTTAACCAATTCATTTGTTTAAAATTGCCTGCAAAATAGTGGATTGCATTTTCAGAATTTCCTGCATCATGGTTGTCATGGAAACCGTAAATGTGTTTATGGATTGAAGTAGAACCTGCAGAGTTGCCTCAAGATTGCTAAAATTGTGGTCAGAGTTTTGAGGCTTGGGCTCCTGATTCAAATTTGGTTTATCGGATTTTACCACATTCGCATAAGAAATTTGTTTGGGGTTTTGCAAGTTTACATGGCTATTTGACTGGGGAAAATTGCTTGTAGAAAATGTGCTGTGGTGGCATATTTAAAACCTCAGCGGTAACTTTACGATGCAAAAGATATTTATGGTTACAAATTGGATGCACTTCATTCTTTTTCAAGAGAACATCTCTAGGTTCCAATTCAACCTTAAACATGGGTTGAGGAATTTTTTCACGGTTTCTGATATTAACCACGTTTTTAATTTTAAAGCCATTGTCTTCTAGTCCGGTTTTGACATCATTCGTATCTACAAAAGGGTCAATCCCTTTTATAACGACTTGAATACATTTGGCACTTTTAAGCTGATATGTGTAAAACGATCGTTTCTCCTTCTCCAGAACGTCAGACAATTTTCGGTATTCATTCTGGGTTTGACCTGGATTTTCGTTTCATTGATGCTGCCGTGCTTAACCGATGTTACGTTGAAAGTGTTGGCTAATTGCCGTAATAAGTTGATTTACCAGCTCACTACAAGTAGGCTCTCTCAAATACATTGGTGGCGACTTAAAAGTTTTTTTAGATAATGTTGGCTCATCCGTCTGAAGGATAGCAAACCTATTACTATCCATTGTCGTGGTGGCCTTATCATCTTTAGGTATTTTGGACTGAGATGACATTTGAGCATACCCATCCATGCCTACTTGCGTTTTCGGCTTATCTGCAATAACTGAACTGGTAGATGGCTTGTCGTCTGTTGTAACAACTGTATGTGGCGAACACGAGCGCGTACGATTTCTTTCTCTTAGCGACACTAGATTTTATTATATTTTAGATTATATTTTTTTCAAAGATTCCTCTTAAGAAATCCAAAGACTTTTTCTAAAGGACTAAGCTCTTTCTCTGAATTACATCTGTTGTGTACACTCATGCAGTTTTTATTTAATTTTTTATTTATTTGCACTTTAAAATATGTAACGGTAAATGTCGCATAGTTTTTTTTATATACATATAAAATCATTATTTTTTCATTATTCCCGTTTTTTCTTATTCCGGCTTAATTTCCGATCAAAAACAAACACGTCCGTTCACTATCGAAGCTAGACTCCGTAGTGTAATGAATTCAAGTACCTTGGTATTCACCTCGACCGTAGGCTGACGTGGAAGACTCACGTTTATGCAAAAGTCACTCAGTTTAAACTATAAGTAGCGCAATTAAATTGGCTTATGGGCAGAAACTCTACATTGCAAACTTTTGTTATACAACGCAATACTAAAGCCTATATGGTGCTACGGAATTCAGTTGTGGGGCACCACCTCAGCATCAAATATTCAAAAAATTCAAAGGCGATAAAACAGAATTCCTCGAACAATTACTGCAGCTCCATGGTACGTAAAAAATTCCCGAACACAGTAGTGTTCTGTCTCTCATCCTGTACATACATCCTTTGTTACTGCTATCCGTATTTTCTGTATATGTATGTTCATTATTTAAATTCGTATGAAACCAAATTGCACCGGAATAGGTAGCAAGTTGTGTACACGTGTTTTCTTTTTTTTGCTCTTTTTTTCACCGTTGTCCATATGTCCATTAGTAACTTCGTATGAATCCAAAATGCACCGGAATAGGTAGCAAGATGTGTACATGTGTTTTTTTCTCCTTTTTCACCGTTGTCCGTGTTTTCTCTATTATCATTATTAATTTATTTTCAATGTGTTTCATTACCTCATAGTGTGGAAGGTGTTGAACTAAATTTTGGTAATAATTTTGGTGTCGAAGGTAAATACACTGGGCACTGATCAGTTTTAACTAATTTAATTCCAACATTTTAAATGCCGTAATAGATTTTAATTGCTGTAACAGAGTTTCCTTTGGTCTTTCATGTTATTATTGTTATATTTAAACCTCGACAAAAACTACTCCCTCTTTCCTCCTCATCAGAACCTATTTTCCCAGTTCCGGTGCAATGCACTGCATATGTAGGGGTCATCCCCTGAGTACTGGTCCAAGATAAAAAAAGGATGGGTGTGTTCCACTGGTAAAAGATGAAATTTCAAAGTATGCGACAAGGTACATTAACAAATTGGAACTTCACCCCAAACCCTCTTGCACGAAACATACTTAATTTTAGCGGTCACACTCGGTTGGGAAGAAAGGATACCCTTGCCACCGTCAGAGCGTTAAATAGGTGATTTTACCGATATAATATGCGCAAAATAAAACTTTCTGTCTAGCATTGGCTGGACTTAGTTAATTTTTTGTATTTGGTATTAAGATTTGAATACTTATTGTTAGTTCTGATTGTGAAGATTCAATAAATAATTAAAGATAAAAAATCTTTCTCTAAGTCATACAATGTTTTTTAAACGTTAGAGCGAACACCATCTAACGTTCACGTCCTCAGAGATCTCCATCAACATTTCGTTTGTTGTACTAGATGCTTCTTTGCTTTAGAGCTTTCTTCAGTCTTCTTAGCTTTTACTCCCATTTTCTGCATCATGGCATCATCATATTTAATTGCACGTATCGTGCTGGGCGTGCACTTTCTGCTTTATTACCGAGTGCAGGCAAATCTCACTCTGACAGCAATTGTTAGATTCTTCAAGTACATAAAATAATGTTTATTACACAGCACATAAATATTTCACATCCTTATTTACACCGAATACCGATCATCTGCCTGCTAAGTATATTTTTTGTATTACCTTCTAGGATCACCATAACCTCTCTAATTGTTGATAATTCCAGGCTCATGCACCTAATTTTTTTAGCCGACAACAATAGAAAGAAAGAATAACTGACCGACAGCTACCAAGAATAGAATACAAGATGACGTCAACACGAACACAAAAATGAAAAGTTCTCGGCAGGTGGGTCAAATGACGTCACGAAATAGTCTTATATTTTAAAATTGTAGAAATATGACAGTGGGGCAATTTCTTATTTTTCCCTTTAAATAATATTTTAGTATTTTTTCACGATATGAAAAAATTAACTATCCTTGAAGTATACATAAAACTGACTAATATTTAAACACATAATTATATCATTTGGATTATACGATTTGTTCGTTATTTTACAAAACTATTTTTCTGTTAATTATATTTTGATTGTATTCTATAGCTTATTCTACATCTAAAAAAATATTTTCATTTATTCACTTCCTTTTACACTATTTTTTGCTTCAACTAAAAGTGTTTCGAAGTAATTTGTAGCAAGTAACTTGTCGACTTCTAAAATTTTCATGTAAAGTCGCGACTGCTTCCGGTTTCAATTTTAGAGTTGATCTATTACTAATTCCTATACGTAGTTGTTACACAAAGTACTGCCAAAGTAAACCAAATTTCTTCTTTCTAACATACCAATTTCTTTTAAAGTATCCTGTTTAAAATATAATGAACGATTTATCCAACGCGCTTTCTTTGCTGTTCACTGTTTTTGGAAAAACTGTAAAAGGACACAGATGAAGTAAGATTTGTTGAAAACAGGCACCACATTTACCTTTTTGAGTAGCACAATTTCTCACTTTTTTTTTTGTCATCGTTTTGCTTGCATTTGCCCACTGCGAACGACATGTTTACAATTTAAGTCGAATTTTTAAACACATTTTTTTTGCACTTTAAGCTTCATACATAGTTTTTATAATAACAATAATTTTTTATATTATATTTTATAAATTTCAGCACAAAATTATTGATCTATAACGAAATATAATAAATTAATTTTTGAAGAACTGTCAAAATGATTTTTACTGCAGAGTTGCCAAATCTCACATAGCATTTAATCTATTCCGGGTAAAAAATTAGGAATTATTATAGAATATATCTCAGAATTTTTAAATTGATTTTTACCGATTACTAATTTGAGTTCACGAAACCGAGAAAGCAGTAAAAAAAATAGTACTAGCTTATAGGGTATAAAAAGGAAGGAATCATTACCAGTCGAGCCCCACCAACACTAATTTTTGCTCTCGATGATCTATTTCTCTTGGCATTTTTGAAAGTTATAAAATATGACTTATAATACCCTTTCTGAAAAACAAATATTTATTAATATTAATTAAACCTTATGCGAACTACGTTCTTGTGTAATATTTATATTTAGTAGTTTTTAAAGAAAAATTAGTTTTTAAAGAAAAAGAATACGGGAATTTTTTCAATTCAAAATATATATTCGTCTGCCCTTTGAGGTTTAATATCTTCGCCATATATTATATTATAACAGCATTCGATGCATTTTTGGAAGCAAATGTTCTTGAAGAGGCAATATTGCTTTCAACAGATGTTAATGGTTCTAAATTGTGATTTGTTTCTCAATTATATAAATTGTATATCAAGCGACAGTTCCCTATCTTTGTATACCATTCATCCATATTGGATTGAATATAGTTTTCTACAGAAGTAATTAAAAAACGACAAACTAGCTCTCTAACCACTTTTCGTAATACTTTTATTATAAGACAAAATTTTTACGATTACATTATTTTAATCTAAAACTATAATCAAAATGCTTACTTTTGAAAGGATACAAGTAATCCAAGAAACCTTAGAGCGATAAGCCTTTTCCCTAATATTAGCAAGGTCTTCGAAGCCTGCATAAACAATAGCTTGATAAGAGTTTGCGAAGAAAACGATATCATCCAAAATAAACAATTTGGTTTTAAACACTAACATTCGACCATTCATACAATAAACCTATTAGCTTTGAATATCTGTTGGAATTCCAACAAACTATTCCGCACCGGGGCTTGCCTTATAGACTTAGAAAAGGCGTTCGATATTATTTGGATACCAGGGCTAATACACAAGTTGATTAATTACAGATTCCGTATGCATTTTATTTACGTTTTTTTTTTTTTTTTGAGTTAACAAATAAAAAAACTGCGAAGCTTTTTTGCTTTTCTGCAGTAACCAGGGTCTGCGGCGTGGCAGGAATCGAACCTGCGACCTCGAGACTGTTAGTCGACTACTCTACCAAATCAGCCATCGAGGCATTCGTAACGTTCATAACGAGGATTCATAACGTTAAATAACAAGACATTTGTAGTAGTTTGCGATAAGAAAGCAACAAGTACAAAAAAATATGCTATGGTAAACGGCTTACAGCAAGGCACAGTGAACTCTCCTATCCTTTTTAACATATTTCTATATGACCTTCTCAATAAAATAGATAACATTATAAGTTTCGCTGATTATAATATGTATATCATGCAGATAGCAAAGTGAAAAAAAAGATGGTCTGCAAAGAGATTCACCATTGTCGAGCAATATGCTGCAGATTGGCAATTAAAAATAAACAAGGAAAAATGTGAATCTATACTGTTTCATCCCCCAGTAGGAAAGTGCAACAGCGATATAAAAAAAGAACTGGAAAATATTTGGTATAAAATCCACTGACAGTATCAAGTTTCAGACTAAAAAAAAATACAGTTAAATATTTAGGTGTTCATATCGACAAGTTCATGTACTTCAATGAACACATTAGAATTCAAATAAAGAACGCGAGAAACGCTTTTTTCAAATATAAAAAACTTTATTTTTTTAAATACATTAGCCCACGGGTAAAAATAGTGTCTCATACGACCGATTTTAACATACGGTTGCCAAACCTGGTTTAATGTTTCTCCATCATACATGGAAAAATTACGAGTACTTGAAAGAAAATGCTTACGAGCTTGTACAAGTTTATACAGTAAACCACACTCAAGTTGCTGTAATTGAGCTAATACGGAGACGTTTAATTACTTCATAGAGGTAATTATGCAAAGACGCTTAAGTACGAAGGCATTTATTCAGACGAAGGCATTTATCCAAACGGACTTAAATTAAATCAAAGTCGTTACATACGTCAAAATAAAAATTAACGCAAAAAACGGTTTCAAAATAAAATATTTTATTCAATAAAAATAAACAAAAACAATTTCATTATCACAAAAATTATACATACATGTATAGAAAAAAAATAGCAGGAGTACATACATGTACATATGTATACAATAAAAGCGTATCAGAACGTTAAAAAGCAAATAGACTGAATTTACAAAAATTTACGTTTTGTATTTAACAAGTGACAAATTTGTCCACAGAGATGAGTGCCTAGGTAGGTAGTGTTAGGTAAATAAATGAAGGGATTTTTAGGGCATTTTTGGATTTGGGATACAATATTTTGGGTAATTATCCACAATGGGTACTTAAAAGAAAGTTAATTAACCGTGTATTTTTGTATGAAAATAAGTAAGAAAAAACCGGAATTGAATATAAGGGGTGAATAAACGAATAAGGCATTTAAGCGGTGGGTAATTACACGGGGTATACTGTATAAGACTTCAAACAGTACTTATAGAAGGTATATCTCCAACAAAAAATGTATAATGAAGCAAAAATTTGCAGAATTGATATTTTTATTATCAACCTAATTAGAAATCACATAATAAGAAGTATATCATGAAAATAACTTAATAATGACGCCATACTACGTCAATAATGAGTACATAAAAAACATAAAATATCTTGATTAAATAAACGATTTAAAAAAAATGCTTACTTTTGATCCATTTTCTTTTATATATGATTATGTAAAAAGTATTTAATAACCCATTCCTGTGGTATGCATTTCGTCTAGGTTTATTGCATACAAAGGAAGATATCTGCATTTTTAACTTGAAGCTTGGAAGCGTTTATACTAAAGGAGTCCGACGAAAATTTTAAATCTGAGAGCTCAACATATTCTCGATTGGATGCAAAGTTTTTCCATCCATTATATCTGCATTTTCCTTCAAATTCAACAAACTACAGATTATGACATTCATATTCTTCCAAATGTAAAATATACTCATTTTGCATCATCATTATTTAGCATACAAAGAAAATGTTTCAATACAAGCACAGCCCTAGATGATTTGGAAATACATAGAATAGGCAACCCTTGATG
The DNA here is from genome assembly GCA_914767995.1 of Thecocarcelia acutangulata. Lineage (NCBI taxonomy): Eukaryota > Metazoa > Arthropoda > Insecta > Diptera > Tachinidae > Thecocarcelia > Thecocarcelia acutangulata. The sequence goes on along the minus strand of OU612096.1, from coordinate 53,603,930 downwards.
GGTTAAGCTACGTCATCTAACGGAATATCATGCGCATGGTGTAATCTATATTTCTATCATTCTTGCAACAGCTATGACGGCAGTCATGTAGTTGTACTTCGTCAAAATATTCGTTCTCATAAGAACGAATTTTGTAGTCGGTATTTTATAAATGTAACTAAAAGTATTTCGAGAAAACATAATATTTTATTTGTTTGTTTTCGCCAAAAATTTCAAATTTAAAACAAGTAAACTGCATAATTTAAGAGTTTTTATAGCTCATTGCGAAAAACATCACTATGATATTACAGAATAAACGTAAATTTATTCAATTGCCATCAAATCAATTAGTTCTAAATGGTGGTTTTTATTTAATTTATTCAAATACATTTGAAACAACGACATGCGCTTAATCATGTAAAAGCATCCTGAAACAATAAAGTTTTCGAATTAATCACTGACTTACAAATAAAAATCACTATAAATTTGTTCAAAAAACTTTAATTTTGATTTGTTTAAATTAAATGAACAAGGAAATGTTTTGTAATTGAAAAAGTAAATACTATAAAATATCTGGGTTTTCTAGTAGTTAAACAACTAACTTTTAAAGAACATGTAGAATTCATATGTAAAAAAATTGGAAAGAAAATAGGATTTTTTAAACGTATCAGAAATAAACTTTCAACTATAACAGCAATAAAAGTATACAACACGACTATTAAATAGCATTTTAGATTTGGATCTACAATATTATATACTAGCTGTATCGACACACAACTAAACAGACTACAAAAGTTACAGAACAAAGCGATGCGAACTATACTAAAATACAACCGTTTTACCTCAGTAAGATTTATGTTGCATGCCCTAAGATGGATTGACCATACATGGTCATGGAATTGGGCAAAGCACCTGAGTATCTAAAGGGACAACTGCAATATGTTGTCGATATTCAACCACATAATTAAGGAATAATTCGGAATTAAGACTACTCACTATGTGTGCTCAGCGTAGAGTATAAAAACGCGACCATCAGCATATTCATGGCAGTGATCACAGATGTGGCGAAGAAACCAACAAGTGATTAGCGAAGAGTTTTGAATTCCTTACATTTTACTCTTGAGTCGTTCATCTTTGCCTCGTCGTCAGGGACAGTTTTGAATTCTCCTGGGAGCAGTTGGCAACGTTGGAGGGCAACGGAGAGTGAAGGCGTTACTAATACCTTCACCATCCGCCAGAGGAGTTTTTAATTCCCCTCCAGCGCGACACCAGTGACAGTGGATCGTTGGGGAAGCGAGTTCTGCCGTGCAATAGTTTTCAATTCCTCCATAACGGCCGTGACCCCGCTCCAAGGTCAGCCGTAGCTGGTGCCACAACCCCACGTGACCAAACACATAAAAAGAGAAGAAATATTTTCTTTATTTATTTTATTTAAATAAAGAGCCAACATTAAAGACTAATTCTGTTTTTTGTTTCGTTATTAAAACGACCCTGGACCATACACACACACACACACACACACACATATATATATACATATATATATATATATATATATATATATATATATATATATATATATATATATATATATATATATATATATATATATATATATATATATATATATATAAATCTCTTTTGCTCTCATTCCCAGTGAAATATTTGTCACATACATCTTCGATCTAAGACCATTGACAATGTAAGCGCAACCCATCCGAAGTCTATATACAATTCCTACTTACATTTACACAGCGATGGCCTAGGCCGTAAGATGCATCCGACACTGTATACATTGTAAGCGAAGATTGGAAAAGTTCAAAACTATATTATTAGTATTTGTTTTCTTCTTTGCTTCTTATGTACATTTAATTTAACAATATGAGTAGAAAAATACTAATCTGAATCGGATGCTAGTTTTTTGTTGTGCTTAACATGTTTATTTTGATTTTTTCTGTTGACACAATCACTTACAATCGGATGCTTTGCAAATTGTAATAAGTTGTGGACAGCTTTGTAAATATAACAAAGCTTTAAATAGTGCAGGAGCGCATCATGCGATTAAATGAAGCAAACTGTTCCTATATTTAAGTAAATTTTTCTTAATAACAAGTTCAACATTTTCCTATAATTCAGTTTATTCGTCGTCATTTGTAAACCTCATAAAATAATCTTTGAAGAAAAACAACTAAATTTGAAGAACAAGTTTTTGCTAGTTTCAGTTGAAAGTACATATGTATTATTTAGTATAAATTTCTTTTGCTTAAAGGCCCATTTAGCCGACCGTAGAAATTGTAACTGTAAGGTAAATGTAAATGTAACGTAATTGTAAATGTAGTAGCACTTATAGAACAGGTCAAACCGTATCATCTGTTTTTGATACAAACAAAAAAACACAAGTGCATGTGAAGAAAAAGTGTTCACTTATTAATGATTTACAGAAAAAGTGTTCTGCTTTTCATTTTTATTTTATTGTATATATGTTAAAGAAAATAATTAATTTTTCATCACCTATGTATATCTTTATATCAAATAATTTGCAAAAATAAAATAAAAGCAATACAGCTGTTCATAGCAGTGATGAGAGCTCATAGTATTCAGTACATATACAAAAGGTACGAAAATTGTTTAAATGGTACCTAAAATTTTTAATATTTCTTTTTCTGTCTATTGTCGACATTTCATATGAGCTACAGCTGGAAAATATAAAAAACAAGCTTTTTATAATTATTTTATTAGTACCAATGTTGGAATAAATCTCAAATGTTTAAATTTTTGTTCTCTGCTCTTTGGTACTTCTAAAAAAACAAATTTAACTGCTTATAATATATAATAATATTAATATACAACAGGAGCGTAGTACATTCGGCTGGGCCAAATCTAAAATACCCTTCACGATAGTCACTAAAAATGCTTGGATATATATGGACCGACATCGGGTAAAAAATATGTTTGCTTTGTAATCACCATTCCAAAAAAGGAAATCTTTCATGGAAATTATCATGCAAAAATTAGTTTAGGCTATATCTCGGTTAAATGTGAACCGATAACGAAATTTTCCATTTTCTGTATTTTACGAGTAATTAATTACCTCGTTTTATAATCAGAACTGATTTCAAGCAAAAGAAATATTTCACTAAAGTTTAGGCTATATCTTTTTCGGAATTTCGAACATATCTCAGCTATATGTGAACCGATATTACTGAATTTCAATAGCAGTCCCATGACTCGATGGGGTAATAGAATGGTGAAAGAAAAACGTTTCAAGTCTAATGGTTTTCTCAGAAACGGTATTTCAACAACCGACGGATGGACAGACGGACATCGCTTAATCGACTTTTCTATTAATTCTGATTCTTGAGAATATATATACTTTATACGGTCGCAAATAAAAATTGCAGAAATTATAAACGGAATCACAAACTTGTATATAACCTTTACGTTTTTGTGAAGGGTATAACAGTACTAAAATTCTAGTTATATATAATTATTAGCTTATTATACTTAAAAAGTATTAAAACTTTTTTATTATTACATTTTCATTTCAACACAGACCAAAATTTATACTGTATTGCTTTCTTACATTTATATCAGCATAGCTATATATTATAAACTAATTTTTAAAATTCATTTTATCGTTGGAAGATAGTTTGTGAGGAATATATTTTGGAAATCGGGCTAATAAATGTTGAGGTTACAAATAATGTGAAAGATGCAAAAATTGTGCTCAATGTATAAACTATGCTACCAATGTATGTATATCCATCTTGCGTATTTTACAGAAAATTCCAAAATTTTTTAAAATATATTATGTGTGTATACAAATTTAACTACTTAAACAGTTCAATTATCAAATAAACAAAAAGTACTAAAACAGGGTTTTTGTGCCGTCCTGCCATTCACAAGAATATATACCATCACTGACTACATTTGTCACGTAAACACGTAATGAAATTCTATTTTCTACAGCTTCAGACGTTACGGTTACATTTCATTACAGTCAGATAAGCATTTTCATTGTTTCTCGTATAACAAAATCGATCAGCTGTTCCGACTACTTTTACATTTCTACATTTACGGTCGGCTAAATGGACCTTAAGTCAAGAGCATTGATGCCCACAAAAGTGGGTGTTGTTGCTTTGCTTTGTGTGTGCGCAGTGAAGAACGACAAAAAAATTTATAAAACGAAGTTGTTTGTGTGTTTTCTGTTGCTAGTGCTGAGCGCAGTATTTGTGTATTAAATAGCAGAGCCCTATAGCTAAGCGCATTTACAAAAACAATTGAGTATCAAGCGCATAGGGCTGGGCACACTTGGTCAAGAGCATACTTACTTAGCGTATTTATCAAAACTTGAAATAAAATGCTATTTTCATACCTAGATACATACATATGTATGCATTGTTTGTTGCATCTTTATTTTGAATTTCATTATGAAAATATAAGTAACTAAATGCAAATTAATACACAAAACAGCGATTATGAACCTCTCCCCCATTTTTCCAATAAATTGTATTGTTCTTTGATATATCCTTCATTTAAAGGCTCAACATTTTATTAAGACAGTTTTGGCTCGGCATTGGAATTTCAGCTAAATGGAATAAAATTTTATATTTGACATCAATGCATATACATCTATGTAAGTTATGAACTATGTTGCCTAAACGAAGAAAAAAAAAGGGCTACTATAGAAAAAATGTACAATTTTTAGCAAATTATTTGAATTACCGATGAGTGTTCTATGTTTTAACTACGTTTGTTTTACATACTATATGAACGTATGTAAGAGTATCTTTGACCATTTTTGACAGAATTCGTAATACTCGTATATGTATATTTTTTTCAAGTTTAAAAATAAGACTATGTACTCAGGATAACTTACAGACAAATAATTGAAGATCAATAAACAGCCTTATTTTGGTCAGTTATTACTATCGTATATTTACCAGTCACATTTGTAACCTTGGCTCATTGAAATAAGTGTAAAACATTCGGGTCTAGAAGGTAACTTTTTTCGACAGACTGAACTATAGAAGAAATACCCCATAGACTTAAATGCGAATTCACTTACCCTCATGCGAGATTATAAATGGGGATTGATAAGAGCAATTGTACCATGACCTGCGTCAACAATCCTCCAAACCAATAACCCAATGGCCTAGTATAAATTCCGAAGCTTACAGTAAAATTAACCAATTAAAAGCAATCCACCATTATTTACGGACACCCCACTTATTGGCCATCAGACCGACGAAAGATTTCAGATGTTATAGATTTTGGAGTTGCAAAAAATGTTCCTTTAAAGTGGATGCAAGTAGGGCCTTAATTAGATTTATCATCAGATCACCCACCCACTATAATCTCTATTTTGTTTCCCCAAGAGATTGGCTCTCCATTTAGGGACTTAGCTCTCCGTCACTAGAGTTAACTGGTTAAGATATAAAAAATATTTGAGGACCTATTGTACGGAAAATAATGCCTTGGGAATGTCTCAGGCTATTGATGTGTCGATTAACGAATTTTTTGAAAAGCTTAAACTGGCTGTACAACATGCTACCACTAGCCATACAAGATTCAGAAATGTGAACAAAAAAAAAAGAAGAGTTAGAAGAGAGTGGCAACTTCGCAGGTCTCCTCAGCTTAAAAGGCTACGGGAGTGCATAACTCAATTAAGAAATCTGCTTGAAATTCAAGGAATGGAGGTCTTGCTGGTACTCCGCACTCCGACTATTCTCTATGGAAAGCAACAAAAGGTCTGAAAGGACCCGTAATAGGTAAGCCACCTTTGCGAACTTGAACTGGAGACTGGGCAAGAAGCGATTCTGAAAAAGGGATGTATGTTAATCATTTGAAAAACAATTTTATTACAAATGATACAGGGGATAATGTAGCTGAATTTGCGCCATATGCTGTTATACCATCTGTGCCTTTGAGACTTAGTTTTCAAGACGTCGAGATCTGGTACCACACTTCAACTTTTGCAGATCACACAGCATTATACAGTGTTCATGAAAACCATCAACTAGCTTCAAGTAATTTACATAAGGGAGATGGCTAAAATTTTGGAAAATCAAAGTTTATGAACAGAAAAGTACTCATGTTACATTCACGCTGCGAGAAAAAACATCTTCGTCTATCCAAATCAACAACTCACCTATTCCGCAACATAATGAATTCAAGTACCTTGGTATTCACCTCGACCGTAGGCTAACGTGGAAGTCTCACATTGATGTGAAAGTCACTCAGTTGAACTTAAAAGCAGCGCAATTAAATTTGCGTATGAGCAGAAATTCTACATTGAAATTAGATCGCAAACTTTTGTTATACAACGCAATACTAAAGCCTATAGCGTCAAACGTTGAAAAAATTCAAAGGCGACAAAACAAAATTCTTCGAACAATTACAGCGGCTTCATGGTACGTTAAAAACTCCCGAATTCACAAGCATCTGTGTGTTCCACTGGTAAAAGATGAATTTTCAAAGTATGTGACAAGGTTATCAGCAAATTGAAACTCCCTCTTGCACGAAACATACTTCATTTTAGCGGTCACACTTGGTTGAGAAAAATTGATACCTTTGCCACCATCAGAGCGTTAAATAGGTGATTTTAACGATATAATATGCGCAAAATAAAACTTTTTGTCTAGCATTGGCTGGACTTAGTTAATTTTTTGTATTTAGTAATAAGATTCGAATACTTATTGTTAGTTCACATTTGAAGATTCAATAAATAAATGAAAGCTAAAAAAAAAATCCAAACCATTATTCGCTGAAGCTCAAATGTAATATTTTTTAAACTTGTAAAAAAAAAAACTTTTGGTAATAAAAGAAGGTTATGTATTCACAGAAAATGGAAATTTCTGATATCGGTCCATATATACCCGAGATATAGCCTAAATCGATTTTTTAATGAAAATGTCGCGTAAGCGAACTTAAACCACTTTTTTTTTCTAATAAGTAGTTGTGCTAATGAAAAGAGGTTACTAAAATACAGAAATTTAAAATTTCCGATATCGATCCATATATGTATATCCGAGAATATTTAGTTCAAATATGTAATATTAAATTAATATTATTACATGACTATCGTGAATGGTATTTTAGATTCGGCCCAGCCGAATATACTATACTTTTACTTGTTTTATTTCATTATGATAATATAAATTAAATGTAAATTTATACATACAAACATATATACGTTAATATATAAAATAATATTTGTTTTAGTCTCTCTTCCATTCCAATTCTCTATGTTGTTCTTGAACATATACTCTTCCAGAAAAACTTCATTTACTCGTAAAGGCTCAAAATTGTTTCAAGCCAGTTTTTGTTTGACATTTGAATATCAGCTAAATGAAATTAAATTATATATTAATTGAATGGGTATATATCATGAATCAAAAATAATAGATTACGCTTTGCGCAGGTCCGTTATGTTGTTTACATCAGCCAACTGTTGAGTGTGACGTAGAGCGTGAAAACACACATATATTATTGTGAAGTGAAAACACACAAATATTATTGTGAAGTGAGTGAAAAAGCAACAAAATTAATTTATTAAAAATTAAATAAATTTACAAATTAAAATGAGGTGCGATATAAAAAAGTGCAAGAATATTAAAAAAACGAACCTAAAATAAGTAACTTTACTTTTCCATCTGATCCTACGCCACTAAAGCAGTGGATAAGGTTTTGCCGTAATGTGAAAAATGATGATACTTCAGATTTAGAAATCTATGAAAAATCTATAATAGGCAATATTTTTAAATAATTTCTTTCAATTCATGCTTCAACATTTTTTTTATAGGTAAAATGTTTGAAAGTTTTAATATTGATGTTTGTTCGGAAGAACCAGACGAAGATCATCAAGACATGCAATATGATGGCTTGGAAAATTTGGCGGGGTACATTTGCCACAGATTAAAGGACGATATACCTGGCATTTCCGGGTGAAAAAACGATGACACATATGCCGACAGAAGAAACTATGGTCGCTATGAGAAAACTAAAAATAATATTTGATAAGTTCAATGAAGAAAACCTTATACGGAAGGGTTATTCAAAATTTCCTCTCACACAGACCGAAGGTGTTGAATGCGGCGAAAAGATAGAAATTATTTTTTTTTAGATCTCTAAAGTATTGGCAAATAAAAAAGTTAAACCAAAATATAAAAGAAAATGCGAGAACACACAAAAAAAGTTAAACAAAATTATAAATGCTGCGAAAGGACAAAGTTGTCCACAAACGGAGTATAATCAAGAAACTGACGACGCAGTAAAGGTAATTTGTAAAGTAATGTACAGAAATTATATATATTTCGGGTTTGACTTAAACAGTGGGTACGAACCGAGCCTTTAAAAGTAATGATTAGAAGTTGACGTGATAGTGAAAAACTTTTAAATACAGATGTGTATGCAAAATCTTGTCATCGGACTAAAAATAGTGGCAGTCAGCAAAATACTAAAAGTGCGGTATTTTGAAGAGTGGCAAAAAAGCAATGATATATGCAAAAATCTAATGAAAAAAAAATTTTTTTTCGAATTGTTCTTATATTATCTTTAATCCTAGGGAATGACTGGCACAAATTTTTAATGAAAGCCGAACCACTCTAATGTGCATCCATTCATGTGTTGGTGTGCTTACCAACGCACCAATGGATGCACACAACTAACACAATAGAACCCACGAATATGTACATAGCACATAAATATCCATTTTATTAACATATTATATACATATTATTCTTTATATACATATATAGTAAATTTGCCACTTTTTTTGTTGCGGTATTACTCGTAACACAACTATATTTTGTTATAGAATAATTATTTTACATAAAATGAACACTTACCTTTGTAATTTCATCAAATATTTTTTGCACAGCATATTAATTATGTATTATTTTCATTAATTTTTTCACACACACGCATGGATTTTCTACGACACTAAACCATTTTTGTTAATTTTAAATTAAATTTGAGGATTATACGAGAAGTATTATCTACCTATTGAAAGTAGGTGGTTACTACTAAAATACAGTAGAATTTTATTACTTAAAAAAAATTTTTTTTTCTTAAAACAAGGAACTCAGCGTACTTGTTTTAACTTAATAACCAAAGTTCAACTAGATATTAGGAAGCTTTTTACAAAATGTTGTATTTTTCATACGAAATTAAAATTACTTAATTAGAAATTTTTTCTGTATGCAAGTAAATTTATAATAGTTCTATAAAATTATGTACATTTTAAGTAAGGATAATGAAGTAAAATCGTGTAATATTTTCAAGTTTATAGGATTTTCGTGAATGCTTCCGAGAAGTACTATTTCTTTGTCAATTTTAACTAAAATCAAGCAAATTTCATGAACTAAAACCATGTTCATGTCTACCTAAAACTTAGTTCATACTTTTTCTTGCTTGCTTTTTCTTTCTTTTAAGCACACTAAACAGTTCAACTAGCAAATAAACAAAATGTACTAAAACCGGGTTTTTATTACCCCTCCCAATAATATATACCATCACTGGTAACATTTGTCACGTAACCACCTAATGAAATTCTATTTTCTACAGGTTGCGACGTTACGGTTACATTTCACTACAGTCAGGTAAGCATTTTTATGTAGTCTGATACAACAGAAACGTTCAGCTGATTCAATTACATTTACGGAAATTGTAACGTAAATGTAGCAGTTCTTAAAGGCCCATTTAGTCGACCGTAGAAATTGTAACGTAAATGTAGTAGCACTTATAGAACACTTAAAACCGTATCAAGTGTTTTTAACATAAACAAAAAACAAAAGTCAATTATGTCACATGCAATTTTGTTTTTTGTTTATGTCAAAAACACTTGATACGGTTTTAAGTGTTCTATAAGTGCTACTACATTTACGTTACAGTTACAATTTCTACGGTCGGCTAAATGGGCTTTTATAGAATACTTAAGCCCGTATCATGTGCTTTTGACAAAAATAAAAAGCAAAAGTGCATGTGAAGAAAAACTGTTATGTTTTTCATTTTTATATTACGAGTACTGTGTGTTGAAGAAAAAAAAAATTAATTAATGGATATAGACGAATTGTGTATGGGTTTGAACTTCCTGCGCCTATGCAATATGTATAGAAACAATAAAAGGAAATGTACACGCAGGGTAAGAAGATAGGGTGTTCGGCCCATTAATAAAGCCTATATAGTCGCGGGTTACAACCAAAAAGTTTTTCGGAACATAAAAAAGTTTGATGATGAACAGTTTTTTATACATACGCCTATGTCACCCGAGTTATTTGATCTTTTATTGGCCATGGTTCGTGATGAACTTGCTAAACCGAGGCAACGATTTGGTCCAGAAGAAAGAGTGTCGATGACATTACTGTAAGACAAATAATTTAATTTGTGTACATATGTATAGATAATATCTCCATACATATTTATTATATTTATTTATATTATATTTATTTAGGTAATGGTTGTAAATCGACAATTTGGTCTATAGGATTAGAAACATGTGGTGTATTGTGGTGTTTATTATCGCCACTTTTTCTAAGTGAACCGGCAACATCGCAATATGTGGACTTTAAAAGGATTTTAATGTTTTATGGAATATGCGCAATTGCGTGGGCGTTGTAGATTGAAAGCATATAGCTAAAAAACGTCCGGCAAACTCAGGTTCCATATTCTATAATTATAAAAAATATTTCAGTTTGGTCCTAAGGGGAGTATTTAATGCTTAATATACCTTCACATCAGTTAGTAAGGGAAGCTTCGGCAGTCAAAGTGACGCAGGTACATATATGTACAAATAAATAAATATGTAGATGAGTAAAACATCAGAACTCGATTTTCTAGGTGATATATAATTAGCGATTTTTTCCGGCAATAATTGTTCACAATATATAATTATTTTATTATTGTAACCAAAAAATGTGATATACATACATATCTTTTACAGATATGGAGAGTCGGTAGTTTCTGGTAAAGTACCAGTGCCCCCAAATAAGCCTTTAAATTCTGCCTGTGAAGACTTGTTTCCACATTATTTTGTACACGATGCCACCTTTCCTTGCGGTCCAATTTAATACGTCCCTATCCAGGGTCAAAGCTAGGTCCAAGTAAAGATATTTAACTACAGACTCTCACGAGCTCGACGTGTAATTGAAAATTGCTTCGGAATAGTATATGCACGTTGGAGAATTCTACCGACCACAAGAAATGAATTGAAATCAATTAAGGATTGTTGGAGAAAGGCCTATGCGACCGATTTCGAGTCATATACGGAGATCTTGGCAGAAAGCTATGTAGCTATTTTTTCCAAAAATATGTACTTTTTTTAGCACTCTTGTAACTAGATATTGTTAAAGTTATGAAACAGTTGCGAAAAAGTGCCAATATAAATATATACATACATTTAAATTTTTTTCCGCTACATAAGCAGGTATATTATAATTAAACAAATTCGTAGTATTTTAAATAAAAGATGTTTTATTATAAATTCATTCTTGTTAAAACTGTAATAAAAAAATAAGAAAATAAAACATGACTAACAATTCTTTATTGCATCTGAAAATATATACATATAATATAATGGAAACATACAATATAATGTATTCATACTACTCAGCCTCGTTTAAAACAAAAAATAATAATTTATCTATAAAAGGAGATATTATTAGGTAATATTTACATATATACTGTGAGCGTCAAAATAAAGTGTAGAATGTCATTTCATTATTTTTAATTATAACAAAATTTTATATTTAGCTATTTTTAAATCAATATTCAGTTCTCTACCTTATTCTAAACAAAACAGCAAAAAATATTTACAAGAACAAAAGTTTTACAACAAAAATAATAAACTTTCATTATTTACGCGTCAAAAAGAAATGTACAAACTATTTTAAAATGAAAATAAAATCAATTTAGTATTAAGTTGATGTTTCTTTTGCATTAATTACGCCATTTAGTCTTCTGAGCATCGATTCTACTAATTTTTTAGTTATATCAGATAATATTTCCTGCCATTCCTTCATTGTACCGGATTTCAGCATATCCCTATTGCTAATTGTCCTTTTTCGGATTTTGCGGTCTAAATTTATATTATTTATGTATTGAATCTTCACAATGTGAACTAACAATAAGTATTCAAATCTTAATAACAAATACAAAAAATTAGCTAGACAAAAAGTTTTATTTTGCGCGAATTATATCGGTAAAATCACCTAATTAACGCTCTGACGGTGGCAAGGGTATCCCTTCTTCCCAACCGAATGTGACCGCTAAAATTAATTATGTTTCGTGAAGTTCCAATTTGCTGATGTCCCTTGTCGCATACTTGGAAAATTCACACAGATCCTTGTGAATTCGGGAGTTTTTTACGTACCATGAAGCTGCAGTCATTGTTCGAACAATTTTGTTTTGTCGCCTTTGAATTTTTTCAATGTTTGACGGTGAAGCGGTGCCCCATAACAGAATTCCATAGCACCATATAGGCTTTAGTATTCCGTTTGAAATCTAATTTCAATGTAGAATTTCTGCCCATAACCCAATATAATTGCGCTGCTTTTAATTTTAACTGAGTGACTTTCGCATCAATTTGAGACTTCCACCTCAGCCTACGGTCGAGGTGAACACCAAGGTACTTGAATTCATTATGTTGCGGAGTAGTTGAGTTGTTGATTTGGATAGACGAAGATGTTTTTTCTCGCAGCGTGAATGTAACATGAGTACTTTTCTGTTCATTAACTTTGATTTTCCAAAATTTTAGCCATCTCTCTTATGTAAATTACTTGAAGCTAGTTGATGGTTTTCATGAGCACTGTAGAATGCTGTGTGATCTGCAAAAGTTGAAGTGTGATACCAGATCTCGACGTCTTGAAAACTAAGTCTCAAAGGCATAGACGGTATAACAGCATATGGCGGAAATTCAGCTACATTATCCCCTGCATCATTTGTAATAAAATTGTTTTTCAAATGATTAACATACATCATCCCCTTTTCAGAATCGCTTCTTGCCCAGTCTCCAGTTCAAGTTCGCAAAGGTGGCTTACCTATTTCGGGTCTTTTTAGACCGTTTGTCACTTTCCATAGAGAATAGTCGGAGTGCGGAGTACCATCAAGACCTCCCAGATGATTTTTAAGGGAAGCCATTCTTTGGATTTCAAGCAGATTTCTTAATTGAGTTATGTACTCCCGTAGCCTGCTTTTAAGCTGGAGAGACCTGCGAAGTTGCCACTCTCTTCTAACTCTTCTTTTTTCTGACAAAAGTAGCTCAATTTCAGACGAATAAGTTCTATTGTTCTCATATCTGAAACTTGTATGACCACGATAAACAGCTTTATATTCTTCTATATTCACATGAATAAAACTAAGCAACTCTGCCAAGCCTTATACAAAATTAGAAGAGAAACCCACAAAAAAGATTACACGAAAAACAACCCGAAAACCGTGTATTATTTGTTTGTTATTAAATTTGATCAAAAGTGAAAGGAAGTGAGTATGAACAAATTCATCCTGAATCGAAAATAGATATTTATGAAATATTACCCGCAGAAGTTCAAAGGAATTTTATGTACCATAAGTTCCTTTTCCTAGCCAGAAGTGAACAAGCAACTCAACTGAACGAGTCAGCATTTTGCTTATTAAAGCCGCTTATATAAATAGGCTGAAGGCCAGCTTACTTTATTATAACCTGTGTGGGATAAGGAGTGCTACCAAAAAGAAGGCAAGTGGAAAGGCCAACTGTTTTTTTAATTATTTGTAAACTGGAATTTATAACCATAAAATTGAATTCGTCTTATTAGCTAAAAAGCATATGTGAATATCGTCACCCTCATTAATAAAACCACATTCCGTAGAACTGGCCAGCCGAAGAAAAACTGAGTAAGTATCCATAATCATTTATTAATACATACATATATACCATACATGTGCATTGTTAGGCAAATTTCGTTTTATTTTTATAAATTCCCATATATAATAAAACACGTGAAGGAAAATAATAATAGCCATAATTCTTAATCATGAGCGTTTTCTAATAAACCTCTTCTTTTCACTTTGGCTATAAATTAGTAGACATTTCTAAATACTTATTCCCCACACTTTACACCTTTTAATAATTTTTGTTGGGACCCCCTAACATCATTGTACTCAATTTTAACATATATTATATAAACACACCTCGTCGCAAAGATTTAATGGAACAAACGACGGGCTACTATACGTAATTATATAATAAAAGTCACATATTGATGAAACTAGTTTCTGCTGTGCTTTTTCTAACTCCTGCAAAGCTGCAGGATATTCTTACCTATTTCATTTCAAAACGCTTATACCAGTTTAAATTAGAAGAATAAGAGAATTTATTTATACTCGTAGAGCTAAACACATACATATACTTTTAATCGTTTACAATAATTTTTTACAATAATTTACTTTTTAGTAAAAAGTTCTACTTGTTTGATTTACAATTAACATTAAAATCGTGTTAAAATAATTTATTTGCGCCAAATTTAAATAAAAAATTGCGTAGGGAAAAATGTAGGAAAATATTTTTTGATTGTAGGGGAAAATAAAGATTTTGATGTGCTATGTATGGTAGGGATATCACAAAAAATCTCGTGGCAACACTGTATAGGACCTAAATGTATGATGTAATGTCAAAAATAAATTTATTAATTTCGTTTAACTTTTCATTTTATGTGTCAACAGTAAGCAAATTTTTATGCAGCATAAAAACACTAGAGTAAAACAACAAAATCAAAGTTTTATTAAAAAAAAAGTATGCAAATTTTAAAACTAAACCCATATAAATTTTATGTCATAATAACAAAAAACGTTTATGACATTGTTCTGCTGCCGCTGCCCGTTCATCGTTAATACTCAACTTTAGACAGTCAGCAAAACAAAATTTGTCAAATATATTACAGCAAATATTTAAACATTTGAATGCATAAAAACTCAATGAAACAAAAACGAGAAAATGGTTTTGCTAGTTGTTACTAGATGTAGAATTTAATTATACATGCTTTTTTGTTGTCATACGGAAGAGTGGGCTAACTACACTCAAAAGCACATTCGTTGAAAAGTACGTCGGTAGTAGTAAGTACCACTTTACCACTTATTACCCGGTCCTATATAATTAAATAAATGCACTTGTACAATTATGATTTAAAATTATATTTATTTTAAAATGTAAATGTTCTTGTAAATTAAAAATAATCTATGTTCACACAAAATGAAGAGTTTACTCTTATTCATTATAATCTTTAAAATGTTTTACATAGTTTAATCAACTTTTGAATAAAAGAATTACATTTTTCTTAAGTTATATATGTTCTGGAACTGCAAAACAAGGTCCAACCAATTATAGTTGTTTGATATTATTTATGGGCTAATAGGGTCAGAGTTTATGTAAATAAAAACCAATTATTTCATATGTTTACTCAACGTTTCGTCGACATGGGTTCTCGACTTCTTCAGGAGTATGCTTTTTATTAAAGAAAAAGAAACATTTATATTATATATGTTTTAGATATTACACATATAAATACATAAAACAATAATTATAATTCCTTAATACTCACAATAATTTACATAAAAACAGTCACTTTTTTATAATTATTTTTGCATTTTACAACAAATAATACAACAGGCAAATAAATGACTTTTTAAATAACAAAAAACATAGATCTTTAAAGCTATATCACAGTGCTTTATGTTTATTGCAGTTGAATACTGAAGCTTTGTGTTATCTTTATCCGCTTTTGTGTTTAAAGCTTTATGTAAACGTGGCTCTCAATCGCATCATTTATTGTAAACAATAAATGATAACTTACAAAGTGCATGAAAGTAGTATATGGAGTTCCGAAAAATGAATTACATTCAAGTTTTGTATCACATTTATATACATATGTATATGTATTTTATTTTTTAGTTGTAAATCAAACGTATACCGTCTTTGTCAGACTACGTTGCAAAAATGTTAATTAACAAAATTAGGTAAAAGTGCTAGAAAACAATTTAAAAAAGGTACAAGAAAGATAAAACATTTAGTGAAAAAATAAAAGAATGCAGTAGACAAAAAACAGAAAAAATTTTTTTAATGGAATATTCCCAAAAAACCGAAGTGCGTAGTACGTACGAGCTGCCTACTGCCGGCTTACAATGTATGCGCGATTGTATTGGATCTGCCTACTGATAACTTCAGTTTTGTGGAATATTTAGTTAAATAAATTTGTTCTGTTTTTTTTTACTGAATTCTTTTATTTTTTCACTAAATGTTTTACCTTTCTTGTACCTTTTTTAAATTGTTTTCTAGCACTATTACCTAATTTTGTTAATTCATCATTCATTGATTACAAAGTGTTGCACACATCATCAAAGAGTAGTAATATGGTAGGCAGTGTTCGCCGCTGGGAACATGTTGTGATAAACCCGTTGCCTCTTTTCCATTTTTTATGTCTCTTTGATGATCAGCTAGTCTTGTTTCAAGCATTCTCTTCATAGTTCCTACATAAACTTTATTGCACTCCTCCCTTTTATTGCCTACACATGTTAGTTCATAAACCACATTTTCCCGTTTTAGTATGTCCTTTGTTTTTTCTTTTTTTGTAAAGAGAAACCTCAGTGTTTGGTTGGATTTGTGTGAAATACTTATGTATGTGTTCATCATTAATAATACTTGTTAA
This sequence comes from Thecocarcelia acutangulata, assembly GCA_914767995.1. NCBI lineage: Eukaryota > Metazoa > Arthropoda > Insecta > Diptera > Tachinidae > Thecocarcelia > Thecocarcelia acutangulata. The sequence goes on along the minus strand of OU612096.1, from coordinate 53,587,275 downwards.
TAATTTTCTCTCTGCCAATCGCGAATATTCGTCGCCAAATAAAAAACACATTGGTGTATATGAAAATGCACACAATCATGGTGTTGGTGGAAATTCGTCATACTCAGCGAAAGTTGAAATAGATTCATTTCTAATTGTTTCGTCAGCGAACGACGTACAAAGCAGTATCAGGTGACCAGGTTACATAAAAAAAAGTATTTTTCATGGCATAATACTTTTTATAATTTATATTAATCCATGTAGTAAAATATGTGTGAATATGTTCTCAAAATATAAAATACCTGAGATAATTTGTTCAAAAATCCCTCTTTCGGATGGGATTTATATAGGTTTACTTTTAATATGGCAACCTTAGTATTTATATTCATTTTTTTTTTTTCTTTGCACGGAATGTAAACAACAATGTTCGTTGATATTGTGCTTCACACGACGAATTTGTACAATGAATATTTGCCTGCAAATTCATCACGATAGGTTGTGTTCCTAGCATTAGGTTGTGGTTTTTCCTTGTTCATGTTATTGTTAATTATTTTATGTATTATGTGTTTTGGATAGTTATTTTTATTATGTGACTTAAATTATTATTACGAATTTTTTATCATTTAGACGGATTACTTTTTTAACGAAAGCTGGGGCCGGGTTAATTTTCATGGTTATAGGTTGTGTTGAATTATAATTGATAAGTCTTCCTGAAGCTGTCGGTTTCTTGTACCAGTCTGTTATAATGTTTTTGCCTTCTCTTATTATTTTCATGTCTAAGTATTTGATTTGTCTATTTTCTTCCTTTTCTATGGTAAATTTGTTATGATATGAGTTGAGTGCGTCAAGTATGGAAATTTCGTCATTTTTGTTAACTACTGCTAGCAGATCGTTCACATATTTTGATAAAAATTTAAAGTGTATGCTTTTCTGCGTTAAGTTTTCCATTACTTCGTCACGTAGAGGGTCCAACACTATGTCAGCAATGGTGGATGATAATGGGTTTCCCATTGGCATACCATATGTTTGATGGTAAATGTTTTTATCAAAGCTAAAGTAATTGTTTTCATTTAAACAAAATTTTAGGAGCTTGAGGAAATGAGATTTTTGTATGGTTGTGTGTGTTTTTATGGTGCCCCATTTGTCCATTATATTTCTAATTGCTAGGTGTGTGGGTATATTAGTAAATAGCGAAACAACATCAAAATACACTATGACATCATTCTCATCAAGATTGAGTGTACTTATTCTGGTCTTTAAATCTGAGGAATTTTTAACATTGTAGACTGGAGAAATCAAGATTTTTAAGATTTCTCCAACGTGCTTCGCTAAATAGTAACAGGGCACTTTGACTGAAGATGAAATTGGTCTTGTTATCACCACTGCCAACTCTACACTTTTTATATAACATATATCTGTCCTTTTTTTACACAGAGTTTTCTAATATTGTAAACTAATTTTTTTATCCAAGCACAAATGTTAAAATAAGATAAACGCTATTGCAGAAACTTGTTTAAAGTTGCTAGTCTTCTTTATATTGCGCCAAATTTCTAGAAGGTCATTGCTGAAAGACCCCTGGACTAGGAACGAGGCTACAATTACTTTATACATATTCTTAGTTATTGCACTAAAATGTAAGTTTTTCTAAAGTTTAAGGTTATGAATTGTACTCATGAATTGTACCCATTAATTTGTAGGAAATTTAATACAGTCTAATAAAGGAATAATATTGCAATTAGAGTTTTGCGTTTCAATTCCAAAGACTTATTCAAATTCTAAAAAATAACTAAGATTAACAGAGACGTAAACGCTCTTCTCGTTTACATCAGTTAAATTTCATTTTATGGTTTAATCATCGACCACGTTTCTTTCACATTTTATTGGCTACGAAATCTCCTCGTTAAAATTTGCTAAATTGGAGCTCTGCGTGTCCGGCTATTTATAAAATCACAGTGAGTAAAAATGTCTTTCTCTACACCTTGTGGTCAGCATTCCACAGGTCAAACAAATAATATTAGGTCTAGCAAGTCATGCACTCTTTGTCTTGATGGATCAGATGGTGACTTAGCATGTTTCAAGTGCAAGAAATGGTATCACGCCGGGTGCGTAAACGTCGTGCCACCTCTACCAAACACTTGGTTAAGCTTGTACTACCTTTCATGAGTCAGTCTTATCACGTTCGAACAAAAGCGTAAGCAGCAAAACTTCTGCTTCTTCGAAGGCTAAAATTATTAACCTACAACTGAAACTCTTAGAGGAAGAACGGCAAATTTCTATTGCACGTGATAAAGAATTTTTCAACAGAAAATTGCAGCTGCTACAGCAGGCTGAGGACGAAACTGAAGATGGCATAACGTCAAAAGCTAGCATGTCGGTACAGGATTGGCTTGAAAATCAACCGGAAATTTCTACATCTGTTACCTCGATTTCGACACTTTTATATGCAAAAACAACTGAGGCTGCTACAAATTTGCCTTTGTACACAAATTCTAACCTAAATAGTACTTATATTAATACACAAAATAAAAACACCCAAACACAGGCATCGAGCCTGCCGCAGTTATTATATTAATCACCAAGAATAGCCACACGCGAACATATTTCAAATAACAATAACAATTTTCATATGCAAAATCCTAACCACACCATGGCAACGACATTTACTAGTTCTATACCATGTACAATTCAAGGATCTTTCATTAATAATAATGCGGCAGCTACGCTGTCAACAAACCAAGCCGAACTGCATCCGACATTGGATAACAATTATTGTTTTCGCAGGGAAACAAACTGCGTACCGTCTACACCTCGTAACACCAACATACTTGCCAGCAGCTCACGTCCTTCTTATATTACAGGCAACAATTTATCTGTAGGCCAAATACAAGCACGTTCCTCAGTACCAAGAGAACTTCCCGTGTTTACAGGGAAGCCTGAAGATTGGCCATTATTCAACTCAACTTTCGAGTGGTCCACGGAAGTCTGCGGCTTAAGTGATTCAGAAAATTTGATACGTTTACAACGTTCACTAAAGGGCGATGCGCTAAAAGCAGTACAAAACATTCTGATACATCCGGCATGCGTAGGTACTGCTATTTCTACATTAAAATTTTTGTTCGGACAGCCGGAGCACATTTTGAATTCTATCAGGAATAACATTAAATCAACACCACTAGTAAACGCCAACAAACTTGAGACCATTAGTGATTTTGCCATACAAGTCAAAGGTTTTCTCACAACACTTGAGGCTTGTGGTTTGTATGACGAAATTCATAATTCTTCTTTACTTCAGGATCTGGTGGTAAAACTGCCACCCAACCTACAATTAGAATGGGGTAGTAAAAAACTTCAGTTGTTTAAAGATAACAAAAAAGCAAACCTTAAGGAGTTTTCCGTTTGGATGTTTGATATTGGCTTGTCAGCTAGTATGACTAATTTTGCTCTTAAAACCAATACAAATAGTAACAATTTTAATAAGCCACGGAATGCTCACATTCACGCACACAATTCTCAACTAAAAACAAATTGTGTTATATGTAAAAACCAATGTACCGATGTTGCACATTGTAAACAATTTCTAACTGCTAATTGTTCCGAAAGATGGAATTTAATACGACGTTTCAATATTAGCAAAAAATGTTTAAGAATACAAAAAGCAAATAAAATATGTAATTGCAATGCTACATGCAAAATTAACAGCTGTTCTTATAAACATCATTCTCTTCTTCATAAATTCACCACACCACCTGGTGAAAATTGCGGCGAAAATAATGGTACCCAAAGTACAAAGCCGATCATGACAAAACATAACGATAAGAATGAAATAAGCGAAGCATATAATTGTTATGCACATAAAAATAAAGCAGATTGTGTTCTTTTTAAGATAATTCCCATAAAAATGTATGGTAAAAGTAAGACAATAAACACTTACGCATTTATTGATGAAGGGTCATCAATTAGTCTTGTTGATGAGGACTTAATTAACGACTTGGGATTAAATGGCACTTCTAATCCTCTCTGTCTTGGGTGGACTGGACATATGCAGCGAAGGGAAGAAAATTCCAAGCAGGTATCTCTGTCCATTTCAGGCCCAAATTAAAAGCGTTTTGTAATTCCTGTAAACACCGTACAACAACTTTGTTTACCTTCTCAGACCATGCAGTATGAAAAATTATGTGAGCAATTTCCCCATTTGAAGGATTTAAAAATTGATGACTACCACAATGCTTCCCCACGTCTGCTCATTGGTGCTAACAACTGGAGCTTAGGAATCCCCAGAAGAATACGAGAGCTGTCGCCAGATTCGCCTGTTGCTGTGCAAACTAAATTAGGTTGGCTAATTTATGGAAACGTAGGTTGCTCATCTAAACAAAGTGAGTCATTTAATTTACATATTTGCGACTGCGAATCAAATGATACAAGTTTAAACGACCTGGTAAAACAATATTTTTCACTTGATTGTGTAGGTGTCAAGCTGCTTGAAAGCACAATTTATGGTAAGGAAGATCAACGTGCATTACATTTATTATATAACAATACACATCAGCGCTCAGATAAGCACTATGAAACTGGCTTATTATGGCGATATGAAAGTGTTAACTTACCGGATAGTTTTGTAATGGCCAAAAGGCGATTATTATGTCTAGAACGGAAACTATTAGCCGATACACAATTATTATCAATATTTCAAAAAACTATTTCGGATTATTTGCAAAAAGGATATATTAGGAAGCTAAATCAAACCGAAGTTGACTACTCTAAATTTCAAAAGCGTGCTTGGTATCTCCCTATCTTTGCCGTACATAACAAAAATAAGCCTGAAAAGGTGCGCATCGTTTGGGATGCCGCAGCTAGGTCACATGGAATATCACTAAATAGCATGTTGTTAAAAGGGCCTGATTTGTTATCGTCATTGATGTCTATACTATTTCGTTTCCGTCAAAAGTCTGTTGCGATTTGCGGCGATATACAAGAGATGTTCCACCAAGTGTTTATAAAGGAATGCGATCAACAAGCCCAACGCTTTTTATGGCGAAACTGCGATTCTGATAAGGAAATCGATGTATATGTTATGAATGTATTGATATTTGGAGCAGCTTGTGCTCCTAGTATTTCGCAGTACATAAAAAATTTGAATGCGGAGAAATTTAAAAGTCAATATCCCGCTGCTGTACAAGCTATAAAGTTCGATCATTATGTAGACGACCTTTTAACTTCAGTAGACACTGAGAGCGAGGCTATTCAGCTAGCTAAACAAATTAAATATATACATAAAGAAGGTGGCTTCTACATAAGAAACTGGTGTTCTAACAGTTCCTACGTTTTGACTAAATTAAACGAAACTGCCGAAATATTAGAAAAAAGTTTGTCTATTAAAGAAAATAAAATTGAAAAGGTTCTTGGTGTTTTTTGGGTTGCATCTAAAGACAACATAATTTTTAAAATTTCTGATAGCATATTGCAAAGCGATATATTTAATGATAAAAAAATCCCAACAAAGAGGCAAGTCTTACGTGTTGTGATGACAATTTATGATCCACTTGGTCTTATTGGAAATTTTATTATGTACGCAAAAATGGTTTTGCAGCATATATGGCGCAGTACGGTGGATTGGGATGACCCAATAAAAACAAACGAATATGAAAAATGGAAAAAATGGATTTCACAAATCCCTGAGCTTAGAAAGTTGTCCATACCAAGATGCTATCTGCAAACATACAAAAATTACAATAACTTGCAGGTCCACTTACACATCTTCGTCGATGCAAGCCTAGACGGGTATGCAGTTGTTTCTTACTTCCGAATTTTTGATGGCGCCGATGTAACGTGCTCCTTAATTGGCTCTAAAACACGCGTCGCACCACTTAAAATAACATCAATACCTCGCCTAGAGTTAATGTCTGCGTTGATAGGAACACGTTTTGCGAAGACTATTATCGACAACCACACAATAAAAATCAACAAAAAATACTTTTGGACAGATTCAAAAAATGTTCTTGCCTGGTTGAGATCTGATCATCGTAAATATTGCCAATTTGTTGCTTTCCGCGTAAGCGAAATACTTGACAGTACCGAACTAGCTGAGTGGAACTGGGTGCCATCAAAATTCAATGTAGCTGACGATGCAACCAAATGGGTTAAGTCACCTGATTTCACCCAGCAAAGTCGTTGGTTTTAAGGCCGGGGCACATAGAATCCGTCATACTTTATACGTCTCCTTTTTCAACTGACGTTAACGTATATAAAGTATGAAGATGGCACAATCAGTACTTTGTGAACGGATATAAAATCAACTGCAATTTGCTCTAATTTGATTAAAGTCTTTTGATTTATTTTTCAGACACAGCACAAAAAATCTTACACAATTTGTTTTTAATTTATTTTATTTTTGAACGAAAAAATAAATCAAAATATACAAAAAATATAAATTGATAGTTGTCAAAGTTCTCAACGTACGTTAAAAAGTTAAAAGTAGCTCAACTTTAATACTTTGCGTTGACGTAGAAGTATGGAATGTGACAAAGCTCATAAGACTACATGTATTTTAACTTAGTTGTCAGTTGAAAAAGGCAACGTATAAAGTACGACGGATTCTATGTGCCCCGGCCTTTATGGTCCTAAATTCCTTCGCTTACCCGAAAATGAGTGGCCAAAAGACAGAGAGCCTACATATACAACAAGCGAAGAATTAAAAGCGCACGTACTGTTAACTACTCAAATTGATTTTGTGTTCGACGTGTCTAGATTCTCAAAGTGGAATCGTCTAGTAAGAGCCGCAGCGTATGTACAACGCTTTAAAATTCAACTTTTAAGTAGGAAAAATATTGGTGCTAGCAAATCAGTTAAGCCAATTACTGAAGTCCCAGCTCTAACATCTACAGAGCTTAAAACGGCTGAATTTTTGTTGTATCAACAAGCTCAGACAGAATTTTACGCGTTCGAAATACAGCTGCTGCAAAAGAAGAAACCCCTTTCAAAATCAAGCGATCTATATAAATTGTCAGCTTTTCTGGACGAAAACAATATTTTACGCATCGATGGTAGAATAGACCTAGCAGATGTTTCGTATGAACAAAAGAAGCCAGTAATCTTGCCTAGAAAAGCTGCGATAACTAAACTAATTATTCAGCATTATCATTGTAAACTGCATCACATGAATAATGAAATCGTATTGAATGAATTGCGCCAAAAATTTTTCATAGGTCGACTACGTGCTACATTAAAAACTATAATAAGAGATTGTCAAACCTGCAAGTTACAAAAGGCCACGCCGGTTTATCCTAGAATGGCAAAATTACCTAAAGCCAGATTAGCTGCCTTTACACATCCGTTTAGCTTCACAGGTCTTGACTTTTTCGGTCCTATTAATATAATTGTCAACCGACACACTGAAAAACGATACGGCGCTTTATTCACGTGCTTAACAGTACGCGCTATTCATATTGAGATCGTACCCTCTTTAACTACATCGTCTTGCATAATGGCAATTCGAAATTTTATATGCAGACGTGGCACCCCGCTCGAATTTTTCAGCGATAATGGCACTAATTTTATTGGTGCCGAAAGGGAACTGCGCGAAGCTATAGCAGATGTCAACCAAGATGAATATATTCGTGAGTTCACTTCGGCAACAACCACATGGAACTTTAATCCCCCTACAGCCTCGCATATGGGTGGTGCATGGGAGCGTTTAGTTCGCTCAATTAAAACGATCTTATATAGAATCATGCCAACTCAACTACCAACTGAAGAGCTTCTTCGCTCTATGATGTCAGAAGTCGAGAACATCGTGAATTCGCGACCGCTTACATATGTGCCGCTTGATGATGAGAACTCCAACGTACTCACCCCCAATCATTTTTTACTAGGATGTTCGAATGGAATGAAACCTTTGGCGTCATATGATGATAGCCCAATAATGATACGGCATAACTGGCTACGTTCTCAGCAGTATGCTGAAAGGTTTTGGAGACAATGGGTTTCTGATTACCTACCCACACTGACATGCAGAAAGAAATGGCATGACTTAGCTAGACCATTACGAGTTGAGGATCTAGTAATAATTGTTGATTATAAATTGCCCCGAAATGTTTGGCCTAAAGGTAAGGTGTTAGAGGTAATACTATCAACTGATGGACAAACTCGAAGTGCAAAAGTTTTGACTTCACATGGTATACTTGAGAGACCGAGTAGAAAGTTGGCTGTGTTAGATGTGGCAAGAGAAGAGGAGTAAGACCACGATGCATCTCATCATACTATGGGGGGGGTGTTATCACCACTGCCAACTCTACACTTTTTATATAACATATATCTGTCCTTTTTTTACACAGAGTTTTCTAATATTGTAAACTAATTTTTTTATCCAAGCACAAATGTTAAAATAAGATAAACGCTATTGCAGAAACTTGTTTAAAGTTGCTAGTCTTCTTTATATTGCGCCAAATTTCTAGAAGGTCATTGCTGAAAGACCCCTGGACTAGGAACGAGGCTACAATTACTTTATACATATTCTTAGTTATTGCACTAAAATGTAAGTTTTTCTAAAGTTTAAGGTTATGAATTGTACTCATGAATTGTACCCATTAATTTGTAGGAAATTTAATACAGTCTAATAAAGGAATAATATTGCAATTAGAGTTTTGCGTTTCAATTCCGAAGACTTATTCAAGTTCTAAAAAATAACTAAGATTAACAGAGACGTAAACGCTCTTCTCGTTTACAGGTCTGATTGGAACGTTTTCCTTGTGTATTTTTGGCAGTCCATAAAGTTTTGGTGCTGTTGTTGCATGGGAAGTCATCATCTGACCTTATTAGCCCGTAAATAATATCAAATAAATTCTTTTATGACTAAAGTTCATTTACAATTATACATAGTTGTCTTCAACCGAGGTTATCACATTTTTAAATATAGGATATGTGTTGTTCTATTGAAGTTTCTATGTATATGTATTAATAAATAAATTTAAAATAGCTTTTTTCAAGTATTTTAATGAAAGTGCCACCCACCTATCGACTATTGTTACCAACGGAGTTAACTCGTTTATGTCATTTTTAACTTCGTCAAGTGTTGTACCAAGCTGGAAATAAATTAAAAATGTAAACTTAAATAAATTTTTTTATGGCAATTTGATTTACCTTGCATTCGTTGTTTAGCTTCGATAGTGAACGGACGTGTTTGTTTTTTGGTCGCAAAGTAAAAAAAAAATAAAACGGGATTAAGTAAAACCCGTAACAGGTGAACAGGGTGATTTTATTTAAAAGAAAAACTTTGTGACATTTTTTTTAATACCGTTTTAAATTGTAAATAAAAAAAAATAGAAGCAATTAATTGCATGAGTGTACCTATCAGATGTAATTCTGAAAAAGAGCTTAGCTCCGGTAGAAAAAACCTTTGGATTTCTGAAGAAGAATCGGTGAAAAAATCATTGGAAAATTTCCTGTCTCTAAGAGATAGGAAACGCCCGCGATCGTGTTCGCTAAATATTCTTGTTACAACTGAAGACAAAACATCTTCCAGTTTAATTGTTGATGATAAGCCAAAAACCCAAGTAGGCATGGACAGGTACATAACCGTGGTTAAAAGACAGCGAAGCCCCAAATCAGCTCAAATATCATCTAAACCGAAAATTTCTAAAGATGATAATAGGACTTCGGCAACGGATAATAATAGATTTGCTATACTGCAAACAGATGAGCCAACTATATCTAAAAACACCTTTAAGCCGCCACCAATATATTTGCGAGAGCCTACCTCTAGTGACCTGGTAAAGCAACTTATTGCGGCAATCGGCAAAGACACTTTTAACGTAACATCGGTTAAGCACGGCGGCATAAATGAAACGAAAATCCAGGTAAACAGTGAAAATGAATACCGAAAGTTGTCTGACGTTCTAGAGAAGGAGAAACGATAATTTTACACATATCAGCTTAAAAGTGCCAAAGGTATTCAGGTCGTTATAAAAGGTATTGACCCTTTTGTTGACACGAATGAGGTCAAAACGGGACTAGAAGACAATGGCTTCAAAATTAAAAATGTGGTTAATATTAGAAACCGTGAAAAAATTCCTCAACCCATGTTTAGGGTTGAATTGGAACCTAGAGATGTTGAATGAAGTTCATCCAATTTATACCCTAATATATCTTTTGCATCGTAAGGTTACCATTGAGGAGCCTCATTAGCGTTTCGGGCCCGTTCAATGCCTAAACTGCCAAGAATTTGGTCATACTATTGTAAGTTGCCCGCAGTTTGCGTTGTGTGTGGAGAACTTCACGGTACATCACAGAGCAAAAAACCTAAAACTGACTCGAGCGTTAAAAAATGCAGTAACTGTGGAGGTAACCATACTGCAAACTACAGGGGTTGCCCTGTCTACACTCACTTCAAGAGGTCAATGACAAATAGGTCACCAATTTTAAATATGCCACCCCAGCAGACAAACACCATTTCTACAAGCAATTTTCCCCAGGTACGCCAGTCAAACAGCCATGTAAACTTTCAAAACCCCCAACAAATTTCTTATGCGAATGTGGTAAAATCCGATAAACCAAATTTGAATCAGGAGCCCAAGCCTCCAAAATCCGATCCAAATTTTAGCAATCTTGAGGCAACTCTGCAGACTCTTGTTCAGTCCATAAACACTTTTACCGTTTCTATGACAAACATGATGCAGGAAATGCTAAAAATGCAATCCACTATTTTGCAGGCAATTTTAAACAAATGAATTGGTTAAAAATATGTTTCTGGAATGCAAACGGCATCCGCCATCACAAAAATGAACTTGAGCACTTCCTTATGGAAAAGCAAATCGATATAATGTTGATTGCTGAAACTCATTTGACAACCAACAGTTTTTTCAAAATTAATGGCTACATACTGTACGACACAAAAGATCCCCGTGGAAGATCTTGCGGAGGATCGGCAGTTCTAATAAAATCCAGAATTAAGCACTATTTAATGAACGAGACACGTGAGGAGTATATCCAAGCAACAAACATATGTATTGAACATTTTCATGAAAAAATCGTTATTTCCTCGATTTACTCACCGCTCCGATTTTCAATAACAGAAAGCCAATATTCAAATTTTTTCAAATCACTTGGGCCTCGATTTTTAGCGGCTGGCGACTATAACGCTAAACACACTTTTTGGGGATCACGTTTAATTACCTCGAAATGCCGTGTGCTTTTTGACACAGTTTCCAAAATGGGCTTAGATGTGGTTTCAAGCGGACACCGCACTTATTGGCCGACAGACCGACGAAAGAAAGCGGACGTTATAGATTTGGAGTTGCAAAAAATTTTCCTTTAGAGTGGATGCATTAAATCTGTCATCAGACCGCTCACCCACTATAATCTCTGTTTCGTTTCCCCAAGAGATTGTCTCCCCGTTGACCGTCAATAGAGTGAATTGGCTAAAATACAAAAAATTTTTCAGTACACATTGCACTGAAAATATCGCCTTGAGAACGCCTGAGGATATTACTGTGTCAATTAATGATTTCTCTGAAAACCTCAAACTGGCCGTACAGCATGCTACCACTACTCATTTAAGATCTAGAAATGAGAACAATAGAACTTATTCGTCTGAAATTGACCAACTTCTGTCAGAAAAAAGAAGAGTCAGAAGAAAGTGGCAACTTTGAAGGTCTCCCCAGCTTAAGACTAGGCTACGGGAATGCTCGAAATCCACTGAATGGCTTCCCTTAAAACATATCTGGAAAGCCTTGATGGTACTTCTCAATCTGATTATTCCTTGTGGAAAGCGACAAAAGGTTTAAAAAGACCCGTAATAGGTAAGCCACCTTTGCGAACTTCAACTGGCGACTGGGCAAGAAGCGATTCTGAAAAGGGGATGTTGTATGTCGATCATTTGCGAAACGTTTTTATTACAAATGATTCAACGAGTAATACAGCGGAATTACCGTCATATGCTATTAGACCGTCTGTGCCTTTCAGACTTAATTTTCAAGATGTCGAAAATGTTATCGGTAATACAAACCCCAGGAAAGCTCCAGGTATTGATCAAATTACTGGTAAAATGCTTGAACAGCTACCTCGTGTAGCAAGAAGAGTTCTACTTTTTATTTTTAACGCTATTTTACGCCTTGAGTTTAGAGTGGAAGGTCTCAATGATTACCATGATTCCCAAGCCAGGGAAGGATCTGACAAAGGTAGAATCATATATGTAGACCAATAAATCTTTTACCAACAATTTCAAAACTATTCGTAAAATGCATATGTGATTAAATATGAGATGAGTATAGATAGAAAATAATTAAATGCTCGGTGGCTTAGTGGCTATAGCAGTAGATCATGATACGTCATGACCCGAGTTCAAATCCCAGTGGGTGCTGATGAGTAGTGTAGCGACTACGAAACAGCTTGTCTTCTTCAATCAATAATTATTGATCACAGCAACGCGAAAAGGTTTGTCACTACACCGAAACTTCATCCAAACCCTCTTGCGCGCAATATACTTAATTTTGGAGGCCACACTCGGCTTAGAAGAAGAGATACCGTTGCCACCATCAGAGTGTATAATAGGTGACTTTACCGACATTTTCCCGAATAACAAAAGTTTTTTCTAGCATTGGCCGGGCTTAAGTAAAAAGCACATTTTTATACCCTTCACAAAAATGTAAAGGGTTTATGTAAGTTTGTGATTCCGTTTGTAGTTTCTGCAGTTTTTATTTGCGACCCTATAAAGTATACACATTCTGATTCAGAATTAATGGAAAAGTCGATTAAGCGATGTCTGTCTGTCCGCTTTTGACATACCGTTTCTGAGAAAACCATTAAGCTTAGAAACTTTTTTCTTTCACCATTCTTTTACCCCATCAATTCATGGGTTTGCTATTGAAATTCAGTAATATCGGTTCACATATACCTGAGATATATCAAAAATTCCGGAAAAAAACTTTTTTTTTGGAACACTCATTAAGCTTGGTGACTTAAAGCAAAAAATTTTTGCAAATATCGGTCCATATAGACCCGAGATATAGACCAAATCGGAATTTTCATGAAAATGTCGCGTAAGCGAACTGAAACAACTTTTTTGTGCTCAAAAGCAGTTCTGGTAATGAAATAAGGTTTATAAACATGGAAAATGAAAATTTCCGATATCGGTCAATATATACCCGAGATATAGCTTGAACCGATTTTCCCATTAACATTTTTTTTTTGTTTTTTTTTGCTGAAAAGCAATTCTAGTTATAAAAGAAGGTTACTAAAATACGGAAAATAGAAAATTCCAAAATCGGTTCATATGTAACCGAGCATATTTAGGTCACATTTTTAAATATACTATACATATACGTGATTATTGTGAAGAGTATTTTAGATTCGGCCCAGACGAATATACCACAGTCTTACTTGTTTTATTTTTATATTTAGTATTAAGATTTGAATACTTATTGTTAGTTCATTTTAACAATAACGTTTACCGCTAACTTCTAAGGTAACGGCTTGTAAAATTAAATATTTTCGTAGTTAGCTTTTCAATTTGTGTTTAAATTTACATAGATATATATGTTTGCATAGAAAACTGTGTTTCTAGTAAAATTTAAAGAAAATCCTAGAATTGCGCAGAGCAGTGAATAATTTATTTCGTATTAAAAATTTACGAACGAATAATTTAAATTGTGTAGAAATACAGATACATAAATCGAAATTTAGAAATCTTTGAGATAACTTACAAATTTTGGGCGGACAATACAATTTGTCATTCATCTAGCCATTGTGTGACTTCGATAGTGTGCGGACGTGTTAGTTTTTGATCGGAAAGTAATAAAATAAAATCGTAATAAGTGAAAACAGTGATCTTATATAAAAGAAATATTATGTGAAGTTTTTTTTTTATTTCTTTGTAAATTGTAAATAAAAAAAAAACTGCATGACTGTACCTAGTAGATGCAATTCTGAGAAAGAGCTTAGCTCAACTAATGAAAACATTAGAATTTCTTAAGAGGAATCTTTAAAAAATCGTTAGAAAACCTTCTGTCTACAAGAGAAAGAAACCGCACGCGTTCGTGTTCGTCAAATATATTTGCCACATCTGAAGAAAAAACATCTTCTAGTTCAACTAGCGCCAATAAACCGAAAACCCAAGTAGGCATGGATAAATACATCACCGTCAGCGAAGCCCTAAATCTGCCCAATTATCATCAAAGTCTAAAATTTCTAAAGATGAGGACCCCGGTATGTCTTCTGATAACAATAGGTTTGCTATTCTCCAAACGAATGAGCCAACAACTTCAAAAAAATCGTTTAAACCTCCTCCAATTCATTTGAGAGAGCCTACATCTAAGGAACTGGTAAGCAAACTTATTACAGTAATAGGTGAAAATACCTTTAGCGTAACATCTGTGCAGCATGGAAATATTAAAGAAACAAAAATTCCGGTAATTAATGAAAATATTACCGCAAATTGACGGACGACTTGGAGAAAAAAAAGAGGTTTTTACACCTATCAGCTTAAAAGTGCGAAGGTCTTCAAGTTGTTGTTAAAGCCATTGATTCTGGCGTAGATCCTAATGACGTTAAAACTGGTTTGGAGGAGAAAGGGTTTAAAATTAAGAATGTTCTTAACATCAGAAACCAAGAAAAGATACCTCAGCCCATGTTTAGGGTGGACTTAGAACCTGGAGATGTCACCTTAAAGAAGAATGAGGTTCATCCAATATATAATGCTACATACCGTCTGTTGGTGAACCTTCCCTCAAACACAACTCGACTTTCCTACTACTCTGACGAACGAGTACGCTGACCGGTGACGTCAGTCGCAAATCGAAAGTAAAACAGTCCACTTATATGATTACCAAATAATAATTAACTAAATAATAAATGATATGAATAATATATATAGTTGGTGTTTTAATTGCTTATAAACCAAAAGAAAAGAAATTGATGTGGCTGTGTTCAGAAATAAAATGATCCTTCTCACCAAATTAAATTGAACCAGTGAAAAAAAACGAAGTAGAGTGGTTGTGCTAAAAAAGAAAATACATACAAACAAGACTGGGAGTTAAGCAATTGACGCGAATAAAAAACAATTATTTCATTCGAAACAAATAGAAACTGTGAGTTGAACAAGTTTGTATGTGTGACAGAAGTAAAGAAATTACAAACAAACAATCGTGCGCGTGCGGCTTATAAACAACTATACGAATAAAAACAAAAAAAAAAACAACGGTTTGTTGCTACTGGGAGTTAAGCAATTGCTTTCGTACGAGTATGTGTTGCTAGAGTGAAAAAAGAAGAATATATTTTGTCAATATAATAACTACACTAATACAGTGTTGGAAGAAAAAAGCCTTTGTGTTTGTTAGTAGAACGGCGAGTGCCTGGAATTTGTTGCTATCTCCGCAAAGAAGAATATGTTTATTATGTGCGTGACAATAATATATATTAACGTATAAAATAACAAAAACAAAGTAAGTTTAAAATTGAATCCCATATGTATGTATGTGTTATTAGAAGCAGAGACAGAACCACTGCAAAAGGCGTTAAGCGAAAAACGATAAACAAACCAAGTAAGTACAGAAATTATTAATTGTATCTAACGACAGAATGAAGGCAATACAATCAAAACGCCGCCTAGAAAAGGGTGCAATTACTCGGGCACATACATTTGTGGAAAATCCTCCTGAATTGTTGAATGCGGAAGAAATAGAAACACGTCTTAATCGTCTAGAAGGCGCATGGAAGCAACTGGAATTTCTAACAGGGGAGTTGTACAATTACGAGGAAGACGCAGGTTTTGTTGATCCCGAAAAAGAACTATGTGAATATGAAGCAAAATATGTGCATAGTACTGCTGTGTTTAAACGTTGGTTGAAAGACTCACAACCTGCGGCGTCATCACCTGACCTGCAGCTAGATTTGTTTTCGCGATTGGCAGAGCAACATTCAACTCTACTACAACGTTTGGATACTCCAGCTAATTCACGTCATGAAGACTTACCAAAAATAAGAATTGAGCCCTTTGCTGGGAACTATAAAGAATGGCCATCGTTTAAAGACTTATTTATTAGCGCAATAGATTCAAAACCGAATTTATCCAATGTGCAAAAATTTCAATATTTAAAGTCCCTTCTAAAAGATGACGCAGCTAACCTTATTAAACATATACAAATGTCGGAAAACTCTTATGCTACTGCTTGGGATCGACTCAAAGAGCGCTTTGATCGACCTCGGCATATCGTCACATCATATATTGAAACATTCATGGGTCTTCCTTCATTAAAGGAAGAGAATAGTAGTATACTGAGAAAGATTTCTGACACCTCAAACGAGGTAATGAGAGGTTTAAACGCTATAGGGCATAATGAACGCGACCATTGGCTTATATATTTATTACAGAACAAAATTGATTCGGAATCTCGACGCAAATGGGCTGAAAGGTCCCGGGATATAGATAAACCGACAATTGAAGAGTTTTTGGAATTCCTAGATCAGCGCTGCGAAGAACTAGAACTCGGAGCAAAAGTGGCTTCCAAGGCCATGTATCCTAAAAGGGGTCCATCCACAGCATTGGTATCATCAACAAAGTCTTCACAAGCTTGTTTGGATTGCGGTTCTTGTGATCACCACATACATAAATGTAAGCATTTCCTGTCGCTTAAAATAGATCAACGTCGCTTGCTGGTTAAAAACAAAGGTCTTTGCTTTAATTGCCTAAGAAAGGGGCATTCCGCTCTTAATTGTAACTCGCAACATAAATGTCGTTCCTGCCAAAGGAATCATCACACATTGCTTCATTTTGATCAATTAGATCAAGGTCAAAAGGTTAATAGTGCTGTACCAGAGCTTCCAACACGACGCATTGGTTCGATTGAACCTCAGTGCTCTCAGCCGGTATCATTAAATTCTATCGTAGGTCAGTCAGGCACCGCATCTCTGGGCGCTAGGAATGTTACCAGTATTCTACCCACAGCTTTGGTAGATGTACAAAACTGCCAAGGTCAATACGTAACATGTCGTATTTTGCTCGATACTGCTTCTGAATTATCGTATATTACAGAAGATTGTATTAAACGTTTAGGCTTACCTCGCAATAGGTCCAAAATTTCCCTTACCGGTATATCCTCAGTTAAAGCGGAATCAACACGTGGTCATAGCATTTTACATATAAAATCAAGGGACTCACAATTTCGGTTGGACGCTCAAGTTCATATATTAGGGCGTATAACTTCGTCTCTTCCCAGAAGTACAATAACACAGTTCGAGCGTGAAAAGCTAGATGCAGTACAGCTTGCCGATCCATCATTTTATCGCTCAAATCCGATTCATATTTTGTTAGGAGCAGATTACGTCTGGGACGTTTTTACACAAAAGAAAATGGTGGACGACAAAGGTAACACAATTGCAGTTTCTACAATATTTGGTTGGGTAGTAACGTCAGTTAGTTCAACCGTTCAACATCAGTTATCATCATCGTTGCTCACGATTTCTGACATTGATAAGACGCTCAGAGCATTTTGGGAAACTGAAGAGGCACAACCTCCTACAAAACATGATGATGAAGTTGCAGTGGTGGAGCACCATTTCAGGGAGACTTATAGTCGAGATGTAGACGGACGTTATATAGTTAAGCTTCCATTTAAGGAACAAAATCCAGTTTTCAACAATATATATCAAGGTGCTCTTGTAAGATTTAAAGCTACAGAAAGAAGACTCTTAAAAAATCCAATTTTACGAGACAGTTACATTGGATTCATGAATGAATATAATAGTTTAGGACATATTCGTGAACTTTCACCAGAGGAAATAAATGTCGACAATGACCATTTATTTTATTTACCACACCATCCAATTGTTGGTCCTAAGCTACGGGTTGTTTTCGATGGTTCTTTTAGGGATGGAAATAATTGTTCTCTAAATGACAAACTACACGTTGGGCCATCCATTCAGCGCAACTTATTTGCCGTATGCTTCCGCTTCCGGTTACACAAGTTTGTATTTTCAGCTGATATCATCAAGATGTTTCGGCAAATTTGGGTAGCACAAGAACATCGAAATTTCCAAAGAATTCTGTGGAGAGAAAATCCAAATGACAAGCTGAAACACTTTCAGTTATGCACCGTTACGTATGGAACAGCTTCTGCGCCCTATCTTTCAGTACGTGTGTTAGAACAACTAGCACAAGATTACCAGAAGTCACATCCCACCGCTGCTAAAATTCTCCTTGAAGACTTTTACGTCGACGATGTTTTAACAGGTGCCTCATCCACAAAAGAACTGCTTTTGAGGCAAACAGAACTCATTGATTTACTCGCACAAGCTGGGCTTGAATTAAGCAAATGGGTATCAAACTGTAATGATATATGCCCAAATGGTAATGCAGAAGACTTGTTCTTTAAGAAAGATGAAAGTGATACGGCAAAAGTCCTAGGGATCTATTGGAGCCCCGACGAAGACATCATCCGCTATAAAATAAATTTGGAAGGTTATCCACATGCTACATGCACTAAAAGAAGGTTGATATCTGACGTGGCTCGTATTTTTGATCCGCTTGGCTTGGTTTCTCCAGTCATAGTGAAATTTAAAATTTTATTCCAAGAACTGTGGCTTAGAGGAAGAATGGTTAAGATACAGGGCCGATCTGCAAAATCTCTCAAAACTTAAGCTACCACGTTATGTACCGAGCAATAATTCAACCATGGAACTTCATGGTTTTTGTGATGCCTCCCTTAAGGCATATGCAGCAGTCGTTTACTGCCGAACTCAAGGAAAAGACGGAAATATTTTAATCAATCTCATGGCGTCAAAGACTCGAGTTGCTCCACTGAAGCAAATATCTTTACCCCGCCTGGAGCTATGCGGAGCTGTACTCTTAACACGGTTGATGAAGTCAATTACCGCGTCACTTTCTCATGAAAATATCGAAATCTATGCTTGGTGCGATTCAACCGTTGTCTTATCATGGCTATCAACACAACCTAGGAAACTGAAAACGTTTGTTGGAAATCGCACATCCGAGATTTTAGAGACTTTACCTCGCAACGTTTGGCGGCATGTCAACACAAAACTGAATCCTGCGGATTGCGCTTCACGTGGCCTGATGGCGGATCAACTGCTCAATCTTGACCTTTGGTGGTCAGGTCCATCATTCTTAAGATCTCAACAGGAATTTGAGGAGCTTGAAGCGCCCTCATTTGACAACATTAACATTATGGCGGAAATGAAATCAACATCAAAGCGCGTTAACAACCTCGCAATTGCAATCAAGACAGATGCTGAACATCCTTTAGATTCTACACTAAAAAATGTTTCGCAGTGGTATAAGCTTATTCGTATTGCCTCATATGTTCAGCGATTTATTAACTTACGCGTTTTCAAAATCAACATTCCGTCGAAAAATTTAACATTTGATGAGATACAGAGGGGGAAAATCATATGTCTCAAGATGGCGCAACAGAGTTTATTTGCCAATAAGGAAATTTATGGCCGCGGAAATAAAATTGAAAATATTTCAATATTGAAACTTTCACCATTCCGAGATGAAAATGGACTTGTAAGAGTCGGAGGGCGATTGTCGAATTCCGAGCTTTCAACCGACGCTCAACATCCGATCATTCTCCCGAAGGATCACATCGTCACCAATTTAATACTCCAGGAAGAACATATCAAAAACTTGCACCCCGGCGTTTCGGCACTTTTTGTTATTGTCAAACAGCAATATTGGATAATTGGAGCTAGAAATTTAATACGCAACCTCACCCATAAATGTTTAAAATGCTTTCGACAAGCACAACATAGCACACAACAACGAATGGCTGATCTACCCAAAGTGCGTGTCAGACAAGCCTTTCCATTTCAAAACAGTGGCTGTGACTATGCCGGTCCATTTTGTTTGCGTGGCTACTTCTGCTATACACCTCGAGCTAGCTACGGACTTAAGCACAGACGGGTTTCTAGCAGCTTTACGTCGGTTTATGTCTCGACGGGGTAAATGCTCAACTATATACAGCGACAACGGTACGAATTTTGTCGGCGCCAGACGAAGCCTGAATGAAATGTATCAACAACTCCAATCTGAACAACACAATCAAATCATCACAGCAACACTGGCTAAGGAAGGTATCAATTGGCTTTTTATCCCACCTTATTCACCCCATTGGGGTGGAATTTGGGAATCTGGAGTGCGCTCGGTAAAGCTGCATCTACGCCGAGTTATTGGTTCAACTGTGCTCACCTTTGAACAAATGCACACGCTTTTATCACAAGTGGAAGCAGTCATCAACTCGAGGCCGCTCGGGTCAACGTCCGATACAGATGTTGGGTATTTATGTCCATCGCATTTTTTACTCGGTAGACCAACAACAATGGTTCCTGAAGCAAGCCTTACTGAGATACCAACAAATCGCCTCGGCTATTGGCAGCATGTACAATCCATGTACCAGGGGTTTTGGCAAAAATGGCATAAGGAATATTTAACATCCCTACAACAGCGCCCCAAATGGCAAAATGCTCATGCAAACCTGGCCTTAGATGACATTGTCATAATCAAGGAAGATAAGAGTCCTCCTTCTACTTGGCTGATGGGTCGTGTAATTGAGACTTTTCCTGGCCGTGATGGGTTAGTCAGGGCTGTGAAGTTAAGGACGTCAAGTGGCACCATAACCAGATCAATCACCAAACTTGTAAAACTTCCCAGATGCTGAACTCGTCGTCAGGGCCGCCCGGGATGTTGGTGAACCTTACCTCAAACACAACTCGACTTTCCTACTACTCTGACGAACGAGTACGCTGACCGGTGACGTCAGTCGCAAATCGAAAGTAAAACAGTCCACTTATATGATTACCAAATAATAATTAACTAAATAATAAATGATATGAATAATATATATAGTTGGTGTTTTAATTGCTTATAAACCAAAAGAAAAGAAATTGATGTGGCTGTGTTCAGAAATACCGTCTACATCGGAAAGTTACTGTAGAGGAGCCTCATAAGCGCTCAGGACCCGTTCAGTGCATGAACTGCCAGGAGTATGGCCACACTAAGACATATTGTAAATTGCCCGCTGTCTGTGTTGTGTGTGGTGATCTCCATGGCAAAACTGACACAAATGTAAAAAAATGTAGTAAATGTGGAGGCAATCATACTGCTAATTACAGGGGTTGATCCGTTTATACCCACTTCAAACACTCAATGACAAATAAATCATTAACTCCTCCCCCCAAGCCGTCCCAGCAATCGCAATTCATTTCGAGCAACAATTTTCCTCAAGCAGGTCAGTCAACAACCCAAATAAATGTTCCAAACTCAAACCAAGTTTCTTATGCCAATGTGGTTAAGACTAATATATCAAACGTGAATAAGAATTCCAAGTCTCAACAGCCCGACCCACATTTTAGCAACCTTGAAGTCACATTGTCGACTTTGGTTCAATAAATAAACACTTTTACGGCTCATGCAGGAAATGCTAAAAATGCAATCAACTATTTTACAGGCTATTTTAAAAAAATGATTTATTTAAAAATATGTTTCTGGAACGCAAACGGCATACGCCAACATAAAAATGAACTTGAACACTTCGTGAGGGAAAGGCAAATCGATGTTATGTTGATTGCTGAAACTCACCTGACGTCAAGAAGTTATTTCAGAATAAATACTATATGACACTAAAGATCCACGTGGAAGATCTTGTGGAGGTTGAGCTATTCTAGTTAAAAATAGAATTAAACATTACTTGTTAAATGAGACATGTGAAGAATATTTTTAAGCAACAAATATTTGTATTGAACACATTCACAGTAAATTGGTAAATTCATCGATTTATTACCCGCCTCGGCTTTCAGTTACGGAAAACCATTACTCAAATTTTTTCACTTCACTTGGATCCCGATTTATAGCTGCTGGTGACTATAATGCTAAACACACATTTTGGGGCTCAAGACTAAATTCCCCGAAAGGTCGTGTGCTTTTTGATACTATATCAAAATTGGGTTTAGATGTAATCTCCAACGGGTGTCCCACCTATTGGCCATCTAACCAGCGAAAGATCCCAGAGTTTAGTGATTTTGGGAGAGTAAAAAACGTCCCCTTAGATTGGATGCATGTGGTGCCTTCATTGGATTTTTCCTTTGACCACTCACCTACTATTGTCTCTATATGTTTTCCCTAGGAGATTGGATCCCCATTTAACGATATAGGTGTATTCCAGCCTAAAATAAATTGGCTAAAATATAAAAAATATTTAAGTACTCATTGCACGGAAAATATATCTTTGAGAACACCAGAGGATATTGATGAGCCAATTAATGATTTTTTCCAAAATAATTTAAAATTCGTGCAACATGCTACCACTACAAATTTTAGAAATATGAATAGCGGAACTTGTTCTTCTGAAATCGAACACCTTGTCTCAGAAAAAAGAAGAATCAGAAGAGAGTGGCAACTTCGCAGGTCTCCCCAGCTTAAAGCTAGGCTTCGAGAATGCGTAAGTCAACTAAGAAATTTGCTTGAAGTCCAAAGAATGGCTTCCCTTGAAAAACCTGTTTGCCATTGATGGACTGAATAATGCCGCCATTTGCCGTTAGACCTCCCGTATATTTTGGACTTCGTTTTCAAGATGTCGAGAGTGATATTAGTAACTTAAACCCCAGAAAAGCTCCAGATATTGATAAAATTACCAACAAAATGCTTGTGCAGTTACCCCGATTAGCTAAAAGAATCGTCCTTTATATTTTTAATGCTATTTTACGTCTCGAGTATTTTGCTACTAAGTGGAAGGTGTCTTTCATTACTGTGATATCCAAACCAAGAAAGGATCCTACAAAAGTTGAGTTATATAGGCCAATAAGTCTATTGCCAACAGTTTCAAAGCTGTTCGAGAAATTACTAATGATGAAGTTGACCCCAATCTTGAATGAAGTAGGATGTATTCGGTTTTAGGGCTAAGCCTAGCACCATAGAACAAACGCACGGGCTGGTGAACGTTATCAGAAACGCGTTCGAAGATAAAAAATATTGCTCAGCTCTATTCACTGACGTTTCCAAAGCTTTTGACAAAGTGTGGCATGAAGGCTTAACTCATAAAATAAAATTAAACTTGCCTGAAAACACAAGCTGTTAAAAAGTTACTTATGAATATGACCGGAAACTCGTCATTAAGGTGATTTCAAAAACTCGGCGCAGCCAATCGAAGCTGGATATCCCCAGGGCATATTGGGTCCAACTTTATATTTGATTTACGCTTCAGACATGCCAACAAGCTGCAAAATTCACACTTCAACTTTTGCAGATGACACAGCATTCATCAGTGTCCATGAAGACTATAAATTAGCATCACAAAATTTGCAAGAACATATTATTATATTGGAGAAATGGCTGAAACTTTGGACAATCAAAGTAAATGAACAAAAATGTACCCATGTTACATTCACACTACGTAGAAAACCTGTTCGGCTATTAAAATCAACAACCACATTGTTCCGCAACATAGTGAAGTCAAATACCTTGGTATTCATCTCGACCGTAGGCTCACATGAAAGTCTCACATTGACGCTAAAGTCACTCAGATGAAATTAAAAGCGGTGCAACTAAATTGGCTCATCGGCAGAAAATCTACCTTGAAGTTAGATTGCAAACTCTTGTTGTATAACGCAATCCTAAAGCCAATATGGATCTGTGGAATTCAATTGTATGGTACCGCCTCTGCATCCAACATTGAGAAAATTCAAAAGCGGTAGAATAAAATTCTCCGTACAAGTACTGCAGGTATGTTAAAAACTCTCGAATTCACAAAGATCTAGGTGTAC
This sequence comes from Thecocarcelia acutangulata, assembly GCA_914767995.1. Lineage (NCBI taxonomy): Eukaryota > Metazoa > Arthropoda > Insecta > Diptera > Tachinidae > Thecocarcelia > Thecocarcelia acutangulata. Next base: position 53,563,533 of record OU612096.1, on the reverse strand, counting down.
AATTAGTGAAAGATGAATTTTCAAAATACGCGGTAAGGTACATTAACAGACTTGAGTCTCACCCGAATCCTCTCGCACGTAGCATCCTTAACGTTGGCGGCCACACTCGACTGAGATGGATGGACATCCTTGCAACCATCAGAGGAGGTGATTTACCAACAAAATACACGCAAGAAGCGTGTGTGGCATTATATTAATTAATTAATTTTTAGTTTTAAGATTTGCATACTTATTGTTAGTACTTTTAGAAGATACAATAAATAGTTGAATTGTTAAAAAAAAAAATCATTCATCTAAGGATTTTGATTTATACACACATACTTACATTGTAAGGTACGAGTCAGCATTTACTCTCGTTGAGATTTTCACGATTTTTTTTATTTCCTTATTTAAAAGCTTAAGTTGGAAATAATTCGTGAAATCAAAGAACAAATTTTTACGGCATATTAAAATTTACTTTTTCTTATATCAAAATACAATTTTTTTGAAGCTTTTATTTTTCTTCAAGTAATTTAAAAGAAAATAAAACGTTTTAAAATAACGTTTGCAGCACTGAAAAATATTTGCTTCATATTTCCAATGAACCCCATTCATTAGATAATTTTCATTAACCGAATGAAAAATTACGTTCCATGAATGAAGATTCATAGCATTAATGAAAATATTCATTAAAATTGATTCATTAGTTTTCATCATTTCATTCGAAAATTTCATTGGATTTGTTATAAAAAATTTTTGAAGGCTGGGTGCAAAAATTTTGAGATTTATTAAGTGAGATAATAAATATATTATAACTACTAACTAAATGACAAAGGAAGTTATTTTATACATTACTTACTGTGTAAAAAATTATTTTAATAAAAATTTCAATAGTTTTTTAGTTCTTATGAAAATGTTCATTATATTAACTAAACTTTTCATTAGAATTCATAAACTACCCTCATTTTAAATACATAGTTGAAATCAAAAGCAAAGAGATGGGCTCTTCTCTCGTTTTTTGCTTAAAGGAATATTTATTCTGTTACAAGTGCAACAACAAAGTCACACTTAATTTTTTCCTTAGCCTTCGTTGTGAACAATTATGTATTTATACTATAGATTCTATAGCCGAAGCAAACGTTTTGTTTTTGCACGCAACGGGTTTTTTTTGTTCTTCAAAAAGCAAAACATCACAAGTTTCCAAAAGCAGAAGCAAACGTTTAAAAAAATAAATGAGTTTGCTGAAGTTCATTGTTTAAAATGATTTTGATTTCCTTTTTAATGTATTAATATTATTAATTTTATATTATTTTGCATTATAATTAAAACAATAAAAAATTATTTTATGCTTAATATAAAAAAAATTGTTTAGTTTCTTTTCAATAGCACAATTCTAATGAAAAAACGTCATTAGAATAATGAAACTCCTCCTTAAACTAATGATTTTATTTCATTAGAATGAAGAAAATTTTTCACCAAATTGGTGAAGATTTTTATTAGTTCAACGAATTTATTCATTACAATAGTGAAAATATTTCATAAAAATAATGCAACACATTCATTAGCCTAATAAACAAATAACGTTTGAATGATGAAGAAGATTCATCAAAGGAATGAAAGTTTTACTTAATGTTAATGTACCAAATTCATAAATCTAATGAAATTGAGTCGTTAACCTAATGAATTTTTTCATTGTTTTAATGAAAAGTATTCATAAATATTATGATTTATGCCTCATTAACTTAATGAAGTTTTCATTAATCCAACGAATGTATTCATTAAATAGTTTTTAATGAAAGAAGATTCATTAGTCCAATGAAGGCCATCATTGGCCGAAAAGTAATGAAAATTTTCATTAGATTAATGTCAAAATTCATTATATTAATGAAGGAATTCTTTTCAGTGAGCTTACGTCATATTTTAGTACAATAATTGGTAGTGCATACGAATGCATCCCTTCACCGGTTTATGTAGACCCGGCATCAAACCACGTTATACATAATTTCGATAAGTTATCGTAACTGTAAACGTAAACTTTTGCTTCGTCAGCACTAAAACATTATACAGAAACTCTTCTAAACGTGCCGTTCATCAGTAAAGCTCTTCAGTCAACTGAAGTTAAGAAAAATTGTGAGTTTTATTTTTACACATTAATATTGGCTACAGCAGTTCAAAAAACCTTAGTGAAACAAATCTGTTGTCCCTAAAAGAAATCCAGTGACACACAAACAAAATTCCTCCCAAAGAAATCTTTTAATAGCAGGTAATTTCCATAAATATTTTATTAACTAATTTGGTATAAGAAGTTAATTAGTACCAAAAATTTTGTTCATCTGCGGGATCATCCTCTAACGGTGTGTAAATGCAACACGATCGTACAGAATTTGTAACGATTACGGCAACCATTCACCCTACAAACGTTCAACATAATCTCTCTTTTTTTTTGCATTAGAAGAAACTAAGCAAGGTAAGCTCTTAAGGCCCTCATCCAAACTAAACACATTTTTTTGTAGTGGTTGTTGCATATATTTTTTTATGTCTTTGGCCACAGATTTCATTTCCCAAGAAATCTACCCAAAATTGTGTCATAACCAGTGGTGGGCTCACTCTGGAAGCCAACACTGTTCGATTTTTCGCATTACAATAAACACAAGTTGGAAGAAGAAGATAAAATTTCAACAAAATAAAAACATTTAGTTCACATGGTACAATCGTCAACTTAAACCAGCAAATTAACAGCCAATTAATACAAAAAGAAAAGCAACGTAAAAATGATATAAATCTGCATTAATATGTAATCGCATCAGAAAGTTAAACTAAGAACTTCAAAGTAGTGTATATAATCTACTCCAACATCCGTGTATTTCATTATTTCCAACATAAAGGATTAAATACCTTGTTTTAAGGGTATTTAATCCTTTAACCAAAAATTATGTATGTATAGTCAGTGGCATAACATTATGATAGTTTTAATTATTTAATGTGGACCCCGTAATAATAAGCTCATTTTTTCATTTCATTTAGATTAAGGTAAATGAGGCTAAAAGTGCATATTCTTAATTGCAAACTTTCGATAGACCTTTTTAACCCCTTTCAGCCAACAGCAAACCGCAGTTTGATGAGGTCTCTTCATCCGGCAGTTGCAGCAATTGTTTAAGTGGGTAAGTGGCATGTTAATTTCCATCCTTATTTTGCAATTATGAATACCAGGCTATTAGCTCAATTCTGTTAGTTTCAATCTTTCTTTTTACAAAATTTAAGCAATTTTTCTTTTATTACTTTTAAACATTTAGCTTTCATAAAATTTCTTCCTATAAGATTAAAATCCTTATATAAAGAGGGATGATCGTGTGTTTATCGTAAATTCCTTTTTTTTCCTTATAGTTTTGCTATTGTTGTTTCATTGAATTTGTATCGTAAAAGCTTGAGTTAAATCCAAAGTAATAAAAGAAAAAGAGAAACCGAGCAAATGAATTGTTTGTTGATAATCTGTAATTTAGTGATAATCATTAATGTTCATTGATAATATTTAATTTAATTCACTCCGAGTATTAAAAAAAGAGAACTTAAAAAGAGAAAAAAAAAACACCAAAAGCTCGAACATAACGTAAATAGAATTCTAATTTTTTCTGACTCTCTTATTGTGTTAAGTAAATTTATAGCCATTTTTTTTTTTATCTGGGACCAGTACTCAGGGAATGACCCCTACATATGCAACGCATTGTACCGGAACTAGGAAATGATGAGGTGGAAAGAGTAATGTTCGCGAAGTGTTAACAATAAGAATACGAAAAACTAAAACAAACTCTATTGCAGCATTTAAAATGTTGCAATTAAATTAGTTAAAACTGATCAGTGCCCAGTGTAGATACCTTCGACACTGCTCAGATTAGCAAAATTTGGTCCAACACCTTCCACACTACAAGGTAATGAAATGCATTGAAAATAATATTAATATTGAATATATATATAAAGAAAACACACGGTAAAAAAAAGAAAATAAAACACGTGTAGACATACCCGTACTGCTACCTATTCCGGTAAGTTTTGATTTCATACGAAATTAGTAATGAACATTCATATATAGAAAATACGGACAACGGTAAAAAAAAGTATTGAAACAGACATCACTTTTTTTTTTAAGGTTTTTTATTTATTGAATTCAAATGAACTAACAATAAGTATTCAAATCTTAATACTAAATATAAAAATAAAAGAAGTAATAATAAAAAAATAAAATAAGATGTGCTTTTTACTTACGTCCATCCAACGCTAGACAAAAATTTGCGGGAGCAATATCGGTAGAATCACCTATTGAACGTTCTGATGGTGGCAACGGTATCCCTTCTTCTCAACCGACTGTGGCCGCCAAAATTAAGTATATTACGCGCAAGAGGGTTTGGATGAAGTTCCAGTTTACTGACATACCTTGTCGCGTACTTAGAAAACTCCTCTTTTACCAGCGGAACTCTCAGATCTTTATGAATTCGTGAATTCTTTACATACCATGGAGCTGCAGTAATCGTTCGAAGAATTTTATTTTGTCGCCTTTGGATTTTTTCAATGTTTGACGCTGAGGCGGTGCCCCATAGCTGAATTCCGTAGCACCATAGTATTGCGTTGTATAACAAAAGTTTGCAATCTAATTTCAATGTAGAATTTCTGCCCATAAGTCAATTTAGCTGCGCTGCTTTTAGTTTTATTTGAGTGACCTTTGCTTCAATGTGAGACTTCCACGTTAGCCTACGGTCCAGGTGAATACCAAGGTACTTGACTTCATTTTGCTGCGGAATAGGTGTATTGTTAATTTGTATAGCCTAACATGTTTGCTTACACAGTGTGAATGTAACGTGAGTACATTTTTGTTCATTAACTTTGATTTTCCAAAGCTTCAGCCATTTTTCCAATATTGAAATAAATTCCTGTAAATTTCGTGAAGCTAATTGGTGGTTTTATGAACGCTCAAAAACGCTGTGTCGTCTGCAAAAGTTGAAGTGTGGATTCCAGATGTCGCTGGCATGTCAGAGGCGTAAATCAGGCCCAAGTATGCTGCCTTGGGGAACTCCTGCCTCGATAGGTTGAGTTGGGCTTATATAGTCGCCTTCTCTGATAACATATTTCCGCCCATATAAGTACCTTTACAGAAGCTTGTGAGTGTTTGCAGGCAAGTTCATCTTTATTTTGTGCATCAAGCCGTCGTGCCACACTTTATCAAAAGCTTGAGAAATGTCAATGAATAGAGCTGACCAATACTTCTTCTCCTCAAAGGTCTGTCTTATGACATTGACTAGTCTGTGCGTTTGTTCTATACTGCTATGTTTAGCCCGGAACCCAAATTGATGATCAGGGATGCATCCCACATTGTTCAATATTGGACTCAACTTAACCATTAACAATTTTTCGAACAGTTTTGAAATTGTTGGTAGTAGACTTATTGGTCTATATGACTCCACTTTAGTCGGATTTTTCCCTGGCTTGGGTATCATAATAATCATAGAGATCTTCCACTCTGCATGATGATACTCAAGGCGTAAAATGGCGTTAAAAATAAAAAGTAGAATTCTTTTAGCTACACGAGGTAACTGTTCAAGCATTTTGCCAGTAATTTAATCAATACTTGGAGCTTTCCTGGGGTTTATGTTACTGATACCTTGTTCTACATCTGAAAATGTGAATCGCAAAGACACAAGCGGTCTAACTGCGTATGGTGGTAATTCAGATGCATCAGTTGTTATATCATTTGTAATAAAAACATTTCTCAAATGGTTAACATACACCATCCCCTTTTTTGAATCGCTTCTTGCCCAGTCGCTAGTTGAAGTTCGCAAAGGTGGCTTACCTATTACGGGTTTTTTCAGACCTTTTGTCGCTTTCAACAGAGAATAGTCAGATTGCGGAGTACCATCCAGGCTATCCAAATATGTTTTAAGGAAAGCCATTCTGTGGATTTCAAACAGATTCCTTAACTGAGTTATGCATTTTCGTAGACTAGTCTTAAACTGGGGAGACCTGCGAAGTTGCCACTCTCTTCTGACTCTTCTTTTTTCGGACAGAAGTTGATCCATTTCAGACGAATAAGTTTTATTGTTTTTATTTCTGGATCTTATGTGACTAGTGGTAGCATGCTGTACGGCCAGTTTGAGGTTTTCAGAAAAATCATTAATTGGCACATAAATAGCCTCAGGCGTTCTCAAGGCGATATTTTCAGTGCAATGTGTACTGAAAAATTTTTTGTATTTTAGCCAATTCACTCTATTGACGGTCAACGGAGAGACAATCTCTTGGGGAAACGAAACAGAGATTATAGTGGGTGAGCGGTCTGATGACAGATCTAATGAAGGCTCCGCTTGCATCCACTCTAAAGGAAAATTTTTTGCAACTCCAAATCTATAACGTCCGCTTTCTTTCGTCGGTCTGTCGGCCAATAAGTGCGGTGTCCGCTTGAAACCACATCTAAGCCCATTTTGGCAACTGTGTCAAAAAGCACACGGCCTTTTGAGGTAATTAAACGTGATCCCCAAAAAGTGTGCTTAGCGTTATAGTCGCCAGCCGCTAAAAATCGAGGCCCAAGTGATTTGAAAAAATGAGAATATTGATTTTCTGTTACTGAAAATCGTGGTGGTGAGTAAACCGAGGATATAACGATTTTTTCATGAAAATATTCAATGCATATATTAGTTGCTTGGAGATACTCCTCACGTGTCTCGTTCATTAAATAGTGCTTAATTCTGGATTTTATTAGAATTGCGGATCCTCCGCAAGATCTTTCACGGGGATCGTTAGTGTCTATAATGTGTAGCCATTAATTTTGAAATAACTGTTGGTTGTTAAATGGGTTTCAGCAATCAACATTATATCGATTTGCTTTTCCATAAGGAAGTCCTCAAGTTCATTTTTGTGTTGGCGAATGCCGTTTGCGTTTCAGAAGCATATTTTTAACCAATTCATTTTTTTAAAATTGCCTGCAAAATAGTGGATTGCATTTTCAGCATTTCCTGCATCATGTTAGTCATAGAAACCGTAAATGTGTTTATGGATTGAACAAGAGTCTGCAAAGTTGCCTCAAGATTTTTAAAATTTTGATCGGAATTTTTGGGCATGGGCTCCTGATTCAAGTTTTGTATATCGTTTTTGACCACATTAGCATATGAAACTTGTTTGGGGTTTTGCATAATTATTTGGCTGGTTGGCTGGCCTATCTGGGGAAAATTGTTGGCAGAAATAATGTTTGACTGCTGGGGTTGCTTGAAGGTAATTGATAACTTATTTGTCATTGATTGTTTAAAATGCGTGTAAACAGGACAGTGTGCTTACCTCCACAGTTACTGCATTTTTAGCGCTCGAGTCAGTCTTTGGTTTTTTGCACTGTGAAGTGCCGTGTAGATCTCCACACACAACACAAACTGCGGGCAGCTTACAATAGGCCTTAGTATGGCCAAATTCCTGGCAGTTTAGGCATTGAACGGGACCTAAACGCTTATGAGGCTCCTCTACGGTAACTTTACGGTGCAAGAGAAATTTGAGGGTATAAATTGGGTGAGTTTCATTCCGTTTCAGGACAATATCTCTTGGTTCCAGTTCAACCCTAAACATGGGTTGAGGGATCTTCTCACGGTTCCTGATGTTCACTACACTTTTGATTTTAAACCCTTTGTCCTCCAAACCAATCTTAACATCATCCGTGGCCACACATGGGTCAATACCTTTTATAACGACCTGAATACCTTTAGCACTTTTAAGCTGATAAGTGTAAAAATATATTTTCTCCTTTTCCAAAACGTCAGACAATTTTCGGTAATCATTTTCATGGTTTACCTGAATTTTTGTTTCATTGATGTTTCCGCGCTTAACTGATGTCACGTTGAAATTGTCCTTACCGATTACCGTAATAAGTTGTTTTACCAGCTCATTAGAAGTAGGTTCTCCCAAATATATTGGTGGCGGTTTAAATGTTTTTTTTTGCTGTATTTGGCTCATCAGTCTGGAGGATTGCAAATCTATTACTTTTCGTTGCTGTAGCGGTATTATCCTCTTTGGATATCTTTGGTTGTGATGATATCTGAGCTGATTTCGGGCTTCGCTGACGTTTAACCACGGTTACATACCTGTCCATGCCTACTTGTGTTTTCGACTTATCTGCAATAACTGAACTGGTAGATGGTTGGTCTTCGGTTGTAACAACAATTTTTGGCGAACACGAACGCGTGCGTTTTTCATCTCTTAGAGACAGGAGGTTATCCAATGACTTTATCAAAGATTCTTTCTCAGAAATCCAGAGGTTTTTTCTAGTGGAGCTAAGCTCCCTCTCAGAATTGCATCTACTAGGTACACTCATGCAATTTTTGTTTTTATACCCTTCACAAAAATGTAAAGGGTATTTATAAGTTTGTGATTCCGTTTGTAATTTCTACAGTTTTTTTTGCGACCCTATAAAGTATATACAGTGGGAAGCTAAACTGTCCGGATGTTTTGCACTAAGGAAGTAAGGTAATGATAATAATACAAATATAGGTATGTATTTTATATACATATGTATTTTTTTTTTATTGAATTGAACATTGTTCTAAATTATAAAGTACAAAAACTCATATGAATTGCTTCAAAAAAATAAAAAAATTAAAAAAACAAAAAATTCACTATTCGGACACTTTTGCACAGTACAAGAAATAAACATTATCACGATATTGCTTTGTTAAAATGTAACGGTATTTAACCCGTTGGTTTTTTTTTTTGTTTGTTGTCATCTCGTTATCAAGCTTTTATTGCTCTATTTGTGCATTATTGTTTGACATGTGAAGTGATTAACATGATTTTTAAATAAAAAATTAAAAGATCTTCAAAAATGAGAAAAACGCCAACTGATATTGAAAACAATGTGATAAATTTGTTGCAAAATAATTATTCATGCCGTAAAATTGCTGAAAAATTAAATTTAAGTAAATCCACGGTAAATGATATAAAAAAACGACGAAATGTAGCTTGCAATAATAACCAAGGGGGTCGACCAAGACTACTTTCTGATGGTGATGCCCGGCAGATTGAACGTTTGCTACATAATAAGGACACCAAGACCCCGAAAAATGCTGCAAAAAGTATTGGTAAGGATGTCAGTTCCTGGACGGTTAGACGCGCATTAAATAGAATTGGTTTAGTAGCCAGCGTGAAAAAGAAAAAGCCAGCACTTTCCGATAGAAATGTGAAAAGACGCCTTCATTTCTGTAAAACCCACAAAAATTGGACAGTAGATGACTGTAAACGGTTATTTGGAGCGACGAAACTAAAGTCAACCGATACCAATCTGATGGAAAAGAATACTATTGGCATAGGCCGCAGGAGCGCATCCAAAAGCATCATGTGAAGGAAACGATGAAACATGGTGGCGGCAGTATAATGGTGTGGGGATGTTTCACTTATTGGAACATTGGACCTTTGGTGAGAATCCAAGGTATAATGAAGAAGGAGGATTACCTGAATATTCTACAAACAAATTTACCAGAATTTGTTGACGAGAGTGCTTATCCAACCGAAGAAGTTGTTTTTCAGCAAGACGGGGATCCGAAGCACACGGCCAAAATAGTTAAAAGCTGGCTACAAAACCAAACTTTTGGGACAATGGAATGGCCTGCACAAAGCCCAGACCTGAATCCTATAGAAAATTTACCAAAAAATGTTGACGAGCTTTGGGAGAGAATACAACATGAATGGCGAGCTCTTGACCGTGATATCATCCAAAAGTTGGTGGACAGTATGCCAAAACGTATTGAAAGCGTAATTAAAAACAAGTAAGAGTGTAGTATATTCGGCTGGGCCGAATCTAAAATACCCTTCACGATAGTCACGAATATGTATAGTATATTAAAAATGTGGCCTGAATATGCTCGGTTATATATGAACCGATATCGGAATTTTCTATTTTCTGTATTTTAGTAACCTTCTTTTATAACAAGAATTGCTTTTCAGCAAAAAAAAAAAAAAAAAAAAAAAAAATTTTAATGAAAAAATCGGTTCAGGCTATATCTCGAGTATATATGGACCGATATCGAAAATTTCAATTTTCCATATTTATATAACGTTATTTCATTACCAGAACTGCTTTTGGGCACAACAAATTGTTTAAGTTCGCTTACGCGACATTTTCATGAAAAACCCGATTTGGGCTATATCTCGGGTACATATGAACCGATATCGGAAATTTTCATTTTCCATATTTATGTAACCTAATTTCATTACCAGAACTGCTTTTGAGCACAAAAAAGCTGTTTAAGTTCGCTTACGCGGCATTTTCATGAAAACCCTGGTCTAGGCTATATCTCGGGTATATATGGACCGATATTGGAAATTTTCATTTTTCATATTTATATAACTTCATTTCATTACTAGAACTGCTTTTGAGCACAAAAAAGTTGTTTTAGTTTGCTTACGCGACACTTTTATGTAAAACCCGGTCTAGGCTATATCTCGGGTATATATGGACCGATATCGGAAATTTTCATTTTTCATATTTATGTAATCTTATTTCATTATCAGAACTGCTTTTGAGCAAAAAAAAGTTGTTTAAGATCGCTTACGCGACATTTTCATGAAAAACCCGATTTGGGCTATATCTCGAGTACATATGGACCGATATCGGAAATTTTCATTTTCCATATTTAGGTAACCTAATTTCATTACCAGAACTGCTTTTGAGCACAAAAAAGTTGTTTAAGTTCGCTTACGCGACATTTTCATGAAAAACCCGATTTGGGCTATATCTCGGGTATATATGGACCGACATCGAAAATTTTCGTTTTTCATATTTATGTAACCTAATTTCATTACCAGAACTGCTTTTGAGCACAAAAAAGTTGTTTAAGTTCATTTACGCGACATTTTCATGAAAAACACGATTTGGGCCATATCTCGGGTATATATGGACCGATATCGGAAATTTTCATTTTTCATATTTATGTAATCTTATTTCATTATCAGATCTGCGTTTGAGCAAAAAAAAATTGTTTAAGTTCGCTTACGCGACATTTTCATGAAAAACCCGATTTGGGCTATATCTCGGGTATATATCGACCGACATCGAAAATTTTCATTTTTCATATTTATGTAACCTAATTTCATTACCAGAACTGCTTTTGAGCACAAAAAAGTTGTTTAAGTTCGCTTACGCGACATTTTCATGAAAAACCCGGATTGGGCTATATCTCGGGTATATATGGACCGATATCGAAAATTTTCATTTTTCATATTTATGTAACCTAATTTTATTACCAGAACTGCTTTTGAGCAAAAAAAAGTTATTTAGCTTCGCCTATGCGACATTTTCATTAAAATCCGATTTGGGCTATATCTTGGGTATATATGGACCGATATCGGAAATTTTCATTTTTCATATTTATGTAACCTAATTTCATTACCAGAACTGCTTTTGAGCACAAAAACGTTGTTTAAGTTCGCTTACGCGACATTTTCATGAAAAACACGATTTGGGCTATATCTCGGGTATATATGGACCGACATCGAAAATTTTCATTTTTCATATTTATGTAACCTAATTTCATTACCAGAACTGCTTTTGAGCACAAAAAAGTTGTTTAAGTTCGCTTACGCGATATTTTCATGAAAAACCCGGTTTGTGCTATATCTCGGGTATATATGGACCGATATCGGAAATTTTCATTTTCCATATTTATATAACCTAATTTTATTATCAGAACTGCTTTTGAGCAAAAAAAAAGTTATTTAGCTTCGCCTATGCGACATTTTCATTAAAATCCGATTTGGGCTATATCTCGGGTATATATGGACCGATATCTGAAAAAAAAATTTTTTGTCTTTTAGTCACCATGCTTAATAAGTGTGTGAAGTTTGAAGCAAAACGAACAACTTTTGTTTTCAAAAATTTTCATACAAAACTGCAAAAAAAAATGGCTTTTTTCGGAATTTTGAATATATCTCAGGTATACGTGGACCGATATTACTGAATTTCAATAGCAAACCCATGAACCGATGGGGTAAAAGAATGATGAAAGAAAAAAGTTTCTAGTCTAATGGTTTTCTCAGAAACGGTATTTTAACAGCGGACAGACGGACATCGCTTAATCGACTTTTCCATTAATTCTGATTCAGAATATATATACTTTATAGGGTCGCAAAAAAAAACTGTAGAAATTACAAACGGAATCACAAACTTATATATACCCTTTACATTTTTGTGAAGGGTATAATAAAGGCCTTTGGACGAAATATTAAATTGGCAACGTTAATTGGTTTCAACAAACGCCGCATACAAAAGCGCAGACAGTGCAAAAGTGTCCGAATAGTGAATTTTTTGTTTTTTTAATTTTTTTATTTTTTTGAAGCAATTCATATGAGTTTTTGTACTTTATAATTTAGAATAATGTTCAATTCAATAAAAGAAAATACATAAGTATATAAAATACATACCTATATTTGTATTATTTTCATTACCTTTCTTCCTTAGTGCAAAACATCCGGACAGTTTAGCTTCCCACTGTATATTGTGAATCAGAATTAATGGAAAAGTCGATTAAGCGCTGTCCGTCTGTCCGCTGTTGAAATACCGTTTCTGAGAAAACCATTAGACTAGAAACTTTTTTCTTTCACCATTCTTTTACCCCATCGGTTCATGGGTTTGCTATTGAAATTCAGTAATATCGGTCCACGTATACCTGAGATATATTCAAAATTCCGAAAAAAGCCATTTTTTTTTGCAGTTTTGTATGAAAATTTTTGAAAACAAAAGTTGTTCGTTGTTTTTTTCAGATATCGGTCCATATATACCCGAGATATAGCCCAAATCGGATTTTTAATGAAAATGTCGCATAGGCGAAGCTAAATAACTTTTTTTGCTCAAAAGCAGTTCTGGTAATAAAATTAGGTTACATAAATATGGAAAATGAAAATTTCCGATGTCGGTCCATATATACCCGAGATATAGCCCAAATCGGGTTTTTCATGAAAATGTCGCGTAAGCGAACTTAAACAACTTTTTTGTTCTCAAAAGCAGTTCTGGTAATGAAATAGGGTCATATAAATATGAAAAATAAAAATTTTCGATATCGGGCCATATATACCCGAGATATAGCCTACACCGGGGTTTTCATGAAAATGCCGCGTAAGCGAACTTAAACAATTTTTTTGTGCTCAAACGCAGTTCTGGGAATGAAATTAGGTTACATAAATATGAAAAATGAAAATTTTCGATATCGGTCTATATATACCCGAGATATAGCCTAGACCGCGGTTTTCATGAAAATGCCGCGTGAGCGAACTTAAACAACTTTTTTGTGCTCAAAAGTAGTTCTGGTAATGAAATAAGATTACATAAATATGAAAAATGAAAATTTCCGATACCGGTCCATATATACCCGAGATATAGCCCAAATCGGGTTTTTCATGAAAATGTCGCGTAAGCGAACTTAAACAACTTTTTTGTGCTCAAAAGCAGTTTTGGTAATGAAATAGGGTTATGTAAATATGAAAAATGAAAATTTTCGATATCGGTCTATATATACCCGAGATATAGCCTAGACCGGGGTTTTCATGAAAATGCCGCGTAAGCGAACTTAAACAACTTTTTTGTGCTCAAAAGCAGTTCTGGTAATGAAGTAAGATTACATAAATATGGAAAATGAAAATTTCCGATATCGGTCCATATATACCCGAGATATAGCCCAAACCGGGTTTTTCATGAAAATGTCGCGTAAGCGAACTTAAACAACTTTTTTTGCTTAAAAACAGTTCTGGTAATAAGATGAGGTTATATAAATATGGAAAATGAAAATTTCCGATATCGGTCCATATATACCAGAGATATAGCCTAAACCGTGGTTTTCATGAAAATGCCACGTAAGCGAACTCAAACAACTTTTTTCACCTTAAAGCAGTTCTGATAATTAAATAAGGTTATATAAATATGGGAAATGAAAATTTCCGATATCGGTTCATATATACCCGATATATAGCCTTACAGGGTTTTTGATGAAAATGCCGAGTAAACAACTTTTTTGTGCTCAAAAGCAGTTCTGGTAATGAAAGAAGGTTATATAAATATGGAAAAAGAAAATATCCGATATCGGTCCGTATATACTCGAGATATAGCCTGAACCGATTTTTTCAATAACATTTTTTTTTTGCTGAAAAGCAGTTCTTGTTATAAAAGAAGGTTACGAAAATAGAGAAAATTAAAATTCCTGATATCGGTCCATATATACCCGAGATATAGCCTAAATCGGGTTTTTCATGAAAATATCGAGTAAGCGAACTTAAACAATTTGTTGTGCTCAAAAGCAGTTCTGGTAATGATATAAGGTTATAAAAATATGGAAAATTAAAATTTTCGGTATCTGTCCATATATACCCAAGATATAGCCTGAACCGATTTTTCCATTAAAAAAATTTTTTTTTTTTACTGAAAAGCAATTCTCGTTATAAAAGAAGGTTACTAAAATACAGAAAATAGAAAATTCCGATATCGGTTCATATATAACCGAGCATATTCAGGTCACATTTTTAATATACTATACATATTCGTGACTATCGTGAAGGGTATTTTAGATTCGGCCCAGCCGAATATACTACACTCTTACTTGTTTTATTTATATAGTTTTTTTTTTACTTTAAAAGTATATAGAAATAATTGTCACAAAGTTTTGCTTTTGTATATGTACTCTTCCACTTATTGCGGTTTTCTGCTTGTACCGTTTTTTTTTTTTATATTTATTTATTTATTTTTATTTTTATAGCACTCCGGTTAAAAACAAATACGTCCGTTCACTAGCAAAGCTAGACTCTGACTGAAAAAAACAGACATCACATTAAGAAAATGCATTTGTTTTACCTATGTACGAAGTGAGTTAACCCTGTTGTTTTTTTTTTGTTTTTTATTGAATTGTTGCCTTTTTTATAAAGTTTGAAAACGAATATGAAAATGTTTAAATGTGTTGAAAATAATACATAATTTGTGAAATTAATAAAAAAAATGGAATAGTAAATTTTATAATTGTTTCTTACTGATGTGATCGGTTCAGAATAAGGACAACATAGGGATCCTAGTAACCACATTAAACGCCTAAGATCACAAGTAGGGTGGGTAGAGAGGCGTCTGTCCCAATAACATCTGGAGACACACATTTCTCATTAAAAAAACTTTAAAACCTGTGATTGCTCCATTTTCTTTCCGTTGTTGTGAATACAATAGGGGTATTTTTAACATAATTTTTCTATGATATTCACAAACCAGCCCATCATTATTGTTTCATTTATAGGGAGTCTATTTATGTTCTGACAAGTTTATCGGCAAGAGAGATTGGTAAAGATAAGAACCCCCCACACTGCTGATTGCTAGCAGTTTCAAAGGCTCCTATTGATCTTAATAATATTTTTCTTCAAATATCTTTTTCTTCAAATATCTTTTACTACATCCATCTGTTAGTTCGTTACAACATACCAATAATAATACAACCTACAACACTTGTTACGACACAGTAGTGAAAACAACACTCATCACAACTTCTGTATTATCAACCACACAAAATACCAGCTATAGCGGCAACGCTAGATACAACATTACCAACAATGATAACCACAAGAATATTAACACCAGCAACAACATCAACACAAAAAATGTAGAGACAGCAACAGGAGCAACAATACCAAATATGACCCCAGAAACAACGCAAGTCTCAGTGGAAACAATTCCATTGCAAAACAATTACACGTTTTAGATATTAAAGGAATATATTATACACACTAGCGGCTGAATTTTACAATGATCTAAAGTTTAATACAACAATAGGTCACCAAAGTAGGAAGATTTAAAAACAAGTATGGAAAAAACACTTTGAACGTTGTGATACCAACAATTTTCAATAGGATGCCAGTAGAAATTCTACAAATACCAAAGAAAAAACTTATAAAGGATTTTTTCATAAGTTCGGAATGAGTCATTAATTTATGTATGTATGTATGTAATTTTTATCCCAAGTTAAATAAATTATTCCTGCAGACAAGCTATTTTGCTTCGTGGGTTCAGCTTTCAATCGCATGAAAAATGTTTTTGAACGTCGATGAGCTCATTTTTTAATCACAGACGATCCCTCGTACGGAAGTAAAGCATTAAACACATTCGAGACAGCAGGCTACAAGCTACAAAAGCTCAAAATTAAAATACACGTGTTCTTATGAGAATGATTATTTTGAAAACAGCAAGCAGCACGGCTGCAGGTTGTTGTCCATGCTATTTTGTCGTTGTAGTCCAATTAAACTAATTTCTATTTTTGTTGGCTACAAAAGCTTTGTTAGTGATGTCAATGTATCAAGCAAAGGCAAATAAATTAGCGCTTTGAGAACAAATTCACAAAATGTATTCATAAAAATGTTAAACAGTTATACAAATCATTTTTAGAGGAAACACGATAAAACTGTATTCATAAAAGAATTTTAATTTTAAATGTTGACTCTTCAGGCAACCGTTTTTAAAACTGATTGCACCTTTTTCTAAGACAATTTTAGGGATTTTAGATACTGTTTTTTTATTTTTATATATTATGAAAATTCTTATTTAAATCTAAAATTTGTTTTATTAATCATATATACGATGTGTTTGATAAAATTAATTGATGAAAAGTATTATTTGAATGTCGGACAAATTTAGTTTTGTGTATTTATTAAAAGAAGTAATTACGCTTTATATACTTTACCCATTTTTCATTTTATTATTACTAAAATTTTGAATTCATAAATATGTAATTTTGTTTAGAAATTCATAAATGTTTTAATATTGATTTTTATAAACAACAATAAAAAATATATGTTTGCATATAATAGTCATGTGAACTAGTAACAAATTTTAGTGTAACACTATGATTCAGATGAGAATTGTAAATGATTATTAATTGTTTTTGTAAAAAATGCAATCCTCTTCAATAAAAAATCTTATTGTTTAAATAAATTTCTCAAAGTGCTATGATGTCAAATCTCTTGCCATACACTTTATCACTTTATTACGCTTTAAATTCTCTCTTGCAGGTATTATTTGAATTTTTGACAAGTCTTAATACAAAATGTGAAATGTCTTTAAATAATTATAACTACGGTTGGTAAATTCTTGTTTTTTTTAATGGTAATGTTATTCATTGAGCAACATGTGCCATGTGCTAAAGGATAAGATACAACAAGTTGTAATCGTTGAGAAGGCATGTGTTGGTTGCAGAATAAGTTTAATTTAAATTATGTTATATTTTAATTTTTCAATTTGTTAATATTGTTAGGCATTTCTCTTTGTGTATGAACTAAAAATTCTTCTTTGTTCCAAAGTTCCAAAAATTATATTTATTTAAATTACTTTAGTCTTCATATAGTTCATTGCATTCTCTGGGATTTTTCTTGCTCTTCACTAGGTGATAGCTTTAAAAACAGCTAAAAAAAATGGTGGGTGGTACCACTGAAATGCAAAAAAGCAGCTGTTCATATATTAGAAGTTTCAATTTTAATTGTAAATTTTGATTGCGATTTCCTAATATTTAATTTTTATTATTTATATATATATTACTACACCGAATACTAAGTAGCTCGCACTATTTTAGCAATAGCTACTATAGAATTTTCTAAATTTCCCTCAGCCATTTTGTACACAAAAAAAGCCTTCTAATATTTGTAAAGACACAAAGAAAACAATATCAGCTGTTTATTATGTAGCTGGCGTTTTCATTATATTTAGGTAGCTGACTACAGGCTACATTTGTAGCCAGCGGCATTTGTAGTCGTTTGTTCGTGTAGCCTGCTGTCTCGAATGTGTTTAATGCTTAAGTGTTACAAAAGCTGATTATCCTATGAGACTTTTACATGCGCTAATTATATAGGAAATCTGAGTCTGAGACTCGTGTAGATATTATCTTACAATTCATCAGGGAATCAGCCATGTAATCCTTGTACGACTCATATAATAAATAGCACAAATTAATTCGATATTTTCATATTGTATATAATTCGTACTGACTTACCACCATAATCACCACCCGTACTTTTTATACTCAAAAATAACGAAAACAAGTAAGAGTGTAGTATATTCGGCTGGGCCGAATCTAAAATACCCTTCACGATAGTCACGAATATGTATAGTATATTAAAAATGTGACCTAAATATGCTCGGTTATATATGAACCGATATCGGATTTTTCTATTTTCTGTATTTTAGTAACCTTCTTTTATAACGAGAATTGCTTTCCAGCAAAAAAAAAAAAAAAAATTTTTAATGGAAAAATCGGTTCAGGCTATATCTCGGGTATATATGGACCGATATCGAAAATTTTAATTTTCCATATTGATATAACCTTATATCATTACCAGAACTGCTTTTGAGCACAACAAATTGTTCAAGTTCGCTTACGCGATATTTTCATGAAAAACCCGATTTAGGCTATATCTCGGGTATATATGGACCGATATCAGAAATTTTAATTTTCTCTATTTTCTTAACCTTCTTTTATAACAAGAATTGCTTTTCAGTAAAAAAAAAATGTTATTGGAAAAATCGGTTCAGGCTATATCTCGAGTATATATGGACCGATATCGGATTTTTTCTTTTTCCAAATTTATATAACCTTATTGCATTACCAGAACTGCTTTTGAGCACAAAAAAGTTGTTTACTCGGCATTTTCATCAAAAAACCTGTTAAGCTATATATCGGGTATATATGAACCGATATCGGAAATTTTCATTTTGCATATTTATATAACCTTATTTAATTACCAGAACTACTTTAAGGCGAAAAAATTGTTTAAGTTCGCTTACGCGGCATTTTCATGAAAACCCCGGTTTAGGCTATATCTCGGGTATATATGGACCGATATCGGAAATTTTTATCTTCCATATTTATATAAACTGATCTTATTATCAGAACTGTTTTTAATCAAAAAAAAGTTGTTAAAGTTCGCTTACGCCACATTTTCATGAAAAACCCGGTTTGGGCTATATCTCGGGTATATATAGACCGATATCGAAAATTTTCATTTTCCATACTTATACAACCTTATTTTATTACCAAAACTACTTTTAAGCAAAAAAAGTTGTTTAAGTTCGCTTACGCGGCAATTTCATGAAAACCCCGTTCCAGGCTATATCTGCGGTATATATGAACCGATATCGGAAATTTTCATTTTTCATATTTATATAACCTTATTTTGTTACCAGAACCGCTTTAAAGCAAAAAAAGTTGTTTAATTTCGCTGACGCGGCATTTTCATGAAAAACCCGTTTTAGGCTATATCTCGGGTATATATGGACCGATATCGAAAATTTTCATTTTTCATATATATGTAACCTAATTTCATTACCAGAACTGCTTTTGAGCACAAAAAAGTTGTTTAAGTTCGCTTACGCGGCATTTTCATGAAAAACCTGGTTTGGGCTATATCTCGGTTATATATGGACCGATATCGAAAATTTTCATTTTTCATATTTATATGACCCTATTTCATTACCAGAACTGCTTTTGAGCACAAAAAAGTTGTTTAAGTTCGCTTACGCGACATTTTCATGAAAACCCCGATTTGGGCTATATCTCGGGTATATATGGACCGATATCGAAAATTTTCATTTCTCATATTTATATGACCCTATTTCATTACCAGAACTGCTTTTGAGCACAAAAAAGTTGTTTAAGTTCGCTTACGCGACATTTTCATGAAAAACCCGGTCTAGGCTATATCTCGGGTATATATGGACCGATATCGAAAATTTTCATTTTCCATATTTATGTAACCTAATTTTATTACCAGAACTGCTTTTGAGCAAAAAAAAGTTATTTAGCTTCGCCTATGCGACATTTTCATTAAAAATCCGATTTGAGCTATATCTCGGGTATATATGGACCGATATCTGAAAAAAAAATTTTTTTCCTTTTAGTCACCATGCTTAATAAGTGTGTGAAGTTTGAAGCAAAACGAACAACTTTTGTTTTCAAAAATGTTCATACAAAACTGCAAAAAAAAATGGCTTTTTTCGGAATTTTGAATATATCTCAGCTATACGTGGACCGATATTACTGAATTTCAATAGCAAACCCATGAATCGATGGGGTAAAAGAATGGTGAAAGAAAAAAGTTTCTAAGTCTAATGGTTTTCTCAGAAACGGTATTTCAACAGCGGACAGACGGACAGACGGACAGCGGACATCGCTTAATCGACTTTTCCATTAATTCTGATTCAGAATATATATACTTTATAGGGTCGCAAAAAAAAAACTGTAGAAATTACAAACGGAATCACAAACTTATATATACCCTTAACATTTTTGTGAAGGGTATAATTAACATTTTTGTGAAGGGTATAAAAACTACTGTACGCTGTTTATTTCCGTTTATCTATAATATATATATATAGCATTTTTTTACTTATTGAATCTTCAAAATGAACTAACAATAAGTATTCTTAGTACTAAATTTAAAATTAAAAAAATGTGCTTTTTACTTAAGTCCGGCCAATGCTAGACAAAAAGTTTTAGTATGCGGGAGCTATTTCGGTAAAATCACCTATTGAGCAATCTGATGGTGGCAACGGTATCCCTTTTTCTCAACCGAGTATGGCTCCCGAAATTAAGTATATTGCTTAAAGAGCCGACTGTGGCCACCACCATTAAGTATATATCCCACATTGTTTAATATTGGACTCAACTTCGCCATTAACAATTTTTCGAATAGTTTTGAAATTGCTGGTAAAAGACTTATTAGTCTATATGATCTACCTTAGTCAGATCCTCCCCTGGCTTGGGTATCATAGTAATTGTTGTGTATTACACATAAAAAGAAAAGCACGCGTTTAGCTTAAACTCCAAGTTTCAACTCCAATTATATTTCTTCATTGTCTTATTTTACTATTTACATAAATGAGCGTAAAACTACAAATTAAGCGACATCAGAGTTGCATTTAAAAAGCAATATCCAACACGCCTCTCCTTAAGATAATTTTACTTATGAATTCAATGCAATTAACATACATATGTACAAATATGTATGACATGTATATATATATATATATATATATATATATATATATATATATATATATATATATATATATATATATATATATATATATATATATATATATATATATATATATATATATATATATATATATATATATATATATATATATATATATATATATATATATATATATATATATATATATTTTTTTTTTTTTTTTTTTTAAATTAAGACTTTGTAAATAAATATACATACATATGTATTACAATATTTTATATTATACATTAGTTTTGCAATACTTCATCAGATCTTGCAACTCTTCCATCCTTTCTTGGTCTCAAGTTTCTATTCGATGTACCTTCGCACACTGCCCCTCCATTCTCATTTTTGATATTACTTGCGGAAGTATTTGTTTCACTGTTGCCTTCGTTGCCTGTTCCAGGTAATAAATTACCTTCTCTGTCATTATTCGAATCATTGATGTTTTGTGACTCACTACCATTTAGGCCACGAATTTGGTCTAGATGTCTTTTTATTTCACGATTACTCCCCGACATAATACACAAATAAGATTGTTCTCCTATTTTTTGTTTGACCACGGCAGGGGACCAGCTTGGTTTATCACAATCTTTATAATTTCTGATCAAAACTTTTTCACCTTCAGAAAATTGCAAACTACGCTTTCCTTTGTGAAGAAGAACACTTTTCTCTTGAGACTCTTTGATTTTTTCTCTTGTCAAAGGTGGTCTTAAATGATCAAAGCGGGTTTTAAGTGAGCGACCCAACAGTAGTTTTGCTGGCGATTCACCAGTAGAACAGTGTGGGGTATTGCGGTAATCAATTAAAAATCGATTTATTATAATATCAAGTTCTGTATTATTTTTCTCTTTTAAGTTAGCCAAGACAGACTTTTTTACGGTTTTCACGAAATTTTCCGCTTGACCATTTGTAGACGGATGTCTAGGAGCTGTTAATATGTGTTTAATATTATTCAGTCTCAAAAACATTTCAAATTCATTTGACACAAATTGTCGTCCATTATCGCTCACGATAGTATCAACTATACCAAATCTAGAAAACAATTCTCTAAGCTTGTTAATTGTAAAATTTGAGGTTATCTCCTTCGTTATGAAAACTTCAACCCATTTAGAAAATGAGTCAACAACAATCAACAAATAACGATTTTTGATGGGTCCTGCAAAATCAATATGGATGCGATTCCAAACAGATTCTGCCGGGCTCCACGGTATTAAAACACTCTTCTCAGGGCTTGGCTGTAATTCTTGGCATGGTCTACAACTCTTGATAAGTATTTCAATGTCCTTATCGATAGCTGGCCACCAAACATAAGAACGTGCCAAAGCTTTGGTCTTGACAATGCCAAAATGAGAACTATGTAAGCTTTCCAAGATTGATTTGCGTAATTTACTGGGAATGACTATGCGATATCCCCATAGTACGCAGCCATGTTCAATGGACAATTCATTTGATTTTTCCCTTTTTTCACCTTTCAGTTGGTGAACTATACCTTTGCCAATGGCGTCAGCAACCTTTGATAAAACAGGGTCGCGTCTTGTTTCCCTTATAATACTTTTAAAATTTAAGTTAAATAAATTTTCCTTTTCTACCAAATTGATATAATTACATTCGTTATAATCTTCAACTGTTGATACTTGTGGCATTATCAGCATAATTTAAAGTTCCCTTAACATGATCTACGGAATAATTGAATCCTGAAAGGGTCAAAGCCCAGCGTTGTACTCGAGCTGAAGCCATTAGTGGCAAACCCTTACTTTCTCCGAAAATTGTTAACAGTGGCTTATGATCCGTTCGTAAAGTAAAGCGGTTACCTAATAAATATTGTCTCAACTTTGTCACGCAAAATATAATTGCTAGAGCCTCCTTTTCTAGGGTACTGTAATTTACTTCTGTTTTTGTGAGAGCTCTAGATACAAAAGCAATAGGTTTAATAGACTTGTCCGGAAAAATATGCGACAATACTCCTGCCACAGCTGTATTACAAGCATCTGTGGTTAAAACTATTGGAAAATCCGGGTTAAAATGTACTAAAACCTGGTCTGATACAATATCATGTTTCAAATTTTCATAAGAAGTTTGACATTGTTTCGACCAGTAAAATTTTACGTCTTTTTTCAACAAATTATAAAGAGGTACCATTTTCTTTGCAAATCCATTGATAAACTTAGAATAATAGTTTAGCATGCCGATTACAGCTCTAAGTTGCGACACATTCTGTGGTGATGGGGCTTTAACTATTGAAGCAATGCCATCTTCACTTTTGCTTAGACCATCTTTATCTATGGTAAAACCTAAATAAGATATCTTCTGTTCAAAAAATTTACACTTTCCAAGATTTAACTTAAGACCTGCATCCCGTAGCTTATTCAAGACCAACCTCAAATTACTCATATGTTCCTGTAAAGTTTTTCCTGTCACAGTTATGTCATCTTGATAGACTACTACACCTGGTATACCTCTTAAAACACCCTCAATGGTTTTCTGAAAAATTGCTGCTGCAGTTTTTATCCCAAATGGGAGTCTTTTCATTTTCAAAGTGCCTATGTGTGTACTTAAAGTACACAAAAGTTGTGAACTTTCATCCAACAACAACTGGTTGTATGCATTCGAAAGATCTAATTTTGTAAATAAACAACCGCCTTGTAATGCAGCAAAAACTTCATCTATTCTGGGTAAAGGATATGTAAAATCAACCAAATGTTTATTAATGGTGACCTTAAAATCGCCACATAAACGAAAGCTACCATCTGGTTTTAAAATTGGAACAATAGGTGTTCCCCACTCTGAATGGTCTACATATTCCAAAATATCATTCTTAATTAAACTACGAAGTTGTTCTTCTATTTGTGACTTCCATGCAAGAGGCAAAGGGCGTGGCTTGAAAAATATAGGTTTTGCCGTTTCATTTATTGATAGAGAAATCTTAGCACACTTGTAAGCTCCTAAACTGCCATCAAACACATCAGCAAATTCTTTCTTAATTTGATCACCGCGTTCACCCAAATCTCGCTTGTCGATAATTGTATTGACTCGTTTTAATTCGAAATTGAAAGTCCTTAAAAATGTTCTTCCTAGCAAAGGAGGATTTTCTGTATTTGTCACAACAACAACAATGGTTTTTGTAATGCCATTATAGGTAATATTTGCAAGAAACTCACCAAAAATCGAAATAGAATTACCGCTATAACTTATGTACGAAGTTTTACAGGAACGAATATCTGTCTCATTAACATTTATTTTATGAAGGAAGGATCTGGGAAACAATGTACCAGACGCGCCAGTGTCACAGATAGCTTCCAAATGGAATCCATTAATCATTATTGGTAGTGTATAAAGGCTCATCGAACTTCCACTCTCAATGCTAAAGATAGAAAAATTATAAGAATTATCAAATTGGGAAAAATCAGAATCCTCTGATACATAATTTACATTATTCTTCGAACGACACACTGAAGCTAAGTGGCCAACTTTGTCACACGAATGACATTTACTCTCTTTAAATTTGCAGTCAAAAGATTTGTGATTTCGCCATCCACAGTGAGAGCATTCCTTCTTGTTTTTGTTGTTGTTATTGCTGCATCTGCTTTCAGTGCTGCTTTTGTTACCACGTTTTTGATTCATACTGTTTTTCCAAATGTTCCGTTTTACAAAGTTGATGTCATCTCTTTCACTCGTATTATTTGATGATTTAAATTTTGTCTCCAAAATTAATGCCTTTTTAAATGCATCGGTTAAACATAACCTCTCATCATCTTCACACATTCTTTCGAATATTCGTGACGGTAGTCCCATTATGAACTTATCCAATATGAAGGCATCCAAGTGCTCACCAAATTTGCAATTCAAAGCAAGTTTTTTTATACGGGCAAACCAATTAGAGACAGTTTCATTTTCACCCATAACTGCGTTATGAAAATTTTTCCTTTCTTGAAATATAATGGTCGGAGGTGTAAAATGTACTTTAAAAATTTCACATAAATCTATACGATTTAGAAACGGGAGATTGAGGGCTACACAAGCTGTGCAATACTCCATATGCCTCACCCCCAATAGACTTTAACAACATCGACTTCTTTACATTATCATTTGTGCAGTCAATTTCACAGAAATATATTTCTAATCTTTCATACCATAATTGCCATTTATCAGCATTTGGAACAAACTCTGCAATAGATTGAGTCGGCAATAATGTTATTGGAGCTCCTCCATTTGTATTATTATTAGTCGCGTTAGTATCTGGCATTTTTATGTTTAAACTAAATAGTTTTACTATCAATATGTAATTACATATGTTTGTTCAACAACAAAACTTAAAATTTTTAAAACAATTTGTTGTTCGTCGCCAATTGTTGTGTATTACACATAAAAAGAAAAGCACGCGTTTAGCTTAAACTCCAAGTTTCAACTCCAATTTTATTTCTTCATTGTCTTATTTTACTATTTACATAAATGAGCGTAAAACTACAAATTAAGCGACATCAGAGTTGCATTTAAAAAGCAATATCCAACAGTAATCATAGAGACCTTCCACTCTGCAGGATAATACTCAAGGCGTAAAATAGCGTTAAAAATAAAAAGTAGAACTCTTCTAGCTACAGCTGTTCAAGCATTTTACCAGGAATTTGATCAATGCCCGGAGCTTTCCTGGGTTTTGTATTATCAATAACGTTTTCGACATCTTGAAAATTAAGTCTCAAAAAAAAAACACAGGCTGTCTAACGACATATGGTGTTAATTCCGCTGTATTATTTGTAATAAAAATGTTTCTCAAATGATCGACATACAAAATCCCCTTTTCCAAATCGCTTTTTGCCCAGTCGCCAGTTGAAGTTCTCAAAGGTGGCTTACCTACTACGGGTCTTTTCAGACCTTTTGTCGCTTTCCACAGAGAATAGTCAGATTGCGGAGTACCATCAAGGCGTTCCAAATATGTTTTAAGGGAATCCTTTCTGTGAATTTCAAGCAGATTTCTTAACTGAGTTATGTATTCCCGTAGCCTAGTTTTAAGCTGGGTAGACCTGCGAAGTAGCCAGAAACATATTTTAAAACCAATCATTTGCTTAAAACTGCCAGAAATATAGTGGCTCCCATTTTCAGTATCATGGTGGAACCTAACGGATTAACTAAGAGTCTGCAGAGTTGCTTTAAGATTGTTGAACTTTGAATTGGAATTTTGAGATATGGTATTCTGATTCAAGTGTTGTTTATCGGATTTAACCACATTAGCATAATAAATCTGTTTGGGGTTTTGCATGTTTATATGGATGGTTGAATGGCATAACTAAGGAAATTAGTTTTCAAAAATGGTATTTGACCGCTGGAGTTGCATATGTGAAATTGTCATTGACCTCTTAAGTGAGTATAGACATGGCAGCCCTTGTAATGTGCAGTATGGTTACCTTCACAGTTATTGAATTTTTGACGCTCGAGGCAGTCTTAAATTTTTTGCACTGTGATGTACCGTGAGGTCATCCACCCACAACATTAACTGCGGACAGTTTCCAATAGTCATTAATATGGCCGAATTCTTAGAATTTAGGGCCCCAAATGCTTGTACGGCTCCTCAACGGTAACTTTGCGATGCAGAAGAAGTTTAAGGGTATAAATTGAGTGAATTTTGTTATTTTTTAGGACAACATCCCTTATTTCTAGTTCAACCCTAAACATAGGTTGAGTAATATTCCGTGCTTGACTGATGTTACGTTTAGATATTTTGTGATTGTGTTACAACATTATTTGCGAACACGAACGCAGGCGTTTCCTATCTCTTAGACACAGGAGATTTTCCAATGATTTTTTCATAGATTCTTCCTTAGAAATGCAAAGGTTTTTTTCTAGTGGCGCTCAGCTCTTCCTCAGAATTACATCTGATAGGTACACTCATACAACTGCTTGTTTCTATATTTTCAATTTTAAAATGGTATGTCGCAAAGTTTTTTTTTTTATATAAAACCGCTCTTTTCTCTTATTCCAGTTTTATTTTATTACCTTCCGATCAAAAACAAACACTTCCGTTCACTATCAAAGCCAGACACCGAATGCTAATAATACAATTACGCAAATCAACATGGGAGGTCGCAAAAATGGTTAATGGCTGCCGATTACATGATTATTCACAATAATAAAACGAAAAATTTTTGTTTAAATTTGTATAAATCTCTATATGAACATACATATATAGTTTTTAAGTCCAATGTAGACGTTAAATAAATATTATTCTTACAATTCTTCAGCCATTTCTTCTGTCTTTTCCCCGCAAATAAGTTTTAAAATCTTAATACATATATAAAATTGAATGTGTGTTTGTACATTTGTTTGTTTGTTTGTACCTTAAGATCTGCCAGACCGCTGGACCAATCTTCCTGAAATTTTCACAGTGATTAACTAGAACACTTGTGCGAATTATAGACTGTTTTTTTTCAACCACGCCTTCTTTTACACCCCCTATTTTAAATTTTGTTATTTCTTTCACAAAATTTTTAACAGATTTTTTCATATAAATGACCAAATTAACCAAATTTCAAAAATTTTTTGTGTGTATGCAAAACGACCAAAACGATTAAGATTATGTTGGAGTGATCAAATTATCGCCAATTGCGATAATAATTGATTGTCATATAACTTCAGTATTTATGGAGCAATTTTCAAAATTCCTTTTGTGTATGGAAGAGGTCAATAACCTTTTTATTTATTTATTTTTTTTTTTAAATTGGGAGTGTGTACCAAATTGTTCTCCTCATAATTGATTATCAAATAACTTCGTTATTTCTAGACCAATTTAAAAAAATTTTTTTTTCATATAAAAGATATCTCATCAAAATTGAGCATGCCCCAAAAATTAATTAAGATTAATTTTTAAAACTCTTTTTGGATACAGAAAGCATCTACTATTTTTTTCTTTTTTTGGCAAAAAGAGGGAGGGGAGGAAAATTGCTAGCTCCAATAATTGAATATCAAGCAACTTAATTTTTTAACCAATTTTCACAATTTATCTTGCATATACAAAACGACTAAGATTACTTTTGCGGGATAAAGTTATCTATCGCAAATTGACCACCACAATAATTGATTGTGAAGTAACTTCATCATTTATGATTCCTTTTGTATGTGGAAAGGTCAATAATTTTTTTTTCTGTTTTGGAAAATTGGTGGCGTAATTGCCCAATTTTTAAAATCCTCTTTGGATGCAGAAAAGCTCTACTATGTGTTTTTTTTTTTTTTTTTTTGTTAATTGATTATCAAGCAACTTCGTCAAAAATGGACCAATTTTGAAAATTATTCTTGCATATGGAAATGGTAAAAAAAAATAAAATTGGTTATTGAGAGGAGGGCGGGTCAGAATGAGGATTTTATTGTTATGTTAGGTGTTTTCGGAGAACGTGATGCTGGATATATTTTATTGAATGGCAGAAACGTGGAATGCCTTTTTTCCACATTTGGTATGGTTGGTTGACAAAATTACGTCAGATAAAATAGACGAAATTATACTGATATTTACATGAATTCAAATCCGCGATGCGTGGTCGATGGGAAATATACGAAAAGGTATCCTAGAGAATTGCTTCAAGAAACAATCTCTGGTGTTGATAGCTACACTCGCTTTATCGTCATAGATCAACGGTGGTGGACAATCAATTACAAACAGGTACATTAAATGTGCAAAACAATGAAATTGATGCTGAAAATCGTTCGTTAGTGCTATATTGCCCAGTGCTTTCAAAACCGTACAAAACGTCGAGTATTATAATTTCGTCAAATCAATTAAGTATATCTGCAAATACGTAACCAAACGATGAAATTACACAATATCCAATGGCCCGATACATTAGCAGCAATGAAGCTGTTTGGAGAATTTTGGGATTCCCAAATCTTTGAGCGTCATCCAACTGCTGTGCATTTATCTGTTCACCTCGAAAATATATATGTTTTGTTTAGTATTAAGACTTGAGTACTTATTGTTAGCTACCTTTTTGAAGATTCAATACATAAATAAATGCTTTAAAAACACAGCAAGGGCTGCAATGGTACCAGCTACAACGTAAATTTCCTTTTTCGATACATGCACAAATGATATTTTTGCTCAAACTTTGCTATATGCTCAAATTCTACACACGAACAAATTCATATGCAACTTATCGGGATGCGTGCGAAAAGCTAAATTTGTTAGAAAACGATTCACAACGCAACTATATCTAATCATCTAGAGCCAGAAGAGTATTATTTGCAATCATATTGGTAAATTGATTTTCATCCGAGACAAATCAACTTTAGAATACATATGAAGCACATATCGAAAGAGAAATACCTGCAACAACATAACAATTGAATTTTGACATGAAACTTATAATGAGGCATTGATTCTAAATCAAATAAATGTTTGCAAATAAACAACAAGACACTCTCGTTGTTAAGATATGTTCTAATCAAGCAGGCAATAATGACGATCTGACCCACACGACTTAGAACTATTTATGGCTGAAAATCTACTACATTTACAACTCTCGGCATACAATATTTTAATGTGAATGGATCAGATGGAACAGAAAAATTTTTATGATTTCGTTAATATTGGCTAAAGTTTAATCACAAAATAATACTACACTAGCCCTAGCATCGTCCGGCCACCATACATTTGTATGGGGGCATATTTGTAACTTAAAGAGGTACTAAAGCCACAATTCTAAAATACGCACACATACATACAATATTAAAAAAAAAAAACACTCCGCAAAAGGTAAAGTCCTGCAAATTTGTAAGATCATAGTATGGGATAAATGCAAAATGACCCAAAAAAAAACTTTAGAGGCCATTGATCGCATGTTAAAAGATTCTAGAAGCAACAAAAAATGATTTGGAGGAGCACTATTTGTGGTAGCCGGTGATTTCCAACGAAAATTGTCTGCAATTCCACTGATGATGAGCTTAGTGTGTGCCTCAAATCACATCTTCTTTGGCGTATTGAAATTAAGAACAAATATGCGAGCTGTAATATGATGCTCAAATTGCATTATTTTTCCCTAGAATTTTTGTAATATGACACAATGCATTGAAGAGTTAATTAATTGTGTATTTCCAAATGTCGAACGCAATTTCAAAAATGACCAGTGGTTAAGTGAGTGAGCGTCACTTTCTTTTTTTTTATATTGGACCAGTACTCAGGGGATGACCCCTACATATGCAGTGCATTGTACCAGAACTAGGAAAATAGGTTATGAGGAGGGGGAAAGCGGGAGTAGTGTTTGTGAACATTTGACTTGAATCTTCCAACGTTATAACAGACAGGAAACACTTCTGCAGGCAACTTGTTCCACAGACGAAGCGTGCGGCTGAAAAACGAATTCTCTCTGTAATGCGTAGTACGATTCCCCGGGCAATCGACCACAAATGGGTGAGCTCTAGACGATGAACGCGTGCTACGTAAAAATGTGCGCGTTTCGGGAACAATATCCCTAATTTCGTCAGAGCAAAATCCATTGTAGTATCGATAGAACAGAGTAACGCATCCCACACTGCGTCGATGCTCCAGTGAGTCAATAGAGTTGGATACCCTACTGTCACTGATAAGCTTCTTCGCCCTCTCCTGCACACGGTCGAGTAACCCCAAAACAGACTTTGAGGCACCGGCCCAAACATGAGAGTTGTATTCCATTTTTTGTCGGATGTAGGTGGTATAAATAGTAAGGAGATCGGATGGAGTGAAGTACATCTTACACCGTTTCAAAAAACCGAGGCACTTGAATGCTTCTTTAGAGATATGAAAAATATGATCAGTCCAGCGAACATCGCACTGTATCTTCATTCCAAGAACATCAAGAGCATCCGATTCTTCAATATTTATACCATCCATGAGTACAGATGAAGCAGCATTTGCGGTCGTTTGTTTGTGCGTCAGTAAGCAACACTGGGTCTTACGAGCATTAAAGGCTACCCTGTTTTTACGACCCCATTCAGAGATTAATAGAAGGTCACTATTCAGTGAATCGTTCATATTTAGTCTCTTGGCAGCGATCTCTGATAGGCTGGGCCTATAACTAAAAGAGTACGAGTGGCAAATGCTGCTGTCATCCGCAAAAGAGTGCATAGGGTTGGAAGTTTGGTAGAGAAGATCGTTGAGGAAAATAAGAAATAGGGTAGGAGAAAGAACGGAGCCTTGCGGTACCCCTGAATTAATATTGAACTCGTTTGATGAGACCCCATCTATAACAACTCGTATAGAGCGGTCTCTGAGAAAGCTCGATATAAACCGAGAGAAGTCATCACCGACACCAAAGGCAGTAAGTTTTGCCAATAGTGCACCATGCCACACTCTGTCAAACGCTTTTGAAATATGAAGAGCCACCACCCTACTTTCACCGAAATGATGGATTGAGTGGCACCATTTCTCTGAGAGATATGCCATAAGATCGCCAGTTGAACGACCCTTACGAAATCCATATTGACGATCACAAAGTTGTTTATGCGACTCCAGATACCTCATAAGGTGATGGTTAACCATGTTTTCCATTACTTTCTGCCAAAAACAAAGATTTGAATTCAATAAACATTAGAATTTTAAATAAAATCAGCTACAGTTACACAAAAATCTATCGATACCGTGATAAGAGATGAGGATGCTGTCAATTATTCTTTTGAATTTCTTAACTCACTTGATGTTTCAGGACTTCCATCATATGTGCTGCAACTCAAAATTGGAAGTACCAATTATTCTACTGCGCATCAGCTATCCAATATAACTTTGCAATCGCTCTCGACTTGCAGCAAAAAAACTGCGACACAACTTAATCGAAAGGATCAATATAAAGAGCAAAAATAAAGGTACAAATATGCTATTGCCACGAATTTCAATTATTCCAACCGACTTGCCATCTGATTTCAAAAGATTGCAGTTTTCTGTTCGTTTAGTGTTTGCAACATTACAGTTATTAAAGTTCAAGGTCAATCCGTGCAAATTTGTGGCTTGAATTTGTCAAGTCCATGTTACTCCCACTGACTGCTTTACGTTGCGTATTCTCCTGTAGGTAAACCTAAAGACTTATTTGTTTATAGTTCATATAGACAAACTAAAATAATTGTATATCCTAGCGTGCTATAATGGTTAGCAAAATCATCATCAGTATAGCAAATAAAATATTTTTTAAACTATATAAACACTTTTTATGACACTGTCATTATGGGGTAGCAACGCACACCGGATTAAGCTAGTATTTTATATTCTATAATTGTCAGATTCGACGAAAAAATAATTTCCACACTTTATTTCGTTTGTGCTTACAATAAAAAATAAAATTTTTGTTCGTTGAAAGGACATTATTACATTTAATAAATGATCATGTATGCAGACATATACGTATGTGTGTTATTAGTGTGTTTTGTAGCATTTTATATCCAACACAACAACAAAAGCTGTAGGAACTGATTAATCTGCTAGCAACAGTTGTAACAAATATGTTGAAATAATTTCGTTAAAGATTGATGGTGCACTACATAATTTCAGCTACTAGGGATGGTCTAGTAAAAAGTGTGAGTGTTTCGATTACAAAACAACTTTCGTTAAAAAAAAGATTCAAATGGACGTTTAAGCCAAACCGACATACATAGAATTGAAAAAAAGAGACCGTTTGAACAAAAATAATTTAATGATATAATTAGTCAGTTGGTAGGAAACAACATCAGTAACAACTCGTATATTTAAAAACGTTGATTTTAATCAGTGTTGCAGCAACGCTTTAACAATACCGTACACATGCCATTAATTATATTTATGCTTAAAATGTATTTTTATTGGAAACATTACAATCAGATCAATTAATTAATTAAATAACGGCTTTATGTAAATAAGTTCTTAACAGATAAGTTATATGATAATTAATTGTTGTTAAACAATTAACTATTAACAACGATTTATACACAAATTAGTATTATTTTTAATCTGATTTCACATTTGATCCTTTGTTGTATTTGCGAGCATAATGTTTCAGTATGTGAACATGTAAGAAACTATGTAAAAATATATGTAAATGTGTGTGCGTGTGTGTTTGTTATATATCCCCTTAAATTCTAGGGTTGAATGTACTCGT
This sequence comes from Thecocarcelia acutangulata, assembly GCA_914767995.1. NCBI lineage: Eukaryota > Metazoa > Arthropoda > Insecta > Diptera > Tachinidae > Thecocarcelia > Thecocarcelia acutangulata. The sequence goes on along the minus strand of OU612096.1, from coordinate 53,530,438 downwards.
ATATGCTAAAGCGCTTATCATTGAAGGACAAAAGTGACAATTTGTTAAAGCTTTGTATAACAAATCTATAAACAAGTGTGTCATTTATCTTAATAATCTGAAAAAGACCAAAAAAACAATTTTCAATTCTTTTATTTTTTTTATTTTTACGTTTATTAGGATTGTGCAAAAATAATTTACTTACACCTGAAAGTATTTTTGCAATAGATATTGAAGAGATGCAACCAATCACATGCTTCTATGATGACCTCAAATTTTCCTTTATTGCCTCTGTGTCGGTAGGCCTACTGTTAAGTTCAATTCAGTTGTGTTGCCTTAGGATGGTATGGAACTTAGCAAATTTACATATCGATCCAGATCTAATCCAAAATCTTAGTACAAGATAAAAGAACATAATCTGCAATATGCGTGCACCACTCTCTTTTTCTCATTTTTATCCCTATAAGCTTGTAGCAGGTCGCTAATATGACTGACTGGATAAAATACTACTAAACGAAGCAGTGATGAAAAAGAAGAACAAGATATGAAAAACCACGTAATATCGTCGTTACGAGACACGTGCTTTACGGTTGAATGAAAGCAAGTCAAAAATTTTACCTTACTAAATTAGTTATTAAATTGATGAGTCAAATTGTAATCTCTTTTTAGTAATCTCATCATCTCTTAAAACTGGAAAAACTTCACTATATATATATATATATATATATATATATATATATATATATATATATATATATATATATATATATATATATATATATATATATATATATATATATATATATATATGGACTGATATCGGCTATTTTCTTTTTCGATATTTATATAACCTTATTTCATTATCAGAACTGCTTTTGAGCACAAAAAAGTTGTTTACTCGGCATTTGCATCAAAAAACCTGTTAGGCTATATATCGGGTATATATGGCCCGATATCGAAAATTTTAATTTTCCATATTTATATAACCTTATTTTATTACCAGATCTGCTTAAGGTGAAAAAAGTTGTTTAAGTTCGCTTACGCGACATTTTCATGAAAAACCCGGTTTGGGCTATATCTCGGGTATATATGGACCGACATCGGAAATTTTCATTTTTCATACCTATATAACCTTATTTTATTATTAGAACTGCTTTTAAGCAAAAAATATTGTTTGAGTTCGCTTACGCCGCGTGTTCATGAAAAACCCGGTCTAGGCTATATCTCGGGTATATATGGACCGATATCGAAAAATTCATTTTCAATATTTATATCACCTTATTTTATTACCAGAACTGCTTTAAGGCGGAAAAATTGTTTAAGTTCGCCTACGCGGCATTTTCATGAAAACCGCGGTTTAGGCTATATCTCGGGTATATATGGACCGATATCGGAAATTTTTATCTTCCATATTTATATAAACTCATCTTATTACCAGAACTGTTTTTGATCAAAAAAAAGTTGTTAAAGTTCGCTTACGCGACATTTTCATGAAAACCCCGGTTTGGGCTATATCTCGGGTATATATAGACCGATATCGACAATTTTCATTTTCCATACTTATATAACCTTATTTTATTACCAGAACTGCTTTTAAGCAAAAAAAGTTATTTAAGTTCGCTTACGCGGCATTTTCATGAAAACCCCGTTCCAGGCTATATCTGCGGTATATATGGACCGATATCGGAAATTTTCATTTTTCATATTTATATAACATTATTTTATTACCAGAACCGCTTTTAAGCAAAAAACGTTGTTTACTTTCGCTGACGCGGCATTTTCATGAAAAACACGTTCTAGGCTATATCTCGGGTATATATGGACCGATATCGGAAATTTTCATTTTCCATATTTATGTAATCATATTTTATTAGCGGAACTGCTTTTGAGCAAAAAAAAGTTGTTTAAGTTCGCTTACGCGACATTTTCATTAAAAACCCGATTTGGGCTACATATGGACCGGGTACATATGGACCGATATCGGAAATTTTCATTTTCCATATTTATGTAACCTAATTTCATTACCAGAACTGCTTTTGAGCACAAAAAAGTTGTTTAAATTCGTTTACGCGGCATTTTCATGAAAACCCCGATCTAGGCTATATCTCGAGTATATATGGACCGATATCGGAAATTTTCATTTTCCATATTTATGTAACCTAATTTCATTACCAGAACTGCTTTTGAGTACAAAAAAGTTGTTTAAGTTCGCTTACGCGGCATTTTCATGAAAACCCCGGTCTAGGCTATATCTCGGGTATATATGGCCCGATATCGAAAATTTTTATTTTTCATATTTATATGACCCTATTTCATTACCAGAACTGCTTTTGAGAACAAAAAAGTTGTTTAACTTCGCTTACGCGAAATTTTCATGAAAAACCCGATTTGGGCTATATCTCGGGTATATATGGACCGACATCGATAATTTTTATTTTTCATATTTATATGACTCTATTTCATTACCAGAACTGCTTTTGAGCACAAAAAGTTGTTTAAGTTTGCTTACGCGACATTTTCATGACAAACCCGATTTGGGCTATATCTCGGGAATATATGGACCGATATCGGAAACTTTCATTTTCCATATTTATGTAACCTAATTTCAGTACCAGAACTGCTTTTGAGCACAAAAAAATTGTTTAAGTTCGCTTACGCGGCATTTTCATGAAAACCCCGGACTGGGCTATATCTCGGGTATATATGGACCGATATCGGAAATTTTCATTTTCCATATTTATGTAACCTAGTTTTATTAACAGAACTGCTTTTGAGCAAAAAAAAGTTATTTAGCTTCGCCTATGCGACATTTTCATTAAAAATCCGATTTGGGCTATATCTCGGGTATATATGGACCGATATCTGAAAAAAAAAGTTTTTGTCTTTTAGTCACCATGCTTAATAAGTGTGTGAAGTTTGAAGCAAAACGAACAACTTTTGTTTTCTCAAATATTCATACAAAACTGCAAAAAAAAATGGCTTTTTTCGGAATTTTGAATATATCTCAGCTATACGTGGACCGATATTACTGAATTTCAATAGCAAACCCATGAATCGATGGGGTAAAAGAATGGTGGAAGAGAAAAGTTTCTAGGTCTAATAGTTTTCTCAGAAACGGTATTTCAACAGCGGACAGACGGACATCGCTTAATCGATTAATTAATTCTGATTCAGAATATATGTATATACTTTATAGGGTCGCAAAAAAAACTGTAGAAATTACAAACGGAATCACAAACTTATAAATACCCTTTACATTTTTGTGAAGGGTATAAAAAAGAAAGAATTATTAAAAGCGAAACAAGAATACGTATATAAAGTATCTTAATTAAAGGATATATGTTGAAGAATTTTAAAGAAAACATAACTAATAACATAAATACAGCTGCGAATCCTACGGGACCCTCCAGTTCCTATAAAATAAATATAAAATATTGAATCGAAAACAATAAAAATTTGATTAGCTAATTTTTTTATACCCTTCACAAAAATGTAAAGGGTATATATAAGTTTGTGATTCCGTTTGTAATTTCTACAGTTTTTTTTTTGCGACCCTATAAAGTATATATATTCTGAATCAGAATTAATTAATCGATTAAGCGATGTCCGTCTGTCCGCTGTTGAAATACCGTTTCTGAGAAAACTATTAGACCTAGAAACTTTTCTCTTCCACCATTCTTTTACCCCATCGATTCATGGGTTTGCCATTGAAATTCAGTAATATCGGTCCACGTATAGCTGAGATATATTCAAAATTCCGAAAAAAGCCATTTTTTTTTGCATTTTTGTATGAAAATTTTTGAAAACAAAAGTTGTTCGTTTTGCTTCAAACTTCACACACTTATTAAGCATGGTGACTAAAAGACAAAAAATTTTTTTTTCAGATATCGGTCCATATATACCCGAGATATAGCCCAAATCGGATTTTAATGAAAATGTCGCACAGGCGAAGCTAAATAACTTTTTTTTGCTCAAAAGCAGTTCTGGTAATAAAATTAAGTTACATAAATATGGAAAATGAAAATTTCCGATATCGGTCCATATATACCCGAGATATAGCTCAAACCGGGGTTTCCATGAAAATGTCGCGTAAGCGAACTTAAACAACTTTTTTGTGCTCAAAAGCAGTTCTGGTAATCAAATAGGGTTAAATAAATATGAAAAATGAAAATTTTCGATATCGGTCCATATATACCCGAGATATAGCCTAGACCGGGGTTTTCATGAAAATGCCGCGTAAGCGAACTTAAACAACTTTTTTGTGCTCAAAAGCGCTTCTGGTAATAAAATTAGGTTACATAAATATGGAAAATGAAAATTTCCGATATCGGTCCATATGTCCCCGAGATATAGCCCAAATCGGGTTTTTCATGAAAATGTCGCATAAGCGATCTTAAAAAACTTTTTTTTGCTCAAAAGCAGTTCTAGTAATGAAATAAAGTTATATAAGTATGGAAAATGTAAATTGTCGATATCGGTCTATATATACCCAGAGATATAGCCTATACCGGGGTTTTCATGAAAATGCCGCGTAAGCGAACTTAAACAACTTTTTTGTGCTCAAAAGCAGTTCTGGTAATGAAATTAGGTTACATAAATATGAAAAATGAAAATTTCCAATATCGGTCTATATGTACCCGAGATATAGCCCAAATCGGGTTTTTCATGAAAATGTCGCGTAAGCGATCTTAAACAACTTTTTTTTTGCTCAAAAGCAGTTCTGATAATGAAATAAGATTACATAAATACGGAAAATGAAAATTTCCGATATCGGTCCATATATACCCGAGATATAGCCCAAATCGGGTTTTTCATGAAAATGTCGCGTAAGCGAACTTAAACAACTTTTTTGTGCTCAAAAGCAGTTCTGGTAATGGAATAGGGTCATATAAATATGAAAAATGAAAATTTTCGATATCGGTCCATATATACCCGAGATATAGCCTAGACCGGGGTTTTCATGAAAATGCCGCGTAAGCGAACTTAAACAACTTTTTTGTGCTCAAAAGCAGTTCTGGTAATGAAATTAGGTTACATAAATATGAAAAATGAAAGTTTTCGATATCGGTCCATATATACCCGAGATATAGCCTAAACCGGGTTTTTCATGAATACGCGGCGTAAGCGAACTAAAACAACTTTTTTTGCCTAAAAGCAGTTCTAATAGCAAAATAAGGTTATATAGGTATGGAAAATGAACATTTCCGATATCGGTCCATATATACCCGAGATATAGCCTAAACTGCGGTTTTAATGAAAATGTCGCGTAAGTGAACTTAGACATCTTTTTTTGCTTAAAAACAGTTCTGGTAATGAAATAGGGTCATATATATATGGAAAAATAAAATATCCGATATCGGTCCATATATACTCGAGATATAGCCTGAACCGATTTTTCCAATAACATTTTTTTTTTTTGCTGAAAAGCAGTTCTTGTTATGAAAGAAGGTTACGAAAATAGAGAAAATTAAAATTTCTGATATCGGTCCATATATACCCGAGATATAGCCTAAATCGGGTTTTTCATGAAAATATCGCGTAAGCGAACTTAAACAATTTGTTGTGCTCAAAAGCAGTTCTGGTAATGATATAAGGTTATATAAATATGGAAAATTAAAATTTTCGATATCGGTCCATATATAGTCGAGATATAGCCTAAACCGATTTTTCCATTAAAAAAAATTTTTTTTTTTTTTTGCTGAAAAGCAATTCTCGTTATAAAAGAAGGTTACTAAAATACAGAAAATAGAAAATTCCGATATCGGTTCATATATAACCGAGCATATTTAGGTCACATTTTTAATATACTATACATATTCGTGACTATCGTGAAGGGTATTTTAGATTCGGCCCAGCCGAATATACTACACTCTTACTTGTTATTGCTAAAATTTTGTGCACAAATCCGGAAAATATAAAAGGTTCAAGACTGCTACAGAAAAAAATTAATTTTAAACATGTCAAATCCCGAAAATTTAATAAGACCCCCTCCAAATGGTAACCGTCCCCCAAACGGACAGATTAACCTAGAAGATTTAAATACCTTGATTGCGCACATACCGACAGAAATTTTTAGGCAACAAAGGCCAAGAATAATTCAAGCAACTCTTAACTCCGATGCAGGACAAAATGTAGATAGGGATCAGGTTATAAATGAGGAGTATAGGAACGACTTGAGGGATCTTGACAAGATTCCAGATATCGTTAAATGTCTACGAGAATTTTCAGCAGCTCAAGGTGAGTTTAACTCATGGAAGAAAAGCGTGGCAGATATAGCCTTGGAATCTTACAATACTCCACTTGGCTGAAAGGCTATATCAAGGTGTTTATCTTTACACTATGCTGACAAAAGAGATTTGGCTACTCTTGAACATCAAATGAACTCACTAGTTCAACGCAGATCCTCAATACAAGATTTTTATCAACGGGTCTATAGGCATTTATCACTAATACTGAATAAACTAGGAACCTTAGACACATCGAACGAATCTTTGACTCTATTAACACAAATTTACAGGGATAAGGCCCTTGATACTTTCATACGGGGACTTAATGGGGATCTCCCAAAGCTTTTCGGCATGAGAGAGCCGGCAGATCTTCCTAAGGCACTTCATTTGTGCCTGAAACTTGAAAATCAGACGTATAGAGCCCATACTAGTGCGAATAACTTCCAAACGCAACAGTCACGTAGTTCACGACAATTTAATCATAATTCACAACCACAGCCTCGTTCACGTCCAATGAATTTTTATCCCCAGCTCGCGCATAACTCGCAAGCACCTCGAGAAGGATTTTCATTTAATCACCCTCAACAGAGATATACACAAGGACGCTATGACTATCAATTACAACCACCACCCAGACCACAGGGTCCAAAGCCACGACCTGTGCCGGAAGTCGATGGGAGATTGCTTACAAGAGGAGTTGACTATGGGAATAGACCAAGGCAAAACTATTTCGGAAAATGACCTCCACCATCTACTAACCAACCTCAGAGGAAAATTTCACGCAATTTTCATGTATACACAGAACAACCAGAGCACAAATCAAAAACTGACGATGAAACTCTAAATGATTATCAGAACTGTACTCAGGAGGCACCGCGGCTAGACAAACATTATCTAGACTTCAACGACATTCATTTTTTAGAATGACGAGCCCTTCGTTACCCTACGTAAAGTTCAGAACGAAGAGCGGAGAAACCCTTAAAATACTGATTGATACAGGATCAACAAAAAACAATATACAACCACACTTCGTAAAAAAACCTTTAATAAATGAGAATATTTTTCATGCAAAAACTGTAGCGGGAGACGTAGAAATAAAAGAACATGCCTTTATCAATTTATTTACTCTAAAAGACAGAATCAAATTTTACTTAATGCCATCGTTAAGGTAATTCAATGGGATTTTGGGTAATGAGACCTTAAAACAGCTAGACGCCGTTATTCATACAAGTAAGAACTTTTTACAAATAAAAAATGGCCTAAGAATAAAGATTGAACAGCTTTAATCTGGCTGCCCTTTAAATTCAATAGAAATACAAGATGAACATCTGTCGGAGCCACAGAAAAAAAGATTAGGAATGTTGACAGTAGGACATGCGAAACTTTTCGCGGAACCTGCTGAAAAGCTTACATATACTACCAAAGTTGTCTGTGAAATTAGGACCACAACATGCTCACCAGTTTATACTAGGTTTTACCCTTACCCTGCTTCGCTTAAGTACGGAGTTGAGAGTCAAGTGGAAAAGCTTTTAAAAGACGGAATTATAAAACCCTCTAGATCTCCTTTTAACTCTCCAGTATGGATAGTCCCGAAAAAGCCGGACTCTGCTGGAAACAAGCAGTATAGAATGGTCATAGATTATAGGAAATTAAATTCTATCACAACAGCGGATAGGTACCCAATTCCTGACATTTCAGAGCTCATTGCTCAATTAGGCACTAGCAAGTATTTTTTCGTGCTAGACCTTAAAAGTGGTTTTCACCAGATTCCACTAAAAAAATCTGATACCGAAAAGACTGCTTTTAGCATAATAACGGAAAATATGAGTTCACCCGTCTGCCATTCGGCCTGAAAAACATGCCATCGATTTTTCAGAGGGCACTCGATGATATCCTACGAGAATATATAGGAATATTTTGTTATGTGTATATTGATGACATCATTATCTTCAGTAGATCAGAGGATGAGCATGCTGAACATATAGGAAATGTGTTTAGGGCTCTGCAAGAATCAAATATGAAGGTGCAACTTGGGAAATGTAAATTCTTTAAAGAAGAAGTAGAATTTTTAGAATATATTATAACACCTGACGGAATTAAAACCAATTAGGAAAAAGTGAAAGCTATAAGAGATTTTCCAGAACCACAGAACCTTGAACAGTTGCAGAGTTTCCTTCGTATGTCAGGGTACTACAGACGTTTTATCAAGGGCTACTCAAAGCTTGCAAAGCCCCTAACATCACTCTTAAGGGGGGAAAGAGAACGAACGTCCAAAAACAAATCAGCGAAATTCAAGTTATGTCTAAACGACGAAGCTAGGGAATCATTTGTCAAAATTAAAAACACACTGTCATCCGAGGATATTATTCTCGCCTAACCAGATTTTAGCAAAGATTTTGAATTAGCAACCGATGTTTCAAACTTTGCATTAGGTGCGGTTCTATCACAAAATGGTAGACCAATATCCTTTATTTCCAGAACCCTGAATAAATCGGAAGAGCATTATGCCGCTAATGAAAAAGAAATGTTGGCCATAATATGGGCTCTTAATTCATTAAGGAACTACCTTTATGGTTTTGCGAAGGTAAAAATATTTATAGATCATCAGCCACATGCCTTGAGCAACAAAAATAATAACAGCAAAATGAAAAGGTGGAAAGCTATACTAAAAGAGTATAACTATGAGATGGTATATAGACCAGGAAAAGCAAACGTTGTTGCCGATGCTTTATCCAGAATTCCAGAACAAGAGTTATACACGTTGTCTACTGCAACGAATTCAGACGAAAGCTCATCGCACAACTTAATATACAGCGTTGAGGCACCTATAAATACGTCCAAAAACCAAATCTTCTTGAACAAGGACGCAATGCCATCGTATCAATTTAAAATAATTTTCCCCACCTACCATCGTCACATCATAACAGAACAGGAGTATTGCGAAGAAAATCTGATATCTATTTTAGAGACCCATCAGTCATCAACTGCATTAAAACGGATGAACGGGTCATGAGTAAAATACAGGAACTCTATCCAATACATTTTGACAGATATAAAATAAAATTCAGCCAGATAAAGGTATATGATATTACTAGTGAAGAAGAGCAAGAGGGAATTATAATAAGCACACATAGTAAGGCCCACACGAATTGTAAGGAAAATAAGTTACAGATTTTACAAAGACACTACTTTCCTTCTATGGCAAGAAAGATAAAGAATATAATAAAAAAATGTGTAATTTGCAACAAAAAAAAAAAAAACAAGTACGATAGGTGTTAAGTCATTATCATTAGTGCAAATATATATACATATTTAATTTTTTCATATTGCAATAAATGCAACTGAGGACCGCCTTACTTTATTTTATTCTGTCGATTTTATTGCCCTTACCGTTTTGTACGTTTAAATTATACAAGCGTACATACTTACATACTTAATAATGCAAAATTGTAAGCAATAAGTACATTACTGCTTTGTAAATTAACATACAACAACACGTAATTATATACATACATATATTCATATAATTGCTCTCATTTTTTGGAAACTAACCGCTTAATCTCTTTGGATTATAGCATAAAAAATATGATTGTATGTATATAGAAAATTGATTTAAAAATAAAGAATAAAGAATTAATTGGAGTTTGAACATTGGCAAATAAGCTGTGTTGTCTTTGTACGCTGGCACATTTGATTTTTGCATAGATAGGATTGTCAAACTAGGCAGTCCTCAAACATTGGCGACCGTGACAGGACAAATTGGAATAGTAGCGCAGAGATCTTTACACTTAAGTCGGGTGCAATTCAAAGTTGGTACAATAAAGGTGAGGTTTCAGCATGAATGAAGCAAGTGGCACATCTCAAAAAAGTATGACTCTAGAAGAGCTAAAAACACTACGGGCGACGTCTAAAGGAAGTATCACGCGAATCAAAAGGACTGTTGAAAACGCTGAAAGTTTGTCAAACACTGAACTTGAATGCAGATTAGGTATTGTCGAGTCATACTATAAGCAAGCATTATCCTGCCAGAATCAAATTGAGCGGTTAGTTCCGGAAGAATTAGGTAGAACCGAAATAGACGAATTATACATCACTGCAAAGAGTCTCATACTTACGCAAATGGGTAAAGACAGAGGCCCGAGTGTACAAGAACAGTCATTTTTTGTACCTCAGCCCGCGTCAAATCGGCTACCGAACCTCAAGCTGCCTAAATTCGATGGCAAATACTTGGAGTATAAAAACTTTATAAACACGTACAATAATTTGGTTCACAATGACCAAACCATATCTATATCAGAAAAATTGAATCATTTATTATCCTGCATAAGTGGGGAAGCATTAGCAACAATTAAATCGTTTCAGGTAACGGATGAAAACTATCCTAAGGCCCTTAATAGGCTCAAAGAGAGATACGACAACAACACATTGATCTTTTTGGAAACTATTACCTCAATGTTTGATGTCCCGAAGTCTTCTAGACCAGTGCCGAACCAACTGAGAAACATTGTCGACACAATGTCAGCTCTTTATAGTTCGCTAAAGTCAATTGGCTCTTACCAGGAGATCTGTGACGCATTCATAATTCATCTAGCTATGACCAAGGTTGACCAACAAACAAAGCAGAAATGGGATGAATTCATCGATTATAGAAAATTGCCGATTTGGTCTGACTGCTGCGCAATGCTGGATAGGCGTTGTCAACAGTTAGATGCACAGTGCAAAAGAACCTTAAAAGAGCAAGCTATTACCAATTCAAAGCACTATTCGCATTATGATTCACATTCAAAACAACATTCTTTCGCTACAAAAAATATACCTCAATCCTCCGTATGCAATCATTGCTCAAAATCGGGGCATTATATTACAACTTGACAACGTTTTCTCGTTTTGCCTGTTGATCAACGCTTTGAACAGGCCAAAACTCAACAGTTATGTCTTAACTGTTTATCAAAGGGACATAATTATTTTCAATGTCCTTCTCGCTATTCATGTCGATTTTGCAAGCAACGACATCATTCGCTTTTACATAAGCAACCTGAGGACGGCACCTCAATAACTTCTGCAGTTGTTCATGGCACATTCCAACAAAAGTATATGCCTACAGAAAGCAAAGTTATCCTGGCAACCGCGTTGGTATTAGTCCGCGATGCCGAGGGACGATATCATTTGGCACGAGCGCTTTTGGATTCATGTTCTCAGGTCAATTTTATAAGTGAGGACCTTTCCAATGCATTGAATTTAAGGAAATCTAAAAATTCAATAGACATTGTGGGAATTGGTTCACGTGGTGTTAAAATACCATTCAAGACTCAGACCACAATAAGGTCTCGCCTAAATGGTTTTGAGCTTTCACTGGAGTTTTTAATATTTCGTAACATTACTGGCTATCACCCTGACGAGAGTCTGCCAATAGAGAATTTTAATTTGCCTACGAACATAGAGCTGGCTGATCCGGAGTTTCATCAGCGGCGGGGCATTGACTTGCTCCTAGGTGCAGAGCTATTTTTCTCCATTCTATCTGTTGGACAAATTCATTCTCAAGAGCATTTGCCAACATTGCAAAAAACCGTGTTAGGATGGATCGTTTCGGGCAAGTATACGAATACGATTAGTAAATCCATTCAACCATCTTCACAGTCATCATATGCTGTTTTGGAAGTTAACCAGAATGAAGTAAACATAAATATTGAAAAATTATGGAAACTAGAAAGCGTCGAGGGCAATCGTTGTTGCTTGACGCCGGACCAACAGCAGTGCGAACAACATTTCCTTAAACATGTTAAGGTTCAAAGTGATGGTCGAATTATGGCGAAATTGCCACTAAAAGAAAATCCGAAATGTCTAGGTGATTCTAGAGATATAGCTGAACGACGATTTTGGTCTTTAGAAAGGAAATTAAACAACAATTCATCTTTAAGAGAACAATATAAACAATTTCTCAAAGAATATATTGAACTGGGTCACATGACGCAAATTAACACTCCCGTGGGTCAACCGCATTTTTATATACCCCATCATTGTGTTCTACGACCAGATAGTGTTTCAACAAAACTTCGGGTAGTGTTCGATGCATCGTGTCGGTCATCATCACAGCTTTCACTCAATGAAATTATGATGGTAGGACCAACAATTCAAAACACTTTATTAATAACTTTGCTTCATTTCAGATGTCACCAATATGGCTTGACTGCTGATATTGTTAAAATGTACAGGCAAGTCTTAGTATACCCGGAAGACAGAAACTTACAACTTATCTTGTGGCGGGACAACAAGTCAGAGCCTTTAAAAACTTTTGCTCTTAACACCGTGACTTATGGGACAGCATCAGCTCCATATTTAGCCATTCGCAGTCTACATTATGCAGCAGAGCGGTACCCTGAGAATCATGAAGTCGGTAAGGCAGTCATTACCACCGATTTTTACGTAGATGACATGATAACCGGCGCAGATGACCTACAGACTTTGCACTTAATCAAAAATGAGGTCACAGACATTTTAAATTACTCAAAGTTCTCTCTCTCTCGAAATGGCATAGCAATTGCCAACAACTCAATTTGCTCGATAACACAGCAAAGGAGCTGCACATTGACGACGATGTCACAACCACATTAGGCATCTCTTGGCACCCCTCAGATGATACATTTCGCTTTGAATTTCGCCCTCATAAACTATATTCAAAGAATACAAAGCGTTCGATTTTATCTTTAACATCAACACTGTTTGACCCTATGGGTTTGATTAGCCCACTAACTGTAAAATCCAAAATTCTTCTACAGAAACTTTGGCTCTTGAAATGTGATTGGGATGAATCTGTTCCCCAAGTAGTTGATACAGCTTGGAATAATATTCTAACAGATTTCCATAATTTACCTCAACTGAAAATTAGACGGTTCGTTCGGATGCCATATTCTACAACAATCGACGTCCACGGTTTCACTGATGCATCGACTAAGGCGTATGGCTGCTGTATTTACTTTGTCTGTAGGGACTCATACGGAAATGTTTCAGTAAACTTGCTGGCATCTAAATCTCGCGTAGCGCCAGTAAAAACAAGCACGTTGCCCAGATTGGAGCTGTGTGGTGCGCACTTACTTGCTAAATTTTGGAATCAACTGAAACCACATTTCAAATACACAATTTCAAAGGTTTATTTCTGGTGTGACTCACAAATTACCATACATTGGATAAGTAGTCATTCATCGACACTCTCTACATTTGTCGGCAATCGTGTAGCAGAAATACAAGATTTATGCGTTGATGTATCTTGGCGATATGTCCCTACCGAGCAGAATCCGGCTGATTTGGTATCTAGAGGATGTACTGTAGCTGAGTTAAAGAACTCAAATTGGTTCCATGGTCCAGCATTCCTACGCAAACCTAATTGTGATTGGCCTAATCATCAAACCATAAATCTAAGTGACGAAACAATGCAGTTAGAAAAAAGAAAGACATCATTCATTCTGAGCAGTAAAGAAACTCCTTACTTGCTAACAGTGATACACAAATTTAGTAACTATTTAAAATGTTTGAGGATAATATCGTACGTCCTTCGTATTAGCTCGAAAACAATACCCAAAGATATAAACATATATCCACATGAGTTTACTCACACTCTTAACCGAATTGTATGGATACTTCAACAAACCTATTTCGCTGAGGAGTATCACCAGCTGGAAAAATCTGGAGTGGTTGCAGGGCAATTGGCGTCTTTGGCTCTTTTCATAGACTATGTTTTAGGAGTACCATTGATACGAGTAGGTGGCCGGTTATTGAACTCTAATTTGCCAGATCGAACCAAATTTCCGTTTCTCCTCCCGAAGACTGATCCATTTGTAAAAACAATGGTGACACATATTCATCGCAATAATTTTCATGCAGGCCCACAAGCACTAGTTTCTCTGATTCAACAGCAATTTTGGATAGTAAATTGTCGATCATTGGCAAGACAAGTTGTTCACCAATGCATTCATTGCATTCGGTATAAACCTAAGTTGCTTACGCAGGTGATGGGAAATTTACCCAAAGAGCGCGTCCTTAATTCTCGCCCATTTCAAAATGTTGGGGTTGATTTTGCTGGTCCAATTTCGACTTATTTGCGTATTCGAGGGAAACGGCCATACAAATCTTATATAGCCGTTTTCGTGTGCTTTTCATCAAAGGCGGTGCATTTGGAGGCAGTGTCTGATTTATCTAGCGAGGCTTTTATAGCTGCTCTTAAGCGATTTGTTGGTCGTAGGGGTCTACCTTCAAAAATATTTTGCGATAATGCAACAAATTTCGTAGGCTCATCGTCAAAGTTAAGACAATTTTACGAGAATTTCCATAAATCCTCAACCAAATCAGACATAATTTCTTACGCAGCTTCGAACTTAATCGAGTTTAGCTTCATTCCACCACGCGCCCCACATTTTGGCGGATTGTGGGAGGCGGCTGTTAAAACTGCCAAAGGTCACTTGTTTCGAACGCTTTCAAATGCTAGGCTAACATTTGAAGAATTATCGACGGCTCTAGTTGAAATCGAAGCAGTAATGAATTCTCGTCCGATTTCACCCTCATCGTCAGATCCAAATGATCTCCAGGCTCTAACACCGGGGCACCTCTTAATTGGATGTTCTCTAAAACACATTCCTGAACGATATAACTTTAACTCTGATATTTCCAGTATTCGATATTGGCACAAAATAACAGCGGTAAAGAAACATTTCTGGGATAGCTGGCATAAGGAGTATTTGACTCAACTACAACAACGCTCACGCTGGCGAACCTCTGAACCAAATCTCAAGGTAAATGATATGGTAATAGTGCATGAAGATAATGTGCATCCAATGAAGTGGGTTGTTGGACGTGTGGTACGTATCATCCTAGGCGCAGATGGCCACGTTAGAGTGGCCGATGTTAAAACATCGACCACTATACTTCGTCATCATTAGTGCAAATATATATACATATTTAATTTTTTCATATTGCAATGAATGCAACTGAGGACCGCCTTACTTTATTTTATTCTGTCGATTTTATTGCCCTTACCGTTTTGTACGTTTAAATTATACAAGCGTACATACTTACATACTTAATAATGCAAAATTGTAAGCAATAAGTACATTACTGCTTTGTAAATTAACATACAACAACACGTAATTATATACATATATTCATATAATTGCTCTCATTTTTTGGAAATTAACCGCTTAATCTCTTTGGATTATAGCATAAAAAATATGATTGTATGTACATAGAAAATTGATTTAAAAATAAAGAATAAAGAATTAATTGGAGTTTGAACATTGGCAAATAAGCTGTGTTGTCTTTGTACGCTGGCACATTTGATTTTTGCATAGATAGGATTGTCAAACTAGGCAGTCCTCAAACAATAGGCAAACGACGAAGCCTCAAATTCAGCCCACGCCTGTACTATAATATCCTGGGCAAATAGTGCATTTAGATATATTTGTAATCAGAAAGAATTTAGTGCTCACTGCTGTCGACAAATTTTCTAAATACGCAGTAGCAAAGCCCATTAAATCTAAGGCCACCGAGGACATACGACAGCCTTTAAGAAATATTCTCTTTTCACTCATACCAGAGACTGTAGTTATGGATAATGAGAAATCATTCAACTCAGAGTCCATAAAATTCATAATAGAAAACGAATTCGGTATAAAAATTTTCAAAACAGCCCCGTATACAAGCTGTTCGAATGAACAAGTTGAGCGCTTTCATTCAACTCTGCAGGAAATCATGCGCTGTATTCGAAACGAACAAGTGCAACGCTCATTCCAAGAGCTTTTGGAAATATCAGTGAAAGAATACAATTTCTCAGTTCATTCTGTTACAGGAAAACTACCTATGGAGATATTTATCGGCAGAAGAGTCAGTACTGACCCAAGATTACTAACAAAAGACGGAGAAGAAACAATTAAGAAAATATTTGAAAAACAAAAAACAGACCTGGAGTATCACAAGAACAGAAATGCCCCGAAAAAGTACCCAAATGGACAGAAAATTTATGTTAGAATCAATAGACATTTAGGAAACAAGTTAACACCCAGATTTAGGAAAGAAATAGTAGCCCAAAATTATAACAGTAAGGTGAAAACTTTAACCGGAAGACTCCTTCACAGGAACAATATCAAACAATCGTGAAAAAATCTTTTCCTTTGTATTTATCATTGCAGGAAGGAACATGACTATTTTGACAATCTTAACTTTGGTGACTATTGCGACCGCTCAATATCTAGACCTTCAGGACTTAACCAATAATAATGGATACATACCCATTAAGACTGGATAACGAAGGACCATTGGACATTATGACAAGGTTCTTCACTTTATAAATCTGACAGCATACGAAGAGACACTATCATTAATCGCGGATAATGTAAATTCGATGAAGTTATTAACATTCGAAGATAAACAACTTCTAAACACAGTTAACAGAAGCGTTGTCTTACTCCAAGCAAGAATAGATAACTTACATTTTCATTCCAAGACGAAACGAGGACTCTTTAATATTTTAGGGAAAGGCTTGAAATACATCGCTGGGTCAATGGACAGTGACGACGAACAGGAAATCACAGAGACAATAAAGAATATACATAGAAATGTACAAGAGATAAATGGTACTGTAGGCAGACTTACATACATAAATGAGTTTATGAACGGACAAATAAGCAATATTACGCAGCATATTAATAGACAACAGACCATAATTAGTAAATATATCAATAAGTTTAGGATGGACATTATGAACAGGATAAAAAATCTAGAAGACGAACTAGAGTTTATCGAACTTGTATCTAGCTTAAACAATGACATAGTTCTTCTGAATAATCATATTAATGACATAGAACAAATCGTATTCTCTCGCAAACTTGGCGTTATTCCGACAGACATACTGACACAAAAACAACTAGAATTGTTTTGTGCGGTACTATTCCTTGACAATAATATTATCCTTACCCTTCTTATTCCGAAAATTTCCACCAATATATCAAATAGAATAAGAGTTGAGCCATTGCCAAACATATTATATAAATCAGTAGTCTTGAATCCTTCCGAAGTATTAATGGACAGTGCTGAGAAAATTTATGATATAAATGTAAAAGGAAATTTAGAAAAAAACTTAACTCCATTAAATGATAAATGTATTAAAAATATCCTGCAGTTTAAGGAAGCACAATGTAATTTAAAAACTTTAGAAACCCCTGAAATTGGGCAGGGAATAATAACATTTAAAAACTTTGAGGGTAATAGTCCATCCGCTTAGTCCAATTTTGGCATACTCTTTCCAACATTTCGGCCGGTATCTCACGAATAATGTTGGCAATGTTGGCTTCCAGTGCGTCAATCGAAGCGGGCTTGTCGCTATAGACATTAGCCTTAACATAGCCCCACAAAAAATAGTCTAGAGGCGTTAAATCGCACGATCTGGGCGGCCAATTGACTGGTCCCAAGCGTGAAATAAACTGTTCACCGAACTCGCCTCTCAATTGGTCCATTGTTTCGCGTGCTGTGTGGCATGTGGCACCGTCTTGTTGAAACCACATATCATGCAAGTCAAGCTCTTCCATTTTGGGCAAAAAAAAGTTTGTTATCATCGCACGCTAGCGCTCACCATTCACAGTAACGTTGTGATTCGCATCATCTTTGAAGAAATACGGCCCAATGATGCCGCCAGCCCATAATCCGCCCCAAACGGTTGTTTTTTGTGGATGCATTGGTAGTTCTTGCAATGCTTCTGGCTGCTCTTCACTCCAAATACAGCAGTTTTGCTTGTTCACGTATCCATTCAACCAGAAATGAGCCTCGTCGCTGAACACAATTCTTCGATAAAAAAGTGGATCTTCATCTAACTTTTCAAGAGCCCACTCACCAAAAATTTTGCGTTGTGGTAGGTCGTTTGGCTTCAATTCTTGCACCAGCTGTATCTTATAAGGCTTCACACCCAAATCCTTCCGCAAAATTTTCCACGTAGTGGAGTAACAGAGGCCCAATTGCTGCGAACGGCGCCGAATCGATAATTCACGGTCATCACCAACACTGGCCGATACGGCTACGATATTTTCTTCAGTTCGCACTCTACGTAAGCGTGTTGGTAGTTTAATGTCCAACAATGTAAATTTGGTGCGAAATTTTTTTACAATAGCCCGAATAGAAGCCTCAGTAGGTCGATTAAACCGACCATAAAATGGAAGAAGCGCGCGATGAACTTTCTTAACAGAGCACGCATTTTGGTAATAAAATTCAATAATTTGCAAGCGTTGTTCGTTTGTAAAACGATTCATGATTAAATTACAGACCAAACTCAAGATGTTTGACAGTGACACAAGATACAAAACCTGCGTGAGCTGTCAAAACTAGTGTTGCCAAAAAGATAATAGCAAAAAAATCAGTCGTTATAAGCCACAATTGTAATAAATTAAAAATTATACGGAAAGGAACATTCCTTATAAGATTTGAAAATTGTAAACTTAACGCTTCAAATAAAGTCTATACAAATATTAATTTAAAACTGCAAGAAATATTTATATTACCAAACTTTGTTACAAGAATCAGGGAAAATCAAAATGTAACAGAACTAGACTTAAAACTTGAGAATTTACATTTACAGCAAATACAATATGAAAATAAAGTCCAAATATTAGTAGATAAGAATAAAAAAATGCATATAATTAGCATAAGCTCTGATATAATAATTGTAGTTTTTACCGTAATCTTAACAGTAATTAGTATTCTCGGTACAATAAGATATAAACAAAAACTATTTTTTGCTCCTAAAGCTAAAGTAATTACAGAACACATCCAAAACGCACAGAGTGGACCATTTCTGCACGTTACAGTTTAGTAAAATCGATTGGGGACAATCGACTTAAGCGGGCAAGAGTTAACTCAAACAAAGTTAACTACCTCTTTAGCTTAATTCATTTTTCCCTTAGATGCACTTTTGGCTTTATTCTTGCTATTCAGCAATTTAACAATAAATTTAGTTCGATTATTAAACCATTGCATTTTCTTAAGAAATGGATCACGCCACATTTTAAATTATTATATTTTTCCAGGAATAATGTCACACCATATTTTTCAGGTGTCTTATTGATTAAGATTATAAATTATGCATTATGTTAATTTAGTAAGTTAGTATTACTTTTAATATTCTATAAATTGGTCGTTTGACCAACGAAAAAAACATGTTGTGTTTTTTTTTTTACTTTTGAATAACAAAGTATATTAAACCTGGTGTGGAATTTGTTTTTTTTAAGCGAGGGAAATGTATATTCGTTGAAATATATAACTGTTTTAGAAGTTTTTATACTTCTTTTTTTTATATGTATATATATATATGATGATAATCACTCAGAATTAATGGGGAGGGGTTCACTTTAATAAATGATTTACTTACTTTAATTTTCAATCCAGTTCGAAGGACCAAAAATTATGTTGGCGGTTGGAGCAGTTGTAAGTTATAACAATTTACCAGATGAGAAGTTCATTCCAAATACACACAATTAAAGCCAGGAATTAAGACTATTTAATATTTCAGATCACTTTATTATTTAACACGTTTCAATATCAGCTCTCTTTTTGTCACTAACTTATTAAAACGTACAATCAATCAGTCAAAACGACTGAGATAAACTACAAATTATTAATTGTGTAGTTGCTCTCGCACACTGCACGCTACTTAAATAAAGTATTATATAAATAGATACTGTTGCATTTTATTTACATCTAAACAGATAGTGTTACATTTCATTTACATCTAAAAAAAGGTGACAATATTGATTGTAGCCATCATACGAAAAATCAGAAAAAAATATCTAAAAAACAAAATTCAAAATGTTTCTTTTAGATCCTTTCCGGTTTTTTTCTTGATGGTTGCAGTCAAAGTTGTCACCCTGTCTCGGCTTGACGTTGAGTTCTGGGATACCCTGTATGCAATTCATTTTTACAACACCACTATAACATTTTAATTCAACACTATTAAAGTTTATCGCATAAAAACATTTCAAAAATGCTCTATAAAAATAACTGAAAGTCGTAAATAACAGTGAAATTAGCCATAATGTTTGTTCGTGCAATTAGGAAGCCATTTCAATTTAACTGCTTTGCAACTAAAAAAGCTTAAATGCAATAAAAAACTTTACAGCAGAATGTTTTGTGATTTTAAGCAAAACTACACACAGAAATACTAAAATTAATCTGGACAATTAATTTTTCGGTCGTTGAAAACGTCTGTTGAATTATTTCTCTTATTTCGCAAATCACATAAAAACAACAGGTGAAGTATTCAGTTTTTTTTCTTAAATATTTACAAAAATCTTAAGAAGAACAAAAGTTGTGCGTTCTAACTCTTGCTGATTCACTAAAGCCGCGATTAGACGTTCGCAGTAATCGGCGCCAAAAAGGAAAACTAACAGTGGATGTAGCGAATGTAGAGTTCCTAATTGATTGAGAGATTTTGTGGACTATTGAAAGAAAACTGATGAAGACATTATATTCGAAGGTCTGATCAAAGACTATAAATATATAAAGATGTTCCACGTAGAACATTAAATAAAAACACAAATTTTTTGCGTTTATGGATGCTGCGGGGGAAGTAACAAGGGAAAAATAAACTGTTTGTTATCTGAGCACAAACAAAGAGCACAAAATTTTTGAACATAAACACTTTCTATATGTGCATTTGTATGTAGTAATGTGTATTGTTTTGGTAAATTACAATTTGATTTTTCCGTTGGATATACACATACACATATGTATGTATGTATGTAAATGATGTTTATTGAAAAATTTGTTTGTATGGTATATTTTTTGTTCAAAGCACATTCAAGTAGGAGAAAAAATATGAAATAAATAAGAGAACTTGCTTAGTTGGAAATAATATGCCAGTTAATTACGTGTAAAGCAATGCGACCGATTGTGTTATTGTAGGGTAAAAATATTTGTTTTATATGTATGAATTAATGTTAAATAGTCGAACTTTATTTTTAATATTTCTAATATTATATGATGATGGGTTGGTATCATTCGTCTAGCTCGAGTTCAATCCTGGTTAAAGCCAAGAAATATTTTTATTTATAATTATGACAATAATTGCCGCGATCATTAACTCTTGATCAAAGAAGACAGGAAAAAATAATTGAATACACTAAAGCTGGGGGACAACTAGCTGTTTCACAGTCGCTACACTGCTCATCAGCACCCACTAGGATTCGAACTCAGTACCATGTAAACATGATGTATTTTTTTTAATACGGCTGCTTAACCAACTCAGCCACTGAGCCCTTATTTATTTTTTCGTCTATATTTGTCTCGTATTGATCACACATGCAATTTGTTATAATCCCAGTTGTTTGTACTGCAGTTTGCTGTCACTGAACAACCAGTTATTTTTCATTATTTATCAACGTACGTATGTATGTTGACAGTCTCTGTGCTGTGAGATATATGTATGTATATGTATGAATTAATGCTAGACGAATGATACCAACCCATCATCATATAATATTAGAAATATTTGTTTTATTGTTATTATATTAAAACAAATTCGATTCGCACCGAACTATAATTACTTGTTTTAGAAATCTCAATTGTATACTTACTATATCTGTATGTATACAGCAAATAAAACGTGAGCTTACATAAGTTTGCAAACCATAACTAGGTATTTATTACATTCTTTACAAAAGCAGGTATATGTTTTATTTATTGTGTTAAAATTTTGAGCTTTTCAGTGCTGGTTGATTTGAATTTATATGTTTCCCATAACGAATGTTTTCTTAGCAGTGTAAGAACTAATAAATTTAGCATTTCCATCCTGTGTTTAAAGCATAAGTTGCTCTCGTCAAACCAAAAGTAATACATATATTGTATTTTTGGTACAATTTACGCGTTGTTCCACAATCGTTTTTTTATGTTCTTTATTTCTTTGCATTTAGAAAAAAAAATTTCGAAAACTTTTATGTGAATTTTCACATTGTTTTTATTACTACTTCAGTTATGCAACAAGCTAACGATTTATTTTAACTTAAACTAATGTAGATGTGTTAATTTAAAGCGTTGAAAATAAGATTCCATATCAAGATTAATTCATTAAATAAATAAAACGACCCATTAATATAAAAAAAAACTTTTCTAAAGATTTAGGTATTGAACTAACGAGAAAGTTTGTATAGCCAACATAATTTAACTTTTTTGTACCTTCTGAATATTTAAAAAAATATGAACATTTTTACACTTTAAGGCCAGTACGTAGTTCTTACGGAAATTCAGGTTCCCATAAGAACTGTGTGTAAAAAAAGTTACGCAATTTCAGGTTGGTAAATTTCTTATGTAAATTTCCGCATACCGGTACAGAGTCCGTAAAGAAAAGTACACTGAATTTTTGATATTTTTTTTATTATTACAGGTATGTTAAAAGTAAAAGTGGAGACTTTTTTTATTAACTGAAACAAAAATTAATGTTCATGCATATATTTGCCTACGGAACTTTTGACAATTTGTTAATAAATGGTGTAAGAATTGTTTGCCGTATATTTGGACGGTAATCATAGCATGAGGTAAGTATTTTCATACATATATACATATAGCTTTTCTACACCAATCTACACAATCATTTTTCCGTGAAAAGATGCCTCAACCTATGTTTAGGGTTGAACTGGAACCAGGGGATGTTATTCTCAAAAAGAATGAAACTCACCCAATCTATAATCTCAAATTTCTTCTTCATCGCAGGGTTACCGTTGAGGAGCCGCACAAGCGTTTAGGGCCCATTCAATGCCTAAACTGCCAGGAATTCGGTCATACTAAGGCCTATTGTAAGTTGCCCGCAGTTTGCGTTGTGTGTGGTGAACTGCACGGCACATCACAGTGCAAGAAGCCAAAAACTGATTCAAGTGCTAAAAAATGCAGTAACTGTGGAGGCAACCATACTGCAAATTACAGGGGCTGCCCTGTCTATATCCACTTTAAGCAGTCAATGACAAATAAGCCATCAATCACCTTTAAGCAACCCCAGCAGTCAAACATCATTTCTGCAAAAAATTTTCCCCAGGTAGGCCAGTCAACAAGCAATATAATAATGCAAACCCCCAAACAAGTTTCATATGCCAATGTGGTCAAAACCGATACACAAAACTTGAGTCAGGAGACCAAGCCCCAAATATCCGATCAAAATTTTAACAATCTTGAGGCAACTCTGCAGACTCTTGTTCAATCCATAAACACATTTACGGTTTCTATGACGAACATGATGCAGGAAATGCTGAAAATGCAATCCACTATTTTGCAGGCAATTTTAACAAAATGAATTGGTTAAAAATATGTTTCTGGAACGCAAACGGCATCCGCCAACACAAAAATGAACTTGAGCACTTCCTTATGGAAAAACAAATCAACATAATGCTGATTGCTGAAACTCACTTGACAAGCAACAGTTATTTCAAAATTAATGGCTACACACTGTACGACACTAAAGATCCACGTGAAAGGTCTTGTGGAGGCTCAGCAATTCTAATAAAAAATAGAGTTAAGCACTATTTTCTACATGAGACATGTGAGGAGTATCTCCAAGCAACAAATATATGCATTGAACATCTTAATGGAAAAATAGTTATATCATCAATTTACTCACCGCCCCGATTTTCAATAACAGAAAATCAGTACTCACATTTTTTCAACACACTTGGGCCTCGATTTTTAGCGGCTGGTGACTATAACGCCAAGCACACTTTTTGGGGATCACGTTTAATTTCTCCGAAAGGCCGTGTGCTTTTTGAAAAAGTTTCCAAACTGGGCTTAGATGTGATTTCAAGCGGACATCCCACTTATTGGCCCTCAGACCGACGAAAGATCCCAGATGTTATAGATTTTGGAGTTGCAAAAAATTTTCCTTTAGAAGGGATGCAAGTAGAGTCTTCATTAGATTTGTCATCGGACCACTCACCCACTATAATATCCGTTTCGTTCCCCCAGGAGATTGGCTCCCCGTTTAGTGACTTGACGTTCGCCATAACTAGAGTTAATTGGCTAAAATATAAGAAATATTTGAGTACTCATTGTACAGAAAATATTGCCTTGAGAACCCCTGAGGATGTTGATATATCAATTAAAGATTTTTCTGAAGTCCTTAAACTGGCCGTACAACATGCTACCACTAGCCATACAAGATCCAGAAATGTGAGCATCCAGAATACGTTGTCTGAAATAGAGCAACTTCTGTCAGAAAAAAGAAGAGTTAGAAGAGAGTGGCAACTTCGAAGGTCTCCCCAGCTTAAAAGCAGGCTACGGGAGTGCATAAATCAATTAAGAAATCTGCTTGAAATCCAAAGAATGGCTTCCCTCAAAAATTATCTAGAAGGTCTTGATGGTAGCCCGCAAACCGACTATTCTTTATGGAAAGCGACAAAAGGTCTGAAAAGACCCGTAATAGGTAAGCCACCTTTGCGAACTTCATCTGGCGACTGGGCAAGAAGTGATTCTGAAAAAGGGATGGTGTATGTTAATCATTTGAAAAACGTTTTTACTGCAAATGATACAGTGGATGATGTTGCTGAATTTCCGCCATATGCTGTTAGACCGCCTGTGCCTTTGAGACTTAGTTTTCAAGATGTCGAAAACGTTATAAATAAAGTAAACTCAAAAAAAGCTCCAGGTTTTGACAAAATTACTGGCAAAATGCTTGTTGACTCTATATTGAATGATGTAGGATGTATCCCTGATCATCAATTTGGTTTTCGGGCTAAACACAGCACCATTGAACAAACGCATAGACTAGTTAATGTTATAAGAAAGACTTTTGAGGATAAAAAGTATTGCTCAGCTCTATTTATTGATGTTTCCCAAGCTTTTGATAAAGTGTGGCACGAGGGATTAATGCACAAAATAAAGTTGAACTTGCCTGCAAACACTCATAAGCTTCTGGAAAGCTATTTATGCGGCCGGAAGTTTGTTATCAGAGAAGGCGACTTTATAAGCCCAACTCAGCCAATCGAGGCAGGAGTTCCCCAAGGTAGCATTCTGGGACCCACTTTATATTTAATTTACACTTCTGACATGCCAACCAGATCTAGTATTCACACCTCAACTTTTGCAGATGACACAGCATTCTGCAGCGTACATGAAAACCATCAAGTAGCTTCGCGAAATTTGCAGGAGTATATTTCAATATTAGAGATGTGGTTAAAACTTTGGAAAATTAAAGTTAATGAACAAAAGTGTACTCACGTTACATTCACACTGCGTAGACAAACATGTTCAGCTATCCAAATTAACAATTTACCTATTCCGCAGCAAAGTGAAGTCAAGTACCTTGGTATTCATCTCGACCGTAGGTTAACGTGGAAGCCTCAAATTGACGCGAAAGTCACTCAGCTAAAATTAAAAGCAGCGCAATTAAATTGGCTTATGGGCAGAAATTCTACATTGAAATTAGATTGCAAACTTTTGTTATACAACGCAATACTAAAGCCTATATGGCGCTACGGAATTCAATTATGGGGCACCGCCTCAGCGTCAAATATTGAAAAAATTCAAAGGCGACAAAACAAAATTCTTCGAACAATTACTGCAGCTCCATGGTACGTAAAAAACTCCCGAATTCACAAGGATCTGTGTGTTCCACTGGTAAAAGATGAGTTTTCAGAGCATGCAACAAGGTATGTCAGCAAATTGGAACTTCACCCAAACCCTCTCGCACGAAACATACTTAATTTTAGCGGTCACACTCGGTTGAGAAGAAGGGATACCGTTGCCACCATCAGAGCGTTAAGTAGGTGATTCTACCGATATAATTGGCGCAAAATAAAACTTTTTGTCTAGCATTGGCTGGACTTAGTTAATTTATTGTATTTAGTATTAAGATTTGAATACTTATTGTTAGTTCACATTGTGAAGATTCAATAAATAAATAAAAGCTAAAAAAAAAAAAAAATTTTTCCGTGTAGAAATAAATGTTTATTTCCACACGTGAATTTTTGTAAGAACTCCGTACCGGCCTTTAGACGACAATTTGTAGATCTAACTTACTTCTTTCAGAAAAAATTTGGCCCATGTTTGAGTTACGCTATGTAGGATAAACTTTGTAGCAAAGAAATAAAGAAAAAGCTATTCTTCATCAATTGAGCATCGAAGCTTAAAGATAAGCCCAGGAATCCGAGGCTGACGTTTTGAAATTTATCTATGAATACATAAAAAATTATCAAAGGTTGCGGCCTAGATTTCCAAATATTTGATAAAGAAATCTGATTTTTGAGAGTTGAAATTTTTTTGAAGTCTGTTTAGCTTTTAATGACAAGAAATTTTTTAAAATTATGTAAATTCAATAATTGACGCGGTAAAAACGAAGACTTTCCAGGATGACAACCTGAGTTAGATCGATGTGAAAGCATTAAATTTAATACATATATAAAATATATTCACAAAGAATACAAAAATTGTATTATCGATTTTAAATGCAGCCAAATAGCAGAGATGAAAATTATAAATTCTCTGAAAAATAAATAATAAACTCTATTTGAAAGAGATGGATTTTGTACGGAATCCATCGTCAAATTATGCACTGAGAGTACAATGTATGGACGTAGAACATCTTTATATATTTATAGTCTTTGGTCTGATATATTGGCTGTATGATTTTACATTTTTATTGTTTATTGCATTTTATATACAGTGGTGGACATGTAATTAAAACATAAATGTCCTCTTTCATTCTTTAGATATTTTCTATGATCTATTTTTATTTCAATAGTACTCTTCCACTGCAAAGATAAGTATGTTTGGTCTCTTGTGCACTTGCTTCTTTCTTTACATTAATTTTTTGTTCAAGTTTCTTAAAAAAAAACAAGCCATTATTTAGTAAAAAGGTAGCTTTTCAAATTGACACATAGTTAAAACATTTACAGTTCTCTATTAAATAAAGTTATTTAAATATTAAATTAAATATATAGTTTTTTAATATCGAATTTCGTTTTTTTGCGAAAATTTGTTGATGTTTTAGTCTCTGATTATCAGAGACTAACGACTAACTGTTATTTTCTTCGTGTTTAAATACATACAGTATTAGTCTTACGTTCTAGTTCTCTTAAATTCTATTCTCTTTGCTTACGCACAAATACTAATAACATGTGTGTAGGTATATGTATATAACAATAAATTAAATTTAAAACTAAGAGCGGGTGTATAATTGCATAAGCAATAAAAGAATAAACTTAAAGGACTACCCAGTCTACAACTCGGCCGTCCTGATGTCTAGGATCTCCTGATTATTATTACCTAGACTTTGTGGCCTTCTTGTTACGTGTTATTATACCACTGTCATCGCTCTCGTTGTCAGATTCCCTTTCGTCAATATAACTTTCAGAAGGTTGATTCTGGTCTCTCCTAAAAAATGGTCTTATATTTAGAACCACCCAAATTCCTTTATATGGTCTGAAAGCCCCCAATATCTTTTATGCAATACCTATCATTGCCAATAACTTTAGCTATTCTAAATGGACCTTTAAGCTTTGGCAATACTTACTCAAAACTCCTACTGTTGATCTGAAATTCCTTATCATTACATAGTCCCCTTCTTTAAATACACTCGCTTTTCGTTGTTTTCCATCCACGTAATATTTATTATAGCTCTGAATTCGTTCATTTACTTCCTCTGCTACTTTTCTCACTTTTTTCTAATTCCCTACCACTACAATCTCTTTGTGTGTTTATCATATTCTCCCTTAACCCGTCTATCATTACTCCCTTTTAACACACCCCAAACAACATAACGTTTGGATACTGATTAATGCTTGGATACTGATCACTGCATGTTCAACATCTGGTAAAACTTTATGCTACGGGCTCTTTTTTTCTATACTCATTAACCCCAAACAACATAACGCTTGGATACTGATTAATGCTTGGATACTGATCACTGCATGTTCAACATCTGGTAAAACTTTATGCTACGGGTTCTTTTTTTCTATACTCATTAACTTGCATAACATTGGCCCTAGATGCCTGTTAATCCTATCGACTTGCCCATTTGCTTGTGGCGAACCCGTTGGAATTTTTATATGCGTAATATATTATCCCTTAGGAAACTTTAAAATTCGTGTGATGTACAACAT
This sequence comes from Thecocarcelia acutangulata, assembly GCA_914767995.1. Taxonomy (NCBI): domain Eukaryota; kingdom Metazoa; phylum Arthropoda; class Insecta; order Diptera; family Tachinidae; genus Thecocarcelia; species Thecocarcelia acutangulata. The sequence goes on along the minus strand of OU612096.1, from coordinate 53,502,126 downwards.
GATCCCCTATCCGAAACAATCTGGCCAGGTCTGCTATACGCTCTAAAATAAATTTTTATTGCTTCTCTAGACCTAGTTGTTTTAGTAGAATATAGTCTCACAAACTTCGTGTACCCATCTATGTCCCCCCGGGAACAGGTTTTGTCTTGGCGTATTCCTTACTAGGGCGCTATGTTTTTCGGGTATAGAGGGGAAGGGGTCCCTCGTTTGTTGTAGCAAATAAAACTTTAGGAAGCCACATGACTTACGATGTGTTGGCTTCCGAAACCCTCACCAAGGGTTTAAATTGGCAGAACGGGGATCAGCATGGCCCCCGGGTGGAATGTTCTGGCTGTGGTTGAAACCTAAAACGCAGGAAGGGGTGTTAGTATCCTTGATAATTGCTGGGCGTGGTTTTTTTCGGGGACTACAAAACTCCCGAGGGTCTGTTGGCTTTACAACAGATACCTGTACTGTGAGGAACCAGTGGTGATGGTGAGTAGGTTTAAGGGCTGATGCTGCGAAGCCCAGTGGCTTCGTTCATTAAGCCTTATCTTCTATTGATCGCTGGAAAATTGCATGCAGGAGGGATTAGAAGGCCCGAATTCCTCAACAAGAAGTTGCTCATATGGCCACAAACATATGGCCTTGGCTACCTGTGTTAGCCAAGCAAGCCATGCAGCGGCGCTGGTGAATCGTGAATAATTCACTCCGTGGAACCGGCCCATCATCAGATAAGGCCGCAAGGCAGGTGCTGATTTAAATCTTTTTCACAACTGTACCAATCTATGACAACCAGTATATGCTTTTCGTAGAATCTTTCATGTTAATAGGCCCGTAATTGTCTATATGAACAACTCGAAACGGGGCATTTCCCTTAGTACATGAAGAAATCCTTCTCGCTTTCGAAACTTCGCTGACAACGTGATACACTTTTAACAGTTTGATATGTGTTCCTTAACCTTTCCTCTAATATTTGGAAACCAACAGCTCTTACTGAAAATTTCAACAACCTCATCCGCTTCTACATGCATGCATTGCATCCTTTTTCCTGACCTATGTTCTAGTGCAAACTGATCGTTTGAAGTTCTAAAGCCCACCTGGCTATACGTGGATTGAGTTCCTTTTTGTTTAGCGTTAACGTTAATTAATTGCAGTCTGTGACTAATTAAAAAAAAAACTCCTTGCAAATACACTCTCAATCTTTTTAAAGCAAAAATGATGGCAGAGTCGGAATCTAGCTTCGATAGTGAATGAACGTGTTTGTTTTTGATCGGAGTGTTATAAAAAAAACCGGAATAATTTCTGAGGAAGAGTCTTTGAAAAAATCATTGAATAATCTCCTGTCTCTAAGAGATAAAAAACGCACGCGTTCGTGTTCGCCACATTTTGTTGTTAAAACAGAAGAATACCATCTTCCAGTTTAGCTATTGTTGATAAGCCGAAAACGCAAGTGGGTATGAATAGATATATAACCGTGGTTAAACGTCCGCGAAGCCCTAAATCTGCGCATATATCATCACAGCAAGAAATGTCTAAAGACGATAACCCCACTGCGACAACGGTAATAGGTTTTCTATCCTTCAGACACATGAGCCAACCATATCCAAAAAAACATATAAGCCACCACCAATGTATTTGAGAGAGCCGACTTCTAGTGAACTGGTAAGAAAACTTATTATGGCAATCGGCAAAGATATTTTCAGCGTCACATCAGTGAAGCACGGTAGCATCAGTGAAACTAAAATTAAGGTAAACCATGAAAACGACTACCGAAAATTGTCTGATGTCTTAGAAAAAGAGAAAAGATCATTTTACACTTCCCAGCTCAAAACTGCTAAAGTTCTTCAGGTCGTTATTAAAGGTGTTAACCCTTGCGTAGATATTAATGACGTCAAAAGCGGATTGGAAGATAAAAGTTTTAAAATAAAAACCGTAGTAAACATCAGGAACCGTGAAAAGATCCCTCAACCCATGTTTAGGGTTGAACTAGAACAAGGGGATGTTGTGCTAAAAAAGAATGAAATTCATCCAATATATAACCTCAAATTTCTTTTGCATCGCAAAGTAAGAGATCACTCACCCACTATAGTCTCTGTTTCGTTCCCCCAAGAGATTGATTGGCTCCCCGTTGACCGTCAATAGAGCTACTTGCTTAATATACAAAAAATTTTTAAGTACAGATTGTACTACAAATATCGCCTTGAGAATGCCTGGTGATATTGATGTGTCAATTAACGATTTTTCTGAAAACCTCAAACTGACTTACAGCATGCTACCATTATTCGTCTGAAATTAAGCAACTTCTGTCAGAAAAAAAGAAGAGTCAGAAGAGAGTGGCATCTTTGCAAGTCTTCCTAGTTTAAAACTAGGCTACGATAATGCATAACTCAGTTAAGAAATCTGTTTGAAATCCACAGAATGGCTTCCCTTCAAAAATATTTGGAAAACCTTGATGGTACTCCATTGTGACCGCCAAAATTACGAATATTGCGGGCAAGAGGGTTTGGATGAAGTTCTGGCTTACTGATATACCTGGTCGCGTACTTAGAAAATTCCTCTTTTACCAGCGGAACACACAGATATTATTGAATTCGTGAATTTTGTACGTACCATGGAGCCGCTGTAATCGTTCGAAGAACTTGGTTTTGTCGCTTCTGAATTTTTTCAATATTTGACGCTAAGGCGGTGCCCCATAATTGAATTCCGTAGCACCATATAGGTTTTAGAATTGCATTTTATAGCAGAAGTTTGCAATCCAACTTCAAAGTCGAGTTTCTGCCCATCAGCAAATTTATTTGCGCTGCTTTTAGTTTCAACTGAGCGAATTTTGTTTCAATGTGAGACTTCCACGTTAGCCTACGGTCGAGGTATATACCATAACTTGACTTCGTTGTGCTGCGGAATAGGTGAGTTGTTTATTAGGATAGGTGCACATGTTTGCTTACACATGTGAATGTGACATGAGTACATTTTTGTTCATTAACTTTAATTTTCCAAACCTTAAGCCACTTTTCCAATATTGAAATATATTCCTGTAAATTTCGTGAAGCTAATTAGTGGTTTTCATGAACGCTCGAAATCGCTGTGTCATCCACAAAGGTTGAAGTGTGGATTCAGGATGTCGTTGGCATGTCAGAGGCGTAAATCAAGTATAAAGTAGGCCCCAGTATGCTGCCTTGGGGAACTCCCGCCTCCATTGGCTGAGTTGGGCTTATAAAGTCGCCTTCCCTGGTAACAAACTTCCGCCCATATAAGTAGCTTTCCAGAAGCTTGTGAGTATTTACAGACAAGTTTAACTTTATTTTGAGCATCAAGCCGATCAGGGATGCATCCCACATTGTTCAATATAGGACTCAACTTCGCCATTAACAATTTTTCGAACAGTTTTGAAATTGTTGGTAGTAGACTTATTGGTCTATATGATTCTACCTTGGTCGGATCCTTCCCTGGCTTGGGTATCATAGTAATCATAGAGACCTTCCACTCTGTAGAATAATACACAAGGCGTAAAATAGCGTTAAAAATAAAAAGTAGAACTCTTCTAGCTACACCAGGTAACTGTTCAAGCATTTTACCAGTAATTTGATCAATGCCTGGAGCTTTTCTTGGGTTTGTATTAGCAATAACGCTTTCGACATCTTGAAAATTAAGTATCAAAGACACAGGAGATCTAACAACATATAGTGGTAATTCCGCTTTTCAGAATTGCTTCTTGCCCAGTCGCCAGTTGAAGTCCGCAAAGGTGGCTTACCTATTACGGGTCTTTCCAGACCTTTTGTCGCTTTCCACAGAGAATAGTCAGATTGCGGAGTACCATCCAGGTTATCCAAATATGTTTTAAGGAAAGCCATTCTGTGGATTTCAAGCAGATTTCTTAACTGAGTATGCATTCCCGTAGCCTAGTCTTAAGCTGGAGAGACCTGCGAAGTTGCCACTCTCTTCTGACTCTTCTTTTTTCTGACAGAAGTTGCTCAATTTCAGAAGAATAAGTTCTATTGGTTTCATTTATGGATCTTATATGACTAGTGGTTGCATGCTGTACGGCCAGTTTGAGGTTTTCAGAAAAATCGTTAATTGACACATCAATATCCTCAGGCGTTCTCAAGGCGATATTTTCAGTACAATGTGTGCTCAAAAATTTTTTGTATTTTAACCAATTAACTCTATTGATGGTCAACGGGGAGCCAACCTCCTGGGGGAACGAAACAGAGATTATAGTGGGAGAGTGATCTGATGACAAATCTAATGATGGCTCCACTTGCATCCACTCTAAAGGAACATTTTTCGCAACTCCAAAATCTATAACATCTGGGATCTTTCGTCGGTCTGACGACCAATAAGTGGGGTGTCCGCTTGAAACCACATCTAAGGCCATTTTGGAAGGAAATTACAAAAGGAATCACAAACTTATATATACCCTTTACGTTTTTGTAAAGGGTATAAAAAGGTTATATAATAATGGAAAATGAAAATATCCGATACCGGTCTATATATACCCGAGATACCGATTTTTCCATTAAAATTTTTTTTTTTGTTTTTTGATGAAGAGCAATTCTTGTTATAAAAGAAGGTTACTAAAATACATAAAATAGAAAATTCCGATATCGGTTCATATGTAGCCGAGCATATTTAGGTCACATTTTTAAATATACTATGCTTATACGAGACTATCGTGAAGGGTATTTCAGATTCGGACCAGCCGAATATACTACACTCTTACTTGTTTTAAACTCAGTTTTATTTAAAAACTAGCTTAACCCGGTATGCGTTGCTACCCCATAATTACAGTGTCATATATAGTTTAAATAGTTTAAAAAATATTTTATTTGCTATACTGATGATGATTTTGCTAACCATTATAGCACGCTAGGATATACAATTATTTTAGTTTGTCTATATGAACTATAAACAAATAAGTCTTAAGGTTTTCCTATATGAGAATACGCAACGTAAAGCAGTCAGTGGGAGTAACATGGACTTGACAAATTCAAGCCACAAATTTGCACGGATTGACCTTGAACTTTAATAATTGTCTTTGCAAACACTAAACGAACAGAAAGCTGCAATCTTTTGAAATCAGATGGCAAGTCGGTTGGAATAATTAAAATTCGTGGCAATAGCATATTTGTACCTTTATTTTTGCTCTTTATATTGATCCTTTCGATTAAGTTGTGTCGCAGTTATTTTGCTGCAAGTCGAGAGCCATTGCAAAGTTATAGTGGATAGCTGATGCGCAGTAGAATAATTGGTACTTCCAATTTTGAGTTGCAGCGTATATGATGGAAGTCCTGAAACATCAAGTGAGTTAAAAATTTCAAAAGAATAATTGACAGCATCCTCATCTCTTATCACGGTATCGATAGATTTTTATGTAACTGTAGATTGGATGATTTTATTTAAAATTCTATTGTTTATTGAATTCAAATCTTTATTTTTGGCAGAAAGTGACGCTCACTCACGTAACCACTGGTCATTTTTGAAATTGCGTGCGACATTTGGAAATACACAATTAAATAACTCAATGCATTGTGTCATATTACAAAAATTCGAGGGAAAAATAATGCAATTAGAGCATAATTTTACAACTCGCATATTTGTTCTTAATTTCAATAGTCCAAAGAAGATGTGATTTGAGGCACGCACTAAGCTCATCATCAGTGGAATTGCAGACAATTTTCGTTGGAAATCACCGGCTACCACAAATAATGATCCTCCAAAAAAATTTTGTTACTTCTGAAATATTGTAACATACGATCAAGGGCTTCTAAAGTTTTTTTTTTGGTCATTTTGCATTTATCCCATATATGATCTTACAAATTTGCAGCACTTTACCTTTTGAGGAGTGTTTTTTTTTTTTAATATTGTATGTATGTGTGCGTATCTTAGAATTGTGGCTTTAGAGGTAATTTAAGTTACAAATATGCTGTTCTGCCACCATACAAATGTATGGTGGCCGGACGATGCTAGGGCTAGTGTAGTATTATTTTGTGATTGAACTTTAGCCAATATTAACGAAATCATAAAAAATTTTCTGTTCCATCTCATCCATCCACATTAAAATATTGTATGCCGAGAGTTGCACCTGCTGTAAATGTAGTAGATTTTCGGCCATAAATAGTTCTAAGTCGTGTGGGTCAGATCATCATCATTGCCTGCTTGATTAGGACTTATCATAACAACTTCCGAGAGTGTCTTGTTGTTTATTTGCAAACATTTATCTTCTATTAGAATCAATGCCCCATTATAAGTTTCATGTGAAAATTCATTTGTTGTGTTGTTGCACGTAATTCTCTTTCGATATGTGCTTTATATGTATTCCAAAGTTGATTTTTTTTTCGGATGAAAAGCAATTTACCAATATGACAGCAAATAACACTCTTCTGGCTCTAGATGATTAGATATAGTTGCGTTGTGAATCGTTTTCTAACAAATTTATCTTTTCGCACGCATCCCGATAAGTGAATTTGTTCGTGTGTAGAATTTGAGCATATAGCAAAGTTTGAACAAAAGAATCATTTGTGCATATGTCGAAAAAGGAAGTTTACGTTGTAGCTGGAACCATTCCAGCCCTTGTTGTGTTTTTTAAGCATTTATTTATTTATTGAATCTTCAAAAAGGTAGCTAACAATAAGTATTCAAGTCTTAATACTAAAGTATTAAAGTCTTAATACTAAACAAAACATATAATTTCGAGCTAAACAGATAAATGCACAGCAGTTGGATGACGCTCAAAGATTTGGGAATCCCAAAATTCTCCAAACAGCTTCATTGCTGCTAATGTACCGGGCCATTGAATATTATGTAATTCCATCGTTTGGTTACGTATTTGCAGATATACTTAATTGATTTGACGAAATTATAATACTCGACATTAATATACGTTTTGTACGTTTTTGAAAGCACTGGGCTCATCTGTTTGCTATACTGCAAACATATGAGCCAACAATATCTAAAAAAACCTTTAAGCCGTTATATTTGCGAGAGCCTACCTCTAGTGAGCTGGTAAAAAAACTTATTGCGGCAATCGGCAAAGACACTTTTAACGTAACATCGGTTAAGCACGGCAGCATCAATGAAACGAAAATCCAGGTAAACAGTGAAAATGAATACCGAAAGTTGTCTGACGTTCTACAGAAGAAGAAACGACCATTTTACACATATCAGCTTAAAAGTGCCAAAGGTATTCAGGTCGTTATAAAAGGGATTTGACCTCATTTGTTGACACGAATGAGGTCAAAACCGGACTAGAAGACAATGGCTTCAAAATTAAAAATGTGGTTAATATAAGAAACCGTGAAAAAATTCCTCAACCCATGTTTAGGGTTGAATTGGAACCTAGAGATGTTCTCCTGAAAAAGAATGAAGTGCATCCAATTTGTAACCTTAAATATGTTTTGCATCGTAAGGTTAGCGTTGAGGAGCCTCATAAGCGTTTAGGGCCCGTTCAATGCCTAAACTGCATAGTGAGGCCTATTGTAAGCTGCCGGCAGTTTGCGTTGTGTGTGGAGAACTTCACGGTACATCACAGTGCAAAAAACCTAAGACTGACTCGAGCGTTAAAAAATGCAGTAATTGTGGAGGTAACCATACGGCAAACTACAGGGGTTGCCCTGTCTATACTCACTTTAAGAGGTCAATGACAAATAGGCCATCAATTTTAAATATGCCACCCCAGCAGTCAAACACCACCTCCTCAAACAATTTTCCCAGGTACGCCAAAACCCCCAACAAATTTCTTATGCGAATGTGGTAAAATCCGATAAACCAAATTTGAATCAGGAGCCCAAGCCTCAAAACTCCGACCAACATTTTAGCAATCTTGAGGCAACTCTGCAGACTCTTGTTCAATCTATAAATACATTTACGGTTTCCATGAATAACATGATGCAGGAAATGCTGAAAATGCAGTCCACTATTTTGCAGGCAATTTTAAACAAATGAATTGGTTAAAAATATGTTTCTGGAACGCAAACGGCATCCGCCAACACAAAAATGAACTCGAGCACATCCTTATGGAAAAGCAAATCGATATAATGTTGATTGCTGAAACTCATTTGACAACCAACAGTTTTTTCAAAATTAATGGACATACTGTACGACACAAAAGATCCCCGTGGAAGATCTTGCGGAGGATCGGCAATTCTAATAAAATCCAGAATTAAACACTTTTTAATGAACGAGACATGTGAGGAGTATCTCCAAGCAACTAATATATGCATCGAATATTTGCATGAAAAAATCGTTATTTCCTCGATTTACTCACCGCCCCGATTTTCAATAACAGAAAGCCAATATTCAAATTTTTTCAAATCACTTGGGCCTCGATTTTTAGCGGCTGGCGACTATAACGCTAAACACACTTTTTGGGGATCACGTTTAATTACCTCGAAAGGCCGCGTGCTTTTTGACACCGTTTCCAAAATGGGCTTAGATGTGGTTTCAAGCGAACACCCCACTTATTGGCCGACAGATCGACGAAAGATCCCAGATGTTATAGATTTTGGAGTTGCGAAAAATTTTCCTTTAGAGTGGATGCAAGTGGAGCCTTCATTAGATTTGTCATCTATATATATATATATATATATATATATATATATATATATATATATATATATATATATATATATATATATATATATATATATATATATATATATATATATATATATATATATATATATATATATATATATATATATATATAACGGGTGATTATTTCATGCAAATGTTGGCCGCGGCTGCGCCTCAAATGGTCCATCCGCTTAGTCCAATTTTGGCATACTCTTTCCAACATTTCGTCCGGTATCTCACGAATAATGTTGGCAATGTTGGCTTCCAGTGCGTCAATCGATGCAGGCTTGTCGCTATAGACATTGGCCTTAACATAGCCCCACAAAAAATAGTCTAGAGGCGTTAAATCGCACGACCTGGGCGGCCAATTGACTGGTCCCAAGCGTGAAATAAACTGTTCACCGAACTTGCCTCTCAATTGGTCCATTGTTTCACGTGCTGTGTGGCATGTGGCACCGTCTTGTTGAAACCACATGTCATGCAAGTCAAGCTCTTCCATTTTGGGCAAAAAAAAGTTTGTTATCATCGCACGGTAGCGCTCACGATTCACAGTAACGTTGTGATTCGCATCATCTTTGAAGAAATACGGCCCAATGATGCCGCCAGCCCATAATCCGCACCAAACGGTTGTTTTTTGTGGATGCATTGGTAGCTCTTGCAATGCTTCTGGCTGCTCTTCACTCCAAATACGGCAGTTTTGCTTCTTCACGTATCCATTCAACCAGAAATGAGCATCGTCGCTGAACACAATTCTTCGATAAAAAAGTGGATCTTCATCTAACTTTTCAAGAGCCCATTCACGAAAAATTTGGCGTTGTGGTAGGTCGTTTGGCTTCAATTCTTGCACCAGCTGTATCTTATAAGGCTTCACACCCAAATCCTTCCGCAAAATTTTCCACGTAGTGGAGTAACAGAGGCCCAATTGCTGCGAACAGCGCCGAATCGATAATTCACGGTCATCACCAATACTGGCGGATACGGCTGCGATATTTTCTTCAGTTCGCACTCTACGTAAGCGTATTGGTGGTTTAATGTCCAACAATGTAAATTTGGTGCGAAATTTTTTTACAATAGCCCGAATAGAAGCCTCAGTAGGTCGATTAAACTGACCATAAAATGGAAGAAGCGCGCGATGAACTTTCTTAACAGAGCACGCATTTTGGTAATAAAATTCAATAATTTGCAAGCGTTGTTCGTTTGTAAGACGATCCATGATTAAATTATAGACCAAACTCAAGATGTTTGACAGTGACACAAGATACAAAACGTGCGTGAGCTGTTAAAACTAGTGTTGCCAAAAAGATAATAGCAAATAAATCACTCGTTATTAGACTTCAGAAAAATATGCAGATTGTACAAAAATCTCGTACATAAATGGAGAAAACCCGGGGAGGAGCTCAACCAAAAGAATACTTGCAAGACGGTGAAACATGGAGGCGGAAGTGTGAGGGTTGGGGGGTGTGTATGTCGTCGGCAGCAGTTGGAAAGTTAGTTTTTATTGACGAAATAATGACAAAAGAGGTTTATTTAGACGTGCTCAAAAGTAATTTACGCAGAAAATTTGGGAATTCGTGACAGATTTTACTTCCAACAAGACAACGATCCCAAACATACTGCTGGTATTGTCAAAATGTGGATGATCTATAATACTCCCCATATCGTTCAAAGTCCGGATCTTAACCGAATAGAGCACCTTTTGGACTATATCGAGAAACAGATTAGAAAACATGAAATAACCAAATCTGATCTGAGGGCTGAACTTATTCAAGAATGGGAGAAAAATTCAACCGAGTTGACTAAAAAGCTGTTCCATTCTATGCCAAATCGACAAAAAGCAACAATGCGGCTTAAGGGAAACCCGACTAAGTATTAAGCAAGTAAAACTCGCAAGATTTTCTCTAAAAAGTAATCGTTTACCTGCATTTGTGGAATGGTACCATAACTTTTGAGACGGAATTTTGTTGCTTTTATAATGAAAAATGTGATTTTTGTTAATTTTTATCAATAATTTTGATTTTTTTTTGTTTTTATTCTGTATAAAAGAAGAGAAAATAAAATGTTTAAGTTCTTTTGTATATGTGATATAAAATTTTTTTATTTTATGAAGTTTCAAAATAATTATTAGGGGGTACCAAGACTTATGTGACTCACTGTACATATACTTACTCTTGAATCACCAAAAGCAAGAAGTTGCCTTACATCTTTGTTACCACTAACGGCTGCGGGAGTCAAAAGGGCACTTATACGGGATTGAAATGCTGATAGTGGCTTTAATAGTTTCATCCCATTGATTCCACTTTTATTAAGCGACGCATTAAGGAGCGCCTGTCTTTCTTTGAAGCGAAGTCTTGAAATAAAATAATGACGGTCAAAAGCGTTTAAAATAATTATATATAATACTTTTGGTCAGTCCAAAATTTTCTCCATTGTTCGTAGTCTTTGACTGCTCCGCCGGTGCTGTTGAGTTTCATTGTAAGTTCTTTCCATCTTTCTTGCCGTAATTATGCACCATACGCTGATTCGAATCTAAAAAAATCGTTATAATTTATAAGTTTCTTTGAAAAATAATTTGTAGATTCGTACCTATCACAAGCAAACTCAATGTTTGTTTCTATATAATCTATTAGTGAAAACTTCAAAATATTTTATTAAAAACAAAACTCACCGTTGATATTTGAGTGAAAAAATTATTTCTTTAGTGTTCACTGTAACTGTCAAAATTATTCATTCCCACCATTGCGGACAAAAAAAAAAATCAAAAGTGAACACTGAAATTGGTGAACATTTCAAAATTCGTCGTTGCGGAATTTGGCCCCAACTATGATTTTTTTTACCAGTGAACACTCAAAATAAAATTCACTGACAGACACAGTGTTCGCTTTTCATTAAAAAGCGATTCCATACGAAACAATTAATTTTATTGCGCTGAATATTATGCTGATTTGTCAAATTAACTGCGTCACATAAGTTGTTTAATAGATAATTTTAATGTACATAGACAATACTTTTGTTTATTTTTTTCAAGTTCAAAATATTTTACAAACAACTAAAATTCACCGCAGATTTTTGGGTGAAAAAACTTTTATTAAGTGTACACTTTGAATGTCAACATTATTCATTCTCACCATTGCGGGCTCAAAAATCAAAAGTGAACATTCAAATTGGTGAACATTTCAAAATTCATCGTTGCTGAATTTGGCCCCAGAACAGCTTTTAACAAAAAAAAAACTTTTTTTTCATGTAAAAATTAGTTCGGTATATATGGACCGATATCGACATTTTTCATTTTCTGTATTTTAGTAACCGTCTTTTATAAGTAGAATTGCTTTTAGCCAAACAAAAAAAAAAAAAAATATTCTGCATGGAAAAATTGGTTCAGACTATATCTCGGGTATATATGGACCGATATCGGATATGTTCACTTTCTGTATTTGGTAACCACTTTGTATTACCAGAACTGCTTTTAAGCAAAAAAAAATTTTTAAGTTCGCTTATGCGACATTTTAGGTTATACCTCGGGTATATATGCACCGATATCGGGAAATTTTTTTTTGTCATGTTTAATAATTGTGTGAAGTTTAAAGTAAAACAAAAAGTTTTTTTCAAAAATTTTCATACAAAATTGCAAAGAAAAATTTTTGATATTTTTGATATATCTCAGCTATATGTGAACTATATTTTACTGAATTTCAATAGCAAATACATGAATCGATGGGGTAATACAATGGTGAAAGAAAAAAGTTTCTAAGTCTACTCGGTATTTCAAAGACCGACAGACGGACATCGCTTAATCGACTTTTCCATTAATTCTGATTCAGAATATATATAAAAGTATATATGTACATATATATGTATATAGGGTCGCAAATGAAAATTGTAGAAATTACAAACAGAATCACTTGCATTTTTGTGAAGAGTATAAAAAAAATGAAACCTTAAAACCTTCTTGCTAAATTTAATAATCACTTTGTGAAAACTGAAGATTTTTCGTCAAGAGGTTCTGGGCCTACTGCTGGCAACGCATGTCTTTTAAGACGAATGTACGAGTATTAAGAGCAACTTGCAGAATGCGAACGAGTGACGCGTATAGAAAAATTTTATGAAACCTTTTTACCACAACTACCTTTGTATTACCAACTTCGAATACTTTGTAACATGTACCCCTTTATTTTTATTTCACACAATCCTTTCCTTTATGCAAAACAGCTAAAGAAAAGTAAATTCTTTTCTTAACAAAGTGCTTAGTTGAAATATAATAAAAAGAAAACAACTTTGTTCTGATTCTATGGCAGCAAACAACGAAAACAGGAAATTTAAAAAGTAAAATATAAACAAAAACGTTTCACTTTCTAAGCCACAATTTCTAAAGTTGACCTAATTGGCAATATTTCAATGACTACTAAAAATGCAAAATGCGCTGTATTGCGTGTTTGTTGCACTATTTTGTTTGTTAAGTCGGATAAATGCACAAAATCGATTTGAAATGTAGAGGAAAATTTTGAATAAATTATATAAATTTTCATAATAAAACTAAAGGCCTTTGAAAAATAATATTTTCTTTAATAGCTCTTTTTTAAAACAAAGTGCAAAATACTGAATAAATTATATGTACATACGAATATGTATATTTTTTCCTAAATGAAGTTAAACCCTTTATAAGGATTATTTTTTTACATATTATTTAAAAAAAAAATAAATAAATAAAAATTTAAAAATAAGAGTGTACTTTGATTTTCATCCAGCCTTGCAGTCTAAATAACTGATCTGTGGGTGGTTAGAAATATATTTACGATTTGCTTTGTACTGCAGACTGGAGGCTTTTTTCATATAACATCATTTTTTTAGGTTTTTTAGGGTTTTTAATTTCTATTTACCTAATAAATTATTGCAGGCTAGTTTTATACAATTAAGCTTTTTATTCGCTATTTAAGCTTCTAACATTTATACCAGTAAAAAAAATTATAAATAGCTTGCTTTCTATGTTTCCCAGCTATCTATATATCGACATTTCATAGGAACTACCCTAATCATCAGTAGACTTTGGAAATTTTTGAAAGATATTCTCAAACATTCAACTTTATATCCCAACAATCCAAATAAACTGCTGAGAATTTAAAAAGAAAAGTGCTCTAATAATATCCGTCAAAACACAAAAAGCAAGCTTTTCTATTTCGATACTTCCAAAAAGCAAATCGTAGCAACCAACGGTTGTTCATTTGTTTGAAAGGTGTAAAGAAATGTTAGAGACGTTTACAAATAATTTCGCGTTTTTACAACAGCAGAGAAACAGCACAATTAAAATTTGTTCTTTTAGTTTTCACGTCAGTGGCAATTGGTTACGCCGCCTACATAGCAGGTATTTATCTGTAAAAGATAATTAAAATCCTCATAGAGGCAATTTTATAATTATAAACCAATATCATTTAAACATGAACAAATAAATCAGTTAAAATATAAACCAATAAAAATGTATAAACAGCCTATTTTCTATGTTTCCCAGCTATCTATATGTCGACATTTCATAGGAATGCTCTAATAATACCTGTCAAAACACAAAAAACAAGCTTTTTCATTTACACACGTCTCTAACATTTCTTTACACCTTTCAAACAAATGAACAACCGTTGGTTGCTACGATTTGCTTTTTGAAAGTATCGAAAAGCAGAGAACAAAAATTCAAACATTTGAGTTTTTTATTCGCTATTGTTAGCTTCTACCATTTATACCAATAAAAAATTATAAACAGCCTGTTTTCTATGTTTCCCAACTATCTATATGTCGACATTTCATAGGAACTACCCTAATCAGGAAATTTTTGAAAGATATTCTCAATTGCTTGTAAGAGCGATATGTATGAAATTATTCAATTAAATCTTTGTCTCAATGTGTATTTACGTGAAACGTAATAGAATTCCTAAAAAAGCTCAATTCAGGGAAAATGAGAGTTAGAGCCTTTCTACATGAGACGAACGATATATAACACTTTGATACAATTTTTTAAAACTAATGATACTTACCGAGTTAACCTTTTTTCAGAAGTTTTATGGTCATATTCATAAACATTTAAACGAATTTTAAATATGTTTTAATTCAAAAATTCCTTACAAAATTTGACTAAGGACGTGTGCGAAACGGCACCAAAGTACTATGGTGAAAAATAATTTGTCTGTGGTAAAGAAATTTCATATTTTTGCTGTGTGAAAAAATATTATTTTGGCAAAACAGAAAAAAATTTTAACAAACCTAATAAAAAATAAATAAATTAGGAAATAGTTATAATAGAGCTATTTTTCAATTTAGTATTATTTGATTTTTAAACTTTTAATTATAAAATTTTCAATCATAATTTAATTTAACCATATTCCTATATATCAAATATTTCTATTCTATTGTCAAAATTTATATTAGCCCCTAGAGCTAGTAAAATTTTATTCACCTCAGATATGTCAAAATTTTACTTACGACAGTACCAAAGCGAACTCATACCAGGTATATGCAAGAGCAATAAATACAACACTACAAAAAATAAATCTTTTTGAAACGTCAAGGGAAAAATATAAACACAAAAAGGAATTCAAAAAAAAAAAAAATATAATAAAAAAAATTTACAAGAAAAGATAAACTTTTAATTATTTCGTGAAACGTTTAACTATTTCGTGAAAATTAAAGTCTCGGATCATAGAGCTCAGAAAGGTGAAAAGGACCAGCCCGATTGCGGAGGATTCTGAATGATAGTTGCAATACAAAACTTAAAAAGTTGATTCAAAAAAAAATTTTTTGTTTTCAAATTTAAAAAAAAAAATTTACAGCAAAAGCAAAACTTAATTATTTCGTAAAAGTTTTAATTATTTCGTGAAACTTAAAGATGATAGGGCTTGAAAAGGTGAAAATGGCCAGCCAGATTGGGGAGAATTTTGGATGATACCTGGCGCTCAAGATACAATAATAATATAAAAAATTGTTTTAAATATTTTTTTTTAAAATTTGTTTTAATTATTCCATTGACATCTGAAAAAGATTAAAATTAAAAAAAAGTTATCAGCTTGGACAGTACTTTTCTACCGTTTCACACACGTTCTAAAATTAATTTCAAATACATATAATTTTTTATGAATATACACATTAGTATATTTGAAGATATATTCATAAACTTTCAAATGATACCAATATTGACCATATGTGGTAGAAAATTGTATGTACATATGAAAGTTCTTCGGTGCATAACTCGGAAACTAAGCGTTTCCGCCAATATTGTCATTTGACATTTTATTTTTTTATATATCCATTTGCCTAACAAATTAATCACTTTTTTTGTTTTCAATGCAAGTACATGGCGATTGTGTCATTGTAATTTGCTCGTCGCAAAATATAAATTATTTTATAAATTGTTATACCCACTATTTCTTGCGATTATGCTAATTCTGTCATTCGTGATCGAAATTACTATCGAGTAGAAAATAATTTCGATATCGTGTAAATTTCTAATGATGTGACTCGTTACGTAACGAGTCGAGTTATCACTTCAGTGTTGCAAAATACGTACCCAGTGGAAAAAAAACTATACACTAAAATTTTGTTTTCTTGCAAAACCGAAAAACTTTATGACAATTATTTTTATACACTTTTAAAATTAAAAAAAAAATATACTTAAAAAATATAAATAAAAAAAAACAAAAAAAAATTGCATGAGTGTACCTAGTAGATGCAATTCTGAGAGGGAGCTTAGCTCCACTAGAAAAAACCTCTGGATTTCTGAAGAGGAATCATTGAAAAAGTCATTGGACAATCTCCTGTCTCTAAGAGATAAAAAACGCACGCGTTCGTGTTCGCCAAACATTGCTGTTGCAACAGAAGACCAACCATCCACCAGTTCAGTAATTGCAGATAAGCCGAAAACACAAGTAGGCATGGACAGGTATGTTACCGTGGTTAAACGTCAGCGAAGCCCGAAATCCGCTCAGATATCATTACAACCAAAGATATCCAAAGAGGATAATACCGCTACAGCAACGAAAAGTAATAGATTTGCAATCCTCCAGACTGATGAGCCAAATACAGCAAAAAAAACATTTAAACCGCCACCAATATATTTGAGAGAACCTACTTCTTATGAGCTGGTAAAACAACTTATTACGGTAATCGGTAAGGACAATTTCAACGTGACATCAGTTAAGCGCGGAAACATCAATGAAACAAAAATTCAGGTAAACCATGAAAATGATTACCGAAAATTGTCTGACGTTTTGGAAAAGGAGAAAAGATCTTTTTACACTTATCAGCTTAAAAGTGCTAAAGGTATTCAGGTCGTTATAAAAGGTATTGACCCATGTGTAGCCACGGATGATGTTAAGATTGGTTTGGAGGACAAAGGCTTTAAAGTCAAAAGTGCAGTGAACATCAGGAACCGTGAGAAGATCCCTCAACCCATGTTTAGGGTTGAACTGGAACCAAGAGATATTGTCCTGAAACGGAATGAAACTCACCCAATTTATACCCTCAAATTTCTCTTGCACCGTAAAGTTACCGTAGAGGAGCCTCATAAGCGTTTAGGTCCCGTTCAATGCCTAAACTGCCAGGAATTTGGCCATACTAAGGCCTATTGTAAGCTGCCCGCAGTTTGTGTTGTGTGTGGAGATCTACACGGCACTTCACAGTGCAAAAAACCAAAGACTGACTCGAGCGCTAAAAAATGCAGTAACTGTGGAGGTAACCACACTGCAAATTACAGGGGCTGTCCTGTTTACACTCATTTTAAACAATCAATGACAAATAAGTCATCAATTACCTTCAAGCAACCGCAGCAGTCAAATATTATTTCTGCTAACAATTTTCCCCAGATAGGCCAGTCAACCAGCCAAATAATTATGCAAAACCCCAAACAAGTTTCATATGCTAATGTGGTCAAAACCGATATACAAAACTTGAATCAGGAGCCCATGCCCCAAAACCCCGATCAAAATTTTAAAAATCTTGAGGCAACTCTGCAGACTCTTGTTTCATCCATAAACACATTTACGGTTTCTATGACGAACATGATGCAGGAAATGCTGAAAATGCAATCCACCATTTTGCAGGCAATTTTAACAAAATGAATTGGTTAAAAATATGTTTCTGGAACGCAAACGGCATCCGCCAACACAAAAATGAACTTGAGCACTTCCTTATGGAAAAGCAGATCGACATAATGCTGATTGCTGAAACCCATTTGACAACTAACAGTTTTTTCAAAATTAATAGTTACACGCTGTATGATACTAAAGATCCCCGTGGCAGATCTTGCGGAGGCTCAGCAATTTTGATAAAAACTAGAATTAAGCACTATTTGCTACATGAGACATGTGAGGAGTATCTCCAAGCAACAAACATATGTATTGAACATTTTCATCACAAAATTGTTATTTCATCGATTTATTCCCCACCCCGGTTTTCAGTAACAGAAAATCAATATAAAAATTTTTTCAATTCACTTGGGCCTCGATTTTTAGCGGCTGGCGACTATAACGCTAAACACACTTTTTGGGGATCACGTTTAATTACCCCGAAAGGCCGTGTGCTTTTTGACACCGTTTCCAAAATGGGCTTAGATGTGGTTTCAAGCGGACACCCCACTTATTGGCCGTCAGACCGACGAAAGATCCCTGATGTTATAGATTTTGGAGTTGCGAAAAATTTTCCTTTAGAGTGGATGCAAGTGGAGCCTTCATTAGATTTGTCATCAGATCACTCTCCCACTATAATCTCTGTTTCGTTTCCCCAAGAGATTGGCTCCCCGTTGACCGTCAATAGAGTTAATTGGCTAAAATACAAAAAATTTTTGAGTACACATTGTACTGAAAATATCGCCTTGAGAACGCCTGCGGATATTGGTGTGACAATTAACAATTTTTCTGAAAACCTCAAACTGGCCGTACAGCATGCTACCACTAGTCATATAAGATCCAGAAATGAAACCAATAGAACTTATTCGTCCGAAATTGAGCTACTTCTGTCAGAAAAAAGAAGAGTCAGAAGAGAGTGGCAACTTCGCAGATCTCCCCAGCTTAAAACTAGGCTACGGGAATGCATAACTCAGTTAAGAAATCTGCTTGAAGTCCATAGAATGGCTTCCCTTAAAACATATTTGGAAAGCCTGGATGGTACTCCGCAATCTGACCATTCTCTGTGGAAAGCGACAAAAGGTCTGAAAAGACCCGTAATAGGTAAGCCACCTTTGCGAACTTCAACTGGCGACTGGGCAAGAAGTGACTCAGAAAAGGGGATGGTGTATGGTAACCATTTGAGAAATGTTTTTATTACAAATGATATAACAAATGATGCATCTGAATTACCACCATATGTAGTTAGACCGCCTGTGTCTTTGCGATTCACATTTCAAGATGTAGAACAAGGTATCAGTAACATAAACCCCAGGAAAGCTCCAGGTATTGATCAAATTACTGGCAAAATGCTTGAACAGTTACCTCGTGTAGCTAGAAGAGTTCTACTTTTTATTTTTACAGTAAACCCCGCTTAATTACCTCACTCAAGTTGCTGTAGTTTTTGGGTAATTGAGTGAATAAGGTATTAAAGCGGAGACGTTTAATTACCTCATAGAGGTAATTATGCGAAGACGCTTAAGTACCTCTACGAAGGCATTTATCCAAACGGATTTAAATTAAATCAAAGTCGTCAAAATAAAAATTAAGGCAAAAGAAGTTTTTAAAATAAAATATTTTATTCAATAAAAACAAAAAAAAAAATTATACATACATATATAGAAAAAATAGCAGAAGTACATGCATATATGTATATAACAAAAGCGTATCAGAACGTTAAAAAGCAAATTGGCTGCATTCACAAAAATTTACGCTTTGTGTTTAACAAGTGAGTAATTTGTCCGCAGAGTAAGTGAGTAGGTAGGCAGTGTTGGGTAAATAAATGAAGGGATTTTAAGGCAATTTTTGGATTTGGGATACAATATTTTGGGTAATTACCCAAAATGGGTACTTAAAAGAAAGTTAATTAACCCTGTATTTTTGTATGAAAATAAGTGAGAAAAAACCGGGATTGAATATAAGGGGTAAATAAACGAAAAAGGCATTTAAACGGCGGGTAATTACACGGGGTATACTGTAACGCTATTTTACGCCTTGAGTATTACCCTGCAGAGTGGAAGGTCTCTATGATTACTATGATACCCAAGCCAGGGAAGGATCCGACCAAGGTAGAATCATATAGACCAATAAGTCTACTACCAACAATTTCAAAACTATTCGAAAAACTGTTAATGGTTAAGTTGAGTCCAATATTGAACAATGTGGGATGCATCCCTGATCATCAATTTGGGTTTCGGGCTAAACATAGCACCATAGAACAAACACACAGACTAGTCAACGTCATAAGACAGACCTTTGAGGAGAAGAAGTATTGTTCAGCTCTATTCATCGACATTTCTCAAGCTTTTGATAAAGTGTGGCACGACGGCTTGATGCACAAAATAAAGTTGAACTTGCCTGCAAATACCCACAAGCTTCTGGAAAGCTACTTATATGGGCGGAAATTTGTTGTCAGGGAAGGTGATTTTATAAGCCCAACTCAACCTATCGAGGCAGGAGTTCCCCAAGGTAGCATACTTGGGCCTACTTTATATTTGATTTACGCCTCTGACATGCCAACGACATCTGGAATACACACTTCAACTTTCGCAGACGACACAGCGTTTTTGAGCATTCATGAAAACCACCAATTAGCTTCACGAAATTTACAGGAATTTATTTCAATATTGGAAAAATGGCTGAAGCTTTGGAAAATCAGGGTTAATGAACAAAAATGTACTCACGTTACATTCACACTGCGTAAGCAAACATGTTCGGCTATACAAATTAACAATTCACCTATTCCGCAGCAAAATGAAGTCAAGTACCTTGGTACTCGCCTGGACCGTAGGCTAACGTGGAAGTCTCACATTGAAGCAAAAGTCACTCAGTTGAAACTAAAAGCAGCGCAACTAAATTGGCTTATGGGCAGAAACTCGACATTGAAGTTGGATTGTAAACTTCTGCTATACAATGCAATTCTAAAACCTATATGGTGCTACGGAATTCAATTATGGGGCACCGCCTCAGCGTCAAATATTGAAAAAATTCAAAGGCGACAAAACCAAATTCTTCGAACGATTACTGCAGCTCCATGGTACGTAAAAAATTCACGAATTCATAAAGATCTGAGTGTTCCGCTGGTAAAAGAGGAATTTTCTAAGTACGCGACAAGGTATGTCAGTAAACTGGAACTTCATCCGAACCCTCTTGCGCGTAATATACTTAATTTTGGCGGCCACAGTCGGTTGAGAAGAAGGGATACCGTTGCCACCATCAGAACGTTTAATAGGTGATTCACCCGATGTTGCTTCCGCATAATAGAACTTTTTGTCTAGCATTGGCTGGACGTAAGTAAAAAGCACATTTTATTTTATTTTTTTTAATATTTAGTATTAAGATTTGAATACTTATTGTTAGTTCATTTTGAAGATTCAATAAATAAAATACTTTAAAAAAAAAAAAATTTTATTATGATATATTGGTATTACTCAATTATGTATGGAACAAAATATCGGCCAAATGGGCGCCGCGACCACGGCGGCACACCTCCATCTGATGGTCCAAATTTTCGATGACCCTGAGGCATAATGGAGGTTCTATGCCGGTAATGTGCCGAATTATCTCATCCTTTAGCTGTTGAATTGTTGCTGGCTTATCGACGTACACCTTTTTTTTCAAATAACCCCAAAGAAAAAAGTCCAACAGTGTCAAATCACATGATCTTGGCGGCCAATTGACATCGCCATTACGTGAGATAACACGGCCATTGAATTTGTTGCGCAAAAGAGCAATTGTTTCGTTAGCTGTGTGGCAAGTGGCACCGTCCTGCTGAAACCATCGACATCCATATCTTCCAATTCGGTTCGTTATCATCTCACGATAGCGAACACCATTCACAGTAACTGCCTGACCGGCCTCATTTTGGGAAAAATACGGCCCGATGTTGTTAATGTTAGAGATTATAAACACACCAACAACACAGAGAATTAACTTCAAGGTAGACACAGAAAAATTAGCACAGAATTATAGATATTTAGTTAATAAGAAATTCTAGATTTGAATTGTTGTTAGGAGAATGAATGTTAGGATAAAATTTTTTAAATTATGTTAATAATATTTCAATGTTATTCTGTAAACAACATTTGTTTTGCTAGTTGAGAAACAACATGTTGCAAAACATGTGTTGGTTGCAGAATTAGGTTATTTTGGTTTTTATGTTATTTTTTATGTTTTTTTAATAACCCAAAAATGTTTCTGTCAGTATATTAAATAGATATTTTTTAAGTTTTCAATTTAAAATTTTTCAATTTGATAAAATTGTTAAGAATTTTTTCTTTGTGTATGAATTAATAATTTTTCTTGGTGTATAGATTTTTTGTATATAGGAATTTTTTGACAATAATTTTTCAAATTGAAAAATTTTTTAATAACATATTCATTTTCCTGACGATGATAACAAATTGTTATCGAAATATTGAAAATATATACTGTTAAATTTTTTATATAACATAAAACGATCTTTTGCTGCAAAAATAAGAAATATTTACCAAAACAAGATCAAATAATTAAATATTAAAGTAAAAATTCAATTCTATCAAATTTCCTTCCTTAATTAGTAATATGAGTTAGGGGTGAAATAAAATACAGAAACTGTTTGGCATATACGAGGTCCTATACAAAAATAACTGTTATTTTAAATTTTTCAAAAAGGATTTATTTATTCTTCAATGTATTCCCCCGCATATATAATACACTTATGCTTGCGTTTTTTCCAAGCTTCGAAACACTTCTGAAACGCACTTTTTTGTATTACCAACAGCTCCTGTTTCGATTTTTCTTTTATCTGCTCAATCGTAGCAAAACGGTTTCCTTTCATCGGTGTCTTCAGTTTTGGGAGGAGGAAAAAGTCAGCTGGGGATAAAGCCGGTGAATATGGTAGTTGAGGCATGATAACGGTTTCGTTTTTGGCCAAAAACCCACGCACAAGCATCGATATGAACTAGTGCGTTACCATGGTGCAAAATCCATTACTGTCCGTTCAGTCGAAGAAAACAGTGAGCAATGCCTTCATATTTGACCGAACTTGATGTGCTTTTTTCATTGGGATGATTGAGCTTTTGTTTCAGTGTCATAGTCATTCACACATGATTCGTCACCTTTTTGAGGAAATCTGAATCGTTGTTGACGATGTTCAACAGCTCCTGAGCGATGTCCATGTGACGTTGTTTTTGCTCAAAATTTAGCAATTTTGGAACAATATTCGCTGCCGCACTTTTCATGCCTAAAACATCCGTAAAAATTAAAAATTTTTTGGTTTGTACATATGTACATCGGGTTTTTAGGTCAAGTTTTTCCTTTCTTAAGTTTTTTCTTAAGAATTATTTTTTACAATACAAATTTGCTGTGATCAATAATTATTGATTCATGAAGACAGGAAAAATAATAATCAAATCTCTAGCAGGGGGACAACTACCTGTTTCGAAGTCATTACACTATTCATCAGCACCCACTGGGAAGCAACAGAATTTGAAATAGAGGGCTGCTTAAGCACATTGAAAATGTCTTACAAAACATCGTAGTAAATTCCAGGTACTATCCATCGTCTGCTTTCACATTTCAAAACAAACACTTCAGTGCCGAATTGTTCTAAACACATAACGAATACTGTCTTATAAGCATTTAGAACAAACAGAACCAAACACAAGTAGAACCAAATGAAATAGAACATGACTGAAGTAGAACTTCAAGCATTCAAGTACTGTTCTACTTCAGCTTTGTTTATAAAATTTGTTGTTGTTGTTTATGGTTTTTGTCTTTGTATTAGTGCACAAGTGCTGTATGTACAGTAAGGTGGGTCACTTATGTATGAGGAAAAATAAAAGTAAATTAATAAAGTTCTAATAGCCTATTTACACCAAAGCGAAATCTGCTCATTTGAGATTTCAAGCCAAATCTGGTAGATTTTGAGAAGATTTCCCATACAAAATGAAATCTACTTTATGAGCAGATTTCGACCAAATCTCCTGAAATATACTCAGTACTAAGCGATGCAACTGTGATTTCTTGCAAAAAGTACTTAAAAATACTACGCTGCATCAAAAATTGCACTATAAAGTGGTGTATGCAGTCTCTGGGCACAAAAAATATACACTTTAATGCTGGTGTATTCAGTCTCTGATAATATTGTATTGTCAAACCCGCATGCATAAATTATTTTTGAGCAAATGAAATCTTGCTAGATGTCAAAAAACGGTGGTGTAAACGATATAGATTTCGTTGTAGATTTCAATTCAAATGTACTAGATGGCACGATGGACTAATGCATAAAACAAAGTTTAACTTACCTGCAAACATACATAACCTTTTGAAAAGCTATTTATATTGTCGCCAATTTATAATAAAAGAAGGCGAATTCATAAGCCCCGCCCAGCCTATTGAAGCTGGAGTTCCCCAAGGCAGCATATTAGTGCCTATCTTATATTTGATCTACGCATCTGACATGCCAACAAGCACCAACGTTCACACTTCAACATTTGCAGATGATACAGCATTCCTTAGCATACATAGTAACCACCAGCAAGCATCAATAAACTTACAGGAACATATCGACAAACTAGAGAAATGGCTCAAGCTTTGGAAAATCAAGGTTAATGAACAAAAGTGTGCCCATGTTACATTCGCACTGCGTCTAGGAACATGCTCACCCATTACTATTAACAATAAAGTAATACCTCAACACAGTGAAGTCAAATACCTCGGAATTCATCTTGACCGTAGACTAACATGGAAGTCGCACATCGAGGCAAAAGTAACGCAGATGAAATTGGAAGCAGTGCAAATTAACTGGCTACTAGGCAGAAATTCGACCTTGAAGCTTGATTGTAAACTTTTGCTGTACAACTCGATTCTAAAGCCAATATGGTGTTATGGGATTCAATTATGGGGCACAGCCTCGGCATCCAACATTGAGAAAATTCAAAGAAGTCAAAATAGAATTCTCCGTAGAATTACAGATGCTCCATGGTACGTTAAAAACTCACGAATCCACGCAGATCTGAACGTACCTTTTGTGAAATCTGAATTTGTGAAGTACGCGACAAGGTATATTAACAAAGTTGAATTCCATCCAAATCCTCTTGCAGCTAATATTCTTAATTTTGGTGGTCATACCCGTCTGAGAAGGAGGGATACTTTGGCTACCATTAGAGCTCTAAACAGATGACTGAATTCTGAAATAGTATTCGCATAAAAATAAATTTTCGTCCAGCACTGGCAGGACTTTAATCATAATTTTTTTTTTTAGTATTAAGATTTGAATACTTATTGTCATTACATTTTTTTATGTAGATTCAATAAATAAAATAATGAAGTTAAGTACTAGATTTCGAGTTGGTGTAAATGTGCTATAATAGTAATATTTTGCTGTCTGAGACATAAAAATGTAATAATTGAAAAAAATATATTCAATTAAGTGATATCTTTAGCCCGCGGATGCGGCTTAAAGTTTCTGCAGTTTTCATAAAAACCTTTTTTTTACTTTAATATTTTATTATTTTGTTATTAAAAATTAGTACATTTTCAAAACAAATTGCTACAATACAGTTTTATTTGAGAAAAATATTACGTTTGAAAAGTAATTTAATTATTTGTTGCCCATAAATTCTCTTTTGGTCTTGAATCTGGGCATACAATTTCTTGATTCAAGTTTTCGCTCCTTTATTGCAACATAGTCATATCTCAAAAAATTCGCTTTTCGAATTAATAATGCAGAATTGTTAACAGTACTACCTTCTATATTGTGCCAAATTTTATTTAAATTACCTTTAAACTGTTTCCTTTAGAAGATATATTCTAAGAAAATTTTCTAAGACTTGTATGAAAACTAAAAATTTGAAATGTGTTTTTCTTGAAACAAGCTTTTTTTGCGTTATGACTATGTTGCAATAAAGGAGCGTTTTTTCCTTTCGATTTCCTATCACATGGATGCTTCTGTCACTATTTTTACAGTGCGTTCTACAGCTTGCGTATGACATGGTATTTTTTAAAAAGTCATGTTTTTTCCATATAGTTTTAATAAATACGCTTGACTCCTCATTAGTGACATTTTGAAGAACTGGAGGATTAAAAAAACATTTGCTGCCAATTTATTACGTTGGTATAGATATTCGAACTAAAATCTATTTTCAATACAAAACCATATTTTATTTGATCGTCAAGGGGAAGCAGTGATAAATGTAGTTGAGTGCATTTTTAAAGGTCTTGATGAAGGTTACAATGGAGTGGCGGATATATTTTTTGATTTGACAAAAGCATTCGAGCTGGTGACCATGATATTCTATGTATGTGCGAAACTTCGTTGCATCGGATTGTCTCAAAATACAATAAATTTACTTAAGGATTATTTAAAAGGAAAAAAGCAATTCCTTCAAATAAATGATTCAAAAAGCCACGTATTGGATATAAATTGTGGAGTACCACAAGGAAGTGTGCTTGGTCCAATACTACTCAAAATTTATGTTGATGATTTAAAAAACGTACAAAACAATGGACACTTATTTATGTATACAGATGATATATGTATGTATGTATGATAACGTTTTGAAAACACATATCGAGCAAGACTCTGCAATTTTGTCCCAGTTTTTGAGGCTCTATAGACTTATGCTTAATACAAATAAATCAAAATTTATAAGATTTAGACCAGGGAGTCGCAGACGTGAAGAGCCTATGACGGTCAATGTTGATGGCAATTCAATATGTGAATTGGAAAATGTTATGTACCTTGGCATAAATCTTAATAGTAACCTTTTATGGGATAACCATATTAGTAAACTAGAAGGCAAAATTTCATCGGGAATTGGTATACTTTATAAATTTAGAAATAAACTAAACGTAAGGACAAAATTCTTGATTTACCAATCTATTGTTCATTCACACCTTACTTATCTTCCAGTAGTTTATAGACATAAAATGAGTATCAGCTTAAAAAGTTTAGAGGCAGCACAGAATAAGGCATTAAAACTTGTGTGAAACCCTTATGGGAATTCTACGATAGATTTACATATATCGCGAAAATAAGGCATTAAAACTTGTGTTTAATCTACCCATAAGGTTTTCTACGATAGATTTATATCGCAGCTATGCGAAAACGATACTTCCTATTAGAGGAACAACAAGTGCTATTGAACGATTTCAAGTGCTTAAAGCGATTTGGATCACACACTATTATATTTCACCAGAACTCCTCACAGAGGACTACTAGACAGTCTGGGGCCTTGCATTTCGCTAAATATCGCATTGAGCTCACAAAAAAAAAAACGAATAACTTTCATTGGGGCAGTGGAGTATAATAGATTACCAGAACATTTCTTCGGTGCTATCAACCTTTAAAAATCTTTTAGAAAATATAGAAATACTACTTGCATCACCGCTTTAAATATTAAGTTTTATTTATACTATTATTTAATTTATTGTTAAAATATATAAAACCTTAGATTTATTTTTTTTTTTGAGTTCAAATTTGTTATATAACATTCTTGCCATTTAGCCTCTATAAAGCCTACTCGGCGCTGAGGCACAACTATAAATATTGTAAATATTGTTTTTGAAAATAAATAAATACAAAAACAAATGTGTTTGCTTTCCAGTACATGAAGAGTTTCGAGCTTCTAGAGTTCTCTTTGCTGCGAGCTCTCTCACTTTTTTATTTTCGTCCGACAACATTGACAGGAGCAAATTTTCTAAATGGGCAAAATAGGCGTTATGTTGAGTTGCGGGTTCTATTATTTGTTTATACTCTGCTGACGGGTATCGAGAACTTTTAACCATTTTTCAAAAATTTTTAGATCAATCTTTGCAAGTTTTGTTTGGAACCCGACTGCGGCGTAAACTTTTTTAGATTTTTCGATGGGTTTGATGTGGAAATGTAGAGCCTCAAAATTCCTTTTGCTTTTGTTAACCATCTTGCGTGTGAAGTTTTCCCTGAGGATCTGTTAGCTAAATAATAGAGACATTGTTCAGTAATAATGGATTTTGTTATTTCATAAAAGTATTTATGATCCAAACTTAGGTCTTCCATCTTTGCACTCGAAAGTCCACCAGAGATCTGCGCCGTCCATTTTTATCGGCGGCGGCGGCTGATGATATATCACTCAGCGGCGGCTCAAAGTCGGCTATAGCCAGGATTTGACCGGCTAGCCTTTTTCCCATCTTATAAAAAATCGGCAAAAAATCAATAAAAAATATTTGTTCCTAAACATGAGTTTCTGAAAATATATTCGAACATATTCTACATTCCACGTGGAACTTTTAAAACTTTATTAGCAGATTAGATAAAAAAAAAACGGAAATTAAAACAAGACCTCCAACGTGAAAATTTCACTTGGAATGCAATAACGGAACTAATTAAATTTACATAAAGCTTTGATTTGGCCTTAATTTTTTATGAAGTAGAAGATCGCATATAGTAATTTATTTGGGAATAAAACAGGTCTACAAGAAAACTAAATTTAATAAATATTTACACAATTCTATTTGTTACTTTCAAGCGCCTTAAGAATTTATGTGGAATTTTACATAATTGAACAGAAACTATAGTTTTCGATAAAAGACCAATTGCAATTATAGAAACATTAAAAATTGCGTCTAATAAAAATACCTGTAGTGCGATTCACTATGCTTTTTAAGCCGCAATTATTTCCGTTAAAATTATTACGGTACTTTAAACACCGTATGCTGGGTTTTGAAATCAGCTGTTTCAGGCAGCAGTTATATTTAACCATATAAATAGTTATTAATTATTAAAAATTAATAAAAGTATTTGTTCCTAAATAATTATTAATTAATACCCCCTTTTTTTGCAGGTTTAACTAAAAAAATGTTGATTTATCTTGTTTACATATTTATTTTATTAAATTTATCTAATAAACTATTTATTTAATAAAAAACAAACAAAAAAACAATAACAGTTAGTAAACAACAAAAATAAATAATTTTTATATAAAATATAATAATATTTTTATATAAAACAATAATTAAAAAGCTTTTTATTCAATATGTATTTCGTTTTCCTTTAGAAAACTTCTTAAGGAAAGTATTAATTAATTATAAAATCAAACATGTTTTGTTGATAGGAAATAAAATAACATTATTTTTACGTTAAATGTAATTATGTGTGTATGTATGTTAAATCTTTTGATGTTGTTTTATTTTTTGTTAGAAAAATTTTTTCGATTTTATAATTAATCAACAAATACAATCCTTAAGAAGTTTTCTAAAGAAAAACGAAATATTGAATAAAAAGCTTTTAATTACTGTTTTATAACCTCGAGATCATATACTATTTTTAGGATTTTTATATATATGTATGTAGATAAAATAGAAAACATATAAACAAAGAGATTCAGTACAATAGCGAATAACTATTTTTACCGTATTACCGTAAAAAGCGGTAATTATCATAGAGTGTGCATCACTGCATTTGATTGAGTTACCGTATTAAAAACGAACGTTATCATTGTTGTCGTATCAAATTCCAAGTAAACAATGTTTCTTTTTTAATTTCTTTCGGTGAAAACATTACGATAGTCCCAAAAATCGCTAGAGTATCGTTAATTTGTTCTGACGAACAAGAAGCGCTAAGTGCGTTGCGCAGAAAATGTTATCCATTGTGTTATGCAAATACTAATCTATTTTTTAAGCTAAATTTTGGCATTTATAGCTACAAAACGTACAATTTGGCTTATATAATAATTTCGTGACCTAGCATCGGCGGCTCATTTTTAGCCGAAATTAGCCGTAAAAATTTCGGCGGCGGCGGCTATCGAATATTATCGGCGGGTGGACTTAGTCGGCTATATCCGCTTCGGCGCAGGTCTCTGAAGTCCACTTGGTATCTTTTCATATTTAACGATTGGAAAGTTTTCGCAATTTCCTAGTTGTGGGAAGATGGGCCTGTAGTAGCAAAATTTCAGAAAAAAGGTCTTTACAGTACAATTAATGAGTAGAGAAGACTAATGTATTAAACTTTGAGGTCAATGCGTGGGCTATTACACTAAAAATAATTATGCAATATTTTACAGGTTTGTCATTGACAAAGTAAGACAGCTTTTTTTTGCTATTAGAAGTTGATTTGAAGAAACAAATTTTTTTGTGTTGTTGTTGTTCATGGCTTTTGCCTTTGTATTAAGCACAAATATTTAAGACGCAGAATGCTCAAATGCCAATGTGGTTGCTGTGGCTCATCGTTTATTTGCAGTCAAGCACTGTCGTGAAGGCATTTCAAAACTAGGAAGTGATTGTTCTGTTTCTAAATGTTCAATAGCTTGTTTGTTTTGTTTTAAGAATTGATTTGAAATACAGTACTTGGAACTACTGCACAGTAGTGAGCAGTGTTCTTTAGAACATTCTGTGCAGCCTTTTAATATGAAATGCGAAAAGTTAAAAAGAGAAACAAAAAATGTCCACAAATGTCTAGTACAGAGAGTCGTGTACTACACACTCTCCCCCACCGACAATTTTCGTTACAGCGCCGTCAAATTTCATATGTCTGCCCATCGTCTGTCCAAATGTAAAAGCGCACGAAAGGAAAGCACGCAACAACAGCAAAAACACTATTTTTCCGCTTTGAAAACATATTTTTAAATTTAAAACAATTTCGAAAACATTTGTTTTACAACTATTACTATTTGTCTTAAAGCATTAAACACATTGAAGCCAGCAGACAACCGACTTCAATATGTCAAATATAAAATACATGTATTTAAATGCGAAAGTTTATCTTGACAACAGCAAGACGACACTACTGCAGGTTGTTGTCCATGCTGATTTTTTTTGCCGCAGTCGAATTAAACTAATTTCTATTTTTCTTGACTACAAAATAAAAACAGTGTGACCAATGAGTATAAAAACAATTTAGCTCTCGGAAATATTTTATTTTCTAATATAACATAAAATAACAATAAAATTTAAATGGTGTTTTAAATAAATTAATAAATATATTGGTACTTTTGTTAAATATACGCACACATACTTACGGCCGTATTCATAAAATATATTATATGTTTATTAAACATTTATTTGATAAATTTTCTATAGAAATTTGTCAAATAACAGTTTAATAAACATACAATATTTTTTATGAATTAGACTTAAAACAAGAAATCTTAATTTTATTAAATAAGTAGGATGTGATTAGATACATATGTTGATTTACGTCACGTAGAAGTAGTTTTAATTCCACATTTTTTATAAAAAATTTTAAGAGTTTTGAACTCCGATTTAAAAAATTCGATAAATTGTGGTAAAGTTTCATTTCTTTAACACTGTTCTCATTATAGATCAGAAGTTATATCCAATTACATTTTAAACTTTGAAGGCCCATATAATCTGAATTAATCGTAGTAAACGAAAACTTTTTTAATTTAAGTTAACCGTTTTATCTTTTTAAGACTTTATTTGTTAGACGGAAGAACTTATTCATGAAAGTTTGATATAAGCAGATCTTGTTCTGTAAATCAACAAATTTTGTGAAGCTAAAAACTCTTAGGTGGCCACACTGAAATATAATTTTTTGAATATGAATTTATGTTGCAGCCGTGTTCAAAATAATTCAGTAGTGCCCTACACGACTACAATTGCCGGTTGCAGCGTTTGCTGTTGTGAAGTCGTGTAGTCTGCTGTGGTCTATGTGTTTAATGCTTAAGTCACAATAATTACATTGATATTTAAATTTAAGTTTCTTTTTTTTGGGAAAATGTGTTTATAATCATCTCCATTCGTGAAAATAAAAAATGTTAAAAACATTTACTCGTTTTACTTACAAACAGATATGATTATCCCCTAATGTTTTTCATTTTCTCGCGTATTGAAAAGACCTTTTTACAAACTGTATTTTCTCAATTTGTTGCCAACATGTTTTGCTTGTTAAACACAAACGTTTTTCTATTTATAAATTTTTGATAAGTAAATTATTTCCCAAAATTACAAAATAATTATTATTGTTTGGCGAAATTATTTATTTTGTGGTATTAAAGCAATCAGCAACAATGTAAAACGTATTTAAATTTCAACTCTTTGTTCTAAACACACACAAAACATTTAATTATTAAAACAATTAATAATGAAACAGCAGAGACTCTAAATCCTGAACAAAGTTCTGCTTTTTGATAGGTTACACTCAACAAAAATAATTGGCTAAAATGCCAAGTACTGTTTAAAAAACTAATAATATAATTAACGGAAACGAAAAGTTTGAAAAACATTATATGAATGTACTATGTTTATACATAGACTATGTGCACATTCGTCAATGTGGCTAAATACAAATTTTATTTAGTTCAAAATGTAAATAATTGATAACACAGAGCAACAGCGTTTTGATAACTGAAATAGATTTTTTATAATTGTAAAAATTACTCTCAGAAAACTCTCTTGTCCAAAGAAGTACTCGAACGGAAAAGTAGTAAAAATTCGTAAACTTTACCTCCATATGTAACAGCACACATAGGGGTAATTGCAGATCTGACTAGACTAAAGCTAAGCCTGGTAAGTATGTGTCATATCTTTCCTCACCACCCCATCGCTTGCTGTAACCAGTCAAAACTTGACGACCACTTTTTTTTAAGCGTTTTTATTTATTAAATCTTCAAAACGAACTAATATAATAATAATAATTATTCAAATCTTAATACTAAACATAACAAGTAAGAGTGTGGTATATTCGGCTGGGCCGAATCTAAAATACAGTTCACGATAGTCACGTATGTGTTTAGTATATTTTACAAATTTGAACTAAATATGCTCGGATACATATGGACCAATTCGCCTTGTAATCACTATTCGAAAAAAAAATCTTTCATGGACATTTTCATGGAAAAGTTTGTTTGTGCTATTTCTCGGTTATATATGAACCAATATCGGAATTTTCTATTTTCGGTATTTTAGTAACATTCTTTTATAACAGGAAATAATTTTATTTATTTATTTATAACATATTGCAATACAAAAGCCATCAAGGCCAAAATAAAGTAGTACTGCACAGCTAGATTAATAAGTAACTCAAATAATAATACAATTCAAATCCTTATATAATACTATTCAATATACAATGTAATTTAATTATCATTCATAAAAACAGGCATAATACAAATTATATTCATTCTTCTTAATTCAGTCTACATTACAATCCAGTTATATTAGTCAACTTAAAAAGTAACATACATATACTAAAATAAGATAGAGAGAAAAAAAACAGCAAATATCAAGAGGATTACAACAATTTCATTTCCTTTATTTTCGAGATGCCCCAGTCCAAGAACAGATACAAATATAAGTATGGCAACCAGTAATAATAGCGCAACTCCACACAAACAAACAAAAAAATGGAAAATCGGTTGAGGCTATATCTCGGGTATATATCGACCGATAACGGAAATTTTCATTTTTCGTATTTATATAACTTTATTTTATTTCCTGAACTGCATTTAAGCAAAAAAAAAGTTGCTTAAGTTCGCTGACGCGACATTTTCATGAAAAACCCGGTTTAGGCTATATCTCGGGTATATATGGACTGATATTGGAAATTTTCATTTCCCATATTTATATAACCTTATATTATTACCAGAACTGCTTTTAAGCAAAAAAAAGTTGTTTAAGTTCGCTGATGCGCCATTTTCATGAAAAAGCCGGTTTAGGCTATATCTCAGGTATACGTATATGCACCAATATCCGAAAACAATTTTACATTTTAGTCACCATGCTTAATAAGTGTATGAAGTTTAAAGCAAAACAAACAATTTTTTTTTTCAAAAATTTTCATACAAAATTGCAAAAAAAAAATATAACTCGTTTTGGAATTTTGAATATATCTCAGCTATACGTGAACCGATATTATTGAATTTCAATAGCAAACCCATGATTCGATGGAGTAACAGAATGACGAAAGAAAAAAGTTTCTAAGTCTAATGAAATAGCGTTGCTCAGAAACGGTATTTCAACGGCGGACGGATGGACATCGCTTTATCGACTTTTCTATTAAATCTGATTCAGAATATACATATATACTTTATATGTTAGGAAATGAAAATTGTAGAAAATACAAAAATAAAAACTGTCGAAGTTTAATTTGGATATACATAATTATAAATATTGTTTATAGGTATTAGTAATAATTACTTAATGATTATTGTTTCAATTACATAGAAACATTTCGATATTTTGCAGTAAATGATGTTCTAAAGCAACTTTAAAATGTGAAATTCGATGTATATCCCTCAAATTAATTGGAAGGTGATTAAACTCGGAGCAACCATTATATTCAATCTTCTCTAGTGTTAATGTTAGCTTGATTTATTCTACATTCTATAGCGTGATATCCGATGTTATGCATAGCTTTAAACATGTTAATTGCATTTTATACAAGACATAAATTGGCAAAATAGTTTTCGCAATCTCAATACATAAAGATATTGTTGAATATAAACGCCGTAAACGTAATGCTTTATTTTGCGCACTTTGCAGTGTTTTGAACTTCGAGGACTTCTTATAACCGTAAATCATTGGCAAATAAATCAGATGGCGATGAATTAATGCGTTATAAAACACAAGCTTAGTTCTTTTCTGTTAAAAATTCACGTTACACAGTCGAACATGAAAGAGCAAAGTCAATTTCGAATTGCAGTGGGCAAAAATAAATACTTATATACAACGACACACGTTTATTTCTATAAATTCAGTTTTACTTTATTTAATAAGTATAATAAATTCATCATTACTATAACGGTAAAATATGTATGTTTAAGAAAATAATATAATACCCAAGTATTTTAAAGAAGCACATTCATGAATTTACACATCACCTGTAGAAAGAAGGCTGGCGTATTTCCTAAACAGCAAGATCGAACACTGATTAATTTAGTTTTATCTTTATTTAAGAATAGCCTGTTAAGACTTACATATTCTAACAGCACATTTGCACCTTGCTCCATTAGCGATTCATGTTCAGTCCAGTTCATGTTTATAAGGGTAAAAAAGTCTTATGTAACCCGCATATATTATGAAGTTTTCATATAATTTAAGATTTGATATGTCGTTCAAAAAAATTTTAAAAAGTAAAAAACCCAATACACTTCCTTGCTGGACCCCATAAGTAAGGGCCTTGACACCGCTTTTTACGCCATTTATTTCAACATATTGTGATCTACTGTGCAGGTAGCTTTTAATCAAGTTTAATGCACTCTCTTGTAAACCGTAATTAGGAAGTCTTTGTAGTAAACTATCGTGAGCAACAAGGTCAAATGACTCTTACAAATCGTACGAAATTGCACCCATGCCACCATTTTAATAATTCAAGCTTTCACATATATAATTTACAACGTTAACTACAGCTTCCTGTGTTCCGCTACCTTTTCTGTAACCAAATTGCTATTTATATAAAAGTTATTGCTCTTAGTTTTCTTTTTTCGACCTTCTAAAACTGTTGTATAATTTGTTCTTATCTTTCCAGGCTCTAGGACCTAGAACAAACTATGTTTACATAAAAGGTTATTTCGTTCCAGATGTTCTGACAGTTGCATATGTAACACCTTTTCTAAAACTTTATCAATTATAGACAACAGCGCTGCAGTATCAACCTTAGCGTCTTTTGGAATAGGAGTCGTTCATTTTAGTGACCGGTCACTTTCGTTCAGTTACAAAAGACTGATCCGTTCATTCATTTCGTTCAATCGGTCACTTTGAGCCAATGGCACGCTGCCAACATTAAAATTTTGCGGTCAATTATCAACACAGCACTGGAAAATGAACAAGACAAGATAGCAAGATAAAAATGATAGTGATAAAAAAATTATTGTTTTAAAAAGAAGAAATAATTTTAAGTAGAAACTATTTTGGTGATAATTTTGATTAGTTTCATAATAAAAAAAAAAAACAACCCCCCCCCCCCCCCCCCCACACTTTAGCTAAACTACACAACAAAACCAAACATGAACATGACACAAAAAGAACGAAAGATATTTGTACGAAAGCTACCCAAATTGAACGGCTCACTATTGAACGAAAAGTGGTCAGTTTAATGACCGGCTCACTACGTTCAACGAGATGATCCGTTGAATTTAACCCGTTCGTTCATGAACGACACAGCTCTAAATAGGAGTTAGTTTTGCAATTTTCAAAGAGTTGCGGAAGTTATAAATTTAAAAATATATAATTAATAAAATGGATGCCAAAAGTGTAGAAGGTAAACTTTTTAAATATTTATAAACATATTGCCGTATTCATAAAAAATAATTTGCAATTAGTAAAAGTTTACTTGACATACCTATTTCTACACAAAAATTTGTCAATTAAACCTTTATTATGTGTAAATTATTTTCTATGAATACGGCAGATAGTGAATGTAGTTCATTTTTATTTTTTTTATTTTAGAAAATTGAACGAATTTCCAAGGAGCAGAATCAAAAGCTGGTGAATTACATGCCCACAAACGTGGAGTTCGCTGGAGGCAAATTCAGCGGAATGAATTCGAACTTAAGTTACGAAAAGCAATGGTGTGCACTACAAATACCTTCAAACTCTTTGGGTGGAAGTGAAAAAACTGTGGAGCAATTTAATTTATTTAAATTTATTTTTATGTTTATATTGTTTGTTATGTTTAACATGTTTATCGTTTTTATTTTTATACTGAATAAATACAAATTATGAATTAATTATTTTTTTTGGTTTTTTCTTTATTTCTTAATACAAATTATGTATGACAAATTAAAAATATAATGGCAAAATCTAAATTTTAGCCTGTCTCGAATTCGAGAAGCTTCCCTCACCGGTTCAGGAATTGAAAAAGGGTCGGTTGCATCCCTTTATCTCTGCCTGTAAACATGTTTCGCCGGTCACGTTGGTCAGCAACCATCACCACAAAACTATACGTTATTGAAAGTTTTTGTGAAGTTTATTTATGATTTGAATGTGTTTTTATTTATGTACATATGCTATTGATTGAAACAATTTGATTTTATTTATAACACAACTGAATTCAATTACCTTATTTATTCACTGCTAAACATTTGTTTCTTAAATTTTCTTTTCGTTTGACAATTTTTTTCCATATGCTTCTATTTATTTGTTTACTGTTTGCATTTTGACGGCTGCTTAATGGAAATATTCCAATAAAGACGTAACTAGTGTTACCTCTTTTCGATTTAATATACAGAAACGCTGTTTTTCTCCATAGTCGAGAAATGGTGGAATTTTATGTTCCATAGTTTTCAATGAGAGAAACTTCTCACTAATATTACAGAAACGAGGCACAGGTTTTCGTTCAAGAATTTCCTGCACTTTCTAGAGCTACTTTGAAAATAATTAAGGTAATTTTGATAATAGTTAGCTGTTCATACATACATATTTTACTAGCCGCTTTTATGATTTTGCTTATTCTTCTTAATTTAATTTTAAGCGCTGCATGTCTTCCTTTTTTCCTTGTTTCAAGCAGCTTTTCTTTAGAATTCATAAGACATCGATCATTTATCCATGACGTTAGTTAGTTTGACATTTTTTCACATTTTCAACTGTAGACTCTTTAATACATGCTGTTAATGTTGTTGTTAGAATTGATTTACCATTCTCTGAGTTTCCTGTTAGTTGCAATGAGCTCAGTTGATTTTAAAGATGCATCCGCAACAACCTGTAGTCACGTATTTTGTAACGTTTTTCAGTACAGTTAGAAACATTTATTACTTGCCATCCTTGTTACAAGTACGAAAACTTATTGGTGGTCGTGCTCCAGACTGACTCAGCAGTTTGTTCAGAACAGTGTTCTCAACCCATTTTGACCACTCGTACGAACAAGAGAAAAAACAAGAACATACGTTCCTGCAAAACCTGACATTTACAACAAAACATTTACTTACACTTGGAACATTTAATTATCGGGGATTAGCTGGAATTCTCCGGTCACCCATATCCCTACCTGGCCATTAGCATCCGCTTCATATTGTAATATGGCCCCTCAACCCGTCTTACTTCACCTCATCTATTGCTAATGCTTATAATAAAACTATTTTGGTATTCAGCCCCGAGATGTGTCTTCATATAATTTAATCAAATTTTTCTATTTCCGTTTTATTTCATTTACACAGAGACACCTATAGATATAAATATTGCCTCTTTATTACAGCGCCGGAATACAATCAAAATAATTGGATTGACTTAAAACACAAAAATATGGTTTCCTAGCCGGAAATAAAGGAGCTCCCTGATCACACCAAAACCTTTTTGTTTGCAAATTCAAATTTAACATCCGGACTCTGCATGTATCTTATTACGATATCTATACCTATTTTATCTATTGATCTCTTCTCAATTACGCTAGCTTTTTTTTCCGACAATCGCGGGACTCCTTTATCCAGTTCATCTACACAATACTTATTCTAATGTAAAATACGCACATATACACATACACATCACATAAAAAATTGTAAATATTTTATAATCTTAGCAAGGTATTTTAATTTCCCATTGGCAATGTATTTTCATTTCTCATTAGCACATGATATAATAATAGAAGACCGAATCTTCTGCTAAGTGATTTTGTAGTTACGCCAAAAATAAAATCAATTGCAAAAATTTTCTTCTTTCTTTCTCTAGAAAACACACATATCTTCATCACGAAAGTTCTCCCAATATGGCAGTTTTCTACTTTTTTATCAGTCTTTCTTCAGTTTCTTTCGATTTTTTTTTTATTTTAATTTTAAATATAAGTAGATCTCCTACCTGGCTTAATCTCTGAACCTTACTTCGTTTTCATAACCTTTTCCTTCAAAGCTCACAGGGTGTTCATCTTGCCAGCTATAAGATCAAACAAATATCCTAATTATATACTTATTCCCACACTTCCCTAGTCTCATATTACTTACGTAGGATCTATTTATCTTTTCTTCTGGATGCGGACTGTCTTCTTTGCCAGACCCTTTCTGTAGACCTTCTTTCCGGATTATTTTGGTATTCACTCAGTACTTGTTACTTTTTCAGTTTTCGTTATCTGTTTTATTTAGCTTCTGTACAGTATGTGCGCTTTCTCTTATATTTTCTTTCTAACTAACTAGCCAACAAAATCATTTCACCGAACTGTCTTCATAACAAATTTACTTCAAAACTACATCGAACTAACTGGTATTTTTTTCTTCTACGGTTTCTATTTCTTTCTTATTAATTCTATCATAAATTTTCGCGCTAAACTCCATTTTTTCTATTCCAAATTTTCTGTATATCAGTTATATTTTTTTCAAAAAATAGAATATTTTTGATTACCTTATTTTATAGCATTTACGCCATATTGGCTAAATTTATTTATTTAGCATTTCTGCATACACCTATGCTGTGATCTACCAGGCTCTTCTTATAAAATTTAGCAAAAAACCGTTAACTTTTTATTTTACCTTTCTCTTTGTTTACATGCGAAATCTTTTTACACAAAAATACTAAATATGAATGGAATTTACAACCCTGAATTTACGCACCGGCTGCTACTGTCCCAAAACTCAGCTGACTTACTATTTTCTGGCTCACACATTTATACACGTGTAGACACGGCCTCATCATTCTGTTCATTTTTCTTGCAAGCACATGATGGTATCTTAATTTTCTAATTATATTTTTGTTTTTTCCTATTTGCAGCTAATTTCGACTCGGATTTCCATCATTCTAATGGCAGACTCTGGGAAGCAGGTTTTTATAAGTATCGGTTCAATGCTTTTTCTATATTTCATACTCTTTATCTTTCTCTTCCATGCATGTACATACGTACATATGAATGCATGTCTATTTGACGCATATGTACCTACCTGAACCTGACAAAGGCCGGAGCAATGGCTCTTTATAACATTTATGGCCTATGGGAACATTACTTTATTACAGTGTTTAGGGACTCGAGGCCGTAGGTGGTTACTTGGTCCTCCCGTCCTTTATATGCCCTACGTCTCACGCAAAATTTTTTTTTTTTTTTGTTTGGGACTTAGTAATTTTTTCTAATCATCACAGCTAGCCATATGGGTGACTACACACATTTGGTTTTATGAATTCGCCCCGCAACATCCTGCATAAAAGTACATTGTGATCAGTGATGCTACATTCAATTGAGAAGCATGTTTACTGATCAATCGATTTTCCACTCGCTAGACATGTTACCACAACATGGCGATTTGCAAACTCATAAAGCAATTAATTGTTTCAAAGGTCCATAAACAAGTGAAAATGGCAGGTAACCGAGAATTGCTAGCCAAAATGTTTTCAACGAAATCTTAAAATGTATTCGTAACGCAATTTTGAGAGCTACAAAATGTGAAAATTTTGAGTAATTTACCATATATTTCAAAATTTTGTAACGACACTTGAATTGCCTCAATAAAGTTATTGCTTTCACAATAATCGACTACATATTGAAACCTATCTCTTATATAAAGCGAGGTTCCATCATATCCATCATCATCTCTGCAGCGATGTATTGCATTATAACCAGTGACAACAAATTTTCAATGGAAGAAATGCTTTTTATGTTTATAGAAATAATATTAAAAAATTCGTATCTTGCTCCTAGTTTTTCGACCTTTTTTAAACATAATTGTTGTTTAATGAGCTTGAGGTCACTTGTTTTAAAAATGCTTAGTTTATTGTTTAGATATTTCGACACCCCCTTGTGTGTTTTCTTCAGGAAAATCTCTAAATCTTTTGTTTACAAATTTTTATAAAATTGAAAACAAATTAATGTAACAAAAAACAAATTATACATAGAGAAAACATTCTTTAAAAAACATAGTAGTAACATTAACATCACAAAGGGAACGACCTACAGGACCCAAGTGAGCTAAAGTTTCCGGGTACTTGCTGGAAATCCAGCGGCCTGCCTACCTAACATTAACATTAGTCGTAGTACAGTAAAATTCGCTTATAGTCCACTGCTTCAAATGCATGCTTTTTGTGGACTATAAGGCGAATTGGACTATAATTAGATTTTTATATAAGCCACTTTTTGGCTTATAAATGAATTAGCATATAATAATTTATTTTGACTATATAAAATCTGGAAGCAGATATTTCAATGTTCTCATTGACAAAATAAAAAAAAAAAAACACATATAACATTGCAAACATGTGTCAAAAAGGAAAAATGTACATTTAAAAAAGTGTTGCATTTTTGTGCTCCGTTTTTGACTAAGAAAATTTTTATTAAATTTGCATTTTAGATTATATCTTTAATAACTTGCACGAAATTAAGTTTTTTCACACCACATCTAGGTGGAATATAAGCGAAAATGGACTATAGCGCTAATGGAGTATGTAACAAATATTTTGCAGGTATTTTATTTATTGATGCCAAAAAATTGCACATTTTGGACTAAAGCGCTAATTCTACGATAAACAGTGTGGCTTATAAACGAATTTTACTGTATATATTTTTTATAAAAAGAAAGAAATGAAAATTTATTTTTTTTGTTGAACTTTTTTTATAATTTTTCAATTTTTTCTTTTTAACTTGGACCAGCACTCAGGTGATGACCCCTACATATGCAGTGCATTGTACCAGAACTATAAAAATAGGTTGTGAGGAGGAGGAAAGAGGGAGTAGTGTTTGTGAACATTTGACTTGAACCTTCCAACGTTATAACAGACAGGAAACACGTCTGCAGGTAACTTGTTCCACAGACGAAGCGTACGGCCAAAAAACGAATTCTCTCTGTAATGCGTAGTACGATTCCCCGGGCAATCAACAACAAATGGATGAGCTCTGGATGATGAGCGCGTGCTACGTAAAAATGTGCGCGTTTCGGTAACAAGATCCCTGATCTCGTCAGAGCAGAATCCATTGTAGTAACGATAGAACGATAGGCACCGGCCCAAACATGAGAGTTGTATTCCATTTTCGGTCGGATGTAGGTGGTATAAATAGTAAAGAGCTCGGATGGAGTGAAGTCCATCTTACACCGTTTCAAAAAACCGAGGCACTTGAATGCTTCTTTAGAGACATGAAAAATGTGTTCAGTCCAGCGAACATCACACTGTATCTTCATACCAAGAACATCAAGAGCATCCGATTCCTCAATATTTATACCATCCATGTGTACGGATGAAGCAGCATCTGCGGTCGTTTGTTTGTGTGTTAATAAGCAACATTGGGTCTTACGATCGTTAAAGGCGACCCTATTTTTACGACCCCACTCGGAGATAAATAGAAGATCACTATTCAGCGAATCATTCATATTTGGCCTCTTAGCAGCGATGTCTGATAGGCTGGGTAATTAACTAAAAGAGTACGAGTGGTAAATGCTGCTGTCATCCGCGAAAGAGTGGATAGGGTTGGAAGTTTGATAGAGAAGGTCATTCAGGAAAATAAGAAATAGAGTACGAGAGAGAACGGAGCCTTGTGGTACCCCTGAATTAATCTTGAATTAAAAATTTTTTGGTTTGTACATATGTACATCGGATTTTAGTTCAAGTTTTTCCTTCCTTAAATTTTTTCTAAAGAACGATTTTTTACAATACAAATTTGCTGTGATCAATACTTATTGATTGAAAAAGACAAGAAAAATTATAATCAAATCTTTAGCTGGGGGACAGCTAGCTGTTTCGTAGTCGCTAC
Organism: Thecocarcelia acutangulata; assembly: GCA_914767995.1. Taxonomy (NCBI): domain Eukaryota; kingdom Metazoa; phylum Arthropoda; class Insecta; order Diptera; family Tachinidae; genus Thecocarcelia; species Thecocarcelia acutangulata. Next base: position 53,459,871 of record OU612096.1, on the reverse strand, counting down.
ACTACTCATCAGCACCCACTGGGATTTGAACTCGGGTCATGACGTATCATTATCTACTGCTTTAACCACTAAGCCACGGAGCATTTAATTATTTTCTATCTATATTCATCTCATATTGAATCACATATGCATTTTGTTAATTGCCCACATTGTTTGTACAGCGTTTGCTGTCTCAGAAGTAGCGGTATTTATTTTTTATTTATTAACATACATATTTTTGTATTTTAATATTCTCCGTACTCAGAGATGTAAATATTAATTTTTTAATAAAAATTTTTTAAATAATCTAAAATAAAAACCTATTTATACGTTTTAACTCCTGTTTTTACTCTTATAAATAGGTTTTTACTTTCAAATTAACGATTTTTGTACTCAAATTCAATTTTTTACAAGTCAAACACAATGTTTTGCAACACAAATTCAATTTCTTGCACTTCAAATTAAATTCTTTTCATTTCATATTAAATTTTTTCTATTTCAAATTAAACTATTTTTATTTCAAATTAAATTTTTTTTGTTTCAATTTAAATTTGTTTAACTCCGAATTCAAGTTTTTATTTATTTAGCTAAAAATTTACAAAATGAAATAAAAATAAACTTGTTTTTCAAGTCATTACTCGTAATTTTTCCTTAATATAATTTTCTAAACCAAATTTGGATGGTTCCTGTTGCAACCGTTCTCCAGATGCAGCTAATGACAAACTCATGGTCATATTAAGATAATAATTGTTACAATCTGAAGGTGTTACCGTTTCGACTGACTGTTTAATTATTGTTATCAATTCCAAATTACTATCTACATCAACTAATAAATTTCGGGCAGGTAGTTTTGTTTTGGAAAAAAACTTTTTTATTGGATTAAGCTCACCTATGTCGCTATGTAAGGAGGAGGAAAATTTATAACGTGCCCGGATTCTGCAACCTTTCTTTTGTATCTTGAGTTTTATGTATCTTAGCATTATCAAGGATCAGCCAAGCACATTCAGGGCTGGTTTCAGCTAATTTACTGAATAGCTAACTCTTCCAGGAAAATTATGAAAATGTTGGAATTTACAGATGAATTAGCAATGATCGTCTTGTCTTTCAAAACAGAAATTTATTACAGTTGAAATATCGGGAGAACATATTTTTTCAATTTATTTTCAAATTTAAAATAAAGTTTATTTCATAAACTTTTCCCAAAATTTTTTACCTATAATGTAACGTATATTGAGTTTTTTTTAATAAAGCCTTAAGTTTTTAGCCAAATAAACAAAAAATTTACAGTCAGTTCGTCCATGTCGAAAGGATAAGTTCAATCGCACTCAGGGCGAAAGAAAATTGATTTGGGGTTTTTATAAATTAATTCTATGCGAACGATGTGTGAAAATTCGATTAAAATACATAAGTTTATGCGAACGAACAATAGTGACATAGACGAACTCAAATTTATTCGAATGTGAGTTACTAGCTTTCTTTCGCATACATTTTCATTCGATATCATCGAACAGGCTGTTAATTCGAAGTTAAATAAATTTAATTTGAAACACAAAAAATTTAATTTGAAATAAAAATATTTTAATTTGAAATAGAAAAAATTTAATATGAAATGCAAAGAATTTAATTTGAAGTGCAAGAAATTGAATTTGTGTTGCAAAACATTGTGTTTGACTTGTAAAAAATGGAATTTGAGAACAAAAATCGTTAATTTGAAAGTAAAAACCTATATTAACGGTCTAATTCATATATATATTATAATACAGTGATATCAAACTTGTAAGGAAAAATCGAAAAAAGTGTATTCACAAGTGAGTGGTAGCTTATTATACTGTTTTTAACCTTCCTTGAAATTCAAGATTTTTATTCCGGCCTCTACCCAACTATAAGCGTTTAATAAAGTGACACTTGTTAAATTGACGAACTTTTGTTAACACAAAAATTTATTGATAGTATGCAAATTTTTTTCTTTTCTACCACAAATTATATAAAAAAAAGTAAAAATGACAAATATAACTTTGCATACGATAAATACTTAAATACGCACATTGTAAAGCAGATGTGAAATGGTAGTCAATCAAATAACTAAACTCTTTTAGGTTCAAGATGATTCAGCCGATCTTCATGGTTTATCTCATGCAACGGGCTGCCAAATATCCGCCAGAGTGGATCGTGCATTTGCGCGAAGTTACCTAAATAATCAGTTTTTGTTATATGCATTATTAAGGCCCAGTTTATGAGTTCGTATTAAAACGTTATTTAACTTTAAGTTCCATTTAAATGCGAAAATCGGTTTATCACTACAAGTTTGGACAAAATTTAAATGCACAAACTTTTTCATTTAAGTTTGTCTCATATGCCATATGGTTATGTGTTCTTGTATTTGTATTAGTGCAAAAAATGTAAAAAACACACACATACGAGCTATTGCCTGTAATAAATTCATTATTTTTCTTTAAGAATTTTTCTATTAATCCACTAACAAACAGATGTTCTACGGAACAGCTGGTCTAAGTAAAGCTGCTACATTTTCATCGCATTTAAATAAGAACAATTATTTAAGACTGATTAAGTTGTATTTAAATGCAAGACAGAACTTGCATTTAAATACAACTTAAGTTTAAATGAAAATTAACTAATTTTTTATATAAATACGCAGTCAAAAACTGGGCCTAAGTACCAAATGACAATGAAAATAACAAGGTGTTGCCAACACTAAAGCACAAAAGTGTTGAATAGTTATTTGCTTGGTATTATGTGTTTATGAATCAAACTTTTTATTAGTTGCTTAAAACACAGTAAGTGTATGATAACTATTACCAGCTTATAAGCTGAAATATGAAATTTTTATGAGTTAGACTGTAAATGTCTATAATTTTGGCCAATCCGTCAATATCCTTTTTAAAATTCATTCTGCTTTCTAACGGTACATTAGTTATTTGTAACATTTCTAACATATATCTATGTTTACAATAATTTTCCCTATTTAATAAAGATGTACCCCCAAAATCGGGATTATGATTAAAATCTTTCTTTCTTTTTATAAAAAATAATAAACAAAATATACTATGAATAATGTTACTACTATGTATTTTAAACAAAATTTTTATCTATGTATAATTTGTTTTTTATTACATCAGTTTGTTTTCAATTTTATAAAAATTTGTAAACAAAAAATTTTGAAATTTTCCTGAAGAAGACACACAAGGGGGTGTCGAAATATCGAAACAATACATTTATAATTTTGTACAACAAGTGACCTCAAGCTCATTAAACAGCAATTATGTTTAAAAAGGTCGAAAACTAGGATCAAGATACAAATTTAAAGAAACAGCAGAGCACCAAAATGAATTATCAACATTTAAAGAGACATGAGGGAAATAGGAAGCTGATTAATAGGTTGAGGGATACAATAATTAGATGCGAGGCAACGATGACTTTTCTTATCCGTTGCAGAAATGCAGGTATAATTCCAAAATTTATTAAGAACTCCATTAAAAATATTTTGAACCTTTTTTATGAGAATTCAATACCATCAATTGCGAAACCTATTGGGAGATATGTTCAAAAACTGACAAATAGGATTCTTAATTTTACAATCAAGCAAAAGCATTATTTTTTGCGAAATATTAAACAATAATATTAAAAAATTTGTTTTTAAAGTTTTTATATAGTTAAGATGAAATAATCTTCAAGCTTGAGGTCTTTTTTATAAATTTTTTTTTTTTTTTTTTTTTTTTTTTTTTTTTAAATGTGTTTATTTGTTTAAATATTTAGTCTTCCTTCGGAAGACTTCGTCAGGAATATTTTTGATTTTTTTGTTTATATAGTTATCAAATGTTCCTATTTTTGTAAAATATTTATTACTCGTGATCATTAATTGAAAGAAAATGCGTATTGTGATTGCGAACTTGACTTCCGGGCTTAAAAGTGCTAAATGTGGTCAAGTCGTTATTAAAGGTATTGCAGCTGGTCTAATCTGCCGCTCACAGATATTAAGGTGGGCACAAGTTTTCTGTAATAAAAATATTTCCCAAAATATATATAATATAATGCCGTAGATTATTTCGGCTTTGATTACGAAAAGATCTCCAACTTGAATATTTGGAGTCGGGTTTCACCATTTGTAGCACTTTTAGATAGTCCTCTTTCCATTGTATAGAGAGCTGATGGTGCAGAATTTTTACTTTTCCCCATGTATTGATAACCGACATGTTCTGAGTATTAGGCCTAGAGAACGTCATTATAGGCGAACCTCTGACCGTAGGCTGTCAACTCGGAGTGTCCCTTCTATTCGTACTAGAACTGCCGTAACTTCCTCGAAATTGAACTTCTGGGATACTGCAAGCCGATTAAAATTATGCTTGAAACTGTTAACGGCAGCACCTCATAGGCCGCCCATGTGCGGTGTGTGTGAGGGCATGCATTTCCATTCAAACTCATGGGCAAGATAATTTTGGACAATGTCCTGCAACGCTTCTTTGAAAAACTTGGATAGTTCTTGTTCGAGTGCTTGCCTAGCCCCTATGAAATTTCTGCCGTTATCTGGTGCTAGCTTTCCGCAAAATCAAAGTTTTAATCTCAAAGGGCCTTGTAAAGGCTACTCCTGTTACGTGTTTTTATTTTGTCTCGTACTACTGCTATCAACCCGATCGCGTCACCTTAGTCTAGACTTTGGAAAGTAAACCTTACGTGTGTGAAAGAGATGACAGAAGGGAAAATATGTTGGTGGACTACCTTTGCTTAAAAGCTTGAGAACTTTTCTGCCAACGTGCCAACAATTAACTTTTAATTGACTTAAATCTGATTAAGAAAGAAGGTAGTTTATCGCTAGCTACAAAAAGATAACTGCAAGCTAACTTTTAGCAATTTGACTTTAAGTAGTGCAGAATCGGACAGTTGACTACCCATCTTGGAGATCAGAATGTTGAAATAGTTAGCTGCTTCAAATGTCAGTTAGCACTAGTTGAACTTCATGTTGAAATTAATTCAGTTTTCGACAGGGTATATACTTATGTACACGTGTACATATAAAGGTCTTTGGCAAATTATTTCAAATGTCCTACTATTATTAATACTACAAACACATAAACTCAACAAAGTCAACCACAAAACTGCAGATAACATATGCGAGTGTGTCAATTTTTACCAATGTTTTATTAGAGAGAATTGAATTTTAAATAATTTGAAGTTGACCAGAATGCAACCACAATGTACTCGTATTTTCAAACGTGAGAGCCTAGAAAAAAAAAACTACAACATACATATAAGCTTGAACAGTTCATGCTTGAGTTGTTCCGGATATGTAAATTTTAAGCACATGTTCATTTTTGCATATTTTATGCAGACAAAATAAAAACATGTGGTAGATATCAAGTGCATTTATTTTGCCATTGAAAGGAAATGATTGCAAATTTAATAACAATAAATTGAAAAATGTGTTTTCTCTTCTCAATGCTTTGACACAACTGGTAATAGAAAGTCTAGAATATTGAATTTGCTTCGAGTTAGGTATGCCTAATTCAAAAATATTGGTACATAGGTACTTTTTGGAAAGAATTTCCAATAACTACAATTAGCCAATAAAGTCTGCGTTCACAACACAAACATTTCCTACTGACACAAAACATTAGCATAAATATGAGATTAAAATAAATATGTTTATTGCTAATATCTTTCACCTTATTATTTTTTAAAAGCAGTTTTAGAATATGCAAAATAAAATTTAAATAATTAGTATTTCCACAAGGTATATCAGCAAATTGGAACTTTACCCAAACACTCTTGCGCGAAACACACTTAATTTTAGTGGTCACACTCGGTTGAGAAGAAGGGATACCCTTGCCACCATCAGAGCGTTAAGTAGGTGATTTTACCAATATAATATGCGCATAATAAAACTTTTTGTCTAGCATTGGCTGGACTTAGTTAATTTATTGTAGTTAGTATTATGATTTGAGTACTTATTGTTAGTTCACATTGTGAAGATTCAATAAATAAAAAATGGCTAAAAAAATAAAAAAAAAATTTTATATCAAAAAGAAAAATAATTTTTAAAAATCTTCTGAATAATTGGCCAAGCTATTGGAATAACATATTTGTTAGTCCAGTGGGTTATAAATAATTTTAAAGAAACATGAATGTTTACATCAAAGTCGTGTTCTGGCTGTCCAAAAATTTTATCAGCTTGGGAAGAGCGCAGAAGTATTAATATCGCGAAGGTAAATCCTCGGATAATGAAAGCCAGTCATTCCAAAATAATATCTGCACTGAAGCAGCTAGAAAAATTCCACGAACTAAAGTTGCAAGGCGAAAGCCATCCATATTTGTTTTAAACAGGCGAAAGTGCACTCATTTTGCCCACAATTACCCAAATAAGCCACCAGAGATTTGCTGACTGGTTTTATTTTCAGGCGAAAGTAAATTCTGCATATTTAGAAAAAAAAAGGTCGTCAAATAGTGTGGCGATAGTCAGAAACCGCGCTTGATAAAAAAATCTTGTTGGTATAGAAAAACACGCCGGTGGTGGAGCTATGCTATGGGGATGCATGGCGATCAGCTTGAATTCATTGAGTCAACCATGGATAAATACGTATATTTAATATTAAAAATAATATAATGAACTTGAGCCAGACGAATTATACCAACCCATCATATAATATTAGATATTGTTATGGAAAATTCAACGTTTTCTAGTTGTCAAACTCTTTTCGGTGAGATTACCGGCCCGCTGTTGCTCTCAGGAGGGTTCCAACCCTGTCGCCAGCAATTTGACCTCATTTTCCAACACACAAAAAAAAAAATTTTTACACACTAGTTACTATTGCTATCACCATACATACACTTCACACCTCTCGCACACCACAATCACGTTCGTCAGATGAGGGAATAGTTGTTCACCCTCTCTCTGCCCACCCTACCATGTCACAGAAGGCTCCTGGAACACAGTTTATTCTGTGACCCACTTGTTGTTTCGCAAGGACAGCCATACGGGCATTTGTGCTGATCCAGCTTTATGAGTGTTCATAGGTATGTATATTGCCCCATTTTTACCCAGACCACATTTTTATTGTGCATGACTGTTTTACATTGAGTTCTAATTTTTTCTCTACAGTATGTAGTACAACAGCTCTAATCAGCAGTCATCATTGAAGACCTATCACGCTACCGTCGCTGAAGCCTGGCCAATCCTCCCACAACAACAATACAACAAAAATAACCCTACGTTAGTATTTTTATTTTCTCGCAACAAAACTCCGGGTTCTACAAGTGAACGCTGTAGGGGACGGAGTGCGGGTTTTGTCATGGGTTCCCAACGTGGGGAACTCCCACACCCTGAGATAGTCTCAAACTCTACCCTAGAGCTAACCGGGCACTAATTGGTGAGTCACTGTGACTAATCTCTACGGAAACTCGCAGCACCACTGAAAGTTCTGGTGGCCACTTTGAACAGCTCTCTCTGACCAAATCCTTTTTTCAGAGAAAAAAAGATCGTAGAGGCAACCCAACAAACATTTTTAAATCTTGTTACCATCTCTGAATGTTAATGTACTTACAGCACAATATTAAAGCGAATGCCCTTTCAGGCGAAAGATATATATGTATACATATACCCATAGACGTATATACATATATGAAATAGATACTTAGCTTAAAACTAAACTACATTTGCACGGGCTAATCCTCCATTCTCCCTTTCTCTAAACAAAACTGCTGTTTTCCTGGTCCCTACTCTCTGATATCTTTTTAAAAAAAAAAGAACACATAGAACTTCCAATTGTGGGCTGCTGACTATGATAATTTCTTTTAAGATAAGTTCTCATCACTCACTTTTTTGTGTCGACGATCTCAGACTACGTATAACATAGCACTTATCCTATGTAGCTATACAAAATACATACAAAATCTACTAAATTTATTTTTATCACAGATTATTTATCACGCGTTTGTATCATTATAGTCTATCACAGTATTTCATTACTGATTTTCTTACTTTTCTTTACAGGATTATTAAACCAACACTCTAGCTTCTCATCTCCGCCTAGGCTGTCTTTACTACTCCACTACTATCTCCTGGATGACCTTCTGTTACGGTAAGCATTTATTAATTGTTAATCACTATTAAGAACTGATACTTTGTTCTTTCTTTCTTTCCTTTACACTAAGCATAAGTCAGCGTCAGACTTGAATATTATTCAACATCCGTACGAGTCCCAACTTCTCCTATTTGAGATATAATCGTTTTCAGGGACGGTGTAAAGATAAGTCCACTGTGTTACTCTATAAAACAAACTATTTATTATTCAAGACTCTAACCTTACTTATTCGGACAAACAGTGAATAAAAACGAATGTTGACCACATCTTTCATCCATTCATTTGCTGAGACTGTCTAGTTACCATCCTATTCTTAAACCCTCCGTTAGCTCTTTCGCGGACAATTCCAAATCTAAAAGAGGTTCAGTTCCAGTGTCACATATTAGAAAAACACAACACACAAATTTTATCGTTAAAATTAAATAAATTGGTTTAATAATTGTGTTACTTAATCTAATATTGCACTTGTTACCGAATCTATCACAGATTTAGAATTGAGATATTTCTTCGTATCACAGCTTAATATCTTTTAGGTGGAATATTCCTATTGATTTTCCGTTCAAATCCTCCAATTCGTACATATTATTCAATATAGGCTTAATTATGCGGCATTTGACAAATTTTCGACAGAATTTAGCATTTATGTTTTTTTCCGAAGTTGCTTACTACCATATTTCTCCTATCAACTTCTTGACCAGGGACCAATTTTACAATACGTGTTCTTTTATTATACCTCATTGCACTTTTTTCATACGCCTCATGCATATTCTTTTTAATTTGGTCTCTTATCATTTTTAATTTGTCTTTGGAATCAATATTGCTTATTTCATGATCTGAAAGAGACATTAATTTTCTGACAAGCCTATAATCGGCCCCATTCGAAAACATATGAAAACCGAAAACCGCAAAAAATGGTGTAGACCCTGTAGCTGAATGAACAGAATTTCTGAGAGCACACTCTATTTCGGGTAAATACAAATCCCAATCCCTATGATCTTTGTTGAGGTATGCCCTTATAGCCGCTAAGACTGATTGATTAACTCTTTCTTGATTAAACTGCCGTTTTCATTAATTACCAGAAATTTAAAAGTTTGAAGTTTTTGACGAACTTTTCAGGAATGTCTTTTTACAGCATTTTTTACATATTTTGACAAAAAAAATTTTTTTTTCGCGAGTAGTTTCTCTGAAAATTGCCGTATGTTTGAACACACGCTGGTACTGTAAAGTGTTTTTGGTCGGTACAATGTTTTTAATTGTTTGCATGGTTTAAGATACGGTAAAGTAAGTACAGTAGCAAGTAACAGTTCAAAATGTTTTTGGAGATAACAGGGTAAATACCAAAACGTAAGTGAAAAAGCGTTATTTTTAATTTCAAGTATTTATTTGAATGCAAATTTTATTTAATAAATAATTGAATTCGTTGCTTTTTATTTGAATGTGTTGCGCGGCGTTGTAAATAAAATTGTTTGTTTTCATGGGACAATTTGAAGCAATTTTCTGAGTGTAAGCGGACGTCACACTTCTCACACTTAAATATGGCGGCTTTTGGTATACACACAATGCAACGACGACGATTAGAGATTCTTAAAGGAACGTGTAATCCGTCTACCCGCAGAAGGTTTTGCTGCCTAAAATCGTTGCGTGAATCTTCAGTAGATGTCCATTGCATCCTCCGATGAAAGCAGCAAAGATTTGGTCATGGAGTTCTTGAAATGAAGCTGCGACATAAGTTTCGCCTCTTGCGAAGCTGCAACGATGCAGTCCAGTTTCCAGGCATTAACCACAGCACTATCCAAACATTGAACCCATAGCGGCCACCACCATTGTCGTGTAAATCTACGCCACCCATATACCTGTTGTAGTTGTTGAAAGCGAGGTGCTGAGGTACACCAACATTTTTCTTTTTTTCTTTGCTAAGCCCATTGGTTCGATTGTATCGTAATTACGAGTAGTTGCGATAGTAACTTCAGAATTATCCATCCAACGAATTATTATGGTGCCATTTTTTGTATAGTATACATAGTCGCTATGATACTTTTTCAAGAGTTTTATGATACGATTGGGTCGGACAGTACCGGTTGCACAGAAACCTCTCTCTTTTAACAAAGCAAATAATGCGTTGTAAAAAAATGATCAAAATTAATGGTATGTTGCAATGGGTGATCACAGTGATAATAGTTTCATTATCACGGAAGCCCCGAGCCCCAAACTCTTGTTGTAAATGCCGGATGCACCCGAATAAAGGATAAACTGAAACATATATCAATTGCTAGAGCAAAGCGCCCACAGTTTATGTCCGAAACGAATTGGTTTCCCACGAATAAACATTTTCGCTGAATGGCGACCAAAGTATGGAACCATTGAAATATCTACCGACAAATGCTCCGAAAAAACACCAAACTGCATGCAACGTTTATTGAGCATGACAAAGAATGCCCGAATTTTTGCGAACTTATCACAAATACCCAAGTTGTCATTGTTAGCGATATGAAAGTTTGCTTTTAATTTCGTCAACATATTCCGTGGCATTGTTTGGCGAATCAATGGAATGCCGTATGCGTGATGATACCCAGAAAATAGAAGAATGCCCATGAAACGTTGTATTATATACTTGTCGCCCATTTGGGTGATACTATTTTGGGCAGCATATCGATTTGTTTCATCCATGAGTAATCTAATCATTTCATCGCCAACGTTCTTCCATGGTCGTCTTCGTCATCACTCCAGTTACCGATGATGTCTTACAATTGTGCATTGGTAAGATATTCTCTATGCGACATATCAGACTATATCACTCTTTATTATAAGGAGTAATAAGTAGCAATTGAAAAAGCAATATAAAATATTATAACACAATGATAACATAAGTTCTATACAAAATATGCCGTTACCGTATATTAATTTTTAAATGTCACTATGAGTACCAGCGTGTGGTGAAACACACGCAATTATTGCTGACAGCTAGCGGAACGTCTATTTAACAGGTGGGGTGAGTAAATGGACCTAAGTGGTATTTTGAATGTTTGGTAACACAGGGTAATACATATATAATAATTATGATTTTTCTATATACATTATATAATTAATTTAAAACGATTTTGGACAATTTTTTAACCGCCCATTTCAAAAAGGCGAGAGGCTGGCAAAAAAATTTTCGAACTGGTTTTTTTTATTGGTAAGAAACCAAAATGTGCCACATATTTAATTATATATATGTATCTGTGTTTTATATGTACAAAAGATTCAGAAATGATAAACGTGTGTTCAAACACACGGCGGTAAGAAATGGGTTAATGCCAAAGGAAGCTATCATTTCCTGGAATGGTTTAGCAATGAATTGTGCCCCATTATCGCTATGAATCATTTTCGGAACTCCGAATTTGTAAAATACTTCTTGAGTGAGAAATTTTATAACATTTGAAGTCGTTGCTTCTCGCATCGCTTTCAAAAACGTAAACTTCGTAAAATGATCCATTACGATAAAGATATAACTGTTGCCACTTTTAGACCAAGGGTACTTTCCCAAGAAGTCTATATATAATTTTTGGAAAGGCCTATCTAACACTACTTCTTGTCCTATTTCTGGCATAAGGTTTTTGTTCGCTGGTTTAGTTTCCTTACACGCTTGACAATTCTTGACAAATTCTTTCGTTTTTGGTCCAAAAAGTTTTTTTTCGCGTTGCATGAACGCAAATAAGAACAAGTAAGAGTGTAGTATATTCGGCTGGGCCGAATCTATAATACCCTTCACGATAGTCACGAATATGTATAGTATATTAAAAATGTGACCTAAATATGCTCGGTTATATATGAACCGATATCGGAATTTTCTATTTTCTGTATTTTAGTAACCTTCTTTTATAACGAGAATTGCTTTTCAGCAAAAAAAAAAAAAAATTTTTTAATGGAAAAATCGGTTCAGGCTATATCTCGGGTATATATGGGCCGATATCGAAAATTTTAATTTTCCATATTTATATAACCTTATATCATTACCAGAACTGCTTTTGAGCACAACAAATTGTTTAAGTTCGCTTACGCGATATTTTCATGAAAACCCCGATTTAGGCTATATCTCGGGTATATATGGACCGATATCGGAAATTTTCATTTTTCATACCTATATAACCTTATTTTATTATTAGAACTGCTTTTAAGCAAAAAATATTGTTTGAGTTCGCTTACGCCGCGTGTTCATGAAAAACCCGGTTTAGGCTATATCTCGGGAATATATGGACCGATATCGGAAATTTTTTCTTCCATATTAATATAACTTTATTTCATTACCAAATCTGCTTTTGAGCACAAAAAAGTTGTTTAAATTCGCTTACGCGATATTTTCATAAAAACCCCGGTTTAGGCTATATCTCGATATCAGAAATTTTAATTTTCTCTATTTTCGTACCCTTCTTCCATATTTATATAACTTTATTTCATTACAAAAACTGCTTTTGAGCACAAAAAAGTTGTTTAAGTTCGCTTACGCGGCATTTTCATGAAAACCCCGGTCTAGGCTATATCTCGGGTATATATGGACCGATATCGGAAATTTTCGTTTTCCATATTTATGTAACCTAATTTCATTACCAACACTGCTTTTGAGCACAAAAAAGTTGTTTAAGTTCGCTTACGCGGCATTTTCATGAAAAACATGATTTGGGCTATATCTCGGGTATATATGGACCGATATCGGAAATTTTCATTTTCGATATTTATATAACCTTATTTTATTACCAAAATCGCTTTTAAGCAAAAAAAGTTGTTTCAGTTCGTTTACGCGACATTTTTATGAAAAACCCGATTTGGGCTATATCTCGGGTATATATGGACCGATACCTTTTAGTCACCTTGCTTAATGAGTGTGTGAAGTTTGAAGCAAAACAAACAACTTTTTTTGTCAAAAATTTCCATACAAAATTTTAAAAATACATGGCTTTTTTCGGAATTTTGAATATATCTCAGCTATACGTGGACCGATATTACTGAATTTCAATAGCAAACCCATGAATCGATGGGGTAAAAGAATGGTGAAAGAAAAAAGTTTCTAAGTCTAATGGTTTTCTCAGAAACGGTATTTCAACAGCGGACAGACGGACATCGCTTAATCGACTTTTCCATTAATTCTGAATCAGAATATATATACTTTATAGGGTCGCAAAAAAAAAACTGTAGAAATTACAAACGGAATCACAAACTTATATATACCCTTTACATTTTTGTGAAGGGTATAAAAACGTCAAGATTTCTTACCGTTTTTTTAGCACATTGTTTTTCATTAACAGGCTGTAAGTGTTGGCGGCCACACTCGGTTCAGAAGAAGGGATACCCTTGCCACCATTAAAGCTTCAAATAGGTGATCTTACCGATATAGTATCATAGTAAAACTTTTTGTCTAGTATTGGCCGGACTTAAGTAAAAACCACATTTTTTTTAATTTTAAATCACATTTTTTTTAACTTTAAATTTAGTATTAAGATTTGAATACTTATTGTTAGTTCACATTGTGAAGATTCCATAAATAAATAGGAGCTAATAAGAAAACCATGCCGAAGGCTATAAAAAATTCGATAGCTTATTATCTACAAATTTTAGCCCTTCCAAATCGACCTACCGTAATGCACTCGTATATGTCTTAATTATTTAATACATAAAGTTAATTGTTTTAATAGCGGTTTAAGCGTTTATAGCTCTTTCAGTTACAATGATATGTTTGAGTAATATGAATTACTTGCAGCAGCGTTTGAATCGAAATGCGTTAATAACTAATTTAAACAAGCAATCTGTAGTGGCCAATTAAATCATTTCAAAAAATTACCATAAATAACTCTCTTTATTTCTTTTGTTGGCTTTTAAATTTTTTTTTCATGTTTAAAGCAATGCTCTTTGCAGTTTTTATTACGTAATTGTTTTTTATGCTTGAAACAAGAGTTAACTATTCCCTAAAGCCACATAAAAACAAGGAGTTTAATTTGTTGTAGCTGCTTTGTAAAATCTTTACTTTTTATTAAAAAATGAGTTTGCTTTATTTAATATATTAAATTTGATTGTACAAAAATATGCTCGCTACTGCTTTACAACCAATCCAGCAACAAATAAAATTTTATTTATTGTTGGATTTTTTCATGAAACGGATTTTAGTTCTACACGATTTAAAAAAAATCCTATTTGTTTATTAGTATGTTTGTGTTTGTTAAACGACTATGCCTTTGTAAAGTGTATTATCAAAAAAACAAAAACTTTCTAAATACGAAGATTTTCTGAAACTAGAGCTGTGTCGTTCATGAACGAATAGGTTAAATTTTACGGATCATTGAATCAGCCGGTCATTAAACTGACCATCCTTCGTTTAATAGTGTACCGTCCAAATTTTTTTGTAGCTCCTTTTATGTCATGTGATTTTGTTTGAGATGATATTTTGTGTAGAAGCCAACATCCAAAAAAAATTTTGCAGGCAAATTTGCACCAAAATAGAAATAAAAAAATGTTTAAGTTTAAATTTAAATGTCATAATTTCAAGCAAATATTTTCTTTGAGGGTTCATAGCTTTATCATATATGTTTCTAAAAGGTGGCGCAAAAGTAGTCCTCCTATTAGAAAATGCTATAAATTTTTGTTTTGACATTTGTGTAGTAAACACATTCGAAATACATGTTAATAAACAATGTTACGCTACACTGCTCCAGAACGCGGAATATTGGTGACTATATATTTGACCCCAAGAGGAAGATGATTTTTCATCAAAAATAATCATGAGCAAAGTGACCCATTTCCATCTTATCGGGTGCGTAAATAAGCAAAATTTACGCTTATGGGGCACTGAAAATCCGCGTGTAACCCATGAAGAGCCAATATGGTGAGCTGTTTTCGCTGGAGGAATCATCGGACTTTTTTTCTTCGAAGACGTCGCGGGCCAAACGCAATGATCAACAAGTTCTTTTTGCCGCAACTTGATGAATTGGGATTGGAAAACATGTGGTTCCAACAGGACGGTGCTACAGCACACACTGCAAGTGCGACAACCGATATGCTGAAGGATGCATTTCCCGGCCGCCTAATCTCCCGTTTTGGCGAATTGCACTGGCGATCTTGCTGGCGTGATTTGACCGCTGCAGAGTTCTTTTTGTGGGTTTTTTTGAAGTCGCGGGCTTATGTCAACAAGCCTCAGACTCTTGCAGCTCTTAAAGACAATATCCGTGAAGAATGTGAAGACCTATCGCCGGAAGTTTTGGCCAATGTGATGGAAAATGCTATAAAAAGGGCTCAAATGACATCATATTTTGGACTTGTAATGTAAAAAAATTAAAAGACCAAATATAAATAATACACAAGAAGAATAAAAGTTTTTTATTTTTTTTTTTTTTTAATTACAGCCAAAAAACATCGGTAGGTTATTTTTGTGCCACCCTGTATTTTTTTTATCTTGGACCAGTACTAAGGGAACTAGGAAAGTAGGGTATGATGAGGAGGAAAAAGGGAGTAGTGTTCGCGAAATGTTAACGATAACAACACGAAAGACTGTAACAAACTCTATTGTTGGAATTAAATTAGTTAAAACGAAATTTCTTAGAACTAATAATAACTAAGTACCTGGGGCACCGAGCTTTACTCGGAGCTTTCAAATTGTAGATATACTGAAATTAATTTATTTTTTATTATTTATTTATTTATTTTCTTTATTTTCACTTAATTTACAAGATTTTTTTTTATTATTACGCTGTTTAAAGTCACGATAAAATTGTGCTTACACAACCTTTTTTATTTTTTCTTAAATATTTTGTGGAATGAGGGCAAAATAGCAATTCGCTTATTTACTCGTAGTATTCCATTTCTCATAAAAAAAATAGCCTCTGTGTTTTCATTAAAAATTCTAAGTTTGATATCCATATCAAAATTTCAGCAGATATGTGAAACCGGAGCCAAAAAAAATTTGGAAACGGGACTAAAGAAGATAGATTTTCGTTTCCAAAAACTTCCAGATACTGAATTGTTGAAGCCGTTTTCAAAAACTCTTAATATGCCATAACGTCGGAAATTAGCAAAACACATAAAAAGTGGACACGAAATTCTAATCTGTTTTTCAGTTACTGTAAACAAACTTAGTTTAGACGTTTTCGAGAACTACCGATTTTTTCGATCTTAGAAACCCCTAGATACCGGATTTCATCAAAGTCATTTAAGTCGCTTTCGAGAACAACTAAGATACCGAAAATGGTTAAAACCTGGGACGAAATGCGTTTACCTGGGGCCGATGACAGTCTAGATAGATTTTCAGTCTTTAAATTAAATATTACATACACATGCATACCCGTATGTTGCCATTGAAGGTCCAAAGATGTTATATTCTCTACCGTATAGTCTAGCATTTCTTCCTTAAAATGTTGGTGTAACTTACACTTATCATATTTAAACTGTTTTCTCGTATTTCTTTCTCCATTTCAGGATATAGAATTACTTTCTTAGATTTAAAAAAATTTTCAAATGTATAATCAAAATGCGGAATTGTACGCATGAATTTAAGGTGTCAATATGGTCTCCTCATAATTAAAAAACAATTTGTCTGAACAATTGGAAAGCGCTAATAAAGCGCTAAGCCGAAATTTTGTTGCTAAATCAACAAAAGAAGAAATGCTACCGTAAGCACACTGGTGGAAACATAAGTATGCATACATATACTCATTCCAGTTTAGCTTTTATACTAAATGGTATCTGAAATTCACGTCCAGCAATCGCTGGAAAACCTGTCAAATTTCCAATTTTGAGGTTTTCTTATTTATTACATACACGTCTTCATTAACACAAAAGCTTATGCCATTTTTTTAATATTATTTTTTCTAGATCCTTTTGGTTCTAGAATTTTATCTAAAATATGTAGCTGTTTAGCAGCTATTTTAATAAACGGCCGGAATATTACTCGGCAATAAAAACTCATGTGGTGCCGTTCGTTCCAAGTATACGATTGAACGAATAATTGAACTACCTGAAACACGATTAGTATGTTAATAAAATCCGTTTGGAAAAAAACCTTGGCTGCCAGATTAGACGATTTTTGTCCTAAAAATTACGATTTTTGCGATACAAAAACCGTGGAATTATTAATGTATATAAAAACCTGGCAATATTAAATTAAATCACTCAAAAAATTTTGTAACTTTCATACAATTTTTCTAGACGAGCTACTCGTTTGTGTTCTATGAACAGCACATAACTGTGCAACTTCAAAAATCCTCCTGCACATACAGAACGTATGAGACCAACCCAAATAGCGCGGTGTCAACGCTTTCCAATTGGAAAATCTAATTTTGACAGTGCTTTACTGCCTCTCAGTAAAGTTCGCTTCAAAACAAATTTTACTCATTGGTTGCGGCCATTAGTAATCACACCAAGGTGCATTAACGTATACACGGTGGCAGCACTACGGCATGTGACAATTTTTTGCTTCTGGCAATATAGTAAGCTATTTACGTCAAATGTATTGTTTACATTTTTGACAGTGAATTTAGTGTTTTATTCTGAATTAAACATATACAAATTATTTTGTGAACATATAAATAATTCAAATAAATATAATTTATAATTATGAAAAGCTACATTCATAGTTTACAATTGTGAAAATAGTTACAAATATTTTTGATAAACATCTGCTTAAAGATCTAGATAGTAATAAGATAAAGACTGTACCCTAGGCCGATGACGTAGCGATTGCAGTCTCTGGAACCCTTTTAAACACCATAACAGAGCAGTTGGAATACGCTCTGAAGATGGTAAGTCAATGGAGTGTACAATGCGGACTAAAGACAAATCCAGCGAAAACGGAAATCGTACTTTTTAGTAAGAAGTATAAAATTCTACATTTCACACCTCCAAAATTGGATAGTACCGCACTTGTCCTATCGAATAAGGAAAAAAATACCTAGGCATCATTCTTGACAGCAAACTATCATGGAAAGAGAACATACAGGTTAGAGTAGCCAAGGCTACAATAGCCATCCATCTATGTAAAAAAGCAATAGGCTCAACATGGGGCATACAACCAAAAGGAGCTGTGTGGCTTTATGACATGGTTATAAAACCGATAATATTCTATGGCGTATCAGTATGGTGGAAATCACTGGACTCCGCAATCAACAGACTGCAAATTGAAAAAGTCAGTCGAATCATGGCAATACTGACCACAGGGGCCATGACGACAACACCAACCAAAGCCCTTCTTGCAATTATAAGCTGGATGCCATGTGACTTCGAAGTCAGGCAGATAGCACTAAAAGCCGCGATTAGGTTGAACGCGACAGGAGCATGGACCCACAGACCGTGGGGACATGCCAATATACTGGAGATTGGAAGGGACCTAGTCCCCGATCTAATTGACTACTGCAGCCCAAAACCATTCCTCACAAGGAGCTTCGGCTACCAAATTGGGGAGTCCCCACTAGAATCTTGATACTTCTATGTTTACACGGATGGGTACAGAAAGGGGGAAAGGGTTGGGGGTGGCGTTTACATAGAAGAATTTAACAATAAAATATCCTTCAGATTATCAGATGGATGCAGTGTTCTTCAGGCTAAAATATCGGCTATAAATAAAGCGGCCACATTGCTGACGTTTTACAAGATATTCGATAGGGATATCATGATAGTAACGGACAGCAAAGCCGCCATCAACTCCCTGATTGGAATATACACTAATTCTAGTCTAGTCCAGGAATGCCGGACATCTTTAAACAAAATGGCGAGACATTCTAACATAACCCTAAAATGGGTACGTGGACATGGGTCCAACAATGGCAACAAAATCGCCGACGACTTAGCCAAAAAAGGGACAGCCTTACAGGATAGGGATATAGACTCCCTTTGGGGACAACCATTAACAGAGTGCTGGAAATGAATAAAACTCCACACACTGCAACGTGCACAAGAAAAGTGGCTCACAGCGCCCACATGCCTTATATCAAGGAACCTGTGGCCGCATATTAACTCTAAGAGAACGTGGGAGCTATTAAAACTGCCCAGATCTCAACTAAGAGTGACTGTAGCAGTTATCACTGGCCATTGCCCGTTTGGGAACCATGCCAGGAGACTAGGACTACCCCATAACGACTTCTGTAGAAGCTGCCAAGACGAGGAGGAGACAATCCTTCACCTCCTCGGCACATGCCCGGCATTGGAGCATCATTGCCTAAGACACTTAGGCGAGCGGAGCTTCAATAGCCTATCTTGTCTGGCCTCGATCAAACCGACCACACTAGCCTCTTTCAGCAGCATGTAACGCTACACCAAAAGGTTCTCTTTTCTATCCCCGCCCATCCTTACCACTCACTATCATTTTCCTATAACTTCTTCTCTTCACTCCACAATTTTATTTTTTCAGGCAATCACAAAGGAACGACTACAAGACCCAAGTGAGCTGGACAACCTAGATTATTTCGGGGTATCCAGCGGCCTGCCTACCTAACCTAACTATAATACATAAGAATGTGTGGTCAAATTTCAGAAGTGACGCAAAACAGAAAAAAAGACATTAAATATACAAATACATATGAAATACATAAATATTACATTATACAAAGTTATCTGTATTCAGTTATAATAAGTTCTCTATAATACAAGGAACATTTCAAAAATTTATATAAACACATATAATCTTCACCGGTCAATACGTCATGCACCTCAATTGATAGGCATTTTTTTCCAAAAATACTTAAACAGATACTGGAAAAGATTAGGCATTTGCCAATAAAGTGGTACGTATTCTTATTTTCATTTGAGTTACACAATGTACATAAGTTTGTAGAATTGTTTTGAAATGAGCGGGCGTTCAAACTTAATAACCCACCTCTGGCTTTCATAACTAGACTCACAAGATGGGCTGAGTAATTGTCACAGAAATAAGGTTGTATGTCATATTTCAAAAATGGATATAAATCGTGAAAACGTGAGTTTCTGGCACTGGCGACAAAATTATCGCCTTCAATATTTTTTAATGAATCAAGAATGCTCTTGTGTTGTGAATATGAATTGGTTCTCCAGCTCCCTATATCAAAAGTAATACCTATTTTAATATACAACGGACTCCAGTGCGATACGCAGAACGTATTGTGTTCAAGTGTCTAAAATTCGTGGTAGTCTATTTTCGGTAAATCGAATATCTTCCTTATACATATAACAAAAATGTAAGTTTAAAGTTTCTACATAAAGATGTGGTATACCAATTTCTATATGGGGCATATTATTTGGCGTGTGACGTGGGAGAAAACGCAATTTCAAAAGCTTCTCAACTTCTTCAAATCTAATAAAATCCCATACCTGGTTACCATATAACATTATTGATTTTGCAGCTGCATGGAAGATCATTTTATTCGAGAAATTTATTTTTGGATGATGAATATATTTCAACCAAATAGAATTTATAGCGAATTCTGACGAAGCAATTTTAGCTGTGATATGTTTTTTAAAATACAAATTGTAAGTCAGTGTAATTCCAAGATACAAACTGACACAAGATACCCAGAGTGTCTGGGTTTTTGTTTAACCGCCAACTACTTAATGCTTCCTCTCTTAATCTGACTGCACTTACCCAGCGGCGAACACTGCCTACCACATTACTTCTCTTCGATGCAACACTTTGTAATCAATGAGAAATAACTTACAAAGTGTATGAAAGTAGTATATGGAGTTCCCAAAAATGAATTACGTTCATTTTTTGTATCACATTTATAAATGCTTATTTTATTTTTTAGTTGTAAATCAAACGTTCGCCATCTTTGTCAGCCTACGTTGCAAAA
Organism: Thecocarcelia acutangulata; assembly: GCA_914767995.1. Lineage (NCBI taxonomy): Eukaryota > Metazoa > Arthropoda > Insecta > Diptera > Tachinidae > Thecocarcelia > Thecocarcelia acutangulata. The sequence continues at coordinate 53,439,020 of OU612096.1, read as the reverse complement.
ATTTTAATTAACAAAATTAGGTAAAAGTGCTAGAAAACAATTTAAAAAAGGTATAAGAAAGATAAAACATTTAGTGAAAAAATAAAAAAATGCAGTAGACAAAAAACCACAAATTTATTTAATGGAATATTCCCAAAAAACTGAAGTGCACAGTACGTACGAGCTGCCTACTGCCGGCTTACACTGTATGCGAGATTGTATCCGAGGTGCCTACTTCCGACTTACAAAGTATGCGAGATTGTATTCGAGCTGCCTACTGATAGCTTACAATGTATGTTAGGAAGTAATGAGCTTTTGTTGGACGAACACCACACTAGCTCGCTTACTTTGTGTGCAGGTGGTAGGCGTTCACTCTACAAATGCGGCAATGTGTATGAAAATGTATACTAGGTTCGTATATGAGATGGTGTGCATTACTGACCTTTTTTTTGTTGCTGTTTGGAAAGCGTTGGCGGTTGGTTTCTTCGGCCTATCGCCGCCGCTAGCCAAAGAAGCTGTTCCAGTTCAAATTTTCCCTTAAAATCTTTTCTTCTACATTCCTTTGCGCAGACTGGCCCATAGATTGGTAAGTTAATGTTTCTGGTCGAAGGATATGCCAACGACCAACGGAATGAAGGGAGGAAACACAACAACAACCTTGATGGTGGGGAAAACAGTACAAAAAATTAAGTGCGCATCGGATCATCGCTTCTGTAAGCGAAACTTTGGCAGCTGGGTAGGCACGTCTGATTGAGCGAATATTTTGCTCTTGGTATAATCGAAATCTGCTTGTTATTATCATTATCTAGAATTTCCAATTATAGTGCTTGTCAACTTAGTTGAGCTCGGACTAACGAGCCTTTTCTCTTAACCTGTCAATGAAAACCCGTACATTTGAAGTTATTAAAAACAAAGGGGGTTTTAACATATTACTAATAAAGCAATAACAAAGAAAAATTAATTAAAAAAAGCAAAAACAACTGTTTTCCATTAAAATTAGTTAAGGTGCCTTTATTCAAGTGAACCCAATTATATAGCACATTTTTCTACTTTGTTTTATAAATTGCTCAGAAAAAGTTGCAATTGATTTTTCTTTATATATCAAGATGTCTAGCTTCTACATCTATTTTAAAATTCTACAATAGGATAAAAATTACAAAAGATACAGGCTTCTGCACATTGCATTTTTAGTGCCTCTAGATAAGTGAACCGGAGTATTTATATATACTGTGAGCGTTAAAATGAAGTGTACAAAAATTTTTCTTAAAATATTGTTTTTATTTCAGTCTTTCTATTTGTGATAACGTTTTACATTTTCTAGGTATTTTGTTTCTGCATCTCTCACATCGAGAAATTATTCACATGAAACAAGGGAATTGAAAGAATATCGATGTGAATTGAAACAAAAACTCATTTCTCACACACAAGAGTTTCTACAATTTCTTTTTGTGAAAACTTTCTGTCAATTGACCTTTTTGACGTACATTATTGGAAAGTTTGAAGTAAATGTGTTTCTGTATTTAAATTTTGTGAAAAACAACTGTCAAACCATTTTCCAAACAAAAGCCGTGCGGAATTTAAAAAAAAAAAACGTGAACAAAATATTGAAATGGCCAATTCACTGGTATAAATTCTAACACCAATTATAAAGTCCAGTCGGGAGAACTTTCTAAAACTTTAAACTGCTTGGGTAGCGGTGGAAAAACAGTGGAGCAATGGAAAAAATGAAGTTCTTTTTGTTATTGTCACTTCTCATTCAAATGTCTTCATCATCTTTTAGTGTTGGATTGAATTGAAATGCGGTATTAAAAAAACAGTAAACAAAAGAAGAAGCTTTATGAATCAAACTGGAACAGGTAGCTGGACCGACATACCCCGCGACCTTAATAAAATAGAAGCACAAATTCTTCATGTAATGTCAGTAGATGCTGTCGATGGTGATGCATGCACGCCAGATTCCGGTGTTGAGCTGCCCGAAGAGTTGGACACTAGCGAAAACGTGCAGGAACCTTTAGAGGTAAATTTAATTTATTATTATTACTATTTTTAATCATAATAATAATATATTTCTAACATTTTTATATATAAATTTTAGCAGTTTTTGTCAATAGAATTTTTGGAAGATGAAGACATGCATGTACCGCAACCCAAGAAAACTCCCCCAGCTTCAATGCCATCGACATCTAATTGAGCTTCACATCAAATTAAAAAAACAAAAATTTCAAAAACAAATGTTTCTAAATATGAAGAAGCTTTGGACGAAGCAAGAACACTGCACAACGAGGTGATTGCAAAATTAAATAGTGTTGAAATGCAAAATGAAAACATATTAAATAAACTAGCTTGAATAGAGACTTTAAGAAAACTTCAGATAATAACAAACTATCATTATTATTTATTATAATTTCCTTCAGGTTCCAGTTTCTTATTATTATTATTAAAAAAATTAATAAGTAAGAATCAAAATATTTTAGTTTTATTTTACTACTAGCCGTACCCGCGGCATTGCCCGCCTGTATTTACGCTTGTGTAAGAGTAAAAGTAACAAGTAAGAGTGTAGTATATTCGGCTGGGCCGAATCTATAATACCCTTCACGATAGTCACGAATATGTATAGTATATTAGAAATGTGGCCTGAATATGCTCGGTTATATATGAACCGATATCAGAATTTTCTATTTTCTGTATTTTAGTAACCTTCTTTTATAACGAGAATTGCTTTTCAGCAAAAAAAAAAATTTTAATAGAAAAATCGGTTCAGGCTATATCTCGGGTACATATGGACCGATATCGAAAATTTTCACTTTCAATATTTATACAACCTTATTTCATTACCAAAACTGCTTTTTAGCACAAAAAAGTTGTTTACGCTCACTTACGCGGCATTTTAATGAAAACCCCGGTCTAGGCTATATCTCGGGTAGGTATAAACCGATATCGGAATTTTTTTCATTTTCCATATTTATATAACCTGATTTAATTACCAGAGCTGCTTTTAAGCAAAAAAGAAAGTTGTTTAAGTTCGCTTACGCGATATTTTCATGAACCGCCGGTCTAGGCTATATCTCGGGTATATATGGACCGATATCGGAATTTTTTATTTTCCATATTTATAACCTGATTTTATTACCAGAACTACTCGTCGTGTTGTACTGGCATTTAAGATAGTCCCTAATATTGCCGAAACTTTTAACGACACTTTAAAAAAATATTTTTTGCATCACGCTCTGTTGATCTTATTTCAGTCACTTTTAAAAGTTTTAGTCAGACCGGCGCTGGACGACTTTCTATTTTGCCGTATTTTTCGTATTTATCAATAATTTGTTTGCAGTATTGTGGCTTATGTTTATAATAGAATAAAATGTAGCTTCTGTTTATAAATATATATAGAGTGAACACCTACCTTCTGCACACAAAGGAAGCGATGTAGTGAAGTGTTTATCCACACAAAAGCTCATTACTTTCTAGCATACATTGTAAGTTATCAGTAGGCAGCTTGAATACAATCTCGTGCACCTCAAGTATAGTTCTTTGGGAATATTGGATTAAATTAATTTGTTCTATTTTCTGTTTATTGCATACTTTTATTTTTACACTTCATATTTTATATATCTTGCACTATGATATTTTTTACAATCCATTTTAGGAGTTCTTATCTTCAGCTCTAATTTTGGTAATTCAAATTTTTGCTACGTAATTTAACAAAATACATACACACTCGTTTGCACGTGATACAAAAGATCGTCGTGCAGTTTGGAAGTTAGCATTCATTGAACACAATAGTTGCACATATCACTGAAGATGAGAAATGTGCTATGCGTTGTTCGCCGCTGGGAAATAGTCAATAATAGTCCAAGTTGTCATTCTGAGAGTTATCGTAGAGCTCGTAGAAACTGTTATTATATTGTTGTTATAAAAAGTCTTCTACATACATACGAGTATGTATGTTATGTGAATTCATAAAGATCTGAGTGTTCCGCTGGTAAAAGACGAATTTTCTAAGTACGCGATAAAGTATGTCAGTAAACTGAAATTTCACCCAAACCCTCTTGAGCGCAATATACTTAATTTTGGCGACCACTCTCGGTTGAGAAGAAGGGATACCGTTGCCACCATCAGAACGTTCAATAGGTGATGTTACCGATATAGCTCGCGCATAATATAACTTTTTGTCTAGCATTGGCTGGACTTAAGTAAAAAGCAGATATTTATTTTTATATGCCTATTTTTATTTTTTTTATTTAGTATTAAGATTTGAATACTTATTCTTAGTTCACTTTGAAGATTCAATAAATAAAAGACGCTTAAAAAATATGTATGTTATGTCTAACATAATGTATAGACAGAGCTAATTAGCAAATTCTTAAAAAAAAAACTATGTACAACACCTGACATCCAGTTGCCGTAATCCTACAACACAATGTCTTATTGTGTACGAAAAAAAAAACACTAGACTTATCGTTTAAAACTTGTGAGAATAAATAACTAGCATTTTCGAAATATTTATCAGATAGCTGCTATTTTCTGTATGTAAAGCAAATCATTTTGTTTTTTCTCCTCAGTATCGTGTTAAACCCATGTTTACTTAATTACTTGCACAAGTGGCTTTTCCTTTCTGTTTAAATAAATCTTCAGAATAAATATTTAAGCACTGCGTGGCAAATAAAACGATGTTCCAATTATTGCTAAACCACGCCGTTTTATTTTAAACCCCATAAGTAATTTAAGGGTGCTAAAAACGGTTTAAAAGCACCTTATGGAATAATAAGCATTTCCACTGAATTGCCTTTTAGTTATACATTTCACTTAACAAGGAGTAATTATGTAAACAGGTTTGAATAAATTAAATCAGTATTTGCATACAGATACTCGTACCGTTTTTCTTGCTTTACTGTTTTTAAAACAGGCATAAAAATACACCGCCGAAGTAAATTATCATGGATGCGCAGGAAATAAGATTCTTCGCGCAAAGAAAACAGATTCATTAATGGTGTTTTCTTTTCTGATAAAAAATACTGCCCTTTAAATGTTTATCATTTTTTTCCGATTACCATCACCCTTAAAAAGTTGTACATGTGTTATTAGAACAAAAGAACAAAAAATGCCATTTAATAATAATGTACACTTAGCGTTTCAAATATATCATGACTACTTTTAACATACCAACGTTTTAATCACTATTTTTATCTTATAAAAGCTATCATCAGCAGCACCGTTTACTCATCTACAATAACAAAAGAATTTCATATTTGCATAAACACGTATAAAACAAAGATGTAAAAAAGGGCAGTAACTCCACCTTACACGAAGTACACTGTAGGACATGCTACATGTTTTGCCAGTTTTAAGTGCAACATGTTTTGAAAAGAACATGATACCATTTAACAGTGTATCATATTTTTTAGAAAAGAACGTGTTGAACCACTATATGTAGCATAGGTGTAACATTTTTATCAGAAAAGAAAACACCATACGACAACCAAATTTACTGGCAAACAAGTTGTGTCGACTTTTATCACATTCAGAACGTTGTAAATGCGGCAATAAGGACTTCAGAAAGCATACCTTTCTAGATGCATACTCCCAATATAATTTAACTGCGCATAATAATATATTTTCCTTTTGAAATTGCAAACCAATAAAAAAAAATCAGTGCCGATCGTTTTAAAACTTGAAAACTAAACCGGAATCAGTGAAAAGTCATTATAAATGCATTAACAATTAAATAGAACATTTAACAATTTGTTATTTTGTAATGGGCTCAAAAATTTTAAAAAGAGCTAAGTAGTGCGATTCACTAACTTTTACCGAGTTTAAAAGAGCATAACTTAACGCGAACTATTGTGGTTTGCACTAACGATTATGTGATTCACTAACTTATTTTTAACACCTCTGGTTGTATGTTAAACGAAATTGAAATAATGTGGCAGCTTTGTTAAAAATAAAGAAAACCAGAAAAAGACAAAAAAAAAAAAACATTGCCAACAAAATAATTTTTAAGGTAAGTAAAACTAATTATAAATTTATTATTTAAAATATTTTTGATAAGAATTTTTTTGCAGAATGTCTAATAAAGCTGCCAAAAGAAATCGTGCATCGAGCGAGCAACTTAACCATATGGTTAACAACCCGGGACTGGCTAGCGGGGAGTTTCAAAAGCTCCACAGTAAGCTTGTAGGTGACAAAAAGTGGAGCGAAAACTCCTCAACATTAAATTCTCTTGACGGCAGAGTAATTAAAATTTATCCTATATATTTTTCACAAACGTATGTAAAATCCTTTTTCGTACATACAAAAGGTGTGGAAAGATTTGAAAAGCCGCACTGGTGTTAAAATGCGTGAGCGAAAGAAGCAACAGGCCTTAATTGCGGTCATATAATCAATTACTCACGAGCCTCTTACAGAGCTAGAGAAGCGCGTAGTCTCAGTTATAGACACAAATTACATGAGGGCCACAACTCTGTCCAATAAAATGTACCTTTAAATGAAGTAAGTATATTTTAATGAAATTTAGTATTCTTCAGATTTTTCAAAACACTTTCTCAACAATCTATTTAGATTGTTGGTATATAAAATTGAATGTTTGAGAATATCTTTCAAAAATTTCCAAAGTCTACTGATGATTAGGGTAGCTCCTATGATATGTCGACAGTTGTGAAAAAGATTTACATCAGCACCTGCTTTGCGGCCTTATCTGCTGATGGACCAGCGCCCCCCTTTGGCTGACTAGGCTCACACAAGTAGCAATTCTGCCCATTTGATTGCGGTCATATGATCAACTTCTTGTTAAGGAGTTCGGGCCATCTAATCACACCTGTATGCAATTTCCCAGCAATCAGTGGAAGACAAGGCTTAATGAGTTGGTAGGCCGAAGCCCACTAAGAGCATCAGCTCTTAAACCAACTCACCACTGGTTCCTTACAGTACAGGTATCTGTTGTAAAGGCAACAGATCCTCGGGAGGTTGTTAGGCCACACACCAAACAATTACCAAGGATACTAACACTCCCTTCCTGCGTTTTAGGTTTCAACCACAGCCAGAACGTTTCAGCCAGGGTAGGCACCTCAACCATGATCAGCCCGGGTCGAACCGCAAGCAGAACTACCCGGGGGCCATACTGAACCCCGTTCTACCAATTTATACCCTTGGTAAGGGTTTCGGAAGCCAACACAACATCAGTCAACTCATGCGGCTTCCTAGAGTTTTGTTTGCCGCACCAAACGAGGGACCCCTTCCCCTCTTTTCCCCGAAAAACAGAGTGCCCAAGTTAGGAATACGCCATGGCAAAACCTGTTCCCCGGGGGGATGAAATGTCGACATATAGATAGCTGGGAAACATAGAAAACAAGCTATTTATAATTTTTTATATTACTTTAACAGCCTGTTTTTAGGAGACGTTCAAAGCCAACAAGAACCGGATTGCAGCTTCGCGAATACATAACAATTTGGGTTTATTGGACACGATTCGGTTTCTTAGCTTTACTTACGAAAGCATTTGCATTGTATTAAGTCTTAGTGTTACCTACCTATTACGATAAAAATTTTTTTTTTTACTTCTGTTCATATAAAACATTGATTTTAAGCATTAAAAATGGTAGCCTCGTTTGAATATAAAAAAAAACAAACAGAAGAAAGGAAACGAAAACAAAAAAATATAAAACAATAATTTATAAAATGGTTAACAGCAAATTTTTTGAGTAATAGAAATTAAACATATTTAAACCCCTTCTAATTTTAATGAAATAAAGTGTGAGTAAAATAAAAAAAAAGCAAAATGTGTATTGGAAAAAATTTATGGTATAAAATATTTTTTTGATAAATTGTATCGTTTATTCACCGGCGACTGGCATTTTTCATTCGTGCATGTTTGACATGTAATTTATTCCGTAAGTAACAATAATATTTGACAAATATGCAAAACGTTAACGTTTTAACGCGAAATAAAGCCATATCGTCTCCTGAAAACAGGCCACAAGGCTTAAACATTCTTTTGTATGAATGTATTATGTGCCTAACAGCCTGTTTATAAGACACGACTCGTCGATAAAAAGCGCTAACTTTGTAAATTTTTCCTGATTTTGGTTTACAAACCGCGACTATGACGATTAGTATTAAAAAACGTATCTCTCAATTTATTTTGGTTTGTAAGACGCGAGTCATCTCACCATAAATGTCAAAATCGGCGAATGAAGAAACATGCTCGTCAATAGAAAATGTGTAGAAATTGTTATATATGTATAATAAGAAATATAATAAAAATAATTTATAAGTGGTAATAAGTAAGAAGAAAACTAGGAATGAAAATTGCAACAGAACGTTTTAAGAGTCTCTCAAATTTCTGGAGGCATGAATTGAAATTGTTTTTTCGTTGCATATAAATGTTTTGTAGACATATTTACAGACATAATAAAACATACACATATACAATATAAAAATTGCAGTTAAAATATACAATTTTTGTTTGTTTATTCGTTTTTTTTTTTTTTGAATTAAGGCCCATTTAGCCGACCGTAGAAATTGTAACTGTAAGGTAAATGTACATGTAACGTAAATGTAAATGTAGTAGCACTTATAGAACACGTAAAACCGTATCATGTGTTTTGATACAAACAAAAAAACACAAGTGTATGTGAAGAAAAAGTGTTCACTTATTAATGATTTACAGAAAAAGTGTTCTGCTTTTCATTTTTATTTTATTGTATATACATATGTTAAAGAAAATAATTAATTTTTCATCACCTATATCTTTATATCAAATAATTTGCAAAAATAAAATAAAAGCAATACAGCTGTTCATAGCAGTGATGAGAGCTCATAGTATTCAGTACATATGCAAAAGGTACGAAAATTGTTTAAATGGTACCTAAAATTTCTAATATTTCTTCTTCTGTCTATTGTCGACATTTCATATGAGCTACAGCTGGGAAATATAAAAACAAGCTTTTTATAATTTTTTTTATTAGTACCAATGTTGGAAGCTACTATAGCGAATAAATCTCAAATGTTTAAATTTTTGTTCTCTGCTCTTTGGTACTTCTAAAAAAAAACAAATTTAACTGCTTATAATATGTAATAATATTAATATATAACAGGAGCGTAGTACATTCGGCTGGGCCAAATCTAAAATACCCTTCACGATAGTCACTTATATACATATATATAGTATATATTAAAAATTTGAACTAAATATGCTTGGATATATATGGACCGACATCGGGCAAAAAATATGTTTGCCTTGCAACCACCATTCCAAAAAGGAAATCTTTCATTGAAATCATCATGCAAAAATTGGTTTAGGCTATATCTCGGTTAAATGTGAACCGATAACGGAATTTTCCATTTTCTGTATTTTACGAGTAATTAATTAGCTAGTTTTATAATCAGAACTGATTTCAAGCAAAAGAAATTTTTCACTAAAACATCGGTTTAGACTATATCTCGGGTATATATGGACCGATATCGGAAATTTTCATTTTCTCTATTTGGTAACCTCCTTATATTATCAGAAGTTCTTTTAAGAAAAAACAAACATTTATAGAAAAATCGGTTTAGGCTATATCTTTTTCGGAATTTCGAACACATCTCATCTATATGTGAACCGATATTACTGAATTTCAATAGCAATCCCATGACTCGATGGGGTAATAGAATGGTGAAAGAAAAACGTTTCAAGTCTAATGGGTTTCTCAGAAACGGCATTTCAACAACCGACGGATGGACAGACGGACATCGCTTAATCGACTTTTCTATTAATTCTGATTCTTGAGAATATATATACTTTATACGGTCGCAAATAAAAATTGCAGAAATTATAAACGGAATCACAAACTTGTATATATCCTTTACATTTTTGTGAAGGGTATAACAGTACTAAAATTCTAGTTACATATAATTATTAGCTTATTATACTTAAAAAGTGTTAAAAATTTTTTATTATTACATTTTCATTTCATCACAGACCAGAATTTATACTGTATTGCTTTCTTACATTTATATCAGCATAACTATATATTATAAACCAATTTTTAAAATTCATTTTATCGTTGGAAGATTGTGTTTGAGGAATATATTTTGGAAATCGGGATAATGAATGTTGAGGTTACAAATAATGTGAAAGATGCAAAAATTGTGCGCAGTGTATAAATTATGCTACCAATGTATGTATATCCATCTTGCGTATTATACAGAAAATTCCAAAATTTGTTAAAATATATTATGTGTGTATACAAATTTAACTACTTAAACAGTTCAATTATCAAATAAACAAAAAGTACTAAAACTGGGTTTTTGTGCCGTCCTGCCATTCACAACAATATATACCATCACTGACAACATTTGTCACGTAAACACGTAATGAAATTCTATTTTCTACAGGTTCAGACGTTACGGTTACATTTCATTGCAGTCAGATTAGCATTTTCATTGTTTCTCGTGTAACAAAAACGATCAGCTGTTCCGACTACATTTACATTTCTACATTTACGGTCGGCTAAATGGGCCTTTAGCCTTTCCAAAAAATATTTTGTTTTATTTATTTACTTAGGCATGCATGCGTATGTATGTATGTGTGCCAACTGTGCCTAGAATAGGAATGCCGCTTTTTAGCTTGAAAAAAAATTTTTTGGTATGAAAAATGTAAACAGATACTATTTTTTCGCATGATAGCAACATACATTCACATACGCGAATTTACGTAGGTTGCACGACACAATCAAGTCGCGTTTTATGAACCCAATTTCTTACGTACTCGTCTATAAATTGGTTCGTCGCGCGAGTTAACGACACTCGCACTCAGGTATAATTAAAGAAAAACACATTTTCCATAAAATAACATAATTCGTATAGAGATAAGGTAAACAAAGTAAATATTATGATGAATAGGAAAATACCTACACTGATAAGCAAGCAAACATGTTTCTGCATGAAACATGTAAACAATGAAAAAATATAAATCGTAAACAACTAGATTAAGATAAAATACATATTAAGCATTGAAATTGTAATATTGATAAACAAGGGTCTACTAAAGACACCAAAATACTATGATTATAGTTTCTTTGTAATTTTAGTATTTAAAAAACGAACTCAGATGTTAAGAGTTAGTTAAGAAGATACAGTGTAAGAACACATAGTGTTTAAGTTATTCTTTGCTCAATTAAGAAATTTTATTGAATAAAGACGCATCGCGTCAAAATAAATTTTTTTATTCTAACACAATTAGTGTTTTATAATTGGCGATCCTGCCAGGAGGATAATTAAACTTATCCTTTACGAGCGGACCATTGGAATCCTTGTCGCAGCAAGGACACAAGTTTTAAAAACTATTAAACAATCCTTCATAGAGGGACAGCACAAAAAATTGCTTGTATTAGCAAATGAATTCATTTCAAAAGCAGAAACGTGGAGCAAGATTTGACTTCAACAGACCGCTAGAAGAAATTACTGAAGAATCCCCAATAACAACAATGGCGCAGAATTTCGATGTCAATATGCTAGTACAGCAAATGGCAGCTCTACAAGCCACCATGGAGAACATGCGAGCTGAACATCAAAGGCAAGTCCAGAATTTGGAAAACCAAATCAGACAAGTACAACAAATAGAAATTATCCCTGAAAACCAGAGAATTGCAATAGAACCTAGGATCACGGATGAAAACCAGGTGAAGCTAGATGTTTTTAAATCGTTACCCGTCTTTGATGGTAACATAAACAACTACAGAATATGGAGAGAGGATGCAACACGGATGATGGAGACCATATCCAACCTCAGCCATCAGCCAATATACGCCCAGGCACTACAAATTGTAAAAACAAAAATACAAGGAAGTGCAGCACAGTTATTGGCCAATCACGGCACAATATTTAATTTTTATGCCATCCGCGACAGGCTAGATAAAGCATATGCGGATACTCGACCACTATACGTACTACAAGACGAAATGAAGAGATGCAGCCAAGGACGAAAAACCTTATCGGAATTTCACGATGAAATAAACAAATGTTTAAATCTAATAATTTCGAAGATATCAATGTCTGGTCATATAGAAGCCGTAACCAGAGCCATGGTAACACAAGCAGAAGAGGATTCAGTTCGAGTCTTTATATCCGGAATAAACAACACTTTTATCCAGTCAACCCTATATGGAAATGCACACCACGATCTGGAACATGCATACACTATTGCTAGGACGATAGAGCATGACAACCGTCACCAGAACTTAAGGTTGTCTCATGAAGAGAAATTTAAGAACGAACAACGTCATCACTTTCAACAAAGGCACCACCCACAACAAAAGATAGAATTTAGACCAAGGCAGCCTTTCAATAACTTTCAACCAATGGAAAGAAACCAACAGCACCAGACACCAAGGTATAATAATCACCAACCGCGGCCGGAACCAATTGATATCAGTTCTGGAAACACTGCTTATCATCAACCAACACGTTCCAACCCCTTCAATCACCAGCCATGGAAAAGAGAAAGACAGCCGAGCGGAAATTATCAAAGCAACAAACAAATGAGAAACAACAACATCATCACCCAAGAAGATGATAACTGCAGAACTCTAGTTGAAACAGGGAGTATGAATAAGTTAGTAGTTAAGCATTTAAACTAATAAACGGGTTGCCCCATATTCAAATGAGTGATAATGAGAAAACATATAATGTATTATTAGATACCGGAGCAACCCATAATTACGTAAGAAAATCCTTAAAGTTTAATGCAGTTGAAAAAATAAAACCTATGAAGGTTATTTCAATGCATGGAGTTTCGATAGTTAGTACAAAGCAAATAATTAAATTTCTCGGCGAGGATATAGAATTTTTTGAGTTAGACGACATAAAAGGATCTGACTTAATATTAGGTTTACAAGGAATAATTACATTGAATGCCATAATAGATATAAAAAATATGAAATTCACAGTAGATAGGAGAAAAGAAATTAGTAATATAAACTATACCATAGGTAACGACATATACAGGGAAAGAATTGACAAGTTGATGAAAGAAAACAATGGCATAGGACCATTACCTTTCACAACAACAATAGAAGCCACGATAAGGACAAAGACGGACGAACCCATCTGGACGAAGCAATACCCATATCCCATAGCGGATAATGACTTCGTAAATAGGGAAATACAAAGGCTTATAAAGGACGGAATCATCCAAAGAAGTAATAGCCCCTACAATTCTCCGATATGGACTGTCCCAAAAAAAGGCTTGGATGAAGACGGACGACCTAGGAAAAGAATGGTAATAGACTACCAGAAATTAAACTCCCATACGATCACTGACAGATATATCATTCCTGATGTGAATATGACAATACAGAACTTAGGAAAGGCAAAATATTTTACGACGTTAGATTTAGAATCAGGATTCCATCAAGTTAGAATAAGAGAGGAAGATAGGGAAAAAACTGCTTTTTGCGTGAACGGTGGTAAGTACGAATTTATACGTATGCCATTCGGTTTGAAAAATGCACCATCCATATTCCAAAGGTGTGTCGATGACATCCTAAGAGAATACATTGGAAAATTTGCATACGTGTATATAGACGACGTTTTAATCTACTCTTCATCACCGGAAGAACATATAAAGCACATAGAAATTATATTCAAGGCACTAAATAGAGCAACACTAAAGGTATCCGATGAAAAATCAAAATTTTTCCAAACAGAAGTTGAATATTTAGGCCATATAATTAAACACAATAAAATCGCCACAAATCCGGAAAAGGTAGAAGCAATTGAGAAATATCCCCTCCCCCAAACGCTAAAAGACTTAAGAGGTTTCCTGGGTATGACAGGATATTACAGAAAATTTGTACAAGGATATGCTGGTATAGCCAAGCCCTTAACAAATCATTTACGAGGAGACAATGGACAAATAGGTAAAAATAAAAGTGCTAAAACAAAAATAGAATTAGATGATGCTGCTATAGAGGCATTTAACAAATTGAAAAATTGTCTAAAAGAACAGGTTGAACTTTTTCAACCAAATTACGATAAACCATTCGAGCTGACCACTGATGCATCTAACATAGCTATTGGAGCAGTGCTTAGCCAAATGAAAAAACCAATATTTTTTCTTAGTAGAACACTTAGTAAAACGGAGGAAAATTACTCCACCAATGAGAAAGAATTATTAGCCATCATTTGGGCTTTACAAAAATTAAGGAATTACATTTACGGTACAACAGACCTTACTATTTATACTGATCACCAATCCCTAACACACGCAATATCCAAAAAAAACCCCCAACCCAAAACTTAAACGTTGGAAATCTATTATCGAAGACTTTGGAGCAAAACTGGTATACAAACCAGGTCATCAAAACGTAGTAGCTGACGCTTTGTCAAGACAATGTATTAACACATCATCAATTGATACAGTCCATTCAGCCGAAAGCTCCTATACCGAAATTATTAAACAAGTGAAACAACCGGGTTCAATTTGAACGGCATATGCCGTTCAAATTGAACTTGTACCGAATAAAAAAATAAATGAAACACGAACACGTACAATATTTTCGAATAGAGTTAGACACACGATAAACTTTACGAATGAACAAAATTTGATCATAGAATTGAAAAAGATTTTACAGCAAAACAAAACGACTGCAATTCATACCACCAGAGAAGATATTTATGCACTTAGCCCCATTATAAAAAACACCTTCAACACTACAAACTTTGTGTATACACCAACGAAACTAATCGATGTTCGAGAGGAAGAAAAACAAGCCGAAATAGTTAAAAAAATACATAATAGAGCACACAGAGGTTATAAGAATAACATTCAAGAGATACTTGAAAATTATTACTGGCCAGAAATAAAACAACAATGCAAGGCATTTAACAAAAAGTGTACACCCTGTTTATATGGCAAATATGAAAGAAATCCCACTAGAGAACCAGTAGGAGAATCGGACATACCAACAGAACCCGGAAAATACATACACATGGATATTTACTTTAATGATAAAAAAACATTTCTAGTCGCTATCGATAAATTCTCAAAGTATATTACCCTCAGAGAAATAGATTCAAGAGAACGTATGTCTGAGAAAATTGAAGAAGTTATCACAAATAACTATCCGAACTGCACACGATTAATGACTGATAATGAAAAATGTCTAAATACGCCAGCAGTAAATATAATGTGTGAAAAATATGGAATACGAAAGATAGAAACTCCAGTCTACAGATCAACCTCTAACGGACAAGTTGAACGCGCTCACAGTACAATCTCTGAGTTAGCAAGAATATTTAAAATACAAAACGACACAACAATAACCGAAGAAATATATAAAACGATAAGAGAACTAAATAACACTATACACACAGTCACAGGACAAAAACCAGTTGACATTTTGTTTAACAAGATTAATTATAATAAAAAAGACATATATGAGAAATTAAAAAGTGCATCAGAAAAAACTCTCGAAAGACTAAATCAAGGTACAAAGCACCGAACATTTTCACCAAACGAGCAAATATTGGTTAAAATTAAAGGAGTGAGAAAAAAGAAAGACGCCAGATATATTAAATACATTGTAAAAGAAGACCGTGAGGACACTGTCTTAACTACAAGAGGGAAGATTGTGCATAAGGACAACATTAAAAATTATACTATTAATCATAATGATCATCTGCCTGATATTACTCGTAATGGTCACACCAGAAATCAGGGGAAACACAGAAATTAAAAACCTAAATGAACAAAAATATGTTATAACCAGAACAGATGACGTACTCATTTTCAACGAGTTTTCATTTCTATTTCACGTAACCAACATCACAAAAATATTATCACCATATAAACAAATTTTTACGAAAGAATACAAACCCACCCCTCAGGAAATGATTTGGATAAGGAAAATTGAAATATTGGCAAATCAATTAAACGAACATAAGCGCCAGACAAGATCCTTAAACTTCTTAGGGTCAGCATTAAAATTTATTACTGGAAACCCAGACCATGATGATTTCATTAAAATGGAGTCAGCAATAAATGTTTTAATAAACAACAACGAAAAACAACGCCTAATTAATTCAAAGTTCGAGAAACTAATGGATTTATTACAAGGAAACACACTAGAAAATCATTTCATCATAGAGCAAGTGCATGACCAACTTTTGTTGCTTGTCAGAACAATAAACGCTGCAAAGAATAATGATTATTTAAGCGAATCTTTAAATTTAGACGACGTAAAAGAAATAATAGAACACGAATTAACTTCAGTACCTATAATAAACATTTTGGAATACGCGGACATACACATAGCGGGTACAGGAGAGTTATTTATAGCCATCTATAAGTATCCCATATTGCATAATAAATGTAAACTTTTCAAAATTACACCTATAAGCTTCAGGCACGGGAAGATACAAACAGATAATCAAATTGCCCAATGTAACAACGATTATGTCAGAGTGAACCATTGTAAGAACTTTTTAGGGATAAATATTTGCCAGGTAAATAATAAAACGGACGCATGTATATTACCACTACTGACAAATAGGAATAGTAAATGCGCAGTAATACAAGAATACAACGACGAATTTTTACAAATAGACGAAGGATTCATATTATTAGACAAAAATCATACGGTTAACAATATCACCACTAATGGTGTAACTTTAGTCACATATACGGACGAAGTCACAATAGATAATAAAACTTACAGAAACATTCATGACAGAATGATCGAAGCAATACACAAAAAGTATGATGAAAATTTTGAGATAGAAAAAATTCTAAATTCGACCCGATATAATGCTTTTAACAATATTGATTCTTTAAAGAAATTAATAATACCATATGAGCAGCATCCTATAAAATCAGGTTTTTATACATTCATAATTATCACGACAATAATTGGTTTAGTCATTATTGGACTGAAAATATATAAATACATATTACAGCACAGACGGCAGCAGGCAGAAGAATTCTTTAAAGTTTATTACCAACAGCAGGTAGAAAAATTAATTAGAGATCGGGACGCTCTCGTTTAAGCCAGGGGAGAGTTAACGACACTCGCACTCAGGTATAATTAAAGAAAAACACATTTTCCATAAAATAACATAATTCGTATAGAGATAAGGTAAACAAAGTAAATATTATGATGAATAGGAAAATACCTACACTGATAAGCAAGCAAACATGTTTCTGCATGAAACATGTAAACAATGAAAAAATATAAATCGTAAACAACTAGATTAAGATAAAATACATATTAAGCATTGAAATTGTAATATTGATAAACAAGGGTCTACTAAAGACACCAAAATACTATGATTATAGTTTCTTTGTAATTTTAGTATTTAAAAAACGAACTCAGATGTTAAGAGTTAGTTAAGAAGATACAGTGTAAGAACACATAGTGTTTAAGTTATTCTTTGATCAATTAAGAAATTTTATTGAATAAAGACGCATCGCGTCAAAATAAATTTTTTTATTCTAACACAATTAGTGTTTTATAATTCGCGTGAGCTAACTCGTGTCCTATAAACAGGCTGTAAGGCTGTGAAGTTATTGTTTTGTTTTTAATTTTGCTCTTTAATTTCATATAGTTATATAAGACTAAACTATATAACAATATAGGTATTTTTGTATATTACTTTGCTTTTTACATATGTATGTAGTTTGGATTTTAGAATAAAAGATGTTGAATTTCAAGTATTTGTATTATTGTTTTATTTCTATTTACACACAATAACTGCGTATATGACATTTAAAAAGAATTTAAAGGAGTTATTTGGTATTAAAAAACAAAGAAATTGATCCGTTTTCTTTAAGAGAAAAAATTCGAAATTAGCCTATCTTGAACTCGAAGCGCGTTCAAGACATTGAAGATGGTGTATTTTGTGTAATTGAATTGTTAATAGGGGCAGGCTCTGAGAACACCTCGTCTGTTAGCACAAGTCTTTGCTCTAAATTTATGTTATGCGCATGCATTAACTACTTTGCCGGCAAACGCGGAGTCATATAAAAGTGATCTTTGTTTCGACAAGCATCGCCACGTTGCTGTAAGAACCCCAAGCATTCTTTCAATTGTATTGCGAGCTTTGCATAATGACTCGTACCGAAATTTTGCACTAATTTTGGAAATTTTGGGATGATTTGGTAGAGGTGTCATCAGTTATGTATATAGTATAGATGGTTTAATTTATTTTTAGTAGTTCGAATCAAAGCATCCGTAAACTTACCTATTAAAAACATGTTACTGTTTCCATTTTGAAAATTCCATTGCATAACCATACACTGAAAAATATTTGCTTCATATTTCCAATGAACCCCATTCATTAGATAATTTTCATTAACCGAATGAAAAATTACGTTCCATGAATGAAGATTCACAGCATTAATGAAAATATTCATTAAAATTGATTCATTAGTTTTCATAATTTCATTAGAAAATTTCATTGGATTTGTTATAAACAATTTTTGAAGGCTGGGTACAAAATTTTAGAGATTTATTAAAAGTGAGATAATAAATATATTATAACTATTAACTAAATGACAAAGGAAATTATTTTATACATTATTTACTGTGTAAAAAATTATTTTATCAATAGTTTTTTAGTTGTTATGAAAATGTTCATTATATTAACTAAACTTTTCATTAGAATTCATAAACTACCCTCATTTTAAGTACCTACATAGTTGAAATCAAAAGCAAAGAGATGGGCTCTTCTTTGGTTTTTTGCTTAAAGGAATATTTATTCTGTTACAAGTGCAACAACAAAGTCACACTTAATTTTTTCCTTAGCCTTCGTTGTGAACAATTATGTATTTATACTATAGATTCAATAGCCAAAGCAAACGTTTTGTTTTTGCACGCAACGGGACTTTTTTTTTGTTCTTCAAAAAGCAAAACATCACAAGTTTCCAAAAGCAGAAGCAAACGTTTAAAAAAAATAAATGAGTTTGCTGCAGTTCATTGTTTAAAATGATTTTGAAGTCAATAGACAAAATTTATGAAGTTTATGAAAAATAAAATATACTTAATTATCCAAAATGTCTACATACATATGTATGTAACATTACATATTATTTTTTCAGTTATTTTGTGTTGAATTAAAATGTTTTGATTTTGAATTAAAATATTTTGATTTCCTTTTTAATGTATTAATATTATTAATTTTATTTTGCATTATAATTAAAACAATAAAAAATTATTTTATGCTTAATATAAAAAAAATTGTTTAGTTTCTTTTCAGTAGCACAATTCTAATGGAAAAAGGTCATTAGAATAATGAAACTCCTCCTTAAACTAATGATTTTATTTCATTAGAATGAAGAAAATTTTTCACCAAATTGGTGAAGATTTTTTTTTTGGTTCAACGAATTTATTCATTAAAATAGTGAAAATATTTCATAAAAATAATGTAACACATTCATTAGCCTAATGAACAAATAACGTTAACCTAATGATTTTTTTCATTGTTTTAATGAAAAGTATTCATAAATATTATGATTTATGCTTCATTAACTTAATGAAGTTTTCATTAATCCAACGAATGTATTCATTAAATAATTTTTAATGAAAGAAGATTCATTAGTCCAATGAAGGCCATCATTGGCCGAAAAATAATGAAAATTTTCATTAGATTAATGTCAAAATTCATTATATTAATGAAGGAATTATTTTCAGTGTACGTACTGCAGGTGAACTCCAAATGTATGAATCGGTCCTGGCTCCTGGGTATTTACCATTCACGAATAATATTTTTAAGTTTGGGTCCCATATCTGCAAGTTAACAATACACTTTTTATTGACAACGACACTGTTATTGATGTTTATATCGCATGTGTTTTTTCATTTACCATTTGCACATTAATCATCTTGAATTTTCGGAGCCAAAATTGAAATGTGAGTGCAATCAATAGCACCGATTGTGCCTGGTACAAAAGGCGAGGATGGTGCAGCAAAAATTTTCTTTTGCAGCTTGACGCTCTATTTACGTCATTGGAAAGCTCACTTTTGCACAGAACATGGTGTCATTGATCGCATTCGTAACACGGTGCAAGCAACGGCTTAACGACGTTCAGCAATAGGACGTTGATAGCATCCAGTTGCAAAAAAATTCAACGTAGCAAGCACCTAGTAACATAAGAAGTTCATTAATCCTATGTGATGACAAAAGTCTATAGTAGTAGCTCACCTGTTTTTCGCTAGATATTGCTGTTATTCTGTATCCTTTCAATCGCCTATATAACTGAAAAACTAGGTCTTCCACCAAGTCTGGAGATAACCTATACAATTTTTGGAATTCTGCTTAATTTAGTTCCAGTGGATTGTTATCATCACGGAGAACACGCCGCTCGACTGTTGGAGCGCTAAAAGTAGGTTGATATTCCCACAACAATATATATTTTCGCAATAACGCCGACAGAACAGCGGTACAAAATTGCTTATTGCTTTGCTTATGTCGAACGTATGGGGACACGTATATATGATAACCCACAATTACCAAAAAAGCCCATCAGGGCAAGCCACAATAGTTCGCGTGAAGTTATCGTTGGTCTCATGCAGAAAGGCCCTATCAAACATAATCGCAATTTTATAGGAGAAGGAAAACCCATAATGGAAGCTGTATACCTAGCTTCATCTACAAGTAATTTTTTTCCATTTGCTTGTAAAAGCGATATTTATTAAATTATTTAATTAAATTTTTGTATATTTATGTAAAGTAGAATCTCTAAAAAGGTTCATTTCAGGAAAAATGCCAGTTAGGGCCTTTCTACATGAGACTAACGTTATGCTCTTTAAAAATCGTTAAAAGTTACACTACACTACAGTCCTATCAACAAAAGTAAAATTTTTACTATTTACTAGTTGACCCGCCAAACATTGTGTTGACTTCAAATTTTATTTATATTGATATATGTATGTAAGTAAAAGGGGAGAAAAACATAGAAACATGGATTTGCATTGCGAAAGCAAGCCGTAATGATGGAATAGTGTATTTGTGCCGAAATCATAAGTTTTCGTGATATCAGAACGTCTGCCTCTTTATAAATTTATTTAAGTATTCTTGCTTGTTTAACGTTGTTTATCAGGTTTTTTTTTTCATTACAGATATGTAGTTGGTTTATACTTCGTAACATTATGATTATAGATCCGACTTCATGGTAATTCCAGTGAGCTTAAAAACTGGATTGTATCATCTTGCGAAGTAAAGAGAGCCAACGATTCCTACATCATCAATTCGCGAGCAATTTTGCATTGAAATCGAAAAATCATATCGACGGCATCATATTCGCTCAACCAATCATGTTATGGTAATTTTGTGAAATGTTAGAGAGTTAGGATGAGCTTAAAATTCGGTTCGGTCAGTTGTTAGAAAGCGTCAGGAAACTGAGTACAGTCGGTCGAAATGCCAAAGTGAAATTTACGATTGCCAATACCCAGTAATTTCTTTTAAAATACTTGTTCATATTGGTCATTCTGCAGCTTGACACACACGTTCGTAGTCAGTGTAAGTTTCTTTATGTTTTTCCACAAAACGGACGGCTTCGAAGATGCATTAAATTCACCGAATGTTAAGCTAATATATTAAAAATTAATTAATCTACTGTGTCGTGATACCGAAAGTAAGTCATGTCAATTGCTGAATGCCATTTTAGTTTCTATTTCGTAACACTAATTAAGTAATTTCGTAACACTAATTAAGTTAAGTGGGAAGTGGCAGTCTAGGTAATTCTCGGTTGTATAGTTGTCCACATCATATTGGGAAATAAAGAGAGTCACCGAATTTAACATGATCAATTCGCAAGCAATTGTATTTTGAATCTGAAAATTCAGATCGCCGACACCACGATCGCTCAACCAATCCTGATTTTTGTAGCCTTGCGAAATGTTTGAGAGCACATTGCGGATGAGCTGAGATTTTGATTCTGTAAAATGGCAGAAAAGGACGGTAAATTGAATACAGCCAGCAAATTGGTGGAATAGATGGCAATATTTGAAGATATGATTGACCTTATTTTCACCAACACTCAATCCGTTATGAATAGTAGTAGGCTGAACTTACTTTTTTGTTATCCATTGCTATGGTTATCCATTGTTCGTATTGTAATTATGGTCTTGTGTTCAGAGAAAGTAAATACTTTACGAGTAAGTTTTCTTTCCCAAGGATTTAAAAAAGTGGGCGTAGAAGTAGACGTTGACAACTTTTGCGCAAAACTTTTTCTCTCCGTAAAAACTGTGTTTAAGATAAATTTAAAATGTGGGCGTGATACCATAAATACTTCATTCCGAAAAACTTTTAAGTGGGATATGACGAACACTTAATAAAAAAGATTATTCTAATCATCGGTCCAGACGTTCCATTTAGACGTAAAATTTTATTTCTTTCCGTTAGTTAAATTAATTGCAAATATCACAGATAAGTACATCTATATATGTATATCAAAAAATCCTCGTAATCTTCCAAGACATAAGGTAACCTTTTAGGAAAAATTAAGGCTTATAATATCTTCTATCCCGATCTTTTCGAACCAAAAGAAGCTCGTCCATGTAGACTGCCATTAATTTTGCGGTCATAATTAAGAGCCGCATGTTTATGTTCATACAACATAAAATGCAATTCTTGTTAATTGTCGCGATACTGGTTTTCCTGGACTTGGATCCGCAGATCTATTTTGAGATCTTGCATAGCATTGCAATTGGTTTTGAGATAATCGAGCAGTTTGTGATCTCCTTGGAAGTAATATATTAAGGGTAGAATATGCACGCCGACCTACATTTGATCGAGCGTGTCAAAATGAAAAGAAGAAATTTAGAATGTAACCAGAATAATAACACATATGTATGTACATATGTCCTCAATGCACGTGAAAGCACTTCTCTTTTTCATTAGAAAAATATCCAAACTTGCATGAATTTCATGATACACCGAAATTAAATACGTTAAAAACACCGCCCTAACAACATAAATTTGCTACTATTTTGCTTGCATTGTGTTTTTGTCACCATAAGTCAATGATTGAAAATACTTGCACGAGAAATTTGAAAATTCTTCGTTTATAAAGTGTGGACAAAAAGTATTGGAATGAATGATATAAAATACAGCCAGGGGGAAAAAAGCATGTCGCCAGCTTAAGGTTCAAATAAGAGAGACGAAATGTCTGACTAAATAAAATATGTTATGTTTTGCATGAAAGTATCGTTTTACTAGCAAGAACAACAATAATGAAATGCAGGTGTCTAGAAAGTGGAAAATTGAATGAAGTCTGAAGAGACTCAGCTGAACAGGCCGAATGTCGTTCTATTCATAAGACATTACAATACGTAGTTTGGTAATTGTTCAACAAGTGATAATATGGAAAATGAAAGACATTTTTTTAATATTTCTATGGGCATATATAGGAAAATCTAAATGCCATATCTCCTCTCATATATATATATATATATATATATATATATATATATATATATATATATATATATATATATATATATATATATATATATATATATATATATATATATATATATATATATATATATATATATATATATATATATATATATATATATATATACATATATGTAGTTGAACATT
Organism: Thecocarcelia acutangulata; assembly: GCA_914767995.1. NCBI lineage: Eukaryota > Metazoa > Arthropoda > Insecta > Diptera > Tachinidae > Thecocarcelia > Thecocarcelia acutangulata. Next base: position 53,415,458 of record OU612096.1, on the reverse strand, counting down.
TTCTTTTTAAAAATTAAATGAATAATTTCAACCTGCGGTAGTTCCAAAAACTAAATAAGTTCCTTCTTAAAAAAGGAAATTGCAAAATTGAACAAAAACAAACGCCTCAATACATTGTATCTGATGTTACAACTAACAGCCTGGCCCACGATATCGATCGATAAGTTAAGCGAACGACAACTAGTCACTCGTTATCGCTCGCACCAGCGCCCCACTAACTATTGACTTGTCGGTCGTCAGGTTTTACGTTTTTAACGTAGTCAATTTATTCCTTGTCAAATTACTATATTGCCACACCAACTATTCCACAAATTAAACGGCAATTTGAAAAAAAAAATCGTTAAAACATGTAAATTAAACAATAAAAATACAGTTCTATGCTAGATGAAAAGTAAAAGAAAACAAATATAAACAAATAAATTTTGTAAAAAACATTTAACAAAAATAAAATTGTTGTGTTCAAAAAAGTTTAGTGTTCATTGTGTTAATTTTGTTGGTAGTATTACTACAAATGTTTTTGTCTGTGGCTGTTCATTTTTTAGAAAATGATGAGGAGGAGGAGCCGGTTGCTCGCAGACATTTGCGCGATAGTTTTTGTGTTCTGGATATGCCATCAAACCTGTAAGTAATTATAAATGTATTTTTGATTCATAAGCTCTAAGAATTGTATGTGCAAACATGAATGTGTTCTTTTAGGTTTGTGGCAAATTTCTTGGCCACGGGGAGTTACCAGAGAGGAATCGGAAATGAAAATATTTCCTCAACGGCCAAGTCGACAGTGCAAAGAATCATTGTAGAATGTTTAAACCTATTTGAAGATAACATTTGTCCGCAATGGATACAAATGCCTCGGCCAGAAGAAGAAGCAGCAATAATTGAAAGCTTTTTCGAACGCACAGGATTCCCAGGTGTAATAGGATGTGTTGACGGGACACATATTCGCATTAAGTCTCCATGCGACGAAGTTAAGCGTTTATATTATAACAGAAAGGGATACTGTAGTATCAACGCAATGGTGGTATGTATGCAAATATTTACATACATTACATATGTATATAATTTTAAGTCTATAATTTATATATTTTTACTTTAGGTTTGTGATCATAATATGACCATCATGTTTGTGGACGCTAGGAATCCCGGCTCCAATCATGATGCGTTCATATGGGAACACAGTCTGGTCAATCAAATGTTGCAAGAAAATTTGGAAAGTGGTAAACGCAATGCTTGGATTCTAGGTGATATATATTTTTATGCTAGGTAAAGATTTGTTTTCGTAAACAGCCAACAAATATTTTTTTTTGTTATAGGGGATGGCGGGTACAAGCTAAAACCTTTTTTGCTGACACCTTACAGATGTCCAAAGGAATGCGTACGAAAGGCGTTTCAATGCAAAGCACATCAGTACACGAAATGTAGTTGAACGGTGCTTTGGCGTGCTCAAAAACAGATTTCGATGCGTTCTTGGCTCAAGAACTCTCCTGAAAAAGCAACAAAAATAATAAACGCTTGCTGTGCAGTGCATAATATGTGCATAAAATACAAATGTTCACTAGAAACAGTAGATGAAGTAGAAGTACTAGACGATACTACGGTGCATGACAGCAATGACGGCGAAGAAGAAGAGACTACTGCAGCAGCCATTAGAAGAAGTATTGCAATAAATTTGTAAATATGTGTATACATTTGTGTAAAAATATATTTTTAATTATCAGCGTGAAATCGTTTAAATTTGCTTATATTAAAAAATATTTCAACAAAAAGTTGTTCTTTCTTTTCGTTTTTATTAACATATTTGTATGAAAAAAAAAAACACCCCAAAGTAGATATACTAATGAAATAAAAGAAATGGTTTTCCAATAAACAAAATTTTAATTCGTTAATTTTTCTTTCTGATTTTTAAGTAAAAACTGATGGATTACAATTTAAAATCATTGTTTTATATTTTTTAGAATCGTCTCCAGCGACCATAAAATGTTCTTATTAGTTTCAGCATTTGTTTTAGCAACTGCTACTTGAATTTCACCGGCATCAGCTATTCTTTTGGCCGCATCCGCAATTGTTGTTGCTGCTTCAGCCAGCATAACTCCAGCATCCGAATGCTGTTTTGCTATAGCAGCACACTGTTCGCCAAGTCTTAATTGTCGGCGAATGAGGCCGATTTGTTCTTCAGCTACAGTTTTTTTATTTTTTGCGGAAGAGCATCTGCGCAGATCATCGCCTTCATGTTGCCGTTTTTGGTGTTCGTTCAATGCAGGCGAGAGGTCAGTTTGTTGCTGAGTAGGCTCTTGAGCTTCTTGCTGCCTGGAAGGAGTAACAACAGCTACTGCCTTGGAACACGTGGGTGGTGTATCCTTTAACGGTATGAAGCAGCTTTCCATAGAGTTCATGTTTTTCGGACTTGCTCAACCAATGAAACCAAAAACCTTGCCACTAGGTGCTGCGGCTTTTGATAAAAACAACGTCCGATCCACAATCTGCTCCAATTCGGAAAGTGCGTTCACCTGATAGAGACCACCACCAGTTTCAGACAAGCTTTTTTTATTCTCAGCTATTTTCTTTTTTGTTCGTGATTTTAATTCAGTCCAAGTTTTAAGCACACAGAAATAAATTCCTGGCCTTTTTCCATTCAACAATGCTACGTACAGGTGGTCCATTTGCATTAAGTTTTTTTTGTCAAACTAGTCCACTGCTCTTCCATGGAATGCTTATTTTTTCCAAAAACAGCAGATCCTCTAGCGAACTCCGGATTTGCTTCCATAAACTCTACTAGGTAGTGAAGCTGCTTCAAATTTGATTTTTTTATGCTGCAAAATTATAATTTTTTGTTAATAAAAATGCCTTTATTATATAATATTATTATTTATGTACATATATAATTACCTTTTTTCCATTTTTATTAAATTAGAAAATTGAAAACTTTTTTTTTTATTTATTTTTGCCTCTGTCGACAACCAAAACATAAGTGCAAGGTTCTGACATTTTTACTCGCACGACATCTATTAGTCGGGCACAAATTTATATGAAAATCATTACGTTATCGATCGCATTCATTGTCGATCGACTTGTCGTTCTATCGATATCGATAGCGATATCGATCGAAATCGTGGGCCAGGCTGTAAATTTTTGTAATATAATAATTATATGCATACAAAAAAAAAAAAAAAAATCGTATTTTCTTATATATCTTCTTATGCCTACTTGTGTTGTTAAAAAATCGTCGCAGAGCCGTTTAGCCCCCGCAGCCGAAAATATTTGCTCTTTAGCCGCCGCCGAAATTTTTTCTTCGGCTTGCTTCTCTGTTTTACATCTTACTTTGTGTAAACATAAACAACTTTTGACACCCTCAAGTAAATGAAACAAAAAATTATCACCTGCGCTAGTGATGCCACCTAATTGATTGTTCCATGCAAAGCATAAACGTGCATCAAACGGAGGTTTTCTTTCCCGTCCAGTTTTCTGGAAATTTAATAAATATGTCAAAATGAAAAAAAGAGTTTCCTGGTAAACACTTGATTTTTTAAATACTTAAATTAATTTTATAACTATTGTTTATTTATACATTTTGTTATCTTTTGTGCTCGTTTACTCACAGGTAATTATAATAACATTTCATTTGCATGGAAGCGAAAGGGAATACGAAATGAAGATGTTCATTATGAAAACAGATTGCAAGAAAAGTACACAAGTTTTAATTTTACTTAAGCTGCCTTAAGAATCATGAGATGCTGTAAAATGAATGTTGATAATTAATTCCGTAATGGCCAATAATAAGTTTCTGTATTAAATTTTTGCTTAAAATCTTGGTAATTATTATTTGATGCGTTGGGAGAATATACGAGTACTTATATACTCGTATGTACTTAAATTTTAAAATTATTTCTGCAGTGCAAAGGAATAGTTTATTATTATATTTTGCGAAAAGAATTATTTAAAAAAGAAAAATTATTTAATACGGCTGAAAATTTACAAGACAGAATCTTAACAATAACTATAGATTATACAGGGTGGCTGATCAATTTTGCTACATTAAGAAACTCAAATAACTTTTTGACTCAGCTGTTTTGCTGGTCGGTGTTGCTTGTCCGGACGGAGTCACCGGGACAGTTTTGTTTTTAACACGAGCACTTAATTATAACGCACGCACTTAAGACCTCGTTATGCGAACGTTGATGTTAGAAAAACTTAACGTACCTTAACGTACGGCCGTTTGTATAGTTATAGAACTATAGAACATGTCAACAAAAAATAAACAAAACATTGCACAGCATAGTGTGCAGTGTTTTGTTTAATTTTTCGGTGTTTCTAATTAAAAAATAAAAAAGAAGCATCCATATCTTTTTTTTAATTTTTTTTTATTATTAACAAAACAATTTTCACTTATTAAAACAAAATAAAACTATTTATCAGGGTTGTTGTGGAATCCCAGTCAGAATTGTCATTTATCAGAATTGAAAATCGATTCTGATTTTAACTGGTGTCATAAAACCGTGTGGATTTTGGCTACATTCGAAAATAAACAAAACCCATAATCGAATCAGCTGTTTTTGCTTTGTTTGCATTTTTTAGAAACATTTGGTCAAAAAATTTTGCGTTTTTTTGATGTTGGACATATATTTTTTTTTTTGAAGAGATATTAATTACACCGAATTTAAAATGGTTGAGGCTGTTGTTTTATTTTCACTAATGGAAGAAGAATCGAATGAAAAAGTCAAACGAAAGATATTGAGAGATTATAGCAATCCCTTGGAAATTCCGGAGATAGCGTAAGTTTGCATTGCAACAAAGTACGAAAATTTTAATTGTTTGCAAATTTAATTAAGATTCGTAAGTCAATACCGTGTGAATAAAGAAGCATTCCAAATGTTGATGAGCATTGTTGAAATTCACTTGCCTCCGTCAAATATTTCGTGTGCTATTCAGCTAGCGATTTTTGGCGGAAGGCGGTTATCAAAAGTCAATTGGAAATGATTCTACCGTTAGTTTAGGCCGAAGTACGGTGTCAATTGTGTTGGCCAATGTACTGGATGTTTTGCAAAGGCATATATGTCCTCAGTGGGTCAAACTTAAAATGAATGACAGGTGTAGAAACTATTTTTTCAATAAATATAAAATTCCTTCCATCATTGGGTGTATCGATGGTACTCATGTAAAAATTATAAAACCAACTGTTGACGAGCATTTGTATTTTAACAGGAAAGGCTTTTTTAGTATGAAAGCAATGATAGTAAGTAGAAAGTGGTAAATATTTGAAAAGATAAAACTTATTCATTTTTCATTTAAAGATTTGTGATAGTGATATGCTGATTCGAGCAGTAGATGCAAGGTATCCCGGGTCAAGTCACGATGCTTTTGTATGGAATATAAGCAGAGCCCGTCAGCATTTCCTTAGGGAGTATGAGAATGGCGACCGAACTTCCATACTATTAGGAAATTGCGGATACCCCCTTGAAGCTATTTTGCTGACTCCATATAGAGATGTAGCATATAATACAAGAAAGCATAAATTTAATGTTGCTCATGCTTCAGCCCGCAATATTGTAGAACGGACGATAGGAGTGCTAAAGAGCCGCTTTCGATGTTTGCTTTGTACATTACATTATACTCCACAAAAAGTGGTCCAAATTATAAACGTTTGCTGCGCTTTGCACAACATTTGTAGAAGCTACAACATCTCATACGAAGTGGATCAATTTGCTGTTGAGCCTGAAGAACCCTTAAAAGATAATACTTTGCTGCTTTCCCGAGTGACATTGCAAAATGAAGGAGAAAGAATACGAAATGGAATTGCAAACACGTTATAAAATTATCATACATTTTTATTTAATAGAATTCAATTCATTTTTTATTTAAATTAAAAAGTAACACAGTTTTCGGTTTTTTTGTACTTGAGGCAGTAAATAATCACTGAGTAAATAATCACTTTTCGTGCATATTAAACTTTAAAAGCTCCAGTTCCAATTGTTGCTTTTTTATTTCGTTCTTTTCTTGCATTGCTTCTAACATTCGAGAGCTAAAATTTGTTATTTCATCTTTTAATTCGTTGATAGATGTAGCAACACTCTGACTATTTTTTTCTACAGCTCGATATATACGTCTTAGCGAGCTTGCATTTTCCTTTTCTATTGAAATTAGCTGCTGGAGTTTCTCGTTTAGCTCAACTTTTCTTCCACTTTCTTCAGTTAAAAAATTTTTTAGGAAGTGTGCTGTGCTCTCTGGTTTTGCTTTTTTTTTGTGTACAGGGAACGATCGGTGATTCCAGTCTTCTTTTAGATGTAGATGCTGCCATTGCATTATCGTTTAAGCTAAGCTCATCATCCACTATGCCCAATTCTATTCCCGAGACACCATCTACCGTCAATTTAATTCCACACATTCGCACAACTGCTTCTTCTGTTTTTGTTAGGTGGAATTTATTAAACGGACCACCGCCAGTAGCACGAGATTCAGCTTTGTTATGCGCTAACTTCTTTTTTATTTCGCTCTTCCATTCGGTCCATATCTGTGTATAAAAATAAATATGTGTAAAATAGTAGTGTCATATTTAAGAAATTTAAAGATGTTACCCTTTTCCATCCGTTGGCATCTTTGCTGGGTGGTACAGCACTGTTTAAAGATTGTGTAAGTTCCTGCCAGAGAGACTTAACTTCAACCTTGTCTCGTTTTGTATAACCCCTTGCGATATCTTCATGTTACTCCATAAATTTCATAATTATGCCATTTTGAGTTGCATTTCTATGTTTGCCCCTATACACATAATTATTTTTAATATCTGAAATAAAGTTTAATTTAATTTTACTTACATTGTGCAGCAAAATACGTTTACCTCCTACAACAAAAATCGAAACAAGTGCAATCTGACAGCTGACAACTGATCGGATTATTTCTGACAAAAAAACAATAAAATCAGATTCGATGACACCAAATTCTGACAAAAATTCCGATTCGAAATTAAAACCGATATTATTGGTTTCTATGACACCAACATGATATTTTTGCCGGTTTCAATTCTGATTCTGATGATAATCGGATTCTACAACAACCCTGTATATTTTCCAGCCAAATTGAATTTTTTTTGTCAATTATTGTCGGCTGTTCGAAACAGTGTTGAGCTTTTCAACATAGTGATGGGCATTTTTAAGTTAGTTTTCGTACTTGCTATAGTCAAATAAGTACCAATTGGCTTCAAGAAATATAAAGTTTATGTTTAAAATTTCTAATATTATGTGATGATGGGTTGGTATCATTCGTCTAGCTGGACTTCAATCCTGACTAAAGCCAAGAAATATTTTTATTTATAATTATAACAATAATTGCCGCGATCAATAACTCTTGATCAAAGAAGACAGGAAAAATAATTAACATTAATACATACGTTTATGTTTAAAGAAGTAGTTGTACAAATATATTTACGTTTCTATTGTCATTATTCAAACTCAATATACATATTTTATTAAATAGTATTCTTATAACTCTTATGATAAAAATGGCAAAAACTGTAAATTATATTAATTTTGCATCACTGAAAAAGTTCCAAAAAGGGGTTAATGTGCCAGAATACCATCTTTCATATAAGAGTTCCAGCACTGGTCTACGAATGTCACGTAACAACGGCGTCAAATTCTATTTTAAACAGGTTGAGACGTTCCGGCAACGTGACAGTTAATTTCAGTAAGCACTTACATTATTAATGTATACTTAAATACTAACGACCGTTCCATAAACGTACGTGGACGTTCGCATAATTGTACCTTTACACTTGGTTATATGGTGGGTAAAAATTGGATTTTAACACGAGCACTTAAACTCGGTTAATAATTTTAGTTATAACTCAAGCACTTACATTTGGTTATATGGTGGATGAAGAAAATAAAACAACCGAATGTTTTGATTGCTACTTATTTATCGATTTATTTTTGATTATTTTTGAATTTAAATACTATTTTATTGCTAAGTTGCAATAATTCCTAATTATTAATATATTTTTGGGCTTATACATTTTCCCACGCGTGTAAAGAATTCCAGGAAATATGTATAGTAACTTGAATCAAACGCCACTATATAGTATCTTGAATCAAAAATTAAATTATTTTCTTGAACGTTGTAGCTCTGTTATTTTTTATTTATTCATCCATTTTATATCAAAACAATTTGACTAAAAAAACATAGAGCTAAAAATAATTCAATAGTTTTTCAAACAAGTAAAAATTAATACAGTTAAATTAATTTTGTTACTATGGTACCATCACTACATTACCTCCCCCTTTAAAAACTAAATAATCAAAAAAAAAAAAAAAATAATAATAATAATAATAAAATAATTTAAATTAAAGGTCACCACCTTATCTTTGGTATTCGTGATTCATTGCCTATCTTCTATGAAAGCAGGCTTGATTCTGTCAATTGATATATTCTTAATTTCATTTCCCATGTGAAGTTTAAAATACTTCGCATTTCTATCCAAAACCTCAAAAGGTCCAAAATAAGGACAACATAAAGGTGGTTTATTCAAATCATTACGCACAAAAACATACCTACAGCTCTCGAGATGCCGGGGTATGAATATTTTAATAGAGTTTCCATAGTGTCCGATACTAGTAAGGAAGCTGCTATAATACTTCCTTACGCTATTCAAGAAATCTGAGTTATCAAAATTCTTGTCAAAACGAACCACTATTTCACCCGGTAGCCGAAGACAATGGCCATAAACCATTTTTGCGGGTGACGTTTTCAAATCTTCTTTTACTACCGAACGTAAACCCAAAAGAACAAAAGGAATTTCTTCTGACCAATTAGCAATATTTCCTCTAGCCATAATTGACGTTTTCAACTGACGATGAAACCGTTCTACAAACCATTTGATTGGGGATGATAGGAAGACGTTGTAATATTTTCAATGCCCAGAAACCTTGAAAGTTCCTTATACACAAACGAAGTAAATTGAGCTTCCTTATCTTTGGTCAACTTAATCTAGGAATGAATTCATTCAACAGTGTTTTACAGATAGTTTTAGCAGTTACATACCGCAGAGGATAAGCTTCAGGCCACCGTGTTGTTCTGTCTACTAGTGTTAGGATATAGCGATATCCATTTGAAATAGGAAGCGGGCCAACAAGACTGCGATAACAACACCGTTTGGACTATTTGAGTACACTAGAATGCCTTTTGGTGTTCGGAACGCTGCTCACACGTTTCGGAGGTTTATTGATGAAATTATCCAAGGGTTGGATTTTGTATTCGCTTATTTAGATGATGTTTTGGTAGCGAGTGGAGACCAGGAAGAGCATTTGAAGCATCTTGAAGTAGTTTTTCAACGATTGGATAAGTATGGACTTAATATTAAATCATGTAAATGTATTTTTGGGGTAGCAAATATAGATTTTTTGGGAAATAACATTTCACATAGTGGTATCAAGCCTTCAGATAGTAAGGTAAAAGCGATACGTGAATATGAAAAAGCAAAATCAGTAAAACAGTTACAGAAGTTTATTGGAATGGTTAATTATTTCCACAGGTTTATTCCAAAGGTAGCTGAGTTATTATGTCCAATACATTCAATCTTGAATGATGCTTTAAAGCGTAAGGACAAGCTATTGAGTTGATCAGAAGATTCCAGGTTCGACTCCTGGCAGGATCGCCAATATATAGTAACTTGAATCAAACGGCAATATATAGTATCTTGAATCAAAAATTAAATTATTTTCTTGAACGTTGTAGCTCTGTTATTTTTTTTTTTATTCATCCATTTTACATCAAAACAATTTGACGAAAAAAACATAGAGCTAAAAACAATTCAATAGTTTTTCAAACAAGTAAAAATTAATACAGTTAAATTCATTTTGTTACTATGGTACCATCACTATATATGAACCCCAGACAAATGCAATGCAAATAATTATTTAACGTAAAAGAATTTAAAATAAACAGAAAGCAAGCTTGAAACTTGATCACAAGTTCAAGGTGTTTGGTTTTTGTCATAATTTGCATTACTGTTGAATAAAAAAGAAAAAACTAAGAAAAAATGCATAAGCTCAACAAAACTAAAAATTAAATGAAATTTAGCAATTTCGGGTTGTTGAACTAATTTCGTGCCGGCATATGTACGTATGTAAGTATAAATGTACAATTATACCTACGCACATATGAAAGAAATTAATTGTGAAGGCCTGAACAGTAAAGTTTATGCAATTTTTAGAATTCACTTTAAAATAATACGTTTTTATTATAGTAATATATTGAGTTTTGAAAATAACTGAATTCAAATGGCCCCCACCCTCGTTGACAGATGTACCACATCTTATCAAAAAGTTATTCATTGCTGCCTGGAGTATTGCAGCGGGAACTGTCTCAAAATGACTGCATTAAATCATCAAAACTTGTTGGGCTTTTTCTAAACTTCTTGTTTGCAATAACCCCATGAAAAAAATCAGGTACAGTGAGGGAAATTTTTGCCTAAAGTCTGTCATAACAGGCGTGGCTATGTGAGAAGTTGCCCCGTCTTGTTGAAACCAAACAGTGTTGAAAGGGATTCTCTTTCGACGCAATTCTGGAAAGAAAAACTCTTTCAACATCTTTAAGTAACGGTCTCCATTGACAGTAACAGTAAGACCGTTTTCTTCGAAAAAGAAAGGCCCAACAATGAATCTTGAAGAAACTGCACACCACACTGTGATGCGAAGTGGATGTAATTGCATCTGATTGAGTATCTGTGGGTTAGAATACTCTATATTCGACAATTTTGTTTGCTAACATTGCCGTTTAAATCAAAATGTGCCTTGTCAGACATAAAAATTCAGTTCAAGACGTTTTCATCCTCTGACACCATTTGAATGATCTTCACACAAAATTCGAAGCGAATCAGGAAGTCTCTAGTGCTCAGTTTGTTTGTTAATTGAGTCTTATATGGAAATAAGTTTAAATCTTGGTGCAAAATTGTCTGCTGACACCCATTTGAGCAGATAAGCTCCTTGTCGAAAGTCTAGGATTGGATTGTGTGGCAGCAGCGATAGGTTACTGCGTCCGAATTGAGGGATCTCGATGATAAGGCCTTCTAGCGACTGTGCCACGGTCGGCAAAATTCTCAACGAATTATACTTCATCTGCTAGAAGGAGTGGCGCCTAACGTGCGCCTATATTACCTTTGGACAGAAACAACGGACTCTAAAGCGTAAAAGCGTTGCACTATCCAAATTCTTGTTTCATTGTCCCAATTCTCCATTTTAGTTAAATTTAAAGATCAATCTATAAAACACAACAAAAATGAAACATTTTGGTTACACAGAAAATAAGTTATTATGTTTTTTTTTTTGTAGCAGGTTTCATCAGCGACCCTGTAGATAAATATATATATTGATAACTAAAGATTTCATAAGAAATGCTTTTATTTTATTTATATTTTTGTGTCTCCAAAACGCTCCAGGAGATCACGTTTTGCCTTGGCGTAATCCAAACTGCATTATGATTTATGATGTATATGCAGTTATGTGTTTCTAATTCATGTAATAAATTCCAGCTTGATTTAGATTATGATGGTGCTTTCGAAACCCTCTTTAAGGGTTAGTTGGCAGGACGGCCACCGAGAAATGCGCCTAGAATATTCTAGCTGACAGGACATCCTGGTGCTGAACTTTGAACTCAAAGTCCAATGAAAGGGCTATTAGTACCTACTTATAGTTGTGGCGCATGGATGATTTTTGGGGAACTAATTGAAGTCCCCGAGATGATGTTGTCTTGCAAAAAATACATGTAATGTTAAGAACACGAAGTTAAAGAGAGATATGTGATTTGGTTAAAGACTTTGAGCCACTAACTCATAATGCCCCGACTTCTTTTAAATGTGTAGGGAATTGCGTACAGGAGGGTTTAGAAATGCCGTGATAAAAACTTAACATCGATACGAATCATATTGGAGAGCAAGCTGGTGAGCCGCAATTGCTTCACTGGTGAATTGGACCGCAAGGCCTAATTCATATAAAATATGAATTTCCAATAAATAAACAAATCCTAAACGCTTCGTTAGCTGAAGCGGTTAGGATTCCTCTTACACCCTTCCGGAGTAAGTACGTCAAGAAATCGCACTAACTACTTTGATAAATAATAAATATTTTCAATTCATGGAAAATGTAATCTTTCAATTTGCTTTTGCTACCAACTTCAAAAATTGTGATTTTCAACAGAAATCGAAATTAAACAAATCAAATGTCTTTCCTTTCATAACTTTTTTCTTAAGAAGGATTTTTTATGCTCGGTGGCTTAGTAGTTAAAGCAGCAGATCATGATACGTCATGACACCAGTTCAAATCCTAGTGGGTGCTGATGAGTAGTGTAGCGACTACGAAACAGCTAGTTGTCCCCCCCAGCTAAAGATTTAATTATTATTTTTCTTGTCTTCTTCAATCAGTAATTATTGATCACAGCAAATTTGCATTCTAAAAAATCCTTCTTAAGAAAGGAAAAACTTGAACTAGAACCCGATGTACATACATATGTACAAAGCAAAAAAATTTTTAATTTAAAAATTATAAAGTTCAACAAAAAGTTAACAAATTAATAACTCAAATGTCAATTTATTGAATTTTTGTTCAACTCTATATTTTTTAAATTTGGTTTTTGTACATAAAAAAAAAAAAATAAATACCGCTTGTTCAAGGCGGGCAAACGCTATACAAACAATGCGGGCAATTAACAAAATGCATATGTGATATGGGATGAATATAGACAGAAAACAATTCAATGGCTCGGTGGCAGCAGTTCATGATACGTCATGACCCGAGTTCAAATCCCAGTGGGTGCTGATGAGTAGTGTAGAGACTATGAAACAGCTAGTTGTCCTCCGGTTAAGGATTTGATTATTATTTTTCTTGTCTTCGTCAATCAAAAATTATTGATCACAGCAAATTTGTGTTGCAAAAAAACCTTCTTAAGAAAAAATTTAAGAGAGAAAAAACTTGAACTAAAACCCGATGTACAAAAACCAAATATCATTTTAAAATATTTAAACGAATGGTTAGCTCACAATCGTTTTTGAATGCGCACTAGAAATTTTTTTAAAAAGTGTTTACCAAGCCTTATTGAGTTTTTTTTTTTTATTACGGCCATAATTCTTTTCCCTACAATGGGTGCATGTTTTAGGATTTTATCAGGAAAGTTTGCTTGTTTTCAAGAGCGAGAAACATTTTTTTAGCTTTTAAAAATTTATTGAATTTTCACAAAGTGAACTAACAATAAGTATTCAAATCTTAATACTAATCAACAAAAAATTAACTAAGTCCAGCCAAGGCTTGACAAAAAGTTTTACAGCCAGTATACCAATCTCGACAGCCTGCTTGCGTTCGCAATCTAAGCGAAAGAAAATTGATTTGGGTTCGTCTAACTTTTTTCTATGCGAACGATGTGTCAAAACTCAATCAAAATACATAAGAATATGCGTACGAATAGTAGTGAGATAGACAAACCCAAATTGATTCGAATGTGAGTGACTGGCTTTCTTTCGCATTCATTTTCTTTCGAAATTGGTAAACTGGCTGTTAGTTTGCGCATATTATATCGGTAAAATCACCTACTTAACGCTCTGATGGTGGCAACGGTATCCGTTCTTTTCAACCGAGTGTGACCGCTAAAATTAAGTATGTTTCGTGCAAGAGGGTTTGGGGGAAGTTCCAATTTGCTGATATACCTTGTCGCATACTTTGAATATTTTTCTTTTACCAGTGAAACACACAAATCTTCGTGAATTCGGGAGTTTTTTACGTACCATGGGACTGCAGTAATTGTTCGAAGAATTTAGTTTTGCCGCCTTTGAATTTTTTCAATGTTAGATGCTGAGGCGGTGCCCCATAATAAATTCCGTAGCTTTAACCATATAGGCTTTAGTATTGCATTGTATAACAAAAGACCGCAGTCTAATTTCAATCTAGAATTTCCGCCCATAAGCCAATTTAGTTGCCCTGCTTTTTATTTCAACTCAGTGACTTTCGCATCGAGGTGAATACCAAGGTACTTGAATTCATAGTGCTGCGGAAAAGGTGAGTTATTGATTTGGATAGGCGAACATGTATTTTTTTCGCAGCGCGAATGTAACATGAGTACATTTTCATTTGCGTTAATAAACAAAACTGTGATTTTCCAAAATTTTAGCCATTTCTCTAATATTTAAATATATTCCTGTAAATTCCCGAAAGCTAGTTGATGGTTTTCATGAACACTGCAGAATGCTGTGTCATCTGTAGAAGTTAAAGTGTGAATACCAGTAGTGCGATTCACTTATATTTTAATCACGGTAGACAGTAGATATTCAAATTGATAAGACAAGGCAACTCTGCCAAGCCATATGTCAAATTAAGAGAAAACCGCAAAGAAGAATACGAAAATAACAAACCGTGTATTACAAATTTTACAAAGTCTCTGGCAAGATAAGTAAAACATGATTAATTTTTATTATTTTTTAGTGAGTTTTTTTAGATATTCTAAAAGAATGACTACTACTGCTACCAAAAGGAGCCGCAGGTATGCAGAGCAGCTGAGTCAAATGGTTGACTTCATGGTAAATAGCCCGGGCTTTGTTGGTAGAAAATTTAAGAAGCTCCACGGAAAACTAGAAAGCGACAAAATGTGGAAGGAATTGTCCGAAATCCTTGATAATCTTGTCAGTGCATTTGTTAGTAATGTTGTTTTATTTCACAATTTTATAAAAAATAAATTTAATATAATAAAATTGACAATATTACTGGATATAGATAATTCAAAAAGAAATTTTATAGAACTTTTTTTCAACTGCAGACTGGTTTACGTAGGTTATAAATAGTTTTTAGAGAAAGGTTGTAGCTGTTGATTTTTTTCTTATGAAACATTTACGGCCGTATTCATAAAAAAGTTAAACAGCCGTTCAAACCATTTTTAGGGAAAATTCGATAAAACTGTATTCATAAACGAGTTTTACGTTAAAATGTTCTTTTTAGCAGTTTTTTAAGTCAACCATTTTTAAAACTGATTGCACCCAATTTTAAGACAATTTTAAGGTGATATTTGTGTTTTTTAGTTATTGTTTATTTATATGTTGCTAAAATTTTGATTGCATATTTATCAGATATTGATAACGATAGATGTGTGTTTTTAATAGAAAATATGACCCAAGCTTTGAATAGCTGGCAACAGAAAACTTTCAGGGAAAGAAGTTATCTATTTTATTCTGAATTCCAGATAAGCAATTACGCTTTACGTTTTTTCCAGTCTTCTTAATTTAGTTATTACTAACATTTTATTTATTTAAAATAATATACGTTAATAAAATGCCATGTACATCAGTGATGTGTAAAAAAACGAAATAATAAAAAAACTTGTTATTCATATTTGTTCCTACGCGTAAGCAAAAGGAATCAAAGTAAAACTTTTCTGACTCAGTATTTTTTGCTATTTAATTGAAAGACAAAATGGAGTTAACATTTATTTATTTGTTTTAAAGTCGATTTTCATAAAAAAACAATACAAGACATTTCTTTACATGACTACTATGTGAACAAAAAACCGTTTTTATCGCAGCACTATGATTCAGATGAGAGTTGCATATGATGGCGTTGCCAATCACAAATAGAAAACTTCAATAAAATGATTTTTAGCTA
The DNA here is from genome assembly GCA_914767995.1 of Thecocarcelia acutangulata. Classification (NCBI taxonomy): domain Eukaryota; kingdom Metazoa; phylum Arthropoda; class Insecta; order Diptera; family Tachinidae; genus Thecocarcelia; species Thecocarcelia acutangulata. The sequence goes on along the minus strand of OU612096.1, from coordinate 53,399,841 downwards.
AAATGCTGTTTATGAATACGTTTTTATAAAATGTGTTTTTTTGCTGAAAATTCTGTTTTAACTAAAAAGTTGTTAAAATGCTGATTAGTGTTTTTTTATGAATACGGCTGTTATATTCTATGTGAATGACTACCAAGCTGCGAAATAGTTCCATCTGCCAATTCCGCATTTAAATTATAATGCTGACAACTCAAAAGGATTGTCCAAATTGCGAAGTTCACGACGGTTGACTGAGGGAGCACTATCTAATAGCTCATTTTCTGATAAATTGTAGCATAAACACTCAATCAACATTATATTTCACAATTTAAGGATGCCACAAGAAATTAACACTTCTAAACAGATTAAGCTACACCAAAAATACCGGCAGTAATAAACCACAATATGTATGGTTAAAAATAACAGGTGACTGCAGTAGCTGTTTTTAAACGCTAGCAGATAGTGCTAAAGCGTTTGTGAATAGCAAAATGGTTAATTTTATGCTTAAAATTTTTAAGCGAAATAGTATAACACACCATAATGAATCGCACTACAGATTTTCTTGGCATATCAAAAGCGTAAATTATATATGAAGTGGGTCCCAGAACTCCTGCCTCGATTGGCTGAGTTGGGCTTACAAAATCGCCTCCTCTGATAACAAATTTACGGTCACATAAATAGCTTCCCAGAAGCTTGTGAGCGTTTGTAGGCAAGTTCAACGTTATTTTGTGCATAGATACCTCGTGCCACACTATCAAAAGCTTGGGAAACATCAATGAATAGAGCTGAGCAATACTTTTTGTCCTCAAAAGTCTTTCTTATAACATTAACTAGTCTATGCGTTGTACTGTGTTGAATTTGGAATTTGTATTAAAGCTTTCGTTTTACGCAAAATTATCAGTTTGAAGATTAACGGTCTTTAATTGATTGCATATTCATTGCCAAGTTGAAATTACTCACCTCGCGGTGATTGTAAAAACAGCTGAGTAATTAAAATTCAAAACACTTTCTATTCGACTCATGAAATGTCAATGCAATATGTAACCCATGCGGTTTAATAAAAAGTCAAAAAGTATTTCCGGTCTTGTCCACATTGGACATTGGCAATAAACTCGTCCAACAATTTAAATTAGGTGCTAACTAGTTTATAATAAACTGAATAAGTGGTAGAAAAAGGACTATATTTATTGAAGCTTATTTAGAGTAAAAAAAAAATAAATAACAGTCATATTATTGTGGTAGGTTTTATGTTGCTGGTAAAATTTAACCTGTAAACTAGAATCATTATTCTTATAGGAGTACATGTGTTATTGCCGTATCACCACGTAAGGGCATTCTACACCAGGAAATATTATAGTCGTTGTAGTAAATGCAGTGGGACAAAGTTCGGTGCAGTCACTTTATACTATACTTATAAATCGAACAACTACCCGGCAGCGAGTTGGTGTTTTATTTGAAAAACCTCTACGTGCTCTTCGTAGAAACTCGCAAAATTTTTAATGCCATTGTGTTCACAATATCCGCATGAATTGTGATTAAAATTAAGTTGATTGAGTTTTACTTCAAGTACATAGAGTTTGTCTTTATATACTTGAAGGTATTAATACAGACGTCAACCATCTTTTTGTATGTTAGTTAGTGAAATTGTTAGTTATCTAACTGAGTAGATTGTATAGAATGGATTTCTTGAAGTTATCTAATATGACGAAATAAATAAGTATTGGTTTGAAACTATGCGATAATTAATTGGTTCCGAACATAGACATGGGTCTTCTATTACAGCAGTGAAGACAAGGTAAGGGCAGGGTATAGAGCAGACAAAAATTTGGTACTGCTAAAGGAGTATTCCCCAGAGAAGCGTTAGATTTCCTGAGATACCAATCGGTAGTAGAGTATAAAGGTTTTTATGTGTGTACTTATTTTGTTACATCTGGTACCGGGGATAGGCTTATTGTGACGCTTTGAACCCTCGACAGACTGAAGCAGCTTGTAGATATTAATGTACACACTGTCACGAAAAGTCAAACTATTTCATCCATTCCTCTACAACCACAAAAACAACCACCAGATACATAACAGCGTTTGTTCTATGGTGCCATTCAGTATTGGAGTCAACTTCGCCATTAACAATTTTTCGGAAAATTTTGAAAATGTTGGTAGTAGACTTCTTTGTCTATATGACACTACTTTAGTGGAATCCTTCCCTGGCTTGGGTATCGTAGTAACCATAGACACTTTCCACTCTGCAGGATAATATTCTAGGCACAAAATAGTGTTAAAAATAAAAAGAAGAATTCTTCTAGCCAAACGAGGTAACTGTAGAAGCATTTTGCCAGTAATTTTATTGAAACTTGGAGCTTTTACGGAGTTTACTTTTTTTATAACGTTTTCAACATATTGAAAACTAAGACTCAAAGACACATGCGGTCGAACAGCATATGGCGGTAATTTAGCTGCGTCATCCACTGTATAATATGTAATAAAAACATTTCTCAAATGGTTAACATACAACATCCCCTTTTCAGAATCGCTTCTTGCCCAGTCTCCAGTTGAAGTTCGCAAAGGTGGCTTACCTATTACGGATCTTTTCAGACCATTTGTTGCTTTCCATACCGAATAATCGGATTGAGGGGTACCATGAAGACCGTCCAGATAATTTTTAAGGGAAGCCATTCTTTGGGTTTCAAGCAGATTTCTTAACTGAATTATGCATTCCCGTAGCCTTATTTTAGGCTCGGGAGACTTGCGAAATTGCCACTCTCTTCTAACTCCTCTTTGTTTTTCTGACAGAAGTGTTTCAAATTTTAGAGGAATCGGGAACAATAATGTTCGTTTTGTTTATATAAAATAAACTAGATAACTTAAATTTGTTATTCTACTTTGGGTTCTAAAGTACCATATTCAACAGAATCGATAAACATTTTGGTCAGAAAAGTGGAAGCAACTGTTTACTAGCATAAATTGCAGAAAATCATGCCTCTGTCTTAGAATAAAAAGTACTGCAATAATGCTTTGTAAGGATTTTAATACAAATCTATACTTATTTTCATATATTTTAATCATTTCTTTAGTCCACAAGAAATTGTTTGCTCTTTTGAGTATATTATTCTATTAAATATTTCTATTATATTTCAATAATGTTTTTCTTATTAAATTTTTATTTCTATTTGATTAAATTTATGCGCATACATAAATGTCATAATTTGCACAAATATATTTTATCTAAAAACCAAACCAAATAAAAATCAAATCCATTTCAAATGTTTTCTACTATAACCTTGAATGTGCAAAAAAAAAAAAAACTTTTAAGAATGTGGGTTCATAAACCAAATGTTTTTATTGATTTAACACAAACAAGTTGCTCATAAAATATAAAAAAACAGCAATAACATGTTAAAAATTGAAAACGAAAAGTACATTAAAGCCATTAAAAAACAAATACACATACATACGTGTATTGTATACATATATGTATGTACATGTATGCGCATAAATTATTATAACCATAAAAGTATGCTTAAGGCTTAAGCTCTAAAAAACATATGAGTATAGAAAAGTTAAACCAACACTTTTTCTTGAAGTGTTTGAAAACACACAAATTCCAACCACTCACAATCATCAGGTACACACACATACACATGCAAAGTGTATTCCCACACACTTTCATGAATGCAGTCCTTTCCCAGCCGCCAGCTTTACAATGTCTCTGAAAGATAAATATGCTTAATGCAAAAAAAAGACGTACGAGTACATACATACATATAAACATACATATACTTAACTTTCGTTTTACATAAAATTCTCAAGGAATGAAGCTATCAAGCTAGATTATTTCTATGTATTCATGTGACATCTACGATTTAATTCGTGCTTAGAAAAATAATCTATCAACTCTGTTGCCATCTGCTGTCCTGTCAAGATAAAATAATTTTTAAAATGTGATGAGATTGTTAGTAAAAGAAAGCGTTTCTGTTAAAACTTAAGACTTTGGAAGACTTGTGAAATATTAAGCCATACTACTTGTTGCCTATGTAGTGTTTGACTATCGAATCGGATAGTAGTGACATCAAAGTGGTTTATACCGGCCCGCCAACACTGTATGGAAGTTGACTGCAGTTGAAGCAATGATGGAAAGCAATCATAGAGGGAATGTCAGGCGATCGTAATGTTGTGATTTCCGATTTTCTATTGCCAGATTTCGAGAGGTGAAGACGTCAGCGTTTGTAAGCCGAACACATCTGCCGTGGAGAAGAGTAGAAGGAGGAAACACTCGACTAACTAATTAGGTAAAGCATCTGATTTTCGATTGGGAAGGGAAGCTCACGTCAGCGCCAAGTTGATTGCGCATGCTACCAGAGTCAGAAAGCGTAAGCAATATTTCAATCTGTTCAAACGTCATCTCAGTTAAAAATATCTAAAAATGATATGAGTACCGCGACAATGGACAGTAATAGGTTTACTATCCTTTAGGCAACATTATCTAGAAAACATTTAAGCCACCACCAATGTATTTGCGAGAGCCTACCTAGGGTATATATAAATTTGTGATTCCGTTTGTAATTTCTACAATTTTCATTTGCTACCCTAAGCAGGCCGCTGGATAACCCGGAATAATCTAGGTTGTCCAGCTCACTTGGGTTCTGTAGTCGTTCCCTTTGTTATTGCCTGAAAAACTAAAATAGTGGAGTGAAGAGAAGAAGTTATAGGAAAATGATAGTGAGTGGAAAGAATGGGCGTGGATGGAAAGGAGATGCGGGAACCTTTTAGTGTAGTGTTACATGCTGCTATACTAGCCATCCGCTGCTTCTTATGAAAGAAGCTAGCGCGGTCGGTTTGATCGAGGCCAGACAAGATAGACTATTGAAGCTCCGCTCGCCTAAGTGTCTTAGACGACGCCGGGCATGTGCCGAGGAGGTGAAGGATCGTCTCCTCCTCCTCTTAGCAGCTTCTACAGAAGTAGTTATGGGGTAGTCCTAGTCTCCTGGCATGGTTCCCAAACGGGCAATGGCCAGTGATGACTGCTACAGTCACTCTTAGTTGAGATCTGGGCAATTTTAATAGCTCCCACGTTCTCTTAGAGTTAATATGCGGCCACAGGTTCCTTGATATAAGGCATGTGGGCTCTGTGAGCCACTTTTCTTGTGCACGTTCCAGTGTGTGGAGTTTTATTCTTTCCCTATAAAGTATATATATTCGGAATCAGAATTAATGGAAAAGTCTATTAGGCGATGTCCGTCTGCCGATCGTTGAAATACCGCTTCTGAGAAAACCATTTTAAATTTTTTATATGAATTTTCTTATTATAATGTAAAGCTGGTAACACTGTGGGAAGTGGAGAAATTCCAATTGTGAAAATTTATATCATGAAATTTACAGTATTTTTATTTTCTTGAATTTTTTAGTTAGTATGATCTAGAACACTTGCCACGGTGCTACCAACTAAAACCACTAAGATATTTCTAAATTTTAATAAACTGCTACTGTTCTCCATAAAATTTTCTTCATTTTCTTTACTCCCCAAATTATAATTACACTACGCAGTAATTATAATTGTAATCCCCAATTTAGATAGTTTTCACCGCCTTCTAATTGCTAGTTGGGAATTAGCTAAACAACAATTTGTTCAATTAGACATAGAAACTTTTTTCTTTCACTATTCTTAATTAAGTAATATCGGTTCACATATAGCTGAGCTACATGTGAACCGATATTACATATATGAAAATGAAAAAAAACTTTTTTTTGAATTAAAAATTTTTTGGTTTGTACATACATATGTACATCGGGTTTTAGTTCAAATTTTTCCTTTCTTCAGTTTTTTTCTTAAGAAGGATTTTTTACAATACAAATTTGCTGTGATCAATAATTACTGATTGAAGAAGACAAGAAAAATAATAATCAAATCTTTAGCTGGGGGACAACTAGCTGTTTCATAGTCGCTACACTACTCATCAGCACCCACTGGGATTTGAACTCGGGTCATGACGTATCACGATCTGATGCTTTAACCATTCAGCTACCGAGCATTTAATTATTCTCTATCTATATTCATCTCATATTGAATCACATGCATTTTTGTTTATTGCCCGCATTGTATTTTAATATTCTTCGTACACGAGATGTAAATATTAATTTGTTAAATTTTTGTTGAACTTTATAATATGTACAAACCAAAAAATTTTTAATTTAAAAAAAATTATAAAGTTCAACAAAAATTTAACAAATTTAAAAAAAAATTTAAATTTATTGAATTTTTGATGAACTTTTATAATTTTTTAAATTACATTTTTGGTTTGTACATTTGTACAACGGGTTATAGTTCAGGTTTTTTCTTTCTTAAGTTTTTTTCTTAAAAAAGATTTTTTACAATACAAATCTGCTGTGATCAATAATTTTGATTGAAGAAGACAAGAAAAATAATAATCAAATCTTTAGCTGGGGGACAACTAGCTGTTTCGTAGTCGCTACACTACTCATCAGCACCCACTGGGATTTGAACTCGGGACATGAGTGGTTAAAGCAGTAGATCATGATACGTCATGTCCCGAGTTCAAATCCCAGTGTTCTATGCTAATCTCGACTGGAGTGTCCAAAAATGGAGGACTGTTCTGTGTTCTGACGAATCCAAGTTTAATTCAAAAAAAATTCAGATGGCATAAGGCGTATACGCAGACCAAATGGGAAACGGTTGAATCCTAAATATTGCAAAGGAACTGTAAAGCATGGAGGCGGCAACATAATGGTCTGGGGTTGTTTCTCTGGACAAGGGATTGGGCCACTTCATAAGATTGATGGAACTATGGATCGTTTCAAGTATCGTGATATATTAAAGGACTTGATGTTGCCTTATGCTGAAGAAGAAATAGCACTCAAATGGACATTCCAGCAAGATAACGATCCAAAACACACGTCAAAAATGGTTCCAAAACAATTTGATAGAAGTTCTCCGTTGGCCTGTCCAATCTTCCGATCTTAACCCAATCGAGAATCCGAGAAACCGAGAAAATTTCAAAACCAAAGAAAACTTATCTGAAGCCGCAAAAATAGCCTGGGAAGCTATATCACCTGATGTAATTAATATTTTAATATCCTCTATGCCTAAAAGATTTGCGGGTGTCATCCGGAATAAAGGATTCGCAACGAAATATTGATTTCAATAATTTGTTGTACTTTAAATTAGGGGGCTTTAGTTTAGTCCGCTTATATTTGCGACTTAGAATTTTTTTTTTAATTTTAACTTTTTTTAAATCAACTCTGAATTCTTTAAGTTTGCGTTTTCAATAATAAAGATATAAATACATAAAAAAATATTTAAAAAAAGTTTTATAACTTAATTTTCTTAAAAAAAGCGAACTGAAACAACTTTTTTTGCTTAAAAGTAGTAGTAGGAAGGTTACTAAAATATGGAAAATGAAAATTTCCGACATCGGCCCATATATACCCGAAATATAGCCTAAGCCGGGGTTTTCATGAAAATCTCACATAAGCGAACTTAAACAACTTTTTTTGCTTAAAAGCAGTTCGGGTAATAAAAAAAAATTTTCGATATCGGCCCATATACCCGTATACCCGAAATATAGCCTAACCGATGTTTCTATAAAAAGGAGGTTACTTAAATACATAAAATGAAAATGATATCGGTCCATATATACCCGAGATATAGCCTAAACTGTTTTATACATTAATATTTTAATTGTTTTTTTGTTTTGCTGAAAAGCAATTCCCGTTATAAAATAGTTACTAAAATTCGGAAAATAGAAAATTCCGATATCGATTCATATATAACAGACATGTAGCTTAAATAAACTTTTCCATGAAAATGTTCACAGAAAGATTTCTTTTTTTTTGAAATGGGGATTACAAGGCAAAAATATTTTTCCCGGATATCGGTCAATATATATCCGAGCATATTAATTCAAATTCGTAATATATACCATACATATAGGTGACTATCGTGAAGGGTATTTTAGATTCGGCTTAGCCGAATTTACCACATTCTAACTTGTTTGATGTAGGTTGGATTTAACAGGCTGCCAGCTATTATAAAGCCAGCCCACTTGGGTCCAATCAGGTCCCGTTGTGTTGCCTGGATATGATATGTATCTCAATAGATCTACATATCACTGGCTTAGAACCAACCCGAGGATCGGATAAAGGAGTCCAATCCACTTACATCGCATTCCGATACCTCCGTCAAATCATGCAGCATCGGTCTGCCTAGGTACAATGCCCTTATATAAGAAAGAGCTGGACACTGACAGAGGACTTCTACAGAAGTCATTAAATGGAAGATTTAACCTGCTTGCTTTGTAATGTAAAAAGATTATCCTTTTTATAGCAGTATAGTTTTGAAGAAAGAAAAATATAAACTTGGTGCGTTTTTGCTGAAATAACGAGGTTTTTTCTTCATTTTGGTGCGTTTTGAAATTTCAAAGTTGACAATGCTGTAATAAATCATTGTCAAAATATAGAGAAGCAAAGAGTTTTCTCTTAAATTGTAGAACGTAAAAGATAAGAAATTGAATCCAAATTCAGACAACTAAACCTATTAAACTTCGAAAGTTTGCATTATGTTCTAGATAAAAAGATGCTGCATATAAAATGATTCGTTGTAGCAAGAATATTAGTCTTAAAGCATGCTTCACCAAACTCAGTTGCAACCCAGACCTTTGACTTAAAATATATGACCGATTTAGCAAAAGTGTTTAATCGCAATAATTATAGACTCGCAAATATAATGAGTAGAAGTAACATTCAAAATGCTTTCTTTTCTGATAACAATGTTATACCTATGCTACATATAGTGGTTCGGCACGTTCTTTTCTAAAAAATTTGACACACTATTAAAGGGTATCATGTTCTTTTCAAAACATGTTGCACTTAAAACTGGCAAAACGTGTAGCATCTCCTACAGTGTACTTCGAGTAAGGTGGAGTTACTGCCCTTTTTTACATCTTTGTTTTATACGTGTTTATGCAAATATGAAATTCTTTTGTTGTTGTAGATGAGTAAACGGTGCTGCTGATGATAGCTTTTATAAGATAAAAATAGTGATTAAAACGTTGGTATGTTAAAAGTAGTCATTAAGTGTACATTAATGGTGTTTTCGTTTCTACACAAAAAAGTGCCATTTTATTCGAAATGTTCTATTTTGTGTTCGTTTCTTCAAAATTGTTTGCACTCTGCAAATGCTGTAAGTTCTTTTCTACAAAGTTCGCCCTTACTAACGGCGAAATGCTTTGCACTTGACGCCCCATATAAAATGACAGGGTTGATAGTGCCCTGAAAAACAGGTTGCTTTTTGTTTATATGTAGAGTTACCAGACATAGTTGGGGAAACAATTGTTTTGACTTTGAAATGCAATGCCTTTCTATTATACTATAAAAGAAATACAAGGATGGAATATATGCACTAAAATATACTATACTAACCTAATATGCACTAAAATATACTATACTAACCTTTCACGGATACAAATTCAGACTTTATTTATTGTCATAAAAAGGAATTAAAAAAACGTCTGATAAAGTTTTCCATTAAACTTTGAATAATGAAATATTAACTAATCTGGCAACTTCGTACTTATGTTTACATTTGGTTAAAATAATTTGTGCAAGCAGTTTTAATAAAAATAAATTCTTTGAGACAATATGCAAATCATGGAAGTTGCTGCATCTATTGCCTGTGCTGAAATAGCAATACGTCAGTTGCTAGACTCCTCGTCTTCGTCTGATGATGAAGACATGGAACACATCTATAAGAGAAGCTCTCAGCCGCGAGTTGTAGGATTTGTGGAAAACGTTGTCCATGCTTATTGTGAGACAAATGTAAGTATCAACTACAAAGTAAAATAATTAAATTCAATATTAAATCTAATAAAAAAATATGTAGTTCAAAAAGAATTTTAGAATCAGTCGCGGAAGTGCCACACATCTTATGGAAAAGTACTCTGATTCATATACAAGAAGAAGCTACAAAGGAGGAAGACTTCAAACAAGTGTTGAAAAACAAGTTTTGTGTTTTTTATGGTAAGATTGGATTTAAATAAAAGCTATGTATGCAATTTATATACAAAATTTTTTATTGTACGTAGGTTTAGCGGAAACAAGACAACTTTTCGAGAAGTGGCGAATATATTTGGAATGTCATTGTCAACTGTGCATCAATGCTTTAGCAACATTTTAAAATTTCTTGTGGAACATACGGCGCCAGAAATAATAAAATTCCCTCGTAGTGAAGAAGAGAAAGAAAAAGTTGCGCATGATTTTAGAAAGGTTGGGTATTATAAAAAATGTACTGTATTTAAAGTTTCAAAATTGCTTTAAGGTTTCAGGAATTCCTAACGTTTTAGGCTGTATCGATGGAAGCTACATAAGTATAAGGACACCAGCACATAAAATTCGTTCAACATACGCGAACAGGCATGATGGAGTGTCAATAACTCTTCAAGGTATTTGCGACTCAAAATTAAAATTTTTAGATGTTTTTACGGGAATTCCGAGCAAAATCCATGATTCGCGTGTGTTAAAACTTTCCTTTATTGGTAAGGAATTACCTTTGCTATGTATTCCTAAATATCATGTGTTGGGGGACGCAGCATATCCTTTAAGGGAATACCTATTGACGCCGTATAGAGATTATGGGAACTTGGGAGATGCGGAAAAAAATTTCAATTTACATTTTTGCCGAACGAGAGTGAAAATTGAAAATGCATTTGGTGTGTTGAAATGTCGCTTCCGACAACTAATGCGCATGGATTTTCATAATGTGGAAACAATGGCGAAATTTGTTGTTGCATGCTGTGTTCTGCATAATATTTGTATTACGCGAAATGAAAGTCTTCCAGAAGAAGCTATTAACAATAAATTTAGCAACAATGATGCCGAGCTTTTTGAAACCGATGTGAGAGAAAATTTACTCACGCAGCTGGGACAAATCAAAAGAGATGAAATTAAAAATATTTTATATAATTCGTAGAATTGATGTATATATACATATATATATATATATATATATATATATATATATATATATATATATATATATATATATATATATATATTTATACATGCATTATAGTTTATTGATTACATTATTAATGTACTCGAACTGATTTTATGGCTTTAACATAAATTTCCTTATGCATAAGCCTGTCTAGCTTTGATTTATTTTTTGTTAAAATTCAGTTTGCTTTATTAAATGAACATATGTGTATACATATTTATTTTTATTTTAAGTTTTATAAAGATTAATAAATAAATTTAATTGAAAACCAATATAAAATCCAATAACGTTTTTTTACATATTTATATAAAAGAAAAGTATATTTGTAAATTAACGTCTATAAATTCAATGTCTTATCAGGTTTTGTTACCTGATTCAATAAGTATTAAATACTAAAGTTTGAATAAAGTACCATACAAAACATATTCATTCCAATAAACTTTTAATTAAAAAATAATAATAATAATAATATGTAGTTGCAAATTAATTTTTAAAAATTCATTGCTTTCAGTATATTTGCCAACTGATTTTATTTCTAATTTTGCCCTATGCACAAAATATATCACAAAAATTCAATCGTTCTATTTAACACGTTAATAATGTTGCAGGAAGAAAAACTTGTTGAAGTGAAAATTACCTTGATAATAACCGCATCATAACTAAAAAAAGGGTCTATAAATTTATTTCGAAATACTGTTGAAAATTGTCAATATTCTCTTCATTTAAAGAAATTTTCTTTCTTCTGCAAAATTCCTGAAATGGTAGATAGGGCATTTTGTACTTTCAATAACGAAATATTTATAAAAATCAGTCTTATTATTTGTTTGGAAGTTAATCACATATATGTACGTTTCTTTAAGACAATTTGTCAAGAAGCTTTTGAAGAATGACTTGCGTATTTTTAACCTCTTCAATTTTTTCTCTGTGGCGTCTCTCTCTAGCCTCTTCCTTTTTTTCAGCTATTTCTTTTAACGTAGTGCTAAGATTATATTTTTTCCTTTCCTTTGCATTTGGTTTTTCGTTCCTAGAATTTTCTTTTTTTATTTCTTTTTGGCTACTAATTAAAATTTCCGGTTCTATGGAATCATCTAAAGAGCATATTTTATTTAGTTCTTGTTCAAACTCCACAAGTTTACGTTTTGCTCCCGAGCTGCTATTGTTTTCTATGGCCATCTTTTTTCTTTTCAATACAGTTTTATATCTCTCTTCGCATTGTTTGGGAGACATATGGGATATTTCAGCTGAGATCTGCATCCACATTTCTTTTTTGTTCCGGAACTTTTTTAAAGGGCCAATATCAGCTAAATACATGCTGTAAGAATCTAACAGCTTTTTAGTGTCTCCATCTGTCCAATCTAAAAGTGGTATTAACAAGAAACTATTTTGATTATTCCGGCCACATTTTAAACAGCGATTTTATCAAGGAGCTGGAAAAGTTTTTACTTACACTGAATCGCTTTTGAACAAACTGGACTGTCATCACTATTTTTATTTTCATTACTCATTTTACTAAAAAAAAGAATGTTTAACTACGTCGGTCTTGCTAATAAATAATTTAGCTTTTGATTTGTAATCATAAGCTAAGTTTATTATAAATAAATAAACTTCAACAAAAAATTTTTAAATAGTTGTTGCCTCGTTGAAAACTATCAGCTGTTTTAAACAGGGCAATGCATTTAATCATAAATTGTGTTTTGTTCTCGTTCAGATATAAATAACACTTTTACAGGGATGGTCGAACATTTTTTAAATGCATCTTTTGACAGGGTGGTATATCTTATGTAGAAACGAAAACACCATAAATGTTATTAAATGGCACTTTGTTAGCGTTTTTGGTACTTTTGTACTAATAACTAGAGCTGCAAAACTATCGATAGTCGGTATTGTTTTTAACTATCGATAGTATCGAATTCTAACATATGTATGTTAAGGCTGACATTCAGAAAGGATATTGCTATTAAACAAAATCCAAAGAAACCCTGTTTAATATTAGTTTTAGAAATAAAAAATTATAATCAATTAAAGATTTATATTCACGAAAAATAAGATGTACTACAAATTAATATAAAATACATGCATACATATATTTGAAATTCATTCACTTTATGAGTACGATTTTTCATTAAACCTCTTAATAAAAAACAGAGTACAACAAATTAAACTTCAATTACTTCAATTAGGTGTCAGAAAAACGATGGTGTAAAAGATATAGATTTCGTTGTAGATTTCAATTCAAATCTACTAGATTTTGAGTTGTTGTAAATGCGCCATTAGTATGTTTTGAAGTTTAAGTCGGCGATAAGGTACTAATTTGATCAATAGCCCACAATACAAAAAAGGCTATTGTTTTGAAACGAATATGTTTTTTGTTTCGATAGTATCACTATCGGATAAAAACTATCGATAGTGGCCTAAAAATGAAACTATCGATGGTTTTGCAGCTCTACTAATAACACATGTACAACTTCTTAAGGGTGATGGTAATCGGAAAAATATGATAAACATTTAAAGGGCAGCATTTTTTATCAGAAAAGAAAACACCATTAGTTTAAAAATATGCGCCCCATACACGTTTCAATTCGATTGCCAATTGAGGTCTTTCAATTGCATTGATATTTGGCCACACGCTTCGTTAACTGAATTGAACGATTTTCATTCAACTGTCAAATGAATATTTTTTCGCCAATTATAAATTGAAAAATTCTATTGCAATGAATGAAAGAAAAGTAATTGTATTAATGGTTATTGCACAATGCACTACTGACGAAAAAAAGCGACGAAAAATCTGATAAAAAACGAATGGTTGAAAAACAAGAAAATCAAATGAAAATTTAATAAGGGAACTGCACGTTCATGCCCACAAACGATATACTGTTCGTTACCATCTTCTGGTCCTTTAGAAAATCCAGTTCGTTAAAGTACCACAAAGTCCGCGCGTAAACATCTTCGTCTTCTGCTCCTAGTCCCGTTGAGTCCGTTACTTTTTATGCTCTCGGTTGTGACAGGTTCTGATATTGGTAATTATTTTTAAGTTGCTAGGGATGCTTCGCAATCAATTTCTTCAACTTCTTTTTAGCTGTCCCTCATAAACTATTTTCCCAGTTCTGATTTAATGCACTGCATTTGTAGGGGACATCCCCTAAATACTGCAAGGAGCATTTTTTTTTTTTTTTTTTGAAAAAAATCCAAAAAATGCTTCTTGCAGAACAGTGTTAACGATGTGTGCTTTATTGAATTGGTTACCCTAAAAACAGAGATCTGGAGGCTAATTCTGTCATTCGCTTACGAGCGAGTTTTTACTCGAATGTGCGAGTTTTTACACTTTTGGGATTATCTCATTCGATATCGAGTAAAATGTTTCGAAATTTCTAATGATGGCATTCGATAGCGAGTAACCATTCGAATGCAACCGTGCAACTTTTTACTCGTAAGCAAAAGTACTATCGAAAACCAGCCAAAGAGAAAAACACAAAAGAAATGTAAATTAAAAATTTGTTTTGAATAGCAATAGTATTTAAATTAAATTGCGAATTTTTGGTTCTTAAGACTTTTTTTTAATTCATGGCTAATATATACAGGGGGCTAATTCTGTCATTCGCTTGCGAGCGAGTTTTTACTCGAATGTGCGAGTTTTAACACTTTTGGGATTATCTCATTCGATATCGAGTAAAAGGTATCGAAATTTCTAATGATGCCATTCGATAGCGAGTAGCCATTCGAATGCAACCGTGCAACTTTTTACTCGTAAGCAAAAGTACTATCGAAAACCCGCCAAACAGAAGAAAAACACGGAAGAAATGTAAGTTCAAAATTTGTTTTGAATATAAAATTAAATGTTTAAATAATTTTTTATTTCAGGTCAACAGTAACGAAAATTAATTTTAGACAGAAAGAAATTTTGGCCAATTTTATGGCAGTACATACCGACTTGGCAAAAGGTGTATTACCCAATACTGCGCAAGGAAAATATAAAGCCAACCAATTGTGGCAAGAGCTTGCTCTGAAGTTGAACGCTTCTGGTCCACCAATTAAAGATGTGAAAATGTGGCGCAAGGTAAAAGTAATTAATAATTTGTTTATTTAATATATATATGAATGATCGTATTCATACATACATATGTACATTTACGTAGGTGTATGCTGATCAAAAACAAAACGTTAAAAAAAAAATGTCTTTTAATAAAACATCATTGAAAAAAACTGGAGGTGGACCCTACGAAGAAAAAGTTCTTTCCCAAGTTGAGGAGCAATTAGTGGCTGCAGCAGGCTTGGAAGTTTGTGTTGAAGGGCTAAAAGCCGTTAAAACTTTTGGGTCAGCGAAAGTGGTGGACATGACACAGCCAAACAACTTTGAAAGCTATCCTAATTTGCCTTCGATTTCAGCCGAGGCTGATTATTGTAATTTATACGATGGTGTCCAGGCTGAAGAGGATATAGATTGCTTAATAGAAATTGAAAGTGATGTGGAAGAAAAATCGTATCACAAAGAAAAAACATCTACGTGCGAAAAACTTTCAAAAAGAAGCATGCAAAAAGAATGTAAGGCCACCCTGCTGGAAAAAAATTTGATTTCAACAGAAACCTACCATAACCACATACTGGAGAAGATGGAAAAAATTATTGAAATTGCAAATAAAAATGTGGAAATTAAGGAGAAGGAGTTGCAACTTAAAATTAAATCCCATGAAATGAAGGAAAGAGAGCATGCTATTAATATGCAAATAAAGCAGATGGAGTTTGAGATCCGGAAGAAAGAGTTGCTAAACTTAGGTAAAAATATTTGAAACTAAATGTGATAAAAAGCAATTCTTACCTTTTATTTTTTATTACTCTATTTTTTTATTAATGTATTTTATAAAGTTTTGTTTACCTAGTCATACTTATCTATATATAATATTAGCAATAGTAGTAGTAGTTAAATTAAATTGAGAATTTTTGGGTTTTCTCTAAAAATTTTCAATTTAACTCAAGAGTTTTTTTAATTCATATGATGATGTATATATACAGGTACATTTATATACAGATGAGTACTGCTAAGAACACAAAAACTTATATTTGAAGTCAAATGTTATTATATTCTAGAATTTATTTTTATTTTTTAAAAAATGCATATTTACATATGCCTATACATTGTTAAATGGTTAGTTTTATATACATATTTATTGAATTGTTATATTTATTTACTTACTTTTTAATGTGCAAACACGCATACATGACTGAATTAAATGAATTGTTATTGTGACCGTATGTGTGTTTATTTATTTTTTTAATGTACAACATGTATACAAAGTATACAAATACATACTTGGGGTTTTTTATTTCAAATAAATTTGGTTTTTAATAAAACTATGTACAGTTCAAACTGATTTTTATGTTATCACGGATTTTCTTCCCAATTTTCGATATATCTGTTTCCGTAGAATCATCTGCTACAGGCGTTATGCTTGTGTCATATTGTTTTTGCACCTTTTTGTAGTTTGGCACTTGAAAATGTATGCAAATGTTGTGTAAAGCAGCGCATACATTGGTGAATTGTGCCATTTTTTCAGGGCTGTAACGGCTTCTTTTTTCGTGGCATAAAATTTTCCATCGAGCCTTTAATATGCCAATACTTCGCTCTACAACGCATCTTGCTTTTGCATGAACCTCGTTAAATCGAGATTCCATCGAGTTCTCTTGCGGGTTGCGATATGGCGTTATTAACCAAGGCTCACATGGATATCCAGAGTCGCCTGCAAACATATAATTAATTAAAATTTGGCTTTCAAAATGATAAGAAATACGTTTCTTTACCTAGAAGCCAAAAGTTTCTTAAGTTGTTGGCATATTCATGCTCAAGAAGATGTCTTTCCTCCGAATTTTTCCATACGAAAGAGTCGTGGGCAGCCCCACCATATTTGGAGTTAATTGCCAATATAGTGTGCTTGTGATCGCATATCTTTAATTATTATTAAAATATTTTATTGCATGTATGTACATATGTGTGTAAAAATAATATGTTAATTTAAACTTTACTTACAATCATTGAATTAATGCTATGGAATCCTTTCCTGTTGAAGAACATATGCTCATCTGCCGGCTTCTGCAAACCAAAATGTGTTCCATCTACACATCCTATAACTGTTACAAACAATTAATTATACACTTACACATGCCCATAAGTAAAAACATATCTATATACATACCCCCAGGAATATTGTATTTCGACATAAAATATTCCTTACATCCATCGCTGTTTTTTGGACTAAATTTTATAAATTGGTCACACAGTTTATTCTCCATTTCATCAATGACTCGCTTTGTAATTTTGCACACAGTACTTTGGCTAATCCCCATTAAAAAATCATTTCCAATGGAGTGTTGGAATCCTCCTGAAGCCAAAAGCGCAAGTGTGGCCGCCAATTGAATTTTTGGTGGAACTGCGGTGGAAAGTTGTGCCTCGAAATTTAATTGACCCAACAAATAGTTAAACGCTTCCTTTGTCAGTCTAAATCGTCTCTTGAAACTGTGAAATAAACATTATTTATTTTATGGATGCATTTCAACAAAATATTCACTGCACTTACTCGTTGTTTGGCAAATTTAAAGGATCTGCACTTCCCCTAATTCTTTTTCTTATTATATTGAGGGTAACCGTTTCGTCGGAGTCAGACGATGATGCACAATATAATATTATTGGGTCCATTTCTTTTGCGTTTTTATTTTTATTCAATTTGTTGCTTGTAAATTTTAACTTCTTTTGTCAAAACATATGATTTTTGTTGACAATTTTCGGCAGTGTTATAAAACACATTTTGTCAGTATTTTGCAACACTGAAGTGATAACTCGACTCGTTACGTAACGAGTCACATCATTAGAAATTTACACGATATCGAAATTATTTTCTACTCGATAGTAATTTCGATCACGAATGACAGAATTAGCCCCCAGGTATATGTGTATAAAGAACAAAAATACTTATATTTGAAGTCACATGTTATTATATTCACGAATATTTTTTTGTTTTTTAAATGGTTGTTTTTACATACATATTTATTGTTATTTCTATTTACTTACTTTTTAATGTCCAAACACGCATACATGACAGATTTAAATGAATTGTTATTGTGAAGGTATGTGTGTTTATTTTTTAATGTAAAACATGTACGCAAAGTATGCAAATACATACAGTTTTCGGCAGTGTTATAAAACACATTTTGTCAGTATTTTGCAACACTGAAGTGATAACTCGATTCGTTACGTAACGAGTCACATCATTAGAAATTTACACGATATCGAAATTATTTTCTACTCGATAGTAATTTCGATCACGAATGACAGAATTAGCCCCCTGTTGTGTCCCTCTTTATTGCGGCGTCAATTTGTTAAAATAAAAAAAAAATCTGATTGATTTTTCAAACCGAAACCTGCAAAATTTTGGTAAACATGACTTGTTTTCTTCTGTTCAACACCAACTGCGATCGGTGCACAAGAGACTAGAAAAGTCGGTGCATATTTACAATTTTATTACTGGGCATTGAACAAACAGTGTCCATATTGTCGGCGGAACAGGTTACATTAAAAAAATTGTTAGCGTTGCCATTACGAACGAAGTTGTCAACTCGGTGCATTTCGCACCGTTTTTGGTGCTTTTTAAAATTATTTGTTCAAAAAAATTCTTTAGGTGATGCGGGGTGCGCTTTTTTAAATTTTCGGTGCGTCTTTTAAATTTCGGGGGCACTAAATCAAATTCAAGTCAACTTTTTGTTTTAATGTGAGAAAAAAAGTGGCCAAAATTTTTACGTTTCATTCTGCGTGGAAAACGCACCATATTCTATGCACAAAGTAAGACAATCTTGCTATTGTATGTTATACACACTCTCATAAGAAAACGAAACATTTCGTTTTATAAAATTTGCTGCTTTTAGAGAGTGTTTTGCTATTAAACGATCAAGCGAAGTTAGTCAAATATTGCAATAAATGCAGTGAAGTTCGTATTTGTGACGGCTCGTGAATTTGTTACTGCTTTTTTAATTGAGAAATTACCAAATTATTAAATAAATTATAAAGTTTTCCCAAAACATTTGCTTTAAATAATATTGATTATAGTAAACTTCATCTTTTATTTGTTATAATTCTAGCAAATTTTCGTACATTTCAATAAATTTTTTTTTAAAGACATCGCTTACGAAAACACAAATGAAATGTACACTGTGTCTCTGAACAGATGAGTTCGTATTTATGATGGATCGTGAATTCTTTGTCATGTGTTAACACGGTGCAGATAAGGCAGTGTGCCGGTCGGTGTGTTAGGGTGGCAGCACAAATGGCAACAGCTGAGCCCGTAATAGCGTATAGGCTAAGCAAAAGCAAAATAAATACGAAAAAAATTACAGATGGCTGGGTTTTTATGGGGATATGGCTGAAGATCCTGGAAGAGGCAAGAAAAATGGCAAAAATTAAGAAATTTTTGAAGCGCCAAGGAGAAATTGAATATGGCGATGGAAGTGTGGTTTGGAACGAGAAATAAGGTGGACGGAGGTCGGAGTTTTTGGGAAAAAAAGCTTTCTTGGCTGGTGTTATTGTAAAATAAAGAAAAATTAAAACTAAAAATTTTAAAAACTTTTATTTAAAGAAATTTGAACAATAACTTTAGAAGCCTGAAAGGAAAGAGCAACGATTTTGAAATAACATTTAAACGAATATTCTTAAAGCTAAATTTCAAACATCATTATTTGCGGAAGTTCGAAAATATAAGCTAAAAGTAAGCAAACCAAGTTACAATAATAATTGCAATTGAAGGAAATCGCTGGCCGGGCTAAAGCATTAAGAAGCAGACGAAGCTTAGCCCCAAATTCAGCGTGGAACCATCAGCCACAAGTTTTGTTTTGTTTTCGCCCAAGCCATCGCATCTTTACAGTTTTGGTAATTGAGAAATTAACAAACTATTAAATAAATTGTAAAGTTTTTCCAAAACGTTTGCATTAAATATTGAATACGGTAAATTTCATCTTTTATTAGTTATAGTTCTGGCAAATTTAAGTATATTTCAACAAATTATTTATTATAATTTTATAAAGACGCCACTTACACTGTGTTAGAGAGAATTACTATTAGTCGAATTTGAAGGCTTGTAGTACGATTCTGTAAACTTTAATGAATTTGATGGCATGCCATCAGGCGGTGCTACCAGACCCAGTTTGATTGTATAATAGTCGCTTAAAAGTCTGTTTCATTAATGTGATTTTAAGATACAAATATTGTACTTCTTAAAAAATAAAGAAGTTTTTAAAAATGGAAGGAACAAATCAAAAATTCGGTGCGGTTTTGTTGAAATCAAGGCGAATTCAGTAATAGGTGAACTTGACAGCACAGGTGATTTTTTTTTTTTTTTTTGCTTGCCACGTTTTTTTTTAACGAGACTGTCGAATTTTTTTTTATTGTTTTATTCCCGCCATCTTTTATTTTCAAAATACAATTTTTCTTTCTTGCTGGTGAATACTGAAAAAGTTTTAAGCAACTTTTTTTTAAATACAAATATTTTGTGAAGTGTTAATTGTGTATTTTAAATACACACATACATAAGTATACTCTTATCATTATATATAAAAAATTTTAATTAAGAAAAATAAAAAACGAAAATCGTTATTGTGCATTATGTAAAAACGAAGTATCAAGTGGAAGTGATACCATGTTTAAGGTTCCAAAAGATCCC
The DNA here is from genome assembly GCA_914767995.1 of Thecocarcelia acutangulata. Classification (NCBI taxonomy): domain Eukaryota; kingdom Metazoa; phylum Arthropoda; class Insecta; order Diptera; family Tachinidae; genus Thecocarcelia; species Thecocarcelia acutangulata. The sequence goes on along the minus strand of OU612096.1, from coordinate 53,379,162 downwards.
GAAAGAAGGGATATATTAAGCCAGACTTGTGGTGCGATACTAAAGGCATCTTACTTTATGTGCTCCGGACACTTCGAAAGCGACTATGAGAAAAAGGTTCGTGCTTTTGCCAAATGCAGAGCCCATTACCAATGTTTGTTCAATTTGGCATTCTTCTGCAACCAGTCAAACAGATACATATGTAAGTATAATAGAAGTATTCCTTTAACTTAATTGTTTAAAATTAATGAAATGTTCTACTTTCAACTATCAGATCGAAACGTGTTGAAAGTGGCAATTCATCATCCAGCGGGAATACAAAATTGTTTTCCTGGGAGGAGCTCACTGCTACAGTGGCTGTACCGATCCCGCTTCCTGAGTAAAACGATGCAGATGTAATGAAGGAGCAGAGCACTCAAACTGAATAAGTATTTATGTTTCTACCGGGGCACATATAATCCTTCGTACGTTATGCGTTTCACGAAATTCGTCCTTTTCAGGGCCATCAAATTAATTTTAAAAGAGAGAATTATTTGTTTCGGGATTATATCGGAGTAGAGAAAAATTAAACTCGTAAAATTTTAGAATTTTTAAAGCAACAAGCAATCAATGACAAAGAAGCAGTGCAACAATTAGTAGAAATAAAAGAGAAGAAGCTGGAGGTGGAAAAGCAAAAGCTGGAAGAAATGAGAAACTTGCGTATTTTCCTAAGTGGACTGATCAATAAAAATTAACTGTTACGAAAATTTTAAAATCTTAATTTAGTTCTGGGTTAAAAAAGAATTACAAAATGTTTGTTTATAAACTTAATTTTAGTTTTATGCTGTGGCAAAAGTGAATTAAAATACAGTTTCTACGTTTATAAATTACTAAAAATTTAGCAGCTTTTAAAGTACTGAAATAGTCTGTGAAATATTTTTAGATATTTGTACGATAAGTAAATTATCTATTGATCTCATATTAAATAGTTATTAAAGTATTAATTCAAAATGAAAATAGACCTTAATTATTTCAAATATGTACATGGTATGTATGGAATATTTACATGGTATGGTGTTTTTACTGACATTTTTTATGTAAGGCCTCATCAGCCAATATAATAGCTTATCAAAACTTTTACGATATTTCTTCGATTTGTTTTTAAGCTGAAATAAGCATTGCCAACTCAATTCTCTTCCTTTTAGCCTCTTCACTTTGTGAAGCACTCCTGCCCTGTAGTTCACTATTAATATTGTATTTTGTACTGGTGGGTTCATCCATAGGGTCAATTTCGTCAACATTTGGTCTCTCGTTTTCAATTATCACAATGTGAAGTACCATACATGCCATGATAATTTGGTTTGCTAGAGCTAGGTTTTGTATCTCGATGTAATTTAAAATACGGAATTTTTTTTAATATACCAAATGCCTGCTCTACAAAAACTCTTGTCGAACTATGTAATTCAATTTTTTTGCTCTCGTGTGAGGTATCCATTATCCTTATGCGGCGTCATTAAAAAGGTTTCTATCGGATAAGCACCATCTCCCAACAAATGACATTCGGGTGGTATTATTATATCCTTATTTATTATTGGTTTTCGAATTGGACTGTTATGCCACACAGAGGCGTCATGATATCGTCCGGGATAACCAACAAAAGCGTCAATGAACTTCATCTTGCTGTCGACAATAGCCTAGAAAAGTCGTTAAAAATATGATTGCAAAAGAAACAACGAAACTGGAGTTTACCTGCGCTACTATAGAATATGTCCCCTTTCTATTGTAGTAACTGATGCTGTCCCGTAGTGGTTGCGAAATCCGGATATGGGTTCCATTTATACAACCAAGTACAAAAGGAAACGGAAGCGCGCGGCTAGCCTCAAACTGATTCATAATTACTCTTTGACTTATCTCTGTCGATGGAAATTAATTAATTAATTACCTTATTCTTTAGTAACAAAATCGCCTTAAGTGTTTTTTTAAATGACCTATACGCTGTAGCTGCTCCTATACCAAATCGATCAGACAGTTCTCTGAAGCTATTTTGATTGCTTAGCTTCCATAAGGTTAGGTAGATTGATTTGGTCAAGGACAAACAAGGCCGTCCTGTATCGCGCTTAGGCCACAAAGGCTCTAGTAAAATTTTCAATACCTAAAAAAATTTAAAATATTTAGAAATGGCATTAATAAAAAACTAATATATTACCTTAAATGTACTTATTTTCATTCTAAAATGGCTGCTGAATACGTCGTCAGGCATTTTTGAAATAACCTTCCAAAAGTCAATAGTTCTTGGTACCTTTCGCCGATGGACTTTGTTTTCCTGCATTAATAAAACACATTTTTTTCTTTTTATGCGCTGTAGCAAAGCTATCGAAGTTTGTGCCAAGTTTCCATTAGAAACCTCTGATAAATTAAAAAAATTATCGAACAAAATTTTAAATGCTTCACTCTCAATTTTTGTTTATTTTTAACACAAATATTATTTCTCGAATATGATGCATCGTATCATCTGTATTTCAAAACGTGAAAATAACCAAAGTACATACTTGCACTGTTTCGGAACTTTGCATATGAAAATGATTTAAGTAGTAGCAATACTGCATACAAACTTTGTATACGAACGTTTTGGAAGTCAGCCACAATGTAATGAAAATATTGTAAGCAAGTAGTTATAAATCAAAATTAAAACAGTAAAAACAGCTTACGAAAACGTAACAAGCTTCTTTTTTTTATTAAATCAATATTTACCAAGTTAATTTGTGTATGGTTGGAGTATGAAGTTTTGGTAATATAGGATAAATTATACGTCTATATTGTTTTTTAAACTTAAAAACTAAAATAGTGATTGTGGTATATGAAGAAAAAAGAAATTCGTATCTGGCACTAAATAAAGACTTTTATTTTTGGAGTAACAAAAAATTGTTTTGATATTTTATTAAATTGAGTTTTGTAATTTCTCTCAAAAATTAATACTAATTTCAATATTTAATACGTTTTCTTAGTTTCGTTAAAAGAAGCAACACAACTTCTGTTAAAGACATCATCATTGTAATATTCCTGATTTTTATTATTTAAGGCAGGAACTTTTAACAAACTTCTTTTTAATTCTTAATTTTCATATCTAACAATTTCAAAAATTATTTGATTATGTACTAGAGCAGAAAAATTTACAAATTAATTGTCCTTCATTTCGGGCAAATAAAAACCGTGTAGAATTTCCATTAAATTGTTTGTATAAATTTATGTAAACATTTCCCTGGTAAACAAATCATTCTTTTTTTCTTTGATTAATACGAATAATGTGCTAAAAAGTATAAATTATTTCATATAAACAGAATATTAATACATAGATTCTGTAAAATACACTAATTTTATCAGTTTTAATAAAATTTGATGGTCTTGGAAGTTCACTACGTTTTATGTTCGAAGGTGGCCTAAGGCCAGACCGTTTCGGAATACCTATAGAACTGATAGTTATATTTTGTAGCGCTGGCTTATTTGGTAGATGTTGCTGATCCAGACTTTGAATTTTGTTTCATCATGCTTCTACAAAAGATAATTTAATAACATAAAAAGTAAATTTGATGTGATAGGCTACAATGTCGAATTGCATGAACATATATTTACCTGTTGAGTCATTTGCTGGAGATTGCTAGTAGCATTTAAACAAGTCTTAGGATTAATATTTGTTTTTTTCCTATAAATAAAAAAAATATCAAATAAAATGTAGAACAAAGCTTTATATAAAATTCTTTCTAAAGTTTCCTATTTTTCTGTACATATTCCAATAGCACTTGGTTTGTATAATGGCTGTATTCTTTTGTTTACATTGTTGCCATTTTTTCTCAGCTGAACAATCTTAGGCAAATTTAGATTTTGACATTCACGATATGTTTTACAATAACACAAAGTACATGGTACTGAATTCGCCTTCCCGCTTGCATTCACCTTATAAATTCGCCTTGGTTGAAATAATGCTAGGAACACAACTGCGACGAACGGCGAATATTTGGTCGCGAATATTCGTCGCCAAAAATAACACACATCGGTGTATATGAAAATGCACACAATCATGGTGTTGGTCGAAATTCGTCATACTCAGCGAAAGTTGAAATAGATTCATTTCTAATTGTTTCGTCAGCGAACGACGAACAAAGCAGTATCAGGTGACCAGGTTTCTTACATAAAAAAGAATTATTTTGGATGACATAATACTTTTTATAATTTATATTAATCCATGTAGTAAAATATGTGTGAAGATGTTCTGAAAATATAAAGCAACTGAGATAATTTTTTCAAAAACCCTTCTTTCGGATGGGATTTTTATAGGTTTACTTTTAATATGGCCACCTTAGTATTTATATTCATTTTTTTTTTGCACGGAATGTAAACAACAATGTTCGTTGATATTGTGCTTCACACGACGAATTTATACAACGAATATTTGCCGGCGAATTCGTCGCGATGGGCGAAGTTCGTCGTTCGTCGCAGTTGTGTTCTTAGAATAACGCGTTTTTTCCCCATTTTGGCGCGTTTTGAAATTTCAATGTTGACAACGCTGATTTCGAACCTATAAAATGCGACACTGTGCCCTTAGTGGGATTTTAGTTTCTAATAGCGTTTGCAGGAGTATTTATTATAAGTTCGATTGCCACAATTATTATATTCTATCGTTATATGTATGAACACATTTGTTGCAGTTGTTCGGTTTTGTTTGCTGTTTGCAATGATGTTTTAGTACAGAAAAATAATATTTAATACTATCATGGTTTTCCAAACTCTTTTTTTATTTTTCTTTTTTTTTATAAAAGCTCTTGAGCAAAGTTATTTAAAATGAAATTTGGTTTTAGTATTCTATATGGAACTTAAGCAAATCAATAACTAACTTTAAATGCAAACAAATTTTTCCTTAAAAGTTTTACAAATGCAATTTAAGTTTTCAGATAAATAAACTAGTCAAGTAGTAATTACTAATACTTTTGAACGCAAATCAAATTTATTATTGTTCAATAACAATAACAGCAATCAATGGCTTAAAACAATTACATCGTCAATAAAAATGACAAACCGCAGCTGAACACAGTTTTTCCCTGCGATTGTATCTGAATGAGATAATGTTGAATATTTTATAATAACAGCTTGCATTATAAACTGTTTTATGCTCTATTAAATTAATTAATGAAACATCCCAGCGAAAACTTGGTAAATTTTTCGAACAAGAACATACTTTTCATTGTCATAGTATTTACCGTAATGACTTGCTTATGTAGCTATTCTTGGCAAATGTACATACAAGTACAATATTTCCAATAAAAATTGAATAAAAGAATTTGAGTAACACTTGGATTTACTAATACTTAAGATAAGGTGATAAAAACGGGTTTAAAAATTTATACAAAATGAAAAATATTTGCTTCTATAAATTTTGCTGTTCTGGCAAAGTTACTATTCGTGTCGTTTGTTTTGCTGTCCTTACAGGTTATGAATACCCGGTCATGTTAACATTATATATGTATGTATGCGCTGGCAGGCTCGTTTAAATGTATTAAGTATAAAATTTCAAAATGCTAAAGTAATATATCACAGTGCTAGAAACCAGTTCCTAAAAGTTAATTAAGGAATGAACAAGTATTCACCGACCCAGTTGACAATTCTAAGCTGCTGGCTGAAATTTTTGCAAGTAATTCTTACTTACCGGATAACAGTTAACCACTTCCCGGTCTCGAAAGAGTATCTCTAACTATGCCAAATATATTTTTCCGGGCTCGAGCAGTTAAAAAAGTTTTGGCAGACCTCAACCTAAATAAGACTTCTGGACTGGATGGCATTTCAGCACTAGTCTTGAAGCAGTATTCTTCTACGCTTGCGCGTCCATTAGCTCGTCTATTCAGCATACTTTGCCATGTTGGTGAGTTAGCATCGTGCTAGAAGGTTGCTAATGTAACACCAATCTCGCAATAGCGCTACGCTTTCCAAAGTAATGGAAAGTATAGTTAATTACCACCTTCTGGGGTGTCTAGAGTCGTATAAATTAGTTTGTGATCGTCTATATAGATTTCGTAAATGTATCTCTCGGAGAAATGGTGAAACTGAATCCATCATTTCGGTGAAAGTAAAGTGGTGGCTCTGGACATTTCCAAAGCGTATGGCAGAGTGTGGCATGCTGCATTACTGGCAAAACTTACTGCTTTTGGTGATGACTTTTCTCAATTTATATCGAGCTTTCTCAGAGACTGCACTATACGAGTGGTTATAGATGGGGTCTCGTTAAACGAGTTCAAGATTTATTCTCGGGTACCACAAGGCTTCATTCTTTCTCCTACCCTATTTCTTATATTTCTCAATGACCTTCTATTTCAAACTTCTAACCCTATCCACTCTTTCGCGGAGCAGCGTTTGCTATTCGTACTCTTTCTGTTATAGGCCCAGCCTACCCGAGATTTTTGCCAAGACGCAAAATACGAATGAATTACTAAATAATGATCTTCTATTAATCTGGGGTCGTAAAAACAGAGTCGATTTTAACGCTCGTATGAACCCGTGTTGTTTATTAACCCACGAACATACGACGGCAGGTGCTGTTTCATCTGTACTCATGGATGGTATTAACATTTAGGAATCAGATGCTCTTGGTGTTCTAGGAATGAAAATACAGAGCGATGTTCGCTGGAGTGAAATCCTATTTCATGTCTCTAAAAAAGCATATAAGTGCCTCGGGTTTTTGAAACGGTGTAAGATGTACTTCACTCCATCATATCTCCTTAGTATTTATACCACTTATATTCGTTCGAAAATGGAATACAACACTCATATTTGGGCCAGTGCCTCAAAGTCTATTTTGGGGTTACTCGACCGTGTGTAGTAGAGAGCGAAGAAGCTTATCGGTGACAGTAGGGTATACTGTAGTTACTCTGTTCTGCGTTACTCTGTTCTATCGTTATTACAATGGATTTTGCTCTGACGAGATTAGGGATCATGTTTCCGGTACTCGCACATTTATACGTAACGCTACGGCTATCCTTCAGAGCTCATCCATTTGTGGTCGATTACCCAGGGAATCGAAAAATGCATTACAGAGGGAATTCATTTTCAGCCACACGCTTCGCCTATGGAATAAGTTGCCTACAGACGTGTTTCCTGTCTGTCATAATTTCAAGTCAAGTGTTCACAAATACCCCTCCTCATAACCTATTTTCCTAGTTCTGGTACAATGCATACTCGTATGTCCATCAAAAAACTGGCATATGCTTTCGGCAGTTTCTTGTGATAACTCTTCATTTGCTTTTGCGGTAATCGACAACTTTAAATCTTTAATTAACATGGTCGCAAGTAAGGCACCGTACCGAACTGATGTCTCGCTGCGATCCAAAGCTGAACTAAAATTATGCAATGAAATGTCAGCCACTACAAATTTTTTTAAAGTCTGTGATACATCGTTAACATTTTCCTCAAACTCCTGCTCTTCTTCACTGTCTACATTATACCCAACGCTGACAAATTCGTCACGCAACCCATAAGATGATTCAACAGTCTTCGACATTTCTTCACCGTTGCTACTCGTCGACATCATATCAGCAACATAATCTATAGTCAACAATCGTGGACCGCACTGATCGATGAAAAACTCTTTTGCGTGGTCTGGAATTTTATCAGAGGCTGTGCAATTGCATGCAATATTTCTTTCAATACCGCACTTACAACGCGAAATTAAGAACAATCTATTCCACTCATTTACATTGTATTCGAATTTATATTTTACCATTTTGTAGTAATCATTCAGAAGCTTATCCAAACTTTTACGAACACCACTTACCGACATTACTGGAATGCCTGCGCGCTGCCACAAAATGATGATACCTCTCAAAACTTCTTGTTTAAAAGCACCCAGCTTTCGAATTCTACCAGCGTTATGCCGAAGATGTAAAAAGAAATTAATAACATCACCCTTAGTTGGTAATTTAGTGTTGTTTAATTCACTGATAGTAAAAGACATTTTTTAGTTTATTTAAATTAATTCTTGACACGACACGATTAAATATTGATAATTCCAACAGATATTTCATGGATAATACAAAAATAAATAAACTATGAGAGTAATAACGGTACTACTTCCATTATTAGAGGATTTAAACTAACTCGAATTTACTTAATCTTCCGTTAACGTCTAACCGAAAGATGGATTTCCGGGTATAAAATTTTGTACGAAAAATTTCAAATCAATTTCAAATCAATTTAAAATCACATTTCCTAGGCTCGACAAAAAACATGAATTTTTTTCTTATAGATCTACCGGAATTATGGAAATATTTCATAAGAACAGCCTTAACTATTAGAACGGTTATATTGAGGTCAATGAATATTAAAGATGATCATTGGCCTCCTCGAGACAAAAACATCGATATATCGCACTGTGAGATCCGACAGTAAATACAGAAAATCTGACAATAATACTCAAAAAGGTAACCCCTACATTCGGCAAAAAACATAAATTGTATTTTTTAACAGTTCTGTTGGAAATATCGAAAAACTTCTTTAAAAAAAGTTTAATGATTTTTTACGGGCTTTAATTTTCTGACAATAGGGTGGTACATTAGGGTGGTAGAAACTGAGATCTGGTAGGTAAATACTAGAATGAGATATTTGAGGTTAATGACTATTAAATCAAAATATTGGCCTCCTCAAGACGAAAACATCGATATATCACACTTTGAGATAGGACTATAAATGTCGAAGATATAACGAAAAATGTGGTTTGGCGACCCCTACTTTCGGCAAAAAAAATTAAAAATTTTTTTTCAAAACTGCCTTGCAACAATATTTTATATTCTGTGGTGTACGGCGAACTTTTTTTTCGAGACGCCCTACTGTGCATCCTATACCTTCCAAATTTATTTGCAGCTGTATAGTCACAAATACAAACACTTTGCAATAGAAATTTTCGCTGGGATACTAACTATATACATATGTGTTTAATATTAATATGTAATTTTTTGAAATAATGGTAAACAATATTCGCTATAGAAATATTTACATATCAGATAACAATAATATTTATTTTAAGTCCAGAGCACGACATACTCGTACATATAAAAATGTGAAATTAAATATGTTTAATAAATAGTTGGATAGGATGCTTTTAAATTTAGCTATAGTTTTTGGTTTTTTTTTCTTCACGATACATTTTATATTAAGAAATTAATCGCTAGTTTTTAAAGTAATCTTGATAAAAATAAATTTTTATAATTAATTCTTGTTTTTTCAGCTAAAGAACGTTTTGGTTTTATATAAAAAATTCATCAGTATTTTTTATATTATTTGTATTTTATTATTTATATTATATTTTCGATATATCGGTAATAATTTGTTATCATCATCAGAAAAAATAAATAACAAATTGTTTTCGATATTTCGATAACAATAAATACTAACAATTGGGGTTTATTCACTATATTAGCTTCTAACATTGATACCAATCAAAAAATTATAGACAGCTTGTTTTCTATGTTGTCCAGCTGTCTATGTCGATATTAGGGTAGTTCCTATGAAATATCGACGTATAGACAGCTGTCTATAATTTTTTGAAAACAAAAACTGTTAAATTTTTTATATAAAACCAAAACGATACTTAGTTTAAAACAAAAGAATTAATACTCGTACTTAAAAACAAGATCAAATAATTAAATTCTAAATAATATTATTTTAAGCCATATGCAATACAAAGACATGGTAAATGCGAACTTTTCAAATTCGAAGGGCGTTCCATTATGGCGTTCGTGTAATCTTTAGCTTAAAGGTCGTTTATATGGTAATACAAGATATTTAGTTCTTGCGAGAGCAATATATTAGTCCCAATTTTTACGAGGCATCTTTAGTTGCGCAATTCTTCTCAAATTGTCTTTTAAACTTGCTTTTATGCTCAGAGACAGCAATTTTACTTGAGCAATTTTCGTTTTCTATTGTTTACCCTTCTTAATTTTTGACATTTCTTTATTACTTTTGTGTTTTGATTTTTGCGTTTTAAAGTGAAAACAATTTTACACTGGAAGTGCAAGAAAAAACTACAATAATTAAAGATTTGATTGAATGCATTGGAGATGCAATTGATATAGATTCAGACGACAGCGATAAGGACGATATTATAATTGGTTTGTAATCTATATATTTATTATTCATACCTACGTATATATATATATATATATATTTACATACATATGTGTATATAATTATTTTAAAATTTAACATATATGAATATTTAAAGGTTTTACACAACTTTGCATGAAAGCAACATTATTTTCTACAAAAAGGACACAAAAGCAGTGGGTTAAAACTTGAAAGAGACAAAGGAAGGTCCGCGGCTCTTTTTCGTTCTTAACAAAAGAGTTGTTGTTAAGTGATGGATCATCTTACAAAAATTATTTAAGGATGTCCAAGCAGCAATTTAAGTTTGTGTTAAATTTAATCGAGCAAGATATAATTCGCTCTGATACACAAATGCGCAATGCAATTTCTCCACCAGAAAAGGTGGCATTAACAGTAAGATTCCTTGCTACTGGTAAGCATAATAATTTAAAACCAATTTCCGTTGCAAGTTCAATAAATGTATTTAGAGGAGAGTCATTTCGTAGTCTCGATTATCAGACATGATTGTCCAGTACAGCTATATCGGGTATAGTGCTGGAAGTGTGCAAATCTATTGTCAAGCGAATGCGGGGAATATATTTAAAGGTATTTGAAATATTAGAAATTATTATGTATGTATGTACGGCCGGTCAGGATGGGAAGAAATATCTAAGGAATTTGCCCTGAAATGGCAATTTCCTAGTTGTCTGGGTGCCCTAGATGGGAAACACATAAACTTCCGACCTCCACGTAGAGATGGGGCCTTCTACCATAATTATAAAGGTAGTAACAGCATCCTTTTGATGGATCTATCTGATGCGAACTGCAGACTCATTTTCGTAGACATTGGTTGTAACGGACACAATAATGATGGCGGTGTCTATATGCAAAGCACATTAAAAAGAGTTTTGGAGGATAGCAGTCAAATACCTAAACCAATCCTTGTGGGATATGGAAGGCGTCTTCCATATGTTGTAGTCGGGGATGATGCGCTTCCGATGCAGACATGAAACTTTACCCATACCACACAAATTGTAAAGAAAAGCAAATATAAAGGGTGGTTAAATTTCAAGGGCCGATGTTGATTTTGAATAAAACACAAACTATTTAGGAAATTATTGTAATTTTATTTTATTATGATATATTGGTACTATTCAATTATGTCCGGAACAAAATATCGGCCAAATGGGCGCCGCAACCACGGCGACACACCTCCATCCGATGGTCCAAAATTTCGATGACCCTGAGGAATAATGGAGGTTCTATGCCGTTAATGTGCCGAATTATCTCATCCTTTAGCTGTTGAATTGTTGCTGGCTTATCGACGTACACCTTTTCTTTCAAATAACCCCAAAGAAAAAAGTCCAACGGTGTCAAATCACATGATCTTGGCGGCCAATTGACATCGCCATTACGTGAGATAACACGGCCATTGAATTTGTTGCGCCAAAGAGCAATTGTTTCGTTAGTTGTGTGGCAAGTGGCACCGTCCTGCTGAAACCACATATCGTCTACATCCATATCTTCCAGTTCGGGCCATAAAAAGTTCGTTATCATCTCACGATAGCGAACACCATTCACAGTAACTGCCTGACCGGCCTCATTTTAGAAAAAATACGGCCCGATGATGCCGCCAGCACATAAACCGCACCAAACAGTCACTCTTTGTGGGTGCATTGGTTTTTCGACAGTCACTCTTGGATTCTCATTCGCCCAAATGCGGCAATTCTGTTTATTGACGAATCCACTGAGGTGAAAATGTGCCTCATCACTGAAGATGATTTTCACGATATGCATTTTGATTTGAACGCCCATTTTCATAATAAGTCTGGATAACTTTAACACGTTGTTGGATTGTGTATCTCTCCATGGTTCAAATTGAGTAAGTCTGAAATAGAGAAATGTCAAATAAAGTTCGGAAAAAACTTGGCGTTTAGGTGTGGTTCACATTCAACATCGGCCCTTGAAATTTAACCACCCGATATAACAAAAGGTTTCGCGTGCTAAGCATGTTGTCGAACATAGTTTCGGCATACTCGCAAACCGATTCAGAGTTTTTGTGTCTCCGATCAACTTAAAAGTGGAAACAGTTGAAGCGATTACATTTGCTTGCTGTGGTTTACATAATTTTATACTACAAACAGATGATACATACCTAAGTAGTATAGAACAGAGTACAAATGATACTGCTAACAACATGGTCAACACATATAATCCACGAAAAGGCGGGGCAGAGGCTATTCGCCAACTGTTTACAAAGTATTTTAGCATTGAAGGAAAATTAAGTTGGCTTCAATAAATTTTAATTGAATATACTTATGTATTTAATATTTAGTTATTTCTTCTTGTTTAAGTATTTAGTTCTTATTTTTGCAGCTAAAGGTCGTTTTAGTTTTATATATCAAATTCAACAGTATTTGTTTTTGCTATTTCAATAACAATTTATTATCATCATTTGAGATATGTTGCAGTAAAGGAGCGATAGCAAGTTAGACGACGATATTCAAGTAGTTATATATATTTGTACCTTGCGATTCTTATTAGTATGTTTTATATGTTTGAATAGTCGTTGTTTCTTTAATAACGTTGGTGTGTATCACAAATCATCACATCTGAATAAAGAAATTAATGTAAAAGCAAATAATTATAATAGTGCAAATATATACATATATGAATATGTACCTACATTCATTTAATTCATATCATCAAATCTTCCTTCTATGGACAATTCCAGAATGTTTTGTGTTCTAAAAAGAAAATAAATAAAAAATTAAATAGTCTGAAAATAAATAAAAAATTAAATAGTCTGAATCACTTGCATCTATACACGTGTACTTATGCATGTACATATATACCTCTGGTGAATTTTGTGCCTCTATATACTAGATGCTAACTCTTGCTTTAGTTTGCGTCTCAAGAACATTTAGCTGCTTAAAACACCATAGCTTGGGAACATAAACATCACATAAGCCAGCACCACTATTTTTAGATTTTTTTGTGAACGCAGTTCTTGCATGTACTGCGTTCTCAAATTTTTCCTGTTTTTTGAGGTTATCCACAATATTATTAAATGCTTCAGCTTTCTTATTTGTCCTCAAACTCGAGAATTGCGCAACTAAAGTTGCCTCGTGAAAACTGGGACTTTCGAAATATTATTATGAACGTCTAATAAAATTAAAAAAGCAACATGCAATATTTTTGAACTGCAACTATTTGAGTTTGTAGATATTATCTCTACTCACAGTCTCGTGCAAATACTATTGCATCATTGCATTTGCAAAAATGTTTAGCATATTTTTACGCTACACTAACAAAATACACAGCAATTCACTTGCTAGTCTTATGTGTATATGCAATTCTTAAAACCTATAGTTTTTATTTGCTCTGCTTATGCACAAGTTAATTGCCAGGCCAATTAGTTCGTAATCGCGACTTAGTTGCCGCCGCTCGTTCTGCATTCAAATAACACCAATCGATGTCTTTATCTAACTTAAAATCGTAGCCGGCTTAAAAAAGCGCTAATTAGATGCCGCTGTCGGTGAAGGTATATTGGCTTGGTTCACTCAGCTGATAACAATAGACAAAAGTGAAATTTGGAAATTGAAAAAGTAAAAAAACTAATTAAGCATCCAATAAAAAATGAACTGAGAACGATGTTATAAAGATATTACATTATCTGCAAGGGTCGCCGGAAATAGAGGTAAGGATAATCATGAGCTTAAAAACATATCGTAAAAAACATTTCATGTATTTCATGCATGTGCATGAATTCTACTGATTAACTAAACAAATAAATAATATTTTGTTAATAATATATGCTTTATTAATGTCATAACAGACGCCAAACGCACAAATATTTTATAAAAAACTGATTGAAAAAACTGGAATTGGCGCGACATGGGAGCTTCTTTGATGGAAGGTTAGACACCTTCCATCGATTAAGCGATGTGAATCTTATGATTCAAATCGCAAACAATTTGAGCTTTTATTGAATATATATGATTACTAGAAAAATACGATGCATGATCCTGGGTTGGAGATTCTGCTATTTTAATCTCATTTCCATCAATGCATCCGATACGATTTGAGAACGTTTGGTTTCGTTTGGCCAGTAAATATATTCTGACTGGAGACGCAAGACTATTTTGAAAATCCTCCGTGTAATTTTTGATATTGTTCCGCCACCTCCCACTCCAAAAATAGTAGCAATTTTCCTAAATGACGCGTTTTCTCCTGATGAACCCAAACGAAAAAGTACCATTGCTAGTTGCAATTTCACAGAAAATTGTTTACATGAATGGGCTTTATTAAACTCTATATCATTTTTTATAACACCACACAATATTGCGAATTACTCCCTATCTACTCGTAGCATTTGCCGAAATCTATTTTCATTCATTGTTGTCAAAACATTCTTTCGTCAAATATTTGATTTTCGCATTTCGCTGCATAATCCTCGGCGGAATTCGAAAACAACAGATAAATTTTCTGCTAGCTCATCTATAGTAGTTTTCTTTGTATCATTATTGGTTTCAATATCTAAAAATAGTTTGTGTTAAAAATCTAAAAGCATGTACCCCATATATCAAACCTTTACTGATTATAATCTCTTTAGCAGTTTTGTCTATTAAAAAGTCCATTATTTGCTCCTTAAAGCTTTTTTCCACATATTTATTTTTTTTACTAAATTTCAGTAAAATATTTTCTACTCTAATTATTAATCAGCTGTGAATTTCGTGCTTTGCAAAAAGTAGTGCAAACTAAACCAGCAGGGGTGGTTCACAGTTGATAGCATATATTTGCAATCGCAAATGCACAAGATTGTGAATTGAGTTATTGTATTATCTTCAATAAATTCTCGGAGTGCTGCTAATGCAAATTTCAAAATACACGTCTGATGTGATGAGAATACAGTGTTTTCTGAAATAGTTTAGAAAATGAACATTTACCGACCGCTTGACGGCTTTTGCATTTGGATTTTTCTCTTACTTTTCTTTTACTTTTTCTCTTATTGTTAGTTTAACGGTACTTTACCACTGCAGTGATAAGTTTTATCCTTTTGACATTGGACTTTCTTTTTACTTTGATTTTCTATTCAGTTTTTTTATTTTTTTAAGTAATGATTTAGTGAAAGTGAAGTTTTTGAAGTGGACACATAGTTAAAACATTTTGAGTTCTGCTGTTTAAATAAAGTTTTTTTAATACCTAACTTCTTTTTTTTCTGTGGAAATTTGTTGGTAAGTATATTTTAATTGATACCAGTAAGAATGTAAACAAATATTAGTCACCAGCTATCGGAAAAAGACGAAGTTGCTCCGTAGGTGAAAGAAAGGCTATTATTGATCTTGATGAAGGTGCCTTGCGTGGATGCAACGCACAGCGAAAACCTTTCGCCTCTAAAAAAATTTAAAAAAAGACTGGATTTTGCCAGAAAACACATTGAGAAACCAAAGAGTTTTTGGAAAAATATTTTATGGAGCGACGAATCCAAGTTTTAGCGGTGGAAAACGCTATGTATGGCGTCCAGTTAACCAACAACATTATCCGAGATATACCATCAGAACAATAAGGCACGGAGGAGGCAATATCATGGTGTGGGGTGCATTTTCATCAAATGGCATTGGACTAATTTTGAGGATTGGTTCAAAAATGGATCAGTATGTTTACAAAAACAATGATACCATATGCGCGGGAAATTTGCCATTAATGTGGCAATTAATGCACAACAATGACCCGAAGCACACTTCACGGCTTGTAAAGAGCTGCAAAACATAAATGTTTTAAAATGGCCAGCACAATCCCCTGATCTCAATCCAATTGAGAACTTATGGAGTGAGGTTGAAAAGAAAATAGAAAGTACAAATCCCAAAAATTCTGATGAATTGTAGAAAAATATAGAAATGCGTTGGAAGTCTATTCCTCAATCTGTCTGCAGGCACTTAGCTGAGAGTTTGCCAAACAGATGCGTAAAAGTTATCAAAAACAAAGAATACCCTACAAAGTATTGATGAAAAATCAGAAATTTTAAAAATTAAGATATAAATAGTAATGTCCATATTCATAAAAAATTAAAACGTGTTTGAAAGTATTGATGAAAAATCAGAAATTTTAAAAATTAAGATATAAATAGTAATGTCCATATTCATAAAAAATTAAAACGTGTTTGAAATGAATTTTAGAAAAGTTTTGTATGGAATTTTTGTACTAAAACACATTTCAAATTCATTTAAATTTTTATGAATATGCCCATAAATGTTTTAATTATATGGCCAACCCAAAACAAACATTTTTTTAATATTTTTCCTTTACGGAATTTTAAATTATTTATTTTAAGTTTAAGATTTAACAATTGAAAAATAAATTTTTTTATACTGTTTAGTTTTGAAAATAAAACGAATAATTTACTATCATCATGAATGTTTTAATTACTTGGCTACCACTGTATATATATATATACATATATATTAGAGTGACCGCAACTTATATGGGGCAAAAAAAATGTCGGAATCTTGTTCGTCTTAACCCCACAAAACGAATCCCCTTTCCAGATATTGGGATAGCCAAAATTTGAGCCCGATTAAACGACGGTAACGCTCGTCGCTCAAAATTTGAAAAAAACGAATTTTTTGGCCAAAAAGTTGACGTATTGAGCCATAACTCGGGAACAGTAAATAATAAAAACATGCACGATATCACAAAAGATAACTTATTTTGTTCTTCAAAATTTATGTTATGAACAAAATTGTAGTAACTCTGAGTCAAACCGAGTTACGGCAGCCTTTAGCTCCGAAAACGTGACCTGGTGCCACCAGGAGCATACTTCATATATTATGTTATTATGTGATAAATTTTGAATTTTTTGGTATATTTTTGAGTTTAAAGTAGAAATGTAATAAAAAACGCAAGTAATACAGTTAAATTCAAGAACATTTTTATTTTAATATATAAAAATCAGGGATATATTCGATAATAATTCATAGTTATCCAAAGTGGTAGCTCTGGATATCTCCAAAGCGTTTGACATGCTGCACTACTGGCAAAACTTACTGCTTTTGGTGTCGGTAATGACTTTTCGCGATTTATATCGAGCTTTCTTAGAGACCGCACTATACGAGTTGTTATAGATGGGGTCTCATCAAACGAGTTCAAGACTAGTTCAGGGGTACCGCAAGGCTCCGTTTTCTCTCCTACCCTATTTCTTATCTTCATCAACGACCTGCTGTATCAAACTTCCAATAATGAAGAACAAAATAAGCTATCTTTTGTGATATCGTGCATGTTTTTATTATTTACTGTTCCCGAGTTATGGCTCAATACGTCAACTTTTTGGCCAAAAAATTCGTTTTTTTCAAATTTTGAGCGACGAGCGGCACGTTACCGTCGTTTAATCGGGCTCAAATTTTGGCTATCCCAATATCTGGAAAGGGGATTCGTTATATATATATATATATATATATATATATATATATATATATATATATATATATATATATATATATATATATATATATATATATATATATATATATATATATATATATATATATATATATATATATATATATATATATATATATATATATATATATATATATATATATATATATATATATATATATATATATATATATATATATATATATATAGACTAAACCGGGTTTTTCATGAAAATGTCGCGTAAGCGAACTTAAACAACTTTTTTGTGCTCAAAAGCAGTTCTGGTAATGAAGTAAGGTTATATAAATATGGAAATTTTCCGATATCGGTCCATATATACCCGAGATATAGCCTAGAGGGGGCTTTTCATGAAAATGCTTAAGCAACACTTTTGTGCTCAAAAGCCGTTTTGCTAAGGAAATAATAATATATAATTATGGAAAATTAAAATTTCCGATACGGTCCACATATGACCGAGAATATGGCCTAGACCGGCGTTTTCATTAAAATGTCGCGTAAGCCTATTGAAACAACTTTTTTTGCTCAAAAGCAGTTCTGGTAATGAAATAAGATTATATACATATGGAAAATAAAAATTTTCGATATCGGTCCATATATACCCGAGATATAGCCCGAACCGATTTTTCCATTAACATTTTTCTTTTTTTGCTGAAAAACAATTCTTGTTATAAAAGAAGGTTACTAAAATAAGAAAATAGAAAATTCCGATATCGGTTTATATATAATACCGAACATATTTAGTTCACATTTTTAAATACACTATTCATATACGTGATTAGCGTGAAGGGTATTTTAGATTCGGCCCAGCCGAATATACCACACTCTTACTTGTTTTAGTAAAGCATATGTTCAAAATGTAAATAATTGGTAGCATTGTTAGTTTAAAAAGCGTTTTGTTTATTGCAATTACAACAGAAAAATAAAAAAATTAAATGGTTTTTGTAACTTAATTAAAGCAAAGATTATTAAAAATGAAAAATTTTTAATATTTGCTTTTGTACGTAGTTTTTATTATATTCCATGTGTACCACATCGATGAAATCTTTTAAATTGTGAAATAAAGTGGCAACTTTGTATATCTTATGCTAAGAACACAACTACGACGAACTTCGCCCATCGCGACGAATTCGCCGGCAAATATTCGTTGCATGAATTCGTCGTGTGAAGCACAATATCAACGACCATTGTTTATATTCCGTGCAAAGAAAAAAAAAATTAATATAAGTACTAAGGTGGCCATTTTAAAAATAAACCTTAATAAATCCCATCCGAAAGAGGTATTTTTGAACAAATTATCTCGGGTACTTTATATTTTGATAATATTATCCTGCAGAGTGGAAGGTGTCTATGATTACTATGATACCCAAACCAGGGAAGGATCCCACTAAAGTATAATCATACAGACCAATAAGTCTACTGCCAACAATTTCAAAACTGTTTGAAAAATTGTTAATGGCAAAGTTGAGTCCAATGTTGAACAATGTGGGATGCATCCCTGATCATCAATTTGGCTTTCGGGCTAAACACAGCACCATAGAACAAACGCACAGACTAGTCAATAGCATAAGACAGACCTTTGAGGAGAAGAAGTATTGCTCAGCTCTATTCATTGACATTTCTAAAGCTTTTGATAAAGTGTGGCACGAGGGCTTGATGCACAAAATAAAGTTAAATTTGCCTGCAAATACACACAAGCTTCTGGAAAGCTACTTATATGGGCGGAAGTTTGTTATCAGAGGTTAA
Organism: Thecocarcelia acutangulata; assembly: GCA_914767995.1. Lineage (NCBI taxonomy): Eukaryota > Metazoa > Arthropoda > Insecta > Diptera > Tachinidae > Thecocarcelia > Thecocarcelia acutangulata. Next base: position 53,359,881 of record OU612096.1, on the reverse strand, counting down.
AACTTTGGAAAAATGTACTCACGTTACATTCACATTGCGTAAACAAACATGTTCAGGTATCCAAATTAACAAATTACCTATTCCGCAGCAAAATGAAGTCAAGTACTTTGGTATTCATCTCGACCGTAGGTTAACGTGGAAGTCTCACATAGCTAAAATTGGCTTATGGGCAGAAATTCAACATTGAAGCTCGATTGCAAACTTTTATTATACAACGCAATTCTAAAGCCTATATGGTTCTATGGAATTCAACTATGGGGCACCGCCTCCCCTTCAAACGTTGAAAAAATTCAAAGGCGACAAAACAAAATTCTTCGAACAATTACCGCAGCTACATGGTACGTAAAAAACTCACGAATTCATAAGGATCTCTGTGTTCCTCTTGTAAAAGACGAATTTTCAAAGTACGCAACAAGGTATATCAGTAAATTGGAACTTCATCCAAATCGTCTTGCACGAAATATAATTAATTTCGAAGGCCACTCTCGGTTGAGAAGAAGGGGCACCCTTGCCACCATCAGAACGTTAAATAGGTGATTTTACCGATACTGACCGTGCAAAATAAAAAATTTTTTATCTAACATTGGCTGGACTTAATTAATTTTATGTATTTAGTTTTAAGATTTGAATACTTATTGTTATTTCACTTTGTGAAGATTCAATAAATAAATGAATGCCAAAAAAAAAAAAATGTATATTTTGAGAACATCTTTATACATACTTTACTACATGGATGAACATAAATTATAAAAAGTATTATGTCATCAAAAATAATTTTTTTTTATGTAAGAAACCTGGTCACCTGATACTGCTTTGTTCGTCGTTCGCTGACGAAACAATTAGAAATGAATCTATTTCAACTTTCGCTGAGTCTGACGAATTTCAACCAACACCATGATTTTGTGCGTTTTCATATACATTGGCGACGGATATTCGCGACCAAATATTCATCGCAGTTGTGTTCCTAGCATTATTTGCAAATAAGTTTTTAATCAGTAATTGTTTTCGTGAGTTAGCTATTCGCAAATAAAAATTTTATTATATACAATATATTTATTCGCAAATAACATGCACGTATAAACGTAGTAATAATCTATTGCTTTTTATAGCCTTCACAAAAATGTAAAGGGTATATATAAGTTTGTGATTCCGTTTGCAATTTCTACCATTTTCATTCCCGACTATATATAGTATATATATTCAGAATCAGCATTGATAGAGAATTCGATTAAGCGATGTTCGTCTGTCAGTCAGTCTGCCGTTGAAATACCGTTTCTGAGAAACCCATTAGACTTAAAAATCTTTTTCTTTAAACATTCTTTTACCCCATCGACGCATCGTTTTGCTTTTGAAATTCAGTAAAATCGGTCCACATGTAGCTGCGATATATTCAAAATTCCTAAAAAAGTCATTTTTTTGTATGAAAATGTTGAAAAAAAAGGTTAGTTTTGCTTCATGCAAACTTCACATATTATTAAACTGACGATTAATACCCCGATAGCGGTTCATATATACCCGAGATATAGCCTAAACCGGTTTTTAAGAAAATATCACATAAGCGATAAACTTTTTTTTTTGCTTAAAAGCAAGTCTGGTAATAAAATACGGTTGTCTAAATACAGAAAATGAAAATTTTCCGATATTGGGCCATATATTCCCGAAATATAGCCTAAACCGATTTGTTAATGAAAATTTTAATTAACGATTTTTTCATGAAAATGTAGCGCAAGCGAACTTATACATTCCGGTAATACAAGGAGGTGACCAAATACAGAAAATGAAAATTTCGATACCCGTCTATATGGACCCGAGATATGGTCTGAACCGATTTTCCATGAATTTTTTTTTTTTTTTGGTTTAAAGTAGATCTGGTAATAAAAGAAGGATATATATATTCAGAAAATAAAAGTTTCCGGTATCGGTCCATATATATCCGAGATTTCGCTTTAGCAAACTTACACAACATTTCTTGCTTAAAAACAGTTGTGGTAATATAAATACATAAAATACAGAAATTGAAAATTTTTTATATCGATATTTTATATATATATATATATATTATATATTTTATATATATATATATATATATATATATATATATATATATATATATATATATATATATATATATATATATATATATATATATATATATATATATATATATATATATATATATATATATATATATATATATATATATATATATATATATATATATATATATATATATATATATATATATATATATATATATATATATATATATATATATATATATATATATATATATATATATCACAGTTCTCTTGTGACTCTCCAACCAATCGGTCGTAAAAAGTTTTTTTTTTTTTTTTTTTTTTTTTTTTTTTTTTTTTTGTCATTCATTTATTTATTGAATCTTCAAAATATGAACTAACAATAAGTATTCAAATCTTAATACTAAATACAAAAGTTATTTAAGTCCAGCCACTGCTAGACAAAAGAGTTTCATTTCGCGCGAATAATATCGGTAGAATCACCTATTTAACGTTCTGATGGTGGCCAGGGTATCCCTTCTTCTCAACCGAGAGTGGCCGCCAAAATTAAGTATGTTGCGTGCAAGAGGATTTGAGTGAAGTTCCAGTTTACTGATATACCTTGTGGCATACTTAGAGAACTCGTCAGTTACCAGCGGAACACACAGATCGTTGTGAATTCGTGAGTTTCTTACGTACCATGGAGCTGCAGTAATCGTACGAAGAATTTGGTTTTGTCGTCTTTGAATTTTTTCAATGTTAGATGTTGAGGCGGTTCCCCATAATTGAACTCCATAGCACCATATAGGCTTTAAAATTGCGTTATATAACAAAAGTTTGCAGTCCAACTTCAATTTCGAATTTCTGCCCATAAGCCAATTTAGTTGCGCTGCTTTTAATTTCAACTGAGTGACTTTTGCATCAATGTGAGGCTTCCACGTTAGCCTACGGTCGAGGTAAATACCAAGGTATTTAACTTCATTATGCTGCGGAATAGGTGTATTGTTAATTTGGAGAGCCGAACATGTTTGCTTACGCAGTGTGAATGTAACGTGGGTACATTTTTGTTCATTAACTTTTATTTTCCAAAGTTTCAACCATTTCTCTAATATTGAAATATACTGCTGCAAATTTCGTGAAGCTTCTTGATGGTTTACATGGACGCTAAAAAAAGCTGTGTCATCTGCAAAAGTTGAAGTATGGATTTCGGATCTCGTTGGCATGTCAGATGCGTAAATCAAATATAGAGTGGGTCCTAGGATGCTACCTTGGGGAACTCCTGCTCCGATTGATTGTGAGAGACTTGTAAAGTCACCTTCTTTGATAACAAATTTCCGCTCGTATAAGTAGCTTTCCAGAAGCTTGTGAGTGTTTGCCGGCAAGTTCAACTTTATTTTGTGCATCAGTCCGTCGTGCCACACTTTATCAAACGCTTGGGAAATGTCGATGAATAGAGTGAACAGTACTTTTTGTCTTCAAAAGTCTGTCTTATGACATTGACTAGCCTATGTGTTTGTTCTATGGTGTTATGTTTAGCCCGAAAGCCAAATTGATGATCAGGGATACATCCCACATCATTAAGTATTGGAGACAACTTCGCCATTAACAATTTTTCGAACAGTTTTGAAATTGTTGGTAGTAGACTTATTGGTCTATATGACTCTACTTTAGTCGGATCCTTCCCTGGCTTGGGTATCATAGTAATCATAGAGACCTTCCACTCTGCAGGATAATACTCAAGGCGTAAAATAGCGTTAAAAATAAAAAGTAGAACTCTTCTAGCTACACGAGGTAACTGTTCAAGCATTTTACCAGTAATTTGATCTATACCTGGAGCTTTCCTGGGGTTTATGTTATTGATAACGTTTTCGACATCTTGAAAGTTAAGTCTCAAAGACACAGGCTGTCTAACAGCATACGGCGGAAATTCTACTGCAGCATCCGCTGAATCATTTGTCGTAAAAACGTTTCTCAAATGATCAACGTACACCATCCCCTTTTCGGAATCGCTTCGTGCCCAGTCGCCAGTTGAAGTTCGCAAAGGTGGCTTACCTATTACGGGTCTTTTCAGACCTTTTGTCGCTTTCCACAGAGAATAGTCAGATTGCGGGGTACCATCCAAGCTTTCCAAATATGTTTTAAGGGAAGATATTCTCTGGATTTCAAGCAGATTTCTTAGTCGAGTTACGCATTCCCGTAGCCTAGTTTTAAGCTGGGGAGACCTGCGAGTTTGCCACTCTCTTCTAACTCTTCTTTTTTCTGACAGAAGTTGTTCAATTTCAGCCGAATAAGTTCTATTGTTCTCATTTCTGTGTCTTATATGACTAGTGGTAGCATGCTGTACGGCCAGTTTGAGGTTTTCAGAAAAATCGTTAATTGACGCATCAATATCCTCAGGTGTTCTCAAGGCGATATTTTCACTACAATGTGTACTCAAAAATTTTTTGTATTTTAGCCAATTAACTCTATTGACAGTCAACGGTGAGCCAATCTCTTGACGGAACGAAACAGAGATAATAGTGGGAGAGTGATCTGATGACAAATCTAATGAAGGCTCCACTTGCATCCACTCTAAAGGAAAATTTTTCGCAACTCCAAAATCTATAACATCAGGGATCTTTCGTCGGTCTGACGGCCAATAAGTGGGGTGTCCGCTTGAAACCACATCTAAGCCCATTTTGGAAACGGTGTCAAAAAGCACACGGCCTTTCGAGGTAATTAAACGTGATCCCCAAAAAGTGTGTTTAGCGTTATAGCCGCCGGCCGCTAAAAATCGAGAACCAAGTGATTTGAAAAAATTTGAATATTGGCTTTCTGTTATTGAAAATCGTGGTGGTGAGTAAATCGAGGATATAACGATTTTTTCATGAAAATAATCAAGGCATATATTTGTAGCTTGGAGATATTCCTCACGTGTCCCGTTCATTAGATAATGCTTAATTCTGGTCTTTATCAAAATTGCCGAACCGCCGCAAGATCTTCCACGGGGATCTTTTGTGTCATATAATGTGTAGCCATTAATTTTGAAATAACTGTTGGTTGTCAAATGGGTTTCAGCAATCATCATTATATCGATCTGCTTTTCCATAAGGAAGTGCTCAAGTTCATTTTTATGTTGGCGAATGCCGTTTGCGTTCCAGAAACATATTTTTAACCAATTCATTTTGTTAAAATTGCCTGCAAAATGGTGGATTGCATCTTCAGCATTTCCTGCATCATGTTTGTCATGGACACCGTAAATGTATTTATAGATTGAACAAGAGTCTGCAGAGTTGCATCAAGATTGCTAAAATGTTGGTCGGAGTTTTGAGGCTTGGGCTCCTGATTCAAATTTGGTTTATCGGATTTTACCACATTCGCATAAGAAATTTGTTGGGGGTTTTGCACGTGTATATGGCTGGTTGGCTGGCGTACCTGGGGAAAATTGGTTGTTGAAATGGTGTTTGACTGCTGGGGTGGCATATTTAAAATCAATGGCTTATTTGTCATTGACCGCTTAAAATGAGTATAGACAGGGCAACCTCCATAATTTGCAGTGTGGTTACCTCCACAGTTACTGCATTTTTTAACACTTGCGTCGGCCTTTGGCTTATTGCACTGAGTTGTGCCGTGAAGTTCGCCACATACAACACAAACAGCGGGCAACTTACAGTAAGCCTTTGTGTGGCCAAATTCTTGGCAGTTTAGGCACTGAACGGGTCCTGAACGCTTATGTGGCTCCTCAACGGTAACCTTACGATGCAGAAGAAATTTAAGGTTATAAATAGGGTGAATTTCACCTTTTTTCAGGACAACATCCCTGGGTTCCAGTTCAACCCTAAACATGGGTTGAGGGATCTTTTCACGGTTCCTGATATTTACTACGGTTTTTATTTTAAAACCTTTATCTTCCAATCCGGTTTTAACGTCATCAATATCTACGCAAGGGTCAATACCTTTAATAACAACCTGAAGGCCTTTAGCACTTTTAAGTTGATAAGTATAAAAAGATCTTTTTTCTTTTTCCAGAGCGGCAGAAAGTTTTCGGTAATCATTTTCGCAGTTGACTTGGATTTTTGTTTCACTTATTTATCCGTGCTTCACTGATGTTACGTTGAAGGTGTCTTTACCAATTGCCGAAATAAGTGCTTTTACCAACTCATTAGATGTAGGTTCTCTCAAGTATATTGGTGGCGGTTTAAATGTTTTTTTTGATGCAGTTGGCTCGTCAGTCTGAAGGATAGCAAACCTATTACTATCCGTTGTCGCAGAGGTAATATCGCCCTTAGACATTTTTGGTTGCGATGATATTTGCGCGGATTTAGGGCTTCGCTGACGTTTAACCACGGTTATATACCTATCCATACCCACTTGAGTTTTCGGTTTATCAACAATAGCTAAACTGGAAGATGGTATGTCATCGTAAAAAGTGAACAAAAAAATAAAATAAAATCATTGCTTCAACGCCTTTAAAATTAAATTGTAAAAACAATAACAAATTATTTAAAAAAAACAACGGGAAAATAAATTCCTTACATTTCAATAACTAAACAATAAAATCAATTTCAATAAAACAAGTGCGGTGGCAGTGCATTGTTATTGTTGTTATTGTGCGTGAAGATTAACTACCCAGTGGGAAAAAAACTATACATTAAAATTTTTTGTTTTCTTACAAAACCGCAATAAAAGGAAGAGCGAATTTATACAAAAGAAAAACTTTATGACAATTATTTTTATATACTTTTAAATTAAAAAAAATATAAATAAAAAAAAAAAAAATTGCATGAGTGCACATAGTAGATGCAATTCTGAGAGGGAGCTTAGCTCCACTAGAAAAAACCTCTGGATTTCTGAAGAGGAATCATTGAAAAAATCATTGGACAATCTTCTGTCTCTAAGAGATAAAAAACGCACGCGTTCGTGCTCGCCAAATATTGTTGTTGCAACAGACGACAAACCATCTGCAAGTGTAGCTATTGTTGATAAACCGAAAACTCAAGTGGGTATGGCTAGGTATATAACCGCGGTTAAACGTCAGCGAAGCCCTAAATCCGCGCAAATATCATCGCAACCAAAAATGTCTAAGGGCGATATTACCTCTGCGACAACGGATAGTAATAGGTTTGCTATCCTTCAGACTGACGAGCCAACTACATCAAAAAAAACATTTAAACCGCCACCAATATACTTGAGGGAACCTACATCAAATGAGCTGGTAAAAGCACTTATTACGGCAATTGGTAAAGACACCTTCAACGTAACATCAGTGAAGCACGGACAAATAAGTGAAACAAAAATCCAAGTCTACTGCGAAAATAATTACCGAAAACTTTCTGCCGCTCTGGAAAAAGAGAAAAAATCTTTTTATACTTATCAACTTAAAAGTGCTAAAGGCCTTCAGGTTGTTATAAAAGGTATTGACCCTTATGTAGACACGGATGAGGTTAAAACTGCACTGCTAGATAAAGGCTTTAAAATAAAAAATGTGGTTAATATTACAAACCGTGAAAAAATTCCTCAACCCATGTTTAGGGTTGAACTGGTACCGGGGGATGTTATTCTCAAAAAGAATGAAACTCACCCAATTTATAACCTTAAATTTCTTCTTCATCGCAGAGTTACCGTTGAGGAGCCGCACAAGCGTTTAGGGCCCGTTCAATGCCTAAACTGCCAGGAATTTGGCCATACTAAGGCCTATTGTAAACTGCCCACAGTTTGTGTGGTGTGTGGAGAACTGCACGGCACATCACAGTGCCAAAAGTCAAAAACTGACTCAAGTGTTAAAAAATGCAGTAACTGTGGAGGCAACCACACTGCAAATTACAGGGGCTGCCCTGTCTATACCCACTTTAAGCAGTCAATGACAAATAAGTCATCAATCACCTATAAACAACCCCAGCAGCCAAACATAATTCATACAAACAATTTTCCGCAGATAGGCCAGTCAACCAGCCAAATAATTATGCAAAACCCCAAACAAGTTTCATATGCTAGTGTGGTCAAAACCGATACACAAAACTTGAATCAGGAGCCCAAGCCCCAAAATTCCGATCAAAATTTTACCAATCTTGAGGCAACTCTTCAGACTCTTGTTCAGTCCATAAACACATTTACGGTTTCTATGACGAACATGATGCAGGAAATGCTGAAAATGCAATCCACTATTTTGCAGGCAATTTTAACAAAATGAATTGGTTAAAAATATGTTTCTGGAACGCAAACGGCATCCGCCAACACAAAAATGAACTTGAGCACTTCCTTATGGAAAAGCAGATCGACATAATGCTGATTGCTGAAACCCATTTGACAACTAACAGTTTTTTCAAAATTAATAGTTACACGCTGTATGATACTAAAGATCCCCGTGGCAGATCTTGCAGAGGCTCAGCAATTCTGATAAAAACTAGAATTAAGCACTATTTGCTTCATGAGACATGTGAGGAGTATCTCCAAGCAACTAATATATGCATAGAATATTTGCATGAAAAAATCGTTATTTCCTCAATCTACTCACCGCCACGCTTTTCAATAACAGAAAGCCAATACTCAAATTTTTTCAAATCACTTGGTCCTAGATTTTTAGCGGCTGGCGACTATAACGCAAAACACACTTTTTGGGGATCACGTTTAATTACCTCGAAAGGCCGTGTGCTTTTTGACACCGTTTCCAAAATGGGTTTAGATGTGGTTTCAAGCGGACATCCCACTTATTGGCCGTCAGACCGACGAAAGATCCCAGATGTTATAGATTTTGGAGTTGCGAAAAATTTTCCCTTAGAGTGGATGCAAGTGGAGCCTTCATTAGATTTGTCATCAGATCACTCTCCCACTATAATCTCTGTTTCGTTCCCCCACGAGATTGACTCACCGTTAACTGTCAATAGAGTTAATTGGTTAAAATACAAAAAATTTTTGAGTACACATTGTACTGAAAATATCGCCTTGAGAACGCCTGAGGATATTGATGTGTCAATTAACGATTTTTCTGAAAACCTCAAACTGGCCGTAGAGCATGCTACCGCTAGTTATATAAGATCCAGAAATGAAACCAATAGAACTTATTCGTCTGAAATTGAGCAACTTCTGTCAGAAAAAAGAAGAGTCAGAAGAGAATGGCAACTTCGCAGATCTCCACAGCTTAAAACTAAGCTACGGGAATGCATAACTCAGTTAAGAAATCTGCTTGAAGTCCATAGAATTGCTTCCCTTAAAACATATTTGGAAAGCCTTGATGGTACTCCTCAATCTGATTATTCCTTGTGGAAAGCGACAAAAGGTTTAAAAAGACCCGTAATAGGTAAGCCACCTTTGCGAACTTCAACTGGCGACTGGGCAAGAAGCGACTCTGAAAAGGGGATGTTGTATGTCGATCATTTGAGAAACGTTTTTATTACAAATGATTCAGCGAATATTACAGCGGAATTACCACCATATGTTGTTAGACCCCCTGTGTCTTTGAGACTTAATTTTCAAGATGTCGAAAACGTTATCACAAATACAAACCCAAGAAAAGCTCCAGGCATTGATCAAATTACTGGTAAAATGCTTGAACAGTTACCTCGTGTAGCTAGAAGGGTTCTACTTTTTATTTTTAACGCCATTTTACGCCTTGAGTATTATCCTGTAGAGTGGAAGGTCTCAATGATTACTATGATACCCAAGCCAGGGAAGGTTCTGACAAAGGTAGAATCATATAGACCAATAAGTCTACTACCAACAATTTCAAAACTGTTCGAAAAATTGTTAATGGCGAAGTTGAGTCCAATATTGAACAATGTGGGGTGTATCCCTGATCATCAATTTGGTTTTCGGGCTAAACATAGCACCATAGAACAAACGCACAGACTAGTCAATGTCATAAGACAGACCTTTGAGGAGAAGAAGTATTGCTCAGCTCTATTCATCGACATTTCTCAAGCTTTCGATAAAGTGTGGCACGACGGGTTGATGCACAAAATAAAGTTAAACTTGCCTGTAAATACTCACAAGCTTCTGGAAAGCTACTTATATGGGTGGAAGTTTATTATCAGAGAAGGCGATTTTATAAGCCCAACTCAGCCAATAGAAGCAGGTGTTCCCCAAGGCAGCATACTGGGGCCTACTTTATACTTGATTTACGCCTCTGACATACTAACGACATCCGGAATCCATACTTCAACCTTTGCAGATGACACAGCGTTTTTGAGTGTTCATGAAAACCACCAATTAGCTTCACGAAATTTACAGGAATACATTTCAATATTAGAGAAATGGCTAAAACTTTGGAAAATCAAAGTTAATGAACAAAAATGTACTCATGTCACATTCACTCTGTGTAAGCAAACATGTGGGCCTATCCAAATAAACAACTCACCTATTCCGCAACACAGTGAAGTCAAGTACCTTGGTATACACCTCGACCGTAGGCTAACGTGGAAGTCTCACATTGAAACAAAATTCGCTCAGTTGAAACTAAAAGCAGCGCAAATAAATTGGCTGATGGGCAGAAACTCGACTTTGAAGTTGGATTGCAAACTTCTGCTATAAAATGCAATTCTAAAACCTATATGGTGCTACGGAATTCAATTATGGGGCACCGCCTTAGCGTCAAATATTGAAAAAATTCAGAAGCGACAAAACCAAATTCTTCGAACGATTACTGCAGCTCCATGGTACGTAAAAAATTCACGAATTCATAACGATCTGAGTGTTCCGCTGGTAAAAGAGGAATTTTCCAAGTACGCGACAAGGTATGTCAGTAAACTGGAACTTCATCCAAACCCTCTTGCGCGCAATATACTTAATTTTGGCGGCCACACTCGGCTTAAAAGAAGGGATACCGCTGCCACCATCAGATTGCTCAATAGGTGATTTTACCGAAATAGCTCCAGCATAATAAAACTTTTTGTCTAGCATTGGCCGGACTTAAGAATCCCATTTTTTAAATTTAGTGTTAAGATTTGAATACTTATTGTTAGTTCATTTGGAAGATTCAATAAATAAAAAATGCTACAAAAAAAAAAACAAAAAAAAAAAAAAATATATATATATATATATATATATATATATATATATATATATATATATATATATATATATATATATATATATATATATATATATATATATATATATATATATATATATATATATATATATATATATATATATATATATATATATATATATATATATATATATATATATATATATATATATATATATATATATATATATATATATATATATATATATATATATATCCGAGCATATTTAGTTCAAATTTGTAATATACTTATATCTATAGTTACGTGACTACTGTGAAGGGTATTTTAGATTCGGCCCAGCCGAATATACTACACTCTCACTTGTTGTCTATTGGAGTTTTTCAACTTCTTCGACATCAATTCGATTAAATATTAATTATGTATTCAATTTTAAATTCTTGCAAACTTTTATTCTTCCAATTTTTACATCTTAAATTATGTAAAATCATCAATCACTATAACTTATTATTTAAATGGGTAAAACCAACAGAATTATATATGTACGTACATATGTATTTTTAATTTTAATGCTGCTAATGAAGTGGAAAGACACTTGGTTGCTTTTCGCATCACCAGTTTAATGTAATTATTGCCTGAGTAATCTTCAAAAATTGATGCTCGTATTAAGTAAAAAAAAATTAAGCAATAATTTAAGACTGTTTTTTTTTGTTTGCATTGTACCAGAACTAGGAAAATAGGTTGTTGGAGGAACGTTATAAACGTTATAACAGACAGGAAACACTTCAGCAGGTAACTTATTCCACAGGCGGAGCATACGGCTGAAAAACGAATTCTCTCTCTAATGCGTAGTACGATTCCCCGGGCAATCGACCACAAATGGATGAGCTCTAGACGATGACCGCGTGCTATTTAAAAATTTGCGAGTTTCGGGAACAAGATCCGTAATCTCGTCAGAGCAAAATCCATTGTAGTAACGATAGAACAGAGTAACGCACCCCACGATACTCCAGTGAATCAATAGATTCCGATAAGCTGCATCTGAATGAGTGTCTGAGGTTTAGAATCACTCCATATTCGACAATTTTGTTTGTTAACATTGCCGTTTAAATCAAAATGTGCCTCGTCAGACATAAAAATGATTGATTGTTATTTGAATCTTATATGGAAATAAGTTTAAATGTTGGTGCAAAATTGTCTGCAGTGACTGTCTGCTAACACTCATTTGAGCGGATAAACTCCTTATCGAAAGCCAAGGATTGGATTGTATGGCAGCGGCTACAGCAGCAATAGATTCCCGTGTCCGAATTGAGGGATCTCGATGATAAGGCCTTCTTGCAACTGTGCCACGCTCGGCAAAACTCTTTACAAGCCTCATTATACTCCATCTGCTAGAAGGAGTGCCGCCAAAAGTGTGCCTATATTTTCTTTGGACGGAAACAGCGGACAAATTCTTGTTTCATTGTCCCAATTCTCCATTTTAGTTAAATTTAGAGATCAATCTATAAAACACAACAAGAATGGAACAGGTTAGTTAAACAGAAAATAAATTACGTTTATTTTTGGTAGCAGCTTTCATCAGCCACCCTGTATTAAGGGCAGAGAATGTTGTGCTCTCGGTATATTATTGAAGTGTTCTTCAGCAAATGATTCAGCTTCCTAATTTTCACCACTCTCATCGTTGGAGGTTTCAACTTTATAATTTAACTATTCGTCAACCTCATAAGACTTCGTTGAAATCGCTACGTCTAAGTCTTGCAAGCGGTACTTCATCATCTGATTCCGATTCTTCATCATACAAAATTTTATAAAAACACTTTTTAGGAATATTTGCATCAATTTTATCTCAAGCACTTACAATAAAAACGCGACGTTTTTTAAAGAACAATTTTTAATCCATTACATTTTCAAAATTCGATAAAATAGTTGCTTAAAAAAACTTTTACGTTAGTTGTTTATTTAAATTCGAATGGCATTTTGATCCATTGGCTGCGCAGGTGCTGTGCAATAGGTAGAAAATACAAAACGTTTCGTTATTCCAATCTACTAACGACTCAGGGTGACATGTTGCGTTATCTACCAGTAAAAACGCTGTATTAGATACATTTTTTTCTTTCAGATATCTTTTAACTTGCTTAACAAAAGAGTTTTCCAGTTTTAAAAATTATTTCGGTCATCCACGCATTTTTGCTGCTTGCATATTCCAGAGTTTTTAGTTTTTGCATTTGCAGCATACTAGAAGAGTCAATCTTTCTTTGCCAATTTTACGTCCCGGTACAGACTTTTCTTTACGTATCTTGAGCATCCTCCAAAAAAGGGCATTGTAAACTTGAGAAAATATTATTGTCATCGCCACCATCTTTACGTGGAGACCTCCATAGTGCTTGCCCGGAAACTTTTAAAAATTTTATTCCATATCGCTAACCTGATGACGCGTGGTGTCTGTATATATTTTCTTCAAAGGAAAGAAACCAAAAAGTCGTGGATAATTTTTTTTTCTAGAAACTAAATCTGCTATCATATTAGAGTTACCACAAAAATGAATTTATATATATTCCAGATCACCGTGGAAAAGAAATTTTATCTGCAAAAATCTAAATTATATACATGCAAAGATGATGTACTTATAATTAATTAATTTAATACCCATATTGCCCTATTTAAAACGAAGGGTTGCCAACCCATCGCATTTTTGCCAAAACATGACCTGGCACGAATTTCAAAATTAATTAAATCGACAAAAGATGGAAATAAGATAATTTGACATTTTTATTACGAACAATCCCGAACAAAAAATTCAAAAACCGTTCTTCTTTACAGAATATCCTTAAAAAAAGGACATGGATTATCGTCCTTGGACAAATTGTATATACAGTTGGACACGCCTTTATTATAATCAGCGGTAATCAAAGCGCGTTATTTCAACAAAAACGCAACTAATTTAGAATTTTTCTTTTCATGTTTTGTATTATAAAAAGGATAATATTTTTATATTAAAAACATTAGAACGAAACAACCTTTTAAGCGGGAATTAGACGTTCACCCGGGTTTGATAGCACCGGCCATCAAATTCGTCCAATAGCTAAAAATCATTTTTTTTATGTTATATGATGGGTTGGTATAATTTGTCTGGCTCAAATTCAATCCTGGCTAAAGCCATGAAATATTTTTAATTATAACAATAATTGCCGCGATGAATAACTCTATTACTTTTATTAAGGCAATAGTATCTTTACAATAATTATAACGATTCACCTTGATCCTAGTTGCTTCGGCCTTTATATTAATCAATGTTTGCAATAAATTTGTTCAGCTCAAGGTCTTATTGAGGGTTTTCACGATGGGTCATGCAAACTGAGCAAACAATGCAGATGCCAGCAAAAATACTTTGTTTTTTTCATGCAACAACAAAATATTTGTATTTGCAGTTAGCTTCGGTTTTTTTCATTTGCATTAAAAAAACCCTTGAGCAAAACCAAGTGTGTAAAATCGAAATTTTTGGTGGTCTTTAAAATAGACTAGAAATCTAACAAACTATTCAAAGAAAAAAAAAACATTAAAATCAAGTGCAATGCGTTTAAGTGAACCTTCAACAGCCAAAGTCAATAAGAAAATGCCTAGATGCAAACCAAATAAAAGATGGACTGACGATGAAGTAAAAACTAATTTTCAGTAAATTATTAAAAACCGGATCATCAGACACAAGTGACGCAAGTTTTTCAAAATCTATTCTGTTCACTCTTAACATCTGCAGAAATCTACTATCATCCAGTTCTGTTAAGACGTTTTGGGACCAGTGGGTAGATTTTGGGACGTAACTTGTACATCCACGGCGGTATGACAGAACTATAAGAATCTTTTCTATTGTTTCGTCCAAAATGTTCCCGATAAACTCCTCATTCAAACCTTTAAAAAGAATTTGCCATTAATGCCACCTTCACATCCCGCCAACTCAACTTCATAAAGACAATTATTTGCCAAATAGTTTATAATCTTTTCTTCTTCGCTCGTTCTTGCTTGGCATTATTATTTGTTAAAAAATTTATTTTATTATGCTTGTGTATAATTATAAAGAAATACAGATTTTTGACAATTTCCGCCAGTGCTGCCAGAAGGATTTTGTATTGCCAGAAAAATTTTTTTTTTAGAAATAGGGCACATTTGCACAAAAAAAAAACACAGTATGCTCGTGATCAACCATAATATGCACTGCAAATTTACAAGTTGCAAATTTGCACAAGGACCATCGTGAAAGCCCTTATTGTTTTTTTTTTTAATTTTTTGCCTTTGGAAGATCAAATATTTAAAAATAAAATAAATTTTTTTTACAAAAACACGTTATCAACTGCACAAAATGCAAAAGTATATTGCAGGAGCTTACAATCGTTACTGTAAGAGATGAAATATGTCGAAAAAATCCACGATTATCGAATTATTAAAAGTTACAGAGTCGCACTATAAGCAATCAAATCCGATTTAGAATTTAGTTAATGATTTGGTAATTTGTTAATTACTAAAGCAGTAACGAATTCACGCGCCTTTATGAATACGAACTGCACTATTCAGTGTTTGCTTTTTTCGTAATATTTGACAAACTTGGATTGATCGTTTAACGGCAAACACTCTTCAAAAACAGCAAATTGTATAAATGTTTATTTTTCTTTCGAGAAAGTTTATAATATACAACAGCAAGATTGTCTCACTTTGTGTATATGATGTGATACGTTTTCCACATTATTACTCCGTGTTCACATTGTGCTCTACAAAATAAAATGTAAAAATTTTAGACACTTTTCTTACATTAAAACCAAAAGTTGTGTTGAATATGATTTGATGCCACCGAACTGAAGAATTTGTCGCACAAAAAATTTTAAAAAGCATCAAAAACGGTGCGCAAACGCACTGAGTTTATAACGCTGATTATGATACCCATATCATATATCTTGGTAAGGAAGCAGATTATCAAATTGGCAAAACATGCAAAAATATTTTAGATGCCATCTTAGTCCAAGGATCATTTTTAAGGGAGTACACCGAGCCCTTTTTTTGGTGAGTCGCTCTAATAAACGTATTTAGTTTTCATGACGATGCTAACAAACTATTACCGAAACCCGAAATATCGGGTTGAAATTGATACTTTTTTATAAAAAGCTACAAGAGATCTGTAGCTGTAAAAATTAAATTTATTTATAAGAAAAATGTTATATAATGAGAAAGAAAACAATTTTTTTATATACATACATATGAAAGGAAAATATCAGAACATGTGAGCATGGCCAGGTAAGTAATTTACTCCTTGTGCGCCATAAAGTCTGATGTCCTGTGATGAGCAGGGCTTTATTCTGGTCACAGCCTAAATACATTCAAACTTTGACATACGCATAAAAACGTTGCTATTTGTAAATTCCATGACTAAGTATTATTTAATTAAATATGAAAAATATTGTTTTAACGAATTTATTCACAACTAAATGTCATGGTCATGCTTATAATATTTTCTGTGCTAATTGCACTTGCTCATTATCAGATCGTATTTGCCTTGTAATTAAAAGCTTTAAGTGTGTATGAATATTAAAAATGTGCGTGATTGTAACTTTTTTTTTTGAGTTAACAAGCCCCATAATGACGTAATTAAATGCTTTGTATAATTTGGAGTGAAATTAATTTTATCAGATGTCTTGTATCCGGCACCAATGAACTCAAGTGCGCACAAGAGAAATATTAAAGATTCAAAAGATGAAATATTATATTACGGCGACACTAATTTTGTTTCTCATTCCTTCCTTTTAAAAGAAGCCAAAGACAATTTTTCTAAAAGAGAACTTACTTATAGAATATGAATTTGATATAAAATTTGAAAAATACAACTTAAGAATCAAAGCAACTTTATCAGGTAGTGGCACTACTACGAGTATAATCGGTGCAAGACTAAAAAGCAACATATAACCAAGAATATGTTAAACATTTTCTTGCAGCTCTCGTTTTGGTTTGATTAAACCAAAACCAGTAGATCTTTAAAGTAGTACATTAAAAAAATTTTAAGTTTAGTTGACACGTTTAGTTTTTGGTAGGATAATACTATTCTAAAAATTAATATGAATAACATCTATATGTGAGAGTAGTATAATATATCGATTGGACACCCTAATTTGAAATTTATTTTCGTTGCGTACTTTTTTATTCTATAGAGTCTAAACGCAATGTTTGCGTACAACGGCGACGGCAATACTTGTCATTGTTAGTTTACTTTTTCATTAATTTGTTTGTGTACATATTTTTGAAAATTTTTCTAAAAAATTTAGTGCTTATGTAAAAATAAAAAGCTATGGCAGTTAAAAAATTGTGAATTTGGTAGAAACCACGTTTGATTTATGCGTTGAATTAGAAACCATGACACATACTAGCAGGAAATGGTGGGAAAGACCCGTTAATGTACCAAGGGATACGGATGGACTTTTCAAAACATGCTTGCAGCAGATTGAAAGCCAGGATGAGGAGCATTTTCATCTAGCAACAAGAATGAGTATTTCTCAATACAAGATGCTCCTTTCGCTACTTGAGCCGAAACTGGAAAAACATTCGTTTAGAAAACCGCTTAGCCCCGGGTGTCGATTATCACTTACCTTACTGTAAGTAGAAGTGATAATGTATATTAAATCTGTTATATATTTAGAAATATGATTAAAACCTTTTCGCTTCATCACCGCCGAATCTAATTTTTTTATAACTTTTCATTAAGCTACCTTGCTCACGGGTGCAGTATGCAAGTTTTGGCTTGGGCATTTAAAATTGGAGTATCCACGGTAAGAGAGGCTATTTTTGAAACATGTGAAATAATATGACATGAAGTCTATGTGGCTAATCCGAATATAACCGATTGGTCCCAAATATCATCTTCTTTTGATGAAAAAAAAACTGGTCCTCCTCATTGTTTGGGGGCCATAGATGGCAAACATATCAATATTACTTGCCCAAAAAGGAGTGGATCGCTTTACTATAATTAAGAGAAACATTTTAGCATTGTTTTCATCACACCATGCGATTCTAATTTTTTTACATACGTTAACGAATTTTCAGAAGACTCTTATTTGGTAAAAAGATAATAAATAATGAACTAAGTGTTCCTCCACCGGATACAATGCCCAAGTCAGATCTGGTGTATCCATTTTACTTCGTCGGTGACAATGCTTTTCCGCTTTTGCCTAACTTAATGCGTCCTTATCCAGGTACTCACACTACTTTTTTTCGTTTTCGTACTTATGTTAAATGAACGTAAATGGGATATATGTATGTATGTATGTATATATTTATTTATAGGTATTTCATTGGAAGAAGATAAAAGAAATTTTAATAAAATATTTTCAAAAACAAGGTGCAGGATAGAAATATCTTTTGGTATACTGGCAAACCGATGGCGTGTGTTGTATACAACAATTAATGTTAGTCCAAAGAACGCTGACAAAATTGTCTTAGCCACAGTTTTGTTGCATAATTTTTTAATTTGAAATAATGACAAAAATTATTTCAATTGTGAGGACAGTGAAGAACTTGACAAGAATAATTTGGTAAATATTGGTGTATTGCTGTCAAATCATCCAACTTCCGAAGCTTTCAGTTTGCGTGAAAAACTTAAAGAATACTTGTTACTCAACAGTAAAAAATTTTAGTGCCCCAACCAATCTAATCAAAAACAAAAAATATCTTCATATTTCATTCTTTCTCCTACCCAATTCCTTATATTCCTAAATGACCTGTTATACCAAACTTCCAACCCTATCCACTCCTTCGCGGATGACAGCAGCATTTGCTCCTCGTACTTTTTTAGTTATAGGCCCAGCCTGTCAGAGATCGCTGCCAAGAGGCTAAATATGAACGATTCACTAAACAGTGATCTTCCATTAATCTCGGAATGGGGTCGAGAAAACAGGGTTGCCTTTAACGCTCGTAAGAACCAATGTTGTTTATTAACACACAAACAAACTACCACTGATGCTGCTTTATCTGTACTCATGGACGGAAGCTCTTGATGTTCTTGGAATGAAGATGCAGTGTGATGTTCGCTGGACTGAACACATTTTTCATGTCTCTAAAGAAGCATTCAAGTGCCTAGGGTTTCTAAAACGGTGTAAGATGTACTTCACTCCATCTGATCTCCTTACTATTTATACCACCTAAATCCGACCAAAAATGGAATACAACTCTCATGTTCGGGCCGGTGCCCCAAAATCAATTTTGGGGTTACTCGACCGTGTGCAGGAGAGGGCGAAGAAGCTTATCGGTGCCAGTAGGGTATCCAGCTCTATTGACTCACTGGAGCATCGACGCTGTGTGGGGTGCGTTACTCTGTTCTATCGTTACTACAATGGATTTTGCTCTGACGAGATTAGGGATCTTGTTCCTGAAACTCGCACATTTTTACGTAGCGCGCGTGCATCGTTCAGAGCTTATCCATTTGTGGTCGATTGCCCAGGGAATCGTACTACGCATTACAGAGAGAATTCGTTTTTCAGCCGTACGCTCCGCCTGTGGAATAAGTTACCTGCTGACGTGTTTCCTGTCTGTTATAACCTTGAAAGGTTCAAATCAAATGTTCACAAATACTACTCCCTCTTTCCTCCTCCTCACAACCTATTTTCCCAGTTCTGGTACAATCCACTGCAGTTGTAGGGGTCATCCCCTGAGTACTGGTCCAAGATAAAAAAAAAAAAAATAAAAAAAACTAAAGTATAATCATACAGACCAATAAGTCTACTGCCAACAATTTCAAAACTGTTCGAAAAATTGTTAATGGCAAAGTTGAGTCCAATGTTCAACAATGTGGGATCCATCCCTGATCATCAATTTGGCTTTCGGGCTAAACACAGCACCATAGAACAAACGCACAGACTAGTCAATGTCATAACACAGACCTTTGAGGAGAAGAAGTATTGCTCAGCTCTATTCATTGACATTTCTCAAGCAAAAGCTCAACTTTTTCAGATGACACAGCAATCTGCACATGTACATGGAAAGCATCAATTAGCTTCACGAGAATTGCAGGAGTATACTTCAATATTAGAGAAATGGTTAAAACTTCGGAAACTTCAAGTCAATGAACAAAAGTGCACTTTTACACTGCGTAAACAAACATGTTCGGCTATCCAAGTAAACAAATCACCTATTACGCAGCAAAATGAAGTCAAGTACCTTAGTACTCATCTCGACCGCAAGTTAACGTGGAAGTCTCATATTGATGCGAAAGTTACTCAGTTAAAGTTGAAAGCAGCGCAACTAAATTGGCTTATGGGTAGAAATTCTACCTTGAAGCTAGATTGCAAACTTTTGTTAAACAACGCAATTCCAAAGCCTATATGGTGCTATAGAATTCAATTATGGGGCACCGCCTCAGCGTCAAATATTCAAAAAATTCAAAGGCGACAAAACAAAATTATTAGAACAATTGCTGTAGCTTCATGGTACGTAAAAAACTCCCGAATTCACAAGGATCTGTCTTTTCCACTGGTAAAAGATGAGTTTTGAAAGCATGCGACAAGGTATATCAGTAAATTGGAGCTTCACCCAAATCCTCTTGCGCGCAATATACTTAATTTTGAAAGCCACTCTTGGTTGAGAAGGAGGGATACCTTTGCCACCATCAGAATGTTAAATAGGTGATTTTACTGATACTGACCGTGCAAAATAAAACATTTTTGTCTAGCATTGGCTGGATTTAATTAATTTTATGTATTTAGTTTTAAGATTTGAATACTTATTGTTATTTCACTTTGTGAAGATTCAGTAAATAAATGAATGGCAAAAAAAAAATAATAATTTGTAAAACTGTATGAAATATTCAATAAAATACTCAATTAATTACAATTTTTCCAATATTTTATTTATGACAAACATAAAAACAAATTAATTTTAATACATTAACTAAGAACAAAAAATTATTAGCATTTTATACATTCGTAGAATAAGATTCCATTTTTGCTGTTTTTATCACAAATGTGAAGGAGATCAATACGAGTCTGCAAGAAATTTAAATACCATGTAATGTTCTAATTTATATGTATATTTATTAATCATTGAATATACTAATGTACAAACAGAACTCTCAATTGACCTCATTTACTCTGCTAGCTAGTGACTCAAAAACCTGTGATGTTGTATCCATTTTTATTGAAGTTGCTAAACTTTCAATAGATGTTGATGCTGCATCTAGGAAGCCTCTCATCTTTTCTTGCATCTGCACTATGTTTCTTTTTTTTAATGGTGGCGTAGATTTTGTCAGAATCGTTGGATACGTATATTATTGTGTCCAATGAATCTTCGGAAACATTGCATATAATTCTGAAATAAAAGCACATAATAATATTTCAACTTTAGAAATTTCTAAATATACATATAACTTTTTATACATCTATATCAAAATCTTAAAATTCAAAACATCTTTCTGTAAGAAACCTACTAAGATTGTCAACAGTTTGACCTTCTCAAAAAAGGGACAGCTTCTGACCTTTAATTTTAACTATAAGTCATACCATAGGCATTCTTTTCGAAGTATGGAAAAACCTATCCTAGATCCTTAGTATGATGTATAGAATAACATAGGTAGAATTGCTCTTATCTATTTTGTCATTACTTACATTTAAAAAACAATTAATGTAATGCACTTTCAAAGTATGCTTTAGTACATCAGTACGTAAGGAGCAAACCATGTATGTTGTTTTATATATATTCGAAATTTTATAAAAACAAATGTGCTCAACTTACTTGCGTGCCGATAGAACTTCGTGCAAAAACTTTAAGCTTTCTGCATACCTATATGGTTTGTGTAATAAAACTGCACTTCCCGATGGCAAATTGTCCTTTTCCTTCCACTTTTTGTACGTATCCCGTAAATTTCGAAATTTCTTTTTAGCTTCATCAGCTAAAATTATATAAAATCTGACAAAAAACGAAGATAACTGAAAGAAATTCACTTACCTGGAATGCCAACATCTTTGCCAATTTTGCACCACAAATCTTCTTTATACTGGAAGTTTTTGTAACTTCCGGACTGCAAATTATAAAGACAGTCATACTTCCTAACTTCTTCAATAAGTCTTTCGGTATTGTCCATATTTTCTTCTTCCGTTAATACAAATATTATTTATGACAAAAATTTATAAACATCAAAAACATGTTTTTTGTTCACAATAATGTTGAGAAAATCGCCAACTATTCAAAAACTATGGCAATATCGGAAAGAGAGTCAAAAATATACAAAATATAAAAGTCCGCAAGGACGGTTTTTTACTTCAAATTCGTATGAAAAACCGCACCGCAATAAATTATCGTTACATTGTGTTCAGACTCATACCTTTTTGACCAAGGCGAATTCATAACAGGTGAAATTGACAGCGCAGCTGATAATTTTTTTTTAATTTTAATCTGTTTCAGATGTCAACGGCATAATTAAACAAAATTGGGGGAAAAATTTAAAACAATTTTTTATATTATGTATTCTATCTTAAGCGCCAGATATCACCCAGAATCCTCCGCAATATAGCTGGCCATTTTCACCTTTTCAAGCTAAATGATTTGAAGTTTCACGAGAAAGTTAAAAGTTTCACATTATATTTAAGTTTTTCTTTTATTGTAAATTTTTTTTTTATGGAAGTTTGAATAGAAAATTTCAAAACAATTTTGTAATTTATATATTGCATCTTGAGCGCCAGCTATTATACTGAATCCTCCCCAATCTTGCTGGCCAATTTCACCTTTCCAAGCTCTATGATCTGTGACTTTAATTTTCACGAAATATCGAAAGTTTCACCAAGTAATTAAATGTTTGTCTTTTATTGTAAATTTTTTTAATATATTTTTTTTAATTTCTTTTTGTGTTTATATTTTTCTCTTGACATATGAAAAAGATTTACTTTTTGTAGTGTTGTATTTATTTCTCTTGCATTTACCTGGTATGAATTCGTCTTGTTTTTGACTCTCTCCTTCCGATGTTGCCATTGTTTTTGAATAATTGGCGATTTTCACGACAATAAAACAAACACGTAAGAGCGTGGTATATTCGGCTGGGCCGAATCTAAAGTACCCTTCACGATAGTCACGGATATGTATTGTATATTTAAAAATGTGAACAAAATATGCACGGTTATATATGAACCGATATCGGAATTTTCTATTTTCTGTATTTTAGTAACCTTCTTTTATAACGAAAATTGCTTTTCAGCAAAAAAAAAAATTTTTTTTAATGGAAAAATCAGTTTAGGCTATATCTCGGGTATATATGAACCGACATCGGACATTTTTATTTTCCATATGTATATAACCTTACTTCATTATCAGAACTGCTTTAAGAAAAAAAAAGTTGTTTCAGTTTGCTTATGCGACATTTTCATGAAAAACGCCGGTCTAGGCTATATCTCGGACATATATAGACCGTATCGGAAATTTTAATTTTCCATAATTATATAAAATTATTTCCTTACCAAAACTTCTTTTGAGTACAAAAAAGTTGTTTCAGCGTTTTCATAAAAACCCCGGTCTAGGCTATATCTCGGGTATATACGGACCGATATCGGAAATTTTCATTTTTCATATTTATCTAACCTTATTTTATTACCAGAACTGCTTTTAATGAAAAAACGTTGTTTAAGTTCGCTTACGCGGCATTTTCATGAAAACCACGGTTTAGGCTATATCTCGGGTATATGGACCGATATTGGGCATTTTCATTTTCCATATTTATATAACCTTATTTTATTATCAGAACTGTTTTAAGCAAAGTTGTTTAAGTACGCTTACGCGGCATTTTCATGAAAAAACCGGTTTAGGATACATCTGGGGTATATATGGACCGATATCGGAAATTTTCATTTTCCATATTCCGGAACTGCTTTTGAGGGAAAAAAAGTTTTTTAAATTTTTTGAAAAACGCGTTCTAGGCTATATCTCGGGTATATATAGACCGATATCGAAAATTTTAATTTTCCATATTTATATAACCTTATTTCATTACCAGAAGTGCTTTTAAGTAAAGAAAAGTTATTTAAGTTTACTTACGGGACATTTTTATGAAAAACCCGGTTCAGGGTATATCTGGGGTATATATGGACCGATATCGGAAATTTTAATTTTCCATATTAATATAACCTCATTTTATTACCAGAACTGCTTTTAGGTAAAAAAAATTATCGAAGTTCGCTTACGTGACATTTTCATGAAAAACTCGGTTTAGGCTATATCTCGGGTATATATGGACCAATATCGGAAATTTTCATTTTCCATATTCATATATCCTCATTTTATTACCAGAACTGCTTTATGCAAAAAAAAGTTGTCGAAGTTCGCTTACTCGGCATTTTCATCAAAAAACCGGTTAGGCTATATATCGGGTATATATGGGCCGATATCGGAAACTTTTATTTTCAATATTTATATAATTTCATGTTATTACCAAAACGATTTTTAAGCAAAAAAAATTTCTTTAGGTTCGCTTACGTGACATTTTCATGAAAAGTCCGGTTTAGGCTATATCTCGGGTATATATGAACCGATATCGGAAATTTTCATTTTCCATATTTATATAACTTTATTTCATTGCCAAAACTGCTTTTGAGCACAAAAAAGTTGTTTAAGTTCGCTTACGCGACACTTTTATGTAAAACCCGGTCTAGGCTATATCTCGGGTATATATGGACCGATAACGAAAATTTTCATTTTTCATATTTATATAACCCTATTTCATAACCAAAACTGCTTTTGAGCAAAAAAAGGTGTTGAAGTTCGCTTACGCGACATTTTCATGAATACCCCGGTCTAGGCTATATCTCGGGTATATATGGACCGATATCTGACCGATATTTTTTGCCTTTTAGTCACCATGCTTAATGAGTGTGTGAAGTTTGAGCAAAACAAACAACTTTTTTTGTAAAAAATTTCCATACAAAATTGAAAAAATTCATGGCTTTTTTCGGAATGTTGAATATATCTCAGCTATACGTGAACCGATATTACTGAATTTTAATAGCAAACACATGGCAATATGGAGTAATAGAATGGGGAAAGAAAAAAGTTTCTAAGTCTAATGGTTTTCTCAGAAACGGTATTTCAACAGCGGACAGACGGACATCGCTTAATCGACTTTTCCATTAATTCTGATTCAGAATATATATACTCTATAAGGTCGCAAAAAAAACTGTAGAAATTACAAACGGAATCACAAACTTATAGGATACCCTTAACATTTTTGTGAAGGGTATAAAAATATGATTTGGAAGTTTATAAATTTTTTATATGTAAAAGTTTCAAAAATATATTAATGTATAAGAAAAAATTATAGAGGAAATTAGGAAGTATGACTGTTTTTTTTTGTAGGAAATTATACAAACTTTCAGGGTAAAAAAGGTCTGTCATATTGATGTGTTTGCCATATATGGCCCCCAAACAATGAGGAAGACCAGTTTTTGCATAAATAGAAAATGATGTTTGGGACCAATCGGTTATATTCGGATTGGCCACATAGATTTCATGCAATTCATTCCATACTTCTTCGCATGTTTCATAAATAATCTTCCTTTCGTGAATACTCTAATTTTATATGCTCAAGAAAAAACTTGCATTGTGCAAGTCAGCAAGGTTGCTTAATGAAAAGTTATAAAAAATTAGGTTTGGCGATGGTGAAGCAGGAAAGTTTTAATAATATTTCTAAACATGTTGTGGGCTTAATATTATACATTATCGCTTATACTTAAGGCTAAGCGGTTTTCTACCACTGGAATGTTTTTTCAGTTTCGGTTTAAGTAGAGAAACGAGCACCTTACATTTAGAAATACTCATTCTTGTTGATAGATGAAGATGCTCCTTATCCTGACTTTCAATTCGCCGCAAGCATGTTTTGAAAAATTCATCCAAATCCGTTGGTACATCAATGGGTCCACACATAAAACCAAAATGGCTTCTACCAAATTAAAATTTTTTTTAACAGCTATATATTTTTTATTTACTGCCATTAAAAAATACTAAAAAAACAGTAAATTTTAAATAAATGTATTAACAAATAAAAATGTAAACTAATAATGACAAGTATTGCCGTCGCCGTCTTTCGTTGTATTTTATTTATTTTTCTCTCCCGCACCGCAAACATTATGTTTAGACCCTTAGTGTTCTTTCAATAGCTTGTTCCAACGTAAATCTTAAACAAAAAGTTTGTTTTATTAAATCATGACTACAAATTATAACAATGGCATTACATTGTTAACACTTTTTCGTTACACAGTACTTAAATAATTCACAACTTTATTTGTATTAAAGCACTTGCACAAAGTTAAAATTAAACTGCCTCTCTGCCGAATATCTGCCTGCTATTTACACTTCTTCATCGCCTTCTACCGTTATCATAAAGTTTCTAGTTGTTGATAATTCCAAAATGAAATCACACACATGCTTGCCAAACAACATGATCTCAACAGCAACAAACAATAAGAAACGCAATACCAAGAACGCAAGAACAATAATAAAGTCATGTATAGTTGATATACTTGGAATTTTGTGTTCTTTAAATCATGTATGTTTGTGTGTATTATATTTTTCCTACTATATATTATGTGAATGGGTGCGTACTTTTATAACAAGCAGATCAACGACTACATGGGTTAGAAATTATACAAATTCGTAACCATATGTATCTATAAGTTTTTCATATAATTATTTTTATTAAGGTTTATGTTATTCCATATTTACTACTTTAGGACGGCTTTTTGATTTTATTATCTAATTAGCTAATCTGAAAATTAAGTTAATGTAGTATCTAATGAATTTGAAGTTTTTGGGTAATGGCTACAACCTTGTAGCATTACCATATTGAGCAACCAGAAATGGCAACATATTCGTATAATGAAATCAAGAAGAGCGGCAAATTTTACTACGTGTGAGGCAGAATACCTTGTTAAATTGGTTAATCAAAAAAGCAGATTATTGAGTGAAAAAAAAAAACAGGTAGAACCACTGTGGCAGCAAAAATCACTGCTGGCTAGAAATCCAGTATGATTTTTACTCCCAGTTTGGTGGATACAGATCGCAAAACAAACACGCAAAATTAAATATGAGAATATGAAAAAAATACAAAAAAACAAGTAAGACTGTAGTATATTCGGCTGGGCCGAATCTAAAATACCCTTCACGATAGTCACGAATATGTATAGTATATTAAAAATGTGACCTAAATATGCTCGGTTATATATGAACCGATATCGGATTTTTCTATTTTCTGTATTTTAGTAACCTTCTTTTATAACGAGAATTGCTTTCCAGCAAAAAAAAAAAAAAATTTTTAATGGAAAAATCGGTTCGGGTATATATGGACCGATATCGAAAATTTTAATTTTCCATATTTATATAACCTTATATCATTACCAGAACTGCTTTTGAGCACAACAAATTGTTTAAGTTCGCTTACGCGATATTTTCATGAAAAACCCGATTTAGGCTATATCTCGGGTATATATGGACCGATATCAGAAATTTTAATTTTCTCTATTTTCGTAACCTTCTTTTATAATAAGAACTGATTTTCAGTAAAAAAAAAATGTTATTGGAAAAATCGGTTCAGGCTATATCTCGAGTATATATGGACCGATATCGGATTTTTTCTTTTTCCATATTTATATAACCTTATTTCATTACCAGAACTGCTTTTGAGCACAAAAAAGTTGTTTACTCGGCATTTTCATCAAAAAACCTGCTAAGCTATATATCGGGTATATATGAACCGATATCGGAAATTTTAATTTTCCATATTTATATAACCTTATTTTATTACCAGAACTGCTTTAAGGTGAAAAAAGTTGTTTAAGTTCGCTTACGCGGCATTTTCATGAAAACCACGGTTTAGGCTATATCTCTGGTATCTATGGACCGATATCGGATATTTTCATTTTCCATATTTATATAACCTCATCTTATTACCAGAACTGTTTTAAGCAAAAAAAAGTTGTTTAAGTTCGCTTACGCGACATTTTCATGAAAAACCCGGTTTGCGCTATATCTCGGGTATATATGGACCGATATCGGAAATTTTCATTTTTCATACCTATATAACCTTATTTCATTACCAGAACTGCTTTAAGGTGAAAAAAGTTGTTTAAGTTCGCTTACGCGACATTTTCATGAAAAACCCGGTTTGGGCTATATCTCGGGTATATATGGACTGATATCGGAAATTTTCATTTTCCATATTTATATAACCTTATTTAATTACCAGAACTACTTTAAGGCGAAAAAATTGTTTAAGTTCGCTTACGCGGCATTTTCATGAAAACCCCAGTTTAGGCTATATCTCGGGTATACATGGACCGATATCGGAAATTTTTATCTTGATCTTATTACCAGAACTGTTTTTAATCAAAAAAAAGTTGTTAAAGTTCGCTTACGCGACATTTTCATGAAAAACCCGGTTTGGGCTATATCTCGGGTATATATAGACCGATATCGAAAATTTTTATTTTCCATACTTATACAACCTTATTTTATTACCAAAACTACTTTTAAGCAAAAAAAGTTGTTTAAGTTCGCTTACGCGGCAATTTCATGAAAACCCCGTTCCAGGCTATATCTGCGGTATATATGAACCGATATCGGAAATTTTCATTTTTCATATTTTTCATATTTATATAACCTTATTTTGTTACCAAAACCGCTTTTAAGCAAAAAAAGTTGTTTAATTTCGCTGACGCGGCATTTTCATGAAAAACCCGTTCTAGGGTATATCTCGGGTATCTATGGACCGATATCGGAAATTTTCATTTTTCATATATATGTAACCTAATTTCATTACCAGAACTGCTTTTGAGCACAAAAAAGTTGTTTAAGTTCGCTTACGCGACATTTTCATGAAAAACCCGGATTGGGCTATATCTCGGGTATATATGGACCGATATCGGAAATTTTCATTTTCCATATTTATGTAACCTAATTTTATTACCAGAACTGCTTTTGAGCAAAAAAAAGTTATTTAGCTTCGCCTATGCGACATTTTCATTAAAAATCCGATTTGGGCTATATCTCGGGTATATATGGACCGATATCTGAAAAAAAATTTTTTTGCCTTTTAGTCACCATGCTTAATAAGTGTGTGAAGTTTGAAGCAAAACGAACAACTTTTGTTTTCAAAAATTTTCATACAAAACTGCAAAAAAAATGGCTTTTTTCGGAATTTTGAATATATCTCAGCTATACGTGGACCGATATTACTGAACTTCAATAGCAAACCCATGATTCGATGGGGTAAAAGAATGGTGAAAGAAAAAAGTTTCTAAGTCTAATGGTTTTCTCAGAAACGGTATTTCAACAGCGGACAGACGGACAGACGGACATCGCTTAATCGACTTTTCCATTAATTCTGATTCAGAATATATATACTTTATAGGGTCGCAAAAAAAAACTGTAGAAATTACAAACGGAATCACAAACTTATATATACCCTTAACATTTTTGTGAAGGGTATAAAAATATAAAAGTTATGGGCTGGACCAACAAGAACTTTATAAAACGGTCGGCGGTGGTCCAAAAGCAAATATGTCTGCAATGGATAGTAACATACTACATATACTAGAGGAGGAACAAATTAAAGGTATATTATCCATTTAAGATGATGACAGTAAAGGGCTATCATACAAGTCTTAAGATTTTGATTGGATTTTGTGGGACAAAAATCTAAAGATATTTGTTGCGACTGTCAAAAAATTTAACGTACCATTACATTTTGATTTCACACTATCACACTTAAAGTAAAAGAAAGAATATGACTTGAAAATAAACAGCCAATTTACTTAACGTCTGGTTTTAATATTTTTATTATTTGCTTTTGCAAAAAATGCCACCCTGATCCAATGAAAAATCTAATTGTTTAAACAAATTTCTAAAAATGGTGAAGTGTTATGGGATGTCAAATCTTTTACCGTATTATTTCTCATTTTCATAACGCTTTACATTCACACTATCACACTTGCACGTATTATTTGATTTTTTGACAAGTCTTAATACAAAGTGTGATAGTCTGAAATGCCCTTAAGTAGCGGCAGATAACTTTTGTACTCGGATGTAATATAAACGAACATTCCAATTTGCAGAAATAAAAAACGTTTTGCCCAAAAATCATACGGACAAAGATGGTAATGAGTGTGTTGTTGTCAGTGAATGTTTAGGCATGTCAATATTAATTTTATTTATGCTTAAATACATATATTTATTTATGCTTAAATATAAGTATATTTGAGAAGTTAGCAAAATCTCTGAAAGGAAGTCGAAAGCAAAAGTAGAGCAAATTTACACCAAAAATGCTAAAAGCTCCCAAGCAGTCTTCAATTAAAGCTGAATCCAAGATGTCTGGGCTGATGTAGCTAAAATGAAATATGAGTTAGAAATAAACGTAATAGAAGAAGAGACAATGCTTAAGAAAACAAAGTTAAAGCTGGAAATAGAGGAAATGCAGCATAAAGTTGACAAATGTGTCCGCAACAGTGAACGTACAACCTGGTTTTTTTCTTTTTAATGAAACACCGCAACAATGAAATGAATTAAAAATTATAATATTTGATTTGATCTATAATATATAATACTTGATTTAATCTATTTAATAATACTTGATTTAATCTATTTAATCTACAGACAATTGAGGTTGTTATTATTAACATTATTATCCACTAATAGTTATATCACTCAAAAAATACACACAGCTTGCTCGTTGTTAATGAGAGTAAAAATGCAAGAATACGGTATTTTGTGGTTGAAAAATATTATTAGAACATTTTATTTATTTTTTTTACTTATCATTATTTTAAACAATTGAGTTTTAAGCACCCCATACACGTTTCAACAAAGTTTGCAACTGAGTCGGCTGTTGTCCAAATCAAAGCTTGTATGGCTTTGTCAATTGATGAGTTTCGCAGTTGTCGAGCTGGTTGCAGAAAAATTAAAAAGTTCTGATTTTTTCAAGTTAACTAAGAAGTCTTTCAATTCGATTGTGTTGTGTGTGTGTTCGAGTCTCTTGATTAGGTCTCAAAATTTATAGTTGTACTGTTTTTGCAAAAAGAACGTTATATGTATATTTTTAAAATTGTCTATAATTTCATTGAATTTAATAGTTGAATTCAAATCTTTCAATTCAGTTTATGAAGGGTGTAGGCAATAATCAATTCAGTTGAAAGACTCAATTCACAATTTAATTGAAACGTGTATGGGCCGCTATTAGCTTCTAATATTGATACCAATAAAAAAATTATAATAAGCTTGTTTTCCAGTTGTTTATATGTTGACATTTTGTAGGAGCTACCCTTATCATCAGTAGACTTTGGAAATTTTTGAAAGATATTCTCAAACATTCAACAATCCATACATCCAAAATTCCGAATAAGCTATTATTTTTTGCAATTTTGTACGAAAATTTTTGAAAAAAAATTGTTTGTTTTGCTTCAAACTTCACACAATTATTAAGCATGGCGACTACAAGTCAAAAAAAAAAAATGTTTCCGATATCGGTCAATATATATACGCGATATAGCCTAAACCGATTTTTTAATTAAAATGTTGCGTAA
The DNA here is from genome assembly GCA_914767995.1 of Thecocarcelia acutangulata. Classification (NCBI taxonomy): domain Eukaryota; kingdom Metazoa; phylum Arthropoda; class Insecta; order Diptera; family Tachinidae; genus Thecocarcelia; species Thecocarcelia acutangulata. The sequence continues at coordinate 53,328,327 of OU612096.1, read as the reverse complement.
GCCAGCTTAAATAACTTTTTTAGCTTAAAAACAGTTCTGGTAATAAAATAAGGTTACTTACATACAGGAAATGAAAATTTCCGATATTGGTCCATATATACCCTAGATATAGCCTAAACCGATTTTTTCAGGAAACAATTTTTCTTTTGCTTAAAAGCAGTTCTGATTATAAAAAGAGGTTTCTGAAATACCGAAAATGAAAATTTCCGATATCGGTTTATATTTACCCGATTTTTTTCCTGAAAATTTCGCGTAAGCAAACTTAAACAACTTTTTTTTCTTAAAAGCAGTTGTGGTAATATTAGGAGGTTGCTAAAATACAGAAATTGAAAATTTCCAGCATCGGTTCATATACATCCGAGCATATTTAGCTCAAACATGCTATAATATACTGCACTCTTACATGTTTTTTATACCCTTCACAAAAATGTAAAGGGTATATATAAGTTTGTGATTCCGTTTGTAATTTCTACAGTTTTTTTTGCGACCCTATAAAGTATATATATTCTGAATCAGAATTAATGGAAAAGTCGATTAAGCGATGTCCGTCTGTCCGTCTGTCCGCTGTTGAAATACCGTTTCTGAGAAAACCATAAGACTTAGAAACTTTTTTCTTTCACCATTCTTTTACCCCATCGATTCATGGGTTTGCTATTGAAATTCAGTAATATCGGTCCACGTATAGCTGAGATATATTCAAAATTCCGAAAAAAGCCATTTTTTTTGCATTTTTGTATGAAAATTTTTGAAAACAAAAGTTGTTCGTTTTGCTTCAAACTTCACACACTTATTAAGCATGGTGACAAAAAAATTTTTTTTCAGATATCGGTCCATATATACCCGAGATATAGCCCAAATCGGATTTTAATGAAAATGTCGCACAGGCGAAGCTAAATAACTTTTTTTTTGCTCAAAAGCAGTTCTGGTAATAAAATTAAGTAACATAAATATGGAAAATGAAAATTTCCGATATCGGTCCATATATACCCGAGATATAGCTCAAACCGGGGTTTCCATGAAAATGTCGCGTAAGCGAACTTAAACAACTTTTTTGTGCTCAAAAGCACTTCTGGTAATCAAATAGGGTTAAATAAATATGAAAAATGAAAATTTTCGATATCGGTCCATATATACCCGAGATATAGCCTAGACCGGGGTTTTCATGAAAATGCCGCGTAAGCGAACTTAAACAACTTTTTTGTGCCCAAAAGCAGTTCTGGTAATGAAATTAGGTTACATAAATATGGAAAATGAAAATTTCCGATATCGGTCCATATATACCCGAGATATAGCCTATACCGGGGTTTTCATGAAAATGCCGCGTAAGCGAACTTAAACAACTTTTTTGTGCTCAAAAGCAGTTCTGGTAATGAAATTAGGTTACATAAATATGAAAAATGAAAATTTTCGATGTCGGTTTATATATACCCGAGATATAGCCCAAATCGGGTTTTTCATGAAAATGTCGCGTAAGCGAACTTAAACAACTTTTTTGTGCTCAAAAGCAGTTCTGGTAATGAAATTAGGTTACATAAATATGAAAAATGAAAATTTTCGATGTCGGTCCATATATACCCGAGATATAGCCCAAATCGGGTTTTTCATGAAAATGTCGCGTAAGCGAACTTAAACAACTTTTTTGTGCTCAAAAGCAGTTCTGGTAATGAAATTGGGTTATATAAATATGAAAAATGAAAATTTTCGATATCGGTCCATATATACCTGAGATATAGCCTAGACCGGGGTTTTCATGAAAATGCCGCGTAAGCGAACTTAAACAACTTTTTTGTGCTCAAAAGCAGTTCTGGTAATGAAATTAGGTTACATAAATATGAAAAATGAAAGTTTTCGATATCGGTCCATATATACCCGAGATATAGCCTAAACCGGGTTTTTCATGAATACGCGGCGTAAGCGAACTAAAACAACTTTTTTTGCTTAAAAGCAGTTCTAATAGCAAAATAAGGTTATATAGGTATGGAAAATGAAAATTTCCGATATCGGTCCATATATACCCGAGATATAGCCTAAACTGCGGTTTTAATGAAAATGTCGCGTAAGTGAACTTAGACATCTTTTTTTGCTTAAAAACAGTTCTGGTAATGAAATAGGGTCATATAAATATGGAAAAAGAAAATATCCGATATCGGTCCATATATACTCGAGATATAGCCTGAACCGATTTTTCCAATAACATTTTTTTTTTTGCTGAAAAGCAGTTCTTGTTATGAAAGAAGGTTACGAAAATAGAGAAAATTAAAATTTCTGATATCGGTCCATATATACCCGAGATATAGCCTAAATCGGGTTTTTCATGAAAATATCGCGTAAGCGAACTTAAACAATTTGTTGTGCTCAAAAGCAGTTCTGGTAATGATATAAGGTTATATAAATATGGAAAATTAAAATTTTCGATATCGGTCCATATATAGCCGAGATATAGCCTAAACCGATTTTTCCATTAAAAAAATTTTTTTTTTTTTTTTGCTGAAAAGCAATTCTCGTTATAAAAGAAGGTTACTAAAATACAAAAAATAGAAAATTCCGATATCGGTTCATATATAACCGAGCATATTTAGGTCACATTTTTAATATACTATACATATTCGTGACTATCGTGAAGGGTATTTTAGATTCGGCCCAGCCGAATATACTACACTCTTACTTGTTTCTGTTATGTTGGTACACATGTGTGTTACATATATATGTTGGCTATATATATTTCGGATTATCAGTTTATTTTAGACAGATAGTCGTGTCGTTAGTCGTGTTTTGGTGTGCTCTTCGATTTTTTACTATCAGCAAAAACAAAGTCGCATGGAAATCGCTCAGGAGCTGTTGAACATCGTCAACGGCGATCGAGATTTCTTCAAAAAGGTCATAACTGGTGATGAATCATGGTTGTGTGGCTATGACATTGAAACCAAAGCCCAATCTTCCCAATGGAAGCATCCAGAAGAGACAAGACCGAAAAAAGCACGTCAAGTTCGGTCAAATATGAAGATTTTGCTGACTGTTTTCTTCAACTGCAATGGCGTGGTGCAAATTGAATTCTTGCCAAAAGGTTGTACGGTCAATGAGGAATACTACTTTGAAGTTATGCGACGTTTGCACGAAGCAGTTCGTCAGAAACCTACAGAATGGAGTAGATACAAAAAAATGCGTTTCAGAAGTGTTTCGAGGATTGGAAAAAAAAAACGCTAGCATAAGTTTATTTACCTGAGGGGAATTACTTTAAAGGGAAAAAGATAGTTATTGATGAATAAATAAATACTTTTTGAAAAAATATAGAATAATGGTTATTTTTATACCCTTCACAAAAATGTAAAGGGTATATATAAGTTTGTGATTCCGTTTGTAATTTCTACAGTTTTTTTCTGCGACCCTATAAAGTATATATATTCTGATTCAGAATTAATGGAAAAGTCGATTAAACGATGTCCGTCTGTCCGTCTGTCCGCTGTTGAAATACCGTTTCTGAGAAAACCATTAGACTTAGAAACTTGTTTCTTTCACCATTCTATTACCCCATCGATTCATGGGTTTGCTATTGAAATTCAGTAATATCGGTCCACGTATAGCTGAGATATATTCAAAATTGCGAAAAAAGCCATTTTTTTTGCAGTTTTGTATGAAAATTTTTGAAAACAAAAGTTGTTCGTTTTGCTTCAAACTTTACACACTTATTAAGCATGGTGACTAAAAGGCAAAAAATTTTTTTTTTCAGATATCGGTCCATATATACCCGAGATATAGCCCAAATCGGATTTTTAATAAAAATGTCGCATAGGCGAAGCTAAATAACTTTTTTTGCTCAAAAGCAGTTCTGGTAATAAAACTAGGTTACATAAATATGGAAAATGAAAATTTCCGATATCGGTCCATATATACCCGAGATATAGCCCAAACCGGGTTTTTCATGAAAATGCCGCGTAAGCGAACTTAAACAACTTTTTTGTGCTCAAAAGCAGTTCTGGTAATGAAATTAGGTTACATAAATATGAAAAATGGAAATTTTCGATATCGGACCATATATACCCGAGATATAGCCCAAATCGGGTTTTTCATGAAAATGTCGCGTAAGCGAACTTAAACAACTTTTTTGTGCTCAAAAGCAGTTCTAGTAATGAAATAGGGTCATATAAATATGAAAAATGAAAATTTTCGATGTTGGTCCATATATACCCGAGATATAGCCCAAATCGGGTTTTTCATGAAAATGTCGCGTAAGCGAATTTAAACAACTTTTTTGTGCTCGAAAGCAGTTCTGGTAATGAAATAGGGTCATATAAATATGAAAAATGAAAATTTTCGATATCGGTCCATATACATATACCCGAGATATAGCCTAGACCGGGGTTTTCATGAAAAACGGCGTAAGCGAACTTAAACAACTTTTTTGTGCTCAAAAGCAAATCTGGTAATGAAATTAGGTTACATAAATATGGAAAATGAAAATTTCCGATATCGGTCCATATGTACCCGAGATATAGCCCAAATCGGGTTTTTCATGAAAATGTCGCGTAAGCGAACTTAAACAACTTTTTTTTGCTCAAAAGTAGTTCTGATAATGAAATAAGATTACATAAATATGGAAAATGAAAATTTCCGATATCGGTCCATATATACCCGAGATATAGCCTAAACTGCGGTTTTAAAGAAAATGTCGCGTAAGTGAACTTAAACAACTTTTTTTGCTTAAAAGCAGTTCTAGTAATGAAATAGGGCCATATAAATATGGAAAAAGAAAATATCCGACATCGGTCCATATATACTCGAGATATAGCCTGAACCGATTTTTCCAATAACATTTTTTTTGCTGAAAAGCAGTTCTTGTTATAAAAGAAGGTTACGAAAATTAAAATTTCTGATATCGATCCATATATACCCGAGATATAGCCTAAACCGGGGTTTTCATGAAAATGTCGCGTAAGCGAACTTAAACAATTTGTTGTGCTCAGAAGCAGTTCTGGTAATGAAATAAAGTTATATAAATATGGAAAATTAAAATTTTCGATATCGGTCCATATATACCCGAGATATATATATATGATATATATATATATGAACCGATTTTTTCATTAAAAAATTTGTTTTTTTTTTTTTGCTGAAAAGCAATTCTTGTTATAAAAGAAGGTTACTAAAATACAGAAAATAGAAAATTCCGATATCGGTTCATATATAACCGAGCATATTCAGGCCACATTTTTAATATACTATACATATTCGTGACTATCGTGAAGGGTATTTTAGATTCGGCCCAGCCGAATATACTACACTCTTACTTGTTTTATTATTAATTTCTTTTAAATGTTTTTGCTATGTATCTTTATAGCTGTCAACAAAAATTAAGAAGAAGTCAATGAAAAATTAAACTATTATTATTTTAATACCAAAAACTGGAATATACATGAGCAAACGAGATTTTTAAAATCCCCATTTAGCTGCGGGCTTATTTGATTTGCAGGTGTTTTGTCTTCCATCCTTTGTACATGTGTTTTTTTTTCTGCTTTCGTCCGTATTTGCTTTATAATTAATCAATTTATTATTATTTGCGTTTGAATGTTGTTGCTATGTAATCCATCAACTTGCAGTTTAGGAGGTGTTGGACTAATTTTTAAGTAGTCTGAGCAGTGTCGAAGATATATACAGTGATCACGGATCGGTTTTAATTAATTTAATTCCAACACTTTAATTGCTGCGATAACGGTTATTTTAGTGTTTCGATGTTGTTATTAGTAGATTCAAGTCAAACGTCCAAAAACACTGCTGCGTCTTTTCTCCTCCTCTTAACTCATTTTTATTAGAGTTCCAGTACAACACAGGGGACATAACCTGAATACCAAGATAAAAAGTTAAATGTTTTTAAATAAAACTACACAAATATACACACATATATATGTCTGTGTTCAAAAAATATTTTTAAGTCTTTAAATAAAGTATAAAAAAAGTTACTTACATATGTATAAACCCTTGACGCTGGTTTTGTTTACCTATTTTTTAAGTTTAAATGGCCACAATGTAGATGCAAAATTTTAATATTTAAAATGCATTAGGGATGAGTTAGTCCACGATTTTGGGATTTAGATTCGCTGGAACCTCATATTTTATGGGCAAAATAAAGTGTTTGTATGTGAAAGAAGCTAGATATGTTCTACAAAAATGTTGGATGTAGAAGGAGCCGCATGTACCGCTCATGCTTAAATTAGATTTTTTGCTTAAATCGCTTTCTGAAAATGAAGATTTATCACTTTCGCTTTGATGAACCGCAGATTTTGTATTTGTCATTCCTTCATCAAATCCATTGGTTAGGCAGTCAAGTCGTTTCTGCAGAAGTCGTTGTAGGCCCAGCCTTCTGACATGGTTCCCAAACGGGCGGTGTCAGTTATGACAGCTACAATGACTTCAATCTGCTCAAAACAAAGCTTTAAAAATAGTATTTAACCTTCCGTTAAGGTTTAATACTGTGAACTTGTACAAACAATACGCGAAAACAATACTTCCAATTAAAGGATTACAATTGCTAACATATGTTTTTAAATGCCTTAATGGATATGGAGAACACACAATCCATTTCAATCCAAATATAAATATTACCAACAGAGCTACAAGGCAAGCGACGAATTTGAATGCAGTAAGTTGTCGCCTTGAATTAAGCAAACAACGTATAGCATTTGCTGGCCCAAATGAATTTAACCGTCTACCATCTAATATCAAGAATTCTTCTACTCTATCCATTTTTAAAAAGAACTTAAAGCAATATTTGCTATGCAACGTTGAAATACTTCTAACTAGCTGAATTATATACATATGTTATACAAAACGTTATATAGTAGAACTTAGTTTCTTTTTTTTTCCTTAACTCTATAAAATGTTTTTAATTAATAAAAAAGTTGTTGAACCATTTTGTTATACGCTTTTATAATGCCTCTTTGGCGCTGAGGCATTTTATAATTTATGAATGAATTTTGTTAAATAAATAAATAATTAAAAAAAAGTAAATTAAAGTAAATGCGAAGCCTTGATGCAAGGCATGTGGGCTCTGTGAGCCACCTTTATTGGACACAATTCAGCATGTGGATTTTCATGCTTTTTCAGCACGCTGATAAAGGTTCTCCATAAAAGATCGATATTCCTATACTTTAGTGTTTTCCCTTCTTTGGCTAGTTGGTCAGCGATGGTATTGCCGTTATTGGACACATCTGCACGTAGCTATTGCTATATATTCCGATCAGAGTGTTGATGGCGGAAAGGATATTTTGGGGTTGCATTCTTCTATGCAGACACTTTCTCCCCTTCTAGATCCGTCCGTGTAGACATATGTAGAAGTAACCAGATTCTGACAGAGGTGCCTCAATTAGGTAGCCAAAGTTCGTTGAGAGGAATGGTCGTGGGATGCAGTATTCAAGTAGATCGGGGACTACGTCCTTTTCGATCTTCCGATGGTATTGGGATCCACGTTCCTCCGTTTTCTGCCTGACCGAAGTTTTCAGTGCTATTTGCCTGGCTTCTACGTCACATAAGTGCAGGAAATGTTTTGCTTAGTGTTGTCTTCATGGCCCCTGTGAATAGTATTGACATTGTTCGACTGACTTTCTCAATATGTAGTCTGGTAGTAGTGAAGTTAAGCGATTTCCACCATACTCCATGGAAAATGACCGGTTTTATGACTGTCTCGCATAGCCACACACCTCCGTTTGGTTGTATGCCACATGATGACCACATTGCTTTTTTGCACAGATAGATAGGTATTGTAGCTTTGGCTACTCTTGCTTGTATGCATACAGACCACACATTTGTCTGACTATCTCTTTTGTAGATATATTAATATAGTTATATGGACCACCACTACATACATAAATATCTTGCTATGATTTAAATATCTTTAAACAACATTTGTAACATATGGAGTCTATCCGCGAATGTGAACGGACATACTTTAGTTTGCTAACAACGAATCTAATATTATCGAAATAAGTAGAATACAGTTTAAGTGGTAGTGTCCCTTTTTTATATAAAAAGTTAGTTTTTTTCAAGATGTCGCGTTAATTATGTAATTGTAACTGTGTAGAGCTGCAAAACAATCGATAGTACTATCGATAGTTTTAAGTTTAGATAACTATCGATTATTTTCGTTCGATAGTAATACTATCGACAATTTTTGAACGTTTTTTACGAAGCCTTATACATGTAGCCCTTATACATGTATCCCTTATACATGTAGCCGACTTTAAATTTTTATAGTTAGCGTAATTTACAAATGAAAATATATTATATAAATCATGTTATATATCAAAGTAAAGTGTATTATATCATTTATTACTTTTATCTCAAATAAAAAAAAGTTAGTTAAATATCACACTTATATCTGGCGGCTGCGAATAAATGACGACAGCAACTTAAACAACTTTGTTCTCTTTGCATACAGGTGACGCTGTAGCTCAAAATGTTTAGCACAAACAAAAGAAAAGTATTTAAGATATATTTTTTATCATAGAATAAAAATGCGTAAAGATTTTATATATACCTATATAAATATTTATGTATCTATGTTTACTAACTTGAGTTACAGATTCATAGCCAAAAGTAGCGCTTAACGATAAAATCGATAGTTTTTCTTGAAACTACCGAAAATATCGATCGGGACGACTATCGATAGTTTGGCAGCTCTAGAACTGTGTAGGTTTTGAAGGTATGTACACTGAATACTTCACAGTCACATCCGAAGCAATTAATTCCGCTTCGGCAACATTGCAGTGTTGATATTTGTTCCCTGTGGCTGTGTTCTGTAACTTTGGCGAGAAGTTCTTGCATCGAAAGCTTGTGGAACAAATTATTCCATCGTTTCTCGAAAAGTGAGAAAAAACTGCGTCTGTAACTCATGTCGAAAACTATCCAAAGCGATGACGTCGTTACGTTAGAAATGTCTGAAAATATAAAACGATGCCGACATGCAATTTTAAAAATGAAAGCGCCAGCCACAATTAGTACCGCCGCCGACCAAACATAAGAAATTTTGTTCGACGGCGTCATATTATAACCGTCGGCTATTCTAGAAAATGTATGGTTTGGCTCTAATGTTTACATTTTATTTACAAATACATACCATACATATTTATGCGCAAAATTTTGTAAAATAAAAAAATAATTGCAATTTGTGGATTCTGAAAAAACATTATAAAATTGTTATAATATATATACTATGTTGGGTCGGATATTAAAATTGTTGAAATTAAAAACTTAAGTATTCCCTTAAAACTTGTTGTGTGAAGGGTATAAAAGTTAATTAAAAAGTTAAAATAAAAAAAACAATCATTCTAAACTGTGTAAATATCTATTTGATACTTAAATTAACAGCAAAATACTTATTTTTCAGCATTATTATTCATTTAGTGATGATTATTGTTATTTGAAAAACTATCTCACAGCCTTTTTATTTGTGAGAAATAATGACAGTTGAATGCGGGAAAATTTTGCGATAAAGTTTTACAGACACAGTTTTTCTGTAAAATGGTGAGTAAATTCCTTACGTGACAGCTATTACTCACCAAAAAAGTTATAGCTACAGTTTAGTGAGAAAAGCAGCTGTTTGTTTCAACTTTGTTTCATTTCGCACGTTTCAGTCGAAAAGTTTCTCGTGGCGAGAGTTACAGAACACAGCCACTGATATATCATCGTAATAATGTCAGGTAAATTTAAAATTGATTCCTGTAATATACGAGCACGTAGGTCAGAATGAATGAATGAATCTCTTTATTCTCAATCTTGTCTGCATTGGCTGGATGTTTTCGTGCAACCTAGGTTCTGAGTATACTGATACACAGGATTTTGCTATATCTGGATATCAATTTCTATCGTTTTTCATATCCATCGGTATCTTGAAACGTACATGCGCAACCATTAGGTAGACATGATTATGTGTTTGTCTTTCGATTAAATTCAAAATCAGAGCACACTTTTTGCACTTTACAGAAGTCCAAACTCGTGAAGATACATAAGTATGTATATTAAATTTTTTGGTTTACATGCCCCCTCAGATTTTTCTAATTGTAGTACCGCTTAAAATACTTGAGATGATTGTGTTATTTCCGATCCGATGTTTTCTTCAATTTCAAAGCGAAAACAATGCAAGAATTTGAAAAAAAAATATATTGCAATCATATAAGCACCAATATGAAGAACGTTATGGAGGATTAAAAAGGCTACGCAATACCGGAAGAACTCGAAGCTAAAAATAAAAATTATTTGTTCAATAATATCTTTGATAGATATTTGTTCAAAATTAATTACACTGAATTACAATATTTATTTCCCTATGAAGAGAGGTGAGTTAATCGTGCAGCCTGACTCAGGTGGATCTTTGTCTTCTGTACTAAGAGACTTAGAATCTATATGAATCGCAATATCCAGCAATCAGATCAGATTATACGGAGCGCGGAAGGCGGAAGTAAAATACATTTTTTGTTTAAGACATCCAATCCATTGGTAAAGTTGTGACTAGTCTTGTATATTTCTAGTTTAGATTCACTGTATATAAACAGCTCCCCCCGGGCAGAAGGTTTTGCCTTGGCGTATTCCTAACTGGGTACTCTGTTTTTCGGGTAAAGAGGGGAAGAGGACCCTCGTTTGATTCGGCAAACAAAACTCTTGTGTTGGCTTCCGAAATCCTTTCCAAGGATATAAATTGGCAGAACGGGGATCAGCATGGCTCCCGGGGGGTTCTACTTGCGGTTCACCCCGGGCTGATCATGTTTGAGGTTGTAACGTTCTGGCAGGAAGGGAGTGTTAGTATCCTTGATAATTGTTTGGTGTGTGGCTTTTTTCAGAGCCTAACAACCTTCCGAGGATTTGTTGGGTTTTTTTATTTTTCAAAATGTTATTTTCAAATACAACAAGACTATAATCTTTTAATTTACAGTATGTGATTAATTAAATGTAATATTGCAACAAAAATTACAGCAAAATATCAACATAACTTATAAATACAATTTATTTATAAGTATAAAAACAGAGAGAGAAAAAAACATATTAAAAACTTGAAAACAAATACTTTTTAAAATGATAGCGGCTGCCTGTTAATTGTATATTATTTATTAATAGATACGTTACATTCACACTGCGTTAGCAAACATGTTCGGCTCTCCAAATTAACAATACACCTATTCCGCAGCATAATGAAGTTAAATACCTTGGTATTTACCTCGACCGTAGGCTAACGTGGAAGCCTCACATTGATGCGAAAGTCACTCAGTTGAAATTAAAAGCAGCGCAACTAAATTGGCTTATGGGCAGAAATTCGACATTGAAGTTGGATTGCAAACTCTTGTTATATAACGCAATTTTAAAGCCTATATGGTGCTACGGAGTTCAATTATGGGGTACCGCCTCAACATCTAACATTGAAAAAATTCAAAGACGACAAAACCAAATTCTTCGTACGATTACTGAAGCTCCATGGTACGTAAGAAACTCACGAATTCACAAGGATCTGTGTGTTCCGCTGGTAACTGACGAGTTCTCTAAGTATGCCACAAGGTATATCAGTAAACTGGAACTTCACCCAAATCCTCTTGTACGCAACATACTTAATTTTGGCGGCCACTCTCGGTTGAGAAGAAGGGATACCCTGGCCACCATCAGAACGTTAAATAGGTGATTCTACCGATATTATTCGCGCGAAATGAAACTCTTTTGTCTAGCAGTGGCTGGACTTAAATAACTTTTATATTTAGTATTAAGATTTGAATACTTATTGTTAGTTCATATTTTGAAGATTCAATAAATAAATGAATGACAAAAAAAAAAAAAAATTAATAGATATAAAATTTTGTAAATATAAGGTATTATAATTATAAAAGATTTCTTTATCTATATATGGCAAAACATAATTGTTGTGTGCCAGATTGGCGTGTTACTAAACAATTATATGAAGATGTAAAAAATTAAAAAAGAAAGTTAACTATGTAAAATTCACTACGTATCAGTCATCTATACTTTAAACAAGATTCAAAGTATTTATATACGCTTTTAAAATTAGAAACATTCAGTGTGCTAATGACCTCATTTTCATTCAGTTTCCTTTTTCGAAAGTACTGTTGTCTAAAAGCATTATATATGGACATTCACCAATTCCATGCAGGACATTTTCAGATTTGTCAAGGTTGCATAATGTGCATATACCAGTAGAGTTGTTCTGGAATGCTCTACCATTAATATCTAGTAGACCTCCTCTGGTTCGCATTATAAGTCCAGTAATCCTTGATGTATAATTTTGTTGCAAAATTGGTAACGTATAGAAATTAAGCTTAGGGTATAGATCGTGAAATTGAGATCCACGTGTATCACTGATAAACTCCTCTCTCTCCCTTTATTTATTAGCTGTTGCAGTATGCTTTTCCAGTTGCTGCTAATTAATGTATTAGGTACAGTATCAATATGTAAGTCTTGCCTTATATATTCCCATTGCGCGAACCAATATATGTTTTTACAGATTACATATTCTGCTAGTATACGAGATATTCATATATAAAACCTTGTTGACATAGCATAAATGAAGTTTCAAAGATGTAATGTATAGTGAGTGCAGTCCAGTTTCAAGATGTATTACATAAATTGGAGTCGTGGTAGGTAAACAGAGCATTCTTTTAATAAAATATCTGAATAGCTTTTCAACCTCATCATATTTTTGAAATCCCCAGATCTGTGCAGCATATAACATTATTGATTTAGAAGCAGCCTCAAATATTTTAAGTTTATTGTAATTGCAGGGCTTGCTATATATTTTGACCAAGTTGAATTTATAGCCAGCTTGGCAGACGATAATTTATTTTTGAAATGTTTTTTAAAGGACATATTGTATTTGATTTCCACCCCTAGACACTTGTAGGCATTGACAATTACAATGTGATTTTCGCCATATTTCCAGCTTAAATTAGCAAAAATTCTTGTGCACTTACGAAACACAATTATTTTTGACTTTTCAAGGTTAACTTTTAGAGACCATGTTAAACAGTAACAATGGAGTTTATTTATCATATATTGTAGGCCATCCGGCGAATCTGACAGTATAACAATATCATGAGCATATAGCAATATTTTTTTATTAAGACCAGCAACATTAACGCCACCAGGAAGTTCATCCACTAAATCATTTGTGTACAACGAGAATAAAATTGGACTCAAGGTACACCCTTGCTTTACACCAACTTCGACAGGAATTGAGTTTGAGTACGTGTTACCATAAAAATTTTATTTTCCGTGTTTTTATACATCTCTTGTAATAATCTTATTATTTAAGCCGCGAGTCCTAAGCATGACAGCTTTTAAAATAGACGGTTACGAGGAACAGTGTCAAAAGCACATGAAAAGTCGGCAAAGAAAGCGTATGTATTTTTGCCATTTGCTCTGTTTATGTGTACAATATTTGTTAGATTAAAAATATTGTCAGCAGTAGAATAATTTTTTCTAAATCCAGCTTGGAATTCATTGAGAATATTGTTTCTGTTGGTCCAAAAAATTAAGTGATTTAGAATGATGGAGTTAAAGATTTTGTTTATAGTATCACCTAAAGACAAACCACGATAGTTTGACGGGATGTTCGGATCACATTTTTTATGTAGTGCTATAATAATAGAGTTACAGAAACAGGTTGGTGTTTTATCCTTTAAAAAATTTTGTTGCATAAACTTAGTAATTCAAATTGAAATCCAACAGCAGTATATTTATAAAATTCAAACGTTAATCCATCTTGACCAGGAGCTTTATTTAGTTTTAGTGATTTTAGCACAGTGTATAATTCATAATATTCAATGGGCGAGTCTAATATGGAATCCATATAATAAGGCATACACCAACTGATTGTATGTGCTCCTGCACTGTTATTAGTACACATCTAAAATGATTATAAAAATCTTCTACACATAATGTAGAAGCACACGAAGTAGCACGACTTTTCATATTATTTGATAGTTTCCACCAGTCACTGGAATGGCTGCAGAATGCTGTGTCATCTGCAAAAGTAGAAGTGTGGATTTCGGATTTCGTAGGCATGTCAGAGGCGTAAATCAGATACGAAGACAGCTACCTTGTGTAACTCCTGCTCCGTTTGGCTGTCAGGAGCTTATAACGTCGCCTTCTCTGATAAAAAAATTTCCAGCCGCAAAGTAGCTTTCCAGAAGCTTGCGAGTTTTTGCAGAAAAGTTCAACTTTATTTTGTGCATCAATTCGTCTTGCCACATTTTGTCAAAAGCTTTGGAAATGTCAATGAATAGAGGTAACCAATAATTTTTGTCTTCAATAGTCTGTATTATGAGATTGACTAGTCTCTGTGTTTGTTCTATGCTGCTATGTTAAGCCCGAAAATCATTCAATATTGGAGTCAACTTCGCCATTAACAATTTTTCGAACAGTTTTGAAATTGTTGGCAGTAATTATTGGTCTGTATGATTATACTTTAGTGGGATCCTTCCCTGGCTTAGGTATTATAATAATTATAATACCTATATGTATATATAATACTGAAGATATAAAGCAAGTTAAAAATAAAAAGTAGAACTCTTTTAGCTATACGAGGTAACGGTAAAAGCATTTTACCAGTAATTTGATCATTGTCTGGAACTTTCCTGGGTTTTGTATTACCGATAACGTTTTCGACATCTTGATAATTAAGTCTCTTATAAAAACTGTAGAACCTACATTTTGTATAGTAGTTCGGCAACACTTTTGTATATTATTGTTTGTATGTGTTTCCATATAAAGCCTATAGTAGATGCGCAAAAAACACGAAAGCTGGGTAACTAACAGAGTTCAGCTAATTATAATTAAATATTTATTTGTACTAAACATTCGTTTGCTCAAAACAATTCATTTATAATGAAATAAATTTACACAATATGGTATCATTTCGTTTAAGGCTAAATGCGGCAGTGTCCCTTTCTTAACAAACTAATTCTATTATCACTATGAAGTTGCAGGCATTTGATGTTTATATATGTAAGCCCTCCAAACAAATGTTTAACTTTACAGCTCTCAAATTGATTCCGTCTTGTTTACTTTCTTCTGCAGAATTTCTGTGTCAAATTAGACTAACTACAAAATTGTGCATTATTTAATTTTTAAATTTGTTTGCATTAGAAACATTAACAAATTGAGAATGGTTTATTATGCACACTGCTAAAGAATTGTAAAATACTTTTTTGAGTGTCAACCCAAACTTTAAAAGGGTGGTTTTTTACGCCACGAAAAATATGAAAAATAAACAATTAAGACAAACACAAATTCAGTTCAAAGACATTTCATTTATGCTCAAAACCTAATTATTAAAAAGCTTATCTCTTTTTAACAATTAAAACCTCAACAATAAACTGTTATTCGAACTCC
The DNA here is from genome assembly GCA_914767995.1 of Thecocarcelia acutangulata. NCBI lineage: Eukaryota > Metazoa > Arthropoda > Insecta > Diptera > Tachinidae > Thecocarcelia > Thecocarcelia acutangulata. Next base: position 53,312,949 of record OU612096.1, on the reverse strand, counting down.
AACGATTTTAAATGAATGTTTTAAAAAATTCTTAATAAAATGCTTGAATTAATATGTAAATATTCATACATTTATGTGTATACAATATTTGCCAAATAATTTACATGAAGGCGTTGTTTTATATTCTTTGTTTTGTTGTTGCTAACTGTTCTTCCTTATACGTAAGCACTGAAATGTAAAGACTGAACGTGTATGCTTCTGAAGTGCATGGCGGACCGAAGGGTTCTCTAGTGAAACTATATTCCAGGATATCAAGCAGTACCTCTTTAGTCCCTTACTGCGTCACCTTAAAATTCGCCACATAATTTGAATTTTAGCATAAACACACACAGACACATATATATATATATATATATATATATATATATATATATATATATATATATATATATATATATATATATATATATATATATATATATATATATATATATATATATATATATATATATATATATATATATATATATATATATATATATATATATATATATATATATATATATATATATATATATATATATATATATATATATATATATATATATATATATAATACATATATATATATATATAATACATATATAGCTTCTGGAAAGCTACTTATGCGGCCGGAAGTTCGTTATCAGACAAGGCGATTTTATAAGCCCCTTACAGCCAATCGAGGCAGGAGTTCCCCAAGGTAGCATTCTAGGACCTACTTTAATATATTTGATTTACGCCTCAGACATGCCAACGAGATCCGGAATCCACACTTCAACTTTTGCAGATGACACAGCATTCTGCAGCGTGCATGAAAACCATCAAGCAGCTTCGCGAAATTTGCAGGAGTATATTTCATAATTAGGTTGAAACTTTGGAAAATAAAAGTTAATGAACAAAAATGTACTCACGTTATATTCCCACTGCGTAAGCAAACATGTTCGGCTATCCAAATTAACAATACACCTATTCCGCAGCTTAATGAAGTTAAATACCCTGGGATTTACCTCAACCGTAGGCTAACGTGGAAGCCTCACATTGATGCGAAAGTCCCTCAGTTGAAATTAAAAGCAGCGCAACTAAATTGGCTTATGGGTAGAAATTCGAGATTGAAGATTCTGCCGATATTATTCGCGCAAAATAAAACTTTTTTTGTCTAGCAGTGGCTGGACTTAAATAACTTTTATGTTTAGTATTAAGATTTTAATACTTATTGCTAGTTCATATTTTGAAGATTCAATAAATAAATGAATGAAAAAAAAGCTTTATTTGTATCATTCGTTTTTCTTAGAGTAATACTTAAAAACTTAACTTACAAAATATTATAATTGTTTACTTTAGCAATGTGTGCAATATTGCTGATTGCACACCAGAAGCGTGTTGATACTTTAAATACCCTGTTGAGAATTTTGTTTAGAGTTGTGTTAACTCCTCCATCGCTTCTTCAGATCTTCAATAGCAGTTTGAATGATGCGTCTCTGACGAGTTTTCTTTATCTTCTGATGAGCCTTAAAGCAGACAAAACCAATAGTTAGGATCACGAAAATAAAAGTAGTTGACCACAAAGGTCCATCAATCAATCTTTGTTTTATGTTTTCTATATAACGCAAGTTCTCTGCGGTTAATCTTTGAAGATATGGTAAACTCAATACTTCCTGATGTAACATTGAGAGGAGCAGACGTTGGGGATCCCGGTAAAATTCCTACAATATTTCTTTGGTTTCTATATAGGGATCCATTAATTTTTTCTTCACCGGTAAATGTGAGTAGAAATGTACCAGTGACAGTTTTCTACACACCATTACTTGCTGCTACATTGACAGTTTGGTCATTGATAATGATAATTCCTTCATCTATAAATGTGAGGGCTTCTAGATGCGAAGGACGAGTGGTGCAATATGCACGACCACCGGAGTAAAGTTGTTGAGCGCATGTTGGATAGTCCAATCTTTTACAAAATAATGTTGTCAGGGTAGCATGGCAATTTCTGATTGCCAGAATTTGATTTCCACAGTCTGCCACACTGTTTGTTTTATCAATGTGAAGAATTGTGTTGTGTTGAACATTGTACAGGGTTACTTTTACACAAACTAAGTCTGGTTGTGGATACTTATTTAAAATATGTAAAAACTTGTAATCCAATAAGATTCTTATATAAGCAACTTCCATTAGATCTGTTACAGTTATATTTACTCCTTTCCATGCAGAAATTGTTGGAGTTTAAATAAAAAGGAGTAGTTACAACATAGTCCGATGTAATGCGAACATGGACCATGATAACTAAAAAAAATATATTGTACAATACTCGCAACACATTAATTAAAAATACACAACTATAGTAATACTGTTACGCCATGTTTTGTTTAGTGTGTTTTCTGGCAAGCCGAATGATTTTTTTATTATTATTAATAAATAAATATCTATCACAGGATTTGTTAATTTCATCTTTAACCATGGGTATGTTAAGGTCACGATGAATATTTTTATTATTCAAAAACAATGGAACACTAGTTATTGTTCTTAATATTTTTGACTGGATTCTTGGAAGAATTTCAAGGTTTGAGTTACTAGTAGGACCCCAAAGTTGAATTTCGTAAGTCCAGGTATATTCTATTAATACAATTGTTATGTTTGCAACTATTTATTTATACCTTTATGTTATGTTTTTGTTTATAATAATCTTTTAGCAAATGAAGAAAAAAAGTTATACAAAAAATTTTGTGATTATGTTTCAGTTGATTTCGTTTTTTTTTGCAACAACACCCCAAAATTGCTCTAAAAATTTTTACAAAATTATAGTTTTCAAAGTAGTCTCTTGTGGTATTCCATTGAGTATTCACATCAGAGTAATTTAAAAATAGTTTCGAAACTAGTTTTCTGTGGTAATCCATGGAGTAGTGGCATGAAGTAATTTCAAGACTAACCCTGTGTTAATAATTTATGGAGTAGTTACTTGCACTACTTTTTGGATTAGTTTGATATAATGTTTTTTTTGGATTACATGGTCCTCTCCTAGGACATTGTAATGTAAAATGGAGCATGTTTTTCCCATATATTTGGATTACTTTTGGACTAGTCCTGGTCTCTTGTAGAGTACTTTTTACACGCATGTAAGGAGTAATCCCGATTTCTGCAGGGAATGAATAAAAACTTTTTTACATTTTTCGTTTGTAAAATTTTTTTTTTATTTGAATTTTCAAAATATATACATTGGAAGACGTTGAGTATTGAACAAATGTTGATAAGACCGTAAACACTAAAACATTGACAAACCTTTTTAACGCTCGTGACTAAAATCCTTCACGTCTAAGGTTATATCAGCTGTAAAATGGCGTCTAAATTTCCCAAAATAGAGTTTTCTGAATTGTCATCTAAATTTTTAATTTACAATATAAGTATCTATTAATTAAGTGTGAAAAGCCTTTTATTTAAGATAATTTATCGCAATAAGTCTTTTTGCTTTGCAAAAAAATATTAATTTTAAATGAAATAAAAACCATAGTTCATATAAATTAAAAATCATCAAAAAAATTATCAAATCACATTTTTGTTCAATAATCATAACAAGAATGTATGTATTAATGTTAAATAGTCGAACTTATTTCTAATATTACTAATATTATATGATGGGTTGTTATCATTCGTCTAGCTCAATTTCACTCCTGGCTAAAAAGCCAAGAAATATTTTTAATTACAACAATAATTGCCGCGATCAATAGCTCTTGATCAAAGAAGACAGGAAAAAATAGTTGAATACACTAAAACTGGGGGGCAACTAGCTGTTTCACAGTCGCTACACTGCGAATCAGCACCCACTAGGATTCGAACTCAGTACCATGTAAACATGATGTATTTTTCAATACGGCCGCTTAACCAACTCAGCCACCATTTCGTTATAATCCGCAATTTCGCTATAATCCGCAATTTCGTTATAATCCGAAAAAATGTTTACATAATTTAATTTAATAATCAAGTCAGCGTCTAGCTTCGATAGTGAACGGACGTACTTTTTTTTAACCGGAGTGCTATAAAAACAAATAAAAAATAAATAAAAAGAAACGGTATAATTAGAAAACCGCAATAAGTGGTAGAGTGCATTTATACAAAAGAAAAACTTTGTGACAATTATTTTTACATACATGCTTTTAAAGTACAAAAAAAAAAAAAAAATTAAAAACAAAAATTGCATGAGTGTACCTAGTAGATGCAATTCTGAGAGGGAGCTTAGCTCTACAAGAAAAACCCTCTGGATTTCTGAAAAGGAATCATTGAAAAAGTCATTGGATAATCTCCCGTCTCTAAGAGATAAAAAACGCACGCGTTCGTGTTCGCCAAACATTGTTGTTACAACAGAAGACCAACCATCTACCAGTTCAGTTATTGCAGATAAGCCGAAAACACAAGTTGGCATTGACAGGTATGTAACCCTGGTTAAACGTCAGCGAAGCCCGAAATCCGCTCAGATATCATCACCACCAAAGATATCTTAAGAGGATAATACCGCTACAGCAACGGAAAGTAATAGATTTGCAATCCTACAGACTGATGAGCCAAATACAGCAAAAAAAAAAAAACATTTAAACCGCCACCAATATATTTGAGAGAACCTACTTCTAATGAGCTGGTAAAACAACTTATTACTGTAATCGGTAAGGACAATTTCAACGAGACATCAGTTAAGCGCGGAAACATCAATGAAACAAAAATTCAGGTAAACCATGAAAATGATTACCGAAAATTGTCTGACGTTTTGGAAAAGGAGAAAAGATCTTTTTACACTTATCAGCTTAAAAGTGCTAAAGGCCTTCAGGTTGTTATAAAAGGTATTGACCCATGTGTAGCCACGGATGATGTTAAGATTGGTTTCGAGGACAAAGGGTTTAAAGTCAAAAGTGTAGTGAACATCAGGAACCGTGAGAAGATCCCTCAACCCATGTTTAGGGTTGAACTGGAACAAAGAGATATTGTCCTGAAACGGAATGAAACTCACCCAATTTATACCCTCAAATTTCTCTTGCACCGTAAAGTTACCGTAGAGGAGCCTCATAAGCGTTTAGGTCCCGTTTAATGCCTAAATTGCCAGGAATTTGGCCATACTAAGGCCTATTGTAAACTGCCCGCAGTTTGTGTTGTGTGTGGAGACCTACACGGCACTTCACAGTGCAAAAAAACCAAAGACTGACTCGAGCGCTAAAAAATTCAGTAACTTTGGAGGTAACCACACTGCAAATTACAGGGGCTGTCCTGTTTACACTCATTTTAAACAATCAATGACAAATAAGTCATCAATTACCTTTAAGCAACCGCAGCAGTCAAATATTATTTCTGCAAACAATTTTCCCCAGATAGGCCAGTCAACCAGCCAAATAATTATGCAAAACCCCAAACAAGTTTCATATGCTAATGTGGTCAAAACGGATATACAAAACTTGAATCAGGAGCCCATGCCCCAAAATTCCGATCAAAATTTTAAAAATCTTGAGGCAACTCTGCAGACTCTTGTTCAATCCATAAACACATTTACGGTTTCTATGACTAACATGATGCAGGAAATGCTGAAAATGCAATCCACTATTTTGCAGGCAATTTTAAAAAAATGAGCTGGTTAAAAATATGTTTCTGGAACAAAAATGAACTTGAGCACTTCCTTATGGAAAAGCAAGTCGACATAATGCTGATTGCTGAAACCCATTTGACAACTAACAGTTTTTTCAAAATTAATGGTTACACGCTGTATGATACTAAAGATCCCCGTGGCAGATCTTGCGGAGGCTCAGCAATTTTGATAAAAACTAGAATTAAGCACTATTTGCTAAACGAGACATGTGAGGAGTATCTCCAAGCAATAAACATATGTATTGAACATTTTCATCACAAAATTGTTATTTCATCGATTTATTCCCCACCCCGGTTTTCAGTAACAGAAAATCAATATACAATTTTTTCAATTCTTTTGGGCCTCGATTTTTAGCGGCTGGCGACTATAACGCTAAACACATTTTTTGGGGATCACGTTTAATTACCCCGAAAGGCCGTGTGCTTTTTGACAACGTTTCCAAAATGAACTTAGAGGTGGTTTCAAGCGGACACCCCACTTATTGGCCGTCAGACCGACGAAAGATCCCTGATGTTATAGATTTTGGAGTTGCGAAAAATTTTCCTTTAGAGTGGATGCAAGTGGAGCCTTCATTAGATTTGTCATCAGATCACTCACCCACTATAATCTCTGTTTCGTTTCCCCAAGAGATTGGCTCCCCGTTGACCATCAATAGAGTTAATTGGCTAAAATATACAAAAAATTTTTGAGTACACATTGTACTGAAAATATCGCCTTGAGAACGCCTGAGGATATTGATGTGTCAATTAACGATTTTTCTGAAAACCTCAAACTGGCCGTACAGCATGCAACCACTAGTCATATAAGATCCAGAAATGAAATCAATAGAACTTATTCGTCTGAAATTGAGCAACTTCTGTCAGAAAAAAGAAGAGTCATAAGAGAGTCGCAACTTCGCAGATCTCCCAAGCTTAAAACTAGGCTGCGGGAATGCATAACTCAGTTAAGAAATCTGCTTGAAGTCCATAGAATATCTTCCCTTAAAATATATTTGGAAAGCCTGGATGGTACTCCGCAATCTACTATTCTCTGTGGAAAGCGACAAAAGGTCTGAAAATACCCGTAATAGGTAAGCCACCTTTGCGAACTTCAACTGGCGACTGGGCAAGAAGTGCTCAAAACAATTCATTTATAATGAAATAAATTTACACAATATGGTATCATTTCGTTTAAGGCTAAATGCGGCAGTGTCCCTTTCTTAACAAACTAATTCTATTATCACTATGAAGTTGCAGGCATTTGATGTTTATATATGTAAGCCCTCCAAACAAATGTTTAACTTTACAGCTCTCAAATTGATTCCGTCTTGTTTACTTTCTTCTGCAGAATTTCTGTGTCAAATTAGACTAACTACAAAATTGTGCATTATTTAATTTTTAAATTTGTTTGCATTAGAAACATTAACAAATTGAGAATGGTTTATTATGCACACTGCTAAAGAATTGTAAAATACTTTTTTGAGTGTCAACCCAAACTTTAAAAGGGTGGTTTTTTACGCCACGAAAAATATGAAAAATAAACAATTAAGACAAACACAAATTCAGTTCAAAGACATTTCATTTATGCTCAAAACCTAATTATTAAAAAGCTTATCTCTTTTTAACAATTAAAACCTCAACAATAAACTGTTATTCGAACTCCAACGATTTTAAATGAATGTTTTAAAAAATTCTTAATAAAATGCTTGAATTAATATGTAAATATTCATACATTTATGTGTATACAATATTTGCCAAATAATTTACATGAAGGCGTTGTTTTATATTCTTTGTTTTGTTGTTGCTAACTGTTCTTCCTTATACGTAAGCACTGAAATGTAAAGACTGAACGTGTATGCTTCTGAAGTGCATGGCGGACCGAAGGGTTCTCTAGTGAAACTATATTCCAGGATATCAAGCAGTACCTCTTTAGTCCCTTACTGCGTCACCTTAAAATTCGCCACATAATTTGAATTTTAGCATAAACACACACAGACACATATATATATATATATATATATATATATATATATATATATATATATATATATATATATATATATATATATATATATATATATATATATATATATATATATATATATATATAAGTATATATATATATATATATATATATATATATATATATATATATATATATATATATATATATATATATATATATATATATATATATAATACATATATAGCTTCTGGAAAGCTACTTATGCGGCCGGAAGTTCGTTATCAGACAAGGCGATTTTATAAGCCCCTTACAGCCAATCGAGGCAGGAGTTCCCCAAGGTAGCATTCTAGGACCTACTTTAATATATTTGATTTACGCCTCAGACATGCCAACGAGATCCGGAATCCACACTTCAACTTTTGCAGATGACACAGCATTCTGCAGCGTGCATGAAAACCATCAAGCAGCTTCGCGAAATTTGCAGGAGTATATTTCATAATTAGGTTGAAACTTTGGAAAATAAAAGTTAATGAACAAAAATGTACTCACGTTATATTCCCACTGCGTAAGCAAACATGTTCGGCTATCCAAATTAACAATACACCTATTCCGCAGCTTAATGAAGTTAAATACCCTGGGATTTACCTCAACCGTAGGCTAACGTGGAAGCCTCACATTGATGCGAAAGTCCCTCAGTTGAAATTAAAAGCAGCGCAACTAAATTGGCTTATGGGTAGAAATTCGAGATTGAAGATTCTGCCGATATTATTCGCGCAAAATAAAACTTTTTTTGTCTAGCAGTGGCTGGACTTAAATAACTTTTATGTTTAGTATTAAGATTTTAATACTTATTGCTAGTTCATATTTTGAAGATTCAATAAATAAATGAATGAAAAAAAAGCTTTATTTGTATCATTCGTTTTTCTTAGAGTAATACTTAAAAACTTAACTTACAAAATATTATAATTGTTTACTTTAGCAATGTGTGCAATATTGCTGATTGCACACCAGAAGCGTGTTGATACTTTAAATACCCTGTTGAGAATTTTGTTTAGAGTTGTGTTAACTCCTCCATCGCTTCTTCAGATCTTCAATAGCAGTTTGAATGATGCGTCTCTGACGAGTTTTCTTTATCTTCTGATGAGCCTTAAAGCAGACAAAACCAATAGTTAGGATCACGAAAATAAAAGTAGTTGACCACAAAGGTCCATCAATCAATCTTTGTTTTATGTTTTCTATATAACGCAAGTTCTCTGCGGTTAATCTTTGAAGATATGGTAAACTCAATACTTCCTGATGTAACATTGAGAGGAGCAGACGTTGGGGATCCCGGTAAAATTCCTACAATATTTCTTTGGTTTCTATATAGGGATCCATTAATTTTTTCTTCACCGGTAAATGTGAGTAGAAATGTACCAGTGACAGTTTTCTACACACCATTACTTGCTGCTACATTGACAGTTTGGTCATTGATAATGATAATTCCTTCATCTATAAATGTGAGGGCTTCTAGATGCGAAGGACGAGTGGTGCAATATGCACGACCACCGGAGTAAAGTTGTTGAGCGCATGTTGGATAGTCCAATCTTTTACAAAATAATGTTGTCAGGGTAGCATGGCAATTTCTGATTGCCAGAATTTGATTTCCACAGTCTGCCACACTGTTTGTTTTATCAATGTGAAGAATTGTGTTGTGTTGAACATTGTACAGGGTTACTTTTACACAAACTAAGTCTGGTTGTGGATACTTATTTAAAATATGTAAAAACTTGTAATCCAATAAGATTCTTATATAAGCAACTTCCATTAGATCTGTTACAGTTATATTTACTCCTTTCCATGCAGAAATTGTTGGAGTTTAAATAAAAAGGAGTAGTTACAACATAGTCCGATGTAATGCGAACATGGACCATGATAACTAAAAAAAATATATTGTACAATACTCGCAACACATTAATTAAAAATACACAACTATAGTAATACTGTTACGCCATGTTTTGTTTAGTGTGTTTTCTGGCAAGCCGAATGATTTTTTTATTATTATTAATAAATAAATATCTATCACAGGATTTGTTAATTTCATCTTTAACCATGGGTATGTTAAGGTCACGATGAATATTTTTATTATTCAAAAACAATGGAACACTAGTTATTGTTCTTAATATTTTTGACTGGATTCTTGGAAGAATTTCAAGGTTTGAGTTACTAGTAGGACCCCAAAGTTGAATTTCGTAAGTCCAGGTATATTCTATTAATACAATTGTTATGTTTGCAACTATTTATTTATACCTTTATGTTATGTTTTTGTTTATAATAATCTTTTAGCAAATGAAGAAAAAAAGTTATACAAAAAATTTTGTGATTATGTTTCAGTTGATTTCGTTTTTTTTTTGCAACAACACCCCAAAATTGCTCTAAAAATTTTTACAAAATTATAGTTTTCAAAGTAGTCTCTTGTGGTATTCCATTGAGTATTCACATCAGAGTAATTTAAAAATAGTTTCGAAACTAGTTTTCTGTGGTAATCCATGGAGTAGTGGCATGAAGTAATTTCAAGACTAACCCTGTGTTAATAATTTATGGAGTAGTTACTTGCACTACTTTTTGGATTAGTTTGATATAATGTTTTTTTTGGATTACATGGTCCTCTCCTAGGACATTGTAATGTAAAATGGAGCATGTTTTTCCCATATATTTGGATTACTTTTGGACTAGTCCTGGTCTCTTGTAGAGTACTTTTTACACGCATGTAAGGAGTAATCCCGATTTCTGCAGGGAATGAATAAAAACTTTTTTACATTTTTCGTTTGTAAAATTTTTTTTTTATTTGAATTTTCAAAATATATACATTGGAAGACGTTGAGTATTGAACAAATGTTGATAAGACCGTAAACACTAAAACATTGACAAACCTTTTTAACGCTCGTGACTAAAATCCTTCACGTCTAAGGTTATATCAGCTGTAAAATGGCGTCTAAATTTCCCAAAATAGAGTTTTCTGAATTGTCATCTAAATTTTTAATTTACAATATAAGTATCTATTAATTAAGTGTGAAAAGCCTTTTATTTAAGATAATTTATCGCAATAAGTCTTTTTGCTTTGCAAAAAAATATTAATTTTAAATGAAATAAAAACCATAGTTCATATAAATTAAAAATCATCAAAAAAATTATCAAATCACATTTTTGTTCAATAATCATAACAAGAATGTATGTATTAATGTTAAATAGTCGAACTTATTTCTAATATTACTAATATTATATGATGGGTTGTTATCATTCGTCTAGCTCAATTTCACTCCTGGCTAAAAAGCCAAGAAATATTTTTAATTACAACAATAATTGCCGCGATCAATAGCTCTTGATCAAAGAAGACAGGAAAAAATAGTTGAATACACTAAAACTGGGGGGCAACTAGCTGTTTCACAGTCGCTACACTGCGAATCAGCACCCACTAGGATTCGAACTCAGTACCATGTAAACATGATGTATTTTTCAATACGGCCGCTTAACCAACTCAGCCACCATTTCGTTATAATCCGCAATTTCGCTATAATCCGCAATTTCGTTATAATCCGAAAAAATGATTACATAATTTAATTTAATAATCAAGTCAGCGTCTAGCTTCGATAGTGAACGGACGTACTTTTTTTTAACCGGAGTGCTATAAAAACAAATAAAAAATAAATAAAAAGAAACGGTATAATTAGAAAACCGCAATAAGTGGTAGAGTGCATTTATACAAAAGAAAAACTTTGTGACAATTATTTTTACATACATGCTTTTAAAGTACAAAAAAAAAAAAAAAAAATTAAAAACAAAAATTGCATGAGTGTACCTAGTAGATGCAATTCTGAGAGGGAGCTTAGCTCTACAAGAAAAACCCTCTGGATTTCTGAAAAGGAATCATTGAAAAAGTCATTGGATAATCTCCCGTCTCTAAGAGATAAAAAACGCACGCGTTCGTGTTCGCCAAACATTGTTGTTACAACAGAAGACCAACCATCTACCAGTTCAGTTATTGCAGATAAGCCGAAAACACAAGTTGGCATTGACAGGTATGTAACCCTGGTTAAACGTCAGCGAAGCCCGAAATCCGCTCAGATATCATCACCACCAAAGATATCTTAAGAGGATAATACCGCTACAGCAACGGAAAGTAATAGATTTGCAATCCTACAGACTGATGAGCCAAATACAGCAAAAAAAAAAAAAACATTTAAACCGCCACCAATATATTTGAGAGAACCTACTTCTAATGAGCTGGTAAAACAACTTATTACTGTAATCGGTAAGGACAATTTCAACGAGACATCAGTTAAGCGCGGAAACATCAATGAAACAAAAATTCAGGTAAACCATGAAAATGATTACCGAAAATTGTCTGACGTTTTGGAAAAGGAGAAAAGATCTTTTTACACTTAGCTTAAAAGTGCTAAAGGCCTTCAGGTTGTTATAAAAGGTATTGACCCATGTGTAGCCACGGATGATGTTAAGATTGGTTTCGAGGACAAAGGGTTTAAAGTCAAAAGTGTAGTGAACATCAGGAACCGTGAGAAGATCCCTCAACCCATGTTTAGGGTTGAACTGGAACAAAGAGATATTGTCCTGAAACGGAATGAAACTCACCCAATTTATACCCTCAAATTTCTCTTGCACCGTAAAGTTACCGTAGAGGAGCCTCATAAGCGTTTAGGTCCCGTTTAATGCCTAAATTGCCAGGAATTTGGCCATACTAAGGCCTATTGTAAACTGCCCGCAGTTTGTGTTGTGTGTGGAGACCTACACGGCACTTCACAGTGCAAAAAAACCAAAGACTGACTCGAGCGCTAAAAAATTCAGTAACTTTGGAGGTAACCACACTGCAAATTACAGGGGCTGTCCTGTTTACACTCATTTTAAACAATCAATGACAAATAAGTCATCAATTACCTTTAAGCAACCGCAGCAGTCAAATATTATTTCTGCAAACAATTTTCCCCAGATAGGCCAGTCAACCAGCCAAATAATTATGCAAAACCCCAAACAAGTTTCATATGCTAATGTGGTCAAAACGGATATACAAAACTTGAATCAGGAGCCCATGCCCCAAAATTCCGATCAAAATTTTAAAAATCTTGAGGCAACTCTGCAGACTCTTGTTCAATCCATAAACACATTTACGGTTTCTATGACTAACATGATGCAGGAAATGCTGAAAATGCAATCCACTATTTTGCAGGCAATTTTAAAAAAATGAGCTGGTTAAAAATATGTTTCTGGAACAAAAATGAACTTGAGCACTTCCTTATGGAAAAGCAAGTCGACATAATGCTGATTGCTGAAACCCATTTGACAACTAACAGTTTTTTCAAAATTAATGGTTACACGCTGTATGATACTAAAGATCCCCGTGGCAGATCTTGCGGAGGCTCAGCAATTTTGATAAAAACTAGAATTAAGCACTATTTGCTAAACGAGACATGTGAGGAGTATCTCCAAGCAACAAACATATGTATTGAACATTTTCATCACAAAATTGTTATTTCATCGATTTATTCCCCACCCCGGTTTTCAGTAACAGAAAATCAATATACAATTTTTTCAATTCTTTTGGGCCTCGATTTTTAGCGGCTGGCGACTATAACGCTAAACACATTTTTTGGGGATCACGTTTAATTACCCCGAAAGGCCGTGTGCTTTTTGACAACGTTTCCAAAATGAACTTAGAGGTGGTTTCAAGCGGACACCCCACTTATTGGCCGTCAGACCGACGAAAGATCCCTGATGTTATAGATTTTGGAGTTGCGAAAAATTTTCCTTTAGAGTGGATGCAAGTGGAGCCTTCATTAGATTTGTCATCAGATCACTCACCCACTATAATCTCTGTTTCGTTTCCCCAAGAGATTGGCTCCCCGTTGACCATCAATAGAGTTAATTGGCTAAAATATACAAAAAATTTTTGAGTACACATTGTACTGAAAATATCGCCTTGAGAACGCCTGAGGATATTGATGTGTCAATTAACGATTTTTCTGAAAACCTCAAACTGGCCGTACAGCATGCAACCACTAGTCATATAAGATCCAGAAATGAAATCAATAGAACTTATTCGTCTGAAATTGAGCAACTTCTGTCAGAAAAAAGAAGAGTCATAAGAGAGTCGCAACTTCGCAGATCTCCCAAGCTTAAAACTAGGCTGCGGGAATGCATAACTCAGTTAAGAAATCTGCTTGAAGTCCATAGAATATCTTCCCTTAAAATATATTTGGAAAGCCTGGATGGTACTCCGCAATCTACTATTCTCTGTGGAAAGCGACAAAAGGTCTGAAAATACCCGTAATAGGTAAGCCACCTTTGCGAACTTCAACTGGCGACTGGGCAAGAAGTGACTCAGAAAAGGGGATGGTGTATGTTAACCATTTGAGAAATGTTTTTATTACAAATGATATAACAAATGATGCATCTGAATTACCACCATATGTAGTTAGACCGCCTGTGTCTTTGCGATTCTTATTTCAAGATGTAGAACAAGGTATCATTAACATAAACCCCAGGAAAGCTCCAGGTATTGATCAAATTACTGGCAAAATGCTTGAACAGTTACCTCGTGTAGCTAAAAGAATTCTACTTTTTATTTTTAACGCTATTTTACGCCTTGAGTATTATCCTGTAGAGTGGAAGGTCTCTATGATTACTATGAAGGGAAGGATCCGACTAAGGTAGAATCTTATTGACCAATAAGTCTACTGCCAATAATTTCAAAACTATTCGAAAAATTGTTAATGGTTAAGTTGAGTCCAATATTGAACAATGTGGGATGCACCCCTGATCATCAATTTGGATCTCGGGCTAAACATAGCACCATAGAACAAACGCACAGACTAGTCAATGTCATATGACAGACCCTTTGAGGAGAAGAAGTATTGTTGAGCTCTATACATTGACATTTCTCAAGCTTTTGATAATCAGTTTATGAATATACATATATATATATATATATATATATATATATATATATATATATATATATATATATATATATATATATATATATATATATATATATATATATATATATATATATATATATATATATATATATATATATATATATATATATATATATATATATATATATATGTATATTCATAAACTGATTAGTTTTTTGCCATTATTAAATTAAAACAAAAGAAACTCCACTGCTTTAGTTTAGAATTCCGACGCACACTTGTGTTGACATTGTTGTAAACAAACTCTAAGTGGGACCACAGCAAACATGCACATATTTTACTTATTTTCAATTTGTATTCATTTAGTTCCGACACTCAAACAAGCACACAAATAAACATGAATAATGTTGTGTGGCATGAACTGTGTGTTGTTGCTGTGCCTCCCCAAAATAATGGGACCGTGATTGTAGCTTGTTTGTTGGAAGAAAGACAATTTATTCGGCTTAAAATGTTTCATTTATTATGCCATCTTAAAATTAGGAACGTTTTTCAATTGCTTTTATCCTTGAACAAATAAATTTACAACTGTGAAAAAACATTGAGAAATGAAATGTGGAATGGCAAAACTGAAAAATCAAAAACCAAATCACTTCACACTTTAGTAGCAAGGCTTGTAAAGATTTAGATGTCATTGTTTTACGTAATAGACTTTTTATGTTGATAGTACGTGTAAATGAATGGGTGGTTGGATTATACATTTTTTAACACACTATCAATCATTCATGCTCATGAATATATCATTAGAAAATCGTTCGAATTGTAATAAGTACACAATTTTCAAAACTTTTTTTTCTTAACAAAGAAAGATTATTTTAACAAAATTGTATCCTAGTGCACTAAACAATTTTAAATTTATAGTTTGTACGAAAAAATATTCCCTTTGTTCATCTTTTTTATAAGGCTTTAGAACTTAAACGACTAACCCAATTTAATTAAGTATTGTTATATAAGTATATACTATTTCATTATATGTTTTCTTGTTAAGAATTTACTCCCGTTATAACATATTGTAGGGGTCTTGCCTATAATATCCTAAACAAGAATGCTAAACATATTTAAAATGTTGTATATTGAATAATCATTTTGGTCGAACTAATTTTTTTAATTTCACATGTATTCTTGTACCCAGTCAACTACTGCCCGTACTTGATAGAAAATCTGTGGCTAAGCCAGAAATATATTTCCGATTCCGAGCAGTTAAAAGGGGTTGGCCGACGTCAACATAAAGAAGTCTCCTGGACTGGTATTGAAGCAGTGTTCTTCCAGACTTGCGGGACCATTAGCACGCATTTTTAGCACACCCTTTGTTCCGGAAAGTTGGTCATGTAATACCAATCCCCAAAAAAGGTGAGGCACCAGAACCCTGAGAATTATCGCCCAATTGTTATAAGTCCAGTCTATTAGAGAATAATATTATTATTTTAATCTCTAAATGAGGTCATAAGAACAAGGTTGATTTCAATGCTCGTAAGACCCAGTGGTGCTTACTCAACAGAGTTAGGCAAAATACACACATTGTGTATTTCAAATACAAGGTACAAAATACTGTCTAGCTGTGTACTTCAAATACAAAATAGTTTCAAATACACAAATACTAATAAATACAAATACTTTTTGTATTTCGGTCTCTGGTTTTATTTTTACATATTTACTAAAATTTAATAAAACCAAGTTGTACATTGTACAACTTAAAACGCAAAAAGGCGTAAGTCGCAAAATATTGAAAGCCTTTTAAAATTATTGATAACACCTCCTTTAATAAAAAATTACGGATCAGAAAATGTTTGTCAGTTAAGCTCTTTTGCATTTTGGGCGACAGTATGTATGCTCACATGATACAAAAAACAAGGTAGCCGCTTCGCTACAACAATACAACAATAATAAAAACAACAGGTATTTTGTTTGTGTAAAATGGCGAATTCACACTTAAGCTGTCAAAAGTAGTTGATAACATAGTGTCTACAACTGATATTAACTCTGATATAATATGAGAGAGAACGTGAGCAGATTAACGAGAAAAAACAAATTATATTTTCTCTCATATCTAGCATGGCGCCAAGTATTTTTGCAAATATCACAATATTTCACAATTTATAAGCAACCATTCAGTAAACATCGTTGAATGTTGTGTATTTCTTAAACAAATTTATATATTCCAACAACAAAAAGAACAACAAACGATTTTTTATAAATACTTTAATGATTTTATAACTTGTTTATCAAACTTTTTTCGAGAATTCTTCAAAAATTGAATATTATGTCGTTTTGTTTGCGTTTTTTGACAGTTCATATCATGATATGGTTTTCTAAATATATATTATCAAAACAATATTGTGATATCTGATATAATATTGCAATAATACTATTTTTGAAGGCTACACGTGATATAATTCTCTCTGCTATCAAATTTGACGTTTGCTGATAGACAAATATTTGATATTATATCACGTCTAGACTCTACAGGGTGGCCCAGAAAGACCGAAGTGGTGTGAATTGCTTATAACTTTTTATTTAAGAGATATTTTTTTAATTTTTTTTTTTTTAAATACATTAAATTTATGGGGAATATTTTTGGATTAGTTATTAAAAATGATATCCCGCAAGTGGTGGCCATATTCTGCTTCGCACAAATGTGCTCTTTCCAACACATTTTCCATGACCTTTCGCAAAACTTCCGGTGGTATGTTGTTAATTTCTTCTCGAATATTGGTTTTTAACTCCTCAATAGTCCTAGGCTTATTAACATAAACTTTTCCTTTTAAATAGCCCCAAAGAAAACAGTCTGGAGCGGTTAAATCCGGGGAACGCGGAGGCCAATTAAAATTGCTGTTACGAGAAATTATTCTTTCACCAAAGATGTCGCGTAAAAGAGTCATTGTGGCCCTCGCAGTGTGCGCTGTGGCTCCATCCTGTTGGAACCATATTTGCGGATGGTTTTCCACGGCTGGCCTTACAAAATTTTGCAACATGGCCCGATATCGATCACCATTGACGGAAATGGCGACACCCTGTTCATTTTCAAAAAAAAATGGGCCAATGATCCTTTCTGAAGAAACACCGCACCAAACGGTACACTTAACTGGGTGCAATTGTCGTTGATGAAGTACTCTCGGGTTTTCCGTAGCCCATATCCTAAGTTTTGCTTGTTAACGAACCCATTTAATTGAAAATGGGCTTCGTCACTCATTATTAAGTTATGAATAAAATTTGGATTCTCTTGTGCTTTTTGCTGGAAATAAATTGCATAGTCAAGTCGTTGCTGGTAATCTGTTGGTTTCAATTCTTGGACAAGTTGAATTTTGTATGGAAACAATCCTATGGTGTGCAAAATTCGCTGCAGCGACGTCCTTGAGAGGCCCAGTTGTGACGAACGTCTCCTGGTTGATGTTTCTGGATCCTCCCGAATACTCTCCTGTACCACTTGAATATTGTCAGCCGTGTGGACAGTTCGGTGTCTGCCGGGACCAGGAAGGTTCCTTACTGCTCCTTGTTCTCGAAAATTTGCAACCAGACGGTTTATTGTTGACTGAGAGGGTGCAACCCGCACATTAAATTGACGACGGTATGCACGCTGAGTCAACACAATGGACCGTTGATTTGAAAAGTAAATTTCAACAATTTGGGCACGTTGTTCAATTGTGTATTGCTCCATTATAAATTATCCAAGTCTTCTTTACAAAATACTGAAAAGAAAAGAAAAAAAAAATTATAATAAAAAAGTTATAAGGAATTCACACCACTTCGGTCTTTCTGGGCCACCCAGTATATAAAGAACATGTACAAAAATTTAAATAGCGCCAAAAAGGTAAACAAAACTTGACAGAGAGAGTGCCGCCATATTAACCGAATTCGCCGATGCATCCACCTAATAATTAATTCGCCTTGGTATGCTCATATAAGAAATAAAGTTGTGTAATATTATATAAAAAATGTGCTATTTTTTTTATTTTTATTATATACATTTTTTAGTCGTAAAGCAGCTCTGGGCTGGGAAACAGCTCTCACGTTATTGCAATAATTTCTTAAGTGCGGCCAGGCTTGCTGTTGTTATTTGGCCTTCGACAGTTTTGCGTTTCATTGGTTAACTGTTTACCTCAACTAACTGTACTAGTTTTCAGTTTGTTCGAGGTATTTCTTTGTTAATCACGCGGAAAGTTCTTATGTGAAGCCAAAGTCGCCATAGTTAGTCACAGCGCCGCTACAAAATACTGTCAATACCATCGTGGGCATAAGGTCTTCGTTACTCTGACCACGCTGTGCATCCTATACTTTGCAAATTCATTTGCAATTGTATAGTTAATAAATATATACATTTCACATACATATATACACGTAAGACATGCGTTAAGAGCGCAGCTGTTGATCTGTTAAAAATGTACAACACATTCACACAAACAAGATAAAACTAAAAACATAATATACAAACAAACATACATGATTTAAAGTACGTAAAATTTCAAAAATTTTGCTGTTTTTCTTGCATTCTTGTTATTCGTTTTATTATTGTTGTGACTTGCTTGTTGTTCGCAAACATATGTATGAATGTGTATTTGCGAAAGAAATACATTTGTACATTATGTACGACTAAAAAATTTATGTCGATTGTAGAAATTGATAAAGGCGTATAAAAAGCAGACAGGTCGGCAGAAACGAGTCAGTTTGTTTTTAAGCTTTGTTCAAGTCAGTCAAGTCAAAGTAAGCAAGTCTAGTGTTTTAGTCAGTGTTGCCAGGAGATATTTTGTGAAATCCCTATCATTGCGCATAAAAATCGTTATTTTCCCCTACAATCAAAAAATATTTCCTATGCAATTTTTCATTTAAATTTTGCGCAAATAAATTATTTTAATACAGTTTTTAATGTTAATGTAAATTCAAACAGGTGACAAGTTTTTACTAAAACGTGTAAAAAATATAACTTAAACGATTCATATGATAACAAATTTATGTATATGTTTAGCTATAAAAACGAATTCTTTTAAGTGACTTGGTTTACATTCTAATTCAAACTGATATATGCATTTTGTGCTAAAATAAGTAAGAATATCACAACGTTAACAGACGCTTTACAGGAAAAACACAGCAGAAACTAGTAGCGTCAATGTGCTACTTTTATTGTATAATTACGTGGGGAAGCCCGTTGTTTATTCCATTAGGTCTTTGCGACGGGGTGTATTTATGTGAAATCTGTTAACATTATTAACAAACTTAAGTTCGGGAAAAATGTGAGTTAGGGCCTTTCTAGTGAGACCAACGATCCAACCATTTAATATACTTAGGAGATCTTTGTGATCAAAGTTTTTAAGGTGGCTAGGGGGTGTACTCGTATATCTAAAATTTATGCAATTAATTAAAAAGCCTGCAAATGAGATCTTAGAATGCATATGGAATTTGAAACTTCGCGGTATAGTTTTTTCTTTTTTTGTACGTCCGTTGGTAGTTATAGAAACAAACCCTCCCACCAGTATTAATACAATTTTAATCATTTTGACGCAATTAGGAAATACTTATTGATAAAATATTTAACGTTGTATATAAATTAAATGAAAATGCATCGATATCCAATTTGGGCAAAGATTTTTCCTCATAGTCGGAAAAATTATAATAGTAACATATAATAATAAATTATATTATTTACCATATTATAACAATAAATAATAATGTTAACCATTTGTGATAATTTAAAAATTCCCTACAATAACCCTAATCATACAAAATCTGTCCTTTTTCTCTTGCATGCGGAAATAAACGAATAGTTATTTATTTATTTAGTAACTATACAGTTGCAAAGTATAGGATGCACAGCATGGGCGGGGTGACAAAGACCATAACGCCCAAGATGGTATTAACAGTACTTTTGTAGCGTCGCTGTGACTAACTATAACGACCTATGCCTTCACATAGGAAGTTTCCACGTGGTTAACAATGAATAACCTCTAAAAAAAACTGTAAACCAATGCAGTTAGTTGAGGCAAAACTCTCAAAGCCCGAACAACAAACACAAGCCTGACCGCACTTAAGAAATAATTACGATGACGCGAGAGCTGTTCTTCAGCCCAGAGCTGTTTTACGACTGATAAGCAAATAAATTTGTAGAAAAAGAGAAAAATCTCTACGCTTGGCAACACTGGTTTTAGTAAAAAATGTAAATAAAGTCATGAATTATTTCACGAACAAGTGCGAGTGTCATATTATTTACAATTGAAGATTCCGTAAAAGCGTTTTTATAGGCAACAACGTAACAGTAGTACATATCGCTCCTTTATTGCAACATAGCCATATCTCAAAAAATGAGCTTTTCGAGTTAACAATGCAGAATTGTTAACAGTACTACCTTTTATCTTGTGCCAAAATTTTATTTAAATTACCTTTAAACTGTCTCCTTTAGGAGATATTTTCTAAACATTTTTTTCTAAGACTTGTATGGAAACTAAAAATTTGAAATGTGTTTTTATCGAAACAAGCTTTTTTGCGTTATGACTATGTTGCAATAATGGAGCGATATCTATATTGATATGATTGTTCTAAACTCCCCAGCTGGGAAATTAAAGGGCCAAAGCTAATATTTAGGACTTGATAGATACTAAACAGCGTTGTCAACTCGGTACGTTTCGCCCCGTTTTTGGTGCTTTTTAAAATTATTTGTGCGAAAAATTCTTTAGTGGGTGCGTAGTGCGTTTTTTTTTCATTTTCGGTGCGCTTTTTAAATTTCTGTGGCACCCAACCAAATTTTCGTTTTTACATAAGAAAACATTTTATTCAAGTGCCCAGCATTTTTACGCGTCTTTTTACAGAGCACAATCAGAATACGGATTTATAATGTGAAAAACGCACTTTATTATATGCACAAAGTAAGGCAATCCTGCTGTGTTATACATATTCTCGAAAGAAAAAGAACCATTTCGTTCTATAAAATTTGCTGCTTTTAGAGTGTTTTGATATCAAACGATCAAGCCAGGTTTGTCAAATATTACAATAAATGTAAGGACAGATATGGAAGTTCGTATTTATGATGGCACATGAATTCGTTACCGTTTTAGTAATTGATAAATTACTAAATTATTAACAAAATTAAAATTTTTTCAAAACGTTTGCATTAATTAATTTATTTATTTAGTAATAAGTCTATGGACGATTTCCTTACAGACTACTTAAAGTGCTTCAATAACCAATCTGACAATTTGATTGACCTCAATCAACACTAAAAATGTTAAATGGTGTGGCTAATGGATATAAATTAATTTGGTGTCACCCATTTCCTTAACCTTTTAGCTTCCATAATACCTCTATAAGGAATTTGGCTAAGTTGACAATTGTCAATATCTCTTACAACATAACGGTCATTAGATAAGACCTTTTCTACAATTAAAGGTCCTCGATATTTTTCAACAAATTTCCTATTTTTACCAATAGAACTATCATTATTCATGATTACTACCAATTTAATACATTTTATTACATTTTTAAACTTAATTTGACATAAAAGAGTACCATACACTTTTAGTGTAGAATTCCCAATTCCAACATATTTTGTAGAAAAAAGGTTTTCGGAAAATTTCATGAATTTTCGCACGATTAATTTTGAAATGAGGCTAATTGGACTACCAGAATCAATTAAACATGAAACATTTAAAAAATTAGCATATTTGTTTCCTAGGGGAAAATCAAACGCCACACTCACCGTTATAACTGGATCAACAATATCATCTATATTAATAGCTTCCTCAAAAACTGGTGCAGAAACAAATTGACGTTTTGGACAATTCTTGTGGATGTGACCCATTTGCTGGCAAGTGAAACAAGATCCTGGAAGACGAATTGGCTTTGTACAGGCGCTTTTCATGTGACCAAATTGTGAACAATTATAACACCGTACAGAATTCTTTTTGCTGCCATTCGTAGCCTTCATATCAGTCTTCCCACGACGTCTTTCGTATCTGTCAACACAAGCAATTAACTCCTCTACTGAAGTTGAACTATACAGAAACGAAACCTTGTTTGAACTGTCCTGCATACCATCAATTATAATATCCACCAGTTCCCTATCTTCAATATCGGCTTGTGACGCAATTGTTTGCATCGAAATTGTATAACTAACACAGGATTCCGATGGTTTTAAAGTTCGTGAACGTAATTTGCGATATATTTCCTCGCGAGTAACAACTCTTTTGAATATTTTAAATAAAGCTTCTTTTAAAGCCGAATATGTCCAATTACCAGCATTCTCCATAAATTATTTAGCTGATCCTTGCAATAGCCATTTCAAACTTAACAACTTCTCTTTATCATTGTAATTACAAGTATATTCTTCGAACTTCCTAAACCATTTTCCAATATCTTTGTCAACAGCTCCATCAAATTTTGACACCATTCTATCCAATTCATCATAATAAATTTTAGGCGTACTACTTACTGGGTTTGTTTCCAAGTCATTGAGTTGCTTTTGAAGATTTATCATCTCACAGCGCATTTTCAAAATTTGTATTTGCTTTGCGATTTCTAGTTCTTCAACAGAAGCTAAAATAGGTGTACACAGAGGGTTAATTGTTGAAAAAATTGGGTTATACCCAATTGGATCAGCCGTGGATATAAAAGCCGGAGCAGCAATCGCACGAGACATTGTAGCAGAAATAGCTACAGAAACAGCAGCGGAAGTTTCAACAGGACGGGAACTGGCAGCAGGAAAAATTGTATCAGCGGAAGTTAATGCGGAAGTTGTAGCAGAAGTTGTAATGGAAGTAAACGGAAGGACGTCAGTTAATATTGTGACGGAGGCTTCAGACGTACTGGGATCAGAAGTATAATTTTTCTCAGAAGAAGCATCGGAGGGGATTATCTCGTTATTCACAGAGGCATATAAGCTTCTTAGCTGACTGATTGTTGCGGATTCAGGGAATGTTATTCCTAATGTTGATAAAGTATCAATGATTTTTTGTCTATTAGGACGGAGATCCATTTATATTAATTTTCCCTTTATTTTGCGGACCCCACACCTGAATTGTAATACTCTCTTTTCAAAACTGTCTTTATTTTTTTTATTTTATGCATTACAATATTTTACCAACATTCTATGATCAACATTTAATTTTATATAACAAGTAGTTTTTCAATATCATACATTACACAGTTAACATTACTGATTTAAAAATAATATAATATTGCGTTTGATGGTATAAATATTCAGAGAAAAAGCAATAAAGTTATACATATCATTGTAACAGCATCATAATTTCCTTAGAGGATCTGGCATAGCAAAGATAGTGCGGCATGTCCTCACGCATAGACGGTTAAACGAACGAAGTAAGCGATGAGGAGTATTGAAGGTTACATTTGTTTACAAAAATTCTGAATGGATGTTTCCGTTTACAAGCTTGACCATGAAGGATACGTTAAGCATAGTTCTCCGGCATTTTAGTGTTGATAAATTGATTTCAGATAGTCTTATTGGGTACGATGGTAGAACCAAGCAACCTATATAAACACGTCAATACGATCGTTGTGAATTTTATAGATTGGGTCCCAAAGGATACTGCCATATTCCAAAATGGGTCTAACCAGTGAAGTGTAAAGGTTTTTTGTGATAAAGGGGTCATTAAACTCTTTAGCCCATCCTTTAATAAAAGCAAGAACGCAGCGGGATTTATTTACACTCATCGTTATGTGTTGAACAAAGTTGAGTTTAGCATCCAACATTATTCCCAAATCCATTATTGTGTCAACCGATTGTAGCTTGCAACCAGCAACAGCATAAGAGTAGGTGAAGTTTTTTACTCTTGAAAACTGCATATATTTGTATTTATTTAAATTTAGTTCCATCAAATTTAATTCACACCATTTGAAAAAATTATCCAGATCGTGTTGCAAATTAAGTGTATCTAAAGGGTGCTTGACACTTACGAATAACTTTACATCATCAGCATATAACAGTACTTTATAATATTTGATTGCTTCTGGCAAATCATTAATAAAAAGGAGGAATAAAATGGGAAAAATTTACTTCCCTGTGGTACTCCAGAAACTACGTTAATTACACATATATATATATATATATATATATATATATATATATATATATATATATATATATATATATATATATATATATATATATATATATATATATATATATATATATATATATATATATATATATATATATATATATATATATATAATTAATTATTAATAGAAAAACCAAAGAAATTTTATTTTAAGTCCCGTTATAAAATACATAAGAATAACAAAATGAGAACAAGTAAATTCTCTGTCTCACATTGAAAGTCGGGCACTTAAAGTTTTGTACAATGAAAAAGTGAAATATACGGTTATTTCCACTTTTTTCTTCTTTTGTCTCCAAAACAATTATTTCTGCTTACACAATCATTCGGTCAGTGAAGATTATAAAAGTTTTTTGAAAAATGCCGCGCAAAATTAAACAATCCACCTTCGAAGAACGGAAAATAATAATTGAGTTGCACTTAGATGGAAAATCTGAAAGGGAAATATCTAATTTGATAAAAAAAAAGCAAATCTACAGTGCATGATATCATTTCTAGATATAAAGAAAGTGGTTTGGTAGCAAATAAAAAACGCGGAGCCCGAGCAAGAAAGCTTTCACCCAGAGATCAGAGCATGATTTTAAAACAGGTGAAGAAAAATCCTTTTATTTCTGCTCCAAAACTGACAGCAATGGTCAAGGAAGCTTCTGGGACGGAGGTAGACCCAGAAACAATAAGAAGACTTCTTCGCAAGAATGACTTTCATGGCCGAGTGGCACGGAAAAAACCTCTTATAAGTAAGAAAAACCAAAGCGAACGGCTTATTTTTGCTCGTCAATATATGACCAAAGATTTTGATTTCTGGAGTACCGTAAGTTGGAACAAACATAAAAATTTAATTAGGCTTATTATTAATATTTAGGTATTGTTTACTGACGAAAGTAAATTTAGCTTATTTGGGTGTGATGGAAGAGGCAAACAAAACGAAGAGATGGAAGGCAAGAATTCAAGAAAAACAGTAAAGCACGGTGGTGGATCGGTTATGGTTTGGGGATACATGACAGCCTCAGGAGTTGGAAATTTGCATTTCATTGACGGTGTTATAAATAAAAATATTTATTTAAATATTTTGAGAAAAAATTTAAAAGAAAGCGTAAAAAAACTCGGCATTGAAACTAATTTCCAATTCTACCAGGACAATGATCCTAAACATTCAGCATATGGTGTAAAGAATTGGCTGATCTATAACTATCCGAAGGTTATTAAAACCCCTGCACAAAGTCCGGAGCTCAATGTTATTGAACATTTGCGGGACGAATTAGGCCGCCGGATGCAGGGCAGGCAGTGTACGTCAATCCCACAACTAAAGAATGCCTTACAGGAAGAGTGGAATAATATAAGTCCTGAGGTTTGCAAAAAATTAGTGGAATCTTTGCCTAACCGCTTACAAGCTGCTGAAACCCAAAAAGGTGGATCTACAAAATAATAATTTTGCGTGATGTTCACACAATGCAAATTTTTTATTAATTGCCCGACTTTAAATGTGACACTGAAAAGTGACCTTATTTAAGTTAAGCCTTCGTATACATTTAATAAAAGAACTTGAAAAAAATTGTTTTTGTTGTTTTTAAATAAAAGAACTTTTGTGATAAAATAAACAAAATTAAAACGACTTTTTCTTCCATCAGCTTATAAATATTGGGACTAAAAGTTTTTTCATGCGTCTGCCCGACTTTAAATGTGAGTGACTGTATATATATATATATATATATATATATATATATATATATATATATATATATATATATATATATATATATATGTATATATATATATATATATATATATATATATATATATATATATATATATATATATATATATATATATATATATATATATATATATATATATATATATATATATATATATATATATATATATATATATATATATATATATATATATATATAAAGGGTGTTTTTTTAAGCTAGATAGAACTTTAAATTGTAAAAAGTAACACAAAAAATTAAATTTTGATGAAACATTTTTTTTATTTGTTTCAGTATACTCTGACAAATCATCGTGAATAGACTCACGCTTGAACAACGCTACGAAATTATCCAAATTTACTTTGAAAATCAGTCGTCGATTCGCGCAACTTTTATCGCAAAATTGTGTTCAGCGATGAGGCGCATTTTTGGCTTAACGGGTTTGTTAATAAGCGAAATTGCCGCATATGGAGTGAGACCAATCCACAAGAGACCCTACAGACTCCATTACATCCAGAAAAATGCACTGTTTGGTGCGGTTTTCATGCTGGTGGCATCATCGGACCTTATTTCTTCAAAAATGAGGCCGGAGCTCGCGTTACGGTCAATGGAGATCGTTACCGCACCATGATCAATGATTTTTTGTTTGAAAATATGGATGACATTGATCCGGAGGAGATGTGGTTTCAACAGGATGGCGCTACGTGCCATACGGCGAACGCAACCATCGACTTACTGAAATCAAAATTTGGCGATAAGTTGATTTCGAGAAATGGACCTGTCAATTGGCCTCCAAGGTAGTGCGATTTGACACCTCTCGACTATTTCCTGTGGGGCTACGTGAAGTCACTGGTTTATGCTGATAAACCAGCAACAATTGACGCCTTGGAGGCCAGCATTGTTCGTGTTGTTCGTGACATACGGCCAGCAGTGCTCGAAAAAGTGGCCCAAAATTGGACGTCCAGAATGCGCTTCGTCAAGAACAGCCGCGGTGCCCATATGCCCGAAATCATTTTCAAATGTTAATGTCACGTATTGATCTTTCGAATAAAAAAAAATTTTGATTACAATTTAATTTTTTGTGTTATTTTTTACAATTTCAAGTTCTATCGGGCTTAAAAAAACTCCCTATACATTATATTATTGAAATTACAGATTGTTTTGTATCAGATGACTTTGAAGCAGGTGAGCTGGAACAGGACCGATCATCACATACAGAAATTGCTGAACATAATTTATTGGACGCAGAATCAACAGCAAGGAGAGAAAATGTAATGCTAAAAACTTTTATACAAACCCATTTTTAAGAAAATCAACAAAATTACAACTCTTACTGCATTTTATTAATATTACTTTATTTAATAATAATATTACTTTATTTTTGTTAATGATAGTTATAATAATAATACTAATAAATAATAATAATAAGAATAATAATGATATTCAGCCTTATTCCGGTTCTCGAATTCGAGCTTCGACCATTCTCGTATAGTTACTCGAATTTTTTTCTTTATTGTACTACGTAAAATTTTCGACTGCAAGGAATTTGTAATAGAATAAAAAGAAGAGAGTGACACAAAATATCAAAAACAATTAAATATTATGAAGCAGACTGTTGTGAACTGTCAAAAATAATAATATTGATAAAAAGAAATTGGCGGTAGCAAAAATAAAAAGTGTGATAAATTTGTTTGTTTTTTTTTATATTGCACTAAAAAGGATTTTAAATGTTGAGTTGTGCCTTATTTTCATCCTCTGAAGATGAAGATGAATATACAGTGGCCGAGCTGAATTCTTTGCGGCGGGAAATAAGAAACTCGTCAAACATATTTTCAATGCCAAATTCAAAGTAAGTACAAGTATCGAAAAGAATAAAAATTATTTGTAATAATATTTGTTTTTAGATTCATAAGCTATTTTAGATTGAGCAAATCGGCTTTTAAATACGTTTTGGACACGATTGAGCCTAAATTGGAGCAATCTAAAAGGACATCGGCAGTGCCAAATATATTGAAACTGGCAGCAACAATGCGCATACTTGCGGAAGGCTCTTACCAGAAAGGAGCTGGTAATGACTACAATGTAGGTCTTTCGCAGTCATCTGTCAGTAAAGTTTTTAAAGAGTGCATAAATGCAATGAACAGCAATTTATGCGAGAGCTGGATTTCGTTTAGGATGAGTGAAAATGAGAAGTTTGAAATAAAAGAACATTTTTACAACAAAACTTGTTTTCCGGGTGTCATAGGGTGCATTGACGGCACACACATCAAAATTTTAGCGCCAAGAACTGGGGAACGTTTTAAATATTACAACCGAAAAGGTTTCTACAGTCTAAATGCAACCTTGGTATGTATAAAAGCTAATTTAAATTATATTAAAGAATTAAAAATATAATATTTTTACAGGTTTGTGATCATAAGTTACAAATCAGGTATATTTCATCTCACTATCCAGGCTCCGCTCATGATTCATTGATATGGAATGCAAGTGAATTAAAACAATTTTTAAAAACTAACTATAATAATGGCGATAAGAACACATGGATATTAGGTGAGGCCAAAATATTTCAGTAAAATAGTTTGGAACAAATAAATTATGGATATTTTTTTAAGGTGATGCAGGGTATCCGCTGGAGCCATTCTTAATTACCCCGTTTAGATCAGCAGGAGAGGGTACACCCGAGAGCCGGTTCAACCATATACATGCTCAAACCAGAAATGTTGTAGAGCGCTCAATAGGCGTACTCAAAAATAGGTTCCGCTGCATATTAGGAGCAAGGCAGTTACACTACCCACCAAATGTAGCAGCCAAAATTACAAATGTTTGTGCAGCCTTACACAACATTTGTATTCATTATAAAATGGATCTACCAGAAATAGCTTATGAAAGTGATGTTGGAGAAAGTTTTAATATAGAAACAAGTGAAGAGTTAACAGCTTCAAATATAAGACTAAGAATAATGGAATCAATGAACTGTTGAAATTTAAATATAAAAATACATGTTTCATTTATAAAAACTTATAATTTATTAAATTCAATTCATAGTACATATGTATGTAGATGTATGTAAGTATGGTCTGAGTATAACAAAACTAAAATCACATTTCATTTGAAAAATATACTATAATAATAAAATATACTATAATAATAAAATATACTATAATACTAAATACAGTACGAATTATATAATGTCAGTCCTTTTCGTACTCTTGGAAAATTCGTATTATTGGACAACAGATAGTGTTATTTAAATCAGTTTTTTATTTAAAACATAAAAAATAACAAAAAAGTTAAAAAATTTAAATTCAGGTCAAGTTGTAATCCTTTGTACATATGTATGTAATATGTACTGGAATATACTAAAAATTTAAATCACATTTCATTCATTTGGTTTAAATTTGTGCATTAAAAAAAATAAAGTAGTGTAATGTAAAACTTATTGTCAAAATTCATTATTGTTTAAAGAGATTATTGTATTCCTCCAGTTCAATTCTTCGTTTTTCTATATCGATTTCATCCCTTCTCAATTGTAGTATTAATCTTCTGTGTTCGTCCTTTTTCTTACTTTCTTTCTTGTAAAAGTCAAACTTCTCTTTTTTTATTTTTAACTCTCTTTTATAAAGGCTAAAACTTTCCTCCTTTATTTTATGTTGTTTGCGTGCATATCTTTCTATTTGTTTCAAAGAATCTTTCACCTCATTGTACAAATCGGTTTGAACTTTTAGCTGCTGTTCAATTAGATCTTGTTTGGCGGAAACATTTTTTGTAGCCTTTCTTCGAACATTTTTTGACGTACTTGGGGCAAAGATTTCGTCATTGTCAACAATTTCAACACAAGAGATATTTCCTATTTCTTTTGATGAACTTACACCTATTTCTCCTCCATCGGGACTAATAATGCTGTTCAATTGCAACAAAGCTGAAGCAGCTTCTTCTACCGGTGTCAATATGTATTGATTGTTTGAGCCTCCACCCGTTGCACGCCATTCAGTTTTGTTATGAAGAAGTTTCTTTTTTAAATTGCATTTATAGTCCGCCCAGACTTTCATCCATTCCGGCCCTGTACGAGAAGGTGGCCCTAAAGTATTTAGCTTACTTGATATTTCGACCCATTCTGCCTTTATATCCACCTTGTGCAAGCCAGTGTGGTGCGATTGAGCCAATTCTGGCTTTTTTTCAAGCAACTCGACCATTTTCTCAAACTGCTTCTTTGTCGTTATTTTCAATCTAAAATTATTTTTATTAGATAAGAACAGTTTCCATAAAGTTAATCAACAAAAAAACTTACTCTTTTAATGCTTTCATACTTTTTAAATTCTTTATTCTTCTCTGTCGAATTAAAAAAAATGTACGAGTGTTTTTTAAACTTTTGACATTTGATTTCGAGACTCGTAGTACAACAAATTGTAAAAGAATTGTTAACAGGGTTGTATTTTTTTTGCCTTACGAGAAATGTAGTACCATTATGTAAAAACGAGAAATTTAAAGCTCGAATACGAGAACCGAAATAAGGCTGATTAATAATAATAATAATGAAATTTTGGTAATAAGTATGTACATATGTACATACATATGTATATTAAATGCAAATTTTTAAATTTATATGAAAAATTAAATTGAGTGATTAAATAAATAAACTTGAATTTTAATCTTGAATTTAATAATGTTCTTTCTTGCTATCTGCAAAAGAAGAGCTTATGAACAAATTGTTTAAATAAGCTAGATATGTACATATTGTAGTCTTAGGTAGAAAGGCTAAGTTTTGAATTTTATAAATACTTTTTTAATATTGCAATTGTGTTACTTAAGGCCATTCTACATGAGACAAATAATATATGAAGAAAATGTTCTACCAATCTTAATAACTGCTACACAAATTGTATTGGTGATTTTACGAAAGCGAAAAAAAAAAATATGAACATACATATACATTTGGATGTACATATATACATATTTAAGTATGTGCATAATTGTACACGCACGCGTTCTCACATACATATATATATATATATATATATATATATATATATATATATATATATATATATATATATATATATATATATATATATATATATATATATATATATATATATATATATATATATATATACTTATGCATTTGGGTCCCTTTCAGGTCAGAAAAAAAATGAATTTTTTGGTGTGAAATATTAAAAATTTTGACTAGATATGCATATAAAACCCGATTTCGAGCTATTATTTTAAATATTTTGAACACAAAACAGATATTCCTAGCTAGGGTTCCGTTCAGTCACCACCTAATGCGCCGCGTTCCCTTTCAGATCACGACCTGATACTGACTTTTAACTAAAATGAAGTTTTTATTGCCAGATGGAATGAAAACTAAACGATTTTCTTTAAATACTTTGCGTAAACGTTTAAATTTTTTTAACTGGCTTTGTACTTTTTCTATCAATTATGAAAAATGCTTATGGAAAAAAGTTTATAATCATAAAAACAATAAATATTTGTACGTCGCCAGTAAATATATAAAAGACATAATACTAAGAAAAGTATTTTTTGATAATTCAGACGGACAGTGTTGTAAATGATAATCAGAACAGCAACTTTCAAAGCATATTATAAAAGGAAAAATTTTTGTGGAAATGGTTCAATGGTTGTGTGGCGAATGTAAAATATGGATCTGAATTTTTCGATGAAGCAGACGGACGGTGATGGTGGCAACAGAAAACGTGAAAAGCGTGTTATTAAAGGAAAAGCTTTTGTAGAAATGGATCAATAGTTTTGTGGCGAATAATAAAAATTTACACATGAAATATGTTTTAACTCGAATTGTCCATATAAAGTGTTGATGTTAATATCATGTATCATGTGTGTTTTCTCTGAATGAGGACTAATGTCTCCAGTAAGCAGTTCAACAAAACAGGTTAAGATAGACATAACCATAAAAAAGTGTTAACCAAAATGAAATGGCGAAAATGTTTTCAGTTGGAAACAAATGTTATACATTTAACATATTGTTAAATCAAACGTAATAATATCAAAATACAGTGAAGTCAACTTAGCAGTGCTCCTTCAGATGTCACTGCCACCATGGTTAAGTCAGCAAAATTAAACTGTTTTATTCCCTCTTGTAAACAAGAAAAAACTACTTTTGTACATATCAATAGTTAAAAACCACTATATTAAAGTGTATCTTAATGTTTTAGGAGCTATGATTTATTACTTTAACATAATTGAAATGAATAAAATATTTTCCGTCACATCAAAATAAATAACTTCATTGTCATTTAGGAATTTTTTTTATTTGTTTTAAAATATCTTTGCTAATATAAAAATATCTTTTGCTATAATCTATACACATACATATAGATTTATACATATGTATATGACACAAAACATAATATGCCAACAATTATTAAGTTCATCAATAAATAAGTATGTCAAAAATGTTAATTCCAAGAGAATAAATAAATACTTTCAAAATACAAACAATTGAGTTTTTTATTCGCTATTTTAGCTTCTAACATTGATACCAATAAAAAATTATAATTAGCTTGTTCTCTATGTTAGAGACGTGTATAAATGAAAAGCTTGTTTTTTGTGTTTTGACAGGTATTATTAGAGCATTTTTCTTTTTAAACTCTCAACAATTTATTTAGATTGTTGAGATATAAAGTTGAATGTTTGAGAATATCTTTCAAAAATGTCCAAAGTCTACTGATGGTTAGGATAGCTTCTATGAAATGTCGACATATAGATAGCTGGGAAAATACATAAAAAACAAGCTATTTATAATTTTTTATTGCTTTCCAAATATTTACATATATTACTGCCGAAATGATTAATGGCGACAAAAACCCAATTTGAGATTTTTAGTCATTTTAATGCTTCTAACATTTTTAAAATATAAAAACTTTAATAAAAAAGTAATTACAATTGTGGTTTTGTGATCATATTTTCTGATTACTTGATAAACGAAACTACCCTGGAAACCAATTTTTTGTTGTTCACAATTGGTTACCTTTTTTACAAGTTTTTATTTTCTTCCGAAAGTTTTAATTTGATATGCCACCTTTTTCCATTTTATATAACGATACATATGTATGTATGTACATACATACATATAAATATATGTACATACAAATGTATCGTATATATGATGGAAATACATACATATGCATGTATGTACATGACATGTCTTAATATACCCAGCTAGCAAACGTCGCTAGTCGACGATCACAACTCTCTCCATGAGATTTTCAGTAAACTATTGA
Source organism: Thecocarcelia acutangulata (assembly GCA_914767995.1). Lineage (NCBI taxonomy): Eukaryota > Metazoa > Arthropoda > Insecta > Diptera > Tachinidae > Thecocarcelia > Thecocarcelia acutangulata. Next base: position 53,279,388 of record OU612096.1, on the reverse strand, counting down.
AAATGAGAGTTGGGTATATATGTATGTATGTACATATACATGCATATTTTGTATAAATATAATTATTTTTTTGTTCATGCAAGCATATTTATTTAAAATATTAATAAAGTACAATAAGCCTTTATGACGTCGCGCTCTTTGTTTCAGGGTTTTAAGTAAAACATGTGTGCAGCAAGGCGCATACATGCCTATTTTCATATCGGCTTGCATTCCACTTTCAAAGATAAGGGCTTTGCCACCTAAATATTAAAGAATAATAAGTTATACTCCGATAAGATAATATATAAATATGTAACTTGCATTTAGGTTCCTTTCTAAAACATGAAAAGTACATTTTCATATACTTTGATCCAATAAGAACTGTACAATTATACATACATACGTATATAATTGCATCTGACATTTCAATTTTTTCCACTTTACCCAATTCCCATGGTAACAGGTAAAAGCGGAACATTTTTGACTGCCGTACTTTATTAAAAAGAAGCGGTGGCCACAGCAGCAATAGCTTTCTATATTATTGTAGGGCGTTCACACACACATACCATTTTTAAGCGAACATTTTTTGTTTGCGATATTATTTTTTTAATTGCGATATTATTTTTATTTAGCATGATATGTATACGTACTTTTTGTATACATTTGATCTTTGGTGTGCTTATATTCTACTGGTAAAGGTATGTTTACTTGGTAATAGAAGCAATTAGATCTGTAATGAGTTTATATAGAATGATGAAAGTCGTATGTATTAAACGCAAAATGTACTCAGTTGCTAAATTTTACAATCTGCTAGTAAAGTTTGACTTCCGAAAATGCTTTATCCTCACCAGCCAGAACTATATTTTAAAGTTAAAGGTAACAATTCCATTTAACATTTACAAAGCTTATCAAGCAGACCACTAGAATTATGCACACTATTTTTGTGAATTTTATAGAATTGTAACCACCAGTAATTTTATTGCACTTTTATGTTAAATTAATATCATAACAATTATGTCATTATTTTAACTTTCATATTATTGCCAAATGGTTTTTAGTTCTGTGGGATAGCAATCCGAGAAAGTGCAAGTTCTATCGCTATGTTGCAATGTCTTTTGTCACAAGTTTACTTGGTTGAACCTCGGTATATACACTTAAAGTAATTTCCATGAATGAAAATGCTTAAAAATTTAATTTCTGTGGAGTTTTAGAAGTATGCAATCATATTTTACAAATCATATGTTGATCGTAGTTTGTAGTTCATTAATTTAGAATTATTGAAAGTTTTCTGAAGATCATATGAAAGTGTGGGAATTTTTAATGTATTAAAAATCGTTGATATCTTCAAATGATCTAACTTAGGAGTATTGGAAATATAATTTCAGCTCAAATCCTCCCTTTTTGACCCATTTACATCAAATTAACATCGATTAGTTTTGACTTAAGAGTAAATAAATTTGTGTTACTGTCAGGTGTATACTGTAGATGTTACTATGTTTTCGCCACCCTAAATACCGTGTCTACAACTACGATCAACTCAAATATAATCTTAGCGAGAGTGTTGGCTGAATGAGAAAACGAATTTCTTGATGTTTATATCAATATTGCTCAATAAGTTTAGTGTTAATTATATAAAAATTCATAATGTATATATTAACAGCCGAGAAAACAACACTTGCAATCAATAGAATCTTTTTTGGATTTTGTCCAAGAATCTTATGTGGATATTTTGCGCAAAATAAATCACTTATTACATGTCGTTGAGGCGTAAATATATATTTTATCTTTATAAATGTATAACTTGGGTTTTTGACTGCTCTTATACAATTTTTGCGGTGAGATTTCTAATAAAAATAATTTTAATACAACGGTGTCACTAATTTTAAGACCGAACGTGCCGTAGTTTTCTTTACGATTGATTTTGACGTTCTCATGTTAGATATTGTAGCACGTGTGGACATTATGTAACACCGCTGTTAAGGCGATCAGTCTTACCAGAAAATTACGTTTTAAAAGAATATACCAATTTTTTTAATATTGAAAAACATATATGTATTTCTCATATAAAGTGTAATTTTTATTCGATAAAGCTTTTAAATTAAAAATGTAACGAAAACAAAGGATGTCACAGCATACAAAAAATTCAGTTAATAACGCTTATATACTCGTGCGTAAAATACAATTATTATTGACCATTAGTTTCATACTCACAATATTTAATGTTATGAAAACAAATAATAAATATTAATCGCCAATCGTTGCCTCAAAATTTTTTTTCTTTTATATACGTATGTACATAGTATATACGAAAGTAATTATTTGGTTAATTACTCACAACTCATTCTTTTCGCTGACCTAACAATGCCTGCATCAGTGTTTCTCATAAATTCAACAAAACGTTGTATTGTTAATTGTATTTATTTTACTACTCATCTTTGTTTTAATTAAAAAGAAAATTCCAGAACTATGTGGGAGTGCAAGTAAATTAAATGAAAATAATTAATTTGGTCCCAAAATAGATCAAAATAAAATAAGTCTGCGGAGAGATTCATTTCCGTTGAGCGCGTCAAATTTCACTGTGTAATAATGATATCAGGGTCACAATCAACAAGGTTGGAAATAAAAAGAATACTGTCCGGCTAAATTTGGTCGAAAAAGACACACAATCGCAATGCTGGTCTGTGTATTAATTTCTCAAATGTGAGGGGTTTAGGGAAGACCAAAAGAGAAATACAAAATGAGTTTCTCTCGTCCATTGCACAATACTACTTTTCTTTATGATAGGTAGTGGTGTGAGCATAGATGTTTTTTTTCGCTCCGTAAGACTGTCAAAATATTTTACATTTTGGGAAAACACTTTGATTTTGTTGCAAGAGAGCACAGATTTTGCCAGCATTTCCTACCAACAAAATAATGTGTTTTGGACTTGTATTTACTCTAATTATAACACAACCTGGTAAAACTGCCTTGCGCACACACTTTTGTATTACTGTTTACAAAAGAGAGAAAAAAGTGTTTACCAGGGCTGTTCTGCTTTTTGTGAAAATGGTTTTAAATTACAAAAAAGTGTTCGCAGACAAAAGCTTATAGATTTTAAACCGGTATGCTAACTTCCAATCAAAGTAAAATCACATTCGTATTTTTGCAGCTACTTTATTAAGGATTTCATAATTTATTACATTAATAAATAACTTTATGTATATTCTACTGATTATTTTATTCGAAGTAAATTCACTAAATTAAGAAAAAATAAGGCACACTTATTTCGTTGCAAGAAGTGTTGTATTCTTTTCTGATTTGGTTTATGGCTTCATTTTACTTTTATATTTATTAGATCCAACTTTATTTTGCAAATAATACCGCGACTCATAAAATTCCATCTGAAATAAAAATATCAGTAAACCAAACCAGCTGTTTTTTATGCTTTCAAAGAGTATAAATCACATCAATAATCACAAAAAATTGTGCGTTGTATAACAGGTACAAATCACATTTGTGCTTTTGAAACGGCATGTGCTCTGAAATCACGTTAGTTTTAGAATAGGCCTGTATATCCATAATGATGAGAAAATTACAACCAAGTATGAGAACCAAATTAAAAACATATTTTGTCCACAAAACTTATATTTAAATTTTATTTATTAAAATACACATTTGGTTACAAAAATTCATTCGAAAATACATACATAAAGTATACATAAAATAAAAATAAAAGTAAATATACATTTAATACACAGATAATATGTAATTGTATAAATTATATGTAAGCATATAAATTTGGTTGAGATCGGCAAACCAGCAATTAAGTATTTTTTTGAACAACATCTTTTTCTATTATATAATATAACTTCAGAATAATTTATAGATACAAGGGTGATTGATCATTGACATTAATTAAAATACATATGTAATTTTTAATTAAAATACATACATATTTAGATTAAATTATTTGGAATTATAATCAGATGTGTGGTAGAAATCAATTCTTATCAGTTTTTAGAAATATTTTTCATTATTAATTAATTCTACTTTATACAATACGTGATTTTTAAAATATAATCATCAACAAATGTCCACACATTTTCAAAAGCAATCGTTTGTCATCCCACCTGTGGAAAATTGCATTTTTTAAACAATCGGTTTCCATTACATGACTGAATACATTTTTAAAAATATAATATAGTATGTTCTGTTTATCTTTTCCGCATAAATATTTTAGTAATCGCGTGATGTGAAACCAATTGGCCAAATGACTACAGACACTTGCGTATATTTTATAGTTACTTTGCTGTGAAACCAAGAAAAACTGGGGGCTTATTCTGAAATGCGATGCGAATGGTAATGCTACTCGAATATGCGAGGAGTTGCTATTCTCTATTGCGATGTACGTTTTTATTCACATTTAAAATGCGAAAAGGTAGCAAGTCGGCATTCTTAATTGCGAAAACAAGTGTCATATTCGCAAAATTCATTCGGCAGCAACACAGCATTAGCAAAGCATGAATATGAAAGTATTATCAGCTTTTGATCAGCTTTTTTCAAACTAAAAACATTTTTTCCTGCAGAAGTCTTCCGAAGACGAAATATCGAATATAATTAAAACATTTTTTATATAAAAAACAAAACTGACCTCAAGCTTAAACAACTTAACCAACATTTCAATTTAATTAAACTATTTATTTTTTCTACTCAAATTTCAATTTTGGAACTTGTAAAACTTGTGAAATAAGAAATAAATTTGACGTTTATGTGTTTACTTTGGAAAAGTAAACACATACACATTTTGAAAGTAGTTTCGAATGCGGATACGAAATACTTACAGAATACCAAATATCTTTCGCATCTCAATTCATTTGCACATCGCTATGACTTTCGCATAACAATTCAGAATAAGCCTCCTGATTTCGAGTATTTTAGACGCATATGTCTAAAATACTCGTATTATATTGCATATATGCAATAATGTCTTTTATACGCAATAAATTTAAAAATTCAAAAATTATTTTTATTGTTTAAAAGGGGTTACCTTCGGGCTTCAATATGATCATCTGACCATATTGAAGCCCGAAGGTAACCCCTTTTAAACAATAAAGATTTTAATAAATCGTCATAAAAAGAAAACTTAATTCAAAAATTATTTGTTCTCATTTTTCAGCTGAAGATCTTGATTAGTTTTTTTTTATAATGATGAAGACAAAAAAAGAAAATTATTCTGAAAAAAGAATAGAATTATAAGAAAATATAGTTTTTGTGATTTTAAATATTCAAGATGTTTTTGTACTTTTTACTTATACCGCCTTTGGTTGTCAATCCAAGTTTTTACTTGTTGTGGTGTACGGTTTTTTAGGGCATCGTTTTGTTTTATGGCAATTAAACACTCAGAAATCGACGGAAGCTTCTCCAAGTTTTTGAGGCATCCGAAATGAGTTTGTATTGATTCTATTTCTTCTTGAACCCAGCGTGAGCGTTTGGTTTTACCAAAAGGCGATGCTACAAATAGATTTGTCTCATTATTCACAAAAATCAATATTTTTTTTACTTATGTTAAGAAAAAGAAAAATGAAGTATAGTCTAATAGTAGGAACTGGTAGATTTGTTCCACTTGATTTTATGCACAACTTGGGTTTTTCCCACATGATACAAATGGACTAAGTCTACCATTAAATCATATACAACAATATGTTAAGCATTTCATATAAAATCCGAAAGTTACGAATTTGCAACATCGAATCGTGCAATTTATTTGCAGAAGCTTTAGAGCATTGTTTATATTACTGTTTTCAGATTTATTTTCTTACTAACAATACCATTTTGGTCAAAATGTTAATGCATGAAAATAAAAGTCCTAATCGTTCGGACGATTAACTAGTTTTTTTAAATTTCAACGAACAAGATGTTTTTAGACACCTTATGCAAAGATATTGCACGTTAAGATGTTATGTGACTACTTACTACTTCTCTTCTTTCTTTTCGACCCATTGGAATCAAAACTTGTAGATGCTGTCGAAGTAATGGCAGCATTCGAAATTTCATCATCAGAATGTTTTGATGATTCACCATCATTTTCGCAGATTTCATCATCATTATCGTCGCCTATTGCGCTTGTTAAAAGTTTTGAAATGCAAGTGATTTCAGCAGCCGGAACGGACATTCGATAAACATTTTTATGTATATCTTTATGGTGGCCCATAAAATTCGCTAGCTTGTCAACTGCTGCATCTTCGATATTGAGAAGCGACGTATAAGTGGCAATATGTTTTCGAAGAGTTGTTCCTCTTAAACTTTCCGGTATCTCTGCGCCACATTCTGTTGCAAATTGTTTGAGCAACGGACATGCTCTAAAATATTCTTTAGAAAGTTTAGATTTTGTATTCTTACAAAATATAAACTCATTTTTCTCAGAAATCCCTGCAACTTCTCTATATTTCAGAATAGTGTCAATTGCGGATACAGCAAGGGGGCTTAATAAAACGCAGACCGTTCTGCCTAGTTTTCCACGGATATTTAATCTGGCATACTGCTTTGCAAACTCAAGTGATTCATGAGATATATTTTGTAGTAAGTCCTTTTCAATACAATCTGTAATCAATTCTCTGTTGTTATAATTAATAACTTTTAGTCTCTCAATTTCTCCGGCTCTTCTTCGATTAAAAATTTGTATGAAAATCAGGGTATGTTTTATCAACTCAGTCCATGATTGCTGGCAGAAATCTTGTTCTAATATTGCAATGTGTTCCATTATTCTATTCTTCAAAAAATTGTATAATTTTTTTATGTCTTCTCTTGAGGGAAGAATAATTTTTTTATCCCGTTTTTGGTTAGCCTGATCTTCAAAAGCTTTTTTATTTATTAGTGTGGGTATTTCTTCCTCCCACAAGAGTAAAAAATCATCAACATTCTTTTTAGCGTCCTCATCCTGCATTTTAATAAATTCAGTTCGTTGTTTATTTCCACACTTTTTGATTAAGGAAGTTAAGTATGTAGCTACAGACGGAGTTTGGAACCACATTAATGTTTCATCCCACTTTGCTACAATTCTTAGGGCTTTAACACAATTATCAAACATTTGTGGTTTATAAATTTCTTTAAGCTCTTCTATCTCTGGGCACAGCTCTTTAATTGCTATTTTGAAACGTCCAAGTAATCGCAACTGCGATCGCACCATCTCATGTTGGTGAACAAGGGTGTATTTCTCAGCTAATTTGTTCCCATATTTTATTATTAGTTCGTCATATCGTATAACATTAGTAATTTCTTCGGTTCTTAATGGGGGAAAAATCAAAGTTCTAAGAATTTTGTTTGCTTCTTCATGAATATACTGGGTAAGCTTCCTGCTGGAAGCAAAATTAGTTCGTTCATTTTTCAGGTTCCGACCACATCTTCGCATATGCTTTCTTAAAGTCCTTTTAGAAAAAAAACCCTTGCAATTTTTACAGCATACGTAATCTTCTGCTTCGTTTTGCGCATTGGAAAGTTGTTGTCGACTAACTATAAGAATGCCTGTATTAAACGACTTGTTTGTGTTATGCAAAAAACATCCTTCTTTTCTAAGTTGACTAATAATTTGTAAACGGTCTTTATGTTTATTGGGCAGTTTTGAAAATTTCTTTACTTGTTCTTCCTTCTTGTGCTTAAGAAGAAAATGTCGTACTAATTTGGTTTGCATTGTATTACAGAAAACACAAAAATATTTTTTGGTTTTGCTGCTGTATGGTACTTCAACCTTTCTAATATCTACTGGAGACTTAATTATGTCAACGCTTTTTTCAAGTACATTATTACAGGCATTTTCAAAGTTAGAGCTATCATTTTGAAGTATTTCATCATTAGTCGTATCTGGCAAATATTCTGAAAAGCTTTCGTTTGTGCCAAGAGTATTATTACATTGTGAAAAGTTACTATTTTCGGTGCTATTGTGTACAACGTTTAAGTTTTTATCGGTGTTTGAAAATTCTTCTGTAGTGATTTCGTCTAAGCAGCTAATGTCTGTACTATTCTGATGAATTCTTTCAGATGTAATATCCTGTATACAAGGTGACTTTAAATACTCAACTCTATTTACCCCATGAGAGTCTAGAGAGGAAAGTTCTAAATTTTGTTGAGATGGTTGTGTAAGCTGAATATTTTGATGCTCAGACGGAGATGTTAAAATTTCTTTTGAGTTGATATATTTTGCATTTTGCTCATTTAAAATTGCAACCGGTTTTAATATTGACTTTGAAGTATTTGGAGAAGAATATGATGGCACATATGAAACTTTCTGTTCAACATGTTCAGTGTCATTGCTTATAGAAGAAGATAGTGTGATGTTTAAACGTTTTTTCTGAACATTTTCGAAAACTGATTCAGGCTTCAAAAATATTTCAAAATTTTGTTGAAAAGTGTTTCGTACACATACTTGTGAAGTATTTTCAGAAATTGATTCTGAATGTAAGTTTTGTTTACCTTCGGTTAAAATTGCTGGGTGTTTAAATATTGGTTCTGACTTTTCGGGCATTGCTTTCATAAAACTTTGCCGGCGCTTGGTTTTTAATTTAAATAAATATTTCTTATCATCTAGAAAATTAAAAATATAAACATACACTATCTGAATGAAATTTAATGTACATATATACATACATATAATTATAGTTTGTAAAAAATCTTTTCAAAACAAATATTATTTCAAATATTATTTATTATATTTAAGAATTTCAATTCAAATGTAGAACAACACCAACAAAATCACATACTTTGTAGTTTTCTCATATGTAACTGTTGTCTGGTATGTTGCCGACAAGTCGCCGAAAATTTGAAATATGTATACAAAAAAATGCTATAAAATAATTTTATTTACTTTGAATGTTGCAAAAAAATGTTTTCAAAATAGCAAAAAGAAAAAGAACCGTTAGTTTTTGCACATTTTTTGACTGTTTGTCAGAAGCATGGTATTAATTTGTAGTGTTTATTTATTACATTACGCAACAAGTGATCGGAATTAAACATAAACCACACCAGGCAGACCAAGGAAAATAGCTTAGCGAATTGAAAGTCAAATTTTGAAAATTATTGATGAGACTTTCTAGTACTAGAGGAATTGCACTTCACGTCAGCAACGAATGTGGAGTAAGCACATATCTTTCATTAAACCGTTCCATACATGCTACAAAACCATCAATAATTTTCATGAATTGCCAGAAAAAATCTTCTTTCCTCGCATTGAGAAAAGTTGCAAATTTGGCTTTGAGCCTATTTATTTTCCTCCTGTGACAAGACTAATGTGATGCTGTACTACCACGATGACCCAAAATATAAATCGTATATTTGTAGATCCTGGTTATTATATAATTCCACAAAACTAATTAATACTCCAGCACAAAGTAGAAAATTTGTTGGTCTACTTAAAGAAAAAAGGATTCCAAAAAACAAAATGCAGTCAGTAACATTTATCAACGAACATGGGGTAAAAAAACCAAAAGAATATGATATACCAAATTAATCCAATCAATGGTAGGTGGTTAGCTGTAGTTGAAGCTAAAGAAAGGCACACTATTAGCAGCAAAATAAATTTCCCCTTTTTATACCCTTCACAAAAATGTAAAGGGTATATATAAGTTTGTGATTCCGTTTGTAATTTCTACAGTTTTTTTCTGCGACCCTATAAAGTATATATATTCTGAATCAGAATTAATGGAAAAGTCGATTAAGCGATTTCCGTCTGTCCGCTGTTGAAATACCGTTTCTGAGAAAACCATTAGACTTAGAAACTTTTTTCTTTCACCATTCCTTTACCCCATCGATTCATGGGTTTGCTATTGAAATTCAGTAATATCGGTCCACGTATAGCTGAGATATATTCAAAATTCGGAAAAAAGCCATTTTTTTTTGCAGTTTTGTATGAAAATTTTTGAAAACAAAAGTTGTTCGTTTTGCTTCAAACTTCACACACTTATTAAGCATGGTGACTTAAAGGCAAAAATTTTTTTTTTCAGATATCGGTCCATATATACCCGAGATATAGCCCAAATCGGATTTTTAATGAAAATGTCGCATAGGCGAAGCTAAATAACTTTTTTTTGCTCAAAAGCAGTTCTGGTAATAAAATTAGGTTTCATAAATATGGAAAATGAAAATTTCCGATATCGGTCCATATATACCCGAGATATAGCGCAAACGGGGTTTTTCATGAAAATGTCGCGTAAGCGAACTTAAACAACAATTTTTTTTTTGCTGAAAAACAGTTCTGGTAATAAGATGAGGTTATATAAATATGGAAGATAAAAATTTCCGATATCGGTCCATATGTACCCGAGTATAGCTCAAATCGGGTTTTTCATGAAAATGTCGCGTAAGCGTACCTAAACAATTTGTTGTGCTCAAAAGCAGTTCTGGTAATGAAATAAGGTTATATAAATATGGAAAATTAAAATTTTCGATATCGGTCCATATATACCCGAGATATAGCCTGAACCGATTTTTTCATTAAAATTTTTTTTTTTTTTTTTGCTGAAAAGCAATTCTTGTTATAAAAGAAGGTTACTAAAATACAGAAAATAGAAAATTCCGATATAGATTCATATATAACCGAGAATATTCAGGTCACATTTTTAATATACTATACATATTCGTGACTATCGTGAAGGGTATTTTAGATTCGGCCCAGCCGAATATACTACACTCTTACTTGTTGAAAGTATTTTTTAAACTTAGAACAATTTTGAAAACATTTATTTTACAGCATACAAACTGAACTATTTCTTTTAGGTTATTAGTTTGTTATTAAATTTTAATTTTTATATAAATAAAAAGAAAATATAAAATTTAATTGTTTTACTTAAAAATTAAAATTACGCTGAAAGTTTTGAGTTTTCTTTAGATTTAAAAATACTTTTTTACAAACTGTATATGTACGTTTATGCATATGATGGGAGACTCAGCTATTTACACGTTTCTCTCGGCTTACTTCGCATCAAAAATACGTATTTTTAACATTCTAACATAATTCCATTATCTGTATAGTTCCATTGTTTTGGAACAATATATACCAATTTTAGATTTTTGAGAATTTGTTCTGAAACGATTGAATCACTTCGAACATTTGTTCTCGAACAATGCTACCAAATTAAAAAACTATGTTACGAGATGGCAGCTTGTTAATTACTGAAATAAGCTTCAGTACAATCAATAACAAAATATTTAAAAGTTGTTTACTTTTATATGTATATTACATGATGTTAATTAATACGTATACGTACGTTGTTTACTTTTAGTTTTTATAATAAACAATATAAAACATTATACACTGCATTTTATTATACATATATTATTATGAGGCAGTTCAGTTCAATTTTACTTGAAAAATTAAAGTAGCTGGCAACATAGTTCAATTGGTTTGGAACAAAACAAATAAATTTAAACCATTTCAAACCGAAATTGTTCCGAAACAAAGAGCAATACATATATACTTATATTGTGCATTATGTACTAATACTTATATTGTGCATTATGTACTATCTCTTTTCCCTATTATATTATAAAAAGTTGTCATATTAAGAATTTAAGCAATATTTTATTTTGATAATTTATGAAATACAGCAATTTTTGAAATAATATGGAAACTTAGAATTAAAATTCAAAAGGGCATAGCTTTAAAACTAAATTGAGGTTCACAAACAAATAAGAAGTGCCTTGTAGTTTTAATTGACTACTGACAATTGTTAAAGTGTTAGTCAGGATTGAATCTAATGGCGTTGTCTTTTCTTAAAAATAAAATATTACATGTGATTAGGCAACATTTTTAAATGCTAACCTGATTTCTAAGACGGGTTAAGGCTCATTTAGCCGACCGCAGAAATTGTAACTGCAACGTAAATGTAGTAGCACTTATAGAACACTTAAAACAGTATCATGTTATTTTGACATAAACAAAAAACAAAAGTGTATTTGAAGAAAGTGTTTTATTTAAAAATATTCACAAATTTGTAACAATTGTTACTAGAAAGCGTTCATTAACCCAAAAAATTTGCAACGAGAGAACGTCAAAAGCGCGTACAAAATTGGGAGACTGAAAAATTCTTGCAAGTAACATTTTTACTTGCAATAATTATGCAAACAGGTGTTTTGCGTTTATGTTTACAAAACAATATTCCTAAATTAAGTTAAAAATAAAAATATATTTTTTTTAACTTAATTTAAATTTATTTTTGTGTAACTTACGACCAACAGAGGTAAAATAAGACGTCTAGTGGAAATGAGTTAAGCAACACAGTATCTGGCTGCTTCAATGCCAAATGATGTTCCGGCAAATTTACTTGCATGAATGTGTTTAAAACTTTTAGGGGAGCAATTAAATTGACACTTAGATCCATTTTTTATTATATTAATATTTTTCTAGTTTTAACCTCTGAAATGTTTTTGTTTCTTTAATTTTACAGACTGCTGTTATTTATTTAGTATTGTTATATATTTAGTATTGTAGATATTATGAGTACCTAGGTACTCGGTACTTTACACTTTAAAATTAATTTGAAATAAAAATGCTATGTGTATGCAGGCTGTTATACCGGATAAAGCGGCTCACACACGTTTCAATTCAATTGTTGAGTCTTTCAATTGAATTGTTTCTTGGCCACACACTTCATAAACTGAATTGGAAGATTTTTATTCAACTACCAGGTTCAATGAAATTAAATACAATTTTAGAAATTATTAACGGTCTCCTTTCAAAAAATCTACAAATATAAATTTTGACAGCTGGTCAGGAGACTCGAACACACACAGTAAATGGAATTGATTTGCACAACAATTTTTTTTTTCAAATTTATTTTAAAAAAAGAACACAAAAACGGGCAAAGGGCACAATAATTGTAACATTTTTGTTAGAAAAGAAAACGCCATAAGATACAATAATTTTTGGCATTCCACAAAGGTGTTATTTTATTTCCCAATTATAATACACTTTGATAATGTTTAATATTTTAACAAGGAAACACTTTGCAAGGGGAAACATGTAAAAAGCTTTCAGCCTGTTCAGCGATATCGAATGAAATGGTATGCAAAAGAGATCTAGTCACTCACATTAGAATCAGTTTGGGTTTGTCTATGTCACTATTGCTCGTTTGCATGAACTTATGTATTTTAATTGAATTCTGACACATCGTTCGCATAGAATAAAGTTAGAAAAAACCCAAATCAATTTTCTTTCGCCTAGAATGCGAATGAACTTATCCTTTCGACATCGGCGAACTGGCTATTAGTCTCTGAAACACATAGCATGTATGTATAGTAAAATATACATTTATATACATATGAAAATATAAAGTGAATTAGCTTACCACTTGCAACTAAAAGTTTGGCTTCGTATCTTCCTGCTCTATGTTTTACGGAACATAAATTTTTGTCACCCTTTTTTATAACCGTTTTACTAGGAACCACATCAATTTCGTCAGCGTTATTATATTCAACCAGTGAAAACATATTTGATTCTTTATTTTGTTTTTTGACGAAACTAAAAAGGCAAATTTAAAGAAATCTTAATAAATAATAATAAATAGTTATTGCATTAATTGAAACAGCTGTTCAACTAAAGTAAAGTTATTTCTAAATTAACAATTGGTTTGTTAACATATCGTTGCCCTCATGTAGAAAGGCACCAACTCACATTTTTCCCGAATTTGAGTTTCTTAGTGATTCTAATAGATTTCATACAAATGCATCTCGTCATAAATATTTAATGGAATTATTTAATAAAAAAAAGGTTTATAGCTTATTGTACAAAAAACGACATGTTGATGAATACATAGCCAGTTTATCAATTGGTAAAGAAAGTTAGTGGCTTGCATTGGAAGCAGTTGTGGTTTGTCTCTCTCACCATTATTCATACGTATGTATTCATGTATATTAGTGGCAGTTCACGGATAAGGAAGCTGTTCTTTCGTTTGCACAATTCCATTTAAAACAATAACAAAATTTTAAACGTTGTTTTTGTTATAAGTGTATTTGTGCGAACGAACGAACCAGCTAGTTGAAATTTGACACATTGTTTGCATAGCATAAAGTTGGTTAAACCCAAATAAATTTTCTTTCGCTTTGATTACGAACACAAGCACTCTGTCGAGATTTGTAAACCGGCTGACAGTTTATATATTACGAGTTTTTCTTCTCCTATAAAGTTGCAATTATGTTTTGTGGTTAAGACCGTTCTTTCCACATGATGGAAAGTCAAATTTCGGTATTAAAATGTGTATTTTCAGAACGATTAATGATTTCGCTTACTATTTGTCGATTCACTTTGAGTATTGCTTATTTTTATATTTCAATATGTAAAAATTCCTAAAAGAGAAAAACAAGTAATATCACAGAAACCAAAGCACGTCTATAATACATATTATTTTTATGCTTCACAAACATACAATGGTATGTTTTGAATTAAAAAGATAGTAATAAAAATATATAATTACATACATATGTACATACATATTCGTACGTTTGTGATTCTCCATGATCTCAACAAAATCCACATACGAGCAGGTATATACCATGCTTATATATTTACGCATGTGTATTATGATATATTCATTTATGTTATATTTACTAAAAATGTGCACTCTTCATATTTTCCCTCTTGTTGCTTACCTGCACTATCAAAAGCAGTTTATGATTTTTTTCAAAATGTTCTTTTTGTTTGCATATTTCTAGTAACTAATAGTTAGTTAAAAATGGGAAAATATGGGATTTGGTAGAAATTTTTCTTACTTGTTGTAGCGCTATATTTAAGTAGGGTAGGTACTACATAATAGTAAATAAAAAAAGAATCTTGAACGACAATAAACGTTGAACAAAACAAAAAGAATTTCTACCATTTGTTAAAAAATATAACATAAATAACAAAGGCTAACTCTGAAATTTGTTAACATGTATACACATACATCCGTATGTTGTGTAAGAAAATACATATCGCTCTTTTAAAAACTCAAAAAAGCTTGTTTCGGAAAAAAACAGATTTCAAATTTGTTAACATGTATACACATACATACGTATGTTGTGTAAGAAAATACATATCGCTCTTTTATTGCAACGCATTCATAACTCAAGAAAGCTCGTTTCGAGGAAAACACATTTCAAATTTTTAGTCTTAGAATTTTTTTTTTTTTAAATATCTCCTAAAGGAAACAGATTGAAAGTAATTTGAATAAATTTTTGGCACAACATAAAAGGTGGTACTGTTAACAGTTCTGAATTGTTACGTTGAAAATCACATTTTTTGAGACATGACTATGTTGCAATAAATGAGCGATATGGATTTTTATGTATATACACACTACATATGTAAAAGAAATTACATCAAGTTGTAACGATATAATTTTATAAATTTCCGAGACTAATAAAAATGACAACTTATTTGAAAACTTGGTTTTTATATCGTTTCTTTATCAGGCAGTCAATGTAGTCAAACTTTTGGATTTTATGGCAAAACCATTTTGTTACAATTTAATGAAAATATGCACCTTTATTTAATCTTTGGGACTAATGTTGTCAATAAATATTTTTAAAGTTATTTTGTGCCAAAAAACTTTGACTTAAAAGGTGTTCAGGATTTACTTAAAAATGCAGTAAAGGCCATAGGCATGTGCATCACATATGTATGTGTATACACACATATGTATGTATATAAAAGTTGTTTGTTAGCACAAAAAAGCGGTTGGAATTCTGTTCCTAAACAAAAGTGAACTCTATGACATAGCTGATGCTGCGCATAATTTTAAAAGTATGTATGTACTTACTTTTTAGGTTAGGAGGGAATTTTAGTTTTAGCTTCTTACTAACTGCTGGTTCGAAAATTAAAATTTCAAGTTACTTGCGCTATCTGAAAATTAAAATAAATATATACATGATATAGTACAGTTTGAAAATAATATAATAACATTTCTAAGGAGTACTTACCTTTTATAACCCGAAAATTATTACAGATCAGTATTTTTTTGAAACCCACCGATAGAAGAAAACTTAACCTCACTTTGCTATGGAATTGTTATCTGCATAGTGAAGAGAATTACGACTCACAATTTTATAACGTGACAAATATTCCTAAGAAATACTTACGATGTTTGCAAAAATTATAAATTTTATATAATTATACAAATTATAACACCACTTGAAGTCCTTTTTAACTGAGTTTATATAATTTTACACGGTACACTTTATAAAACGCTTTAAACAATATTATACAGCCACGAACACGAAAATTGCTGATGCAACCAACACCATTTGACGCACTTTCTAGAATGAACAACTACAATTTAGCTGAATGATACCGTTAGTTTTTAAGCTTGGGTTATTTTTTGGATAATTGGTACAAGGTAATTTGCGGTCTACACCTGACTTAACTTGCCGTCTACACTTAACATGAAGTTGCTACACTAAATTTTGACGATGATTGTTTTAAACGTATTTAAGTCATGCCTTTTCTACTTGTAGGTAAATTTGTTTTACGAGTTTTTTTCCTAAAATATATTTACTGTCATTTGTTGCTATATTAGGCAAAAAAAGATGTTCAGAGATAATGTCAAAATATACATTTGAAAGTTTAATTTTAAAGTTGTGTAGTAACGTTTGTTATCATTTTTATTCCGTCTGTTAAGCATTGCCAGTTTTTGTGGTAGTGTGAGACCCTCGATTTTTATTGCAAAATGTACGTGCTAAAATATATAATTTAGCTCTGCTTTGCAATTTATTTTAATTTTCAGACTTTTCTTCGCAGACTATTGTTGTAGCTTTTTCATGCATCAAAATATTAAAGAAAGAACAAGCTGTCACATTGAAGCGTCCTATTTTGGTAAGACAGAGCTTTTAAAACACGCAGTAACGATAATGAAACATATGCATATTACTGCAAAAAGTTACAAATAATAACAAAAAGAAATTAGGAAATTATATGAAAACTGTTTTTTAATATATTTGCAAATATATTTACTTCCCGTATAATGTCAAAAATTTGAAACATAGCCATTAATACACACACTGCTGTGTATACATATTACGGCAGATAAATTAGTCTCCTATTTGATGAAAAGATCGGACTAAATATAGTTTTCGTGTGTTCTAGCACATTAATGAACTTTTTTGTGTCCACGGCGAATTCATACCAGGTAAATGCAGTGGAAAAATAAATTCAACATTGCAAAAAAAATCTTTTGCAAATGTCAGGGAAAAAATATAAACACAAAAAGGAATTCAAAAAATATAATAAAAGAATATTTGCAAGAAAAAAAAATCGTTTGATTATTTCGTAAAACGAAACTATTTCCTGAAAATTAAAGTCTCATATCATAGAGCTTGGAAAGGTGAAAACGGCCAGCTCGATTGGGGAGAATTCTGGATCGTATCTGGCTCACAAGCTAGAATACATAATTAAAAAAAAAATGTTTTAAATTATTTTTCAAGTTTCTTTAATTATTCCATTGATATCCGGCAATGACGAAACTACTAAAAGAGTAATCAGCTGTGCTCTCAATTCCACCCGTTATTAATTTGCTTTGATAGTGTCTCTTTTTTATGCACTGTTGCCACTACAAAAAATTACTTTAACTAAAATTCTTCAAAAAGTTGCCATATATGCAAAAATATAATCAAATAATATATTTTGTTTCACGTAGGAAAACATTTAAATTTATTTTAATTTGCATTACCACACAAATGAATATTGCAGTTTATGTATGTGTGTATGTATTTTGAAAAATAATAAATAGCAGGAAAGCAAATGTAAGCCTTATAAGTATGTATGCATATTAAAAAATTATTACTAAGCTATAATAAACTTCAATTAATATAAAAGTTTATATTCCTATATTAACATTGAGATTACGTATGCAGGTAACTTGTCACAAGTTGTATGTACGTATTATCGACTAATGCATCGAAAAAATAATGAAATCACTTGCAATTGGCAATTTTAGTTTTCAAAATGTCGTAGAAAGCAAACGTTGTACGTTTGTACTACATTTGCTTTTAATGTATGTATAATGTGTAAAATGGACACACAAACTGCTTGCCAAACATGTGAAAATTTTAGGTACGTACAAACATTTTTGTTTGTCTATGGGGGTGTTTGCTAGCTTGTACAAATATTTGAAGCATGTTTGCACGAATATCTAAATTTTTTGATTTTATTCAAACATTGCGAATGTATGTGTAAATTTTGTCATCTCAATAAATTCAAGAAAATGTTTGATTGTAATACGAGTAATGTTTAGAATTGTATAACAATTTACCTTCATTGTAGAAATAAAAAAATAAAAATTATTAAACAGAATAGAGGGTATAACAATTCATAAAACAATTTATGTCCTATGAACTTCATATGGTGAGCAAATTCCCTGAACACAATAGCCGTCTACCTGCATTGAAAATTGACCCGCCCTTAACGTATGATGAGTAGATAAGCAGCAGTGGTAAACAATTTTAAAAACGCGGTTTGATTAAGCATAAAAAATATTTATATCTCTATTTCTTTTGTGAAAAAAGGAAGCAAAGTGAAAAATATATTCGTATACGAAGAAAAATGTTATCAATATTGGTTGAAAATTACCAAAAACGACAACCCCGGTTGGTGTTTCATTTCATTCTTCTCATACCATACAGTTTCCATACATCAGTTTTTCTTCAATTTCCTTTTGAACCTGCAGTTAAATTCATACATGATTGCTTTGTGTAGTCGAGTTTAAGTTTTTTTGCATTCAAATTTTAATATTTTTTGACGTTTAATTTTAAACTTGACAGTACGGTCAAGTTTGTACTGTACCTCTTTTCACTCTCTTCTCAAACAAAATATTATGTATATAGTACAACAACTATAATGCTGCCACCCAATAGTTGCATCATGGCTTAAAATAAAGCAACTATGAAATAGAAATAAGAGAGAAACGATAAATTTCTGCCTGTGTATAAATTTCTCAAATGTGAAACGTTCAGGCAAGAGCAAAAGAGAATCAAAAAATGTGTGCTCATCATTTGTCTAAATATAAAAGCGGACAAAGTGCAAAAGAATAGTTTGAAACGGCTCAATTGTTTCAAGGTAGCTTTATCAGTGAATGGTACTAAAGCAATGGAATTATACAATTCGTTTTTGTTTTAATATAAATTTATGAAAGAAAATACTTGTAGCTTTTCCGGTAAAAATTAGTTATACACAATTCAGATTTGAAATCATATGTACAAGAACACAAGAAAATTTTCGTTTTTGGCGCATACACATTATTTTGCATTGATTCACAAAAGTGAAAAGCAACGGACGTAAGTAAGTTTTTAACAATTTGTGTGTTCTGATAATCGCTATCGGCTTATATAGATAATACTTATGTAGATTAATGTTGTATATGAAAAAAACGGCATTTGCAATTTTTAACAATTAACGAATATTTCCTAAAATTCTGAATTTTGTCAAACCCAAAGTTATGTGAGTACGTACATACATAGATAAACTTTTATTCCATTTTTATATGTATATATATATAAAAGTACCATAGCATGTATAATAAAATTATTTAAAAGAAAAGTATTTTGTCTTATATTTTTTACGTATATAAATTTTTCACAATATAGATAATAAATTTATATACCAAACAAAAAAATCAGTTATATTTTTTTGCATATAACTAAAAATATCAATATTTTAAGATTTTTTTTTTTTTTTTGTAAAACACTCATTAAAATTAAAAATCTATGGGCAACACACTTGTTGCTTTTGCACGTGAAAAAAACACTGGCAACCGAAATCACTTGCAAGTGAGCTCGCAACTTGCAGTTGTATGAATGTATAATGGGTAAAATGGACACACAAACTGCTTGCCAAACATGTGAAAATTTTAGGTACGTACAAACATTTTTGTTTGTCTATGGGGGTGTTTGCTAGCTTGTACAAATATTTGAAGCATGTTTGCACGAATATCTAAATTTTTTGATTTTATTCAAACATTGTGAATGTATGTGTAAATTTTGTCATCTCAATAAATTCAAGAAAATGTTTGATTGTAATACGAGTAATGTTTAGAATTGTATAACAATTTACCTTCATTGTAGAAATAAAAAAATAAAAATTATTAAACAGAATACAGGGTATAACAATTCATAAAACAATTTATGTCCTATGAACTTCATATGGTGAGCAAATTACCTGAACACAATAGCCGTCTACCTGCATTGAAAATTGACCCGCCCTTAACGTATGATGAGTAGATAAGCAGCAGTGGTAAACAATTTTAAAAACGCGGTTTGATTAAGCATAAAAAATATTTATATCTCTATTTCTTTTGTGAAAAAAGGAAGCAAAGTGAAAAATATATTCGTATACGAAGAAAAATGTTATCAATATTGGTTGAAAATTACCAAAAACGACAACCCCGGTTGGTGTTTCATTTCATTCTTCTCATACCATACAGTTTCCATACATCAGTTTTTCTTCAATTTCCTTTTGAACCTGCAGTTAAATTCATACATGATTGCTTTGTGTAGTCGAGTTTAAGTTTTTTTGCATTCAAATTTTAATATTTTTTGACGTTTAATTTTAAACTTGACAGTACGGTCAAGTTTGTACTGTACCTCTTTTCACTCTCTTCTCAAACAAAATATTATGTATATAGTACAACAACTATAATGCTGCCACCCAATAGTTGCATCATGGCTTAAAATAAAGCAACTATGAAATAGAAATAAGAGAGAAACGATAAATTTCTGCCTGTGTATAAATTTCTCAAATGTGAAACGTTCAGGCAAGAGCAAAAGAGAATCAAAAAATGTGTGCTCATCATTTGTCTAAATATAAAAGCGGACAAAGTGCAAAAGAATAGTTTGAAACGGCTCAATTGTTTCAAGGTAGCTTTATCAGTGAATGGTACTAAAGCAATGGAATTATACAATTCGTTTTTGTTTTAATATAAATTTATGAAAGAAAATACTTGTAGCTTTTCCGGTAAAAATTAGTTATACACAATTCAGATTTGAAATCATATGTACAAGAACACAAGAAAATTTTCGTTTTTGGCGCATACACATTATTTTGCATTGATTCACAAAAGTGAAAAGCAACGGACGTAAGTAAGTTTTTAACAATTTGTGTGTTCTGATAATCGCTATCGGCTTATATAGATAATACTTATGTAGATTAATGTTGTATATGAAAAAAACGGCATTTGCAATTTTTAACAATTAACGAATATTTCCTAAAATTCTGAATTTTGTCAAACCCAAAGTTATGTGAGTACGTACATACATAGATAAACTTTTATTCCATTTTTATATGTATATATATATATAAAAGTACCATAGCATGTATAATAAAATTATTTAAAAGAAAAGTATTTTGTCTTATATTTTTCAATTTTATAAACATTTTTATACCAGCAATATGAACTATGTGTATTTCTAAATGAGATTTCCTATATATAGTACAATTGACATTATTTTGAAAGCTGGTAACTCTGTTTGAATTCGTTTAAATAAATCTGGCGGCATTTTTATTTCATCGAACATTGTCTAATTCAACAAGTGCAGTCAAGAAAATTTTGTAAAAGAGGAAAATTTTAAACACACAAGAGTATGGAAGCTTCGAATGTTTATAATTTGTAAAGTAATTCTTTGCAATTACAATACATAATGCTCGTAACATATCTGGCCACAGCAATATCAACTAAATTGCAAAACGTGGAAAACATAGAAATTGAAGATACAATTACGTGTGTATATTGTACAGTTCTTATTGGATCAAAATATATGAAAATGTGCTTGTCATGTTTTAGAAAGGAACCTATATGCAAGTTACGTATTTATATATTATATTATCGGAGTATAACTTATTATTCTTTAATATTTAGGTGGCAAAGCCATTATCTTTGAAAGTGGAATGCAAGCCGATATGAAAATAGGCATGTATGCGCCTTGCTGCACACATGTTTTACTTAAAACCCTGAAATAAAGAGCGCGGCGTCATAATAAAGGCTTATTGTTCTTTATTAATATTTTAAATAAATATACATACTTACACGTGCAGAGAAATAATTATATTTGCACAAAATATGCATGTATATGTACATACATATATACCCAGCTACCATTTTCAAGTTTACTGGAAATCTCATGAAGAGAGTTGGGATCGTCGACTGGCGACGTTTGCTAGCTGGGTATATTAAGACATATCATGTACATATATGTATACCTATGAATGTATTTACATAAGTGTATATCTTTCCATCATATGTACATATGTAGATATATTTATATGTATGTACATACATATGTGTCGTTGTATAAAATGGAAAAAGGCCACATATCAAATTAAAACTTTCGGTAAAATATAACAACTTGTGAAAAGGTAACCAATTGTGAACAACCAAAAAATTGGTTTCTAGGGTAGTTTCGTTTTTCAATACAATTGTAATTACTTTTTTATTATTTACTAAAGTTTTTATACTTAAAAAATGTTGGAAAAATTATGAATCCACTTTGCAATTTATATCACGATACATATCGATGTGTCTACATATGTATTGTAGTACCCAGGATTTTAATATCGAATTCTCAGAAATTTTTTGTACAAAAAAGAAGTGCGATGAATGAAATTGTTTGAAGAAACTGAATGTTAAAAGAAATACAAAAGAAACGTGGAAACAGAAACTATGCTTTTTTTCTCTCTCTTACTTTCTTTTCCAAACAATTTGGTTCATGATTTTTACTCAGGGTCTATTTTTGGTCAATAACCAAAACAACGTGCATGCATCTTTTTACAACTCCTTTTCTTCAAAATTTTTTCACTCATCGTACGTAAAAATTACAGAGCTTTTAAAAGTTAGTTTTAAAAATAAATAAAATATGAATATGATTAAAAAACTATCGTCTAAATATGTAGTTATTTGGTATTTAAGTATGTATTTATACGAAAGTTTTGTTTCCATTTTTCCTCAGTACAACAAGAATATGCTCACTTTATCAGCTTTTTTCATGTTGTTTTGACAAAAAAAGTTTATGGAATATAGGAAGCTCGAATAATTATTCAATATTTTTCGAGGGCAACTACGTTCAGTTCACAAAGTAGATATATTCTAGACTGATTTATATACATATGTCGAGTAATAAATTAATAAAAGGTATGTTTATCACTTTTCGTGCCTGACACAAAATCGGTTGTTAAATTTAATGTACGTATGTAAAGAAAAATATATGTATGTAAAAAAAGTTGTAGCGAAATTATTTTGTCGAAATTCCCAAGATTAATAAAATTCACATAACTTATTCGACAAGTATTCTCTCTTTGGTTGTCCCACTGATTTGGACGTGTTCATTCCGCGCTAATGTTTTCTTTCTTAGTTTTTCAGCTGGGGAACTGGTATTCTTGATTTAGTTTTTTTATTTTTATTAGTTATTTAATATATTTATTATTTTTTGTTTTAAACATTTTTGTATACTCAGCCTGAGTAACTCAGGCTATGCTGCTGTAATGTAATATAATTATATTGGCCCTTGAGGCTTTGTATTGCATATTTTTGTAAATAAATGAAATGAAAATAGTTTTTTATATCGTTTCTTTATTTGGTTTTGACTTCTTCTGGGGTTTCTGGCAAAACAATTTGATGAATAAGTTTTTTTATCCTTTGGATCGAATGCATTTGTCAATAAATTTTGTGTTTATAATTAAGGCCAGAACGCTTTCAATCGTATTTAATTCTTCTTAAATAACTTCTTTTTAAAAAACACCAACATTTGAAGAATCCGAATAAGACAAAGATTAAATTTATTATTGATGCTTATAATATTTCAATACAATAGAAAAGTATAGTTGCATTTGAACAATATTTCAATATGTTACTCTCCTTACAAGTCCTTTTTAAAATATCCAAACGATGTTAATAAAATTCTAAATGCAATTTAAAAAACTTGGGATATGTCAGGCGATTTATGGCCCACACTTTGTATTGTGTTTCTAACTATACATTTGCATATAGATTTGCAAAGTAGAGGATGCACAGCGTGGGCGGAGAAACACAGACCTTATGCCCACGATGGTGTTAACAGTAGTTTTTTGCGGCGCTGTGACTAGCTGTACCGACCCATATGCCTTCGCATAGGAAGTTACCGCATGGTTAGCAACGAAGTGCCTCAAAAAAACTGTAAACTTATACAGTTAGTTGAGGCAGAGAGTGAAACGCAAAACTCTTGAAGGCCAAACAACAACGACAAGCCTGACCGCACTTAAGAAATAATTACGATGACGCGAGAGCTGTTCCCTAGCCCAAAGCTGCTTTACGACTGCCACTCTTTGTGAAACTAGAAAGGAATAAATATGTTAATAACAGGCTATAAACACTCGCTCTGCTTGAGAGAATTCACTTTTTACATGTGTAGGTCCGTCGTTTAAGGATCAATTATGATATTCATTTCTATTTGATTCAGAGCAGCTAATCCAACGAAGGACTTCTAACAGCAGCTGAAGTCCGATTATCAAGTACCGTTTTTAATAGTTTTTTTCTATTTGTACCAGCCGGCAGTGGTTGTATGTGGATGATCAAAACTTGTAAAATAAATGCGGCGAACATGAAAAATACCACATGCTGGCAAAAAATTAAAAAATATACATAATATCCATACTTATGTATGTATGTACGTATGTTCGAAGTTTTGACTTTCCTTGTGAAAGAATAAAATCTGTACGTATTCGACATTTTTAATACGTCTATGTAAAAAGCAATTTTGGATGCACTTTTCTTCCAAGATTGTTATTAATATGAAAACATAATAAAATGCACACCAACTTATGAAACATACATACATATGTACATACTTAATTAATTCAATTGCACTCTCGATGAAAATGGTGTGTGATCTATAATTATCAATAAACAAGAAAGCAGTTTTTAATGGAACAAACTTTTGAAGTATCAAATGCTCCGTTTTCACAAGTGTTAAAAATAATACACCAAAGCTCCATGCGCAAGATTTGTTCAACGCCGTCATATCAAGAAAAAAAACGTCAAAACCTTTTAAAACTCGCTTATTTTATAAGAACGTACGGTACCTCTTCATAAAAATTTGCTATCTTAAAATCAATAAATAATAGGTTAATAACGCATATATACGAAAAATTAAGAATTTTTATTGATATACTGACGTTCTGGAGTATATAACAATTAAAACAAAAAAATCTGAAAAAATGACCTGAAAGGGATCTGACCTGAAAGGGATCCCAAGATATATAAACCATTTCAGGTCTGACCTAAAAGAACCCAAATGACCCAAAAGGGGTCTAAACGCGTAAAAAATGACCAGAAAGGGAACTGAATGCATAAATATATATATATATATATATATATATATATATATATAGGTATATATATATATATATATATATATATATATATATATATATACCCCATTCACTTTTAAAAATTTTGATATTTTTAATGAATTTTTATTTTATTAAAATTACTCTTATTTAAGATCGTTCTTAACAAATACAAATAAACTAATGTAAATAACCACTTACCAAAATCTCTACTTTCGTAAAGTCTGATTCTGGATTGGAGCAGCTTAGTTTCCAAGTCAAGGTTTCGCAGCTTCTTATTTTCCACCTCCAACTTCTTGTTTTCTACCTCCAACCTTTTCTTTTCTACTTCAAGCTGCTGTTCATGGAGTTCCGCCCTGCATTTCATATCAAACTCAGCCAGTTCCATTATGTGATGCTCTGTTGAGTTTGACTTTGAAATTTTCTGTTGAAATATATTATGTGTATATATACGTATGTACATACATAAGTATTTATGTGTATTAACAAACCTTTTTAAATTTAGTTGGTGAAATCCCAAATACCTTTTTTCCCATTTTTTTGCTTTCTGATTCCGATAGTTGTGGAACACCATCGCCATCTTCATCATAGAGGTGCTCCTCAAGAAATAAAGGTGCTTCTTCATCGATCTGAAAAAGAAATCATTTCATTAATTTAAATATATGTATGTATGTATGTATGTAAATGTATTGTAATACTCACTTCTATTATTACTGCATCGCAGTCGTAGTTGTCAATAACAAATTCATTAGGTAACCACACACTAATGTCATTGCTATTGACTGGTGCTTCCGGAACACACAACCCACCACCAGTTTTTATTGTGTGTTTACGCCGCTCTGCAACTTCCTTTTTGGCAGAAATTTTTGTTGCCACCCATTGGTTTTTCAACTGGGTAAGCGTACGCTGACTTCCAGTGCATAAACTATTGAAACTATAAAAAAAACAATGCAAAGAACTTATCTATAAAATCATGCTATTTTATTTACATACATACATGCATATGTAAGTAAGTATTAATTTCAGACATATATACCTTTCTAGGATTTCTTGCCAAGCTTTCTTCTTCGCTTGGTTAGTGTTGGTGTCCGTGTTCTTATTTTCTATAAACTTCACATTCTTTCTAATTAATTCCCTCAGCAGCATCTGCATAAATAATTTGAATGCATACAAAATCTTTATTAAAATAACATATAAACAGATATTTTCTTAGTTACTCACCTTATCCTCTTCATTCCAATTTTCCGAACGCTTTCGTTTTGAGGCCAGTCCAACTTCCATGATAATTACAGTCTTATTTTATTTTGGAATTTTCACACAATAATTTATGTAAATAAAAGAAAACTTATAGTGATGTACTTTTTTTTCAAAATAAAGCAAAGAAGCACGTTATTCGAATAATTAAAATATATTTATCAATTTTAATTATTTAAAATGTTCTCAATTTATTTAATTTACTTTATTGTATTTTTGAACTTTAATAAAAACATCAAGTCAAGGAAAGTTTTATAGAATTTATATCAATTTATGCTGAAATAATAGAAACCTTTAAAAAATGTTATTGTCCGATTATAATAATATTCATTTCTTTTCATCACTAATCACCCAAATATGATGATGTTGCCAGAAAAAAACTATTAAACTCATTACCATATTTATTAGTTAACGTACTGTTTTTGCATAAACTTTTTTAATAAAGGTTTGGTAGTGTTAATGTGTTTGATGACTAACGTATACGTTAAAACTCAAGTAAGGATTTTTTTGCATATGGCCCTAAGTGATTAATTTTGTACAAAATGTTTGCATATACGAAATTAATATACGATTTTATTCATCGCAAAGATGTGTTTTCTTCTCGGCTTTCATTTCTTCATTCTTATAAGATTAACTACAGTACGTTTACTCCTTGTTAGATATGAAAATGGACATAGAGAATTTCGCTCTCTCATTCTGCCGACGTTTTCTCAGATATTATGTCAGAGTTAATCGCAGTTGTAGACACTAGGTTAATGCACGAAACAAAGAGTACAAGGTGTTCTCAAGGTGCATTAACGTATACACGATGGCAGCACTACGGCATGTGACAATTTTATGCTACTGGTAATATAGTAAGCTATTTACGTCAAATGCATTGTTTACATTTTTGAAAGTGAATTTAGTGTTTAATTCTGAATTAAACATATACTAATTATTTTGTGAAAATAAAAATAATTCAAATAAATATAATTTATAATTATAAAAAGGTACATTCATAGTTTATAATTGTGAAAATAGTTACAAATATTTTTGATAACCATAGCTTACCAGATGCCTGTTTTTGTTGTAACTTGCTCTAGTGCTGCCACCGTGTATACGTTAAGGCACCTTGGTTGTTCTGTTTGTGGGCAGTCGTAAATGAACGAAGACGGAAATACAACACCACGTGTATATAGTATGAGTGCATTTTTTAAATTTCGGTTTAAATGTAAAACTGCTTATTTTTGTTATTTTTAATGCTAAGAAATAGCATTTATCTACTTAGAACTTAACTGTTGATGATAATTACTTTAATTTGATTAAGTTAAAAAACAGTGTAATAAAATAAGTGTATTGTATGTGGTGGGGAATTTTAAGTAAGATCTTGTTATGTAAAATTTTAGGTTGGTAGCAACTCTAGTTCGTAATCTGGGCAAACCAGCGCCCATCATTGGCGTAGACATTAAAGAATCGGATAATCTTGATGTTCTTTGAATGACGATTCAGCATGATGTTCGCTGGACTGAACACATTTTTCATGTCACAAAGAAGCACTCAAGTGTCTTGGAATTCTAAAACGGTGTAAGAAGCACTTGACTCCATCTTATCTCTTTACTATTTATACCGCCTATAAACGACCGAAAAGAGAATACAACTCTATATATTTATATGTGTATTTTTACGTTGTAGCTGATAGCCTGCTGTCTCGACTATGATTCGAAACCATCAGATTTGCGTTATTGGATATTAATGTAAAATGGTCGTCGGAAATTCGTAAAATATTGCTAACATGCATACAAAGCTTTTTTCACTAACTTTAAACGATTTTAAAAGAGCATAACTTAACGCGCGCTACTGTGGTTTGCACTAACGCTTATGTGATTCACTAACTTATTCGTAACACCTCTGGTTGTATGTTAAAAAAATTTGAAATAATGTGGCACCTTTGTTAAAAATAAAGAAAACCACAAAGAGGAACAGGAAAAAAACAAACAAATTTGCAAATAATTCCATGTTTAGGGTAAGTAAAACTATTTATATGTTTATTATTTAAAATATTTTTTGATAAATAAGATAAGTTCTCACAGAGAAAACGTCGACCGACCGTTGGAGTCTTCCGACAAGTCGTATGCCAAATACAGTGAAGTTATTCTAGTAGAAATTTTAACAACATTGTTGTTAAGATAAACACCACAAAAATAATTGGTGTTTAGTTAACGCTAATCAGTTAGGCTATAAAAACAGCTGATTTAAAACGAAGACAAATAGTGTTAAAAACTGTTATAGAGTCGCGAAAACACCAACGCTAGTGTTAATTTCTCTAAACGAATTTTATTAGCGTTAAAACTGGTTAGTGAATTGCACTACAGCTCTATTAAAGGCGAAATGTAACGACCGTGTTACCCAACGTCCTCAACCTCAACTATTTTCTGTTATAAAAGGACCAATAAAAATATTTATTAAGTTCTACTGTATACTTATATAATATTTTTCTACTTTTTATTAAAAGTTGCAAAATTCACACTTCAACTTTTGCAGATGAAGACTATAAATTAGCATCGCAAAATTTGCAAGAACATATTCTTATATTGGAGAAATCGCTGAAACTTTGGAAAATCAAAGTAAATGAACAAAAATGTACCCATGTTACATTCACACTACGTAGAAAAACTTGTTCGGCTATTAAAATCAACAACTACATTGTCCCGCAGCACACTGAAATCAAATACCTTGGTATTCACCTCGACCGTAGGCTCACGTGGAAGTCTCACATTAACGCTAAAGTCACTCAGATGAAATTAAAAGCTGCGCAACTAAATTGGCTCATCGGCAGAAATTCTACAAACTGTTCTTGTATAACGCAATCCTAAAGCCAATATGGAGCTATGGAATTCAATTGTGGGGTGCAGTCTCTGTATTCAACATTGAGAAAATTCAAAAGCGGCAGAATAAAACTCTGCGCACAATTACTGCAGCTCCATAGTATGTTAAAAACTCTCGAATTCACAAAGATCTAGGTGTACCCTTAGTGAAAGATGAATTTTCAAAACACGCGATAAGGTACATTAACAGACTGGAGTCTCACCCGAATCTTCTCGCACGTAGCATTCTGAACTTTGGCGGTCACACTCGACTGAGAAGGACACCCTTGCAACCATCAGAGCGTTGGGAAGGTGATTTAGCAACAAAATACACGCATGGAGCAACTTTTCGTCTAGCATTGGCTGGACTTAAGTAAATAAAATTTTTCAATTTTAATTAATTTTTTTCTATATTAATTATATAATTTTTAGTTTTAAGATTTGCATACTTATTGTTAGTTCATGTTTTAGAAGATATAATAAATAATTAAATTGTTAAAAAAAATTTTTTTGTATTCAAAACACGAGGGCAGCAAAAAATTCAGATCTACTACCAGTAGCTTGAAGCTTAACGCCAACTGGTTTAAATTTGATGAAAAATTCAAATAAACTAATGCTAACTATTGTTTTAGTTTTAAAATAATACGAAAGTATTTATATTTTGCTTTACATTTGAATTCATTTCGTTCTAAAAATATTAAGAATTCTTTATGAATTCCTCCATGCTACTAAATTTGATTTTTTACCTTAGTTGCTTTTTTCTTATTTCTGACAAACCAACATATTAATGAAATAAATGTATTGTGTCAGAAAACATTTTATTTTGTGCCAAACTCACCTTATTTATCGAGGGGGAACAAGTTGAGCGTTAAGTTAGCAATAATTTCTGTCAGCTATTGAAATTAATTTTCTTGATTACTTATTCCTAACAAATATTAAGGTAGTTTTTGTTCCAGTACTAATTGGATTAATTAAATGGCTGCTTAACCATTCCAGTTGACGGACTTTTAATTATCAGAGTCTCTGCAGGCATTTTCTGTTTTCATAACTACACACTTGTGTGACAATAATTTAATTCATTTGCTTGTTTGCAGCGTTTGAGTGTAGCTAATTTTATTATTCAATTGACATATACTTGACTAACTTTTCTGTTCTAATTATTACATGTACATACATACCTTTTGTTTGTCTTTCAACATTAATGAGCCAGATGTTGCCCGTACAATTTACGGGGTGGCCAGACTGTTGGCGGCGCTGGCATGATGGCGTAATGCTCCGGCTAGAAGCTCGCCGTCTTGGGGGTGGTGTCCTTGCCAGCAGTCCTACCGTTGGCTCGGTATGTTCATGAATAAAAAGTTCATGCCAGCTTAGGGTGCATTGAACCACTCTTGCTACACAAAATCAAAAGAAAAAGAAGGGGCCCGAAGAAGAACGATCTTTGTTCCAATTGGTGTTATAAAAAAAACGGGTTTTAAACGACTTGCTGCAGCCAATAGCTTGCGACATCTCTCCAACATTTGGGCTGATGTTGTGCCCTAGGTCGCTGCCCACCCTCATGGAGTTTACCTACTTCTAAACTCCGCCATGATGACTTGTGGCGACGGTTTTATTTCAAAGTCATCCCTAAAAAAAACTTCTCTCACCCTTCTCCCGGCTACCGCCTTCCTATAACCTTACCTGTGTTTGATCTTATTCAAACATGTTTATTTCCAAATTACAAGAAAATTAAATTATAAAATTTATTGTAAACTAAAAAAAATAAATGAGTTTATACTTCAATATTGCAAAAACATGGGAAACAATTTAATATTTAAGAATTCTTTTTACCAATTTGAAACAATTTAAAATACCAATTCTGTATAACTTCCTAACAAAAACTTCTTTCCATAAAATATTATTACCAAACAGGAATTCTGCCGTACTTCACGCAAGGTGCGTTGTCCTAGTGGCTCTATAAAATAACTATATATATATATATTTTTTTTCCTAGCTTTTACCCCTTTTGCTTGCCTAAAAAGCTTACCCTAGGGCAATGGGCCCAAAAAGCTACTCTAAATCCCTAAAAAATGAGCTCACTTTTCGGGTCGTTGCGCTATCACAACGCGCAGACACAACCAACAGAAATAGCGGGTAAGTTTTACTAATAGGGCGTTACCCCTCCGCCAAACAAAAAGCATATATAACCCTGGTAAAATACTATTGGGCATATTCATAAAAAACTGATAT
This sequence comes from Thecocarcelia acutangulata, assembly GCA_914767995.1. Lineage (NCBI taxonomy): Eukaryota > Metazoa > Arthropoda > Insecta > Diptera > Tachinidae > Thecocarcelia > Thecocarcelia acutangulata. The sequence goes on along the minus strand of OU612096.1, from coordinate 53,247,780 downwards.
GTATTTGAAATGAATTTTAGTATAATTTTGTATGGAATTTTTGAGTTAAAACACATTTCAAATTCATTTAAATTTTTATGAATATGCCCATATATATATATTTTTATGAGTTTTTTTATTTACAATTTTGTCTGTCTGTCCGTCGGTCTACTTATAGGTCCTTATGGCAAAATACCTGTTAGTGGCCAAAATAAAATACAAACATCTCCCTATGTGCAAAAAAGAACGTGATGATGTGGCTGCTGAGGCTTCTGGCGGAAAACTTGCTGAGTCCTGCAATGGTTTGGGAGGAAAAAAAAAACGGGACTTGCGGCTGATGCTTCCACTATATTTGCAGCTAAGCTTCCCCTGCTTCTTACTAAGTTGGCGGCTGTCTCTTTTAGGAACTATCTCCTTTTGTTGGATTCCAGTGGACACCCAAGACTGGCGATTTAATAGCAATTTTACTTGGCTTCGATTACTTCTGGCTACTCCTTTTGAAGGCTCAAGTAATAAAGTTTAAAATTTAATCTTATGTTTTATTTTATTTGTATTAGCTTTGCCAATTTTGTTTAGCTGTTGTATAAAAAAAACCGTATTTTCTCTTTAAAACTTCTTATCAAAATTTTCCTTTTTATTATTTCTTTGAATAAACGTTTAAAATTTTTGATTTGGTTTCTTTTTCTTTTATTTATCACCAGCCTTGACAAAACTTTTTTTTCTTTTTTTTTCACCGAAAACTCCGGCATACGTCCACCTTTTTCTTTTTCCAAAAACCAACTTCCAAAAAATCTCTATCTTCAATTTTTTCTTGGCGCTTCAAAACTTCCTTCATTTTCTTTCGCCATTTTTCCTGACCCTTCCAAGATTTTCAGCCATATCTCCCCAAAACCAGCCATCTGTAATTTTTTTCTGCATTTATTTTGTTTTTGCTTGGCCTATACGCTATCACAGGTTCAGCTGTTAATATTTGTGCTGCCACCCTAACACACCGACCGGCATACTGCCTTATCGGCACCGTGTTTACACATGACAAACCCAACCATTCCGAAGTCCTTCCATGGACTCGGAATGGGAGGGAAAATTGAGCTATAATTCTATTTAACAAAAACAATCATGTTTCCCCACTCTGGGATTTTGGAGATTATTTGCTACCTTTTGAGAAAAAGTTGGCTTGTCTACTTTACGCTGAATTCACCACAAACACATTCTGCCCATCTGGCCACCTCAATTTAAAAAGTAACTTACTATTTTTGCCAACTGTTCTCAGAACAACAAAAACCAAGCGTCTACTACTACAGGAGAATGCCGAACAACAGGAGGTAAGTTTATGAATGAAAAAATATATTTTTTAAAATTATGACTTATATCTTTAATTTTTTCATTAAATTTTCAGATAAACCGGCAGTTCAATCCACAGGTTGTGGAAAATACAGGTAAGTGTATTAGAATAACCGCAGAAAAAGTGAGTGCTAATTTGAATTTTCCCGTGGTAGCTAAATTCAAATTGCGTTTGACGCCGATTTTTGGCCGTCCTGGCATTGAGTGTTTTGGGTAAATATATGTAATTTACAAAATTATATTACTATATAATATTAACACACGATCTAAATTCCAATAATCTTTTATTTTATTTTATTTTTTTGAAGGTCCATCTAGGAGTAGCATCTCCGTTATTTCCAGATAACCTTGGCTTTACCCTTTGGTCAACATTGTCAGCACTGTGAAAAACTAACGGAAACCGTAAGTTTAGTTTAAAATATGAATGTAATATTTCCTTCTAATCCAATTATGGTTTCTATTCTCAGCAGCAAGTGGGTGTTTCTAGACGATACCCTAGATAACAGGAGGTTCAGTGGATAAAGAAGGTGAGTTCCCAAAACAAAACTTCTGTTAAATTTAATTTCTACTAAAACTTATTCGTCAACTCAATACTAAACTAAATTACTCTTTGAATCTTAATTGGCTATCAACACATTTTAATACCATCTATTTGTAGGTTCCCGCATAATTCATTTGTCTTGAAGACCTAACCAAAATTGCTGTTGATTAATAAAATAACAGGTACATACTTTAATTTTAAACTTCATTTTCAATCAAAGCTCATCCAAACATTTTATAACTACTGTAATTAAAAAACTAATTCATTTTAATTCATTTTAGGTTCTTAAATTATATGTTTCCCCAACTATATCTCCTCAGGACTGGGTAGCTGTTTTGTCTGCGAGCATTAGGTAAGTGATTTTATTCTAATTTGCACTTTTTATCCTATATATAGTAATTAAACTTCGTTTAATTATTATTATTATTATTATATATATTTTTTTATTGTTACTAATCTAACTATAATGCTAAGCATATTTATAAAAATCAAAAGCCGTAACCAAATCATGACAAGCTCCATTTTTAATACATTTTGATTTCTATAAGTATGCGTTTACACTTTTCATATGTATAAGCCTTTACATTTTGCTAATTTTAATTCACGAGCTTATACACTCTCTTGTTAATTGCTATCGCGCGGTGTTAGCATTACCTGAAAATTGAATTTTGGTTGCTTTGTCAGGCCCTAACAAATTTGAAACCGGGGTTTTAAATGGGAAAAACCATTTAGCTACTTAATCGGTTTTTGTTTCAAAAGTGCGTTCAGGTATAGACATGTATTTATTTATAACAAGTATGCTTTTAGTTAACTTCTGCTCTTAAAGCAGTTTTAAGACTAATACGTCAGTAATAGCTTTTACTCGTATTAGGCCTTATGCTGTTTTGAGTCAAGCCGAAATCAAGGCTGGTAGGACGCGATTTGCTTAATATATATATACCAATAAAAAAAACTGTCATCAAAACTAAGTTACTTGAGAGTTCGTGGCACCGCTGAGTAAACTAATTAACCTTATATAAACTCATCTCGCTGTAAGATCGGACTCAGCATAGCATCACTTGCTCAGATGGCTAACCACCCCTAGCTACTTAATGGCATAGTTCCGCTAGAGCAAATGGGGAGGCATTCGAGTCAGTGATCGGTTACACATGTAACCTGCTAGAAACGTAAGCTTAAGATGGGTTTAAAAACTTAATTGTCTCTCATGTGTCACGCCAACTCGAGAACATGTTACGATGATAGATAAATAAAAAAATGTTCATGTTTATAAAGCAAAACTCGTTCCTTGAGCCCCGATTCCGGTTTGAACGGTTTTTCCAGAAAATAAAAATATATACAAATACAATACGATTGAATCGACAATAAGAAAAATGTTGATGGAAAAATAAAAATTGAAAATATTAGAACTTGTCTTCACCGAATCAAGCAATGCGTTTGGTGCTGTTTGCGTGAAAGCCGTTGGGACTAAGTACACCAAAGAACTTAGAGCTACTGCTTTAAGTCTTTGGCGTGAAATACCCCCAACGGTTTTCCTTTGAGGTCCTCAACTTCATAGAGGCAATTCCCTATAGGTCGTATAATTCTACATTTTAAAAATTTTCTAGCCAGCTTAGCATTAAAATTGTTTTTAAAGTCGCTTTGCTGGAAATTCCTGCGAAAAACTTCTTGCCCAGGTATGAATTTTACCTGACGGCACCTGATGTTGTAAACTTCTTTACCGCGTGTATATGCTTTATGCAAATTTTCTCTAATCCTTTGTCTTACCAAATCGATTTTCCCTGAGTTTTGCAAAATGTTAAGCTCAGGATCTTCTAAACTTCCTAGTTTTCGAGCCAATTTATACATTCCCCCATGCCCGATCATATTAACTCCAAACAGAGCAAAATATGGGGTGACACCAATCGATGTTTGGATAGACGAGCGTAGTGAAAATTCTATTTCGGACAAATATTTGTCCCAATCGCGATGATCGTCCTGCAAATAAGCTCGTATGGCTGCCAAAATCGATTGGTTAACCCGCTCCGAAGCATTTGCCTGCGGAGAATGTATGGCCGTTCTGACGTGGTTTACACCAAAATTTTCTATGAGGTTTTTGAACTCCTGACTAACAAATTGCTTGCCGTTGTCTGAAACTATTGTTTCGGGTGTACCGAACTTATGAAAAACTTCAGCCACTAAAAAATTTATAACGTTCTTGGTACTAGCTTTAGCCATTGCTTTTAACAAAACAAATTTGGTCAAGTGATCAAGAACAATAAATATGTAGCTGTTACCGTTTTTAGACCTTGGGTAGGGCCCTAAAAAATCTACAAAAATCCGCTGAAACGGTCGTTGTGTGTTGGTTTCGGCTCCCATAGGTGGCCTTAGCGTAACATTTGAAGGTTTGGTTTCACGACAAACTTGACAGTTGGCTACCATTGTTCTCACTTGCGCATTTTGATTGGGCCAATAAAAATACTCTTTTACCCTATGCAGAGTTTTTCCAACCCCACCATGCGATGCTTGTGGTGGACTATGACAGTTCTCAATTATTTGAGCTGTCAACTCTAACGGAACCCAAAGTTTCCACGAAAAATCTTCATTTAGCTCTACGCCATCATAAGGGCGTACGCGTTTATATACTAAGTTGTCTACAACTTTTACGTCGGGTAACTGCTCGGCTTTTTCGTTTATCACGTTCATTAGCTCTTGATAACTTGCTGTTTTAAAATATTCAGAATTTAGATCAATAAGGTTGCCCACGGTTGACGAAATTTCTTCCATGTCATACCTTGAAAGTGTGTCAGGCACTACGTTTTTCGCCCCTGGTCTGTGCCCTATAGAGAAAGAGTAGGATTGCAAATGCAAGCTCCATCGCGCTAGCCGTCCGCTCAGATCCTTATGTGACATTAGCCATTTCAAACTACTGTGATCAGTAATTACAGTAAATGGCATCAGCTCAATATAAGGTCTCAACTTCTTAATGCTTAATACTACGGCCAAGCATTCTCTTTCGGTAACCGAATAATTTTTCTGGGCGTTTGTCAGCTTGTGCGAGAAAAATGCTACTGGATGTTCGCCATCCTCTTCGTCTTTTTGAAATAATACGGCTCCAACGCCTATGTCAGATGCATCGCATTGCACATAGAAATGCCGAGAGAAATCGGCGTGTACGAGCACCGGACTGGTGGTTAAGGCCTTCTTCAATTTGTCAAAAGCATCTTTCGCTTCAGCTGGAAAATCGAACTTTTTAGCTTTTTTAAGCGTGTTAAAAATGGGAGTCGCTATTACTGCGTAATCTGGTATGAAGCGGCGGTACCAGCCTGTAGCACCCATGAAACTTCTCACCTGCTTCGCAGTTTTCGGGTAGCTGTACTTGAGGATAGTTTCTATTTTGCTCGGGTCTGGTCGCAATTTCCCTTTGCCCACGATATATCCTAAATATCGCAGCTCTTGGAAGCAAAATTTCGACTTAGCGACATTTATGGTCAAACCAGCCTTATCCAAACAATCGGACACTTGCTCTAACAACCTGAGGTGGGTAGCGAAGTCTGGAGATACAATCAATAGATCGTCCAGATAGACAAAAACCCGCTCACGGAGCGCAGCAGGGATCACTTTATCCATTAAACGGCAAAGTCTTTGGGCCGCATTACACAACCCAAAAGGCATTACCGTAAAATGGTAAAGTGGCCTGCCAGGCACCGTGAAAGCGGTCTTTTCCCTACTGGACGAATCTAAAGGTATCTGCCAGAATGCATCTTTCAGATCGACACTCGATATAAAATACGTGTCGCCCAACCGGCTGAGCAGACCCTCTATATGTGGCAGAGGATAGGCATCCTTGACCGTGAGCGCATTTAACTTACGCGCATCCAGGCACAAACGATTTTTTTCACCCTTGCGGACCAGTGTCACTGGATGGCTCCACGGGCTTTCGCTCGGTTCGATAACCCCCAGGTCAAGCATCCGATCTAACTCTGCATACATTAGCCTCTGCACAGCCGGTGATACCGGATAGTGTCGATCTTTCACCGGGGTTGCAGAGCCAGTGTCGATTGAATGGACCTCCAGGCTGGTTTTCCCTAGACCTTTTCGCGTAAAGCATGGAACCCCCACCCCACACCACCCTCTCCAGACACATCTTCTGCTCTGCTGACAAAACATGGACCTCGACTTGATCCGCTGAGTTCTTAGCTTCGGCGCACAAACTGACGCCATTGGTTGTTATGCTGCTGACATGAGCAAAAAAACCAAACATTCGTATACAATCTACGCCCAAAAACAGTTCCCTATTTAATGTGGGCACTAAATAAAAAGTCACTTCTTTAAATGTGTCATTGAAAAATATATTGGCTTTTACACGGCCTACGATTTTGTGTGGGCTGCCATCCGCAGTCTTTATATAAGAAAAAAAATTGAAAACTTGTAAGCCTGTCTTATCCACAACCTCCATACAATTTTTACCGAGGCAGGACACTGTAGCGCCACTATCGATTAACCCCTCGATTTTGTAACCATTAATTTCTATTTTTGCGTAAAACCGACAATCACGCCCTTCATAAAGCGAAGCTGACATTATTTCCTTTCGTTCATTTTTCCGCTTTTTATACCTTTCTCTGGCCTTCTTTATGCGTTTTGATATTTGACCGAATATTCGGCGCTTTGCTTCAATATATTCGGCTAAACGCTGATGTAGTGGTTTTAAGGGCCTCTCTCTGGGCTTTTGTATCTCTAGCTTTTCTCTATCTAAATTTTGCAAAATTACTACAGGCTTACTAACTACTGATGTGGACTTACTTTGACCTGGGTCTAAGTTTGAGTTGAACGCGCCTGCCCAGTTGTAGACGGGTTCCTTCTCAGGTTTCCCCGACAATTCGGACACTGTGGTGTGATGACATTCTCTCGGCCACACTTATAACAAAAAATTCTCCTTTCGGTTGAAGGACAGTCTATATAGCTGTGACCAGGTTGCTTGCAATTCCAGCAAATATATCTAGTATTAGCTGAAACTGCCTCAATCTCTACATTCTCACTAGACCATTCTTCTGGTTCATAGTTAATTTCATGTACTCTTGGCGGAGCATGTGGTCGATGCTGATATTGCATTCGCTGACTCGCGATAAGACTTTCGGCTTTTTTAGCCTGTTGAAAAAAATCATTGAGTCCCTCAAACCGAGAAGAAAACAATAAATGTGACAACGCAGGTTTCAAATTACTTTTCATTATTTCGATTAGATCTCTTTCAGAGTAAGGCGATCTCTGTTGGTTCCTCAGCTTCAGAATGGTATTGTAGAAATCTTCAAAGGATTCATGTGGACCTTGGCGACAATCCATGATTTTCTTCTGCAGCTGAAATTCGTTTTCATAACGCCGATACTGCGTCAGAAAGGCTGCTACAAAATCATCCCAAGTTTGTATTGGATTTAATTTTCGCCAGTTCCAATACCAGTCTAAAGCTTGGCCTTCCAACAACGAATGAAAACTACGATGAATCTCTGCTGCGGAAAGATTATAATCTTGGCATAGAACTCCTACACGAAAAATGAAGTCTTCGGCGCTGACAGATCGTGTACTACCATCAAACTTCAACCCCCATCTGGATAAATCAGTTGTGTTCGAACCTGGATAAACACTTTCAAAAATTCTATTTGTCGGCTGCCCTGATGATACAAATGATGGACGCTCACCAGGCAATTCAGGTAGCGTACGAGTCGCTTGCTGAAAGGTTGCGGTTGGCTGTTGATTGCCAGCTTGAAAATTTTGCTGCATTGGCTGCGAATTTACACCAACGCGATTTTGTGACTGCTGTCCATACGGCCATGATGCTGACTCATGGTAGGACCTGTTGGCTAAAGGACACGGTGAAAGTCCGGAAGCAACTTCCGGAGGCCGTTCAGACGCTCTCAACCGATTGTCACCTGCATTCAGGTTCGAGCTCGTTTGCGGTACCATGGCTCTGCTCACTGTTTGCGCAATCTCCTGCCGCAAGGTGACTTGCAAGTCCTGCAGCTGCCGTGACAATTCTCCGCGAATCAGCCCTGCCAAATCGTTTGAATTGCCCTCTGGCAGTAAAGTTTGCATGGTTGTTGCTTCAGCTCCTACTCGCTGCTGACCGCTATTTCTACGCGTGATTGCACTGTATTCAGGAGAAGCAATTGAGCTATTTGATATATTTGCTCTCTGAGAAAAACCTGACCTATCATGTGCCAATGTCAAAAACTGCTGAACGGAAGGATCAACTGCTGCGCCTGCATTCGAAGCGGCTACACTTCGCTCAGATACCGAAGCTAATGGCCTATTTACACCAGCTACTGTTGGCACCACAGATTGAGGCAAATCGTCCTCCATATCTAAACCTGCGTTACTGGCTGCACCTAGATGACTCTTCACCGAACGCGTTAAAACCATAACGTTTTGACCAAAAAAACAAACTTAGCTAAATTAAAATTATATAAAACGCAAAATGCAAAAACAAACACGTATCTACACGTTTGTGACCTGAAACTTTCTAGTGAACTTGCTTCTACCGGCAAGTCAAAAAAAAAATTATAATGAAAATTATAATATAATAAAAAGTAATGAAAAATAAATAATATAAACCATAAAAAAACGAAGGTAAAATAAAAAAAAATGAACAACTGAGAATTCAATTGAAAGATTCCTAAATCTTTAAAATGAAAAACAATATACGTGCTATTAAAGCCACAAAAAAATTAAAATTGCTAAAGAAAACTGGGAAAAATGAAATCTGAACTTGTTTGGCAGGTTACAGGATTTTCAGGCGATAACAAGAAAAAGGTGAGAGAAAAACATATTACTAATAATGTTGAAGTTGTTAATAAAAACTTTTTAATTTAGATTTCGCTACAACTATTAGCTGTGTTGAAATGTTGGATTCAGCTTCATATTCCGTCCCTCGAGCTATAGCTGACGCAACTGACTCTTGAGGTCATTACCTCACATGTCAGGACTAACCAGCTGTAAACCCGGCAAAACGATTAATTAAAAAATAAAAAAAAAGGTAAGTTTGTATGAAAACTGAATTAAAACTATTGATATTAATTACTTTTGCTGTGATCCATAGGCCTTTCACACGCGGCTGCTTGAAGACGCAGGCGATATTATACCCGCATGCCTGTCTCCGTGTGTAAAATACTTCTGGACTTTTACACTTTCGTGAGTAACTCTCCACAACGAAATCTTGCCAAACGGTCGCAACGCGGGAAAAACGAAAAAATTCCTCCTCGGGACTTACCGAATGCCGTCATTCGTTGTGTTCGAGCCAATCAGAAAGGCTCTTGATTGAGAAGAAAAAAAATGAAAAAGGAAAATTTAATTTAAAAAAACAAAATTGAAAAAAAATGTTTGCTACACAGGATCTAAAGAAATCCAACCGAAGTCGCAACGCGTTAAGAACTTCGTATTTTTCTTAACGGGACTTACCGCGATCGCCATCTTCGTCTCCGTGACACATCCAAAAGGAAAAATTAAACCGAATTGGAACTAATCACTCTCCTTCGGGCCCCACGTTGGGCGCCATTTTTATTACATGTACATACATACCTTTTGTTTGTCTTTCAACATTAATGAGCCAGATGTTGCCCGTACAATTTACGGGGTGGCCAGACTGTTGGCGGCGCTGGCATGCTGGCGTAATGCTCCGGCTAGAAGCTCGCCGTCTTGGGGGTGGTGTCCTTGCCAGCAGTCCTACCGTTGGCTCGGTATGTTCATGAATAAAAAGTTCATGCCAGCTTAGGGTGTATTGAACCATTCTTGCTACACAAAATCAAAAGAAAAAGAAGGGGCCCGAAGAAGAACGATCTTTGTTCCAATTGGTGTTATAAAAAAAACGGGTTTTAAACGACTTGCTGCAGCCAATAGCTTACGACATCTCTCCAACATTTGGGCTGATGTTGTGCCCTAGGTCGCTGCCCACCCTCATGGAGTTTACCTACTTCTAAACTCCGCCATGATGACTTGTGGCGACGGTTTTATTTCAAAGTCATCCCTAAAAAAAACTTCTCTCACCCTTCTCCCGGCTACCGCCTTCCTATAACCTTACCTGTGTTTGATCTTATTCAAACATGTTTATTTCCAAATTACAAGAAAATTAAATTCAATATCAACATTATAAAATTTATTGTAAACTAAAAAAAATAAATGAGTTTATACTTCAATATTGCAAAAACATGGGAAACAATTTAATATTTAAGAATTCTTTTTACCAATTTGAAACAATTTAAAATACCAATTCTGTATAACTTCCTAACAAAAACTTCTTTCCATAAAATATTATTACCAAACAGGAATTCTGCCGTACTTCACGCAAGGTGCGTTGTCCTAGTGGCTCTATAAAATAACTCTATATATATATATATATATATATATATATATATATATATATATATATATATATTTTTTCCTAGCTTTTACCCCTTTTGCTTGCCTAAAAAGCTTACCGTAGGGCAATGGGCCCAAAAAGCTACTCTAAATCCCTAAAAAATGAGCTCACTTTTCGGGTCGTTGCGCTATCACAACGCGCAGACACAACCAACAGAAATAGCGGGTAAGTTTTACTAATAGGGCGTTACCCCTCCGCCAAACAAAAAGCATATATAACCCTGGTAAAATACTATATATATATATATATTTTTATGAGTTTTTTTATTTACAATTTTGTCTGTCTGTCCGTCGGTCTACTTATAGGTCCTTATGGCAAAATACCTGTTAGTGGCCAAAATAAAATACAAACATCTCCCTATGTGCAAAAAAGAACGTGATGATGTGGCTGCTGAGGCTTCTGGCGGAAAACTTGCTGAGTCCTGCAATGGTTTGGGAGGAAAAAAAAACGGGACTTGCGGCTGATGCTTCCACTATATTTGCAGCTAAGCTTCCCCTGCTTCTTACTAAGTTGGCGGCTGTCTCTTTTAGGAACTATCTCCTTTTGTTGGATTCCAGTGGACACCCAAGACTGGCGATTTAATAGCAATTTTACTTGGCTTCGATTACTTCTGGCTACTCCTTTTGAAGGCTCAAGTAATAAAGTTTAAAATTTAATCTTATGTTTTATTTTATTTGTATTAGCTTTGCCAATTTTGTTTAGCTGTTGTATAAAAAAAACCGTATTTTCTCTTTAAAACTTCTTATCAAAATTTTCCTTTTTATTATTTCTTTGAATAAACGTTTAAAATTTTTGATTTGGTTTGTTTTTCTTTTATTTATCACCAGCCTTGACAAAACTTTTTTTTCTTTTTTTTTTCACCGAAAACTCCGGCATACGTCCACCTTTTTCTTTTTCCAAAAACCAACTTCCAAAAAATCTCTATCTTCAATTTTTTCTTGGCGCTTCAAAACTTCCTTCATATTCTTTCGCCATTTTTCCTGACCCTTCCAAGATCTTCAGCCATATCTCCCCAAAACCAGCCATCTGTAATTTTTTTCTGCATTTATTTTGTTTTTGCTTGGCCTATACGCTATCACAGGTTCAGCTGTTAATATTTGGGCTGCCACCCTAACACACCGACCGGCATACTGCCTTATCGGCACCGTGTTTACACATGACATAATTGTGAATTAAAAGAGGATTTTATTAAAACGAAGTGTTTTTTTGGACTAAAGTATATCAATTTAATTGTTGTTAACAACATAGGATATTTTTCATATAATTTCAGCGTACTGTAATGATTAGTGGGAGGGAGAGGAAATACTATAGAAATTTTCCGACCCCTTGAACATTGCCCGATGATAATGAAAGCCGAAACCGACGCACAGTAGACCATTTTAAAATTTGGCGGCCTAAAGTCTAAAGATATCTAATTCATTTGAAAGTAAACACCAGTGAAACTCAGGAGCCCAAAATTTGCATGTCTATTGTAACTATATCATTGCGAACGGGATGCTCCAAAATGCAGTTTCCTAAATGTTGCTAAAATTGCAAATTTCTCAGAAAATATTAAGTTTTAAATTACTATAACTTTTTTGTTTTATAACATATTGAAATAAAACAAATTTTGTATTTTTATGTAGACTATTAGCTATAAGCGCAACGAAAAGAATTTTCTTTATCTCTCCTAAAAATTGAAAAAAAAATGTTTTTAAAAAGGTCCATATCACACAAAATTCACCTACTTAATAGAGCATAATTCCTTCCCGTCAGAGCGCCTCAAAAATATCTTCTGTCATATTGTAGTCCAAACCCTTTCCTACATGGCTATACCCCATTGTATATGCGCCAGGTTAAACTCGTGTTCACCAAGGTCAAAAGTTTTGTTCCAAAATTTAGAATTCAAAATTTTAATCAAATTGTTTTCTCTTAACAAGTTTATTTTTTTAAATTATTTTGACCTTCGAAATGAAGTTCGTCGTGTCCATAAAAAAAAATCCACGGGGGCCAGAGTTTGGAATTACCTGGTAATGTTTATATTAAAAAATTGCTGTAGTTAAATACTGCAGGAGAAAGTGAAATACTGTATATTTTTTTATATTATTTTTATACTAATATATATACATATGTATCTTATTTTTATACTTAAATTCGAAAAAAAATTAAAATGTGTTTTAATCCCTCCATAACTTTTTTTAATATCGGCCGGTTTTTACGTTCTGTATTAAGAATTAAAGCTACAAGTCCCACCTGCCAAACAAATGAAAATTCAAATCCGATCAAAAGTTACAGATTTTTGACCGCTATCTCGTAAAATGGTCCCTTATGCGGGGCCATGATAATTTTAAACTCAAAATCGTCTTCTTCGTGAGACGATCGTTTTCGTTTAAACGGTCACGTCATCAAGGCAAAGCTGCCGTCACTGGCAGTGTTGCCAGGAGATTTTTTGTGAAATCCCTACCATAGCGCATAAAAATCATTATTTTTCCCTACAATCACAAAAATATTTCCCTACGCAATTTTTCATTTAAATTAAAAAGTAAATTAGTGTAAAAAATATAGCCTAAACGATTCATATGATTAAAAACGTATGTATGTATGTGTTTAGCTATATAAATAAATTCTTTTAAGTGACTTGATCTACATTCTAAATCAAGCTGGTATATACGTTTTGTCATGGAGTAAGTAAGAATATCACAATGTTAACCTAAATGCTACTTTGCAGAAGTTAGAAAAAGCACAGCAGAAGCTAGTTTCATCAATGTGCGACTTTTATTGTATAATTACATAAACCCGTTGTTTATTCCATTAAATCTTTGCGATGATGTGTATTTATGTAAAATTTGTTAAAATCATTAACAACCTAAGTTTGGGAAAAATGCGAGTTAGGGCCTTTCTACTGAAACCAACGGTATATTTATATCCAATCAGTTCATATGTTTAGTTAGGACATCTTTTTTTTCAAAAATGCAGTTGCAAATGAGATCTCAGGATGCATATGGAATTCAAACTTTTACGGTTTAGTTTTTTCTCCTCCCATTACTACAAATTGGATGAAAATGCATCGATATCTAATTTGGGCAACGAGTTTTCCTCATATATTTGGAGAATTCAAACGGTGTCATATCACGCATAATGTCATAATTCTGTATTTTATGCTTCGAACAAAAAGGTCAGAAAGTACTCTTAAGAATACTTTTTAAACAGATTTAGCCGTAACTAAATCGTAAACATCTCAGCTGACTCAAATTTAAAATAATTTATGTCGGAATGCTCACAGTATTCATATTTTTTTATACTAATATTTTAAGACTTATGACAACCCTTTGACAACTGTCATTATATATAAAATTATAATTGTAGAATAATATTAACCATATATTATATATAATAATAATGTTGTCATAGTCGCAAAAAATAGTACAATAATAAATAAACAATCGTGATAATATAAAAAATTTCCTACAATATGCCTAATCATACAAAATCTGTCCTTTTTCTCCTACACGTGGAAACAAACAAATAATTCTGTACAAAAAGGGAAAAATCCCTACGCTTGGCAACACTCGTTACTGGTCTCCAAGAACGCGCAACACTCGATTGAAATATCATTTCATTGCCCTGGGGCTAACTGTTTGGCGTGCCTTATCCATGCATGAAATTGTAGAATTTTTTCCCGAAAATTCTCCGAACACAAGGCTCCGTTTTGAACAGTGCGTTCAACTCGACGAAAGACATCAGGACGACATACTCTTTAAAAAATAAAATCCGCGTATTCATTCTATTGTTCAGTGCTCTATGTGAATTATTACGTTTTTTATTTATTTGATAAATTAACACGACAAGATATGTATTTAAATTTAATCAAAAGTGAAAAACAGAACAATGAGTGTAGTCAATTACATAAAAAGAAAAACATGAATTATCATTGTTACTTTGCGAAAAAAACAAATTTGTCGTAAAAAAATTGTCCAAACTACTTTGGACAAAACTCTTTTGGATTTAATATCATATAGCTATATTAGTATATTATGGTTTGAATTTTTTATATATATCCCTATAGTTTAATGATTAATTATGAATTATTATAATTATGAAGTGTTAATGAATTTAATTATCTAATACTTACCATTATATTAACTTACTTAATACTTACCAATTATTTATTTGAATTGCCTTATGTGTATACTCACCACTATGTAAAGTTGTTCGCAGTGGCAAGTCTAATCAATTGGAAACTTTCCAAGTGTCAATTTGGATCATTTCCGGTTTTTTTTAATAAAAAACTTACTTACCATCTAGATAGCCTGAATACTGCTAGTGCGATCAACAAATTTTTTTCCCCACTACAACCCATTTGTTAACACACGAGCACTACCCTGCAACCCAGGTGAATAATAAATATAACCTATTAGATTTATTGAAAAGAAATAATAAATCCTCTTTTTATTTTATTTCTTTTCCCCACATCATTATCATTAATCATGATAATGATGTGGGGAAAAGAGTTAATCATATTTCCAATTCTGCTTTGCATAAAGCAGAGTTGGTTAACACAAAAGTTTGCTTTTAGCACTCAAAAAGCATCACTTTTGTTCAAAAATTGTTTGCAAAAATAAATTTTTTAAATTCTATTTTAAATCTGTTAGCGTTGCTTATCTTTTGATTATGATTTGGTAATAAGTTCCAAAGACTAAATGCATGAAATAAATATTGGCGTTGAAATATAAGATTCCTATATTTTATTTAAATAATCTATCTTCCATGATTTGATCTAGCAAATTTTATTCTTTTATAGATATATGACGATTTTTTTTAAATTATTATTTTATGCAAGAGAGTTAGACATTTATATTTGGGCAGATCACCAAACTTGAGGTAATATATTTGTTTTTAATATAGTGAAATGTGATCGCGAAGCTGTTTCTGGAAAATATACCATGCTATATTGTTATAAACGACATTTAGTTTACGCAGAGATTTCAAACCGCATAAAAGAGAAGGAAGAAGATACTTTTTTGCTAGTAGCGTACGTATGTTAAATGGGGTGGAGTCTTTCACAATCCACAAGTTCCTCAGCATACTATACACTCTACCTACAACAATGTGAAGACCATGTCAACCTTTCATAGAACATGATCCTTAGATTGGTTGCTTCAGTAACAAAGGCAATGTCGTCATTATGGATTTTAATGTGAAGATTTTCACGCATAATTTTCGATTTTGAAATAAAACTACATACATGTGGGCTTAGAAGAATTTTTAATCAGACTATTTGCCCCGGCTCAATCGTTAATTTTTTCCCGGTCACTATCAATCTACTTAAACAGGAAGTTGGATCATCAATCGTGGAATAGTTATTAAGTGGAACATCGTCAGCGTATATACTTATGAATTGAACTGCTGATAGCAATGTCAGGGATGTCATTAATGTACATACAAAAAAAAGGGTACCAAGTATTGAGACCTGTGGAACACCTCTTTTAACATTAAGTCGTTCGGAGATTTTGTGATTAAGCTTAACTAATGTTGCGAACGGTTAGGAAGATACGACGCTATGAGTCTGCAAGCAGAAGTTGTAACATAGAAAAGTTTTCTAAGTTTTGATAACAAAATCTGGTAGTCCACTGTATCGAATGCCTTACTGTGATCTAGAAGGATCAGAAAAGATACCATATTATTATCAATTTGAGATCTTATGTTCTCAACGACATCCGGATTGCTTTACTGAGATTAAGTTCAGGTTGTTCAAATATTCATTTATTTGTGCATAAATAAGGTTTTCAAGCACCTTAGATAAATACGGGAGTATATCAATCGGATGGAACTCATTCTCAAGTTTTGGGATTGGTGTAATTCTTGACAATTTCTTTGCTTCTGCAAATGTAGATTTAGTAAGAATTGTGTTGAATATGTGCATTAAAAAAGGTAACAGTTTAGGAACTAATATTTAAAAAAACCGGGAATTTATACCATCTGTTAACGCTATTCCCAAAATCGCCATAATTAAATGCGTGTAATCTGGCAGCATTTAAACACAGTAAAAAGTAATTAGAGTTACGTAATAAAAGTTTGATTGTCAAAAAACGTTCTACCGCCCTCGTCATTTTGTAAAGACTTAATCACGACGCGGTTCAGAATATCTTGAATATAACCAATAATAATCCTTTTCAATCGCTCCCTAAAAGACACATATATGTACATCATTACATTCCAAAAAAAAGGTTGAACCCAATGTTCCTTTTCTTTTCTTCTTTTTTTTGCATTATTATCAGCCACTTCTTCCTCCAATATTAAAAATGTTTATGCTACGATGATTGTGTCGTCATCCATACTTTTTAATAATTTATTATTTCACAAAAGAAGCAATACAGCTGATCGAAGTCAATATTTTCAATATAAAAATTTATCAGTAGTGTAAATTAGCTACAAAAAATTTTGATCAAATTTCTGTCAAACGATTTTTAAATATTTGGATGATGGTGGACGATTTGGATGAAGTTCCAATTTACTGATATACCTTGTTGCGTACTTTGAAAATTCGTCTTTTACAAGAAGAACACAGAGATCCTTATGAATTCGTGAGTTTTTTACGTACCATGGAGCTGCGGTAATTGTTCGAAGAATTTTGTTTTGTCGCCTTTGAATTTTTTCGATGTTTGAAGTGGATAGTTGAATTCCATAGCACCATATAGGCTTTAGAATTACGTTGTAAAATAAAAGTTTGCAATCCAGCTTCAATCTCGAATTTCTGCCCATAAGCCAATTTAGTTGCGCTGCTTTTATCTTTAACTGAGTGACTTTCGCGTCAATGTGAGACTTCCACGTTAACCTACGGTCGAGATGAATACCAAGGTACTTGACTTCATTTTGCTGCGGAATAGGTGAATTGTTAATTTGGATGGCTGAACATGTTTGTTTACGCAGCCTGGGGGAACGAAACAGAAACTATAGTTGGTGAGTGATCTGATGACATGTCCAATGAAGGCTCTACTTTTAAATATATTGCAAGAATATTTTGATAAAATTTTTGAAGTTTGTAAATAAAACATCAAAATAAATTTTAAAAATTTTGATAAGACTTCAAAATGCCTTCAATCGTGTAAATCTACCTTTAGAACACAGAGGGTCATTATTTTGAATTCGAAACGACAGACATAATATCTAAGAAAAAGAAGGATATCATACCACAATTTTATTCTGATTTTAAGCAGCAACAAAATTGAAATTTTTCTTAATTATATATGTATTATTAAATCGAACATATTGAGCTAAAAGCTCGGCACACCAAGCTCTGTTTATATCCATACGAGGTCTGGACAAAACATAACCGTTATTCCCTTCGAAGTAATCCCCCTCAGACATACTACACTTATACCAGCGTTTCTTCCAATCCTTGAAACACTTCTGAAAAGCGTGTTTTGGTACCAACAACAGCTTCTGTTTCGATTTTTCTGTTATCTCGTCAATCGTGGCAAAACGCTTTCTTTTCATCGGTGTCTTCAGTTTTGTGAAGAGGAAAAAACCAGCGGGAACCAAGACCGGTGGTTGAGGCATGATAACGGTATTGCTTTTGGCCAAAAACTCACGCACAAGCACTAATGTGTGAGTTGGTGCGTTATCGTGGTGCAAAATTCATGATTGTTTTTTCCACAATTCTGTGCGTTTCTGACGAATTGCTTCGCAAACGGCGCATAACTTCAAGGTAGTATTCCTTATTGACCGTACGACCTTGTGGGTAGAATTGATGATGCACCACGCCACTGTAGTCGAAGAAAACAGTAAGCAACACGTTCACATATGACCGAACTTGATGTGCTTTTTTCGGTCTTGTCTCTTCTGGACGCCTCCATTGGGATTTGGTTACAATGACATAGCCATAAACCCAAGATTCGCCACTAGTTATGACCATTTATGCGAAGTTGATTTTGCTCAAAATCAAACAATTTTGGAACAATCTTCGCTGCCGCACGTTAAAACATCCGCACAAATTGCATGTCATGAGGCGAACGATATGCCAACATCATCAGCATGATAGTTGTTCGACCATTTTTCAAAATCATTTTCTTCACTGCTTCAATGTTTGCATCGGTTGTTGTCGTGCTTGGGCGACCAGGATGAGCATCGTCATCGACATCTTCTCGGCCTTTCATAGTAGACTCGTAGTAGGCTCGCCAAACATATAATTTTAGTTTTTACACAAAACAGTTTCTTTGATCGATTTTTTCAAATAGTAAAAAATCGATGAGCACACCAAAACACGACTAACTTTTTTTTATCTGTCAAAAACAGACTGACAATCCGAAATGGCTTATATTGCCAGCATATGTAAGACATGTGTGCCAACATAACAGGAAAAATATACGAAAATCGAATATAAGTAACTCACGAATTTTTTTGAGAATACCTCGCATATGCAATTACTACAAATTAAGTTGACCTCCAAAATACTGCTCGAATAAAATTAATTGTATTATTCCCATATTTTGCTAACAATTTGTTAGTTGACAAAATACCCTTTTTTATAGAAAAAAAAATTAAGTTTTTGCTTGTTAAATATGAAGAAAAATAAAACTTTATCTTGCATATTTTTTCTGCCTTCTTATGCATTCCATTATTCTCGTTTTTTAGTTTGTATCTGTATTTCACTTGTTAATATCAAAGTGGTATACGTAATATGGTCTAGCAACTTTTAAGCACTTTTTAATGCTTAATAATATAATTCCATTCCATTAAAATTGTGCTAAATTTTCTTCTAATGCGAGTTTGTTGAAAAAAAAAACTTTGCATTTGAAAATGTTTCCGTTGCTGTCCATGCGGCTTTTTAATATGAAACAAGTGTCTAAATGGCCATTATAACTAACAATATTTGTTTAAAATAAAAAATATTTTTAACGACATGTTGTCCATCGCAAGCACAAACTTTGTAGGAAAAATATAAAAATTGTAAAGGGTGGTTAAATTTCAAGGGCCGATGTTGATTTTAAATAAAACACAAACTATTTAGGAAATTATTATAATTTTATTTTATTATGATTACTCAATTATGCATGGAACAAAATATCGGCCAAATGGGCGCCGCGACTACGGCGGCACACCTCCATCCGATGGTCCAAATTTTCGATAACCCTGAGGTATAATGGAGGTTCTATGCCGTTAATGTGCCGAATTATCTCATCCTTTAGCTGTTGAATTGTTGCTGGCTTATCGACGTACACCTTTTCTTTCAAATAACCCCAAAGAAAAAAGTCCAACGGTGTCAAATCACATGATCTTGGCGGCCAATTGACATCGCCATTACGTGAGATAACACGGCCATTGAATTTGTTGCGCAAAAGTGCAATTGTTTCGTTAGCTGTGTGGCAAGTGCTGAAACCACATGTCGTCTACATCCATATCTTCCAATTCGGGCCATAAAAAGTTCGTTATCATCTCACGATAGCGAACACCATTCACAGTAACTGCCTGACCGGCCTCATTTTGGAAAAAATACGGCCTGATGATGCCGCCAGCACATAAACCGCACCAAACAGTCACTCTTTGTGGGTGCATTGGTTTTTCGACAGTCACTCTTGGATTCTCATTCGCCCAAATGCGGCAATTCTGTTTATTGATGAATTAACTGAGGTGAAAATGTGCCTCATCACTGAAGATGTTTTTCTTCGAAAATTGATCATTATTTTCATAATAAGTCTGGATAACTTTAACACGTTGTTGGATTATGTATCTCTCCATGGTTCAAATTGAGTAAGTCTGAAGTAGAGAAATGTCAAATAAAATTCGGAAAAAAACTTGGCGTTTAGGTGTGGTTCACACTCAACATCGGCCCTTGTAATTTAACCACCCGATATTACAGAAGACATATTGCACCGAATTAGACAAACAGATTTGTACAAAACAGAGATGTATAATGAAGCGTTAGTGTTGATCGAGAATTTATGTGTTTTACTTTCAAATTTACTACTTAATCATTATGGTATGCTATTAGCTGATCGCCCTGCCACAGATTTACATCGAGAAAAACAATATGATGATGGGCGAACCGCACATTCGACATTCAAGCTGCTATTAGGCATTAATAATAAACCAATTGCAATGTGTACCATAAAAAGAAAAATCTATTAATTGCGGTATTGCGGAAGAGTACAATTATAATTTGTCCAATTTTAATTTTTGGGTAACGATAAAGGTCGCCATATTTTTTTTTCAAATGTCATCTATTAGTGTTTTCTTTTCTGATAATAAGATACCATTACCCACTTTTAAAATTTTTATTAATACCAAAAACCAATCAACAGCAGCACTGTTTACATATCTACAGTAAGAAAAGAATTTCACACTTGCATAAACACGTATGAAATAAAGATATAAGCAAGTAAGAGTGTGGTATATTCGGCTAGGTCGAATCTAAAATACTCTCCACGATAGTCACGTAAATGTATAGTATATATTACAAATTTGAAATAAATATGCTCGGATATAGATGGACCGATATCGGGTAAAAATATGTTTTGCTTGCAATCACCATTCCAAAATATATATCTTTCTTTGTTTAAGCTATATCACGGTTATATACGAACTGATATCAAAATTTTCTATTTTCTGTATGTTAGCAACCTTTTTTTACAACGCGAATTGCTTTTCAGCAAAAAAAAAAAGTTAATGGAAAAATCGGTTTAGGCTACATCTCGGGTATATATGTATATGAACCGATATCAGATATATTAGTTTTCTGTATTTTACTAATTGTGATTATAAAAATCACAACTGCTTTAAGCATAAAAATTTTTTTCGTTGAAAACATGGTTTAGACTATACCTCGGGTATATATGAACCGCTATCCGAATTATTCAATTTCTGTAGTTATAGGCAGAATTGCTTTTAAGCAAAAAAAGTTTCCATGGAAAAATCGGGTGAGACTATATCTCGGGTATATATGGGCCGAGATTCATTTTCCATATTTATATAACCTTCTTTTATTGCCAGAGCTGTTTTTAAACAAAAAAAAAGTTTGCTTACGGGACATTTTTATAAAGAAAACCGGTTTAGGCTATACCTCGGGTATATATGCACCGATATCAGAAATTTTTATTTTCTGTATTACCTTTTATAATCAAAACTGCATTTAAGCAAAAACAATTTTTTTTTTTTGGAAAAATCGGTTTAAGTTATATCTTGGGTATACGAATATATAGACCGGTATCGGAATTTCTCATTTTCTGTATTTTAGTAACTTCATGTTATTACTAAAACATTTTTTAAGCAAAAAACGTTGTTTAAGTTCGCTTTCGCGACATTTTCATGAAAAACCCGGTTTAGGCTATAACTCGGGTATATATGGACTAATATCGTAAATTTTCATTACATTGTTTTTGTTTTCTTTTACTCTGTCGTTAAAGGTTAATTTCTTAGTAAAGTTTCTTACATTTTCATATCTAATTGTTTGGACTTTTGTTTCATCTTTTTCATCAGATTATAAAAATAATAATAATTAATTTTTATGGAACGATTGTTGAATTGGCTTATACAATTTGCATGTACGACCGTTTTATTCTTATTTCATGTACATATGTATAATTGATATATTTAATGCATTCTTAAATACTATGGTTTCTATGTCAATTGGAATTATTTCAACATCTGTATTTTTTATTAGTTTACAATTTTCGTTGGTATTTCTTTCTATTTTACCATCAATCTCATTCTGTACTTTATTAGGAATTTGTATAATGTTTCTTATATTTACATGTACAAATGCTTTAGGTATTTAATTGACAAATATTAATGGGCATATTCATAAAAATTTAAATGAATTTGAAATGTGTTTTAATTCAAAAATTCCATACAAAATTTTACTAAAATTCATTTCAAATACATTTTAATTTTTTATGAATACGCACATAAATATTTATTTTTGAAAATGGCTGTACGAAGTTGAATATCAGCCATGTTCCGAGAACGCGCGTTCTGAAACCGCAATGCGTTTTGAAAAACGCTTAATTGATTTTTAGGTGTTCTGAGGAACGCGCGTTTTACTGGCGTTTAGGAGTTTTCCCGAAAAAATACAATATGTGTTTTACATACATATATATGTATGTGGTAGTAATATAAAACGAAAAAAAAATTTACAACAAATAGAAAAACTTTTCATTTTAGTTTTCTTAATGAAAATGTGTAAAATTCTTTAAACTTTTTATCGAAATAAAAACAAAACATATTAAATTTTAATAGAGAATAATTTTATTGCCTTTTGCAAGTTTAGTTTCAGCAAATTAAATCAGTTCATTTCAATATATACATGCGAGTTGAAGTAGCCAATTTTAAGCGATTTGCGTTTTCCAGAATTCCTATTTGGCGATTTCAAATCGCAAAACCATATTTCTTGCGTTATACGTTTCTCAGAAAACCTATTTGGCGTTTTCAAATCGAAAACGCTAAGTTTAAGCGATTTGCGTTTCTCAGAACATGCATGTATATTTAAGTTTATTTTCCTCTATTTCATACCTTAATATTTCATTACTTGTCCAAATATTTGGGTGTATTATTCCATATTTACCAGCAGCGAAAACTGCCTACCACCAGGGTTGCCAGAGTTTAAAGAGGTAAAATCTGCAAAACTCAAGAATTTCTCATGAAAAAATCTGTAAAATCAGCACTTTATTTTCCAAATCTTCGAACTCTTATTAACATGCCTTTTTTATAAATAATTTTAAAAATATTAACAACATATTGAAAGAAATCATGCATTTCAGAGTATGAAAATGCAAATAGATTTAGTGAGAAAACAAGTTAAAATTATTTAATGCCTAAACACGTATATCGATGTACAAGTATATTCGGTTTTCTGTGTAGTTAAAATTCACCTAGCTGAAGATTCTCTCCACATTTGCTGATGAATGTGGTAAAATCATTATAGGGTAAGTGTACCTGAGCTCGGCATGTACCAGTAGTCGGAATTTTTTTTATTTAAACTTAAATAACTAAGAATAACGGTAATTATATATTAATATAATTACATCAAAATGTGAAATATATTCTCAACTCTCTATATGCAAAAACAAATTCTAGCTTAGATAAGTGTTTTAAGAGTTTTATACCTTTGTTTGTGAAGAGGTCTTCAACACATGCGGTAGTGCTTGTTTTCTGGTGAGATAAGTAGCTATTTACATTTTTAAACATTTTAATCAAAGATGATGTTTAATGATAGAAAACTATTCAAATTATGTTATAAACGTGAAAAATTAAAAAGAAATATAAATTTTCTCCGATTTTTACTGATGCCGACATTAGGAACATAAAAATGTCAACATTTCCAGTAGTCGGCATGGGGGTGCCGGCAACTGGAATATATATATTTTTCTTCAATTTGCTTCAAATTTGCTTCAAAATGTAAGCATCTTAAAATCGGAATGAAAAAAAGCGTCAGCAAATGACAAACTATGCCAGAACTCGACCTTTTGCCCACTACTTCAAATAGTTCTCTCTGATAGTAACATGGAGACAACGTTAAGAATGGCTTCCGAAAGTGTGGCCTTTTTGGATTTCGTGGATTGGTCGAAATCACATAGGGTAAATGGTAAAAAGCAATACTGGGAATTGTTAATGGGTTATTTACAATGAGTTTTCACAAAGTGGTTGAAATACTCATTCTGATAACGCCAAAATGAATACATCGTAAAACAAGCTGGTTGCTGAAGATATAATTTTTTTTTTTTTATCAATTTTTATTTATTTGTTGAACCTTCAAGAAGAGCTAACAACAATTATTCAAATCTTAATAACTAAAAAATTTTCTTTAAGTCCAGCCACTGCTAGACAAAAAATTATGATTCAGCGGATGTATGAGAATACCGTGCCACAGGACATCATCTGTTATGCTCCCGAATGGAAGCCAGGGTGTCCCTTCTTTTTAATCGTGTGTGACCACCAAAGGTAAGGATGTCTCGAGCAAGTGGATTTGGTTATATACCTTCCAGCATATTTGGCAAATTCATCTTTTACTAAAGGTACGTTTAGGTCCTTGTGAATTCGAGAATTTTTTACATACCATGGGGCTGCTGTAATCGTACGTAAAACGCTGTTTTGACGCCTTTGAATTTTTCCAATATTCGCTGCGGAGGCGGTGCCCCATAGTTGAATTCCATAGCACCATATTGGCTTTAGGATCGCGTTATACAGCAAAAGTTTGCAATCTAAGCTCAGGGTGGAATTTCTGCCGATGAGCCAATTCAATTGCGCGGCTTTTAATTTCATCTGGGTTGTTTTTGCGTCAATGTGTTTCTTCCAAGTTAGTCGACAGTCGAGGTGAATACCGAGATATTTGACGTCACTGTGTTGTGAAATTATTTGATTATTAATTTTTATTGACGGGCATGTATTTTTACGCAGTGTGAACGTGATATGGACACATTTTTGTTCATTGACTTAGATTTTCCAGAGTTTTAACCATTTCTCTAAATTGTAAATATGTTCCTGCAAATTTTGTGATGCTGTTTGGTGGTTTTCATGTACACTGAAAAAAGCCGTATCGTCTGCAAACGTGGATGTATGAATTTTATAGCTTGTTGGCATGTCAGAAGCATAAGTCAAGTATAAGGTAGGGCGCAGTATGCTGCCTTGTGGGACGCCTGCGTCGATTGGTTGAATGGGGCTATAAAAGTCACCTCCCTTAACGATAAATTTACGTCCATACAAATGACTTTCAAAAAGTTTGTGGGTGTTCGCAGGAAAGTTTAGTTTTATTTTGTGCATTAAACCGTCATGCCACACTTTGTCAAAAGCTTGGGAAACGTCAATGAAAAGTGCAGAGCAATACTTCTTGTCTTCAAATGATTTTCTTATGACATTAACTAGTCTGTGTGTCTGTTCGATGGTACTATGTTTGGCCCTAAAACCGAACTGATGATCAGGAATACATTCTATTTTTTCCAGTACTGAACTCAACTTCATCATTAGCAATTTCTCAAATATTTTTGAAATTGTTGGCGGTAGACTTATTGGTCTGTACGATTCTACTTTAGTATGATCCTTCCCCGGCTTAGGTATCATCGTTATCATAGACACTTTCCACTCGACCGGGTAATACTCAAGGCGTAAGATAGCGTTGAAAATAAAAAGAAGAATTCTTCTAGCCACGCGAGGTAGTTGTACAAGCATTGTACCATACCTGGAGCTTTCTTAGAGTTTATTTTATTGATAACGTTTTCCACATCTGGAAAACTAAATCTCAAGGACACAGGCGGTCTTATGGCAAATGGCGGAAATACTGCTATGTCGTTTGCTGCATCATCTGTAAAAACATTTCTCAAGTGATTTACATACAACATCCCCTTTTCGGAATCGGTTCTTGTCCAGTCGCCAGTTGGAGTCCGCAAAGGTGGCTTACCTCTAACGGGTCTTTTTAAACCTTTTGCCGCTTTCCACAAAGAATAGTCTGATTGCGGAATGCCATCAAGGCTTTCCAAATATGATTTAAGGGAAGCCATTCTTTCTATTTCAAGCAGATTTCTCAATTTGGTTGCACATTCTCGTAGCCTAATTTTAAGCTGGGGAGACCTGCAAAGTTGCCACTCCCTTCTAACTTTTCTTTTTGCTGACAAAAGTTGCTCAATTTCCGACGAATAAGATCTATTGTTCTCGGTTCTGTATCTTATATAGTTAGTGCTAGCATGTTGTACGGCCAGTTTAAGGCTTTTGGAAAAACTATTAGTGGACACGTCAATATCTTTAGGCGTTCTCAAAGCAATATTCCCCGTACAATGAGTACTCAAATATTTTTTATATTTTAGCCAATTAACTCTAGTGGTCGTCAACTCTAAGTGAGTAGACGGGGAGTAAAACTCTTAGGGGAACAAAACAGATATTATTGTGGGTGAGTGATCTGATGACAAATCTAACGAAGGCTCCACTCCACTCTAAAGGAAAACTTTTCGAAACTCCAAAATCTATAACATCTGGAATCTTTTGTCTGTCTGACGGCCAATGCGTGGTGACCACTTGAAATCACATCTAAGCCCATTTTAGAAATGGTATCAAAAAGTACACGGCCTTTCGGAGAAGTTAAACGTGAACCCCAAAAAGTGTGTTTAGCGTTATAGTCACCAGCCGCTAAAAATCGAGGCCCAAGTGATTTGAAAAAATCCTAATATTGGTTTTCTGTTACTGAAAACCGAGGCGGTGAGTAAATCGAGGAAATAACAATTTTCTCATTACTTGCTTGCAGATATTCCTCACGTGTTTCGTTAGCTTTTATCAAAATTGCCGATCCCCCACAAGATCTTCCACGGGGATCTTTGGTGTCATATAGTATGTAGCCATTAATCCTGAAATAACTTGTTGACGTCAGGTGAGTTTCAGCGATTAACATTATATCGATTTGCTTTTCCATAAGGAAGTGCTCAAGTTTATTTTTATGCTGGCGGATGCCGTTTGCGTTCCAGAAACATATTTTCAAACATCATTTTTTTATTTGTTTAAAATAGTCTGCAAAATTATAGTTTGCATTTTCAGCATTTCTTGCATCATGCTCGTCAAAGAAGCCGTAAAAGTGTTTATTGATTGAACAAGCCTCAAGATTGCTAACATTTGGATCGCAGTTTTGGGACTTGGGTTGCTGATTTACATTTGGAGTATCAGCTTTAACCACATTAGCATATGAAATTTGTTGGGCGTTTTGCAAGTTAATATGGCTAGTTGCCTGGCCTGCCTGGGGAATACTATTTGCAACAATGATATTTGACTGCGGTAGCTGCTTAGGAGGTATAGAAGTCTTATTTGTCATTGACTGTTTAAAGTGAGCATACACTGGGCACCCTCTGTAATTTGCAGTGTGGTTACCTCCACAATTACTGCATTTTTTAACGCTCCAATCAGTTTTTGATTTTTTGCACTGTGATGTGCCGTGAAGCTCTCCACACACAGAACAAACTGTGGGCAATTTACAATATGCCTTAGTGTGGCCAAATTCTTGGCAGTTTAAGCATTAAACGGGACCTAAATGTTTACGCGGCTCCTCTATGGTGACCCTACGATGCAAAAGAAATTTAAGGTTGTAAATTGGATGAACCTCATTTTTCTTCAGAACGACATCCCCTGGTTCCATTTCAACCCTAAACATGGGTTGAGGAATCTTTTCACGGTTCCTTATGTTGGTTACATTTTTTATTTTAAAGCCTTCCTCTTGCAATCCAGTCTTAATATTATCCGTGTCTACACAAGGGTCAATTTCTTTTATAACGACCTGAAGACCTTTAGCACTTTTAAGCTGATAAGTGTAAAAAGATCTTTTCTCCTTCTACAGAACGTCAGACAGTTTTCGGTATTCGCTTTCATTATTTACCTGGATTTTTGTTTCACTGATACTGCCATGCTTAACTGATGTAACGTTAAAAGTGTCTTTGCCGATCGTCGTGATAAGTTGTTTTACCGTAGTAAAACAACTAGTAGTAGGCTCTCTCAAATATATTGGCGGTGGTTTAAAGGTTTTCTTAGATGTTGCTGCCTCCACAGTCTGAAGGATAGCAAATCTATTATTTTCATTTGTTGTTTTGGTGCTATCATTTTTAGGTCCATTCCTGTCTATGCCTACTTGTGTTTTCGGCTTATCTGCAACAATTATAGTGGATGCTTGTTTGTCTTCTGTTGTAAGAACAATATTTGGCGAGCTCGAAGGCTGGCGTTTCTTATCATTTATGGAAAGTAGATTATTCAATGATTTTTTAATAGATTCCTCTTCGGAAATCCATAAATATTTGCTAGTAGAGCTAAGCTCTTTTTCAGAACTACATCTGCTAGGTAAGCTTATGCAGTGTTTTATTAAAGAAAAAATTTTTTTATTATAGAAAACAAAAATTTAATTTATAGTTTTTTTCTCAGACTACCTTCGTAATCTTCCGCACAATAAGAACAACAAAATTTATGCACTGTCTCTGCACTTGTTTTGTAATTGGTATTATTGCTTTATTATTAAAAGTTTAAGGAATTTATTTTCCCGTTGTTTTTATTTTTAAATAGTTTGTTGTTGTTTGCACAATTTATTACAACGTATTTTGTTTTTTTATGCTCGTAATTTAACACTATGTATTATAGTTTTTGTATGTAAATTTACCAACATATGGTTGAAGAGTTGCGAGAACAATGAAGATATAATAACTTTTTATACCCTTCACAAAAATGTAAAGGGTATATATAAGTTTGTGATTCCGTTTGTAATTTCTACAGTTTTTTTCTGCGACCCTATAAAGTATATATATTCTGAATCAGAATTAATGGAAAAGTCGATTAAGCGATGTCCGTCTGTCCGCTGTTGAAATACCGTTTCTGAGAAAACCATTAGACTTAGAAACTTTTTTCTTTCACCATTCTTTTACCCCATCGATTCATGGGTTTGCTATTGAAATTCAGTAATATCGGTCGACGTATAGCTGAGATATATTCAAAATTCCGAAAAAAGCCATTTTTTTTGCAGTTTTGTATGAAAATTTTTGAAAACAAAAGTTGTTCGTTTTGCTTCAAACTTCACACACTTATTAAGCATAGTGACTTAAAGGCAAAAAATTTTTTTTAGATATCGGTCCATATATACCCGAGATATAGCCCAAATCGGATTTTTAATCAAAATGTCACATAGGCGAAGCTAAATAACTTTTTTTTGCTCAAAAGCAGTTCTGGTAATGAAATAAGGTTACATAAATATGGAAAATGAAAATTTCCGATATCGGTCCATATATACCCGAGACATAGCCTAGACCGGGGTTTTCATGAAAATGCCGCGTAAGCGAACTTAAACAACTTTTTTGTGCTCAAAAAAAGTTCTGGTAAGGAAATTAGGTTACATAAATATGAAAAATGAAAATTTCCGATATCGGTCCATATATACCCGAGATATAGCCCAAATCGGGTTTTTCATGAAAATGTCGCGTAAGCGAATTTAAACAACTTTTTTGTGCTCAAAAGCAGTTCTGGTAATGAAATAGGGTCATATAAATATGAAAAATTAAAATTTTCGATATCGGTCCATATATACCCGAGATATAGCCTAAACTGCGGTTTTAATGAAAATGCCGCGTAAGCGAACTTAAATAACTTTTTTGTGCTCAAAAGCAAATCTGGTAATGAAATTAGGTTACATAAATATGGAAAATGAAAATTACCGATATCTGTCCATATATACCCTAGATATAGCCTAGACCGGGGTTTTCATGAAAATGCCGCGTAAGCCAACTTAAACAGCTTTTTTGTGCTCAAAAGCAGTTCTGGTAATGAAATTAGGTTACCTAAATATGGAAAATGAAAATTTCCGATATCGGTCCATATGTACCCGAGATATAGCCTAAACTGCGGTTTTAATGAAAATGTCGCGTAGTGAACTTAAACATATTTTTTTGCTTAAAAACAGTTCTGGTAATGAAATAGGGTCATATAAATATGAAAAATGAAAATTTCCGATGTCGGTCCATATATACCCGAGATATAGCCTAGACCGGGTTTTACATAAAAGTGTCGCGTAAGCAAACTAAAACAACATTTTTGTGCTCAAAAGCAGTTCTAGTAATGAAATGAAGTTATATAAATATGAAAAATGAAAATTTCCAATATCGGTCCATATACACCCGAGATATAGCCTAGAACGGGTTTTTCATGAAAATGCCGCGTCAGCGAAATTAAACAACTTTTTTGCTTAAAAGCGATTCTGGTAATAAAATAACGTTATATAAATATGAAAAATTAAAATTTCCGATATCGGTCCATATATACCCGAGATATAGCCTAAACCGGGGTTTTCATGAAAATGCCGCGTAAGCGAACTTAAACAATTTTTTCGCCTTAAAGCAGTTCTGGTAATAAAATAAGGTGATATAAATATGGAAAATGAAAGTTTTCGATATCGGTCCATATATACCCGAGATATAGCCTAAACCGGGTTTTTCATGAATACGCGGCGTAAGCGAACTAAAACAACTTTTTTTGCTTAAGAGCAGTTCTAATAGTAAAATAAGGTTATATAGGTATGGAAAATGAAAATTTCCGATATTGGTCCATATTACCCGAGATATAGCCCAAACCGGGTTTTTCATGAAAATGTCGCGTAAGCGAACTTAGAAAACTTTTTTCACCTTAAAGCAGTTCTGGTAATAAAATAAGGTTATATAAATATGGAAAAAGAAAATATCCGACATCGGTCCATATATACCCGAGATATAGCCTGAACCGATTTTTCCATTAAAAAAATTTTTTTTTTTTGCTGAAAAGCAATTCTTGTTATAAAAGAAGGTTACTAAAATACAGAAAATAGAAAATTCCGATATCGGTTCATATATAACCGAGCATATTCAGGCCACATTTTTAATATACTATACATATTCGTGACTATCGTGAAGGGTATTTTAGATTCGGCCCAGCCGAATATACTACACTGTTACTTGTTTATTTTATATTCTAATATAATAATCAATTATTTGTACCTTAATTGCATTATTAGAAATGGAAAAAGTTTATTTAAAATAAATAAAAGTTTGAAAATTGATATGCCGACAATAGGTACACAACATGCCGAAAACTGCAAAATTGGTGCCGACTACTGGAAATGTGCTCTTGTTTTAATAATCGTAAAATTTTTCAATGTTTATAAACAACTATTAAAATATAACTTAGTTAAACTGAAAGAAGGCAAATTAACTAAACGGAATAATTAATATTCAATTCATTAGTTATATCACATATGCCACAACGTTATTTAAAAAAAATCAAAAGTCTTAAACTGCCGACTACTGGTACACACTTACCCTATATTTAATAAACTCTGTTAGAATTTGAAAATTATGTCACAATTACCTATCGTTTAGACAGGAAAGTAATTTCATGAAAGTTTCAATACACTCACACTTTTTTACTAACACACTCTCATTTTGCTTACCCTTCACTCAGCTTTCATTAAAAATTTCATGAAACGAATTTTTTACGTTTTCTGCAAGTAAAATGACAAACTGCTAAACATTGTTGCCAAATACAAAGAATTATACAAAGTTGCAGTATTGTAATAAAATAATAATTATAAAATTAACTTCTTTTACAAGTCTATGAAAATAATTATGATCATTTGTCATTGTATTTTATATGTAACACATAAAGAAAACAATTAGAGACTTTTTATAAAAATAACATCATAGAAAAGTTTATAATGATAAGTTTTTTCAACTATTGCCCCATAAATTTGTATATGTAATAAGTTCGGCAACTCTGATTAGTAAGCAAACAAAATAAGAGAAGTAGAAGCAAACTTTGCAACTCTTTGCCTCGGCGACATTTGTAAAATGAACTTTCACTTTCCTGTGTAGACGAACAAGAAATTTTCATGAAAGTCGTCTATTTCACTGAAATTTTTATTTGTAATACGTCTACAAAAATTTCATGAAAGTACTTTTCTGTGTAATGTCAGCGTTAGCAGGTTTTATTTTAGATCAGCGATGGACATTTAGTCAAACAATTGTTTGTAAGCAACGCCTTCTTTTTCTTATGCTCTTTAGTTTAGTCGTTCAACAGACGTTGGCGAATGCACATGTCGGGTGGAAACTTAGAGCTTTTTTCCCATTTACAATAGCTTTTTTTCCACTTGCAGTAGATAACATAAATGGAATGCAAATTTTTTTTTGTATATGTCATTTATGCCATCAAACATTTAAAATGTGCACAGCTAATGTTATTGATTTCTTCGATTCTAATATGAATAAATATAATAACATATTTATGTGAAAAAATATTTTCGGACTTAAAATTCATATGTAGTAAACAACGTAAAAAATTGTTTCTACGTCTTTTAAACATATAGCTTTTAAAATTATAGCTCTTACGAAACTGTCATAACAGCATTAACGCACGCGATTTAATTGTTCAAACGAAAATGTTTATGTTAGTTTTGCTTGTCACTAAACTTTAAATTTCTCTCAAATTATCTCATTAACACAAGTGCAAAACTGTTTTAGATACAACTCTGGGCTGGAGAACAGTTATCGCGGTATCGTAAATATTTCTTAAGTGCGGTTTAGCTAGTCGTTGTGTTTTGACCTTCGCGACTTTTGCGTCTCGCTCTCACTGGTTAACTATTAGTCTCAACTAATTGTATTAATTTACAGTTTTTTTGAGGTACTCATTTGTTAACCATGCGGCAACTTCTTATGTGAAGGCATAAGTCGTTATAGTTAGTCACAGCACCGCTGCATACTACTGTTATTACTATCCTAGGCATAAGGTGTTCGTTACTCCGCCCATGCTGTGCATCCTATAGTTAAATAAGTAAATACATATTTTAGATAGAGCAGATTTTCAGGATGGTTTAAAGCCAAGTCTAAACGGCATTTCTTGTTGTATTGAAAAATTGTCACAACGAAAAACAGTTTTCATGCTTTTTTCTAGTTTCTTTTTGACTCATTTGTTATATTTTTAAAATTGTTTTATTTTTATTTGACTGACATCGATGTTAGTCAAAAGTGAAAAGAGGCAAACGAATTTTTAATCGACAATTAAAAAATTTAATTTAAAAACAAAGTCATGACTTAAAAATCGTCGTAAAAACGTAACATGATTTTGGTATTATAAAAAGAAAACTTTGAATTGTCGTATAAATAAGCTCATATTACTTTCTAGAAACTTGCCAAAGTTGCTTTAACAAAGTAACTTTTTAAACTTTGAGTCCAAAAACAATCAATTGCAGGTGGATTTCAACCTTTATAAATTTTTTTTCTTCGAAACTGGGCTTAATTTTCTTACATAACATTCAAAAACATGTGCAAGATGTTATTCCATTTTGCCTATTTTATAACATGAACAATTGACATTTTCGTTCTAACATAACGTAAACAAGTGGTAGTAGAAATATAAGGGGAAGAGTACAGAAAGTTACTTTATTATTAAAAATTTGTAAAATCTGCGTTCTTAGATCAAAAATCTTCAAATCTTCGTTTAGTGTTTTTAGAGAGGAAAAATCTGCAAAATGAAGATAAATCTGCATTTCTGGCAACCGTGCCTACCACATTATTTCTCTTCGATGTTGTGTGCAACACTTTGTAATCAATGAATTATAACTTACAAAGTGTATGGCAGTAGTATATGAAGTTCCCAAAAATGAATTACGTTCATCTTTTGTATCATATTTATATATGCGTATTTTATTTCTTAGTTGTAAATCAAACGTTTGCCGTCTTTGTCAGTACGTACGAGCTGCCTACTGCCGGCTTACAATGTATGCGAGATTGTATCCGAGCTGCCTACTTCCTACTTACAAAGTATGCGAGAGCTGCCTACTGATAGCTTTCAATGTATGTTAGGAAGTAATGAGTTTTTGTTGGATGAACACCACCACACTAGCTCGCTTACTTTGTGTGCAGTTGCTAGGCATTCTACAAATGCGGCAATGTGTATGAAAATGTATACTAGGTTCGTGCATTACTGACTTACAAGTGTGCATCGGATCATCGCTTCTGTAAGCGAAACTTTGGCCGCTGGGAATTAATCAATGAATGCTAACTTACAAAGTGGATGAACCTTCATCTTTTCAATCACGTTTATATGTATGTATTTTATTTTTAATTGTAAATTGAACGTTCGCTAGTTTTTTTTTTTTTTGTCAAATTAAATTGCAAAAACGTTAAGTACTAAAATTATTACTAAAGATAAGAACGCCTGGAAAAAGTTATAAAAATGGAGTCCAAGAAATACACAATATTTAGTGAAAATAACGCAATAAACAGAGGACAACACAAAGTAATTTAATAAAATATTTACCAAAAGCTGTGTTTGAAGTGCGCAATAGGTATTCGACCTACTTATAGACTAAGAAATAGTGTAACCCAGCTGCCTACTGCCAACTTACAATGTAAGCGAGATTGTATTCAAGCTGCCTAATGAAAACTTACAATGCATACTAGTCGCTCACTTTGTGGGCAGGTGGAAGGCGTTCACTCTACAAATACGGCAATGCGTTTGAAAATGTGTACTATGTTCGTACGGTGTTAATTTCCGACTTACAAGTCTGCATCGGAACATTGCTTCTGTAATTGAAAGTGTCACCGCTGGATTTTGTGGTTTTTCTGTTGTAGTATAACAATACCTAATGCTGCCATCTAGTAATTGCACCATGGCCTATACTGACGTAAGGTGGTGTCACTGCGTAGTTTTTCAAAAATACACCCATGGTTGCCAACTCGGTACGTTTTAAACCGTTTTTGGTGCTTTTTAAAATTATTTGTGCGAAAAACTCTTTCGTCGGTGCAGAGTGCGCTATTTTTACATTTTCGGTGCGTTTTTTAAATTTTGCTGCCACAAACTCAAATTCAACGCAACATTTTGTTTTAATGTAAGAAAAAAGTTGAATCAAGTGTTAAAAATTTTTACGTTTCATTTTACGTGGAAAACGTCAAATGTTGTATGTGCAAAGTCAGATCTTGCTGTTGTATATTATACACACTCTCAAATGAAAAATAAACATTTCATTTTATAAAATTTGCTGCTTTTAGAGAGTGTTTTACTATTAAATGATCAAGCCAAGTTTGTCAAATATTACATTAAATGCAGTGAAGTTCGTAATTATGAATTTGTTACTGCTTTGGTAATTGAGAAATTACCAAATTATTAAATAAATTATAAAGTTTTCCCAAAACGTTTGCATTAAATATTGATTATGGTAAACTTCATCTTTTATTTGCTATAATTCTAGCAAATTTTCGTACATTTCAATAAATTTTTTTTAAAAACATCTCTTACGAAAACACTAATGAAATGTACACTGTGTTTGATAGACTTGCTATGAACCGAATTTGAATGCTTGTAGTGCGATTCTATAACTTTTAATGATCCGATAATCGTCAACTCTTTCGACAGTAATGGTTGTATGCTCCTGCAGTAAATTTTGCTGTATATTTGTGTCCCTGGTTATAGGCAGTAAAAGTAACGCTGATTTCGGCCGACAGCAAAAATAGTTATATGATATTGTTTCATAATAAATTTGATATAATATTACTACAATTATTATAAAGGTAACATTATCTTAATAAAAGTAGAGAGTCGTACTAGAAGCCAAGTTTGACAAACACGTATTCTAACTATTAAACGAGTTTTATGGCATGCCACAGGCAGTGCCATCAGACTCAGTTTGATTGTATAATAGTCGCTTAAAAGGGTTTAATTATCGTGTTTTTAATGTAAATAGTTTACTTCTTAAAATACAAAATTAGCTTCTAAAAATGGAAGAAAAAATGTTTAAATTCGGTGCGTTTTTAGTTTTGGTGCGTTTTGAAATTTTAAAGTTGGCAACACTGAATACACCTTTGATTTTTGCTGCTACTAGGAAAGCATGTATTGAACCAAGGCGAATTCATTACTAGGTGAACTTAACAGCGCAGGTGATTATTTTTTGCTTCTCGCGTTTTTTCCAACGAGACTGCCAAATTCTTTTTATTTTGTTTACAAACTTTTTCGCGCCATTTTAATCTGAAGATTTTTTTGTATAATTTAGTGCAATTTCAAGAAATTTGTGTGAATTTAAAAATTATAAACTAATATAATCTGTGATTTTAATTATAAACAATTATAAAAGCTTATATTAAACGTGAATATAAATTTTTTTCAAGCTGAACAATCTTAAGCGAATTTAGATTTTGACATTCACGATATGTTTTACAATAACAAAATATATAGTAGTGAATTCGCCTTTCCGCTTGCATTCACCTGTATAAATTCGCCTTGGTATTGAATCAAGAATTCGGTATACAGTATGTCTGGCCACCGCTACTTATAGCCCGATTATTTGTTTATAAATCAAATCAAATTAGTACTCAAAAACGGGTCTCATGTTTATGTGCTCTACGGTTAATTATTTACCACTACTTTTAATTTACTACCGTTTTAATTTATAAGAAATATTCTCTCTATCTCTTTGTAATGATTCCCGTTCAGAATTGTGTTGTTGTTCTTATTTGAATGCATAAAGCTGTTTTCTTAATTTGTTTTTTTCAATCTTGTTCACCGTACAGACTGTTACATGTGATTGGAGCCAGTTTATTGCAACAATTTTTTTCTTTGGTTGCATACATGCCCACTATCTTTTAAATGCAGTTTATTAAATGATTTTTCAATTAAAAACTGTTTTCACAAATCTCTGGTCAATATGCTGAATGAGTTTTATTTACTTCTGGCAATTGCTTTATGTGAAAAGAACAGAAGAAGTCTTGCAAAAATATGCATTCCTATTAATGCATTTAAATGTTTCCATTGATTTATAAGTTACTAACAACAGTCGTTTTCTTGAGTTCCTCTTTAGTCTGATTTTATGTTCCATTTGTATGGAATGATTTCATGATTCCTTTTTGCCAGTTCGAGGACATTTAAACGATGTTTCAGGGTAGTGGTGCCAGAAATTTTTGTAGAAGAATATTCACATTAAAAAGCAGTATTACAGCCAATTTACCAATATCGAAAGAAAATGTATGCGAAATAAAGCTAGTCACTCACATTCGAATCAATTTGGGTTTGTCTATCTCACTATTATTCGTTCGTTTGTACTTACTACATGGGCTAAAAAGTCCCGTGCCTAACACTTAGATGGCGCAAGTTTTATTGCAGTCAGCTTTTTTCAGTTAATACTAACCTTCAAAAGACAGCTGTTAAAATTTCATGATATTCTATTCATTAATTTGTGAGTTATTGTGCTAAGAGTAATGCTACTTTTGTTAATTTTAAAACAATGGATCAAAAACAATTTCGTGTTTTCATTTTACACTGCTTCTTGATGGGGGAAAATACCGTTCAATCGAAGCAATGGCTTGAAAAGTGTTATGAGGACTCCGGTTCATAAGAAACAATAATAAAACGTTGGTTTGCTGACTTCAAACGTGGTCGTAGAGACGTCGTGGACGTCGGTATGAGGCGGTAACACCAGAAAACATAAAAAAATACACAAAATTGTTTTGAATGATCAAAAAGTGAAGTTGCGTGAGTTAGCTGACATCGTAAAGATATCAAGAGAACGTGTTGGCCATATATTGCATGATCATTTGACTATGATCATGCTCTGCTCAAACTGGATGCCGCGTTTGCTCACTGTTGATCAAAAACGATAAAGTGTTGATGATTCTGAGCAATGTTTGGCCATGTTTAAACGTAGCAAACTAGAATTATTACGACGATATGTGACAATGGATGAAACATGGATCCATCACTTCACTCCATAATCAAAACGATCGTCAGCTGAGTGGACAGCAACAGTTGAACCTCGTCCAAAGCGGCGAAAGCACAAGACTTGGCTGGAAAGGTTATGGTCACGGTATTTTGGAAAGCGCGTGGTGTAATATTCATTGACTATCTTGAGAAAGGAAATACCATTAACAGTGAATATTAAATAGCGTTGTTGGAGCGCTTCAAGGTCGAAATTTCAAAGAAACGACCGCATATGGCATTGAAAAAAATTTTGGTTTGTCAAGGCAACGTGCGGTGTCACAAGTCAATCAAAACAATTGCAAAACTACATGAATTGAACTTCGAATCACTCCCACATCCACTGTATTAGCCAGATTTGGCTCCCAGCGACTACTAGCTCTTCGCAGACCTGAAAGAAATGTTCGCTGCTAAGAAATTTCGCACGAATGATGAGGTGATCGCTTAAACCGGGGCCTATTTTGTAGCCAAAGATAAATCGTTTTACAAAACTGGTATTGAAATGTTAGAGGGGCGCTGGAATGATTACGTTGCTCATGATGGAGATTACGTTGATGAATAAATCTAATTTTTTTCAGGCACAGGCCTTTTCAGCCCATGTGTTAAAAAAAGCTCGAAAATCTTACTTTTTTTCATTTTCAAATAAAGTGTTATTTAAAAATTTTCATATGAACCAAAAATTTACCTAAATTACGTAAAATGGGGTGCAAACTGGAAGAAATGTAATTTATTTACAGCCTACAAAATATTTTTTTCAAATTTACTCGGAATTTCAACTACTGTAATTTATTTAACTAAAATAAAATATTTTTTAATATCTACATGCATTTATTTAAACAATTAATAAAACGTCGCAGGTACCCAAAGTGAAAAAAACTACATTAGTTATGATAATATTAAAAGATGTATTTTAAAGTTCACAAAAACGTGTGCTGGTCTTTAGGCGATCGAATCTCAAGACTTAGAACAAAATCGTTATAAGAACAGAATGTAATGACAATGTCAATAAAAATACTTTTTTTTGGTTTGCCGCGCTTTTTATTATATACTTATATTTTTGGAGTAAAAAAGAAACTGTTCATTTTTCAATATATTTCATATAACCAGTGCCAGTGCAACTAGTCTTAAGTTTGAGATTAATAAAAATCTATTTTGTGAATTACAAGTTACAAGGAATTCTGTTGTTTTTTTACTTTTCCTTTCCTTTCGGCTGAGAGTAGCAGCCCGAATAGCTTTGGCTTTTTTATTTAATATTTATTTGAGAAAACGTTACTTTCAACATCTTATCCAGTAGGTAAAGAATTTATTTTATACTCCTTTATATATATATTTTTCAATTTTAGCAAAATATTTCTAAGAATTTTATACAAATGAATGACTTTTATACAAATGAAGACATTTTGTTTGCTACGCTCTGCGTTCTAAAAGCATAAAAAGGAAAATGCGTTTTTTTATTCCACTTTTACTGGCTTCATTTGCATGTACTCGTGTGTTTGTTTGTATGTATTTTTGTAACTCTAAAAAAACATAAAGAGCACGCTTTCATCAAATCTAACTAAAAGTAAAGTGAAAAATGAATATACAGTTACGGAAAAAACTCTATATTCCTACCCCCACTATTTTGAACTTCTAGAGAACTAGTGATAATATTAGACATAATTTTGACGTCAACGTTTACGACATTAACATGTTGGAAGGAAAAAAAGTTTGAATATATTGATTATTTATAAACTATTGGCGACAAACATAGAAATCGGCGAGGGAAAAGTACATACATACAGGATTGGCAACCCTTGAAATGAATAAAAAAAAAATGAAGATAAAGGGAAAACCCGTAAATTTTCTTGATCTGATTCAGAAAGCGATTTCTAAAATACAAATCTTATGGAAAAATGCTGTATAGTTGTGAAAAAGATCTAGATTACATCAGCACCTGCCTTTAAGGCCTTATCTGATGATGGACCAATTGCACGGAGTGAATTATTCACGAATCACCAGCGAACCCGCATGGCTGTCTAGGGTCACCCAGATAGCAATTTTTTCCATATGTTTGTAGCTATACGAGCAACTTCCTGTTGAGGAGTTCGGGCTTCCTAATCTTTCCTTTATGCAATTTCCTCAATTAATGGAAGACAAGAGTCAACCATCACCACCGGTTCCTTACAGTACAGGTATCTGTTGTAAATGCAACAGACCCACAGGAGATTGTTGGTCCCCGAAGAAAGCCACGCACCAAAAAATTATTAGGGAGACTAACTCCCCCTTCCTGCGTTTTAGATTTAACCCACAGACAGAACGTTTCAGCCAAGGTATGCACCACAATCGTGATTAGCCTGGGATAAACTGCCAGCAGAACCAATCCGGACCATTCTGATCCCTGTCCTGCCAATTTATACCCTTGGTAAGAGTTTCGGAGTTCAACACACCGTAGGTCATGTGGCATCCTAGTTTCATTTGCGGCAACAAATGTAGGACTCCTTCAAATCTTAACCCGAAAAAGAGAATGCCCTGGTTGGGCATACGCCAAGGTAAAACCTGTTCCCCGGAGGGTAAGACGCTGTACAGTACAAACTATTTTTAAACGAATTAAAGATTAATTCAGGGGTTCCGCAAGGTTTCGTTCTTTCTCCTACCCTATATTTTATTTTCCTCA
Organism: Thecocarcelia acutangulata; assembly: GCA_914767995.1. Taxonomy (NCBI): domain Eukaryota; kingdom Metazoa; phylum Arthropoda; class Insecta; order Diptera; family Tachinidae; genus Thecocarcelia; species Thecocarcelia acutangulata. The sequence goes on along the minus strand of OU612096.1, from coordinate 53,207,697 downwards.
ACAACCTTCTCTATCAGACTTCCAAGCCTATCCACTCTTTCACGGATGACTGCAGCATTTGCCACTCGTACTCTTTTAGTTATAGGCCCAGCCTATCAGAGTTCGCCGCTAAGAGGCTAAATATGAATGATTCACTGAATAGTAACCTTTTATTAATCTCCGAATGGGGTCGTAAAAACAGAATCGCCTTCAGCGCTCATAAAACCCAATGTTGTTTATTAACACACAAACAAACGGCCGCAAATGCTGCTTCATCTGTACTCATGGACGGTATAAATATTGGGTAGTCGGATGCCCTTAATGTTCTTGGAATGAAGATACAGTGTGACGTCCGACAAACAGAACACATTTTTCATGTCTCTAAAGAAGCATTCAAGTGCCTGGGGTTTTCGATACGGTGTAAATGATGAAACAGAATACGTCCGCAACTTCAAGCAAAATCGACTCTCAGAGAAAACAGGCACATAATTGAAACGACGGCTGTAACTTCACAAACTGTCATTTAATCTTCTTTTTTGTTAGGTAAAAAAAGCTTTTTCTTTTATTTTAATTTTTCCTCACAGTAAAGCTTTTGAAGCTTTGGTTTTGTTTACAAAATGTATGAAATTTACTAAAAGTGTGGTAATATTGTTGAAAGCTTTTCTGCTTCAAAGTGAGAGCATAAGAAAAATCGCTGCCAAAATAAAATAGATTCTATTTTACGACCGCATTCTCTGGCGTTATTTTATGCCATATTGTATGGAGAAAAACGTCATGCCCTAGTTCTGTTTCATCATTAAGACGTACTTCATCCCATCCGACCTTCTTACTATTTCTACCACCTACATCCGACTCTCATGTTCAAAGTCTATTTTGGGGTTATTCGACCGTGTGCAGGAGAGGGCGAAGAAACTCATCGGTGACAGAAGGGTATCCAACTCTATTGACTCACTGGAGTATCGACTCAGTGTGGGCTGCGTTACTCTGTTCTATCATTTACTACAACGGATTTTGCTCTGACGAGATTAAGGATATTGTTCCCGAAACTCGCACATTTTTACGAGTGGTCAATTGCCCGGGGAATCGTACTACGTATTAGAGAGAGAATTCGTTTTTCAGCCGTACGCTTTGTCTGTGGAATAAGTTGCATAGACAACTTGAAAAGTTCAAGTCAAATGTTCACAAACACCACTCCCTCTTTCCCACTTCTCACAACCTATTTTTCTAGTTCTGGTACAATGCACTGCATATGTAGGGGTCATCCCCTGAGTACTGGTCCAAGATAAAAACAAAAACACCTACAGGACCGAAAAAAAGCCACGATCTGGAAGACCGAAGACGCGATGTTAGTAGTCCTTAAAAAAGTCCAAAAATAATTCCCACAAATTTAGCTGAAAACCTTGCAAAATGTTTCATCAAGTATAGTAATATAAGTTTTGCATGATATTAGCTTTAAAAGTAGAACAGCTCGCAAAAATCTCTTCATTTCAGCCAAGAATAGTCAAGTTCGCCTAGACTATCCTAAGGCAATTTGCTGAAAGGAGTGGGTTTTTGGAAGAAAGTTATATTTACCGATGCATGTAAGTATAATATTGTTATGAATGACGGCCGAAACAAGGTTTGACGAAAGCCGAACACTACAAAACGTTGTGTGTATTATGGTGTGAGGAACTGTGTCAGCATCTGGAGTTGGACGATTGGTTTTTGTTGAAGGTGTTACGGGCAAATATAAGCATAAGATAATATTGGAACAAAATCTGAAGCCATCTGTAGAAAATTTGGGCCTGTGAGCATATTTGGGCCGTTTTGAACAAATCTGCGCGCATACATGATATCAAAAATCATGAAAGTCTGCACTTCTTCTTCAGGCACTTATTGCAGCTCAAGGTGGTCCTACAAAACATTATTTATTTGGTGTATTCGATTTAAGACTTTCAGCCTGTTCGCCAATGTCTATGTCACTATTATTCGATCGCATGTACTTACATATGTATTGTAATTGAGTTTTGACACATGGTTCGCATAGAATAAAGTTAAGGTTAAGCTAGACGTGACTTGCCATAATATTTTGTAGCCAATTAGTGCTGCCATAGCCATAAACATCCAACAAACGTTAAAGTTTGATTTCAAATTGATACTGATATGAAATCGACCGTTTTCTCAAACGACACTAATCTGAAACCAAATTGAAAAACATAGATAGTATTCTCAGCAAAAATATAAATTGTTTAAATATTTTTCAATAAGTGCTGATACATTTATTTTAAACTTAGTAGTTGTACTCGATTCGTTGTTTAGCTTCGATAGTGAACGGACGTGTTTGTTTTTTGATCGCACAGTAAAAAATAAAACGGGATTAAGTAAAAACCGTAATAGGTGAACAGACTGATTTTATTTAAAAGAAAAACTTGTGACATTTTTTTTTAATACCGTTTTAAATTGTGAATAAAAAATAGAAGCTATTAATTGCATGAGTATACCTATCAGATGTAATTCTGAAAAAGAGCTTAGCTCCGGTAGAAAAAGCCTTTGGATTTCTGAGGAAGAATCGGTGAAAAAATCATTGGAAAATTTCCTGTCTCTAAGCGATAGGAAACGCCCGCGATCGTGTTCGCTAAATATTCTTGTTACAACTGAAGACAAAACATCTTCCAGTTTAATTGTTGATGATAAGCCGAAAACACAAGTAGGCATGGACAGGTACATAACCGTGGTCAAGAGGCAGCGAAGCCCCAAATCAGCTCAAATATCATTTCAACCGAAAATTACTGAAGATGATAACAGGACTTCGGCACCAGATAGTAATAGGTTTGCTATACTTCAAACAGATGAGCCAACAACATCTAAGAAAACATTTAAACCGCCACCAATTTATTTGAGAGAGCCTACTTCTAGTGAGCTGGTGAAACAACTTATTACGGCAATCGGCAAGGACACCTTCAACATTACATCAGTAAAGCATGGCAGCATCAATGAAACGAAAATCCAGGTAAACAGAAAAATGAATACAGAAAGTTATCTAACGTTCTGGAGAAGCAGAAACGATCGTTTTGCACATATCAGCTTAAAAGTGCCAAAGGTATTCAGGTCGTTATAAAAGGGATTGACCCTTTTGTAGATACGAATGATGTCAAAACTGGTCTAGAAGACAATGGCTTTAAAATTAAAAACGTGGTTAATATCAGAAACCGTGAAAAAATTCCTCAACCCATGTTTAGGGTTGAATTGGAACCTAGAGATGTTGTCTTGAAAAGGAATGAAGTGCATACAATTTGAAATATGTTTTGCGTCGTAAGGTTACCGTTGAGGAGCCTCATAAGCGTTAAGGGCCCGTTCAATGCCTAAACTGCCAAGAATTTGGCCATACTAAGGCTTATTGTAAGTTGCCGGCAGTTTGCGTTGTGTGTGGAGAACTTCACGGTACATCACAGTGCAAAAAACCTAAGACTGACTCGAGCGTTAAAAATGTAGTAACTGTGGAGGTAACCACACTGCAAACTACAGGGGTTGCCCTGTCTATACTCATTTCAAGAATTCAATGGCAAATAGGCCATAAATTTTAAATATGCCACCCCAGCAGACAAACACCATTTCTACAAGCAATTTTCCCCAGGTATGCCAGTCAACCAGCCATATAAACTTGCAAAACCCCAAACAAATTTCTTATGCGAATGTGGTAAAATCCGATAAACCAAACTTGAATCAGGTGCCCAAACCTCAAAAGTGCGATCCAAATTTTAGTAATTTAGAGGCAACTCTGCAGACTCTAGTTCAATCTATAAATACATTTACGGTTTCCATGACAACCATGATGCAGGAAATGCTGAAACTGCAATCCACTATTTTACAGGCAATTTTAAACAAATGAATTGGTTAAAAATATGTTTCTGGAACGCAAACGGCATTCGCCAACACAAAAATGAACTTGAGCACTTCCTTATGGAAAAGCAAATCAATATAATGTTGATTGCTCAAACTGATTTGACAACCAACAGTTTTTTCAAAATTAATGGCTACACATTATATGACACAAAAGATCACTGTGGAAGATCTTGCGGCGGTTCGGCAATTTTGATAAAGACCAGAATTAAGCACTGTTTAATGAACGGGACACCTGAGGAATATCTCCAAGCTACAAATATATGCCTTGATTATTTTCATGAAAAAATTGTTATATCCTCGATTTACTCACCACCACAATTTTCAATAACAGAAAGCCATTATTCAATTTTTTTCAAATCACTTGGTCCTCGATTTTTAGCGGCTGGTGACTATAACGCTAAACACACTTTATATACATATGTGGTAGTTAAATAAATAAAAAAAAAAATTACAACAAATAGACAAAATTTTAATTTAATTTTTTTAATTGAAAATGTGTAAAATTTTTTAAACTTTTTATTGAAATAAAAAGAAGACATCTTAAATTTTAATTGTGAATAATTTTATTGCTTTTACAAGTTCAGTTTTAGCAAATTCAATCAGTTCACTTCAATATACACATGCGAGTTGAAGTCGTAAATTTTAAGCGATATGCGTTTTCCAGAACACCGATTTGGCGATTTAAGATCGTAAAATCATACTTCTTGCGTTATACGTTTCTCAGAACACCTATTTGGCGTTTTCAAATCGAAAACGCTAAATTTAAGCGTTTTGCGTTTCTCAGAACATGCCTGAATACTGAATTAAAAAATGGCTCTGTTATAACTATTTCTTAATTTGTTCATTTTTTATTAGTTTTGTTAAAATATTTTTCTGTTTTGTCAAAATTTTATGTTGTCAAATATAATATTTGTTCACACAGCAAAAGCATCATATTACTTTGCTACCGTTTCGCACACTTCCAAATAAAGAAATGTTTTAATTAGGTTTTTTTTTTATTGAAAATGTAAAAAATTCTTTCAGCTTTTTATTGAAATAAAACAAAAATATATTAAAATTCAAAAAATGTGAATAATTTTTTTTCCGTTTGCAAGTTCAGTTTAAACAAATTCAATCAGTTCACTCACATTGAAGTCGCCAATTTTAAGCGATATGTGTTTTCGAGAATAACTATTTGGCGATTTCAAATCGCAAAAACATACTTCTTGTCACAACACCTATGTGGCATTTTCAAATCGAAATCGGTGAAATTTAAGCGATTTGCGCATCTCAGGACATGCTTTAAAAAAAGCACATTATTTAAAGTTTAGTTTTTTTTTTATTTTGTTCTTATTGTGAATCACTAGAGCGTTTGTTTGCACTAATTGTAGCCAAATCTTTGTATTCGTGCATTAGCTGTGCATAATTATTGTGCGTATCGTACGACAATATTTAAACAAATTTACCACTTGTGAGCTTAACTCAATAAGTCTTAATTTTTTGACATCTTAATTTTTTGACAAACAAATTTACCACTTGTGAGCTTAACTCAATAAGTCTTAATTTTTTGACATCCTCCAACAGATCATAGCGTTTTAGAACAAAATGTTTCGGCGCATGCCTAGTGAAATATTGAGTGTCTTTTCGCCACATGTCTTAATGGATGATCCGTTGGCTGCAAACAATATTTTGACCATTTCTTCACGCACTCGGCTAACACAACTGATGGGCAGGACTGAGACGTCAGCACCAGTATCTATCAAAAATATCTTGTTTGAAATATTGTCAATTATCATGAGACGGGCTATACGATACTCATCTTGCGATTCGCCCGCGGAATCGAAAGACGAAATTAGTTTTTTGTTTTAAATGAAAGTGAACAAGGTTCACGGCACTTGGGAACTTTATCATCGAGTGTACGATGGCACCATCAGGTTTTATTTACTGGCTTCATCGAGACACTGTCTGATCTTTTCTTTTTTCGCTTCATTGTTGCAGAGGCTCTATATCGTTTCTAGATGTATGTGATGCCGCCAAATGCTGATATTCACCTACTTCCATAATCTTGTCTGCTAACTTCGCTAACTCTGTCAAATTAGCATCAATGGCTTTTAGAATAGCACATACTTGTACTAGCAAGCGTTGTGGCCACAAAGATTTCAAAAAATTATCTGCCACTTTGTCTTTTGCTAAAAGTTGAGTGGGGCGTTTGTCCCCCAAGTCAATTTCGGACAGCAATTTTTGCGTATTTTTTTGCTCGCTTTCTCAATATCGCTATAAAATACATTTTTAGGTTAACATATTTGTCGTTCTCCGGTGGGTTTAAAATAGCGTCTGAAATCTGCACGATTACATTCGATTCAACTGCGGCGACCACCGTATTGCATTTGCCATCCACAGCGAACTGCGCTTCAACTTGTGCTAACCAAATTTCCGCGTTATCGGACCAAACGGTGGAATTTTTAAGGCTATTCGACTTATAGTGGGTTCGTGTTGGCATTTGACAATGTTCCATGTGCAATTTAACCTTTTTCCGTCAGTACGATCCGCAGCCGATCACGTAGGAGTCACCAATTTGGGGCGTGTTGCGGAAAAATAAAAATGCGCTGCAGTCTACTTAGAAAATAAGGTTAGATTTATTAAATATTTCTTATTTTTGCTGTGAAAGATCGTTTTATTTATAGTTATAAAAAATTCAACAGTATTTATTTTCAATATTTCGATAAAAATTTGTTATCATCGTCAGGAAAATTAATTTGTTATTAAAAATTGTTCAATTAGAAAAATTATTGTCAAAAAATTTCCGTCAGACAATAATTTTTCAAATTGAATTTTTTATATAAAATAAAACGATCTTTAACTGCAAAAATAAGAAATATTTACTTAAACAAGATCAAATAATTAAATATCAAATTAGATTTATTAATTAAATATTTGTACAAAGAATAAAATATGCGAAAGGCCAATGTAAGCGACTTGCGGCAACCACCTGTTCTATTTGCCGCTCGAGTTTATTTGTTATAGGCAAATGAACGCGGCTAATTGAAGGAAAATTTGTGCTTCGAAGATTAAACACAAAAAAGCATTTTGATTTTTTTTGAAGCCAAAATGAATAAACAAATTCAATTGTTGAACTTTCAAACCCGAAATTTAATTTCTGTCATCTATTTTTTTCCTTTACTTTTTGGTTTGAAAAATTGAAGCGGCAAAACAAAAAGTTATACTAAATTCAACATTGCCGCTCGGCCGCCTTTAACGGCATTGCCAAATTAAATTAAATTCAATATGTTGAAATTTATGTACGAATATTTTTATAAAAAATATAATTTTTTGTAAATGGGTCACATTGTTGCCGCCCGCTGCCGCATGCCGCTTGCATTGGCCTTTCACTATAAGTCAGAAAAACAGCGTCGTAGTATCAGGTAGTTTTGTACAGTGTTGTCGAGTCACCACAAGCACTATATTACTGACAAATTTGTTTTTAATAGTTGCATTGTAAAAATCCTTGTTAAATGGTTTTTCTTTATTAAATGGAAACTGGGGTTTTATTGTCGATATTCGCATTACACGAAACCCGGTTTTGGAAAAAAAGTCGAAGCCTTAGTATTGACGGAGGAATGAATGATGTACGGAATTTCTGAAACAGCGATAGTTGCCAGAACAAGATTGCATTAAAGATGTATAAGATTATTATTTAATTCTTGTGTTTGTTTTGAGAGTTCATTGTCCACACGCTGCTCTTCATTAAATTTTACATTTTATATAAATAAAATTATTTTTTGCTCCTCGTAACATGAACCATATTTTATTTTGTTGTAGCATAAAACTTGCTGATGTTATTCATACTCGTATATACAACACGAGTATTCATCATAATTGTACTCATTTATCTTGCACGAGTTCAAGTGGGTGTGTTTCAAGTATCAAGCTCTTCAACAATGACCTGCATAATAAAATAAAGTTTTTAAATTTACTATGCTCGCTTTATTAACAATAGGGTAAATATTTTTGTGCTAAAAATCATGTGTGCCTGTTTTTAAAGTGAAGTTCAACGCAGCGTTTAAAAACTGCGGATATATGTGATTACTTTCGCATTTGCTTCGACTTCTGATTCCAAACATGCAAACAGTCGCAGTTAAGGTAGAGACAAAAAACGAAAAATTATACGTTACGAAGACTTCTGCAGTCGACATGTTTGAACAGGGGGCTAATTCTGTCATTCGCTTACGAGCGAGTTTTTACTCGAATGTGCGATTATGTAAATTAAAAATTTGTTATGAATAGAAATAGTAGTTAAATTAAATTGAGAATGATTGGTTCTTAAGGCTTTTTTCAATACATATGATGATCTACATATATGACGTATATATACAGGTATATGTATATAAAGATGAGTATAGCTAAGAACACAAAAACTTATATTTGAAGTCACATGTTATTATATTCAAGAATTTATTTTTGTTTTAGAAATGCATATACATATACATATATACATATGCTTATATAGTAGTTTTTTACATACATATTTATTGAATTGTTATTTCTATTTACATACTTTTTAATGTACAAACACGCATACATGATTGATGTCGCACAGGCGGTTATGGTGGAACCTCCATTTTTGTGAGCTGTGATTTAGAATATAATATTGAAACTTGCTCAAGTAGTGGGTATTTGGATTTTATTGCATTAACCCTAAATTGCTGTAAAATATATGGTAAAAGTCTAAAATTAGTATCATTCTACAGATCTCAAAAGTGTACACTAAGTACGTTTTATACGAAATTGGAAAATATACTTCAGAACTATGGTCGTAATCCATGCATCATACTTGGCGGCTCTAATATCGATTATCTGAATCCATTATTATCATCTGATTTACTTGTACTTCTTAAAAACTATGATTTTGAAAAGTGTCCCAATCTAGTAACTCGTCCGAGAAGTCATAAATCTATTGATCACGTCTACAGCAATATTACTAACTATCTAAGAATTGATAGTATAGAATGCAATCTGTCTGATTATAATCTTATTTCATGTGGTGTCAATATAATGAAATGTATTGAAGGCTGCACTGAAGATGTATATTTAACTTGCAACTATGATGATGCTAGGCTATATGTTCAAGAACATTTACCAATAATACTTGAAAACAGGGACCCCTCGATGAACATACATTCACTAATATCATGTCTACAGAATAGTATTGAACACTGTTCAACAAGAAAGGAGAGTAAGAAAAATTTGAAACGGAAAATAGCACCATGGATAACTGAAAATTTAATAAAATTAATAGATTATAAGAACAAACTTCTAAAAGTTAGAAGGAGGAAACCGAACCATACTAGTTTATCAGAAATGTTGAAAAGAGTAAGTAAGGTAATTAAAAAGGCTTTGGGTGAATCCATGAATAATTTTTATGGTAATAAATTCGTAGAACACGAAAAGATTCAATTCAACTGAAAAATAATAATGGAGTTGTAATTATGGATGATTCCGTCAAAGCTGAGTTGCTGAACAAATATTTTCTAAATTCAGTTAGACAAGTAAGGTCTCAGATTAGCGAATCGGAATCAGATTCTTTTTATCTTTTAAGAACCTTGACTCAGCATAACGAACGATTTGAGTTTTGCAACACTACCTTTGATGTATCATGTTATATCAAACCTTTCGCCAGACAAAAGTGCAGGCCATGATAAGATATCCCCCAAACTTGTCTTAAAATGTATTGATGTGCTAACGCCATATATAGTAAGAACTTTTAACAATATTATAAATGCAAGTACATTTCCCAGTCATTTAAAAATTCATAAAGTTCTACCTATCCCAAAGGAAAAAAACACTTATATGCTCAATATGTATCGACCAATTGCTGCCCTTCCGGTCATTAACAATTTGTTAGAGAGAATCTTATACAATCAATTAGTAAACTACTTTCAAAGTCATAATTTATTAAATGATTTCCAATACGGATTCAGAAGAGGTTGCGGTACAGAGGAGGCTGTCGTTAACGTGGTTAATTTTATATGTAAAGCGCTTGATGATGGATACAAAGGCGTAGCTGGCATATTTTACGATTTGTCAAAAGCATTTGACCTCATTGATCACAGCTTATTACTAATTAAATTACAATATTATGGCATTTGTGATAGTGGCTTGGAACTTTTAAAAAGCTGCCTTACTAACCGTAAACAATTTGTACAAATAAACTCGTACGTGAGTTCCGTGGGCTGAGTCGAATGCGGAGTACTGCAGGGTAGTATTTTGGATCCACTCTTATTCACGATTTACCTTAATGATATTAAAAATCTTCTCTTATTTGGAAAACTATTTATGTACGCTGACGACATTTGTATATGTTATCCCTACAATGATGAGCAAGTGGTGAAGAAGTACATGGAACGAGATGCGGCTGTATTAGTTGAATTTTTTAGAGTTAATAAATTGATGTTAAACGTTTCAAAAACACAGATGATTAAATTTACCCCATGCTGTCCGAGAAATAATGATTTTATTATACAAGTTGATGGGAATTGGATTTCTGAAGTTAATACTGTGAAGTATTTAGGCTTACAACTACAAAGCAATCTGTCATGGTTACTGCATATTCAAAGTATCAAAACTAAAACCGCTCAAGCCAACGGCCTGTTATACAAATTTAAAAACAAATTTAATCGAAATACAAAATTAATGATATATAATGCTATCATTCAAAGCCATTTTAATTATTTAGCAATTCTGTATGGTTGGAAAAAGTCGACAGAACTAAAAAGTTTGCAACGTTTACAGAATAAAGCTCTGAAAACTGTATCAAATCTGCCCATTACATACTCAACATATCGTTTATACACTAGAGAGTTTAATAACATTATGCCAATCCATGGTCTATATAAAATGCAACTATTGCTGTATGTTTTCAAATGCCTGAATAATATAGGACATCATACAATTCAGTTCTACCAAAGCCAACAAATATTTAATACACGTAGTAGAAGCAATTTGGCTGTTGCTAGATGCAGGCTTGAATTAACTAACAGCGCGTTGAATACATGTATACCCGTGAGTTTAACAATCTACCTGAATCTTTAAAAGCAGCAAGTAGAATTTCGTTATTCAAACGTTCCTTAAAAAGCTACCTTTTATCTAATATACTTGAACTTCTCACATGATTTAATTGTTAATTAATAATATATTGATCTACTAAACTTGTTTTTTTTCTTTTTGCATTGTACAATAACATTCTTTATTTCTACTTATGTAGCTCTTTATTTTAATGTACTGAGTAGTTCCTTGCCAACTCGCCTCAATAATGCCTGTAAATCAATAAGAATTGTATACAAATTATAAATAAAGTGCATATGAAAAAAAAAATGAATTGTTATTCTGAACGTGTGTGTGTTCATTTAGTTTTTAATGTACAACATGTATACAAACTATACAAATACATACAATTTTCGGCAGTGTTATAAAACACATATTGTCAGTATTTTGCAACACTGAAGTGATAATTCGACTCGTTACGTAACGAGTCACATCATTAGAAATTTACACGATATCGAAATTATTTTCTACTCGATAGTTATTTCGATCACGAATGACAGAATTAGCCCCCAGTTGTTGGTTTGACTGACTTCAACTTCAAATAAGATCGGAAGTTAAAGAAAAGTTGTAGTTTTAATAAGTTCGAAAGGTAAAGTTAAACAAGTTTTGCTTTCTTTTGACTTTGATGTTTGAAGTGCGCTTTAAGTTAAAATCTTTGTTGATGCTTTATTTTGGATGGATGTTGCTTTTATAAATACTGTATATTCTTTGGTGCATGCGTACCGAGTGATGTTAAATAATAATAAAATTCCAATGTTCACCACTTTTTAAATTTATTTGAGAAGTATCTTTATAAAGTAAATAAATATATTTTAAAGCATTTTGAAATTCGTATGTGCATATGAGTATGCACCTATTTGAAATTTGTTTCATTTTGTATTGAAAAACAAAAAGATCTACAAGCGCATTCTGAACTAAAAACAAAGTAAATAAATCTTATGTTTCAAAAACAGTTATTCAAAAAAGATATTAATGTGTTCATCTTCTGGGAAGAAACAAATTTCTATATCGAATCGGTCAAATAGGTATTCTTCACTAGCCCACTAGCAATATCTTTTAAAGTGTTTCCTCATTTAAACAGTTTCTATACTCTATTAGTGCAATCTTTATCGAAGAAAATGCTCGTGCAAAAGTTACCTGTACAAATATAAATTTATAAAATTAGCAATAATAAGTGTTTTATTATTTTAAACAGAATAATATTTTCAAACTTCAATGGGCGTTTTGTACGTAGTGATGTAATATATTTTTTTAATACTTTGTTTCTGTTTTTGGTTCAATTTTGATTAAACATTTATAAAAAAGTAAGCTGCAAAAATTTCAAAAAAAAACTATCTTCGTAAAAAAAATAAATTAAATAAATCTCCAGCTTTTTAAAAACAATATTCAATTGTAAACAAAGTAAAAAAAAGAAATACACACAACTTTTCTTTAACTTCTGAACTTATTCGAAGTTGAAGTCAGTCAAACTAAAAACTGTTCAAACATGTCGACTTCAGAAGTTTTCGTAGTGTATAACTCTTGGTTTTTTGTCTCTAACTTAACTGCGACTATTTGCATGTTCGAAATCAGAAGTCGAAGCAACAGTTTATGTTTGAATAGCAAAAATTGAGAATTCAAAGAAAAAACACCATCTTACGACTTTTGCTACTTTGACTGCAGTTTTATAAACACTGGTTCAACGTGTTCATCTGATGAAAAACGCTTGAGTCTGAGATTTGCAAGAAATGGTAAAACATTTTCACAAACAAAGAAAAGCTTGCTACGATATGGGTTTAAGCTACGATTTTTTAGAAGAATCAAAACATTGCGTCTCTTACAAAAATGTTTGTAAACAAACCAATTTTTGTTTTTGCCTGGATAAAACTACCCGTATTATATGTAGTCTCTGAATAAAAGTTCCATTAAACAGTATTAATTTGCTACTATACCACAGGCAATAATTTAAATACTAACTCTAAGTACCTTTATGAATTGAATGGACTTTTGATTTTCAAAATAAAATTCAACAATGTATGGCAATTCGTCTGTACTTCACAATAAAATATTAACGTGTTGCATATTTGCGTTTTTGAACCGCGAATTTTTTTTTTTTTTTTTTTAAGCATTTTTTTATTTATTGAATCTTCAAAATGAACTAACAATAAGTATTCAAATCTTAATACTAAATTTAAAATTAAAAAATGTGATTCTAAAGTCCGGCCAATGCTAGACAAAAAGTTTTATTATGCGGGAGCTATTTCGGTAAAATCACCTATTGAGCAATCTGATGGTGGCAGCGGTATCCCTTCTTTTAAGCCGAGTGTGGCCGCCAAAATTAAGTATATTGCTAGCAAGAGGGTTTGGACGAAGTTCCAGTTTACTGACATACCTTGTCGCGTACTTAGAAAATTCCTCTTTTACCAGCGGAACACTCAGATCCTTATGAATTCGTGAATTTTTGACGTACCATGGAGCTGCAGTAATCGTTCGTAGAATTTTGTTTTGTCGCCTTTGGATTTTTTCAATGTTTGACGCTGAGGCGGTGCCCCATAACTGAATTCCGTAGCACCATATAGGCTTTAGTATTGCGTTGTATAACAAAAGTTTGCAATCTAATTTCAGTGTCGAATTTCTGCCCATAAGCCAATTTAGCTGCGCTGCTTTTAGTTTTAACTGAGTGACCTTTGCTTCAATGTGAGACTTCCATGTTAGCCTACGGTCCAGGTGAATACCAAGGTACTTAACTTCGTTGTGCTGCGGAATAGGTGAGTTGTTAATTTGGATAGGCGGACATGTTTGCCTACACAGTGTGAATGTAACATGAGTACATTTCTGTTCATTAACTTTGATTTTCCAAAGTTTTAGCCATTTCTCTAATATTGAAGTATATTCCTGTAAATTTCGTGATGCTAAATGGTGGTTTTCATGAACACTCAAAAACGCTGTGTCATCTGCAAAGGTAGAAGTGTGGATTCCAGATGTCGTTGGCATGTCAGAGGCGTAAATCAAATATAAAGTAGGCCCCAGTATGCTGCCTTGGGGAACTCCTGCCTTGATTGGCTGAGTTGGGCTAATAAAGTCGCCTTCTCTGATAACAAACTTCCGCCCGAATAAGTAGCTTTCCAGAAGCTTGTGTGTATTTGCAGGCAAATTTAGCTTTATTTTGTGCATCAAGCCGTCGTGCCACACTTTATCAAACGCTTGAGAAATATCAATGAAAAGAGCTGAGCAGTACTTCTTCGCCTCAAAGGTTTGTCTTATGACATTGACTAGTCTGTGCGTTTGTTCTATGGTGCTATGTTTAGCCCGAAAGCCAAATTGATGATCAGGGATGCATCCCACATTGTTCAATACTGGACTCAACTTCCCCATTAACAATTTTTCGAATAGTTTTGAAATTGTTGGTAAAAGACTTATTGGTCTATATGATTCTACCTTAGTCAGATCCTTCCCTGGCTTGGGTATCATAGTAATCATTGAGACCTTCCACTCTGCAGGGTAATACTCAAGGCGTAAAATGGCGTTAAAAATAAAAAGTAGAACCCTTCTAGCTACACGAGGTAACTGTTCAAGCATTTTACCAGTAATTTGATCAATACCTGGAGCTTTCCTAGGGTTTGTATTACCGATAACGTTTCCAACATCTTGAAAATTAAATCTCAAAGACACAGGAGGTCTAACAACATATGGTGGTAATTCCGCTGTATTATTCTCTGAATCATTTGTGATAAAAACGTTTCGCAAATGATCGACATACAACATTCCCTTTTCAGAATCGCTTCTTGCCCAGTCGCCAGTTGAATTTCGCAAAGGTGGCTTACCTATTACGGGTCTTTTTAAACCTTTTGTCGCTTTCCACAAGGAATAATCAGATTGAGGGGTACCATCAAGACTTTCCAAATATGTTTTAAGGGAAGCCATTCTATGGACTTCAAGCAGTTTTCTTAGCTGAGTTATGCATTCCCGTAGCCTAGTTTTAAGCTGGGGCGACCTGCGAAGTTGCCACTCTCTTCTGACTCTTCTTTTTTCTGACAGAAGTTGCTCAATTTCAGATGAATAAGTTCTATTGCTCTCATTTCTAGGTCTTAAATGACTAGTGGTAGCATGCTGTACGGCCAGTTTGAGGTTTTCAGAAAAATTGTTAATTGACACATCAATATCCTCAGGTGTTCTCAAGGCGATATTTTCAGTACAATGTGTGCTCAAAAATTTTTTGTACTTTAACCAATTAACTCTATTGACAGTCAACGGTGAGCCAATCTCTTGGGGGAACGAAACAGAGATTATAGTGGGAGAGTGATCTGATGACAAATCTAATGAAGGCTCCACTTGCATCCACTCTAAAGGAAAATTTTTCGCAACTCCAAAATCTATAACGTCTGGGATCTTTCGTCGGTCTGTCGGCCAATAAGTGGGGTGTCCGCTTGAAACCACATCTAAGCCCATTTTGGAAACGGTGTCAAAAAGCACACGGCCTTTCGAGGTAATTAAGCGTGATCCCCAAAAAGTGTGTTTAGCGTTATAGTCGCCAGCCGCTAAAAATCGAGGCCCAAGTGATTTGAAAAAATTTGGATATTGGCTTTCTGTTATTGAAAATCGGGGCGGTGAGTAAATCGAGGAAATAACGATTTTTTCATGAAAATGTTCAATACATATGTTTGTTGCTTGGATATACTCCTCACGTGTCTCGTTCATTAAATAGTGCTTAATTCTGGATTTTATTAGAACTGCCGATCCTCCGCAAGATCTTCCACGGGGATCTTTTGTGTCGTACAGTATGTAGCCATTAATTTTGAAAAAACTGTTGGTTGTCAAATGAGTTTCAGCAATCAACATTATATCGATTTGCTTTTGCATAAGGAAGTGCTCAAGTTCATTTTTGTGATGGCGGATGCCGTTTGCGTTCCAGAAACATATTTTTAACCAATTCATTTTTTTAAAATTGCCTGCAAAATAGTGGATTGCATTTTTAGCATTTCCTGCATCATGTTTGTCATAGAAACGGTAAAAGTGTTTATGGACTGAACAAGAGTCTGCAGAGTTGCCTCAAGATTGCTAAAATTTGGATCGGATTTTGGAGGCTTGGGCTCCTGATCCAAGTTTGGTTTATCGGATTTTACCACATTTGCATAAGAAATTTGTTTGGGGTTTTGCAAGTTTACATGACTGGTTGACTGGAGTACCTGAGGAAAATTGTTTGTAGAAGTAGTGTTTGACTGCTGGGGTGGCATATTTGAAATTGGTGACCTATTTGTCATTGACCTCTTGAAGTGAGTGTAGACAGGGCAACCCCTGTAGTTTGCAGTATGGTTACCTCCACAGTTACTGCATTTCTTAACGCTCGCGTCAGTCTTAGGTTTTTTGCACAGTGATGTACCGTGAAGTTCTCCACACACAACGCAAACTGCGGGCAGCTTACAATAGGCCTTAGTATGGCCAAATTCTTGGCAGTTTAGGCATTGAACGGGCCCTAAACGCTTATGAGGCTCCTCAACGGTAACCTTGCGATGCAAAAGATACTTGAGGTTATAAATGGGATGCACTTCATTCTTTTTTAAGGCAACATCTCTAGGTTCCAATTCAACCCTAAACATGGGTTGAGGAATTTTTTCACGGTTTCTAATATTAACCACATTTTTAATTTTGAAGCCATTGTCTTCTAGTCCGGTTTTGACCTCATTCGTGTCAACAAAAGGGTCAATACTTTTTATAACGACCTGAATACCTTTGGCACTTTTAAGCTGATATGTGTAAAATGATCGCTTCTCCTTCTCTAGAACGTCAGACAGCTTTCGGTATTCATTTTCACTGTTTACCTGGATTTTCGTTTCATTGATGCCGCCGTGCTTAACCGATGTTACGTTAAAAGTATCTTTGCCGATTGCCGCAATAAGTTGTTTTACCAGCTCACTAGAGGTAGGTTCTCGCAAATATATTGGTGGCGGCTTAAAGGGTTTTTTAGAAATTGTTGGCTCATCTGTTTTCAGTATAGCAAACCTATTGCTATCGGTTGCCGAAGTCCTATTATCGTCTTTAGAAAATTTCGGTTGAGATGATATTTGAGCTGATTTGGGGCTTCGCTGCCTTTTAACCACGGTTATGTACCTGTCCATGCCTACTTGGATTTTTACCTTATCATCAACAATTAAACTGGAAGATGTTTTGTCTTCAGTTGTAACAACAATATTTGGCGAACACGATCGCGGGCGTTTCCTATCTGTTAGAGACAGGAAATTTTCCAATGATTTTTTCACCGATTCCTCTTCAGAAATCCAAAGGTTTTTTCTACCGGAGCTAAGCTCTTTTTCAGAATTACATCTGATAGGTACACTCATGCAATTAATTGTTTCTATTCTTTATTTACAATTTTAAATGGTATTTAAAAAAAAAAAATGTCACAAAGTTTTTTTTTAAACAAAAACACTCTGTTCACCTATTACGGTTTTTAATTAATGCTGCTTACGTGATATGATATGTATTTTTTTTTATTTTTGTGGGACGATTTGTGCCGATACAAATGTCACACATGCACGAATGAAAACAACCAATCGCCGGATAAAAAACAATGCAATTTATTGCAGAGCTATTTGATACCGCAAATTTTTATTCAAATACCCCATTTTTTTATTTTGTTTTAATAATACTTTTATATCTAGAATGGTTTAAAAAATGTTTAATTTTTGTTTAAAAAAAATTTTTAGAAATTTGTTTGCTTTTTTTCCTTTGTCCTATTTCCTTTTATTATATTGAGACGGGGTTACCATTTTAATGGTTAAAACAACAGTAAACAAATATTAAATTGTAGTAGGTAGGTAACACTACGACTTATACAACGTAAATGCTTTCGTAAGTAAGTCGATAAAACCGAATCGTGTCCAGTAAACTCAAATTGATACGTATTTGTCAAGCTGCAATCCGATTCTTATTTGCTTTGAACGTCTCCCAAAAACAGGCAGTAAAACTCATATGCGTATACATATCGCTCCTTTATTGCAACATAGTCATAACTCAAAAACAATGCAGAATTGTTAACAGTACCACCTTCTAAAGTGGTACTGTTTTTAGGTACGTTTTTAGGTACGTTTTTCTCGAAACAAGCTTTTTTGAGTTATGACTATGTTGCAATAAAGGAGCGATATATAGTATCTACCTGTGAGGAGTCATTCTCCATAGGCATAAATAAGCAAATAAATAACTAAAAAAGCACATACGCTGTCAGGAAACATTTAAAAGAAATATACTATAAATGTCAAGATGATTTTTTAGTAAACGTAACTTATAGGCTGTTTATAGGGCACAACTAAATTCACTCGCGGCGAGCCAATTCATTGACGAGTACGTAAAGAATTTGGTTTGTAAAACGCGTCTTGGTCGTGTCGTGCATCTTACGTTAATTCGTCTATATGTCAAATATATAAAAAATTCAATTGTTGGCAATGTGTTAGAAAATGCAATTCGCCGTAATTTTTTCATATGAAAACCTAGTTTCAATTGAAAAAGACGGCAACTCTATCCTACACTTTTACAGCTGACATTTATATGTTAACAAACATATATGTAAACAGAAGATTAGGTGAAAAATTTATTATTTGATAAAAAAACGTTTAAAGTGTAAAAAATCTATTTAAAATTTTGCTGTTTTGTGTTCAATGCGTTCAATATTGCAAAGGTGACACAAATTGTGAATGTGAGTTGCGCACTTCACAATATGTGTATCTTTTACAAAAACAATTGGGGAGAGCTTGACTGCATATCAACAAGCGAGGCTGATGAAGAAGTCGAAGGAGGAGAGGAAGATCCCTCTGAGAATATGTTGTTGGCAAATTCTATAAGAGATCGCATTGCACGGAACTTATAAAGGCAAGCATTAATAAAAGATAATTTATTTATATAATGAATTTATAAATTTTAATTTTATACAGGTGACATATACTCCTACATCATCGTCAGCAGAAATTATGCTAAAAATACAGCAAATAATTATGTACATATGTATATGGTTTTGAAAAAATTTATTGTAAAATTATATTTAATTCAAAAATTTTCATAAAATAATAATCAATAAAAGAAATAAGTATTAACTAACAAATTTTAGTTCATTTTCAGGTATGCGATAGAAATCAATTTCGAAAAAGTTTAGTTTTAATTTAATAGTATGGTTTTTAGAAAGTAATTATTAAAAATGGCCCATAAAACATTTTCATCACACTTTTTGAAAACTATATTTTTCAGAACAATCAGCTTCCATCACATACCTAATTGATTCGTTTTTATTATCAACTTCCACTATAGCATAGCAATTGAAAAATGAAAAGCATTAGTATGTACACACATTTATTTTAAAAATTCATTGTTCGTTACAATATAAATATGATAACATATCAATTAGAAAATATTAATATATAGGTACATATATATTTGATTAAATGAGATCATAAAAAACAGGAATTTCAGTTCTTTTCAATATTGTAAATATTTTTTAAACATTTAAATTATTTTTTTTTTTTTTTTTTGCCATTCATTTATTTATTGAATCTTCACAAAGAGAACTAATAATAAGTATTCAAAACTTAAAACTAAATACATAAATTTAATTATGGATTTGGGTGAAGCTCCAATTTACTGATACACCTTGTTGTGTACTTTGAAAATTCGTCTTTTACAAGAGGAACACAGAGATCCTTATGAATTCGGGAGGTTTTTGTTCATTAACTTCAATTTTCCAAAGTTTTAACCATTTCTCTAATATTGAAATATACTCCTGGAAATTTCGCGAAGCTACTTGATGGTTTTTATGTACGCTGCAAAATGCTTTGTCATCTGCAAAAGTTGAAGTGTGGATTCCGGCTCTCGGTGGCATGTCAGAGGCGTAAATCAAGTATAAAGTAGGCCCCAGTATACTGCCTTGGGGAACTCCCGCCTCGATTGGTTGAGTTGGGCTTATAAAGTCGCCTTCTCTGATAACCGGTGCCTCAAAGTCTATTTTGGGGTTACTCGACCGTGTGCAGGAGAGGGCGAAGAAGCTCATCGGTGACAGTAGGGTATCCAACTCTATTGACTCACTGGAGCATCGACGCAGTGTGGGGTGCGTTACTCTGTTCTATCGTTACTACAATGGATTTTGCTCTGACGAGATCAGAGTTCTTGTTTTCGAAACGCGCACATTTTTACGTAGCACGCGGTCATCGTCCAGAGCTCATCCATTTGTGGTCGAATGTCCGAGGAATCGTACTACGCATTACAGAGAGAATTCGTTTTTTGGCCGTACGCTTCGTCTGTGGAACATGTTGCCTGCAGACGTGTTTCCTGTCTATTATAACGTTGGAAGGTTCAAGTCAAATGTTCACAAACACTACTCCCTCTTTCCCCCTCCTCACAACCTATTTTCCTAGTTCTGGTACAATGCACTGCACTTGTAGGGGTCATCCCCTGAGTACTGGTCCAAGTTAAAAAAAAAAAAAGAAAAACAAACTTTCGCCCATATAAGTAGCTTTCCAGAAGCTAGTGTGTATTTGCAGGCAAGTTTAACTTTATTTTGTGCATCAAGCCCTCGTGCCACACTTTATCCAAAGCTTGAGAAATATCAATGAATAGAGCTGAGCAATATTTCTTCTCCTTATGACATTGACTAGTCTGTGCGTTTGTTCTATGGTGCTGTGTTTAGCCCGAAAGCCAAATTTTTGATCAGGGATGTATCCCACATTGTTCAACATTGGACTCAACTTTGCCATTAACAATTTTTCGAACAGTTTTGAAATTGTTGGCAGTAGACTTATTGGTCTGTGTGATTCTACTTTAGTGGGATCCTTCCCTGGTTTGGGCATCATAGTAATCATGGATACCTTCAACTCTGCAGGATAATACTCGAGACGTAAGATAGCGTTAAAAATAAAAAGAAGAGTTCTACGAGCTACACGAGGTAACTGCTCAAGCATTTTACCAGTAATTTTATCAATACGAGCTTTCCTGGGGTTTGTGTTACCAATAACGTTTTCAACATCTTGAAAACTAAGTCTCAAAGACATAGGCGGTCTAACAGCGTATGACGGTAGTTCCGCTGAATTATTCGCTGTACCATTTGTGGTAAAAATATTTCTCAAATAATTAACATACAACATCCCTTTTTCAGAATCGCTTCTTGCCCAATCTTCAGTTGAAGTTCGCAAAGGTGGCTTACCTATTACGGGTCTTTTCAGACCTTTCGTCGCTTTCCATAGAGAATAGTCGGATTGAGGGGTACTATCACGACCTTCCAGATTATTTTTAAGGGAAGTCATTCTTTGGATTTCAAGCAGATTTCTTAACTGAGTTATGCACTCTCGTAACCTAGTTTTAAGCTGGGGAGACCTGCGAAGTTGCCACTCTCTTCTAACTCTTCTTTTTTCTGTTAGAAGTTGTTCAATTTCAAACGCATATGTTCTATTGCACACAGTTCTGGATCTTATATGGCTAATGGTAGCATGTTGTACGGCTAGATTAAGGTGTTCAGAAAATTCGTTAACCGACACATCAATATCCTCAGGTGTTCTCAAGGCGATATTTTCAGTGCAATGTGTGCTCAGAAAATTTTTGTATCTTAGCCAATTAACCCTATTGACGGTCAACCAATCTCTTGGGGGAACGAAACAGAAACTGTAGTGGGTGAGTGATCTGATGAGCAGTCTAATGAAGGCTCCACTTGCATCCATTCTGAGGGAAAATTTTTTGTAACTCCAAAATCTATAACGTCTGGGATCTTTCGTTGGTCTGACGGCCAATAAGTGGGCTGTCCACTTGAAATAACACCTAAGCCCATTTTGGAAACGGTGTCCAAAAGCACACGGCCTTTCGAGGTAATTAAACGTGATCCACAAAATGTGTGTTTCGCGTTATAGTCGCCAGCCGCTAAAAATCGAGCACCAAGTGATTTGAAAAAATTTGAATATTGGTTATCTGTTATTGAAAATCGTGGCGGTGAGAGATCGAGGAAATAACGATTTTTTCATGTAAATATTCGATGTATATATTAGTTGCTTGGAGATACTCCTCACATGTCTTGTTCATTAAAAAGTGCTTAATTCTGGATTTTATTAGATTTGGCGACCCTCCGCAAGATCTTCCGCAGGGATCTTTTGTGGCGTACAGTATGTAGCCATTAATTTTGAAAAAATTGTTGGTAGTCAAATGGGTTTCAGCAATCAACATTGTGCGGATGCACACGGGGGTTTAATGAAAATAGTTAAAGGAAAGCAGAGGACTTACCGTCGTCCAAGAAAAAAGGGGCGGTGATGCAATCAGATGAGGGATTGTTGCTCACTGCCGCGTGGCGATGATTCTAGGCTGATGGGGAACTGACCTGATGATGCGCTCGCATTGGCTGCTGCTGAAGGTGCTGACGTTGCAATAAATGACCCAGAAGTCTAGTGGAAGTGGGATGATGTGGTGCCTCGTCTTGATCTTCGAGCGGCGACAGGCAGCTGCAGATGAATCAATGTATGGCGTCCAGAATCTATACCGGTTGATAACCCAAGGGGCGAATAAAACACACTTTCTTTTTTTCTTAAACGATATGGTGCCTGTAAGTGGCGGCATACCTTTATTGAATTCTTGAATTGAATAATTATTAACGGTAGTCACACAAGAAAAATAAATTAATTTATAAATTATGAGTTGTGAACGCTCTGGCTGTTGTACGTGGACTGACAAAAAGAAAATGATTTAACACCGACATGACCAGCTGCCAAAAACAACGAGTAAGTTTTGCTCGTTGGTTTGGGCAGCCAGTGTTGCCGGGTTTAAAATAATTTTTCGACAATTAGTGTTGCCAGGTCTGAACAAACATTATATCGATTTGCTTTTCCATAAGAAAGTGCTCAAGTTTATTTTTGTGTTGGCGGATGCCGTTTGCGTTTCCGAAACATATTTTAAACCAATTCAATTTTTTAAAATTGCCTGCAAAATAGTGAATTGCATTTCCAGCATTTCCTGTATCATGTTCGTCATGGAAACCGTAACTGTATTTATAGATTGAACAAGAGTCTGCAGAGTTGCCTCAAGATTGCTAAAATTTTGGTCGGGTTTTGAGGCTTGGGCCCCTGATTCAAGTTTGGTTTATCGGATTTTACTACATTCGCGTAAGAAATTTGTTTAGGGTTTTGCAAGTTTACATTGCTGGCTGACTGGCGTACCTGGGGAAAATTGTTTGAGGAAGTGGTTTTTGACTGCTGGGGTGACATATTTAAAATTGATGGCCTATTTCTTATTGACCTCTTGAAGTGAGTATAGGCCGGGCAATTCCTGTAGTTTCAGTATGGTTACGTACACAAATACTGCATTTTGCAACGCTCGCGTCAGTCTTAGGTTTTTTGCACTGTGATGTGCCGTGAAGTTCACCACACACAACACTTACAACTTACAATAGGCCTTAGTATGGCCAAAGTCTTGGCAGTTTAGGCATTGAACGGGCCCTAAACGCTTATATATATATATATATATATATATATATATATATATATATATATATATATATATATATATATATATATATATATATATATATATATATATATATATATATATATATATATATATATATATATATATATATATATATATATATATATATATATATATATATATATATATATATATATATATATATATATATTTTATATGTATACACATCAGAAAAATTCAGCTACGACGAAAACAACACTTTTATTTAATCTGTTTGCAAAAGGTATGATTTCTTTTTTAAATTATAATGTATATTAGTTTATATCTAAAATAAATACTGTTGAACTTTTTATATAAAACTAAATAAGATCTTTAGCTACAAAATAATAATCAATTACAAGATGATATATAATAGATATTAACTGCCTTATTTATAAGAAAAATTTCAAGTTTATTAAGCGGTTATTGCACTGATTTCTATACAAAATTTGTACAATAAGAGCTATGGGTGATTTTATAAGAACTATCGGAAATGTAAAAAAAAAAACACATAAAATTCAGAAAAATGCATGAAATATTTATTTGGATCGATAGTTGGGTCGATATAATTTAATTTTTGAAGATTATTTCATTCAAATGTTGGCCGCGGCGTCGCCTCAAATGGTCCATCCGCTTAGTCCAATTTTGGCATACTCTTTCCAACATTTCGGCCGGTATCTCGCGAATAATGTTGGCAATGTTGGCTTCCAGTGCGTCAATCGAAGCGGGCTTGTCGCTATAGACATTAGCCTTAACATAGCCCCACAAAAAGTAGTCTAGAGGCGTTAAATCGCACGATCTGGGCGGCCAATTGACTGGTCCCAAGCGTGAAATAAACTGTTCACCGAACTCGCCTCTCAATTGGTCCATTGTTTCGCGTGCTGTGTGGCATGTGGCACCGTCTTGTTGAAACCACATGTCATGCAAGTCAAGCTCTTCCATTTTGGGCAAAAAAAAGTTTATTATCATCGCACGGTAGCGCTCACCATTCACAGTAACGTTGTGATTCGCATCATCTTTGAAGAAATACGGCCCAATGATGCCGCCAGCCCATAATCCGCACCAAACGGTTGTTTTTTGTGGATGCATTGGTAGCTCTTGCAATGCTTCTGGCTGCTCTTCACTCCAAATACGGCAGTTTTGCTTGTTCACGTATCCATTCAACCAGAAATGAGCCTCGTCGCTGAACACAATTCTTCGATAAAAAAAGTGGATCTTCATCTAACTTTTCAAGAGCCCATTCACCAAAAATTTGGCGTTGTGGTAGGTCGTTTGGCTTCAATTCTTGCACCAGCTGTATCTTATAAGGCTTCACACCCAAATCCTTCTGCAAAATTTTCCACGTAGTGGAGTAAAAGCGGCCCAATTGCTGCGAACGGCGCCGAATCGATAATTCACGGTCATCACCAACACTGGCCGATACGGCCTCTACGTAAGCGTGTTGGTGGTTTAATGTCCAACAATGTAAATTTGGTGCGAAATTTTTTTACAATAGCCCGAATAGAAGCCTCAGTAGGTCGATTAAACTGACCATAAAATGGAAGAAGCGCGCGATGAACTTTCTTAACAGAGCACGCATTTTGGTAATAAAATTCAATAATTTGCAAGCGTTGTTCGTTTGTAAGACGATTCATGATTAAATTATAGACCAGACTGAAGATGTTTGACAGTGACACAAGATACAAAACGTGCGTGAGCTGTCAAATCTAGTGTTGCCAAAAAGATAATAGTAAAAAAATCACTCGTAGTTACATGATTATTATGAGTGGTATTTTAGATTCGCCCCAGCCGATTATACTACTCGTACAGTCTTAATTGTTCTTCTTGTATTCCTTTCTTCTAAAGGTGGTTGTATTTGTTTCTCCATGAGTAGAGTTGTCACCATTATTTATTTGGCTTGTGTATACATTCATTAATTGTTTTCATCGTGTATGGTACGAAACTATATTTACTCAGAAAGCAAATAAATACATTCAAACGCTTTTTGAGCCTAATCATGCAGACGTTTACGAGCAACCAATTGTAGACACAAATATTTCTTAAATCATTTAAAATACATGTGGAACAAATACCCCATAAAATTCGTTGAACAAAAAAAAAAGTAAATTTAATTTATTTTGTTTATAATTATAAAATTTTTTTAATGATATCGCGCTGATAACCACAAAAATAATTGCTGGCTTTGGTAACGGGTTTGTATAACCACGCTTTTGTTTGGCCATTTAAAAAATATCTTTATTGAGTTGACTGGGTTCATTTAATTAACGAAATTTTATTGTTAATGAAACCATTTTCGTTAATGATTTTTATTTCAAAAATAAATTTTTGTTTGTCTATTTAACCACAAATGCCGAATAGTAATCATAAAATAAGCTAATGACTTTTCAGGGGATATTGGTTCAATATTTTTGGCACATAAAATTACCAAAAGCATTTTGAGTAAAATGAAAATATATGTACATATGTACTCGTATCTACTTACTTAAGTATATGTTATTTATTGCTAAAAGAAGGCATTTATGTTTTTAAGTCGAAAATGATGATTTAAAATACTATGTATAATTAACTCAAAACAAATCAAAGATTAAATTTTTTTTAAAGTCCTCTTAAAGGTGATGTCATTTCAGCCAAATTTGGAATGAATGACCCAACATAATTGACTAGACCCAGACATTTTTGTAGTTGTTTTTAGTTTTGGGATATGGCATTTAATCTCTCTTTGCTTGGCAGTATTCCACTTTCTGTAAATGTATGACCAAGGTAATCTATTTCTCTTACTCTGTATTTTAATTTCTACGCATTAAATTTTATGCTTAAGTCCCTCGCTCTGTTAATAACTGTTTTTAATGCTTCGTTGTGTTCTCTTAGCGTTTTTCCATAAACTAAGATGTCATCTATGTATGTATATAGAAATGTTTGGTATGTTTGAAAAATTCTCCAGATTCTTCTTTTGAAACACTTCTGGAGCTATGTTTAAGCCAAAGGGTAACCTATTAAATTGAAATGTGCCGAAATGTGTTGCAAAGCTGCACAATTTCTTTGACTCATTATCTAATTCAACCTGTTAAAACCCTTCCTTTAGGTCTAATATACTACGAAATTTTGCATTTTTTAATTTTGGTACAATTTCTTCCAATGTTGGTATTAAATATTGTTATTTTTTAAGATATTTATTCAAATTTTTGGAGTCAAGACATAGACGTAAGGTACCATCAGATTTTTCGATTATGACTAAATTATGCACCCAATTCCGTGGCTCATTTACTTTTCCTTGCCTACCAAAACCTCTAATGAGTTTTTTAGGCTCTACATTATTTTTAAAGGAACTCTCCGAGGTGGCTTAACTACAGGAATCGCATTCTCCATTAATCTTATTTTGTATTGGCCTGGGAAAGTGCCTACTCCACTGAAAACGTCTACGTTACTTTTAATAAAATTTTGTTTTGTAAATATTTGTTCTTCAGTATTAAGTACATTTAATTTTTCGGAACGTTTCGTATGACAAAATATTAACATCACTACCTGTATCCAATTTCACTTCAACAAAACTATTTTCAATTTTTAATGTGTGCGCCCACTTATTATTCTTTTTGTCTGAAATCATGTTTACATAAAATACGTCATCATTATGTTCAAGCTGATCTATACACGATACTGATTTACTATTACAACAAGCAGCAAAATGATTCATTTTATTGCATTTCGTGCATTTTTCCCAAAAGCTGGACATTGCCTAAGCTTATGATTTTTATTACAACGTTTGCACAAAAATGAGTAAATTTTCGCGTTAGAAAAATTTTTATTGGTGGTAAATCCGTTGTTTAGGCTACTATCTTCCCTATTTTCACTTATTTGGTGCACTACACCTCCAAAAACAGGATTGGACTCATTCCCACTTGCTTTCATTTGAATGACTTTTGTCTGCCCTTCTGACATCTCTGCAGCTCTGCACATTTCCACTGCTGTTTCAAAGTCGACATCTTTTTCTAGAAGCTTTTCTTGCAAACGTTTGCTTTTAATTCCAAGAACTATTCGATCTCTCATTAAAGATACTTACTGTTCACCAAAGTCGCAAGACTTTACTAGTTTTTTAATGTCAACCAAGAAACTGTCAAACGGTTCCCCATCTTTTTGGTTTCTCGTAAAAAATAAAACCCTTTCGTAAACAATTCGCTTTTTTGGTACACAAAAATCCTCAAAAGCAGCTATTACTTCGGAAAACTTCTTTTTGTTTTCTGGACTCAAATTAAAGTTCTAGACCGTCTTCCCCAACAGCATTTAGAAAAACAGCGACCTTCCTTTGATCTGATTGGGATGATAAGTCTGCTGCTTCTAAAAAAATTTCAAAATTTTGTCTAAATTTTCTCCAATTTTCAACTATATTTCCTTCTAAGATAAGGCTGCTAACCGGCTTCACGAAATCCATGCTGATGTTTTTTTCTTTATACGATTCAGCTTTCTGAAGATTGTATTCTTCTGTTTCTACGTTTTCGGGGTCTTCTTTCAAAGTTTTAATTTTATTTCTGGTTAACATTTATTAACTGCTGACGACTGCGCCATGTGATGTTATTAGTTCAGTATCACTTGTTTTATTATTCTTTATCAGCTATATTGTAGCTATGTAAGTATATTTAATAACAGTACTCTATCATAAAAATTCATAACTACTAAGCAACATTTATCGATTGTTTCATTTGTTGTAACAGTAACTACGATTAACTTTACATAATACTGTAACATCAACTTATTATGTTACAGTTGACATTTAAGAAATATATGAAATTTGTTATTAGTCTGAAACAAAATGTAATATTATTGTTTATATATAATACTTCATTGTTCACGAAATTTCTTTCAAAACTATTTTAAGCAAGCTATATACATTTGTAAAAATTAGTCAATCAAGTCTGAATTATACGAAATTAACATACATTGCATGTCAACTGAGTGGCAGCCATCAAAATTGCTCAAATAATCGCTTTTAATGCGGAGGAGACTTCATAAATCGGCTGATATTGCCGGTCATACCAAATCACTATCTTTAAAAATATGTTGTCCAATCACTCCTCCCAAGCTACAAATATACGCCTTGATTATTTTCATGAAA
Source organism: Thecocarcelia acutangulata (assembly GCA_914767995.1). NCBI lineage: Eukaryota > Metazoa > Arthropoda > Insecta > Diptera > Tachinidae > Thecocarcelia > Thecocarcelia acutangulata. Next base: position 53,179,193 of record OU612096.1, on the reverse strand, counting down.
AAATCGTTATATCCTCGATTTACTCACCACCACGATTTTCAATAACAGAAAGCCAATATTCAAATTTTTTCAAATCACTTGGTCCTCGATTTTTAGCGGCCGGCGACTATAACGCTAAACACACTTTTTGGGGATCACGTTTAATTACCTCAAAAGGCCGTGTGCTTTTTGACACCGTTTCCAAAATGGGCTTAGATGTGGTTTCAAGCGGACACCCCACTTATTGGCCGTCAGACCGACGAGAGATCCCTGATGTTATAGATTTTGGAGTTGCGAAAAATTTTCCTTTAGAGTGAATGCAAGTGGAGCCTTCATTAGATTTGTCATCAGATCACTCACCCACTCTAATCTCTGTTTCGTTTCCCCAACAGATTGGCTCCCCGTTGACCGTCAATAGAGTTAATTGGCTAAAATACAAAAAAATTTTGAGTACACATTGTAGTGAAAATATCGCCTTGAGAACACCTGAGAATATTGATGTGTCAATTAACGATTCTTCTGAAAACCTGAAACTGGCCGTACAACATGCAACCATAAGATCCAGAAATGAAACCAATAGAACTTAACCGTGTGAAATTGAGCAACTTCTGTCAGAAAAAAGAAGAGCCAGAAGAGAGTGGCAACTTCTCAGATCTCCCCAGCTTAAAACTAGGCTACGGGAATGCATAACTCAGTTAAGAAATCTGCTTGAAGTCCATAGAGTGGTTTCCCTTAAAACATATTTGAAAAGCCTTGATGGTACCCCTCAATCTGATTATTCCTTGTGGAAAGCGACAAAAGGTTTAAAAAGACCCGTAATAGGTAAGCCACCTTTGCGAACTTCAACTGGCGACTGGGCACGAAGCGATTCCGAAAAGGGGATGGTGTACGTTGATCATTTGATAAATGTTTTTACGACAAATGATTCAGCGGAAGCTGCAGCAGAATTTCCGCCGTGTGCTGTTAGACAGACTTTGAGACTTAATTTTCAAGATGTCGAAAACGTTATCAATAACATAAACCCCAGGAAAGCTCCAGGTATAGGTCAAATTACTGGTAAAATGCTTGAACAGTTACCTCGTGTAGCTAGAAGAGTTCTACTTTTTATTTTTAACGCTATTTTACGCCTTGAGTATTATCCTGCAGAGTGGAAGGTCTCTATGATTACTATGATACCCAAGCCAGGGAAGGATCCGACTAAAGTAGAGTCATATAGACCAATAAGTCTACTACCAACAATTTTAAAACTGTTAATGGCGAAGTTGTCTCCAATACTTAATGATGTGGGATGTATCCCTGATCATCAATTTGGCTTTCGGGCTAAACATAACACCATAGAACAAACACATAGGCTAGTCAATGTCATAAGACAGACTTTTGAAGACAAAAAGTACTGTTCAGCTCTATTCATCGACATTTCCCAAGCTTTTGATAAAGTGTGGCACGACGGACTGATGCACAAAATAAAGTTGAACTTGCCTGCAAATACTCACAAGCTTCTGAAAAGCTACTTATACGACCGGAAATTTGTTATCAAAGAAGGTGACTTTACAAGTCTCTCACAGTCAATCGGAGCAGGAGTTCCCCAAGGTAGCATTCTAGGACCCACTCTATATTTGATTTACGCATCTAACATGCCAACGAGATCCGGAATCCATACTTCAACTTTTGCAGATGACACAGCTTTTTTTAGCGTTCATGTAAACCATCAAGAAGCTTCACGAAATTTGCAGCAGTATATTTCAATATTAGAGAAATGGTTGAAACTTTGGAAAATAAAAGTTAATGAACAAAAATGTACTCACGTTACATTCAAATTAATAATGCACCTATTCCGCAGCATAATGAAGTTAAATACCTTGGTATTTACCTCGACCGTAGGCTAACGTGGAAGCCTCACATTGATGCGAAAGTCACTCAGTTGAAATTAAAAGCAGCACAACTAAATTGGCTTATGGGCAGAAATTCGAACTCTAAGTTGGACTGCAAACTTTTGTTATATAACGCAATTTTAAAGCCTATATGGTGCTACGGAGTTCAATTATGGGGAACCGCCTCAACATCTAACATTGAAAAAATTCAAAGACGACAAAACCAAATTCTTCGTACGATTACTGCAGCTCCATGGTACGTAAGAAACTCACGAATTCACAAGGATCTGTGTGTTTCGCTGGTAACTGACGAGCTCTCTAAGTACGCGACAAGGTATGTCATTAAACTGAAACTTCACCAAAATCCTCTTGCACACAATATGCTTAAGTTTGAAGGCCACTCTCGGTTGAGAAGGAGGGGATACCCTTGCCACCATCAGAACGTTAAATAGGTGATTTTACCGATATTGACAGTGCAAAATAAAAATTTTGTCTAGTATTGGCTGGACTTAATTGTTTTCAATCTTCCGCTGCGCTATAGTACAATTGACTTGTTTAAGAACCATGCAGTTGACATATTACCCGTTAAAGGTCTACGCAAACAACAATTATTGTTATATATTTTTAAAAATTTAAATGGTGTTGGCACGAGCACTACAAGGTTTTTACGCATTAGTGAACATACGCAGAGAGCTACCAGGCAGGCGATGAACTTGAAAGTTGTGAGATGTCGACTTGAGGTCACCAAACACCGGATTTTATTTGCCGCTCCTGATGAGTACAACCGTTTACCTAACCATTTAAAGGCTACCTCAGCAATATCGAACTTTAAGAGTGGTTTGAAAGAGTTTCTGTTAAATAATATTGAACTGCTTCTTGCATAATGAATATAATTTAATCCATTTAATTAAATTATTTTAAATAAAATCTTGTGTATAGAACATAATACAAATATGTTATTTTCTTCTCTCTCTTTTCTCTTCTTAATATTTTTTTAATTCATATATATAAAACATACATATATATGTTAGTGTTGTAACATTTGCCAGTTTTGCCTCTATAAAGTCAATTTCGGCGCAGAGGCACATCAAAAATTATGAATTCATGTAAATCTTGTAATAAAAAAAAATAAAAAAAACTTTCGCATCAATATGAGACTTCCACGTTAACTTACGGTTGAGATGAATATCAAGGTACTTGACTTCATTTTGCTGCGGAATAGGTGATTTGTTTACTTGGATAGCCGAACATGTTTGTTTACGCAGTGTAAAAGTAACGTAAGTGCACTTTTGTTCGTTGACTTTAAGTTTCCAAAGTTTTAATCATTTCTCTAATATTGAAATATACTCCTGTAATTCTCGTGAAGCTAATTGATGGTTTTCATGTACGCTGCAGATTGCTGTGTCATCTGCAAAAGTTGAAGTATGGATTCCGGATCTCGTTGACATGTCTGAGGCGTAAATAAAATATAAAGTAGGTCCTGCTTCGATTGGCAGAGTTGGCCTTATAAAGTCGCCTTCTCTGATAACAACCTTCCGGCCGCATAAGTAGCTTTCCAGAAGCTTGTGAGTGTTTGCAGGCAAGTTTAACTTTATTTTGTGCATCAAACCGTTGTGCCATATAGTTGAAAAAGAAATGTTTATCCCAAGCTTAAAAACTATACGAAGAATAGTGATTGGAAACGATAGATAAATTTTAGCTCCCAGTAATGAAATTTTAAGGCAGATAAATGAACAAATATTGTCAATTTTGACGGTGATGGTATTGATTATTAGTCTGTACCCACACATAAAAAAATTTTATTTTATGTTCAATAATAAATGCGATTCAAACATATATTAATTTATAATGTTTTCCAGGCACCCTGATCTTTAGCATTGATTTTGATAATTAAAATTTTTGCAACGTAATTTGATAAAGACGCGAACCTTAGATTTACAAATAAAAACTAAAATACATATTATAAATGTGTTATAAAAGATTAATGTAATTCATTTTTGGGAAATCCATATACTACTTTCATACACTTTGTAAGTTAGCATTTCTTGATTACAAAGTATTGTACAGATAATTGAAGAGAAGTAATGTGGTAGGCATTGTTCGCCGCTGGGCGCCTTCAATAAATACTCGCCAATGCAAATTTAAAAATACGACTCAAATGTAATGGATATACAGAGTTTCCTGAAATGGGTAGGAAATTTATGCATTTGCTTTTACACGGTAAGATTTGCTTTATTGTACACACATTTCTGACAGACCTTAATATTTATATTACCATGTAAAGGTGCTTTAGTTGCCGCAAAAAATTAGTTAAACTTGGTATTTGCAATAAATTTTTTCTGTTCAACGTATTTTTTGTTTTTTTAAATTTTTTATTTTTATTTTTCAATATTTCGTCTTCCTTTGGCAGACTTCTTCAGGAAAAATTTGTTTCTTAAATTCAATAAAAAGTTTTGAATTTAGACAAAAAAGACAAAATATTGGAAAATAAATTTAAAATTAAAAAAAAAAAACGAAAAGGACCTTGAACAGAAAAAATTTATTGCAAATATTAAATTAAAAAAAGGTCAAAGCAAATAGGATCAAGAATTAGTTAAATTTGTTTTGAAGTCAATTTTACTGAGAGAGAGCTAAATCATTTTTAGGTAATAAGTGTTTCCCGAATACAAATTTTTAATAACTTAATACTTAAAACCAAAACAAAATGTTTTTAATAACGCCGCGACTCACTAGTTTTTGTTGTTATACGAAGAAAATTTTAAGAAATGTACAACGAAAATGCTCAGCGGATATAATAGGCCATTTGCACATAAGCCAAATCTAGTACTTACTGGATTTCGAATAAAATCTGGTTGATTTTGAAGAGATTTCCCATTCAAAATCAAATCTAGATTGCGACTAGAGTTTGACGAAATCTGGTAGATTTTTGTAAGTACTCTATTACACAACTATGATATTGTTCACAATAATGCTTTAAAATACTACACTGCAATAATCAGTGTAGTATCCAATCAGACATATAGGAGTTCATGCGACAGGAGCTTTGGGGTGCAGCGGACAAGCTGAAGAATGGCAAGTCCCCTGGACCAGATGGTGTACCAGCGGAAGTAATAAAAGAAATAGCGTTTAGACGGCCGGATATATTACTGGAGAATTCTGAGAGACAGCACGGCTTTAGACCTAAAAGATCAACGATTGGGGCCGTCAGTGACATCATGGAGGCAGTTGACGCTACGCAAATGGGAAATCACTTCAGTAGACTTCACTTAGCTGCGTTGGACGTTAAAAACGTATTTAATAGTCTCAGATGGGCCGACGTACTTCAGGCCCTAGAGAGAAGACCGGCCTGCTTGTTAAGAATCATAAGGAACTATTTTAAGGATAGGGAACTAATATATAACACTACGAAAGCTCGGAAAAGAAGGAAATTAACATCAGGCGCTGCGCAGGGTTCCATCTTGGAACCAGACCTATGGAAACTTAGCTGCGATGAAATTTTTCAAGTGGAAATCCCGCAGGATAGCTTCCTGGTTGGATATGCGGATGACATTGCAGCAGTCATCAACGCCAGAGAAGTTGAGGAGGCAAAAAGAAAGCTGCGGCAGGTGACTATAAGAACAAAAGGATGGCTAGATGCACATTGCCTGCAATTGGCTGAGCAGAAGACTGGGCTCTTAATCCTTAGCAGACGTAATATTTCAGTGGAAATTCATATACAGTTTGATGACTTGATCTTGAAAAGGAGCAAGTTCGGGAATTATCTCGGGATAAGGCTTGACTCAAAGCTAGCTTTCTCGGAACAGGTTCAGTATGCTGCTAACAAGGCTACTGGTATAACAGGATGATTAAGCCGGCTGATTGTGTTGTTCTGGCCCACTACCAGATAAACGCAAACTTTTAATGTAGGCATGCAATGGAGCCCTTCTCTATGGGAACAAAATCTGGGTGGAGAACGTTAGGATACAAAGTAGATGCTTTACGGGTCACATCTGCATACCGTACGGTATCGTATGACCCCAATTGATCTACACATTCTAGCACGAAGGAAGGCATGGATATAAAGACAGACTGGCCATGCAGACATTGGAAGTATTCAGCAAATACGGGAGGAAATATTACACAGTTGGCAGTCTAGATAGAGTTTTGACAGGGGCTGTTGGGCGGAACGTGTCATTCCCAATATCGAGAAATGGTTGAACAGACGACATGCGAATGTGAACTATTACCTGAATCAACTGCTTCCAGGTCACGGCTATTACCGGACCTACTTACACAAAGTGGGCAAATGTATAGTAATAAAGAAATACCAAATGAACTCTTTGATTGTCCAAACCAGACTGTTTCTATTCAAATTATTTTCTCATCTCATTTCATACAATAGTCAAATAAAATAAGCAAGTATATTACAAATACATACATAAGTATTAATATTTACAAATACACATATAAATACAAACATGAATACGGCGGCGTCATGTGCCCATAAAGCTATTGAAAGAAATACATAATAAATGTTCTAGAAATATGTTCGTTAGATTGCGTCATGTATTTAAAAGCGAGCATGTAAGTACACAAATCGTGTTGTGAAGCAACCAGCGCTTGCTACATAAAACAGTTAAGCCTATGTGAATAAAACACAATGTAAATATATAACCAAATGACTGTGTTAAAGTACACTGAGGGACAAAAGTAGCTGCATAATAATTATAAATACTGCTACAAATGTAACACACTCTTTTGTTTATATAAAGAAGAAAAAGTCCTGGACGACACCGAAGACACTTTCTTTAGGTGTAGTCGTACAGAAACTCGTAGAGAACTGTAGATAGTAGCTGGCTCAACAGCTGTGGAGAATGTCGTGGACATCGTGATATGGAGTGAGGCCAACTTTTTAGCGGTATCGCGATTCTGCGAAAAAGTTTTGGGAAAAAAAAAACAAGATCTGGAGGCCACAGAACAAAATTAGAAGGGTGGAAATCCACCCCGAAGCAATGCTAAGACGGTCTCGGGGTGAAAATTTTTATCCCAGGAAGAAGAGGGGGTTTCTTAGTCGGTAAGTTCACTGTTGTGATCAGTCCGACACAAAGTGGAGAGTACGGACCCTCTGGTCAGCGCGTAACGCATTTTTCCCTCTCGCCGGAAAAAAAATCTAGAACTATACTGTTACACGATGAATTCGTTGGGACGTATTTATTGCCGTCAAATCCTTTGCAAAAAAAGATTTTATGAAAATTAAATCTTGTTAGATGTCAATAAACGGCAGTGTAAATGGTTAAGATTTTGTTGAAGATTTTCAATAAAATCTACTAGATTTTGGGTAGATGTAAATGCCCTATAAAAGTTCAAGAACGTGTTCTCGCAAATATGATTAGAAGTGATTGCACAATTATCTAAATGAATATGATTGTTTAGATTACCACGTAAAATATCTGCCCAATATGACTGTAGCTAAACGTTAACAGCTGTGTTAATATACTTATGTATATTTTTAAGCATCCATGTTTCCATTTCTGCGCCACGGGCAAATTAAGTAAAATTTCGCAGCACTTGTTTTTACAAACAAAACAAAATATGTACAAGAATAATGAATGAAAATGAAGAGATATAAAATAAAACAACACAACAATTGTCATATTGAATTGTTTGTTAACAAAGCATGGAACAACTTGTCACGAAAGAAAATAACAAAATTAAGCAGATGTTTACAGCAATTGAAAATTGTCGTAGATCATGCTCTTTGAATGGTATTTTACTACTAACATTCTGTTCGAAACAATAACATTAACAAGTAAAACAAAGTTAAATTTACTCAGAGTTTGTCCAATTATATTTTATTGTAACGACAATTTGCTGTTGTAAATTTTGGTTTTACTTTACGTAAGTCCTAAATGGATTAAATTGTAGAGGAAGCATGTATTCTGAAAAGCCAAAAAAAAAAGCAAATGAGTTACGCTGCTTGTGTTGATTATAAAATAAAGACGCGCAAACAACATTTGTTTAATCTAAATGTCTTGTTGAACAGAAAGGGGCTGACATTTCAGGTGTTTTTATTTAATAGCAAAGGAAGTAGAAGATAACGTAGAAAACATATAATAGAAAAGGTATTTTTTCTTTAAAAAAAATTCAAGTTTATATGCTGCTGTTCTTTGCAATAACAATTATAATTGTTATTTTTATACCCTTCACAAAAATGTTAAGCGTATATATAAGTTTGTGATTCCGTTCTACAACTTTCATTTGTAACCCTACCCATATTCAGAATCAGCATAGATAGAGAACTCGATTAAGCTATGTCCGTCTGTCAGCCGTTGAAATATTGTCTCTGAGAAAGTCATTCATTTTGAAAAAAATTGTTTGTTTTGCTTCAAACTCAATAGGATTGTTAAGCATGCTGATTACAAGGCAAAAAAATGTGTCCCCGATATCGGTTTATGTATATCCGAGATAGAGCCTAAACCGATTTTGTAATGAAAATGTCGCCTAGGCGAACTTAAACAATTTTCTTTTGCTTAAAAACAGGTCTGATAATATACGGAGGTTACTATAATAAAGAAAATGAAAATGTTCGATATCGGTCTGATATGCCGGAGGTATATGGCGTTAACCGATTGTTTAAGGAAAATATCGCATAAGCGAACTTCATTTTTTTTTTTTTTTTTTTTTTTTTGCTGAAAGCAGAAGTTGTAAAAGAAGGTTACTTAAATACAGCAAATGCACATTTCCGATATCGGTCCATTTATACCCGAAATATAAGTCTAAGTTCTGTTTATAAAGGTAAACTAAAATAAAGAAAATTAAAATTACAGATAATGATCCATATATACCGGAGACATAGACTAAATCGATATTAAAATGGAAATGTCGCGATAATGATCAATTTCGATATCGGTCCATATATACCCGAGATATAGCCTAAGCCGATTTACCATGAAACAAGTTTTTTTACTTAAATGTAATTCCAGTTATAAAAGGAGGTAACTTATATACAGAAAATGAAAATTTTCAATATCGGTCCATATAAACTCGAGATATAGCCTAAACCGATTTTTTCATGAACATATTTAGTTGAAATTTGTAATATTGTGAAGTGTGTTTTAGATTCGGCTTATCCGAATATACTGCACTCTTTCTTGCTATAAATAAAAAAAATGTTAAATGTAAGTTTAATTTTGTTCATTTCATGTTTTTCTATTTAATTTCATTTCTTAGCGAGCTGCTTTTTATTTTTTGTGAGTTTATGTACTGATAGTGGAAGATTGTCATGTCGGCATATTATAGAGTGTGGTCCAACCAAAACGCTCGATGTTAATTGAATAACACAAAAACTGTACAGAGATTTATCATAATATTTATTATTATGAAAGCAGGATGCCAGAAAATTTTTATATTTTGCCGAGAATATATCAGTAAATTCAATTACGAGTATTTAACGCTCTGATGGTGATAAGTGTATTATGCTCGAGAGGATTTATGTGAAGTTTGTTGCAACGCAGTGACCAGCGATTGTTCCGACTAGCTTGGTGGCACATCTCAGTGGGTTCCAACCCTCTCACTGGGTGCGAAGCACATAAAAATCATTCGCACAACAAACGGACGGAACGGACTAAACACAAAACTTACAGATGCACACACACACACACACACAAATTCCGTTGATTTTTCAGAACCAAGTGTTGTTGCCCTGATAGTTACCCTCCCATCCATGTAGCAATTCGAATTCAATCAAATATGTTTTGCAATCCTATTCCTCACTAGACTTTTCCTACTTTACCTCACTTACATGCATTTACCTTTTAGTTCATTCTATTCCATAATAATTTTCTCTTTCACGTTGACAATTTCATATATATTTTCTTTATTAATTTTTTCCCAAAATCCTTAATCCTATTACAATGATATTTTTTGCTTAACCTAACCTTAGCACTTCAAATACCAAAATAATTCTTTTACTCCAAAAGAAACTTATAACTGAAATTATAACAATAAACGATTTTATTGCAATATAATAAACTCGAACCGATTCTTATTCTATTTTGAATATTTCCGGTACCCCACTAAATTTCAACCTGATATTATGGGTCTCCCTAAAGTGGTCTATAAAATTTGTGTGGACAATAAAACTCCCCTTTCAATATACTCAATAGAGTAGCACACCCGAAAAACCAAACAAAACTCTATTATCTACGAGTATATCCCGGTTCAACATCCTCTAACGCTTATCTCTTCTCTTTACCTTGTGCCAATTCCAATTGTGTCCTTTGCACCAGCAAAGGACACCCTAATCGTCTAACTCTCACAAAAAGAAACTACTGTACCAACAAATTACACTTAAGGCGAACAAAAAAAAAAGTGTACATAAAAAAAATTGTATTATCAAAGAAAAAAAAAATCATAATAAATAATTTTATTCTAATATTATTTGATCTTCTTTTATGTTAAATTATTAAAATTTTTGCAGCTTAAGATCTTTTGTTTTTTTTTTTTTTTATAAAAAAGTAACGTATTTTTTAGTTCTGTTTCGATATTTCGCTAACAGTTTGTTAGCATCGTTAGCAAAATTAAAATGTTATAAAAATTTTTGTTTGAAAAAATGTTGTCTTTTTTAATGTTGAATTTTTTGTATATAAGAATTTTTTGACAACATTTTTTCAAACAAAAATTTTTATAACATTTTAGTTTTCCTGACGATAAATAAATGATAAAAATTATGAAACAATTAAATCATTTTTTTTCTCTTAAATTTTTTCTTCTTTCAAGCAACTTTCAACGGTGCTGTAACCGGTACACTAAAACGGTTGTGTTGCTTTCTTAAACCGGGTTTCTTCCCTTTGACGGTTTTCTTCGGCTTTTTTCCCGTTATCTGTATATTTTTATTACCACTAAATACTGGTTCAAAATTTCTTCCAGCATTCTTATTTTACTTCTATTGTTTTCCCATCTTAGATAAATACAGGCTACCTGGCTGTCCCTTGGAGTTCTTTCAGTTTTGGCAAACCTTGCTGCTTTCTGAGCTTATCGTCCGCCCCGTATGAACACAGCTTTTTCCAAGCCTGCTAAATTTCGCCATTTAAAAAAAAAAATATCTATTACTTATTCTACATTTCCTAGAGTTTAATAACTTTCTTCTCTTTTTTATTGAAGTTTATTTTATTTAAAATTACGATTTTTATTTCGTTGGCACTCAGGGAAATTACAATTGAAAAAAAAATTACACTAGAATCACAAAATTTTACTTTCTTAAACTATGGGCACTGTGTTGTATCCGCACACTGCAACTTTTATTCTCTGTGATCACGTATTCTTATTCTATACTTTCCAGAATCAATGTTTTCATCTGCCCTCACACCACATATGTATGTGCCTTTATCTATCTATATGAAAATAAACTAAACTTATAAAAAAACCCGCCCACAACAAGTTGCAGCTCAGTGATATACGTTGTCGAGTACTTCGAAAATTCGTCTTTTGCTAACGGAACACATAGATCCTTCTGATTTCGTGAGTTTTATACCTGAGTCTCATGATTGAATAACATAGCTTCATATAGACTTCATGATTGCGTTGATTAACACTTCAATCTAGAATTTCTGCAGATGAGCCAATTTAGTTGTACGGCTGTTAATTTGAACTGAGCAACTTTCGCGGCAATGTATAAGACTTCCACGTGAACCAACTAAGGTGTTTGACTTCAATGTGCTGCGATATAAGTAGGATGTTAATTTTGATAGCAGAGCATTTATTTACGCAAGATGATTTTCCAAAGCTTTACCCAATTCTGTAATATTGCAACATATGGCTGCAAATTTTGTGAAGGTAATTGATGGTTTTCATGAACGCTCAAAAGTGCTGTGTCATCCGAAAAAGTAGAAGTATGGACTCTGGTAAATCAGTATGCTACACAGGGGTTCATTTGCTTTGATCGCCTGAGCAGGCGCCTTCTCTTACTGCAAATTTGCGATCATATGAATAGCTTTTTAAAGACACAGGAGGTCTAACAGTATATGACGGGATGCATTATTCGATCTGTTTATAGTAAACACGTTTCTTAAATAATTAACATACACCATCTCCTTTTCGGAATCGATTCTTGCCCAGTTCTCAGTTGAAGTTCGCAAAGGTGGCTTAACTGTAATGAGTCATTTCCAATACCTTTTGGCCACTTGAGTAATATCATCAAAACTTTTAAAATATATTTTCTAAATTTCAAGGTTTTCAGTAAAAATTGGCACATCAATACCTTCAGGCGTTTTTAAACATACATTTTTTACAACGCCCGCCTACTGGGGAATGAAACGGAGATAATAGTATAGTAAATATATTGATCCTAATAGCGGATCAACTTGCATCCTCCCAAAATCCGTAAAATCCAGAATCTTTCGCTGATCTGACGGCCAATAAGTTAATTGTTCGCTTAAAATAACATGCAAGTAAATTTTCGAAATAGTCTCATAAAGGACACGAATTTTCGAGGGCACTAAACTTTAACACTAAAAATTATCTTTAGCGTAAAAAGTAAATATATGTAGATGTTTTGTTGCTGAAAATCAGGGCAGTTACCAAATCGGTAAAATAGCAATACTTTTGCGGTCAAATTTTCAATGAAAAAATGGATCATTAGTTTCATTTAAATTTAAAGTAGAAGCCGCTTTTCAACAACTACCACTATAGCTAAGGTCCATAAAATTGTACAACGCATACCACGAAAATATTTCTTCATAACTACACGAAAAATAAAATATAAAGTTTGAATATACTCGTATTTTTTGTATTATGGGCTCTCGAACTGGTGAGAGTCTGGGTAATGTTGGCAGGGGAACCACGAACCACTCTTTGGGTGCCCAAGCAACAATCCAAATCTCGTATGGGAACTGCGAATTTGTTTTTTGGGTACAAAAGTTGTGCTTTCGGCGGGAGCGACAAAGTCTTAATCCTTATATGTGTGTGATAAGGTACCCGGGTAACTTTTCGTATTTTCTCTGTGCACAGAATTCCTCGACATGTGAAACCTTTTGAACACTCATAGCTTTTGTGTGTGCATAGCTTTCTTTTATGCAAGTTTTTCTATCTTTGCTTGGGAGGGAGTAGTAAGTACATTCTGTTTTTACATCGTTAAGAGTGTGACACGGTACCCGGGTACCTCTATACGTTACTATATTATATGAAAAAAAAAAACAACGTTTCTGTATTTTATTTGGGAAATTTTATTTATATTTGGGGTTTTACAGCATCGACCTTGAACTTTTGTCAAACACTAAACGAACAGAAAACTGCCATATTTTGAAATCAGATGGCAAGTCGGTTGGAATCATTGAAATTCGAGGCAATAGCATATTTGTACCTTTATGCTTGCTCTTTATAATGATCCCTTCGATTATGGTGTGTCGCAGTTTTTTTACTGCAAGTCGAGCGCTACTGTAAAGTTATAATGGATAGCTGATGTGCAGTAGAATAATTGATACTTCCAATTTTGAGTTGCAGCACATATGATGGAAGTCCTGAAACATCAAGTGAGTAAAAAAATTCAAAAGGATAATTGACAGCATCGCCATCTCTTATCAGGGTATCGATAGATTTTTGTGTAACTGTAGATTGGTTGACTTTATTTAAAATTCTATTGTTTATTGAATTCAAATCTTTGTTTTTGGCAGAAAGTGAAGCTCACTCACGTAACCACTGGTCATTTTTTTAAAATTGCGTTCGACATTTGGAAATACACAATTAAGTAACTCTTCAATGTATTGTGTCATATTACAAAAATTCGATGGAAAAATAATGCAATTTGAGCATCATTTTACAGCTCGCATATTTGTTGTTAATTTCAATACGCCGAAGAAGATGTGATGTGAAGATGTGATCAGTGGAATTGCAGGCAATTTTCGTTGGAAATCACTGGCTACCACAAATAGTGCTCCTCCAAATAATTTTTGTTGCTTCTAAAATCTTGTAACATGCGATCAAGGGCCTCTAAAGTTTTTTTTTTTTTTTTTTTTTTTTTTTTTTTTTTTTTTTTGTTGGTCATTCCCATACTGTTATCTTACAAATTTGGAGCACTTTATCTTTTGAGGATTATTTTTATACCCTTCACAAAAATGTAAAGGGTATATATAAGTTTGTGATTCCGTTTGTAATTTCTACAGTTTTTTTTTGCGACCCTATAAAGTATATATATTCTGAATCAGAATTAATGGAAAAGTCGATTAAGCGATGTCCGTCTGTCCGCTGTTGAAATACCGTTTCTGAGAAAACCATTAGACTTAGAAACTTTTTTCTTTCACCATTCTTTTACCCCATCGATTCATGGGTTTGCTATTGAAATTCAGTAAAATCGGTCTACGTATAGCTGAGATATATTCAAAATTCCGAAAAAAGCCATTTTTTTTTGCATTTTTTGCAATTTTTGAAAACAAAAGTTGTTCGTTTTGCTTCAAACTTCACACACTTATTAAGCATGGTGACTAAAAGACAAAAAATTTTTTTTTCAGATATCGGTTCATATATACCCGAGATATAGCCCAAATCGGATTTTTAATGAAAATGTCGCATAGGCGAAGCTAAATAACTTTTTTTTGCTCAAAAGCAGTTCTGATAATTATATAAGGTTACATAAATATGGAAAATGAAAATTTCCGATATCGGTCCATATATACCCGAGATATAGCCCAAACCTGGTTTTTCATGAAAATGTCGCGTAAGCGAACCTAAACAACTTTTTGGTGTTCAAAAGCAGTTCTGGTAAGGAAATAGGGTCATATGAATATGAAAAATGAAAATTTTCGATATCGGTCCATATATACCCGAGATATAGCCTAGACCGGGGTTTTCATGAAAATGCCGCGTAAGCGAACTTAAACAACTTTTTTGTGCTCAAAAGCAGTTCTGGTATTGAAATTAGGATACATAAATATGGAAAATGAAAATTTCCGATATCGGTCCATATATACCCGAGATATAGCCTAGACCGGGGTTTTCATGAAAATGCCGCGTAAGCGAACTTAAACAACTTTTTTGTGGTCAAAAGCAGTTCTGGTATTGAAATTAGGTTACATAAATATGGAAAATGAAAATTTCCGATGTCGGTCCATATATACTCGAGATATAGCCCAAATCGGGTTTTTCATGAAAATGTCGCGTAAGCGAACTTAAACAACTTTTTTGTGCTCAAAAGCAGTTCTGGTAAAGAAATAGGGTCATATAAATATGAGAAATGAAAATTTTCCATGTCGGTCCATATATACCCGAGATATAGCCCAAATCGGGTTTTTCATGAAAATGTCGCGTAAGCGAACTTAAACAACTTTTTTGTTCTCAAAATCAGTTCTGGTAATGAAATAGGGTCATATAAATATGAAAAATGAAAATTTTCGATATCGGTCCATATATACCCGAGATATAGCCCAAATCGGGTTTTTCATAAAAATGTCGCGCAAGCGAACTTAAACAACTTTTTTGTGCTCAAAGCAGTTCTCATAATGAAATTAGGTTACATAAATATGGAAAATGAAAATTTCCGATATCGGTCCATATATACCTAAGATATAGCCTAGACCGGGATTTTCATGAAAATGCCGCGTAAGCGAACTTAAACAACTTTTTTGTGCTCAAAAGCAATTCTGGTAATGAAATTAGGTTACATAAATATGGAAAATTAAAATTTCCGGTATCGGTCCATATATACCCGAGATATAGCCTAGACCGGGGTTTTCATGAAAATGCCGCGTAAGCGAACTTAAACAACTTTTTTGTGCTCAAAAGCAGTTCTGGTAATGAAATTAGGTTACATAAATATGAAAAATGAAAATTTCCGATATCGGTCCATATATACCCGAGATATAGCCCAAATCGGGTTTTTCATGAAAATGTCGCGTAAGCGAACTTAAACAACTTTTTTGTGCTCAAAGCAGTTCTGGTAATGAAAAAGGGTTATATAAATATGAAAAATGAAAATTTTCGATGTCGGTCCATATACACCCGAGATATAGCCCAAATCGGGTTTTTCATGAAAATATCGCGTAAGCGAACTTAAACAGTTTTTTTGTGCTCAAAAGCAGTTCTGGTAATGAAATAGGGTCATATAAATATGAAAAATAAAAATTTTCGATATCGGGCCATATATACCCGAGATATAGCCTAGACCGGGGTTTTCATGAAAATGCCGCGTAAGCGAACTTAAACAACTTTTTTGTGCTCAAAAGCAGTTCTGGTAATGAAATTAGGTTACATAAATATGAAAAATGAAAATTTCCGATATCGGTCCATATATACCCGAAATATAGCCCAAATCGGGTTTTTCATGAAAATGTCGCGTAAGCGAACTTAAACAACTTTTTTGTGCTCAAAGCAGTTCTGGTAATGAAAAAGGGTTATATAAATATGAAAAATGAAAATTTTCGATGTCGGTCCATATACACCCGAGATATAGCCCAAATCGGGTTTTTCATGAAAATATCGCGTAAGCGAACTTAAACAGTTTTTTTGTGCTCAAAAGCAGTTCTGGTAATGAAATAGGGTCATATAAATATGAAAAATAAAAATTTTCGATATCGGGCCATATATACCCGAGATATAGCATAGACCGGGGTTTTCATGAAAATGCAGCGTAAGCGAACTTAAACAACTTTTTGTGCTCAAAAGCAGTTCTGCTAATGAAATTAGGTTACATAAATATGGAAAATGAAAATTTCCGATATCGGTCATATATACCCGGTGTATAGCCTAACAGGTTTTTTGATGAAAGTGCCGACTAAACAACTTTTTTGTGCTCAAAAGCAGTTCTGGTAATGAAATAAGGTTATATAAATAAGGAAAAAGAAAATATCCGATATCAGTCCATATATACTCGAGATATAGCCTGAACCGATTTTTCCAATAACATTTTTTTTTTGCTGAAAAGCAGTTCTTGTCATAAAAGAAGGTTACGAAAATAGAGAAAATTAAAATTTCTGATATCGGTCCAGATATACCCGAGATACAGCCTAAATCGGGTTTTTCATGAAAATATCGCGTAAGCGAACTTAAACAATTTGTTGTACTCAAAAGCAGTTCTGGTAATGATATAAGGTTATATAAATATGGAAAATTAAAATTTTCGATATCGGGCCATATATACCCGAGATATAGCCTGAACCGATTTTTCCATTAAAAAAAATTTTTTTTTTTTTTTTTGCTGAAAAGCAATTCTCGTTATAAAAGAAGGTTACTAAAATACAGAAAATAGAAAATTCCCATATCGGTTCATATATAACCGAGCATATTTAGGTCACATTTTTAATATACTATACATATTCGTGACTATCGTGAAGGGTATTTTAGATTCGGCCCAGCCGAATATACTACACTCTTACTTGTTTTTTTTAATATTGCATGTGTGCGTATCTCTGAATTGGGGCCTTATGCCGATTTCTTTTTTGAAAAAGTTTTGCATTTATGCTGCACTTTTTTTCTTAAAATATAAGTTTTAAAATTATAGTTTTATTATGATGAAAAGAAAGTGTCGCAATAACTATAAATATTTGATAAAAAGTTGAGAAAACTGTATACTTCTGTATTTTTTTTTGGCAAAACAATATTGAAAATGCTACACTTTTTCTAGAAAAGAAAACGCCATTGGAGGTAATTTAAGTTACAAATACGCTCCAAATATGCAAATTCTGCCCCCATACAAATGTATGGTGGCCGGACTGCTAGTGCAGTATTATTCTGTGATTGAACTTTAGCCAATATTAACGAAATCATAAAAATTTTTCTGTTCCATCTGATCCATACACATTAAAATATTGTATGCCCAGAGTTGTAAATGTACTAGATTTTCAGCCATATCATCATTGCCTGCTTGATTAGGACTAATCATAACAACTTCCGAGAGTGTCTTGTTGTTTATATGCAAACATTTATCTTCTATTAAAGTCAACGCCTCATTATAAGTTTCATGTGAAAATTCAATTGTTATGTTGTTGCAGATAATTCTCTTTCGATATGTGCTTCATATGTATTCCAAAGTTGATTTGTTTCGGATGAAAAGCAATTTACCAATATGATAGCAAATAATACTCTTCTGGCTTTAGATGATTAGATATAGTTGCTTGTGAAACGTTTTCTAACAAATTTAGCATTTAGCACGCATCCCGATAAGTTGCATAAGAATTTGTTTGTTAGAATTTGAGCATATAGCAAAGTTTGAGCAAAGGAATCATTTGTGCATGTATCGAAAAAGGAAATTTACATTGTACCTGGAACCATTGCAGCCCTTTTTGTGTTTTTTAAGCATTTATTTATTTATTAAATCTTCAAAAAGGTAGCTAACAATAAGTATTCAAGTCTTAATACTAAAAAAAAACATATATTTTCGAGGTGAACAGATAAATGCACAGCAGTTGGATGACGCTCAAAGATTTGGGAATCCCAAAATTCTCCAAACAGATTCATTGCTGCTAATGTATCGGGCCATTGGATATTGTGTAATTTCATCGTTTGGTTACGTATTTGCAGATGTACTTAACTGATTTGACGAAATTATAATTCTCTTGAAAGCACTGGGCAATATAGCACTATCGAACGATTTTCAACATCAATTTCATTGTTTTGCACATTTAATGTTATTGATTGTCCACCACCGTTGATCTATGACGGAAGCGGGTGTAGCCATCAACACCAGAGATTGTTTCTTGAAGCAATTCTATAGGAAATATACGAATATAGGAAATATACGAAAAGGTGTATATTTCCCATCGACCACGCATCGCGGATTTGAATTAATACCATAAAGCATGTTTTTAACCACAACTTCATGTAAGTGTGGATCAATATTAGTATCAGTATAATTTCATCTATTTTATCTGGCGTAATTTTGTCAACCAACCATATCCGAATGTGGAAATGAGGCATTCCACGTTTCTGCAATTCAATAAAATATATCCAGCATCACATTCTCCGAAAACACGTAACTTAACAATAAAATCCATTAGCGATTCTATCCTCATTTTGACCCGCCCTCCTCTCAATAAACAATTTTTTTTTACCTTTTCCATATGCAAGAATAATTTTCAAAATTAGTCCACATTTGACGAAGTTGCTTGATAATCAATTACCAAAAAAAATTAGTACAGCTTTTCTGCATCCAAAAAGAATTTTAAAAATTGGACCACAAATGCCGAAGTTCTTTAATAGTGAATTTTTGAGACGGGCGTATTGCGACCACCTCCGTCACCTTGAGTTTTAAAGAACACAGTTTTGTCGATATTTTTTATATTAAAAAAGAATTTTCAAAATTGGTCCACAAATGACGAAGTTAGTTGATAATTAATTATGGGAAAGGCAATCACGCCACCAATTTTCCAAAACAGAAAAAAAATTATTGCCCTTTTCCATATACAAAAGGAATCATAAATGATGAAGTTACCTCACAATCGATTATTGGGGTGGTCAATTTGCGATAACTTCATCCCGCAAAAGTAATCTTAGTCGTTTTGTATATGCAAGATAAATTGTGAAAATTGATTCAAAAATGAAGTTGAATTGATTATCAACAATTATTGGAGCTAGCAATTTTCCTCCCCTCCCTCTTTTTACCAAAAAAATAAAAAGTATTAGATGCTTTCTGTATCCAAAAAGAGTTTTAAAAATTAATCTTAATTCATTTTTGGGGCGTGCTCAATTTTGGTGAGATATCTTTTATATGAAAAAAAAAATTTTAAATTGGTCTACAAATAACGAAGTTATTTGATAATCAATTATGGGGAGAACAATTTGGTACACGCCCCCAATTTTCCAAAAAAAAAAAAAAATAATAAATAAATAAATAAATAAAAAGATTATTGACGTCTTCCATACACAAAAGGAATTTTGAAAATTGCTCCATAAATACTGAAGTTATTTGACAATCAATTATTGGGGTTGGTAATTGGCGATAACTTAATCCCTCTAACATAATCTTAGTCGTTTTGGTCGTGTTGCATATGCACAAAAACTTTGTTAAAAAATGGAGAAGTTATGACCATTTATATTAAAAAATCTGCTAAAAATTTTGTGAAAGAAATGACATAATTTAAAATAGGGGGCGTAAAAGAAGGCGTGGTTGAAAAAAAGTAGCCTATAATTCGCACAAGTGTTCCATTCAACTACTGTGAAAATTTCAGGAAGATTGGTCAAGTGGTCTGGCAGATCTTAAGCAACAAACAAACAAACGTACAAACACACATTCAATTTTATATATTAAGAAGAAGAAGAAGAAGACGCAGCTAAAGCTGCAATATCAATTGCATTAAAAAATAATGCTAACGGCCATGTAGATGGTTGTTTTTAGAGTATTCACCTATTAGCTTGTCCATATTGTCAAAACCTCGCTTTGTTTAGTTATAATATGTAATAATTACAGGTTTTGCTGACAATCAAGAATCAATTTCAGGTTTGGTGTGCATTGACGATAACATAATGTCCTTGCTAAATACAAAATTAGTAGAAATTATAGGCCTAGAATTTTATGAAAACAGACATTCACACGAACGTCTTAGAAGTCACTATTAAGTCTTACCTATCAGTAAGCAGCATATTAGAAGGTAGAAATGCTTAATTTTTTCGCACTGTTCCAAGCAGTGTAAGGTTCCTTGAACTTAATGTTTGGGCAATTGGGAAGGGAAGTGAAAAAATTGTCTGCTGTTATATTTCACCCAGAGTTTTTGTGTGCATTGACTAGTTCTAAGACAATTGTTTCTTCTACTTTTCTTTGGTGATTACCACCAGCTAGCTTATCAGTGCAAATTTTACTTTCAGGGGGTATAAGTTTAATGCCATACTTTTCGGGCTTAAGATGGCATGTACTGTGTGTACCGAGTACGCCCTCTATAATGAAACAATTGTTCATCAACGGTGATGTTTCAAGATAATTAGTTGAGTAAATAAAATAGCAGGTTTTTGTAATTTGATCTTATAATTTTATTTAGATATTTTTTATTAAATTGCCATGTGCTTTTTACAACAGTTTCTTCTTAACTCTAACTTATTCTTTAGGTATATATAGGGTGTTTTTTTAAGCCCGATAGAACTTGAAATTGTAAAAAATAACAGAAAAAATTAAATTGTAATCAAAATTTTTTTTTATTCGAAAGATCGATACGTGACATTAACATTTGAAAATGATTTCGGGCATATGGACACCGCGGCTGTTCTTGACGAAGCGCATTCTGGACGTCCAATTTTGGGCCACTTTTTCGAGCACTGCTGGCCGTATGTCACGAACAACACGAACAATGCTGGCCTCCAAGGCGTCAATTGTTGCTGGTTTATCAGCATAAACCAGTGACTTCACGTAGCCCCACAGGAAATAATCGAGAGGTGTCAAATCGCACGACCTTGGAGGCCAATTGACAGGTCCATTTCTCGAAATCAACTTATCGCCAAACTTTGATTTCAGTAAGTCGATGGTTGCGTTCGCCGTATGGCACGTAGCGCCATCCTGTTGAAACCACATCTCCTCCGGATCAATGTCATCCATATTTTCAAACAAAAAATCATTGACCATGGTGCGGTAACGATCTCCATTGACCGTAACGCGAGCTCCGGCCTCATTTTTGAAGAAATAAGGTCCGATGATGCCACCAGCATGAAAACCGCACCAAACAGTGCATTTTTCTGGATGTAATGGAGTCTGTAGGGTCTCTTGTGGATTGGTCTCACTCCATATGCGGCAATTTTGCTTATTAACAAACCCGTTAAGCCAAAAATGCGCCTCATCGCTGAACACAATTTTGCGATAAAACAACGAGTCAGTTGCCAACTGCTCTAGAGCCCAATCGGCGAAAGAACGACGCATACAATGGTCTCGTGGCTTCAATTCAATGATTTGTCAGAGTATACTGAAACAAATAAAAACAATGTTTCATCAAAATTTAATTTTTTGTGTTACTTTTTACAATTTAAAGTTCTATCTAGCTTAAAAAAACACCCTAATAATGCAATATTTTAGAGTTGCCTTATTGGCTACTTTGCCCCTTGTAATACTTTGCCTGGCTTATAGCTTGTAAATAAATGTTCTTTAAGCATGGTCCATATATCTCTTATGGCAGCATATTTATCATTTTCAACAGACGTTGCTGGACTTTGTTCGTTATCGAAGCGAATAATTGTTGAACCTAATCTAGCTAAGCTACAATATAGCAAATAGACTTTAGTAGACTTTTTGCATTTCTGTCTGGTTCGTTTTTTCCTTTCTTAAAATAAGAAAAATTTTTATTACAACAATTTTTATCGGGATCAATAACTATGAATCAAAGATACAAGAAAAAAATTATAGGAGTACATTCTAGATGGGGCAAAATTGGCTGCTGTGCTAGCTCTCAAACTCGGGATCGTGAAAAATATGATGAACTTTTGGCAGATAGATGAACGCTTTACTCGCTAATTTAGGTTGCGCTGAAAACATATGGGGCAATCCAAATCAAATCGGACAGTTCGGAGAAAAATTTTTTTGATTTGCTAGTATTTAAAATATATCCTACAAAGTCCTAGAAAATTTTTGCACAGTGGCTTAACGCAAAAAAATTATTTTTAGCAAAATTTAAAAAAATCAGGAAAAATAGTAGTTATTGAAATCCCACTACCAAACGGGCCTTAAAAGATGTGGAAAATATCAAAGTTAAATACAAAAAAAAAATTTAAGAAAATCGAAGAGTACAAACGGTAAGAAAAATTGATTTAAAATAGTAAATCTCGAAAACCGCATCCAAGCCCACTGCGCACAATTTTTTTAAATTTTTTATTAGATAGGTGACAAAAAAGTAAAAACAATGCAAAACAAATTATTCTGTTTGGACTGATATTGAAAAAGTTATGAGGATTTATTCGGGCACGGATTTCTCATAACTCGGCTTTTCCAAAACGCGATATCTCTGAAACCATAAGCCAAAAAAATCTGAAAATTTGCTGAAATATGCTATTCAATAGGGGCATCAATACAATAAAAAATAAAGCAAATCAAAAAAATTTTTTCTTCGAACTGTCCGATTTGCTTGTGACATGAAACTTTTATACCACCGTTGCTAAAATTGTTCTTAAAGCGGCAAAAAGTATCGAGAATTTGTTAAAATGCTGCAATGGAGTATATTAAAAAAATGTCGTAGTCAATGCTATTAAAAGATAGTCAATTTGATACCCGAAGGGCAACGCTGCTTATTTATAATGTCTTTTTAAGAGATGAAGTAAGTTTCCTACTGAATAATCTAAGGACTTTTTCTAGCATTGCCAATTAATAACGAATGGCAAGTTGCTTGCGATGTGTTTGAGTGTTTTATGACGTGTACTCCTATTATATAATTTCATGGTGTGTAACTTTGGCACAACAGCTAATACGTACTTACACATGTACAAACATATTTCATTTCATAAATCATATCATAAACTTTTATGCGTGATACAGAGTAACTAATAATAATTGAAACTATCACAGCGGCCAAAGTTTCGATTACAAAATAAACTCCGTGGGGTGAATTATTCACGATTCGTTATTCACCTCCCATCTGACTTACAAGGCTAACACAAGCTGCAACTTTTTGCCATAAGTCTATAGCCATATAGACGAACAATTTGCTAAGAAGCTTAGGCCTTCTAATTCCTGCCGTATGCAATATCCATGACTTTCAATGGAAGACAAGTCTCATGAGTTGATAGGCCAAAGACCATTAAAAGTATTAGCCCTTAACCAATTTCCCCGTCTAACCTTCACTTCTAGTTGCTCACCATACAGGTATTTGTTGAAAGGCAGCAGCACAGTAGATGTTATTAGCGCCTGAAAACTGGCATTTACCAAAGTTATCAGATAAACTAATTGCAATTCTTGCGGTTTAAGGCACAGCCACAACGTTTCAGCAAAGTTAACCACCACAATCATCAACGCCGGAGTAATTTGCTAGCAAAACCTTCTTGGAACTTTGCCGATCCCCGTTCTGCCGACAAACCTTTGGTAAGGGATACGAAAGTCCAACACTATTTGCCACTCTTGTGGTTTACGCCACAGCCAGAACGTTTCAGTCAAGGTAGTCACTACAACCATTAGCGCTGTGGTAATCTGCTAGCAGAACCTTCTGGCAGCTTTGACGATCCCCTTTCTGTCGATTAATCTTTGGTAAGGGTTACGATAGGCTAACACAACAAAAGTTATGCGGTTTTCTAGACCTTTGTGTGCTACGCCAAATAAGGGACTCCTTCCTCTTTATGCCCCAGAAAGCAGAGTGCCCTGGTTTGATGCACGCCGAGGCAAAATCTGCTTCTGCTTATTTCGTTGAATTGTGTTATTGATACAAAGCAGTGATTCTATTTTGTTTAGCTTTTATTCATTTATATGTATACGTGTTAATGATAAATATTCGAACTTTATTAAATAGTATTACATGACATTATTCTTTCACGTTTAAGTTCACATTTTTTATTTTTGAGTCAATAACAATAATTGACGCGATCAATAACTCTCGATCAAATGAGACATAAAAAATAATTGAATACTAAAAGATGGGGGACAACCTGTTATGGATTGTGTTATGACAAATTCATCTTTAAAATGTCTTATAATACCACCCTTCCCCATTGCACTCAAATACAAGTGTGAAACTTTTAGTAGACTATTATGTCATGCACTTCTTTTATCGTCAAAAAGAATCGACGAATGACATCCTTACAAGTGTAATAGAGCCACGTAATGGGATCACGCAAAACGTAGGACGTGGCGAATAGCGGAAGCAAGGTAGAGATTTGGTTTTAAGGTAGATTTTTGTGAAAAGTGCAGCAAGTGTCAGAAGGTGTCGAGCGTTCGAGAAGCGCAGTGTGAAATACTATATGTATACCATTGTGTGGTTGTTTTGACATTTTTATAATGAAGCAATTAAACCTAGTGTAATTTTAGAGACCTCATTGTTTCATAATATATAGGCGTTCTATGAAAAAAAGTAATGAAACTTATGTTAAAAGGAGACTTGCTAAACTTTTACTGTATGAGAAAAAAAAAGATTGGAAGTGTGATCAGAGGCTGGTGTTCGTACCAGAAAAAACTTAAAGTGATTTTTTTTATCTAAAATCCAAAACGAAAACATAGTGCCGTGTGAAATGTAAAATCCGAAATAAACCAAGAAATTGCAATTCGATAGTACCGTAGTGCTTACCGCAGACATAACAATTTTTGTTCCAAATGAAAATGAGGAAAATCAGTTCCGCCCAACATAGAAAAACACATACTTACATAGGTATGAGAAAATACTCTTACTAAATATTAATCAGCTCATGGTTATAAAAAAAAACACTTAAAAATTTAACTTGAAAGAAATTACACTAGGTTTAATATGTTGCATAAACGTAAAGCAAAACGTAAACGCTGATACAAAGTGGAAGTAAATACATAAAATTAAAAGTGAAGAAAAGCAAGTACAAAAAAACGTCAAACTAGCAAAATCAGCGCGAGGTGCAAATTATGCCGAGGAATATCTCTGACGAGGTTGCTCATCAACTCCACACACAGCAGTTCCAAATCCAGCGTACGTACGCGAACCTTAGCCAAGGCCATCAGCAAGTAATTTTTCCTGTGCTTTAGAATATACATATATACCGTATGCATGCATGGTAAAGACCCTGATTCACTATCCTACACGATCGTACGATTCATTCACAGGAAACTGTTTCAAAAGTCTGGCCGACTTGAAAAAATCGTTTCAAAATGGCGTTGTAGGCCACACTATTATACAAGTATGATTGAAATAATTTATATACACAATAAAACAATTAAAAACTTTTATTAACATAATAATTTTACATTACTTACATTTTTTCCTCGAAGCACCAACAATATTTTCATATTTTTCACAATATATACAACACTGATCGCACAGAAACCATAATGTTTTGAAAAGTTCCATAAAATTTTTCTAATCGCACGATTTGTCAAAAACTCTGTCGCACGGTTGCATTTTTAGTACTTTTCCAGCACACATGCTTTATATAGTAGATCGCATGATCGTGTATGATAGTGTAGCAAGGCCTTTAGCCTTTTTTTAGTATAAATCATTATTTCTTATCTTGTAAAATTATTGAAAAGCATTTCTTTTTGTTGACTATGAGCAACCCAAATGGTCATTAGACAGTTATTTCTGTTTTACATACTACCTATATATATTAATATTGTTTAGCGTAACGCTTTGTGTTTTTTTCCTTTTTATTATATGAAAATACATAAATACGTTTGCGCAATTTGGGATAATCCATAACCATGCCACTTGGCTAACAATTTTCAATAACGATTTTTTCCAAGTAAATATTACTTTTAAATCTCAACCAACGCACAACAAACTAGCTGTTTCGTTGTCGCTGCCATGTACGAGTATAAGTGCCAGTTTCCACACATAAAGTTTGTCTCGTCAAGTCTTAACTTAAACTTGACGACATAAAGATTTTGTGTGTGAACATAAATGCAAGTTCAAAAGCAAATTGAAGCAGAATTGGTCAAGAAAACCTGATGTGTCTAAACTGAGACTAACTTGCTTTTTGTTATACCAATTTATGGTAAATTATAAAGTATAATTTATGAAACTAACATCAAAAGTTTTTCCTGAAGAAAACACACAACGAGCTATCGAAATATTGAAGAATAAATAATCACTTTTTAGTATAATAAGTGACCTCAAGCTCGATTAAACAATAAAGGCCTCATTAGTTTTTACTTTCTCTTGCCGTTCTGTGACGTTCATTTCTGTAGCAAATATTTTACAATTACTTTTTCCGTGAAAATATTCAGCTTTTTTACAGTAGAGCATAAATAAAAGAAAAACATTGGAATGCAGAATAAAATATGTACATAAATATTATCTTGTGTGAAAAAAAAAAACAAATTAATAATTTAGAAATGGGGATCAAACAGTCCACTTCTTTCTCACAATCTGCAGAGTTCTTCACACTTCTTTTACAAAATATAATTTTTTCTCGCTAAAATAATTTTCTTTTGATCATGCATAGTTGATTAATTGATAAAAATGGATTAACTTTTAAAATTCTTTAATTCAAACAAATTTTTTTAGCTTTTGACAAAAAAAATTATATACTTTTGAATAAAAAGTTTATGTTTCCATACCTGAAAAAAGTAAAACATACACATATCTGGCTGTCACTTAACGTTGAATTCTATTTTTAACAGATTAGTCCGCAACAGAACAGAACGTAAAAGTGAAAACAAACCATGTACATATAGTTTATATTGAACGGAAACAAAACAGCTGATTCAGAACGGAAAAGAACGTACAAACTAATTCTGCCTTAAGTATACTTTGAAAATATCGAAATATGTAATAGTATCAAGCAGACTTCAGAAAAATACGCACATTGTACAAAAATCTCGTACATAAATGTAAACGAACAGTAATCAACGCAACTAAAGCTACGTACACACGGTTGTCCGATGTGATTACAACGTTGTCAGAAAAACCATTTTCAATCAATTGTAAGACGACAATGTTGTCAGGCATCTGACAATATTAGAACACTCTTCGTCGGCATTGCCAGATAATTGGCTGGTATTGTAAGCTCAGTTTTAATTGTCAGATGTATAAAATTAATGCACCTGACAATGGCATCATGGTCAGAAAAAAATTTGATGGGCAACACTGCCAAACAGATAGTTGTTGATATACATAAGTGGCAAAGCCTTACAACATGTCTAGCAATTTTTTTCATCTAACAATCTGACAATCGTGTAAACTGACAATTTTTGTTGTCAGATGAATTATTTGTCCGACCATAGTCTGACAATGAAATTGTAAGATTTTCTTACGGTCGTCTGAACACACAACTTACTTCTGCGGGACAATTTTTCATTGTCATGTTGCCAAATCTTACAATATTGTAACATCTGACAACCGTGTGTACATAGCTTAACACATATTTTTATTTTCATAACAATTATGTGTGTCTCACATATATAATGCTTTTACCACATTCATCAGCAAATGGGGACAGAATCTTCAGCTAGGTAAATTTTAACTACACAGAAGTCTGAATATACTCTTACATCAGTATACGTGTTTAGGCATTAAATAATTTTAACAACTTGCATATATGTTTGTTTTCTCACTAAATCTATTTGCATTTTAATATTTTGAAATGCACAATTTCTTTCAATATGTTGTTAATATTTTTAAAATTATTTATTTATGAAAAAGGCATATTAATAAGAGTTTGAAGATTTTTTGAAGATTGGGAAAATAAAGTGCAGATTGTGCAGATTTTTTCAGCAGAAACTCTCGAGTTTTGCAGATTTTACCTCTTTAAATTCTGGCAACCCTGAGCTGTCGAAGTTCTCAACGTGGCACACACATACATAAACTTAATATAAGAGAAAAATCCTATCGTACCCCAGTGGTAAATGCAGAAACGATTGCCAAATGTGGCTAGCGAAGTGGTAGGTGTGTTCTGTCTATGCACTAAAATCGCTAACGAAAGGATATGCCACTCGGCTAGTATATCTGTGCCTATTCACCAGTAGTTGTAGCAATTGCTACCCACTATTCAATAGCTAATACGCTATCACTAGGTAATGCATAACGCACATATTTTTCTACGGCGCAGACAATGTTCGTCACTGACCAATTATGTTAATGCAAAGCTCCCGTTATCAAAACAACGAAAAGTTTAGGATCATAACATTATCTTTGCTTAAACAAACTTCAGTAGCATTTGTAATTTAATGAAAAACCACGTGTTTTTTAGAAAGTGTTGAATTTAAAAAAAGTAAATAAAACTAGTAAGGGTGTAGTATATTTAGCTGGGCCTTTCACGATAGTCACTTAAATATATAGTACATATATTAGAAATTTGAACTGAATATACTAGGATATATGTAAATGGACCGATATCGGATAAAATTTTTTTTTTTGCCTTGTAATCGCCATGCCAAAAAGGTAATCTTGCAAGGAAATTTTCATGGAAAAATCGGTTTAGGCTACGTCTCCGATATCGGAAATTTTCATTTTTTGTATTATAGTAACCTCCTTTTATAATCAGAATTGCTTTTAAGTTAAAAATTTTCTTTCATGGAAAAATTGGTTTAAGCTACATCTCGGGTAAATATGGATCGATATCGGAATTTTTCATTTTCTGTATTGCTCGTATAATTTATACAGCCATGTCACAAAGTTTAATTCCGTTCGGAAACGAAATTTAATTCTTTTGTTACTTCTTCAAAAAGTAAAAAACTTTTCGGAGTGAAATTATTTCTTATTGCAAGAATGAAGCTAGTATTATCTTATATAACTGATTTCATTCCGAAAAAGTTTTAAATTTTCGTTTTTTGAAGAATTAAAAAACCGATTCAATTCCATTTCTGTGACATGGCCGATAGTCTGGTTTTATAACCACAATTGCAAAAAATTTTATGTAATTTGACTGTTTACAAAATTAAAATTGTTTTAATATGGATAGCGAAGGAGGGTGGCGAATGTGGTAGTTTTCTGGCGCTAGTTCTTTCAACGGCTACTAATGACTAGCATAAGGATTGCACCTCAGGTTTGGTACTATATGCAGAAACCTGTAGCTAACCCTTGATACGGTGAAAGGTAAAGCAGAGACGGGTGAATCGCCACCTCTAATGACAAGCTAAATAAAGTGCTAAATTCGCCACTCAAATACCTGTGTGGTAGATTGTAGCTGGGCTAGTGGTAGTGCAAAATTAGCTAGCGAATCTACACGTTCGGAGCTAGTCCCCTACACCACTGGGACATGTTCTTTTTTACCTTATACGAACACGAACATAATGTAAAGCTACACTCGAACTTGGCTACCGTACATGTACACTATTTTCGCTTACATAAACGTTCTTAAAGTGTTGCTACAATCCTAACTTCTTATGTTGGTGTACGCAACTAAATATTACAACAAAACAACGTACATGCTTGTGATCGGTATCAAACAAAATTTGGAGACGCACATAATTGTTATGAAAATAAAAATATGTGTTGGTTGCTTTTGAACAGTACATTGTGTGTTCGATGTGTTTATTTTCTGAACCTTGGTATCAAGATACACATTTGCATTACATCTAACCCAGTTTTCAGCCATTGATCGGCTTGTTATAAATGTACGCACACTCACACAAAGAAGATAAAACTAAAAACATAATACACATACAAACAAGCATACATGATTTAAAGCACGCAACAATAACAAATGATGTTATTGTTGTTCTTGATATATGTATCCTTTTTTATTGATTGTTGTTATTGTGTATATGCGTAAGAATTATATCTGTTCATTTGATCCTTGAATTATGAATGGCTAGACACTTGGTGATAAAGAGTAAAGTAAGTCTAGTTTTTTAATACACAGTGGTATTAAGCGTAAATAAAGTTATGAATTATTTAAGTACTGTCTAACGAAAAAGTGTAGTATTTCATTTGCAATTAAAGAATCCGCAAATGTGTTTTAAGATTCAAAAACGTATAAATATATTATTTAACGAAAAATTTTGTCGAACAAATTAATGGTGTTTATGGATTCTAAATGGGTTAAGAAAAAGAATAAATAATCAAACTTTGCTCATCTGTCTTTGTGTGTTTTTATTGGAAACAAAACTTCTTTTCCGGCATCGTTCTGAAATGATGTTCTGCCTAACACATCATCAATACTTAACTTTACTTATTACATCATATATTTACGAGTAAAAGTCACAATTTCTGATTGAATACTTCTTCTTTTCACATTTTTTCATGTTGAAACTTGTAAGTGGCAAGTATTTTTGGTTACTCGGCTCTCACAAGCAGATAATCCTTTTGTTTGCACATGTAGAATTGATTTTTCTGTTTTCTTGTCATACATCATGTAAGTACGTATGTAAATATTCGTACAAGTATATGACACTTGTGGATGCAGACAATGCAATTTGTAACTGTCTTCCCATAATCCTGAAAGATATTTTGTTTATTATTAGAAATATGATTTTAAAAGTACACAAATACTATAGTTAAAAAAATGGGACGGTAAAAGCAACTTATTATTTACAATTTGTTGTTGTGCAGTATGTATTTGTGAAAGAAATACATAATTAAATTGCAATGAAAGAAACACAAACAGGTCTTTACAAATATATAAATATACGAGTATCTCGTACGTAAGTTGAAGAGAAATGCAACGATTTTCAGAACCTGTACCTCCATATTACTTCTCTTCAATGAAGTGTGCAACACTTTGTGTTCTTCATTGAACACAAAGTAAGGTATATGAGCGTAGTATATGGAATTTCCAAAAATGA
This sequence comes from Thecocarcelia acutangulata, assembly GCA_914767995.1. NCBI lineage: Eukaryota > Metazoa > Arthropoda > Insecta > Diptera > Tachinidae > Thecocarcelia > Thecocarcelia acutangulata. The sequence goes on along the minus strand of OU612096.1, from coordinate 53,148,080 downwards.
ATTTCGTTCTTCTTAACATACCGTACCGCGTATATACATATGTACTCGTAGGTATGTATGGATTTTATTATACAGAGTGGCTGATGAAAGCTGCAACCAAAAACAAACGTAATAACTTATTTTTTGTGTAACTAACCTGTTCAACTATTATTGTATTTTATAGATTGGTCTTTAAGTTCAACTAAAATTGAGAATTGGGACAATGAAACAAGAACTTCGATAGTGCAACGCTTTCACGCTTTAGAGTCCGTTGTTTTCGTCCAAAGAGAATATAGGCGCACGTTTGGCGGCAATCCTCCTAGCAGATGGAGTACAATCGCCAGAAGGCCTTATCATCGGGATCCCTCCATTCGGACGCAGAAAACGATCGCTGCTGTAGCTGCTCAAATAGGTGTAAGCAGACAGTCACTGCAGACAATTTTCAACCAAGACTTAAACTTATTTCCATATAAGATTCAAATAACAAACAAACTGAACCCTAGAGACCTCTCGATTCGCTTGGAATTTTGTGCGAAGATCGTTCAAATGGTGTCAGGGAATGACATGATACAAAAAACAAGGTAACCGCTTCGGTACAACAATAAGAAAAACAACAGGTATTTTGTTTGTGTAAAAGGCGAATTCACACTGAAGCTGTCAAAAGTAGTTGATGAAGAACATGTACATAAATTTAAAGGGTCCTGAAAAAGGTAAACAAAACTTGACAGAGAAAGTGCCGCCATATTAACCGAATTCGCCTGAATTCGCCGATGCATCCACCTAATAATTAATTCGCCTTGAGAGGATGAAGACGTCTTTAACTGAATTTTTATGTCCGACGAGGCACATTTTGATCTAAACGGCAATGTTAACAATGAATATGGAGTAATTGTAACTCACAGATACTCAATCAGATGCAATTACATCCACTTTGCATAACAGTGTGGTGCGCAGTTTCTTCAAGGTTTAGTAAGGCCCGACATACTTTTTCGAGGGGAAACATCAATGAACAAAGCTGAGCAATACTTTTTGTCCTCAAAAGTCTTTCTTATAACATTAACTAATCTATGCGTTTGCTCTATGGTGCTGTGTGTAGCTCGAAAGCCGAATTGATGATTAGGGATATATCAACTGCGCCATTAACAATAGTTTTGAAATTATTGGGAGTAGACTTATTGGTCTATATGACTCTACTTTAGTAGGATCCTTCCCTGGCTTGGGTATCATAGTAACCATAGACACTTTCCACTTTGCAGGATAATACTCTACTCGCAAAATAGCGTTAAAAATAAAAAGAAGAATTCTTCTAGCCACACGAGGTAACTGTACAAGCATTTTGCCAGTAATTTTATCAAAACCTGGAGCTTTTCCGAAGTTTACTTTTTTTATAACGATTTCGACATCTTGAAAAATAAGTCTCAAAGGCGCAGGTGGTGTAACAGCATATGGCGGAAATTCAGCTACATCTATCCACTGTATCATTTGTTATAAAAACGGTTTTCAAATGATAAACTTATACCCTCCCTTTTTCAGAATCGCTTCCTGCCCAGTCGCCACTTGAAGGGCGCAAAGGAAGGGAAGTACTGGAGATTATACACAGCCAGCTACTAGCAACATGGACTTAAATTCTATGTATACCGCCATTATGCAATAGATGCAGAATATGGAAGAAAGCTCTAGGAGCATACAGTAAAAGATGGAAGAAAACTCTAAAAAGATGGAAGAAAATTCTAATGAGATGAAAGAAAACTCTAGAATAACAAATGAAAAGCTGATGGAGATCTCTGAGGCCGCTAACTTTAGAGTGAACATCATCGAAGGAAAATTGGCCGACTTAGAGAGCGATGTCAGCGCAAAGTTTGATGATGTTGATCAAAACCCCTATAGCTTAGAAAGTCAAATGAACAGTCTACAGCTACAATATGCCCCTTTGCAAATCATTCCAGAACCTAAAAACAAGCTAAAAGTGTCCTCTTGTTTTGTTAGTGTCCCATTTAATGTCTTTAAGTAACAGCTCGTAACAGTGGCGAACAAAAATGGCTGGGGCAATGACGAGAAGGCGATCGAGCTAGTTCTGGCATTGAAAGGTTCTGCTGCAGAGGTCCAATTTCGTGGTGTAGCGGGACATTTTAAGAACGATTGTAGAGCGCCCAGAAAACGAAATAGATCAGTTTCGACCATCAAAAGAGTAACTGTCAAACTAAAACGAGGCAGATTTGACTCATTAATCGAAGGCCCTAAACTCTCCACATCTGTGATGCAGCAGAGAATCAGCAACTTAACAGCATGTGACTACATTAATGACGAAAAGTGCATATGTATATACATATGATGTGCTGGGGCTGCCTTTGCAAAAAAATTATATTTTTTTCATAAAGCTCTAAACACTTAGACGACAGCAGACTTCACAACCTCACGAGTACAAATGAAGTTAGCTTCAAATGCTGCTGTCTGGTCAGCTACATAATTATTTTAAAGACAGCAGCAGCACTATGTGTATTTAAACAATACAAAATTCAGAGGTGCCACATATATATTTTACACGAATAAAATTAAAATTACTGAATGAAAACGTAATAATATCACGTAAACTGTAAAAACCCATCAATTTATTTGTTTATTTTATTTATCGGGTGGTTAAATTTCAAGGGCCGATGTTGAATGTGAACCACACCTAAACGCCAAGTTTTTTTCCGAATTTTATTTGACATTTCTCTATTTCAGACCTACTCAATTTGAACCATGGAGAGATACACAATCCAACAACGTGTTAAAGTTATCCAGACTTATTATGAAAATGATGATCAATTTTCGAAGAAAATCATCTTCAGTGATGAGGCACATTTTCACCTCAGTGGATTCGTCAATAAACAGAACTGCCGCATTTGGGCGAATGAGAATCCAAGAGTGACTGTCGAAAAACCAATGCACCCACAAAGAGTGACTGTTTGGTGCGGTTTATGTGCTGGCGGCATCATCGGGCCGTATTTTTTCCAAAATGAGGCCGGTCAGGCAGTTACTGTGAATGGTGTTCGCTATCGTGAGATGATAACGAACTTTTTATGGCCCGAATTGGAAGATATGGATGTAGACGATATGTGGTTTCAGCAGGACGGTGCCACTTGCCACACAGCTAACGAAACATTTGCTCTTTTGCGCAACAAATTCAATGGCCGTGTTATCTCACGTAATGGCGATGTCAATTGGCCGCCAAGATCATGTGATTTGACACCGTTGGACTTTTTTCTTTGGGGTTATTTGAAAGAAAAGGTGTACGTCGATAAGCCAGCAATAATTCAACAGCTAAAGGATGAGATAATTCGGCACATTAACGGCATAGAACCTCTATTATGCCTCAGGGTCATCGAAAATTTGGACCATCGGATGGAGGTGTACCGCCGTGGTCGCGGCGCCCATTTGGCCGATATTTTGTTCGATACATAATTGAATATTAATCACTATATATTATAATAAAATAAAATTACAATAATTTCCTAAATAGTTTGTGTTTTATTCAAAATCAACATCGGCCCTTGAAATTTAACCACCCTTTATGTGATGTTTATTTCTATTAAATATTTCAAACTAATTTTATTTCTTATTGCTGGCAATTTATATTTATAGTGGCAGCACTGCATTTACTTTTTGCTGCCTACGAAAATAGAAATTAGTCTAAGTTGGCAGCAGCAGCAAATGCTGTTTTGAAGTCGTGCTGCTGTGAAGTCGTTAAAATAATCGAGTGCATTTAAACACATGCATTTTATTTTTGACAGATTGCTGTCTGCTGTCGTCTATGTGTTTAAAGCTTAAATGTTAGTTTTGTAAGAAGTTTTCACGATAGAATCACATCTGTAAGTGTTGGTATAAAAATAACAACGGATAAAGTTTTGGGCAATGGAGTTTCTTCTTCTCTGCTGCTGCTAACTTGTTTTTATCGAAAACTAATACACTTTGGCAAGAAATAGATTTTTCTTTATGTACAGCCCAAAAGGCTGTAGTTTCAGCGAAGTCCACTTCTTCAAAGTAATAAAAAAAAACCTTGTAAATTTTTACCAAATTGATTTATGTGTTCAGAACATTTCTATACTGAAGTGTTTGTTTGATATATGACAGAAGAAAATAGATGGTAGCTGAAAATATTGTGATGTCTTGTAAGTAATTTTTCCTGTGTTTGAGCAGCCCTTTAAAATATAACGAGTGATTTTTTTGCTTTTATCTTTTTGGCAACACTAGTTTTGACAGCTCACGCACGTTTTGTATCTTGTGTCACTGTCAAACATCTTCAGTTTGGTCTATAATTTAATCATGAATCGTCTTACAAACGAACAACGCTTGCAAATTATTGAATTTTATTACCAAAATGCGTGCTCTGTTAAGAAAGTTCATCGCGCGCTTCTTCCATTTTATGGTCAGTTTAATCGACCTACTGAGGCTTCTATTCGGGCTATTGTAAAAAAATTTCGCACCAAATTTACATTGTTGGACATTAAACCACCAACACGCTTACGTAGAGTGCGAACTGAAGAAAATATCGCAGCCGTATCCGCCAGTATTGGTGATGACCGTGAATTATCGATTCGGCGCTGTTCGCAGCAATTGGGCCTCTGTTACTCCACTACGTGGAAAATTTTGCGGAAGGATTTGGGTGTGAAGCCTTATAAGATACAGCTGGTGCAAGAATTGAAGCCAAACGACCTACCACAACGCCAAATTTTTGGTGAATGGGCTCTTGAAAAGTTAGATGAAGATCCACTTTTTTATCGAAGAATTGTGTTCAGCGACGAGGCTCATTTCTGGTCGAATGGATACGTGAACAAGCAAAACTGCCGTATTTGGAGTGAAGAGCAGCCAGAAGCATTGCAAGAGCTACCAATGCATCCACAAAAAACAACCGTTTGGTGCGGATTATGGGCTGGCGGCATCATTGGGCCGTATTTCTTCAAAGATGATGCGAATCACAACGTTACTGTGAATGGTGAGCGCTACCGTGCGATGATAACAAACTTTTTTTTGCCCAAAATGGAAGAGCTTGACTTGCATGACATGTGGTTTCAACAAGACGGTGCCACATGCCACACAGCATGCGAAACAATGGACCAATTGAGAGGCGAGTTCGGTGAACAGTTTATATCACGCTTGGGACCAGTCAATTGGCCGCCCAGATCGTGCGATTTAACGCCTCTGGACTATTTTTTGTGGGCTATGTTAAGGCTAATGTCTATAGCGACAAGCCCGCTTCGATTGACGCACTGGAAGCCAACATTGCCAACATTATTCGCGAGATACCGGCCGAAATGTTGGAAAGAGTATGCCAAAATTGGACTAAGCGGATGGACCATTTGAGGCGCAGCCGCGCCCAACATTTGCATGAAATAATCCTCAAACATTAAATTATATCGACCCAACTATCGATCCAAATAAATATTTCATGCATTTTTCTGAATTTTATGTGTTTTTTTTGTTAATTTCCGATAGTTCTTATAAAATCACCCATTACATATATATAAAGTATGCATGCATGGTAAAGGCCCTAATTCACTATCCTACACGATCGTACGATTCATTCACAGGAAACTGTTTGAAAAGTCTGGCCGACTTGAAAAAATCGCTTCAAAATGGTATTGTAGGCCACACTATTATACAGATATAATTGCAATAATTTATATACACAATAATATAATTAAAACCTGTTATTAACATAATAATTTTACATTACATAAATTTTTTTCTCGAACCACCATATTTTTCATAATGTATACCACACTGATCGCACAGAAACCATAATGTTTTGAAAAGTATCATAAAATGTTTAAAATCGCACGATTTCTCAAAAACTCTGTCGCACGGTTGCTTTTTTAGTACTTATTCAGCACACACGCTTTATTTAGTAGATCGCACGATCTTGTATGATAGTGTAACAAATAATTACACTTTTTGTGTTCTGTATGCTTTAAAATGATAATCTTAATATGTAAAATTGAATGTGTTTGTACGTTTGTTTGTTTGTACCTTAAGATCTGCCAGGCCGCTGAACCAGTCTTCCTGAAATTTTCACGGTAGTTGAATGGAACACTTGTGCGAATTATAAGCTACTTTTTTCAACCACGCCTTCTTTTACGCCCCCTATTTTAAATTATGTTATTTCTATCACAAAATTTTTAACATATTTTTTAATATACATATATAAATGAGCATAACTTCTCCATTTTTAACCAAATTTCAAAACCTTTTTCTGCATATGCAAAACGACCACAACGACTAAAATTATTTTGGAGGAATCAAATTATCGCCATTTGCCCACCCCAACAATTGATTGTCAAATAACTTCAGTATTTATGGAGCAATTTTCAAACTTCCTTTTGTGTATGGAAGAGGTAAATAATTTTCTATATTTACGTTTTTGGAAATTTGGTGCGTGTACCAAATTGTCCTCCCCATAATTAATTATTAATTAACTTCGTAGACCAATTTGAAAAATTCTTCTTTCATATAAAAGATATCTCATCAAAATTGAACACGCCCCAAAAATTAATTTGAAAATAACTTGGCAATTTGTGGACCAATTTTTAAAACTCTTTTTGGATACAGAAAGCATCTACTATTTTTTCTTTTTTTGGCAAAAAGAGGGAGGGGAGGAAAATTGCTAGCTCCAATAATTGATCATCAAGCAACTTCATTTATGAACCAATTTTCAGAATTTATCTTGCATATACAAAACGACTAAGATTACTTTTACGACTAAGATATGTTTTGCAACCCTATTCACCACTAGACTTTTCCTACTTTACCTCACTTACATGCATTTACCTTTTAGTTCATTCTATTCTGTAATAATTGTCTCTCTTTTATATTGACAATTTCATATACATTTTCTTTATTAATTTTTTCTTAAAATCATTAATCCTATTACAATGATATTTTTTGTTTAACCTAACCTTAACACTTCAAATGCAAAAAATACCAACATAGTTCTTTTACTACCAAAAAACTTATAACTGAAATTATAGAAATAAACGATTTTACTGCAATATAATAAACTCGAACCGATTCTTATTCTAATTTTCAACATTTTATAAAGCTTATCTCTTCTCTTTACCTTATGGCAATTCTACACCAGCAAAGGACCCCCTAATCGTCTAACTCTCACAAAAAGAAACTACTGTACCAACAAATTACACTTAAGGCGAACAAAGAAAATGTACAAAGCGAACAAAGAAAATTGTATTATCAAAGAAAAAAAAAATCATAATAAATAAATGATAAAAATTATGAAACAAATAATTTTTTATTGAATTTTTGTTGAACTTTATAATTTTTAAATTAAATTTTTGGTTTGTACATTTGTACAAGGGGTTATAGTTCAAGTTTTTTCCTTTCTTAAGTTTCTTCTTAAGAAGGATTTTTTTACAAGACAAGAAAAATAATAAATTAATATTCAACTAAAATTCTATAAATTAATATTTACGTCTCTGGGTACGGAGAATATTAAAATACAAAAATATGTATGTTAATAACTAATAAATAAATACCGCCTGTTCAGAGACAGCAAACGCTGTACAAACAATGTGGGCAATTAACAAAATGCATATGTGATTCAACATGAGATGAATATACTAGATAGAAAATAATTAAATGCTCGGTGGCTGAGTGGTTAAAGCAGCAGATCATGATACGTCATGATCCGAGTTCAAATCCCAGTGGGTGCTGATGAGTAGTGTAGCGATTACGAAACAGCAACTAGTCCCCCAGCTAAAGAATTGATTATTATTTTTCTTGTCTTCTTCAATCAAAAATTATTGATCACAGCAAATTTGTATTGTAAAAAAATCCTTCTTAAGAAAGGAAAAAACTTGAACTATAACGCGTTGTACAAATGCGCAAACCAAAACTTTAATTTGAATACTTATGTTAGCTACCTTTTTGAAGATTCAATAAATAAATAAATGCTTAAAGAACACAACAAGGGCTGCAATGGTACCAGCTAAAACATAAACTTCCTTTTTTGATACATGCACAAATGGTCGTTTTGCTCAAACTTTGCTATACGCTCAAATTCTAACATACAAATTCATATGCAACTTATCGGGATGAGTGCCAAAAGCTAAATTTGTTAAAAAACGATTCACAACGCAACTATATCTAATCATCTAGAGCCAGAAGAGTATTATCTGCTATCTTATTGGTAAATTGCTTTTCATCCGAAACAAATCAACTTTGGAATACATATGAAGCACATATCGAAAGAGAATTACCTGCAACAACATAAGAATTGAATTTTCACATGAAACTTATAATGAGACAATGATTCTAATAAGAGATAAATGTTTGCAAATAAACAACAAGGCACTCTCGGAAGTTGTTATGATAAGCCCTAATCAAGCAGGCAATGATGACGATCTGAACCACACGGCTTAGAACTATTTATGGCTGAAAATCTACTACATTTACAGCAGCTTCAACTCTCCGCATACAATATTTTAATGTGGATTTAAGTAATATGGATGTGGTAAATTACCTCTAAAGCCACAATTCTGAGATACGCACAAATACAGAATTTAAAAAACACTCCGCAAAAGGTAAAGTGCTCCAAATTTGTAAGATCATAGTATGGGATAAATGCACAATGACTCACAAATAAGATAAGAGGTGAGGATGCTGTCAATTATCCTTTTGAGCTTTTTAGCTCGCTTGATGTTTCAGGACTTCCACCATATGTGCTGCAACTCAAAATTGGAGGTACCAATTATTCTGCTCCGTCATCCGATTTTAAAGTTTTCTGTTCGTTTAGTGTTTGCAAAGACAATTATTAAAGTTCAAGGTCAATCCGTGCAAGGCTTGAATTTGTCATGTTTCTCCCACTGACTGCTTTACGTTGCGTATTCTCATGTAGGAAAACCAAAAGATTTATTTGTTTATGTTTCATACAGACAAGCTAGAATAATTGTTTAGCAAAATCATCAACAGTATAGCAAATTAAATATTTTTTAAACTAAACAAATAAATAAGACGGTCAAGGAAAATTTTGTAAAAATATCTATAAATAAACAAAGAGGTGTGTAATAGCATTTCTATAATACATTAATTATATGCTTATAAAATTAGAACAAAAACCTTTTATACGAAATTTTGTAAATAAATTATATTTATTTGACACGCTTATATCGGGTGTCTGCACTTCATTTCAGATTTCTCAATTTCAGACTAATTCAATTTGAAGCATGGAAAGATACACAATCGAGCGACGCATTAAAGTTATGCAGGCTTATTATGAAAACGGGGGTTCAAATCAAAATGCATATCGTGGACTTCGTAATTTTTTCGGTCAGTTTAGTCGTCCAAATGTGCGTACAATCGAAAAAATCGTGCAAAAATTTGAGCACACCGGGTCTGTAGGAGATGTGAAAGCACCAGTGTATGCTCGTACAACTCGTTCTGCAGAAAATATTGCTGCTGTTCGCGATAGTGTGGCGAAGTGCCGTCCACCTCAACTCGTCACCGTGCCCAACAAATGCACCTCTCACGCTCCTCGTTGATAAGCATTATGTATAAAGACTTGCATTCCAAGCTTCGGCAATGGTCAGAATGGTGGAAAGAAATGGCATGATCAATATTTGAAGAGAATCATCTTCAGTGATGAGGTGCATTTTCACGTCAGTGGATTCGTCAATAAGCAAAATTACCACTTTTGGGGGAATGATAATCCAAGAGTGATTGTCGAAAAGCCAATATACCCACAAAGATTGACTGTTGGGTGCGGTTTATTGGCTGGCGGCATCATCGCCACGTATTGGGCAGTTACTGTGAAAGGTGTCCGCTATCGTAAGCTGAAAAAGAACTTGTTATTGCCTGAATTGGGAGATATGGATCTGCACGATATGTGTGTGTCTTACTTACGTGGTGGCCACGTCAATTGGCCACCTAGATCATGTGATTTGATACCGTTGGACTTCTTTATTTGGGTTTATTTGAAAGGAAGGATGTACGTTGATAAGCCAGTAACCATTCACGAGTTAAAGGATGAGATATTTCGGCACATTAACGGTATAGAACCTCAGGTATGCCTCAGCGTCATCGAAAATGTAGATTATCGGGTGGAGGTGTGCCGCCGAGGTCGCAGCGACCATTTGACCAATATTTTCTTCCATACATGATTGAACCATACCAATATTTTGATAATAAAAAGTTTTTTTTTAGCTATTATTTATTTATTGAATCTAACATTATATGGTGGAATTATTCGTCGGGCTCAAGGTCAAACCTGGCTTTCGCCAAGAATTATTTTTATTTTTAATTATAACATTACTCGCAATTGCCGCGATCAATAACTCATGATCAAAGAAAATAAAATTAGGATAAACAAAAATAATTCTTGGCGATAGAAATCTTTATAACAAGCAGATCTTGAAATAAGGTCTAGTAATATTTTAAAGAAGTTCTTAATTGGCCCTGTGTATATTCCTTCCAATTTTTCAACTCAAACGTCAAACTGTTAAATCGTTGGTCTATCCACATTATGTGCTTATTCTCAAAATTATGACGTAACATTTATAGGAGGTGATTTTAATTCAAAGCTTCCTAGCTGGGGTAACTTTAGGTTTAATTCTAACGGCAATATTTTCTTCAACTTCTTGGAACGCAACTCAGTAAATTTGTTACGTTTGTGTGATAGTCTTCCTTCATATCCTAATGGAACATCCTTTCTCGATCACTTTTTAATAAGCCGAAATTGTATTGATAGTACTAATTTCGATTTTAAAGTATCAAGTTTGCCGTCTTTTTCAGATCATTACCCGCTCAAACTTCATATCCTCCTTCAAAATTTTGAAATATTATTAGTTCCTCCATCGAATTTTATTTCCTTCAAAAATACCAATTGGCATAATTTCCATTCTGATGTTAGAAATAATATTTTAAATCATTTTCCTACTTCGATTAGAAACCTTACCATCCAAGAAGTTGACGATTACATAAATAATTTTTCCCTTACAGTAAACACCCTTATTAATTTTTAATTTATTTAATAGGAAAATATTTTATATATATTTATTTAATAGGAAAATTCAGAATATTAAACCCGGACCGAAATCACATAAACAAATTTACAATATATTAGGTTATAAAAAAAAAAAACAAGAAATTAAATCACATTTCTACTGATAATGAAATTGTGGAGGATATTTCATTAGCCCTCGAAAAGCTAAACGAACAACCAAGCTTGTATACTTCCCAGATTGATGATACAATTAACGGTGTAATTTCTAATGCCTCCAACTTTAGATATTCATTCAATGAAGATTCAACGGCTGTTAATAATTGAAATTTTTCAGAACTTGTAACTTTGGACGAATTAGTAATTTTTTTCCATTCATTTATTTATTGAATCTTCACAAAGTGAACTAACAATAAGTATTCAAATCATAATACTAACAAGTAGGAGTGTAGTATATATATTCGGCTGGGCCGAATCTAAAATACCCTTCACGATAGTCACGAATATGTATAGTATATTAAAAATGTGACCTAAATATGCTCGGTTATATATGAACCGATATCGGAATTTTCTATTTTCTGTATTTTAGTAACCTTCTTTTATAACGAGAATTGCTTTTCAGCAAAAAAAAAAAAAAATTTTTTTTAATGGAAAAATCGGTTGAGGCTATATCTCGGGTATGTATGGACCGATATCGAAAATTTTAATTTTCCATATTTATATAACCTTATATCATTACCAGAACTGCTTTAGAGCACAACAAATTGTTTAAGTTCGCTTACGCGATATTTTCATAAAAACCCCGATTTAGGCTATATCTCGGGTATATATGGACCGATATCAGAAATTTTAATTTTCTCTATTTTCGTAACCTTCTTTTATAACAAGAACTGCTTTTCAGCAAAAAAAAATGTTATTGGAAAAATCGGTTCAGGCTATATCTCGAGTATATGTGGACTGATATCGGATATTTTCTTTTTACATATTTATATAACCTTATTTCATTACCAGAACTGCTTTTGAGCACAAAAAAGTTGTTTACTCGGCATTTTCATCAAAAAACCTGTTAGGCTATATATCGGATATATATGAACCGATATCGGAAATTTTAATTTTCCATATTTATATAACCTTATTTTATTACCAGAACTGCTTTAAGGTGAAAAAAATTGTTTAAGTTCGCTTACGCGACATTTTCATGAAAAACCCGATTTGGGCTATATCTCGGGTATATATGGACCGACATCGAAAATTTTCATTTTTCATATTTATGTAATCTTATTTCATTACCAGAACTGCTTTTGAGCAAAAAAAAGTTGTTTAAGTACGCTTACGCGACATTTTCATGAAAAACCCGATTTGGGCTACATATGGACCGGGTACATATGGACCGATATCGGAAATTTTCATTTTCCATATTTATGTAATCTTATTTCATTACTAGAACTGCTTTTGAGCAAAAAAAAGTTGTTTAAGTTCGCTTACGCGGCATTTTCATGAAAACCCCGGTCTAGGCTATATCTCGGGTATATATGAACCGATATCCAAAATTTTCATTTTTCGTATTTATATGGCCCTATTTCATTACCAGAACTGCTTTTGAGCACAAAAAAAAGTTGTTTAAGTTCGCTTACGCGACATTTTCATGAAAAACCCGGTTTGGGCTATATCTCGGGTATATATGGACCGATATAGGAAATTTTCTTTTTCCATATTTATGTAACCTAATTTCATTACCAGAACTGCTTTGGAGCACAAAAAAGTTGTTTAAGTTCGCTTACGCGGCATTTTCATGAAAACCCCGGTCTAGGCTATATCTCGGGTATATATGGACCGATATAGGAAATTTTCTTTTTCCATATTTATGTAACCTAATTTCATTACCAAAACTGCTTTGGAGCACAAAAAAGTTGTTTAAGTTCGCTTACGCGGCATTTTCATGAAAACCCCGGTCTAGGCTATATCTCGGGTATATATGGACCGATATAGGAAATTTTCATTTTCCATATTTATGTAACCTAATTTCATTACCAGAACTGCTTTTGAGCACAAAAAGGTTGTTTAAGTTCGCTTATGCGGCATTTTCATGAAATCCCGGTCTAGGCTATATCTCGGGTATATATGGACCGATATCGGAAATTTTTATTTTCCATATTTATGTAACCTAATTTCATTACCAGAACTGCTTTTGAGCACAAAAAAGTGGTTTAAGTTCGCTTACGCGAGTTAATATCGACATATGTTCAGCTATACATACATCACGGATAGTAGTAAAAAAGATAAGAACATGAAACAACCACCATAGAAGAAAGATATCACAACCAAATAAGTGTTAGCGATATCATTTAAGAAACAAACATTTCACGACACAAGAGTAAACACAAGCAGACAGTATTGTAATCCTAAACAAATATACTAATGTATTGCTAACCAGACACAGCCTAAACAAATACATATACTAAGTAATTAAATATATTGCTAACTAGATACAGCCTAAACAAATATATTATCTAAACTCTTTTACCACAAACAAAAATATTGAAGGTCAAGAAGATATCACCTTCCTATAAATAGTTGTTAAGTTACATTTTGTAATTAGTCTTAAGAATATATTAAAATAAAGTGCACGTTTCGGTGCAGCGAAAAAACAATATTATTTTTTTGATTCAATCCTTAGTAGAGGATTTATCTGGGGGCTCAACAACCGGGATACAAGCGAAATAATCTTGTGTCCAGCCAAAATTCATCCATCCTAAAGAAGGATGCAAAACTAAACAGTTCCTGAAATATTGGAAAAATAAAAATTCCTGAAACATTGGAAAAAATAAAAGGATTCCTGAAAAAATTGGAACCAAAGAATCAGAGTGAAAAATTTTAACCTTTACAAAAACTGGATTCCCGCACAAAACGTCATCAACTATTTAATTTATTCCGAGGAATAGGAGAAGACATCAGTATGACTGAAGCCGCAACTCTCCAAGCTCATATTCAAGTGCTAACTGAGCAACTAACGTCCCTAAAAACAGAAATGGAGACGATAAAAAACCAGACACCATTCCAGGTAGCCACAGTTCCTACCATGCCAGCACTCCGGCCGAATATAACAATGGCAAACCAAATAAACACAGAAATCTTCAAATGTCTGCCAACGTTCAGCGGCACGGAAAGTGACTACAACCCATGGAGAAACCAGGTATGGACTCAAATGGAAAACATCAAACAGTTTATAAATAGTCCCGAATATTATAACTGTGTGTGTATAATTCGTGCAAAAATTATCGGAGCCGCATCTAGAGTGCTATCGGTTAACGGCACAGAGCTTAACTTTTATGCCATAATCAACCGATTAGACTACACATATTCTGACAAACGTCCGTTATATGTACTAAAAGACGGATTGTCAAGAATTAGACAAGGGCATAAGACTCTAACCGAATTTCATGACGAGATTCATCAAGCTCTAACACTAATCCAACAGAAAATAGAAACAATGGAAGACGACATGAGAGCAGGGAGACTATCTGATGCTAACAACGACGCTATCCGCGTTTTCATCATGGGACTCCGCAGCAACTACACTAAGGGAATATTGTATACAAATAACCCTAAAAGTCTTGGGGAAGCATATGCCATTGCCTGCACAATATACCACGACAACCAGGACACTCATTTCGAAAACGCACCCATAAGACGACAAGAACACCGTAATGAACAGCGACATTACCAAAAGAATGAGTACCGCCAGTTGAAACCATCATACCAAGTGCAACAAAGACATAATAACTATCCAACACCACAACGAAACCTCCCTGAACCAATGGATGTCGACAACTCAACACACTATAGAAGACCTACAAACTTCCAACAACAACAAGCAAACTGGAGTAATAATAATCCTTCACGGAACAACGCAACACATCATAATCCATTCCGCACCAACAACCAGATACCTGAAAAAAGGGCAAGAAACCATTCATCCTACAACTATAATGCTAATAAAGTGCAACATATAAACCAAACACAAGACGAGGATCTTCAGTCAATTCAACCCCAACACAGCAACGACGATTTCGAAACTGGAAGTGCTTTTTTAGGCGAGTAAATGGTTTACCATGTTTACAACGTACTTGCAGGGAAACAGGTAAATCATTAAATATTCTAATTGATACAGGGGCCACAAATAACTATATAAGTACTAATTGTAAGATAGGGAAATCTATTAGAATAAAGCCAGTAAAAGTCAAAACACTTCATGGATATTCCATAATAAACTCAAAAAAAATAATTACTGTCCTAAATCACCACTTAACTTTTTACGAAACGGAAGCGCTTCAAGAATTCGATATGCTTCTCGGAGAACAGGGCTTACGAACAACCAAAGCAGAAATTAATCTCTTTGACTATAGCTTAAAATATAAATATAAAAAATAAATAATGAACAGAAAATAAACTATACAATAAGTAATGAAACATATAGGGGAGATATTGAAAAGATAATGGAAAGAAACAATAAAACTAGTGAAATATTGCCATTCACTACAACGATTCAGGCATCGATTAGAACAAAATCCGAAGACCCTATTTATGTTAAGCAATACCCTTATCCTATGTCAGATAATGAGTTCATTAACAACGAAATACAAAAGTTATTAGATAACGAAATCATACAGCCAAGTAGGAGTCCGTACAATTCCCCCATTTGGACGGTCGCAAAAAAGGGTACCGACGATCAAGGTAAACCCAAAAGACGAATGGTGGTAGATTTTCAGAAGCTAAATGCTCAAACCATCACCGACCGCTATCCAATTCCTGATGTTGGAATGACAATCCAGAACTTAGGCAAAGCAAAAATATTTACTACGTTAGATTTAGAGTCAGGATTTCATCAAATCCTTATAAAAGAATCGGATAGAGAAAAAACAGCATTCAGTGTGAATGGTGCAAAGTATGAATTCTTGAGGATGCCGTTCGGACTTAAAAACGCTCCTTCTATTTTTCAACGATGCGTTGATGACATTCTCCGTCCGTACATAGGAAAATTTGCGCATGTCTACATAGACGATGTTTTAATAAACTCTTCTTCACCTGAGGAACACTTGGAACACATCCGTACTATAGTAAATGCACTCCACACAGCAAACATGAAAATATCTGACGAAAAATCACACTTCTTTCAAGACTCTGTCGAATATTTAGGACACATAATTAAACATAATAAAATAACAGTAGATACTAATAAAGTAGATGCAATAAAGAATTATCCCATTCCTACAAATTTGAAAGAACTTAGATCATTCTTAGGTTTGGCAAGTTATTATAGGAAATTTATTCAAAATTTCGCAGCCATAGTAAAACCACTCACTGTGCATCTGAGAGGAGAAAATGGTGGAATCAGTAAAAATCAAAGTGCAAAAGTAAAAATTAGTCTTGACCAAGCAGCATTAGACGCATTAAATAAAGTAAAGGATGCTCTTCAAGCGCAAGTCGAACTATTTCAACCTGAATTTACCAAACCATTCGAATTAACTACTGATGCAAGTAATTTCGCTATTGGCGCAGTTCTTTCCCAGAATAAGAAACCTATAGCATTCATTTCACGAACTTTAAATAAAACAGAGCAAAATTATAGCACCAATGAGAAAGAATTATTAGCTATTGTTTGGTCTTTGCAAAAACTGAGAAACTACCTTTACGGTATCGCTGATCTAACAATATATACTGACCATCAATCATTAATCTTTTCCATTTCGGACAAAAACCCTAACACAAAACTTAAAAGGTGGAAAAACTTCATAGAAGAATATGGACCAAAACTAGTGTATAAGCCTGGACATCAGAATGTTGTTGCAGATGCTTTATCAAGGCAGCAAATTAATAATACAGCCTCCAGTTGCTCAGAACACTCAGGACAAAGTTCACCATCAGAGGGTATTAAGAGAGTAAAACAACCCCTTAATGCTTTTAGGAATCAAATAATACCAATATTTGATGAAAATAAAATGATTGAAATAGATACATGTACGGTTTTCCCAGATCGAGTTAGGCATATCGTATATTATAAAACAAAGAACGAGTTGATAGATAGATTAAAGAAAATAGCAAATCCCAAAGTCCAAAATGCACTAAAATTAAACGAAGAAACATTATTTCATGTGCATGAAAATATTATCGCTACTTTCCCACCTAATTTATTTGTTATAGCACAAACACAATTAGAAGACGTAACTGACTTAGATAAACAGAAAGAAATAATAATCAACACGCATAGGAGAGCACATAGAAACTACATAAATAATGCTGAAGAGATATTATTATCATACTATTGGCCAAAGGTTAGGGAAATGTGTAAAAAAGAATGTATAGATTGTAATATTTGCTTACAAAATAAATACGAACGTAGACCAAATAAACAGCCGATAGGAAAAACACCAATACCCACAAAAGTAGGAGAATATATACAGATGGACATATTTTATATGAACAACCAAATGCATATTAGCACAATTGATAAATATTCCAAATACTGTTACATACGAAGGATACATAACAAAACTAATTTCCATGAATACATTGAAGAAATCCTTGCACAAATATACCCAAACACTAAACATTTAATGACTGATAACGAAAACGTATTCACTAGTGTAGTGGCAAAGAGTATTTATGAACGTTTAAAAATACAGCACACAACAACGCCAATCCATCATTCGACAACAAACAGCCAAGTTGAACGCATTCACGGCACTCTAATTGAAATATCTACAGCATTGGCACAGCAGAATAACTCCTCACCAAGAGACGAACTGTTTAATGCAGTGAAACAATATAACAAAACGATTCACTCTACAACAGGATATAGGCCCGAAGACGTTTTTTTCAACAGAGAACGATACCCCGACATCAAAGGAACTCTCGAACATAAACAGGAGAAATTGCTCAACTATCACAACAAAAATAGACACCCAATAAATTATAAGGAAGGAGATTTAATATACGCGAAAACACACCGCCGCAATAAAAACAACATCAAATACTCACAGCATAAGGTAAAAGAAGATCGTGGGGACACAATCTTAACAGCGAAGGGTAAGATTATTCACAAGGACAATATACGCAGACAAGCTACACAATGTACAAATCAGCAGGACTTATGATTATATTTTGTTCACTTACCTTTGGCGACAACATAATTGATTTGACAGATAAAAAATATGTAATTATAGAAACAGACCCAGTATATTTATTTGAAGACACATCATATTTATATCACGTAGTTAACTTGACAAAGATACTAAGACCATATGAAAACATAATGCAAACGTTGTACAATACAGAACAAAGCCAAGAGGAACAAATATTAATAAATAGAATCGAATCATTAAAGACACAGCTAATACCGAATACACACCGCGAAAAAAGATCACTAAACTTCCTAGGTTCAATGTTAAAATTCGTCACCGGTACACCGGATCATGATGACTTAATTGAAATAAAGGGAGGACTTAATCAATTAATAGAAAATAATAATAAGCAGAAAACAGTAAACTCAAGGTTTGAACAAATCTTAGAAACATTAGATCCAAAAGTTATTGCAGACAACATGGTAATCAATGAAGTATATCGAGAACTTGAAGCCATAACAAATACAATAAATTTTGCAAGAAATGGAAATTTTTATTCAGGAACACTGAATTTAAATGATATAACAGAAATAATATCTAATGAAGCTTTTGATTTACCATTAATAAACATCCTAGAATACTCAGACATTCATATATGCTTTTTTAAACAAGCCATAATTTCAATCTATAAATATCCTATCTTAAGAAACATGTGTAAACTATACAATATATATCCACTAGCATATAAGCATGGGAAATTAATATTAGATAAACACATTGCTGTCTGTAACAATAAGTATACCATGGTAAATAAATGTAAAAATTATTTAGGGAGTAATATATGTAAAATTAACAATAACAATAATTGTACTATAGATATACTAGAAAATAGACCAGCTAAATGTGACATAATTCAGGAAAATAACGCACCACTCACAATACTTGAGAACGGTTACATACTCACCGACAACGAACATATTTGGAATGGTCAAATAATTAAAGGTCCTAAATTAATCCAGTTTAATATATCTACAAACATAGATGGAAAAATTTATCTCAACCATCAGAAAGAAATAAAAGAAGCCATACATCAGAAACATGATGAACAGATGGAAATTCTTCACATCCTATCTTCGGATTCCATCCACAAATTTTCAAACATACAAGAAATGTCAAAGTATCTAATTCCAATAGAACAGCACCCCATCCGACATACTATTTATTTGATACTCATAATTTTAGGAACAATACTATGCTTATACATTCTAGCAAAACTATTTGATTACCGCGAAACTATAAAACAAGCAAAAAGAAGGAAACTTGCTGAACACATTTACGCAATAGAATTGGCAAGATTAAGAACAAGAACAAATTTAGTATAAAAAGTGAGGACACATTTTTTTAAGAAAGAGGGGAGTTAATATCGACATATGTTCAGCTATACATACATCACGGATAGTAGTAAAAAAGATAAGAACATGAAACAACCACCATAGAAGAAAGATATCACAACCAAATAAGTGTTAGCGATATCATTTAAGAAACAAACATTTCACGACACAAGAGTAAACACAAGCAGACAGTATTGTAATCCTAAACAAATATACTAATGTATTGCTAACCAGACACAGCCTAAACAAATACATATACTAAGTAATTAAATATATTGCTAACTAGATACAGCCTAAACAAATATATTATCTAAACTCTTTTACCACAAACAAAAATATTGAAGGTCAAGAAGATATCACCTTCCTATAAATAGTTGTTAAGTTACATTTTGTAATTAGTCTTAAGAATATATTAAAATAAAGTGCACGTTTCGGTGCAGCGAAAAAACAATATTATTTTTTTGATTCAATCCTTAGTAGAGGATTTATCTCGCGACATTTTCATGAAAAACCCGGTTTGGGCTATATCTCGGGTATATATGGACCGATATCGGAAATTTTCATTTTCCATATTTATGTAACCTAATTTTATTACCAGAACCGCTTTTGAGCAAAAAAAGTTATTTAGCTTCGCCTATGCGACATTTTCATTAAGAATCCGATTTGGGCTAAATCTCGGGTATATATGGACCGATATCTGAAAAAAAAAATTTTTTGCCTTTTAGTCACCATTCTTAATAAGTGTGTGAAGTTTGAAGCAAAACGAACAACTTTTGTTTTCAAAAATTTTCATACAAAACTGCAAAAAAAATGGCTTTTTTCGGAATTTTGAATATATCTCAGCTATACGTGGACCGATATTACTGAATTTCAATAGCAAACCCATGAATCGATGGGGTAAAAGAATGGTGAAAGAAAAAAGTTTCTAAGTCTAATGGTTTTCTCAGAAACGGTATTTCAAGAGCGGACAGACGGACATCGCTTAATCGACTTTTCCATTAATTCTGATTCAGAATATATATACTTTATAGGGTTGCAAAAAAAACTGTAGAAATTACAAACGGAATCACAAACTTATAAATACCCTTTACATTTTTGTGAAGGGTATAAAAATCTAAAAAAAAAAATGTTTATTTCAACTTACTATAAAAACCACTGAAGCAATACGAAATTAAATGATTTTCTTCAAATAATAATGCTCGTAAGTGGGCTGGCTACACAATTGATCCTTAGCAGACCAGGACATTTCTTGTTATGTCACATTTATGAAAAGTTTGATGATATCCCACTTATAATAAGTCGCATATTGCGACCTATGAGAAAGCTCCATATAAATCGAGAAAAATCAACACTAATGCCCAAAGAAATGCCGCAATACCACACTCTATCACCTTGAAAATATCTATAATCATATTGAAGGCTCAAAATAAATTTTATAATTCTGAATACTTCGCAAGACGTAAAGTTGAAAAAAATATTGACAGCTTTCCAGTGTTAATATTATTATTTTGAATGAGAATAGGAGGGCATTTTACGACCAATTTCACTGCGACCATTGTTGATATATTGTGCTTGTCCATTATGGATTAAGTGTGTCAAGAAATCGGACTAGCTCCTTCATTGGGAGTGATGGCAGGTCCCGTTCACTCAATGTATGCGCATATAGCAGCCTGTACCTTATGCGTGCTAATGCTCCACTTCAGATGATCAAGTGCTCTATTGTCTTCTCTTCCTCACTGTAGAATCTGCATACGTCTGTATTGGAAATGCCCATCCTGTACAGGTCCTTAAGTGTACCTGTCAGTATTTTCATGCTTTTCCAGTAAAGTTTTAGAGCACATACGGTCCTCTTTGCATCAAGCTTAGAAATTTCTTTGAATGTTCAAGACTGGTTATCTGGTTCCAATGTTGCCCCACGATGGACTCTGTTTATTTCTTCATCTTTTCATTAAGGAGTCTCTTGGTCCAATAAAAGCCCCCTCTGCTCCTTTATTTGCCGTAGATGTCTGCCATCTCATTGCCATAATGCCTCATTGGCAGCCAGATATGATTAACCTGGTTCTGCCTTGCCAGTTCATTTAGCCTGTTGTGACATTTCAGTATTAGCTTGGACGTAAAGACACAACTGCTAAGGGCTTCTAGGACCGATTGACTATCAGAGAGTATTTTAAACAGCACTCTCTTGTGTCCGATATAAAGTATATCCACCGCTTCTCTTATTACGTATAGATCTGCTTGGAAGATTGGGGTGTCCTGCGTACTCTAGGCCCCACTATTCCCGCTCTAACTCTTGGGAGCGTTTTGGATCCATCTGCGTATGATTTTTATGAACCATTTCGCAGCCACCTTGGGTTCGTGCCCCATTATTCCCTTGTTAAAAATATGATCCTAAACTTCCTAGTGAAGGAGGAGTTGGATCTATGAGATCACTAGTTTGAGACATATCAATTACGTATCTGATACTCTTTAGGATTGCAAGGTGGCCAATAGCGGGGAACAGGTTTTGCCAGGGCATTCTGTTTTTCGGGTAAAGAGTAGAAAGAGTTCCTCGTTTTTTGTAGCAAATAAAACTCTAGTAAGCTGCAAGGGTGTAAATTAGCAGAACGGGGATCAGCATTGTCCCCGGGTGGTTCTACTTGCAGCTCAACCCGGGCTGATCATGGTTGAGGCTACCTTGGTTGGAACATTCTGGCTGTGGTTTAAACTTAAAATATAGGAAGCGGGAGTTAGTATCACTGATAATTGTTTGGTGTGTGGCTTTTTTTTTGGGACTAACAACCTCCCGAGGGTATGTTGCCGTTAAAACTATACCTGTACTGTAAGGAACCAGTAATCATGGTTGAGGGGTGAGTTGGTTTCAGGGCTGATGGTCTTAGTGGTATTCGGCCTGTCAAGTCATTAAGCCTTGTCTTCCATTGATTGCTGAGAAATCAAGAGTTCGAACTCCTCAACAAGAAGTTACAAACATATAGCAAAAATTGCTACCTGTACGAGCTTAGTAAGCCACTCAAGGGCGGTGGTGAATCGTGAATAATTCACTCCGTGAAATCGGTCGATCATCAGATAAGGCCGCAAAGGCAGATACTGATATAAATCTTTGTCAATACTGTTACCTGTTTGCTTTTTCTCCACTATACTAGAGCGCCATATAGTAGAGTGGCTATTATCATTTGTCTTACTTATAACTGATTCAATCTTGGGAGCAGCATCAACACCGTTTATCTCACATAGATGTCATCTGCGCATCCAACAACTTCGTCGCCATTCCGGTTAATAAGCCGGATGAGGTCGTCCACAATAATTGACCATAGTAGAGGAGGCGGTACTTTACCTTGAGGGCATCCTTTGACCGCAGTGATAGAAATATCAAAGGAGCCAAGTGAGGCTCGCACTTTCCTTTGACTCAGCAAGTTACTAACCCATTTTACCACCGGATCAGCTCTTCTATTGGATAGTGCTGTTTCCATAGCAAGGAAATTTGCGTTATCGAAGGCATCCCCTATATTCGCAAATACACACAGGGTAATCTCAGAGCCTTTTCGATATCCGTGACCGATTTATGTAGGGCTGTCAGCGTTGATTTGCTCTTCTAATAGGCAAATTGTAGTCCATGTATTGGACTTAAAGTGATTACCTCTTCTCTGAGGTAGTTATTTATTAACTTCTCTATCGTTTCCAGCAAGTAAGAATTACTGACAAAAGTTTTAGTCAGCAGTTTAGCTTTGTCAGCCGGGTCGATATATACTTGGCTATTCTTTATTTCGGGGGCAAAGCAATAATTAATCACCCTTGATCTATTCCCGGCTTTACAGCCTCAAATGTATAAAGTTAGAGACAGTGCACCTCTCGGAGATTCAGATCATTGTACTAAATCTGTCTTTTTTACATTTACTAATCAGCGTTTCTTTTTAGGGATGAATACATCTATCCACACCAAGCAAACTTTAATCAAACCTGTAAATAGGCATGCAGAAACGCAGTCAGGTGACGTGCAGCCAAAAATCTGATTTGCTACGCAAGAACGGAAGCTATTGTGTCTGGTACTTGGTGTAAAAAATTTCGTCATGAGTAGCGCCTCCGTGCCAAAGCCAATTGCCCCGAGTCAATCTCCATAGAGAAAAAGTTTTGTCTTGGTGTATGCCTAAGCAGGTCACTATGCTTTCTGGGCCATAGGGTGGTAGGAGTTCCTCTTTTGTCGCAGTAAAGAAAAATTTTAGAAAGCCCTTATCAGGGCTTATTGGCAGAATGGGGACTGGCAAAGCCAGTGGTTTTACTCGCCGATTATCTCGGCGCTGATCATCGTTGAGGTGTCCACCTTGGATGAAACGATTTGGTTGTGGTGAGAACCTAAAATTGAAGGGAGGAAAATTAGTTTCCCTGATA
The DNA here is from genome assembly GCA_914767995.1 of Thecocarcelia acutangulata. Taxonomy (NCBI): domain Eukaryota; kingdom Metazoa; phylum Arthropoda; class Insecta; order Diptera; family Tachinidae; genus Thecocarcelia; species Thecocarcelia acutangulata. The sequence goes on along the minus strand of OU612096.1, from coordinate 53,124,216 downwards.
ACTATGGCGTATGCCGGTTATCAAGAGCTAATAACCCCTAAGGTGCATATGTCTTGCAACAAATACCTGCAATGGGAGTAGTGTTTTGTCTTCCATCCTGTGTTTTTACTGTCGCCCGTGTTTTCAATCCTAGTACATATGTATGTTCATAATTATTATTTTTTAACCTGATTGCACCAGAATATGTATAAAAAGAGATAAGTTGTATTTTGTTTTCTATCCGGTATACTTGTGTTTTTTCCTTATTTTTACTGTGATCCGCGTTATTCGTATATGTTCATTATTAATTCCTTTTTAATGTTGTTCACATTTGGCAACATGGTTAATTTAATCCGAGTATGGCAGCCCTTCGCAGCGCGAGCTTAACGCATAGAAGCTCGTTAACTTCGAACTGCAAAGTTTCGACCTTATGTTTGCTTGGCTGCTATATTCATTCCTTTTTGAACAGCAGACGAATACACAGCCAAAGTGAAGTTTTTTTTAAAATCAATTTTTTTCTGTATTTTTGAATGATTGGTGTGTGCCAACAGTGTCCCTTAAGTGATTTCTTTTTTTTTATAAATTGCAATAAATAAAGTGTACCGGCAGTCAGAGGCTAAAACTATCCAGTCAAACCAAAAATCGTATTTTATTGTTGTATACTGGCACAACCGCTCGATGAGCAGCTGCATAGAACCATAAATAATAAAACTACTTGCGCCACCAGCGTCACAGATTTTGGACAGCGGACTTTTAAGGTAAACGGACATCACTAAATCCTGCATACACCAGTACATCAGTCATCACCCGGAGCCAACTGTTGCACCATACAACATTACTGCACGCCGCAGCAGCCACAGCGAACACATCATTCTGAGAGGTCAGTTCCCCATCAGCCCATTATCATCGCCACGAAACGGCGAACAACAGTCCATCATCTCAATGCATCACCGCCCTATTTTTTGACAACGGTAAGTCCTGTTTTCTCTTACTTATTTTATGAACCCCCGTGTGCCCCGCACAAATGTAACTCACTACCTTGCAGTGTGGGAGGTGCTGCGCATTTTTTTTAATCTGAGCAGTGTCGAAGGTATACACTGAACAATTTTAACTAAGTTAATCCCAACATTTTAAATGCTGTGATAACGTTTATTTTCGCCTATCCATATTGTTATTGATAGTTCATATCAAGAGTTCATAAACACTACTTCCTCTTTCCTCCTCCTCCTCACAACCTCTTTTCCGAGTTTTGGTTAATGTACTGCATATGTAGGGGTCATGTCCTGAGTGCTAGTCCAGGAGAATACAAAAACGTAAAAAAGTGATGGTTATGTGCATGAGTTGGTTAAAGGACGATGTTCTTAATGAGTTACGGCCCTACATTAAGCCTTGTCTTGCATTGAAATTCCATACAGGAGGGTTCAGTACACTCCAGCTCTTCAAAAGGTTTGTCTAAGCAGTGCTGACTTGTTGGTTCATTCACTTATTGTGCAAGGTGGCTGTGTACAGCAGATGGCGAAGACAGGGTAATTTGTGGTCGGTTCGATAACCGTCGGATTCCTGTCATTAGAGGAAACCATCACAGCGTCATTGTGATTGTACATTACAAGACGACAATCGAAATAAAAGAGGGATTGAAGTTCATATCCAGGTACATATGTATTTGAAAATTGTATGTATTAGCATTCTCAGATTTGTGGGTTCTACATAAAGTGAAACCATCCGACCGAGCATAAACAGTGGGAAACATAGTTCTTAGCCCACGTACATATATTATAATATATTTTGAAGTTGAGTATTCCAAAAAAAAACTTTGTGTATAAAATAAGAAAATGTTGTACAATTGCATTTTTACGTATATGGAATTTTCCGGACTTGTGTGTAAAGCTAAAAAAGTAAATTACTTATTGTTTTGTCACATATTGATATTTTTTTAGAGTGAACCAAAATGCTTACAACACTCAATTATTTTCACCAAAGTTTACTTTTAATTAAGAAAAAAAATTTTTAAAAGTTTGCGAAAATTAATTTTATAATCAATCTATCCATTTGAAGATGTATTTGATTTGGCTATATTTATGTCTCTTTTTTTCATTTGACTCAAAAGAATTCTTAAAGCTTCTTATTGGCAGCGTAAAAATAATTCCTTTGAGCATTTTCATTTGCCTTAATTATTTAAAGTGGCTCGTTATAAATGTAGTCTTTTTCAAGCAACACATCTTTGAAAATGTTTAATGGATGCTGAATTACAAATTTTATAACGTCATGAAACATTTTATGACTAGCTTTCTTTTTTATAAATATATACAAAGCATTTTTATTATGAATATTTTATTATTTAGTTTTTGCTTCCTTTTCTGGAAGTACTTAAAGACGCATTTTAAACAAAATCATTCTCAGTTAAGGTCTCACTCAGTTGAAGTTAAAAACATTGTCGCAGTATATATTGTGAAAAAATTTAAATGGAAATTTAACTTTTCTTGACTTTAGCAGAGTTTTATTAAATATTTGATTTTTATTATGAGATGTTTTAACATTGTTACTGCTTTTATGCAAAGTTGTTTGTATGAAAAGATGTACAAGCAAGAAGACGTAAAGCGAGTAGCTGGAAACATTCACTTCAATGCGCGAATGAGAAAGAGATAAAATACTCGTAAGCTTTATTTAAGGAGTTTTATGTGTGGTGTTATTATATTTTTGTTTGTGTTAAGTAAAAGATCCCATATATTTACAAAAGTATACATAGCCCAGAACAACTATTTCACGGCTGAAGGGAAATTGTATACCAGTGGAGAATCACTCTTTGTTTGAATATATCACTGTAGAGTTTGAATATATAAAAATCTTCAGTATAATTGTAGTTTAGCTTCGGTAGTGAACGGACGTATTAATTTTTGATCGAAAATAATAATAAAAATAATAAAAAACCGGAATAAGTGAAAAGAGTGAACTTACATATACAAATAAACTTTGTGACACTTTTTTATGCCCTTTCAAATTTTTAATAAAAACAAGTAAGAGTGCAGTATATTCGGCTGGGCCGAATCTAAAATACCCTTCACGATAGTCACGAATATGTATAGTATATTAAAAATGTGACCTGAATATGCTCGGTTATATATGAACAGATATCGGAATTTTCTATTTTCTGTATTTTAGTAACCTTCTTTTATAACGAAAATTGCTTTTCAGCAAAAACAAAAAAAAAAATTTTTTTAATGGAAAAATCGGTTCAGGCTATATCTCGGGTATATATGGACCGATATTGAAAATTTAAATTTTCCATATTTATATAATCTTATATCATTACCAGAACTGCTTTTGAGCACAACAAATTGTTTAAGTTCGCTTACGCGATATTTTCATGAAAACCCCGATTAAGGCTATATCTCAGGTATATATGGACCGATATCAGAAATTTTAATTTTCTCTATTTTCGTAACCTTCTTGTATAACAAGAACTGCTTTTCAGCAAAAAAAAAAAAAAAAATTTTATTGGAAAAATCGGTTCAGACTATATCTCGAGTATGGACCGATATCGGATATTTTCTTTTTCCATATTTATATAACCTTATTTCATTACCAGAACTGCTTTTGAGCACAATAAAGTTGTTAACTCGGCATTTTCATCAAAAAACCTGTTAGGCTATATATCGGGTATATATGAACCGATATCGGAAATTTTAATTTTCCATATTTATATAACTTTATTTTATTACCAGAACTGCTTTAAGGTGAAAAAAGTTGTTTAAGTTCGCTTACGCGACATTTTCATGAAAAACGCGGTTTGGGCTATATCTCGGGTATATATGGGCCGATATCGGAAATTTTAATTTTCCATACTTATATAACCTTATTTTATTACCAGAACTGCTTTTAAGTAAAAAAAAGTTGTTTAAGTTCGCTTACGCGGCATTTTCATGAAAACCCCGTTTCAGGCTATATCTGCGGTATATATGGACCGATATCGGAAATTTTCATTTTTCATATTTATATAACCTTATTTTATTACCAGAACCGCTTTTAAGCAAAAAAAGTTGTTTAATTACGCTGACGCGGCATTTTCATGAAAAACACGTTCTAGGCTATATCTCTGGTATATATGGACCGATATTGGAAATTTTCATTTTTCATATTTATATAACTTTATTACATTACCAGAACTGCTTTTGAGCACAAAAATGTTGTTTTAGTTTGCTTACGCGACACTTTTATGTAAAACCCGGTCTAGGCTATATCTCGGGTATATATGGACCGACATCAAAAATTTTCATTTTTCATATTTATATGACCCTATTTCATTACCAGAACTGTTTTTAAGCAAAAAAAGATGTTTAAGTTCACTTACGCGACATTTTCATTAAAACCGCAGTGTAGGCTATATCTCGGGACCGATGGACCGATATCGGAAATTTTCATTTTCCATATTTATGTAATCTTATTTCATTACCAGAACTGCTTTTGAACAAAAAAAAGTTGTTTAAGTTCGCTTACGCGACATTTTCATGAAAAACCCGATTGGGCTACATATGGACCGATATCGGAAATTTTCATTTTCCATATTTATGTAACCTAATTTCATTACCAGAACTGCTTTTAAGCACAAAAAAAATGTTTAAGTTCGCTTAAGCGGCATTTTCATGAAAACCCCGATCTAGGCTATATCTCGGGAATATATACACCGATATCGGAAATTTTCATTTTCCATATTTATGTAACCTAATTTCATTACCAGAACTGCTTTTGAGCACAAAAAAGTTGTTTAAGTTCGCTTACGCAGCATTTTCATGAAAACCCCGGTCTAGGGTATATCTCGGGTATATATGGCCCGATATCGAAAATTTTTATTTTTCATATTTATATGACCCTATTTCATTACCAGAACTGCTTTTGAGCACAAAAAAGTTGTTTAAGTTCGCTTACGCGACATTTTCATGAAAACCCTGGTTCAGGCTATATCTCGGGTATATGTGGACCGATATCGGATATTTTCTTTTTCCATATTTATATAACCTTATTTCCTTACCAGAACTGCTTTTGAGCACAAAAAATTTGTTTAAGTTCGCTTACGCGGCATTTTCATGAAAACCCCGGTCTAGGCTATATCTGCGGTATATATGGCCCGATATCGAAAATTTTCATTTCTCATATTTATATGACCCTATTTCATTACCAGAACTGATTTTAAGCACAAAAAAGTTGTTCAAGTTCGCTTACGCGACATTTTCATGAAAAACCCGGTTTGGGCTATATCTCGGGTATATATGGACCGATATCGGAAATTTTCATTTTCCATATTTATGTAACCTAATTTTATTACCAGAACTGCTTTTGAGCAAAAAAAAAGTTATTTAGCTTCGCCTATGCGACATTTTCATTAAAATCCGATTTTGGCTATATCTCGGGTATATATGGACCAATATCTGAAAACAAAATTTTTTGTCTTTAAGTCACCATGCCTAATAAGTGTGTGAAGTTTGAAGCAAAACGAACAACTTTTGTTTTCAAAAATTTTCATACAAAACTGCAAAAAAAAAAATGGCTTTTTTCGGAATTTTGAATATATCTCAGCTATACGTGGACCGATATTACTGAATTTCAATAGCAAACCCATGAATCGATGGGGTAAAAGAATGGTGAAAGAAAAAAGTTTCTAAGTCTAATGGTTTTCTCAGAAACGGTATTGCAACAGCGGACAGACGGACATCGCTTAATCGACTTTTCCATTATATACTTTTTTTTGATTAAAAACAGTTCTGATAATAAGATCAGTTTATATAAATATGGAAGATAAAAATTTCCGATATCGGTCCATATATACCCGAGATATAGCCTAAACCGGGGTTTTCATGAAAATGCCGCGTAAGCGAACTTAAACAATTTTTTCGCCTTAAAGTAGTTCTGGTAATTAAATAAGGTTATATAAATATGCAAAATGAAAATTTCCGATATCGGTCCATATATACCCGAGATATAGCCCAAACCGGGTTTTTCATGAAAATGTCGCGTAAGCGAACTTAAACAACTTTTTTCACCTTAAAGCAGTTCTGGTAATGAAATAAGGTTATATAGGTATGAAAAATGAAAATTTCCGATATCGCTCTATATATACCCGAGATATAGCGCAAACCGGGTTTTTCATGAAAATGTCGCGTAAGCGAACTTAAACAACTTTTTTTCGCTTAAAACAGTTCTGGTAATAAGATGAGGTTATATAAATATGGAAAATGAAAATTTCCGATATCGGTCCATATATACCAGAGATATAGCCTAAACCGTGGTTTTCATGAAAATGCCGCGTAAGCGAACTTAAACAACTTTTTTCACCTTAAAGCAGTTCTGGTAATAAAATAAGGTTATATAAATATGGAAAATTAAAATTTCCGATATCGGTTCATATATACCCGATATATAGCCTAACAGGTTTTTTGATGAAAATGCCGAGTAAACAACTTTTTTGTGCTCAAAAGCAGTTCTGGTAATGCAATAAGGTTATATAAATATGGAAAAGAAAAAATCCGATATCGGTCCATATATACTCGAGATATAGCCTGAACCGATTTTTCCAATAACATTTTTTTTTTACTGAAAAGCAATTCTTGTTATAAAAGAAAGTTAAGAAAATAGAGAAAATTAAAATTTCTGATATCGGTCCATATATACCCGAGATATAGCCTAAATCGGGTTTTTCATGAAAATATCGCGTAAGCGAACTTAAACAATTTGTTGTGCTCAAAAGCAGTTCTGGTAATGATATAAGGTTATATCAATATGGAAAATTAAAATTTTCGATATCGGTCCATATATACCCGAGATATAGCCTGAACCGATTTTTCCATTAAAATTTTTTTTTTTTTGCTGGAAAGCAATTCTCGTTATAAAAGAAGGTTACTAAAATACAGAAAATAGAAAAATCCGATATCGGTTCATATATAACCGAGCATATTTAGGTCACATTTTTAATATACTATACATATTCGTGACTATCGTGAAGGGTATTTTAGATTCGGCCCAGCCGAATATACTACACTCTTACTTGTTTTTCTTTTGCCATTGTATATAATATACAACAGCAAGACACGGAACGTTTTTCACTCAAAATGACACGTAAAAATTTTGGACACTTGATTATAAACTTTTTTTTTACATTGAAATAAAAAAATGGATTGAATTTGATTTTGTGCCACCGAAATTTCAAAAACGCACCGAAAATGTATAAAAAGCGCACCCCGCACCGACTAAAGAATTTTTCGCACAAATAATTTTAAAAAAAGCACCAAAAACGGTGCGAAACGCACCGAGTTGACAACGCTGCTTGCTACCAACATACTAAAGACTTTGCAAAGTAAACTTTTTGTGTGTGAAAGCCGTGATAGTGCTGCATTAATAACGGCTGTTAGTTCACATAGTAATCATGTAAAGAAAAGTTTTGTATTGTTTTTTATGAAAATTAATCCTAAAATAAATAAATAAATGTTGTCTAGCTTATCTTTCAATTGAATAACAAAACATCAGGGTTGGAAAAGTTTTACTTTGATTGCTCTTGCTTACATGTAGCAAAAAAAATGTGAATAACGGTTTTTTTTTTATTCTTTCTAATAAATATTACATTTCATTAACGTATAACAATGTTGTAAACAGAAAAATGTTATAATAAAGATCGGAAAAATATGTAAAGCGTAATTGCTTATCAGGAATGTAAAATAGATTATGCTATTCTTTTCTTGAAAAATTTTTGTTGCCGGCTGTTCAAAACTTGGCCCATCTTTTCTATTAAGAACTACACAAAACTAAAATTATCCAACGTTTTAAATAGCAATGCTTTTTTTTTGTTATCAATTATTTTTATCACAAACAGCGTATCCATGATTAGTAAACACATTTTTAGAATAAAATAAAATTTTCACAATATATAAAATGTAAACAAACAACCAAAAAAATGCAAATTTCACCTTAAAATTGCCTTGGGTTAGGTTAGGTAAACAGGCCGCTTGATTTCCAGCAAGTACCCGGAAACTCCAGCTCACTTGGGTCCTGTAGGTCCCTTTGTGATTGCCTGAAAAAAAGTTAGTAAAGGGAAAAGAAAATAAAAGGTTATAGGGATATAAACATAGAAGTATCCAGGTTCTATGGGAGATTCCTCAATTACGTAGCCGAAACTCCTTGTGAGGAATGGTTTTGGGGTGCAGTAGTCAATAAGATCGGGGACTTGGTCTCCTTCAATCTCTAATATATTAGTGTGTCCCCACGGTCTTTGGGTCCATGCTCCTGCCGCGTTCAACCTGATCGCGGTTTTCAGTGCTATCTGCCTGGCTTCTAAGTCACATGGCATCCAGCCCATGAGTGCAAAAAGTGCTTTGGTTGGCGTTGTCTTCATGGCCCCTGTGATCAGTATTGCCATGGTTCTACTGACTTTATCAATTTGAAGTCTGTTAGCTGTGGAGTCCAGTGATTTCCACCATACTGATACTCCGTAGAAAATTATAGGTTTTATAACCATTTCATAAAGTCATACAACGCCTTTTGGTTGTATGCCCCATGTTGTGCCTATTGCTTTTTTACATAGATAGATGGCTGTTGTAGCCTTGGTTACTCTAGCCTGTATGTTCTCTTTCCATGATAGCTTGCTGTCTAGAATGACGCCTAAGTATTTCGCTTTATCCGATAGGATAAGCGTGGTGCCGTCCAACTTTGGAGGTGAGAAGTTTGGGATTTTATACTTTTTGCTAAAAAGTACGATTTCCGTTTTCACTGGATTTGTTTTTAGTCCGCATTGTATACTCCATTGACTTACCAACTTTAGAGCGTATTCTAACTGCTCCGTTATGGTGTCTAAATGGGTCCCGGAGACTGCAATCGCTACGTCATCGGCATAGGCTACAGTCTTTATCTTCCTATGGTCTAGGTCTTTGAGCAGATTATTCACTACAGCATTCCACAAGAGGGGAGATAATACCCCTCCCTGGGGAGTACCCTTGCATACTTTTCTCGTAATTCTTGAGTTCCCCATCGTCGATGTTATAGTTCTGCGCTTTAGTAGGCTCATAATGAGCATAACTGTAGGTCGATCAACCTTCAGGCATTCAAGTGCATCTATGACTGCCTGCGTCTCGACATTGTTGAAAGCACCTTCAATGTCCATGAAGGCTAAAAAAAATTGCCTTAAAAATGGGTACAATGAGTTTTAAAAACTGCTAAAAAGGAAATTTTAACGAAAAATTCGTTCATGAATACAATTTTATCGAACTTTCCCTAAAATGAATATCTGTTTAATTTTTTAATGAATACCGCTTTAACAATTTACAAAATTTTAAGTTGCTGAATTTAAACAAATTTATAATATTACAACATCTACATAAACAACAGCAATCGCATTTTAGTACAATTTAGCAAATACTCATCCAACAAACATATAAAAATTTTTGGATTTTTGTGTACAATTCTAGAAAAGCTTACAAAATGCAAAGCTGCAATTGTATTCTCCGCAGAACCGATCGGAATAGTGGGAGTAAATTCAGTGCACAGGTAACAAGAGTAAAACATATTTGTGTTATTACCTTAATTACTGAAATTTAAGAGGTTTTTGTAAATTATTCAAAAATTTGTTCCGCTTTGCAAGTCGAGTATAATACATAAATTATGTTTGCACCTTAAATTTTGAGAAACAATTGATTTATTTTATAAATTATCTAAAATAAAAAATCCACACTTAAAGGTGTAATAAATTGTGAGTGCAAAATTTTGTTTAACAACAAATTTATATAATTTGTTCTCTTTATTATTGAAAATACTATTTGTATTAGTTCTTGTTTGCCGTCAGCATCTCAATTACATTAAAGTAATTTTTATTATTTTTTTAATATTAAACCATAAATATTCGCGAGAGTTAATTTTATTTATTTTAAATTAATTAATTAATACAATTTCTTGTTTTTTATCCGTTGTTTAACAATTTAGTAGCATCAGAGTTTTATTGCGTGTGTTCCTACTTATATCACTTGTGTTGATTTTTATAAAAGCTTCTACATACATATGTATAAATTTTATACATAAAAGCATTTTACAGTGAAACCAATCACACTAGTATCGAAAGCTGATTTTCACATAAATAAATTTAATAATATTGAAATTAACTTTTGTCGATTATTCTTGGCAAAATGAATATTAGTAGTAACAAGTAAGAGTGTAGTATATTCGGCTGGGCCGAATCTAAAATACCCTTCACGATAGTCACGAATATGTATAGTATATTAAAAATGTGACCTAAATATGCTCGGTTATGTATGAACCGATATCGGAATTTTCTATTTTCTGTATTTTAGTAACCTTCTTTTATAACGAGAATTGCTTTTCAGCAAAAAAAAAAAAATAAAAATTTTAATGGAAAAATCGGTTCAGGCTATATCTCGGGTATATGTATATGGACCGATATCGAAAATTTTAATTTTCCATATTTATGTAACCTTATTTCATTACCAGAACTGCTTTTAAGCACAACAAATTGTTTAAGTTCGCTTACGCGATATTTTCATGAGAAACCCGGTTTAGGCTATATCTCGGGAATATGGAGCGATATCAGAAATTTTAATTTTCTCTATTTTCGTAACCTTCTTTTGTAACAAGAACTGCTTTTCAGCAAAAAAAAAAAAAATGTTATTGGAAAAATCGGTTCAGGCTATATCTCGAGTATATATAGACCGATATCGGATATTTTCTTTTTCCATATTTAAATAACCTTATTTCATTATCAGAACTGCTTTTGAGCACAAAAAAGTGGTTTAAGTTCACTTACGCGACATTTTCATTAAAACCGCAGTTTAGGCTATATCTCGGGCATATATGGACCGATATCGGAAATTTTCATTTTCCACATTTATGTAACCTAATTTCATTACCAGAACTGCTTTTGAGCAAAAAAAAGTTGTTTAAGTTCGCTTACGCGACATTTTCATGAAAAACCCGATTTGGGCTACATATGGACCGGGTACATATGGACCGATATCGGAAATTTTCATTTTCCATATTTATGTAATCTAATTTCATTACCAGAACTGCTTTTGAGCACAAAAAAGTTGTTTAAATTCGCTTACGCGGCATTTTCATGAAAACCCCGATCTAGGCTATATCTCGGGTACATATGGACCGATATCGGAAATTTTCATTTTCCATATTTATGTAACCTAATTTCATTACCAGAACTGCCTTTGAGCACAAAAAACATTGTGTAAGTTCGCTTACGCGACATTTTCATGAAAACTCCGGTCTAGGCTATATCTCGGGTATATATGGCCCGATATCGAAAATGTTTATTTTTCATATTTATATGACCCTATTTCATTACCAGAACTGCTTTTGAGAACAAAAAAGTTGTTTAAATTCGCTTACGCGACATTTTCATGAAAAACCCGATTTGGGCTATATCTCGGGTATATATGGACCGACATCGAAAATTTTAATTTTTCATATTTATATGACCCTATTTCATTACCAGAACTGCTTTTGAGCATAAAAAAGTTGTTTAAGTTCGCTTACGCGACATTTTCATGAAAAACCCGATTTGGGCTATATCTCGGGTATATATGGACCGATATCGGAAATTTTCATTTTCCATATTTATGTACCTAATTTCATTACCAGAACTGCTTTTGAGCACAAAAAAATTTTTTAAGTTCGCTTACGCGGCATTTTCATGAAAACCCCGGTCTAGGCTATATCTCGGGTATATATGGACCGATATCGGAAATTTTCATTTTCCATATTTATGTAACCTAATTTTATTACTAGAACTGCTTTTGAGCAAAAAAAAGTTATTTAGCTTCGCCTATGCGACATTTTCATTAAAAATCCGATTTGAGCTATATCTCGGGTATATATGGACCGATATCTGAAAAAAAAAATTTTTGTCTTTTAGTCACCATGCTTAATAAGTGTGTGAAGTTTGAAGCAAAACGAACAACTTTTGTTTTCAAAAATTTTCATACAAAACTGCAAAAAAAATGGCTTTTTTCGGAATTTTGAACATATCTCAGCTATACGTTTACCGATATTACTGAATTTCAATAGCAAACCCATGAATCGATGGGGTAAAAGAATGGTGAAAGAAAAAAGTTTCTAAGTCTAATGGTTTTCTCAGAAACGGTATTTCAACAGCGGACAGACGGACATCGCTTAATCGACTTTTCCATTAATTCTGATTCAGAATATATATACTTTATAGGGTCGCAAAAAAAAAACTGTAGAAATTACAAACGGAATCACAAACTTATATATACCCTTTACATTTTTGTGAAGGATATAAAAAGGCTTAAAATAGTGGTATAACAAATAATTATACAATTTGCTTTTAATTTTTTGGGAGAAAGTAAGCGTTTTAAAATTTAAACAAAACAACATTGATTTCAAACTAAAATTCCGAATATTTATTGCAGGCGGGAGATTAATATCTCATATTCTTGAATTCGTTGAGTACCAAAAAATTTGTATTTATCGTCATTTTTGCCAACAATTTACTTTGGTTTTAATTAATTGCGAAAAAGGTAAAGTAGGATTCTTCATGCGCTGAAGCGTTGGAGAAATTATTAAACAAAAGAGTAAGGTTGTTAAAAATATAGAACGAATTTCTCAATCCGTTCGAGAAAATACAATTTTTTTTCAATCCAATTGAATTATAATGTTGGCTGGACATTCTTACAGCTTATATTGACTAAGCCATAAAATAACAATCGAAAGTTGATTGTATCGATCCTAATAATGATGACAGTGGCGAGCTTGAGGACGTTTGTGTTACCACAAAATCTATATTTTTAAGTGCTCTGTCTAAACCTAGACAGCAAAAAATGCCTGATACGTCTTTCAGTAAATACACGGAATATAAAATCTTCATTAGTTTATATTTAATTATTTGATATTTCTTATTTTTTCAGCTAAAGATCGTTTTGATTTTATACATATATAGAAAATTCAACAGTAGTAATTTTCAATATTTCGATAAATATTTGTTATCATCGCCATGAAAATTAATATGTTCCTGACGATGACAACAATTTTTTTTTTATATATAAATATTTATTAATAATTCAGAGTACAATATGTTCATTTAATAACAGCTCCAGCACCTTAAAGGCATTATTGGAGCAAGTTGGCAGTCTTATTAGCTTAAATGTACAGATTTACACAAATTGTTCTCGAAATATCGAAAATAAATAGTGTTGGATTTTTTATATAAAATCAAAACCATCTTTAGCTGCAAAAATAAGAAATAATTACTTCATTAGTTTATTTAAAAGCAAGTCACCACGGTTCGATGTTGACAGAAATATAGATATTTAATCAGCTGATCTCATTTATCACAAAGCATTACCTAGTTTGAATAAGGTTTATGACAAATAGTTCTAATATTTTTTTATAACATCGCCAAATTTGTTTATTTGCTATATATTTCGAAACCCTCGGCTACTGCTTTGAGCATCATAATATATACGTTTCAGCCATATAGGACTCCGCGTTGCCATCTGGGGATGACAACAAAATAACAAATGCTTTTTTAATACATTGATACAGTGATCGCAAAAGTAGATCCAGTGACCAAAGCAAAATGGGAAGAACAGCTTGATTTCAGATAGATATATTATATTGTTAAATTTTTTTTGTCAAATCCAATACAGTGGGCAGCTATAAAATGTACAATACTTGTCATAAATGTAAAACACATTCACACAAACAAGATAAAATTAAATGCATAATACAAAAACATACATGATTTAAAGGCCATTCGGTGTCTAGCTTCGATAGTAAACGGACGTGTTTGTGTTTGATTTAGAGATAAAAAATAAAACGGGAACAAGTGGAAAACCAGAATAAGTGGAAAGAGTGATTTTATATAAAAGAAAAACTTTGTGACATATTTTAAAAATATTTTTAAAGTGCAAATAAACTAAAAAACAGGAAAAAGCAGATGTAGTTCTGAGAAAAAGCTTAGCTCCGCTAGAAAAAAACTTTGGATTGCTGAGGAGGAACTCTGGAAAAAATCATTGGACAATCTACTGTCGCTAAAAGAAAGAAACCGCACTCGTTCGTGTTCACTACATATAGTTGTTAAAACAGAAGACAAACACAAGTAGGCATGGAATGGTATGTAACCGTGATTAAACGTCAGCGAGCCCCAAATCCGCTCAAATATCATCACATTCGAAAATTTCTAAAGATGATAATAGGACTACGCCAACGGATAGTAATAGATTTGCTATCATTTATAAAAAAAAAACATTTAAACCGCAACCAATATATTTGAGAGAGCCTACTTCTAGTGAAGTGGTAAAAGCACTTATTACAGCAATTGGTAAAGACGCCGTCGTAACGTCAGTGAAGCATGGCAGCATTAGTGAAACAAAAATCCAAGTCAACTGCGAAAGTTTTCAGGTTGTTATAAAAGGTTTTGCTGGACCTTGGAGATACGGATGAGGACTGGACTGATAGATAAATGCGTTAAAATAAAAAATGTGCTAAATATGCGAAACTGTGAAAAGATTCCTCAACCCATGTTTAGGGTTGAATTGGAACCAGGGGATGTTATTCTCAAAATTAATGAAACTCACCCAATTTATAACCTCAAATTTCTTCTTCATCGTAAGGTTACAGATGAGGAGCCGCACAAGCTTTTAGGGCCCGTTCAATGCCTAAACTGCCAGGAATTCGGTCATACTAAGGCATATTGTAAACTGCCCGCAGTTTGTGTTGTGTGTGCGAACTGCACTGCACATCACAGTGCAAGAAGCAAAAACTGACTCAAATGCTAACAAATGCAGTAACTGTAGAGGCAACCATACTGCAAATTACAGGGGCTGCCCTGTCTATACTCATTTTAAACAGTCAATGACAAATAAGTCATCAATAACCTTTAAGCAACCCCAGCAGTTAAATATTATTTCTGCAAACAATTTGCATTCACTTTGTGATTCCTCAACCGCACGGTCGTGTTTTTAAAAAGTGAACAAAAACAAACCAAAAAATCATTGTGCTATTATATTTTTAAACTTACATATAACAAGTAAGAGTGTAGTATATTCGGCTGGGCCGAATCTAAAATACCCTTCACGATAGTCACGAATATGTATAGTATATTAAAAACGTGGACTAAATATGCTCGGTTATATATGAACCGATATCGGATTTTTCTATTTTCTGTATTTTAGTAACCTTCTTTTATAACGAGAATTGCTTTCCAGCAGAAAAAAAAAAAATTTTTAATGGAAAAATCGGTTCAGGCTATATCTCGGGTATATATGGACCGATATCGAAAATTTTAATTTTCCATATTTATATAACCTTATATCATTACCAGAACTGCTTTTGAGCACAACAAATTGTTTAAGTTCGCTTACGCGATATTTTCATGAAAAACCCGATTTAGGCTATATCTAGGGTATATATGGACCGATATCAGAAATTTTAATTTTCTCTATTTTCGTAACCTTCTTTTATAACAAGAACTGCTTTTCAGTAAAAAAAAAAATGTTATTGGAAAAATCGGTTCAGGCTATATCTCGAGTATATATGGACCGATATCGGATTTTTTCTTTTTCCATATTTATATAACCTTATTTCATTACCAGAACTGCTTTTGAGCACAAAAAAGTTGTTTACTCGGCATTTTCATCAAAAAAACCTGTTAAGCTATATATCGGGTATACATATATGAACCGATATCGGAAATTTTAATTTTCCATATTTATATAACCTTATTTTATTACCAGAACTGCTTTAAGGTGAAAAAAGTTGTTTAAGTTCGCTTACGCGGCATTTTCATGAAAACCACGGCTTAGGCTATATCTCTGGTATATATGGACCGATATCAGAAATTTTCATTTTCCATATTTATATAACCTCATCTTATTACCAGAACTGTTTTAAGCAAAAAAAAGTTGTTTAAGTTCGCTTACGCGACATTTTCATGAAAAACCCGGTTTGCGCTATATCTCGGGTATATATGGACCGATATCGGAAATTTTCATTTTTCATACCTATATAACCTTATTTCATTACCAGAACTGCTTTAAGGTGAAAAAAGTTGTTTAAGTTCGCTTACGCGACATTTTCATGAAAAACCCGGTTTGGGCTATATCTCGGGTATATATGGACCGATATCGGAAATTTTCATTTTCCATATTTATATAACCTTATTTAATTACCAGAACTGCTTTAAGGCGAAAAAATTGTTTAAGTTCGCTTACGCGGCATTTTCATGAAAACCCCGGTTTAGGCTATATCTCGGGTATATATGGACCGATATCGGAAATTTTTATCTTCCATATTTATATAAACTGATCTTATTACCAGAACTGTTTTTAATCAAAAAAAAGTTGTTAAAGTTCGCTTACGCGACATTTTCATGAAAAACCCGGTTTGGGCTATATCTCGGGTATATATAGACCGATATCGAAAATTTTCATTTTCCACACTTATACAACCTTATTTTATTACCAAAACTACTTTTAAGCAAAAAAAGTTGTTTAAGTTCGCTTACGCGGCAATTTCATGAAAACCCCGTTCCAGGCTATATCTGCGGTATATATGAACCGATATCGGAAATTTTCATTTTTCATATTTATATAACCTTATTTTGTTACCAGAACCGCTTTTAAGCAAAAAAAGTTGTTTAATTTCGCTGACGCGGCATTTTCATGAAAAATCCGTTCTAGGCTATATCTCGGGTATATATGGACCGATATCGGAAATTTTCATTTTTCATATGTATGTAACCTAATTTCATTACCAGAACTGCTTTTGAGCACAAAAAAGTTGTTTAAGTTCGCTTACGCGGCATTTTCATGAAAAACATGGTTTGGGCTATATCTCGGGTATATATGGACCGATATCGAAAATTTTCATTTTTCATATTTATATGACCCTATTTCATTACCAGAACTGCTTTTGAGCACAAAAAAGTTGTTTAAGTTCGCTTACGCGACATTTTCATGAAAAATCCGTTCTAGGCTATATCTCGGGTATATATGGACCGATATCGGAAATTTTCATTTTTCATATATATGTAACCTAATTTTATTACCAGAACTGCTTTTGAGCAAAAAAAAGTTATTTAGCTTCGCCTATGCGACATTTTCATTAAAAATCCGATTTGGGCTATATCTCGGGTATATATGGACCGATATCTGAAAAAAAAATTTTTCGCCTTTTAGTCACCATGCTTAATAAGTGTGTGAAGTTTGAAGCAAAACGAACAACTTTTGTTTTCAAAAATTTTCATACAAAACTGCAAAAAAAAATGGCTTTTTTCGGAATTTTGAATATATCTCAGCTATACGTGGACCGATATTACTGAATTTCAATAGCAAACCCATGAATCGATGGGGTAAAAGAATGGGGAAAGAAAAAAGTTTCTAAGTCTAATGGTTTTCTCAGAAACGGTATTTCAACAGCGGACAGACGGACAGACGGACATCGCTTAATCGACTTTTCCATTAATTCTGATTCAGAATATATATACTTTACAGGGTCGCAAAAAAAACTGTAGAAATTACAAACGGAATCACAAACTTATATATACCCTTAACATTTTTGTGAAGGGTATAAAAACAATAATATATTGTATTAAATTGTAAAACCAATAACAAATTATTTTAAAAAACAACGGGAAAATAAATTCCTCACATTTCATTAACTAAACAATAAAATCAATTTCAATAAAACAAGTGCGGTGGCAGTGCATTGTTATTGTTGTTATTGTGCGTGAAGATTACCTACCCAGTAGGAAAAAACTATACATTAAAATTTTGTTTTCTTGCAAAACCGCAATAAGTAGAGAAAGGAATTTATTTAAAAGAAAAACTTTATGACAATTATTTTTATATACTTTTAAATTAAAAAAAAATATAAATAAAATAAATAAAAAATTGCATGAGTGTACCTAGCAGATGCAATTCTGAAAGGGAGCTTAGCTCCACTAGAAAAAACCTCTGGATCTCTGAGGAAGAATACCTGAAAAAATCATTGGATAATCTTCTGTCTCTAAGAGATAAAAAACGCACGCGTTCGTGCTCGCCAAACATTGTTGTTGCTACAGACGACAAACCATCTTCAAGTCTAGCTATTGTTGATAAACCGAAAACTCAAGTGGGTATGGATAGGTATATAACCGTGGTTAAACGTCAGCGAAGCTCTAAATCCGCACAAATATCTTCAAAATCAAAAATTTCTAAAGACGATAAACCCACTGCGATAACGGATGGTAATAGGTTTGCTATCCTTCAGACAGATGGGCCAACAACATCCAAAAAACATATAAGCCTCCACCAATATATTTGAGAGAGCCAACTGGTGAAACAACTTATTACGGCAATCGGTAAAGATACTTTCAACGTCACTTCAGTGAAGCACGGCAGCATCAGTGAAACAAAAATACAAGTAAATCATGAAAACGATTATCGAAAATTGTCTGATGTTTTAGAAAAAGAGAAAAGATCATTTTACACATACCAGCTCAAAAGTGCTAAAGGTCTTCAGGTCGTTATTAAAGGTATTGACTTTTGCGTAGATATTGATGACGTCAAAACCGGATTTTAAGATAAAAGTTTTAAAATAAAAACCGTAGTAAACATCAGGAACCGTAAAAAGTTGCCTCAACCCATGTTTAGGGTTGAACTAGAACCCAGGGATGTTGTCCTAAAAAAAGGTGAAATGCATCCAATTTATAACCTCAATGTTCTTTTGCATCGTAAAGTTACCATTGACGAGCCAAATAAGCGTTCAGGATCCGTTCAGTGCCAAAACTGCCAAGAATTTGGCCACACAAAGGCTTACTGTAAGTTGCCCGCTGTTTGTGTTGTTGTGTTTGGCGAACTTCATGGCACAACTCAGTGCAACAAGCCGAAGGCCGACGCAAGTGTTAAAAAATGCAGTAACTGTGGAGGTAACCACACTGCAAATTATAGAGGTTGCCCTGTCTATACTCACTTTAAGCGGTCAATGACAAATAAGTCATCGGTTTCTCCAGCAACCCAGCAGCCAAATGTCATTGGTAAAAACAATTTTCCCCAGGTAGGCGATTCAACCACCCATACAAATACGCAAACCTCCAAACAATTTTCATATGCTAATGTCCTTAAAGCCGACCAAATCTTGAACCAGGAGCCCAAACCTCAAAAGTGCGATCCAAATTTTAGTAATTTAGAGGCATTTCTGCAGACTCTTGTTCAGTCCATAAACACTTTTACCGTTTCTATGACAAACATGATGCAGGAAATGCTAAAAATGCAATCCACTATTTTACAGGCAATTTTAAAAAAATGAATTGGTTAAAAATATGTTTCTGGAACGCAAACGGCATTCGCCAACACAAAAATGAACTTGAGCACTTCCTTATGGAAAAGCAGATCGATATAATGATGATTGCTGAAACCCATTTGACAACTAACAGTTATTTCAAAATTAATGGCTACACTTTATATGACACTAAAGATCCCCGTGGAAGATCTTGCGGAGGATCGGCAATTTTGATAAAGACCAGAATTAAGCACTATCTAATGAACGGGACACGTGAGGAATATCTCCAAGCTACAAATATATGCCTTAATTATTTTCATGAAGAAATTATATTATCCTCGATTTACTCACCACCACGATTTTGAATAACAGAAAGACAATATTCAACTTTTTTCAAATCACTTGGTCCTCGATTTTTAGTGGCTGGCGACTATAACGCTAAACACACTTTTTGGGGATCACGTTTAATTACCCCGAAAGGCCGTGTGCTTTTTGACACCGTTTCCAAAATGGGCTTAGGTGTGATTTCAAGTGGACACCCCACTTATTGGCCGTCAGACCAACGCAAGATCCCAGACGTTATAGACTTTGGAGTTACAAAAAATTTTCCCTCAGAATGGATGCAAGTGGAGCCTTCATTAGACTTGTCCTCAGATCACTTACCAACTATAGTTTCTGTTTCGTTACCCCAGGGGGTTGGTTCCCCGTTTTGTGACTTGGCGGTGACCGTCACTAGAGTTAACTGGTTAAAATATAAAAAATATTTGGGTACTTAATGTACGGAAAATATTGCCTTGAGAACGTCTCAGGATACTGATGTGTCGATTAACGAATTTTGTGAAAAGCTTAAACTGTCCGTACAATATGCTACCACTAGTCACACAAGATTCAGAAATGGGAGCAATAGAATATATTCGTCTGAAATTGAACAACTTCTAACAGAAAAAAGAAGAGTTAGAACAGAGTGGCAAACTTGCGGGTCTCCTCAGCTACAAAGTAGAGAAGTCTGCTTGAAATCCAAAGAATGGCTTCCCTCAAAAATTATCTGGAAGGTCTGGATGGTACCCTTCAATCCGACTATTCTCTGTGGAAAGCGACAAAAGGTCTGAAAAGACTCGTAAGTTCAACTGGAGACTGGGCAAAAAGCGATTCTGAAAAATGGATGGTGTATGCTAATGATTTGAAAAACGTTTTTATGGCTAATAATACAGTGGGTGATATAACTGAATTTCCGCCATATGCTGTTAGACCGCCTGAGCTTTTGAGACTTAGTTTTCAAGATGTCGAAAACGTTATAAATAAAGGAAACTCCAGAAAAGCTCCAGGTATTGATAAAATTACTGGCAAAATAATTGTACAATTACCTCGTGTGGCTAGAAGAATTCTTCTTCTTTTTATTTTGAACGCTATTTTGTGCCTAGAGTATTATCCTGCAGAGTGGAAAGTGTCTATGGTTACTTGGTACCCAAGCCAGGTAAGGATCTGACTAAGGCAGAATCATGTAGACCAATAAGTCTTTTACCAACAATTTCAAAACTATTCGAAACTGGCGAAGTTGACTCCAATATTGAATGATGTGGGATTTATCCCTAATCATAAACTCGGCTTTCGGGCTAAACACAGCACCATAGAACAAACGCATAGGCTAGTTAATGTTATAAGAAAGACTTTTGAGGACAAAAAGTATTGCTCAGCTCTGTTCATTGATGTTTCCCAAGCTTTTGATAAAGTGTGGCACGAGGGATTAATGCACAAAATAAAGTTGAGCTTGCCTGCAAACACTCACAAGCTTCAGGAAAGCTATTTATGTGGCCGTAAATTTGATATCAGAGAAGTCGACTTTGTAAGCCCAACTCAGCCAATCGAGGCAGGAGTTCCCCAAGGGAGCGTTCTGGGCCCCACTTTACATTTAATTTACGCTTCTGACATGCCAACCAGATCTGGTATTTACCCTTCAACTTTTGCACATGACACAGCATTCTGCAGTGTGCATGAAAACCATCAACTAGCCTCACGTAATTTACAGGAATATATTTCAATATTAGAGAAATGGCTAAAATTTTGGAAAATCAAAGTTAACAAACAAAAATGTAATCATGTTACATTCACGCTGCCTATCCAAATCAACAATTCACCTATTCCGCAGCATAATGAATTTCAGTACCTTGATATTCACCTCGACCGTAGGGTGACGTGAAACTCTCACGTTGAATCGAAAGTCACTCAGTTGAAACTAAAAGCAGCGCAATTAAGTTGGCTTATGGGCAGAAACTCGACATTGAAGTTGGATTGCAAACTTTTGTCATATAACGCAATTTTAAAGCCTATATGGTGCTACGGAATTCAGTTATGGGGCACCGCCTCAGCGCCAAATATTGAAAAAATTCAAAGGCGGCGAAACAAAATTCTTTGAGCAATTACTGCAGCACCATGGTACGTAAAAAACTCCCGAATTCACAAGGATCTGTGTGTTCCACTGGTAAAAGGTGAGTTTTCAAAGCATGCGACAAGGTATATCAGCAAATTGGATTTTCATCCAAATCCTCTTGCACGAAACTTACTTAATTTTAGCGGTCACACTCGGTTGAGAAGAAGGTATAGCGTTGCCACCATCAGAGCGTTAAATAGGTGATTTTACCGATATAATATGCGCAAAATGAAACTTTTTGTCTAGCATTGGCTGGACTTAGTTAATTTTTTGTATTTAGTATTAAGATTTGAATACTTATTGTTAGTTCACAATGTGAAAATTCAATAAATAAATCACAGCTAAAAAAAATGTGTTATGAATTGTTCAATAAATTACTTTTAGCATGCAAAATAGCTTATTTAGAATAATTATTCGTTATAGCGAAGTTCTCTATACAAGTAATGATATATTTGGATTAGCTTAAGTTAGATTTAACAGGCTGCCAGCCATTGAAACATAACGGGAACTGACTGGTTCCCGTTATGTTGCCTGGTAGTGATATGTATCTCAATATATGTGCATATCACTGGTTTAGAACCAATCCGAGGATCGGATAAGGGAGTCCAATCCACTTACATGACATTCCAATGCCTCCGCCAAATCATACAGCATCGGTCTGCCTAGATACAATGCCCTTATATAGGAAAGAGCTGGCCACCAGCAAAGATTGTAATTTAAAATCTAAATAATAATAGCCCAGACCCTGATCTTGGGTTTTCCAATAAGGGCTAGACAATTTCTTTTTTATTAAAACGTAAACCAGAGATGAGTTATATCCAAAACTTTATAATCGACTTAAAAACTGTTAAAAACATTTATGAATGGAACTCGACTTCGTTCACCGAATGATTTAACAAATGTTTCAATGATGCTGCCCGAATGCAAACCGCACCAAACAGTTATTTTTTATGAATGACGTGGAGGTTCATAAAGCACATGTTGATTTTCACCAGACCAATAATACATATTATTGACAAACCCATTGAGCCAAAATTTAGCTTTGTCACTGAAGATGGTTTTGCGATGAAAGTCAGCATCTTGGAGTATCTTCTTCAAACCAAAATGATAAAAGGCACGTCGTGTGAAATGGTCCATCGGCTTCAGTTCTTGAGTCAGTTGAGTTGAGTCTTGTACGGGCGTAAACCATCTGTGAAGTCGCTACACTCCTCATCAACTGGGGTTAAAACAATTACATATATGTGATCAATATGCGTCAAACATTAACGTAAGAATAATTAAAGAGTTTGGTGGCTGAGTTGATTAAGCGGCCGTATTAAAAATACATCATGTTCACATGATAACGAGCTCGAATCTCAGTGGGTACTGATGAGTAGTGTAGCGCCTACGAAACAGCTAGTTGTCCCCCAGCTATATGGTATTCAATTATTTTTTCTATTCTTCTTTGGTTTTATTGTTTCACAGTTATTATTGCTACTAATTAATTATTATTGCTATTATTGCTACAATTAAAAATAATCCCTCTTCTTGACTGAAGTTGGACTTGAACTCACAACTAGTTAGTTAATATCGTACATATGTATTAAATTCTATTAACTTCAGTAAAGAGTTGGATATCCACGGCACTTTAAGACTTCCAAAAATCGAAGCTACCAGTCTCCTAGTTTCCTCAGGTGTTCAGCCCACTTCTTTAAAATTATCTCCTTGAGCTGTCAAACGCTTGACATTGTATGGTTTCTAATTTTTCTTTCCAAAAGAATCCACAAATCGATTGGATTTAAGTCGGGATATTGTGGCGGTGTGTGTAACAATTTTCTGCGGTATGCTTAGGGTCGTTGTTATGTTGAAAATTAAATCTGCTCGATAACCCAAATTTTCCAGCACTAGACCGCATTTTCCGCTTTAATATATCTAAATAAAGATGCCTTTCCACAGTCGTTTCAACAAACTCAAGGTTTTCTGGACCACTGGCTGACATACAACCCCAAAGTATTACGCCACCACAACCATGTTACCCGGTAGGGAAAAGGCAGGATTTGTTGTATGCCTCACCTTTCTTACGCCACAATAATTTGAGACATTTTAATTCAAAAATACAGTATTTAGTTTCATCTAAAAAATTTCATCATTCCAAAACTCATTTGGCTTGTCAACGTATTTAATTGCGAACTCTATTCGCTTTTTTCTATTTGTTAAGGAAATGTATGGCTTTTCTCGTGAAAGCCAGCTCGCCTCAAAAGTCTTCGTGCTGTTACCAAAGATATATTTTTTGAAAACCTTTACTGCACATCGCGAGTAATTTGGATTGCCGTTAAGCGTAGATTTTTCTTTACCATATTTAAAATAAATCTATTTTCACGACGAGTGAGCTTCGGCGTACGTTCAGATAGAGACGTAGATGTTATAATCCCGGTAGTTCGTAAATTTTTTATAGCTGAACAGTGTGATCTTCCAACAAGTTCTCCTATTTTTCGGTTTATTTTTCTCGTCTTTCCAAAGCTTTATGATAATATTTCTTTCTCCAAGACTTATTTCTCTTCGCCTAGAAGCCATCGCTAATTTGTGAATGATTGCTTGCATGTTTTATTACGTATCTGGAAAAGCCCCGTTAACTTGATCATTTCGCGAGAGATATGCAATAAATTTTACAATATTTTTCAATAAGTTTTATATAAGAGTAAATGAGTTTCTTTTAAATTTAATTTTTGATTTGTACAACAGGTTATAGTATAACTAACTAGCCAATATTTCAAGTTGAAAAAATCTGTAGCTAGTATGCAAAATTTACTTGAATTCAGTTCAGCAGCTTAGGAATCCATAGAGGGCAAACAACGTGTCACGTAAATTGTGTAGATTGAGTTATACGAATATGAATATAAAATTCAGTATTATTATTTCGCAGGTTTTACAATCCAGAACAATTTTTAATGAAAATCCATGCGTTAATTTTTCGTGCCACTATACTTAATCACTGGGTTAAATAAAATTTTTGCTGCAATTTTTGTGCTAAACTTAAAACTTGTACAACATCTTCATATTGTTCACACATACACGTATTTTATCTAAGAAACATTTCGCCACTGAAAAATTAAGTCTAAATGTACGCCTGGCCAGTAAACATACTAGAGAGCCAATGTTGGTCTTAAAGGGAACAAAAAAGAAAATTATAAACAAAAACTTAAAAATCACAGAATCGTACTGTGACAAGATGAAGCGAGTTTTGGGTAAACTTGTGGTACAACGGAAGAAATAAAAAAAAAGCAATTTTTTTTTTTTTAACAAACGGACATCGTTTGCTGTTGCGTTACCATAATAATTTACTCAGTGATGTTGTGCTGCAGCAGAAAAGAAGGAAGTAAAATAGCAAACTGAATCACAGAAAGGGAAAGACAGAAAAAATGCAATATAACGGAAAAAACGTTGTTTTGACTTTATACTCGTACTATTTTCTTTTAGACAGCTGTTGTATCCAGCAATTGCACGACAGAATTGTACGTAACAGCGCGTGTGTTTAAATAGAAATACTTTGTTGCTAAAGCATAAGTAACATCCGCTTCCGGTGTCCTTTTTAGCAAAAATTCCACAGTTAGTAAAACACCTGCTACTACAACTGTAACTTTACTTAACCGTGCCAGTTAAAGCATTGCTCCGACACTTATTTATTTTTAATTTTTTCTTGTTATTACATTTTATTGAAGTTCGTTTTACACAGTTTTCCTTTTTCAGTAAACATTGCGAAAATATTTCTGTTTCTTATAACTTTTCATTGTGTTCTATTGCACATTAGGGGAGCAAATAACAATAAAACTAGAAGCCGGTATTGCTAACTATTTCTATGTCTTTTTTCTAGTTGAGTTTTTTTCTCTGTTTTGAGAAAAGTAAAGCAAAAAAAAAATAAAAACAAATTTGTAAGAGAACAAAATATTTTTTCAAGCTTCAGTCGAGATAAACAACTATTTCAATAAAAAATTGTTAGAGATTGAGAAAAATTGCATTCATTCAGTTGCATGTTTGACTAAGCTGCACAAATAAAATGGTTTTGTTAGAGAAAAATTGAGGAGTTGTGCTTTTGGGATGCTGGGACTCTGCTTGACATTTTCAATTGCAAAACACACTGTTGGCGTTTAATATTACACGATTTTCTTTAAGATGGAAAGTTTTTTAAATGAATAAACGTCTTCATAAGTCGCTTAAATTTATCATTTGCACATAAAACTCATAATATTAGGTAATTAGTGTCAATTTTAGATTAATGTTATTTTAAAGTAATGTTGTGTTAGGTAATTATATATAATATAATCAATAAATGTATATGCACTCTTATACATCTCCGTCGAAAATCCAAAAGAGCGTATCAGAGAATTAAAATTGAGTTTTTAATTGATTACAGTTTATTACGACAACTTGAATCGCTCTAGCAATTTTTAGCCATCTTGTGAACCAGTTTTTGTTTCTATACCTGATAAGTCTGCATTTACACACGATAACATTTAGTTTGGTAGCAAATTACAGGTGGGGAAGGAAGAATTGATTTTGTGTTCGGTACTCGGCAACACGCTTTGTTTACATATACTTTATTGACATTTTAATTTAATTTACATTTTCTGGAGTTTTGTGTGGTTTTAAAAATTTTGTTAATTCTGTTAAAGAGAACGAAATTTTAATAAATATGGAATATAAATGGGAAAGAAAAATTGTGGAAAAATTAATCTTAGAGAAGATAATATTGACGTAATTTTTACACATCGAAATATTTACTGAAACAGACAACATAACGAAAAATGTAAGAAACAAATAATAATGGAATGTTACCGGCAACATGTTCGACTGTGTGAATACGAAACAAAAATCAAAAGAGAATTCCAAATGTTTCTCCTCCAAATGTTCGCTCGTCTAAATTCAGACTAAGGCAGCTTTACTAAGAAGTGGCAGAACCACAGATTGTTAATTTGGATTTTTTTTTGTATGAAAACTATAAACAAGTACTATTTTATACGCATGTTGGCAACAATAACAAATCATAAATGTTTATCATATACACAAAATGATGTGGTATGGTGACCAATATTATATAATGATTTGAAAACATGTAGCAAGAACTTCATTTTATAAACTTACTGTAGAAAATATTGATGGCACATTATACATATATATTTTTTTTTATATATTGGACCAGTACTCATGGGATGGCCCCTACATATGCAGTGCATTGTAGCAGAACTAGGAAAGTAGGTTGTGAAGAGTGGGAAAGAGGGAGTAATGTTTGTGAACATTTGACTTGAAATTTTCAGCGTTATAAGAGACAGGAAACACGTCTGCATGCAACTTGTTCCACAGACAAAGCGTACGGCTGAAAAACGAATTCTCTCTGTAATGCGTAGTACGATTTTCCGGGCAATCGACAAACGCACCCCACACTGCGTCGATGCTCCAGTGAGTCAATAGAGTTGGATACTCTACTGTCACCGATCGTTTGTTTGTGTCAATAAGCAACATTGGGTTTTACGAGCGTTGAAGGCGACCCGGTTTTTACGACCCCATTCGGAGATAAATGGAAGATCACTATTCAGTGAATCATTCATATTTAGCGTCTTGGCAGTGATCTCTGATAGGCTGGGCCTATAACTAAAAGAGTACGAATGACAAATGCTGCTGTCATCCGCGAAAGAGTGGATAGGGTTGGAAGTTTGGTAGAGAAGGTCGTTGAGGAAAATAAGAAATAAGGTAGGAGAAAGAACGGAGCCTTGCGGTACCCCTGAATTAATCTTGAACTCGTTTGATGAGACCCCATCTATAACAACTCGTATAGAGCGGTCTCTGAGAAAGCTTGATATAAACCGAGAGAAGTCATTACCGACACCAAAAGCAGTAGGTTTTGCCAGTAGTGCACCATGCCCCACTCTGACAAACGCTTTTGAAATATCCAGAGCCACCACCCTACTTTCACCGAAATGATACGGCTATCAAAGCTTTGTTCTGTAACTTTTGTAATGATTTAAGTTCAGTACTCTTTCTGTAACCATAAATTATAGGCACATAGTTTAGATCTATCACCATTTAGTTAACGCAAATTAGTCCGGCTATAAAAACCGCCAATTTAAACGAAGACAAATGTTAGTGTTAATTTCACCAAACAATTTGAGTAGCGTTAAAACAAGTTAGTGAATCGCACTAGATGTCGGTATTTAAGGTGTAGACTCGGGTGATGTTAAGACTGGAAAGGCTTCAAAATACAAAATGTACCAAATATTAGGAACCATGAAAAGATGGCTCCACCCATATTTAAGGTTGAATTGGAGCCAGGTGATGTTGTTCTAAAAGAAAATGAACTACATCCAATTTATAACCTAACAGAAAAGGTGCTGTCCTAAATGTTGTTAGATATACTTGCAAAGGTTTGGATGACCGGTTCAGCGGAGTTGCTGGTATGTTTTTTGATTTTTCTAAGGCATTTGATCTTATAGACCACGAGATAATCTTAGATAAGTTAAATTATTACGGTATTTGAGATCGTAAAACTTATGTTATTTAAGATTATTTTATTAATAGAATACAGTTTGTACAAATTAATCAGTGCAAAAGTTTTATTGGCACTGTTAAATATAGTATTCCGCAAGGAAGCGGACTAGGTCCAGTATTATTTTCAATTTACTTGAATGATTTAAAAAATCTGTGCTTAACAGACCAATTGTTTATGTTTGCTGATGACATATGCTTATTTTATCCATATAATTATGATTTAGTTTTGAAAACAGACAAGGATACGGCTTTATTAGTAGAATTTGTTAGATTAAATAGATTATTACCTAATTCTGAGAAGACGCAATCATATTGAGAATGTGAAGAACCAGATAGACTCAGCTATTGGTGTTTTATACAAATTTAAAACTAAATTGTGCCAAAGATCAAAGCTACTGATTTACAATTCGTTAATACAATCTCATATAAACTATTTAATAAGTGTTTACGCTTGTAATAAAAATAATATTTCTTTAAAATCTTTACAAAGCTTTCAAAACAAAGCATTAAAAATAGTTTATAGTTTGCCAATAAATGATATCTATCAAGTTCTGTTATTCGTTTCTAAAAGTATGCACAATAAAGATAATCATACAACTCCATTTATCCAAAACCAGATATATTTTAATAACAGATATTATTCTAAGGAATCCTAGATGTAGACTTGAAAGAACAAAACAACGCATCGACCATATAAGTGGTAATCTTTTTAATAATTTACCTTCAGAATTAAAAACTGCCATGAGTATATCACTATTTAAAAAAGTAGTTATGTAAAGAATATTTAAGTAATTCAATCGAAACGCTTTTGTAAAATTGTATTGAAATAAATTTTTCTAAACTTTGTAAATAACTATTTTTAATATAATCTTAACATAATTAATTGAACGTCATTGTTAGTATAATTAATTGTTCGTCATGTATAAGCAATTGCCAACTTGCCTTAAAAATGCCTTTATGGCGCCGAGGCCCAATGAATTCTATGTAAAATATATTTTATAGTACAATTATCTTATAATAATAAAAAAAAATATTTTCCATCGTAAGTTTACGGTTGAGCAGAAAAATAAGAGTTTGGGACCCGTTAAGTCCCTAAACTCCTAAGAATTTGGTCACACTAAGGCTTATTGTAAATTGATCGCAGTTCGCGTTTCATGTAGCGGACTTCACAGTGCATGATATTAAAGACCGAATCGAGAGTTAAAAAATGTGGCAATTGTGGACGTAACCATACTGCAAATTACAGGAGTTGTCCCGTCTGTACTCACTACAAGCCGTCAATTCTCTCGCAAATCCCTAGCAGTCTTATATCATTTCTACAAACAATTTTTACCCGGTAGGCCAGTCAGTCAGCCATATAAACATGCAAATCTCCAAACAAGTTTCTTTTGCTAATGTGGATATAAAAAACTTAAATCAGGAGCTCAAAACTTTTTTGCCTTTTGTTTAATCCCTAAACTCAATTACGAAATCTATGAAAACATGATGAAAGAAACACTGAAAATTCAATCCACTATTTTGTAGGCAATTCTAAACAAATGATTTGTTTAAAAATATGTTTCTGGAACGCAAACGGCATCCGCCAACACAAAAATAAACTTGAGCACTTCCTTATGGAAAAGCAAATCGATAAAATGTTGATTGCTGAAACT
The DNA here is from genome assembly GCA_914767995.1 of Thecocarcelia acutangulata. NCBI lineage: Eukaryota > Metazoa > Arthropoda > Insecta > Diptera > Tachinidae > Thecocarcelia > Thecocarcelia acutangulata. The sequence goes on along the minus strand of OU612096.1, from coordinate 53,094,360 downwards.
CATTTGACACCCAACAGTTATTTTAAAATTAATGATTATACACTATATGATAATAAGAATCCCCGTGGGAGATCTTGTGGAGGCTCGGCAATTTAAAAAAAAACGAGCATTAAGCACTGTTTAATGAACTAGACACGTGGGGAGTATCTCCAAGCAACAAATGTATTTACTGAACATTTTCATGCAAAAATTTTTATTTCCTCGATTTACACACTCCACCGGTTTTCAGTAACAGAAAATCAATATTCACATTTTCAATTCGCTTGGACCTCGATTTTTAGTGGCTGGCGACTATAACGCTAAACACATTTGTTGGGGATCACGTTTAATTTCCCCGAAAGGCCGTTTGCTTTTTATACAGTTCCCTAAATGGGATTTGATGTGATTTCAAGCGGACGCCCCACTTGTTGGTCCTCAGACCGACAAATTATCCCAGATTTGATAGATTTTGGAATTGCAAAAAATTTTCCTTTAGAATGGATGCAAGTTAGATTTTTCATCAGATCACTCATCCACTATAATCACTCTTTCGTTCCCCCAGAGGATCGTCTCACCGCGTGGTGACTTGGTGCTGACCGTCAATAGAGTAAATCGGCTATAATATAAGGAATATTTGAGTACTCATTATATGGACAACAAGCGATAAAATTCATACATCCACGTTTGCAGACGACACGGCTTTTTTCAGTGTGCATGAAAACCACCAAACAGCGTCACAAAATTTGCAGGAACATATTTACAATTTAGAGAAATGGTTAAAACTCTGGAAAATCAAAGTCAATGAACAAAAATGTGTCCATATCACGTTCACGCTGCGTAAAAATACATGCCCGTCAATAAAAATTAATAATCAAATAATTTCACAACACAGTGACGTCAAATATCTCGGTATTCACCTCGACCGTCGACTAACTTGGAAGAAACACATTGACGCAAAAACAACCCAGATGAAATTAAAAGCCACGCAATTGAATTGGCTCATCGGCAGAAATTCCACCCTGAGCTTAGACTGCAAACTTTTGCTGTATAACGCGATCCTAAAGCCAACATGGTGCTATGGAATGCAACTATGGGGCACCGCCTCCGCATCGAATATTGGAAAAATTCAAAGGCGTCAAAACAGCGTTCTACGTACGATTACAGCAGCCCCATGGTATGTAAAAAATTCTCGAATTCACAAGGACCTAAACGTACCTTTAGTAAAAGATGAATTTGCCAAATATGCTGGAAGGTATATAACCAAATCCACTTGCTCGAGACATCCTTACCTTTGGTGGTCACACACGATTAAAAAGAAGGGACATCCTGGCTTCCATTCGGGAGCATAACAGATGATGTCCTGTGGCACGATATTCTGATACATTCGCTGAATCATAATTTTTTTTCTAGCATTGGCTAGACTTCAAGAAAATTTTTTAGTTATTAAGATTTGAATAATTGTTGTTAGTTCTTCTTGAAGATTCAACAAATAAATAAAAATTGATAAAAAAAATTATATGGGGAATATTATCTTGAGAACGCTTGAGGATATTGATACGTCAATTAATGACTTTTCTGATGACCCTAAACTGGCCGTACAACATGCTACCAATATCCATATAAGCTTCAGAAATGCGAGCGAAAGAACCTTTCCGTTAGAAATTAAACACCTTCTGTCAGGAAAAAGGCGAGTTAGACGAGAGTGGGTACGCCAGCTTAAAATTACGCTACGGAAATGCATTGCGCAACTAAGAAATCTGCTTGAAGTCCAGTGAATGGCTTTCCTTAAAAATTATCTGGAAAGTTTTGATGGTACTCCTCAATCTGACTATTCTCTATGGAAAGCAACAAAAGGTGTGGTTTGTCTACTGCCAACAATTTCAAAATTATTCGAAAAATTGTAAATGCCGATGTAAACTCCAATATTGAATGATGTAGAATCATCAATCAGAACAAACGCATAGACAAGTTAATGTCATAAGAAATACTTTAGAAGACCAAAAGTATTATTGTTCAGCTCTCTTCATTGACGTTTCCCAAGCTTTTGATAAAGTGTGGCACGAGGGATTAATGCACAAAAACGTTATAGCAAGCGGAGTCTTCATTAGATATGTTCTCTGTTTGGTGACTTGGCGTTGACCGTCTATAGAAATGGTTGGCATAAACAATAAATAAAATGTTTATTTGCCAATAGCTAACTTACGAAAACAATTACTTATGAAAAACTTATTTGCAGATAAGACATAAAAAGTTGCAACTTTATTGCACAATTTCAAAGAGATCGTCGATGTAGCATAATGAAATATGGTTAAAATTGCGCACAGAAACAAATATTAAAAATTTTTAATTGAATTATAAAAAAACATTTACGGCCGTATTCACAAAATAAATTTATGTTTATTAAACACTTATTTGAAAAATTTTGTACAGAAATATGTCAAATAAGAGTTTAATAAACATACAATAATTTTTATCCATAAAGCCCTTAATTTTTTATACCCTTCACAAAAATGTAAATGGTATATATTCCGTTTGTAATTTCTACAGTTTTAATTTGCGACCCATTGAAATACCGTTTTTGAGAAAACCATTAGACATAGAAACTTTTTTCTTTCACCATTCTTTTACCCCATCGATTCATGGGTTCGCTATTGAAATTCAGTAATATCGGTCCACGTATAGCTGAGATATATTCAAAATTCCAAAAAAAAAACATTTTTTTTTTTCCAATTTTGTATGAAAATTTTTGCTTCAAACTTCACGCACTTATTAAGCATGGTGACTAAAAGGCAAAAAAAAATTTTTTTTTCAGATATCGGTCCATATATACCCGAGATATAGCCTAGAACGGGTTTTTCATGAAAATGCCACATAAGCGAACTTAAACAACTTTTTTTTGCTTAGAAGCAGTTCTGGTAATGAAATAAGGTTATATAAATATGGAAAATGAAAATTTCCGATATCGTTAAATATATACCCGAGATATAGTCCAAATCGGATTTTTAATGAAAATGTCGCATAGGCGAAGCTAAACAACTTTTTTTGCTTAAAAGCAGTTCTAGTAATGAAATCAGGTTATATAAATATGAAAAATTAAAATTCCCGATATCGGTTCATATATATCCGAGATATAGCCTAAATCGGGTTTTTCATGAATATGCGGCGTAAGCGAACATAAACAACTTTTTTTGCTTAAAAGCAGTTCTGGTAACAAAATAAGGTTATATAAGTATGGAAAAGAAAATTTCCGATATTGGTCCATATATACCCGAGATATAGCCCAAATCGGATTTTTAATGAAAATGTGGCATAGGCGAAGCTAAACAACTTTTTTGCTTAAAAGTAGTTCTGGTAATAAATTAGGTTATATAAATATGGAAAATAAATATTTCCGATATTGGTCCATGTTTGGCCGGTGCCTCAAAGTCTATTTTGGGGTTACTCGACCGTGTGCAGGAGAGGGCGAAGAAGCTCATCAGTGACAGTAGGATATCCAACTCTATTGATTCACTGGAGCATCGACGCAGTGTGGAGTGCGTTACTCGTTACTACAATGGATTTTGCTCTGACAAGATTATTGCTCTTGTTCCCGAAACGCGCACATTTTTACGTAGCACGCGTTCATCGTCTAGAGCTCATCCATTTGTGGTCGATTGTCCGGGGAATCGTACTACGCATTACAGAGAGAATTCGTTTTTCAGCCGCACGCTTCGTCTGTGGAATAAGTTGCCTGCAGAAGTGTTTCCTGTCTGTTATAACGTTGGAAAATTTAAGTCAAATGTTCACAAACACTACTCCCTCTTTCCCCCTCCTCACAACCTATTTTCCTACTTCTGCATTGCATATGTAGGGGTCATTCCCTGAGTACTGGTCCAATATAAAAATAAAAAAATATACCACAGATATAGCCTAGAAGGGGTTTTTCATGAAAATGCCACATAAGCGAACTTAAAAGACTTTTTTTTGCTCACAGGCAGTTCCGGTAATAAAGTAAGGTTACATAAATATGGAAAATGAAAATTTCCGATATCGGTCAATATATATCCCAGATATACCCTGAACCGGGTTTTTCATGAAAATGGTCCGTAAGTAAACTTAAACAACTTTTTTGCTTAAAAAAAGTTCTGGTAAGGAAATAAGGTTATATAAATATGAAAAATGAAAACTCCCGATATCGGTCCATATATTCCCGAGATATAGCCTAGAACGGGTTTTTCATGAAAATGCCACATATGCGAAGCTAAACAACTTTTTTTGCTTAAAAGCAGTTCTGGTAATAAAATACGGTTCAAGGCGAATTCATTATTAGGTGGATGCATCGGCGAATTCAGGCGAATTCGATTAATATGGCGGCACTTCCTCTGTCAAGTTTTGTTTACATTATTCGTCGCCATTTAAATTTGTGTACATGTTCTTTATCAACTACTTTTGACAGCTTAAGTGTGAATTCGCCTTTTTACACAAACAAAATACCTGTTGTTTTTTTTATTGTTGTATTGTTGTAGCGAAGCGGCTACCTTGTTTTTTGTATCATGATACGGTTATATAAATATGGAAAATGAAAATTTCCGATATCGGTCCATATATACCCGAGACATAGCCTAAAACGGGTTTTTCATGAAAATATCGCGTAAGCAAACTTAAACAACTTTTTGTTGCTTAGAAGCAAATGAAATAAGGTTATATAAATATGGAAAATGGACATTTCCGATATCGGTCCATATCTACCCGAGATATACCCTGAATCGGGTTTTTCATGAACATGCGGCGGAAGCGACCTTAAACAAGTTTTTTTGCTTAAAAGCAGTCTGGTAATGAAATCAGGTTAGGTAAATATGGAAAATGAAAATTCCCGATATCGGTCCATATATACCTGAGATATAGCCTAAACCGGGGTTTTCATGAAAATGTCGCGTTAGTGAACTTAAACAATTTTTATGCTTAAAAAAAGTTCTGGTAAGGAAATAAGGTTATATAAATATGCTCAAGGAAAATTTCCGATATCGGTCCATATTTACACGAGATATAGCCTGAATCGATTTTTCCACTAACATTTTTTTTCTGAAAATCAATTCTCGTTATAAAAGAAGGTCATAAAAATACAGTAAATAGAAAATTCCGATATCGGTTGATATATAACGGAGCATACTTAGTTCAAATTTTTAAATATACTATACATATACGAGACTACCGTGAAGGGTATTTTAGATTCGGCCCAGCCGAATATACTACACTCTTACTTGTTTATTTTTCTGTTATTATTTCAGTAATAAAAGTGCTTTTTATACTACCAATGCTATCAATTATTTATATTTGGAACATACGCTATATATTTTTATTTCATTGAATTGTTATAGAATTGTTAGAAAAAAATAGTAAATCTTAGACAGAATAAACTATATAAAACGTAGGCGAAACGTTTTTTTTTTTTTTTGTTTTTTTGCTGAAAAAAATTTACATTTGAAAAATAACCAAAACAGAAAACGTAAATTTATGAAAAAGTGATTATAAAGGAAAAAATGGTAAAAGTTTGGTTAGAAGAAGAAGTTTTATATATAATAAATGAAGTCCAGCAAGTGCCTTATATTTGGGATGTAAAGAAAGTTAAGTTTTGGGTGGAGCTGACCATAAAAATTGCTTTCTTGCTTTGTAATATATGGCTTTACTTTTGCTAAAATTTTCGCAAATTGATGAGGAGTCATCCTCAAAATGAGTCTTCACATTCAATTTCTTTGATTAGTTTATGTTTAAGTCCTTCGTCCTCTCTGAGAAGGAAACATCGGGAAGAACATTTTTTTTAATTTTTTTTTTACTCCTGCTTGCCATTAATATGCTTAATGTATTAAAGGTATTTAATGCAATGGAATCTATAATGGTATCATTCATTTTATAAACGTTTATCTTTTTGAAACTTTTGTTTTTTGAGTTTTTTATACAAATATTAGATATATTTTAGTTTTTTCACGGTAGTAACACTAATGTCATTCGTTTCTTATTCATGAAACAAAACGCGCAGGTAAGAAAAAAAAAAAACCACGCAAAAGCGCTTTCTTCGAAAATAAATTGCTGAGTTAGCAGCAATTTTAAATTTCCAAGCTGGATTTGTCAATTTTAATGTGCACATATTTACATTTTTATTTTTTTTTGACACTTATTCATTTTTTATCGATAACAAGCATACAATTTTTGACATTCTAACATTTTGTTCAATATATCTGAACTCCTCGAACTTATTTAATTTTTCTATTACAATATGTTCTTACTACTTTCCAAAACTAGAAAAATGAAGAAAATATGAAGTGTCATACAACCTTAACGAAATTAAACTTCGCCATACTCGTATTCGAATTGGTGCATAACCAGTAAAGCTATGTACACACGGTTGTCAGATGTTACAATATTGTAAGATCTGGCAACATGCTGACAATGTAGAGACAATGAAAAATTGTCCCGCAGAAATAAATTGTGTGTTCAGACGATCGTAGGAAAATATTACAGTTTCATTGCCAGACTATGGTCTGACAAATAATTCATCTGACAACAGAAATTGTCAGTTCACACGGTTGTCAGATTATAAGATGAAAAAAAATTGCTAGGCATGTCGTAAGGCATTGCCACTTATGTATATCAACAACCATCTGTTTGGCAGTGTTGCCCATAAAACTTTTTTCTGACAATGATGCCATTGTCAGGTGCATTAATTTTATACATCTGACAATTACAACTGAGCTCACAATACCACCCAATTATCCGACGAAGAGTGTTCTCACGATTGCCAGATGCCTGACAACATTGTCGTCTTACAATTGATTAACAATGGTTTTTCTGACAACGTTATAAGCTAAAAATTGGCAGTTCACACGATACATGTTCAGACAATTTTACTGGCAATATTGTAAGATCTCACAACCGTGTGTACGTAACTTAAGTTAGTTATTTTTTTTTTAATAGTATTTATGTATATGTGAACTGGCAGCGTATAAACGTGGTATATGTGACCCAACCTTTCAGCTTCATGAATTTCAGCATTAACCTCTATAATTTGATGACATTATTATTAAATAAATAAATTTTACTAAAAATGGCAATGAAATGTCTGATCGTTAATTAAGTTTAATGATGGCTACAAATTCTTATTTAAGCTCTCAAATTCACATTAAAATCTTTACCAGTCATTGTTGCAAAGCTCTTCTGTGGCAAGCAAAATTGTATTATTTATTTTATTATTTCATATTGTATTCATTTGCACACAAATGTAGCAAATCATTGTTGGAAGTAGCATAAATGTCAAATTTAATTTCATATCATTACGAAAAAAAAACAAAATACTCGAAATACTTGTGACGCGTTGCAGTATTTTAACATAATTTTAAAATGTAATAAATCACAAAGATTTATTCATTTATTCATTCAATTCACATATAAATAAAGGTCACATTTTGACAAAACAATAAGGGTCTATAAAAAGTCTAGCAATAAAAATGATTTTACTAATATTGCGAACTGAAAGCAAAGTCGAAATTAATAAAATATAATAAAAGAAAATTGTTACACACATACGTAAAGGGGTAGGTATGTTGAAGTGGGTTGAAACAAGATATGTGTGAGGCATTAACGAAATTTAATTACACATATATATACTTATGTATCATTCTTTTTAGGATTCTCATCGTTAATCCCGAGGAAGAGATAGAGTTTAAAGCCCAGCATGCATACTAAATGTAATCCAAACCCTCAAGCAGGGAGGTTATGCGACCCGTGCGCATCTGTTCTCTTTGCAGTTGGGAGTTCAGAGACTATATTTGAATGGAGCTTTGCTGATACCTGGGCACGTTAGCAAATATACTACGTCTCCTCCATGTTACAGGTACCTATGACGTGAAGATGATCGTTTCACTGCATACTCGTGGGACCAAAACCGGACTTTTTCACCTAAAAACTGAAAACAAATCGAACACATAACGACAACTACGGACACGACAACTGAAAATGGTTAAAGTTGTACGCGGACCGAAACGCTAACTGTACGAGGCGACTTATGGCAACCTAACAGCGCCAAATGCATGACGGCATCTTCGCATAGTTGTATATGCAGTGTGGGGTTTTTGAACCTTGGGCCGAGCCCCTCAAAGGTTGCGCAGGTCCATGTCTTTACGGCAAAAGCTCTTAGTGTGGGTGATGCTAGTGATAGCAAAACAGCAGCCCGAATGCCAAGTGTGGTCAAGGTGCCTGCGAGCAAGTTCTAGGATCATCGAACTCTATCATTCTCTACGAACAAAGGCGTTGCGAACAAGTTTTGGGTTCACAAGCTACATCCCAGATATCGTGTGGAAAAGGCAGTTGTGAAAAGATTTACATCAGCACCTGCCTTGACGGCCTAATCTGATGGTGGATCAATTCCATGAAGTGAATTTTTCACGATTCACCACCGCCCCTGTGTGGCTTGCTGGGATCACACAGGTAGCAATTCTTGTCATATGATTGCGGTCATATGAACAACTTCTTGTTGAGGAGTTCGGGCTTTCTAATCCCTCATGTATGCAATTTCCCAGCAATCAATGGAGGACAAGGCTTAATGAGTTGGTAGGCCGAAGCCCATTAAGAGCATCAGCCCTTAAACCAACTCACCCGTCAATCATCACCACTGGTTCCTTACAGTACACGTATCTGTTGTATAGGCAGCAGATCCTCGGGAGATTGTTAGCCCTCGAAAAAAGCCATCACCAAACAATTATCAAGGATACTAACACTCCCTTCCTGCGTTTTAGGTTTCAACCACAGCCAGAACGTTTCAGCCAAGATAGGCACCTCAACCATGATCAGCCCGGGTCGAACCGCAAGCAGAACTTCCCGGGGGCCATGCTGATCCCCGTTCTGCCAATTTATACCCTTGGTAAGGGTTTCGGAAGCCAACACAACATAAGTCATGCGGCTTCCTAGAGTTTTGTTTGCCGCGCCAAACGAGGGACCCTTCCCCTCTTTTCCCCGAAAAACAGAGTGCCTAAGTTAGGAATACGCCAAGGCAAAACCTGTTCCCCGGGGGGTGTGGAAAGGCAGTAAAAACCCGCTGGACTTCAAGCAACAGATGGCAAAACTCAAAGACGTATAGATCCCTCGACAAAAGCCTACTTACGTTGTCGTGCCGCCAGTGAAATTAATGGGGCGCTACTAAAATAGCCAATGAACACCTTAAAGGCGGAAGCGAAAACCCGGTTGTCGTGAGCAGAAGTAGTTTTGGCTGACGTGCAGAATTTGCCCCGTTCATATCCAAGGATACACCTAAACAGCAACGCTCTAAGAGGGAGGCGGTGTTGCAGGACAAACCATTTCGAGGTCGCAAAAAAAAAACATGCGTTCGATGGTTGTCATTGATAGGGGCAACAGGGATTTTGTTTTGCTCTAGTGGGCTTCGACCCACCAACTTAAGCCTTGCCTTTCATTGATAGAAGGCCCGAACTTGCTCATATTTTATTTTATATTGGACTAGCACTCAGGGGATGATGCCTACATATGCAGTGCATTGTACCAGAACTAGGAAAATAGGTTGTGAGGAGGGAGAAAGAGGGAGTAGTGTTTGAAAACATATGACTTGAATTTTCCAACGTTATAACAGACAGGAAACATTTCTGCAGGCAACTTGTTCCACAGACGAAGCGTGCGGCTGAAAAAAGAATTCTCTTTTTAATGGGTAGTACTATTTTCCGGGTAATCAACCACAAATGGATGAGCTCTGGACGACGAGCGCGTGCTACGTAAAAATGTGCGAGTTTCGGGAACAAGGTCCCTAATCTCGTTTGAGCCAAAGCCATTGTAGTAACAATAGAACAGAGTAACGCACCCCACACTGCGTCGATGCACCAGTGAGTCAATAAAGTTGGATACTCTACTGTCACTGATGAGCTTCTTCGTCCTCTCCTGCACACGGTCGAGTAACCTCAAAATAGACTTTGAGGCACCGGCCCAAACATGAGAGTTGTATTCCATTTTCGGTCGGATAAATAGTAAGGAGGTCGGATGGAGTGAAGTACATCTTACACCGTTTCAAAAAACCGAGACACTTGAATGCTTCTTTAGATACATGAAAAATGTGTTCAGTCCACAGTCTTATAGAAATTTTAACGACACTGTTGTTAAAATAAACCCCGCAAAAATAATTGGTGTTTATTAGTTAACGCTAACCAGTCAGGCTATAAAAACAGCTGATTTAAAACGAAGGCAAATAGTGTTAAAAACTGTTACAGAATTGCAAAAACACCATTCCTGGTGTTAATTTTTCTAAACGAATTTTATTAGCGTTAAAAAAGATTAATGAACTGCACTACTAGTTATAAAAGGAGGATACTAAAATACAGAAAATTTCCGATATCGGTTCATATATGCCCGAGATATAGCCTAAGCCGATTTTTTTAATGAAAAGTCGTATAAACAATGTTTTTCGCTTAAAAGCAGTTCTCGTAATATAAGGAGGTTACCGATATCGGTCCATATATACCCGAGATATTGTCTGAACCGATTTTTTCATGAACGTATGTTTTTTTTGTTTTTTTTTGCTTAAAAGCAGTTCTCGTTATAAAAGGAGGCTACTAAAATATAGCCTAAATCGATTTTTCTATGAAAGATGTCCTTTTTGCAATTGTGATTATAATGCAAAAATATTTTTTCTCGATATCGGTCCATATGTATCCGAGCGTATATAGTTCAAATTTGTAATATATACTATCGTGAAGGGTATTTTAGGCCCAGCCGAATATACTACACTCTTGCTCGTTTTTATTGAAATTTTGTTGAGCCTTATAATTTTAAAATTAGATTTTTGCAGTGTTACATTTGTACATCGGGTTTTAGTTCAAGTTTTTCCTTTCTTAAGTTTTTTCTTAAGAAAGATTTTTTACAATACAAATTTGCTGTGATCTATAATTTTTTATTGAAGAAGACAAGAAATATAATAATCAAATCTGTAGCTGGGGGACAACTAGCTGTTTCGTAGTCGGTACACTACTCATCAGCACCCATTTTCGGATTTTAACTCGGGACATGACGTATCATTAAATTATACTATTTTTTTCAATACGCAAATTTGTTGATTACTTCTTCAGTTTCATATGTATGTAAACAAAAAATACTAACTATTCTATTCTAGTCTGCACTCACGTAAAGGAAAAGTTCCTGCAACTTTGTACAGGAACCCAGTGAAATTTTTGTCACATACATCTTCGATCTAAGACCATTGACAATGTAAGCGTGATCCATCCGAAGTCTGTATACAATTCCTACTTACATTTACACAGCGATAGCCTAGGCCGTAAGATGCATCCAACACTGTATACATTGCACGAAGATTGGATAAGTTCAAAACTATATTATTAGCATTTGTTTTCTTCTTTGCTTCTTATGTACATTTAATTTTCAATATGAGTAGAAAAGGACTAATCTGATTCGAATGCTAGTTGTTTGTTATGCTTAACATGACTATTTTGATTTTTTCTGTTGACACAATCGCTTACAATCGGATGCTTTGCAAATTGTAATATATCTTGTGGACTGCTGTCCACAAAAAATAATAATCAAATTTTTAGCTAGGGGACAACTAGCAGTTTCGTAGTCGCTCTGCTCATCAGCACCCACTGAAATTTGAACTACGAAACAGCTAGTTGTCCCCCAGCTAAATGTTTGATTATTATTTTTCTTGTCTTCTTCAATCAATAATTATTGATCACAGCAAATTTGTATTGTAAAAATCCTTCTTAAGAAAAAACTTAAGAAAGGAAAAACTTGAACTAGAACCCGATGTACATATGTACAAACCAAAAAAATTTTTAATTAAAAAATTATAAAGTTCAACAAAAATGTAACAAATGAAAAAAAAGTTTGGATTTACATTAGTTAAAACTGATCAGTGCCTAGTCCAACACCTTCCACACTACAATGTAATGAAGTACATTCAAAAGAAGTTAATAATGAACATATAAAGAAAATATGGAAAACGGTGAAAAGAAGGAACATTTGCTCCCTATTCCGGTGCAATATGGTTTTATACGAAACTAATAATGAATATACATATACAGAAAATACGGACAACAGTGAAAAGAGACAAATAAAAGAAAAGAAACTCTAGTACACAGCGTGCTACCTATTCCAGAGCAGTTTTTTTTTTCTGAAACGATAAATTTTTTTCAAGTTTATATGTACATCTCTTCATATGTACTTCTTAGTCGAAATATTATTTTAAGCTTTTAAATACAACAAGGAGATAAAATAATGACCGTAAAGAAGCAACTTTTTCGTTTCTTTTATTTTTGTGCTTTTAGTTTTTTCCGATCCTATTGCTAAAAGAGTTGTGAGTTTGACCATTTCTTGCCAGAGGGCATTCCTCTTATTTATGCTTTTCGTTCGCATCACAATCGTTTTGATTATTTTTATTTCCAAAAGTGTTTTTCTTTTGTGCTGCAGAGTTTACTTCCTCTACTTTAGTCAATTTTATACAAAAAGACAAAAAAAAACTTGTTTCCCCGCTTAACTTTGTTGAAACTTTCAATTACCACAAAGCCATCAAACATTTGCAATAACGCCCTTAATTCATGGGGTAAAGTTTTTTTTGGTTATTTTTTTTTTTTCTTTCATGTTTTTACCCTTATGATACTTGTGGAAAGTTTTAAATATTTTAAAAAGAAAAAAAAATTAAATATAATGGAGAATATCTGCATTTAATGAAAGCAAAAAGTTTTTTTAATCCCACTTTTTTCAAGATTAAAAATCAGTAAGAAAAAAGTCCACTTTAATGGGTGCTTAAAGCCAAGTGCAAGTTTTTGGTTTTAATGTTTTTAGTTTTTGTAATTTATGTTGCTGTATTTATTATTAAACATTTATAAAAATATATTTTTGTATTTAAAGCTATTTAAGTTCTAGTTTGCAATAGTTAAACAAAGCAATTTTTAAAGGCTTAGAACTTCTTTTCTCTGGTTCGCGACTGACAACTTTCTCCTCTTAACAAAAAAAAAAAAAAAATAAGTAAAATTTAAGCCCATTACTTGGGTTTGCTCAGATATGTTGTGATATATTACAACATAAAAGCACAATTGGTTGTAATCAGCCTTCAAATGAAGTTTTGACCAAGAAGATTAGAGTGAAATCTACAAACCTACAAAAACCTTCTGCTGCTTGACTGCCTTTACAAACGAAAATTTGTTTAACTTGAATAAATCATGCCAAATCATGTTTGCGGTTATGAAGCGTATTAACGTTAACAGTCCTCGTTAAAATAAGCATGGAGGAGCTGTCAGTACTCTAACAAGGAACTTTTTACTTTTTTCTGAATCTATATGAATACAGCAATGAAACAATATCTATAACACTGCTTTACAAATTTTAAATTTGGGAAAATACCAAGAACGTCACATGCCGGACCTCCTGCACACGAAAAACGCTGTAATTTTTTTTCCTAAGTGCCGTTTCTTAGATAACGGTACTTTTGTGTTTTTCAGTGTAAGGTACCAATTGTGGAGCCCAACCAAAATGTCCGATCGAGATAAATGCCATATCGTTGGAAAGGTAATTGAACGCCTTTTCCGTCGATATAATGATAATTCTATCTGACAACAAATGGCTGAGTTATGACACCTCAAAGTTCAAAATTTGCCTATTTTATACGTTTGTTTCAAAATTTGTAATTTTTTTCCCGTTTTTGTTCTACGTTGTAGTAAAGATCTGCAGCCGTATTTCGTAGCTCGCTAAAGCTAAATCTCCATCGCTAAAAATCTAAAAATATGATTTAGCGATTTTTGGCCACAAATGGATTGCCAAATTTGGCAATGACATAAAAATTTTACTCGCCGCAATTTTAGCGATTAGTGGCATCGCTAAAATGTTTAATGTTGTATTCTCTAACGCCAAATAAGTAATTGTTGTTGTCTAAAACGCTAAAATTTTAGCAACGGAAATTTTTAAGTGCTAAAATGTAAATAAATTACAAATGTTTTCTTTTTTCTATTGTTTCTTGTAAAAAAAAATTTTATTACAGTATAATGGAAGAAACAGCAAAAATAATTGCATAGGAGTAAAAATATATGCTTATTCAGTACTTGGAGGAGCACAAAGGACTTTCCCATGATAGGTAAAAAATTAATTTAAACTTAAAGTGAAGCAAAACACAAAAATTCCTTTTTTTGAGATTTGTCAATTACATAAAAGTTTAATGTTCACAATTAGCTTATTGCGTTCACTAATTGCACTTAATGCGTTCATTATATTAAGACGCCGATAAAAACTGCTAATTTTCACTTTTTTAAATATTTAGTATTACAAAATACAGAAAATTTTTTGTAAACCTTATGGGCGTTTTTTTTTTTTTTGTTTATTTAAAATGTAAATAAACAAATACTTTTTTGTGGTGCCATTTTTGAAAATTTTCCCATAAATTCCACATTTGGTTGTATCATGAAAAAGTACTGCTCATAATTTATCGACTTAAGTGCTGTTTAAGTAATGTTTGTCAAAAACAAAATAAATTTTGAATAGATCTTTGACAATAACTATTTAAAATCTATATTTCAAAACATATTTTAAAACGTTATTAAAGAGAAGTTTTAAGAATATTTACGGGAAGCACAATATAAAGTAAGGTAACACTATAATGAATTGCCAAAAATTATTACATTATGTTTATCTCTTTTTAACAAAAGTTCATCAAAGTAGAAAGAAAGAAATAGTATACAGTTAGCAAATTAGCTGCGGCGAAAATATAAAAATTTAGCTAAGCAATTTAGCTTACAGAATACAGATTTAGTGACATCGCTAAAATATTTGCCCTAATTTTTTTTTTTAACATTTTAGCGATCGAGTTTTAGCTTTAGCTAAGCGAGTTACAGAATGCGGCTGCTGGAATGTTTTATTTCTTTACCAACTAGTTTATTTAATTACCAACATTTTAAGCGTGGATGGGCTCCGTAAGGGTTTGAGTGGGACCATACAGCGAAAAACACAAAAGTACCGTTATCTAAAAAACGGTACTTAGGAAAAAAAATTACAACATTTTTCGTGTTCAGGAGATCCGAATTAACTTCTCTAGGCATGTGGCGTTCTTGGTATTTTTTGGCTGTAAACCAGTGTAATGAACGTATAAAGTTGTTCTATTTCACTATTGCAAATAGTATTCGAAATAATTTGCTTTAAAGAAAGATAATAATGATGATGATGAAGACGTTGATAACATTGATGATGTCGGAATGTTGAGATAGATATAAATGGCAGTGCTGTTCCTAGAGGTTAAAGTAAATGTGTGAATAATTTATTATTTGTTGATGGTCTGGGAAAAACAAAAAACATAAGTTGGGAGCAGAACGCTTATATTGAAGTTAGACTCAAGATTGTTGTTACCTTTGTAGAAATATTCGATTTTTGTGTAAATTATTTTTTTATTATTTTTTATTTATCAAAGAAGGAGTATTTACATATATATTGATGCCAGCCTTGTGAAGTCATTGCGATTTGTCTGCAGGTGAATACTAATTAAACAATATACTTGAATAAAATAAGAGCATAAGACTTTCTTTAATTTTATGATTTGGTTAAAGATTTCAAAAAAAACCAAAATATTTTTTATTGCAAATTACTACATTAACTTATTGTTGATTGTGATAATGACTTTTATTTTCTGCGATATACTTACTAGTAAGGTTTTTTTCAATTTTCTTTGCATTCTAATTAATACATATATGTAAATGCATACTTGTAAAATTGTAATGGCCGTATGGAAAAAAGCTTAACAAAGCTTGGTAAGCAATTGTTAAGAAAAATTTCCTAATGTTTTATGCAAAAACAATTGTTAGCTTACCTTGCGCTTAAAGTTAAATTGGGTACACTTTAACTCTACGTTAAAATGACAGTTGACTTGCCGATTGTTATTTTGCTTAAAAATTGACATTTTGCGAAAACTAAAGAATAATCCTATTTATTACTTTCATTATATAAAGAAATAAAAACATTACATTCTCAAACTATTAATTTTGTAAGAATAATATAAATTACAATTATGCTAGTGATGCAGTTTCAATCAAACGAATACAATGAAAAACTTTATTCGAATAATGAAAATATTTGTAGTAAGTAAACCTATTAATTTTTCTCAATTTCATTAATATACTACATATCATATATTCAGTATTTATTAAAAAGGTAAATCCAGGAAATGTTTGCCAAAAATGTGCTATTATATGTCTTAATAATAATTTTTTATTTTTTAAATTTGTTTTTCGGTTTTCGAATATTATTTTTCTTGCATCACTATTCAAAATATTACAACTGAACATAACGGCGTTGCCAGAACAAAACAATTAAATTCCTTACTACATTTAAAAGTTAACGTACTGTTTTTGCATAAAAGTTTTTAACAAATGTATGGTAGTGCTAATGTGTTTGGTAACTAACGTATGCGTTAAAACTCAAGTAAGAATTTTTTTTGGATATGGCCCTAAACCTTTTAAATTCTGTTGTAAAATAAACGATTTTTTACTCCAATTTAAAAAAGAACATGTTACAAGAAATAGCACCAGTAGCGAAATAAATTCATATATTTACAGGCATAAAAGCTTTGCTGAATTGGATTTTTATGGAAAAAGCTATAGTTAAAATGAAGACATTTAAATACACGAATAATCAAGTTTATTAAGAGTTTATTCCAATTATAATAAAAATATAAAGAAAATGTAGCTTCGTTAAGATTTTTATTACGCTTACTTACCAACATCACTTTCTCACCAAATTGTCAGACTGTCGTATTCTTTATTGTAACAAATAATATTATTTGTTTAAAACAGTGGTGCCCAAAATTTCTGTATGGAAGAGTAAACACCAATACATTTAAGGAAAAACTACTTTTATTTAATAATTTTTGTTGTAAAAAGCAAAACAATTTACAAAAACAAAATTCACACTGATAATCGCTGTCGTCAATGTTTACCAAAAAAGCATGCGAAAGTGATGTTGCTTTGCTTTTGTGTGTCTGCGGTGAAGAACGAAAAAAAATATGGAAGACGAAGTTGTTTATATATATATATATATATATATATATATATATATATATATATATATATATATATATATATATATATATATATATATATATATATATATATATATATATATATATATATATATATATATATATATATATATATATATATATATATATATATATATATATATATATATATATATATATATATATATATATATATATATATATATATATATATATATATATATATATATATATATATATATATATATATATATATATATATATATATATATATATATAAAGTAGGCCCCAGTATGCTGCCTTGGAGAACTCCTGCCTCGATTGGCTGAGTTGGGCTTATAAAGTCGCCTTCTCTGATAACAAACTTTCTCCCATATAAGTAGCTTTCCAGAAGCTTGTGTGTATTTGCAGGCAAGTTTAACTTTATTTTGTGCATCAAGCCGTCGTGCCACACTTTATCAAAAGCTTGAGAAATATCAATGAATAGAGCTGCGCAATACTTCTTCTCCTCAAAGGTCTGTCTTATGGCATTGACTAATCTGTGCGTTTGTTCTATGGTGCTATGTTTAGCCCGAAAGCCAAACTGATGATCAGGGATACAACCCACATTGTTCAATATTGAACTCAACTTCGTCATTAACAATTTTTCGAATAGTTTTGAAATTGTTGGCAAAAGACTTATTGGTCTATATGATTCTACCTTTGTCAGATCCTTCCCTGGCTTGGAAATCATGGTAATCATTGAGACCTTCCACTCTGCAGGATAATACTCAAGGCGTAAAATAGTGTTAAAAATAAAAAGTAGAACTCTTCTTACTACACGAGGTAACTGCTCTAGCATTTTACCAGTAATTTAATCAATGCCTGGAGCTTTTCTGGGGTTTGTATTACCGATAACTTCTATTAGTATTACCGATAGTCCAGTAGCATATGATGGTAATTCCGCTGTATTATTCGTTGAATCATTTGTAATAAAAACGTTTCTCAAATGATCGACATACAACATCCCCTTTTCAGAATTCTTGCCCAGTCGGCAGTTGAAGTTCGCAAAGTTGGCTTACCTATTACGGGTATTTTTAAACCTTTTGTCGCTTTCCACAAGGAATAATCAGATTGAGGAGTACCATCAAAGCTTTCCAGATATGTTTTAAGGAAAGTTATTCTATGGACTTCAAGCAGATTTCTTAATCAAGTTACCTAGTAGTAGCCTAGTTTTAAGCTGGGGAGACCTGCGAAGTTGCCACTCTCTTCTAACTCTTCTTTTCTCTGACAGTAGTTGCTCAATTTCAGACGAATAAGTTTTCATGTTCTCATTTCTGGATCTTTTATGACTAGTGGTAGCATGCTGTACGGCCAGTTTGAGGTTTCCAGAAAAATCGTTAATTGACACATCAATATCCTGAGGCGCTCTCAAGGCGATATTTTCAGTACAATGTGTACTCAAAATTTTTTTGTATTTTAGCCAATTAACTCTATTGACGGTCAACGGGGAGCCAATCTCTTGGGGGAACGTACCAGAGATTATAGTGGGTGAGTGATCTGATGACAAATCTAATGAAGGCTCCACTTGCATCCACTCTAAAGGAAAATGTTTCGCAACTCCAAAATCTATAACGTCTGGGATCTTTCGTCGGTCTGACGGCCAATAAGTGGGGTGTCCGCTTGAAACCACATCTAAGCCCATTTTGGAAACGGTGTCAAAAAGCACACGGCCTTTCGAGGTAATTAAACGTGATCCCCAAAAAGTGTGTTTAGCGTTATAGTCGCCAGCCGCTAAAAATCAAGGACCAAGTGATTTGAAAAATGTGAATACTGATTTTCTGTTACTGAAAATCGTGGTGGTGAGTAAATCGAGGATATAACGATTTTATCATGAAAATGTTCCATACATATGTTTGTTGCTTGGAGATACTCCTCACATGTCTCGTTTTGGTAAGGAAATAATTTTATATAATTATCAAAAATTTAAATTTCCGATACGGTCCATATATAGCCTAGACCGGCGATTTCATTACAATGTCGCGTAAGCGAACTGAAACAACTTTTTTTGCTCAAAAGCAGTTCTGATAATGAAGTAAGGTTATATCCATATGGAAAATAAAAATTTCCGATGTCGCTTCATGTATACCCGAGATATAGCCTGAACCGATTTTTCCATTAATATTTTTTTTTTGCTGAAAATTTTTCTCGTTATAAAAGAAGGTTACTAAAATACAGAAAATAGAAAATTCCGATATCATCTCATATAAAGGGTGGTTAAATTTCAAGGGCCGATGTTGATTTTGAATAAAACACAAAAAACTATTTAGGAAATTATTGTAATTTTACTTTATTACGATATATAGGTATTATTCAATTATGTATGGAACAAAATATCGGCCAAATGGGCGCCGCGACCACGGCGGCACACCTCCATCCGATAGTCCAAATTTTCGATGACCCTGAGGCATAATGGAGGTTCTATGCCGGTAATGTGCCGAATTATCTCATCCTTTAGCTGTTGAATTGTTGCTGGCTTATCGACGTACACCTTTTCTTTCAAATAACCCCAAAGAAAAAAGTCCAACGGTGTCAAATCACCATTGAATTTGTTGCGCAAAAGAGCAATTGTTTCGTTAGCTGTGTGGCAAGTGGCACCGTCCTGCTGAAACCACATATCGTCTACATCCATATCTTCCAATTCGGGCCATAAAAAGTTCGTTATCATCTCACGATAGCGAACACCATTCACAGTAACTGCCTGACCGGCCTCATTTTGGAAAAAATACGGCCCGATGATGCCGCCAGCACATAAACCGCACCAAACAGTCACTCTTTGTGGTTGCATTGGTTTTTCGACAGTCACTTTTGGATTCTCATTCGCCCAAATGCGGCAATTCTGTTTATTGACGAATCCACTGAGGTGAAAATGTGCCTCATCACTGAAGATGATTTTCTTCGAAAATTGATCATCATTTTCATAATAAGTCTGGATAACTTTAACGCGTTGTTGGATTGTGTATCTCTCCATGGCTCAAATTGAATAAGTCTGAAATAGAGAAATGTCAAATAAAATTCGAAAAAAAACTTTGCGTTTCGGTGTGGTTCACATTCAACATTGGCCCTTGAAATGTAACCACCCGATATAACTATTCATATCCCCCCGGGGAACAGGTTTTGCCTTGGCGTATTCCTAACTTAGGCGCTCTGTTTTTCGGTGAAAAGAGGGGAAGGGGTCCCTCGTTTGGTTGCCGCTGAAACGTTCTGGCCGTGGTTGAAACCTAAAACGCAGGAAGGGAGTGGTAGTATCCTTGATAATTGTTTGGTGTTTGGTTTTTTTCGGGGGCTAACAATCTCCCGAGGATCTGTTGCCTATACAACAGATACGTGTACTGTAAGGAACCAGTGGTGATGGTTGACGGGTGAGTTGGTTTAAGGGCTGGTGCTCTTAATGGGCTTCGGCCTACCAACTCATTAAGCCTTGTCCTCCATTGATTGCTGGGAACTTGAGGGATTAGAAAGCCCGAACTCCTCAACAAGAAGTTGTTCATATGACCGCAATCATATGACAAGAATTGCTACCTGTGTGAGCCTAGCAAGCCACACGGGGGCGGTGGTGAATCGTGAAAAATTCACTTCGTGGAATTGGTCCACCATCAGGTTAGGCCGTCAAGGCAGGTACTGATGTAAATCATTTTCACAGTATACTATACATATACGTGACTATCGTGAAGGGTATTTTAGATTCGGTCCAGCCGAATATACTACACTCTTACTTGTTTTATTTAAAATTTTTCTTTTAGTTTAAAAGTATATAAAACATATTTGGTATTTAATTATTTGATCTAGTTTATGTAAATATTTCTTATCTTTGCAGCTAAAGATCGTTTTTTATTTTTTATAAAAAATTCGACAGTATTTATTTTCAATATTTCGATAGTAATTTGTTATCATCGTTATTAATTTTCCTCACGATGATAACAAATTGTTATCGAAATATTGAAAATACTGTTGAATTTTTTATAAAAAATAAAAAACGATCTTTAGCTGCAAAAATAAGAAATATTTAGTATATAAAAAAAATTGTCACAAAGTTTTTTTTGTTTAAATTGGCTCTTCCACTTCTTGCGGTTTTCTACGTATACCGTTTTTTTTCTAATACTCCGATCAAAACAAATGCGTCCGTTCACTATCAAAGCTAGACCCTGACTGTTTGTTATTATTGGTGATAAGATTATATACATTTTTTTTTCATGTAAGTATAACCATCACACATATGTATTTATATACATAAGTACGAGTATGCATATAATTTTGTAATAAATTGAACTCATGAATTTGCACATTAAAATGAAACACTAAATTTTAGTTGGGATGGATAGCCATAACGAATTGTAAAATGTAAGCAAAGGCCACTTTTGTCATATTCAAAATAAAAGCGTTTGTCATTAGAACACCTAACCTTATTAAAGCGTGTATCAAGAGGTGTGAAAAGCTGTCCGACTATCTCAAATCATAATTTGGTTATTGATCCGAATTTAGCGCGCAAACATATAACATACTCTCACACACAGGTTGATTTTTAAAGGGGTTTGTTCTTGGAAACAAATATGAAATCATCGATAAGGCTAGAACTTACTCAACCGTAAAACGAAGGTTAAATAAAAATGACAAAGAATATTTGTTTATTTGGCTTTTTATACTCGTAATCTCTTATTTTCCAACTTTATGTACAAATTTAAATCAAGGCGTCTTAGCTTAACTCTTACGTAAAGAAACAGATTTTGGATGAACTAGCTATCTTTTAGGATATTAGTTTGAAAAACCTTTTGAGGAATCAGAAAATTACGAAACTTTTAATTAAAATCTATTCACTCTTTTAATTTGTTTAGCAACAAATGAATGATCTGAATATCTTGCAAAATATTTGCTTGTTAAAATTTCATTTGTAAAAAGTTTTACAACGAATATCAAATAGCATTTGCCGTTTGCAAACGACCAATATAAAACTAAATCCAAACTCAAATAAAACCATAATAAACTACAATCCGACACAATTTTCACAAATGGAAAAAAACCCGTGGTTGCTTTGGTCAACGCATTAAGGAACCACAGAATAAAGTAAACTCTGGTTTTAAATTAATTAAAAGCGAATTTTAGCACCAACAAGAGCACCACTGTCTTGTTATTGTTGTGGAAATGCGCTTTAGATTTCATCGCACATTGTTTGTCCCCTTGGCCATGTCCTAATGAACTTGTCGTTGGAAAAAATTTATTATTTATTAAATGACTTTTTTTCTGAAGTTTCAGAAAAACAGCATCCTCCCGTTTGTGCATTCCTTTTTGTCGTAAAACAAGTATTATATAGATGAACATACATTTACAAACTTTCATCAAACAATATGAATGTTTGTTTGAACTCCGAATGCTTAAATATAGAACGGAAAACTAAATAAATAAAAAAATAATATTCAATTTATTAGAAAATCAAAAATTGCAGAAGGAAAACTTCAACCAGTAACCAAAATACTTTTGCAGTGTTGATTTCTGCCGGCAAATGTCGTTGTATGCTTAAAATGTTGATTGTTAGTTTATGCAGTGGCAGCTATTTTGTGGCTTTTGAATTGTTTTTAATTAGCATTTTTTTCATTTAATATTCATTTAAAATTTAAACCATTTCTTATTTCTTTAAAGTTATTTTGTGTTGTGTTTGTGCTGAGAGTGAAATTTTGCCAGAAGATATTATCTGTCTGTTTTTATACACTTTAATGGTTAAGTCAATAAGACTTTCCTCCTAATAAAGTAAATAAATTAAAATTTTCAGTTTTACAGTATGATGTTGGGTGATGGGTCAAAAGTGTCTTAATTAACGTTTATGTGGAAAGCAGGTGCCCGGATGTGTTAATTTCATGTATAAAATCTTTCGGCACAGCTAGGACCCAATAACATTCCGTAATAATTCTTCTTAGCACGCTACATTAGATTCAGCTGTACGTATGTCTGTGACCGACTTTCGACTCGAATTCCACTTTACACTGTGAGATTTAAATCAAACTTTGTACACTTAACAAGTTTAATTATTTATTTATTTATTATTATTATTATTATTATTATTATTATTATTATTATTATTATTATTATTATTATTATTATTATTATTTTTATTATTATTATTATTATTATTATTATTATTATTATTATTATTATTATTATTATTATTATTATTATTATTATTATTATTATTATTATTATTATTATTATTATTATTATTATTATTATTATTATTATTATTATTATTATTATTATTATTATTATTATTATCTAGCAAACCAAGATTCAGAGTTTTATAAATGATCGTGCTAGTGATTGAGCAAAAATAAATATTTACAAAAATATCACAAAAGAAGAATAAAATGCAATATCAAAATAATTAATAAATATAATAAATTTATATAATAAATTAATTACAATTTTATGATAAAATAAAAAAAAATAAACGAAACAGAATTACAAAAATTATTACTGTAGATAGTTTATGCAAATAATTTACTCACAATTTTTTATTGTATTGTCACAAGTCCCGGTGACAATACAATAATTTTATAAGCTTTTCTCATTGTCCTGGAGGCTAATTCTGAATTGCGATGCGAATGGTAATGCTACTCGAATATGCATATATGCGAAGAGTTGCTATTCTCTATTGCGATGTTCGCACAGTACTTTTTATTCGCATTTAAAATGCGAAAAGGTCGGCATTCTTAATTGCGAAAACAAATGTCATACTCGCAAAATTCATTCGATAGCAACACAGCATTAGCAAAGCATTAAAATGGAAGTATTATGTTATTTTTTGTTTATTCACCTATTTGATTTGTTAAAATAACACAAAAAATTATTAACCAAATAATAACTTATTGTGGTAGCTGATAGATTAATTGCTTTTAATAATAAAATTTTACTCAGGGAAACTAACAACAAGACTACTAAGATGCGACAGTTCGAAGTAATAATGGAATTCATGAAAAAGCATAGTGATTTGGCGAAAGGCCACTTAAAAACACCAAATACTTGTCAGACAAAATAAAATAACTTTTTTCACTCATTTTTCATGTCGGATTTGCTTCTAGGCAATCTTCTGTATATTCTTTAATTTTTTATTTCCATCTTCGTCATCACACTATAGTGCAAGACAGTTAATTTTTGAAAATGACACAATTTTTTTACCATGTTTTTTACGTTTTCCAGCTGTGTTATGTCCACATTACAAAGGAGCTATCCAAATCAAACATGCAACTTTATATCCTTTATATTATATATATATATATATATATATATATATATATATATATATATATATATATATATATATATATATATATATATATATATATATATATATATATATATATATATATATATATATATATATATATATATATATATATATATATATATATATATATATATATATATATATATATATATATATATATATATATATATATATATATATATATATATATATATATATATATATATAGAAAACATAAAAACCCCTGCCTCGATTGGCTCTAAGGGACTTATAAAATCGTCTTCTCTGATAACAAAATTCCGGCCGCGTAAGTAGTTTTCCAGAAGCTTGTGAGTGTTTGCAGGCAAGTTTAACTTTATTTTGTGCATCAAGCCATCGTGCCACACTTTATCAAAAGCTTGAAAAATGTCAATGTATAAAACTGAACAATACTTTTTGTCTTCAAAAGTCTATCTTATGACGTTGACTAGTCTGTGCGTTTGTTCTATGGTGCTATGCTTAGCCCGAAAGCCAAATTGGTGATCAGGGATGCATCCTACATGTTTCAACATTGGACTCAACTTTGCCATTAACAATTTTTCGAACAGTTTTGAAATTGTTGGTAGACTTATTGGTCTATATGATTCTACCTTAGTCGGATCCCTCCCTGGCTTGGGTATCATAGTAATCATAGACACTTTCCACTCTGCAGGATAATATCCGAGGCGTAAAAAAGCGGCAAAAATGTAAATAAAAATAAATAAAGAGGAGAATTCTTCTAGTTACACGAGGTAGCTGCTCAAGCATTTTACCAGTGGTTTTATCAATGCCTGGAAATTTCCTGGGGCTTGTGTTACTGATACCATTTTCTACGTCTTGAATATTAAGTCAATCTAACAGCATATGGCAGTAATTCAGCTGCATCCTTTGTAATAATAAAGTTTTGGTTAACATACATCATCCCCTTTTCGGAATCGGTTCTTTCCCAGTTCTCAGTTGAAGTTTGCCAAGGTAGCGTACCTTTGATGGGTCTTTTTAAATCTTTTATCGCTTGCCACAAGGAATAATCAGATTGAGGAGCACCATCACGGTATTCAAATATGTATAAGGGAAGACATTCTCTTAATTTAAGGAAAGCGATTTCTTAACTGAGATGTGGATTTCCGTAGCCAAGTTTTAAGCTGGGGAGACCTGCGGAGTTACCACTCTCTTCTGACTCTTCTGTTTTCTGACAAAAATTGTTCAGTTTCAAAAAAGTAAGTTCTATTGTTTACATTTCTCAATCTTATATAACGATTTTTCAATAAAATCTTTAATTGACACATCAACATTTTCAGGCGTTCTCAAAGCCATATTTTCCGCATAATATGTACTCAAATATATCCAATATTTCAGCAAATTAACTCTAGGGACGGCAAACGGGGAGCCAGGGGAACGAAACAAATATCCAAAATCTGATCAAGGCTTCATTTGCATCCACTTTAAAGGAAGATTTTTTCGCAACTCCAAAATCTATAATATCTTAAATCTTTCGTCGGCCTAACGGCCAATAAGTGGGGTGTCCGCTTGAAATTAATCTAAGCTCATTTTGGAAATAGTGTCAGAAAGCACACGGCATTTCGGTGAAATTAAACGTGATCCCAAAAAGTGTGTTTAGCGTTATAGTCGCTAGTCGCAAAAAATCGAGGCCCAAGTGATTTTAAAAATATGTGAATATTGATTTTCTGTTACTGAAAATCGTACAAAAATATGTATGTTAATAAGTAAAAAAATACCGCTAGTTCTGAGACAGCAAACGCTGTACAAACAATGTGGGCAATTAACAAAATGCATATGTGATTCAATATGAGTTGAATATAGATAGAAAATAATTAAATGCTCGGTGGGTTAGTGGTTAAAGCAGTAGATCATGATACGTCATGTCCCGAGTTCAAATCCCAGTGGGTGCTGATGATTAGTGTAGCGACTACGAAACAGCTAGTTGTCCCCCAGCTAAAGATTTGATTATTATTTTTCTTGTCTTCTTTAATCAAAATTATTGATCACAGCAGATTTGTATTGTAAAAAATCTTTCTTAAGAAAAAAATTTAAGAAAGAAAAAACCTGAACTATAACCCGTTGTACAAATGTACAAATAATTAATATTAATAATTTTTTTTAATATTATGATTCCTTATGAACCTATGTGACGGAGTCTGTTTTTTGTGATACATATTGGAAGCACTAAAAAAACATAAAAATCGAGAAAAATTCGAGTTAGTTATAATTTAAGCTGTTTAGTTACGAGATCCCTATAATCAAAGTTTTGCAAGTGGCAAGGTGCACATATAACGTTTACCCAACTAATTTAATTAGATGCAAATGCGGTTTTATATTGCATGTGAATTTTAATGGCAACATTTTTTTTATTTCTTGTTCACACACTAATATTACTTTCACTTGTATGTTTATTTGACTGGTTATTACATATGTAGGTACATAAAACTGTATGTACGCGTACAGTGTTGCTTCTTTAGTGCAAAAACTGGAGTTGCCGTATTGCTTCCGGTGAAGTGGGGGATTTTGTGTATTCATGAAGCAGATTTTGGGAATTCCCAAAAAATATCTGAAGAACTTCGATAACCGGTTTTTATATTCCGTGCGCGGTTTATTAATTGCCCACATTGTTTGTACAGCGTTTGCTGTCTCAGGACTAGCGGTATTTCTTTTTTAGTTATTAACATACATACATATTTTTTTGTATTTTAATAATACATCTCGGGATACGAACAATTACCAAAGAAATCCCACTAGTTTTGAGAAAGCAAAAGCTGTACAAACAATGTGGGCAATTAACCAAATGCATATGTGATTCAGTATGAGATGAATATAGATAGAGAATAATTAAATGGCTCGGTGGCTGAGTGGTTAAAGCAGGAGATCATGATACGTCATGACCCGAGTTTAAATCCCAGTGGGTGCTGATGAGTAGTGTAGCGACTACGAAACAGCTAGTTGTCCCCCAGGTAAAGATCTGATTATTTTTTTTCTTGCCTTCTTCAATCCAAAATTATAGATCACAGCAAATTTGTATTGTAAAAAATCCTTCTGAAAAAAGAACTTAAGAAAGGAAAAACTTGAACTAAAACCCAATGCACAAACCAAAAATCTAATGTAAAAAAATTATAAAGTTCAACAAAAATGCAATAAATAACCTTTTTTTTTTTGCTTACAAGCGGTTAATAAAAGGAGGTTACTAAAATACAGAAAATGAGAAAATCTGGGGTATAGATACAACCTAAGCGGACTTAAATATTTTTAGATTACCAAATAGGGAAAACTAGAATTTCCAATATCGGTCCATATATGCCCGAGATATAGTCTAAACCGATTTTTCCATAAACAATTTTTTTGCTTAAAATCAGTTCTGATTATAAAACAAGGTAATTAAAATACAAATAATGAAAATCGGTCCATATATACGCGAGACATAGTTATCCTATGTCTCGCGTATATATGGACCGATTTTTTCATAAACATTTTTTTTTTTGCTTAAAAGCAATTAGCTTTTTAAAAGAAGGTTACTAAAATACAGAATATGGAAGATAACCGAGATATAGCCTAAACCGATTTTTCCAAAAATATTTTTTCCCCGATGTCGGTCCATATACAATATCCGATCATATTTAGTTCAAATTTGTAATATAGGGTGTTTTTTTAAGCCCGATAGAACTTGAAATTGTAAAAAATAACACAAAAAATTAAATTGTAATCAAAATTTTTTTTTATTCGAAAGATCAATACGTGACATTAACATTTGAAAATGATTTCGGGCATATGGGCACCGCGGCTGTTCTTGACGAAGCGCATTCTGGACGTCCAATTTCGGGCCACTTTTTCGAGCACTGCTGGCCGTATGTCACGAACAACACGAACAATGCTGGCCTCCAAGGCGTCAATTGTTGCTGGTTTATCAGCATAAACCATTTCTCGAAATCAACTTATCGCCAAATTTTGATTTCAGTAAGTCGATGGTTGCGTTCGCCGTATGGCACGTAGCGCCATCCTGTTGAAACCACATCTCCTCCGGATCAATGTCATCCATATTTTCAAACAAAAAATCATTGATCCTGGTGCGGTAACGATCTCCATTGACCGTAACGCGAGCTCCGGCCTCATTTTTGAAGAAATAAGGTCCGATGATGCCACCAGCATGAAAACCGCACCAAACAGTGCATTTTTCTGGATGTAATGGAGTCTGTAGGGTCTCTTGTGGATTGGTCTCACTTCATATGCGGCAATTTTGCTTATTAACAAACCCGTTAAGCCAAAAATGCGCCTCATCGCTGAACACAATTTTGCGATAAAACAACGCGCGAATCGACGACTGATTTTCAAAGTAAATTTGGATAATTTCGTAGCGTTGTTCAAGCGTGAGTCTATTCATGATGATTTGTCAGAGTATACTGAAACAAATAAAAAAAATGTTTCATCAGAATTTAATTTTTGTGTTACTTTTTACAATTTAAAGTTCTATCTAGCTTAAAAAAACACCCTTTATATACTATACATGTACGTGACTATCGTGAAGGGTATTTTAGATTCGGCCCATCCGATTATACTACACTCTTACTTGTTTCTTTTGAATTTTGTTTTCTATTCTAAATACAAGCAGCTTATAGTTATGTTTCCCAGTAGTATACAAGGCACCTTTAATAGGTAGTGGCAGAAATACAATAAATACCAAGGTAGCTTTAATATGGTAGTGGTATAAGCACAGTTGGCTTTCGTTTCCTTTGCGTAAATTTGGCAAAAACACATAGACTTCCTTGCTTTTTCAAATAAAATTTTGACAACTGTCCGTAAATTTTGTTGTTTGTTGGTGTTGTATTTATTGTAATTCTGCTAATACCTAGTAAAGCTGCCTTGATATATACAAGGTGGCGCAAAAGTAATCCTCCTATCAGAAAATGCTATAAATTTTGCAATTGGCCGCTAATGTCGGTTCTGTTTTGACATTTGTGCAGTAAACACATGTGAAATACACGTTAATAAACAATGTTACGCCACATTGCTCCAGAACGCAGAATATTGGTGACTATTTATTTGACCGCAAGAGGAAGATGATTTTTCATCAAAAATCATCATGAGTGATGAGGCCCATTTCCAGCTTAGCGGGTACGTAAATAAGCAAAATTTACGCTTCTGGGGCACTGCAAATCCGCGTGTAACCCACGAAGAACTATTACACCCGCTCAAAGTCATTGTATGGTACGCTGTTTTCACTGGAGTCATCGGACCATTTTTTTTGAAAATAAGTGCTTTTACCAGCTCTCTAGAAGTAGGTTTTCTCAAGTATATTGGTGGCGGTTTAAATGTTTTTTTTTATGTAGTGGGTTCGTCAGTCTGAGGGTAAGCAAACCTATCATTATACGTTGTCGTAGTCCTATTATCATCTTTGGAAATTTTCGGATTTGATGATATTTGAGCGGATTTGGGGCTTCGCTGACGTTTAACCACGGTTACATACCTGTCATGCCTACTTGTGTTTTCGGCTTACCTGCAACTATTAAACTGGAAGATGGTTGGTCTTCTGTTGTAATAACAATGTTTAGCGAACACGAACGCGTGCGTTTTTTATCTCTTAGAGACAGGAGATTATCCAATGACTTTTTCAGAGATTCTTCCTCAGAAATCCAGAGGTTTTTTCTAGTGGAGCTAAGCTCCCTCTCAGAACTGCATCTACTAGGTACACTCATGCAATTTTTGTTTTTTATTTATAATTTTTTTTACTTTAAAAGTATATAAAAATAATTGTCACAAAGGTTTTCTTTTATATAAATTCACTCTTCTAAATTCTTCTTCACTTATTGCGGTTTCTACTTACACTGAAAAATATTTGCTTCATATTTCTAATGAACCCAATTCATTAAATAATTTTCATTAACGGAATAAAAAGTTACGTTCCATCAATGAAGATTCATAGCATTAATGAAAATATTTATTGAAATTGATTCATTAGGTTTCATAATTTCATTAGAAAATTTCATTGGATTTGTAATAAAAAATTTTTGAAGGCTTAGTGCAAAATTTTAGAGATTTAGTAAAAGTAAGACGATAAATATATTACAACTACTAACTAAATGACAAAGTAAATTATTTTATACATTAATTACTGTGTAAAAAATTGTTTCATAAAAATTTCAATAATGTATTAAAACAATACAAAATTATTTTATGCTTAATATAAAAAAAATGTTTAGTTTCTCTTCAGTAGCGCAATTCTAATGAAAAAAAGATCATTAGAATAATGCAACTCTTCCTTAAACTAATGAATTTATTTCGTTAGAATGAAGAAAAATTTTCACCAAATTAGTGAACAATTTCATTGGTTCAACAAATGTATTCATTACACTAGTGAAAATATTTCATAAAAATAATGTAACACATTCATTGGCCTAATGAAAAAATTACGTTTGAATGATGAAAAAGATTCATTAAAGGAATGAAAGTTTTACTTGATGTTAATGTACCAAATTCATAAAACTAATGAAATTGAGTCGTTAACTTAATGAATATTTTCTATGTTTAAATGTAAACTATTCATAAATATTATGATTCATGCTTCATTAACTTAATGAAGTTATCATTAATTTAACGAGTATATTCATTACATAATTTTTAGTGAAACAAGATTCATTAGTCCAATAAAGGCCATCATCGGCCGAAAAATAATGAAAATTTTCATTAGATTAATGTAAATATTCATTATATTAATGAAGGAATTCTTTTCAGTGTATACCGTTTCTTTTTTTTATAACACTCCGATTAAAATAAATACGTCCGTTCACAATCAAAGCTAGACTCTGACTTATGAACACGTGTTTTTTCACTGCAGTCCGTACATTGTAAATTACTTTTCAGTGTGAGAGATGTTAGATTAATTTTCGTTAGACTGATCAGTGTCGAAGTTATTACACTGAGCACTGATCAGTTTTAATTAATTTAGTTCCAATTCTATCTGGATTGTTGTTTATAAGCGCAAGTCAAAAGTCCAGAAACATTAGCCCCTCTTTGCTAGTTCCAGTACAATGCGCTGCATATGTAGGGGCAACACCTGTGTACTAAGATAAAAAAAATTTATTAATACCATCGATAGCGATATGCGTTAAACATATTAAGGACAGCAGACTACTGGTCGAAAAGGTTACACGCTTCTATGAAAATGATTATTTTTTTTTTTTGATACACACAACTACACGTAGAGAAAAATCATTTTGAAACATTTTTGCGGCAGTGCTTGTACTGTTTCTTTCACGGAGTATATTTCGCCTTAAGTATGATCTCGTTTATATTTTTATAATAATACCATTACAGTTTGCAATATCAGTTGTTTCCATGTTTGCGTTTTACTATTTTATATTTTTAATCAAGTAGATTTCAGTGCTAGGTGGGCTCACTAGTGTAGATGATTTTCAGCTGTTACAGCAGCTCGTTACCAAACTTAAAATTTTTTATTATAATTTTTACATTTTTTCATGCGCGCCATTTTACACTTCGTATAAACAAATTTTAAGACCTTTGGCGCCGCTATACTTAATTGAATACAGTAAAACATTAGGCAACAATTTAAAGAATAGTTTTTGGCCAAACTAGGTGTTTAACAAGCAACGGAAACTAATAAACGCCAGGTTCTAACTTTCCGAACTAAAATAATTTTTCTCGGCAGTTCACTAACAATCACAATAACTGAAGCTTTAACAATACTCAAAACAATTATTGCGGTAATGGTCGAGGGAACTTGAGCTGAGGTTTTAGCAATAACAGGGTTTCTGTCAGGCCTTTAAACGTAGAGGCCGCTCTACAAACATTGCTATTGGGGAAGGAAACATTAAATTAGACGATTCTAACACTTTCAAATCAATTTATAGTTTAAATCCCAACTACGCAGACTTCGCTCAAGTGAATTACAATTAACAATCTCACATATCGTTGAGAAAAATTTCTTGTCTTAGTCCAAATACTGCACTAAATGCGTAAAGGTATTACAACACATTCTGTCTTTACTTTGGGAATAGTTTTATTTTGATTCTACAAATATTTCATGTGGTAGGCGATGGAGACCAAAGACCTTAAGACCAAAAATGTAAAATTTGTTATGAGTTTATGACATTATCTCTAGTTATTCAAAATATCAGACTTAAATTACCTATACAACAAGGAACGAAAGATTATTATTGTACAATAACTAGATGTTAAGTGTATCAAAAATGTAACGGAATCAATGTTTATTTATTCTCACGAAGTTGTAAATTAAATAATTATGAACTAAAAAGAGAGGGGTACCTGACAATGTAGAATTTTTTAATATTTATTAGCTCCGTATTGTCATTTTATGTGTGGCTTTTTTCGGGGACTAACAATCTGCTGAGGGTCTGTTGCCTTTACAACAGATACCTGTACTGTAAGGAAACAGTGGTGAGGGTTGATGCGTGAGTTGGTTGGGTGTAAATCTTTTTTCACAGTTGCCTTATTAATTCCACAAACAGGATTACAAAAATTTTAAAACAAAATATTTTTTACATCGGAAACGCGCATATCAAGCTACAACTTAAAAATTGCTCTTTTCAGAATTTTATTTACCTTTCATTAAAAAAATTGTGTCCATCAAATCATTCAAATCCAACGTTCTTGTATCTAAACAATTTTAGCTTTTATTCTGCTTTTAAAAAGCAGTAAAGTCCTGTTTTAGTGCACAAATTTTAGCCAAGTGGTTTTTGTGACCTGATTTAATAGCGAAAGTCTAAAAAAAAAAAAATAATGCTCACTCAGGTCCAGTTAGTGGCATACGTTCACTAAAGTGGTTTTGAATAATACGTCCTGTGGTCTAAATGATAAGCAAAATTACATTTGAATATAGTTTTGCTTTACTCATGTATGTTCCAGTGATGTAATATTCCAACTGCTTTTTTAGACATTTTGGTGACTTTCAGGTTTTAGTTCACATTGTGCGTACCACATAAAAAATAACGATAATTTTTGTGAAAACAATAACATTTTCTATTATATTTCGAGTAGCCAAGGATTTTTATCTTGTTCATAATATGGGGCAGCTGACGATGCACTGTGGGCGAAATGGTCGATTTAGCTTTGTTTAATTAAATTTTCAAAGCGTTAAACTGCTCCAAAACTGTGTATTTATCGATTACTAATACACCACTGAACTTAAATATCGATTACATTTTGATTGTCATGATCTAAAATTGGTTAAAAATATATTTCTGGAACGCAAACGGCATCCGCCAACACAAAAATGAACTTGAGCGCTTCCTTATGGAAAAGCAAATCGATATAATGTTGATTGCTGAAACTCATTTAACAACCAACAGTTATTTCAAAATTAATGGCTACACATTATATAACACTAAAGATCCCCGTGGAAGATCTTGCGGAGGATCGGCAATTTTGATAAAGACCAGAATTAAGCACTATCTAATGAACGGGACACGTGAGGAATATCTCCAAGCTACAAATATACGCCTTAATTATTTTCATAAAAAAATTGTTATATCGTCGATTTACTCATCACCTCGATTTTCAATAACAGAAAGCCAATATTCAAATTTTCTCAAATCACTTGGTCCTCGATTTTTATTTTTAACACTATTTTACGCCTTGAGTATTATCCTGCAGAGTGGAAGGTCTCTATGATTACCATGATTCCCAAGCCAGGGAAGGATCTGACAAAGGTAGAATCATATAGACCAATAAGTCTTTTACCAACAATTTCAAAACTATTCGAAAAATTGTTAATGGCGAAGTTGAGTCCGATATTGAACAATGTGGGATGTATCCCTGATCATCAATTTGGTTTTTGGTCTAAACATAGCACCATAGAACAAACGCACAGACTAGTCAATGTCATAAGACAGACCTTTGAGAAGAAGAAGTATTGCTCAGCTCTATTTATTGATATTTCTCGAGCTTTTGATAAAGTGTGGCACGACGGCTTGATGCACAAAATAAAGCTAAACTTGCCTGCAAATACACACAAGCTTCTGGAAAGCTACTTATATGGGCGGAAGTTTGTTATCAGAGAAGGCGACTTTATAAGCCCAACGCAACCAACCGAGGCAGGAGTTCCCCAAGGCAGCATGGGGCCTACTTTATATTTGATTTACGCCTCTGACATGCCAACGACATCCGCAATCCACACTTCTTCCTTTGCAGATGACACAGCGTTTTTGAGTATTCATGAAAACCACCAATTAGCATCACGAAATTTACAGGAATATACTTCAATATTAGAGAAATGGCTAAAACTTTGGAAAATCGAAGTTAATGAACAGAAATGTACTCATGTCACATTCACACTGTGTAAGCAAACATGTCCGCCTATCCAAATTAACAACTCACCTATTCCGCAGCACAACGAAGTCAAGTACCTTGGTATTCACCTGGACCGTAGGCTAACGTGGAAGTCTCACATTGAAGCAAAGGTCACTCAGTTAAAACTAAAAGCAACGCAGCTAAATTGGCTTATGGGCAGAAATTCTACATTGAAATTAGATTGCAAACTTTTGTTGTACAACGCAATACTAAAGCCTATATGGTGCTACGGAATTCAGTTATGGGGCACCGCCTCAGCGTCAAACATTGTAAAAATCCAAAGGCGACAAAACAAACTTCTTCGAACGATTACTGCAGCTCCATGGTACGTAAAAAATTCACGAATTCATAAGGATCTGAGTGTTCCGCTGGTAAAAGAGGAATTTTCTAAGTACGCGACAAGGTATGTCAGTAAACTGGAACTTCAACCATCTTGCGCGTAATATACTTAATTTTGGCGACCACACTCGGCTTAAAAGAAGGGATACCGCTGCCACCATCAGATTGCTCAATAGGTGATTTTACCGAAATAGCTCCCGCATAATAAAACTTTTCGTCTAGCATTGGCCGGACTTGAGTAACAATCAAATTTTTTTAATTTTAAATCACATTTTTTAACTTTAAATTTAGTATTAAGATTTGAATACTTATTGTTAGTTCATTTTGATGATTCAATAAATAAAAAAAAATGTTTAAAAAAAATTATCTAGTTAAATAGCTGTCAGCTGTGAAACATAACATATGTTTCAGCCGGTACATCACTAAGCTTTAACACATATTTTCTTTGCATTGCAAAATATTCTCTAAACTTGCGTTTGTCTCAATTAAGTGGAAGAAAATTGGTTTTATTTATAGTTAGAGGTATGTATGAACTAAAAAAATTCTGTTTGTCACCTGTGCTGAAGTCTTGTAGAAAATATGCGTGGTACATGTTGACTATACGACTAACTCCTTGAAAAAAACGCCAAAAAAATTCTGTGGATCGGAACTTATGATATTCTTGTGTATTCGCGCTAGAATATTTTTATAAAACTACTATGTTGTCCTGTGATTGTAATATGTGATTGTAATATGTGCATATGATATTTTTTTCTTTTTTGTGGGAATAACGTCGGTGCTCAGACGAGAAGTTTGTTTACTATGGCGCAACGAGCCCATGCCTACTAAGAAAATGTTCTGTCGCTGAAAGTAATATATTTAATAATATAATTAATATTAACACGTATAAAAGTAATAAAATTGATTTAATAAGCAAAAAAATTTGAAATTTTATAGCGAAGTTGGTTGAGAAATTAAAATTGAACCTTAAAAGTAGTCACAAATTTGAAGAAAACAATAAGGAATGGTTAGACGGACAACTTTTATTAGTTGATCTGTGACTAGTCGTGGAAGACCCGACAAGATGTTCCACGAATGTTCTAATAAAACAAAATTAAGTAAAGTCCCCCAAATTGTTATGGAAATACCTCACAGTGAGCTCGTAGTAGCTACAACGTGCGGTTTATACAAAGCAAAAAATAATAATATTTTACTGCTTTTGTCACAACATAGTGTACCACCTTCCACTTTAGCTTCATCTAGTAATTCTGAATCGGAATAAAAAGAATGTTAATAATATTGTTATTTTTTGGCATTATAATTAAATTTTTGTTACGAAAGCAACTGAAGCATATGAAGACGTAATAAGGTCAAAACAATTATTTCAACTGAAAAAAATTTAAAAAATTAATACAATTTTTTTTTAATGTTTTTAATATTGAAGTTTAATATATTTTTAGACCAAAGGAATGTGAAACATTAAATACATTAACTTTATTCTGTTTTCCTGAATGAAACAAACAATGTTTAAAATATGAAAAAAAAAGTTGAAAATTTCACAAAAAAAAAAAAAAGATAAATATATAACAAAATATTGTATCGTATTGTATCGTATCTGTAACTATACAGTTGCAAAGTATAGGATGCACAGCATGGGCGGAGTAACGTAGACCTTATGCCCATGATGGTATTAACAGTAAACTGTAAACAAATACAGTTAGTTGAGGTAGACAGTTAACCAATGAGAGTGAGACGCAAAACTCTCGAAGGCCAAACAACAACAACAAGCCTGACCGCACTTAAGAAATAATTGCGATGACGCGAGAGTTGTTCCCCAGCCCAGAACTGCTTGAAGACTTAAAAAAAAGCAAAAAAAATATATAAATTTTCCTTTCTACGTGAGTCCAACAATATTATTATTTTCATAACAAGTATACGCGTCCCCAAATTTTGTTCGATACCGATCACAAGCATGTATGTTGTTTTGTTTTAATATTTAGTTTCGTAGAACAACATGAACAATTAGGGTGTAGGGTTGGTCGGTGCGGGGTGCGCTTTTTTTCATTTTCGGTGCCACCAAAGCATATTCAACTTATTTTTAATATAAGAAAAAAGTTTATTCAAGTGCCCAAAATTTGTATGTATCAGTTTGCAGAGCACTACCGGAATTCGTTAATGTTATGGTAAAATATAAATTACTTAATTATTACTAAAATTATAATATTTTACTCATACATTTCTTTTACATAAATATTGATTATAGTAAACGTTATCTTTTATTTGTTATAATTCTGGCAAAATTTTCGTATCTATCAATAAATTCGTTTAACTGTAGCCAACTAATTTTCACTGTTCGCTTACGAAAACACAAATGAAATTTACATTGTGTTTGATAAAATTGCTATTAATATTATGACCCGATAATCGTAAATTTCTTCGACATATTTCATCCCCTGCAGTAACGATTGTATACTCCTGCAATATAATTTTAACGACGGTAAGCAGCTGTATTTTTATGTACCGGATAATAAGAAGTAAAACTAACATCTGATTTCTCCGTGTTGGAGTCGTCATACTCCCATCGGACGCGTCCCCAGGTGGCGGATAGGGGAGGACGGGGGCATTTACATATATGACCATGACACAAACATGGCTTATATGTGAATACTACAGGTCCTGGGCTCGAGGGGAACATAAGGCAGAGGAATACACCAATCCGCTGTCATGTGCTAACCTCGGGTCAGGTGGCATACACCCCGAATACCACGAGGTGTATGAGACCCGCGGACCAAAATGTCCCACTGAAGGCCAAGGTTGTAGAAGCTGCGCCGAGGGTCTGTGTGGCTAGTCAGTGGATAAAAAAGACTAGTTGCGAGTAGTTTCTCCTCCGGTCTAGGGCACGGACCGGTTGTAGTTGCCTAGTCCATACACGTCGTCACTGTATGGATGGTCCTTTCTTTACTGGCCTACTCGTGGGAACAAAATGAATTTAAATTTAAACACAAAAACAAATAAAACAGAACAAAACACGACAGTCCATCAGGCTGGAACACCCAAGCTGATGGACTGTCGTCAAAAACCGGTCAAACCCTCAATGGGTACGAAGCTGAAAGGCCTAATACATCGACTGCTGCAATACCAAAAATAAAAGCTGAAAACACAGCAATACAGTGCGGGGTGTGCCTAAAAAGCCAAAAACACTCTGCGAATTACTCGGACGTGCCAGGGAGCTCAAAACTGGTAAAGCCAACAACATCCGGAAAAACCCCGGATGTGCTAGCCAGCAGAGAGCGAACTGGACAATCCACGTCCAATACAACACAAATGGTGGAGCGGGAGCAAATCACCAGCTCTCGCAAAACCTTGTTAAAAATCAGAGCGGCTCGACGATAAGTTGAAAAGCTCGGAAATGCAGCCGAAGAGTCTATGTCAAGCAATGACAAACAATGCTTGGCATGGGCCAAGGCATATATAGCCGAAAACCCGGATCCGGATGTCGCTACTGTCGGCGAGGCAGCTTGCAAAAGGCAACGGTCCGCGGAAGAAACACCTAATCCGAGCAAAAAGCCGAGGAAGGGGTCCTTGGTCATCAACAGACCTTACAGTGAGGTTGCAAAAAACCCACTGAACAGGTCTGTTGTTGATCGAAGCAACTCTGACGGAGCAATCATCCGCGAAAAGTGGGGGTTGATCAGCCAGAGATTGCTGGATAGCTTCGTAAAAGCGCTCGAAGGTAGCACCGGTCCTCCACCACAATTCACTGATGCAGGGTGGATTCAGGGCCGAGTTAAACTTATTTCATGTGTCGACGAGAAATCGGCCTATAAACTCATCTTATTACCAGAACTGTTTTTAATCAAAAAAAAGTTGTTAAAGTTCGCTTACGCGACATTTTCATGAAAAACCCAGTTTGGGCTATATCTCGGGTATTTATAGACCGATATCAAAAATTTTCATTTTCCATACTTATATAACCTTATTTTATTACCAGAACTGCTTTTAAGCAAAAAAAAGTTGTTTAAGTTCGCTTACGCGGCATTTTCATGAAAACCCCGTTCCAGGCTATATCTGCGGTATATATGGCCCGATATCGAAAATTTTCATTTCTCATATTTATATGACCCTATTTCATTACCAGAACTGATTTTAAGCACAAAAAAGTTGTTCAAGTTCGCTTACGCGACATTTTCATGAAAAACCCGGTTTGGGCTATATCTCGGGTATATATGGACCGATATCGGAAATTTTCATTTTCCATATTTATGTAACCTAATTTTATTACCAGAACTGCTTTTGAGCAAAAAAAAAGTTATTTAGCTTCGCCTATGCGACATTTTCATTAAAATCCGATTTTGGCTATATCTCGGGTATATATGGACCAATATCTGAAAACAAAATTTTTTTGTCTTTAAGTCACCATGCCTAATAAGTGTGTGAAGTTTGAAGCAAAACGAACAACTTTTGTTTTCAAAAATTTTCATACAAAACTGCAAAAAAAAAAATGGCTTTTTTCGGAATTTTGAATATATCTCAGCTATACGTGGACCGATATTACTGAATTTCAATAGCAAACCCATGAATCGATGGGGTAAAAGAATGGTGAAAGAAAAAAGTTTCTAAGTCTAATGGTTTTCTCAGAAACGGTATTTCAACAGCGGACAGACGGGCAGACGGACATCGCTTAATCGACTTTTCCATTAATTCTGATTCAGAATATATATACTTTATAGGGTCGCAAAAAAAAACTGTAGAAATTACAAACGGAATCACAAACTTATAAATACCCTTTACATTTTTGTGAAGGGTATAAAAAATCAAAATTCGGTTCGTTTTTGTTGAAATAACGTGAACTTTCCCCCATTTTGGTGCGTTTTGAAATTTCAAAGTTGAGAACGCTGGTTGTAGCAATACTTTAAGAATGTTTATGGAAGCGACAATAGTGCACATGTGCGATAGACAAGCTCGGGTGTAGCTTTTTATCAATGACGGGCGCTGGTTTGCCCAGACTACGAACTTGTTCGGTTATTCTCAATTACTGATCGGGATTTTTATACCCTTCACAAAAATGTAAAGGGTATATATAAGTTTGTGATTCCGTTTGTAATTTCTACAGTTTTTTTTTGCGACCCTATAAAGTATATACATATATTCTGAATCAGAATTAATGGAAAAGTCGATTAAGCGATGTCCGTCTGTCCATCTGTCCGCTGTTGAAATACCGTTTCTGAGAAAACCATTAGACTTAGAAACTTTTTTCTTTCACCATTCTTTTACCCCATCGATTCATGGGTTTGCTATTGAAATTCAGTAATATCGGTCCACGTATAGCTGAGATATATTCAAAATTCCGAAAAAAGCCATTTTTTTTTTTGCAGTTTTGTATGAAAATTTTTGAAAACAAAAGTTGTTCGTTTTGCTTCAAACTTCACACACTTATTAAGCATGGTGACTAAAAGGCAAAAAATTTTTTTTTTCAGATATCGGTCCATATATACCCGAGATATAGCCCAAATCGGATTTTTAATGAAAATGTCGCAAAGGCGAAGCTAAATAACTTTCTTTTGCTCAAAAGCAGTTCTGGTAAAAAAATTAGGTTACATAAATATGGAAAATGAAAATTTCCGATATCGGTCCATATATACCCGAGATATAGCCCAATCCGGGTTTTTCATGAAAATGTCGCGTAAGCGAACTTAAACAACTTTTTTGTGCTCAAAAGCAGTTCTGGTAATAAAATAGGGTCATATAAATATGAAAAATGAACATTTTCGATATCGGTCCATATATACCCGAGATATAGCCTAGACCGGGGTTTTCATGAAAATGCCGCGTAAGCGAACTTAAACAATTTTTTTTGTGCTCAAAAGCAGTTCTGGTAATGAAATTAGGTTACATAAATATGGAAAATGAAAATTTCCGATATCGGTCCATATATACCCGAGATATACCCTAGACCGGGTTTTTCATGAAAATGTCGCGTAAGCGAACTTAAACAGCTTTTTTGTGCTCAAAAGCAGTTCTGGTAATGAAATATGGTCATATAAATATGAAAAATGAAAATTTTCGATATCGGTCAATATATACCCGAGATATAGCCCAAATCGGGGTTTTCATGAAAATGTCGCGTAAGCGAACTTAAACAACTTTTTTGTGCTCAAAAGCAGTTCTGGTAATGAAATAGGGTCATATAAATATGAAAAATGAAAATTTCCGATATCGGTCCATATATACCCGAGATATAG
The DNA here is from genome assembly GCA_914767995.1 of Thecocarcelia acutangulata. NCBI lineage: Eukaryota > Metazoa > Arthropoda > Insecta > Diptera > Tachinidae > Thecocarcelia > Thecocarcelia acutangulata. The sequence continues at coordinate 53,053,148 of OU612096.1, read as the reverse complement.
CCCAAACCGGGTTTTTCATGAAAATATCGCGTAAGCGAACTTAAACAACTTTTTTGTGCTCAAAAGCAGTTCTGGTAATGAAATAGGGTCATATAAATATGAAAAATTAAAATTTTCGATATCGGTCCATATATACCCGAGATATAGCCTAGACCGGGGTTTTCATGAAAATGCCGCGTAAGCGAACTTAAACAACTTTTTTGTGCTCAAAAACAATTCTGGTAATGAAATTAGGTTACATAAATATGGAAAATGGAAATTTCCGATATCGGTCCATATATACCCGAGATATAGCCTAGACCAGGGTTTTCATGAAAATGCCGCGTAAGCGAACTTAACAGCTTTTTTGTGCTCAAAAGCAGTTCTGGTAATGAAATTAGGTTACATGAATATGGAAAATGAAAACTTCCAATATCGGTCCATATATACCCGAGATATAGCCTAGGACGGGTTTTTCATGAAAATGCCGCGTCAGCGAAATTAAACAACTTTTTTTTTGCTTGAAAGCAGTTCTGGTAATAAAATAAGGTTATATAAATATGAAAAATGAAAATTTCCGATATCGGTCCATATATACCGCAGATATAGCCTGGAACGTGGTTTTCATGAAAATGCCGCGTAAGCGAACTTAAACAACTTTTTTTGCTTAAAAGCAGTTCTGGTAATCAAATAAGGTTATATAAGTATGGAAAATGCAAATTTCCGATATCGGTCCATATATACCCGAGATATAGTGCAAACCGGGTTTTTCATGAAAATGTCGCGTAAGCGAACTTTAACATTTTTTTTTGATTAAAAACAGTTCTTGTAATAAGATGAGGTTATATAAATATGGAAGATAAAAATTTCCGATATCGGTCCATATATACCCAAGATATAGCCCAAACCGGGTTTTTCATGAAAATGTCGCGTAAGCGAACTTAAACAACAATTTTTTTTTTGCTTAAAAACAGTTCTGGTAATAAAATAAGGTTATATAAATATGGAAGATAAAAATTTCCGATATCGGTCCATATGTACCCGAGACATAGCCCAAATCGGGGTTTTCATGAAAATGTCGCGTAAGCGAACTTAAACAATTTGTTGTGCTTAAAAGCAGTTCTGGTAATGAAATTAGGTTACTTAAATATGAAAAATTAAAATTTCCGATATCGGTCCATATATACCCGAGATATAGCCCAAACCGTGTTTTTCATGAAAATGCCGCGTAAGCGAACTTAAACAATTTTTTCGCCTTAAAGCAGTTCTGGTAATAAAATAAGGTGATATAAATATGGAAAATGAAAGTTTTCGATATCGGTCCATACATATCCGAGATATAGCCTAAACCGAGTTTTTCATGAATACGCGGCGTAAGCGAACTAAAACAACTTTTTTTGCATAAAAGCTGTTCTAATAGCAAAATAAGGTTATATAGGTATGGAAAATGAAAATTTCCGATATCGGTCCATATATAGCCGAGATATAGCCCAAACCGGGTTTTTCATGAAAATGTCGCGTAAGCGAACTTAAACAACAATTTTTTTGCAGTTCTGGTAATAAGATGAGGTTATATAAATGTGGAAGATAAAAATTTCCGATATCGGTCCATATATACCCGAGATATAGCCTAGACCAGGGTTTTCATGAAAATGCCGCGTAAGCGAAATTAAACAGCTTTTTTGTGCTCAAAAGCAGTTCTGGTAATGAAATTAGGTTACCTAAATATGGAAAATGAAAATTTCCGATATCGGTCCATATGTACCCGAGATATAGCCCAAATCGGGTTTTTCATGAAAATGTCGCGTAAGCGAACTTAAACAATTTGTTGTGCTCAAAAGTAGTTCTGGTAATGAAATAAGGTTATATAAATTTGGAAAATTAAAATTTTCGATATCGGTCCATATATACCCGAGATATAGCCTGAACCGATTTTTCCATTAAAAAAAATTTTTTTTTTTTTTTTGCTGAAAAGCAATTCTCGTTATAAAAGAAGGTTACTAAAATACAGAAAATAGAAAATTCCGATATCGGTTCATATATAACCGAGCATATTCAGGCCACATTTTTAATATACTATACATATTCGTGACTATCGTGAAGGGTATTTTAGATTCGGCCCAGCCGAATATACTAAACTCTTACTTGTTTAAACTAGAGTTGCTACCAAGCTAAAATTTTACATAACAAGATCTTACTTAAAATTCCCCAAAACATACCATGCACTTTTTTTATTACACTACTTTCTGACTTAAAAAAATAAATGTAATTATCATTAACAAGTAAGTTCTTAGTAGATAACGCTCCTTTATTGCAACATAGACATATCTTAAAAAAGCTCGTTTCGAGAAAAACGCATTTAAAATTTTTAGTTTCCATACAAGTCTTAGCAAATTTTTTGAGAAAATATCTCCTAAAGGAAACAGTTTAAAAGCAATTTGAGTAAATTTTTGGCACAACATAAATAGTAGTACTGTTAACAATTCTGCATTGTTAACTAGAAAAGCTCATTTTTTAAGATATGACTATGTTGCAATAAAGGAGCGATAAATGCTACTTCTTAGCATTAACAATAATAAAAATAAACATTTTTACATTTAAACCGAAATGTTAAAAAATGCACCTATACCATATACACCTGTTGGTGTGTTTCCGTCTTCGTTCATTTACTACTGCCCACAAACAGAACAACTTGTATTCTTTGTTTCATGCATTAATAATAAATAACAAATGCAACTTCTTAATATAATTACAAACGGGAGGAAAACATGAAATTTAATTCAGTAGCTTACTAGATTTCGACAAAGCAAGACTTTTGCGGAATTTTTTTTATTTTGCCTAATTACGCATTTTGTTTGTTGTACACTGGTAAAATGAAGATTCTGTTGATATCAAGCTGTCTTATGTGTGTTTTTTTTCTGGTTGTTTTGCAGTAGTAATGTGCCATGTACAGTTAGAACATCTTCTTATTTTCATTTATAAATAATGAAATGCCTATATCTCGCCGAACATTAAGTCGCCGAATAGAAGATGTACGGCTTTTTATTCAACACGAAACAAATGAATTTGTCTACGTGTAAAGCAACTTTTTACTCTCTTTAGCTCAATTTTCTCAATGTGCCCTTCGCTGCTTTACATTTACTTTACATACGTGTTCGTGTGAGGTAAAAAGTCATGTACAATAGGTTTTTTCTTGTATGTCTGTACATTAAGGTTATGTATGTGTATGGTACGTTGACAACTTTGAGACCTATCAGGAATTTTTTTGTTTACTTTGATTTAGTTTTTCGTTCAAAAATAAGATGGGGAATTCCATAATTACGAGAAAAGTATGCAAGGGTACACTCAGTGAGGGGTACTGTCCCCATTCTTGTGGAATGTTGTAATGAATACTCTTCTTAATGATCTAGATAAGATAAAGACTGTAGCCTATGCCGATGACGTAGTGATTGCATAACAGAGCAATTGGAATACGCTTTGAAGATGGTAAGCCAATGGAGTTTACAATGCGGACTAAAGACCAATTCAGCGAAAATGGAACTCGTACTTTTTAGTAAAAAGTATAAAATTCCACATTTCACACCTCCAAAAATGGATGGCACCACACTTATTCTATCGGATAAGGCGTCATTCTAGACAGCAAACCAGCATAGAAAGAGCACATACAGGCTAGAGTAACCAAGGCTACAATAGCCATTTATCTATGTAAAAAAGCAATAGGCTCAACATGGGGCGTACAACCAAAAGGAGTTGTGTGGCTTTATGACATGGTTATAAAACCGATAATATATTATGGAGTATCAGTATGGTGGAAATCACTGGACTCCGCAACCGACAGACTGAAAATTGAAAAAGTCAGTCGAATCATGGCAATACTGACCACCGGGGCCATGAGGACAACAGCAACCAAAGCACTTTTTTCACTTATGAGCTGGACGCCATGTGAGTTAGAAGTCAGGCAGATAGCACTAAAAGGCGCGATCAGGTGGCACGTGACAGGAGCATGGACCCACAGACCGTAGGGACATGCCAATTTACTGGAGATTGGAAGGGATCTAATCCCCGATCTAATTGAGTACTGCATCCCAAAACCATTCCTCTCAAGGAGCTTCGGCTACCAAATTGAGGAATCTCTACTAGAATCTGGATACTTTTATGTATACATGGATAAGTCCGCAAGGAGGGAAAGGGTTGGGTGTGGCGTTTACATAGAAGAATTTAACAACAAAATATCCTTCAAAATTTTTAGACGGATGCAGTGTTCTTCAGGCTGAAGTATCAGCTATAAATAAAGCGGCCAGATGGCTGACGTTTTACAAGATATTCAGTAGGGATATCATGATAGTTAACTCCCTGATTGGAATATACACTAATTCTAGTCTGGTCCAAGAATGCCGGACATCTTTAAATAATATGGCGAGACATTCTAACATAACCCTAAAAGGGGTACGTGGACATGGGTCCAATAATGGCAACAACATTGCTGACGACTTAGCCAAAAAAGGGACAGCCTTAGAGGGTAGGGATACAGACACATTTTGCGGACAATCATTATCAGCGTGTTGGAAAAGAATAAAAATTCACACGCTGCGACGTACACAAGAAAAGTCCACATGCTTTATATCAACCTGTGGCCACATATTAACTCTAACAGAACATGGGAGCTATTAAAAGGGCCTCAACTAAGAGTGACTGTGGCAGTCATCACTGGACATTGTCAGTTTGCGCCTACCCCATAACGACTTCTGTAAAAGTTGCCAAGACGAGGAGGAGGAAAGGATCCTTCATCTCCTCGGCACATGCCCGGCTTTGGAGCATCATCGTCTATGATACTTAGGCGAGCGGAGCTTCAACAGCCTGTCTTCTTTGGCCTCGGTCAAACCGACCGCGCTGGTCTCTTTCATAAGAAGCGGATGGCTAGTATAACAGCATGTAACGCTTCACTAAGAAGTTCCCGCCTTTCCTTTTCATCCATTCCACTCACACTATATTCCTTTAACTTATTTCTTCACTTCACTATCTTACTCTTCAGGCAACCACAAAGGGAATGACTCCAGGACCCAAGTGAGTTGTACAATCTAGACTATTCCGGGGTATCCAGAGGCCTGACTACCTAACCTAACCCATGATTTGTAGTGTAGCGGCCAAGAAACAACATTTGTCCTTCACCTTAGTGTATTCAATTATTTATTCCTGTCTTCTTTGATCAATCCTTGAAAAGCTAAATCAATTTTATTCTCCGCATCGATTCAGGTCACGAATTTCACCATTTGAACCCTGGTATTCTGCGTTCCGTTTCCCGTATCAGTTCAACTGCTTTTTCGATTGTATGTAGTCTGCGTTACGATCCTCTGTTTTTTCAAGTTGTCTATTTACTAAGGGAACTTTTTCGATTTTTGTTTCTGTAGTTAAAAAAGTGTATCTTCCCTGCAGGTAAAGTATAGTGATTATCTATTGACGATGTCACCAATACTACTGACAAATTGCACCCTAACTATTGCTAACTACTAATGACATTTAACATAGGCTTGTCGCACGAAATCTTCCAGTCAATATTGGCTAGGTAGCTCTCGTGGGACCATATGGAAAAAATGTAAGATTGTACTGACTTACTATTGATAATATTACCACACTGTGGGAAATGTCCATAGTAAAACTGTATTGATTCCCTATAGACGCTGTCACCACATGTAGAAAATGTCTATAGTAAAACATATAGTGATTGCCTATGAAGTAAGCGTTAGTGCACCTCTCGGCAATTCAGATCATTGCACCATTTCTGCAAACTTTTCGATCTCTGAGCTTCGTAACGTTTCGAAATCAGCTACGAAACGGTCAAAAGGCTCGTTGGGTTGAGCTCAACCAATTTTATGACCATTTTAATTGGAAACTTTGCTTTCTAGATAATGCCATAAATGCTTCAGCAAAAATGGTCGAGAACATGATTCAGAATTAATCGAAAAGTCGATTAAGCGATCGATGTCTGTCTGTCGGTCGTTGAAATATCGCTTAAGCGCGCTGAAAAATTGTTTGTGCTTAAAAGCAGTTCTGGTAATAATATCAGGTATGTAAATTTAGAAAATGAAAATTCCCAATATCGGTCCATATATACCCGAGATATAGCCTAAACCGAGTTTTTCATGAAAATGTCGCGTAAGCGAACTGAAACAAGTTTTTTGCTTAAAAGAAGTTCTGGTAATAAAATAAGGTTGTATTAATATGGAAAATAAAAATTTCCGATAGCATTCCATATATACCTGAGATATAACCTGAACCGATTTTTTCTTTAACATTTTTGTCCGAAAATCAATACTCGTTAGAAAAGATGGTTACTAAAATACAGAAAATAGAAAATTCCGATATCGGATCATATATAACCGAGATAAAGTTTAAACAAACTTTTCCATGAATATGTCCATGAAAGATTTCTTTTTTGGAATAGTGATTACAAGGCAAAAATATTTTTTCCCCAATATCTGTCCAATATTCGAGCATATTTAGCTCAAATTTGTAATAACGATTGATTTTTTTGCTATTATCTTTTTGGCAACACTAGTTTTGACAGCTCACGCACGTTTTGTATCTTGTGTCACTGTCAAACATCTTCAGTTTGGTCTATAATTTAATCATGAATCGTCTTACAAACGAACAACGCTTGCAAATTATTGAATTTTATTACCAAAATGCGTGCTCTGTTAAGAAAGTTCATCGCGCGCTTCTTCCATTTTATGGTCAGTTTAATCGACCTACTGAGGCTTTTATTCGGGCTATTGTAAAAAAATTTCGCACCAAATTTACATTGTTGGACATTAAACCACCAATACGCTTACGTAGAGTGCGAACTGAAGAAAATATCGCAGCCGTATCGGCCAGTGTTGGTGATGACCGTGAATTATCGATTCGGCGCCGTTCGCAGCAATTGGGCCTCTGTTACTCCACTACGTGGAAAATTTTGCGGAAGGATTTGGGTGTGAAGCCTTATAAGATACAGCTGATGCAAGAATTGAAGCCAAACGACCTACCACAACGCCAAGTTTTGGGTGAATGGGCTCTTGAAAAGTTAGATGAAGATCCACTTTTTTATCGAAGAATTGTGTTCAGCGACCAGGCTCATTTCTGGTTAAATGGATACGTGAACAAGCAAAACTGCCGTATTTGGAGTGAAGAGCAGCCAGAAGCATTGCAAGAGCTACCAATGCATCCACAAAAAACAACCGTTTGGTGCGGATTATGGGCTGGCGGCATCATTGGGCCGTATTTCTTCAAAGATGATGCGAATCACAACGTTACTGTGAATGGTGAGCGCTACCGTGCGATGATAACAAACTTTTTTTTGCCCAAAATGGAAGAGCTTGACTTGCATGATATGTGGTTTCAACAAGACGGTGCCACATGCCACACAGCACGCGAAACAATGGACCAATTGAGAGGCGAGTTCGGTGAACAGTTTATTTCACGCTTGGGACCAGTCAATTGGCCGCCCAGATCGTGCGATTTAACGCCTCTAGACTATTTTTTGTGGGGCTATGTTAAGGCTAATATCTATAGCGACAAGCCCGCTTCGATTGACGCACTGGAAGCCAACATTGCCAACATTATTCGCGAGATACCGGCCGAAATGTTGGAAAGAGTATGCCAAAATTGGACTAAGCGGATGGACCATTTGAGGCGCAGCCGCGGCCAACATTTGCCTGAAATAATCTTCAAACATTAAATTATATCGACCCAACTATCGATCCAAATAAATATTTCATGCATTTTTCTGAATTTTATGTGTTTTTTTTTTTTTAAATTTCCGATAGTTCTTATTAAATCATCCTTATATACTATACATATACGTGACTATCGTGGAGAGTATTTTAGATTCGGCCCAGCCGAATATATCACACTCTTACTTATTTTATTTAATTTTGTAATTATGGGGTAGCAACGCACATCGGGTTAAGCTAGTATGCAATATAAACAACAACTAATATTTTTTCAAAAATAAATCAAAAACAATTGCTGCAGACTCAAGGAAAAATTATGTTGAAAAGTTGTAACAAGTTCGCTTTAATCTTCTGGTTGGTTTCTGGAATGAGACTGGAAAAACTACTAATACAGCATTTTAAAAATTTTATGCAATAAATGCATATATTCGTGCTTTAAATACATATTTATTATTTTTAAAGCATGTTTTATGCATATGAACAATTTTGTATTTTATAGAAATCATAGCCCTAATTACAGTCTTCATCACAAAAAAAAAAATTTTTGTCCGTGTCGACTATCAACCCAATTATGAATATTCACACGGGATTTATTTCTCTCGGAATTTATTCCTCACGGTTTTTATTTCTCACATAAAGTACTTCTTTCAATTCAAATTAAAGAAAAACACAATTTCTGTCCGTAAGAATTGAAAAGATGATCTCCCTTTAGTGTTATCAACGACTGGAGAGAAGAAAAAATAAAAAAAACTCATACTTAACTTTTGTTCATAATTGGAGGAAAGGGAAAAGTGATAAAATTCCTATGGAGTTTTTATTTACATATAATTGGGCTATTATATTTATTTTGATGCGTTTAATTAAAATTTTTTCAGTTTTTCACTATCACGTTGAGATTTTTGTACATGCTTGATTAACGTTGATCCTAATTTATTGACCTTTTTTAAATAATTTTCCTCTTTTAATAATTTGCAATGCTCGAGGTCGTTTTTTATAGAAAGGTTTAATAAATTCATTCAATATTTCGTTTTCCGTTGGAAAACTTCTTCAAGAAAATAATTGTTATAATTTGTTTTGAAAGAATCGAAAAAATTTTTGTGCCAGAAAACAAATAACATGAAAAAATATTTAACATACATACATATACGATATAATATTTAACATACCCAAACCCAAAACATACAAAAATTGATTTTGAAAATATTTTAATACAACAACACTCTTTAAATGTTAATTTCTCATTCTATTCTTAAGCATTACATGTTTATTACATGTTTCAGTTCAATTGTGAATTGAATCTTTCAACTGAATTGATTACTGCCCACACACTAGATAAACTGAATTGAAAGATTTTCATTCAACTATTAAAATTCAATGAAATTATAGGCAATTTTAAAAATATATAACGTGCTCTTTGCAAAAACACTACAAATATAAATTTTGAGACCAGATCAAGGCACTCGAACACACACAACACAATCGAATTGAAAGACTTGCTAGTCAACCAAGGCGACTTTATACAGGTCAAGGCGAATTCATTACCAGGTGAACTTAACAGCACAGGTGATTATTTTTTGCTTCTCTAGTTTTTTCCAATGAGACTGTCAAATTTTTTTTCTTTTGTTTACAAACTTTTTCACGCTATTTTAATCTGAAGGTTTTTTTGCATGATTTAGTGCAATTTCAAGAAATATGTGTGAATTTAAAAGTGAAAAACTAATATAATCTGTGATTTTAATTACAAACAATTATAAAAGCTTATATTTAACGTTTATATAAAATATTTTCTCTGCTGAGCAATCTTAGGCGAATTTAGATTATGACATTCACGATGTGTTTTACAATAACAAAATATATACATTGTACGGAATTCGCCTTTCCGCTTGCACTCACCTGTATAAAGTCGCCTTGATACAGGTGAATGCAAGCGGAAAGGCGAATTCAGTACTATGTATTTTGTTATTGTAAAACATATCGTGAATGTCATAATGTAAATTCGCCTAAGCTTACTCAGCAGAGAAAAAATTTTATATAAACGTTAAATATAAGCTTTTATAATTGTTTGTAATTAAAATCACAGATTATATTAGTTTTTCACTTTTAAATTCACACAAATTTCTTGAAATTGCACTAAATCATGCAAAAAAACCTTCAGATAAAAATGGCGGGAAAAAGTTTGTAAACAAAAGAAACAAAATTTGACAGTCTCATTGGAAAAAACGCGAGAAGCAAAAAATAATCACCTGTGCTGTTAAGTTCACCTGGTAATGAATTCGCCTTGACAACAGCCAAACTAATCAACTGACAAAGCCATACACGCTTTTATTTGGGCAACAACCGACTCAGTTGCCAACTGAGTTGAAATGTGTATGGGGTGCTTTATAAATTAGCAGCCTGTTCGGCGATATCGAATGAAAATGTATGCGAAGAAAGCTGGTCACTCACATTCGAATCAATTTGGGTTTGTCCATGGTACAATAATATATAGATAGTGTGGAAATGGTGGCCGATATTTTTTTTCTGTAATGATAACTATCAAAAGTGCACACATATACACACATTTTTTATTATTGTTTACAAATTGAAAAAGTTTTTGGAAAAAAAATGTTCGAATAATGGAGGTGGAAAAAAACAGTCAAATAAGTTATTTAGACACAAGACTATACAGAAGAAATAACAAAATCATATTCAATTGGTATAAAAAGGACACAGCATCAGGAAGAATAATAAATTTCAACTCAACGCATCCAAAAAGCCAAATAATCAATACAGCAGAAAATTTCATCACCAAACTTCTCACAATAAGCGACGAACAATATCTTATGGACATTATAGTAGATATCAAAAATACATTAAAAAACAACAATTTCCCAATAAAATTAATAAATTTACTTATAAATGATATCATCAATAAAATAAATACAAACGCAAATAATGAACGCATCAGCTAGAGCAACGAAAAAAAAAATATTTTTACAGTGTACGTTTTATACCTGTAGTGCGATTCTGTAACTTATATAACGATAATCGAATCATTAAAATAATTATAACGATATTTTATCGTATTTGCTATTCTGTAACATTTTCTTAACGATACTCGTAGTCGATCAAAATCAGCTGTTAATTTTACTGCCGATTGTCGATTTCTTAAAGACAAAAATTTTCTTGCTGTTTATTCAATCGTTAAAGTGTATTTTTTTTTTAAATTGTGCATCCATGAAATAAAGTGCTTACAATCAGATTTTTAAGACATAAAAATATTTATTATATATTAAATACATAAAATATTTATTAAATACATTTTCAAAAACAAAAATTTCAGTATAATTTTTTAGCCGGTAAAGTGTATTTTGTGTTGAAATAGCTATTGAACGTTCGTTTGAACGCTTCAAGGGATAATCATTGTGTTTATCGGTAGTTGGACAATTCCTTTGAGTTGACAATTAAAGAATTTAAAAAGTTATATTGATTATCACCAGTCTTATTTTTGGTCATTCTGATATAGAAATTAGTACATATAAACAAATAAATGAAACATATGGACACATATTTTATTTTACTTACCTTATTACAAATTAAATCATATTTATTGTCACTTAAAAACTAAAATCACAACAAATAAAAATCAATATATATACATACATATTGTTATGGAAAAATTTATTGTTTTTTCTTTTCTTTTTTGTGGTTTTCGCTTTTTTCTGGCAGAGATGCCACGTGTTGTTTATATGAATGAACAGAAAAATACAGCTGTTTACCATCGTTAGAATTAAGTTACAGAATCACTCAATCGTTAGTGCAAGCGATGAAATTTGAGGTGTGTTCATTTACTTTACTAGTAAAAATTAGCAACGAGAGAGTAACAAGAAAATTTTCAAAATTACTCTCAAAAATGTGAAAAAGTAAATGAACACTTTACTAGCAAAAATTTGCAAGTTAGAGTAGTGTTGTTGTGTATAGATATATAGGGTGTTTTTTTAAGCTCGATAGAACTTGAAATTGTAAAAAATAACACAAAAAATTAAATTGTAATCAAAATTTTTTTTATTCGAAAGATCAATACGTGACATTAACATTTGGAAATGATTTCGGGCATATGGGCACCGCGGCTGTTCTTGACGAAGCGCATTCTGGACGTCCAATTTTGGGCCACTTTTTCGAGCACTGCTGGCCGTATGTCACGAACAACACGAACAATGCTGGCCTCCAAGGCGTCAATTGTTGCTGGTTTATCAGCATAAACCAGTGACTTCACGTAGCCCCACAGGAAATAATCGAGAGGTGTCAAATCGCACGACCTTGGAGGCCAATTGACAGGTCCATTTCTCGAAATCAACTTATCGCCAAATTTTGACTTCAGTAAGTCGATGGTTGCGTTCGCCGTATGGCACGTAGCGCCATCCTGTTGAAACCACATCTCCTCCGGATCAATGTCATCCATATTTTCAAACAAAAAATCATTGATCATGGTGCGGTAACGATCTCCATTGACCGTAACGCGAGCTCCGGCCTCATTTTTGAAGAAATAAGGTCCGATGATGCCACCAGCATGAAAACCGCACCAAACAGTGCATTTTTCTGGATGTAATGGAGTCTGTAGGGTCTCTTGTGGATTGGTCTCACTCCATATGCGGCAATTTTGCTTATTAACAAACCCGTTAAGCCAAAAATGCGCCTCATCGCTGAACACAATTTTGCGATAAAACAACGGGTCTGATTTTCAAAGTAAATTTGGATAATTTCGTAGCGTTGTTCAAGCGTGAGTCTATTCATGATGATTTGTCAGAGTATACTGAAACAAATAAAAAAAATGTTTCATCAAAATTTAATTTTTTGTGTTACTTTTTACAATTTAAAGTTTTATCTAGCTTTAAAAAACACCCTATATATAAGTACTTAATAACTACCATTATATCCTTTGGACAAATTATACATATATGTATGTTATTATAAAAATAATGTGATTATGGTCATTTATATTCAGCATTGTCTTGATTGGTGTTTGTCGAGTACATCTTGTAATAGAATAATGAAAAGTTTTACAATTTTATTTAATCTAGGACTAGGCATTTTGGAAATATACTAAGCACTATAAGGGTGATTAGCTACTTTTGAATAAAATATCTATTTTTAAATAGCATCCCATACACGTTTCAATTCAATTCGTAGCTGAGTCGGATGTTGTGCAAATCAAGAAGTAGTTTTTTTTTTTTGCAAGGAGACCGTTAATAATTTTTTAAATTGTCTTTAATTTCATTAAATCCGATAGTTGAATGAAAATCTTCTATTCAGTTTATGAAGTGTGTGGCCAAGAATCAATTCAATTGAAATACTCAACAATTGAATTGAAACGTGTATGGGCTGCTTTATACGTTATAACAGCCTGCATACACATATCATTTTTATTTCAAATTAATTTCAGATTGTAAAGTACCGAATAGCTAGGTACTCATAATATTTACGATACTAAAAATAATAGTTGGTCTGTAAAAATTAAAGAAACAAAAACATTTCAGAGGTTAAAACTACAAAAATATTAATATAATTAAAAATGGAAGGTGTCTAAGTGTATATTTAATTGCTTCCCTAAAAGTTTTAAATATTCAAGCAAGTAAATTTGCCGCAACATCCTTTGCCATTGAAGTGCCAGCTACTGTGTTGCTTAGTTCATTGCCACTAGACGTCTTATTTTACCTCTGTTGTTCCTGAGTTACACAAAAATAAATTTGTTATCTTTTTAATACTTATACTCGTTTTAAAAGTTTACATACACTTACAATTTCTTAAATTTTTCAAAATATTTTTTTTTTAACTTAATTTAGAAATATTGTTTTGTAAACACAAACGCAAAACAGCTGTTTGAATAATTATTGCAAATAAAAATTTTACTTGCAAAAACTTGCAAGAATTTTTCTGTCTCTCAATTTTGTACGCTCTTTTGACGCTCACTCGTTGCAAATTTTTTGGGTTAATGAACGCTTTCTAGTAAAAATTGTTACAAATTTGTGAAAATTTTTAGTAAATGAACACACCTTTGATGACAAAAGTTGTGATTATCGAATCGTTAAAAGTTAGAGAATCGCACTACTGGACTAACAGATAATAAAAACATAAGACACACAATAGAAAACAAAAATATAAACTTTGCCTATAAAACAAACACAGCATTAAACCAAATATTTAGTAAAATAAAAACACCGATTGAAATACACCAACAAAACAACGTAATATATGAAATAAAATGTAACCGCAATGAAAGCAACACTTGCAACATGATCTATATAGGTACAACAAAAAGAAATTTAGAAACGAGAATGAAAGAACACAGAACTGATGTAGAAAAACATAAACATTCAACTGCTTTATCACAACACGTACTTCAAAACAATCATAAAGCAGATTTTACTAATGTTAAAATTTTAGCCAAAGAAAACATATACAAGAAAAGATACACAATGGAGAGCTTATATATTCATAAAAACAGAGACAGAACGATGAATCAAAAAGAAGATACAGACAACATTAGTGCAAACTACAGGACGATAATAAATTAAAAAACTGTGATGTTATATATACTTTGTTAAATATTTGTAGTTGTCTTTTTAAAAAAAAAATTACATATGTGTTATAGAAATTTATGTGATATTAGTGTTATTTTCCACATTAACCAGGTAAGTTAAAATTAAAAAAAAAATATATATAAACATATTGTTAAATGTATTGTTTTTAATAATATTTATTAAACAGATTCCCCTGAAGAAGTCAACAAAGAATTGACGAAACGTTGGGAAAAAAATTTAAATAAAATTGTTTTAATTTACGTTGGAAAATTTAGGTCAAATTAGCTAAAAGAAGAACTAAGGTTCTTAAAAATATCGTACAAAACCAGTTGGCCAAAAACACGTAAAAAAAACTTCTGTTCCAATAATATTTTTCAAACACAAAAACAGCTTCAAACGCATCAGACAGCTTTTTCTTGATCTTTATTTACATATATATTTAATTTATTGCACGAGTTTTAAATACAAAAACTTATTGAAAAATTATTTGTAAAATAAAAACACGAATAAAAATATACGTTGGTTTTTTATTTTCTTTGACAGTGATCAACACAAAGCAACAATAAAAAGCCATGTTGTTTTTTTATTGTTGGCTTGTTGTAGCTCGGCTTTTACCTGATATTTTATTGTACCATGGGTTTGTCTATGTCACCATTATTTGTTCTCATGTATTTATGTATTTTAAATGAATTTTGACACATTGTTCGCATAGAATAAAGTTAGAAAAAACCCAGATAAATTTTCTTTCGTCTAGAATGCGAATGAACTTATCCTTTCGACATCCGTATCCTTTTTAAAAATCATTCTATTTTCTATTGGTACATTTATCATATGTAGCATTTCAAAAACGGGTTTTGTATGTATACTGTATGTATTTTTATATGGTCAATTTTTAAGTAAATGTTGCGTTTTTGCTGTTTGAACTATTTTTAAATAAAAAAACATGTTGTTTTTTCTTTTCCCGACGTTTCGTAGATTTTTTGTCTACATTTTCAAGGGAGCGTCTATTGCTATAAATATAAAAACAATTTTTATAATCTAAATACATATACATATGTGTGAAAATTACCTTAATTAATGTTGTTACATCTGAATTTATAACAAATTTATTTTTATAAGGATTTTAAAACTTGAAAGTATGAAATTAAAAACACAACGTTAGTTTAACACAACTCTGTAATTTATGTTAATGTTATCCGTGTCTTCTTTTAAGTTCATCGTTTTGTTTATGTTTTGTTGGATCCGTAAGCTCTCAATTGTAAATCTCTTTTTCGCATTATTTTCTATGTCCAAAATTTTAACGTTATTAATACCAGCCAAGGTGCATTAACATCTACAAGGTGGCAGCGCTACGGCATGTAAAAATTTTTTGCTACTGGCAATATAGTAAGCTATTTACGTCAAATGTATTGTTTACATTTTTGAAAGTGAATTTAGTGTTTTATTCTGAATTAAACATATAAAAATTCTTTCGTGAACATAAAAATAATTCAAATAAGAATAATTTATATGTTTGAAAAGGTACATTCATAGTTTATAATTGTGAAAAAAGTTACAAATATTTTGATAAACATAGCTTACCAGATGTCTGTTTTTGTTTTATTGTTGTAATTTTGCTCTAGTGCTGCCACCGTGTATACGTTAATGCACCTTGATACCAGCTGAGTGTCCAGTTTGTAGAATGTGTTGTGCAAGTACTGTTGTTTCTTTTTTTTTCTTTCTATGTCCATTTTGTGTTCTCCCATTCAGTTTTCGTTGTTTTTGCCATTGCATTTAATTTCATAAACAACGTTACTTTTATGTTCTTTCTGTATTATTGTTTTTGAGAGTATTATATTTATTGTTTGGTTTGGTCTGTATGCAAAGCATATGTTTGTTTGTTTAATTGTTTTCCTTAGATTTTTGTTATTAATAAGATTAGGAAGGTACGTGACACTGTGGAATTTTTTATTTATTAGGGCCGTATTTTAATTTTGTGTTTTTTTTTGTATTTTGAATGTAATTTACTAGTGATTTAATTACATTTGTTGGAAAACTATTTTTTCTCAATATTTTATTAATAAGCTTTATGTTTTTTGAGTGAAAACGTTCATCGCTGATATTTAATAGGTACTCATTTTATAAAGCTTTTTGCCGTGTTCACTATTTGGCTTTTCGGCTGTGTTGTGTGGAAGTTCATAATCCGTCCAGACGCTATCTCTTTGGAATACCATTCAAAACATAATTTCCGGTTTTCTTTATATGTATATTAACGGGTCTAGGTAGGGTATTTTGTTGTCATTTTCCATCTCCATAGTGAACTTGATTTTGGGATGGTAATCATTTAGATTCGTCAAAATTATATCCTTTTCACTGTTCTTTGCGATAGCCAATATATCGTATACATACTTCGTAATGAATTTGATTTTAGTTTTATTGTTTTCTTTTAATTTTGTATCCATGATAATATCTGCTATTGTAGAGGAGAGAGGATTTCCCATGGGCATTCCAAAAATCTGTTCGTATATTTTGTCCTCATATATGAAGTAATTATTTTTAACTAAGCAAAATTTCAATACATTTAAAAGTATTTGTTAATTTTTGAATGACCATTTTGTCATTATGATTCTAATCGCCATATCGGAATATTTGTAAAAAGCGAGATGACATCGAAAGACACTAAAATGTCATTCTATGTTTTTCATTCGATCCTGTATTTGTAAAGTGCTTTTTACGTTGTACTCAATGGAAACTGTTCTTCTCAAAATGTTACCGTTGTATTTGGATAATTCATAACATTAAACATTTACCGACGATGCTATTGGTCTAAGGGGGGTATTATGTTTGTGGATTTTCGGTAATCCATAAATCCTAGGGGCTATAGCTGTTAATGATATAAGGTTATTTTTTTCACAATTATCAATGAGACCATTTTTAAATAATTCTGTCACGATTTTATTGTTTTCCTTTTGCAGTTTTAATGTGGGGTTTGAGCTAAGTCGTTTATAGGTATCCTTGTCCTTAATCAATACCATCATCTTTGCTTGGTAATCTTGTTTGTAAATCATAACTGTTTTATTGTCCTTATCCGCCGGTGTAATTATTATGTTTTCATGCTGTTTTAGAAAAAGTTTGGTTTCATTAAAAATTTTTGTATATGATTTTTTTTGTGACAATATTTGTATGTTAAATTCAATTTTGGGTTTTGATATGCTAAATATTATATCGTATATGTATGTATGCAAGGCAGCTTTAAGGCCTAACTATAATGTGCATAAACTAATTTAAGCCAGCTTAAGCAACTGTGCGAATACGTATAATCAAATGTGTACAACTATAATGTGCTTAATGAAACTTTTCGTTAAGTTTCGTCTAATGTCAGTTGCTTAAGCAAAGTACGAAACTGAACGTACTTTCTGTGCGGAATCATTTGTTTTCAGGATTTTGTGTGTGTGTTTACAAAAATTATTAAAATAAAGAAAAATTTAAACAAATAATATTGTATTTAATTTAATAGAAATGTATTTTAGCTTTTTTCAATTTTTAATTACACAAATTACCACAAAATTGTTTTTACTTTTTGTTTGGAAATTATTGCATACAAATACTTTGTTGTCATTTTTAGTACTTTTTATATAATCTACTTAGTAATTACACAAGTACTACGCAGTTGTGCAACAATGGGTTTAAAATCATTAAGTTCAGATAAGTACATTATGGCCAACTAAAAGTCGTTTTTCATTCACATATGCATTTGACAGACTTTTCGTTTAATTTTGGTAAAAGCTTAAGCCAATCTATGCACATTATAGTTAGGCCTTTATACAGGTAGTGGCAGAATAACAATAAATACAACACCAACAAACATCAACATGTATTTTGTTGGTAGAATTTAGGAATAGCTTTCAAAATTTTGACAACTATTCGTAAATTCTACCAACAAATTACATGTTGATGTTTGTTGGTGTTGTATTTATTGTAATTCTGCCACTACCAGTATAAAGCTGCCTTGTATGCAAGGTTGCCAGAATTGCAGATTTATCTTCATTTTGCAGATTTTTACTCTCTAAAAACACTAAATGAAGATTTGAAGATTTTTGGCCTGAAAATGCAGATTTTTTTAATTTTTAATATTTCATATATTATATGATGATGGGTTGGTATCATTCGTCTAGCTCAAGTTCAATCTAATCTAAGCTAGACGAATGATACCAACCCATCATCATATAATATTAGAAATATTAAAATAAAGTTCGAATATTTAACATTAATACATACATAAAATTTTTAATAATAAAGTAACTTTTTGCACTTTGTCCCTTATATTTCTACTAGAACGAAGTTAGAACGAAAATATCAATCGTTCATGTTATAAAGTAGACAAAATGGAATAACATCTTGCACATGTTTCGTTATATAAGGAAATGAAGCGAAAAAATTGTAAAAAAAACAAGTGAAAAAATAATAAAGGTTGAAAGCTACATGCAATTGATAGTTTTTGCACTCGAAGTTTAAAAAGTAACTTTGTTATAGCAACTTTGGCAGGTTTCTAGAAAGTAATATGAGCTTATTTATACGATAATTTAAAGTATTTTTTGTAATACTCTTTTAAAGTTGTTAACAAAATCATGTTACAATTTTACGACAATTTTTAAGTCATGCCTTTAATTTTCGACAATTACATCCTTTTGCTTAAATCGATGTCAGTCAAATGAAAATAAAACAATTTTAAAAACATAACAAATAATTCAAAAGGAAATTAGAAAAAAACATGAAAAATGTTTTTCGTTGTTACAATTCTTCAGTTCAACAACAATGCCGTTTAGACATCCAAAATATTTATCTAAAATATTTATTTAACTATACTCGTACAGTTGCAAATAAATTTGTAAAGTATGGATGGAGTACCGAAGACCTTATGCCCACGATAGTAATAACAGTAATTTGCAGCGGCGCTGTGACAAACTATTATGCCTTCACATAAGAAATTGCCGCGTTGTTAACAAAGGAGTACCTCAAAAAAATAACTGTAAACTAATACAATTAGTTGAGGCTAACAGTTAACCAGTGAGAGCGAGACGCAAAACTCTCGAAGGCCAAACAACAACGACAAGCCTGACCGCACTTAAGAAATAATTACGATAACGTGAGAACTGTTCTCCAGCCCAGAGCTGTATCTAAAATAAAGCCACTTAATTCTAACATAATGTTCAAATTCTAACCGAGTTTATTAAATGTATAATGATTTTACAGATAATCTTTAGCTAAGTCTTAACGACACAGTAGTCCTAATATACTCGTACATCGGTATACGTGTTTAGGCATTAAATAATATTAACAACTTTCATGTATGTTTGTTTTCTCATTAAATCTATTTGCATTTTAATATTCTGAAATGCATAATTTCTTTCAATATGTTGTTAGTATTTTTAAAATTATTTATAAAAAAGGCATATTAATAAGAGCTTGAAGATTTTTTGAAGATGTGGAAAATAAAGTGCAGATTTTGCAGATTTTTTCATGAGAAATTCTTGAGTTTTGAAGATTTTACCTCTTTAAATTCTGGCAACCCTGCTTGTATGTATGTTAAATATTTTTTTCATGTTATTTGTTTTTCTGTCACAAAAATTTTTTCGAATTTTTCAAAACAAATTGTAACAATTATCTTCCTGAAGAAGTTTTCCAACGGAAAACGAAATATTGCATAAATTTATTAAAAATTTTTATTAAAAATTACCTCGAATATTGCAAATTATTAAGAGAAGAAAATGCTTTATTAACTTAACCCCAAAAAATTAGTCAACTGATCAAATGCGTTTCACCCTACTCGAGAACGGTTTCACCGAATACAACAAGTGAAACGTTAAAATGATAGAAACATAAAATTTTAAATTTAATTTATTACTTAATATCTGTTAAACGGAAGTCAATTATGCACTGAAGTGTGTGTTTTGAAATGCACTTATAATTTTGTTTATTACAAATTTCTGTTTACTTTTGATTTTAACTTAACAAACAAGTAACACAGACTAACAATTTAGTATGAATATACAGTCGAACTTCCATAATTCGAACTTTTCCAATTCGAATTTTCTCTAACTCGAACTAATTTAGTTGGAAGTAGCGTAAAAGAACAAGTCACATACAATTTGCCTTCTGTAACTCGAAGTTCCATTAGTCAAAGGTCTCCATAACTCGAACAAAAAACATACACTTGAACTCTATAACTCGAAGAATTTTGTTTCTATGGTTTTTTGTTTTAGTTATGATTTGTATGTTTTGATCTCTTTTGTTGAATGAGCTGGTTTGTATATTTTACATACTGGCTATTGTTGATTATTTTTTTCGGGGAATTACAAATTTATTTCTTTTTGTTTGCCTAAGGCCCAGTTTTTGACTGCGTATTTAAATACAAAATTAGTTAATTTTCATTTAAATTTAAGTTGAATTTAAATGCTAGTTCAGTTTATCACTATTAAATTATTGTTCTTATTTAAATGCAATGAAAGTGTGGCAGCTCTACTTTAGTTCCAAATATTATTGAAAGTATTCCATAGAACAGCTGTTTGTAAGTGGAAGAATAGAAAAATTCTTAAAGAAAAATATTAAATTTATTAACGGCATAGAAAAATTTAACAATTTTATTTTACGTTAAGTTATTTTTTATAAATTATTATACTGTGCTGTTGTTTAGTGCAAAATTAGCAACTATTTTTCGAATATCTGCTGCAGGCAATAGCTCGTATGTGTGTTTTGTTTACCTTTTTTGCACTAATACAAATGCAAGCACACAAAAACCAGAAAAACTTAAATAAAACTTAAATGAAGAAGTTTGGGCATTTAAGTTTAGTCCAAATTTGTAGTGAAAAACTGATTATCGTATTTAAATGGAACTTAAAGCTAAATAACATTTAAATACGAACTCAAAAACTGGGCCTAAGTATCAATTCTATGCACAATTCGGCCTAGACGATAAATGTTGAAATCGATTTTGTTTTATTATTATGGCAACTAAACGCGTTTTCAAATGCTTATTAATTGCAGAAATATATAAACTTATAAAGGGGTTAAAGAAAAAGGAAGCAGTTGATAAATATAGTATTCCAGCAAGCACGCCCCCACAATATTCAAAAATAAGGAATCAATTATCAAATCGATTGAATCTGGATTTCGTTTATGTAGTAAAAGAGTTAGAACCCCAAAATTCAAAAATGTCGACAAAGCAGTCATCGATTGGTTTTTAGCAGCTAGAAGCCAAAACATGCCTATATCTGGTGAAATATTAAAGGAAACGGCAATTGAGTTTGCAAAGTGTTTTGGAGATGATAACTTTACAGCAAGCACAGGTTGGCTTGATAAATGGAAGAAGAGGTATTAAGAAAAGTTCATTTAACTTAATGAATTTAAAAAAAAAAGTAAAATGTCAGTCAGGAATATGTATTTGCCTTAACTATAATTTTTTAACTACATGAGTACATACCTTTGTTATCTTATATTCTTACGTATATAGTTTTCCATTAGAGGCTATTTTAAATAAAAATACATAATACAAAAACTTTATATTCTATTTTGGCAAAAAAATCTGTAACTCGAAGTCTCTGTAAGTCTAATTTTTTTTTGGGATAATGGTGATTCGAGTTATGGAAGTTCGACTGTATTAATACTTATGAGCGCAAATATAACAGTGTTGGAAATATCATACTTAATTTGCTGTAAATCACAAACAGCACGGAGGATTGAAAACTGTCAATTAAAGCATATCATTGACGCTCTAATGAAGTTTCTATATATTATTCTCAACATTTATTTCAACTAATACCAGACGAAAATAGCTATGAAAAGTTGAATACTTACGAATATATGTATGTATATACTTGTGTGTATATTTTATTATTAGCTGCCTATGATTAGTTTCCATGATACTAGCAGAAGTATTGAAGTTGTCATTGTATTGTCATTGCCGGTCAATGACAAATAAGTCATCGGTTTCTCCAGCAACCCAGCAGCCAAATGTCATTGGTAAAAACAATTTTCCCCAGGTAGGCGATTCAACCACCCATACAAATACGCAAACCTCCAAACAGCTTTCATATGCTAATGTCCTTAAAGCCGACCAAATCTTGAACCAGGAGCCCAAACCTGAAAAGTGCGATCCAAATTTTAGTAATTTAGAGGCAACTCTGCACACTCTTGTTCAGTCCATAAACACTTTTACCGTTTCGATGACAAACATGATGCAGGAAATGCTAAAAATGCAATCCACTATTTTACAGGCAATTTTAAAAAAATTAATTGGTTAAAAATATGTTTCTGGAACGCAAACGGCATTCGCCAACATAAAAATGAACTTGAGCACTTCCTTATGGAAAAGCAGATCGATATAATGATGATTGCTGAAACCCATTTGACAACCAACAGCTATTTCAAAATTAATGGCTACACATTATGTGACACAAAAGATCCCCGTGGAAGATCTTGCGGCGGTTCTGCAATTTTGATAAAGACCAGAATTAAGCACTATCTAATGAACGGGACACGTGAGGAATATCTCCAAGCTACAAATATATGCCTTCATTATTTTCATGAAAAAATTGTTATATCCTCGATTTACTCACCACCACGATTTTCAATAACAGAAAGACAATATTCAATTTTTTCAAATCACTTGGTCCTCGATTTTTAGCGGCTGGCGACTATAACGCTAAACACACTTTTTGTGCTTTTTGACACCGTTTCCAAAATGGGCTTAGGTGTGATTTCAAGTGGACACCCCACTTATTGGCCGTCAGACCAACGCAAGATCCCAGACGTTATAGACTTTGGAGTTACAAAAAATTTTCCCACAGAATGGATGCAAGTGGAGCCTTCATTAGAATTGTCCTCAGATCACTCATCAACTATAGTTTCTGTTTCCTTCCCCCAGGGGGTTGGTTCACCGTTTTGTGACTTGGCGTTGACCGTCACTCGAGTTAATTGGATAAAATATAAGAAATATTTGAGTACACATTGTACGGAAAACATTGCCTTGAGAACGCCTGAGGATATTGATGTGTTGATTAACGAATTTTCTGAACACCTTAATCGAGCCGTACAACATGCCACCACTAGCCATATAAGATCCAGAAATGTGAGCAACAGAACATATTCGTTTGAAATTGATCAACTTCTAACAGAAAAAAGAAGAGTTAGAAGAGAGTGGCAACTTCGCAGGTCTCCCCAGCTTAAAAGCAGGATACGAGAGTGCATAGCTCAGTTAAGAAATCTGCTCGAAATCCAAAGAATGGCTTCCCTTAAAAATTATCTGGAAGGTCTTGATGGTACCCCTCAAACCGACTATTCTCTATGAAAAGCGACAAAAGGTCTGAAAAGACCCGTAATAGGTAAGCCACCTCTGCGAACTTCAACTGGATATTGGGCAAGAAGCGATTCTGAAAAGGGAATGTTGTATGTCGATCATTTGGGAAATGTTTTTACTACAAATGATACAGCGAATAATTCAGCTGAGCTACCGTCATACGCTGTTAGACCGCCTATGCCGTTGAGACTTAGTTTTCAAGATGTTGAAAATGTTATTCGTAACACAAACCCCAGGAAAGCTCCAGGTATTGATCAAATTACTGGTAAAATGCTTGAGCAGCTACCTCGTGTAGCTCGTAAAATTCTTCTTTTTATTTTTAACGCTATTTTGCGTCTCGAGTATTATCCTGCAGAGTGGAAGGTGTCCATGATTACTATGATACCCAAACGAGGGAAGGATCCCGCTAAGGTAGAATCATACAGACCAATAAGTCTACTGTCAACAATTTCAAAACTGTTCGAAAAATTGTTAATGGCAAAGTTGAGTCTAATGTTGAACACTGTGGGATGCATCCCTGATCATCAATTTGGCTTTCGGGCTAAACACAGCACAATAGAACAAACGCACAGACTAGTCAATGTCATAAGACAGACCTTTGAGGAGAAGAAGTATTGTTCAGCTCTATTAATTGACATTTCTCAAGCTTTTGATAAAGTGTGGCACGAGGGATTGATACACAAAATAAAGTTGAACTTGCCTGCAAATACACACAAGCTTCTGGTAAGCTACTTATGTGGGCGGAAGTTTGTTATCAGAGAAGGCGATTTTATAAGGCCAACTCAGCCAATCGAGACAGGAGTTCCCCAAGGCAGCATACTGGGGCCTACTTTATATTTGGTTTACGCCTCTGACATGCCAGCGACACCCGGAATCCACATTTCAACTTTTGCAGACGATACAGCATTCTGCAGCGTACATGAAAACCATCAAGTAGCTTCGCGAAATTTGCAGGAGTATATTTCAATATTAGAGATGTGGTTAAAACTTTGGAAAATTAAAGTTAATGAACAAAAGTGTACTCACGTTACATTTACGCTGCGTAAACAAACATGTTCAGCCATCCAAATCAACAATTCACGTATTCCGCAGCAAAATGAAGTCAAGTACCTTGGTATTCATCTCGACCGTAGATTAACGTGGAAGTCTCACATAGATGCGAAAGTTACTCAGTTGAAGTTAAAAGCAGTGCAAGTGAATTGGCTTATGGGCAGAAATTCTACATTGAAGCTGGATTGCAAACTTTTATTATACAACGCAATTTTAAAGCCTATATGGTGCTATGGAATTCAATTATGGGGCACCGCCTCCGCTTCAAACGTTGAAAAAATTCAAAGGTGACAAAACAAAATTCTTCGAACAATTACCGCAGCTCCATGGTACGTAAAAATCTCCCTAATTCATAAGGATCTCTGTGTTCCTCTTGTAATAGATGAATTTTCAAAGTACGCAACAAGTTATATTAGTAAATTGGAACTTCACCCAAATCGTCTTGCACGCAATATACTTAGTTTCGAAGGTCACTCTCGGTTGAGAAGGAGGGACACCCTTGCCACCATCAGAACGTTAAATAGGTGATTTTACCGATATTGACTCTACCTTAGTCGGATCCTTCCCTCGCTTGGGTATCATAGTAATCATAGAGACCTTCCATCCCGAAGGATAATACTCAAGGCGAAAAATAGCGTTAAAAATAACAACTAGAACTCTACTAGTTACACGAGGTATCTGTTCAAGCATTTTGCCAGTAGTTTGATCAACACCTGAAGCTTTCCTGAGGTTTATGTTACTGATACCCTGTTCTACATCTTGAAATATGAATCGCAAAGACACAGGCGGTCTAACTGCATATAATGATAATTCAGCTGCATCATTTGCTATATCATTTGTAATAAAAACATTTCTCAAATGGTTAACATACAACATCCCCTTTTCAGAATCCCTTCCTTTCCAGTCGCCAGTTGAAGTTCCTTACCTATTACGGGTCTTTTTAGACCTTTTGTCGCTTTCCACAGAGAATAGTCGGATTGCGGAGTACCATCCAGGCTTTCCAAATATGTTTTAAGGGAAGCCATTCTCTGGATTTCAAGCAGATTTCTTAATCAAGTTACGCATTCCTGTAGACTACCTTTAAGCTGGGCAGACCTGCGAAGTTGCCACTCTCTTCTGACTCTTCTTTTATCTGACAGAAAGTGCTCAATTTAAGGCGAATAAGTTCTCTTGCTCTCATTTCTAGATCTTAAATGACTAGTGGTAGCATGCTGAATGGCTCAAACTTTTCAGAAAAAATCGTTAATTGACACGTCAATATCCTCAGGCGTTCTCAATGCGATATTTTCTTCTGAATGTATTTCATTAGCTTCTAGTGTGGAAGGTGTTGAACTAAATTTTGCAAATCTGAGCAGTGTCAAAGGTATATACACTGGGCAGTGATCAGTTTTAACTAATTTAATTCCAACATTTTAAATGCTACAACAGAGTTTGTTTTAGTCTTTCGTGTTGTTATTGTTTAAGTTAAACCTCCACGAACACTACTCCCTCTTTCCTGCCTCATCACAACCAATTTTCCTAGTTCCAGTACAATGCACTGCTTATGTAGGGGTCATTCCCTGAGTACTGGTCCAAGATAAAAAAAAAAGAAAAAATAAGAAAAAAGAAAGCACTGCTTTATCGCAACATACTGTACAAACCAAACATACAGCTGCCTTTAACAATATAAAAATTCTGGACAAAGAAAACAATGTTAAAAAGCGTTCGCAGCAGAAAGCTTAAGAATTCAGCAGAAAATAAATAAAACAATGAACAAACAAGTAAGACCTATTGTACATGACTTTTTACCTCACACGAACACGTATGTAAAGTAAATGTAAAGCAGCGAAGGGCACATTGAGAAAATTGAGCTAAAGAGAGTAAAAAGTTGCTTTACACGTAGACAAATTCATTTGTTTCGTGTTGAATAAAAAGCCGTACATCTTCTATTCGGCGACTTAATGTTCGGCGAGATATAGGCATTTCATTATTTATAAATGAAAATAAGAAGATGTTCTAACTGTACATGGCACATTACTACTGCAAAACAACCAGAAAAAAAACACACATAAGACAGCTTGATATCAACAGAATCTTCATTTTACCAGTGTACAACAAACAAAATGCGTAATTAGGCAAAATAAAAAAAATTCCGCAAAAGTCTTGCTTTGTCGAAATCTAGTAAGCTACTGAATTAAATTTCATGTTTTCCTCCCGTTTGTAATTATATTAAGAAGTTGCATTTGTTATTTATTATTAATGCATGAAACAAAGAATACAAGTTGTTCTGTTTGTGGGCAGTAGTAAATGAACGAAGACGGAAACACACCAACAGGTGTATATGGTATAGGTGCATTTTTTAACATTTCGGTTTAAATGTAAAAATGTTTATTTTTATTATTGTTAATGCTAAGAAGTAGCATTTATCGCTCCTTTATTGCAACATAGTCATATCTTAAAAAATGAGCTTTTCTAGTTAACAATGCAGAATTGTTAACAGTACTACTATTTATGTTGTGCCAAAAATTTACTCAAATTGCTTTTAAACTGTTTCCTTTAGGAGATATTTTCTCAAAAAATTTGCTAAGACTTGTATGGAAACTAAAAATTTTAAATGCGTTTTTCTCGAAACGAGCTTTTTTAAGATATGTCTATGTTGCAATAAAGGAGCGTTATCTACTAAGAACTTACTTGTTAATGATAATTACATTTATTTTTTTAAGTCAGAAAGTAGTGTAATAAAAAAAGTGCATGGTATGTTTTGGGGAATTTTAAGTAAGATCTTGTTATGTAAAATTTTAGCTTGGTAGCAACTCTAGTTTAAACAAGTAAGAGTTTAGTATATTCGGCTGGGCCGAATCTAAAATACTCTTCACGATAGTCACGAATATGTATAGTATATTAAAAATGTGACCTAAATATGCTCGGTTATATATGAACCGATATCGGAATTTTCTATTTTCTGTATTTTAGTAACCTTCTTTTATAACGAGAAGTGCCTCTCAGCAAAAAAAAAAAAAAATTTTTTTTAATGGAAAAATCGGTTCAGGCTATATCTCGGCTACATATGGACCGATATCGAAAATTTTAATTTTCCATATTTATATAAATTGTTTAAGTTCGCTTACGCGATATTTTCATGAAAAACCCGATTTAGGCTATATCTCGGGTATATATGGACCGATATCAGAAATTTTAATTTTCTCTATTTACGTAACCTTCTTTTATAACAAGAACTGCTTTTCAGCAAAAAAAAATGTTATTGGAAAAATCGGTTCAGGCTATATCTCGAGTATATATGGACCGATAACGGATATTTTCTTTTTCCATATTTATATAACCTTATTTCATTACCAGAACTGCTTTTGAGCACAAAAAAGTTGTTTACTCGGCATTTCCATCAAAAAACCTGTTAGGCTATATATCGGGTATATATGAACCGATATCGGAAATTTTAATTTTCCATATTTATATAACCTTATTTTATTACCAGAACTGCTTTAAGGTGAAAAAAGTTGTTTAAGTTCGCTTACACGACATTTTCATGAAAAACCCGGTTTGGGCTATATCTCGGGTATATATGGACCGATATCGCAAATTTTCATTTTCCATATTTATATAACCTCATCTTATTACCAGAACTGTTTTTAAGCAAAAAAAGTTGTTAAATTCGTTTACGCGACATTTTCATGAAAAACCCGGTTTGGGCTATATCTCGGGTATATATGGAGCGATATCGGAAATTTTCATTTTTCATACCTATATAACCTTATTTTATTATTAGAACTGCTTTTAAGCAAAAAATATTGTTTGAGTTCGCTTACGCCGCGTGTTCATGAAAAACCCGGTTTAGGCTATATCTCGGGTATATATGGACCAATTTCGAAAAATTCATTTTCAATATTTATATCACCTTATTTTATTACCAGAACTGCTTTAAGGCGAAAAAATTGTTTAAGTTTGCCTACGCGGCATTTTCATGAAAACCCCGGTTTAGGCTATATCTTGGGTATATATGGACCGATATCGGAAATTTTTATCTTCCATATTTATATAAACTCATCTTATTACCAGAACTGTTTTTGATAAAAAAAAAGTTGTTAAAGTTCGCTTACGCGACATTTTCATGAAAAACCTGGTTTGGGCTATATCTCGGGTATATATGGACCGACATCGAAAATTTTCATTTTTCATATTTATATGACCCTATTATATTACCAGAACTGCTTTTGAGCACAAAAAAGTTGTTTAAGTTCGCTTACGCGACATTTTCATGAAAAACCCGGTTTGGGCTATATCTCGGGTATATATGGACCGATATCGGAAATTTTTATCTTCCATATTTATATAACCTCATATTATTACCAGAACTGTTTTTAAGCAAAAAAAAGTTGTTTAAGTTCGCTTACGCGACATTTTCATGAAAAACCCGGTTTGGGCTATATCTCGGGTATATATGGACCGATATCGGAAATTTTTATCTTCCATATTTATATAACGTCATATTATTACCAGAACTGTTTTTAACCAAAAAAAGTTCGCTTACGCGACATTTTCATGAAAAACCCGGTTTGGGCTATATCTCGGGTATATATGGACCGATATCGGAAATTTTCATTTTCCATACCTATATAACCTTATTTTACTATTAGAACTGCTTTTAAGCAAAAAAGTTGTTATAGTTCGCTTACACCGCGTATTCACGAAAAACCCGGTTTAGGCTATATCTCGGGTATATATGGACCGATATCGAAAATTTTCATTTTCCATATTTTTATGACCCTATTTCATTACCAGAACTGCTTTTGAGCACAAAAAAGTTGTTTAAATTCGCTTAAGCGACATTTTCATGAAAAACCCGATTTGGGCTATATAGCGGATATATATGGACCGACATCGAAAATTTTCATTTTTCATATTTATATGACCCTATTTCATTACCAGAACTGCTTTTAAGCAAAAAAAGTTGTTTAAGTTCACTTACGCGACATTTTCATTAAAACCGCAGTTTAGGCTATATCTCGGGTATATATGGACCGATATCGGAAATTTTCATTTTCCATATTTATGTAACCTAATTTCATTACCAGATTTGCTTTTGAGCACAAAAAAGTTGTTTAAGTTCGCTTACGCGGCATTTTCATGAAAACCCCGGTCTAGGCTATATCTCGGGTATATATGGACCGAAAATTTTCATTTTTCATATTTATATGACCCTATTTTATTACCAGAACTGCTTTCGAGCACAAAAAAGTTGTTTAAATTCGCTTACGCGACATTTTCATGAAAAACCCGATTTGGGCTATATCTCGGGTATATATGGACCGACATCGAAAATTTTCATTTTGCATACTTAGGTAACCTAATTTCATTACCAGAACTGCTTTTGAGCACAAAAAAGCTGTTTAAGTTCGCTTACGCGACATTTTCATGAAAAACCCGGCTTGGGCTATATCTCGGGTATATATGGACCGATATCGGAAATTTTCATGTTCCATATTTATGTAACCTAATTTTATTACCAGAACTGCTTTTGAGCAAAAAAAGTTATTTAGCTTCGCCTATGCGACATTTTTATTAAAAATCCGATTTGGGCTATATCTCGGGTATATATGGACCGATATCTGAAAAAAAAAATTTTTGCCTTTAAGTCACCATGCTTAATAAGTGTGTAAAGTTTGAAGCAAAACGAACAACTTTTGTTTCCAAAAATTTTCATACAAAACTGCAAAAAAAATGGCTTTTTTCGGAATTTTGAATATATCTCAGCTATACGTGGACCGATATTACTGAATTTCAATAGCAAACCCATGAATCGATGGGGTAATAGAATGGTGAAAGAAAAAAGTTTCTAAGTCTAATGGTTTTCTCAGAAACGGTATTTCAACAGCGGACAGACGGACAGACGGACATCGCTTAATCGACTTTTCCATTAATTCTGATTCAGAATATATATACTTTATAGGGTCGCAGAAAAAAACTGTAGAAATTACTAACGGAATCACAAACTTATATATACCCTTTACATTTTTGTGAAGGGTATAAAAAAAAGTTTCACAAATATTGTTTTCTACTCAATATACTCGTATGCATGTAATTCGATAAAAATTTTCTTTATAAAATAGACGAATCCCCTGAGGAAGTGAACATAAAATTCACGAAACATTGGGAAAATATGTAGTAAAAATTTTGCATTTTTATTGACATAAATAATGTTAGGCCTCATAAGCTAAGTAAATACAAAAAGCAAATAACAAAGTACGTTGGCCAAAAATATAATTACTACACGTAGAAAAAAAATATGGTTGATATGACAATATTTTAGGGGCAACATACTATTGTTGATTTATATGGTTGTGTGCAACAATACTATTAAATTTTCAGAGAACAATATTGCTGTTATATACAACCAAATAAATGACATTGTTTATATAAGTATTGTTGCAAATGACGTACATAAAAATTTAGTTTTGTTGAATACAATATTATTGCAACAATATTATTGTTATGTACTACATTAGTATTTGTAGAATGAACCAAATGGTTTTGTTATAACCAACTATTCTATTACCATACAAATTATACTTACGACCATACTTTTATTTTTCACAATATGAAAATAATATTGTTCCTAAGTAAAACACATAGATTTTTATTATTTTAAATGTATGAAAAATTTTATTACAATATAATATACTTATACATACTGCATATAAGCATGTATGTGTATGCAAAGTATTTGGTATGCAAAGGATTTGGAAGCTTAATTCGAGTATCGCACACGTTAACATATGCAAAGTATACAGTTTTCAAGCTATCATCTACTCTGTAAACTTTTGGCTGCGTTTCTTGCTTGAACGTTTATGATAATTTCTCGTTTCTTCGTCTGCAACCAAAATGTTCTGCGCGAACAAATTTCGGCATTGCTAAAATATTACTGTAAAACCGTATTTACCATATGACTAACCTTGCAATATCAAATAAATAATTCTTGAATTTCTAATTTGGTTCTTGATGGCGAAGTTGGTATGAGGTAGGGCAAGAGCATCACCGATAAAGCCAATTTTGAATCTAAAAATACGCAAAAATATTTATATACATACACAAACGTACATATATACAGACATATACATATGCACTTATACAATACATACATATACAATACATACATATATGTATATTTGTTAAAATATATTGATTTAATATAAATTTTACTAAAATTTTTTGTGCAAGATTTGAATTCGCATTTCAAATCTTGTTTTATTTTTATATGTAAATAGGAGTGCCCATTACATTTCGATACAAATATATACATATAAATAGAAACATATATTACTTTCTTTAGCCTCTTACCACACTTACTTCATCTCAACATATACATCGACTATTAATGTACATAAGTATGTATAGATTTATGAAACAATATGTCCTTTGAGAGAAATCTGTTTCCCATTATTATTGGTTTTTTCATTTTTTATTGGTTTTTAGTTTGTTAAAATTTTTTATATAAATTTTTTTTACAAAGCTGCTTTGTTTTTTTTTTTTTAAATAAGCTCCTGCGTCAGGAGCTCGAATAAAACTTTCCATCATGAACATGAACAATGTAAATAGCAACAATAATAATTTTATATTGTAAATATACATTTATTTCCAAAACTTAAAAAAAAAATATTTAACATACGTATATTCATAACAAACAGTTTGTTATTGTGCCTCATAAATATTATTATTGTAGGCAAACAACTGCAGTAAATTTTAATGTTGCATCCAACCATGTTTCAATTTTCCTATACGGTAATATTAAAATTGTTATATAGTGAACATTAAAATATTAGATGTAACTAAATATAACTTTAAAGCAATTATACACAGTTTTCAGTAATATTATACACTATTACATTAAAAATTTTATTGTTGCCACAACAATATTTCAAAATGCCTTTTCTTTGCGTGTACACCCGACCGAAAATGGAATACAACTCTCATGTTTGGGTCGGTGCTTCAAAGTCTATTTTGGGGTTACTCGACCGTGTGCAGGAGGGGGCGAAAAAGCTTATCGGTGACAGTAGGGTATCCAACTCTATTGATTCACTGGAGTATCGTGGGGTGCGTTACTCTGTTCTATCGTTACTACAATGGATTTTGCTCTGACAAGTTTACGGATCTTGTTCCCGAAACTCGCATATTTTTACGTAGCACGCGCTCATCGTCTAGAGCTCATCCCTTTGTGGTTGATTGCCCG
Organism: Thecocarcelia acutangulata; assembly: GCA_914767995.1. Lineage (NCBI taxonomy): Eukaryota > Metazoa > Arthropoda > Insecta > Diptera > Tachinidae > Thecocarcelia > Thecocarcelia acutangulata. Next base: position 53,020,295 of record OU612096.1, on the reverse strand, counting down.
GGGAATCGCACTACGCATTACAGGGAGAGTTCGTTTTTCAGCCGTACGCTTCGTCTGTGGGAAAAGTTGCATGCAGACGTGTTTCCTGTCTGTTATAACGTTGGAAAGTTCAAGTCAAATGTTCACAAACACTACTCCCGCTTTCCCCCTCCTCATAACTTTATTTTTCTAGTTCTGGTACAATGCACTGCATATGTAGCGGTCATCCCCTGAGTACTGGTCCAAGCTAAAAAAAAATTGTTCGGAAAGAATGGGTGAATCCAGCTTTACGGTTCGCAAGTTTTCGAATGAATATGTATGTTAGTATTTGAACACACAGCAAAGTTCAAACCAGAAGTATCCAAGTTCTGTACGCTTATTGCTCAATTGTTTTTGTAAAAACTGTTTGCTATAGAGCTGTGCTCTTTAATACACACATACTGCACTCAGCACTAGCAATGAAAAATAAACAAACAACTTCAACTTAAGCATTAAACACATTCGAGACAGCAGGCTACACGAACATACGACTACAAATGCCGCTGGCTACAAATGTAGCGTGTAGCCAGCTACGTAAATATAATGAAAACGGCAGCTGATATTGTTTTCTTTATGTCTTTACAAATATTAAAAAGCTTTTTTGCATACAAAATGGCTGAGGGAAATTTAGAAAATTTTATATTAGCTATTGCAAAAATAGCGCGAGGTACTTAGTATTCGGTGTAGTAATATATATAAATATTAACAAATTAAATATTAGGAAATCACAATCAAAATTTACAATTAAAATTGAAACTTCTAAAATATGAACAGCTGCTTTTTTGCATTTCGGTGGTGCCACTTACAATTTTTTTTAGCTGTTTTTAAAGCTATCACCTAGTGAAGAGCAAGAAATATCCAAGAAAATGCAATGAACTATATGAAGACTAAAGTAATTTAAGTAAATATAATTTTTGGAGCTTTAGATCTTTGTTTTTTATAAAAATTAGCAATTCAAAATCTTTTATTTCTCGATATTTCTATAAAAATTTTTTATCATCGTCAGGAAAATTAATATGTTATTAAAAATTTAAATTGAAAAATTATTATCAAAAAATTCCTATATACAAAAAATTCATACACAAAGAAAAATTTTTAGTTCATACACAAAGCAAAATGCTTAACAATATTAACAAATTAAAATATAACATAAGTTAAATTAAAATTATTCTGCAACCAACACATGCCCTTTAACGATTACAACTTGTTGTACCTTATCCTTAACCACATGGTACAGAATAACATTACCATTAAAAAAAAACAAGAATCTACCAAGTTGAATTATTAGCGTTTCGTAGCTATAATTATTTAAAGGCACTTCATATTTTGTATGAAGACTTGTCAAAAATTCATATAATACGTGCAAGTGTGAATTTAAAGCGTTATAAAGTGACAAATAGTATGGTAAGAGATTTGACATCATAATACTTTGAGAAATTTATTTAAACAATAAGATTTTTTATTGGAGTACGATTGCATTTTTCACAAAAGCAATTAATAATAATATAATTATCATTTACAATTCTCATCTTACACTAAAAATTGTTACTAGTTCACATGACTATTATATGCAAACATATATTTTTTATTGTTTTTTATGAAAATCAATATTAAAAAAAATAAATAAATGTTAACTTCATCTTGTCTTTCAATTGAATAACAAAAATTAATTATTAAAATATCTTTTATCAATTGTGTTTGCGCATAGAAGATAAATGAAAACGAGCTTTTTTATAGTTTCGTTTTTTTACACATCACTAATGTACATTACATATTTTTGAATTCCTAAACAAAATTTTAGTAATAACAAAATGAAAAAGGGGTAAAGTAATTATATAAAGCGTAATTGCTTCTTTTAATAAGTACAAAACTAAAATTGTCCGACATTCAAATAATACTTTTCATCAATTATTTTTATGAAAAACATCGTATATATGATTAATAAACAAAATTTTAGATTTAAATAAGAATTTTCACAATATATATATATATATATATATATATATATATATATATATATATATATATATATATATATATATATATATATATATATATATATATATATATATATATATATATATATATATATATATATATATATATATATATATATATATATATATATATATATATATATATATATATATATATATATATATATATATATATATAAACAATATCTAAAATCACTAAAATTTTCTTAGAAAAGGGTGCAATCAGTTTTAAAAAGGGTTGACTGAAAAGAGTGCTAAGCAGAACATTTTAACTTGTTTCCTCTAAAAATGATTTGAATAACTGTTTAACATATTTATGAATACATTTTGTGAATTTGTTCTCAAAGCGCTAATTTATTTGACTTTGCTTGATACATTGACATCACTAACAAAGCTTTTGTAGCCAACAAAAATAGAAGTTAGTTTAATTGGACTACAATGACAAAATCAGCATGGACAACAACCATGCTGATTTTGTCATTGTATGAGATGAATATAGATAGAAAATAATTAAATGCTCGGTGGCTGAGTGATTAAGGCAGCAGAGCATGATAAGTCATAACCAGAGTTCAAATCCCAGTCGGTGCTGATGAGTAGTGTAGCGACTACGAAGGAGCTACATGTCCCCCACCCAGCTAAAGATTTGATTATTATTTTTCTTGTCTTCTTCAATCAAAAATTATTGATCACAGCAAATTTGTATTGTAAAAAATCATTCTTAAGTAAAAAGAAAAAACTTAAGAATGAAAAAACTTGAACTAAAACCCGATGTACAAATGAACAAACCAAAAATTTAATTTAAAGTAGTTTCCTTTGAAACATATCAGAACTTTGGCGGTGTGCTGCGGAAATTTCAGGCAGATCGGTCCAGTGGTCTGATCTCCACGAGAAGCATCGTGTCGCATGAGGTGGTTCGTGAAAACAGATGTGGCACATGAAACTTTAATTTTTGCCTTACCTAAGATGTATGTACACACAATTTGAAGTAAATCTGTTACAACCCATTTGGAATTAATTACTCAATAAAAAAAGCAGGCACCGAAGTGGGCATGATCAAAAGAAGTGTCTTATTAAAGATAACAGAGCTTCAGTGGTGTGCAGTGAAAATTTCAGACAGATCGGTACAGCGGTCTGGCCTACCCGACAAGCATCGACCCACATGAGATGAGAGCGTAAAAATTGACGTGGCACATAAAACTTTCATTGTGGCTTGCCTGCAGTAAGATGTATATCATTTCGTATAACTAATGGGTATAAAGGGTTTTTTAAATAATTATATAAGAATATATGAACATATAGGTACACAAAGAGAAAAAAGACGTTCTTTAATTATTGTCAGCGAACGATACTGCATCTCTCGTTAAATTGTGGACACACCGTTGTCAAACTGTGAACATACCGCCATATTCAATTGAGAATGTATTGTTGTCAAGATGAGATCATTTTGTTCAATTACGAACGAATGTTGTCAAAACGACAACACCTTTTGTCACTTAATATGATTTGTTTATAGTTTTACTATTATGTTTTCTAAGTGCTGTTATTTGAAAAGAAGTATAAACGTATATAATAATATAAAGGGCAAGCAATTTGATTTATCTGATAAGCAATCAAATGAAGGAAAATTATTTCATGTATTGATTATAATTAAAAATTCGTATTATTTGATCTTGTTTACATAGTTTTCTTCTAAATTTTCCAGCTAAAGATCTTGATTGATTGATAACAATGAAAAATTATAAATTTCCATGTTTCCCAGCTATCTATATGTCGACATTTCATAGGAGCTACCCTAATTATCAGTAGACTTTGGAAATTTTTGAAAAATATTCTCAAACATTCAGCTTAATATCCCAACAATCTAAATAAATTGTTGAGAATTTAAAAAGAAAAATGCTGTAATAATACCTGTCAAACCACAAAAAACAAGCTTAACACCTTTTATATATAGAAAAGCTTGTTTTTTGTGTTTGATGAGGAAGTATGAAGGAAAAATCGGCGTCGATTTTTTCATTTATGGGTAATCAAGCCATTCAAAGTGATAAAGATTATTAAATCCAAATAAAAGACATTGGAGAAGAAAGCGAATCAGAAACAAAAACTATAGAAGAAAATGCTATCAGCATCAATAGTCAGGTGACAGAAATCATAAAATGCGTTATATGTATGTCAGAGCCAAGAAATGTCTTATTAATGCCTTGCAAATATTTTACAATTTGTTCTCCTTGTTTTCAAAATTTGTATACTAAATCTAAGAAAAGTTATTCAGCCTTGCTTTGGCCTTACTATAGACAAATTTTTTAATTTAATATACTCCTAAATATATTTCAATAAGCGATTATTTATTTTGGCAGTAAAGTATTTTGTACTTCTGTGAAAACTCATTCATGTATAAAAAACTTAAGTTTTTGATTAAATTTTTCAAGGGAATTCTAATTCGTAAATTTAAAGAGAATATAAAAAAACCTCTATTGAAATAATCACTTGTTTAATTAAAAAGAGTGGAAGTGTCAATTGCTTGTAGGCAATATAAGTAAGAGCTATGCGTCAAAGTTTTTCCAACGAAAGGGTGAACCAATTTGATAATGGGAACGGATTTTATTGGTTCACATTATCACTCAAATATAGGGTTATTTTCATATTTAACTTCTTTTTTAATTATGGACATAATGATATTTTTAAAAATGACATAATGTCCATTTGCAAAGTGTCACTATGCCCATGGACACTGTGACATTTTCAAAAGTGTCATACATTCCATGGACCGTATGACACTTTTATGTGTGTCACAGTGTCCGTGGACATTATGACATGCCACCGTTTGTACTTATGTTTCACTATGACAAAATTCCACTTGTTACTAAGCTAATAAGTTTATGACAAGCGAAGGTGTGCATACATATGTACTTATGTATTTTAAGAGAAATATCAGAATTTATCTCAACAATTTGTTTAATTAATAAGTGTTATTGAAAAAAAATCAATTTTGTCATATTAACATTTATGATCGCTGAAGGAATTGTTAAAAACTAAGTTTTTCTAATCGAACCAGATTGTTATATGATATTGATAGATTTTTGCCTGCGAGTTTAATATATGAGCACACGCGTTTACATACCATAATGTGCAATATGAAACCCATTTTCCGTTCAATAAAATAATTTCAATAAAAAAATATAAATCGCAATTAATTTTGGTCGGAATTGCAACTGTTAGTAAAAATATAATTATTTTTAGGTCGCGGTTCTTGGAACTGCGACAAACCAAACATATCATTTTTTAAAAAACTATGTGAATCCGATCCATTGGCAGTTTTTAAATAAGGTATGCTAAACACCTTCTTAGAATCATGCAAAATTAGCAATTTTGCATTAGTAAAATTTTAAGGCTTTCAGCCAATGAAAATTAAGCCAATGCAGCGGGCAAAAGAATAATATTGTAAAATTTAATTTTAAGAGTCAGTTCTGTTTTCTCCATCGACATACACTGTATTGTTAAATAAAATAAAACTTATATAGGTTTTTTTTTTTTTTTAAGTTACCATCGGTTTGGTAACCATTTGAGTCGCACGATGCTCATTTGACAAATCCGCACAATCGATAATTCCAGCGGCGCCATCCCTTTTATTACTTTTTGAAATAATCGTATTTGAAAATATAAATTTGCCACCAGACACCCTATATTAAAAAATATTAAAATTAAGCACTTTATCTGCTGAAGACATAGTTTTTGTTTGTTGTTAATTGTAAAAAATGTGACATAAATGGTAAAAAATGTGACATAAATATGCTCGGTTATATATGAACCGATATCGAAATTTTTTATTTTCTGTATTTTAGTAACCTTCTTTTATAACGAGAATTGCTTTTCAGCAAAAAAAAAAAAAAAAAAAAAAATGTTGGAAAAATCGGTTCAGGCTATTTCTCGGGTATATAAGGACCGATATCGAAAATTTTTCATATTTATATAACCTTATTTCATTGCCAGAACTGCTTTTGAGCACAAAAAAGTTGTTTAAGTTCGCTTACGCGACATTTTCATTAAAAACCCATTTTAGGCTATATCTCGGGTATATATGGACCGATATCGGGCATTTTCATTTTCCATATTTATATAACCTTCTTTTATTACCAGAACTGCTTTTAAGCAAAAAAAAAACTTTATCATTAAAAACCCGGTTTAAGCTATATCTCGGGTATATATGGACCGACATCAAAAATTTTCATTTTTCATATTTATATAACCGCATTTCATTACCAAAACTGCTTTCGAGCAAAAAAGTTGTTAAAGTTCGCTTACACAACATTTTCATGAAAAGCCCGGTTTACGCCATATCTCGGGTATATATGGACCGATATCGGAAATTTTCATTTTCCATATTTATATAACCTTATTTTATTACCACAACTGCTTTAAGGCGAAAAAAGTTGTTTAAGTTCGCTTACGCGGCATTTTCATGAAAACCCCGGTTTAGGCTATATTTCGGGTATATATGGACCGATATCGGAAATTTTCATTTTCCATATTTATATAACCCTATTTCATTACCAAAACGGCTTTTGAGCAAAAAAAGTTGTTTAAGTTCGCTTACGCTACATTTTCATGAAAACCCCGGTCTAGGCTATATCTCGGGTATATATGGACCGATATCGGAAATTTTCATTTTTCATATTTATATAATCTTATTTCATTACCAAAACTGCTTTTGAGCAAAAAAAGTTGTTTCAGTTCGCTTACGCGACATTTTTATGAAAAACCCGATTTGGGCTATATCTCGGGTATATATGGACCGATATCTGGAAAAAAAAAATTTTTGCCTTTTAGTCACCTTGCTAATGAGTGTGTGAAGTTTGAAGCAAGACAAGCAGTTATTTTTGTCAAAAATTTCCATACAAAATTTCAAAAGTTCATGGCTTTTTTCGGAATTTTGAATATATCTCAGCTATACGTGGACCGATATTACTGAATTTCAATAGCACACACATGACAATATGAAGTGCTCCAAATTGGAAAAATGTTTTGATTTTAAGTTGCGATTTTTCTCTCAGTGCCCAGCGAATCAGAAACATTATAAAAAACAAATGCTCAGTAGCATTGTATTGCGATATTTTGTGTCTATTTCAGATAAAATTTTAAAATAGGTCTGCGCATGTAATATTTAAAAATATATTTAATAATAGTTTATATCTTTTTTTCTGTATAAACATTACATGCATTCTACACCCAAAAAACGTGTAACTGCAAACATGCATAACTATATACTGGAGTTCGCATCTTCTCAATTAATATGCCAAATTTTACGCAAAAATATTACGTCTCTCCTCTATTGAAAATAATAATGGTAACGGAAAATAAATTTTTGCTGCCTACTTCTATCACATTCAGATTCTTACTGACGTACTATTTTTTTCCTGAGCTTACGAGTCTACTGATGTAAAGCTCATTATTATTACAATGTTTTTCTCCTCATTCTTGTAAATATGTACGTTAATAGCGCAGGCCTTCTCTTAGTGTTCTCACTGGCAAATCTATTGTTAGTTATTGAAAGCAAGTTGTACAAGTAAAGCATTTTCCGATTTCCTCATGAACTGCAAAAATATCCGAATAGTTGATAATGCAGTTTCGATGGAATAAGAGTCTGTTTTTCCCTGGAAAAGTTAGAAACACAAAGAATTATGTACATATCGCTCTTATATTGCAACATAGTCATATCTCAAAAAATGAGCTTTTCGATTTAACAACGCGGAGTTTTTAACAGTACTACCTTTTATATTGTGCCAAAAATTTATTCGAATTACTTTTAAATTGTTTTCTTCAGGAGATATTTCCTAAAAAAAATTGTCTAAGACTTGTATGAAACCTAAAAATTTTAAATGTTAATTTGTTAAATTTTTGTTGAACTTTTATAATTTTTTAAATTAAAAATTGTTTGGTTTGTACATAAGTATGTACATCAGCTTTTTAGTTCAAGTTTTTCAAGTTTCTTAAGTTTTTTTCTTAAGAAGGATTTTTTACAATACAAATTTGCTGTGGTCAATAATTATTGATTGAAGAAGATGTTATGTTATGGAAAATTCAACGTTTTCTAGTTGTCAAACCCCTTTTCGGCGAGATTACCGGCCTGCTATTGCTCTCAGGAGGGTTCCAACCCTGTCGCCAGCAATTTGACCTCATTTTCCAACACACAAAAAAAAATTTTTACACACAAGTTACTATTGCTATCACCATACATACATTTCATACCTCTCGCACACCACAATCACGTTCGTCAGATGAGGGAATAGTTGTTCACCCTCTCTCTGCTGCTTTCTTTCAACTAAATCTCTCATTATTTCAAAGTTCGACCTGGTTGTTTGATACTGCCCCAATAATGCATGCTTTAACCTTGGCCAATCGGCTAAGCCATGGGTTTTAACGTATAGCCAATACCAATCCCTTGCTGGCCCTGACACAAGCAAATAAAAATCCCGCAATACTTCTGCCCATGGTATCTGATAATGTGCCTGAAGATGTTCTAGTCGAAACACGAAATGGTCTATATTCAAATGTTTTGGACACCCGTCGAAAACTATGCCTAATTTGTCAATCCGAATCCGTGCTACATCAGAGTCATTTGAACTTTGTGCTGATAAATGTAGCCTGCCAGTCGCGGGTAATGACATATTTCCATTGTTAAAATTTGTACTATTTATTGACCCATTTTCAGATCTATTTCGCAAATTTACCATTCTTCCAGGCAGAGAAAAATGTTCATTGCTACCCAAATTTGACGCATTTTGATTAATAGGTGCTGTTGGCGTTTGCCTTGTTATGTTAGCTAAATCAGTAACACCTTTTGCCAGTTCAGCTATAGTTCTCTTCACTTCAGCCATTTCCGACTGCACCATATCCTTCACTTTATTCTCTAGCGAATGTTGGATGCTTAAAACTTCATTGCTAACTAATCCTCTGACATCCGAGGGCAAATCATCTGCTTCATCTACAACTATACTCGCTGAAGGTGCTACATTTAAGGGTCTTGTATTTATGGTCGCTGAAAGATCCTGAATCTGGTTATTATTTTGGCTATTTTGATTTTCCATCATAATTTTTGATTGTTCAATTTTTCTAATTTTCGGTGGCACTTTAACTCCTGACTGATTTAATCTAACCTGACTTGTTCGCTTCCTGTTTTGCGCTCGAGTTTGAATGTTCATATTATTTTAAACCTATTCTATACAAAATTATTTCTCTTCTCTTAGCTGAACAGTTCGATTATAGGTATTTCGCAATAAAAAATTAAATGGAAGATGTAAGTATTATACTTAATTTGCAACGCAAAATAAAACTGGACTAAACGAAAAACGTATCTGGATTAAAATCTCTGTTATATTAAGCTGTTTAAATTCTATAAAAACCTGGAAAAGAAGTTCACATAAGCATCTACACACAGTAATAATTAATGTTTAAAACTACTAAACTAAGTACTTATTAATTTTAAAGAAACACTTTTTTAATAAATATTTCAGCTAACCAATCAATTTGATCGCAAATATAAAATTGAATAGTAATACTAATTCAACAACACTAATAAATTATATGAGCAATGTTAACTCAATATTTTACTGAAACAATTTAACTGCTATCAGCCTTGGAATACAGATCTCACGGTTTGCTCTACTTCAATAATTTGCACAATAAAAAATATTAAACTGCTTCAGCACTCAAAACTGACAAATTGTATATAAATATATTAACCTTATGTTTATGACGTGTTATATTATATATATATGTATATATATATATAATATAACAATAATATAATTTTTTTTTAACCAATCTATTCATTATGTCTGGCATCAGTAGACAGACGTGGCGGTTGCAGTGGTTTTAACTTTCAAAATTGACGAATGCGTTTGTGATGTGAAATCAATTTACTTTTATTATACGTAAAATTCCAAGCTGCAGATCGTACTTCGTTTGTTCGTGAAAAAATTTGACGAGATTACGACACTCCATGAATTATGTTAAGCACGACGTTTCATCACCATTTGCTAATAAACGGATACTTAACTTTTTTCTATACAACCTGACTTCTTACTAAGACAAAATTTAAACATTTGAACACAAAAAAAACCCACAACAATCACCGTACATTAAAACACAGTACATTTTACCGTCAAGTTATGGTTTGCAATTATATGATGTTCACAAAATTCATAGGCTACCTTGTACTACTTCTCAATCGATATTAACCACTAGAAGGCTACGAAGAAACCATTCGAATTCTGCGGACATACATTTGGTCTATTTCAATTTCTTTAATAGGCTATTTCTACATGTCTAGATTTTCTCACATGCCTAATTTTCTTTGATTTAAAACGCTGAGGAATCATAAATCATTTCATTTGATTGGGCGCCATTTTATGGCGCGACCTTAATATTATTGCCTGAATGGATTTTTTCTCAAGCTTCCACTCAAATTTTTGATTGGGCGCCATTTTATGGCGCAACCTTGATTTTGTATGTTCAGCTCTCATTACATACCTCCACATGTAAATTTCAATTGGGCGCCATTTTATGGCGCAACACATAATTTTGTATGTTCAGCTCTCATTACATACCTCCACATGTAAATTTCCATTGGGCGCCATTTTATGGCGCGACACTAATATTATTGACTGAATAGATTTTTCCTCAGGCCTCCACATATATTTCAGATTGGGCGCCATTTTATGTTACGGCCGCAGAGACCAGGGAGGTTTCCAACTAGCTACTTTTCTCTGAGCACAGACCACTCAGTGGGTTCCAACCCTCTTCCTGGGTACGCCGACATAAAAAATATTTATTTATACTGAAAAATCAAACATTACTCAAGCCGCTTTGCTTGCCACTTTCCCGATTTCTTATAGGGGAGAAACTGGTGTTTTTGTTTCCCCATTGCCCACCCAACCTGGTTGCAATTTCACTCCCACCGTCTCTGAAAGCTTAGTTTAGGATCAGTCAGCCTTGCGTGTATTTCCTCTTTCTGGTCCACACTTTGCCTCAGTTTCATATAGCACCAGAATAAACTATTCTATTATAACTATTAACAGATAGTTGGCCGTGCAAACTATCTGTTAATTTTTTTCCACGTTAACTTATATCCTTGTTGATAATTAATTTAAATTTTGTATGACTCACTTTTTTTTATTTTCAACAATTTTCTTTGTAAAGACTTTTCTTCAGCTTTCTTCACTAACTTGAATTTTGTTCTGACTCTGCTATCTTTCGCTTCTGCGTACATTTGCCCTGTTTCTTTCCAAATTCCAAAAAAATCAAACCGCTTCGTTTCCAAAATTATCGGTTCTTTTCCTTTTTCTAGAAACTTGGATAGGATTAACTAAGTTTTTTCTGAGAAAATTTACTGCGTTTTAATTAATCTAATAATATATGAAATTTTGTTACCAACTGATCCAAAAATAAATCTTTTCATCAATTTTTCTTTCATTTTTTTAACTTTCTCTCCATTTTCATATGTATACGCCATAACCCTATTTTTCTCATTACCAGTAATGCAATTCACTAACCTGTTTTAACGCTAATAAAATTCGTTTGGAGAAATTAACACTAGCGTTGGTGTTTCCGCGATTCTATAACAGTTTTTAACACTATTTGTCTTCGTTTTAAATCAGCTGTTTTTATAGCCTGACTGATTAGCTTTAACTAAACACCAATTATTTTTGTGGTGTTTATCTTAACATCAATGTCGTTAAAGTTCTACTAGAATGACTTCACAGTATCTGGCATATGACTTATCGGAAGACTCCAACAGTCGGTCGACGTGTTTTCCGTGAGAGGAACTTATCTTATTTATCAAAAAATATATTTAAATAATAAACATATAAATAGTTTTACTTTCCCTAAACATAGAATTATTTGCAAATTTGTTTGTTTTTTTCTGTTCCTCTTTGCGGTTTTCTTTATTTTTAACAAAGTTGCCACATTATTTCAAATTTTTTTAACATACAACCAGAGGTGTTAAGAATAAGTTAGTGAATCACATAAGCGTTAGTGCAAACCACAATTACTCGCGTTAAGCTATGCTCTTTTAAAATCGTTAAAAGGTAGTGAATTGCACTACAGGAGTTCATACAATTTAATTAGCAAAGTTTTCATTCATAAATAGACCCGAAACCATTTTTAAATTTACACCGGTTCTTTTTCTATTTACTTTTACAACATCCCTGTATTTCTTCACTATCAAATATAATTCGAGTCACCCTATTGCTCTTTTACGTCTATTCTAACCGCACTGACACCTATACTGTGCGTAAAAGAAGAAGCAGCTAAACAAGACACACCGGCAATCAGGCATAAATTATTTTAATTTTTTATACCCTTCACAAAAATGTAAAGGGTATATATAAGTTTGTGATTCCGTTTGTAATTTCTACAGTTTTTTTTTGCGACCCTGTAAAGTATATATATTCTGAATCAGAATTAATGGAAAAGTCGATTAAGCGATGTCCGTCTGTCCGCTGTTGAAATACCGTTTCTGAGAAAACCATTAGACTTAGAAACTTTTTTCTTTCACCATTCTTTTACCCCATCGATTCATGGGTTTGCTATTGAAATTCAGTAATATCGGTCCACGTATAGCTGAGATATATTCAAAATTCCGAAAAAAGCCATTTTTTTTGCAGTTTTGTATGAAAATTTTTGAAAACAAAAGTTGTTCGTTTTGCTTCAAACTTCACACACTTATTAAGCATGGTGACTAAAAGACAAAAAAAATTTTTTTCAGATTTCGGTCCATATATACCCGAGATATAGCCCAAATCGGATTTTTAATGAAAATGTCGCATAGGTGAAGCTAAATAACTTTTTTTTTGCTCAAAAGCAGTTCTGGTAATTATATAAGGTTACATAAATATGGAAAATGAAAATTTCCGATATCGGTCCATATATACCCGAGATATAGCCCAAACCTGGTTTTTCATGAAAATGTCGCGTAAGCGAACCTAAACAACTTTTTGGTGCTCAAAAGCAGTTCTGGTAAGGAAATAGGGTCATATGAATATGAAAAATGAAGATTTTCGATATCGGTCCATATATACCCGAGATATAGCCTAGACCGGGGTTTTCATGAAAATGCCGCGTAAGCGAACTTAAACAACTTTTTTGTGGTCAAAAGCAGTTCTGGTATTGAAATTAGGTTACAAAAAATATGGAAAATGAAAATTTCCGATATCGGTCCATATATACCCGAGATATAGCCTAGACCGGGGTTTTCATGAAAATGCCGCGTAAGCGAACTTAAACAACTTTTTTGTGGTCAAAAGCAGTTCTGGTATTGAAATTAGGTTACATAAATATGGAAAATGAAAATTTCCGATGTCGGTCCATATATACCCGAGATATTGCCCAAATCGGGTTTTTCATGAAAATGTCGCGTAAGCGAACTTAAACAACTTTTTTGTGCTCAAAAGCAGTTCTGGTAATGAAATAGGGTCATATAAATATGAAAAATGAAAATTTTTCATGTCGGTCCATATATACCCGAGATATAGCCCAAATCGCGTTTTTCATGAAAATGTCGCGTAAGCGAACTTAAACAACTTTTTTGTTCTCAAAATCAGTTCTGGTACTGAAATAGGGTCATATAAAAATGAAAAATGAAAATTTTCGATATCGGTCCATATATACCCGAGATATAGCCCAAATCGGGTTTTTCATAAAAATGTCGCGCAAGCGAACTTAAACAACTTTTTTGTGCTCAAAGCAGTTCTGATAATGAAATTAGGTTACATAAATATGGAAAATGAAAATTTCCGATATCGGTCCATATATACCCGAGATATAGCCTAGACCGGGGTCTTCATGAAAATGCCGCGTAAGCGAACTTAAACAACTTTTTTGTGCTCAAAAGCAATTCTGGTAATGAAATTAGGTTACATAAATATGGAAAATGAAAATTTCCGATATCGGTCCATATATACCCGAGATATAGCCTAGACCGGGGTCTTCATGAAAATGCCGCGTAAGCGAACTTAAACAACTTTTTTGTGCTCAAAAGCAATTCTGGTAATGAAATTAGGTTACATAAATATGGAAAATGAAAATTTCCGATATCGGTCCATATATACCCGAGATATAGCCTAGACCGGGGTCTTCATGAAAATGCCGCGTAAGCGAACTTAAACAACTTTTTTGCGCTCAAAAGCAGTTCTGGTAATGAAATTAGGTTACATAAATATGAAAAATGAAAATTTCCGATATCGGTCCATATATACCCGAGATATAGCCCAAATCGGGTTTTTCATGAAAATGTGGCGTAAGCGAACTTAAACAACTTTTTCGTGCTCAAAGCAGTTCTGGTAATGAAAAAGGGTTATATAAATATGAAAAATGAAAATTTTTGATGTCGGTCCATATACACCCGAGATATAGCCCGAATCGGGTTTTTCATGAAAATATCGCGTAAGCGAACTTAAACAGTTTTTTTGTGCTCAAAAGAAGTTCTGGTAATGAAATAGGGTCATATAAATATGAAAAATAAAAATTTTCGATATCGGGCCATATATACCCGAGATATAGCATAGACCGGGGTTTTCATGAAAATGCAGCTTAAGCGAACTTAAACAACTTTTAGTGCTCAAAAGCAGTTCTGCTAATGAAATTAGGTTACATACATATGGAAAATGAAAATTTCCGATATCGGTTCATATATACCCGGTGTATAGCCTAACAGGTTTTTTGATGAAAATGCCGACTAAACAACTTTTTTGTGCTCGAAAGCAGTTCTGGTAATGAAATAAGGTTATATAAATATGGAAAAAGAAAATATCCGATATCGGTCCATATATACTCGAGATATAGCCTGAACCGATTTTTCCAATAACATTTTTTTTTTGCTGAAAAGCAGTTTTTGTCATAAAAGAAGGTTACGAAAATAGAGAAATTTAAAATTTCTGATATCGGTCCAGATATACCCGAGATATAGCCTAAATCGGGTTTTTCATGAAAATATCGCGTAAGCGAACTTAAACAATTTGTTGTACTCAAAAGCAGTTCTGGTAATGATATAAGGTTATATAAATATGGAAAATTAAACCGAACCGATTTTTCCATTAAAAAAATTTTTTTTTTTTTTTTGCTGAAAAGCAATTCTCGTTATAAAAGAAGGTTACTAAAATACAGAAAATAGAAAATTCCCATATCGGTTCATATATAACCGAGCATATTTAGGTCACATTTTTAATATACTATACATATTCGTGACTATCGTGAAGGGTATTTTAGATTCGGCCCAGCCGAATATACTACACTCTTACTTTTATACCCTTCACAAAAATGTAAAGGGTATATATAAGTTTGTGATTCCGTTTGTAATTTCTACAGTTTTTTTTTGCGACCCTATAAAGTATATATATTCTGAATCAGAATTAATGGAAAAGTCGATTAAGCGATGTCCGTCTGTCCGTCTGTCCGCTGTTGAAATACCGTTTCTGAGAAAACCATTAGACTTAGAAACTTTTTTCTTTCACCATTCTTTTACCCCATCGATTCATGGGTTTGCTATTGAAATTCAGTAATATCGGTCCACGTATAGCTGAGATATATTCAAAATTCCGAAAAAAGCCATTTTTTTGTTGCAGTTTTGTATGAAAATTTTTGAAAACAAAAGTTGTTCGTTTTGCTTCAAACTTCACACACTTATTAAGCATGGTGACTAAAAGACAAAAAATTTTTTTTTCAGATATCGGTCTATATATACCCGAGATATAGCCCAAATCGGATTTTTAATGAAAATGTCGCATAGGTGAAGCTAAATAACTTTTTTTTGCTCAAAAGCAGTTCTGGTAATTATATAAGGTTACATAAATATGGAAATTGAAAATTTCCGATATCGGTCCATATATACCCGAGATATAGCCCAAACCTGGTTTTTCATGAAAATGTCGGGTAAGCGAACCTAAACAACTTTTTGGTGCTCAAAAGTAGTTCTGGTAAGGAAATGGGGTCATATGAATATGAAAAATGGAGATTTTCGATATCGGTCCATATATACCCGAGATATAGCCTAGACCGGGGTTTTCATGAAAATGCCGCGTAAGCGAACTTAAACAACTTTTTTGTGGTTAAAAGCAGTTCTGGTATTGAAATTAGGTTACAAAAAATATGGAAAATGAAAATTTCCGATATCGGTCCATATATACCCGAGATATAGCCTAGACCGGGGTTTTCATGAAAATGCCGCGTAAGCGAACTTAAACAACTTTTTTGTGGTCAAAAGCAGTTCTGGTATTGAAATTAGGTTACATAAATATGGAAAATGAAAATTTCCGATGTCGGTCCATATATACCCGAGATATTGCCCAAATCGGGTTTTTCATGAAAATGTCGCGTAAGCGAACTTAAACAACTTTTTTGTGCTCAAAAGCAGTTCTGGTAATGAAATAGGGTCATATAAATATGAAAAATGAACATTTTTCATGTCGGTCCATATATACCCGAGATATAGCCCAAATCGGGTTTTTCATGAAAATGTCGCGTAAGCGAACTTAAACAACTTTTTTGTTTTCAAAATCAGTTCTGGTACTGAAATAGGGTCATATAAATATGAAAAATGAAAATTTTCGATATCGGTCCATATATACCCGAGATATAGCCTAAACTGCGGTTTTAATGAAAATGTCGCGTAAGTGAACTTAAACATTTTTTTTTGCTTAAAAACAGTTCTGGTAATGAAATAGGGTCATATAAATATGAAAAATTAACATTTTCGATATCGGTCCATATATACCCGAGATATAGCCTAGACCGGGTTTTCATGAAAATGGTGCGTAAGCGAACTTAAACAACTTTTTTGTGCTCAAAAGCAGTTCTGCTAATGAAATCAGGTTACATAAATATGGAAAATGAAAATTTCCGATATCGGTCCATATGTACCCGGTCCATATGTAGCCCAAATCGGGGTTTTCATGAAAATGTCGCGTAAGCGAACTTAAACAACTTTTTTTTGCTCAAAAGCAGTTCTGGTAATGAAATAAGATTACATAAATATGGAAAATGAAAATTTCCGATATCGGTCCATATATACCCGAGATATTGCCTAAACTGCGGTTTTAATGAAAATGTCGCGTAAGTGAACTTAAACATTTTTTTTTGCTTAAAAACAGTTCTGGTAATGAAATAGGGTCATATAAATATGAAAAATTAACATTTTCGATATCGGTCCATATATACCCGAGATATAGCCTAGACCGGGTTTAACATAAAAGTGTCGCGTAAGCAAACTAAAACAACATTTTTGTGCTCAAAAGCAGTTCTAGTAATGAAATAAAGTTATATAAGTATGGAAAATGAAAATTGTCGATATCGGTCTATATATACCCGAGATATAGCCCAAACCGGGTTTTTCATGAAAATGTCGTGTAAGCGAACTTTAACAACTTTTTTTTGATTAAAAACAGTTCTGGTAATAAGATGAGTTTATATAAATATGGAAGATAAAAATTTCCGATATCGGTCCACATATACCCGAGATATAGCCTAAACCGTGGTTTTCATGAAAATGCCGCGTAAGCGAACTTAAACAACTTTTTTCACCTTAAAGCAGTTCTGGTAGTTAAATGAGGTTATATAAATGTGGAAAATGAAAATTCCCGATATCGGTTTATATATACCAGAGATATAGCCTAAACCGTGGTTTTCATGAAAATGCCGCGTAAGCGAACTTAAACAACTTTTTTCACCTTAAAGCAGTTCTGGTAGTTAAATAAGGTTATATAAATGTGGAAAATGAAAATTCCCGATATCGGTCCCTATATACCCGATATATAGCCCAAACCGGGTTTTTCATGAAAATGTCGCGTAAGCGAACTTAAACAACTTTTTTCACCTTAAAGCAGTTCTGGTAATAAAATAAGGTTATATAAATATGGAAAATTAAAATTTCCGATATCGGTTCATATATACCCGGTGTATAGCCTAACAGGTTTTTTGATGAAAATGCCGACTAAACAAGTTTTTTGTGCTCAAAAGCAGTTCTGGTAATGAAATAAGGTTATATAAATATGGAAAAAGAAAATATCCGATATCGGTCCATATATACTCGAGGTATAGCTTGAACCGATTTTTCCATTAAAAAATTTTTTTATTTTTTTTTTTTTTTTTTGAAAAGCAATTCTCGTTATAAAAGAAGGTTACTAAAATACAGAAAATAGAAAATTCCGCTATCGGTTCATATATAACCGAGCATATTTAGGTCACATTTTTAATATACTATACATATTCGTGACTATTTTAGATTCGGCCCAGCCGAATATACTACACTCTTACTTGTTAGTTATGACTATGTTGCAATAAAGAAGCGATATGTTCTAATATAAGAGATTTTGGCTACAGTTTTTGAATAGTAAATTTTTTGAATAGCAAATTTACTCGTAACATTTAAGAGCCAAGTTTTTATGTATTAAAGGATGATGAAGTAACATGAAGCAAATAACTAAGATGACGCCGAAAACTTGACAAAATAATTTTCTACTGCGCATGACGTCACGAGGGTCTATTGTTATTTGTTTACATCAGCCAATTGCTTGTGATTTGTGTTAAAAGACTGAAAAAACTAATATTATTTTCAAATAACTAGGAGGCAAATTAATAAATTTACTTTCTTTTGTTTTATTAATTCTTAATACTTTTGTGTTGGCAGTAGTTACACATAAATATACAATTTTGATTTCTATTAAGGCTAAAAGTGTTATGTAGAAGAGACTTACCGTACAGATACATACAGTGATGTTCGATGAAATAGAGCCACCCTCTGTCATGTACTTTAAAACTGCAAATAATGATCAAAAAGTATATAAAATGGGGGTTTTATTTTTTTTTCTCTTCATATCACATAAAAATAAAAAATATTTCAGCGCAAAATTTGTAATTAAGGATTTTAAAAAGTTCTTATACATAAAAATAAAAAAAAGTTCCAATTTTCGGTGTGAATAAAAATAGAGCCATCGTTCAATCGGTTTTCGGTAGCGGATGACTTTTACATTTAAATTTTGATTTAACGGTTCTGATAGACAGTATACGAAAAAAGGAGTGTGGCTCTATTTCATCGAACATCACTGTATGTGTGTGATATTATTTCCTAATAATATAAATTTTCATGCATTTTTTTTGTTAATTTTTTATCAATTTATAATTTTATTTAACTTCTTTTGTGTGATCTCGCATTTTCTTTCATATTTTGGTTTAACTCTTTTATATGAAAATACGTTAAAGATCTAAAAAAAAATTATTTCTATCTTTTCGCTCCATTCAACATCGTCGGCCTGTGTGAGAGGGAATTTTATATATATATAAGGTATAAGGTTTTCTTCATTGAACCTATCAAATATTATTTTTAGTCTTCTCATAACCACCATAGTTTCTTCTGTCGGCTTTGATAGTCCGCCTTCTGACAATTGATCAATCCATAAATATGTGTCATCGTTGTTTCGCACGGAAATGCCAGGAATATCGTCCTTTAATCTGTGGCAAATGTACCCCGCCAAATTTTCCGAAAAAACATCATTATTAAACCTTCAAACATTTTACCTAAAAAAAAATGTTGAAGCACGAATTGGAAGAAATTATTTAAAAATATTACCTGTTATAGATTTTTCATATATGTATTTCTAAATCTGGAGTATCATGATTTTTCACATTACGGCAAAACCTTATCCACTGCTTTAGTGGCGTAGGATCAGATGGAAAAGTAAAGTTACTTATTTTACGTTTTTTTTTTTTTATTATTCTTGCACTTTTTTATATCGCACCTCATTTTAATTTGTAAATTTATTTAATTTTTAATAATTTTGTAGCTTTTCACTCACTTCACAATAATATTTATGTGTTTTCACTTCACAATAATATTTGTGTGTTTTCACGCTCTACGTCACAGTCAACAGCTGGCTGATGTAAACAACATAACGGACCTGCGCAAAGCGTAATCTATTATTTTTGATTCATGATGAAGTAACTATAAAAAATATAATAAATTATCAGTCGTAACGCAGCTCTGGGCTGGGAAACAGCTCTCGCGTCATCGTAATTATTTCTTAAGTGCGGTCAGGATTGTTGTTGTTGTTTGGCTTTCGAGAGTTTTGCATCTCACTCTCATTGGTTAACTGTTTACCTCAACTAACTGTATTAGTTTACAGTTTTTGTGAGGTATTTCGTTGTTAACCACGCGGCAACTTCCTACACTTAGTCACAGCGCCGCAAAAGAAATACTGTTAATACCATCGTGGGCATAAGGTCTACGTTACTCCGCCCATGCTGTGCATCCTATACTTTGCAAATTTATTTGCAACTGTATAGTTATAAATACAAAACGTTCTCCATAAAATAACCTAACTTGCTTAGCATTTGAATATAGAGATAAGGTAAACAAAATAAATACTAAAGGGCTGCACAGAATGTTCTCAAGAACACTGCTCACTACTGTGTAGTAGTTCCAAGCACTGTATTTCAAAAAAATTCTTAAAACAAAACTAACAATCTATAGAACATTTAGAAACAGAACAAATATTTTATAGTTTTGAAAGTCTTCACGACAGTGTTTGACTGTACTTGAATTCTGTTTCACAGCAAAATCCAAAACAAAACATCACAATAAAGCAAATCAACGATGAGTCACAACAGCAAGCACATTGGCATTTGAACATACTACGCCTTAAAAACGTTTGCTAAATACAAAACCGGAAACCATGAGCAACAACAACACACACCCATGAGCATACTGTGCATACAGTGTACTTGTGCACTAATACAAAGACAAAAACCATGAACAACAACAACAAATTTTGTAAAGAGAACTGAAGTGGAACATTACTTCAATGCTTGAAGTTCTACTTCAATTTTGTCCTACTTCATTTGGTTCTACTTGTGTTTGGTCCTGTTTGTTCTAGAACAAACATTAGAAGATTTCGGCACTGAAGTGTTTGCTTTGAAATATGAAAGAAGACGATGGATAGTACTTAAAAATACTACGATGTTTTGTAAGACATTTTTATTGTGCTTGAGCAGCCCTCTAATACATACTGTCATGAAAAAGAAAATAATTATTACACTGATAAGGAAACAAACATGTTTCCGCATGAAACATCTTTACCTATGAAAACAACAATTAAGACACATATGCAAACAAATATAAATATTAAACAACTGGATTTTTTTATATTGGACCAGTACTCAGGGGATGACCCCTACATATGCAGTGCATTGTACCAGAACTAGGAAAATAGCTTGTGCGGAGGGGGAAAAAGGGAGTAGTGTTCCACATACGAAGCGTGCGGCTGAAAAACGAATTCTCTCTGTAATGCGTAGTACGATTCCCCGGGCAATCAACCAAAAATGGATGAGCTCTAGACGATGAACGCGTGCTACGTAAAAATGTGCGCGTTTCGGGAACAAGAGCAATAATCTTGTCAGAGCAAAATCCATTGTAGTATCGATAGAACAGAGTAACGCATCCCACACTGCGTCGATGCTCCAGTGAGTCAATAGAGTTGGATACTCTACTGCCACCGATGAGCTTCTTCGCTCTCTCCTGCACACGGTCGAGTAACTTCAAAATAGAATTTGAGGCAACGGCCCAAATATGAGAGTTGTATTCCATTTTCGGTCGAATGTAGGTGGTATAAATAGTAAGGAGATCGGATGGAGTGAAGTACATGAAAAATGTGATCAGTCCAGCGAACATATACTTATTCATTAAGTATTGAAATTGTAAAATTGATAATCAAGGGTCTACTAAAGACACCAAATATTATGATTGCAGTTTCTTTGTTTAAACATAATAATAATTTTACTATTTAAGAAACTAACTTACATATTAAGAGTTAGTTGAGAATATACAGTGTAAGAACGCAGTGTTTGAGTCATTCTTTACTTAGCTAAGAAATTTTATTGAATAAAGACGCATCGCGTCAAAATAAATTTTTTTACTTTAACACGATTGGTGTTTTATAATTTGCGTGAATACCCAGTGAACTTTTTGTCACATACATCTTCGATCTGAGAGCATTGACAATGTAAGTGCGACCCATCCGAAGTCTGTATACAATTCCTACTTACATTTACACAGCGATGGCCTAGGCCGTAAGATGCATCCAACACTTTATACATTGTAAGCGAAGATTGGATGAGTTCAAAACTATATTATTAGCATTTGTTTTCTTCTTTGCTTCTTATGTACAATTTATTTAACAATATGAGTAGAAAAAGACTAATCTGATTCGAATGCTAGTTGTTTGTTATGCTTAACATGACTATTTTGATTTTTTCTGTTGACACAATCGCTTACAATCGGATGCTTTGCAAATTGTAATAACTTGTGGACTGCTGGGTATATTCGTGGTGCAATTACTAAATGGCAGCATTAGTAGTTTTTGTACTACATAATGTTTTCAGCGTTGACTTTTATGCAACTAAAGTGTCAATTTGACCCTTTTTTGATGTCCATGAATTTTTTTATGCCTCATTTTTTAATATACCCTTTTTGACTCTTTTTGTAAACATGAAACTTTTTCTTGAGAACGATCGCACAGCTGTATGCATAAATAATCAGTTCTCATTCATACTTGAGCAAGGTTTTATATCAAACTGCTCTTACCCAGCGGCCAAAGTTTCGCTTACGTAAGCGATGATCCGATGCACACTTGTAAGTCAGTAATGCACACCATCTCATATACGATCCTAGTATACTTTTTCATACACATTGCCGCATTTGTAGAGTGAACGCCTACCACCTGCACACAAAGTAAGCGAGCTAGTGTGGTGTTCATCCAACAAAAGCTCATTACTTCCTAACATACATTGTAAGCTATCAGTAGGCAGCTCGAATACAATCTCGCATACTTTGTAAGTCGGAAGTAGGCAGCTCGGATACAATCTCGCATACATTGTAAGCCGGCAGTAGGCAGCTCGTACGTACTGCGCAATTCAGTTTTTTGAGAATATTCCATTAAATAAATTTGTTCAGTTTTTTGTCTACTGCATTCTTTTATTTTTTCACTGAATATTTTATCTTTCTTGTACCTTTTTTAAATTGTTTTCTAGGCACTTTTACCTAACAAAGACGGCGAACGTTTGATTTACAACTAAAAAATAAAATACATATGTAAATATAAATGTGATACAAAAGATGAATGTAATTCATTTTTGGGAAATCCATATACTACTTTCATACACTTTGTAAGTTACCATTCATTGATTACAAAGTGTTGCACACATCATCGAAGAGAAGTAATGTGGTAGGCAATGTTCGCCGCTGGTTATGTTAACATATACATATGTATTTAATAATGAAATCTTTATTTCTAAAAAGTATGTACATATGTATGTTTATACACATGTATTTAGATTATCTGAAAACAAAATAGTCGAACAATTTATACCAAGATTGCAAATATAAAAGCGATTTGTTTTATCAATAAGTCTGAAGAAGTACAACTACATATATTTCAAAAAACTTTTTACGGCCCAGTTTTTGAGTTCGTATATAAATGTCATTTAGCTTTAAGCTACATTTAAATACGAAAATTTATTATTCACTACCAAGGCGAATTAATTTACCAGGCGAAACTGGGATTACAATAAGTACAACAATGCAAAAACAACATGGTGTTTTATTTTTGTTTAAGCGACTCGTGTGTCAAAACAAGGGGAATTATGAATTCCCCTTGTGTCAAAAAAGTTGACTGAAATTGTGCAAAAAGTATGTATGCACACACATTAATTGATTGTTTACTTGAGCTGTGCCGGGTTGTTCATTTTAGGGACCGGTCACTTTCGTTCAATTAAAAAAGACTGATCCGTTCCTTCATTTCGTCCACCCGGTCACTGAACGAATGCACGGCATCAAAACTAAAATGTTCCGGTCATTAATCAACACTAAAGTGTCCGGTCATTAATCAACACAGCTGCTGACAAAAACACATTCACAACAAGGTAGAAAATAAACAGGTATGTGAAAAAAATTATTGTATTAAAAAGTAAGATTATTTTAGAATACATAAGTGTGAATTTTGATTGGTTTAATAGAATATTTTTGTTTTATTTCAGATCATATGAAATAACATGAAAAACAACCCCAATTTTCTTAATTTATTTATCTAATTAAAGTCTAAAGATAAATAAAATCCTATCAGACCATTACAAAAGAAGTAAATACATTTTTTATTAAGACTTAAAATTATATTAAGTTTAATATAATTAGTATTATTAGTGTTAAACTAAATTGTAATTAGTATATACATACATACGAGTATATACTAAGTACATTGATTGGTATGTGATAAAAAAATTATTTTAAACAGTAAAAGCAATTTTAAAAATTTTATTGATTTCAAATTCTATTTTTGATCCGTTTCAGATTATATAAAATAATACAAAAAAACAAAAATTTTTTTAACAAAATTGTGTTTTGTGGTTGTTAGTTTTTTTTACTTATTTGAATTTTGTTTGCAGCTAAAATTGTCTGGAGTTATTTAATTGAAGTTACTGATATGAAATTAAAGAAAACAAGTGGCGAGCAGCATTTGGTTGATTTTGACAGACACATTGGTATTTTTCCCCAGAAGGAAGACTATCAAGTAAGTCAAGGTAAGAACTGATTTGAGATATTTTTATTGCCAAATGGTTAATAATATCAATTAAAATTTTTAATATTATATATTTTTTGAGCTTAAGGTCTGTCTTGGTTTTTTAAATTTCTTTTATCTGGCAATATTTTGCTCTTCTTCGGATAGCTTCTGCAGGCCAAATAATTTTTATTTTTGTATTTCTAAAAAAATTTAGTACATTGTTTAGTAAATTAAAAGATAAAACAGGCAACCAACAAATGTAGTTTATAAAATTCCATGTGGTGGATATGATATAGAAAATTGTGATAAGGTTTATATAGGAACATCTAAAAATAAACTTAAAACTAGATTAGCTGGACATATAGATCAGATCAGAAATATAGGATGAGATACTCAACACAAAAACCAGCATTGACTGCACATTATACAAGATCGAATCATTTCCCAAAGTTTGAAGATACGACAATTTTAAACAGAGAGAGTAATTATAAAAGTAGACTTACTTTAGAGATGTTACAGATTATTAGCACATCAGAGGATAGAAGAATTAATTTTAAGACAGATATAGAGAATATAGCTCAAATATAAGTACTTAGTTAAAAATTAAGGGTTATTTGTAATATGTTGTTATTTGTGTTTTTTGTTGTTTTTAACTGTATATGTATCTGTAAGTAATTAAAATATTTTCTTTTCAATTGTATGAAAGGAAAAGAAAATGTTTTTATTTCAAGTTATTTGTTTTTGTGGTTTTTGGTTTTCAAAAAATTATTTTAGACATATAAAAATTTAAATAAAATAAACATTATTTGGCCTGAAGTAGCTATCCGAAGGAGAGCGAAATATTGCTAGATAAAAGAAATTTAAAAAGAAAAAAAAAGAGGGTCGATATTAAGAAATAATAAGCGTCAATTAAAATTTTTAGAATATGCCAATAAATCAAGAAAGCAACACAAACGAATAGCTGAAAAGCTAATCGATTCCTCCGCTGTTCAGAAATATTTCTTGATATATGATATTGTGAGATGTGAGGCCAGTTGCAGAAAATCAGTCTTGTAATAGGATAAACAGATAAATCAAAAACAAAAAAATTCAAAAATATTTATTCAATTGGAGAATCAAGTATGAACAAAAAAACATTGAAAATAAAAGTATAAATTAAAACTTAACAAAAAAATAAATAAATAAAATTCAAATAATACAAAACAATAAGAAACTTTTCGTTTGTATATTATATTAATTATGATTAACTAAAAATAAATTGATTTCAAGATTTTTTTCAAACTTTTAAAAAACATTTTGTACTCTTTTTAAACTATATAAGGTACTCCTGTTTTGATTATTGCTTGTCGCTTTTTCATCTAGAAAAGAAGAAACATGATAATTATCTTGGTGCCTTTTGGTTTTTAATCTTGTTACCTATTAACATATTTTGGGCAACATAAATTACATGTTACGCTGTAGAAAATTAGGCTTGATACTTTACTTGATTTTAAGCATTGCCGCTGATTGTTCAAAATTTGCCCTATTGTTGAAAATATACCATACCAAGAAAATATACACCATACCAAGGGATCTTGAGTCCTCTCCAAATATTCCTCATTGAGATATTTGTTGAATCCCCTAATAGCGGCAGCAGAGTTGTTGTCTGAATGAACAGTTTTTTTTATACTCTTGGTCGTATTCTGTCCAAAAGCTAAATCCTTCGCAGCTGCTTGCGGAAGGACTTTCTTGATGAATAGCATCAACAATAGTAATATTCGGTAAGGCTACCGAACATAGCCTCGTCCTCAAGTTTTTAATAGTATTTTGATACGCAAGCTCACTTTTAAACCCCTGCGCTTGAAACGTGGATCAAGAATTGTGCTTTCACAGCGCGGCGAACTCCTTTCGTAATCTCCGAAACGAGATTTTAAATAGTTTTTTATCTTAGAAGTACACTTTACCATAAATGAATCCTGAATGTTACAAATAACTATAATTTTGGACAATGTAACATCCTTCTCGGCACTTATTTCCATTGTGACTTCGTAAAAGGGTTTTAAAATAGGAATTATTTCATTTATATAGTCCCAGGTTCTTAAAGATAGTAATAAATCAGAACGTTTCAAAGATAGTAATAAATCAGGACGTTTCAAAGATAGTGACTGCATCTTTTGTGGCGACTATTCTCCGCAGCATCAGATAAGATGAATTCCCTCTGGTATCCACGTCCTGTTTAGGCTTAAGCTCTGGTATTCCCATTTGCCTTTGGATTTCAACAAGTTTGCTAAGGCCCTGCGGTAAAATGGTCGCCCGCTATTAAATGCGACTGCAGCTGCGCATTTTAATCAATATAATGCACTGTTATAGCTACATAACTGGCATTGTTTCTGGATGTCCATCCATCTGTAGTAAGGCACACTGCTACTGCCGTACAAATTTTAGCTTTAATTCCTTCCAGTATTTCCATATGAATAGCAAATTTTATGATAACTTTTTTCTCGTTGGTAACTGATACTCTGGACAACGGGAAACTTTAGTTATCAGTTCCCTAATTGCTGGCTCTTCTACAAGACGTAGCGAGTAGTTTCCTTGTGCAATAACCTTCAGTACCAATGTATCAATACGTTGGACATTTCTAGTCGGGAGTGGCTTATGAATAAACTGTGTAATCCTCTGTTGCTGTAGTATTAATTGTGACCCCGAATACTGCTGGCTGGTTCAGCATTTGCAAATGTCTGTAAATTCGACGGTTGGGAGCTTGTAGAGAGTACCATTGGTAAAAACTATTGGTCTGCTGAACTTGTGACAGGTTGGCGTTGTAACAGCCGAGGTGTTGCAAGATGTTTAGATATCATGTAGCGACTGAGATTCACTGTCGATCCACCTGCAAGGCTTAAAGAGGCCTTACAATATTTGCATTTAGCACGATTTGTTCCATCTTCGGTAAAATGTAACCAAATTTCGCTGCTTTTCCTTTGCGCCATTGAAATTTAATTTTTCTTAACTAAAATAAGATAAGATTTGTTTACTGCCTAAATTTGAGAACTCATGTTACTATTTATGTCATTGAATTCTTAGGCGCAAGTTTTGAGAATTTTGTGAAATTGCGCTCGCTTTTATTCTTTTTTAAGATAATAAAAATTAGTTTGCCGGAATACCTGGCGAGTTTATTTACGTTTTCAAAATCCTCTAGAACAACAGCGTTAATATCTCCAAGAATAGATACAATGGTTATGCATTGATCATATGTGGTAAAAATATGTAGGTTGTGGAACGCTTTAACTTCATATAGTGGAAGAAATTTAAAAAGATGGTACAAGAAAATGTTTGAGCTTTTGGATTATGTTTGGTGCTAGACTGTATTGGTTGGTTTCGGGTTGTGTGTAGTAGGCAGGGGAAAAGATTGAAATTAGAAATTAAGATTTGATTCTATTATTATTTGTTTTATATTTCTTTTTAATTTAAGCATTATATATTTATATAATAGTTTATATGTTTTAATATACAATATACATAAGATGAGATCTTACTCTCACGTTATCTATGTAATCGTTTCGGTCTATGAGAGGCTTTTTGGTTATTGAAGAATAAATAACAACAGCAAAATATATTTGATTCCTCAATTAAATCAACAAAACATTTTATACCGTGACATCAAATTTTACCTTTATTATTTATTACACAAAATGAATTTCGGTATTAGCTTGTTTTTTTATAAGAACTTTTCAAATTTAAAGAATTACTTAAATTCACAAAATGATTTTTGACAATAGCTTCGTTTTTGTTAAAATAAATATTAAATTTGAAAAAAACGCACTTGAAAACAAATTTCTCGAAAAATGACTGTTAATTCAAAAAAAAAAAAAAAAAAAAAAAAAAAAAAACACAATGACGGCAATACTACGGCGATGCTCAAAAATGTATTTTAAAATCTAGGCCTATTGAAACAAAAGAACATGACATAGAAAGAACGAAAGCTATCCAAATTGAACAGGACACTATTGAACGAAAAGTGGTCACTTTAATGACCGGCTCATTTCGTTCACTGAGATGATCAGTTCAGTTTAACCCGTTCGTTCATGAACGACACAGCTCTATTGTTTACATATATTTGAATATATTTTTGTAAGCAATAAAAGTTTTTTTGTGATTAATTTGGAAAATTTATAACTTAAGAATGTGTAAATACAAAATGTAGTGGAATAATTTGAAAAAATGAAACGTTATAGCCTGTTTACATACATTCCTAGAACTTGAAAACATTAAAAATATAAGGAAGTGTAAAAAAGTGAGTTTTACGGCCGTATGCAAAAAAAAAAAAAACTTAACAAAGCTTAGTAAGCAATTGTTAAGAAAAATTTCCTAACGTTGTAGCCAAAGCGAATTATTACTTACCACACGTTTAAAATTGAAATGAGCGACTTTAACTGTACGTTAAAATGACATTTGGATTCTTGATTATGATTTTTCTCCTAATTTATAGTTTATAAAAAATATTAACAAAAACAATGAAATATAATTGTTAGATACATAAATTAGAATGTTACATTCTGTATGAACAAAATATTAATTTTGAAAGGGAAATATAAATAAGAAATATGTTAGTGATGCACTTTCAATCAAACGAATACAACGAAAAACGTTATTCGAATAATAAAAATATTTCTAGTATAAGTAATCCTATTAATTTTTCTCAATTTCATTAATATACTACTTATTATATATTCAATATATAGGGTGTTTTTTTAAGCCCGATAGAACTTGAAATTGTAAAAAATAACACAAAAAATTAAATTGTAATCAAAATTTTTTTTTATTCGAAAGATCAATACGTGACATTAACATTTGAAAATGATTTCGGGCATATGGGCACCGCGGCTGTTCTTGACGAAGCGCATTCTGGACGTCCAATTTCGGGCCACTTTTTCGAGCACTGCTGGCCGTATGTTACGAACAACACGAACAATGCTGGCCTCCAAGGCGTCAATTGTTGCTGGTTTATCAGCATAAACCAGTGACTTCACGTAGCCCCACAGGAAATAATCGAGAGGTGTCAAATCGCACGACCTTGGAGGCCAATTGACAGGTCCATTTCTCGAAATCAACTTATCGCCAAATTTTGATTTCAGTAAGTCGATGGTTGCGTTCGCCGTATGGCACGTAGCGCCATCCTGTTGAAACCACATCTCCTCCGGATCAATGTCATCCATATTTTCAAACAAAAAATCATTGATCATGGTGCGGTAACGATCTCCATTGACCGTAACGCGAGCTCCGGCCTCATTTTTGAAGAAATAAGGTCCGATGATGCCACCAGCATGAAAACCGCACCAAACAGTGCATTTTTCTGGATGTAATGGAGTCTGTAGGGTCTCTTGTGGATTGGTCTCACTCGATATGCGGCAATTTTGCTTATTAACAAACCCGTTAAGCCAAAAATGCGCCTCATCGCTGAACACAATTTTGCGATAAAACAACGCGCGAATCGACGACTGATTTTCAAAGTAAATTTGGATAATTTCGTAGCGTTGTTCAAGCGTGAGTCTATTCATGATGATTTGTCAGAGTATACTGACACAAATAAAAAAAATGTTTCATCAAAATTTAATTTTTTGTGTTACTTTTTACAATTTAAAGTTCTATCTAGCTTAAAAAAACACCCTATACATATATTAAACAGGCAAATCCAGGAAATGTTTGTCAAAAATGTGTTATTTTATGTAATAATAATAATTTTATAATTATTTAAATTTCGTTTTCAGTTTTTGAATATTAGTTTTCATACATCACTATACAAAATATTACTACTGAACATAACGGCATTGCCAGAAAAAAACAGTTAAATTACTTACTACATTCATTTATTACAAGTTAACGTACTGTTTTTGCATAAACTTTTTTAACAAATGTATGGTAGAGCTAATGTGAGCTAACTAACGTGTACGTTAAAACTCAGGATATAGCCCTTAGTACATGAAATTAAAATTTTCCACAACTTTTTTAAAGTTAATATATACTATTCAAAGAAGATTTTGTTAGTAAAGCCAGTGTTTGTTATACTATAGAGCAGTGATGCCCAAAAGTTGTAGCATGCAACGGTCGGTAGAAAGGTTATAAGGGTACACAACAAAACGTTCAGAGAGCATGCTATAAGTTTCCGGCCTCCAGCTCGTCGACAATTGGGATGGTGATCGTTAATACAAATAAGCTAAACGTTGCAAGTTTTAGCTACAGGAAATATCATTTTAATTTTGCATGCTATTCATAAGGGACAAACAAGAAGTAAGAAAATAAGACACAAACAAAGAGAAATTTACACCAAATTCGCAGTACTACGTTGAGTACGTGAACAGATCTTGTTCACGTAATTGTTCCCAACCCTGCCAATGATCATGATCTCCAGCTATTATTACCGACCATGATCCCTTAACTATACTTAACCTCTGTTATGTAACGACCAGAAGTCACCACTTCATTAAATTAAAGATTCATTATAAAATTAAAATTTTTAATATATTTCATTCAAAACAAAATCTCTTATCTAATAAAAACATAGCTAGACTAAGAATAATAATTTTTCTTTCAATAAATTCACCCGTATAAATATCAAATAAATAAACTTCAGTTAGCAGTTATTTATACTACAATGATTATAAACAGAATTGTGCAAATCAGTTTATACCAACAGAATAATTTCTAATTTAGAACTTAAAACATTACGGCAACCGGAGACGGTAGTGTTCCTTTTAACGAAACTTGGCAAAAATTTTATGTATTAAAAAACAGCATTAGTTTTCAATTCGGGCAGTCGGATTTATTTTTATTTTTTTGTTTTTAGATAAACAATCTTGACTTGACCATCTCTGGCCGGTAACGGTATTTTAATATATTAAAAACCCAAGTATTATTAACTAAGTAAGAAAATTAATATAATTAAGTAGCCCTTTATTATTTTGATAGGATTTTTGGTATCAAAATGAATAATTTTAAAATTCCATTTCAATGTTTTAAAAAGTAGTAGTGATTAACTTAGATTAAAACAAGTAAGAGTGTAGTATATTCGAATCTAAAATACCCTTCACGATAGTCACGAATATGTTTAGTATATTAAAAATGTGACCTAAATATGCTCGGTTATATATGAACCGATATGGGAATTTTCTATTTTCTGTATTTTAGTAACCTTCTTTTATAACGAGAATTGCTTTTCAGCAAAAAAAAGAAAAAAATTTTTTTAATGGAAAAATCGGTTCAGGCCATATCTCGGGTATATATGGCCCGATATCGAAAATTGTAATTTTCCATATTTATATAACCTTATATCATTACCAGAACTGCTTTGAGCACAAAAAAGTTGTTTAAGTCCGCTTACGCGACATTTTCATGAAAAACCCGATTTGGGCTATATCTCGGGTATATATGGACCGATATCGGAAATTTTCATTTTTCATATTTATGTAACCTAATTTCATTACCAGAACTGCTTTTGAGCACAAAAAAATTGTTTAAGTTCGCTTACGCGGCATTTTCATGAAAACCCCGGTGTAGGCTATATCTCGGGTATATATGGACCGATATCGGAAATTTTCATTTTCCATATTTATGTAACCTAATTTCATTACCAGAATTGCTTTTGAGCACAAAAAAGTTGTTTAAGTTCGCTTACGCGGCATTTTCATGAAAACCCCAGTCTAGGCTATATCTCGGGTATATATGGACCGATATCGGAAATTTTCATTTTCCATATTTATGTAACCTAATTTCATTATCAGAACTGCTTTGAGCACAACAAAGTTGTTTAAGTTCGCTTACGTGACATTTTCATGAAAAACCCGATTTGGGCTATATCTCGGGTATATATGGACCGACATCGGAAGTTTTCATTTTCCATATTTATGTAACCTAATTTCAATACCAGAACTGCTTTTGAGCACAAAAAAGTTGTTTAAGTTCGCTTACGCGGCATTTTCATGAAAACCCCGGTCTAGGCTATATCTCGGGTATATATGGACCGATATCGAAAATTTTAATTTTCCATATTTATGTAACCTAATTTCATTACCAGAACTGCTTTTGAGCACAAAAAAGTTGTTTAAGTTCGCTTACGCGACATTTTCATGAAAAACCAGGTTTGGGCTATATCTCGGGTATATATGGACCGATATCGGAAATTTTCATTTTCCATATTTATGTAACCTTATATAATTACCAGAACTGGTTTTGAGCAAAAAAAAGTTATTTAGCTTCACCTATGCGACATTTTCATTAAAAATCCGATTTGGGCTATATTTCGGGTATATATGGACCGATATCTGAAAAAAAAAATTTTTGTCTTTTAGTCACCATGCTTAATAAGTGTGTGAAGTTTGAAGCAAAACGAACAACTTTTGTTTTCAAAAATTTTCATACAAAACTGCAAAAAAAAAATGGCTTTTTTTCGGAATTTTGAATATATCTCAGCTATACGTGGACCGATATTACTGAATTTCAATAGCAAACCCATGAATCGATGGGGTAAAAGAATGGTGAAAGAAAAAAGTTTCTAAGTCTAATGGTTTTCTCAGAAACGGTATTTCAACAGCGGACAGACGGACAGACGGACATCGCTTAATCGACTTTTCCATTAATTCTGATTCAGAATCTGTATACTTTATAGGGTCGCAAAAAAAAAACTGTAGAAATTACAAACGGAATCACAAACTTATATATACCCTTTACATTTTTGTGAAGGGTATAAAAAGTCGGATAGCTGTGTATAGTTTTAATTAAATTGGAGTCAACCGCTATCCTGGTGCCTGCCCGGAGAAAGATCTTTCGTAGGTACCCAAGCAACCAAGTAAGTGAATATTTGTCTTTACTCATTTTTTTTATTGAATTATGGAATAGGTTATTGAACAAAATGTCGCGCAAGCGAACTTAAACAACTTTGTTGTGCTCAAAGCAGTTCTGATAATGAAATTAGGTTACATAAATATGGAAAATGAAAATTTCCGATATCGGTCCATATATACCCGAGGTATAGCCTAGACCGGGGTTTTCATGAAAATGCCGCGTAAGCGAACTTAAACAACTTTTTTGTGCTCAAAAGCAATTCTGGTAATGAAATTAGGTTACATAAATATGGAAAATGAAAATTTCCGATATCGGTCCATATATACCCGAGATATAGCCTACACCGGGGTTTTCATGAAAATGCCGCGAAAGCGAACTTAAACATTTTTTTTGTGCTCAAAAGCAGTTCTGGTAATGAAATTAGGTTACATAAATATGAAAAATGAAAATTTCCGATATCGGTCCATATATACCCGAGATATAGCCTAGACCGGGTTTTTCATGAAAATGTCGCGTAAGCGAACTTAAACAACTTTTTTTTTGCTCAAAAGCAGTTCTGGTAATGAAATTAGGTTACATAAATATGAAAAATGAAAATTTTCGATGTCAATCCATATATACCCGAGATATAGCCCAAATCGGGTTTTTCATGAAAATGTCGCGTAAGCGAACTTAAACAACTTTTTTGTGCTCAAAAGCAGTTCTGGTAATGAAATAGGGTCCTATAAATATGAAAAATGAAAATTTTCGATATCGGTCCATATATACCAGAGATATAGCCTAAACCGTGGTTTTCATGAAAATGCCGCGTAAGCGAACTTAAACAACTTTTTTGTGCTCAAAAGCAGTTCTGGTAATGAAATAGGGTCATATAAATATGAAAATAAAAATTTTCGATATCGGTCCATATATACCCGAGATATAGCCCAAACCAGGTTTTTCATGAAAATGCCGCGTAAGCGAACTTAAACAACTTTTTTGTGTTCAAAAGCAGTTCTGGTAATGAAATAGGGTCATATAAATATGAAAAATGAAAATTTCCGATATCGGTTCATATATACCGCAGATATAGCCTGGAACGGGGTTTTCATGAAATTGCCGCGTAAGCGAACTTAAACAACTTTTTTTGCTTAAAAGTAGTTTTGGTAATAAAATAAGGTTGTATAAGTATGGAAAATGAAAAATTTCGATATCGGTCTATATATACCCGAGATATAGCCCAAACCGGGTTTTTCATGAAAATGTCGCGTAAGCGAACTTTAACAACTTTTTTTTTGATTAAAAACAGTTCTGGTAATAAGATCAGTTTATATAAATATGGAAGATAAAAATTTCCGATATCGGTCCATATATACCCGAGATATAGCCTAAACAGGGGTTTTCATGAAAATGCCGCGTAAGCGAACTTAAACAATTTTTTCGCCTTAAAGCAGTTCTGGTAATTAAATAAGGTTATATAAATATGGAAAATGAAAATTTCCGATATCGGTCCATATATACCCGAGATATAGCGCAAACCGGGTTTTTCATCAAAATGTCGCGTAAGCGAACTTAAACAACTTTTTTTTGCTTAAAACAGTTCTGGTAATAAGATGAGGTTACATAAATATGGAAAATGAAAATTTCCGATATCGTTCCATATATACCAGAGATATAGCCTAAACCGTGGTTTTCATGAAAATGCCGCGTAAGCGAACTTAAACAACTTTTTTCACCTTAAAGCAGTTCTGGTAATAAAATAAGGTTACATAAATATGGAAAATTAAAATTTCCGATATCGGTTCATATATACCCGATATATAGCTTAACAGGTTTTTTGATGAAAATGCCGAGTAAACAACTTTTTTGTGCTCAAAAGCAGTTCTGGTAATGAAATAAGGTTATATAAATATGGAAAAAGAAAAAATCCGATATCGGTCCATATATACTCGAGATATAGCCTGAACC
Source organism: Thecocarcelia acutangulata (assembly GCA_914767995.1). Classification (NCBI taxonomy): domain Eukaryota; kingdom Metazoa; phylum Arthropoda; class Insecta; order Diptera; family Tachinidae; genus Thecocarcelia; species Thecocarcelia acutangulata. The sequence continues at coordinate 52,984,921 of OU612096.1, read as the reverse complement.
GATTTTTCCAATAACATTTTTTTTTTTTTACTAAAAAGCAGTTCTTGTTATAAAAGAAGGTTACGAAAATAGAGAAAATTAAAATTTCTGATATCGGTCCATATATACCCGAGATATAGCCTAAATCGGGTTTTTCATGAAAATATCGCGTAAGCGAACTTAAACAATTTGTTGTGCTCAAAAGCAGTTCTGGTAATGATATAAGGTTATATAAATATGGAAAATTAAAATTTTCGATATCGGTCCATATATACCCGAGATATAGCCTGAACCGATTTTTCCATTAAAAAAATTTTTTTTTTTTTGCTGGAAAGCAATTCTCGTTATAAAAGAAGGTTACTAAAATACAGAAAATAGAAAAATCCGATATCGGTTCATATATAACCGAGCATATTTAGGTCACATTTTTAATATACTATACATATTCGTGACTATCGTGAAGGGTATTTTAGATTCGGCCCAGCCGAATATACTACACTCTTACTTGTTTTTAGCTTGGATCAGTACTCAGGGGATGACCCCTACATATGCAGTGCATTGTACCAGAACTAGGAAAATAGGTTATGATATGAAATTTGGGTGCTTTTTAACATTCCAGACTTGACAGTGGTTTGGCTATTGTTTTTTATGGTTTTTATGATTTTGTGTTAAAATACATATCTTTTAGTCGTTTTTGTTGCACAATTGCTCTATTTGATTAAATTAAACGTTAGCCTATTAACTCTGGAAAAACTGGATGCTAGTTTAAATAACTTTAATAATGACTTGGATTTTTATATAAAATTACTTTGCGAGGCGTGTCACCTTCACTCTTAGCTGGCTGGGAAAATTGTTTTAAGTGCCAGTGACCGATGACCAATACAACTTTCAGACAGATCTGACTTTGCTTACTACTTGAACAAGGAGATTTTCTTGCTTCTACTTGAACAAGGAGATTTCCTTGCTTCATTTAGGGGTGTGAAACACCCTGATGTGGTTTATGGAATTAAGCACGGTGTTGTATGACGTGCTTTGTACACACGTATATCGCTGACATTGATCTTGGTTCTACTAGATTAGGAGATAAGAAAGAGCACCTGTTGATATTTATAGTGTGGTGGGCATAGTTTTCGAGCTTAAAGATGGTATCGCTTTGCTTCGTTAACCTCTGTCTGGCTTAATATCGGTGAGTGTGCGCACTTAAAACTATAAAAAAAATTTAGTAAAACTAGTTCTAATCCGAATACAACCTTTTTGACCCACGCACTTTTGCTAAATTATCCTCTTTTTGTTCTTTTCAAAAACCAGAAGTCAGAGTTATTTGATTAGTTTAAAAGAATACCGCGTTTTGACTCACTTCTCGAATGTAACTATGTACATACTTTTAAAGGTTCCACAGGCAGAAATGATTGAATCTTCTTGAATTACGGTCATTTATATACACGTTGTCTTTGACAGTTATTACGCTAATTCAGCGCTGAAGAATTTAACAATTGTATACTTGTATGTACAAATATTTTAGCACATAGGTGGCGCTAGTATTAAATTGTCAGGGAAGTATCCCACATTTTAGCTTTTGGTGTAAATTAGCCTCAAAATGGTTTTACCACAATTTTCTAATTTTGGTTGTCTTTGATAAATATACATATACCAGCTACAAGCGCCCCTACAAAGTTCTATATGGAAAAGTAAACACCAACACATTTAAGGAAAAACTACGTTTATTTAATATTTTTGTTGTAAAAAGCAAAACAATTTACAAACAAAAAATTCACACTGATAATCGCTGTCGTCAATGTTTACCAACAAAGCATGCGAAAGTGCTGTTGCTTTGCTTTTGTGTGCGTGCGGTGAAGAACGAAAAAAATATGAAAGACGAAGTTGTTTGTGTATATTTCATTACTAGTGCTGAGCGCAGTATTTGTGTATTAAAAAGCACAGCCTTATAGCTGAGTACTGGTCCTTATCTGGGACCAGTACTCAGGGGATGACCCCTACATATGCAGCGCATTGTACTGGAACTGGGAAAATAGGGTATGATGAGGAGGAAAGAGGGAGTAGTGTTCGCGTAATGTTAACGATAACAACACGAAAGTCCGAAACAAACTCTATTGCAGCATTTAAAATGTTGGAATTAAATTAGTTAAAACTGATCAGTGCCCAGTGTATATACCTTCGACACTGCTCAGAGTAGCAAAATTTAGTCCAACACCTTCTACACTACAAGGTAATTGCTAAGCGCATTTACAAAAACAATTAAGTATCAAGCGCATAGGCCTAGGGTTGTTTGCTATAGAGGATTAAATACCTCCACCTGGCCGAAGACCGGCTATGCAGAGAAACTAGTCTGCGAATCCCGTGTACGTTATACCACAGAGAAAATCTTCGCGTCCAGCCGAAGGCCGGCTATTCCGGTATTGTTAATAAATATTTAATCAGACTTATGTTTACACATAATATTTTAACTACGAGCAACTTCGTGGCACTTTTATTTAAAATTTTATAAAAACTGTTTTTGTACACAGAAATTACAAATCTTTTGCATAATCTAATATACTCGTATGTACATATCTATTCAAACGGTTTCATATGATGCCAATTTTGTCTAAATAAATGTAATAAAAAATCTCAATTTTAATTGCACGTTCATATGTCAAAACTTCAGAAGATTGGAGCGTTTCGGCCAAGTTTCTTATTTTTCAATCAAGCAAGAGATCTTAAATTAGCTAAATCTACAAAATTCATGTTGGTAGTCATCAGCATATACCCTGCAGAAATCGAAACTAGTCCTTATATGCGTGTAAAGAGTACTCCACAAAGGACCAGTACTAGTCCAAAAGTAATCCAAATATATGGGAAAAACATGTTCCATTTTGCATTACAATTTCCGGCAGTAAATTACTATACCCAACGTTCAGTCATTAAGAGGCTGAAGACTTGATCGATATTTTCAGATATGTGTTAAGCTTTAGAGCTGGTATCTTTCAAAGAACTCTGTGGTTTTGCAGAATAACTAAAGAATAATTTATGTATGTATATTTTTATTTACAAAATAATTTGACGATTTACAATAATTTAGTATTTAAATATTAAGAGTTCAGTTATACCAACTTTTCTGCTTAAACATAAAATAACAATATTAAATATTATTTACAAAAATAATATAAGGATTTTGGGAAAAACAGATTACAATAGAAAACCCACCCATGAATTATAAGAGAAAGAAAAGTCAGAGAATAAAAGTACACTTATTTTAAGAACAAAGGGATCGTATATGATCATATGTGGAGTTTGAACATTTAACAACAAATTTCTCTTAGATCCACCAATTTATCTTTAACTAATAACAAATTAGTTTGTGAGTGAAGACGTGATGTTGAAAATGAATAAGGCAGATTACACATCAACTTTAGAATTTTATTTTGACAAACTTGAAGTCGTTTAAGGTGGCAATTTGATGTGCTACTCCATACAGGAGATCCGTAAAAAAGAATGGCTTGGAATACTACTTTAAATATAATCAGTTAATTATCAATGCTTAATTTAGATTTTCTGTTTATGAAAGGATATAAGACTTTAAAGTTCTATTGATTTTATTGATTGTATAACTAATATACTCGTTGAATAACATTTTTTTTTGTCGAGAATCATTCCTAAATATTTCACTTTAGCTTCCCATGGAACGTCAGTATTATTAATTTTAATACATGAGCTAGGTAGAAAACAATTTTTTCTTTTTCTTGAAAAATAAATAGCTTGAGCTTTAGACGGACTTACCAGTATTTTCCATTTATTGAAGTAGCAAATAACATCATCTACCGATTTTTGTAAGTTCAGTAAAATATCCGCAGAGTAAATATTTGAACATAGAATTGCTGTATCATCAGCGAAAATGGATGATTCGCAATAGCTAAGATTTGGGAAATCGTGAGTAAAAATGTGGTATAATACAGGAGATAGGCAAGAACCTTGGGGCAACCCGCCGGGATATTAAATACTCCCGATTTTTTGTTGTTAATGTGAACCCTGAACGTTCGATTTGCTAAATAGCTCTTAATTATTCTAATTGTAGAAGTGTCTAAGCCTATCATAACTAATTTATGAATTAATGCATCATGCCAAACCGAATCAAAGGCTGCTTTAATGTCTACTAAAACCATTGCTGTGGAATTCCCATTCGAAAAATTGTTTTTTACTATATTTTTTATTCGGCTTAAAGGTTGTATACAATTATGTTCTGCGCGAAAACCAAAAAGAATAATTTAAAATTAAATCATTAGCTGATTAAAAATAAATGAAGTAAGCAAACATTTAAATTTTTTACCTGCAGAAAAACATTTGATGCCCTATGAGTTTTTTAACGTCTTCCGATTATATATGTACATAAATAATATATACATATAATTTTCTAATTTGATTAGACAAGCGACAGTTGATGTTTGTAGAGTTCTGAAAAAACAATAGTGAGACCCAATGTGATTAATCTTAATATTTTATTTTAACTTAAATTTATTTTTAATACTAAATTTTTAACAAATTTAATAATGTTTAGGAAATTGGAATAATTTTACTTACAGTTTCAAAAATTAAATTTGAACATTTTTTTTGAATCCCATTACTGCTGCTTAAACTTTTGTTCCTTTAAACGTTGGTTCAAACGACGTATTCGAAAATATATGGGGCACTTGAAGAGAAAGGCTTTTATCTTTTCTTCAATGTCGATAAATTTGCTTTCCTCCAGCAAGCGGCTATGAAGTCTTTTTGTATGCAAAATTTTTTTACAGTATACTTTTGTAAAAACATTTTCTAGACCTTTTACTTGCTCAACATTCTGGTTTTTTTTTAAATAGCCTTTTGACAGCTGATCTATCCATGTAGATGGCTTTTCATCACTTCTGTACTTTTCAAGATGATGTTTTCGAATAATACAACCAGATATGTACTCCAAAGCATCCTCTGGAAGAGCACCATTGTGTTTAAAACCACTTAAATCATGGTCAAGTGATGGAAAATCGCTAGTCTGGCTGTATTTTCCTCTTCCATAGCCAAGCCTGGTACAGATGCATTAATTTGAGAGAACTTTAAATTATTTTCATCGGTGGCCAGCCAGTCTATACTATCATAACCAACATTACCTGTGCCAGTGAGGTGTTCTGTGATTCTTGCTAATTTTATTTAAACATTCAGTCGTAAAGCAGCTATGGGCTGAAGAACAGCTCTCGCGTCATCGTAATTATTTCTTAAGTGCAGTCAGGCTTGTGTCTGTTGTTCGGTCTTTGAGAGTTTTGCGTCTCACTCGCACTCCGTTAACCAGTGCGACTAAGTGCCCCAACTAACTGTATTGGTTTACAGTTTTTTTTAGAGGTTACTGATTGTTAGCCACGTGGAAACTTCCTATGTGAAGGCATAGGTCGTTGTAGTTAGTCACAGCGACGCTACAAAAGTACTGTTAATACCATCTTGGGCATTATGCTCTTTGTCACCACGCTCATACTGTGTATCCTATACTTTGCAAATTTGCTTTGCAATATATAGTTACTAAATTTATTTAAACTTTAATAAAATTTTTAATGGCACTAATTTTTTGCAGCTTACGTAAGATATATTTTCGCTACCTATATTTAAAATCTTTAGGTGATGGATGGACATTAAGGCCCCCTTTGCCGCAAATTGCACCAAACAAATTTTCAAGAATGTCTTGGTTCAGGCACCTTGTACATATAAAATACATGTTGTATTTCTCCTTCACATAATTAAGATGCATAATTAATGCGCGGTTCGAAATTACAATACCATTGTGGAAAGGTTCTCAAGCCTTTTATTTGGAATTATCGGCGAACTCATAACTTCATTAATACGCTCTAAAATTTGTGGCTGTTTTTCGATTGCAACTCCAAATGGTTTCTAGATTAAATTTGAAACTTTTTATTAAAGGTTATGTCTACGTCTGCAATTATTAAAATAGGGAGAGGAGAAGGAAAGGGTATAATGTGTCGTTTGTGGATTAATTTTCAAAATTTATATTGCATATGGAATGGTAATAAGCATATTTTTCGTAGCAAAGCAAATCGGATTAAACTAGTATAGAATATAAGTAATATTACCTTTCCGGGATAGTTGTAGGTGCTAAGTTGTGAATTGAAGACATCAAACCAGTCGTTGATAAGCAGCACAAATTTCGGAGTAGCGATTGGATTGTAAAGCTCCATACCAAGCGAATAGCATTTGCTGAGGTATTGAAGAAAACTTGAGCCGCTAGTTTAACCTTTTGTCGAGCTAGAAGTTTAGTGATATGTAAAATGTTCATATCGCTCCTTTATTGCAACATAGTCATAACGCAAAACAGCTTGTTTCGAGAAAAACGCAGTTAAAATTTTTAGTTTTCATACAAGCCTTCGAAATTTTTTTTAGAAAATATCTCCTAAAGAAAACAGTTTAAAAGTATATTTAATAAATTTTTGACATAATGTAAAAGGTAGTACTGTTAACAATTCTGCATTATTAACTCAAAAAGCCAATTTTTTGAGATATGACTATGTTGCAATAAAGGAGCGATATTATCTTAATTTCTGTAGCTATAATTTACAAAAAATTCAAACTAAAATCAAAAATTTTGTTTAAATTATCTTATTTTTAGTTTGTTAATATTTTTAAGCATTTTTTCATTGAGTTTGAACTTTTTTGTAAATAAAAATTTAATATTTATTTCTAATAACTGTAAATAAGAAATTTTTGACAATATTTGCAGATTGATAATAATATTGTAACGGACAAAAAAATAAAAATATATGTAAATTTAATTGCGATATGTTTCATTACATTCTTGTTAATTTTTTTTTATTACCTGGGCCCTTCACGTTAAGATCGTTTATTTATATGTAATTGAGAAGTCTTCTCCTGATATAGCCCTCAGCAAATCTATAAAATTCCTTGAAGTTAACAAACTGTTAACCACTAGGCCAGTATCAAGGAAATAAAAGATGTGGAACATCAGCAAACGCAAATATTTTGTCTCTGTTTTTGACAGCGTTAGGAAACTATGGCTTGTCTGTAGGAATTGATGTCATTAAAAACTTACATATGTTGAGTCTTTAAAGTTAAACAAAAGTCTTTAAAAAACACATTTACGTTATTTTTTTTTAGTAATTGGAATCTTGTAAAATCGAAATTGGTCAAATTTATTAAAGAGCTTAACTCTATGTATCTTTAAAATAACCGTATAATTTTAGAGTTAAAATTAAACTAAAATTTATTACATTGAAAATTGTAAATATCTTAAACGAAATTATCCGCAATCTAATTTAAATATTTTTTTTTATAATTTAATTATTTATTGTATCTTCTAAAAGAACTTAAATAAGTATACAAATCTTAAAAATAAAAATTCATTAATTAATATAGAAAAAAAAATTAATTAATATTGAAAAATTTTATTTACTTAGATCCAGCCAATGCTAGACGAAAAGTTAGTTCTTGCGTGTATTTTGTTGGTAAATCACCTTTCCAATGCTCTGATGGTTACAAGGGTGTCCATCCTTCTCAGTCGAGTGTGGCCACCAAAGTTAAGGATGCTATGTGCGAGAGGATTCGGATGAGACTCCAGTCTGTTAATGTACCTTATCGCGTGTTTTGAAAATTCATCTTTCACTAAGGGTACACCTAGATCTTTGTGAATTCGAGAGTTTTTAACATACCATGGAGCTGCAGAAATTATACGGAGAATTTTATTCTGGTGCTTTTGAATTTTCTCAATATTAGATTTGCTCAAATATGAATGAGAACTGAATATTTATGCAAGATCTGTTCGATCGTTCTCAACAAAAATTTCCATGTTTGCAAAAAGGGTCAAAAAAGATATTTTAAAAAAAGTGTCATTAAATGTCTCATAGACATTTAAAATGGTTAAACTGATACTTTAGTATCATAAAAGGCCGGCGCCATGGTAATCGAACAGTAGAGTGATCAAACACCCTGTTCTTATCTCTCTATTGAGGCGACTGGGCATTGATTATATTGAATGTTATAACCATGATGCGCCAGTAGTTATGACTTTTTCTTTGCTGGCACATGCTTACTGTGAACAAGTTTTATGGTACTAGCCAATCGATATGCCGACATCCTCTGCGACTTCTTTAACCGTGATTGATTCGACGAATCACAATGACAATTTTTTTAAGAAAGTTCATAAATAGCCTTAACTCATCATATAAATGTTTTCAAAATTTTATAATAATACTTTAGGTCTAATTAACAAATAAATACATACCGCCCATTTATTAATTTATTCATTTTTTTTTTTCAATGAGTTAATATGAAATTGATCAAACAACATATTCAACTCAATTACTATAAAAACATTTTGTGGTGTAATTATGGTTGGCGACATCTCTAAGCAGCGTTTTTTACACAATTTGTGTGGAGAGATTAAAAAATCAACAAACAGAAACTTAAACGGAAATATAATACAAATATAGCCACAAAGCTTTGTGGCAGCATTAATTAAACACAGCCTCCCTTTTGTGATCACTATGTAAACAATTGCTTCGGTTAGTGATTTTAATTAATTACAACATTGAAGACCACACGAATCATTAATTTCATTTTGTGTGAGAACTGCCAAAGGAAGAGGTCAACGGCGCTTTAATTAATCATATACTTTTTATTAAAAAGGATGAGGAAATTTTACATTTCGACTACATATGCAAAGAATAGAATCAAAAATAATAACTTAAAGCAATTTCCATCACAATGCGGTAAAATAAAATGCAATAATAAATATTTTTAAAATATTGCAAAATAATAGACACTAATAACCAGCGTTGTCACCTTTGAAATTTCAAAACACACCAAAATGGAGGGGAAAAGGCGTTATTTCAACACACACGCACCAATTTTTAAATTTTTTCCTTATTTTGTATTTTAAGAAGCACAATATTTTTACATTAAAAACATGTTGATTAAACAGCCTTTTAAGCGGCTCTTATACAATCAAACTGGGTTTGCTAGCACCGCCTTATGACTTCCCATCAAATTCGTTCAATAGCGAGAACTCGTGTTTGTCAAACTTGGCCTCTAACGACTCTGAGATACCAATAATTATAACTATATTTTATCAAATTTATTATTTATTATTATTATTGCTGTCTTTGGAAATCAGTTGTTACTTTTACTCACACAAAAAAAAAATATATAGCCGCTTAACGTTGCCAAAATTTATTACAGAAGCATACAACCATTACTGTCGAAAGAAGTTACGATTATCGGACCACCAAAAGTTACAGAATAGCACTACAAGCCTTCAAATTCGATTAATACATTTTATTTGTGTTTTCGTAAGCGGTGTCCTTAAAACAATTTGTTGAAATATACGAAAATTTGCCAGACTTATAACAAATAAGAGATGAAGTTTACCATAATCAATATTTAATGCAAACTTTATAATTTATTCGATAATTTCGCAATTACCAAAACTGTAACGAACCATCATAAATACGAACTTCGCTGTTCAGAGACTGCATTTATTGCAATATTTGACAAACATGGCTTGATCGTTTAATAGCAAAACACTCTCTAAAAGCAGCAAATATTATAAAACGAAATGTTTCTTCTTCTTTCGATAGTGACACTTGGTTAAACTTTTTTCTTATATTAAAACAAAAAGTTGAAATTGATTTTGAGCCACCGAAATTTGAAAAACGCAATAACCCTGCACCGACTAACGATTTTTTCGCACAAATAATTTTAAAAATTACCGAAAACGTTACGAAACGCACAGAGTTGACAACGCTGCTAATAACAGAGTTTATTATTATGTCTGTTCGTTTACCCAAAAATTTTTACTGTATTTTACTGAATGCTGTTCGTTTACTCAAGTTTCAGTAAATGAGAACACTCTAAATATTGAAACAACCGGCGTGTTAGGTGGTCAACTCACGACTACTTTATTTCATGATGTTAGCTTAAAATTAGGAAGTGTTTATAATAAAGTAAATATAAGGAAGTGTTTAGAATAAGAAATATAAGGAAGTGTTTGGATTATATCTCTAATACTGATTCAAGACAGGGTGCACTACAACACAAAAAAGAGAGTTACAGTTCTTTTACTGAGTACTTGCAAATTTTTACTGCAAAAATTTCTTGCAGTAATGTTTAGTAAGATGAAAAACATATCGCTCCTCTATTGCAACATAGTCATATCTCAACTTTTTATAAACAATATAAAAGGTAGTACTATAAGCAGTATAACAATTCTGCATTGTTAACTCGAAAAGCTCATTTTTTTAGATATGCCTTCAGTTTTCATTACATTGATATAAGTATGTAGTTAATATGCAAAAAACGATGTCAGAAACATGTGGTTAACGATTTGCTAGTTATCGTTGCAAATGCAAACCGTTATGATAACTGCAAATGCTTAAAATGGAATGTCTCTCGAAACCATGATGCCACATGGTATCAAAACGTCTTTCACTTTATGCTCTCTTTTAAGTATTCTAGCAAACCAAACAATGGTTGGACGTTGGTGGCGTTTGAAAAAAATGAATGACATTATGTAAAGCATTTTGGTAACTTTTTGGGTGATAGTAACACATAATAATATGAGAAATGGAAGGCATTTACTGATATTTAGGGAATATATAGAAAAATCCAAATGCCATATTATTGTACTGTATAAAACAGTACTATCTCCAGTTGTCGTCGTGTCTAAATAAACCAACTGTATGCTTTAAGAGTTCACTTCAGACCGACTCTTCGTTAATTGCGTTACTTATTTTAGGTACAATATACAGCGTTGTATTTATACTTAGTTGTACTTTTGTGGAATAGATAGTGCTGGTATTATAATAGATACACCTCCCTTCTTTTTTTATCAAATACAATATCATATAATAATTAAAATTTTCTTATCTCGAAGTTCGGTGTTATAAGTGTTGGCCTTACCTACAGATCTCCCTTTAAAAAAAAATGTTGAATCAATCAAGGTGCTCAATCTTGATTGCTTCACTGCATTTTTTTATGTAAAATTATATAATTTGTATTTGTAAACAGTTAATCATTTAGTCGTCTTACATATAGTTTTTCATTTTAATAATTAGAAAATATACATTAATTATCCTGGAGAGCTCAAATTTTTTTTTTAATTTAAAAATAGTATTCGTTTACAATATATAAAAGTTGTTTGTTTTTTTTACTGTAAAGTAATAAACCTATTATTTACATTAAAAGCTGTACTGACGAAATCAAATAAAGGGAAATACAAGGAAGTTTTAAGGGCCGTCACAGCTTCGACGGCACACGTCCATCCGATGATTTAAATTTTGGATGACAGTGAGGCATAATTGAGGTTCTATGCCTCTAATGTGCCGAATTATCTCGTCCTTTAGCTGTTGAATTGTTGCTGGCTTATCGACGTACACCTTTTCTTTCAAATACCAATATATCATAATAAAATAAAATTACAATAATTTTCTAAATAATTTGTGTTTTATTCAAAATCAACATCGTCCCTTGAAATTTAACCACCCTTTCGAACATTACTACAATGCTTGAAGTTCTACTTCCATTTTGTTCTACTTGTGTTTGGTTCTGTTTGTTCTAAATGATAGTAAGTACTCGTTTATGTGTTTAGAACATTTCGGCACTGAAGTGTTTGTTTTGAAATGTGAAAGAAGACGAGGCATAGTACTTGAAAATACTACGATATTTTGTAAGACATTTTTATTCCGCTTGAGCAGCTCTTTAGTGTGTATCAGAAGATGCTTTTTGTTTGACTTCGAAAATTATAAAATCCTACAGTAAAAGCAGTTAACTGAAAATTAAATCTGTAACTATCGTTTACCAAGAGCACGACGCGTGGTTGAGAACGCTTTTGGAATTCTCGCATCAAGATGTAAAGTGGTTTTCTCGTCGGCTGAGGTAGCAAAGCAACGTCCAGGGTCTACTTACAGGTCCACGAACCTTAAGTAATTAACATCATAGGATTTTGCTCTTTGAGGCTTACAATAATCCAAATTCTATTTATTCAGACTGATTTACACTAAGGATGCTTGCGGTTCGGCTTTTATTTCGTCTGTTCTTCTTGCGGTCTTAACATGCAGTGATGATTGCTTGTGACCGTGTTGGATGTATATTCTCGTGCTGACACACCTCGTGTTCGGTACAACAACGGTTGCTAGTGAGATTTCCTCTTAGGACGGGTGTATCTTCGTACGGACAGGCCTCGGGTTCGGTATGGCAGTCGTACTCGGCATACACTGGAATCGGGCATGGTGTGAACTCTCTCGAGTTCGGTATAATAACGGTAAATAGTGAGAATCCCTCCTAGGACGGGTCGGGCGTATCTTCGTACGTACAAGCTTCAGGTTCGGTATGGCTGTCGTACTCGGCATACTTTGGAATCGGGTATGGTGGAAAAACTCTCGGGTCAGGATAACAACGGTTGCTGGTGATAAATTCCTCTTAGGTCGGGTCGGATATATCTCTACTCTCGCCACAATTTGGGTATCTACGAAATGGAGAACAGAGAAATTGTTGTGCGAACAGTCTAGGCCGAAGGCCGCTGTTGGAACAGTCAGCCAAAGCTGCTGGGTATACAGTCAGCCGAAGCTGCTGCGGGAACAGTCTAGCCCGAAAACCACTGGGGGAGCAGTCAGCCGAAGCTGCTGTTGAACATTCTAGTCCGAAGACCGCTGGGTATAATTTATTCCCTGAAAGGGAAAAATGCTTTCGAATATTCGTGGTATAGATATCTTTCGATACCTGCACCTGGGTGATCACCGATGACTTCCTTCTTTCTTTGTCATATTATACTTCTCAGTGCACGAACTGTATGAGACTTATTATTAACTTCGGTTGACTTCAATCTGCTTAAAGAAATCTAATTTCAATCAATTTAACAACAAAGCCATCATCTTCTGTGGGTGTTGTTGTTTTTTTTTCAGTTTGTGCTTGTGTATACCTTTTGCATATTAATCATGGTATGTAATAAAAATGTATGCTTCGTTACAAAGATTCCAAATTTATCAAAAACCGATGAAAACATTAAGTGTGGAAAAAGTTTAATTAATTACATTAGCGGCGTGCACACTTTACAACTACCTCATTGAAGCAGGTGAGGAATTCAAAATTCTATCTGAAACCTTAACCTTACCTGTTTGGAAAAGTGTGTATGAAAAAGATGTTCAGATGATGCGTCTGGAGTAAGAGTAAATATAGAGATTATTTCAATAATATTGACATTCTAGAGTGGGAGGAAGAATCTTTAAAGAGATTTAATTTATAGTTGATATAAGCATGAATGAACTAAATGCATAAATATGTAAGACACTTCTGAATTTCTTTTTGAGAAAAAATTATGTTCATTACTAATTTCGTATGAAATCAAAGTGCACTGGAATAGGTAGCAGTATGTGTACACGTGTTGCCAGCACCGAACAAAATCTTTTATAAAGTGAAGATGCTCGAACCAATAGGCCGAGGGGACGTAGATATCATCGGTGCCTACTCCACTTTTCTTGTATTCTGGTTCTCTTAACAGCTCCCTTCCGTGTTGTGAACGTAGGCAGTTTAATTTTGTCTAAAATATAATTTTAACAATTATATTTATGCCCACATATACAATACATAAAAATATATAAATATTATTACCCTTATATCCATTGTTGTAACTCCAGGCAGTATGCTGGCCATCTTTCTTGCCATACCTTCCAAAGCGTCTGCTCGAGGATGTTTATTATGGTACAAGGGATTTTTGGTGTTGTACAAACAAGGTTCGTGTTTAAATAGTTCTATTAACTTCAGAATTGATAGCGAGCTCCACTCAAGCTGCAAAAATTGTTAATATCTAACATTATATATAGCATTATATAAATCTAACATTATATAAATAGCAAACAATTTCCTTATGCTCGTACATACACATACAGTGTATGTAGTTTAAGCTGGAGAAGAACGATGTAGTAAAACACTTTAATACCAATAATATACATCATTTATCACCACAGACAACCCTAAATGGTAGTCGCGCTTATGCATTTACATAATGGGCGCTCTCTTTGTGGTGACCACTGATTTGCATAAAAACAAATGAATTTGTTTCTTTGCTTTCGTTCTTCAGCAACACTTTCAGCAGCAGTCACAATATTTGGAACACGATTATAAACTTGTTCACGAACACCAAAATGCGCATACTTTTGTACTTACTTTAACAACTACACCAATGGGATCTTCCGTCATTCTTTTTGTATTTAATTTTACAATTTTAAAGAAAAAACTTAAATTTCAAAAGCGTTTGAAAGAGTGTGGCATGGTGCACTACTGGCAAAACTTACTGCTTTTGGTACAGGTGATGACTTCTCTCGGTTTATATCGAGCTTTCTCAGAGACCGCACTATACGAGTTGTTATAGATGGGGTCTCATCAAACGAGTTCAAGATTAATTCAGGGGTACCACAAGGCTCCGTTCTTTATCCTATCAAACTTCCAACCCTATCCACTCTTTCACGGATGACAGCAGCATTTTTCACTTGTACCCTTTTAGTTATAGGCCAAGTCTATCAGAGATCGCTGGCAATAGGCTAAATATGAATTATTCACAGAATAGTGATCTTGTATTAGTCTCCAAATGGGGTCGTAAAAACAGGGTCGCCTTTAACGCTCCTAAGACCCAGTGTTTTTTATTAACACACAAACAAACGACCGCAAGTGCTGCTTCATCTGTAATCATGGATGGCATAAATATTGAGGAATCGGATGCTCTTGGAATGAAGATACAGTGTGACGTTCGCTGAACTGAACACATTTTTCATTTCTCTAAAGAAGTATTCACGTGCCTCGGGTTTTTGAAACGGTGTACGATGTACTTCACTCCATCCGATCTCCTGACTATTTCTACCACCTACATCCGAGAGAAAATGGAACACAACTGTCATGTTTGGGCCGGTGCCCCAAAGTCTATTTTGGAGTTAGTAGGGCATTGATTCACTGCAGCATCGACGCAGTGTGGATTGCGTTACGCTGTTTTATCGTTGTTGCAATGGATTTTGCTCTGACGAGACTCGCACATGCACACGTTCATCGTCCAGAGCTCATCCTTTTGTGGTCGATTGCCCGGGAAGCCGTACTGCACATTACAGAGAGAGAGAGTTTTTCAGCCGTACGCTTCGTCTGTGAAACAAGTTGTCTGTAGACCTGTTTCCTGTCTGTTATAACGTTGGAAGGTTCAAGTCAAATGTTTACAAACACTACTCCCTCTTTCCCCCTCCTCACAACCTAGTTTCTTAGTTCTGGTACAATTCACTGCATATGTAGGAGTCATTACCTGAGTACTGGTCCAATAACCGGCTGCGAAATAGTCGACTACTCATTTTGTTCAGCAGCTGGTTTTGGTATTTTTGCTATTTGGTTTTGTAAAAATGCAACACTGGTCCGCTGAAAAATTTTATCGCTTAAAAAAATTTTTCAAAATGATGAAGTTTCATGGCATGTAAAATTTATTATGCACAGTTAAGCACACACATAATTGTGGAAAAAATTTCGTTTGAATTGAATTTTCGTTTGAAATTTTTCAACAAAAACCATCTCAAAATCACCATTCAGTATGCTACTTTAAAAATTTTTAACATGATTGTAAATTATGAAATCTGGCAGCTGCGATTTCAATTAATGTTAAATAAAAGGTTACGCATATAAATAACAAAATAATTTGTCGGAAGTGTTGTTTTTATAAGTTGATTTTGTCAGTCATATAGCAGCTCTGCGATGGGGAAAAGTTCTAGCGTCATCGTAATTATTTCTTAAGTACGGTCAGGCTTGTCGTTGTTGGCCTTCAAGAGTTTTTTGTCTCATTCTCATTGGTTAACTGGTCTCCACTAACTGTATTAGTTTACAGTTTTTTGAGGTATTTCGTTGTTAACCACGCGGCAACTTCCTATACTTTGCAAATTTATTTGCAACTCTATAGTTGCAAATACCATACATGTTGAATTTGGGACGACATCAGGTATGTATTATTAAGAAAACGATTAGAAACAAAAATAGAAAATACTCAAAATGTTTCTCTTACTAAAGCCCAGTTCAGACTATTATACTTTGTATTAATACTTGTCAAAAATTCAAATAATACGTGCAAGTCTGATAGTCTGAATGTAATCCGTCATACATACGAAAAATAATACGATAAAAATTTGACATCCCATACGACTTTTTTGTTTTTTGAAACTTTTCAAAACGATAATACTTTACATTGGATCAGGGTTGTGTTTTTTAGAAAACCAGCTAATTAAAAATTGAGTAGTCGGCTATTTCGTAGCCGTCACTGATAGTATTTTTTGTCGTTATAAAAAAGCTCGAAATTTGGAATTTAGCTGTCATTTATAAATGTATTTTGCTCATGCTACATTTAGAACATAAAATATGTTTGTGCTATTGAATTTGGATGTGTTATACATAATTATTATTTTAACTGTTGAAGAATTTCACGCGCTGGCACGTCTATCGCCTACGACGAATAGCGCACCTGCCGCCGTGAAAAGTTTTATGATGGCACATCTTTGTTGGTTTATATCAAGTGTGATGGTGTGAATGCAAAATCTAATTTACGTTAGACTTTTTGACAGTCGCAAGAAATGTGTTTAGACTTTTATCTCACAAAATCTAATGAAAGTATTTATACTTGTATAATAGTCTGATTGGGCCTTAAGTGCTAGTAACAACAACACTCTTTATTGTGGTCATTGCTTTTACTCGTAAAAAAATGCACAAGATAAGAAGTGATTGGATCTGTGATGCCATTAAGATACGAAAGATACATTTTTCTTATCTTTTGATGGCGTCATGTATCATATATAATCCTTCCATTTTTCCTGTCTTCTGAATCTGTACACAAAATGCGCAGAAATAAAATATTAAACTTTCCGTCTCCGACAAAGTTTTCTTAAGTTATCATTTCGTTAGAAATACAGTGTGAACTAAATACAAAATGTATTTTGTTGTTAATTTTTCTAAATTTTTTTCACATTATTAATCTATGGTTCTTCTGTCGTCTGCTTATTTTTACGAATGGGTGTGTGTTAAGATGAAATATTAGAAAAACAATAACGATCTTTACAGTTAAAAATTTTAGACCTGTCTTGTGTAATAGGTTTATGAAATAAAACAATTTTAATCCCGAAATAAAAAAAAAAAACTAAAAAAGTTGTCTGCAAATATTATCAGCCGTATTCATAAAAAAAAACGCTAATCTGTATTTAAACAACTTTTTAGTTAAAATAAATTTTTCAGCAAAAAAACTGATTTTATAAAAATGTATTCATAAACAACATTTTAGCTAAAAATGATTTTATTGAAATTCTCTATTTGTGACTGGCAACGCCATAACAGACAATCGTCATCTGAATCATTGTATTGCATTAAAAACGGTTAATCGTATAAAGAAATACCTATATAAAGAAATGTTTTGTATTGTTTTTTATAAAAACCAATGAATGATAAAACAAATAATAAATGTTAACTCCATTTTGTCTCTCAATTGAATACCCAAAAATACTGAGTTGAAAAGCTTTTACCTTGGATGCTTTTGCTTACGTATAGGAAAAAATGTGAATAACGAGTTTTTTTATTCTTTAGTTGTTTTACGCATCACTAAAGCCCATACCACGCGTTATATGCGATGCGCGTTTAACGCATTTCATACTTTCTACGCGTTTACACCTTTTCTTAACTCAAGTTACATGCAACGCATGTAAAAAAACATTTTTTTAACACAAAAACAGTAAAGTAACAATACACGGCACAAATATTTTTTGGCGATAACTTTGAAAAAATAAAATAAATTGTGATCTGCGGCTATCAAAAACAACTGAAAGTTTTTATAACGCTTGTGACGTGTGCAAAAGTAGAAAGTAAACCTATTTTTGGCGTCGTACGCGTTTAGCGCGTCATGCGTTTTGTGCTGTGTAACCTCTCACATAAAATTACATTGTTTCTACTCTTTTGGCAGACGCTTAGAACGCGTTGGCGCGTAAAACGCGTGTTATGTATTTTCAGCTTAATTGTATATTGTAAATAGACAAAATCTTAGTAATTAATAAATAAAAATACCGAAAAAAAATTTTAAGCGTATTTGTTTATCTGGAATCCACAATCAAATAGATTACTTCATTCTTTGAAAGGTTTTTGATGTCGTCTTTTCAAAGCTTAATTGCTTAACAGTAATCTACAATAAATGGATTACTTCTTCCGTTAAACAATTTTTGTCGCTGGCTATTCAAAACTTGGGTCATATTTTGGTACTTACATACGTTTAACGCCACCATTCTTCATATACAAACAGTCGCATAGCGGGCAGCGTTAAATAGAGAAATAAGAGACGTAGGGAGACAGCTAGACATAATTTGGAATCTTATTTAGCAGAGTTTATGTGGCAACATCAGTTTAAAAAAAATATACATTTTTCATTCTTGATCTTGAATTCTTTATTAGTTCATTTTCCATCAAAATCTTAATAAACACATCAATTTTTAAAAGTTTTTTGGCTTATAAAATGTTTTGATTTATAAAAAATAGTTTAGATTTAGATTGTCCACACTTACTAATATTAAATTGTTCCGTGGTGGCGTTAATACGTAAGTATCCACATTTTCTATTAAAAAAAACACACAGAAATAAAATTATCTGACATTTTAAATAAGAATCCGTTTTATCAATTATTGTTATTAGGAGCAGCAAATCCGTGATCAATAAATACATTTTTATAACTTTTCATAAGCTATAAAATGTAAACAAACAATAACCAAAAACACAAATGTCGCCTTAAAATTGGCTCAAAAATGGGTGTAATCAGTTTTAAAAATGAATGACTTAAAAAACTGTTAAAAAGAAAATTTTAAAGTAAAATTCGTTTATGAATACAATTTTATCGAATTTCCCCTAAACATGATTTGAGTAGCTGTTTAACTTTTTTATGAATACGACATATAAACAAAATTAATTAGTGAAATTTACATTTCAAACAAATTTTATGTACAAGCGTTTCTATATGGAATTATTGGTTATATACCTTGTTATAATTTACAGGCCATTCTCCAAAAAAAAAAAAAAAAAAAAAAAGACAACGTACAATTTTAATGATAAATGGCCGTTAATAAAAGAGTACATACAATTAATTAAATATAAAATGTTATATTAATAAATGTTAAACGTTGAAAATGAACTTTAAATTTTTGTTCAAAATGTATCTTTTTGGAATAATATGTATCTTTTTGGAAAGTAAAATGTATCTTTTTCGAAATTTCACTCGCAACACTGAATTGGATACATTTTTGCGGCCTTCTGTATAATAAAATGACCTTGTGCTAACTAACTAGCTGCTATCTTTCCCTTATGGGAATTTACACACAAAAAACTTAGCAGCTAGTTAGTTAGCATAAGAATTTTGATTAATCATATGGCCGTTGATGTATCAAAATTTCGCAAACGAACGACGAACGAGTGTTTAAAATACTTGGATGTGAAAATGATTGGGTAAACAGCCGGTGGTTGCGGTGCACCGGTGCAGATCTCTGATCCTTATAAAGTCAGAAATGAAAATTGTGTAACATTTGTGTGATGCGTATAAAAATACAATGCAAGGGAAGTAACAAATTTAACAAGTTTTCAAACTCTACAGCACTGAATACTAATACCACGAAGATTTATATAATATCTTGGACAAGCGACTAACAAATTCTGATCAAATCCCACATATTATTAAAAGAATGAATATAGCGATAAAACTTCTTTTTCCTTTAACTAATAGAAAGTCTGAGCTTAGTATTTGCAATAAAATTCTATTTCATAATACAATATTCCAATCCATTACTTTATATGGTGTTCTCTGTTTGGGGTTCATATCGAAAAAATTCAAATTTGTCAGAATAAAATACTTAAAATTAATAATAGAAAGTCTGAGCTTAGTATTTGAAATAAAATTCTATTTCATAATAAAGGGTGTTTTTTTAAGCCCGATAGAACTTGAAATTGTAAAAAATAACACAAAAAATTAAATTGTAATCAAAATTTTTTTTTATTCGAAAGATCAATACGTGGCACCGCGGCTGTTCTTGACGAAGCGCATTCTGGACGTCCAATTTTGGGCCACTTTTTCGAGCACTGCTGGCCGTATGTCACGAACAACACGAACAATGCTGGCCTCCAAGGCGTCAATTGTTGCTGGTTTATCAGCATAAACCAGTGACTTCACGTAGCCCCACAGGAAATAATCGAGAGGTGTCAAATCGCACGACCTTGGAGGCCAATTGACAGGTCCATTTCTCGAAATCAACTTATCGCCAAATTTGGATTTCAGTAAGTCGATGGTTGCGTTCGCCGTATGGCACGTAGCGCCATCCTGTTGAAACCACATCTCCTCCGGATCAATGTCATCCATATTTTCAAACAAAAAATCATTGATCATGGTGCGGTAACGATCTCCATTGACCGTAACGCGAGCTCCGGCCTCATTTTTGAAGAAATAAGGTCCGATGATGCCACCAGCATGAAAACCGCACCAAACAGTGCATTTTTCTGGATGTAATGGAGTCTGTAGGGTCTCTTGTGGATTGGTCTCACTCCATATGCGGCAATTTTGCTTATTAACAAACCCGTTAAGCCAAAAATGCGCCTCATCGCTGAACACAATTTTGCGATAAAACAACGGGTCAGTTGCCAACTGCTCTAGAGCCCAATCGGCGAAAGAACGACGCATACAATGGTCTCGTGGCTTCAATTCCTGCACCAGCTGGATCTTATACGGGTGTAGGCCGAGATCTTTGCGCAAAATTTTCCACGTAGTGGACGGACAGAGCCTCAATTCATGCGACCGACGACGAATCGATAAATTTGGATCTCCTTCCACACTTTCGTTTACAGCGGCGATATTCTCTTCAGTACGCACATTCCTTCGACGTGATGGTGTTATTGCATCCTCTAGAGAGTATGTGGTACGAAATCTATCCACAGTTCGACGAATGGCTTGTTCAGATGGACGATTATGTACGCCATACAAATGACGAAGTCATCTATAAGTTGCGCGAATTGACGACTGATTTTCAAAGTAAATTTGGATAATTTCGTAGCGTTGTTCAAGCGTGAGTCTATTCATGATGATTTGTCAGAGTATACTGAAACAAATAAAAAAAATGTTTCATCAAAATTTAATTTTTTGTGTTACTTTTTACAATTTAAAGTTCTATCTAGCTTAAAAAAACACCCTATACAATATTCCAATCCATTGCTTTATATGTTGTTCTCTGTTTGGGGTTCATATCGAAAAAATTCAAATTTGTCAGAATAAAATACTTAAAATTATGCTAAAGCTCCCTAGAAACTTTAAAACCGGAAGACTCCACGACCTAAGTGGAGTTAAATTTATTTCCGACAGAATTGAAAGCAAGTGCAAAAAACCCAATACACTACCATTTTTATACTAATACATTCACACACCTGCAAGTAGTAGTCTCACTTGCAACTGATTTTGGTTGGCAGTGATTTTTTCACTTGCATGCAGGCAGAAGAGAAAAGAAAAGATAATGCGTACTGCTGCTTTGATGGTGACTGGTGCTTCTGGCACTACGCCTTTGAAAGCACTTTTCACTATGCTGAACTGGCTGCCGGCTGATCTCATGGTGAAGGAAATAGCCATGAAATCGGCTATCGAACTTGGAGCTTTCCTGGGTAAGAGGGCACAGTGAAGTGCCGGTGTCCAGCTACAACAAAGATATATAGATGGGATCGTTGGGATCCCGCTTGCGAGCTGTAAGAAACAAGTACAGCGTCAACTTTTTCAGGCCGCTCAGGACAGATGGTCTAGTGAGGATACTTGTCGAATATCACGGCTTACATGGCCCAGATATTATAACAGGAGGACTTTCATCCTTAGGGGCTTGCCCCGACGGAGGTTGCGTTCTGCTGTGGCGGTCCTGACGGGACATTGCCACATAGGAACGCAGGCAAGGAGGTTAAATCTTCCATTTAATGACTTCTGTAGGAGTTGCAGAGACGAGTAGGAAGCAGAGAGCGTTGAGCACTTCCTCTCTCAGTGTTCAGCTCTTTCTTTATATAAGGGCATTGTACGTAGGCAGACCGGTGCTGCATGATTGTACGGAGGTATCGGAATGCGATGTAAGTGGATTGGACTCCTTTATCCGATCCTCGGGTTGGTTCTAAGCCAGTGATATATAGATCTACTGAGATACGTATCACATCCAGGCAACAGAACGGGACCAGAATGGAGCCAAGGGGGCTGGCTTTGCAATAGCTGGCAGCCTGTTAAACCTAACCTAACCTATGCAAGCAGAAACAAACAGTGTTGCCCATAGATATTTCATTTTAATTTCAATGGGTAATTTTCAAGGAATAATTTTTTAAATATTAATATGTTTAGTTATATGGCAAAAACATAATATAAAAACTTTGAATTCTTGATCCTATTTGCTTTGACCTTTATTTAATTAAATCTTTGCAAACAATTCGTTCAGCTCAATGTCCTTTTTGTTTTTTTTTTTAATATTTAATGTATTTTTCAATATTCCGTCTTCCTGTGGAAGACTTCTTCAGGAAAATTTGTTTTTTTGTGTGTAAATTTAATCCAAATTTTGTATTGAATTTACACACAAAAAAAAAATTTCTTGAAGAAGTCTTCCAAAGGAAAACGAAATATTGAAAAATAGATGAACGAATTATTTGCAAATATAATATAAAAACACAAAAATAAATAAACATCTATAACTTATTTTTTATTTGGAATACAAATTTATTATTTATATTGTGAAAAATTTATGTACATAATATAATTCCCCTGTAATATTGCTATGATAAAACTTTGGCAGCACAGACATTAAAAGCACATGTAGTACAAAGGCGTACAACGTTTGTCTTCGACAACATTTTGAAAATGAACTTGCACTTGCGTGTGTACACAATCGAGCAAATTGCAAGTGTTTTTATTATTTTTTCGATGTATTCGTTGTTAATATGTACACGCAACTTGTAACAAGTTACTTGCACGTGTAAACTTAGTATAACTTTGAAAAAAGATACTCCTTCAGTAATAATAGTTACATAACTAATTTATATACCTAATTGTTTAACACCAGTTCTTTCATATTATATTGTTATTATTTTTTATATCTTGTAGTTGTTGAAGCATTAAGTTGGCTTTACTTTTGCAATTTTATGAAAAACTCTGTGTCTAAACTTTCATGAAGGTTTTTCATACACATTTTTCTTTTCCTTATTAAATCAAAATTTTTACAGAAAGCTTTATAAAAAAAAAATCAGTGATGTAATATTAAAACTATAGATGTAAGGTTCTATTTTAACCATCTCTAAACAAGAAAACATTAAAATCTACATGTTGTTAACTTGTAACAAAATCTAGATTTTACCTAAATAAAGAAAAAAAAAACTTAATACAAACAACACAACATTACGAGTAAGTTTGAAATTCCGATTTCCGAATTTTTTCTTTTGGAAAGAAGCGAAAAATATGTGTTCCAATTTTTATCTTCTACTAAATATAACTTAATTATGAGAAATATAAATAAGTTTGTCCTAAACAACAGAAATATTTTCAAAGAATGATTTATATGCTGTTGCAAAAAAGTGTTTTATTTTTTTGAGAACGTTTATTTTATGAAAACTTTATATGCTGACACTATAAATAAACAAATAGTACAATAGAATTATAGTTTTGTCTTAATTATATACAGTCTCCTAGTCGAGCACTCGGTTACATTACTTATATACGATAATACATATTCTTTTAAGAATTAAATATTTACATTTTTACAAAATATATACAAGTATGCATTTATATGTATTAGTTATAACTAAGTAAAGTTATATAAGAAAAGTTTTAAAAATCCTTAGTCCCAATTTTCACGAGACAACTTTAGTTGCGCAATTCTGAGTTTGTGGACAAATAAGAGAGGAAAGAGTGGGGAGTGTAAAAATGAGTACAGACTTGCTTGTACTCGGAAAGTCGTTTTGTGCTATCATTCGTAATATCAGAAATTTTACATTTTCTTTCATTTGTGTTTCTTTTATGTATTGATATGTTGTCCGTGATGAAAGTAATATTGGCGCGTAATTGCGATATTTTAATTTATTTGAAAAAAAAAATTTTAACATTGTGGACAAATTAAAAAAATAAACAGCAGTATTAATTTAGAAGAAGTGAAAATTAAATGAAAAAATTTGAGAATGCGGTACATGCAAGGTTAAGAAAGTGTAAGCAATAGAAAACGAAAATTGCTCAAGTAAAATTGCTGTGTCTGAACATAAAAGCAAGTTGAAAAGAAAATTTGATAAGAATTGCGCAACTAAAATTGCCTCGTGAAATTTGGGACTTGCTAATATATCGCAAAAGTTAAAAATCAAGTATAAAAGGGGGGGGGGGGGGGGGGGGAATATTTAGTTAGCCTCCAAAATTTTTTAACGTCTATGTTTGGAAAGATATTTTTATCTCCTATGTAAACATTTTTTCCACTGTTGCCAGATATGCAGATTTATCTTCGTTTTGCAGATTTTTCCTCTTTAAAAACATTAAATGAATAGTTGAAGATTTTTGGTCTAAAAACGCAGATTTTAAAAATGTTTAATAATAAAGTAACCTTTTGTACTTTTCCCCTTATATTGCTTCTACTATTTGTTTGCGTTACGAGTATGTTAGAACGAAAATATCAATCGTTTATGTTACAAAATAGACAAAATGGAATATTTATTTGTTTAACTGTACTCGTACAAGTGAAAATAAATTTGTAAAGTATAGGACGCACAGCATGGGCGGAGTAACGAAGATATTATGCCCACAACGGTATTAACAGTAATTTGCAGCGGCGCTGTGACTAACTGTACCGACCTATGCCTTCGCATAGGAAGTTGCCGCGTGGTTAACAACGAAATACCTCAGAAAAACTATAAACTAATACAGTTAGTTGAGGTAGACAATTAACCAATGAGAGTGAGACGCAAAACTCTCGAAGGCCAAACAGCCATAACCATGCCTAAAAAGAAAATATTAATATTTACATGTTAACTCGTAACAAAATCTATATTTTACCTAAATAAAGAAGAAAAAAAAAACTTAATACAAACAACACAACATTACGAGTAAGTTTGCCCTTCCGATTTCCGAATTTTTTCTTTTGGAAAGAAACGAAAAAAAAAAATGTGTTCCAATTTTTATCTTCTACTAAATATAACTTAATTATGACAAATATAAATAAGTTTGTCCTAAACAACAGAAGTATTTTCAAAGAAAGATTTATATGCTGTTGCAAAAATGTGTTTTATATCCCTAATAAATGTAATCAGATTTCTAAAAAAAAAAAAAAAAATGTTATTACCAGTAAAAGTGAACACACAGCTCCAGCACTCCAGCACTGATGGTTCATAAATATAAACATTACAAACTAAGTATTCTCGTTTTAAATATTCATAAATAATAAATAATTTTTGATGAGTTACCAAACAGCATGTATAAGTTTCTAAAAAAAAAAATAAAAGTTTTTTTTTTTAATTTCGAAAAGTTTGGCGCTTTCAGCTTTTGTCAGTAATAAATTTGATTATGATTAACGTTGATATGCATATACGAAAATATTCTAGTTATGTATGTAACATATTCCCTTAGCTAAAAAAAAATTTGAATACGAGTATATTTAAACTTTTCTACAAGATAAAATTTGCTTAGAAAATGTTGTATGTTTGAGGTGGTTAGAAACAAAATTTAATAATTATTAGTTTTAAGGTTATTTCAGCTTTAATCTTCTTTTATTAATAGAAAGTAAAGTAAAGATTAAATGCTTTTTAATCGTTTTATTTCTTTTGCACGCGACTAGCTGGTTAATTGGTTTTTTATGATTTTCATAAGTACGAGGGCTAATATATAAATAAGCGTTATTTTCAATTTTTTAAAAGGGTATTTATTTATGCATCAATAACTATCTTGTCCCCTTCAAAGTACTCACCCTCAGATATAATACACTTATGTCAGCGATTTTTTCAATCCTCGAAACACTTCTGAAACGCACTTTTTGGGTGCCAAGTCCAGTGAATACGGTATTTGAGGATGATAAGCATTTCAATAAGCAAGCATTGACATGTGAGCTGATACGTTATCATGGTGCAAAATCTATGATGATTTTTTCCATAATTCTGTGAGTTTCTGACGAACTGCTTTGCGAAAACGGCGCATAACTTCAAGGTAGTATTCCTTTGAGGCATGATAACGGTTTTGTTTTTGGCCAAAACGCACCCGCAAGCATTGATATGTGAGCTGGTACGTTATCATGGTACAAAATCTATGATGATTTTTTCCACAATTCTGTGAGTTTCTGACGAATTGCTTTGGGCAAACGGCGCATAACTTCAAGGTAGTATTCCATATTGACCGTATGACCCTGTGACATGAATTCATGATGCACCAAGCCATTGTAGTTGAAGAAAACAATGAGCAGAACCTTCATATTTGACCGAACATGACATGGTTTTTTCGGTCTTGGTTCTTCTGGACGCTTCCATTGGGATGATTAGGTTTTGGTTTCAATGTAATAGCTATACACCCATTATTCGTCACCAGTTATGACCTCTTTCAGGAAATCTGGATCGTCGTTGACGATGTAAAACAGCTCCGGAGCGATGTCCATGCGATGTTGTTTTTCCCCAAAATTTAGTGAATTTAATAAAAAATCGAAGAGCACACCAAAACACGACTAACCTTTTTGTCTGTCAGAAACAAACTGACAATCCAAAATAGCTGATATTTCCAACATGTATAACAGACATATGTACCGACATAACAGAAAAAAATGTGAAAATCGAACATACGGAACTCACGAAATTTGAAAACAACGATAATTTTTTTATCAAACCATCGGAATACAGTTTTATTAAACCAAAACTTCAAAAATATATATAAACATTTATGTACAAGAAGCAACATAAATAAGCCTTTTAACATTTGTTATGTTTAAAAAAATGTTTCTCTATGTACAATTTGTTTTTTCTTTTTTTTTTTTGTTATATTGTATTATGCTAGGAACACAACTGCGACGAATTTTTGCTCGCTAACATTCGTCGCCAAAAATAAAACACATTGTTGTATATGAAAATGCATACAATTCGTCATACTCAGCGAAAGTTGAAATAATTGTTTCGCCAGCGAACGACAAACAAAATGTGTTAGGTGGCCAGGTTTCTTATATAAAAAAATTTTTTTCACAAAATCATAATTTTTACATATACACACAGAAGAAAAAATATGGTTGATTTGACAATATTCTAAGTGCAAAATACTATGGTTGAATTATATGGTTGAACACAAACACATAGTATGGTTTCAATATGAAATTTATTTTCAAAACGAAGTACAGCCAAGAACCAAAACAATACTAGATAAATATATATTTGATCAGAGTTACAACAATTGTATC
The DNA here is from genome assembly GCA_914767995.1 of Thecocarcelia acutangulata. Classification (NCBI taxonomy): domain Eukaryota; kingdom Metazoa; phylum Arthropoda; class Insecta; order Diptera; family Tachinidae; genus Thecocarcelia; species Thecocarcelia acutangulata. Next base: position 52,957,472 of record OU612096.1, on the reverse strand, counting down.
ACGACTAACACTGTTATTGTAAAAATTATTATTTTATTGTCATATCAAACCATATATAACCATAATTCACTCCCACACATTTTGTTGAAAAATTGTAAATTCTATTGCCACAATCACTCGTAATTGTGTTAAACGTAACATTATTATATGGTTACATAATACATACTAAATACATATAAATAACTTTTCTAATTAAAACCACATGATTTTGATTTATTCTATATAAATATATTTGTTAGCCAATATTTTAACAAAAAATTTGTCACAATTATTAGAAAATTTTTGCAAAATCCTGAAACTGAAGCAAATTTGATCTGGCCCACATATGTATGTATCTGTAAAAAACATATACATTTAAATAAAATATATTAAAACACATACATATATATTCTTATACAGACCTTTTTGTTTTTAAATATCTAATTATTTTTATGATGTTGCTATTTTCTCCAAATAATAAATGAATGGGTTATATATTTTTAATATTATTAAATTTTAAAAACACATACACAAATAAATTAAAAGAAAACTATGTACACGAACTATGTTTGTCAACGAATTGCACAAAACCAACAATAGTAAGTTTATTGTGTAAACAAACATACGTATGCTTTAAATTAATATTCTATTATTGCACATTACAAAACGTTTTGTTCTATTCAATAATTTTTTTTAAACATTATTGTTGCATTCAACCATATTTTCAAATGACAGGAATGTAACAATAGAAAAGCAAAGATTTCAATATTGAAATAATTATAGAGGATCAAACTATATTGAAAACGGTAATTCGCCGCAAGCAGTAACAAAACAAATTGTGACAGAGTATATACTAATGTTGTTACAACAATATTCCAAATTGCCTTTTCTCTGCGTGTATATATTAATCCATGTAGCAAAATATGTATGAAGATGTTCCAAAAATAGAAAGTACCTCAGTAGTGCAATTCACTAACTTTACACCCCAGTTAGAAGTGTTAACTTTAACCACACATTTTGTTGTTTGCACTAACCCCTACGTTATTCACTAACTATATTTAGCCACCGTAGAGGGTTTTATTTTTCTTCACGTTCAGATTGTTATAACGTGGCAACTCTCCATTTAATTTTTATTTGCTATTGTACTGAATCTCTTTTTTTTGTTTATAAGTTTTCTTTATCTTTTGTAACTTTGACCTTTTTATATACATACATATGTATAAAAATCTTAAAAATAATATATGAGCTCGAGGTCCTTTCTAGATAAAACAATAATTAAAAGCTTTTTATTGAATATGTCGTTTTGCTTTAGAAAACTTCTTAAGGAATGTACCCATTTGTTGATTAATAATAAAATCAGAAACATATTTGTGATAGGAAATAAAATAACATGAAGAGCTTTAACACACACATACGTACATAATTACATTTAAAAAAAAATGTTATTTTATTGTCTATCAAAATATTTTTGGTTTTATAATCAATCAACAAATACTTTCCTTCAGAAGTTTTCTAAAGGAAAACGAAATACATATTGAATAAAAAATTTTTAATTATAGTTTTATATAAAAATATTACTTTCAAAATTTATTAATTATTATAAAAGTTAGGAAACACTTTTATTGTTTTTTATTAGACAAGTACTTTCCCTACAAGAAATAGATGACCGAAACTAAAGCTACGTACTGTAGCAGATTTTATTTCGCTGTTAAAATTTCTTTTAATTATTTTTATTTTATGTAAAGTTATTTTGGAACGTATCTATTTAAATAAATACAGTTTTTCGAAAATTAGTCTTTTATATAATTAACACAGGCACATTTGAATTTTATCCGTGATATTTTCATATATTTAAATGTAACGCTAAAACAGCAAACAGAAATGTATCTTTCGTTAAGTAAACGACGCATGCATTAAATGCGGCGACGTGCATATAAACGTCAATAAGACATTTCGTTAAATACAATGTCATATGACAGGATGTAGTAACATGAGGTTTAAGAAGTTCACGCCTGGCAAATGGAGATTCTTTTTGATCCGGCCGCTGAAGTGAACATACAAAATTTGTTATATTATTAAACTCAAAATAATAATAAAAAAAAAAAAAATTAGTTTTTTTTTCTACCCGAAGCCCTGAATCTTTTGGGAAGATTCACAACTTAAAAGAATAGATTGCCTCCAGAATCTACGAATCCGAAGAGAACAAAGGACGTTTTATTCCAGCAATCATTTGCAATATTCTTGGTTAAGTACTGCCTATTAAGAACTTGTTTGTCAGTAAGCACCGTCAACCACATTTCATCAGTTTACGACAAAAAAGTACATATAATCATTGTATCCATTGCTTTTGCTTAACTTTTGGAGCACTTAATATCAACAACAAATTTGTTTAATTTGTTACGGGGGAAAAAGAGCTAAAAGAAAAAAGAAAAAATACGACATCCAACAACATCCAACAACATCCATTAACTTCACATTCTTAGTAAGAACACCACGTTGAAAGTTCTATATCTTGCAATTGCTTGGCTTAAAAATCATCGAAACAAAATCATAATCATTAAACAAGCACTTTGATCGAAATTCCAAGAAAGGAGACAACCACCAGATGAGTTCGGAATTAATCATATTTCCAGGTCCCTGGTAGCAGAACCAGAAGTAACTAATCCTATTTGCCTCCAACAAAACATCCCTGGTCATAATTGTCCATCGTGTTATTGCGATGAAAGTGATAAATTAATTAAAATTTAAACAAATTATCTGTAACTATAAAATTCCTACATCATATTCCTTATTGACTAAAATTAAATTTCAAAGTGCCCTGTGTTCTTTAGTTTAAAACATAATGAAAAAAGGAAAAGCAAACCACTATAATTTCAGTGAAGTTAATAAGAAAAAATAAACAAATTCGCCAACTTTTCATTCGGAGGGCATAATGAAGTTTAGTTTTACATTTATTAACATTATAATAATTATTTCTTAAATTTAAGTCATGATCATCATTGTAAGTTTATATGGAAACCCTCATATCATATTTTAATTTCATTCATAAAAACCAACAGTAAATTTGGTTGCTTCGAATTTGTATCCAGCAATTGAAGAGGCCTCCTCAACAGCTGTTGTCAGCAACATTCTTCTTATTTGGTGAGTTTTTTTGTTTACTTTACATTTATGATCATTACATGTACGTAATTACTCTTAAATGATATGTTTGAATAAAAATGATGCTTTTTGAGTGCTAAAAGCAAACTTTTGTGTTAACCAACTCTGCTTTATGCAAAGCAGAATTGGGAATATGATTAACTCGGGTTGAGTTAACGATAATGATGTGGGGAAAAGAAATAAAATAAAAGAGGATTTATTATTTCTTTTCAATAAATCTAATAGATTATATTTATTATTCACCTGAGTTGCAGGGTAGGGATCGTATGTTAACAAAATGGGTTGTAGTAGGGAAAAAAAATTTGTTGATCGCACTAGCAGTCTTCAGGTTATCTCGATGGTAAGTTTTTTTTTTTTTTTTTAAAACCGGAAATGATCCAAATTGACACTTGGAAAGTTTCCAATTGATTAGACTTGCCACTGCGAACAACTTTGCATAGTGGTGAGTATACACATAAGGCAATTCAAATAAATAATTGGTAAGTATTAAGTAAGTTAATATAATGGTAAGTATTAGATAATTAAATTCATTAACACTTCATTAATAATTCATAATTAATCATTAAACTATAGGGATATATATAAAAATTCAAACCATAATATACTAATATATAATATATATAATATTAAATCTAATAAATAATATATATAATATTAAATCTAAAATAGTTTTGTCCAAAGTAGTTTGGACATGCTGCCGGCCTCGAACTTAGGCCACCGGCGCTGTGTTAGAATAGCTGCAAAGAACATCTGCCAATGACTTGATTGCCTCGGCAATTAGGTTTGTTGGCACCGCTGTGGCACTGGAAGTAGATGGGCCCTCCGATTTGCTGCTTCTGGTTTCCTTGTGTTCCCACAGGTTTCTGGTGCTTGGGTTTCTTTGTTGGTTTCTTGGCTGGGTTGCGGGTTCGGTTTTCTGCCCGTTGCGGAGTCGGATGCAGTAGGGTGTGGTGATACTCGCCACATTTTCTGCACGTATCTATCGATGCGCAGGCTCGGAAGTCATGGCTTCTTGCCAAGCAATTTATACAACAGCGATACCTCTCTACTGTCCTTTCCCGTGCCTTGACTGCCATTCGCAAGAATTGGCGACACCTTCGCAAACCGTGAAATTGTGCGCACAATACGCACCGACGCAGCTCAGCACACCGTGAACTGTAATGGCTTGTGCGGACTTCGATCCTGCGTTCGGCCGTTAATCTGCGATTTGGTCTATAGTAGTAAAAGAAACAGAATTAGTAAACGAAACTTAATAAATGAAACGTCAACAGATTTGAAGCTGAGCTTTAGCGGCAGAAGAAATGAGGGTTATTTAGTAGAAATTCACAATGAGCAATATTTGGTATATGAAAAAATGATTACATGAGCAACCAATAGTAAATTTATAAACGTTAGAGGGAGTCAGTGAAACTGATCGGACTCCGTATGCGTTAGAAACGGCAGATAGCATAACTTAACAACTGGGCGCGTTATTATCCCTGTAGCAATGCGAACGTCTGCAGTCCGTACATTCCCATCGGCTCCGGGATAAGTTTTTTCTATCCGGCCTAGTCGCCACTCGTGAGGTGGAAGTAGGTCATCCTTTACCACTACTAGGTCTCCTTGTTGAATATTGGGGGAAGAGGTTCTCCATTTATAGCGCTTTTGTAAAGATTTTAAGTAATCTTCCCTCCATCTAATGGCGATTTGATGCTGAAAAGCTTTCAACATTTCCCATCGGTTGAGGACCGAGATGTTCTGGAATTCAGGTTCGGGAAACGCCATAATAGGGGCCCCTCGTAGGAAATGTCCAGGGGTAAGAGCCGTCAAATCAGATGGATCCTCAGAGAGCGCGGAGATCGGCCTAGAGTTGAGAACACCTTCGATTTTTGCTACAATTGTTGAGAGTTTTTCGAAGCTGAATTTATGAGCGCCAGATACACGCTTTAAATGAAATTTTACACTTTTGACAGCAGCTTCCCACAGTCCCCCCATATGTGGTGCATGCGGTGGTATAAATTTCCACTCGAACCCATGAACGGTATATTTTCGAGCAATATCCTGAGCGGAAGTTTTAATAAAGTTAGAAAACTCTTGATGTAAGGCTCTACTGGCACCCAAAAAATTTCTGCCGTTATCCGTAGTGACCCTTTGGGGGAGCCCCCGCCTCCCAACAAAGCGAGTAAATGCGGCTTGGAAAGAGGATGTCGATAAGTCTGAGCATACTTCCAAATGGATTGCCTTTGTACTAAAACAGACAAATACGCATATATAACCTTTAACTATGGGCGATTTCCGTAAAGGAGATGCCTTCAAATCAAATGGGCCCGCAAAATCAATGCCTGTATTTTGAAAAGGAATCGTTAAGCTACACCTATTCGTTGGCAGAGGAGCCATGATTTGAGTGTAAACTTTTTGTTTGTATATTATGCAGGGTTTGCAGTGCCTAATTATCTTTTTGACACGGGGTTTGAGTCTGAATATGAAGTATTCAGTTTGTACCATTCGACACATGTGATTACATTCTGCGTGACAAAGGAATTCATGTAAATGAGTCAAGTACAAATGACAGAAACAAGAATTACCAGGTAATATTATGGGAAACCGTTCGTTGTATGGTAACGACGACTGAGCCAGTCTGCCGTTTACCCTGATTACAGAGTTCTTATCGAGAAAAGGATTTAGTGTTTTGAGAGAACTCTTATTTGAAATTGGCTTTGAGGATAATAGCATATGATATTCTTCGGGGAAATAGGTCTTCTGAGCAAATATTATTAGTTTTATTTTTACAAAATTCATTTCCGAAACCGTCAAATCCTTTTGAAACTTGCAGCTTTTATTCTTTGTTTTCTGTAAACATTTATTTGAGAATCGGAAAACATAGCATATTACTCGTAAAGCTTTGCCATACGAAGAAAACCTATCCAGAATATCATTCATGCTATTTTCTTGAACGTCTGAGTGAAATGCTTGCACTTTTTTGGGTTCTTCCACAAACTTCAATGGATTTCGTTCGGGCCATTCAGATGCTGGTTTGACCAACCATGACGGTCCATGCCACCAGAGTGAGTTGTGGGCAAGTTCTCGTGATCCGCAGCCGCGAGTACCGAGGTCAGCAGGGTTATCGTGTGTTGGGACATGTCGCCACGCCGTGTTAGGAACTAATCTGTGGATCTGAGCAATCCGATTCGCCACATAGGTTTCCCATGAGGAAGGAGGTTTCGAGAGCCAACCTAACACTATGGAAGAATCGGTCCACAGAATGGTTTCACTAACATTGAGTCCGAGCGATTTTACAACGCAGCTCACAAGATTTGCCAGTAAAACTGCGCCATTGGGTTCTAAGCGCAGGAGGCAAACTGTCTGTACAGGGGCAACTTTACTTTTCGCTACTAGCAAATTTGTGAACATCGTATGCGACTTAGTTTGACATCGCACGTAGAGAGTTGCACAGTATGCTACCTTCGACGCGTCAGAGAACCCATGAATGGATACCGAGTCTGACGGATTATACTGTAGCCAACGTGGAATTGATATCTTCTCTATGTGCTGAATCTCTTGCACGAGACTATTCCAGTTATGAAGAGCTTCGGTTGAAACATCTTCATCCCAGTCTAACCCTTCCAACCACAGCTGCTGCATAAGAATTTTCGCTCTGATGACTATAGGAGCTAGCCATCCAGCTGGATCAAAAAGTTTGGCAACAGATGAGAGAATCTGTCGCTTTGTGCCCTTTTCGGATTGTACAATTGGAGTGAAATTGTATGAAAATGTATCTGTGAGAGCGTTCCACTTTATACCGAGGGTTTTGGTACAGCTTGTATCGTGGAAGCGGAGAAATTCTGAATCATAAAGATCTTCCTTTGATATATGGGCAAGTAACCGCTTATCGTTTGCAGTTATTTTTTTTAATGGGAACCCTGCTGATTCTAGCGTTTCTTTTAACTGAGTTTGAGCAGACAGAGTTTCCTCAATTGAGTGACCTCCAGTGAGTATATCGTCGACATACGTTTCTGTGCGCAGAATTGATGCTGCTTTAGGGAACTTGGATTCAGAGTCGGAAGCGAGCTGTAAAAGGGTCCGAATCGCAAGATACGGGGCGCAGTTAACGCCAAAAGTTACCGTTTTTAACTGGTAATCTTTTATTAGGCCATCTGCTTTGGGTTGGAATAAAATCCTTTGAAACGATCTATCAGCAGGGTGTACCAGTATTTGGCGATACATTTTTTGAATATCGCCACTGAAAACATACTGATATTTCCTCCAATTGAGTATAATTGAGATCAGGTCATTTTGTAATGTAGGGCCAGTGTGTAAGATATCATTGAGAGAATATTGGGATTTTGATTTTCTAGAGGCATTGAAAACAACTCTAACTTTGGTCGTTTTATGTTCAGGGCGAACAACCGCATGATGAGGTAAATAAAATGAGCTATATTTCCCTTCAGAAACTATTTCGGTTGGTGGAACTTCCTCCATGTGGTCGAGCGAGATATATTCTTCCAAAACTTCTTTGTATTGAGCCTGAAGTTCTGGATTTTTGGCCAAATTTCTTTCCATGCTCGAGTATTGAGCTAGAGCAGTGAACCGCGATGAGCCCAGGAATATATTTTCGGGATATTCTGCTTTAAATGGGAGTCTAATTATATATCTCCCATTTTCACTGCGGGTAGTAGTTTGCGTATATAATTTCTCGCAGAACTCATTTTCTGCGGATTTGGGCTTAGCAATTTGGACTTCTTCTTGTTCCCAAAACTGCTTTAAAATGTTATTGAGCTCCGCTACTTCAGATACGACAACTGAAGTTGTGAACGTTTGGACTTGTTGAGATGTTATAGGACCACTGAGAACCCAACCGAAAATTGTTTTGTAGGCTGAGGTTTGGCCACAAATATTTTTCTTTATACCTTCCATGCTGAGTAGGTGTTCACAATCATTACCCAAAATAAGGTCTATTTGAGATGCCTTATTGAATGTCGGGTCTGCCAAGTCTAATTCTGCGAGTTCCTGTGAGGCTGGGATTTCAAAATTGCATGCTGGCAGTCGTTTCGTGACTTTGGGTAGCACAATCGCTTTTATTGGAACTCGTAAATTGTACCGTTTGGCATACAAAATGCATTCGCATTCCTTACTGGCGGATTGTTTTTGACCCCCGATACCCACAATCTCGAAATGTGATGTTTTATAGGGTAGCTGTAATCGAGATCTTATTCTTTCGGTCAAAAATGTCCTCTGAGAACCGGGATCTATCAGAGCTCGTACTGTAAACAGTTCACCTCTATGCTCAATTTGAGCTAACGCCGTGCGTAATAATATATTCTCGCTACCTGCGGAATAATTGGCCTGAACTTGCCTAGAGGTTTGCGGGAGTTCATCGTTACTGTGTTTAGCTGTTTGAGCTGTATTTGGAAACGACTTTTGACCGAATGTGGGGTTTTCGGTTACTCGCTCATTAACCTGAGGTTGGTTGGAGCTATATGTATTGGGTTGAAAGTTTTGTTTCATATGCAATAGAGTGTGGTGATTCTTTTTGCAGTGGAAGCATGTATGTTTGCTTGTGCAACTTGCTTTGACGTGAGATGTCGCAAGACAATTGTTGCAGATCTTGTTTTTAAATACAAAATCAACTCTTTGCTGAACACTAAAATTTTTGAACCTTGGGCAAATTCTCAAAGAATGGTTTCCATTGCATAATTTGCAAGAAGAAAAATTTAAATTTTCGTTAGATACGTAAGTATGTACCTTAGTATGGGCTGGTTTTGAGAGAGTAAAACAATCTTTCGTGGTTCTTATACTTGTGAGCCTTTCTACTGCTTCGTATCTATCAATAAGGAACTGAGACATTTGTGACCACTTTGGAAGCTCTCGAGGGGAAGTAAGAGACTGTTCCCATAGCGAAAGAGTAATTTCTGGCAACTTTGTGGAAATCAAGCGAATGAGAATAGGGTCCAAACTCTCTACGTCAATACCAAGCGATCTAAGGGTAGCTAGAGAATCGCTCACCGACGACTGTATTCTTCGAATTGAGTCGCTGTCTTCAGTAGTCGCTGCTGGTATATCAAACAGAATTTTAATTTGGTTGTCGACCAAAACCCGTTTATTTTCATATCTGGTTTTTAAAGCATTCCATGCCAATTCAAAATTTTCATTTGAGAGCGGATATCTTTTAACTATATCTCCAGCTTCACCCTTCGTTTTATTTCGAAGGTGATATAGTTTAGTGACTGCGGTGAGTTTCGAGTGATTAATATATACCGCAGTGAACATGTCCCTAAACGAGGGCCACTGTTCGTAGCTTCCTTTGAACACTTCTGTGTCACAGGGTGGAAGTTTAATACAATCGGAGCTATCTTGCAGGAGATCTTGTGGGGCAATTTGATTTGGCATGGAATACCGTGAAGTTGACTGGCCTGTGGGGTAAGCCATAGTCTCTAATCTGAAATTTTACATTATTTCGAGGATTTTTGCTGAGCAGACATAATAAGAATCTGTGCACTCTTCAAATATGTTGCTCACTTCGGTTTTGACGGTTGAAGTGATAAATTTGTCTTTCGACATCATTACCACTTCGTACGAGGTTTCAACTCTTCCCCACCTTGCCTCGAGGTCTTTCAGCTTAACCTCAAGAAGGGATTCATTTGGGTCGATATTATCGGCCTTTTTGAATTTCTCGCAAAAGGTGAGCAAGCGATCGCTGTCAAAATCGAATTGATCTCTGGGAGAAGGGCTGGACTCATCTTGAGATCTGGTTGCCATTTTTAAAAAGAAATGAAATAAAGGGATCTGAAGAGTTCAGTAAAAGTTTTGAGAATAATGGACTGTATAATATAGCAACAAGTTTGTAATCTTTATAAAGAAGCTGAGGTAGGGGCTATATGCTATAGCAAAAGATTTACAAACTATTTTATTAGGGTAAGTAATAGATATAGGGGCTTTGTATTAAAGCACTAGATGTTCAATATATTTAAGGAAATGGAAATAGGGGCTATATATTATAGCAATATATTTAATTCTAGTAACCAATGAGATTATTTGAGGGGCTAACGAATTTAGCAGCGAATCAAGGATTTTATTATTCGATAAACGAATAATAATCACCGAGCAGTATTTTTGAGTAACGAAATGTAACGAAAATTACAATTGCTATTGAACAACTCTTGAGTTAAATTCACTTTAATAAAAGAGCGCTATGGTAACACTCTTTATATAGTTAAAGCCGTGTATGGAAAAACGAGTTAGTTAAATAATTGAAATTTAATTCGTGGTAATAAGAGTAATTTAAATTTATTTAATATGTTTAAATTTGAAGCATAGTGTTGAAATGCTTTGAATAACAATGAGAATTGTTGCTTGTTTGAAAAAATATAAATTTTAATTTATATTTTTATCTAACACAAAAGCAACTCACCAACATTCATATATTTATAAGTGATATAAATTTGTAAATTAATTTTAAGCAAATAGAGCCAATTATCTTCCTGTATATTCTGACAATATCAATATTCAATATATTTACTTTTTGTATGCAGTGAACTTTCCGTCTCTGTATAGTTTTTTGTTACAACCACTTGTTCTGTATTCTACTCTTTATCGAAATGTACATATGCATATGTACGCCTGTGAGATTTTTTTTTTTTATATGTACTTTTTTGAAAATATTTTAGATTACATAAACATACATACATACGTCTTTAAAATTTCAGAGAACAGAAATATTTATGCAAACGAAAAGCACTCAAACATTTAAGAGTATTATAACTTTTGAAAAATGTAATGTTTGGAGTTTTTGCTCATATAATTATATTCGTATGCACGTATGTATATATTTTTCTTTACTCACTTTCTTATACAGAACAAAATGATTTTTTTTTTTTTTATTAATTAAGCACTATTACAGAGATATGAAAGTATATACAAATTTTTAATTAAAACCTTAACTTTTCACAATTTTTGTAGCTACTTTTCTCTTTTTTCAGCTTTTTACGTATGCATATGTATAAAACCCGGTAGATATATGTATGTATTTATGTCTAAGGCTTTGAACCGGTATGTATGTAATTACATATATATGTTAATACACCGGTAAATATGTATGTAAACCTTTATCTATATGTATGTAGATTATTCGTTATTTTATCTACCACTTAATTTTGGCGGGTTTTCTATACGTACATATGTATATATTTCAATTTGCAAATGAGACACTTTTAGCCATTTCGTTCTAATCAGCACTTAATTTCACTGTTTTTAATCAAACTTTGTTAAAAATTGTATGCAAAACTATTAGGTTTGTTGGTTTTTTTTTTTTTATGTTTATCCACTTTGCATCACAATATAGGAATATTCGCATACATACATATATAGTTATGTCTTACTTACAGTTTATTTTTTGCATTGACGAATCTTACAATTTTGGTTCATACCTCATGATTTGTATAGGTTTTTGGAGGTGGTTTTTTCTTCACTCTTCAATAATCTCTCTTGAGAAATCGTATACATTACGAAACTCGAATAACGAGAAACTTCAACATATTCTTAGCAACATTATATAATTTTGAATTGCACACATATAGATATACATATCTATACATATGTATTTCATTATTTTATCATTTGCGCTTTTGTTTCTTTTGTTCGTACCCTAGAATAAATCGATTAGGCATATGACACTTGGTCATTCAAATCCTTCCTATATTTAGTTAAGTATTAAATTAAAACAGTGGCTGTGTTCTGTAACTTTGGCGAGAAGTTCTCGCGTCGAAAACTTGTGAAAGAAATTATTCCATCGTTTCTCGAAAAGTGAGAAAAAACTGCGTCTGTAACTCATTTCGAAAACTATCCAAAGCGATTACGTCGTTACGTTAGAAATGTCTGAAAATATAAAACGATGCCGACATGCAATTTTAAAAATGAAAGCGCCAGCCACAATTAGTACCGCCGCCGACCAAAAATTGCTAAACTTAAGAAATTTTGTTCGACGGCGTCATATTATAACCGTCGGCTATTCTAGAAAATGTATGGTTTGGCTCTAATGTTTACATTTTATTTACAAATACATACATACATATTTATGCGCAAAATTTTGTAAAATTAAAAAATAATTGCAATTTGTGAATTCTGAAAAAAACATTATAAAATTGTTATAATATACTATGTTGGGTCGGATATTAAAATTGTTGAAATTAAAAACTTAAGTATTCCCTTAAAACTTGTTGTGTGAAGGGTATAAAAGTTAATTAAAAAGTTAAAATAAAAAAACAATCATTCTAAACTGTGTAAATATCTATTTGATACTTAAATTAACAGCAAAATACTTATTTTTCAGCATTATTATTCATTTAGTGATGATTATTGTTATTTGAAAAACTATCTCACAGCCTTTTTATTTGCGAGAAATAATGACAGTTGAATGCGGGAAATTTTTGCGCTAAAGTTTTACAGACACAGTTTTTCTGTAAAATGGCGAGTAAATTCCTTACGTGACAGCTATTACTCACCAAAAAAGTTATAGCTACAGTTTAGTGAGAAAAGCAGCTGTTTGTTTCAACTTTGTTTCATTTCGCACGTTTCAGTCGAAAAGTTTCTCGTGGCGAGAGTTACAGGACACAGCCACAGACCAGAATTTTTAATTGTTTATAATGCCTCCTTTTACATGAATAATGAATAAACGTTGCATTAAAATGGAAAAATAGAATTTTCAAAAGTTTCTTACTAATGTGAATGAAATGAGGTAACTTTATGGTGGGATCTAGGTAAATAATATTATGGCACCGGGATCAATGGTTGGGCGGGTTAAGAGGCATTTCTCTCCATATTGTCATCCTGGAGAGACTTAAAATAATTTCAGTGGCAGTGGTTAAGATTTTTTTTTAATAAATTTTCCGTTTGTTGATCATAATTGGGGTTTAGTTTACATCATTAATAGGATGATCAATATACAGTCCATACTATTATAGCTTAGGGAGTCTATAATAATATTTGTGTGATGAGTTTAATGAGTAGAAGAGTTAGAAGGAGCAAGAACCCCCCTCACCCGACTGCTAGCTAGCATAATCAATGGCTCCCGCGCGTCCTCCTATCTCTGGTAAAGTAATACATACTTACAGTTTATCAACATACATTTAGCAATACAAACTCACATTACATAAATTGGCGCCCAACGTGGGGCCGAAGAAAATTAAGTTTTAGTTTCTGAAAAGAATCAAAATTCTGTTTTCTTTGCCCTAAACTTTTTTCATATTTGTTTTAGTTTGTTTTTTATATCACTAACTCACAACTATTTTAATGATTGTATCTACTTACAGTTTGTAGAGGAATAAAGTTTACAGTCTTTTGGATTTTAGATGTTTGAGGTTTCCAAGGTTCGAATATACTAACCAAAGATATCGTGAATTTCTTTTCCTTTTCAAACCGAATTTATATAATAATTAATTAGTTGGTGGTAGCTTTACTTAAAGTTTATTGGAATTATTAATCTTTAAACTGAAGTCTAGACATCCTGGTATTGATTCGGATTTACAATATTTTAGCTAGTTGCAATTTATTGTCCAATAGTATTGGTTATTATATCTAGTTTAAAGGTTAGCATGTCTATTATGTTTGATTGTTAGTAACCCAATAAGATTTAATAAAAGCTCAATAGACCAATTATTTTTCCACTTGACCATTTTGCCTGAAATTATTACATAGAAAAATAACATTTTTTTTTACCCATTTTCATTCACATATGTCTAGTAAGAAACTGCATACCACGAATTGGAAGAACAAAACAAAAGTATAAGAATAAATCTAAGTATCAATTTGAAAATAAAAGTAAAATAAATGCAAATAGTTACACAATAACATTAATTATAATTTTGGTTAATACTTTCAAATATAAATTCACCTAAAGGCTTTTGTTGTTATAAACTTGAAACCACTTTTTCTTGGACAGTCGAAAGGAAACGATTTTCAGTAAGTTATCCAAGTTTTTTTTTATCGGTTGGTTTATATTTCAAAAAGTTAATTGCAGGTATTTCTGTTTAGATAACCCCGCTTTTCATTTCCTTTTATATCGGATATACAGTTCATTTAATTTAAAAAAAAATAGTTCTTATCAACATGATGGGAAGATCGCCCCCTCCTTCGCAGATTTGCGAACAAGCTAGTAACGTTCCAATTTTCAATAATGAAACAAGTTGCTCAGTGTGTGCTGAACACTTAACTGAAGGGCAAGAATGTGTACTCATTTCCGAATGTCGACACACATTTCACCGTCCTTGTATAGAAACCCATTTGGCAAAGTCCTCAAAATGTCCCACTTGCAATCGGTCATGTACCTTAGCGGAATTACAGCGAACTGAAATAGTGCCGCTACAACAATCTGGGGAAAGATCGAAATCTAGTAATCGAGGAAGACCTCGAGGCGCTGCAAATGCCCCTTTTACTCGAAGTCAGGCAAGAAATCTAATTTCTGTGCCACAAACACCTTTGCATGAACCTAGCGTGAATCTGAGTTTAACAATACCTCCAGATAATACTCAAAATGAAAGTATTAATAATTCTCCTGTAAATATAAACTCATTTCAGCAATCTCATAATAGTAATTTAAACGTTGACTTTCCGCAACTGAACGCTATGATTGAAAATACCGTGTCACGTCTACTGCAAAATTTAGAATTGAATAGAATAGAACAAAATTCGAACAGGAACAGTTCATTTCAAGGTCCACCGTCCTGCAACCCAGACATTTCAGTGCGAAATAACTCATTTAGACGATACCAAAGGTCTCAAGGTTCCACCAGAGGCCAGAACAAAACTATGTTAATAATAATCGGGTTGTAAGTGTCCCCAACACTAGCATGTTCGATGAAAACGCCGCAATAAGATCTGATAAGATCACTGCTATCATACAGAATTGGAATATAAAATTTGATGGCTCCGCTAATGTCGACGAGTTTTTATATCGTGTACGAATTTTGACCAGTGGAAGCTTTAATAACGATTTCTCACCCATATGCAAAAATTTGCATGTTCTATTAGTAGGTAAGGCGCGTGATTGGTTTTGGCGCTACCACAAACAAGTTGATCACGTAAACTGGAGAGATTTTTGCGCTGCTCTCAAATATGAATACAAAGAATTTAGATCCAAATTTGATATTCAAGAAGAAATTCGCAATCGCAAAATGAAACCAAATGAAACCTTCGAATTATTTTATGAGTCGGTGTCTACCCTGCTTGACAAACTGGAAACACCTATGCCAGAGTCGGAAATTGTTGAAATTCTTACCCGAAACCTTCGTCCCGAGATAAGACATGAGCTTTTGTATGTCCCAGTATATTCGATTGCACATTTGCGAAAGTTAGTACAGATGAGAGAACACTTATTAGGTGATGAATACTATCGCAGAAGTAGTGTATTGAAAATGCATACTAATTTTGCATATAAACGCCAAATTGCTGATGTTGAAGGGTTAGGCGAAAATATTTCTGATGCAACTAATAACAAGACAGAAATTTCACTAAATGCTATTCAACATGAACTAAAATGTTGGAACTGCAATCAACCTGGTCACTGCTGGGAAGATTGTATAGAAACGCGAAAAGTGTTTTGCTATGGATGTGGGGCAAAGGAAACCTATAAGCCCCAATGCCAAATTTGTGCCCATAAGAAATTACAACAGTCAAAAAACGGGAAAAGCCCGAATCACTTTCCGCATGACCCTACTTCTCAACAACAGAGCAATATTGGCATAGAAAATAAATTTATTTTAGAAAATTCCACAGGAAATTATAATGTTAAAAATAATTATTCTGAAACAAAACTTCATCCGATTTTACCATATCATATAAAATTGCAGAACTATTATCAAAAACGTAAAGAAATATTTGACAGTCATGAGGTGTTGTCGATAAAATACAGAACGCCTAAACGATCCACGTTACGTTTACGCCGATATTTTAATAATCGTAAGCTCTTTTCCAAGTATGTCCTGTCTTCCATCATTGAAAACCCTCAGGAAAAAAGATTTTATGCCCCTATTAAATTTTTGGAATTTCATGAATTAGGTTTGTTAGATACTGGAGCTAATATCTCTTGCATTGGGTCAGATCTAGCTACATATGATTTTGCTCAATTTCCTGATTTTGTACCGGTGAAGTCTTATGTTAAAACTGCTGATGGCAGAATGCAAAAAGTTAGTGGCTATTTACAGGTTAATGTTAGCTTCCAAAACGTTACCCGAAAAATGAAGTTGTTAATTGTCCCAACAATTACCCAGAAGCTAATACTAGGGCTAGATTTTTGAAAAATTTTTAATTTGGCTCCTGAAATTTTTGGGAATGTTGTTTACATGTCGACAAGTGAGAAACCTAAAACAGTATTTGGAGTAACTAAATTTCAGTCTGAATTAGCAAGGAATCTAACGGATTCCAGCAGCAGTTCCGAATATCCCCTAACGTTATCTGAACGTCAGCAACTTGCGACCGTAATAACATTATTTCCAAATTTTGAAAAACAGGGTTTAGGGCGAACGAGTCTTATTGAACATAATATTGATGTCGTAAATGCCAAACCAGTGAAACAACGATGTTATCCGATTTCTCCGGCGGTTGAACAATTAATGGCTGGTGAAATTGATAGAATGCTAGCTTTAGGAGTAATAGAGCCATCTTCTTCTCCATGGAGTTCCCCAATGAGGCTTGTTATAAAACAAAATAAAATTCGTCTCTGCCTCGATGCGAGAAAAATAAACCAAGTTACCATCAAAGACGCCTACCCGCTACCTAATATTGAAGGTATATTTTCACGGCTGCCAAAGGCCAACATAATTTCCAAACTGGATCTTAAAGATGCATATTGGCAAATCAGTTTGTCTAGCGAAGCGAAACCATTGACGGCCTTCACTGTCCCCGGGAGACCGTTGTATCAATTTGTTGTCATGCCCTTTGGGTTATGCAACGCTCCGGCTACAATGTGTCGATTAATGGACCAACTAATTCCGCCCGATTTGCGTCATTGTGTATTTGGTTAGATGACTTGGTGATTGTCTCTGAAGAGTTTGGCACGCATTTAGCGATTCTAATCAGGATAGCCGAACAATTTAAAAAAGCTAACCTTACACTTAACGTTTCTAAATCAAAATTCTGTGTTACTGAGACTAACTATCTTGGGTATATAATAGGCCGCGGAGGGATAAAAACTGACCCGGAAAAAGTAGAGGCCATTATAAATTGGCCAACGCCAAAAAATCTCAAACAAGTGCGAGTGTTCTTAGGTTTAGCTGGTTGGTATCGACGTTTTATCAACAATTTCTCGGATATAGTTTTCCCAATTACCGAAGTACTTTCAACCAAACGAAAATTTGACTGGACTTCTGAAGCCCAAAAATCTTTTGATACGATTAAAAAGCTCCTAACTACGGTACCAATTTTGGCCACCCCCGACTTCTCTAAAAAATTTTACCTGCACTGTGATGCCAGTGACTATGCTATTGGCGCTGTACTTGTTCAACCGGATGATAATGGCGAAGAAAGGCCTATTGCTTTTATGTCAAAAAAATTAAACACAGCGCAACGTAACTACAGCGTTACAGAGCGTGAATGTTTAGCCGTACTTGAGGCTGTTAAAAAGTTTCGCTGCTATCTGGAGCTACAGGAGTTTGAAGTAGTAACTGACCATTCCGCACTATTATGGCTAATGAAGCAACAAGACCTAACTGAAAGGTTAGCGCGTTGGATATGGAAGCTGCAAGGCTATAGGTGTTCTATTAGGCATAGACAAGGAAAGAATAATGTGGTACCGGACGTGTTGTCGCGCATTCCAGATAGTGAAATGGCGGGTGTGGAATCGGCAGAGCCAGAAATCAATTTAAGTTCCAATCATTTTTATGATGAGGATTATGCAAGACTAAAAGATAGGATAAATAAAAATGCTCTCAAGTTTCCCGACTTAAAAGTAATTGACCAGTTTGTGTATATAAGAACTCTGCCTTATACCGGTCATGATGAACAGGACGCGGAGGCATGGAAATTGTGGATTCCGGAGAAGCTCAGAAAAGGCCTCATCAAAAGATTTCACGATGCTCCGACAACTTCTCATGGTGGCATAGTAAAGACGTTAGAGCTGATTAGAAGAAAGTTTTATTGGCCTGGGTTAGTTAGGGATGTCCGAAAATATATTACTGACTGCGAAACTTGCAAAATCACAAAATCTCCAAATTTTATTACGAAACCAAACATGGGAAATCCTGTTATTACATACAGACCCTTTCAACGTCTCTATGTAGATATACTGGGACCCTATCCCCGTAGTATTGAAGGGCATATTGGTATCTTAATTGTGCTTGATCACCTGACCAAGTTCCACTGGCTTTGTCCTTTGAAAAAATTTACCGCCCCCGTTATTCAAGATTTCCTGTTAAAACATATCTTTCATATGTACGGTGTACCCGAAGTATTGGTTAGTGATAATGGTTCACAATTTAAAGCTAATGAATTTAACTCCTTTCTTACCTCGTATGGCATTAGACACATCTATACTGCCTTGTACTCGCCTCAAGCAAATGCTTCGGAAAGAGTTAATAGATCCATCATAGCGGGATTACGATCATACCTGGGTAAAGATCAAACCTTATGGGATAAGCATGTGAGTTACATAAGCTGCGCTCTGAGGAACTCGTTTCATCAGGCTATACAATGTTCTCCCTATCATGCAGTGTTTGGCCAGGAAATGATTACTCATGCAGATACATATGAGTTATTACGAAATCTCAATATGCTCAGTGAGCCCTCGTTAAAGTTGCATAAGGATGACCAATTACAAACCATTCGCAAAAATCTTCAAGGTCATATCGAAAAAGCCTACAAAAGAAATAGTAGCCAGTACAACTTACGAGCTCGACCCCTATTTTATAATGTAGGACAAATAGTATTCCGTCGGAATTTTGCTCGAAGCAATTTTGAAAAAAAATTTAATGCTAAGTTAGCACCCACTTTTATAAAGGCAAAAGTCAAGGAAAGAGTCGGCAATAACTATTATATATTGGAAGATATGGTAGGTAAAGTTATTGGCACCTATCATGGAAAAGATATAATATCTTAAGCGAGAATTCCTCGTAATATCGTAACTCAATAGAGTCTATATTACGCGGTTTGTAGCAGATTTTATTTCGCTGTTAAAATTTCTTTTAATTATTTTTATTTTATGTAAAGTTATTTTGGAACGTATCTATTTAAATAAATACAGTTTTTCGAAAATTAGTCTTTTATATAATTAACACAGGCACATTTGAATTTTATCCGTGATATTTTCATATATTTAAATGTAACGCTAAAACAGCAAACAGAAATGTATCTTTCGTTAAGTAAACGACGCATGCATTAAATGCGGCGACGTGCATATAAACGTCAATAAGACATTTCGTTAAATACAATGTCATATGACAGGATGTAGTAACATGAGGTTTAAGAAGTTCACGCCTGGCAAATGGAGATTCTTTTTGATCCGGCCGCTGAAGTGAACATACAAAATTTGTTATATTATTAAACTCAAAATAATAATAAAAAAAAAAAAATTAGTTTTTTTTTCTACCCGAAGCCCTGAATCTTTTGGGAAGATTCACAACTTAAAAGAATAGATTGCCTCCAGAATCTACGAATCCGAAGAGAACAAAGGACGTTTTATTCCAGCAATCATTTGCAATATTCTTGGTTAAGTACTGCCTATTAAGAACTTGTTTGTCAGTAAGCACCGTCAACCACATTTCATCGGTTTACGACAAAAAAGTACATATAATCATTGTATCCATTGCTTTTGCTTAACTTTTGGAGCACTTAATATCAACAACAAATTTGTTTAATTTGTTACGGGGGAAAAAGAGCTAAAAGAAAAAAGAAAAAATACGACATCCAACAACATCCATTAACTTCACATTCTTAGTAAGAACACCACGTTGAAAGTTCTATATCTTGCAATTGCTTGGCTTAAAAATCATCGAAACAAAATCATAATCATTAAACAAGCACTTTGATCGAAATTCCAAGAAAGGAGACAACCACCAGATGAGTTCGGAATTAATCATATTTCCAGGTCCCTGGTAGCAGAACCAGAAGTAACTAATCCTATTTGCCTCCAACAAAACATCCCTGGTCATAATTGTCCATCGTGTTATTGCGATGAAAGTGATAAATTAATTAAAATTTAAACAAATTATCTGTAACTATAAAATTCCTACATCATATTCCTTATTGACTAAAATTAAATTTCAAAGTGCCCTGTGTTCTTTAGTTTAAAACATAATGAAAAAAGGAAAAGCAAACCACTATAATTTCAGTGAAGTTAATAAGAAAAAATAAACAAATTCGCCAACTTTTCATTCGGAGGGCATAATGAAGTTTAGTTTTACATTTATTAACATTATAATAATTATTTCTTAAATTTAAGTCATGATCATCATTGTAAGTTTATATGGAAACCCTCATATCATATTTTAATTTCATTCATAAAAACCAACAGTAAATTTGGTTGCTTCGAATTTGTATCCAGCAATTGAAGAGGCCTCCTCAACAGCTGTTGTCAGCAACATTCTTCTTATTTGGTGAGTTTTTTTGTTTACTTTACATTTATGATCATTACATGTACGTAGTTACTCTTAAATGATATGTTTATACAATAATCTCTCTTGAGAAAGCGTATACATTACGAAACTCGAATAACAAGAAACAACAACGTGAGTCTTCAACATATTCTTAGCAACATTATATAATTTTGAATTGCACACATATACATACATATCTATACATATGTATCTCATTATTTTATCATTTGCGCTTTTGTTTCTTTTGTTCGTACCCTAGAATAAATCGATTAGGCATATGACACTTGGTCATTCAAATCCTTCCTATATTTAGTTAAGTATTAAATTAAAACAGACCAGTAGTGCGATTCACTAACTTTAAACCACAATTAGAAGTGTTATCTTTAACCACACATTTTGCTGTTTGCACTAACCCCTACGTTATGCACTATATTATTTTTAACCACCGTAAACGGGTTTATTTTTCTTCATGTTCAAATTGTTATAACGTGGCAACTCTCCAAACCATATGTCAAAATAAGAGAAAAACACAAATAGAAAAAAAAACAAGTAAAAAAAATTTCGCGCTTAAAGTTTAAATATTCTTGTGAAAAGTAAGTAAAAATTTGTTAATTTTTATTATTCTGTTGATTAATTGTGCCTTTACAGGTTTAAAAATAAAATGGATTCAAGTGGCACTAAAAGAAGTCGGGCGTCAGCAGAACAAATAAGCGTAATGGTTGATTTTATGCTGAACAACCCGGAGCTTGCTGGTGGAAAATTTAAGAAGCTCCACGGAAAATTGGAGTGCGATAGGAAGTGGAGCGAGCTGTCTCAAAACCTCAATTTCCTTGGTGGTGCGATGAAAGAGATCAACCAGTGGCTTACCGCTTGCCACTGGTAAATGTTATTAATTAGATGTAGAAAATTTAAAATTGTGCCACTCCTAAAGGTTTGGAAAGAACTGAAAAAGCGCACCAGTATCAAAGTACGTGACCGGAAGAGACAGCCAGCGCTTACTGGAAACAATCCGGTCACACAAGACCCATTATCCGAAATAGAAAGGCGGGTAGTTGCCGTAATCGGCAACGAATATATTGAGGGTCACAGAACGGTGAGCGAAAACATTCCGGTAGAAGAGGTAAGTTGCAGTGAAAATTATACGTATGTACATATGATTAGCTATAATAAAATACTGTTTCCACTAGAATCTGCAAATTCTGCTAGAAAATGGGGAAAGAGCAGCGGTAACATCGCCATCAAATACAGACGATGTATTTGATATGATAAGTGATACTCCAAGCACTTACAAAAGAACCCCCCGTAGAGGATTGAAAAGAAAAAAGATGGATGATGATGGCGAAAGCAAGAAACAGTTCTTGGATATCGCAAACAAACAAGCTGATGCTTTGAAGGTATGTAATTAATAATCTGATATAAATCATAATTAATAATGCATAATTTATTTTTGGCTTTTTTGTAGATTCTAGCAGAAAGCAGTGCTTCCAACGCAGCTGCAAATAAAGCTATGGCCGATGCTATCAAGACTGTCGGAGATGGCCTCAAGGCAATTGCATCTGAAATTGGAATTTTGGGAAGTATATTTAGCAAAATGTAAGTAGCCCTTTGTATTTTAAATTTCTTTCATGTACTTTAGGTCTATTTAGAACTAAAATATAAAATTTTAATTTGCTCTTATAGCAAATAATTAAATTAATCTTTCTTTTATGCTTGTGAACATTTTATTAACTGCCATTTTAGTAAAATTTATAAAAATTTTCATTCCTGATTTATACTGAAAACAACAAAATGTTGCGAGTTGTTTTTGTTTCAAATATAAAATTGAAAATGTTTGTAAGTTTTATACATATAAGTATACATACATATGTATGTATTTTCAACTAACAAAGAAATAAAACGTTAGTATGTATACAAATGTTATCAATAGGCATATACATTGACACTGGTATTCATAACAAATAAAATGTGAAAATAGGTTTAGAACATATATATTTTATATAAAAATTTGTGTGCTAAAACCAGCATGAGTCTTAGTCATAATCATTTATTAGAGGTTTAATAACAATCATTAATTTTTTGTTTCAGACTTAAAGAATAATGTAACTCACATACATTTGTACATGCATATTTACATACATAAAACATATCATTTTTTTATTTTATTTTTATTATTATTTTTTTATTATTTTGCGGTGAATTGTTTGTTTGTTTATTAATTTAATTAATTTTATTTATGAAATATTTGCTTAATTGTTCTTAATACGAATTTTTCGGCCTTTGTTGTTAATTTTCTTTAGTGAACAATATTGAGCTTAAGGTCACTTTTGGTTCTAATAAATATTTGGTTTAATTATAGTATTCGATGGTTCTACACTCTATTGTGTGTCTTCTTCGGGAAATATTTTGTTTATTTTCAAATTTTACAAGGACTAAACAAATTATAATGATACACTAATTAAAAATAATAAAAGTTTTACATACACATGTACATTGTTAGGCCTAACAATGTATGTAAAATTCTTTTATTACTTTTCAATTAGTGTATCATTATGATCTATTTTGCAGTTGCAAAATTTGAAAAAAAGCAAAACAAAATATTTTCTGAAGAAGACACACAATGGAGTGTCGAAACATCGTATACTATAAAAACCTAATTTTATTAAAACCAAAAGTGATCTCAAGCTCAATGTAGTTCACTAAAGAAAATATTTGCCTTATTTTTTACTTTTATTTATTATTTAATTGGTTTTTGCTTTGCATTGGATATTTTTTTACTCATATTTTATTTTTATTTTGCATATCATTATTAAATGCCTTTTTATATTTTTACTAACCTTTATTTATTTCACTGTTATTGTACTGCATTAAATTAAATAAATATGTAAATAAATTTAAAATTTTACAAAATGGCGTTTTATTTAATAAAAAAAATATCAAATATTTTCTAAATAAATGAAATAAATATATAAAAATATAAATTTTAACAAAAGAGCGTTTTATTTAATAAAAAAAATCAAACATTGTTTATGTAAAAAAATTTGCAATTAAGCGATCTTGAACTCGTTTTGCTATTGCAGATGGTATGTTTTGATTCACCACATCGTTATTTAATAGAGTTTCTGTGACATCCATCTCCACTTGATAGCATTGGTCGTGCAAATTGATGTTATGTAATGTTGCGCAGGCATTAACAACTTTTCCAGCAAAGGCTGGATCGTATAAAAGAATTCTTTGCTTAGATAAGCACCTCCAAGTTCCTTTTAAGACACCAAACAGCCGTTCAACGGGATTACGGGCTTTGCACAAAGCCTCATTATAACGAAATTTAGGACTTCCTTCTGGTTGGTTTTGCAGAGGAGTCATCAGCCATGGCTCCAATGGGTACCCAGAGTCCCCTTTAAAAGTTTTTATGTTTAAAATAAAATTGTTTTTTATGTTTTATTATACATACCAATTAAAAACATGTTGTTGTTACCATTTTCGAAGCTTCGCTGCATGACTCTTCGAACTGCAGAGGAACTCCATATGTACGAGTCATGCCGTGCGCCGGGGTATTTAGCATTTACGTTCAAAATTTTGAGATTGGGATCACATATCTCCAAGTATTTATGTGAATTAAAATATTTCATTATTTTTTTAAAAGCTAACTTACTATTTGGACGTTGATTGAGTGGTATCCATGGTGATTTACGTAAGCGTCTTCATGGTTTTTTGGAGCTAATATTGGTATATGTGTGCAATCGATTGCTCCGATTGTACCCGCAACAAAAGGTGAAGAAGCTGAAGCAAAAATGGATTTTGAATGTTGACGTTCTTCCTGAGTCATTGGGAATTTTACGTTCTTACAAAACAACATACTATTAATTGCATCAGTAACTCGATGTATGCAACGGCTTACTGATGACTGGCTCATAGATATGCCCCACTGCTCTCCCACAGGCCGTTGGTAACATCCAGTTGCATAAAAACGTAATGTCGCCAGCACCTGCAAAAATATTTTTTATATAATATTTAACTATGTACATATATACCAACATACCTGTTTTTCTGCCGATATTGCTGTGATCCTAGAACCCTTTAGAAGACCGTCAATTTGCAAAATAATTTCTTCAGCTAACTCATGACTTAAGCGGTAGAGCTTTTTAAACTCTGCTTCCGACAAATCAAATGGATTATCCAATTCGCGAAGATTACGTCGGTTGACGAAAGGAGCACTATCAACCTGTTCATTACTCGATAAACCATGGGCTAAATATTCAAAAGCCATGATATAACAATATAAATCAACACTTTTTTTCAATTAAACGCACAAAAAAAACAATATAAATCAACACTTATATACAATATACAGTCCATACTATTATAGCTTAGGAAGTCTATAATAATATTTGTGTGATGAGTTTAATGAGTAGAAGAGTTAGAAGGAGCAAGAACCCCCCTCACCCGACTGCTAGCTAGCATAATCAATGGCTCCCGCGCGTCCTCCTATCTCTGGTAAAGTAATAAATACTTACAGTTTATCAACATACATTTAACAATACAAACTCACATTACAGTACACAATATTGCCAGTAAAATTGTCTGAAAATGTATTACAATCGTGTGAACTGCCAATTTTTAATTTACAACGTTGTCAGAAAAACCATTGCCAATCAATTGTAAGACGACAATATTGTCAGGCATCTGACAATCATGAGAACACTCTTCTTTGGAATTGCCAGATAATTGACTGGTAATGTAAGCTCAGTTTTAATTGTCAGATGTATAAAATTAATGCACCTGACAATGCCATCATTGTCAGAAAGAAGTTTGATGGGCAACACTGCCAAACAGATGGTTGTTAATATACATAAGTGGCAATGCCTTACAACATGTCTGGCAATTTTTTTCATCTAATAATCTGACAACCGTGTGAACTGACAATTTTTGTTGTCAGATGAACTATTTGTCAGACCATAGTCTGACAATGAAATTGTGAGATTTTCTTACGATCGTCTGAATACACAATTTACTTCTGCGATACAATTTTTCATTGTCACTACATTGTCAGCATATTGCCAGATCTTACAATATTGTAACATCTGACAACCGTGTGTACATAGCTTAATCAATATAAAACATTTGTACTAACTCATTTGCAGCTCTTTTTTGTAAAATGTTTATTCACAGTGTTGACATAAATGTATTTTTTTAAATAAAACTGGTATAGTATTTTCCGTCTTTTATTTTTGGGGGTATAACATACGTAGGTTCCATTAACACATACGTTTTGGCTTAATAAATTATGTAACACTACTTACAAACCAAATTTGGTTCATATAACTTGGTTAATGTTTATTTAACTAGCTGTTTTTGGACCATTAGTGTTGATGAATTTTGGAAGTTTTTCGATAAGAAAAAAATGTTGGTCAAAATTTTTAGAAATGGTAACGATGGTTTCGTTCAGGCGAGGAATACATGTGCAAGAGTGAGTCAGCTATACCATGAAATCTACGGTGCAGGGTTGCATTTTTTGGCTTGTATATGTTTAACGTCTTTTATTATTATGTGAATTCCCGGCAAAGCATTATTGTCAAGAGAAAACGTAGCACATATTTCTAAGCATAAAAGTTGCGAATTTTTAATGATACAATAAAAAATAGTGTAAAAAACAATAAAAAGGAATTAAAAGTTTGTGATATTTTCAACAAAAAAAAACAATAAAGTTGACAAAAATACAATAAAGTTGTGAACTTTTTATAATAAAATAAAAAAAATAGTGTAAAAAACAAAAAAAAAAAAAATTAATATAAAAGCTTATGATATTTTCAACAAAAAAACAATAAAGTCGACAAAAAATACAATAAAGTTTTGAATTTTTAATAATACAATAAAAAAATTGTGTAAAAAACAATAAAAAGGCAATAAAATAAAATGAATTCTCAAAATCTTTTCGAGGAAACACAAGAAACATACCGTAACTAAAAAACATTTACCTTCATTAAACATTTACTAACCACTTTTATTCTTTAGCAAACCAATCCATGTTACCAGGAACAACATACAGGTTAGCGGGGGAAAACAACGATGTTATGGACCTTTTGAGAGAAGTACTCAAAACCCAGAAAGAGCTCCTAGAAGAGCAAAAGGAAATTTAGAGCCGGCTAGAAAAGCTAGAAAAACTTGTAAGATTTAAACAATGCTATAGGAAGTTATTTTCTACATATAAAATTATTTCATTTTTTCAGCAACACAATGTTTTGGAAAACCAAAGTGTGTTAAGTCATGGGCAGGCGGCACTTGTCAAGAACGATGAGAATATAGACGACAAGCTGCTAAATATAGAAAACAGTGCAAGTAAATACCTACATATATGCGTAGATAGTGGGTTGGCTGTCTCCCCCTTTTATTATATACTAGATCGATTTAAAAGCTGAATTTATTGCGCAGTCGCAGCTTCTAATGGAGTGCAAGATTGGCATTACCAAAACACTGGAATCCGTTTTCCGCATGACGGGGGAGAAACCCGATATGAGTAGTAGTAAATACTGCAGCCGTAGAAGAGCTAGAGGCAAAACTCCTATCGCAAGATTTTGCGCAAACAATGGTAAGAAGCTAAAATTCATATATATGTATATGTTCGTACTTAACGACTTTTTCGTGTATTTTTCACAGAAAACTTATTTGCACAAAATGAAGGGCACGTTGGGGCCATAATTCGAAATATTTTTAGTGACGACCTTCTCCAAAAATATAATTGGGATGGGAGATGCGAAAAAAATCTCTAGGAGCCCTTTCCTTATTCGACAACATATTAAGACGTAAGATAATATTTTCAAACATTTGTTTATTCATCTAATAATTTATTAATACATATATTTCATCATACGTTTTTTTATATTTCAGGTGCCTTTCAGCAGCAAAGCTCCATAGAATTCGAAAAAAGTGTGCGCAAAGCTGTAGAAAAGAGCCACCACCGTATAAAACAAAAATTTATTTAAAAAAAAAGTAATTAATAAACTTATTAAATTAAAGAAAAAAGATTTAACAAATTTTTTGAATTTAGCAATGAATATTTAATTTTTTTATTTGTATGTAAACCGCAAACCTTTATTAATTAATTAAAGTTAGCAATGAATATATTTTAATTTTTATTAATTATTTATTTTATATTTTTGAATATGTATGTATTTTAGTGTTTAATATATATATATATATGTAAATAAAAGGAATAAATGTTAATAATTTTGTTAATAGATAGTTTTGATGGGTTTTTGCATAAAATAATTTAGGTCAACAATGTTAGATATGTATATCAAGTATAACTGGTCACTTTTGACAGGTGTGGGCATCAAATATAACTGGTTACTGGTGACACATTTACTTTCAGCTGTGACTAGTCACTGGTGAAAAATATAACCGAAGGTGTGACTTGTCACTGTTGACCAACATACCTTCAAGTATGACTAGTCACTGTTAACCAACATGTCGTCAATTATGACAACTATTTTCCTGAAGAAGACACAAAGGGGGTGTCGAAATATCGATTCTGAACTATTACTTCTTTATACGAGTAACAAGAGACCTCAAGCTGATTTAAACAACAATTGTAGTTTAAAAAGGTCGAAATACTAGTATCAAGACACGAATTTATTTGAAATGATCAATAAAAAGTAGATAGCCACATGTTTATAAAACCGTTTATTTATAACGAGAGTAAATAAAATAGGTTTCTATTTTTTGAACATCAATTAAGCGTGATTATTGTTGACTCTGGTACTGATGCAACCGAAACCGGGAATTTGTCATGTAAGTTCGCGTATATTTTCCTTCAGTTAGATAACGAACGTCAGGTAGTTAACGAAAACTTTGCTATTTAGATATCCCCCAAGGGAAAACCCCCTTGGGGACAAATCGGGTCTACGGGGTATTCAGTTAATGTTACCTCTTTTCGATGTGATTTTTTAGCCAAAAGTTTGACAAACTGCCGTTGTAAAATTGCGATTTGGACATGATTGAGGCATATTTAAAATCGCAGACCGCTAACGAATAGAGAGGTTGGCTAGTTCTCGGACAGATGCTCTCACTCGCTGCACATTTTTCGGTTCCTTTGATGTTCTAGGACAGTTCGTTGTTTTGATAATGTAGACCTAGCCATCTCGGACTTCTGGATCCATTGCTTAATGGTTTTAATCGTTGGAGAATGACACCTATTGTGAAAATGATAACAAAATTTCTTGCGATAGTATTCGCTTGCGCAACACGTGTGTTATGTTTCACCCAAGGACTCCATGGTACTATCATAAGGAATCGTTATGTCGATATGTCTTCCACCTTGCTTGTTCTTTCTTTGATAATGTTGTTAGTCAGTTTTTTTTTACAAATATTTGTATTGAACACATTCGCAATAAATTGGTAATTTTATCGATTTATGCCCCGCCCTGGCTTTCAGTTACAGAAAACCATTTCTCAAATTTTTTTACTTCACTTGGACCCCTATTCATAGCTGGTGATGACTATAATGCTAAGCACACGTTTTGGGGCTCAACATTAATCTCTCCGAAAGGTCGTTTGCTTTTTCATACTATATCAAAATTGGGTTTTGATGTAATCTCCAGCGGGTGTCCCAACTATCCATCTGACCAGCGAAAGATCCCAGATGTTATTGATTTTGGAATCGTAAAACACGTCCTCTTAGATTGGATGCATGTGGAGCCGTCATTGGATTTGTCTTCCGACGACTTACCTACAATTGTCTCTATATGTTTCCCCCAGGAGATTGGATCCCCATTTAACGACAGTCTAGAGTGAACTGGCTAAAATATGAAAAGTATTTAAGTACTCATTGTACGGAAAATCTATATTTGAGAACGCCTGAGGATATTGATGAGCCAATTAATGATTTTTCCCAAAACATTATTAAAGCCGTGCAACATGCTACCACTACAAATTTTAGAAATATGAATAGCAGAACTTGTTCTTCTGAAATCGAACACCTTGTCTCAGAAAAAAGAAGAATCAGAAGAGAACGACAAATTCGCAGGTCTCCCCAGATTAAAACTAGGCTTCGAGAATACATAAGTTAACTAAGAAATTTGATTGAAGTGCAAAGAATGGCTTCCCTCACAACTTATTTGAAAAGCCTCAATGGTAGTCCTCAATCCGATTACTCTTTATGGAAAGCAGCAAGAGGATTAAAGAAACCCGTTAGACTGGACCAGAAGCGATTCCGAAAAGAGGATGCTGTATGCCAAACACTTGAAAAACGTGTTTGCTATTGACGGACTGAATGATGGAGCTAATATGCCGTTCGACGTCCCGTACCTTTAGACTTCGTTTTCGAGATGTCGAGAGTGTTATTAGTAACTTAAACCCCAGAAAAGCTCCAGGTATTGATAAAACTACCAACAAAATGCTTGTGCAGTTACCCCGAGTAGGTAAAAGAATCGTCCTTTTTTTATGCTATTTTACGTCTTGAGTATTTTCCTACTGAGTGGAATGTGTCTGTCATTACTATGATACCCAAACCAAGAAAGAACCCTACAAAAGTTGAGATATGTAGGCCGATAAGTCTATTGCCAACAATTTCAAAGCTGTTCGGGAAATTGCTAATAACATAGTTGACTTCAATCTTGAATGAAGTAGGATGTATTCCTAACCATCAATTCGGTTTTAGGGCCAAGCATAGTACCATAGAACAGACACACAGGCTGGTGAATGTTATCAGAAACGCGTTCGGGGCCACAATGTTTTAAATCGTTTAAAATCTTTTTTTTTATATCATCTTAAACATACGTTATGGTTTGTTGTTTTTGTTTATTTTATTTCTATTATTTGAAATATTCAGGGTGTCACAGAAATCAATCTTATTGGAATTGGATTTAAAATCGAAAAAAACATACATACATACTTTGGTGTCATAAAATACAATTTATTTTATGTTCCAACTATTATAAATGTTGGTTTAAGGTCACAGAAACATTGTTTTAGGTTTTGTTATTGAAAATAAACCAAGCAGTTAACAGATGTCGCTTTTCTTTATTGTCAATATTTCACGGAGCTAAAAGCGTCGTTTTTAATTTGATTTTCGTTAAGATGAGGATATTTTGTGAAAATGTCAGTAAATTGTTTGTGAATTTATAGAACTAAATATTTATGTACAGCTTTAATATTCTGAATGTTTTTTTTTCATTTTTCTAAGGCATTTCAACGATATAATGTTAGGAAAATTAAAATAGTATAGTATTTAGTATAGTATTTATCTACAAATTATTTTGTTAAAACAAAACTTTTATTGACATTTTTGAATATGGTGTTCCGCAAGGGAGTGGATTAAGTCCTTTATTATTTGCAATTTACTTGAATGATTTAAAAAATTTATGCTTATCAGGCCAATTGTTTATGTTTGCTGGTGACATATGCTTATTTTACATATGTATATGTAGAAAAAAGCATCTCCATATTGATGACGGCAGGTCATCGTCATCACAAGTGTGCCACCAATTTAATTTAATTAATCATCAGAAATATGAAAACTAGCATCAATCTCAATGACAAAAGGTATCAGAGAATTTTGTCATATATTTAATATCATCAATACTACAACTGTGGTGACATCAATTTTATGACACATTTTATTAACAATTATAGTACATCTAATTTGTCAAAATTTGTATTTAGATTCAGCTGGGCCGAATCTAAAATACCCTTCACGATAGTCACGTGTATGTATATATTATAAATTTTAACTTAATATGCTCCGATGTATATGGAATGATATCGCGGCAAAATATTTTTGCCTTGTAATCACCATTCCAAAAACGAAATCTTTCATGCACATTACACATGAACAGATATCGGCATTTTCTATTTTCTGTATTTTAGTAACCTTTTATAACAAGAATTGCTTTTCAGTAAAAAAAAATTTTAATGGAAAAAACGGTTCAGGCTATATCTTGGGTATATATGGACCGATATCGGAAATTTCAATTTCCATATTTATATAATTTTATTTTATTACCAGAACTGCTTTAAGCAAAAAAAAGTCAGTAGTGTTCTGTCTCTCATCCTGTACACACGTCTTTTGTTACTGCTATCCGTATTTTCTGTATATGTATGTTCATTATTTAAATTCGTATGAAACCAAATTGCACCGGAATAGGTAGCAAGATGTGTACATGTGTTTTTTCTCTTTTTTCGCAGTTGTCCGTGTTTTCTCTACTATCATTATTAATTTATTTTCAATGCATTTCATTACCTTGTAGTGTGGAAAGTGTTGGACTAAATTTTGATAATCTGAGCAGTGTCGAAGATAAATACGCCGGGCACTGATCAGTTTTAACTTATTTAATTCCAACATTTTAAATGCTGTAATAGAGTTTCCTTTAGTATTTCATGTTATTATTGTTAAAGTTAAACCTCGACAAACACTACTCCCTCATTCCTCCTCATCATAACCTATTTTCCCAGTTCCAGTACAATGCACTGCATATGTAGGGATCATCCCCTGAGTACTGGTCCAAGATAAAAAAAGTTTATATATCTATCTATACGCGAACCGATATTACTGAGTTTCAATAGCAAACACATGACACGATGAAGTAATAGAATGGTGAAAGAAAAAAATGTCTACGGTCTAATGATTTTCTCAAAAACGGTATTTCAATGACCGACAGACGGACATCGCTCAATCGACTTTTTCATTAATTCTGATTCAGAGTATATATACTTTATAGGCTCGGAAATGAAAAATGTAGAAATTAGAAACGGAGTCACAAACTTATATATACCCTTTACATATTTGTGAAGGGTATAAAAAGGATAAATGTATCGTCATATTTTCTATTTATCGTTGAAAAGGAATTTTGTCGTTAAAATTATTATTTTTAAATATACAGGCCTGTTCTGAAATTCACATAATTTCAAATCACATGCCGTTTTAAAATAACATTTGTGATTTTGTGCTGTTCTGTAAATCACATTTTGTTTTTCGGTGTTATTTGACTTTGTAGAAATCACAAGAAAACAGCTGATTGGTTTAGCTATTTCCTGTAAAAATTAATTTATTCTAACATAGAGTAATAAAATGCCCGTAGCTTCTGTGTTATCTTTAATTGAACTAAGAAAAAAGCAATTAAGAGATGAACGTATTAAAAACCGTAATTTGTGCTTTTTATCAGATCCAATGGATATGAACGAATCATTGTAAGTAGATAATGATTAAAAAAAAGAGTTTGTTATTAGAAAACTTATTTTTAAATTTATTTCTTTCTACCGGCTGAACAAAGCTGTTTTCCAAATGATATTGGAAGAGCTAGCCCCACTATTACCAAAGTGTTCCATTCCGACAAGTATTCAACTCGCATCTGTGCTGAGATTTCTGGCAGTTGGATTATACCAAGGCGTTATAGCCAATGATGCAAATTTAACAATGGGGCGCTATACCTTTTGTAAAATAATATGGAAAGTAATGCCTTTGTTAGAAGAAGCCTTCTGCTCAAAATGGATAAATATCGTTTTAGATCAGCAATCGCAAAGTGCCTCCAAGTCATATTTCTACCAAAAATTTTATATACCCGGCGTAGTTGGATGTGTTGACGGCACCCTTATTCGTCTAATGAAGCCACCGTCGGACCATGCATTATATTTTAGTAGGAAGGGGCACTACAGTCTTAATGCTATGGTAGTAAGTTGAAAATTTTGTTATGTAATTACGTAGCGCTTGAATTTTTATTTTTAGGTTTGCGATTACCAATTGCGTATTCATGCAGGCCGGGCTCATGTCACGATTCATTCGTATGAAAAATGAGTGATGTTAAAAGATACTACTCAGAATTGTTTAATGGAGGTAACCAAAATTTCTGGCTCTTGGCAGATTCTGGATACCCACTTAAACCATATTTATTGACTCCCTACAAAAATCCAACATATGGCACAGTACAGCATATTTTCAACCAAAAACATGCAGCTGCTAGAAACGTTGTGGAAAGAACCATAGGTGTCCTGAAAAGCCGTTTTAGATGCCTTCAAAGTGTTCCTCCATATCCTCCATCGAAAGTAGTAACCATAATCAACGTATGCTATGCATTACATAACATATGCAAAGATTTTGGTATTAAGCTGACTGAAGAACTTATTACGAGTGAGATTGATAACGATTTTGAAGCAGTAGAAGATGAGCCTGACAACATATGTAGCAATAAATATACGAGATAGAATAGCCAACTCTCTGAACTCAAACATCATAAGTTAAACAAAAATTAAATATTTATTAAAAAGTTCATATAAGTACATATTTTACATAAATATGTAAAATAAAAATTAACAAGATAAAAACCAAAAAGAAACAATTCATTAAAAAAAGGTACTTCTGTAGCAATGATATTACAAATATCTTAAAACTTAACAACGAAAAATAATTCATTTTAAAAAATTGATCACAAATATTTTACTACTATGTAATATACATATTTAAAAAGTAAACTTAAATTTCTATGGTGATGTAAGTCCCAGTTTCAATCGCTCCAACTCCAAATTTTAGTTCGTTTTTAGTTTTTAAGCATTTTTCTACTTCATAATTATGCCTTTTACTTTCTTGAAGCTCTTTTTCCTTCAGTCTTTTGAGATCTCTTATATTTCTGGATATTTTTTTGAAGTATTTATTATTTTCTTTCATTTCTTCGTGAAGATTTCCGATGTTAGCAGATATTTTAGAAAACTGCTCCGATTCCATCTCGATGACATCCGCAACATCATTACCTCTTAGTTTGCGCTTTCGACTGCATAACCGTGATGTTGTGGGTGTCGGAGATCTTGACACCGTATTGTCTAATTGCGTCAAATCAACGGTCTTGTTTTGTGACATTAAAACCGAAGGCTTAGGGTTCCGCGTCGCACTTGGTAATGCTGAAGATGGCATAGGATTTTCTAGCATTGAGAGCGATGAAGTTGAAGCTGGTTTAGCTTCTTTTTGCTGAACACCATATTTTTTTGCTCCATCTATGCCATCAACAGATACATATAAACCGCATATAGCTGCGACTTGTTCATCGTAGGGTGATAAAACATATTTGTTGAAACGCCCTCCTTCAGTTTTGATTGCTTCAACTCTGTTGTGCCCTAGCCGTTGCTTCACATTAAGCTTGATGTCAATCCATACCTGAAAATAAAATATTAAGATACAAGTAGATTTTGTAACCGTTTCTTGTATGTAAATATACATGTGTGTATGCATGTACATACGTACCTTTTTCCAAGCTTGCACTGGTTTGGTTGGCGGGCCCGCGAGTTCTATCCACAGCTGCTCCGAATGCATTTTGTCGCCGTGCACAAACCCTTTTGCCAGGTCAGGGTGTTGCTCCATAAATGAAAGAAAAATTTCAATTTGTACATGATTTTTATGGGGTCCCCTATAAATATACATATTTCTTAATACAATAACTTTTAATTATTTTATAATACTTACATTTTAACAAGAACTTTTTAAAAAATTATGGAGCGCAAGCTTAACTGCATTAACAATACGCTTTGTGATTAACAAAAAGAAAACAAAACAGACGAGTTGCCACACTACACACTAGCTTTAGATTGCCACTTGCTTAAACGTTTATAGAGTTTTTTTTTTTTTTTTAATTTACGCAAAGAACGTAACAACTACTTATAAATTATAATTAATTTTAACAAATATTAGAATTTTGTTGCTAAAACAGATAATTAACATTAGTATTTTATTATATTTTTTGGGATTCATAAAAATATTTTAGTGTGGCAAGCTTCCATGTATTTTCGAAAAACATAAACAGCTGAGAGAAAAAAACCAAGGCTGAAATCACAAAGAAAACACAAGAACAAATAACATCTTTGCAGCAGAAAGAGTGATTTTAAATTATTCTTAATTTTTAAGTGTTTTCTTTAACAAAATTAGCAATTCTGTAACGAAAGTAATAAAAAACGCATTAAATAATTTGTTTAAGTAATTTATTTTAACCTTCTCTATGTAATAGTCTTGAAATTGCCTCAGTGATTTGAAATAATTAGTGCACTAGCTGAACGTTTACAAATCACAAAAATATAAGCACAGAACACCTTTTTTGTGATTTCAAATCACTTTCACAAAAAGTGATTTGCAGAACAGGCCTGATAAATTAATTTTTAAGAAGTAGAAAAAAATTCATAGTATTGATGTAAATTTGTGGTACCAGCAAGTATTGTTTAGGCGTCAGTTGGCGTTAGTTAAATAACAAGTATAATGAGAGCATAGATAATGACAAATAGTGAAAGGCCAATGTAAGCGGCTTGCGGCAACGAGCGGCAACCACCTGTTCTATTTGCCGCTTGAGTTTATTTGTTGTAGGCAAATGAACGCGTCTAATTGAAGAAAAATTTGTGCTTGGAAGATTAAATTAAAAAAAAAAACACATAAATAAACAAATTCAATTGTTGAAATTTGAAAACCGAAATTTAATTTCCGTCTTATATTTTTTTCCTTTCTTTTTGGTTTGACAAATTGAAGCGGCAAAACGAAAAGTTAAACTGAATTCAACATTGCCGCTCGGCCGCCTTTAACGGCATTGCCAAATTAAATTAAATTCAATATGTTTAAATCGATGTACAAATATTTTTATAAAAAATATAATTTTTTGTAAATGGGTCACATTGTTGCCGCCCGCAGCCGCCAGTAAAACACCAAGTGTCAAAAGTTGTTTCCGGTTTGCTCACATATTTGTACATCTGCAAGTAAAGTGTGTAAGTGTGTGTATGAATGTATATATGTACTTTCTATACAATTTTTTGACACACGAGTCGCTCAAGCACCAACAAAACACCATGTTGTTTTTGGATTGTTGTATTTATTGTAACCCAGTTTCACCTGGTATAATGAATTCGCCTTGGTAGTTATACAGCATACGCACAATTAAAATATGATAATGAGACATACGGATATTATATTGATGTCATTTATACTATTAGAAGATTTTCAATTCTCATTAGTAAAATATAAAGTCACATGTTCATATTTTTTAAACCGTTAAATTTAATCGGAGCTTAAGTTTGGTTAATGATAGCGTGCCATGGTACTGATGATATTTTGTCATGAAGTCATATTTTTGATGTTAGTGAGCCATTACATCAAGGATATTTTTACATAAAATTGAATCCAAATTATAGTTGGCATGATGTTAGTGTGCCATTCTATTCAAACGTATTCCGATAAAGCATTCCCATGATGTCAGTATGACATTTCACTTATTAAATAATAATCATAATTGTCGCTATTGATAATTAGAGCAACTGATGTAATGGTTGACATCTCAGCGATGAAAAGTGTCATGCGGTCAAAAATAGGACATTTGGCAGTGTATTGATATTAAAATACACCACAGTTACGATGGTTTTTCTGTAAGTGTAATTATGACTTAGTTTTGAAAACACAAATAGAAAGTGATACGGCTTATGATATTATAGATTATTGCTTAATTCTGAGAAGACGCTATTAATCAGATTTAGATCTCATGCACTAAGTTCATATAACAATATTTTTGTATACGTTGATAGCAATCCCACAAAAGAATCACATTTAGTTAACTAAATGTTTGGGAATCACATTACAAAATAGTTTATCCTGTTGTTGTCATTTTAAGAATGTGACAACCCCAAATTTAAAAACAAGTTATTATAAAAAATCAAAGCTACCTACTTACGAGTATAATTCGTTAATACAATAAAAATAATATTGCTTTGAAATCTAGAATGCTTTCAAAACAAAGCTTTGAAAATTGTTATAATTTGTTAAAAACTTATTCAACAATATCGTTATATAAAATATATTTGAAAAATTATTTGCTTATTTAAATATTAAGTTCTGTTATTTGTTTTTAAAGGTAAGCACAACATACATAGGTAACCATACAACGCCATTTATCAACAACCTGGCACATTTAAATACCAGATATTCTTCAAACTTAAGAATTCCAAGATGTAGACTTGAAAGAACAAAACAGCGTATCGACCATATAGTCGTACATAGGTGGCAATCTTTTTAATAATTTGCCTTCAGAATTGAAAACTGGCATGCGTCTATCACTATATAAAAAATTATGTAAATAATATCTAAGTAATTCAATCGAGACGCTTTTGTAAGACTATTGATATTAATTTATTCACACTTGCTGAGGCCGAATGAATTGTAAGTGAAATATATTTTATTGTACAATTGTCTTATAACAAAAAAATAAATAAATAAACAAAATATTAAAAGTTGGATGAGCTATTAAACTGAGAAGGGACACAAACTATCGTGAGTGCCGTCGCAGAACTGAAAAATAAATTCCTAGGCATTAATAATTAGAAGTATTTTGCAATTAGTGTAACAGAAATAATTGCGGAAACAGTTCAATGTTGGTACCATGGTGCAATTAACTATGTGGCGTCACCAGCGCACGTGATAATTTTTCATGTTTCATATACTTGAGGGTGTCAAAAGTTGTTTATGCTTTACACAAAGCGAAGTGAAAGAAATAATAAAGTTTTAAACATTTGAATTGATTAAAATGCGTTGAAAACAATTATATTAATTTCCTTTCCATACCTGTCTTTCTTCATTTTCTTCTGTTTTGCAAACAGAAGGCCTCCAGGATTTTTACACTAACAATGTTATGTTGTTTTTGTATTGTAGTACAACAACTCTTAATGCTGCCATAATTGCATCATGTTTGGTACTACGCATTACTCATTGCACAAATAAAAATTTTGTTACGTTTTTGTCTTTAAAAACGGTTTTGCGGCTTTTTCTGACTTATGACTGTCTTGCACAAAGTTTAAAAATAAACTAACTGCCTACTGCCGACCTGCCTGTTATTTATGTCTTTATTAGTTTCTACAAATGAATTTTCTAGTCGTTCATAATGTACAAATGCATTTCTTTCGCACATACACATGCTTGCGAACAATAAGCAAGTCACAACAACAAACAATTATAAAACAAACAAAAAAAGTGGAAAAGGAACATTTCTGATATCGGTCCATATAAACCCGAGATATAGCCTAAACCGGGTTTTGCATGCAAATATCGTTTAAGCGAACTTAAACAACTTTTTTTTTTGCTTAAAAGCAGTTCCGGTAATAAAATCAGGTTATATAAATATGGAAAATGAAAATTTCCGATATCGGTCTGTATATACCCGAGATATAGCCTAGAATGGGTTTTTCATGAAAATCCTTAAACAACTTTTTTGTGCTCAAAAGCAGTTTTGGTAATGAAATAATTTTCGGAATCTGGTCCAGTCCCCAGTTGGAGTACGCAGGGGTGGCCTAGCTCTTACGGGTATCTTTAATTCTCTTGCTGCTTTCCACAAAGAATAATCTAGGCTTTCCAAATAAGTTGTGAGGACAGCTATGCTTTGGACTTCAAGCACATTTCTTAGTTGACTAGTTGCCATTCTCTTCTGATTCTTCTTTTTTCTGACACAAGGTGTTCGATTTCAGAAGAACAAGTTCTGTTATTTTTTATTTTTTTTAATCTGGGACCAGTACTCAGGGGATGGCCCCTACATATGCAGCCCATTGTACTGGAACTAGGAAAATAGGTTATGATGAGAAGGATAGAGAGAGTAGTGTCCGTGGAAGTTTAACTTTAACAATAACAACATGAAAAACTAAAACAACCCCTATTGCAGCATATAAAATGTTGGTATTAAATTAGTTAAAACAGATCAGTGCCCACTGTTTATACCTTCGACACTGCTCAGATTAGCAAAATTTAGTCCAACACCTTCCACACTACGAGGTAATGAAATGCATTAAAAAGAAATTAATATTGAACATATAAAGAAAACACGGAAAACGGTGAAAAAAGACAAAAAAGAGTAGTGGTAGCATGTTGCACGGCTTTTATAATATTTTGGGAAAAATCATTAATTGGCTCATCAATATCCTCAGGCGTTCTCAAATATATATTTTCCGTACAATGAGTACTTAAATATTTTTTATATTTTAGCAAATTCACTCTAGATTGGAGTACACCTATGTCGTTAAATGGGGATCCTATCTCCTGGGGGAAACATATAGAGACAATAGTAGGTGAGTGGTCGGAATACAAATCCAATGAAGGCTCCACATGCATCCAATCTAAGAGGACGTTTTTTACTATTCCAAAATCAATAACATCTGGGATCTTTCGCTGGTCAGATGGCAAATAGGTGGGACACCCGCTGGAGATTACATCTAAACCCAATTTTGATATAGTATCAAAAAGCACACTTCTTTTGGGGAGAATAATCTTGAGCCCCAAAACGATGAAATTACCAATTTACTGCGAATGTGTTCAATACTCTTTTTGATTAGAATAGCCGAACCTCCACAAGATCTTCCACGTTGATCTTTAGTGTCATATAG
The DNA here is from genome assembly GCA_914767995.1 of Thecocarcelia acutangulata. Lineage (NCBI taxonomy): Eukaryota > Metazoa > Arthropoda > Insecta > Diptera > Tachinidae > Thecocarcelia > Thecocarcelia acutangulata. The sequence goes on along the minus strand of OU612096.1, from coordinate 52,917,408 downwards.
TATATATCTATTTATCCTGAAATAACTTCTTGACGTCAGGTGAGTTTCAGCAATCTACATATTCGATACATCGATTTGCCTTTCCCTCAGGAAGTGTTCAAGTTCATTTTTATGTTGGCGTATGCCGTTTGCGTTCCACAAACATATTTTTAAATAAATCATTTTTTTAAAATAGCCTGTAAAATAGTTGATGGCATTTTTAGCATTTCCTGCATCGTGGTGGTCATAGAAGCCGTAAAAGTGTTTATTTGTTGAACCAAAGTCAGCAATGTGGCTTCAAGGTTGCTAAAATATGGGTCGGGCTGTTGAGACTTGGACTTCTGATTCACGTTTGGTATATTAGTCTTAACATCATTGGCATAAGAAACTTCGTTTGCGCTTGGAACATTTATTTGGATTGTTGACTGACCTGTTTGAAGAAAATTGTTCCTTGAAATGAATTGCGGTTGCTAGGATGGCTTGGCAGGTGCTAATGATTTATTTGGCATTGAGCGTTTGAAGTGGGTATAAATGGGGCAAGCCCTATAATTAACAGTATGATTGCCTCCACAATTACTACATTTTTTTACATTTGTATCAGTTTTTGATTTGCTGCACTGTCATGTGCCATGGAGAAGCATGCTACGGGACTGCATAACTCAATTAAGAAATCTGCTTGAAATCCAAAGAATGGCTTCCCTTAAAAATTATCTGAAAGGTCCCTCAATCCGACTAATCTCTATGGAAAGCGACAAAAGGTCTGAAAAGACCCGTAGTAGGTAAGCCACCTTTGCGAACTTCAACTGGAGACTGGGCAAGAAGCGATTCTGAAAAAGGGGTGTTGTATGTTAATCATTTGAAAAACGTTTTTATTACAAATGATACAGTGGATGATACCACTGAATTTCCGCCATATGCCTGTGCCTTTGAGTCTTAGTTTTCAAGATGTCGAAAACGTTATAAATAAAGTAAACTCCGAAAAAGCTCCAGGTTTAGATAAAATTACTGGCAAAATGCTTGCAGTTACCTCGTGTGGCTAGAAAAATTATTTTTATTTTTAACGCTATTTTGCGCCTGGAGTATTATCCTTCAGAGTGGAAAGTGTCTATAGTTACTATGATACCCTAGCCAAGGAAGGATCCCCTATCCGAAAAATTACTAATGACGAAATTGACTCCAATATTGAATAATGTAATGTATCCCTAAGCATAAATTCGGATTTCGGGCTAAACACGGCACTACAGAACAAACGCACAGACTAGTTAATGTTGTAAGAAAGACTTTTGAAGACAAAAAGTATTGCTCAGCTCTATTCATTGATGTTTCCCAAGCTTTTGATAAAGTGTGGCACGAGAGATTAACGCACAAAATAAAGTTGAACTTGCCTGCAAACATGCACAAGTTTCTGGAAAGCTACGAGAGTTGTTCGGAAACTTCTTAGGCTATCAATGAAAGAGAATAGTCAGTTTTTCAAAAATATTTTTATTTTTCAATATAATCTGCTGAAACTTCAACACACTTATTCCAACGCTTTTCTAGCAAATCTATCCCTTGATTAAAATAGTTTTCCTCAAGGTCTTCAAAATAGTGGTTTTTAATTGCATCTTCATTTGAGGTAAAACGCTTGTCAGCAAGAAATTTTTTTAGATTTGGGAACAGGAAAAAGTCACTGGGAGCTAAATTAGGAGAATAAGGTGGGTGGTCAAGCAACTCGTACTTTAATTCGTTGATTTTAGCCTTTGCTAAAACACTCTTGTATGCTGGTGCGTTGTCCTGATGAAAAATTATTTTTTTGTGTTGTAAGCCAGGACGTTTTTCTCGAATTTGTACATTTACTTGATCCAAAAGGTTGCAATAGTACTCTGAATTTATTGTTTTACCCTTTTCAATCAATAAAATACCTTTGAAGTCCCAAAAAACCGTTGCCATAACCTTACCAGCCGATTGAATTATTTTTGCCTTCTATGGGGCACTTCCTCCACCTTCAGTCCATTGTTTGGATTGTATAGTGGTAGATCCATGCCTCATCAGCAGTTATGAAACGACGCTTAAAATCCATTTTATTTCGCTTAAAACGATCTAAACAAGCTTGAGAAACATTCATTCTTATACGTTTTTGGCCTACTGTTAACACCCATCTTGCAGAAAGCTTTTTAATCTGAAGTTCTTCATGCCTAAACGCTTATGCGGTTCCTCTACGGTTACTTTTCGATGTAAAAGGAATTTTACACTGTATATTGGATGAACTTCATTTTTCTTTAAAGTCACATCTCCTGGCTCTAATTCAACCCTAAACATTGGTTGAGGAATCTTTTCACGATTTCTGATGTTTAACACATTTTTTACTTTGAATCCCTTGTCTGTCAAACCGGTCTTAACCTCATCAGTGTCTACGCAAGGGTCAATCCCTTTTATTACGACTTGAAGACCTTTAGCGCTTTTAAGCTGATAAGTATAAAAAGCTTTTTTTTCTTTTTCAAAATCGTTAGACAGTTTTCGATAGTCATTTTCATCGTTAACCTGAATTTTAGTTTCGTTAATGTTACCGTGCTTGATGGAGGTAACGTTAAATGTATTTTCTCCGATTACTGAAACAATTTTTCTTACCAGTTCATTGGAGGCAGATTCCCTTAAATAAATTGGTGGTGGTTTAAACGATTTTTTGACGATCCTGTTGGCTCATCCGTTTGTAGAATAGAAAATCTGTTTTGATTGGTTGGTCTAGCGGATTCGGCATCTTTAGAAATTTTTGATTTGGATGCAATTTGAGCAGATTTAGGGCTTCGCTGACGTTTGGTGATGGTGATATACCTATCCATGCCTACTTGCGTTTTTTGTTTATTGGCATTAGTTAGAGTAGAAGATCTTTTATCTTCTGTTGTAACATCTATGTTTGGCGAGCCGGAACAGGAACGGATTTTATCTCTTGTAGAAAGAACTAAATGGACTCGATCATTTGAGGTGCCCATGATATTAGCTATTTCGCGTAGTTTTATTCGTCGATCATTTAATACCATATCATGCACTTTGGCTACAATTTCTGTTGTTTATTTTTGGACGTCCACTACGTGGTTCATCTTCAATGCTTGTACGACCACGATTAAATTCAGCAACCCAATTTTTTACTGTTGCATATGAAGGAGCAATTTCACCTAACACATTCACCATATCATTATGAGTTTTTTTGTACCTTTGCTTGGTAGTCACCTCGACCGTAGGCTGACGTTGAAGTCTCACATTGCTGCGAAAGTCACTCAGTTGAAATTAAAAGCAGCACAATTAAATTGGCTTATGGGCAGAAATTCTGCATTGAAATTAGATTGCAAACTTTTGTTATACAACGCAATACTAAAGCCTATATGGTGCTACGGAATTAAGTTATGGGGCACCACCTCAGCGCGAAACATTGAAAAAATTCAAAGGCGATAAAACGAAATTCTTCGAACAATTACTGCAGCTCCATGGTACGTGAAAACTCCCGAATTCACAAGTATGCGACAAGGTATATCAGCAAACTGGAACTTCACCTAAACCCTCTTGCACGAAACATACTTAATTTTAGTGGCCACACTCGGTTGAGAAGAAGGGATATCCTTTCCACCACCAAAGCGTTAAATATGTGATTTTAGCTATATAATATGCGCAAAATAAAACTTTATGTCTAGCATTGGCTGGACTTAGTTAATTTTTTGTATTTAGTATTAAGATTTGGATACTTAATGTTAGTTCACATTGTGAAGACTCAATAAACAAATAAAAGCTAAAAAAAAATATTTGTTTAAGACAAACAACCCTTTGTAAAAATTTACAATACAAACCATTTGATGCTTTGTAAGCATGCAATCATAAATACATACGTGCATACGAGTACACACTCGTTTACGTTTTTGTACCTCGAGTGTAAACATGTACATGTTTATTTTGCAAACAATGCAGAAAAAATGGGAGATAGAAAAGAGACAGTTGAATTTTAATTATTTGATATAAAAACAATTTTTGGTTTGCTTTTATAAATACATAAAAGTTTCATTTTTTATTACAAGGTGTCAGTTAAGAATGATAGAATACAGTATTACGAAAACTGGCGCACAAAATTGAAATCTCTGCGCATGAGTCACCAATAAAGTTGGCTAGTTACTTCCAGTAACAGCTTGAAAAAACATGCGGTGAGTTCGACGCTATCACCTTCTCTAAATTGCTTTTAATCTAATTAATTATAATTACTTCCAACCAATTCCTTTCGTCTAAATTGGCCCCCTGTCAACTCAAACTTTGCCAACCAGGTATTTGATCTGAAGCGAGAAGTTTGTACTGAAGTTAGCCAACTATATTCACTAACCTCTTTTGGTAACATAGGGTAAGGAAGATTAGTTGTAATGCTACTTTTGACCCAAAAAGAAGTACGTCGGGATTTTTCCAAAAATAGCATATTTTCTATATTATTTTTACAACATTTTGTGGGCTGCACGGTATATAGTTAGTATATAGATATTTTCTATACAAATTTTTTGACACACCAGCCGCTCAAGCAACAACAAATGCTTGACATGTGAGTTTGAAATTTTTCTATTTACTTTTAGCCCAAAGAGATTTATTTTATTCAAGTCATATTTTAACTTAAACAGCTGATGCCTACTTTTAAAGTTTACTAACTTTATTTTAACACAGAATTTTTCTTTTCGAATAATTTTTTTTCTTTGCGTTACTGAAATTTTTAAGATTGAGATGTATTGGCAAACTTTATTTTATAACGACTTCATGCCGATGAAAAACTTTACAATATTCAACAAAATTTTATTTTGCTTCAATTATTATAAGTGAACAACATAAAACAGATGTTCCCATGTGCATTGTAATAAAATAAAACTTTCGAGACAACATCAACTCATCGCGAAAAAGCAAATTGCATTTAAATTAAATTCGATACCTGCCCACCTATTCATCTCTAAATTATTATGGTTTTATTAAAATATTTTTCATACGATACAAATTTATAAAAATTAAAATTTTTTTAAATAATATATGTATAAGTAGGTAACTAAGTACATTTCCAGATGAATTTCCAAAGTCTTTACGCTAAAGATTTAATGTAAAGACTTTGGGAGACGTTCAAAGCAAATAACCCAGCGGCCAAAGTTTCGCTTAAAGAAGCGATGATCCGATGCACACTTGTAAGTGAGTAATGCACACCATCTCATATACGAACCTAGTATACTTTTTCATATACATTGCCGCATTTGCAGAGTGAACGCTTGTCACCTGCACACAAAGTAAGCGAGGTAGTGAGGTGTTCATCCAACAAAAGCTCATTACTTCCTAACATACATTGTAAGGTATCAGTAGACAGCTCGAATACAATCTCGCATACTTTGTAAGTCGGAAGTAGGCAGCTCGGATACAATCTCGCATACATTGTAAGCCGGCAGTAGGCAGCTCGTACGTACTGCGCAATTCAGTTTTTTGAGAATATTCCATTAAATAAATTTGTTCAGTTTTTTGTCTACTGCATTCTTTTATTTTTTCACTGAATATTTTATCTTTCTTGTACCTTTTTTAAATTGTTTTCTAGGTATTTTTACCTAATTTTGTTAATTAAAAATTTTGCAACGTAGTCTGACAAAGACGGCTAACGTTTGATTTACAACTAAAAAATAAAATACATAAATATAAATGTGATACAAAAGATGAATGTAATTCATTTTTGGGAAATCCATATACTACTTTCATACACTTTGTAAGTTATCATTCATTGATTACAAAGTGTTGCACACATCATTGAAGAGAAGTAATGTGGTAGGCAATGTTCGCCGCTGGGAAGAATCGGATTGCAACTTGACAAATACGTAACAATTTGTGTTTACTGGACGCGACTCGGTTTTATCGACTTACTTACGAAAGCATTTATGTTGTATGAAGTCGTAGTGTTACTTATCTACAGTTTAATATTTGTTTTGTTCATATGAAATATTTATTTTAATCATTAAAAATGGTAGCCCTGTCTCAATATAAAAAAGGGAAATAGGAGAAAGCTTAGCATAAAATATACAAGTTGCTTTTTTTCTCTAAATTTTCCTTAACAATCGCCATCAGACAAGTATAAGAATTGTGACATTTTCCATAAAATTGTGCTACCGCATTAGTTTATATATTCCCTTGTTTTCAGTTTTGTTTGAAATTGTGTCTGAAAATAATATTCAAATTGTGGTTTCTAAGAAAAACAAATAAAAAATATGAAAATAAAATACATACATAAATCTAAAATATATAAAAATCAACAAATATTTCAGCATTTAAAAAGGTAAGAGTGGTTTCACATTAGGCAACTTAGTTGCGCAATTTTATTTTTGGTTTTTGTTTCTTTCCTTTTAAAGTTGCTTCGGTGTTCACATATAGCAACGTAGTTGCGCAACTTTAATTTTGTTTTACTCAAATTTTCTTAATATTTTGAACGGCCCGAAAAATAAACAAAAGAAAATACCAAAAACAAGAATGTGCGAACAAAACGAATTGCTGAGTACAAGCAAGTCTGTACTCAAATATCAGCAATTCTTCCCCCCTTCAAGCTGCTCTTACCTCTCACATCTACAACCACAAGACTTGGGCAAGAGAATTGCGCAACTAAATTGCCGTACGTGAAAGCGCTCTAAGACATGAAGTAATTACATTCCAATTCACTTTTATTTATTGCGTTTCAGACTAAAAAAATGTGCAAAAGCACTAAATATTTGTGCAAAAATATAAATTTTTTAAGATGCCTATCCTACCTGGTACTCGACAGCGTAGGTTAAAAGCTTGCAATACATCGGAAACTGAGCTGCTAAAAGAACCGGATTATATAAACCAAATTCAGAATTTTTAATGTCTTTAGAATATTTAAATTAATTTTTTATTAGTTTAATGGAAATGTTTTGTCATTTAAAAATAACTCTATGTCAAATTTATTACAGATAGCAATTTCTAATTTAGATGAAAATACTGTAAAAATATTTTTTCTACGCAGAACATTTTTTAGATTAAGATATTTAAATTCTCATGTAAAACTGCAAAAATATAAATTTCAACGTTCACATGATGACCACGAAACCACATACATACATGCATTGATATCTTTTTATTTTAGAATTTCACGTGAATTATATATATCTATAGAAATAAATAAATAAATATATATATATATATATATATATATATATATATATATATATATATATATATATATATATATATATATATATATATATATATATATATATATATATATATATATATATATATATATATATATATATATATATATATATATATATATATATATATATATATATATATATATATATATATATATATATATATATATATATATATATATATATATTCGTGCATGTGCGACATTTGTATCGGCCCAAATCGTCACACAAAAACAAAAAAAAAAATAAATATCATATCACGTAAGTAGCAATAATATATGACATTCGCGGTTCAAAAACGCATACTGTCAGCTTCAAATGAAAGTGTACACCATGTTTTATTAAATAAAAATGTTTATTTTCACATTAAAAAACTAAAATTTTTCTAACTTTAATGTTATTTAAAAAACATTATCTAATGCTTTTACAATATTTAAATAAAAAATCATAACACTTCAACAACAAAAAAAAATAAAATAAAAAATACAAAACAAAGTGTACAGTTTCAGAATTATTCCAAAATTTTTGTTACTAAAACTTTGTTTGATTCCCTTTTGCTTTTAAAACTGCTTCCAGCCTCTTGGGCATAGATTCAACCAATACCAATTTATACCACTCCTCCAGTAAAATTTTCTTCAGAGAGTCTGTGCTTGTTATGGTTATTTTCTTATTTGTCTGTCTAAATGTTCCCATAGATGTTCAATTGGGTTGAGGTCCGGTGACTGGGGGATGATCCAACTGTTTTGGAGTGTGGTACAACAACCACCCTTTAACAATTTTGGCGGTGTGCTTACGATCATTGTCCTGTTGGAAGAACAATGCGCGGTTTAATTTTAATTTCTCTACGCTAGGCACCAAATTCTCTTTTAAAATATTTAAATAGTCAGTTTTGTTCATTGAACTGTCAATAAATACTAGGTTTCCCACACCGCTTCTCGCCATACAAACCCACACCATTACAGAACCCCGGCATGCTTCACGGTAGATACTATGCTGTTTTTATTATATGCCTCATTTCTGCTTCTCCAAATCTTACCACGTTTTCTTGGTCCAAAGATTTCGAACTTGCTTTCGTCTGTAAAAATAATGTTATTCCAGAAGGATTTATCATTGTCATTGTATTTTTTGGCGAATTCTAGGCGTCGCTTCTTATTGTATTTGGATATGTGTGGTTTTTTTCTGGGAACTCTTCCATATAAACTATTTGCATGTAAAGCTCGGCGGATGGTACTTGCACTTACTTTTGTTACAGATGTTTCCGACATTTGCTCTGATATTTTCACCGCACTTACAGTTGGATCTTTCTTAGCAGCTCTCACAATGGACCTAATTTCTAAGTCATTAAGACGTTTTGGTCTCCCGGCAAGTGGTAGATCTTCCAAATTTCCAAATTTTTTCTGTTTATCTACAATTTTTTTTACCATATTATGGCTTCTTCCAATAATTGAGGCAATTTCACGTAAAGATTTGCCTTCTTCCTTTAGTTTTATCACTAACTCTCTCGTCTCAATCGCAGTTTGCTTGCCCATTATAATATTATTACACACGCGACGAAATAACAAATGCAAATAATTTTAAATAACAGGAGCAAACAGAAAACATCATAAGTAAAAAATTTATATACGGAAACAAGAAATAACGGTATATTTTTTTGCGTCATTTTAAAATGAGCATCGTTTTACTGTATGTGTACACTTTCTTTTGACGCATTAAATATGGAGTGTTTTTAGTTTTTGTTGTACTGTTTTTGTTGTTGTTGAAGTATTTTGATTTTTTATTTTAATATTGTAAAAGCATTAGATAATGTTTTTTAAACAACATTAAAGTTAGAAAATTTTTAGTTTTTAATGTGAAAATAAACATATTTATTTAATAAAACATGGTGTACACTTTCTTTTGACGCTGACAGTATATGCAAAACGTTAATGTTTTAATGTGAAGTACAGACGAATTACCTCCTCTTTTCATGCTTTTGTTTATCCACGCACTAAAGATAATTCCTTAATTATAGTTCAAAAACACAACGTAGTTGAGGAAATGGGAAATTTATCCAGCTTAGATCATAATTTAGCTCGATTTTTTTAAGAGCTACACTCAGGGAATGCCTTTATTTAAAGTTTCGTTGTGCCAGAACTATGAAAATAGGATATTGCTAGAAGGAAAGTGAAAGTACTTATGCGTATTTAATTTTAGCTATTCTATAATGCATCACAGTTTGGCAAAAAGAAAACATTTTTCACTAAATAACGCTGTACAAACTACAGGCCAAATGAACACAAAATAAATAGAGACGTACGAGGTCTGATAAAAAGATAGCAGCGAAGACTGTTCCAAAATTCCTAAATTTTGAGCAAAAACATCGTCGCATGGACATCGTTCAGGAGCTATTGAACATCGTCAACTACTGGTGACGAATCCTGGGTGTGTGGCTATGACATTGAAGCCCAGTCATCCCAACGGAAGAGTCCAGAAGAGCAAAGACCGAAAAAAGCACGTCAAGTTTGGTCAAATGTGAAAGTTTTGCTTACTGTTTTCTTCGACTGCAATCGCGTGGTGCATTATGAATTCTTGCCATAAGGTCGTACGGTCAAGAAGGAATAATTCCTTGAAGTTATGAGCCGTTTGCGTGAAGCAATTCGACGGCAACGCACAGAATTTTGGAAAAAACTATCATGGACTTTGCACCATGATAACGCTCACCAGCTCACACATCGATGCTTATGCGTGAGTTTTTGGCCAAAAACAACACCATTATCATGCCTCAACTACCATATTCACCGGACTTGGCCCCTGTTGACTTTTTCCACTTCCCAAAAAATGAAGATACCGAAGAAAGGAAAGCGTTTTGCTACGATTGAGGAGATGAAAGAAAAATCAAACAGGAGCTATTGGCGATACCAAAAAGCGCGATCCAGAAGTGTTTCGAGGATTGGAAAAAATGCTGGTATAACTGTGTTATAGCTGAGAGGGATTTCTTTGAAGGGTACAAGATAGTTATTGATACATAAATAAATACTTTTTAAAAAATTTGAACATGACGGTTATTTTTGATTAGCCCTAACGCAGATCTTGTTGCTTCTGATATGAATTCTCTTAGTAAATAACAAAGATTGTAAAATATTTTTTTTTTCACTGGAAAGCCAGAAAAAACAGAATTCCGTAAATCCTCAACCAGACTGGGTTTTATTCCAGTAACAAAATTATAAATTAACAAATTATAAATTAAAAGTATTATATATGTTTGTTTAGCCAATGTCTACACATTTTTACCGTCAAGGTGTATTTATGCTCACAAGGTGACAGCGCTAAAACTGCCATCGGTCCAAGTTATATACGTAAAATTTGACATATTTGACCCGCATAGCGTAGCCACCTTCTGACATATCAACACCTTGCTCCTGTCATAAATGTTTCGTACTATACAGGAGCAACATACATTGCACAAGCATCGAACAGACCACCATATATGGCCCGGATAGCACGTCTACTCACGCCCCCGTCACTGCTAATGATACGCCCGATCATTCTCGCAATAATTGCCAACTTGTCCCTCACATGAGCAAGATACGCTAAAGAGTTCTTCCGCTCACTCATCACATACCTGAGACAAGTTCCACCAGATCGAAAAAGTGGCGGACTATTCCGTGATAACGTGCCTTTCAGCAACATAGCCACGTCAACACCCACACATGCACCCCACACATTGGCCATGCGTATTGGCCTCCTCAAACTGTTTTTCCCGCTCAGCACGAGGCCGTCCGTCGACCAAAATGAGAAGATCATCTGCATATGCACACAGTTTAAAAGTAAGACTGACATCCCCCAACAGATTATCCATCATGAGGTTCCAAATAAATGGACCGCAGATGGAACCCTGAGAGTAACCCCTAGTAACATTTTTTCAAACAATGTCGCAGAAAATCAAAAAATTTTAATACTCACTGTACGGAAAATATTGCCCTGAGAACCCCTGAGGATGTTGACGTGTCAATTAAGGGATTTTCGGAAAACCTTAAACTAGCCGTACAACATGCTACCACTAGCCATATAAGATCCAGAAATGTGAACAATAGAACCTATTCGGCTGAAATTGAGCAACTTCTGGCTGAAAAAAAAAGTTAGAAGAGAGTAGCAAACTCGTAGGTCTCCGCAGCTTAAAACAAGGCTACGGGAATGCGTAACTCGACTAAGAAATCTCCTTGAAATCCAGAGAATGTCTTCCCTTAAAACATATTTAAAAAGCCTGGATGGTACTTCGCAATCTGACTATTGTTTGTGGAAAGTAACAAAAGGTCTAAAAAGACCCGTAATAGGTAAGCCACCTTTGCGAACTTCAACTGGCGACTGGGCACGAAGCGATTATGAAAAGGGGATGATGTATGTTAATCATTTGAGAAATGTTTTTACGACAACTGATTCAGCGAATGCTGCAGCAGAATTTCCGCCATATGCTGTTAGACAGCTTGTGTCTTTGAGACTTAACTTTCAATATGCCGCAAACGTGAATATGAATAACATAAGCCCCGGGAAAGCTCCAGGTATGGATCAAATTACTGGTAAAATGCTTGAACAGTTACCTCGTGTACCCAGAAGAGTTCTACTTTTTATTTTTATCGCTATTTTACGCCTTAAAGATTATCCTGCAGAGTGGAAGGTCTCAATGATTACTATGATACCCAAGCCAGGGAAGGATCCCACTAAAGTAGAATCATATAGACCAATAGGTCTACTACCAACAATTTCAAAACTGTTCGAAAAATTGTTGATGGCGAAGTTGTCTCCAATACTGAATGATATGGGATGTACCCCTTATCATCAATTTGGCTTTCGGGCTAAACATAACACGATAGAACAAACACATAGGCTAGTCAATGTCATGAGACAGACTTTTGAAGACAAAAAGTATTGCTCAGCTATATTCATCGACATTTGCCAAGCTTTTGATAAAGTGTGGCACGACGGACTGATGCACAAAATAAAATTGAACTTGCCTGCAAATACTCACAAGCTTCTGGAAAGCTACTTACGACCGGAAATTTGTTATCAAAGAATGTGACTTTACAAGTCTCTCACAGTCAATCGGAGCAGAAGTTCCCCAAGGTAGTATTCTAGGACCCACTCTATATTTGATTTACGCATCTGACATGCCAACGAGATCCGGAATCCACACTTCAACTTTTGCAGATGACACAGCTTTTTGCAGCACTCATGAACACCATCAATTAGCTTCACGAAATTTGCAGCAGTATATCTCAATATTAGAGAAATGGTTAAAACTTTGGAAAATAAAAGTTAATGAACAAAAATGTACTCACGTTACATTCACACTGCGTAAGCAAACATGTTCGGCTATCCAAATTAACAATACACCTATTCCGCAACATAATGAAGTTAAATACCTTGGTATTTACCTCGACCGTAGGCTAACGTGGAAGCCTCACATTGATGCGAAAGTCACTCAGTTAAAATTAAAAGCAGCGCAACTAAATTGGCTTATGGGCAGAAATTCGACATTGAAGTTGGACTGCAAACTTTTGTTATATAACGCAATTTTAAAGCCTATATGGTGCTACAGAACTCAGTTATGGGGAACTGCCTACCCATCTAACATTGAAAAAATTCAAAGACGACAAAACCAAATTCTTCGAGCGATAACAGCAGCACCATGGTACGTAAGAAACTCACGAATGGGACAAATTTTCTAAGTATGCGACAAGGTATATCAGTAAACTGGAATTTCACCCAAATCCTCTTGCACGCAACATACTTAATTTTGGCGGCCATTCTCGGTTGAGAAGAAGGGATACCCTTGCCACCATCAGAACGTTAAATAGGTGATCCTACCGATATTATTCTCGCAATATAAAACTTTTTTGTCTAGCAGTAGCTGGACTTAAATAACTTTTATATTTAGTATTAAGATTTGAATACGTATTGTAAGTTCATATTTTGAAGATTTTGGTGTAAATAAACATTTTGGAAACGGCGTCAAAAAGCACATGACCTTGCGAGGTAATTAAACGTGATCCCCAAAAAGTGTGTTTAGCGTTATAGTCGCCAGCCGCTAAAAATCGAGGCCCAAGTGATTTGAAAAAATGTGAATACTGATTTTCTGTTACTGAAAATCGTGGTGGTGAGTAAATCGAGGATATAACAATTTCTACATGAAAGTAATCAATGCATATATTTGTAGCTTGGAGATATTCCTCACGTGTCTCGTTCATTAGATAGTACTTAATTCTGGTCTTTATCAAAATTGCCGAACCGCCGCAAGATCTTCCACGGGGATCTTTTGTGTCGTACAGTACGTAGCCATTATTTTTGAAATAACTGTTGGTTGTCAAATGGGTTTCAGCAATCATCATTATATCGATCTGCTTTTCCATAAGGTTCAAGTTCATTTTTGTGTTGGCGAATGCCGTTTGCGTTCCAGAAATATATTTTTAACCAATTCATTTTTTTAAAATTGCCTGTAAAATAGTGGATTGCACTTTTGGCATTTCCTGCATCATGTTTGTCATAGAAACGGTAAAAGTGTTTATGGACTGAACAAGAGTCTGCAGAGTTGCCTCTAAATTACTAAAATTTGGATCGCACTTTTGAGGTTGGGGACCTGGTTCAAGATTTGGTCGGCTTTAAGGACATTAGCATATGAAAATTGTTTGGAGGTTGGCGTATTTGTATGGGTGGTTGAATCGCCTACCTGGGGAAAATTGTTTTTACCAATGACATTTGGCTGCTGGTGAAACCGATGACTTATTTGTCATTGACCACTTAAAGTGAGTATAGACAGGGCAACCTCTATAATTTGCAGTGTGGTTACCTCCACAGTTACTGCATATCTTAACACTTGCGTCGGCCTTTGGCTTATTGGCGTGTAGTTCGCCACTTACAACACAAACAGCAGGCAACTTGCAGTAAGCCTTAGTGTGGCCAAATTCTTGGCAGTTTAGGCACTGAACGGGTCCTGAACGCTTATGTGGCTCCTCAACGGTAACCTTACGATGCAAAAGAAATTTAAGGTTATAAATTGGATGAATTTCACCTACAATCCTACTTGACGCAGTCTATCAAGAACCTCACCCCAAGAGAGATAATCAAACACGCCCCTAATCACAAATATGCACAACACATAATTGGCAGTTGAGTCACCCACACAACGTTGCGTGCGCATCCTCGACAGACCTACGCTTCCTAAACCCTAAAACTGAAACTCAGATGTACTCTCATTGGTGTCCTCCATCAGCCTAGACACAATTATCCCTTCCAGCACGTTACCAAGGACCGGAAGAAGACTGATGCCCTGATAAGAACGAGAATCACTCCGGACTCTACCAGGAGACTTTAAAAGGACCTTAACTCGAGCAATCTTCCAAGCTCGAGGGAAATAACCCTGACTAACACACTCAGCCTAGATGGACTCAAGGTATTCCGGTATGACCTACCAGATGCTTTAATACATCTCTCCAGCCATACCATCAATACCCGGAAATTTTTGCGTCTGATTTGACCCACAATCTCCATCCTTTCAAGGTTTGGAGGATCAACCACCTCCCTCAGGAAAGGAGGCTAGCTAACCGATTCCGCCCCCGGAAAAAAGGCCCCCAATAGCGCGTCCATGCAATCCTTCCATGCTGTCAATGAAACATCACCAACACAAATCGATGAAATAGCGGTAAACCGCACCCCAAGGGTCGTTCCCTGACAACATTTCTCCCCTGGTCCTACTTGACCCTAACAATAGCGTACTTGCATGTCCTAGACAACATGTCTACTACATGCAACATACAGTTGTGAAAAAGATTTACATCAGCACCTGCCTTACGGCCTTATCTGATGATGGACCAGTTCTACGGAGTGAATTATTCACGATTCACCAGTGCCAGTGAGGCTTGCCAGGCCCACACATGTAGCAATTTTTGCCATATGTTTGTAGCCATATGAGCATCTTTTGGTTGAGGAGTCCGTGAATTCTAATCCCTCCTATATGCAATTTCTCAGCAATCAATGGAAGACAAGGCTTTAATATTTGGTAGGCCGAAGCCCACTGGCAGTGGTTCCTTAAAGTACAGGTATTTGTTGTAAAGGCAACAGGCCCTCGGGAGGTTGTTAGTCCCCGAAGAAAGCCACACATCAAACAATTATCAAGGATACTAACACCCCCTTCCTGTGTATTAAGTTTGAACCACAGCCAGAACGTTTCAGCCAAGGTCAGCCCGGGTTTAACTGCAAGCGGAGGCCATACTGATTCAGCAAAAGAAAACGTGAAAATTGTGGTAAATCAAAATGGTATCTGGCAGCCGCCATTCCAGTTAAAAGTTACGCACACACACAACAATAGTATTTGTCGATACTGTTGTTTTTACAAACTGATGTGTGTGCCTACGTCATGTAGGAACTATGAAACAAGTAAGAGTCTAGTATATTCCACTGAGCTGAATCTCAGATACCCTTTACAATAGTAACAACATGTGGCAAATTTATTTTAGGCATCGTGAAGATTTATACGAGTGTTTTTAAACGCGACATTTTCATTTGGGATGATTATATGGACAAACATTAGAGTTTTTCACTTTTTGTATTTTAATAACTTTAATCTATTATCAGAACTGATTTGAAGCAAATTTTTCATAGAAAATTTGGTTTAGGCTACATCTCGGGTATATATGGACCGATGCCGGAGATTTTAATTTTCTGTATCTTAATAACCTTTTACTACCAGAACTGTTTTAAAGCAAAATAAAAGTGTTTCACGGAAAAATCGGTTTAGGCTCGGGTATATGAGGACCGATATCGATATTTTTCATTGTCTGTATTTTAGTAACGCCCTTTTATTACCAGAACTGATTTTAACCCTTTCGCTACATTTTTTATTTACAAATAATAAAAATATTTTTTATATAATTTTTCAAAAAAAAATAAAATAAAAAATCCAAAACCCAAGAAAAAATTAAAAAAAAATAAAATTAACTTCTTTTTCCAAATGTGATTTTGAACGTGTTGCCGTACGGCAACAAATGTTCTCAATAAATAAAAATATTTATTTTTTTATGTTGCCTAGGATTTTTTTGCATAGAGCAAATTTTCACGATGATTTAAAGCCACGTATAAAAGGCATGTTTTTTCTTTTGAACTAAAAAATTTTTTAAATTACAAGAAGCCATGTTTTCTGTTTTTCAAGTTTTTTCTCTAATTTCCTTTTTAATCGTTTGTTTCGCCCCGGGGAACAGGTTTTGCCTTGGCGTATTCCTAACTTAGGCGCTCTTTTTGGGGAAAAGAGGGAAAGGGGTCCCTTGTTTGGTGCGGCAAACAAAACTCTAGGAAGCCACATGACTTATGTTGTGTTGGCTTCCGAAACCCTTACCAAGGGTATAAATTGGCAGAACGGGGATCAGCATGGCCCCCGGGAAATTCTGCTTGCGGTTCGACCCGGGTTGATCATGGTTGAGGTGCCTACCTTGGCTGAATCGTTCTGGCTGTGGTTGAAACCTAAAACGCAGGAAGGGAGTGTTAGTTTCCTTGATAATTGTTTGGTGTGTGGCTTTTTTCGGGGGCTAACAATCTCCTGAGGACCTGTTGCCTATACAACAGATACGTGTACTGTAAGGAACCAGTGGTGATGATTGACGGGTGAGTTGGTTTAAGAGCTGATGCTCTTAATGGGCTTCGGCCTACCAACTCATTAAGCCTTGTCCTCCATTGATTGCTGGGAAATTGCATACATGAGGGATTAGAAAGCCCGAACTCCTCAACAAGAAGTTGTTCATATGACCGCAATCAGATGACAAGAATTTCTACCTGTGTGAGCCTAGCAAGCCACACGGGGGCGGTGGTGAATCATGAATAGTTCACTTCGTGGTCCACCATCAGGTTAGGCCGTCAAGGCAGGTACTGATGTAAATCATTTTCACAGTTGACTCGTTTGTTATTTTTTAAATTGTTTTATTTTCATTCGACTGCCAAGGTAACCACATCGATACAACCAAAAGGGTAAAAAGAGACACGATTATTTTTAACGAAAACAATTATAAAAACGACATGACTTAAAAATCATCGTAAAAATGTAACATAATTTTGGTAGGAGGTTTAAAAAGAGTATTATGAAAAAAGGCATGGCTTTAAATCACCGTATAAATCTGCCCATACTATATTCCGTGATTTTTTAAGTTTTAATTAATTTTTGCAAGTAAACTTAAAAGAAACAAGTAAGAGTGTGGTAAACTCGGCTGGGCCGAATCTAAAATACCCTTTACAATAGTCACGTATAAAAACGCGGTTTAGGCTATATCTCCGGTATATATGTACCGATATCGGAAATTTCCATTTTCCATATTTATATAACCTTATTTCATTACCAGAATTGCTTCTAAGCAAAAAAAAGTTGTTTAAGTTCGCTTACGCGGCATTTTCATAAAACACCCGGTTCAGGGTATATCTGGGGTATATGGACCGATATCGGAAATTTTCGTTTTCCATATTTATATAACCTTACTTTATTACCGGAACTGCCTTTGAGCAAAAAATGTTGTTTAAGTTTACTTTCGGGACATTTTCATGAAAAACCCGGTTGATGGTATATCTGGAGTATATATGGACCGATACCGGAAATTTTCATTTTCAATATTTATATAACCTTACTTTATTACCGGAACTGCCTTTGAGCAAATAAAAGTTTTTTAAGTTCGCTTATGTGGCATTTTCATGAAAAACCCGTCCTAAGCTATATCTCGGGTATATATGGACCGATATCGGAAATTTTCGTTTTGCATATTTATATAACCGAATATTATAACTAGAACTACTTTTAAGCAAAAAAAGTTGTTTAAGTTTGCTTACGCCGCATGTTCATGAAAAACCCGGTTTAGGCTATATCTCGGGTATATATGGACCGAAAGTGGGAATTTTCATTTTTCATATCTATGTAACTTTATTTTATTACCAGAGCTACTTTTAAGCAAAACAAAGTGGTTTAAGTTCGCTTACGCGACATTTTCATGAAAAACCCGGTTTAGGCTATGTCTCGGGTATATATGGACCGATATCGGGAATTTTCATTTTTCATATTTATATAACTTTATTTTATTACCAGAGCTACTTTTAAGCAAAACAAAGTGGTTTAAGTTCGCTTACGCAACATTTTCATTAAAAATCCGATTTGGGCTATATCTTGAGTATATATGGACCGATATCTGAAAAAAAAATTTTTTGCCTTTAAGTCACCATGTGAAGTTTGAAGCAAAACAAACAACTTTTGTTTTCAAAAATTTTCATACAAAATTGCAAAAAAAATGGATTTTTTCTGAATTTGGAATATATCTCAGCTATACGTGGACCGATATTACTGAATTTCAATAGCAAACTCATGAATCGATGGGGTAAAAGAAGGTGAAAGAAAAAAGTTTCTAGGTCTAATGGTTTTCTCAGAAACGGTATTTTAACAGCGGACAGACGGACAGACGGACATCGCTTAATCGACTTTTCCATTAATTCTGATTCAGAATATATATACTCTATAAGGTCGCAAAAAAAACTGTAGAAATTACAAACGGAATCACAAACTTATATATACCCTTTACATATTTGTGAAGGGTATAATAAACTTAGGAAAAATCAATCATAACAAAGTGATTGTATTAATAAAAGTAATTAATGATAGCACAGGAAAATATTTTACAAAAATTAACATGAAACTAAAGACAAGAAAGTTTTTCGAGAAGAAATAAGTAAATATTTAGTAGAAATTATGGTATTCGTAGAAAGAATTTCGATCATTTGTATCTGGTATATCCATGACAATCTTTACGCTTGCATCTGCTTTTATTTTCTATATATTGTGGCCAATGTTGATTCCCATCGTATCGTATAGAGTTTGGTGTTTTGTTTCATACTCTTTTTTCGATGTTGAAGGGCCATCTAATTCCTCTTTCCCCTTGGTGAAGTTTTTGGACGTCCTCTTCTACGGAAACAGGCATGTCTGTTTGATAGTTCCAAAAGTCCATCCGCAAGATCGTTGTATTTCCATTGTAATCTTTATAGTCTTAGATTCTCAAGCCAGGAGTTACATATCACCAAATCGATAAAATTGTATATTTTAAGGGTCCACTTTTTGGATTTATCCACTCCGCTCATACTTTTGTTGTACATTGAGACTACATGTGGCTTCGTGCAAAATGCCATCTGAATTGCACAAACAGAAAACCTTTATGCCTCAATTTATGGGTTTTGTGGACATATATTGCC
Organism: Thecocarcelia acutangulata; assembly: GCA_914767995.1. Taxonomy (NCBI): domain Eukaryota; kingdom Metazoa; phylum Arthropoda; class Insecta; order Diptera; family Tachinidae; genus Thecocarcelia; species Thecocarcelia acutangulata. The sequence goes on along the minus strand of OU612096.1, from coordinate 52,898,002 downwards.
TAAGCGCGGTTTTGCCTCTAAAAGGAATCATCATTTCATCAATGCAAAGGTTTTCCTCTTTTCATAGTGTATTGGACTTTTTTGAAAACATTATTTATTATAGGTCACACCTTATTCAGTTTGTCATCGCCTATTTCTTTTATTGTAAATTTTACATTGTTACGGATGGATTGGAATCGACTTTCCGCCATATTTTTTACAAAAGCTGGAATATTTGTGTGTGCTTTCCAGTACATGTCTAGTCGAGGATATCCTATTGATCCAGTGATTATCTCTAGGGCAAGAAACTTTAAAAACTCTTCCCAAGCAAGATTAAATAATCTGTTCAGTACTGAAAGGTACTTCTGGTGTAATCCAGGGTAATTTTCTCCACCGAAAGTCATCAGACTTCTTGACAACATATTCAAAATTTTTATTGTTACCTTCTTCGTTGTTTTCTGTGTTGTCCAAATTAACTTCATAACTATCCCCTCGCGATAATTCCTCCCTTATAAAAATAGTTGTTTTGGTCAAAAGTTTTTATTAAATCTTCTAAATCTTCAATATCCGATAAATCTGAATCTTCAAAATTAATCAGAATTTTTTCAATTTCACTTTCATTCACACATCTTGTCATGATGGCAAACAGAATACAAATGATATTCATACTTAAAAAAATAACGTTTCTTAGAGAATTGTATACATAAACACGATTTTTTGCCATATGGCAACAGGCTTATTGTAAAAAATTGCTGCAAGCTAAAGTGGTTTTAAAAAAATTAGTTTTGTCTTTAATGACATAAATTAATATGTTTTTATTATTTTTTTAATAATTTTCATTTAATAACATTGTGAAATAATATATAAACCCGTTTTTTAACTCCTTTTTTGGCAAAAAGGGCAAGGTGCAAAACAGATTACTCTGACTTCGAACACTTTGTGGAAAAACTATCTAAAATGTTTTTATTTGATTTTTTCTTATTCCTAAGATATAAAAAAATAGTAAATAGCTGTTTTGTTGCCACATGGCAACAAAACAGCGAAGGGGTTAAACAAAAACAAAATTGTTTAAGTTTCATGAAAAAAAAATCTGTTTAGGCTATATGTCGGAAATATAAAGACCGATATCTGAAACTATTAGTTCCTGTATTTTAGTAACCTCCTTTTATTACCAGAACTGCTTTTAAGCAGAAGAAATTTTAAGTTCGCTGACGCGACATTTTCATTAAAAATCGGCTTAGTCTATATCTCAGATATATGGACAGGTAGCTGGGAAAATTTATTTTTGCTTTACAATCGCCACGCCAAATAAGATTGTTAAGTTTGAAGAAAAAGAAACAATTTATTTTTCAAAACTTTTCATACAAAATTTTGAACATACTTCAGCTATATGTGGACAGATTTTGCTGAGTTTCAATAGCAATCTCATGAATAGAATGAGTCCTAGAATGATTTTTAAGTGTGATGTTTTTCAACTGCGGACAGGCGGGCGGCGCTTAATCGGATTTTCTATCAATGCTGATTTAGAATATGTATACTTTATAGGATCGGAAATGAAAATTGTGGAAATTAGAAACGGAATCACAAACTTATATAGGTTTTTACTTTCAAATTAACGATTTTTGTACTCAAATTCAATTTTTTACAAGTCAAACACAATGTTTTGCAACACAAATTCAATTTCTTGCACTTCAAATTAAATTCTTTGCATTTCATATTAAATTTTTTCTATTTCAAATTAAAATATTTTTATTTCAAATTAAATTTTTTGTGTTTCAAATTAAATTTATTTAACTTCGAATCAAATTTTTTGTTTATTTGGCTAAAAACTTACAGCTTTATTAAAAAAAAAAACTCAATAGAAGTTACGTTATCAGCCCAATTGTAAATAAAAATTCCATAGGAATTTTATCACTTTTCCCTTTCCTCCAATTATGAACAAAAATTAAGTATGAGGTTTTTTTATTATTTTTTCTTCCCTCTATTCGTTAAAAACATTAAAGGAAGATCAACTCTTCAATTCTTACGGACAAAAAATGTGTTTTTTCTTTAATTTTAATTGAAAAAAGTACTTTATGTGGGAAATAAATTCCGTGAGGAATAAACTCCGAGAGAAATAAATTCCGTAAGAGTATTCATAATTGGGCTGTATAAGTAAAAAATTTTGAGAAAAGTTTATGAAATAAACTTTATTTTAAATTTGGAAATAAATTGAAAAAATATGTTCTCCCGATATTTCAATTGTAATAAATTTCTGTTTTGAAAGACAAGACGATCATTGCTAATTCATCTGTAAATTCCAACATTTTCATAATTTTCCTGGAAGAGTTAGCTATTCAGTAAATTAGCTGAAACCAGCACCGAATGTGCTTGGCTGGTCCTTGATAATGCTAAGATACAAAAGATAAGGTTGCAGAATCCGGGCACATTATAAATTTTCTTCCTCCTTACATAGCTACATAGGTGAGCTTAATCCAATAAAAAAGTTTTTTCCTAAAACAAAACTACCTGCCCGAAATTTATTAGCTGATGCGGATAATTTGGACTTGATAACAATAATTCAACAGTCAATCGAAACGGTAGCACCTTCAGATTGTAACAATTATTATCTTGATATGACCATGAGTTTGTCATTAGCTGCATCTGGAGAACAGTTGCAATAGGAACCATCCAAATTTGGTTTAGAAAATTATATTAAGGAAAAATTACGAGTAATGACTTGAACAACAAGTTTATTTTTATTTCCTTTTGTAAATTTTTAGCTAAATAAATAAAAACTTAAATTCGAAGTTAAACAAATTTAAATTGAAACAAAAAAAATTTAATATGAAATAAAAATAGTTTAATTTGAAATAGAAAAAATTTAATATGAAATGAAAAGAATTTAATTTGAAGTGCAAGAAATTGAATTTGTGTTGCAAAACATTGTGTTTGACTTGTAAAAAATTGAATTTGCGTACAAAAATCGTTAATTTGAAAGTAAAAACCTATATATTACCTTTACATTTTTGTGAAGGGTATAAAAATAAATGATTATAGAATATACTAAAAATTTTGCTCTTAATGAGTGCGAGTAACAAACAGTATTTTTTGTGGTGGCTTCTTTTACTCTTAAAAAATATGCAAGATACGAGAATGGTTGAATACATTTTTGATGCATCAAGATTTTGCAAGCGAACGCCGAGTATAAAGACCACCGCATCAATTTTTGCCAGTATTTTAAATACTGGGATGTGCTCATGGCTGCGGTGTACCCCTGCAGAACTTTGTAAATATTTTTAATAAATTGGTAACGAAAATAAAAAAGTTTGTTTTATACGAGGTGTCTGGTGGCAAATTTATATTTTTAAATACGATTATTTCAAAAAATAATAAATGGTGCGGGCGGAGCGTACCTCCGTTGGAATGATCGATTAAACGGATTTGTCAGTCACGATGGTATAGTGGTCGAGTGAGAATCGCGCGCTCACTGTGGACACCTTAAATTTTGGCATGTTTTCCAAGCAGTTTATGTAGTTCAATTCGCCCTTCACATATTTAATTTTAAGCCATGAAATTTGATTTAAATGAATTTTGACTTTAAATCAGTAGTGGACAAATTTGTTTTGCACTTCTGTTAGTGAGATAATTTCTTTTTTTTATCTTGGACCAGTACTCTGGGGATAGTCCCTACATATGCAGTGCATTGTACTGGAACTAGGAAATTAGATTATGAGAAGGTGGAAAGGGGGTGTAATGTTTGTGAACTTAACACACGGAACGATCAAAGCAAACATTATCACAGTATTTAAAATGTTGATATTAAATTAGTTAAAACTTTTCAGTGCCCAGTGTATATACCCTCGACACTGCTCAGACTAACAAAAACTAGTTCAACACCACGCACACCGTAAGGTAATAAAATACATAGGAGGAACATAAAAAATAAATTAATAATAACAAATAGAGAAAAAACTAATTTTTTATACCCTTCAAAAAAATGTAAAGGGTATATATAAGTTTGTGATTCCGTTTGTAATTTCTACAGTTTTTTTTTGCGACCCTATAAAGTATATATATTCTGAATCAGAATTAATGGAAAAGTCGATTAAGCGATGTCCGTCTGTCCGCTGTTAAAATACCGTTTTTGAGAAAACCATTGGACTTAGAAACTTTTTTCTTTCACCATTCTTTTACCCCATCGATTCATGTGTTTGCTATTGAAATTCAGTAATATCGGTCCACGTATAGCTGAGATATATTCAAAATTCCGAAAAAAGCCATTTTTTTTGCAGTTTTGTATGAAAATTTTTGAAAACAAAAGTTGTTCGTTTTGCTTCAAACTTCACACACTTATTAAGCATGGTGAATCAAAGACAAAAAAATTTTTTTTTCAGATATAGGTCCATATATACCCGAGATATAGCCCAAATCGGATTTTTAATGAAAATGTCGCATAGGCGAAGCTTAATAACTTTTTTTTGCTCAAAAGCAGTTCTGGTAATAAAATTAGGTTACATAAATATGGAAAATGAAAATTTTCGATATCGGTCTATATATACCCGAGATATAGCCCAATCCGGGTTTTTCATGAAAATGTCGCGTAAGCGAACTTAAACAACTTTTTTGTGCTCAAAAGCAGTTCTGGTAATAAAATAGGGTCATATAAATATGAAAAATGAACATTTTCGATATCGGTTCATATATACCCGAGATATAGCCCAATCCGGGTTTTTCATGAAAATGTCGCGTAAGCGAACTTAAACAACTTTTTTGTGCTCAAAAGCAGTTCTGGTAATAAAATAGGGTCATATAAATATGAAAAATGAACATTTTCGATATCGGTCCATATATACCCGAGATATAGCCTAGACCGGGTTTTTCATGAAAATGTCGCGTAAGCGAACTTAAACAACTTTTTTGTGCTCAAAAGCAGTTCTGGTAATGAAATAGGGTCATATAAATATGAAAAATGAAAATTTTCGATATCGGTCCATATATACCCGAGATATAGCCCAAATCGGGTTTTTCATGAAAATGTCGCGTAAGCGAACTTAAACAACTTTTTTGTGCTCAAAAGCAGTTCTGGTAATGAAATTAGGTTACATAAATATGGAAAATGAAAATTTCCGATATCGGTCCATATATACCCGAGATATAGCCCAAATCGGGTTTTTCATGAAAATGTCGCGTAAGCGAACTTAAGCAACTTTTTTGTGCTCAAAAGCAGTTCTGGTAATGAAATTAGGTTATGTAAATATGGAAAATGAAAATTTCCGATATCGGTCCATATATACCCGAGATATAGCCTAAACTGCGGTTTTAATGAAAATGTCGCGTAAGGGAACTTAAACAACTGTTTTGTGCTCAAAAGCAGTTTTGGTAATGAAATTAGGTTACATAAATGTGGAAAATGAAAATTTCCGATATCGGTCCATATATACCCGAGATATAGCCTGGAACGGGGTTTTCATGAAAATGCCGCGTAAGCGAACTTAAACAACTTTTTTTACTTAAAAGCAGTTCTGGTAATAAAATAAGGTTATATAAGTATGGAGAATGAAAATTTTTGATATCGGTCTATATATACCCGAGATATAGCCTAAGCCGGGTTTTTCATGAACACGCGGCATAAGCGAATTCAAACAATATTTTTTGCTTAAAAGCAGTTCTAATAATAAAATAAGGTTATATATATATGGAAAAAGAAAATATCCGACATCGGTCCATATATACTCGAGATATAGCCTGAAGCGATTTTTCCAATAACATTTTTTTTTCTGAAAAGCAGTTCTTGTTATAAAAGAAGGTTACGAAAATTAAAATTTCTGATATCGGTCCATATATACCCGAGATATAGACTAAATCGGGTTTTTCATGAAAATATCCCGTAAGCGAACTTAAACAATTTGTTGTGCTCAAAAGCAGTTCTGGTAATGATATAAGGTTATGTGGAAAATAAAAATTTTCGATATCGGTCCATATATATACCGAGATATAGCCTGAACCGTTTTTTCCATTAAAAAAATTTTTTTTTTTTTTTTTTGCTGAAAAGCAATTCTCGTTATAAAAGAAGGTTACTAAAATACAGAAAATAGAAAATTCCGATATCGGTTCATATATAACCGAGCATATTTAGGTCACATTTTTAATATACTATACATATTCGTGACTATCGTGAAGGGTATTTTAGATTCGGCCCAGCCGAATATACTACACTCTTACTTGTTTTTTTTAAGCATTTCTTTATTTATTGAATCTTCAAAATGAACTAACAATAAGTATTCAAATCTTAATACTAAATTTAAAATTAAAAAATGTGATTCTTAAGACCGGCCAATGCTAGACAAAAAGTTTTATTATGCGGGAGCTATTTCGGTAAAATCACCTATTGAGCAATCTGATGGTGGCAGCGGTATCCCTTCTTTTGAGTCGAGTGTGGCCGCCAAAACTAAGTATATTGCGTGCAAGACGATTTGGATGAAGTTCCAATTTACTGATAAATGTACCCTGTCGCGTACTTAGAAAATTCCTCTTTTACCAGCGGAACACTCAGATCTTTATGAATTCGTGAATTTTTTACGCACCATGGAGCTGCAGTAATCGTTCGAAGAATTTTGTTTTGTCGCCTTTGGATTTTTTCAATGTTTGACGCTGAGGCGGTGCCCCATAACTGAATAGGTGAGTTGTTAATTTGGAGAGCCGAACATGTTTGCTTACGCAGTGTGAATGTAACGTGAGTACATTTTTGTTCATTAACTTTTATTTTCCAAAGTTTCAACCATTTCTCTAATATTGAAATATACTGCTACAAATTTCGTGAAGCTTCTTGATGGTTTACATGAACGCTAAGAAAAGCTGTGTCATCTGCAAAAGTTGAAGTATGGATTTCGGATCTCGTTGGCATGTCAGATGCGTAAATCAAATATAGAGTGGGTCCTAGGATGCTACCTTGGGGAACTCCTGCTCCGATTGACTGTGAGAGACTTGTAATGTCACCTTCTTTGATAACAAATTTCCGCTCGTATAAGTAGCTTTCCAGAAGCTTGTGTGTATTTGCAGGCAAATTTAGCTTTATTTTGTGCATCAAGCCGTCGTGCCACACTTTATCAAACGCTTGAGAAATATCAATGAAAAGAGCTGAGCAGTACTTCTTCGCCTCAAAGGTTTGTCTTATGACATTGACTAGTCTGTGCGTTTGTTCTATGGTGCTATGTTTAGCCCGAAAGCCAAATTGATGATCAGGGATGCATCCCACATTGTTCAATATTGGACTTAACTTTGCCATTAACAATTTTTCGAATAGTTTTGAAATTGTTGGTAAAAGACTTATTAGTATATATGATTCTACCTTAGTCACATCCTTCCCTGGCTTGGATATCATAGTAATCATTGAGACCTTCCACTCTGCAGGATAATACTCAAGGCGTAAAATGGCGTTAAAAATAAAAAGTAGAACCCTTCTAGCTACACGAGGTAACTGTTCAAGCATTTTACCAGTAATTTTATCAATGCCTGGAGCTTTCCTGGGGTTTGTATTACCGATAACGTTTTCGACATCTTGAAAATTAAATCTCAAAGACACAGGAGGTCTAACAACATATGGTGGTAATTCCGCTGTATTATTCTCTGAATCATTTGTGATAAAAACGTTTCGCAAATGATCGACATACAACATTCCCTTTTCAGAATCGCTTCTTGCCCAGTCGCCAGTTGAATTTCGCAAAGGTGGCTTACCTATTACGGGTCTTTTTAAACCTTTTGTCGCTCTCCACAAGGAATAATCAGATTGAGGGGTACCATCAAGGCTTTCCAAATATGTTTTAAGGGATGCCATTCTATGGACTTCAAGCAGATTTCTTAGCTGAGTTATGCATTCCCGTAGCCTAGTTTTAAGCTCGGGAGACCTGCGAAGTTGCCACTCTCTTCTGACTCTTCTTTTTTTTGACAGAAGTTGCTCAATTTCAGATGAATAAGTTCTGCTGTTCTCATTTCTAGATCTTAAATGAGTAGTGGTAGCATGCTGTACGGCCAGTTTGAGGTTTTCAGAAAAATCGTTAATTGACACATCAATATCCTCAGGCGTTCTCAAGGCGATTTTTTCAGTACAATGTGTGCTCAAAAATTTTTTGTATTTTAACCAATTAACTCTATTGACAGTCAACGGGGAGCCAATCTCTTGGGGGAACGAAACAGAGATAATAGTGGGAGAGTGATCTGATGACAAATCTAATGAAGGCTCCACTTGCATCCACTCTAAAGGAAAATTTTTCGCAACTCAAAAATCTATAACGTCTGGGATCTCTCGTCGGTCTGTCGGCCAATAAGTAGGGTGTCCGTTTGAAACCACATCTAAGCCCATTTTGGAAAGGGTGTCAAAAAGCACACGGCCTTTCGAGGTAATTGAACGTGATCCCCAAAAAGTGTGTTTAGCGTTATAGTCGCCAGCCGCTAAAAATCGAGGACCAAGTGATTTGAAAAAATATGAATGTTGGCTTTCTGTTATTGAAAATCGTGGCGGTGAGTAGATCGAGGAAATAACGATTTTTTCATGCAAATATTCGATGCATATATTAGTTGCTTGGAGATACTCCTCACATGTCTCGTTCATTAAAAAGTGTTTGTTGCGAAATTACATTGTTCAATTAGCATCACTAACTATTTTGCATTATACTTTCATACTCATTCTTAATACTGTATCACTGATGACGTGTCTTAAATGTATTGGTTAAACGGTAATCCGTTTTTTTCTTTTTATCTACATATATAATATTAAGCCACCTCTGCGAACTTCAACTGGAGATTGGGCAAGAAGCGATTCTGAAAAAGGGATAGTGTATGTTAATCATTTGAAAAACGTTTTTACTGCAAATGATACAGTGGATGATGTTGCTGAATTTCCGCCATATGCTGTTAGACCGCCTGTGCCTTTGAGACTTAGTTTTCAAGATGTTGAAAATGTTATTCGTAACACAAACCCCAGGAAAGCTCCAGTAGTGCAATTCACTAACTTTTAACGATTTTAAAAGAGCATAACTTAACGCGAGCTATTGTGGTTTGCACTAACGCTTATGTGATTCACTAACTTATTCATACAACCTCTGGTTGTATGTTAAAAAAATTTGAAATAATGTGGCAGCTTTGTTAAAAATAAAGAAAACCACAAAGAGGAACAGAAAAAAAACAAACAAATTTGGAAATAATTCCATGTTTAGGGTAAGTAAAACTATTTATATGTTTATTATTTAAAATATTTTTTGATAAGTAAGATAAGTTCTTCTCACGGAGAACACGCCGAACGACTGTTGGAGTCTTCCGACAAGTCGTATGCCAAATACTGTGAAGTTATTCTAGTAGAAATTTAACGACATTTTTGTTAAGATAAACACCACAAAAATAATTGGTGTTTAGTTAACGCTAATCAGTCAGGCTATAAAAACAGCTGCTTTAAAACGAAGACAAATAGTGTTAAAAACTGTTATAGAATCGCAAAAACACCAACGCTAGTGTTAATTTCTCTAAACGAATTTTATTAGCGTTAAAACAGGCTAGTGAATTGCACTACAGGTATTGATAAAATTACTGGTAAAATGCTTGAGCAGCTACCTCGTGTAGCTCGTAGAATTCTTCTTTTTATTTTTAACGCTATTTTACGTCTCGAGTATTATCCTGCAGAGTGGAAGGTGTCCATGATTACTATGATACCCAAACCAGGGAAGGATCCCACTAAAGTAGAATCATACAGACCAATAAGTCTGCTGCCAACAATTTCAAAACTGTTCGAAAAATTGTTAATGGCAAAGTTGAGTCCAATGTTGAACACTGTGGGATGCATCCCTGATCATCAATTTGGCTTTCGGGCTAAACACAGCACAGTAGAACAAACGCACAGACTAGTCAATGTCATAAGACAGACCTTTGAGGAGAAGAAGTATTGCTCAGCTCTATTCATTGACATTTCTCAAGCTTTTGATAAAGTGTGGCACGAGGGCTTGATACACAAAATAAAGTTGAACTTGCCTGCAAATACACACAAGCTTCTGGAAAGCTACTTATGTGGGCGGAAGTTTGTTATCAGAGAAGGCGACTTTATAAGCCCAACTCAGCCAATCGAGGCAGGAGTTCCCCAAGGCAGCATACTGGGGCCTACTTTATATTTGATTTATGCCTCTGACATGCCAACGACACCCGGAATCCACACTTCAACTTTTGCAGACGATACAGCATTCTGCAGCGTACATGAAAGCCATCAAGTAGCTTCGCGAAATTTGCAGGAGTATATTTCAATATTAGAGATGTGGTTAAAACTTTGGAAAATTAAAGTTAATGAACAAAAGTGTACTCACGTTACATTTACGCTGCGTAAACAAACATGTTCAGCCATCCAAATCAACAATTCAACTATTCCGCAGCAAAATGAAGTCAAGTACCTTGGTATTCACCTGGACCGTAGGTTAACGTGGAAGTCTCACATAGATGCGAAAGTTACTCAGTTAAAGTTAAAAGCAGCTCAACTGAATTGGCTTATGGGCAGAAATTCTACATTGAAGCTGGATTGCAAACTTTTATTATACAACGCAATTCTAAAGCCTATATGGTGCTATGGAATTCAACTATGGGGCACCGCCTCCACTTCAAACATCGAAAAAATTCAAAGGCGACAAAACAAAATTCTTCGAACAATTACTGCAGCTCCGTGGTACGTAAAAAACTCAAGAATTCTTAAGGATCTCTGTGTTCCTCTTGTAAAAGACGAATTTTCAAAGTACGCAACAAGGCATATCAATAAATTGGAACTTCATCCAAATCGTCTTGCACGCAATATACTTAATTTCGAAGGACACTCTCGGTTGAGAAGGAGGGACACCCTTGCCACCATCAGAACGTTAAATAGGTGATTTCACCGATATCGATCGTGCAAAATAAAACATTTTTGTCTAGCATTGGCTGGACTTAATTAATTTTATGTATTTAGTTTTAAGATTTGAATACTTATTGTTAGTTCACTTTGTGAAGATTCAATAAACAAATGAATGAGAAAAAAAAAAAAAAATATATATAATATATAATATTAACATACTTATTTTCTTACGCACTCTGTAATTAACTTCTGCTGAATATACTTTGAATTTGTTACATAAACTTCCACTCGTGTTTTAACTCTTTAATAGGTTATGGGCCCAGTGGAGTTTTTTAAATAAAAGTTGAAGTATATTTAATACGTTGAATATTTTTTGAGTAAGGAGTGTTGAATAAAGACTGCCGTTATGACTGATGAAATCGTCCACATTTATCACCGACTGAATAACAGCAATTACCGGCTTTGGAAGTTCAGTGTCGATGCGGTTTTAAAAGGCCAAGGTTTGCTAGGAATAGCACAAGGAAAGGTGAAGTTTGAGGACAACACCTCTCAAGATTTGAAAGACTTGTGGACCAAACGCGACGGTAAAGCCATGGGAATTTTAATCGCTTCTGTAGAAAAGGATCAAGCAAATCACATATTAGCTTGTACTACATCCCATGAGGTATACTCAAAATTGCAAAACATCCATGACAAGCAGAGTGAGGTAAAGGTTATGTGCCTCTATGAAGAATATTTTGCCTTAAAAATGCAAGAGGAGGAATCGGTTGCTGCATACGTTTCAAAAGTGTCTTCGCTGGCAACAGAAATCGAAGCACAAGGTGAAAAACTGTCGGACAACATAAAAATGGTTCGAATTATCAACAGCTTAACGCCAAGGTATCAAAATTTCAAAACTGTGTGGTATAACATTAAAGAGGGTCGGACATTTGAAAACCTAATGGCAAAATTGCAATTAGAAGAAGACCAGCACAAAAAGAACAACGAGACGGAGCGCACAGAAGCTGCGTTTAATGCCAAAACTGATAGGTATAAAAACTCTATTGCCGAAAGAAAGAAAATATCAAAATGTAATTTTTGTCATAAAATTGGCCACTGGGAACGAGAATGAAAGAGAGGAAAGAGAGAGGGAAAGAGAAAAAAATTCAGATGAAGTTGCTTTTACTGCAACAATTAATGATGTTATTCAGGCTTCTGACAAAGATGTTTGGATTGCAGACTCAGGCGCTACGGAGCATATGACGTCACGTAAGGAATGGTTTAGCGACTTATGTATAACCGATGTAGACCGTTTTGTTTGCATAGCAAACAACGAAAAATTGAGAATAGTTGGTTTTGGCACTATCCATCTTAATGTATTAGTAAAAAATAAGTGGCTGCCACGAATTCTTAAAAATGTACAATACGTCCCTCAACTAAAACAAAATCTTTTTTCTACTGGTTCAGCTACATCAAAAGGTTTTACAATGATAATTGAAGCGAATTCGTGCCTTTTAAGAGACAGAAACCAAAATATTTTAGCAGCTGGCGTAAGAGATTCCAAAAATCAATTTCGTATGCTCTTTGATACTCAAACCAATCAAAAGGCAAATTTGGCAAAGTTAGATTCTCTCCAACAATGGCATTGCCGATTGGAACATATTAATATAGCAACAATAAAAAACATGAGTAATAAAAATGCTGCCGATGGAATATGTCTTACTGATAAAGATGAATTTTTTTGTGAAGATTGCAAAAAGGGAAAAATGCACCGTTCATCACATAAGGTTGTAGCAAAACGTAATGCAGCTAAATGTGAGTTCATACACATGGACTTATGCGGACCTATGAGTGAAGTTGGCATTGGAGGAGTGCGTTATTTCATGTTGCTTAAGGATGAGAGCACAAACTTCAGGTACGTTTACTTTTTATCAAATAAATCTGAAGTGAAAGAAAAACTCAAATGTTTTATTTCTCTTTTGCGCAACATGAATGACGAACACGTAAAATTCATACGATGCGATAACGTCAAGGAATTCATCAATAATGAGGTTTTAACTTATTTGTCCAACAATGGTATTACTCTAGAAAATATATCGCCTTACACTCCCGAACAAAATGGTTTCATTGAAAGAGATAATAGAACAGTACAAGAATCAGCACGAACAATGTTAATCGCAAGTGGACTACACAAACTTTTATGGCCCGAAGCTGTAAGAGCTGCTGTATACATATTGAATAGGTCGACGTCGTCAAAAAATCAATTAAAAACCCCATACGAAAGCTGGTTCGGCACAAAACCAGATTTAAGTCACATGAAAGTTTTTGGCACTGAATGCATGGTTTATCAACCAAAACAAACTGGGCGTAAGAAATGGGATGCAAAGGCGAAAAAGATGTTCTTAGTGGGTTATGAACCAACAACAAAAAATTTTCGCCTGTACGACGAAGAACTCAGGAGGGTTATTGTAAGCTGCGATGTAGCATTTAATAACGAAAAACCAATTAAAGTAAAATCAATTTCTGCTGAAAACTAAATTAGGACAAAAACTGAAACCGACGATTACAGTAATTCATTTTTTAAACAACAAGCGTCTAGTACACCACACTCAACAATGACAGATTTAACAAATATTAAAACTACTTTTAATAATCTTGATCCGGCAGCTGAACAAAGAGAAAATCAAAGATACGATCTAAGAAAAGATATAATACCACCGCAGAGATTTGGTTATGAACATATGAGCTGTCTAGCAAGTATTTTAGAGCCCGATTCATATGAAGATGCTGTTAGTTCAGAGAATGCTAAAGATTGGATTTCAGCAATTGATGATGAGTTAAAATCACTCGAGGTTAACAAAACTTGGGAAGTAGTGGAAAAACCCGACAAAAAAAATATAGTTGGATGTAAGTGGGTGTTTAAAATAAAATCAAATCTAAACAGCAACAAACCATTTTTCAAAGCGCGTTTGGTCGCCAAAGGCTATTCTCAAAAGGCTGGAATAGACTATAAGGAAACATACTCTCCCGTAGTGAGATATGATTCAGTGAGAGCTATTTTGTCTGTAATTGCTGTAGAGAACTTAGAAATGATGCAGTTCGATGTAAAAACAGCCTTCTTATACGGAGATCTCGATGAGGAGCTATATATGGAGATCCCGAAAGGTATTAATATAGAACGAGATAAAAATGTTGTTCTTCGGCTCAAAAAGGGCCTTTACGGACTGAAACAAGCGTCTCGTAACTGGAACTTTAAATTTGTTGATTTCTTGGCGAATTTTAATATGAAGCAGTCGGTTGCTGACCCTTGTGTGTTTTTCGGTAACATTGAAAACAACAAAATAATTTTATTATTATACGTTGATGATGGTTTGATAGCATCACCCAGCAAAGAAGTTATCAGATTGTTTATTAGTAAATTGTCCGAAAATTTTCAGATCACCTACGGCGAACATAATTATTATATTGGGTTAGAAATACATCGCGATAGGCTAAACAAAAGTATTAAAATCAATCAACGTATGTACATCAACAAGATTATTGCAAAATTTAATATGGAAAATGCAAAACCAGTTTCAACACCTGCCGATATCAACACATTTTTGACTAAATCAAATGAAGATATTGAAATAAAGTTTCCATTTCGAGAAGCCATTGGTTCACTGATGTTTGCTGCTATAGTATCGAGACCTGATATTTCTTACGCAGTAGGTGAAGTAAGTAAATTTACCGACAATCCTAAACGATGTCACGTAGAGGCTTTAAAGCGCATTTTTCGGTACCTCAAGGCAACAACCGAATACTGTTTTGAGTATAAAATGAAAAATTCTGTAAATTTGGTGGGTTATACAGACGCAGATTTTGCTCGTGATATAGATACCAGAAAATCAACCACAGGATATGTCTTCTTGATGAATGACAGCGCCATCACTTGGAGAAGTCATCGTCAAAAAACAGTTGCATTATCCACAACTGAAGCGGAGTGCATGGCGGTATGCGAAGGTGTCAAGGAGGTAATATGGCTCAGACAGTTACTAGGTGATATAGGTTATCCTCAAACTACACCAACGCTTTTAAACGTTGATAATCAAGGAGCTATTCGACTAATTGCTAACCCTGAGCTACACCATAAAACAAAACACATTGACATAAGACTCAAATTCATAAGAGAACTGAAGAAGGATAAAACAATTGAAGTCAATTTTGTTAACACGGATCTGCAATATGCTGATATTCTTACAAAACCTTGTCGGCTCAACGTTTCAACAATAACGCAAAATTTTTAGGAATGTCAGAAAATTAAACAATGAGTGAGAGTGTTGCGAAATTACATTGTTCAATTAGCATCACTAACTATTTTGCATTATACTTTCATACTCATTCTTAATACTGTATCACTGATGACGTGTCTTAAATGTATTGGTTAAACGGTAATCCGTTTTTTTTTTTTATCTACATATATAATATTAACATACTTATTTTCTTACGCACTCTGTAATTAACTTCTGCTGAATATACTTTGAATTTGTTACATAAACTTCCACTCGTGTTTTAACTCTTTAATAGTGTTTAATTCTGGATTTTATTAAAATTGCCGATCCTCCGCAAGATCTTCACGGGGATCTTTTGTGTCGTACAGTATGTAGCCATTAATTTTGAAAAAACTGTTGGTTGTCAAATGAGTTTCAGCAATCAACATTATATCGATCTGCTTATCCATAAGGACGTGCTCAAGTTCATTTTTGTGTTGGCGGATGCCGTTTGCGTTCCAGAAACATATTTTTAACCAATACATTTGTTTAAAATTGAAAAAGAAAAAACAAATGGCAGTAAAAAAATTAAATAATAAACAAGTAAGAGTATGGTATATTCGGCTGGGCCGAATCTAAAATACCCTTCACGATAGTCACGTATATGTATAGTATATTTACAAATGTGAACAAAATATGCTCGGTTATATATGAACCGATATCGGAATTTTCTATTTTCTGTATTTTATTAAACTTCTTTTATAACGAGAACTGCTTTTCAGAAAAAAAATGTTAATGGAAAAATCGGTTTAGGCTGTATCTCGGGTATATATAGACCGATATCAGAAATATTCATTTTCCATATTTATATAACCTGATTTTATTACCAGAACTTCTTTTAAACAAAAAAAGTTGTTTCAGTTCGCTTACGCGACATTTTCATGAAAAACCTGGTTCAGGCTACATATCGGGTATATATGGACCGATATCGAAAATTTTCATTTTCCATACTTATATAAGCTTATTTCATTACCAAAACTGCTTTTGAGCAAAAAAAAGTTGTTTCAAATCGCTTACGCGGCATTTGCATGAAAAACCCGATTTGGGCTATATCTTGGGTATATATGGACCGATACCTGAAAAAAAAATGTTTGTCTTTGAGTCACCATGTGTAATGAGTGTGTGAAGTTTGAAGCAAAACAAACAACTTTTTTTCAAAAATTTCCATACAAAATTGCAAAAATTCATGGCTTTTTTCGAAATTTTTAATATATCTCAGCTATGCGTGAACCGATATTACTGTTGGGATATAAAGTTGAATGTTTGAGAATATCTTTCAAAAATTTTCAAAGTCTACTGATGATTAGGGTAGCTCCTATGAAATGTCGACATATTGTTAGCTGAGATACATAGAAAGCAAGCTGTTTATATTTTTTTCGTATTGATATCAATTTTAGAAGCTAAAATAGCGAATAAAAACTCAATTGTTTATTTATTAAGTTTTTTTCTCTGTTAATAAAATAAACGTATATTAACTTTGTTTAAAGTAGAAAACATTAAAAAAATAATAAATAAATAAAAAAAAGTGAAAAAAGGTCAAATATAAGATGGGACTAGGTTTTTTTAAGTTTTATCTCCTTTTCGCGAAATTCTCAGCTGAAAAATTTCTTTGTGTATTTGTATCCCAAAAATATCTGAACAAATGTTAGTGTTTTCGGTATTTTTTAACAATACCAAAGAAAAAGTCGCTCAAACTTGGAAGTTTACAATAATATATTTACAAGCATTTTAAATTTAACACAAAGAGTTCACACGTTAGTAAAATTAATTCATGCGCAACCTTCATCATCAAAAAAATTGTTATAATGATGTGTGACATGATAGTATAATAGCATGAACTCCCTCTCAACAGGCCAAGTATGACTATTTAATAGCCGCTTTAGAAAGCTTATTCACAGGCCACGTAAAGGTCACAATGAGGTTTGATGTTTGGCGTTAAGTAACCTTTTTGCTGTTCCAACGGATTTTTAATGTTAACCTTCGTTAATTAAACTCATTTCAAAAAGGTTCTTCTTCATTTTTTTTTTTATAATATAACTTTTTTTACAAAAGATACTGTTTTCAATTATTAGCAACTACTGAACGTCGCTGTGTTGAAAATAATTGAAGAAAAACAAAGTTTTAATTAAAAGAACAAATGGTATTATATTATTACATCAAAGGCAACTAATTCGTTTCTCGCTTTTAACGAGAAACAAAATAATACTTTCTGTTAAAGGGTTGCTAATGAAGTTTTTAAACTTGAGATAAAATTTATTTATTTATTGAACTATATCTTACAAATAAAGTTAATAAAAACAAGGAAGAGGAGCGGGGTACTGAAATAATACAGTTTTGCTGAAACGTTGCTAAAAAAGTTTTTGACTACCAGCAGAAAATTACAAACAACGACATTATAAAAAAATATTACAATAAAAATGAACTTAAGAGTTTGTGACACATTGATGGCAGCAATAAGGCAGATTTAATTCACTTCTAATGCTCTAAACATTTAGACGACAGCAGACTTCACAACTTCACGGCTACAAATGAAGTTAGCTTCAAGTGCTGCCGTCTCGTCAGCAACATAATTATTTTCAAGACAGCAGCAGCACTATGTGTATTTAAGCAATGCAAATTTTAGAAGTGCCACATATATATTTTACATGAATAAAATTAAAATTACTGGCTGAAAACGTAATAGTATCACGTAAAGTTGTAAAAACTCATCAATTTATTTGTTTATTTTATTTATATGATATTTATTTCTATTAAATATTTCAAACAAATTTTAGTTGTTATTGCTGCCAATTTATATTTATAGTGGCAGCACTGCATTTACTTTTTGCTGCTTACGAAAATAGAAATTAATCTAAGTTGGCAGCAGCAGCAGCAAATGCTGTTGAGAAGTCGTGCTGCTTTGATGTCGTTAAAATAATCGTGTGCATTTAAACACAAGTATTTTATTTTTGACAGATTGCAGCTTGCTGTCGTCTATGTGTTTAAAGCTGAAATCGGCAGTTTTATTTCTATTGAATTGAAACTGTGTGTGTATTTCTTATTTTTACTTTATCATTCTGCTCTTAATACTAATTCAATGTTAATCCTACATGATCGCACGATTCATTCAGAGGAAAATGTTCTAAAAGTCTGGTCGACTTTACAAAATCGCTTCAAAATGACATTGTAGTACCACTACTAATGACAAAATTACTTATTTAAATGCCTTATGCTTTATATATAAATTTATTATTTTTTTTTTTTATTTATATTTTTATTCTTATACAAAGTATAAGTCCGGTAAAATAAGACTAAACAAAAACTATGCTCAGAAGACAAAAAACTAAATTGCTGGAATACAAAAAAACAGATTTCAAACGTGAAATTAAATGTCAAAGCAAAAACCGCTGTTGTTTAATATAATACAATTTTAAAATTCGGTGTCCTCAACTTTAAAAAACAACAGTAGGATAGGTTAGGTAGGCAGGCCGCAGGATTCTCCAAAGAGTACACTTGGGTCCTGAAGGTCGTTCCCTTTGTGATTGCCTGAAAAGTTAGAGTATAGTAGAAGAAAAAAGTTGTAAGGATATAGAAGGAGTGCGGAAGAAGGAAAGGCAAGGTGTGCGGAAAGCGAAACTGCTTAATGTGGCATTACTTGCTGATTTACTAGCCATCCGCTACTTCTTATAAAAGAAGCTATAGCAGTCGGTTTGACCAAGGCCAGACGTGATAGGCTATTGAAGCTCCTCTCGCATAAGCATCTTAGACGATGATGCTCCAAAACCGGGCATGTACCAAGGAGATGAAGGATCGTCTCCTCCTCGTCTTGGCAACTTCTACAAAACTCGTTATAGAGTAGGCCTAGTCTCCTGGAATGGTTCCCAAACAGGCAATGTCCAGTGATGACTGCCACCGTCATTCTTAGGAGAGATCTGGGAAGTTTTAATAGCTCCCCCGTTCTCTTAGAGTTAATGTGCGGCCACACGTTCCTTGATATAAAGACGTGGGCTCTGTAAGCCACTTTTCTTGGGCATGTTCCAGCGTGTGGAGTTTTATTCTTTTCCAACACGCTGATATGGGTTGTCCGCAAAAGGGGTCTATATCCCTATCCTCTAGGGCTGTCCCTTTTTTGGCTAATTCGTCAGCGATGTTGCTGCCATTGTTGGACCTATGTTCATGTACCCATTTTAGAGTTATGTTAGAATGTCTTGCCATCTCATTTAAGGATGTCCAGCATTCCTGGACTAGACTAGAATTGGTGTATATTCCAGTCAGGGAATTGATGACGGCCTTGCTGTCCGTTACTATGATGATATCCTTTCCGAATATCTTGTGATACGTCAGCCATCTGACCGCTTTATTTATAGATAGTTTGAAGGATATTTTAGTGTTAAATTCCACCCCCACCCTTTCTCCCCTTCTGGACCCATCCGTGTATACAAAGAAGTATCCATATTCTAGGAGAGATTCCTCAATTTGGTAGCCGAAGCTCCTTGTGAGGAATGGTTTTGGGATGCAATAGTAAATTAGATCGAGGACTAGGTCTCCTCCAATCTCCAATATATTAGCATGTTCAGGGGTACCGCAAGGTTTCGTTCTTTCTCCTACTCTATTTCTTATTTTTCTCAACGACCTTCTCTATCAAACTTCCAACCCCATCCACTCTTTCGCAGATGACAGCAGCATTTGCCACTCGTACTTTTTTAGTTATAGGCCCAGCCTATCAGAGATCGCTGTCAAGAGGCTAAATATGAACGATTCACTGGATAGTGATCTTCTATTAATCTCCGAATGGGGTCGTAAAAACAGGGTTGCCTTCAACGCTCGTAAGACCCAGTGTTGTTTATTAACACACAAACAAACGACCGCAAATGCTGCTTCATCTGTACTCATGGATGGTATAAATATTGAGGAATTGGATGCTCTTGGAGTTCTTGGAATGAAGCTACAATGTGACGTTCGCTAGACAGAACACATTTTTCATGTATCTAAAGAAGCATTCAATTGCCTCGGTTTTTTGAAACGGTGTAAGATGTACTTCATTCCATCCGGCCTCCTTACTATTTATACCACCTACATTCGACTGAAAATGGAGTACAACTCTCGTGTTTGGTCCGGTGCCTCAAAGTCTATTGTGGGGTTACTCGACCGTGTGCAGGAGAGGGCGAAGAAGCTTATCGGTGACAGTAGGGTATCCAACTCTATTGACTCACTGGAGCACCGACGCAGTGTGGGGTGCGTTACTCTATTCTATCGTTACTACAATGGATTTTGCTCTGAAGAGATTAGGGATCTTGTTCCCGAAACTCGCACATTTTTACGTAGCACGCGCTCATCGTCTAGAGCTCATCCATTTGTGGTCGATTGCCCGGGAAATCGCACTACGCATTACAGAGAGAATTCGTTTTTCAACCGCACGCTTCGTCTGTGGAACAAGTTGCCTGCAGAAGTGTTTCCTGTCTGTTATAACGTTGGAAGATTCAAGTCAAATGTCCACAAACACTACTTCCTCTTTCCCCCTCCTCATAACCTATTTTCCTAGTTCTGGTACAATGCACTGCATATGTAGGGGTCATCGCCTGAGTACTGGTCCAAGCTGAAAAAAACGCTCCTGTCGCGTTCAGCCTGGTCGCGGCTTTTAGTGTTATCTGCCTGGCTTCTAAGTCGCATGGCATCCAGCTCAAAAGTGCTTTGGTTGGTGTTGTCCTCATGGCTCCTGTGGTCAGTATTGCCATGGTTCGACTGAGTTTTTCAATTTGAAGTCTGTTGATTGCGGAGTCCAGTGATTTCCACCATACTGATACTCCATAGAAAATTATTGGTTTTATAACCATTTCATAAAGCCACACAACTCCTTTCGGTTGTATACCCCATGTTGTGCCTATTGCTTTTTTACATAGATAGATGGCTGTCCTTCGATGATAATTTGCTGTCTAGAATGACGCCTAAGTAGTTCGTAGTCCGAAGGATGAGCGTGGTGCCATCCATTTTTGGAGGTGTGAAATGTGGAATTTTACACTTTTTATTAAAAAGTACGATCTCCGTTTTCGCTGGATTTGTTCTTAGTCCGCATTGTATACTCCATTGACTTAACATCTTTAGAGCGTATTTTAACTGCTTAGTTATGGTGTCTAATGATCCTTTCTAGCGTTTTTAGAAGAAAGGATGTCAGGCTAATTGGCCTGTACTCCTTTGCTTTAGTATAAGACGTCTTCCTTCCTTTTGGAAACAACAGTAAAAAACGCGTACTTTTACAAAAATAAGCGTAGTTGAAAATATTTATTTTATATAAAATTAACAAACAAATTAATTTTGTAATATTCCTTTTTATAAAAATTTTAACATTTTTATATTTGGAAAAAAATTAAATATGTATATCAAATTTATTTTTCGAGTCACCGTCAAAGCAGATGTACGGTCTTGCAGTTGGTTGCTTTCTCCAAGGGCTTCCACTATACGAGCACGCAATTGACTTTAAAATGAGGCCAAATAGCTAGTAGGAACTCCAAGCTCACGATCGATTGATGAACGTCCAATCTCTCCAAGGCCATTATTATCACCCTTAATTTCTCAAGGAAGGCCACTAAAGCTTACTGCCCCTGCTCTAGAGTCTTGTCTATATACCATAGGAGCAAGTGCACCGTAATCTCAACGAAGTTGCTCTTAGTATAGGCATGTTGAGAAATTGATGGCTGGTATAGGATGGGCGCCAGCTAGGTTTTTCGGAGTAATTTCTTATCAAATTTTTAAATTTATTCACCTAGGCTTTCTACCACGACTACCCACTCTCGTTAAAAAGCCTACCAGACTCTTTTCGAACTTCCACCAGATTCCAGCTTGCTCTCACCCCAACACATACTAAGCCTGCATAATGCTCAGCTGGCTATTTCGAAGGACCCTGTCTACCCTGCCTGTTTCTTCTGTTTTTTCTTGCGATAAAAAATCCTTATTTATGTTTTCTACTGTCTCCAATTTGTTTTAGATGTTTTTTTCTGTATGCGTCCTTGCTGGACTTTGTTTACGTTTTTTAGAATATCTTTAAATTTTGAAATATTGTCCATTTAGTTAAGTTGAAGTTTTCTTATTTATTTTGTTTGTGTTTGTTTTATACATCTGTTATTGCATTAGTATTGGTTCTATTTCTATGTTTAATTACATAATTTTTCAAATATTTATTAATTATGTACACTATGTATAAGATTATGGCTACAATAATTATAGTTATAATCAGGGCTGGGCAGAATTTAAAATACTTGTATTTGAAATGCGTATTTTGTATCTGTATTTCAAATACATGACCTGAAAGTATTTAGTATTTTGTATTTCAAACACATGTGGCTCAAAAATACATATTTACAAAAAAATTTTTTTTTTTTAGTTTTTATTTATTTATTGAATCTTCACAATGTGAACTAACAATAAGTATTCAAATCTTATTACTAAATACAATAAATTAACTAAGTCCAGCCAATGCTAGACAAAAAGTTTTATTATGCGCAAATTATATCGGTAAAATCACCTACTTAACGCTCTGATGGTGGCAACGGTATCCCTTCTTCTCAACCGAGTGTGACCACTAAAATTAAGTACGTTTCGTGCAAGAGGGTTTGGGTGAAGTTCCAATTTGCTGATATACCTTGTCGCATGCTTTGGAAACTCATCTTTTACCAGTGGAACAGACAGATCCTTGTTAACCTACGGTCGAGATGAATACCAAGGTACTTGACTTCAAGTTGCTGCGGAATAGGTGAATTGTTAATTTGCATAGCTGAACATGTTTGCTTACGCATTGTGAATGTAACGTGAGTACACTTTTGTTCATTAATTTTAATTTTCCAAAGTTTTAAACACATCTCTAATATTGAAATATACTCCTGCAAATTTCGCGAAGCTACTTACGTACGCTGCAGAATGCTGTGTCATCTGCAAAAGTTGAAGTGTGAATACCAGATCTGGTTGGCATGTCACAAGCGCAAATTAAATATAAAGTGGGTCCTAGAATGCTACCTGGGGGAAGTCGTGCCTCGATTGGCTGAGTTGGGCTTACAAAGTCGCCTTCTCTGATGACAAATTTACGGCTACATAAATAGCTTTCCAGAAGTTTGTGAGTGTTTGCAGGCAAGTTCAACTTTATTTTGTAAATTAATCCCTCGTGCCACACTTTATCAAAAGCTTGGGAAACATCAATAAATAGAGCTGAGCAGTACTTCTTCTCCTCAAAGGTCTGTCTTATGACATTGACTAGTCTCTGCGTTTGTTCTATGGTGCTATATTTAGCCCGAAAACCAAAGTGATGATCAGGGATGCATCCCACATTGTTCAACATTGGACTCAACTTTGCCATTAACATTTTTTCGAATAGTTTTGCAATTGTTGGCAGTAGCCTTATTGGTCTATATGGCTCTACTTTAGTGGGATCCTTCCCTGGCTTGGGTATTATAGTACCCATAGACACTTTCCACTCTGCAGGATAATATTCTAGGCGCAAAATAGCGTTAAAAATAAAAAGAAGAAGTCTTCTAGCAACACGAGGTAACTGTACAAGTATTTTGCCAGTAATTTTGTAAAAACCTGGAGCTTTTTTTGAGTTTACTTCATTTGTAACGTTTTCGACATCTTGAAAACTAAGTCTAGCAGCATATGGAGGAAATTCAGCAACATCATCCACTGTATCATTTGCATTAAACACGTTTTTCAAATGATTAACATACACCATCCCCTTTTCTGAATCGCTTCTTGCCCAATCGCCAGCTGAAGTTCGCAAAGGTGGCTTACCTATGACGGGTCTTTTCAGACCTTTTGTCGCTTTCCATAAAGAATAGTCGGTTTGCGGGCTACCATCAAGGCCTTCTAGATAATTTTTAAGGGACGCCATTCTTTGGATTTCAAGCACATTTCTTAATTGAGTTATGCACTCCCGTAGCTTGCTTTTAAGCTGGGGAGATCTGCGAAGTTGCCATTCTCTTCTAACTCTTCTTTTTTCTGACAAAAGTTGCTCAATTTCAGACGAATAAGTTCTATTGTTCTCATTTCTGAAACTCGTATGGGTAGTGGAACGCATGTCTGTGGATGAGGCTGCGAGTGCAACATCGGGCGAAGACGCCCTCTCCAACTCTGAGTTGGTGGGGGAGATCTTCGAACATGTTCACGACGATGCAGTTGATGAGGACGCCCTCTTGGACTCTGATCAAGATCAGGACCAAGAGGACGTCAACGTCACGGTGGTACAGAAAGCAGATGATGGTGAAGGCTCTGCAGGTTAACCTTCACCATGCAAAAGCAGCCTCGGCTGCATTGCTCCTCCGTCTGTCGGAAAGACAAGAGGAGCTGGTTCTGGTCCAAGAACCCTGGCTTTGTAAGGGCAGGGTTTGCGGACTGAGGAAGAAGGGCTACAAGCTACTATACACGGATCAAGGTAGAGTTAGATCCTGTATAATGGCGAGGAGCGATTTAAAAATCTTCATTCTCTCTGACTTCAGTGATGAAGACACAGTGACGGCTGCCTGGGAGACGGATGCAGGTACTTTCCTGGTTGTCTCCAGCTATATGGCGCATGACAGCGAATCTCCACCAATCAGGGTTCGCGAGGCTGTAGAAATGGCGGTAGAAAAGAACCTGCCAATAATCATAGGAGCTGATGCAAATGCACACCATGTGGTGTGGGGCAGCTCCGATACTAACGCAAGGGGTGAATCAATTTTTGAATTCATTCTTTGTAATAATCTAGATGTTATGAATGTTGGTTCGGAACCCACTTTTGTCGTGGTAAACAGAAGGGAGGTTCTGGATATCACGCTCATTAGCACTAAACATTCGGAGTTGATTAGAGGATGGGGAGTATCGCAAGATTGCTCATTTTCTGATCACAGGTACATTGAATTCGAAATAGGAATTCAGGAGAGAGGATTAACACCCAGAAGAAACAGGAGGAAGACGGATTGGGAGATGCAGGGTAGAATTCTCTCAGATCTTCTTCCGGATCCTCCGACTATACAGGAGTGTGAGGACATTGAGAGAGCTGTGGAGATATTGACTGGGTCCTTCGAAACGGCCATCTCAGGTTCATGCAGGCCTAGTCTGTGTCGGGGTAAGAGTAAGCCACCATGGTGGGATCTTGAGATAGCGAAGGCTCGAAAAGAGTCTCGTAGGCTTTTTAATGAGGCCAAAAGACTGGGTAACTGGTCAGAGTACAAAGCCTCAGTAAATAAATTCAAGAACCTGAAAAGGAATGCGAAGCGGAGTTCATGGAGGTCCTTTTGCAGTAGTGTGGAAGGAGCTTCTGAGACTAGTAGGCTTCGCAAAATCCTATCTAGCACCCAGCCCATACCAAGTTTCGTTAAGAAACAGTGTGGTAGCTGGACAACCAGCGGACATGAGACTCTAGAAGTTCTCATGGACACGCATTTCCCTGGATGCACACCGTTTGTGGGAGACTGCATGACCGGTATAGACAATGGCCAAGGGGATATCTGCTTATCTTTTGATCGAAGCAGAATCCTTTGGGCGTTGAATAGCTTTGACCCATATAAATCACCGGGTCCAGATGGTATTATACCAGCTGATTTGCAGAAAAATGCGGAACTTATAGTGCCATGGTTGATAAGGATCTTCTCGGCCTGCCTTGGTTGGTCCTACATTCCGCAATCATGGCGAAGGTGTGTTGTAGTCTTTATTCCGAAAGGGGGGAAGGCTTCACACACCACTCCGAATGATTTCAGGCCTATAAGTTTGTCATCCTTCTTGCTTAAAACCCTGGAACGGATAATTGAATTACATCTTAGAATGTCAATTATTCCGAGCCATTTATCAGCATCTCAACATGCCTATACCAAGGGCAAATCTGTTGAGACTGCATTGCATTCGCTCGTGGGGTATGTAGAGAGAGCTCTGGAGCAGGGGGAGTATGCATTGGTTGCCTTCCTTGATATAGAGGGGGCATTTAATAATGTGTTGCCAAGGGCTATAATAATCGCTCTGGAAAGACTGAACGTTCATCAGTCAATTGTTAGCTTCATAAAGAATTTACTGACCAATAGGGTCATTACTTCCAATATGGGGCGAGTCACAATTTGCAGAGTGGCTAGAAGGGGCACTCCACAGGGAGGGGTTCTATCTCCTCTTCTATGGAATTTAGCTCTGAATTCGTTATTGATGGAATTAGATTCCATGCTGTTTAGGACAGTGGCATATGCCGATGATATTGCGGTTGCTGTGTCGGGTAAGTACCCGGATATACTATCACAGCAACTAGGCTCTGCGCTAAACCTTATAGTAGGATGGTGTACAAATAGCGGTCTAAGTGTGAATCCGCAAAAAACGGAGCTTGTGCTCTTCACTCGAAGATACAAGACTCCATCGTTTACTCTGCCAACCGTAAGGGGGGTTGAGCTAGTGTTGTCAGACAGTGCGAAATATCTGGGCATCTACCTGGATTCCAAACTATCCTGGCAGCATAATGTCCAGTCAAGGGCAGAAAAAGCGGCTATCGCCTTATTCTTGTGCAAAAGGGCCATTGGAAAGACCTGGGGAATAAATCCTAGGAACTCCTACTGGCTTTTCAGCACGGTTGCAAAGCCCATTCTAACATATGGAGCGCTTGTGTGGTGGAAGTCGTTGGAGAAAACCACCTACTGCAAAATCGCAGAAAAGATAATGCGTACTGCTGCTTTGATGGTGACTGGTGCTTCCGGCACTACGCCATCGAAAGCACTTTTCACTATGCTGAACTGGCTGCCGGCTGATCTCATGGTGAAGGAAATAGCCATGAATTCGGCTATCAGGCTGTGGTCAAGCGGGACGTGGAAGGAGGCGACATATGGTCATGCCTCAATAATAGGAAGAATAGTAAACCTTCCGGAAAATATTGATTACTGCTCGCCGGCTCTACTGCCCGACAAGAGATTTGATGTAATCTTATCAGGCTCGTTCTCGGAGACGACTGGTACAGATCGTCAAGAGGACGTGCTTGAAATTTTTACAGATGGATCCAAGTCGGACTCGGGAGTCGGTGGGGGTATCTTTATCCCCTTGTATGAGAGGAGGATGAGTTTTAGGCTGCAAAATGAGTGTAGCGTAGCGCAGGCCGAAATTGCGGCCATTATGAGGGCAGCTAACTGGTTAAGGTACTACAGGATATATGAGAATGATATCCGAATTTGTACTGATAGTAAGGCTGCGTTGTATGCACTAGCTGGAGTCTATACGACATCCAGGTTGGTTCGTGAATGCCGGATATCTCTAAACGAGATAGCGAGACATTCGAACCTGGAGCTTATCTGGGTACGAGGGCACAGTGAAGTGTCCGGAAATCTAGTAGCGGATGAACTGGCAAAGGCCGGTGTCCAGCTACAACAAAGAGATATTGATGGGATCGTTGGAATCCCGCTTGCGAGCTGTAAGAAACTAGTACAGCGCCAACTTTTTCAGACCGCTCAAGACAGATGGTCTAATGAGGGTACCTGTCGAATATCAAGGCTGACATGGCCCAGATATGATAACAGGAGGACTATTATCCTAAGGGGCTTGCCCCGACGGAGGTTGCGTTCTGCTGTGGCGGTTCTGACGGGACATTGCCACATAGGGACGCAGGCAAGGAGGTTAAATCTTCCATTTAATGACTTCTGTAGAAGTTGCAGAGACGAGGAGGAAGAAGAGAGCGTTGAGCACTTCCTCTGTCAGTGTCCAGCTCTTTCTTATATAAGGGCATTGTACCTAGGCAGACCGATGCTGCATGATTTGACGGAGGTATCGGAATGCGATGTAAGTGGATTGGACTCCTTTATCCGATCCTCGGGTTGGTTCTAAGCCAGTGATATGTAGATCTACTGAGATACATATCAGATCCAGGCAACACAACGGGACCTGACTGGACCCAAGTGGGCTGGCTTTATAATAGCTGGCAGCCTGTTAAACCTAACCTAACCTATGGGTAGTGGTACTTATGATAAAAAAAATTATAGCGTTTTTCGTGCTCAAGAGGTCCCAATTAACATATCTAGGCATGTGGCGTTCTTGATATTTTTTGGCTGTAAACCAGTGTTATCAATAATACAACTATCCACAAATTTTAGTCGGCTTTCAATATTTTGCCAGTTACGTCCTTTTAATTTTATGTGACAATACACAACTTAGTTTAAGTGCATATGTAAAATACAATATTTATTTAAAACCAAAGAGATATATTCTTATGAGATCGAAATACAAAAAAGTGTTTGCATTTTTTAGTTGTAGTTTGTATTTGAAATGCCCAGCTTGAAAGTATTTTGTATATGAAGTACGCAGCTTGAAAGTATTTTGTGTTTGAAATATACAGCTGGGAAGTGTTTTGTTTCTTGTATTTGAAATACATAAGGCGAGTATTTTGTCCAGGCTTGTATTTATATATGTATATATGTTTATAATTTTATTTTCTTAGTTGTAAATCAAACAATCGCCGGCTTTTACGATTTTTACGTTTCAAAAATTTTAATTAACAAAATTAGTGCTAAAGCTAAGAGTGCATAGAAAGAAATTATAGAAATGAACTTAGTGCAAGAAATGCAAAATATTTAATGAAAAAAAAAAGAGAAGAACGCAATAAACAGAAAAAAGGACAGATTAATTTTAAGGAATATTCCCAAAAAGCGCAATACGTATTTACACTACTTACAAGGTAAGCGAAATTGTATACGAGCTGCCTACTGTTCACTTCTTTTCTAAACTTATTTCACAAGTATTTCGTTCGAAATACTTTTGTATACATTCTGACAGGATATGTTCAACTCAATTTCAGCTCTAAGGCAAACACTTAAAGAAAATAATCAGCAGGAGCTAATAAATTTACGAAACAAAAATCTCAAAATAGATCATATGTAAGAAAATATAACAAAACTACTTCAAATTTAGTAGAAGCCATTCGATAAACTTACATCCAAAATGAAAAGCAAAATAAGTAAAAATATTTTTAGAACTAAAACAATGAATGCATTATACTCGTAATTGATTGCAACAATAAACCAAAATATTGTAATATTGAAAAGCAATGACTTCTCTTCATTCTGCCATTCAATTTGAAAAGTTTTAAGACAAAATAAACTTTTATTTGAAAGTTATCACAATAATGCCTGTGGTAAGAAATGTTGTTGAATGAAAGGCAAAAAAAAAATAATAAATTGTTGCTATTGCCCCTAAACAAGTACAACTTTTGCATAAACTTACAACTTTTTGTGTATTTGTATTTTCGCAAGTTTAAGAAAGTTCATTTATTAATAAGGTCTTTAATAGTACGTTTCCATATAGGTAGTTTGGGCCAAATCATTTCATTTGCTCAAATTAAGTAATTTGTGACATGATTTCCCATACATTTTTCATATTATCAAATTATCTCAAATGACTTAATTTGTTTCAAATTAAGTCGAAATTTGTCTGTGCAGCACTGCGCTATTGGTATTCTTACAAATGCAACCTTGGGGCATCCATTATTAGTGAGTTACAGTTCGAAAAAGTGACATTTAAATAAAATTCACAATGGCTGATTTTATTTGTTTATGAAATGAAAGAAACATTTGTTGTTAATATTATTTTCCATATTTATAGGTTTTTTTTATTCTCCTATACTAAATATCCTTTTTTTAAGTGTATGAAAGCTATTTTATTTCCCCGCATACAAAAAAAAAAAAAAGAATATAAGGAAGACGAAACTACTTTATTTGTTTGCGAATTATGTATATATTCCAAAGCAGTGATATCTACAGCAAATTTACGAATTCGTTTCGAGAACTTGTCTAAAGGTGGATTCATCAAGGGTAATTTTTTTAAGTTAATTGCTTTTTGAACTTTATTTAATTGGGGCGTAACCTCATCGGCATCATTTTCGTGTTCTTTAAGTAGGAAAATATAAGAAAATGTAAGCAAGTCACAGCCGGCTAGTGCACTAATTTCTAATTTAATTTACGTACCCACAACCAATGTCGGATATTCAGATTTCTTAACATAGTCGTAAATAGCCTTGGATATCCTTATATTCATATTGCTTTTTATCTTTATTGGCAACATGACAATCAAGAATGCGGCCGATAAATGGGGAAATCAATAATGCTTGGTTTCTGGAATTTTTGCGACTGGGATTTAAGTAATAATTTAATAAAAATGCATTCCTTCTATATATATCCCCATGTCTTCAATAAGGAAATCAGCTTTAAGGCTTTCTTAACGGTTTCTTTCAGTATACGCGTCCTGGCACAATGTTTCTTGCAGCCAAAAATAATACATAAATAAACGAGAGCATCATTAACTTTTTCATTGGCGTTAAATCCCGCTTTATTTTCGAATGCCACAGCGTTTTTCACAATGTTTATTAAATTTTTGTTTTTTTAATGATGAAATATAATCAAACAATTCAAACGTCACACTGATTTCGAAAATTCGAAGAGAAAATTACTTACAACATAATGGAAACACTTCGAAATGTTTTCCTTAAATCAACTTAATTTGCTTATAATGGAAACGTACTATAAAACTCTAGTATTCCACATGTTTTTATTCATATTTATATTTTATTGACTTTAATATAGAATAAAACCCGGCAACAGCATATTCTCAAAAAAAAATTGTGTATTTAAAATAATAACTTACAGCAGGGGTGCCCAAAAGTTCTACATGGAAGAGCAAACACCAATCCTTGTAAGGAAAAAGTACTTTTATTTAATATCTTTTCTTGTAAAAGGCAAAACACATTTACAAAGAAAAAGAATCTTTTCCTTACTAACATTATAAATGCAAAAGTAACTCTGTCTGTCTGTCCGTCTGTTACCTTTTTACGCCTACACCGCTAAATCGATATTAATGCTCCTTGAGATCCGACAGTCGATATGGGATAGTTTTTATTTTGAAATTTTATCCACAAAGGGGTCAAAAGGGAGCAAGATGACCGTAAAAAATTTTTTTTAGTCTTTCCGCTATTTATGAACCGATCTTTCCTATTGAAAGGGCTTCTAAAGAATCCGCCAACAAAAAATTTTTTGGACAGAAAAACTCTCCGCCCGAAAAATAAATTCTTTAAAATCTCTGCTATTTATGAATCGAATTTCTAGACTCTTTCTTCTTTCAAAAGGATGTATCAACGGCGTAAAAAAACAAATTTTTGGACTTCGGACTGACGAAATGTTCCAAAAAATTTGTGTTTGACTACGGAGTATGAACATATTTCTAGCTTTTCACGCCTAAGCAGCTAGACTAGTGTAAATGAAATTCGGTTAGCCGATATGTTAAAGACCGAAAATCAACATACGATAGTTTTTATTGTGAAATTTCAGCTACAGAAGAGGGAAAGAGGAGTGAAAATGACCGTTTAAAAAATAATTTTAAAAAACCTGTCATATACGAACTAATATTTTCTTTTGAAAGAGTTTGACAATGCGCTGAAAATTTTTAAAAATTTGAACACCTGAAAGATGAAATATCTGTCCAAATAATGCATTTTTTATTTACTCCGATATTTATGAACCGACTTTCAATATTATTTCTTCCTTTAAAAGATTTTGTAAACGCACTGGAAAAAGTTTTTGTATATCGAGCAGACAAAAGTCCAATTGAAAAAAAATTTAAGTAACTCCGCAATATACAAATCGATTTTCAAAATGCTTTTTTACTTCTTTTGAAAGGATCTGCTAAAGGCCTGAAAATAAAAAAGTTACACCGGACATCGTATTAATATAATGTCCGTCCTAAAAACAGTTTTTGGACATCGGCCCGACGAAACCGAAAAGTAAATGTTTGATATACCTTGCTATTTATAGACCAATTTTCAATATTCTTTCTTATAAGAGATTGTGAACGACCTCAAAATAAACAAATACGAGTGTCGTATATTCGGCTGGGCCGAATCTAAAATACCCTTCACGATAGTCACGTATGTGTATACTATATACTACGAATTTGAACTAAATATGCTCGGATACATGTGGACCGATATCGGGGAAAAAATATATTTGCATTGTAATCACCATTCCAAAAAATAAATCTTTCATGAGCATTTTCATGGAAAAGTTTGTTTAAGCTATATCTCGGTTATATATGAACCGATATCTGATTTTTCTATTTTCTGTGTTTTAGTAACCTTCTGTTTTAGCGAGAAATTCAGCAAAAAAAAAATGTTAATGGAAAAATCGGGTCAGGCTATATCTTGGGTACATACAGACCGATATGGGAAATTTTAATTTTCCATACTTATAATTATAACCTCATTATATTCAAAGAACTGCTTTTAAGCAAAAACAAAAAAAAATTTTTTAGTTCGCTTATAGGCTTTTTACACTGATCAACATCTTCATGGAACGCGTGGAAGATGTTGAAAATGTGAAACACTGTTTACATTGCTCACATCTAACATCTACTATCAATCAAAAATGTTATTATTATACGCAAAATTGTTTCGAAAAAAAATTTATTGGAAAGACAAAAGAGGATTAATTATAAAATATACGTATGTCTATGAACAAAATGTAGGACACATAAAACAAATTTGGCAAAAACGGGAAAAAAGTATATAAAAAAAATTAAGCAGGAAACACACATCCCAACAATTGACACATGATAAATAAATTATGATTTTTTTTTAATTTTTTCAAAACAAATGACGTTTTTTCAGTGATGCCACAAGAATAATCGACATTATTGCCACTTTTCTAGTGGTGACACTGAAATAATCGAAAGATGTTGAATGGAATAAAATGAGATAGGAACATTTGGTAAAGACGTTGAAAAATTTTGACTTTTAGTACAATGTATTTCTTATGGGAAGATGTTATCATCTTCAAAAACTGATGGTAGATGTTAGATGTTGTTCAGTGGAAAAAGCCTATACGCGATTTTTTTATGAAAAACCCGGTTTAGGCTATATCTCGGGTACATATGGACCGATATCGGAAATTTTCATTTTCCATATTCATATAACCTTATTTTATTACCAGAACTGCTTTTAATAAAAAAAAAGTGGTTTTAGTTCGCTTACGCGACCTTTTCATAAAAAACCCGAATGGGGCTATATCTCGGGTATATATGGACCGATATCTGAAAAAAAAATTTTTGCCTTTAAGTCACCATGTCTAATGAGTGTGTGAAGTTGAAGCAAAGCAAACAATTTTTATTTTCAAAAATTTTCATACAAAATTGCAAAAATTCATGGCTTTTTTCGGAAATTTTAATATATCTCAGCTATACGTGAACCGTCATTACTGAATTTCAATCGCAAACCCATGAATCGATGGGATAAAGGAATGGTGAAAAAAAAAGTTTCTAAGCCGAAACGGTATTTCAACAGTGGACAGACGGGCATGGCTTAATCGATTTTTCCATTAATTCTGATTCAGAATATATGTATATACTTTATAGGGTCGCAAATAAAAACTGTAGAATTTGCAAACAGAA
The DNA here is from genome assembly GCA_914767995.1 of Thecocarcelia acutangulata. Lineage (NCBI taxonomy): Eukaryota > Metazoa > Arthropoda > Insecta > Diptera > Tachinidae > Thecocarcelia > Thecocarcelia acutangulata. Next base: position 52,864,510 of record OU612096.1, on the reverse strand, counting down.
TCCCAAACTTATATATACCCTTTACATTTTTGTGAAGAGTATAAAAAAAGCATCAAACAGAAAGACACTGCAAAATAAGTATTTCTTTCAGAAATTAAATAAAAACATTGATGGCATGTATGAAATATATTTAAATTTTCCATGTAAATATTTTTGTTTTGTTTTATTTTTAAAACATTTTATTTTGCCTAAAACTGCTAATGAAATTTAAATACACATATATGTACATATAATTATAATATAAAATAAAAGAATATTATATTCTTATTACAAGTGTTGCTATAAAAAAGTACACAAGAAAAAGTCAATTTATAGAAGAAATAAAAAAATTGGCGTAAACTGGCCACTTGAATTGCTGCACTAGAACACAATTAATATTGGCGCATTTGTGAAATTTTTATTGCCTTTTACTTGATATCACATATCAAGTAGTCACATGATTGGCGCATCAGGGTTGCATTTGATTGGTCAAATAAGACCAATATTGGCAGCGATTGCCGCATGGACCAATTAATTGTGCGATCACACGAAAGGGGTATAAAAATATGCGAAAATTGGTGCATTGCGGCTCTCATGTGATCAGATCTTAAGTACATAAGGAACGGTATTTAATATTAAAACATTTATTTTAACTAAAAATATCATTAGTTGATTAATTTATTAATTGATTAATTTAGTTATTGCGGTCAAACAGAACTTTCGAAAAAAAAATTATTATTGAACGAAAACAACTGTTTTTTTTCAACAACTATAGAATACTTAGTATTTTGGTATACATATATACATAAACAATTTTTTTCAGACCAAATTTTTGCTATATTTTTTCTGTGTAAACTTATATTTTTTAACGCATTTAATGCTATGTCGTCTATATGATACGGCTTTTCGCCTAATATATCATTAATAACCTGACTGGATATACCGTAGGATTTTTTTTTTTTGCCACGTACCAACTTTACCGCACGTTTATATTACGAGTAGTTTGCTTATGCGAGACTTTACTCGCATATTGGAACGTGCAGAACGCAAACAACAGGGATATAACTTTTTTATTTTATTTTTGTGGCTTGAGTTTATGGCGAAACTCTATTAAATGGTAAACGAAACGTAAGAGGCCTAAAAAGCACAACTGCTATTTCTTACATCTATTAACCAGAAGGAGTGATGTGACAAAGCCATAATATTGACTTGTGTCATTACATTTATGACTTTTGCTCAAAACATTTTTGATAGCAACAGCTGTGCTTTTTTAATATCATTAGAATTTATGCTTGAGATCTATAAAACAGGGGTTCTGACTACGAGCAGGCAAATACTGAAAAGAATGACATCAGCACTGAGTGAAACATTAACACGACTTTCTTTCATTTCAAATGCCTATGATAGACGATACTACAAATCTTACATTTGAATTTAATAACGTCTATCATGCTGTCGTACTTGTGAAGCATACTTTGTAGTACGAAAATCAAAATATTTTGATTTTCGTGGGCGGAGCTTACATAAGTAAGAAAATAAGTATCATATATCATGCTGTAGTACAGCGACCAGATTTCATGTGTTGGATATTTTGTTTGAAATATAAAAACTATTTAAGTTCTTGTAAATTCTTCCAGCTAAAGATCGTTGTTTTGTTGCTTTTTATAAAAGAAGGTTTAACAATTTCATATTTTATATATTTTGCTCAGAAAAAAAAAAAATTAATGGAAAAATCAGTTCAGGCTATATCTCGGGTATATATAGACCGATATCAGTCTGTTTTAAAAAGCTTTCTATACAAATAGCTAAAAGCACATGTTTAGTACATCATACAGAATAATAGGCTTGAATTTTTTCAACATGTTTTCCGTTGGCTCAAACGTATTACAGCAGATCTTATTTACATTCATATCACCAAAGACCAAGTAAGCTGGAGTATCCAGGTACTTTCTGGAGAATCCAGCGGCCTGCCTACCTATTTACATTCATATAATTTTTTATTCTTATTAATGCATAAAGAAGTTTAGTTTGCACTTTATTTTAAGAGCGGGACACGACGGCTTGTTGCACAAAATAAAGTTAAACTTGCCTGCAAACACTCACAAGCTTCTGGAAAGCTATTTATGTGGCCGTAAATTTTTCATCAGAGAAGACTATTTGATAAGCCCAACTAAGCCAATCGAGGCAGAAGCTCTCCAAGGTAAAATACTGGGGCTTACTTTATATTTTATTTTAGGCTCTGGCATGCCAACGACATCCGGAATCCACACTTCAACTTTTGCAACTTCAGGAAATTTACAGGGGTATATTAGATATTAGAGAAATGGCTGAAACTTTCGAAAATCAAATTCGCCACGTTTGGCGAGAAATCGCCATATCTGACAACCCTGTCTTTTATATGTCCGCCGCGGTTTCTTACGGGAGCGCGGTTCTAGATTGACTTAGATCTACGACTACAGGAACCCCCAAAAGAAACAATCTGACTTCTAGAGAAAAAGTAGTTTAAACAATTGTGTTTATTCTTTAGTGAAATCATTCCAACCGTTCTCAAGTTATGTAATTACATACATACATTTGGAAATTCATTTTTGTATATACATATAGATAATGGAGTATATAATTAAACGTTTGAAAATATTTTCCAAAGTTTCCGACTCCACTGATGATTAGGATAGCTGCTATCAAATATCGACATAGGAAAAACAAAACGAGCTGTTTGTATTTTCTGATTCCTGCGAAACTCGAGTCCTTCCTTTAGGGATTTAATGGCATGGCGTTTTTTAGCGGAGCAGAACGCTCATTTGACGTACGCGAATACTACGCAACAACGATTCTGCGACCGAAAATGTCGCTATCATTTGTTTGAATCATTATCATTGTGACTCTCCAACCGAACGGTCGTAAAAAGTGAACAAAAAAATAAAATAAAATCATTGCTTAAACGCCTTTAAAATTAAATTGTAAAAACAATAACAAATTATTTAAAAAAAAAACAACGGGAAAATAAATTCCTTACATTTCAATAACTAAACAATAAAATCAATTTCAATAAAACAAGTGCGGTGGCAGTGCATTGTTATTGTTGTTATTGTGCGTGAAGATTACCTACCCAGTGGGAAAAAAAACTATACATTAAAATTTTTTGTTTTATTACAAAACCGCAATAAGTGGAAGAGCGAATTTATACAAAAGAAAAACTTTATGACAATTATTTTTATATACTTTTAAATTAAAAAAAATATAAATCAAAAAAAAAAAAAAATTGCATGAGTGCACCTAGCAGATGCAATTCTGAGAGGGAGCTTAGCTCCACTAGAAAAAACCTCTGGATTTCTGAAGAGGAATCATTGAAAAAATCATTGGACAATCTCCTGTCTCTAAAAAACGCACGCGTTCGTGCTCGCCAAACATTGTTGTTGCAACAGACGACAAACCATCTTCAAGTGTAGCTATTGTTGATAAACCGAAAACTCAAGTGGGTATGGATAGCTATGTATATAACCGTGGTTAAACGTCAGCGAAGCCCTAAATCCGCGCAAATATCATCGCAACCAAAAATGTCTAAGGGCGATATTACCTCTGCGACAACGGATAGTAATAGGTTTGCTATCCTTCAGACTGACGAGCCAACTACAAAACTGCACTGCTAGATAAAGGCTTTAAAATAAAAAATGTGGTTAATATTAGAAACCGTGAAAAAATTTCTCAACCCATGTTTAGGGTTAAACTGGTACCGGGGGATGTTATTCTCAAAAAGAATGAAACTCACCCAATTTATAACCTTAAATTTCTTCTTCATCGCAGAGTTACCGTTGAGGAGCCGCACAAGAGTTTAGGGCCCATTCAATGCCTAAACTGCCAGGAATTTGGCCATACTAAGGCCTATTGTAAACTGCCCACAGTTTGTGTGGTGTGTGGAGAACTGCACGGCACATCACAGTGCAAAAAGTTAAAAACTGACTCAAGTGTTAAAAAATGCAGTAACTGTGGAGGCAACCACACTAATCAGATCAGGGCTTTTATGGCCCTTTTACAGGCATTGTTCCATAATCCTGCAACATACCTTTTAAAAAAAAAAATAAAAAATAAAAACCAAATAATTGTTTTGCAATGTTGGTGATATGGGGTTGACTGTTGTTGACTGTATAGTATCGAAGGTATATACACTGGATACTATACAGTCGAATGAACAATTAAGTTAACTTCGGCCTCACCAGCACAGCAGAATTAGCATTTGTATATGATTTTTCTATCGCAATGGCGGTAAACTTTAGAATAGACTTTTGCAACATACGTGGGCTGAGAACGAACTTCTTCTCCGTCTATGCTCACACGTGTCTCCATCGGCCGGATATTTTCGCCCTATGTGAAACCCAGGTATCTGAGAATGCTGATCCACAGGATTTTCATATACCTGGGTATCAATTCCTATCCCTCTTTAACTTCCATCGGGGCCTTGTAATTTACATTCGCAATTAAGTTGTGTTCCAATGCCAGCAACCATTAAGCATGCATGATGCAGAATTTACCTGTCTTTGGGTTAAATTCAAAATCAGATCACACTTTTTGCATTTCGGGTTTCTATACAGAAGTCCAAATGCGGTGAGGGATACTACCTTTTCTGGTTTCGATGCCCTCTCCGACTCCATATCGAAGATCCTGGAAAGTTGTCCGAGCAGTGAAATCGTTGTTGCTGGTGATTTCAATGTTCACAACTCATCCTGGCTTCGCCACTCGAGTCATACAACTCCAGAAGGCCAATATGTCGAGCTATTCGCTGCGTACAACCACCTAGCGCAATTAGTGAATGAGCCAACGCATATTCCATGTGTTGAAGGGCACCATTCAAACACACTTGACCTATTCCTGACTTCACACCCTGAAAAGTATGAAGTCAGAGTTAGTGCACCTCTCGGCAATTCGGATCATTGCACCATTTCTGCCACCTTTTCGATTTCGGGACTTCGTAACGTTTCAAAATCAGCTACGAAACGTTCAATATTTATTTACGAAAAGGAGCGTTGGGCTGAGCTCAACCAATTTTATGAGCATTTTAATTGGAAACTTTGTTTTCTAGATAACGACATAAATGCTTCAGCAAAAATGGTCGAGAACATTATATTGCTAGGGATGAAAACATTCATCCCCTCCAAGCAGATTTCGATTAAACCAAAAGCAAAATCTTGGTTTAATCAGACGTGCAAAAACGCAGTCAGATCCAGAGAGGAAGCATTCAGTAACTGGCGTTTAAACAAAACACCAGACACTGATTTGCTACGCAAAAAGGCAAGATCTTCGTGTGCCAAGGTACTTAGGCGTGAAAAGTCTCTTCACGAACAGCGCCTTCGTGCCAAGGTCCTTGCAGCTCCTCGGGGCAGTAAGACCTTTTGGTCTTTCGTTAAGAGAGTAAAGAACAGTGCTAGTTCATCAATTCCAACTCTTTTAAAGAATGACCAAGCATTCACAGACCCGGTTGACAAAGCTAACCTGTTGGCTAAAATCTTTGCAAGCAATTCCTGCTTGCCGGAAAGCAGTCAGCCACTTCCCGAGCTCGAAAGAGTATCTGTAACTATGCCGAAGATATTCTTCCGGGCGCGAGCAGTTAAAAGGGTTTTGGAAGACCTCGATATAAACAAAACTCCTGGACCGGATGGCATTCCAGCACTGGTCTTGAAGCAGTGTTCTTCTACGCTTGCGCGTCCATTAGCACGCCTTTTCAGCATACTTTACCATACTGGTGAGTTTCCATCGTGCTGGAAGGTTGCTAATGTAACACCAATACCCAAAAAGGGTATGGCAAATAACCCCGAAAATTACCGCCCAATTGCAATTTGCTCTACACTCTCCAAAGTAATGGAAAACATGGTTAACCATCACCTTATGAGGTATCTGGAGTCGCATAAACTACTTTGTGATCGTCAATATGGATTTCGTAAGGGTCGTTCAACTGGCGATCTTATGGCATATCTTTCAGAGAAATGGTGCCACTCAATCCATCATTTCGGTGAAAGTAGGGTGGTGGCTCTGGATATTTCAAAAGCGTTTGACAGAGTGTGGCATGGTGCACTACTGGCAAAACTTACTGCTTTTGGTGTCGGTGATGACTTCTCTCGGTTTATATCGAGTTTTCTCAGAGACCACACTATACGAGTTGTTATAGATGGGGTCTCATCAAACGAGTTCAAGATTAATTCAGGGGTTCCGCAAGGCTCCGTTCTTTCTCCTACCCTATTCCTTATTTTTCTAAATGATCTTCTCTACCAAACTTCCAACCCTATCCACTCTTTCGCAGATGACAGCAGCATTTGCCACTCGTACTCTTTTAGCTATAGGCCCAGCCTATCAGAGATCGCTGCCAAGAGGCTAAATATGAATGATTCACTGAATAGTGACCTTCTATTAATCTCCGAATGGGGTCGTAAAAACAGAGTCGCCTTCAACGCTCGTAAGACCCAATGTTGCTTATTAACACACAAGCAAACGATCGCAGATGCTGCTTCATCTGTACTCATGGATGGTATAAATATTGAGGAATCGGATGCTCTTGATGTTCTTGGAATGAAGATACAGTGTGACGTTCGCTGGACAGAACACATTTTTCATGTCTCTAAAGAAGCATTCAAGTGCCTCGGTTTTTTGAAACGGTGTAAGATCTACTTCACTCCATCCGACCTCCTTACTATTTATACCACCTACATCCGACCGAAAATGGAATACAACTCTCATGTTTGGGCCGGTGCCTCAAAGTCTGTTTTGGGGTTACTCGACCGTGTGCAGGAGAGGGCGAAGAAGCTCATCGGTGACAGTAGGGTATCCAACTCTATTGACTCACTGGAGCATCGACGCAGTGTGGGATGCGTTACTCTGTTCTATCGATACTACAATGGATTTTGCTCTGACGAGATTAGGGATCTTGTTCCCGAAACGCGCACATTTTTACGTAGCACGCGTTCATCGTCTAGAGCTCACCCATTTGTGGTCGATTGCCCGGGGAATCGTACTACGCATTACAGAGAGAATTCGTTTTTCAGCCGCACGCTTCGTCTGTGGAACAAGTTGCCTGCAGAAGTGTTTCCTGTCTGTTATAACGTTGGAAGATTCAAGTCAAATGTTCACAAACACTACTCCCGCTTTCCCCCTCCTCACAACCTATTTTCCTGCATATGTAGGGGTCATCCCCTGAGTACTGGTCCAATATAAAAAAAAAAAAAAAAAAAAAAAAAAAACACTGCAAATTACAGGGGCTGCCCTGTCTATACTCACTTTAAGCAGTCAATGACAAATAAGTCATCAATCACCTATAAACAACCCCAGCAGCCAAACATAATTCATACAAACAATTTTCCGCAGATAGGCCAGTCAACCAGCCAAATAATTATGCAAAACCCCAAACAAGTTTCATATGCTAGTGTGGTCAAAACCGATACACAAAACTTGAATCAGGAGCCCAAGCCCCAAAATTCCGATAAAAATTTTACCAATCTTGAGGCAACTCTGCAGACTCTTGTTCAGTCCATAAACACATTTACGGTTTCTATGACGAACATGATGCAGGAAATGCTGAAAATGCAATCCACTATTTTGCAGGCAATTTTAACAAAATGAATTGGTTAAAAATATGTTTCTGGAACGCAAACGGCATCCGCCAACACAAAAATGAACTTGAGCACTTCCTTATGGAAAAGCAAATCGATATAATGATGATTGCTGAAACTCATTTGACAAGCAATAGTCATTTCAAAATTAATGGCTACACACTGTATGACACTAAAGATCCTCGTGGAAGGTCTTGTGGAGGCTCAGCAATTCTAATAAAAAATAGAATTAAGCACTATTGTCTGCATGAGACACGCGAGGAGTATCTCCAAGCTTTGAATATTTGCATGAAAAAATAGTTATTTCTTCGATCTACTCACCGCCACGATTTTCAATAACAGAAAATCAGTATTCACTTTTTTTCAAATCACTTGGTTCTCGATTTTTAGCGGCTGGTGACTATAACGCTAAGCACACTTTTTGGGGATCACGTTTAATTTCCCCAAAAGGCCGTGTGCTTTTTGACACAGTCTTCAAACTGGGCTTAGACGTGATTTCAAGCGGACATCCCACTTATTGGCCCTCGGACCGGCGAAAGATTCCAGATGTTATAGATTTTGGAGTTGCAAAAAATTTTCCTTTACAATGGATGCAAGTAGAGTCTTCATTAGATTTGTCATCGGACCACTCACCCACTATAATATCCGTTTCGTTCCCCCAGGAGGTTGGCTCCCCGTATAGTGACTTGGCGTTCGCCATCACTAGAGTTAATTGGCTAAAATATAAGAAACATTTGAGTATTCATTGTACAGAAAATATTGCCTTGAGAACCCCTGAGGATGTTGATATATCAATTAAAGATTTTTTTGAAGACCTTAAACTGGCCGTGCAATATGCTACCACTACCCATACGAGGTTCAGAAATGAGAACAATAGAACTTATTCGTCTGAAATTGAACAACTTTTGTCAGAAAAAGAAGAGTTAGAAGAGAATGGCAACTTCGCAGGTCTCCCCAGCTTAAAAGCAGGCTACGGGAGTGCATAACTCAGTTAAGAAATGTGCTTGAAATCCAAAGAATGGCTTCCCTTAAAAATTATCTAGAAGGTCTTGATGGTAGCCCGCAAAGCGACTATTCTCTATGGAAAGCGACAAAAGGTCTGAAAAGACCCGTAATAGGTAAGCCACCTTTGCGAACTTCATCTGGCGACTGGGCAAGAAGTGATTCTGAAAAAGGGATGGTGTATGTTAATCATTTGAAAAACGTTTTTACTGCAAATGATACAGTGGATGATGTTGCTGAATTTCCGCCATATGCTGTTAGACCGCCTGTGCCTTTGAGACTTAGTTTTCAAGATGTCGAAAACGTTATAAATAAAGTAAACTCAAAAAAAAAGCTCCAGGTTTTGACAAAATTACTGGCAAAATGCTTCTACAGTTACCTCGTGTTGCTAGAAGAATTCTTCTTTTCATTTTTAACGCTATTTTGCGCCTAGAATACTATCCTGCAGAGTGAAAGGTGTCTATGGTTACTATGATACCCAAGCCAGGGAAGGATCCCACTAAAGTAGAGTCATATAGACCAATAAGTCTACTGCCAACAATTTCAAAACTTTTCGAAAAATTGTTAATGGTGAAGTTGACTCCAATATTGAATGATGTAGGATGCATCCCGGATCATCAATTTGGTTTTCGGGCTAAACACAGCACCATAGAACAAACGCATAGACTAGTTAATGTTATAAGAAAGACTTTTGAGGACAAAAAGTATTGCTCAGCTCTATTCATTGATGTTTCCCAAGCTTTTGATAAAGTGTGGCACGAAGGATTAATGCACAAAATAAAGTTTAACTTGCCTGCAAACACTCATAAGCTTCTGGAAAGCTATTTATGCGGCCGGAAGTTTGTTATCAGAGAAGGCGACTTTATAAGCCCAACTCAGCCAATCGAGGCAGGAGTTCCCCAAGGTAGCATTCTGGGACCCACTTTATATTTAATTTACACTTCTGACATGCCAACCAGATGTGGTATTCACACTTCAACTTTTGCAGATGACACAGCATTCTGCAGCGTACATGAAAACCATCAAGTAACTTCGCGAAATTTGCAGGAGTATATTTCAATATTAGAGATGTGGTTAAAACTTTGGAAAATTAAAGTTAATGAACAAAAGTGTACTCACGTTACATTCACACTGCGTAGACAAACATGTTCAGCTATCCAAATTAACAATTCACCTATTACGCAGCAAAATGAAGTCAAGTACCTTGGTATTCATCTCGACCGTAGGTTAACGTGGAAGCCTCACATTGAAGCGAAGGTCACTCAGTTAAAACTAAAAGCAGCGCAATTAAATTGACTTATGGGCAGAAATTCTACATTGAAATTAGATTGCACACTTTTGTTATACAACGCAATACTAAAGCCTATATGGCGCTACGGAATTCAATTATGGGGCACCGCCTCAGTGTCAAACATTGAAAAAATTCAAAGGCGACAAAACAAAATTCTTCGAACAATTACTGCAGCTCCATGGTACGTAAAAAACTCCCGAATTCACAAGGATCTGTGTGTTCCACTGGTAAAAGATGAGTTTTCAAAGCATGCGATAAGGTATATCAGCAAATTGGAACTTCACCCAAACCCTCTTGCACGAAACATACTTAATTTTAGTGGTCACACTCGGTTGAGAAGAAGGGATACCGTTGCCACCATCAGAGCGTTAAGTAGGTGATTTTACCGATATAATATGCGCATAATAAAACTTTTTGTCTAGCATTGGCTGGACTTAGTTAATTTATTGTATTTAGTAATAAGATTTGAATACTTATTGTTAGTTCACATTGTGAAGATTCAATAAATAAAAAAAGCTTAAAAAAAAAAAAAAAAAAAAAAATTTGTTTGAAATTGCCTGCAAAGTGGTGGAGTGCATGGTTGTCATTGAAACCGTAAATGTATTTATAGATTGAACCAGAGTCTGCAGAGCTGCCACAAGATTGCTAAAATTGTGATCGGAGTTATGAGACGTGGGCTCCTGATTCATGCTTTATATATCGAATTTTACCGCTTCAGGTTACGCCTTGAATGGGTTCTAAATGCTTATGTAGCTCCCTAACTGTAACCTTACGTTGCAAAAGAAATTTAAAGTTCTAAATTGGATGAATCTAACCTTTTGTTACTTACGTTTTTATTTGAAATCCTTTTACTTCCAATCCAGCCTTAATATTATCCGTACCTACACAAGGGTCAGCACATTTAATAATAACCTGAAGACTTTTACCACTTTAAAGTTGATAAGTATAAAAATATCTTTTCGCCTTCTCCAGATAGTCAGACAATTTTCGGTAATCATTTTCATAGTTTACCTGGATTTTTCTTTTACTAATGCTGCCGTGTTTAACTGATGTTTCGTTGAAATTTACCGCTTGCTGTAATAAGTTATTCTACCAGCTAAGTAGAAGTAGGCTCCCTCAAATACATCGGTGGCGTGTTGAATGTTTTTTGGGTGTTGTTGGCTAATCAGCCTGTCTATTACTATCCTAATCAGCGAATCTATTACTATCCGTCGTATTATCATCTCTAGATATTTTCGATTTTGATGATATTTGAGCTGATTTAGGGCTACGCTGACGTTTAACCACGGTTACATACTTGCCCATGCCTACTTGTGTTTTCGGCTTATTAACAGATATTAAACTGGAAATCTTCTGTTGTAATAATTATATGAAGCGAACCAAAACGCGGGCGGTACCATCTCTCAGAGACAGATGATTGTCCAATGATTTTTCAAGGATTCCTCTTCAGAAATCCAAAAATTTTTACTAGTGGAGCTTAGCTCTTTCTGAGAATTACATCTGATAGGTACACTCATGCAGTTTTTCCTTTTCATTTACAACTTAAAATGTATTTAAAAACAATATCACAAAGTTTTTCTTTTATAAGACAACATTTTCACTTATTCCGGTTTTATTTCATTAATTAGCGATCAAAAACAAACACGTCCATTCACTATCGAAGCTATACTCCGAAGAAAAACGAATGATTGATTGATGAAGAATTGAACAGCGTGTAGCGCACGAATATCTTTTTAATGGTGCTTTCTTTTCCGATGAAAATTGCTGTCCTTTACCCTGCATTTAGACATACGATTAATCTCATGCGAGTGCTGAATATGTATTATCAACGAAAATTTCTTCGAAAAACTCGAATCTTTTGCAATTTTCATTTCTGTCTACACATGCGAGTGAGAGTTCATTTTAAATTTGTCGTCAGCACGTGAACTTCAGACAATTTGTTTCCTTCATATATTTTGTTTCTTTGGCTGTCTTTATAAACTGGAGTTGCCGTGTTTTTCACTTCAGAATATTTTTAGAAAATAGGTCGCATTAATTTGTATTATCATTATATTATTGATATTTACGCTTTATAACTTAAACATTTCTATCTATAGTATTAGTTTTAATAAATTAACATACAAACTAGCTAAAAATTAGGTTTTAATTTTATAATGATCCAGTTGATTTGTTTAAAATTAATTACACGGTAACACTGTTTGTTTGTCTGACATTTGATTGCATGGAAGTGCCAAAAATCCACTCGCATGGAAATTCAGCTGCGAGTAGACCTGCGACTGCGAAAAATGTGAATGTAGTAGTAAAAAAATGTTAGTGTATTGAGTTTTTCGAACTCTTACTCGTATGTCTAAACACTGGGTTAAATGTTCATCATTTTTTTACGATTACCATCACCTTTAAAAAGTTGTACATTTGTTATTAAGAATTGAAAGAACCAAAAATTCTAACAAAATGCCGTTTAATGCACTCGTACACTTACCATTTCAAATATATTATGACTACTTTTAACAAACGTTTTAGTCATTACTTTTTATTTATTCATTACTTTATTATTGATAATTTGTGTTGTTAATAAATTTTCTGTGGAAAACTGCTGTTAGCAACAGATGTCCTGTAAAAGTTTTTCTTGATATGAAAATAACATTTTGCACGAAAAATTATCGATAAATTGTATTATCAAAAAATATACAATTTGTTTTTTGTGTATATATGTATATCGGCAGTTCATAGGAGCTGCCCTAATTTTCATTAAACTTTGAAAAATATTTTCAAATATTTAGCAATATATGTATGTATGTATGTATATGCATCCCGTATGAATACATTTTCTATATTCAAAAAAATTTTTATTGAATAATTTTCGATGTATGCTGTGTTATCGATAAATTCTCGAAAATTGTACTGCTCTAATAGCTTTTAAGATTTTCGTTTTACAAATCCTTTTAAAACCCATCATATATTATTTAAAGCCTATTTATCTGAGTTAATGTTACCACAAACGTTTATTTCTCCACCACACGTCATATCTCTTGGTTACGACCCAATACGGCATAAAATCCATTAACACAATCTTGTTACACAAGCACATAAATACAAAAATCTTGAGGAGCTTATACTTTGTTACTGTTAATCAAAAATTGTATGTATGTGAAAATGTTATCTTATTTATGTGCCATTTCGAGATGCTCATTGTTTAAATCTTTCGGAAATATTTTTTACGCATTCCTCCTTACAGTCGCTGTAAAAATTTTAACAACGCTTCAGTACAAATCTGTCGTAAATTCAAAAAGGGTAACACATATGAATAACTTTGTTGGATGAGAGACGAAGGTACTTATGTTCGAAGATTTTTTTTTTTTTAGCTTGGACCAGTACTCAGGGGATGACCCCTACATATGCAGTGCATTGTACCAGAACTAGGAAAATAGGTTATGAGAAGGGGGAAAGAGGAAGTAGTGTTCGTGAACATTTGACTTGAACTTTCCAACGTTATAACAGACAGGAAACACGTCTGCAGGCAACTTATTCCATAGACGAAGCGTACGGCTGAAAAACGAATTCTCTCTGTAATGCGTAGTACGATTCCCCGCGCAATCAACCACAAATGGATGAGCTCTAGACGAAGAGCGCGTGCTACGTAAAAATGTGCGAGTTTCGGGAACAAGATCCCTAATCTCGTCAGAGCAAAATCCATTGTAGTAACGATAGAACAGAGTAACGCACCCCACACTGCGTCGATGCTCCAGTGAGTCAATAGAGTTGGATACCCTACTGTCACCGATAAGCTTCTTCGCCCTCTCCTGCACACGGTCGAGTAACCCCAAAATAGACTTTGAGGCACCGGCCCAAACATGAGAGTTGTATTCCATTTTCGGTCGGATGTAGGTGGTATAAATAGTAAGGAGGTCGGATGGAGTGAAGTACATCTTACACCGTTTCAAAAAACCGAGGCACTTGAATGCTTCTTTAGAGACATGAAAAATGTGTTCTGTCCAGCGAACGTCACACTGTATCTTCATTCCAAGAACATCAAGAGCATCCGATTCCTCAATATTTATACCATCCATGAGTACAGATGAAGCAGCATCTGCGATCGTTTGCTTGTGTGTTAATAAGCAACATTGGGTCTTACGAGCGTTGAAGGCGACTCTGTTTTTACGACCCCATTCGGAGATTAATAGAAGGTCACTATTCAGTGAATCATTCATATTTAGCCTCTTGGCAGCGATCTCTGATAGGCTGGGCCTATAGCTAAAAGAGTACGAGTGGCAAATGCTGCTGTCATCTGCGAAAGAGTGGATAGGGTTGGAAGTTTGGTAGAGAAGATCATTTAGAAAAATAAGGAATAGGGTAGGAGAAAGAACGGAGCCTTGCGGAACCCCTGAATTAATCTTGAACTCGTTTGATGAGACCCCATCTATAACAACTCGTATAGTGCGGTCTCTGAGAAAACTCGATATAAACCGAGAGAAGTCATCACCGACACCAAAAGCAGTAAGTTTTGCCAGTAGTGCACCATGCCACACTCTGTCAAACGCTTTTGAAATATCCAGAGCCACCACCCTACTTTCACCGAAATGATGGATTGAGTGGCACCATTTCTCTGAAAGATATGCCATAAGATCGCCAGTAGAACGACACTTACGAAATCCATATTGACGATCACAAAGTAGTTTATGCGACTCTAGATACCTCATAAGGTGATGGTTGACCATGCTTTCCATTACTTTGGAAAGTGTAGAGCAAATTGCAATTGGGCGGTAATTTTCAGGGTTATTTGCCTCACCCTTTTTGGGTATTGGTGTTACATTAGCAACCTTCCAGCTTGATGGAAACTCACCAAAATGGTAAAGTGAACTGAAGAGGCGTGCTAATGGACGCGCAAGCGTAGAAGAACACTGCTTCAAGACCAGTGCTGGAATGCCATCCGGTCCAGGAGTTTTGTTTATGTCGAGGTCTGCCAAAACCCTTTTAACTGCTCGCGCCCGGAAAAATATCTTTGGCATAGTTACAGATACTCTTTCGAGCTCGGGAAGTGGTTGACTGCTTTCCGGCAAGCAGGAGTTGCTTGCAAAAATTTCAGCCAACAGGTTAGCTTTGTCAACCGGGTCGGTGAATGCTTGGTCATTCTTTAAGAGAGTTGGGATTGATGAACTAGTATTGTTCTTTACCCTCTTAACGAATGACCAAAAGGTCTTACTGCCCCGGGGAGCTGTAAGGACCTTGGCACGAAGACGCTGTTCGTGAAGAAACTTTTCACGCCTAAGTACCTTGGCACACGAAGATCTTGCCTTTTTGCGTAGTAAATCAGTCTCTGGGTTTTTGTTTAAACGCCAATTACTGAATGCTTCCTCTCTGGATCTGACTGCGTTTTTGCACGTCTGATTAAACCAGGATTTCACTCTTGGTTTAACCGAAATCTGCTTGGATGGGATGAATGATTTCATCCCTAGCAATATAATATTCTCGACCATTTTTGCTGAAGCATTTATGTCGTTATCTAGAAAACAAAGTTTCCAATTAAAATGCTCATAAAATTGGTTGAGCTCAGCCCAACGCGCCTTTTCGTAAATAAATATTGAACGTTTCGTAGCTGATTTCGAAACGTTACGAAGTTCAGAGATCGAAAAGGAGGCAGAAATGGTGCAATGATCCGAATTGCCGAGAGGTGCACTAACTTTGACTTTATACTTTTCAGGGTGTGAAGTCAGGAATAGGTCAAGTGTGTTTGAATGGTGCCCTTCAACACATGGAATATGCGTTGGCTCATTCACTAATTGCGCTAGATGGATGTTCGAAGATGTATGATATAAATGCGCTCCTTTTAAGATGATTTTTGTGGATGTCATTCGCGTGGTAGATCGAAAACCTGAATACATTTTTAAAACTGTCTGTAAAAAGTAGACGATCATCAATTCTGTTGTACTTTACGAATGTTTTACCTTAATTTAAATGGATTCCAAAAATCTTCAAACTCTTTTTCCCAACTCCAATAAACATTTTCAGGAATTGATTGTCATAGTTTTGTTAAAAGCTCAGAAATTTGTCTCAAAAATATTTTTGCATTATGGATTCGAAGGAGTTTTGTTTGGGAAGTTTTTTAAGTTTTATTTACAAATATTTAAGGTTAGAAAATAAAAAAAGGAAAAAAGAATTTGATTAAGGGAATGAATTTTTCAGAGTACTAAATTTGTATAAGCAGTTGGTATACATGTATTCTGTTCCGCCAAGACCTTTGTTAACCAGCGTTGCCAGAATGAAGATTTTACCTTAGTTTTGAAGATTTTTCATGTAAAATATGTAATTTAATTTTTAACGTCATGGAATTAAGTGCGGAGCTGATTTTTAGCACTGTGATTTAATTTTAAAAATTTATATGTAATACATTTTAACGTGCCTGACATCACACATGTAATGTCAACATCACCGATACAAATAGAAAAGTTGCTAGAACAGCAAAATTTTATAAAAGCAGATATTCTGAGAAACACAAAAGTTTTAAATCACTTTTCTGTATGTTAAAGATCGCGCGTTTTGTTTGAGCAAAAATATGTGTAAAATCTGGTAGCACTTGCTGGGAAATATCTAGTTGCGCCATCTGCAGTCGCAATTTTTAAAGTAAACAAAAGCAATACAACAACCATATAAACGAGGTTTATTTTTTTCATTACAATTTTTTTTATTAAAGTATATGAAAATTCTAATTTTTTTTTTTTTTTTTTTTGAAAATACATAAAAAGAAGTCAAGTTTTGTTCAGACGCTTTCAGAGTTGCACGGTTTGATAATTAATTTTTATATTATAAGCAAATTCACTTCATCATTTGCTTGCGAGTTAAATAGCAAAATTTTTGGTGATTGTGACTTTCAGCAGACTATTTTTATGACTTCAAACCGTACTCACATTTTTTTTTTGCGAAATGTGAGTTTCAGCACATGGCTGATTGATTTACTACATTTTTCACTTTGTAAACATTTTTAAGCCCGGTTCTGTCACCTTATCTTTAGGTTTTAGCAAATCCAAGTATTACTCAAATTCTTTTATTAAATTTTTGTTGTAAATATTGGACATGTAATTATATTTGCCAGGAACAGCTAGCTACATACGTATGTCCATAGGTGAGTGCAAGACGTTACCAAGTTTTCGCTGGAATTCAGCCAAGATTAAAAATCATATCTATTCTGCAGCACATATCAAAATCTGATTATGAGCAGAATTAACAAAAGCATTTTATGAAAAAGATCGCACAGGTAAAGCAAGAGCTTGCAGGAGATTCGTCATGTCCAAACGGTCTAAT
Source organism: Thecocarcelia acutangulata (assembly GCA_914767995.1). NCBI lineage: Eukaryota > Metazoa > Arthropoda > Insecta > Diptera > Tachinidae > Thecocarcelia > Thecocarcelia acutangulata. The sequence continues at coordinate 52,847,347 of OU612096.1, read as the reverse complement.
TCTCATTAACTCATACAACATGTGTAAGCCGAACGTCTGAGTGACTTGAAAAATATTATACACCAAGAATGCAAAGAATTATTATCTTTTGTTTGTTTTTTTATTGTTAAACATGTGCCCGATTAATGAATCGAATTTATCCGAAATACACATGCAAATATGGCAGACGATAACTTTTATTTTAAGCCACTGTAAAGGAGAACTAATAAAAAATAAAAAAAAAATAATAGTAATAATAAATGTTATTTGCAATATCAAACTGCAAATAAAATTAATAGCTCTATTCACAGTCTCGTGCAAATGGTATTGCATCATTGCATTTGCAAAAAGGTTTAGCATATTTTTACTCTACACTAACAAAATACACAGCAATGCACTTGCTAGTCTTATGTGTATATGCAATACTTAAAACCTATAGTTTTTATTTGCTATGCTTATGCACAAGTTAATTGCAAATCGACAGCTGACAATCAGCGATCCAGGCTAATTAGTTCGTAATTGCGAATTGCTCCCTATCTACTCGTAGCATTTGCCAACATCTATTTTCATCCATTATTATCAAGACATTATTTCGCCAAATATTGGATTTTGGCACTTCGCTGCACAATCTTCGGCGGCATTCAAAAACAACACGTAAATTTTCTGCTAACTCATCTATAATAGTTTCCACTGTATCATCATTGGTTTCCATATCTAAAAATAGTTTGTGTTAAAAATGTAAAAGCATGCACTCAATATATCAAACCTTCACTGATTATAAGCTCTTCAGCAGCTTTTTCTATGAAAACGTCCATTAACTGCTCCTTAAAGCTTTTTTTCGGCATATTGATTTTTGACTAAAATTGCAGTAAATTATTTGCTGTGAATTTCGTGCTTTGCAAAAAGTAGTGCAAACTAAACCAACAGAGGTGCTTGACAATTGACAGCATATATTTGCAATTGCATAAATTTGCAATTACAAATGCACAAGATTGTGAATAGAGCTAATATCTTCTTATAAAAATTTCCCATTTTGCTATAGACAGCACGAACAAATCAATGTAAATTAAAACAAGTAAAAGATTCGTCTGGGCCGAATCTAAAGTACCCTTCACGATAGTCACGTAAATATATGGTATATATTACAAATTTTAAATAAATATTCTCGGAAATAAATTTTTATTACCACAACTGATTTTAAGCAAAAAAATTTTTTAAGTTCGTTTATGCGACATTTTCATGAAAAATCGGTTTGGGCTATATCTCGGGTATATATGGACCGATACCGGAAATTTTTATTTTCTGTGTTTATATAACCCTGTGGACAGATATCGGTCCATATATACCCGAGACTATAGTCTAAACCGATTTTTTTATGACGCAATTTTTTTTTAAAGCAGTTCTCGTTATAAAAGAAGGTTACTAAAATGAAAAATTCCAGAGTAATATCCAAGATATAGAATAAAACGATTTTTTCATTAAAATGACCCGTAAACGAACTTAAATCGCAACTAAGAAAGTTCACTGATTAATGATTAACATATGAATTTAAATAACTTTTTTTTTACTTAAAAACAGTTGTGGTAGTAAAAAGAGGTTACTAAAATACAGAAATTGAAAACTTCCTATATCGATCCATATATACCCGAGCATATTTAGTGCAAATTTGCCCAGTCTCTTACTTGTGTTTTTAGATTTTACTTTTAATTTTGCTCATAATGGTTACAATTAATCTTGTCACCCTGTTTCAGCTTGACGTTGAGTTCTGGGACACCCTAATAATTTCAAAACTCATTTACTTAACTCCCAAATACATTTAACAAGTCTCTTAAGGGCGTTTCAGACTATCATACAAGTCTTAAGATTTTGATTGGATTTCGTGGGACAAAAATCTAAAGATATTTGTTGCGACTGTCAAAAAATCTAACGTACCATTACATTTTGTTTTCACACTATCACACTTAAAGTAAAAGAAAGAATATGACTTGAAAATAAACAGCCAATTTACTTAACGTCTGGTTTTAATATTTTTATTATTTCCTTTCGTAAAAAATGCAAAACTGATCCAATGAAAAATCTTATTGTTTAAACAAATTTCTAAAAATGGTGAAGTGTTATGGGATGTCAAATCTTTTACCGTATTATTTCTCATTTTCATAACGCTTTACATTCACACTATCACACTTGCACGTATTATTTGATTTGTTGACAAGTCTTAATACAAAGTGTGATAGTCTGAAGTACCCTTTAATAAGGATTATTTGCACTAAAAGTAAGATTGAAATACTTATGAGAATCATTATTAAATTATTGAATGAAATTTCCAAAGCGGTAATAAAGAGTGGCAGCTGAGTAACATTTGTGTTTATTGAATGAGTGCTAAAGCCCAAAAACCGTCAAAAGCAATAAAAAATTTAATGAAAAAAACCAGAATCAAGTTTCATGTAAAAACAGCATTTTAAACAATAAACATGGTTGAACTATATCCTTAAAACTAGGCCTAAATGTTTCTTGAATTCCTGTCGTGTGCACCCTGTGGGTCGGCAAAGCAGTTTTTTTGGGCTTATACAAGGTAGTAGGAAGAAAAAACGTATACAACATTGGCTACAAGTTGTATGCCAAAAATATGAAAGAAAATATGGAGTTGTTGAAAAAAAAGAAAAATGGAGGAAGAAGAACTGCTAGGGGAGAAGGTGGAAGGTTTTTAAATTGGTTGCTGTGAACTTTATTGCGATTTGGAAAAATTTTGGTTTTTTTATTGCTAATTAAAAAAAAAAAGGAGAAATAAAGAAATAATAATAAATGTAATTTTTTTTTTATATAATATACTTATATTAAATTGAAACCAGCAAAAGGGTATTTGGAATTTAAAAAGAAAAAAAAAGAACAAGCTGATACGTTGGAAGGGAAATCTGGCCAGCCCAGCAACAGAATATCCAACGCCAATATTTTGTTAACAATTCCGCGGGGAAAAAAAAGAGAGTAAAGCTGGCAAAACAAAGAAGCTGCAGCAAACTTTTCTAACTGGCTGCGTGGAAGGAGAAATTTTGAAGAGCCTGGATATAGCCGGAAGTTCGTGAGAGCTGAATTTTCTACTTAACTACTGAGAAAGTAAACTATTTGGTATGTAAACCGACCAAAAAGGGCCCAACCCTGCAGGACATACAGGCAGAGTTAAGTTATTTTGCTTGGAATTTCTGTTGATTTTATTATTTGAAATTTTTCCTGATGAAGATTATTTCTTTCATTTTTGATATACATATACATACGTGTTTTTTCCTAATGTTTTTTAGAAAAGCCAACTAAGTAGATTATAATTCGGTGACGAATTTAAATTAAATAAATTATAATTTAAATAAAGTTTAGGGCACGGTGGAAAAGCGATTAAAACACTACTTGTTTGCTTCACAATTACTTTGCAAGTGGTTTTTATTTACAAAATTAACTTAAATCTAAGTACATAAGGAACGGTATTTAATATTCAAACATTAATTTTGATTAAAAACCGCCTATATCCAATTATTCTCTTTACAATTCATTTATTTATTGGTTTTATATTATTGTTATATTATTCATTTATTTATTATTATTTAATATGGCTATTATGACCAAACAATACATATTTTTAAAATTAGACTAGTATTTCAGTTGCATTCGTTGTCATTTACATTTTCATTTTTATTTATTACCTATTTTCTTTAGCTCTTATTTTTTTCATTTTTTTGATTTGTTAAACCAAAGTATTTAGTGGTTTAGCAGCAAAAGCACCACAGCTTACCGTTTTTATTTCACTTCAAATTAGAAGTATTGTTGTTAGTAATCCGAATAGGGTGAGCTCACGCTAGGCTGGGGGAAAATTTTTAGTAACGCGATTTTTGTTTTGTTGGGAACGGTATTTTGTCCATAAGCTAAGCTTTTCCGTAAAGGAACTAAAATTGTTGGTTATGTCGGTATAGTTTTTGTAATATACAATAGTTTCTGTATGCACATATGTGTGCTTATTTAATAAATTGAGCTTATAACGTCTTTTTGAAACGAGCAGTAAGTTTTTTTCTTAATGGAGTGAGAAACTAGAATTATGGGACGGTGAGTAGAGGAGAGACCGACAAAAGCGCCAGAAACTACATCGGCGAAGTCAATTTTGATTTCAGGGGAGGGCAGGCGTGCCGACGGAACATCAGTCAGCGGTGTAACGGATTGATGAAAGTCAACAGCCATGTTTTTTTATTTTTGTTTATGTTTTTTCGGGCCTCACCACTTTAAATAGAATTTTGTTTGGCAATTGAAAAAAAGGCTGGTATGTTTTTTTTTGTAGTTGCTTTGAGCTGGATTGGCCGGCAAGAATCACTCCCAATCGTCGAGCCAAAGCCGGAGCTTCCGTCATCATGCCAGCACAGCCGGTAGTCCAGCAACACAACACAAAATGTTCAACATTTTGTTTTTTTTTTTTTACACCAGACACACTTCATTCCCTATCATCACATTCAATAACTGACTTTTATTGTTTTTTTGCAACTCTTTTGTTAAAAGAATCTCATTCAGACAAAATTGATTTCTTAATTGTTTGGTATTGATTTCCTTTGCCAAACTTACTTATATTTATCTTGTCGTATGCAGATACTCAATGCAAATTTTTTACAATAAGAGAACCTTTCTTCTGACATAAATTTCATAATTGCTTAAGAAATGAAAGCATGCTTTATTGATTAAAAAGGGAAGCAGCAGGCACAAATAAAAAAATAAAAAAACTATAATTGAATCATGAATATCATAAATATCCTGCTATTTTATTAAAAGTAAAATGTGCTAAATGTGTTGTGTTTTCCATTTAAATTGGCAACAAATACATACTATCGGTTTGTGGCAAAAGCTTTTGCTGCATTTGTATATTCAAACAAAATGAACCAATTTTTCGTATGAAGAATAAGTAAAACAAGAATAGGGAAAAAGAAGCAACAAGTTAAAAATTAAAATGGTGTGAAATATTAACTTGTTTTTTAAAGAGACTTTCTCATTTCGTTAACTTTCTAACAGGTTTTAATTCTTGGTATTTTTTATTGGCCTGAAATTTACTCTAGTCGAAAGATAGTCTTCTGGCTTTATAATATACATATGTATGTAAATATGACTGCTGACATAAGTTTTCATTCTTGGTATTTTTTATTAAGATATGTGAACTGATTTCTGATTTCATTTCATCCTGAAATTTACTACAGACATAAGCCCGCCAAAGCTGGCTCGAGCATAGTCTAACAGTTATATGTACATACATACATATATCCATATGTAAATAGGCAGTTTGCATATATACGAGTATGTATATATATACGTATTTCAATAATAATATATATGTAACTATTTACGATCATTCGCTAATGTTTATTTTTGTACACCCACGTACATATTTTTTGCTAACTAATTGTTTCAATAAATTACATTATACCTACATATACACATGTACATAACTACTCAAATATAAACACATATTTATTGCTTTGCCGTTTTTCGTTTATTATATACATAAGTATGTAATATATGTAAGTATAATTAACAAGCATGATCGATCATGTTCTTAAGTTGTTGCTATGCACAATTTATTAATGTAAATGGGATTGCAGAAATTGCATTTAATATAGAACATAAATACATTTCAATTTTCTGTCTCTTGCTTGCTTACGCATTTGTCGTAAGCAATACCAAGATTCAGATTTGACCAATCATGATCGTGCACGCTTTAGCATTTGTAATAAATATATTTATAAGTATGTGTTTATAAAAATAGTATATAAATCAAAGTAGCAGGATTATTATTGTCATTCTTCTGGTAGATTTTTTAAGAGACAAAATCACTTAAAATTTATAAATAAAAACACAAAACTATATAGGTAGAATCAAATGTGTTTTTCTTAACTGGCGCAGTCGGTAGGATGCCCGGGTATCCTTGATAAAGTTCAGTGAAATTCGATACTGGACATTTTAATGTCCTAGCGGGCACAAGTGGCAAATTCATAGTGAAATAAATATAAAAAATAAAAAACCACATACATTTCTAACAATGTTTAAAAGAAACAGTTGTTTAAAAGAAAACAATTAATCGAACAAAAATCAATAAGAAGGAAATTCCAATAAAAAAGGTGTAGTAGTGATATAAAGAACTAAAATATTGCGAAATATTGCCAAATATTGCGAAACTAAATAATTTTAGAAATGAAAATATAAATTTAATGACTATTGCTGCAAACTTAATTGAAATGAAATAAAGAAACACAAAATTTGACGATAATAGAGAATATATACATAAAAGAATTTCACACATAAATAACACAAAAAAGAGAGAAAAACTTATACTTATCAAATTCAAAATAAAATAAAAAAAAACTTTTCAAACTAAAAGAACGACTAATTACCCAGACGACAACCAATTTATAAGAAAAATTAGATCGCACCGAGAAAGTGAACAGTGCAAGAAGCTCAGAAGAGGAAGAATCCATTTTGAAAACAAAACTCGTGGAAAATAGTAAAAAAAAGGAGGAGTACACATCAGAGCAGCAAACGGTTTAAAAAGCCTAGAAGGTGAGGTTCCATTTTGAAAAGAACACGTGGAAAATTTTGAGGGACTTTATTGGCGCATTATCCTAAGTATAATTAATTGTATGCACTATTTTAACTGTTATATTACAAATCTAAAATATACATATGTGAGTTAGAAGAAAACAATTAAAAAAAAAAAAAAAAATTTTTTTTTTTTTTAGTTGCACCTTTCCCCCATATTTAGAGTCATATTGATTAGCTACCTTACAAAAAAAAAAAAAAAAAAAAAAAAGAGAGAAAAACATTATTTCTCTATAGTACTGTGACAACCATTTTTTTTTTTTAATATACATATTTTTAAAATCAGTTTTAAGAATTACATATAGTAACACTAACTAAAATCCGTATTAACTTTACAATTTTGTGAAATTAAAGTTAAATCACTTTAAGAATCTATATATGCATACATAAGTATATATATTCACAAAGTTCTATGTGGAAATAAGTTCGATAATAATTATAATATTATACCATATTCGCGTAAATAGTTAAAAATAGTAAAATAAATAAGGATAGAATAATTTGAGCTCTTAAAATCAAACGCAATCTAAATCTATATAACGAAGCTTTGTACATCGGTACTTATCACCTAAAAACATGGCTCAACAAGATAATATTCTGCCACCCTTAACTTTTGAGCCACTAAAATTTTTGCAAAGATTACCGGACTTTTCAGGTGATAAAGCCGAATTATGTATATTCATTTATATCGCTTGTTGACAGGATCAACCCTGCTCTCATGCAATATGACGATGTTTCGCAACTTTTATTTTTAGATGTGATTAAAAGTAAATTGAAGGGTAGAGCAAAGCAGACGGTGGAAATCAACTTTCATGCACAGTCGTGGACAGAAGTTAGGACAATTTTGATGAATAATTTTGGAGAAAAAAAGTGTATCGAAGAGCTGTATGACAAACTTAGGTCTGTAGTTTTCAGGACTAACGCAGTTGATTTTTACAACGAAATCAAAGACAGGCTTAGAAGTTTAAATAATAAAACTCGAACTGATTTAGGAATTACCTCGGAAAGTGAACAAATGGCCAAAAATAACATGAAAACAGCTCTTAGCATATTTAAACAAAAAATTCCGGAGCCCATGAAGATCATATTAGCTTGCAGAGACCCCAATACAATTGAAGACGCAATGGATATTCTGTTCACGTCAGGGTATGCTAATTACGGTTCAAAAAATGGCGAGAATGCTTTCAATAAATTTGAAAATTGTACTAATAGAAATAAGACATACAATACTGTTTATAGAAATCGTGAAACGAATTTTAATGCGGGTCAGCGTTTCAATGCAAATAGAAACAATAGTTTTAATAGAAATGTTGGAAGTCAACGTGATAATATAGCAAAGCCAAATGCTTCTAATGAACGTAGCAATAATCCTCAGAATAATAGAGCGCACTACCACTACAACAATAACCAAAATTTCAGAACCAATTTTTCAAATCCGCAAACTCATCGAAATGTTCCAGAACCATTGGATGTTAATACGTATCAACCTGTTTATAGGTTTGACGGAAGTACACAGAATACTACTAGTATAAATTGTTCAGATATAACCAGAAGCACTCCTGAAAGTTTACTAGTCCAAAGTGAACCTGTTCAAAATTTTCGGTTTCCAGCCTCTCCGGAGAACTACCGTATATAAAGATCAAAGACGGACTAAAATTTATAATAGATACTGGGGCCACACATTCGATAGTCAATCCAGGAATTTGCAATCCGAAATGGAAAATTTTTTCCCACATGTTGGTCCTAAAAACTTTACAAAATACAGTGTCGTCTAACACAGTTTATCAGGTTCCAATGTTTTCAGAGTTAGGAGATGAAAACGATAAAATTATTTTAAGAGAGTGTAAATTTCACAACGACTATGATGGGATTATAGGAAATGACATTCTGCGCAAACACAATACTGTTATAGATTATAAGAATAATATGCTAAAAATTAATAATAAAGTAGTCCCCTTACTAGGTCTCAGAAAAGCTCACACTGTGACATTGATTTCTAATATCGAATCTGGCTTAATTCATATTCAGGAGCATAAAAACTGTATGGGCGAGACTATCGTAACGGAAGGTATTTATAATTTGAATAATTTTAAAATTGAGGTAGGTACCAAAGCAGATTGCGCAAAATTCATATACCTTACAAAAACTAATTCGTGGCCGGTTTCCTCCGAAAATTATTATTTAGTTGACGATAATTTATACAATAGTAAAAATAGCCGCGAACAATCATATATTGAAAAAATTAGAATGGAGCATTTAAATTCAGAAGAAAAACTAAATTTGTTAAAACTTTTACAAAATTATGATCAATTGTTTTATGAAAGCAACTCAAATTTATCATTCACAAATGCTATAAAGCATAGAATAATTACAAATGATGAGATCCCAGTTTACTCTAAAACCTATAGATATCCATATGTACACAAGGAAGAAGTCAAGAAACAGATACAGGACATGTTAGATTGTAAAATAATTAAGCATTCAAATTCTCCATACTCAGCCCCAATATGGATTGTACCCAAAAAAGACGACGCTAGTGGCCTAAGGAAATGGCGAATTGTAGTAGACTACAGAAAACTAAATGAAAAAACTATAGATGACCGCTTTCCCATTCCGAACATTGAAGAGATATTAGATAAGTTAGGTAGGTGCCTATACTTCACCACCCTAGATCTAGCAAAGGGATTTCATCAAGTGGAAATTGATGAAAGAGACACACACAAAACGGCGTTTTCGGTAGAGGGTGGACATTATGAGTTCTTAAGAATGCCTTTTGGATTAAAGACGGCACCTGCCACATTCCAAAGACTCATGAATAATATCTTAGGGAATTTAGTGAATAAAATCTGTTTAGTATATTTAGATGATATCATTATTTACTCTACATCTCTCCAAGAGCATGTCAATTCTCTAAGACTCGTACTAGACAGACTGGCAAAAGCTAACCTTAAAATTCAGGTGGACAAATGCGAATTTTTAAAAAGAGAAACTGAATTTTTAGGCCATATCGTTACACAACAGGGTATAAAACCAAATCCTAAAAAAGTAGAGTGTGTAGCCAATTATCCTTTACCAACAACCCAAAAGCAGATCAAGCAATTTTTAGGGCTCAGTGGGTATTATAGAAAATTTATTAAGGACTATTCTAGAATCGCAAAACATATGACCAAATATTTAAAGAAAAATGTTAAGGTAAATCCGAATGATCCAGATTATGTAAAAAGTTTTGGAACATTAAAAATGCTTCTTATAAATGACCCAATTTTGGTATATCCAAACTTCAGCAAGCAGTTTGTTTTAGATACAGACGCTAGTAATTTTGCATTGGGAGCTGTCCTCTCTCAGGACAATCATCCAATTTGCTATGCAAGTAGAACGCTCAACGAACATGAGATCAACTACAGCATAGTTGAAAAGGAATTGCTAGCCGTGGTTTGGGCCGTGAAATATTTTCGCCCTTACTTGTTTGGTAGAAAATTTGTTATTAGAACTGATCATCAGCCACTGCAATGGCTCTTTTCTATTAAAGAACCCAACTCCAAGTTAATTAGGTGGAGATTGCAATTAGAGGAATACGATTATGAAATTTTTCATAAACGAGGTATAAAAAATGGTAATGCGGACGCATTGTCTCGTATAGAACCTCAAGTGAACTTAATAGATCGTCCTATTTCTAATGTTATTTTTCAGACTAATTCTCCTTTAAATGTATATCGAAACCAAATCATCATGGAAGAAGATCACAGTGTAAATTCTCTTAAAGTAAATAGTATGCAAATTTTTAGCAATGTAAGAAAATTAATAACAAAAAACAAATTCTTTGAAAATGATATAATATCCATAATTCAAAATTATTTACACCCTACAAGGGTTAATGCAATTTTTATACGCGATGAAAATTTATACGCTCTATTTCATAAAACAATCTCAAATTATTTTGAGAGGAACTCTCGACTATAAGTAGCAAGATGTAGTAAATTTCTTGAAGATATTTCAGATGAAAATGATCTTAGTAATCGGATTCAAAACGAACACAAAAGAAACAATCACCGTGGTATTAATGAAAATTTTGATCAGCTTCGGTGCAAAATATATCATCCTAAATTAAAACTTAGAATACAACAATTTATTAACAACTGTCATATTTGTAATATAGAAAAGTACGATCGAAAACCGATTAAACAAATGTTTCGAATTACTGAGACACCTGATAAGCCAAGACAGGTAATACATGTTGATGTTTTTTATAGTTTGCAGAAAACTTTATTTCTTACGTTTATTGACAAGTTCTCCAAACTTGCGCAAGCTGTAAAAATTGCAAATAGGTCGTGGATCGAAATCAAAAGAGCTCTTATTCAGTACTTAAGTTTCGTAGGTGATGTTGAAAAAATTGTGACTGACAACGAGCTAGGGTTCAAGGCACTCCCTTTATTGGAGTTTTTGAGAGAAAGAAATATAGAAATCCATTTCACATCAAACAACAATCATACTTCAAATGCCGACGTAGAACGTCTACACAATACAATGAATGAGCATATCCGTCTTCTTCGTCATGACCCAAAACAGAGACACGGATACAGTAGAGGAAAAAATATATAAAGTTATCATGTTTTACAACAACTCTATGCATTCTATTACCGGACACAAGCCTATCGATTTTTATAATGGGCAAATACCTATAGAGGACTACTCGAAGATAAGAGAAAGAATTGTTAAATTAAAGGAAAAATCTATATCTAAACTAAATCAAAACCGCGAAAATTGCGAAGCTCAAACAGGAGAGGTATATTTGAAACATGAAAGAGGTGGTAAGAACCATGCTAGGTTTAGGAAAGTCAAGGTAGGCAAGTTAGATAACGATCACGTTGTGACACAAACGAGACATAAATACTATAAATCACATCTAAAAAGAAAAAAATATTTGCAAAACAATGCACAGAGCAATCAATAAAACTTATAGGTTTAACATATTATAATTTTCATTGATTTAATTATTTGTGGCGATATAAAATTAAAACTTTTTGAATATATATACGTATGAATACGTTATATACCACCGTTGAATTTCAGATATATTAAAAAATAAAATTCAATCAAAATTTAAATATTATAACATACATATATTATATATATTATAATATATACATATATATAATGTATTGTCTATAATATACAATATATTTTCTATTTAAAATTAAAACAAAAGAATTTAAAGGAAATATTTCAAATACCATAAAATATATATATATATACATGTATACATACATATGTAATTAACTATTATACATAAAATCATCATCGACCTGCTAAATATATATTTACTCGTATTAACATACACATATGTATATGTGTAAAATTTTTATACCTTTCTTTTTATTGATTATAATAAAAAAAGAATATATAACAATAGTAAAACTAAAAATTAATTACTTAACTAATTTGAAGTATAATATAATGGTATTAATTTCTATTTTTCTGTATAGAAATAAAAAAAAAAAAAAAAAAAAATAATAAATAAAAAAAATATATACATATTCATAAGCTTATAAACATATACATATATGTATTGTACATGAAACTGTATCCATTAATTTTAGCACAAATTTGAATGTCAATCCAAAAAAAAACAAAAAAAAAAAACATAAATCTCGCTGGAGCTCAATCAAACGGTAGGGGAGTTATATGTACATACATACATATATCCATATGTAAATAGGCAGTTTGCATATATACGAGTATGTACATACATACGTATTTCAATAATAATATATATGTAACTATTTACGATCATTCGCTAATGTTTATTTTTGTACACCCACGTACATATTTTTTGCTAACTAATTGTTTCAATAAATTACATTATACCTACATATACACATGTACATAACTACTCAAATATAAACACATATTTATTGCTTTGCCGTTTTTCGTTTATTATATACATAAGTATGTAATATATGTAAGTATAATTAACAAGCATGATCGATCATGTTCTTAAGTTGTTGCTATGCACAATTTATTAATGTAAATGGGATTGCAGAAATTGCATTTAATATAGAACATAAATACATTTCAATTTTCTGTCTCTTGCTTGCTTACGCATTTGTCGTAAGCAATACCAAGATTCAGATTTGACCAATCATGATCGTGCACGCTTTAGCATTTGTAATAAATATATTTATAAGTATGTGTTTATAAAAATAGTATATAAATCAAAGTAGCAGGATTATTATTGTCATTCTTCTGGTAGATTTTTTAAGAGACAAAATCACTTAAAATTTATAAATAAAAACACAAAACTATATAGAATCAAATGTGTTTTTCTTAACTTCTAACCTCCAAATCCAATTTTCGATGAATTTTTCCCACATTCGTGGTCTTTAACCGCAATAATGTGGCGAGTTTTGTTCCCCATATGGTCACTCGTTCCGGTTGTATTGGAGTAAACTAACGACTTCACATATACCCACAGAAAATAGTCTAGCGGCGTTTAATTTCATTATTTTGGAGGTTAATTCACGCGTTTGAAATGTGAAAATATGCGCTTAAAGTATCCTTCAATAAATCAATCACATCAGTTCAATTCACACAATTCCTACACATGATGGTTGTTCAATTGATAAACGAAAAAGTCAATAATCATGACTTGATAGCGTTCGCCACAAAACAAATCATTTTTCTGAATGTAACGGTGTCTCAAAATACACTTGAGGATTATTATCACTCAATATACGGCAGTTTTGTTTATTTGTCCTTGTCAATTCGTAAGTTTCTTACATACTATAGTGCTGCAGCAATTGTGCGGAAAATTGAATCCCATGGCTCCATATAGGTTTTAGAATTCAGTTTATAACAAAAGTTTGCAATCTTACCTCAAGATACAATTTCTGTAGACCATCAAATTTATTTGTACCGCTTTAAGTTTCATTTCAGTGAGCTTCCACGTGAGTCCATGGCAGAGGTGAATGAATTTCAAGGTATATATGTAACTACACTGTCTAACAAAAAAAATTTGACTGTTAATTTTGATGAGCGAGAGTTATTGTCCTAACCTAATCGTCACAAAAAAAAAAAAACAACTTTTCATTTCTGTAATCGAATAAAAACTGACTTTATTTTCTGTTTTTTACTTTACAATGAAACTTATTAACTAAATATAAAAGTGCTTATTCTATTAGTTCAATTTTGAGAATAATATTTTAATGGTCAGCAATTAATATTGAAAGGGTTAATGAACGATATTTTTATATTTCGCAACTTGTCACTTGCAATTAATATTTTACATTGGTTTGATTTTGAAAATAATATTTTTAATGGTCAGCAATTAATAGTAAAAGGGTTAATGAACGATATTTTTATATTTCGCAACTTGTCATTTGCAATTAATAATTTACAATTTATGTTTGTTTTGCATTTTGTTAATATGAGGTGCTTGAACTAGTTTCGTGTGTTATTTATGTATGTGTGTCGTTATGTCTTGGTGGCTTTGGTGGGGGTGTTTGTGGTGACATAACTCGAGCGTATTTTTTTACGCGGTGTGAATCTAAGATGAGTGCATTTTCAGTCATTAACCTTGATTTTTCAATGCTTCAACCAATTTTACAATATAAAAACATAATCCAGCAAGTTTCGTGAAGCCCATTAATGAGTGTAACGCTGTGTCATCTGCAAAAGTTGAGGAGTGGATTCCGTAGCTCGTTGTCAAAGTTGTAAATGAAGAAAAATGCAATATGCTACCATAGGGACCACCCGCTTCGATTGGCTGAGTGGGGCTTATGAATTAGATTCTCTGATAATAAATTTTCTGTAATATATGTAAGTAACTATCAAAAAGCTTGTGCACGTAGAAGAAAATATATGGTTGATACTACAATATTCTGAAGGCAAAATACTATTGTTGAATTATACACAACCACACAATATGGTGTCAATCTGAAATTTATTTACAAAATTAAGTACAGCCAAGCACCAAAATTCAAATATATAACCATATATTTAGTGAAAGTTATAGTAATTATATTATACCTAACACTGTGATTGCAAAAATTAAAGTTTCACTGTCATACCCAACCATATAATAGAAATTCATTGAAAAATTGGAAATTCTATAGCTACGATCAATCGTAGAGTTGATGGTCACCATATTCTAAGATAACATAAGTGCACATACATATACGAGTACACACATAAGTAACTTCTATTAACAATTAAAACCCCGATTTTTGTGATTTATTTAATTTTTTTTTTCAATCAATCAATTTATATATATATATATATATATATATATATATATATATATATATATATATATATATATATATATATATATATATATATATATATATATATATATATATATATATATATATATATATATATATATATATATATATATATATATATATATATATATATAATTCCATGAGCTGCTCAATCAAAACTTAAAGGAGGTCGCAAGCTGAACGATCACCTCAAACCAATTGCAATGCGATGCACGATGTCAAACTACATCTGCAGATAGAAGTCCAGGAAATCAAACATCGCGGCGATTAGCACGACTTCCACGTCGTGTTGTACAAGACGTGGAATATGCTGGATGTAACGGTAGAATGACGTTGAGATGTTCACATTTCCAGATGGAATCACTGGCCTGTGTTGTGCTAACGTAAATTGAAATTGATACAATTTTAATCTCCATTCGACCCACTCCATTCATAGGTTTTTGGAACGACACCAAGTTCCAAACATTTTTGGTTCATATTCGACAATACAATTTGACGTTTCAAATGACTTCCTTCGGTGTGATAACAATGATGAGAGATACATATAAGCTGACGAATATTTTTATGTAACTTTTATGGGCCATAAATCGTGTTGCTGTGTTTCACGTTTGTCTGCGAATACTTGCGAATTTTTCTTACGAAAGAAAACTTAAAGTATCATGTAAAATTTATTCTCTGTGAACGCGAGTCCATACGCATTCATTTCATATACGCGGCGTTCTATATACTGAAGCTAACAAAAAAGTAAGTTCAGGTTATTATTATTCGTATCGTACTAATAGTTTGTGAAAATAAGGACAATCACATCTTTAAATGTCGCCGTCTATTCCACCAATACGCTGACAATATTCAATTACCAGTCCCTTTCTGCTATTTTACAGAATTATAATCTGAGCTCATCAGCAAAGTACTCCCAACCATTTTTACAAAAATTACGTTTAGTTGACCGAACATGAGGTCGTCGATTTTAATTTTCGGTTTCAAAATTAAACTGCTTGCAAATAGACGATGTCGAAGTTGGTGGCTCTCTTTACGTCCCAAGATAAGGTCGTCAACTCTACAATCTAGTTTTTCAACTCGCTAGAATTAGTTAAAGTCAGATCGGTAACCATAATATTACAAAGTATAAACCAACCATGTCTTTCTAATGTCATTTGGCTTCCGGTGAAAAATTTGATGATCAACGTTTTAATAGAAGAATACTTAAAGAAAAGTTTAAAGGCGAGTTTTGATACCATGAGTCCTAATGTTTGCGAAAGACATAACATCCCATTTTAAGCACTTGCAGTTGTCAATATGACAATTTTAAATTTTAAAGCCATTCATATCATATAAACTAAATTTGAAGGCAAAACAATGTTTGCCTGGTCAGCTAGCAAAGTTACAAAACTCATGATTGTTTAAGCGAACGTGATGCCGCCGATCAGAATTTTTGGATACAAAGTGAAATGGCTTGCGAATTTGTGATGTCAAATTCGGCGACTCTCTTTACTTCCCAATACGATGTCCTCAACGATACAACCGAGAATTACCTAGATTGCCACTTGACAGTCTACGACTTAATGTTATATCGGTAATCATAGTGTTGTCGTAACAGCTGATCGTTTTTGTTATACGAGAAACAATGAAAATGCTTATCTGACTGTAATGAAATGTAACCGTAACGTCTGAACCTGTAGAAAATAGAATTTCATTACGTGTTTACGTGACAAATGTAGTCAGTGATGGTATACTTTATTGTGAATGACAGGATGGCACAAAACCCCTGTTTTCGTACTTTTTGTTTATTTGATAATTGAACTGTTTAAGTAGTTATATTTGTATACACACATAATATATTTTAAAAAATTTTGGAATTTTCTGTAAAATACGCAAGATGGATATACATACATTGGTAGCATAATTTATACACTGCGCACAATTTTTGCATCTTTCACATTATTTGTAACCTCAAATTTTTATAGCCCGATTTCCAAAATATATTCCTCAAACACAATCTTCCAACGATAAAATGAATTTTAAAAATTGGTTTATAACATATAGTTATGCTGATATAAATGTAAGAAAGCAATACAGTATAAATTTTGGTCTGTGATGAAATGAAAATGTAATAATAAAAAAGTTTTAATACTTTTTAAGTATAATAAGCTAATAATTATATATAACTAGAATTTTAGTACTTTTATACCCTTCACAAAAATGTAAAGGGTATATATAAGTTTGTGATTCCATTTATAATTTCTGCAATTTTTATTTGCGACCGCATAAAGTATATATATTCTCAAGAATCAGAATTAATAGAAAAGTCGATTAAGCGATGTCCGTCTGTCCATCCGCCGGTTGTTGAAATACCGTTTCTAAAAAAACCATTAGACTTGAAACGTTTTTCTTTCACCATTCTATTACCCCATCGAGTAAGGGGTTGCTATTGAAATTCAGTAATATCGGTTCACATATAGCTGAGATATGTTCGAAATTTCGAAAAAGATATAGCCTAAACCGATTTTTCTATAAATGTTTGTTTTTGCTTAAAAGAACTTCTGATAATATAAGGAGGTTACCAAATAGGGAAAATGAACATTTCCGATATCGGTCCATATATACTCGAGATATAGTCTAAACCGATGTTTTAGCGAAAATTTTTTTTTTCTTGAAATCAGTTCTGGTTATAAAACGAGGTAATTAATTGCTCGTAAAATACAGAAAAGGGAAAATTCCGTTATCGGTTCACATTTATCCGAGATATAGCCTAAACCAATTTTTGCATGATAATTTCAATGAAAGATTTCCTTTTTGGAATGGTGATTACAAGGCAAACATATTTTTTGCCCGATGTCGGTCATATATATCCAAGCATATTTAGTGACTATCGTGAAGGGTATCTTAGATTCGGCCCAGCCGAATGTACTACGCTCCTGTTATATATTACTATTATTATATATTATAAGCAGTTAAATTTGTTTTTTTTTAGAAGTACCAAAGAGCAGAGGACAAAAATTCAAACATTTGAGATTTATTCGTTATAGTAGCTTCCAACATTGGTACTAATAAAAAAATTATAAAAAGCTTGTTTTTTATATTTTCCAGCTGTAGCTCATATGAAATGTCGACAATAGACAGAAAAAGAAATATTAGAAATTTTAGGTACCATTTAAACCATTTTCGTACCTTTTGTATATGTACTGAATACTATGAGCTCTCATCACTGCTATGAACAGCTGTATTGCTTTTATTTTATTTTTGTAAATTATTTGATATAAAGATATGAGTGATGAAAAATTTATTACTTTCTTTAACATACAATAATATAAAAATGAAAAGCAGAACACTTTTTCTGTAAATCATTAATAAGTGAACACTTTTTCTTCACATGCACTTTTGTTTGTATTAAAAACACATGATACGGTTTTACGTGTTCTTTAAAGGCCCATTTAGCCGACCGTAAATGTAGAAATGTAAATGTAGTCGGAACAGCTGATCGTTTTTGTTATACGAGAAACAATGTAAATGCTTATCTGACTGTAATGAAATGTAACCGTAACGTCTCAACCTGTAGAAAATAGAATTTCATTACGTGTTTACGTGACAAATGTAGTCAGTGATGGTATATATTATTGTGAATGGCAGGATGGCACAAAAACCCTGTTTTCGTACTTTTTGTTTATTTGATAATTGAACTGTTTAAGCAGTTATATTTGTATACACACATAATATGATTTAATAAATTTAAGATTTTTCTGTAAAATACGCAAAATGGATATACATGGTAGCATAATTTATACACAATACACAATTTTTGCAACTGTCACATTATATGTAACCACAACATTTATTCGGCCGATTTCCAAAAATATATTTATTAAGTGCCATCTTCCAACGATAAAATTAATGTTAAAAATTGGTTTATAATATAGAGTTATGCTGATATAAGTGTAAGAAAGCAATACAGTATAAATTTAGATCTGTAATGAAATGAAAATGTAATAATAAAAATTGTTTAATATTTTTTAAGTATAAAAAGCACAAAAATGTAGAGGGTATATATAAGTTTGTTTTTCCGTTTGCAATTTCTACAATTTTTATTTGCGACCGTATAAAGTATATATATTCTGAATCAGAATTAATAGAAAAGTCGATAAAGCGATGTCTTTCCGTCGGTCATTGAAATACCGTTTCTGAGAAACCCATTAGACTTAGAAACGGTTTTCTTTCACCATTCTATTACCCCATCGAGTCATGAGATTGCTATTGAAATTCAGTAATATCGGTTCACATATAGCTGAGATATGTTCAAAATTCCAAAAAAGGCCATTATTTTTTGCAATTTTGCATGAACATTTTTGAAAAAAAATTTTTTGTTTTGCTTTAAACTTCACACACTTATTATAGTAATAAATGGAGAAATACAGAAAAAAAGAAATTCCGATATCGGCCCATATACTCGTATACCCAAGATATAACCTAAACCGATTTTTCCATATATGTGTTTTTTTTTGTTTTTGCTTAAAAGAAGTTCTGATAATATAAGGAGGTTACCAAATAGAGAAAATTTCCGATATCGGTCCATATATACCCGAGATATAGGCTAAACCGATTTTTTAGTGAAAAATTTATTTTGCTTGAAATCAGTTCTGATTATGAAATGCAGTAATTACTCATAAAATACAGAAAATGGAAAATTCCGTTATCGGTTCATATTTAACCGAGATATAGCCTAAACCAATTTTTACATAATAATTTCCATGAAAGATGTCCCTTTTGGAATGGTGATTACAAGACAAACATATTTTTCCCCGAGGTCGGTTCATATATATATCCGAGCATATTTTGTTAAAATTTTTAATATACTATATATATGTATATAGGTCACTATCGTGAAGGGTATTTTAGATTTGACACAGCCGAATGTACTACGCTCCGGTTATATATTAATATTATTATATATTATAATCAATTAAATTTGTTTTTTTAGAAATATTAAAGAGCAAAGAACAAAAATTCAAACATTTGAGATTTATTCGCTATAATAGCTTCCAACATTGGTACTAATCAAAAAATTATAAACAGCTTGTTTTTTATGTTTCCCAGCTGTAGCTCATATGAAATGTCGACAATAGACAGAATAAGAAATATTATAAATTTTAGGTACCATTTAAACAATTTTCGTACTTTGTGTATATGTACCGAATACTATGAGCTCTCATCACTGCTATGAACAGCTATATTGCTTTTATTTTATTTTTGTAAATTATTTGATATAAAGATATGAGTGATGCAAAATTAATTATTTTCTTTAACATACAATAAAATAAAAATGAAAAACAGAACACTTTTTCTGTAAATCATTAATAAGTGAACACTTTTTCTTCACATGCACTTTTGTTTTTTTGTTTGTATCAAAAACACATGATACGGTTTTACGTGTTCTGTAAGTGCTACTACATTTACATTTACGTTACAGTTACAATTTCTACAGTCGGCTAAATGGGCCTTTAAACTTACTACGAACGTGTGTGTTGAGCTGCAGAATGACCAATATGAACAAGAATTTTGAAAGAACTTACTGAATACTGGCAATCGTAAATTCAACTGTGACATATCGTCCGACTGTATTCAGTTTCCTGACGCAATTTACCGAATCGAATTCTAAGCTCATCCCCAATACGCACTCTAACATTTCACAAAATTACCAAAATCATGATTGGTTGAGCGAACGATAATGTAGGAATCGGTGGCTCTCTTTACTTCCCAAGATGATACAATCCCGATTGCTACCTCACAATTTGTATCTCAAAGTCGGATCGGTAATCATAATTATATTATACGAATTATAAACCAAGCACACATCTATAATGACACTCGACTTCCGGTGAAAAAACTGATGAATAACATAAAAAAAAGCAAGAGTACTAAATAAGAGTACTAATGGTTTCGAGAAATACACTATTCCATAATTACGGCTGGCTTTCGCAATGAAAACTCTGGGTTTACGTTTTTCTCTCCTTTTACCTACATCAATGTAAATCAAAATGAAGGCAAAACAACGCTTGCCAGTTAGTCAACATATAAAATAGAAATTAGAGTAGAATAATAGAATTTGAAAGATCTTTGTTATGTTGGAAATATTGATGAATTTTTTATTTATTTGAATTGGTTCTAGCCAGCAATTCTGTAAAAAAATGCGCATATATTCAAATCCATTACACACACATAAATACATACATATGTATATATTAGTCGATATGAATTCTTACGCAAACCTTTTTGTTTTCCAATGTTTATTTTTATGTTGCAATTTTTTCCCCCAGAATATTTATATTTAATATTTTTAGTATTATAAAAATGAAAAATATTCACACAGAAAAAACAAATTCGTTTAAAATTACTTTAAATGAACATGTCAATGATTTTCATAAAATCAATAATAGATAGTTTATATTTTAAACGCACATGTGTTGCATTAACCATAAAATAGTCTAATATTGGACATAACAAAAGATATTGTTGTATTCAAAGTATCTTTTAACACAGTATTATTGTATTTAACTATATTTTAAAATGGTAGAATGGTAATAATAGAATTGTGAAAATTTCAATACTACTATATTTGTAGCAGACAAGACTATATTAAAAACGATAATACAATGGCTAGCGCCAACAAATCAAATTATGACAGTGTAAATACTAACGTTGCCACAACAATATTCCAGATTGATTTTTCTTTACGTGTGAGTATTTGCAGGCATGTTGACTTTTATTTTATTCCATACACCATTGTGACACACTTGAGAAAGGTCCGCATAAAAGCTGAACAATATTTTATGTTTTCAAATGCCTTTCTTTTAATATTTACCATGTTTGTTCTGTGGTGTTCGGCTTAGCCTCAAAGCCAAATCAGTTAATATGGATATATTCTACATTCAATATTGCAGTTAACTTCTTCAATGGCAATTTTTCGAACAGTTTTGACATTGTTGGTAGTGGGCTTATTAGACTTCACTATTCCACTTTGGCGGCAAGCTTCCCCGAATTAAGTAACAAGCATTTATAGCCATCTTTCACTTTGCGGGACAATACTTGAGACTGTTGAGATAGCAACCCTTCACGTTTGCCATCTTGAGGTTTTACACAGGTTTTTAGCTTACCTCATGTTATTTAATATATGGTGTTTGTTCGAAGTAACCACTGTGCAGTCTCTGCTACTGAAGTATATTTTTTGTGCTATTTAAAAATATATTAATACATATGTTTGTTACATTTAAATTGTTCATGTACATTTACTGTTTTCTTTTAATAAGTTAAATGTGCAATGACAACAACAACAATATTTCAGAATTAAGAATTTTTATTGCTTAGCGGTTTAAAACACCATAACTAAGTTTATTAATTTAATAATGAAGTTCTTATGCAGCTTTTGTTTCTTATTTCTTGATTTTTTAACATGCTTAAGAATAAACATTTACGAACTTTGTCATTCGATTTTCAGTATTAAAGCAATAAAGACCAAATTTTGTAAGTCGAAAAAATTTGGAATTTGTTTTAATCACATTTTGCTACAAACAGCCTGTAAAAAAGCTTACAGGCTCATACATTGGTGACCCCGACGTGATTGTCAAAGTCACGTTAATCTCGTTTCGAATTAATATCAAGTCGGATATTTATTGAAGTAAAACTTCTTGGATATTGATCATCAAGGCAAATATGATGCCTTCAACCAACCAAGCCGAAGAAAGCCGTGAAGAGCTGCAACTATCAGCAAGGGTAAAGTCGATTGGTAAACAGCTGGAAGATTTAAGTATGGTCTTAAATTCCGAAAATTTGAATAGCATGGATGATGCTGATCTTATGGTGCGTCTCGAATATGTCGAAGACTTATATTCGCAGTTCGAACAAACAGCCATTCTCTTGGATGAAAAAAGCTCTTTAGATACGGAAAGCAGTCACCGTTCAAATTTCTTAACAACATTTTTTGAGGTAAAAGCCAAAATTAAAAGAAAAATTAACTTCAACAGAAATCCTCGATCAGTGCCACATTCTTCGACAGTTCGTCAATTTTCGCTAGACGAGCCCACAAATGCTCGAAAAACCAGATTACCTGAGTTAAAAATACCCCAATTTTCTGGGTCATATACCGAATGGCCTGATTTTTTTGCAATGTTTTCAACAGTTGTAGCAAACGATTTGGATTTGAGTAAAATAGAAAAATTTCAACACTTACGTGCATGTTTGATTGGTCCGGCATTGGACACAATTTCGTCGTTGGAGCCGAATGATGAAAATTATGATAAAGCTATAACTTTATTAACGAATCGTTTTGATAATAAGCTACTTAATTTTCAGGCGCATATAAAAGATATTTTTGGTTTAAAAGGTGTTGATAAGGGTTCAGCTTCGAGTTTGAGGCATTTAAGTGACAAACTCAATGCGCACGTAAGAGCTTTGGATACAATGTCAACGAAGGATCAAATAGCCGATGGACTTTTAATACATCTCATTGTTTCCAAGCTTGACTCGCAAGCGCAAACGAAATGGGAAGAGGGATTGAAAAGTGATCAGCTGCCGTCATTGTCAACTTTGACCGACTTTTTGGAAAAAAGATGTCGTATGCTGGAAAATCTTCAAAGTTCAACGGTAACAAAATTTTCCAATCATCAGGTGAGCAAAAAATCTAGTGGTCATATTCGCAATGTTTTAGTAGCTTCAAGCGCAAATACTACTAGCTGTAATTTCTGTGATGCAACCGATCATTACATAAGCCATTGTTCAAGATTTAATAGTTTATCGCCTATGACACGTTTTAAAGAAGTTAAAAGGTTAAATCTATGCATCAATTGCTTACGAAAGGGTCATAGATTATCGAAGTGCAAGTCAGGTCCCTGTCGTCATTGTTCGATGAGACATCACTCATTATTACACTTGGGTGCAGGCCCGCCCGAATCTTTACCTCCAGTTGATCATTCCCAAAATCGCAATCCGATTCATGCTTCTAATGAACATCAAAATTTCTCTCCACAGTCTTCGCTTGTATCATCGTTACCGTCAGCTGAAATCTCAGAGCAATTAAATGAATCAAATGTGTTTTTAGCAACAGCTATGGTTTTGGTAAAAAATAAATTTGGTTTATTTGTGCCATGTCGTGCAATTTTAGACTCCGCTTCACAGCTAAATTTTATTTCAAGTCGCTTCTTAGCTCAATTGCAATTAAAGTCTAAAAGATCATTCGTATCAGTTTCCGGCATTGGAGATGGCAGTATAGTAGCTGACAAATCAACAAACGTTTTGATTAAATCATCCAACAACGAATATTTCGTTTCATTTGATGTAGTTGTAATTCCAAATATAACCGGCTACCAACCTAATAAAAATAATGGGAGCTTTGAAATTCCTGCTAACATAAAATTGGCAGATCCATTTTTTGACAAAAATGGCCGTATTGACATTTTAATTGGAGCCAGTTTATTTTTCGAATTGATGGATGTAGGCCAAATAAGGCTAGGTGACAATTTGCCATTATTACAGAAAACTAGATTAGGCTGGGTAGTGTCCGGTGGAGGTTTCAGCTCAAAAAATGTATTTTCTCTGGCCACAGCTCATAAAAAGATTCAATATACTGATAATGATTCATTGGCAGATATTATGAAAAAATTTTGGGATGTTGAAGACAAGTTGGGATGTCATTCAAAATTATCAATTCAAGATGAATTTTGTGAAAATCATTTTCGGAAAAATGTATTTCGATTGGAATCTGGCGATTATTCCGTCAGACTCCCAAGGAAACCAAACTTAACTCAACTCGGCAATTCTCATGATATTGCTTACAGACGTTTTTTATCCCTGGAAAAGAAATTAATTAAAAATCCCGAGGTTGGGAGACAGTATATTGCTTTTATGAACGAATATCTCGAACTTAATCATATGTCGCCTGTTACCTCTATCCCTCCCGAAATAAAAATTAATTTTCTTCCGCATCACTGCGTTCACAAAAAAGATAGCACAACCTCAAAGCTCAGAGTAGTTTTCGATGGGTCTGCGAAAACCACAACAGGCATATCGCTCAACGACACTCTTTACACCGGGCCATCTATACAACCAAAATTGTTCAAAACTCTGTTACGATTTCGTTTTTTCAAAATAGCATTGAGCGGAGATATATGTAAAATGTATCGTTGCGTTCGTATGTCATATCCCGATGACTTTCTCCAATGCATATTATGGCGAAATAGCTCAAGCGAAAATATAAAAATTTATAAACTAAACACTGTCACCTATGGAACAAAATCAGCAGCCTTTCTTGCAATTCGTGCAATGCATCAACTTGCTTTGGATGAAGAAAGGTCCTTTCCAATTGGTGCACACATTGTTAGAAACAATTTTTACGTCGATGATTTGATAACCGGTGGAAATTCAGTTGAAGAAGTTAGAGAAATAAGACAACAAGTAACAAATTTGCTCGCGTGTGGAAAATTCCCAATAAGAAAATGGTGCTCCAATAATGAGTTTATTCTAAACGAAATTCCCGTATCTGATCGAGAAGAGTACTTAAAATTTGATGATGGAACTGATATTAGAAAAACATTAGGTTTGTTATGGGATCCAAAAACCGACTCTTTTATTTTCACATTTTCCTGTTTTGACGATGCTAAACCGCTTTCAAAGCGCTCCATTTTATCAACTATAGCACGGTTCTACGACCCTTTGGGATTATTAGGGCCAGTGATCACTAAAGCAAAGGTTTTTATGCAATCCCTATGGAAATCCAGTTTAGATTGGGATGAAAGCTTACCGCAATATTTAAATTCGGCTTGGATGCAATACATCTCGACTTTTTCAACTCTGAACAAATTCACATTTCCAAGATTTGTTTCTTTTCCAGATTCCTCAATTCAGATACATGGTTTTTGTGACGCTAGCCTTTCAGCTTATGGTGCCTGCATTTACGTAAGGTCGAAATTAAACGATGAAATACTAGTTAGTCTATTTTGCTCAAAATCAAGAGTAGCACCCCTCAAGGTTCTCACAGTACCTAAGCTTGAATTGTCGGCTGCGTTACTTCTAGCAGAACTTTTGCACGAGTTCAAAGAAACTTTTGATTGTGATTACGAATATCACTGTTGGTCAGACTCTATGGTGGTACTATCTTGGTTACGACACGATTCAGCAAATTTCAACGTGTTCGTGGCAAATAGAATAAGTCGAATACAGAGTTTAACGCAAAATATGTTATGGCATCACGTTCCAACTATGCATAATCCTGCTGATATTTTATCGAGGGGAGCTACTCCAAAGGAACTTTTCTATTCGAAAATTTGGAAAGAAGGTCCAGATTTTTTACACAAAAATGAAGAAAATTGGCCAAAAACCACAAACTTTATTAGTGAACTTCCTGAATGCCGACGTGCTGCATTAGTTTCTTCAAACTTATGCACACATGCATATGATTTTTCGGTAAATTGCAAATACCACAATTCATTTCCGAAACTACAACGAATATTTGCCTATGTAAACCGATTTTTAAAATATAAAAGAGAAGTAAAATTTGCTAAAGAATTATCGCCTGATGACATTAAAATGGGGACTTATATATTATTTCGCAATATCCAACTTGTTAATTTCGCTGCAGAGTATAAATGCTTAAAAAACAATAAAAATGTACATTCAACAAGCAAACTGATAGCGCTATCGCCCTTTATAGATGCTGAAGGTCTTATCAGAGTTAGTGGCCGTTTGCAACATTCATTTTTAAATTTTAACGCTAAACATCCCATTATTCTGCCAAGGGGCCATCCAGTTACATCAGCAGTCATTTTGTTTTTCCATAATAAGTTGTTGCATGCTGGACCGCAGTGTTTATTAGCCAATATTCGACTGCAATACTGGCCAATTGGTGGCAGAAAAACTGTAAGTGCTGTCATAAATAAATGCATCATATGCTTTCGTTTAAGGCCAAAAATCGCCCAAAATCTTATGGGCAGCCTACCGGCAGACCGTGTACAACAACATAAAACTTTCTATACAACAGGAATTGATTTTTGCGGGCCGTTTTATTATAAATCCGAAGTGAGAAATCGTGCACCTGTCAAATCTTACATTTGCATTTTCGTCTGTTTTTTGACAAAGGCAACACATTTGGAGCTGGTACAAGACTTGTCAACACCATCCTTCTTATTGTCGCTTAAGCGTTTCATTTCCATTCGCGGAACACCAAGTACCATATGGTCGGACAACGCGACAAATTTCGTTGGGGCTAAAAATGAGCTGGCAGAATTGCGTCAACTATTCTTTGATCAAGCCAACATGAAGAAGATTTACCAGCAATGTAGAGAAGATGGCATAAATTGGAAATTTATACCCCCAAGGTCTCCGCATTTTGGGGGCCTCTGGGAGGCAGCTGTAAAGGCAGCCAAATACCATTTTTATAGAACTGTAGGTCAAACTATACTAACATTTGATGAACTTCGAACTTTAGTCTGCCAAATATCAGCAGTTCTAAATTCGAGACCTTTATGTCCACTTACAGAAAATCCAGAGGACCTCGAGGTGTTAACTCCAGCACATTTTTTAGTCGGTACATTATTGACAACAATTTCAGAACCTGACATAAGGGAGCTGAATCCAAGCCTTATGAACCGTTGGCAAAAAGTAAGTTTTATGCACCAAATCTTTTGGAAGAAGTGGAGTCAATCATACCTAACATTATTGCAAGAGCGGTCAAAGTGGCAATCTCCAACAAAGAATGTAGAAAGGGGTACAATGGTCCTGGTAAAAGACGAAAATATCCCACCTTTAAAATGGCAGCTTGGACGTGTCCTAGAAGTTATTGCCGGCGATGACGGAATTATACGAGTCGCAATAGTAAAAACAATCAACGGCATTATTCGACGAGCCATAACAAAGTTAGCAGTTCTTCCAATAGATGACGCAGTTGAAAGTCACAGCCTTCCAACGGGGGGAGGATGTTCGAAGTAACCACTGTGCAGTCTCTGCTACTGAAGTATATTTTTTGTGCTATTTAAAAATATATTAATACATATGTTTGTTACATTTAAATTGTTCATGTACATTTACTGTTTTCTTTTAATAAGTTAAATGTGCAATGACAACAACAACAATATTTCAGAATTAAGAATTTTTATTGCTTAGCGGTTTAAAACACCATAACTAAGTTTATTAATTTAATAATGAAGTTCTTATGCAGCTTTTGTTTCTTATTTCTTGATTTTTTAACATGCTTAAGAATAAACATTTACGAACTTTGTCATTCGATTTTCAGTATTAAAGCAATAAAGACCAAATTTTGTAAGTCGAAAAAATTTGGAATTTGTTTTAATCACATTTTGCTACAAACAGCCTGTAAAAAAGCTTACAGGCTCATACAGTGTTTTTTTAAGCCCGATAGAACTTGAAATTGTAAAAAATAACACAAAAAATTAAATTGTAATCAAAATTTTTTTTTATTCGAAAGATCAATACGTGACATTAACATTTGAAAATGATTTCGGGCATATGGGCACCGCGGCTGTTCTTGACGAAGCGCATTCTGGACGTCCAATTTTGGGCCACTTTTTCGAGCACTGCTGGCCGTATGTCACGAACAACACGAACAATGCTGGCCTCCAAGGCGTCAATTATTGCTGGTTTATCAGCATAAACCAGTGACTTCACGTAGCCCCACAGGAAATAATCGAGAGGTGTCAAATCGCACGACCTTGGAGGCCAATTGACAGGTCCATTTCTCGAAATCAACTTGTCGCCAAATTTTGATTTCAGTAAGTCGATGGTTGCGTTCGCCGTATGGCACGTAGCGCCATCCTGTTGAAACCACATCTCCTCCGGATCAATGTCATCCATATTTTCAAACAAAAAATCATTGATCATGGTGCGGTAACGATCTCCATTGACCGTAACGCGAGCTCCGGCCTCATTTTTGAAGAAATAAGGTCCGATGATGCCACCAGCATGAAAACCGCACCAAACAGTGCATTTTTCTGGATGTAATGGAGTCTGTAGGGTCTCTTGTGGATTGGTCTCACTCCATATGCGGCAATTTTGCTTATTAACAAACCCGTTAAGCCAAAAATGCGCCTCATCGCTGAACACAATTTTGCGATAAAACATTTTCAATTAAATTTCAAAGTAAATTTGGATAATTTCGTAGCGTTGTTCAAGCGTGAGTCTATTCATGATGATTTGTCAGAGTATACTGAAACAAATAAAAAAAATGTTTCATCAAAATTTAATTTTTTGTGTTACTTTTTACAATTTAAAGTTCTATCTAGCTTAAAAAAACACCCTATATAAAAACCATAACCATTCGTCTTGACTCTCAACTTACAACTGACTTTTATTTCATTCTTCAGTTTTTACACGGTTGCTATGAATTCGTATTAAAAAGTATTAGTAATGGTTGCACTTATTAGGTACTGTTAGTGTTGGGTTTATAAAACGTAATTTAGTGATGGGTGGCACTGCACCTCCCCTTTTTATTAAAAAAGGAAGAATTAAACAAGGGGTACCGTGCTTGTTTAGTTCTTGCTTTTTCCTGTGTTTAAGTTTGCTTTGTTTGCTAATTTTATTCTAAATCAAGAGATTCAACGAATACAATGCAAATTAAAACAAATATAATTTTCTTATAATATTATATATGTATATGCATAAATGGTTTATATTATTTTTCCAAAAAAAATATTTAGTGTTGTAATAATAATGTTAAAATTGCAAATACGAGCAATCCTCCGTTTTTATTGTTTTTCTTGATTCTTATCAATTCTTTTTGTTTTCAGTTACAATACAAATTTTTTTTGTTTTTACGTTTAGAAAAAGTTTTTTTTTTTTTTGTTTTATGCGTTTTTTTTTTTTGTATACATTCTAATAGGTGGACACTCTACATATGTTTGTTTTTACAAAAAATATATTTTCCTGTAAAAGATTTATGAGCGTGTTTATAGCATTTAAAATGATTTTGAAATAAGATTTGATTTGAAAAATACATACAAAATTTTATTAGAATTCATTTGAAAAACATTTTAGGGGTTTTTTCCCCCTTTGTTATATTTTTCTTATTCTATTTTTATGAACTATTTTCTGTTTTCTTGTCTTTTTATCGGTTACGGTTACATTACAATTATCGATTTGCTTTACTAAAAATGGGCCTTCGTATATACTTTTGTATTTATCATAAGGCTGTTTTTGCACTAAAACGATGTCATCAATTTTTATTGCTAATGGCTTTGCATATTTGACTTGATGCGTTTTCTGGAGCCTAAACTTAATTTCTTTACGATAATTTCCGGTGTTGTAGATAGGGTCAATAGCTTTTTTGTTTACTTCGTTAGTAAGTGATGGGATTCTTCCATATACTAACTCATAAGGACATATTTTGTTGTCAAACACTGAGTGTGTCGTGGTGTTGTAGAAAAAGGTAAAGTACCTCAAATAGGTGCCCCATTCGCTAATGTTTTCATTTATGTGTGCTCTTAGGTATTCATTAAACACTCTATGGTTGCGTTCTATGGTTCCTACTGTCTCATGGTGATATGCCGTTGAAAACTTTGTTTCGATTTTTAAAAGTTTACATAGTTCTATCAGAACTTGGTTCTTAAATTCTGTACCCGAATCGGATACTATAGAATTCATATGACCATAAATCAAAATAAAATTTTCAAAAATTGCGCGAGCCACAGTGTTCGCACTTTTGTCTGCAAATATTTA
This sequence comes from Thecocarcelia acutangulata, assembly GCA_914767995.1. NCBI lineage: Eukaryota > Metazoa > Arthropoda > Insecta > Diptera > Tachinidae > Thecocarcelia > Thecocarcelia acutangulata. The sequence continues at coordinate 52,816,766 of OU612096.1, read as the reverse complement.
GTTAGGTCGCACATTAGTGTGAGTGCAAATTTGTTTCCAAATTGAGACTCAGGTAGAGCTCCTATTGTGTCAAGAATAATGATATCAAAAGCGTGTGTTGGCGTTGGGGTTAGTACTAATTTCTCTTTATTTCCTGATTTAACCTTGTTTAATTTACATTTCTCACATTTCTGTACGAAGATAGCTACATCTTTGGATATGTTCTTCGAAAAGTATTTCGTTCTAAGCTTAGCGTATAGCTGTTTACGTCCACAATGCCCTCCTAAGAGTGGATCATTGTGATAAACGTTCATAAGCTTCTCTTTAACTTTATTATCAAATATTTGTTCTATCGGATTGGTTAATAATATTTCGATTTCTGTTAATGTTTTACTGCCATGGTCTTTTAAATTTTGAATGCTGCATATAGTGAAAAAAATTTCTTCTTTTGGCCATTCTATCTTATAAATATTCTAATTGACGGCTTCTTTTTGGAGCCTAAAAATCATCTCCTCTAAATTCAATGCCTCGTTTTCAACAAAAATTTCAAAAGATATTATTATTATAAAATTTTTGTGAAAACTTAAACGTAATTTCGTCAATTTATTTCTGTTATATAGTAATTCCGATCTAATTTTAGGTATTTTTTGGGTAAATTCGTGAGAAAATTTGTCGTAAATTGGTATTTGAGTTACACTTGGGGTAGTTTTTTTGTTCGAGCTTGGGTTTTTCTAGACATGCCGCGGGTAGTTACGCTAAAAATATTTTGAGGTGTGTTTCTTAATTCGTCTATTGAAATGCGTAAAAGAGCATCAGCTGCTACATTATCTTTTCCTCTAATATGTTCCACTGCGAAGCTATATTCAGACAGTTCTAACCTAATTTTCGTTACTTTTGACGATGGGCCCTTAATGTTAAATAGATAGACTAACGGCCTGTGGTCTGATCTAACTATGAACTCTGTTCCATAAACGTAGGGTCTAAATTGCTTTATGGCAAAGTGAATGGCTAAAAGTTCTTGTTCGATAGTGGGCTTCTTTTGTTCTGCACTGTTAAACGATTTCGATGCGAAATATATTGGTAGATCATTGCCATCGAAGTCTTGACTAAGGACTGCGACGCAAGCAGTGTTTGATGCATCTACAGTTATAATAAACTTTTTGGAAAAATCTGGATATTGTAGTAGTTGTGGTGACTTTAAGTTTGATTTCAAATTATCGAAAGCTTTCTGACATTTGCGTCCCAAATGAAATTTGTGTTTTTGCGCGTGATGTAGTTAAGTGGTGCAGCCAATAAAGCAAAATTTTTAATGAACCGCCTGTAGTAATTTGCAAATGCAACGAATCTTTTAACTGCATCCTTGCTGGTCGGGATTGGATAGTTGTCGATAGTTTTAATTTTAGAGTCGTCCGGTAGTAAACCTTTAGATGTGCATTTATGACCTAGAAACGTAACTTCTGATCTAAAAAAATTTCACTTGTAAGTGATAACTTTCAATCTAAATTTCCTAAATATATCAAAGACGTTCTTGAGATTTTTAAGGTGGTGTTGCATGCTGCAGCCGATCACAATAATGTCGTCGACATACAAAAATGCTTTGTCAGGTGCAAGACCTGCGAAAGCGATGGACATCATTCGTGAGAATGAATTCGGTGCGACATTTAACCCAAATGGTAGCATTTTCCATCGAAAGGAGACGGAACATGTGCTGAAAGAAGTGATATCTCTAGACTTGTGGTGGAGTAGGATTTGATGAAATCCGGAAAATAAATCGAGAATCGAAAAGTGCTTCGCCCGTCCTAAATTATCGAGAATATCATCAATCCGGGGAAGAGGAAATTTGTCGGCGATTAATCTCTTGTTGACAGCTCTATAATCAACGCACATTCTATATGCTTTTTTCCCATCAGTACTTTTTTTTGAAACTAAAATCAGGGGGCTGTTATAATTTGATTGACTTGGTTCAATCAAGTCATTTTTCAACAAATTTTCTACTTGTCTGTTAATTTCCTACTTTTGCGAATATGGAATTCGATAATTCTTTATGTACACTGAGGCGGATCACTGAGTCTGAGTTTTTGTTCATATAAGTTGTTAACACTCATCTTGTCTTCTTTAAGTAAAAAATATCAGCATATTCTTCGCATAAAGGTATTAACTGATTTTTCACATCCTGTGGCATTTGTCCCGCCAATACTTCTTTTAATTTTAAAATACGACAAACTTTTTCTTTGGTCTCATTCATTAGATATATTTCATAGTTTGAGAGCTTTTCAGATTGTATATTAAATTTTGATATGCACTTGAATTCATCAGTAACATTTACCACTCTTAAAATAGGGTTTACAGAATTGAATATGCATTTGGCTATAAAAACTCCATTACAAATTTCTTGCGCGTCGACAAAGAGAGGCTCTTTGCAGTGTTCTAGTCTAAATATTCTAAAAACTTCACTTCTTGGTGGAATTACACAAGTGTCATCCGTTGTGCCATGTTTAATTGGAATTTTAAGCCTGGTGTTGTTGTATGAAAATGATATTGCCATGTTCTCATAGCTAACATTACACCTGTATGTCTTGAGGAAATCTTTTCCGAGTATTCCATCGGATGGAATGTTAAAATTGTCGTCAACAACATGCAGTTTTTGGCTAATAAAATGTCCTTGCACGATGAGTTTTGTGTTAAGTACACCTATGTGACTACGGATTGATTTGTTACGCCCGTGATGTTTATTACTTCCTGTTGGTTAAATTTTAAGTGCTAAATTTGGTTGTATCTCTGCAATTTAAAACGATATAGTCCGAAAAGTTCAAGTTCAGACTGTAAACGTATTTTTTTGTTGAATTAAGGTTATCGGTTATATATGTTCTTGGGCCCTCAGCGTCTCTTGCTGAGGGACCTCCGAGTTTAAATGGAAAAGCCTTGCACTTCGGTATGAGTTAGACCTATTGTTATTGTTAAAGCGTCTGTTACCGCGATTCGCGTAGTTACTCCTATTTTGATTAATATAGTTACCACGGTTGCTATAAGAACCTCTTGGATAACTATTAGCACGTCTGTAATGATTGCCACGATATAAATTATTATTGTTAAAATTGTTAGAAGTGTTCCTGTTAGGCGCATTACTTGAATTCTGTCTTCGTGTGTGAAATGATAGAACTTGCCTTTCATTAGTTTCGTCCGTTTGCTCAACGACCAACTTACCCACAACATCCCTTGGATCAGTAAAAGTTGCTGATGCAAGAATTGATTTAACCAAGTTAGATTTGACATTCAGACGACATACACTTATGGTTTGATCGATTGCCATTTCATGGGCTTTTGCTTTTGTCATGCCTTCTATGACAAGCGACCTCTCGAGAGCATCTGCAAGCTCTTCTACTTGTTTTGCAAACTCCGCATAGTTATTATTTCGGATTTGTAAAGCAGCAATTTTCCCTGCCACAACTTTCGAGTTTTCTGGTTTTTTTTTTTTGTTTTTTAACGCAATTTTTATATCTGCGATACTACGTACATTGTCTGGTAAAGCTTCTCTGGCTTTCCCTTCCAGTTTCGATTTAACGAAAGAAATAAATGTCAAAGTAAGGTTTTCATCTGTCAAGTCTTCAATCTAGTCTATTTTGTCAATAAAAGATTCCAATGCCAATGGATTCCCATCATAATTATCTCGCATTATGTTTGCACACATATGTACATATTAATGAAAGATTTCTTTTGATTTACGGTAGCCATTTTTTTTTAACTTTATTATTTTATTCATTCAATCTACATAAGAAATGTAATGACAATAAGTATTCAATTCTTAATACTAAAAAAAATTATGATTAAAGTCCTGCCAGTGCTGGACAAAAATTAATTTTTATGCGAATATTATTTCAGAATTCAGTCATCTGTTTAGAGCTCTAATGGTAGCCAAGGTATTCCTCCTTCTCAGACGGGTATGACCACCAAAGTTAAGAATATTAACTGCAAGAGGATTTGGATGGAATTCAAGTTTGTTAATATATCTTGTCACGTACTTCACAAATTCAGATTTCACAAAAGGTACGTACAGATCTGCGTGGATTCGTGAGTTTTTAACGTACCATGGAGCATCTGTAATTCTACGGAGAATTTTATTTTGACTTCTTTGAATTTTTTCAATGGTAGATGCCGAGGCTGTGCCCCATAATTGAATCCCATAGCAAGCTTCAAGGTCGAATTTCTGTCCATTAGCCAGTTAATTTGCACTGCTGTCAATTTCATCTGCGTTACTCGGGGTGGAAGTCGCCTCGATGTGCGATTTCCATGTTAGTCTACGGTCAAGATGAATTCCGAGGTATTTGACTTCACTGTGTTGAGGTATTACTTTATTATTAATAGTAACGGGTGAGCATGTTCCTAGACGCAGTGCGAATGTAACATGGGCACACTTTTGTTCATTAACCTTGATTTTCCAAAGCTTGAGCCATTTCTCTAGGTTGCCGATATGTTCCTGTTAATTTATTGATACTTGCTGGTGGTTACTATGTATGCTAAGGAATGCTGTATCATCTGCAAATGTTGAAGTGTGAATGTTGGTGCTTGTCGGCATGTCAGACGTGTATATCAAATATAAGATAGGCCCTAATATGCTGCCTTGGGAAGCTCCAGCTTCAATAGGCTGGGCGGGACTTATGAAATCGCCGTCTTTTATTATAAATTGGGGACAATATAAATAGCTTTCCAAAAGGTTATGTATGTTTGCAGGTAAGTTAAACTTTATTTTATGCATTAAGCCATCGTGCCGCACTTCATCGAAAGCTTGTGAGACGTCGATGAATAAGGCAGAGCAATATTTTTTATCTTCAAATGCCTTTCTTATGACGTTAACTGATCTTTGAGTTTGCTCAATGGTGCCATGTTTCGCTCTAAAACCAAATTGGTGATTGGAAATACATTCAACCTTATTAAGCATTGGATCCAACTTTGCCTTTAGCAATTTTTCGAAAAGTTTTGAGATTGTTGTCAGTAGACTTATTGAACGGTATGATTCCTTGATGACATTTTTGATTTGGATTCAATTTGAGCAGATTTAGGACTTCGCTGACGTTTAGTGATGGTGATATATCTATCCATGCCTACTTGCGTTTTTGGTTTATTGGCATTAGTTAGAGTAGAAGATCTTTTATCTTCTGTTGCAACATCTATGTTAGGCGAGCCGGAACAGGAGCGGATTTTATCTCTTATAGAAATAAAATTGTCCAATGATTGCTTTATAAATTTTTCTTCAGAAGTATATATACTTTTGCTAGTGAAGCTAGGCTCTTTTTCAAAGTTATTTCTGATGGGATCACTCATACAGAAAACAAAACTTTAATGTATAGCTTTTTTCCAACTGGGTAGGTAATCTTCACGCACAATAACAACAATAACAATGCACTGCCACCGCACTTGTTATATTTAAATTGATTTTATTGTTTAGTTACTGAAATGTGATGAATTTATTCCCGTTGTTTTTAAAAATAATTTGTTAGTGTTTTTGCAATTTAACACAATATATTATTGATTTTGGATTTTATATGTAAGTTTAAAAGTATTTGAGCACATTTTTTTTGGTTTTTGTTCGCTTTTTATTAACACAACCGTGCGGTTGGAGAATCACAGGAGAACTGGGGAGATTTTGATTTGTAATTCTTGCAATAGTGTATTGGTATTTACTAGCTTTTCACTTTTAATATCCTGAGTTAAAATATTTTCGTCATCCGAATCAGTGTTTTCTTTCGATATCTTGTATTCTGAATCGGATTCTACTATTTCTGCCTCAACTAATTGAAACTTGTCTGGGTTAAAAATAATTTTAATCTCACAATTTAATTTACCGAAACATCGAATGAGCAGTTCCCTGCAGTGAGATATTTTATTAGAAATGTCTGTTCTTTTGGAAATCGACAATCCAGTATCATGTGACGAATGCAAAAATTAAAAATTTTTGTTCGTTTTGTTGTTGTTCAAATTTCAAATTTTTTTCAAATATAAATTTGTTTCGTGTTTAGTGTTGGAAAACGGAATTAATTAGTAGCACAGAATTTTATTGCATTTTGGTTTTGTTCTACATTTTTGTTTTGTTCTACGTTTTCAGGTGTTGTTTTATTTTTATTTTTTTTTTGTATAGCAATTATATATTTATGTTTATATATTCACGTATATATATTATTTATAATATGTGTAATTGTTCGAGCTTAGGTCTTTCTTGGAATTTTTAGTTTTTTTGGTTTTTAATTATCTGGCAATATTTCGCTTTCCTTTGGATTGCTTCTTCAGGCCAAATAATATTTATTTAATTTCAATTATATTATATTATTTATATAATTTTCCCAGAAACATTAAAAAAAAATACGTATTGTTCTTTCCGCATCTTTATTTATACGTTAATACAAACATATTAATGTATTTTCTTATGTACATATGTAAAATGTGATTTGTATGTCTAAATTAAATATAGATAGTATAATTGGTATGCACATACTTAGGTAATATGGTAGTGTAGTGGTTGTGCAAATATAGAAAAAGTTATGTAAATATATGCAGAAAATATAGAAATAGTTGTTAATGTTTTTTGTTTTTGTCTAATTAGTAATTAAAATTAATTAGCTTTAAGAAGTTATTAGATTTAAGTTTTCATAAATAATTACAATGTTGTTATATTTAGGTAAATGTTTAGTACATCTTTATGTTTGTAGTTAGTGAGTATGTACTTAATTGAAATAAGTTGTAAATAGTATTAAAATTTTGATTTCTATTTTACGTTGTTCGTTCATGATGTCAGAAATGTTGTTTTTGCTGTTGTTTTTATTCACTCTGCTCACCTATAGGCATATTATTACCGCTCTTAAACATCTTCATTTTTGAGTGTTGATTTAGGGGTTGTTTTTATGTTGATCTGCTGTTTTAGATGATGTCATATTAGTGGTGTGATGTTTTTGTTTACTGCCATTCTTTTTTGTAGTTTCTCCTTCTTTTTTCACTGGTATATTTGTCTCTTTTCTGTAAATTATTTAATTTTCTTTTTCTCTAGGTCTTTTTTTCTGCTTTAGGAATTTAAAATTAACGGAACACAATTTTTGATCTTTGTTGTTTTTTCATTTACATTCTTTTTAGTGTGTACCAAGGCGACTTTATACAGGTGAGTGCAAGCGGAAAGGCGAATTCAGTACAATGTATTTTGTTATTGTAAAACACATCGTGAATGTCATAATCTAAGATTGCTCAGCAGAGAAAATATTTTATATAAACGTTAAATATAAGCTTTTATAATTGTTTGTAATTAAAATCACAGATTATATTAGTTTTTCACTTTTAAATTCACACAAATTTCTTGAAATTGCACTAAATCATGCAAAAAAAACCTTCAGATTAAAATGGCGCGAAAAAGTTTGTAAACAAAAGAAACAAAATTTGACAGTCTCATTGGAAAAAACGCGAGAAGCAAAAAATAATCACCTGTGCTGTTAAGTTCACCTGGTAATGAATTCGCCTTGGTGTGCACACACGCGACGTCAACTGGTTTTTCTCTTTTTGCTTATGTTCTTTTTCTTCTTTTGAGAGTAATGAAATATAGAAGAAGAGAATAGTGAAATATTTCCGCCATTTTATTTGTCTGAGCGTTTTTATAACGGTTTAGTCCCCGTGTTTTTATACCCTTCACAAAAATGTAAAGGGTATATATAAGTTTGTGATTCCGTTTGTAATTTCTACAGTTTTTTTTTGCGACCCTATAAAGTATATATATTCTGAATCAGAATTAATGGAAAAGTCGATTAAGCGATGTCCGTCTGTCCGCTGTTGAAATACCGTTTCTGAGAAAACCATTAGACTTAGAAACTTTTTTCTTTCACCATTCTTTTACCCCATCGATTCATGGGTTTGCTATTGAAATTCAGTAATATCGGTCCACGTATAGCTGAGATATATTCAAAATTCCGAAAAAAGCCATTTTTTTTTGCAGTTTTGTATGAAAATTTTTGAAAACAAAAGTTGTTCGTTTTGCTTCAAACTTCACACACTTATTAAGCATGGTGACTAAAAGACAAAAATTTTTTTTTTCAGATATCGGTCCATATATACCCGAGATATAGCCCAAATCGGATTTTAATGAAAATGTCGCATAGGCGAAGCTAAATAACTTTTTTTTGCTCAAAAGCAGTTCTGGTAATAAAATTAGGTTACATAAATATGGAAAATGAAAATTTCCGATATCGGTCCATATATACCCGAGATATAGCCTATACCGGGTTTTTCATGAAAATGCCGCGTAAGCGAACTTAAACAACTTTTTTGTGCTCAAAAGCAGTTCTGGTAATGAAATTAGGTTACATAAATATGAAAAATGAAAATTTTCGATGTCGGTCCATATATACCCGAGATATAGCCCAAATCGGGTTTTTCATGAAAATGTCGCGTAAGCGAACTTAAACAACTTTTTTGTGCTCAAAAGCAGTTCTGGTAATGAAATTAGGTTACATAAATATGAAAAATGAAAATTTTCGATGTCGGTCCATATATACCCGAGATATAGCCCAAATCGGGTTTTTCATGAAAATGTCGCGTAAGCGAACTTAAACAACTTTTTTGTGCTCAAAAGCAGTTCTGGTAATGAAATTAGGTTACATAAATATGAAAAATGAAAATTTTCGATGTCGGTCCATATATACCCGAGATATAGCCCAAATCGGGTTTTTCATGAAAATGTCGCGTAAGCGAACTTAAACAACTTTTTTTGTGCTCAAAACCAGTTCTGGTAATGGAATAGGGTCATATAAATATGAAAAATGAAAATTTTCGTTATCGGTCCATATATACCCGAGATATAGCCTAGACCGGGGTTTTCATGAAAATGCCGCGTAAGCGAACTTAAACAACTTTTTTGTGCTCAAAAGCAGTTCTGGTAATGAAATTAGGTTACATAAATATGGAAAATGAAAATTTCCGATATCGGTCCATATGTACCCGAGATATAGCCCAAATCGGGTTTTTCATGAGAATGTCGCGTAAGCGATCTTAAACAACTTTTTTTTTTTTGCTCAAAAGCAGTTCTAGTAATGAAATAAAGTTATATAAGTATGGAAAATGAAAATTGTCGATATCGGTCTATATATACCAGAGATATAGCCTATACCGGGGTTTTCATGAAAATGCCGCGTAAGCGAACTTGAACAACTTTTTTGTGCTCAAAAGCAGTTCTGGTAATGAAATTAGGTTACATAAATATGAAAAATGAAAATTTCCGATATCAGTCCATATGTACCCGAGATATAGCCCAAATCGGGTTTTTCATGAAAATGTCGCGTAAGCGATCTTAAACAACTTTTTTTTTTGCTCAAAAGCAGTTCTAGTAATGAAATAAAGTTATATAAGTATGGAAAATGAAAATTGTCGATATCGGTCTATATATACCAGAGATATAGCCTATACCGGGGTTTTCATGAAAATGCCGCGTAAGCGAACTTAAACAACTTTTTTGTGCTCAAAAGCAGTTCTGGTAATGAAATTAGGTTACATAAATATGAAAAATGAAAATTTCCGATATCAGTCCATATGTACCCGAGATATAGCCCAAATCGGGTTTTTCATGAAAATGTCGCGTAAGCGATCTTAAACAACTTTTTTTTTGCTCAAAAGCAGTTCTGATAATGAAATAAGATTACATAAATATGAAAAATGAAAATTTCCGATATCGGTCCATATATACCCGAGATATAGTCCAAATCGGGTTTTTCATGAAAATGTCGCGTAAGCGAACTTAAACAACTTTTTTGTGCTCAAAAGCAGTTCTGGTAATGGAATAGGGTCATATGAATATGAAAAATGAAAATTTTCGATATCGGTCCATATATACCCGAGATATAGCCTAGACCGGGGTTTTCATGAAAATGCCGCGTAAGCGAACTTAAACAATTTTTTTCGCCTTAAAGCAGTTCTGGTAATAAAATAAGGTGATATAAATATGGAAAATGAAAGTTTTCGATATCGGTCCATATATACCCGAGATATAGCCTAAACCGGGTTTTTCATGAATACGCGGCGTAAGCGAACTAAAACAACTTTTTTTTGCTTAAAAGCAGTTCTAATAGCAAAATAAGGTTATATAGGTATGGAAAATGAAAATTTCCGATATCGGTCCATATATACCCGAGATATAGCCTAAGCTGCGGTTTTAATGAAAATGTCGCGTAAGTGAACTTAAACATTTTTTTTTGCTTAAAAACATTTCTGGTAATGAAATAGGGTCATATAAATATGGGAAAAGAAAATATCCGATATCGGTCCATATATACTCGAGATATAGCCTGACCGATTTTTCCAATAACATTTTTTTGCTGAAAAGCAGTTCTTGTTATGAAAGAAGGTTACGAAAATAGAGAAAATTAAAATTTCTGATCGGTCCATATATACCCGAGATATAGCCTAAATCGGGTTTTTCATGAAAATATCGCGTAAGCGAACTTAAACAATTTGTTGTGCTCAAAAGCAGTTCTGGTAATGATATAAGGTTATATAAATATGGAAAATTAAAATTTTCGATATCGGTCCATATATAGCCGAGATATAGCCTAAACCGATTTTTCCATTAAAAAATTTTTTTTTTTTTTTGCTGAAAAGCAATTCTCGTTATAAAAGAAGGTTACTAAAATACAGAAAATAGAAAATTCCGATATCCGTTCATATATAACCGAGCATATTTAGGTCACATTTTTAATATACTATACATATTCGTGACTATCGTGAAGGGTATTTTAGATTCGGCCCAGCCGAATATACTACACTCTTACTTGTTTTATTTAAGGTTATGTTATGGCAAGTTTTAATTTTTTTTTGGTTATGTACTCGCGTGGTGAATATGCACATTTTTGTTGAAATATTTTAGGTTAAGTTTTTTTTTCTCAGGCTAAGTTTTTTCCTTTTAAGTTAGGTATTTTATAGTTATATAGTATATGTTATATAGTATATGTAATGTTGCATAAGTTTTGTCGTTTTTAATTTTGTTTTTTTTTTCTTTGATGCACTGCTACTTTAATTTTTCCACATGCACTGTGTTTTCTTTTATACCGAACCACCTTTATCATGTGTAGTTAAAGTTTGAGCTTTTTTTATTATAACATCTCGTTTTATTTTTATTTTAATAATTCAAAATACTTTGGTTAGTGATGCGCCAAGTCCAGTATAATTTAACTTATCACTTTCACAAAACTAACAAATTATGTTCATTTGTTTCTAAGTTCATACAGACACATGTAGGTATAAATGTACATGAGTTTGTGGTTAAGTTCAAATTGTTCTGTATATGTATGTCATACATAAGTATATAAGTTAAGATAAAAAAAATAAAAAGTTTTTAAATTTTGTATTGTAATATTAAACTGTATAATTTTTGCTGACGCTATGTCTGCAGTTCTTCCTGAACTGTTTGTGTGTCATTTGTACTTACCTAAAGTAACATTAAGGCAAATTGCAAAATTATAAAGAATTCAGTTGTTATAATTTTAATGCAATCTTGCAGTTGGCTTAATGATCATTAAATCAAAACACAAATTCCAAGAATTATATTTCATTGTATTTTATTAATAATTTGAATTATTAAAATAAAGAAAATGACAACGACAAGGGAGTCGTAGTCAAGTACTCGAATTAATAAAACGTATTTTTAATTAACTTATACATATTTATACACGGTTTTGTAAAATCTTTATGCACGTATTTTTATTAATTGTTTAAGTTTTTCCCTACTAAGTATATTTCTTTTTGTGCATTTTCCTTTTTTTGAAGTTCATTTTTCACGGTCGCCATGTTGAGATAGCAAACCTTCACGTTTGCCATCTTGAAGTTTTAAGCATTAAACACATTTGAGACAGCAGGCTACACGAACACACGACTACAAATGCCGCTGGTTACAAATGTAGCCTGTAGCCAGCTACATAATTACATATATTGAAGGCGGCAGCTACACAATAAACAGCTGAAATTGTTTTCTTTAACTCATTACAAATATTAAAAAGCTTTTTGTGCATATAAAATGGCTGAAGGGAATTTAGAAAATTCTATAGTAGCTATCGCTAAAATAGTGCGAGCTATTTAGTATTCGGTGTAATAATATAAGTATATAAATATTAAAAAATTAAATATTTGCAAATCACAATCAAAATCCAAAATCAAAATTTCTGACATATAAACAGCTGCTTGTTTGCATTTGATTGGTGCCACTTATAATTTTTTTTAGCTGTTTCTAAAGCTATCACCAAGTTGAAGAGCGAGATAAAACCAAGAAAATGCAATGAACTATTTGAAAACTAAAGTAATTTAAATAAAACTCCATCATTTATAAACATACATACGTATGTATACGGAAGTATTTTTCGGTATTATTAATACACGTTCATACATAAAAGAGTTTTTAAGTTCGGGTGTATCCAAAAATTATAGTTGTTTCAATAATAAGAACAAAAAGATATAAATAATACATTAACAAACTAAAAAGATAATAAATTTTTGTTTCGGTTTAATGAGTGTGCACCTCTATACGAAATTACAGGTTACAAAAATTAATTTTTATAAACGGAAAACTATCATGCTGATTATTGCAGACATGAAAATTTGTATGTATTTGTATGTATTTTAGTTATTTAACAATTAAATTTAAAGTAATGTTCTTATATTTAAAAGGTTCATGTTTCAAAAACTCCTCAAAGTTCAGGGAAAAAGCATTCGACTTGTAACATCGCAGTTATTAGAAAAAAACAAGAATTACCAAACTGAATTATTATTAGCTTCTCGTAGTTATAATTATTTAAAGACACTTCACATGTTGTGTGAGTGTGAATTTGAAGTGTTATAAAGTGACAAATAATATGGCAAGATATTTGATATCATAACACTTTGAGAAATTTATTTAAACAATAAGACTTTATTGGAACAGGATTGCATTTTTCACAAAAGCATTTAATAATAATATGGTTATGTCATTTACAATTCTCATCTGAATCATACTGTTACACTAAAAATGGTTACTATTATATGCAAACATATATTTTTTATTGTTTTATATGAAAATGAATGCTAAAACAAGTAAATATATGTTAACTTCATCTTGTCTTTCAATTGAATAGCAAAAAGTAATTATCAAAAAAGTTTTCATCAATTATGTTTGCGCATTGAAAGAAAATATGAAAACGAGCTTTTTTGATTCTTTCGTTTTTTTAAACATTAGTAATATACATTACATTTTTCACGAATTAAAAAAGTCTTAGTAATAATAAAATGAAAAAGAGGTAAAGTAAATAAAGCGTGATTGCTTATCAGGAATATAAAATTTATTACTTCTCCTCTTAGGCCATATTTTCTTTTAATAAATACACAAAACTAAAATTATCAGGCATTCAAAAAATACTTTTTATACCCTTCACAAAAACGTAAAGGGTATTTATAAGTTTGTGATTCCGTTTGTAATTTCGACAGTTTATTTTTGCGACCCTATAAAGTATATATATTCTGAATCAGAACTAATGGAAAAGTCGATTAAGCCATGTCCGTCTGTCCGCTGTTGAAATACCGTTTCTGAGAAAACTATTAGACTTAGAAACTTTTTTCTTTCACCACTCTTTTACCCCATCGATTCATGGGTTTGCTATTGAAATTCAGTAATATCGGTCCACGTATAGCTGAGATATATTCAAAATTCCGAAAAAAGCCATTTTTTTGCAGCTTTGTATGAAAATTTTTTAAAACAAAAGTTGTTCGTTTTGCTTCAAACTTCACAAATTCAAAAATTTTTTTTTCAGATATCGGTCCATATATACCCGAGATATAGCCCAAATCAGATTTTTAATGAAAATGTCGCATAGGCGAAGCTAAATAACTTTTTTTTGCTCAAAAGCAGTTCTGGTAATTATATAAGGTTACATAAATATGGAAAATGAAAATTTCCGATATCGGTCTATATATACCCGAGATATAGCCCAAACCTGGTTTTTCATGAAAATGTCGCGTAAGTGAACCTAAACAACTTTTTTGTCCTCAAAAGCAGTTCTGGTAATGAAATAGGGTCATATAAATATGGAAAATGAAAATTTCCGATATCGGTCCATATATACCCGAGATATAGCCCAAATCGGGTTTTTCATGAAAATGTCGCGTAAGCGAACTTAAACAACTTTTTTGTGCTCAAAAGCAGTTCTGGTAATGAAATTAGGTTACATAAATATGGAAAATGAAAATTTCCGATATCCGTCTATATATACCCGAGATATAGCCTAGACCGGGGTTTTCATGAAAATGTCGCGTAAGCGAACTTAAACAACTTTTTTGTGCTCAAAAGCAGTTCTGGTAATGAAATAGGGTTATATAAATATGAAAAATGAAAATTTTCGATGTCGGTCCATATATACCCGAGATATAGCCCAAATCGGGTTTTTCATGAAAATGTCGCGTAAGCGAACTTAAACAACTTTTTTGTGCTCAAACGCAGTTCTGGTATCATATAAATATGGGGTCATATAAATATGAAAAATAAAAATTTTCGATATCGGGCCATGTATACCCGAGATATAGCCTAGACCAGGGTTTTCATGAAAATGTCGCGTAAGCGAACTTAAACAACTTTTTTGTGCTCAAAAGCAGTTCTGCTAATGAAATTAGGTTACATAAATATGGAAAATGGAAATTTCCGATATCGGTCCATATATACCCGAGATATAGCCTAGACCGGGTTTTACATAAAAGTGTCGCGTAAGCAAACTAAAACAACATTTTTGTGCTCAAAAGCAGTTCTAGTAATGAAATAAAGTTATATAAATATGAAAAATGAAAATTTCCAATATCGGTCCATATATACCCGAGATATAGCCTAGACCGGGGTTTTCATGAAAATGCCGCGTAAGCGAACTTAAACAACTTTTTTGTGCTCAAAAGCAGTTCTGGTAATAAAATTAGGTCACATAAATATGAAAAATAAAAATTTTCGATATCGGGCCATATATACCCGAGATATAGCCTAAACCGTGGTTTTCATGAAAATGCCGCGTAAGCGAACTTAAACAACTTTTTTCGCCTTAAGGCAGTTCTGGTAGTTAAATAAGGTTATATAAATGTGGAAAATGAAAATTTCCGATATCGGTCCATATATACCTGAGATATAGCCCAAACCGGGTTTTTGATGAAAATGTCGCGTAAGCGAAATTAAACAACTTTTTTCCCCTTAAAGCAGTTCTGGTAATAAAATAAGGTTATATAAATATGGAAAATTAAAATTTCCGATATCGGTTCATATATACCCGATATATAGCCTAACAGGTTTTTTGATGAAAATGCCGAGTAAACAACTTTTTTGTGCTCAAAAGCAGTTCTGGTAATGAAATAAGGTTATATAAATATGGAAAAAGAAAATATCCGATATCGGTCCATATATACTCGAGATATAGCCTGAACCGATTTTTCCAATAACATTTTTTTTTGCTGAAAAGCAGTTCTTGTTATAAAAGAAGGTTACGAAAATAGAGAAAATTAAAATTTCTGATATCGGTCCATATATACCCGAGATATAGCCTAAATCGGGTTTTTCATGAAAATACCGTGTAAGCGAACTTAAACAATTTGTTGTGCTCAAAAGCAGTTCTGGTAATGATATAAGGTTATATAAATATGGAAAATTAAAATTTTCGATATCGGTCCATATATACCCGAGATATAGCCTGAACCGATTTTTCCATTAAAAAAAATTTTTTTTTTTTTTTGCTGAAAAGCAATTCTCGTTATAAAAGAAAGTTACTAAAATACAGAAAAAAGAAAATTCTGCTACGGTTCATATATAACCGAGCATATTTAGGTCACATTTTTAATATACTATACATATTCGTGACTATCGTGAAGGGTATTTTAGATTCGGCCCAGCCGAATATACTACACTCTTACTTGTTAACGATTATTTTTATGAAAAACATCGTACATATGTTTAATAACCCAATTTTTGGATTTAAATAAGACTTCACAATACATAAAATATAAAAAAACAATATCTAGAAACACTAATATCATCTTAAAATTGTCTTAAAAATGGGTGCGATCAGTTTTAAAAGCGGTTAACTGAAAAGAGTTTTAAACAGAACATTTAAACTTAAAATTCTTTTATGAATACTGATTTATCGTGTTTTCGCTAAAAATGATTTGAATAACTGTTTAACATTTTTATGAACGCATCTTGTGAATTTGTTCTCAAAGCGCTAATTTAGTTGACTTTGCTTGATGCACTGACATCACTAATAAAGCTTTTGTAGCCAACAAAAATAGAAATAAATCTAATTTGGCGACAGCTACAACGGTGGTCATGTAGTCGTGTAGCTGTGCTGTCGTCAATATATTTATTCTCATAAGAACGCGTGTATTTTAATTTTGAGCTTTTGTAGTCGGTAGCTGCTGTCTCGAATGTGTTTAATGCTTTACACAGGTTTTTAGCTTACCTCATATTATTTAATATAAAAACCATAACCATTCGTCTTGACTCTCAACTTACAACTGACTTTTATTTCATTCTCAAGTTTTTACATGGTTGCTATGAGTTAGTATTAGAAAGTATTAGTAATGGTTGCACTTATTAGGTACTGTTTTTGGTGGGTTTATAAAAAGTAATTTAGTGATGGGTGGCACTACAAGATGCAAAATAACGTTAAAGATAAAGAGTTTTATCAAGACCTTCTTTTCTGTGCTTTAAATTATATGTACATGCCGTTTTTAACATTTCAAAAATTATAAAAATACAATAGCTCTAGTGAGAAATGGCGGTAGTCCAACTGCGTCATCATATCTGGTTATGGGAAAAGTGTTTCTCAAATGAGTGACATGTAACATTTTCTTTCCATAATCGTTTCTTAACCAAGCCCCAATTGGATTTCCCAAAGATGAAAGCGCTCTTTTTATGCCTCCTTTTCATAAAAAAAATTATAATCAGGAGAGACATCAAGACTTGAAATATAAGTATTTTAATTGAAGCCATTCTGTGGACTTTAAACAGTTTTATTAGTTGGGCTGAGCATTCTCTTAGTCTAGTTATAAGCTAATGAAATCTGCGACGATGTCACTCTATTCTAACTCTTCCCTTTGCTGATCGAAGTTGTTCAATTTCTGACGAATAACAGATATTATTCAGATTTTTCAAATTTACACCGTTAGTAGTAACATTTTGCAATGCTTGTTTAAATTGTGCAGGAAAGTCATTAGTTTATTAAACATTATTCTCTGGCGTTCTTAAAGCAATATTTTTTATACAATAAGTACTCAATATATTTTATTTTCTAACCAATTGACTTTTGAGACAGACATAGCTAATTCATAAATCGAAGACCCAATCTCCTGAGAAAAGACTCAGAAATACAAGTAGGTGAGTGATCCGAAGAGAAATCTGATGAAGGCTCCAGTTGCATCCAATCCAAATGAGTCTTGTTTTCAACTCGAAAAGCTATAACAACCGTGATCTTTCTGATGGCCTATAAGTGCGTGCCCATTAAAAATCTTTCAAAGAGTGTCAAAAAGTATATGACCTCTTGCCCAGATTAATCGTGATATCCATAATGTTGCTTATCATGGTAAATGCCGGCTGCTTAAAATCGAGGCCCAAGTGAACGGAGAATTGAGGTGCCGAACTAGTCGTTGATATAACAAATTTGTCATGAAAATGTTCAGTGTAAATATTTATTGCTTGAAGATACTCCTCGCTTGTCTCGTTCAGCAAATATTAATTTTTTTACATTTGATTCATTTTTGACTTACTGTGCTATTATGTAGCACATAACACAAACTGTGGGCAATTTGTGATAACTCTTCGTGTGGCTAGCTAGCAGTTCACACGCTTTTGACGTTTCCGCAACTTTTCAGTGCGAAAAGGCATATCAGATTATACGAGTATATTGGGTGAATTTTCTTCTTTTTCCATACAATCTCTGAACGTAACTCAATACTAAACGTGGGCTAGGGACTCTTGGTGATTTTTCATTTCAAAAACATTCCTAATTTTAAAATCCTTATTCACTAATCCAGCCTTAACATCATCAGTACCTACACAAGCAACAATATGGCGATAAGTTTAGAACAGAACCACAATAACCCAACAATAAAAAAACAACAGGGGGCTAATTCTGTCATTCGCTTACGAGCGAGTTTTTACTCGAACGTGCGAGTTTTTACACTTTTGGGATTATCTCATTCGATATCGAGTAAAAGGTTTCGAAATTTCTAATGATGGCATTCGATAGCGAGTAACCATTCGAATGCAACCGTGCAACTTTTTACTCGTAAGCAAAAGTACTATCGAAAACCAGCCAAACAGAAAAACACAAAAGAAATGTAAATTAAAAATTTGTTTTGAATAGCAATAGTAGTTAAATTAAATTGAGAATGATTGGTTCTTAAGGCTTTTTTCAATTCATATGATGATGTATATGACGTATGTATATACAGGTATATGTAAGTATATAAAGATGAGTATAGCTAAGAACACAAAAACTTACAGGCAGTTTACCAATTTCGAATGAAAATGAATGCGAAAGAAAGCTAGTCACTCTCATTCGAATCAATTTGGGTTTGTCTATCTCACTATTATTCGTTCGCATCAAGGCGACTTTATACAGGTGAATGCAAGGCGACTTTATATAGGTGAGTGCAAGCGGAAAGGCGAATTCAGTACAATGTATTTTGTTATTGTAAAACACATCGTGAATGTCATAATCTAAATTCGCCTAAGATTGCTCAGCAGAGAAAATATTTTATATAAACGTTAAATATAAGCTTTTATAATTGTTTGTAATTAAAATCACAGATTATATTAGTTTTTCACTTTTAAATTCACACAAATTTCTTGAAATTGCACTAAATCATGCAAAAAAACCTTCAGATTAAAATGGCGCGAAAAAGTTTGTAAACAAAAGAAACAAAATTTGACAGTCTCATTGGAAAAAACGCGAGAAGCAAAAAATAATCACCTGTGCTGTTAAGTTCACCTGGTAATGAATTCGCCTTGTGTGAATGCAAGCGGAAAGGCGAATTCAGTACTATGTATTTTATTATTGTAAAACATATCGTGAATGCCAACATGTAAATTCGCCTTAGATTGATCAGGTATAAAAAAATTTTATATAAACGTTAAATATAAACTTTTATAATTGTTTGTAATTAAAATCACAGATTAGATTTACACAAATTTCTTGAAATTACTCTAAATCATGCAAAAAGGTCTTCAGATTAAAATGGCGCGAAAAAGTTTGTAAACAAAAGAAAAAAAAAAAATTTGACAGTCTCATTGGAAAATACGCGAGAAGCAAAAAATAATCACCTGTGCTGTTAAGTTCACCTAGTAATGAATGCGCCTTGGTTCGCATATTCTTATGTATTTGCATTGAGTTTTGACATATCGTTCGCATAAAAAAAAGTTAGACGAACCCAAATCAATTTTCTTTCGCTTAGATTGCGAACGTAAGTACGCTGTCGAGATTGGTAAACTGGCTGTTATATTTGAAGTCACGTGTTATTATATTCAAGAATTTATTTTCGTTTTTTTTTTAGAAATTCATATATACATACTTATGCTTATACATAGTTAAATGGTTGTTTTTTACATACATATTTATTGAATTGTTATTTCTATTTACTTACGTTTTAATGTACAAATGCTCATACATGACTGATTTAAATGAACTGTTATTGTGAACGTATGTGTATTTATTTATTTTTTAATGTACAACATGTATACAAAGTATGCAAATACATACAGTTCGCGGCAGTGTTATAAAACACATTTTGTCAGTATTTTGCAACACTGAAGTGATAACTCGACTCGTAACGTAACTAGTCACATCATAAGAAATTTACACGATATCGAAATTATTTTCTACTCGATAGTAATTTCGATCGCGAATGACAGAATTAGCCCCAAATCAAGCAATTGCTAATTTGAAATGTAATTTACGTGCTTTCCCCATCGAAGCACCAGTATACAATAGGGACCGATTCTTCGGTAGCAATTCCAACCGGTTCTTCGGTAAAAATTAATAAATAAACAAGACAGTTTCCTGCAGCAACATCACAATCACCAACTTGATTTCCGACACAATTCTATGGCGAATTTAGGCTTTAGAATTGCTTTGTATAACAAAAGTTTGCAATCTAACTTCAATGTCGAATTTCTGCCCATAACCCAAGTTAGTTGTGCTGCTTTTCATTTCAGCTGAGTGACATTCGCATCAATGTGAGACTTCCACGTTAGCCTACGGTCGTGGTGAACACCAAGGTACTTGACTTCATTGCGCTTCGAAATAGGCGAACATGTTTGATTACACAGTATGAATGTAACATGAGTATATTTTTGTTAATTGGCTTTGATTTTCCAAAGTTTTAAGCATTTCTCTAATATTGCAATACATTCCTGCAAATTTTGTGAGCGTAATTGACGATTTTCATGAACGCTGTGTAATCTACACAAATTGAAGTGTGAATACCAGATCTGGTTGGAATGTCAAAAGCGTAAATCAAATACAAAATGGGTCCCAGAATGCTACCTTGGGGGACTCTTGCCTCGATTGGCTTATAAAAACACCTTCTCTGATAACAAATTTCCGCCCAAATAAGTAGCTTTGCAGAAGCTTGTGAGTGTTTGCAGACAAGTTCACCTTTATTTTGTGCATTAAACCGGTATGGCACACTATCAAAAGCTTGGGAAACGTCAATGAATAGAGCTGAGCAATTCTTTTTGTCCTCTAAAGTATTTCTTATGACATTTACTAATCTGTGTGGTTGTCCTATGGTGCAGTGCTTAGCCCGAAAGCCGAATTGATGATTGCGAATATGTCCCACATCGCTAAATATTAGAGTCAACTTCACCATAAATAATTTTTCGAGCTGTTTGGAAATTTTTGGTAGTAGACTTATTGATCTATATGTTTCTACTTTAGTGGGATCCTTCTCAGGCTTGGGTATCATAGTACTCATAGACAGTTTCCACTCTGCAGGATAATACTCAAGACGTAAAATAGCATTAAAAATCAAAAGAGGATTGTCTAGCTATACGTGGAGACTGTTCTTGCATTTTACCAGTAATTTGGAGCTTTTCTGGGGATTATGCTACTGATAACGTTTTCAACGTCTTGTAAATTAAGTATCAAGAACACTGGCGGTCTAACAGCAAATGGCGGTAATCCAGCTGCACTATTTGCTGCATCATTATAATAAAGTGTTTTAAATGATTAGTATACAGCGTCCCATTTTCAGAATCGGTTCTTGTCCAGTCTTCAGTTGAAGTTTGCAAAGGTGGCTTACCTCTAATGCGTCTTTTCAAACCTTTTGTCGCTTTCCAAAAGGAATAGTCAGAGGAGTATCATCAAGGTTTTCCAAAAATGTTTTAAGGGAAGTCATTCTACTTCGGAGCTGTGGAGACCTGCGAAGTTTCCACTGTCTTCTAACTCTCATTTTTCTCACAGTTGTGAAAAAGATTTACATCAGCACCTGCCTTGCGGCCTTATCTGATGATGGACCAGTTTCATGGAGTGAATTATTCACGATTCATCAGCGCCTCCGTGTGGCTTGCTAGGCTCACACAGGTAGCAATTTATGACATATGTTTGTAGCCATATGAGCAACTTCTTGTTGAGGATTTCGGGCCTTCTAATCCCTCCTGTATGCAATTTCCCAGCAATCAATAAAAGACATGGCTTAATGAGTTAGTAGGCCGAAGCCCACTAAGAGCATCAGCCCTTAAACCAACTCACCCGTCAACCATCACCACAGGTTCCTCAAAGTACAGATATCTCTTGTAAAGGAAACAGACCCTCGGAAGTTTGTTAGTCCCCGAAAAAAGCCACGCCAAGCAATTATCAAGGATACTAACACCCCTTCCTGCTTTTTAGGTTTCAACCACAGCCAGAACGTTTCAGCCAAGGTAGGCATCTCAACCATGATCAGCCCAGGTTGAACTGCAAGCAGAACCACCCGGAGGCCATGCTTATACCCGTTCAGCTAATTTATATCCTTGGTAAGGATTTCGGAAGCCAACACAACATAGTTCATGCGGCTTTTATTTGCTACAACAAACGAGGGACCCCTACCCCTCTATACCCGAAAAACAGAGTGCCCAAGTTAGGAATACGCCAAGGCAAAACCTGTTCTCCGGGGCGATTTTTTCTAACAGGTGTTTTGAAGGCAATATTCTCCGTACAATGAGTACTCATATATTTTTTATACTTGAGGCAATTAACTGTAGTGATAGTCAAAACCATGTCACTTGACGGTGACAGTTCTTCTTAGAAGAACGAAACAAAGAATATAGTGTTTTTTTTTTATCTGGGACCAGTACTCAGGGGATGGCCCCTACATATGCAGCGCATTGTACTGGAACTGGGAAAATAGGGTATGATGATGAGGAAAGACGGAATAGTGTTCGCGAAATATTAACGATAACAACACGAAAGACTGAATTAAACTCTATTGCAGCATTTAAAATGTTGGAATTAAATTAGTTAAAACTGATCAGTGCCTAGTGTATATACCTTCGACACTGCTCAGATTAGCAAAATTTAGTCCAACACCTTCCACACTACAAGCTAATGAAATTCATTAAAAATAATATTAGTATTGAACATATAAGGAAAACACGGACAGCGGTGAAAAAAAAGATAAAAATAAAGAAGAAACACGTGTACACATACGAAATTAGTAATAAACATACATATATGTAGAAAGTACGGACAACGGTAAAAAAAAGAAAAAAAAAACAAAAATAAACACGTGTACACAACTTGCTACCTATTACGGTGCAATTTGGTTTCATACGAATTTAATTAATGAACATACACATATTGGAAATACGGACAGCAGTAACAAAAGACTGTGTCTGTGAGTGATCTGATGACAAATGTAATGAAGGCCCCACATGGATCTATTCTAAAGGAACATTTTTTTGAAAATCTATAACATCGTCGGTCTGACGGCCAGCAAGTGGGGTGTTTTTGGGAAATTAAACGTAATCTCTAAAAAGTGTGTTTAGCTTTATAGTCACCACCGTGTCACTTTCATGCTTAATTCTGGGTTTGATAGAATTAGATCTCTAGTGTCGTATAGTATGTAGACATTAATTTGAAATAACATGTGGTTGTCAAGTGAGTTTCAGCAATCATGTCGATATCTTTCCAGCGTATCGGGCAATTTTCTCTCAAATAAATTGGTGGAAGTTGACGTGATTTCTGGGTTGTTGTTGCCTTATGAGTACGAAGGATAACAAATCTGTTGCTATCAGCTGCCGTAGTCATATTTAAATGGTTTCAGTTTTGATGATATTTGAGCAGATAGAACTTAAATGCCGCTTTACAATAGAGATGTATTTATACACGCCTACTGGCGTCTTCGGTTTATTGACATCAATTGAACTACAATAGTAAGCAAACACGAACGTTCGCGGTTGCTACATCTTATTGAAAAACATTTCTTAAACAATCGTTGCTACAAATTTGTTATTTCACTTTTTTTATTTATTCCGCTTTTGCTCTAGTACTTAGCGAACAAATATAAAAACGTCCACTAAAGTTCCATGCTAGACACTGCATCTTGCATACATGTGTGTACGAAATATTTATGAAGTTAAAAAAAACTAGATAGTCTTTTAAAAATACTTTTACTTCGTCTTACAAATCTATTGATTGACACTTTTTCCGTTTAGGCATTTTGGCAAGAATTTCTGTCTGCCACAATGTCATCAAGAGTTCTTAGCGAATTGACTCATTTTTATTGAATATTCAATGTTATGTAACGAAAATGCTTTGACTATTACAAAAGCCAAAGGAAATAACAAAAAGTAGTACGAGGCAAAAATTGAACACATTGTAAAAGCTGTACCAAGTGGCGCCGAATATTCTATATAAGTATGTATGTATGTATGTGCATACTTAAATAGATAAATACTCGTGATTCTGTAACTATTAGAGGGCATTCTCTAGCACAAGAAAAATGTCCTACAACATCGTATTATTTTCAACTACTAGCCGACAGCACATTTCAAAACAAACACTGCAGCGCCGACATGTTTTAAGCACATAAACGAACATTGTCTTAAGGGCCAAATAAACTACACAAACTGCTTGCCAAACATGTCAAAATTTTAGGTTCGTACAAACATTTTTGTTCGTTTTTTGATTTTCGTGCAAACATTGTGAGTGTGTGTGAATGTGTATGTAAATTTTGTCAATTCAATGAAAGTTTTGCAGAGTGAATTGGTGGAAGAAGAAGCACACAAAGCGAATCAAGAAAATGTTTTCTGGTAATAATGTTTAGAATTGCGAAAAAGTTTACGCTTATTGCGAAAAGTAAAAGAAAAAAACAAGTAAGAGTGTAGTATATTCGGCTGGGCCGAATCTAAAA
Source organism: Thecocarcelia acutangulata (assembly GCA_914767995.1). NCBI lineage: Eukaryota > Metazoa > Arthropoda > Insecta > Diptera > Tachinidae > Thecocarcelia > Thecocarcelia acutangulata. Next base: position 52,792,388 of record OU612096.1, on the reverse strand, counting down.
TACCCTTCACGATTGTCACCTATATATACAGTATTATTACAAATTTCGGATATATATGGACCGATATCGGGGAAAAAACTGTTTGCTTTGTAATCACCATGCCAAAAAGCTAATTTCTTTCATGGAAAAATCGGTTTTAACTATATTGTGGTATATATGAACCGATATCAGAATTTTCCACTTTCTGTATTTTAGTATCCCACTTTTATAACGAGAATTACTTTTCAGCAAAATAAATGTTAATGGAAAAATCGGTTTATCCTATATCTCGGGTATAAATAAACCGATATCGGAAATTTTTACTTTCTGTATTTTCCTTATATTACCAGAATTGCTTTTAAGCAAAAAAGTTCATTGAGTTTACTTACGCGACATATTCTTGAAAAAATCAGTTTAGACTATGTATATCTCGGATATATATGGACCGGTACCGAAAATTTTGATTTTCTGTATTTATATAACGTCTTTGATTACCAGAACTGCATTTAAAAAAAAAAAAATAAAATTCCTCAGGTGATTATGGACCAATATACGAAAATTTAAATTTTCTGTATATAACCAGAACAGCTTTTAAGCAAAAAAGTTGTTTAGGATCGCTTTACGAGACACTTTTATGAAAAAATTGGCTTAGACTATATCCCGGGTATATTTGGACCGATTTCGGAATTTTTAATTTTCTGTATACAAGTAACCGTCTTTTATAACCAGAACTACTTTTAACAAAAAAAAAAAAAAAAACAAAATGTTTCCATGGAAAAATCGGTGCAGACTATACCTCGGGTGTATATGGACCGATATTGGAAATTTTCATTTTCTGTTTTTGGTAATCTCCTAATATTATCAGAACTGCTTTTAAGCATAAAAAAAAGTTGTTTACGTTGTTGCGCTAAATTTTCATTAAAAAATCGGTTTAGGCTATATCTCGGGTCTATACTAACTGATATCAGAATTCGTCATTTTTTGTATTTAAGTAAGCTCCTTTTAAAACCAGAACTGCTTTTAAGCAAAAAAAATTGTTTAGATCGCTTATGCGACATTTTCATTAAAAAATCGGTTTAGGTTATATCTCGGGTATATATAAACCGATATTGGAAATTTTCTATATTTAAATAACCTTATTTTATTAACAGAACTGCTTTAAAGCAAAAAAAAAATTGTTTTAGATCGCTTACGCGACATTTTCATTAAAATATTGGCTTAGGCTATATCTCGGATATACATATGTATATGGACCGATATCGGATTTTTTTTGCCTTGGAATTGCCATGCTTAATAATTGTGTGAAGTTTGAAGCAAAACGAAAATTTTCTTTTTCAAAAACTTTCATACAAAATTGCAAAAAATAATGGTTTGTTCGGAATTTTTAATAGAGTAAGTGTACCAGTAGTCGGCAGCTTAAGACTTTTGATTTTTTTTAAATAACTTGTGGCATATGTGATATAACTATTGAATAGAATATTAATTATTCCGTTTCGTTAATTTGCCTTCTTTCAGTTTAACTAAGTATTTCAACCACTTTGTGAAGACTTATTGTAAATAATCCATAAGCAGTTCCCAGTATAGCTTCTCACCATTTATCCGATGTGATTTCGACCAATCCATGCAATCCAAAAAGGCCACACTTTCGGAAGCCATTCTTAGTCGTTGTCTCCATGTGAGAGCCATATGAAGTAGTAGGCAAAAGGTCGAGTTCTGGCGTAGCTTGACATTATCTGACGCTTTTTTTCATTCTGGCTTTAAAATGCTTACATCGACCAGTTGTATTAACAAATTAAATTTGGAATCAGTGCATAAAATATAGTCCGATTATTGTCCAATGTCATATGAGACTTGTGACCCTCTACAAACAATATAATAGCCCCTCATTGTTCAACAATTCAGTACACAATTATATTGTAGTTTTAAGTTTAAAAAAGGCATTGTTTCTAAAAATTTGCCATTTTTATACCCTTCACAAAAATGTAAAGGGTATATATAAGTTTGTGATTCTGTTTGTAATTTCTGCAGTTTTTTTTTTGCGATTCTGATTCAGAATTAATGGAAAAGTCGATTAAGCGATGTCCGTCTGGCGGTCGTTGAAATACCGTTTCTGAGACATAGAAACGTTTTTCTTTCACCATTCTTTTACCCCATCGATTCATGGGTTTGCTATTGAAAGTCAGTAATATCGGTCCACGTATAGCTGAGATGTATTCAAAATTCCGAAAAAAGGAATTTTTTTTGCAATTTTGTATGGAATGTTTTGAAAAAAAGTTGTTTGTTTTGCTTCAAACTTCACACACTCATTAAGCATGGTGACTAAAAGGCAAACAAAATAAAAATTTCAGATATCGGTCCATATATACCCAAGATATAGCCCAAATCGGAGTTTTCATAAAAATGTCGCGTAAGCGAACTGAAACAACTTTTTTTGCTCAAAAGCAGTTTTGTTAATGAAATAAGGTTATATAAATATGGAAAATTTTCGATATCGATCCATATATACCCGAGATATAGCGTAAACCGAGTTTTTCATGAAAATGTCGCGTAAGCGAACTGAAACAACTTTTTTGTGCTCAAAAGCAGTTTTGGTAATAAAATAAGGTTATATAAATATGGAAAATGAAAATTTCTGATATCGGTCCATATATACCCGAGATATAGCCTAAGCCGGGGTTTTCATGAAAATATCGCGTAAGTGAATTTAAACATTTTTTTTGTGCTCAAAACCAGTTTTGGTAATGAAATAAGGTTATATAAATATTAAAAATGAAAATTTTCGATATCTTTCATATATACCCGGGATAAAGCCTAAACCGGGTTTTCATGAAAATATCGCGTAAGCAAACTTAAACAGGTTTTCTGTGCTGAGGAACAGTCCTGGTAATAAAATAAGGTTATATAAATATGGAAAATGAAAATTTCCGATATCGGTCCGTATATACCCGAGATATAGCCTAGACCGGGTTTTTCATTAAAATGCTTAAACAACTTTTTTTTGGCTCTAAAGCAGTTTTGGTAATGAAATAATTTTATATAATTATGCAAAATTGAAACTTTCGATATCGGTCCATATATACCCGAGATATAGCCTAAACTTGGTTTTTCATGATATATCGCGTAAGCGAACTTAAACAACTTTTTTGTGCCCAAAAGCAGTTCTGGCAGTGAAATAAGGTTATATAAATATGAAAATGAAAAATTCCGATATCGGTCCATACATAGCATTTTCATGAAAATGAAAAATTCCGATATCGGTCCATATATAGCCTGATCCGATTTTTCTATTAAAATTTTTTTTTTTGCTGAAAAGCAATTCCCATTATAAAAGAAGGTTACTTAAATACACAAAATGGAAGATTTCGATATCGGTTCATATATATCCAAGCATATTTAATTCATATTTTTAAATATGAATTAAATATGCGTGACTATCGTGAAGAGTATTTTAGATTCGGCCCAGCCGAATATACCATACTCTTACTTGTTATTATTCACTAAAATTAAGAAAAAACTAGTAATGGAAACCATTGCCGACTTTAGCACAGCGCTTGTCCTAGTACTTGGCACGTGTAAAGCAATTAAAATTAAGAAATTAAAAAAACTTGTGTTCGACATTTGGAAATACACAATTAAGTATCTCTTGAATGCATTGTGTCATATTACTAAAATTCGATGGAAAAATAATGCAGTTTGAGCATCATTTTACAGCTCGCATATTAGTTTTTAATTTTAATACGTTAAACAAGATGTGATTTGAGGCGCGCACTAAGCTCATTTGACATTTCCCTATTTCAGACTTACTCAATTTGAACCATGGAGAGATACACAATCCAACAACGTGTTAAAGTTATCCAGACTTATTATGAAAATGATGATCAATTTTCGAAGAAAATCATCTTCAGTGATGAGGCACATTTTCACCACAGTGGATTCGTCAATAAACAGAATTGCCGCATTTGGGCGAATGAGAATCCAAGAGTGACTGTCGAAAAACCAATGCACCCACAAAGAGTGACTGTTTGGTGCGGTTTATGTGCTGGCGGCATCATCGGGCCGTATTTTTTCCAAAATGAGGCCGGTCAGGCAGTTACTGTGAATGGTGTTCGCTATCGTGAGATGATAACGAACTTTTTATGGCCCGAATTGGAAGATATGGATGAAGACGATATGTGGTTTCAGCAGGACGGTGCCACTTGCCACACAGCTAACGAAACAATTGCTCTTTTGCGCAACAAATTCAATGGCCGTGTTATCTCACGTAATGGCGATGTCCATTGGCCGCCAAGATCATGTGATTTGACACCGTTGGACTTTTTTCTTTGGGGTTATTTGAAAGAAAAGGTATACGTCGATAAGCCAGCAACAATTCAACAGCTAAAGGATGAGATAATTCGGCACATTAACGGCATAGAACCTCCATTATGCCTCAGGGTCATCGAAAATTTGGACCATCAGATGGAGGTGTGCCGCCGTGGTCGCGGCGCCCATTTGGCCGATATTTTGTTCCATATATAATTGAGTAATACCAATATATCATAATAAAATTACAATAATTTCCTAAATAGTTTGTGTTTTATTCAAAATCAACATCGGCCTTTTTTCACACCGTCGCGGTGTTCTGCTTGGAGTTGCAGTTATGCACCGTAGCTCCGGAAACTTTTCAGTCTCTATGAGAGATGTGGGCAGCTCAAACGCATAATCTTCTCCATCTTCAAGCAGAAGTTGATGCTCCTAAAAAAGAAAAATATGAAGAATACTGAATTTCATTAAAATATACTTACTTCGTTTAAAGGCACATTTTCTTCGACAGAGTTGTAGCCCTCAATGTAATTGGTGCCTATAATTGAGACCACGCGCTTCTCTAGCTCTGCGAGAGGCTTTTGAGTAATTGTCTTATTTCCGGTTAAGGCCTGTTGCTTCTTTCGCTCACGTATTTTAACACCAGTGCGGCTTTTTTTTATCTTGGACCAGTACTCAGGGGATGACCCCTACATATGTAGTGCATTGTACTGGAACTAGGAAAATAAGTTGAGATGAAGAGGAAAGAGGGACTAGTGTTCGTGGAAGTTTAAATTTAACAATAATAACACGAAAGACTAAAACAAACTCTATTGCAGCATTTAAGATGTTGGAATTAAATTATTTAAAACTGATCAGTGCCCAGTGTATATGCCTTCGACACTGCTCAGGTTAGCAAAATTTAGTCCAACACCATCCACACTACAAGGTAATGAAGTAGATTCAGAAAAAATTAATATAATTAATATTAATATTGTGCATATAAAGAAAACACGGACAACGGCGAAAGAAACAAAAAGAAACGCGTGTACACATACTGCTATCTATTCCGGTGCACTTTGATTTCATACGAAATTAATAATGAACATGTTTAGGTATACAGAAAATACGGACAACGGTAAAAAAGAGAGAAAGAAAAATAAACACGTATAGCTTGCTACCTATTCCGGTGCAATTTGGTTTTATATAAATTTAATTAGTGAAAGTACACATATAGAAAATACGGACAGCAGTAACAAAAGACATGTGCACACGACGAGAGACCAAACACTACTTTTCAAATCTTTCCACACCTTTTGTATCTACAGAAAACAATTTTACACATTTTTCTGAAAAATTGTTCGACTGTTTTTACTGCGCCGCCAAGAGAATTTAATGTTGGGGACATTTCGCTTTACTTTTTGTCGCCTTCAAGCTTAACGTGGAGCTTTTGAAACTTCCCGCTAGCCAGTCCTGGGTTGTTAACCATAAAATCATGGTTGACTTCTTTTGGCAGCTTTATTCGACATTCTGCAAGAAAATTATCATCAAAAATATTTGAAGTAATAAATATTTAATTAGTTTTACTTACCTTAAAAATTAAATTATTGGCAAATTTGTTTGTTTTTTTTTTCTGTTCCGTTTTGTGGTTTTCTTTATTTTTAACAAAGCTGCCACATTATTTCAAATTTTTTTAACATACAACCAGAGGTGTTAAAAATAAATTATCGAATCTTACAAGCGTTAGTGCAAACCACAATAGTTCGCGTTAAAACATACATTGTTTAATAAATTCAATATACTTTTAGTTAACACAAAATAAATTTTTCATAAAATTTACATATAAATATATATACATTAAATGGCGATCCTCGCCAGATTTGTGAAAAAGGCAGAAACTTCGGAACAGTTGGCCAATTTGGAAAGACTAATCTAGGTTGTAGGCTCTAATCTAGAGGACTTTCCTCAAGGAAGCCGAGCGACTATTACACTACAACATCAATTACTTCTATGAAGATTCCAGCGATAACCAGACTGTTTTGAAGCAATAATACAACAGGAACCTGAATTTTTTTAAATGGAAACATTTGACAGCAATAGCATCTACCAAAACAACAATTAACAGCAACAGCAGCTACCAAAACAACAAAATAACAACATCAACTACCAACAACAATGTTAACAATACAATAAACTCAACTACTACAAATATAAAAGGTAAAATGAAACTTAAAGTAAATAAAGAATGTGTTTAAATTTTTACAAATTATAAATTTTGATCGTAGCCTCCAAACGGCAATGAAGACAAATTTTTTTTTTTAATATTAACATAACTATAATAAAATAATATTTGTGAAAAACGTTTAAACTAGCATTACTGCGACACTTACGAGTCCCTCCAGTAACGCTTAATTAATAATAAAGGTACAGCTTGATAGATATCAAAAAATGGTCACGGCATCTGTGACATGGTCGCCCTTAATTTGTAAGAACTAACACGCCCAAGACCTGCAGAACACTTATTAACATTCATACGCTTGTCTTAAACTTATCTTTAAGTAAAACGTTTGTAAACTTGAATTTTTTCATTGTAAACAATTGTATGAAACACGGACGTGACTGTGCTAAAACCCCTGCAAACACTGCAGTGTAAAATTATTTTCAGTTCTACAAAGAACTCATATTTGTGAATATTATATGTATATGAATTTTTTGTGATAATCATATATTGTCTATTTATGAAGATGTATTATGCAAACGTCATATACTCTAAATCAAGGGGAATTCATTTTATCAGGTGAAACTGAAAAAACAGATGTACTACTTTTTTTCTATTTATAAAACATCAAGTGTCAAAATTTGTTTACGTTAGCCGTTACTTTTTTGTCTTCAAATAAAAAATTTTTTCGAGTTGAATATATTTGAACATTTTACTAATCATGTTTTTTATTGAAATTTTAATTAATTTATGTGTGATTTAAAAAAGTGATTTCCAAAAGTGCCAAAAAATATATATGTGTATACATATATTGAAGTGTATAAAAGTAACGAAATTAAATTATATATAGAAAAAAAAAGTTGTAAAAGATGAGAATCTGCTGCATCTGCAAAAAAAAAAACAAAAAGCTGGCAATGGAACCTTTTTTCGCATTGATGAGGATCGGCGAACAAAGTGGAGTAAGATTTGTGACCAAAATTTTATTTTAAATAGCATGATATGCTCGGACCACTTTGCACCGTCGAGTCTTATCAAAACAGAAAGGTGTACTATGCTGTAGCAGAGTGCTGTTCCAATGTAAGTACATACAATGGAAAAGAGTCACATTTTAAGTATTGTTCATATTAGATTGCCAAGAACTGCAGAAGCTTGTGTAACATACCAACCGGAAGCAACTAATATGGAAAACGCATTACTTTCATGCTATTAACGAATACCCAGTCGATTACATTGTCGCCAATAGAGGAATTTGATTATTCATCTTTAGCTGTAATTTCTGGAAAAGAACCGCAAATTCCAACAATGGTTTGCGACCAAGGAACTCAAACTGAGTAAGCTTTTCACTTTTTTTTTTATTTAAAATTTTTAATGGGGAACTTTTAATGAAAGACCGGTCGCTCCATCATATGTAGAGGGGTATTTTAAAAAAATTCAAAGACTGGAGACCGAAGTAAAGGAGTTGAAGTGTAGCCTGATGAAGGCAAATAAAGCTGCTGAGGCAATGCGCTCCATTTTTACAGAAGGGCAAGTCCGTAAATTGATGGCTCCAGGAAATATTAATTGGAGGTGGCCAGATATATCCAGTGCGATTTGTTTGCACGCTGCTGGTCCCAGAGCGTACAACCATTTGTACAAAAAAGGATATCCACTACCTCATGTTTCGACATTGCAGCGCTGGTGCAGTAAGGTCAACATCAACGAAGGCATTATAACAACGGCCATAGATTTTATGCGCGAAAGCAGCAATCTTGAGCCTGAGGACAAAATTTGTGTACTCGTTTTCGACGAAATGAAGGTAGTAGAAACCTATGAGTACGACGAAATTGCTGATGCTGCAAGAAAGCCAGTTAATTATGTACAAGTGGTTATAGCTCGGGGACTTCGAAAATCTTGGAAGCAACCAGTTTTTTATGATTTTGACTGCCCAATGACAGTTAAAATTGTTAATGACATAACTACGGAGCTTCATAAGATAGGATTTCCAGTGGTTGCGATGGTATGCGACTTAGGACCTTCCAACCGTAAGTTACGGACGGAATTGAATATTTCAAAAGGTAAGTAGGTTGATATTCCAGATAAATTTAAACTTAGCTTTTTTATACTTTTGTATTAACTTTTCACTTACTTTTTTAAGTTTTTTAATTTAATTCAGAACAAATTAATTTATTACATTGAATAAATAGTTTGCATTTTTAAAATAGATTACGGATAATTTCGTTTTAATTATATTTAAGATATTTACAATTTTTTAATGTAATAAATTTTAGTTTAATTTTAACTGTAAAACTGTGTGGTGGTTTTAAAGATACATAGAGTTAAGCTCTTTAATAAATTTGATCAATTTCGATTTTACAAGCTTCAAATTAATAAAGAGAAAATAACGTAAATGAATTTTTTAAAAACTTTTGTTTAACTTTAAAGACTCAACATAAGTTTTTAATGACATCAATTCTTACAGACAAGCCATGGTTTCCTCACCCTGTCAATAAGAGGGACAAAATATTTGCATTTGCTGATGCTCCACATCTTTTGAAATTAATTAGAAATCATTTCCTTGATACTGGCCTAGTGGTTAACAACAGTTTATTAACTTCAAGGACTTTTGTAGATTTGCTGAAGGCTACATCAGGCGGAGACTTGTCAATTACATATAAATTAAGCAACGATCATCCTAACGTGAAGGGCCCAGGTAATAAAAAAATTTTACAAGTATGCAATGGAACATTTTGCAATTAAATTTATATTTTTGTTTTAATCTTTTTTCCGTTACAATTTTACTGTCAAAAAATTCTTATTTACAGTAATTAGAAATAAATATTAAATTTTTATTTACAAAAAATTCAGACTCAATGAAAAAATACTTAAAAATATTAACAAACCAATAATAAGATAATTTAAACAAAATTTTTGTTTTTTTCTTTTAGTTTGAATGTTTTGTAAATTAAAGCTGCAGAAATTTAGATAATATAAACATTTTACATATGACTAAACTTCTAGCTCGACAAAAGGTAAAACTAGCGGCTCAAGTTTTCTCCCATACCTCAGCAAATGCCTTTCGTCGGTGCTATTCGCTTGGTATGGAGCTTTACAATCCAATCGCTACTGCGGAATTTGTACAGCTTATCAACGACTGGTTTGATGTCCTCAATTCACAACTTAGCACCTACAACTATCCCGGAAAGGTAATATTACTTATATTCTATACTAGCTTAACCCGATGTGCTTTGCTACCCCTAACACATAATTACTAAAAATATGTTCACTACCATTCCATATGCAACATGAATTTTGAAAATTAGTCCACAAACGACACATTATACCCTTTCTCCCTCAATATTTTAATAATTCCAGACGTAGATGTAACCCTTAATAAACAACTTAAATTTAATCTAGGAACCATTTGGAGTTGCAATCGAAAGGCAGCAACAAATTTTAGAACGTATTAATGAAATTATGAGTTCGCCGATAGTTCCAAATACAAGATCTTTGGAACCTTTCCAAAATGGTATTGTAGTTTCGAACCGCTCGTTAATCATGCTGCTTAATTATGTGAAGGAGAAATACAACATGTATTTTATATGTACAAGGCGCCTGAACCAAGACATTCTTGAAAATTTCTTTGGTGCAATTCGCACCAAAATTCGCCTTAATGACCATCCATCACCTAAAGATTTTAAATATAGGTTGCGAAAATATATCTTAGGTAAACTGCAAAAGATTATTTCCATTAAAAATTTGATTAATGTTTAAATAAAATTAGCAAGAAACACAGAACACCTCACTGGCACAGGTAATGTTGGTTATGATAGTACAGACTGGCTGGCCAACGATGAAAACAATTTAAAGTTCTCTCAAATTAATGCATCTGTACCAGGCTTGGCTATGGAAGACGAAAACTACAGCCAGACTAGCGAAGTTCCATCACTTGACCATGATTTAAATGGTTTTGAACACAATAGTACTCTTCAAGATGATACTTTGGAGTATATATCTGGTTATATTATTCGAAAACATCATCTTGAAAAGTACAGAAGTGATGAAAAGTCATTTACATGGGTAGATCAGCTGTCAAAAGGCTATTTAAAAAAACCAGAATGGTCTTTTGTTGAGCAAGTAAAAGCTTTAGAAAATATATTTACAAAAGTAAACTGCAAAAAAATTTTACATACAAAAAGACTTCATAGCCGCTTGCTGGAGGAAAGCAAATTTATCGACATTGAAGAAAAGATAAAAGCATTTTTCTTCAAGTGCCGGATACATTTCCGAATACGTCGTTTGAACCAACGTTTAAAGGAACAAAAGTTTAAGCAGCGGAAAATGGGGTTCAAAAAATTGTTAAAATTTAATTTTTGAAACTGTAAGTAAAATTCATTAAAGCTATTCCAATATCCCAAAACATTACTAAATCTGTTAAAAATTTGGTATTAAAAATAAATTTAAGTTAAAAGAAAATATTAATGTTAATCACATTGGGTCTCACTATTGTTTTTTCAGAACTCTACAAACATCAATTGTCGTATCTTATTTATGTATCTAATCGGAAGACGAAAAAAAACTCTTAGTGAGTCAAATGTTTTTCTGCAGGTAAAAAATTTAAATGTTTGCTTATTTCATTTATTTTTAACCAGCTAATGATTTAATTTAAAATTTTTCATTAGTTATGCTGCAAGCCCATAGAGTTCTTTGAAAGATACCGGTTCTAAAGCTTAACACATATCTGAACGTTGGGTATAGTAATTTCCTTCCCCAATACTAGTTTATTTTTTATTATTTCAAATTTTTCTTATATACTTACCATTAATTTAAAAATCTTAAAAACTTTTATAATTTAAAGAAAGACTTTTTTTACTATAGATTTAATTTTGGTGTTTCGATTTTATTTAAGCTATTTTAATAATCTGTTATTTATGAATAATATTTATCTATTAAAATATAAATAAAACTTATCTATTAATATTGAATAAAACTTATTAAATATGAATAAAACTTATCTTTTAAAATAAAAATTGTTTTAGTTGCGATAAAAATGTTATTTTATTATCTTCAAATATACTTCTTTCTACCCTTTCCTTAATAAAAAAAATCATCCATCAATAAATTTTGTGAACCTTCTTATAAATAAAACGTCCAGTATCCATGTATGTACATATATGTCTTCATCATCAAGTATGTCAAATAATTGGTCTTATTACAGTTTTTATAAATGAAGATTTGCTATCATTTGTGCCACAATATGCTCATCATAATACAGAAAACAAATACTGTATATGGGCATACGTATGTGTACTAAAATATAAATCACAATTCTTTCGTTATTAGAAATTTTATAGTACTTACCGATAATTATATGATGCCGATGACTACCAACACGAATTTTGTAGGTAGATTTAGATAATTTAACATCTCTTGCTTGATGCCATATTTCCGCTTTTCAGTTTACGCACTCCTCCAATTTGAAAAATAATTTATATAGGGCGGTAGAAAACTAAAAACTATGGAAATGTATATTGAGAAACTTGACCGAAACGCTCCAATCCTCTGAAGTTTTGATATATGAACGTGTAATGGAAATTGCGATTTTTTATTACATTTCTAAAGTTATTTAGACAAAATTGGTATCATATGAAACCGTTTGAATAGATACATATATTACATTATGCAAAAGATTTGTAATTTCTATGTACAAATATAGTTTTTACAAAATTTTAAATAAAAGTGTCACGAAGGTGCTCAAGGTTAACATATTATATGCATGTATGTGCATACCACATTTTTTATGAAAACATATGTAAGTGTGATTAAAAATTTATTAAACAATACCAGAACAGCAAAATTGTCTTTGTATAGCTGGCCTTCGGCTGGACGCGAAGATTTTTCTACGGTATAACAAACACCAGATTCGCATACTAGTTTCCCTGCGTAGCCGGTCTTCGGCCAGGCGGAGGGATTTTCGTATGGTATAACAAACACCGGCTTCGCCAACAACAACTTTTTTGAGTAGTATTTAATAACTTTAGAAAAGTGATGGAAAATCCCAATTTCATATACCAAAACTTCAGAGGAGTGGAGCGTTTCCACCAAGTTTCTCACTTTTTTACACTTCCTTTTTTTTTCATGTTTTCAATTTCTACGAGTGTGCGTAAACAAGAGTTAAGCCAAGACACAGCCTATTTTTTGCTATAACGTTTAATTTTTTTAAATTATTCCACTATTTTTTGTATATACACTTTCTTAAATTATAAATTTTCCAAATTAATCACAAAAAAACTTTTATTGTTTACAAAAATATATTCAAATATATGTAAACAATCAATTAATGTGTGTGTGTGCATTACTTTTTGTACAACTTCAGTCAACTTTTTTGACACAAAGCGAATTCATAATTCGCCTTGTTTTGACACACGAGTCGCTTAAACAACAATAAAACACCATGTTGTTTTTGCATTGTTGTACTTATTGTAATCCCAGTTTCACCTGATAAAATGAATTCGCCTTGCTCTAAACCAGTGATGCCCAAAAGTTTTATATGGAAGAGTAAACACCAATACATTTAAGGAAAAACTACGTTTATTTACTATTTTTAATTCAATAGGGTTTTGAATAATTTTCCCATAAAAATAAGTCATAATATCTAAAAAAATCATCATAAAATCTCAGAAATATCCGATAGGAAAAGGAATATATATATACATATATATTGCTAACCTCTTTAATCTAAATATATCATATTGTTAACAAAATTATATAAAAAAAACAAATAAATTGAATTGAATTTAGTATTTTTTGTTGTAAAAAGCAAAAGAATTTACAAAAACAAAATTCGCACTGATAATCGCTGTCGTCAATGTTTACAAAGAAAGCATGCGAAAAGGTTGTTGCTTTGTTTGTGTGCGTTGAAGAACGAAAAGAAATATGAAACACGAAGTTGTTTTTGTATTTTTCATTGCTAGTGCTGAGCGCAGTATTTGTGTATTAAAGAGCACAGCTTTATAGCTAAGCGCATTTACAAAAACAGTTGAGTATCAATCGCATAGGCCTGGGCATGTTTGCTCTAAACCTTTCGTGACTATAAAAGCGCGGAGTCCCTGATTTACTAAAGAAATGCATTTAATAAGGGTTTTGCAATACAATTTACTAATAATGAACTTCAATAAAGAATTTAGTGCTCCAGCTACAAACATTACCAATGCCAGATTTGGCTCATAGTACATTCCCTAAAATTATTGTAAAATGACTTTCTCTTAAGCCTCTCAACTTTTAATCGTGTTATTGCATTTGAGTTGTACGTATTATATGTGTCGTTCCTTTTCTGCAACTTCATCATGAGCAGACGCGTTCTGACGCATTGAGTTTGGAAACATTAGGAATACAGAAATACATAGTGCCCTGAAAGTAAAAACAAGACTTCAAACTAGAAACATAAACGTTGATTCCAACAAACAAAACCAGTCAGAGTCTAGCTTTGATAGTGAACGGACGTATTTGTTTTTAATCGGAGTGAAAAAAAAAGAAATGGTGTAAGTAGAAAGCCGCAATAAGTGGAAGAGTGAATTTACACAAAAGAAAAACTTTGTGGCAATTATTTTCATATACTTTTAAAGTAAAAAAATATAAATAAAAAACAAAAATTGCATGAGTGTAACTAGTAGATGCAATTCTGAGAGGGAGCTTAGCTCCACTAGAAAAAACCTCTGGATCTCTGAGGAAGAATCTTTGAAAAAGCCATTGGATAATTTCCTGTCCCTAAGAAATAAAAAACGCACGCGTTCGTGTTCGCCAAATATTGTTGTTACAACAGACGACAAACCATCTTCCAGTCTAGCCATTGCTGATAAACCGAAAACGCTAGTGGGTATGGATAGGTATTTAACCGTGGTTAAACGTCAGCGAAGCCCTAAATCCGCGCAAATATCATCGCAACCAAAAATGGCTAAAGACAACGGATAGTAATAGGTTTGCTATCCTTCAGACAGATGAACCAACAACATCCAAAAAAACATATAAGTCACCAGCAATTTATTTGAGAGAGCCGACTTCTAGTGAACTGGTGAAACAACTTATTACGGCAATCGGCAAAGATAATTTCAACGTCACATCAGTGAAGCACGGCAGCATCAGTGAAACTAAAATTCAGGTAAACCATGAAAACGACTACCGAAAATTGTCTGATGTTTTAGAAAAAGAGAGAAGATCATTTTACACTTACCAGCTCAAAAGTGCTAAAGGTCTTCAGGTCGCTATTAAAGGTATTGACCCATGTGTAGATATTGATGATGTCAAACCCGGATTAAAAGATAAAGATTTTAAAATTAAAACAATACTAAACATCAGGAACCGTGAAAAGATCCCTCAACCCATGTTTAGGGTTGAACTAGAACCAGGGGATGTCGTGCTAAAAAAGAGTAAAATTCATCCAATATCAAATTTTTTTTTACGTCGTAAGGTTACCGTTGTGGAGCCACATAAGCGTTCAGGACCCGTTCAGTGCCTAAGCTGCCAAGAATTTAGCCACACTAAGGCTTACTGTAAGTTGCCCGCTGTTTGTGTTTAATGTGGCGAACTTCACGGAAAAACTCAGTGCAATAAGCCAAAGTCCGACGCAAGTGTTAAGAAATGCAGCAACTGTGGAGGTAACCACACTGCAAATTATAGAGCTTGCCCTGTCTATAATCATTTTAAGTGGTCAATGACAAATAAGTCATCGGTTTCTCCAGCAGCCCAGCAGCCAAATGTCATTGGCAAAAACAATTTTCCCCAGGTAGGCGATTCAACCACCCATACATATACTCAAAACTCCAAACAATTTTCATATAATGTCGCTAAAGCCGACCAAATCTTGAACCAGGAGCCCAAACCTCAAAAGTGCGACCCAAATTTTAGTAATTTAGAGGCAACTCTGCAGACTCTTGTTCAGTCCATAAACACTTTTACCGTTTCTATGACAAACATGATGCAGGAAATGCGAAAAATGCAATCCACTATTTTACAGGCAATTTTAAAAAAACGAATTGGTTAAAAATATGTTTCTGGAACGCAAACGGCATCCGCCAACACAAAAATGAACTTGAGCACTTCCTTATGAAAAAACAAATCGACATAATGCTGATTGCTGAAACTCACTTCACAAGCAACAGTTCTTCCAAATTAATGGCTACATACTGTATGACACTAAAGATCCGCGTAAAAGGATTTGGATGGAATTCAAGTTTGTTAATATATCAAGTTTGTTATATATGCCGAGGTTGTGCCCCATAATCAAACATATGTAAGTGTGATGATGTAATGCATATATAAACATGTTAGATGTACTGAAAAATTAAAAAAACCATTACTTTCATATTCGAATATTTGATCCAGTTCAAGAAAATATTTTTAAATTTTTTACGAATCAAAAAACAAAATAAATTTTGCAAAAAAATTCCAACTTTAAATATTTTAGTATGTTTTTAAATATAACACGTATTACTAACAATTAATTTTGAAATATTATCCACTTTGAAAAATTTTTAAATGATCAATTACACTTTTGAAATTTACTAATATTCAAACTGAAGAGCATTGGGTTTCCTTCGTCCTTTCAGGATTCGTATGTCCTTTTATAATTTGTAGAACTTCATAAACCTAGTAAGCTTTACACGCTGGATTTAAACTTTTTCTTTTAATTTAATTAATGGGCTTAGATGTGGTTTCAAGCGGTTACCCCACTTATTGGCCGACAGACCGACGAAAGAACCCAGACGTTATAGATTTTGGAGTTCCGAAAAATTTTCCTTTAGAGTGGATGCAAGTGGAGCCTTCATTAGATTTGTCATCACATCACTCACCCACTATAATCTGTTTCGTTTCCCCAAGAGATTAGCTCTCCGTTGACCGTCAATAGAGTTAATTGGCTAAAATACAAAAAATTTTTGAGTACACATTGTTCTGAAAATATCGCCTTGAGAACCCCCGAGGATATTAATGTGTCAATTACCGATTTTTCTGAAAACCTCAAACTGGCCGTACAGCATGCTACCACTAGTCATTTAAGATCTAGAAATGAGAACAATAGAGCTTATTCATCTGAAATTGAGCAACTTCTGTCAGAAAAAAGAAGAGTCAGAAGGGAGTGGCAACTTCGCAGGTCGCCCCAGCTTAAAACTAGGCTACGGGAATGCATAACTCAGCTAAGAAATCTGCTTGAAGTCCATAGAATGGCTTCCCTTAAAACATATTTGGAAAGCCTTGATGGTACCCCTCAATCTGATTATTCCTTGTGGAGAGCGACAAAAGGTTTAAAAAGACCCGTAATAGGTAAGCCACCTTTGCGAAATACAACTGGCGACTGGGCAAGAAGCGATTCTGAAAAGGGGATGTTGTGTGTCGATCATTTAAGAAACGTTTTTATTACAAATGATTCAACGAATAATACAGCAGAATTACCGTCATATGTTACTAGACCGCCTGTGCCTTTGAGACTTAATTTTCAAGATGTCGAAAATGTTATCAATAATACAAACCCCAGGAAAGCTCCAGGCATTGATCAAATTACTGGTAAAATGCTTGAACAGTTACCTCGTGTAGCTAAAATAATTCTACTTTTTATTTTTAACGCTATTTTACGCCTTGAGTATTATCCAGCAGAGTGAAAGGTCTCAATGATTACCAAGGGAAGGATCTGACAAAGGTAGAATCATATAGACCAATAAGTCTTTTACCACTAATTTCAAAACTATTCGAAAAATTGTTAATTGCGAAGTTGAGTCCAATGTTCAACAATGTGCGATGCATCCCCGATCATCAATTTGGTTTTCGGGCTAGACATAGCACCATAGAACAAACGCACAGATTAATCAATGTCATACCTTTGAGGAGAAGAAGTTTTGCTCAGCTCTATTCATTGACATTTCTCAAGCTTTTGATAAAGTGTGCCACGACGGGTTGATGCACAAAATAAAGTTAAACTTGCCTGCAAATACGCACAAGCTTCTGGAAAGCTACTTATATGGGCGAAAGTTTGTTATCAGAGAAGGCGACTTTATAAGCCCAACTCAGTCAATCGTGGCAGGAGTTCCCCAAGGTAGCATTCTGGAATCCACTTTATATTTAATTTACGCTTCTGACATGCCAACCAGATCTGGTATTCACACTTCAACTTTTGCAGATGACACAGTGTTCTGCAGTGTTCATGAAAACCACCAATTAGCTTCACGAAATTTACAGGAATTGCAATGTTAGAGAAACGGCTAGAACTTTGAAAAATCAAAGTTAACAAACAAAAAATTATTCATGTCACATTCACACTGAGTAAACATACATGTTCAGCTCTCCGAATTAACAATTCACCTATTCCGCAGCACAATGGAGTCAAGTACCTTGGTATACACCTCGACCGTAGGCTAACGTTGAAGTCTCACATTGATGCGAAAGTCACTCAGTTGAGATTAAAAGCAGCGCAATTAAATTGGCTTATGGGCAGAAATTCTACATTGAAATTAGACTGCAAACTTTTGTTATACAACGCAATACTAAAGCTTATATGGCGCTACGGAATTCAGTTATGGGGCACCACCTCAGCGTCAAATATTCAAAGGCAACAATACAAATCTCTTCGAACAATTACTGCAGCTCCATGGTACGTAAAAAATTCACGAATTCATAAAGATCTGCGTGTTCCGCTGGTAAAAGATCAATTTTCTAAGTACGCGACAAGGTATGTCAGTAAAGTGGAACTTCATCCAAACCCTCTTGCGCGTAATATACTTCATTTTGGCGACCACACTCGGCTTAGAAAAAGTGATACCGCTGCCACCATCACATTGCTCAATAGGTGATTTTACCGAAATAGCTCCCGCATAATAAAACTTTTTGTCTAGCATTGGCCGGACTAAAGTAAAAATCAATTTTTTTTTTTTTAATCACACATTTTTTTTTAACTTTAAATTTAGTATTAAGATTTGAATACTTATTGTTAGTTCATTTTGAAGATTCAATAAATAAAAAATGCTATAACAAAAAAAAAAATTATTAAGTTAAATTTGAAGGCAGGGAGAATTCTTTTGTCCTTTTAGGATTCGCAAGTTCTTTTAGCACTTGTAGGTTCTTCAGACTTCTATTTAGTTGGGCGTCAATTAAAACTATTTCTTGTTGAATTATATTTTATTTACAATGATCTTATTCGTTCAACGTCTACCTTTTTATTGATTGCTAACCCAAAACCCAAGCATACGAGTAATTGTGTTTTAATGTCGGGTATCATTGGTAAAAAAGTATGTTAATCAGTTTGTGGATATGCCACAGAATTCAACTGAACAAGTCGTTTGTAGCTATGTGCGTGCAAATGTCAACCGTTTTGCAGGTATTGTAATTATTTTAGGAGTTAAGTGACTCGCTTACTATCATTGTGCGAATATTAAAATGTGTATGTATGCATTGAGCAGCAGATCATATTAGGGCAGCAACCATCATAGTAAATTAGAAAATAAGATCTGGTGATGGTTGGTACTATTAAACTTGTAAAAGGCATTTGTTTACTTTTTATTTATATCTCATTTGGTTGTGTGTCCACATTTTCAGCTGCTGGGGTGTCCTACCTTTTAGAGCTGGGAATTTTCTACATATGTGTAAGCATTCTGCAAGGCTTTTTCGAATATTTCAGGGGTCCAAAATGTGTTGTAGTTGTTTTTCTTTCTTCAGTCTATCGTGATCTCTTGGTTTTTCCGTAAGGTGTAGCTGAATGGAATATAATGGAAATGTTATGTACTTGTCAGTACTTATGTATGTATACATCAGGTATATCGAAATAAGTTTGGATATAGATATCATATAAAACTATAACAATTTTAGAAGCCATGCTATTTTACAATTTAATATAGTATTTAAAACAAGAGCTAATCATAATTTTTTATGTACATGTAGAAATACATACATGAACTGGCAGCTGTTTTAATATTCTGATGTTTTTCTGTTGATACTTTCTGCTTCTTGGTTTTTTCTTGGGTTCTGGATCAGAGTTGCAACTTTCTTCAGATTCACTGTGTTCACCTATTAAATTGTCGCAGATTTCATCATATTCTTCGTCGGCTTTATCAGCTTCATCATCATTATCATCTTCATCTCCTTCATCACAAATTGCGTTCATTAACAGTTTTGACACACACGTAATGGGATAGTCATTCTGTAAAAATTCCTATGGATATCGTTGTGATGGCCCATAAAATTGGTCAATGTGTCTACAGTTGCATCCTCAATGTTTAAAAGAGAAGTATAAGTTGAGATATGTTTTCTTAGCATAGTGCATCCTAAGCTATCCGGGAAAACAGATCCGCATTCCATCGAAAATTACCTTAACAATGGGCAAGCTCTAAAATATTGTTTCGATAATATCAAATATCTTTTTTTTTTTTTGCAAAATATATACACAGTTGTAGTTGGTATTCCTGCAGCAGCTCGGTATTTAAAAATTAGATCTATGGCCGTTACAGACAGTGGATTTAGCAATACGCTTATAATTTTCCCCTTAATGTTATTCTAACGTATTGCTTTGCGAATTCGAAGAATTCCTTTGATATGTTTTTAATGTGATCCTTATTTATATTATCCGTTATAATTTCCTTATTTTGATATTGTAAGCCTCTCTATTTCTCCTGCTCTGCTTTTGTTAAAAATTTGTAGAAAAATTAATGTCGCTTTTAGAAGCTCATTCCAGGATTGACTACAAAATGTTTCTTCTAAAACTTTGATTTCGTTAATCATCTTGCGTTTCAAAAAGGTATATAGATTTTTAATATCTTCGTTTGGCGGTAAAACAACTTTCTTGATTCGCTTGTTATTATTCTGATCTTCCAGGTCCTTTTTATTGATAAGAGTTGGAATTTCTTCCTCCCATTAAAGCAGAAAAACTTCCAAATCCTTTTTGTGCCCATCTTGTGTTTTTATATATTCAGTTCTTTGTTTATATCCACACTTTTTTATAAGCGAGGTTAGGACTTTGTACTACCGCTGGTGTTTTGAACCACATCAAATTGGTGTTCCAATTTGCTACTTTACGTAATGCCGTTATGCAACTCTACGGTGGGTCACAAATTTATCACAGCAATCTTAAATCGTCCTAATAATCGCAAATGGGAACGTATCATATCATGCCGACGATTGAGAGTGTATTTTGCTGACATTTTTTTACAAATTTGATGAGTAGATCATCATATCGAATTGAAGTAAATTTGTGTTTTAAGAATTTCATTTGCTTCTTCGTGGATATACTGAGTCAATCTTTCACTTGATGTTATATTTGTGCGATCATTTTTCTTAAGTTTGCCGCATTTGCTTAAATAAATCCTTAACGTTTTCTTAGAGAAAAAGCCTTTACAATTTTTGCAGCAAACGTAATCATCAGGTTTATTTTTTGCTTTAATGTGTTGTTGCCTACAAACAATTAAAATTCCTGTGTTTAATGAATCAGTTGTATTATGGTGAAAATCGCCTTCTTTTCTTAAACGATTAAATATATTTAGGCGATCTTTATGTTTTTCTGGTTACTTTGAAATAGCCTTAATATTTTTATCGGATTTATGTTTTAATAGAACATAAATCAGAACATGCAAAAATGTTTCTTAGATTCACTACTGCATGGAATATTTGTTATATCCAAAAAAAAAAAAAAAAAGAATTGTTCATCTCATACATCTGTATCTGAAATAGCAGCCGCCATGGCTGCTATTTCATTCAAACATTTTTTCTTCCTTAATTTTTATATTCTCAAAAAATGAAAAGAATTTAAATTTTTCGAATTTTGTGAAATATCGAGTCTCTGACTGTGGAAAATTAATTTACGATGCTGGCAATACTGATTTGTTCAATAGAGTTTAAGGCGAATTCAGTATGTTTTTGAAAGATTGGTAATTTTTTTATATAGGTCGAACACCATGTTGTTTTTTGTGTTGTTGTATTGTTGTAACAAAAAGGCCACCTGTTATGAATTCGCCTTGGTTTATTTCTTGGTTGATGAATATTTCTTATTTTTCATATAAAATGGTTAACTGCCTCTTTATAAATGGTTGATAATATTTCAAAGTAATTTAGTAGTTATTTTGGATATATTTTTGACATTCGTTATTCATGCGAAGGACAACTTGCGGGATTGTGAAACTGAAATTTACTCAATGTCGAGTGACTCACTAACGTTCGCTTAGATTTCTGTCGAAATTGTGAAACAGCCTTAAAGTCCTGTTCATTAAAATCTACATATGTTAAAATTTAGAATCTTCAACATATGAATTTTCCAAATTTTAGTATTTTTGTTTTCAACAAAAACGACTGCTTATAAAAATCTTTTGTCATTAAGAAATTTATTTTAAAATAAAACCAGTAAGAGTGTAGTGTATTTGGCTGGGCCGAATCTAAAATGCCCTTCACAATAATCACGTAAATATATAGTTACAAATTTGAACTAAATATGCTCGGATACATATGAACTGATGTCGGGGGATTTTTTTTTATTTATTTCTAATCGCCAAGCCAAAAAGGTAATCTTTCATGGAAAAATCGATTTAGGTCATATATTGGGTAAACATGTAAGGACCGATATCGGAAACTTTATTTTTATGTACCTTAGTAACTTCCTTATATTACCAGTAGTGCGATTCAGTATTCAATTTTAACGTCAATTGACATTGTTAAAAATATTTAACAACAATATTAACGTTGGTGCAATTCAGTAACTTTTTTAACGATAACGTTTACTGCTAAGCTCTAAGTTAACGTCAGCTGTTAAAGTTAATTAAACAGCAAGAATATTTTCGTTGTTAATTTTTCAATTTGTAGGGGGAAATTTAAATATATGTGCGTAGTAAACAGTGTTTCTAGTAAAATTTAAGGAAAATCCAAAAATCTTGCAGGGCGGTGAATCAATATTTGTGAAAAATCTATTTAGTATTAAAAATTAACGACAAATTAATTAATTTATGTAGAAACACAGACACATAAATACGAAATTAGGAAATCTTTAAGATAATTTATCAATTTATAGCATATGATCTTTCATTTTATAACTTATTAATGACTCTAACAGTACTTTTTCATCTAAGGATTTTGTAAAGCTGTAACATTTAACTCCGAATATCTCTGAAGATCGGGGTTTTCAGTTTGTCGACCAATTACAAAAACCATAAAAAAAAGTCCAAAACAAACATACATATATACATACATACATACATCCAAACATACATACGTGCATGCACATGTTTTATGCACACTCCTTCATAATTTTTATACACTGTAAAATTTCAATTAGATATATACTTACATACGTAAGTATGTAGTTACCCTGCCGACAACACAGCTTTAAATTAACATTAAACTAATTTTTTTGCAGCTGATCGTGGGTGGCACTTAGATTATTTTCAATGGAGATAACTGACTATTTTAACATGACGATGTCCTTGGAGGTAGTCAATTGTCCGACTTTGCATTACTTTTCCACTACCTTAAAGTTAGTTTTCTAAAAGTCTACTTTTAACGGACTTATACTCAGAAGTTAAGCGTACATCAGAGGAGTTAAAGTTGTTTTTTTAGTTAGTTAAATAACTAACTACCTATTATCTAACTTCCTCCTAGCCTATATGATAACTTTAAAAAAGAAAATCCTGGTTTTTTCCTCTATAACGATCGACTTCGTTAAAAAACGATTATTAAAATCTTACAAAAATATACGGCCAGTTTACCAATCTCGACAGCATGCTTGCGTTCGCAATCTAAGCGAAAGAAAATTGATTTGGGTTCGTCTAACTTTTTTCTATGCGAACGATCTGTCAAAAATCAATCAAAATACATAAGAAAATGCGAACGAATAGTAGTGAGATAGACAAACTCAAATTGATTCGAATGTGAGTGACTGGCTTTCTTTCGCATTCATTTTCTTTCGAAATTGGTAAACTGGCTGATAATTTAAAAACGAAATTTCTACTACCAGCTTGAAACCGTCGTGTATTTAAAGACTTCGTCTTTCAACTTCTGCAAGCAAGTTATATCATACGATTGACTAACGAAGAAACAAAATCAAAACTAAGCATTAAAATAAAGCAAAAAATAAAAATTAACTAACTGCGTAGAATAATAAATACACTTTCATTTGAAAAAATTCTGCATTACATTGTACCTAGCTTGTAGTTAGGCCAAAATTACTAGTAGATTTTAATTGTAGTCGACTACCAATTTGCTGGCAGGGTATATGCATGCGTACATACATAAGTATGTATGTGTGTATATATGCACGCATGCAAACGTCCATATGAACATGCAAAAAAATTTGTGTGTGTTGCACTTGTACCATTATTTGTCTTCCTGAAGAAAACTTATTTTTGGTTTGTACCATTTGCACAACGGGTTATAGTTCAGGTTTTTTCATTTCTTAAGTTTTTTTTTCTTAAGAAGGATTTTTTACAATACAAATCTGCTGTGATCAATAATTTTGATTGAAGAAGACAAGAAAAATAATAATCAAGTCTTTAGCTGGGGGACAACTAGCTGTTTCGTAGTCGCTCCACTACTCATCAGCACCCACTGTGATTTGAACTCGGGTCATGACCTGCTGCTTTAACCACTCATCCACCGAGCATTTAATTATTTTCTATCTATATTCAATTCAATATGAGATGAATATAGATAGAAAATCTTCCTTGCTTTTTGAAATAAAATTTTGAAAACTGTCCGTAAATTGTACCAACAAAATACATGTTGATGTTTGTTGGTGTTGTATTTATTGTAATTATGCAACTACCCAAGGCGAATTCATAACAGGTGAAATTGACAGCGCAGCTGATAACTTTTTTTTAATTTTAATCTGCTTCAGATGTCAATGGCATAATTAAAACCAAACTGAAAAAAAAAATTAATACAATTTTTTAAGTTATGTATTGTATCTTGAGTGCCAGCTATCTTCCAGAATCCCCCCAATCTGGCTGGCCGTTTTCACCTTTTCAAGATCTAAGATCTGAGGCTTTAAGTTTCACAAAATAATTACAAGTTTCACGAAATAATTAAGGTTTTCTTTTATTGTAAATTTTTTTTTTTTGAAAGAAAATTAAAAAAAAATTTTTTTAAAGTTATGTATTGTATCTTGAGTGCCAGCTATCATTCAGAGTCCCCTCAAACTGGCTAGCCATTTTCAGCTCTCTAATATGCGACTTTAATTTTCACGAAATAATTAAAAGTTTGTCTTTTGTTGTAATTGTTTTTATTATATTTTTTTGAATTCTTTTTTGTGTTTATATTTTTTTCTTTGACATTTAAAAAAATATTTATTTTTTGTAGTGTTGTACTTATTGCTCTTGCATTTACCTGGTATGAATTCGCCTTGCTACTACCGATTAAAGCTGCCTTGATTATGATATGACGATTTGTACCAACACAAATGTGAAACATGCACGATTGAAAAAATTCAATTGCCAGAGAATAAATAATTTAAAAAGCAAAAAAATATTTCTTGTTTTTAAATTTTATTAAATAAAATCGTGGAAATTGGCATGTGTGAACACCGTGCCGATAAGGCAGTACAAATTTCGGGCAGATTGGTTATGGTGGCAGCACCGGTCTAGCCAGCTGAGTTGATGACAAGAACTAAAGTGGGGAACAGAATTGTCGCTGTAGTACAACGTAACGGGTAGCGCTGCAAGCTGTCAAAAGTTAAAATTGGACTTTTTAAATGAGAGTGCACAGAATGTGTAGTTGTAGCAGTCGCTGCAATAGTAGTTGAAACGCAACTTTTAAAATTTTAAACTTTGCAGCACGACAGAGCTTTTTCAAACAGGTAGAAATTTTTATTGAATTATTTAAAAAAAATATATGTTGAATTTCTACATTGTGCTCGCATTTTTTCTTTGCAGCGCTTCTTGTTACGTCATGAGCTTCTGCTACTACTACAACTTCTTTATTCTGTTCCATCCTTAAGCAAAAACAAAATAAATACGAAAAAAATTGCAGATGGCTGGTTTTATGGAGATAGATAGCTGAAAATCCTGGAAGAGCCAGGAAAAATGGCGAAAAAGCGAGATCTTTTGAGGCGCCAAGAAGAAATTGAAGATGGAGTTTTGGAGAGAAAGGATTGATTTTGGTTTTGACAAGGGAAGCAGGTGGACGGAGGCCGGAATTTTGTGTGCGTGGAAAAAGTTTTTTAACTGGTTTTATTATAACCAAAACTATTAAAGAAAATCAAAACGTATAATTTAAAATTTTTATTTAAAGAAATTGGAAAAAGGGTTTAGTAGCAAATTTTATGAAGCTAAAAGGAAGTAAAATAACCTTTCATCAACAACTCTATATTTAATACAAATAAACAAAAAAAAAAGTTTAAAAGCTAAATTTTAACATAATTAATTGGCGAAGCCAAGCAAAATTACAATTAAGAAGAAATCTGCGGCTTTTGGGTATACACCGAGAAATTGTACAGCTAAAGCGTTAAGAAGCAGACGAAGCTTAGCCGCAAATTCAGTGTGGAATCATTAGCCGCAAGTCCCGTTTTCCCGCCTAAACCATTGCAGCTCTCAGTAAGTTGCCAACCAAAAGCCTCATCAGCCGCAAGTCCAGGTAATACGCCCAAACCAGTGCAAAGACCGGGCTAAGCAAGTTGCCTGCAAGAAGCTTCAGCAGCCGCATAATCCCGTTTTTTTTGCATCGAGGAAGTCGTTTGTATTTTGTTTTGCCCACAAACAGGTATTTTGCCATAAGGACCTATAAATAGACCGACGGACAGACAAACAAAGTTTTAAATAAAAATTTATAATCATATATATATATATATATATATAGTATTTTATAATAGTATTTTTGTTTGACGTAAGGGTTGCGCCTTGTTAGTAAAACTTACCCGCTATGTGGGTTGATCATTTCTGCGCGCTCTGACCCGAAAAGTGAGCTCATTTTTAGGGATTGTAGAGTAGTTTTTTTTTTTTGGCCCATTGCCCTAGTGTTATTTATAAAAATTTATGAAAATAAAAATTAAACAAATTTCCAGAATAATGATAACAACTAATACACACTTCCAAACACCATCTCCTGCATGGAAGAATTCCCGCAATATGCCCAGAGTTTGTTAGCAACAAATCGTCTATGAAGCGAACCTGATATACGGCAGCGAAAAGAAGTGGAACGAGTGAAAGAAGGTGATTGCAAGAGATTTATTTAGCAATATCACTGAAAACAATGGCAGAGTGCATGAGACGTTAGGGAAAAAGGTTGTTTGATATACAGCCCAATTATGAATACTCTCACGGAATTTATTCGTTACGGAATATATTTCTCATGTTTTCATTAAGTATATTACGCGCAAGAGGGTTTGGATGAAGTTCCAGGTTACTGACATACCTTGTCGCGTACTTAGCAAACTACTCTTTTACCAGCGGAACACTCAGATCTTTATGAATTCGTGAATTGTTTACATACCATGGAGCTGCAGTAATCGTTCGAAGAATTTTGTTTTGTCGCCTTTGGATTTTTTCAATGTTTGACGCTGAGGCGGTGCCCCATAACTAAATTCCATAGCACCATATAGGCTTTAGTATTACGTTGTCTAACAAAAGTTTGCAATCTAATTTCAATGTAGAATTTCTGCCCATAAGCCAATTTAGCTGCGCTGCTTTTTGTTTTAACTGAGTGACCTTTGCTTCAATGTGAGACTTCCACGTTAGCCTACGGTCCAGAGGTGAGTACCAAAGTACTTGACTTCATTGTTCTGCGGAATAGGTGAGTTATTAATTTGGATATGCGCACTTGTGTGTTTACACAGTGTGAATGTGACATGAGTACATTTCTGTTCATTAACCCTGATTTTGCAAAGCTTCAATATTGAAATAAATTCCTGTAAATTTCGTGAAGCTAATTGGTGGTTTTCATGAACGCTCAAAAACGCTGTGTCATCTGCAAAAGTTGAAGTGTGGATTCCAGATGTCGTTGGCATAAATCAAATATAAAGTAGGTTCTAGTATGCTACCTGGGGGAACTCCTGCCTCGATAGGTTGAGTTGGGCTTATAAAATCACGTTCTCTGATAACAAATTTCCGCCCGTATAAGTCGCTTTCCAGAAGCTTGTGAGTATTTGCAGGTAAGTTCAACTTTATTTTGTGCATTAAGCCGTCGTGCCACACTTTATCAAAAGCTTGAGTAATGTCAATGAATAGAGCTGAACAATACTTCTTCTCCTCAAAGGTCTGTCTTATGGCATTGACTAGTCTGTGCGTTTGTTCTATGGTGCTGTGTTTAGCCCGAAAGCCAAATTGATGACCAGGGATGCATCCCACATTGTTCAATATTGGACTCAACTTAACAATTTTTCGAATAGTTTTGAAATTCTTGGTAGTAGACTTATTGGTCTATATGATTCTACCTTTGTCGGCTCCTTCCCTGGCTTGGGAAGGATCCGACGCTCTGCAGGATAATATTCAAGGCGTAAAATAGCGTTAAAAATAAAAAGAAGAACTCTTCGAGCTACATGAGGTAACTGTTCAAGCATTTTGCCAGTAATTTGATCAATACCTGGAGCTTTCCTGGGGTTTATGTTACTGATACCTTGTTCTACATCTTGAAATATGAATCGCAGACACAGGCGGTGTAACTGCATATGGTGGTAATTCAGATGCATCATTTGTTATCTCATTTGTAATAAAAACATTTCTCAAATGCTTAACATACACAATCCCCTTTTCTGAGTCGCTTCTTGCCCAGTCGCCAGTTGAAGTTAGCAAAGGTGGCTTACCTATTACGGGTCTTTTTAAACCTTTTGTCGCTTTCCATAAGGAATAATCAGATTGAGGGGTACCATCAAGGCTTTCCAGATATGTTTTAAGGAAAGCAATTCTGTGGATTTCAAGCAGATTTCTTAACTGAGTTATGCATCCCCGTAGCCTAGTTTTAAGCTGGGGAGACCTGCGAAGCTGCCACTCTCTTCTGACTCTTCTTTTTTCTGACAGAAGGTGCTCAATTTCAGACGAATAAGTTCTATTGTTCTCATTTCTCAATCGTTAATTGACACATTAATATCCTCAGGCGTTCTCAAGGCGATATTTTCAGTACAATATGTACTCAAAAATTTTTTGTATTTTAGCCAATTAACAGAGACTATAGTGGGTGAGTGGTCCGATGACAAATCTAATGAAGGCTCCAATTGCACCCACTCTAAAGGAACATTTTTCACAACTCCAAAATCTATAACGTCTGGGATCTTTCGTCGGTCTGACGGCCAATAAGTCGGGTGTCCGCTGGAAACCACATCTAAGCCCATTTTGGAAACGGTATCAAAAAGCACACGGCTTTTCGAGGTAATTAAACTTGATCCTCAAAAATGTGTTTAGCGTTATAGCCGCCAGCCGCTAAAAATCGAGGCCCAAGTGAATTGAAAAAATTTGTATATTGATTTTCTGTTACTGAAAACCGGAGGGGGAATAAATCGATGAAATAACAATTTTATGATGAAAATGTTCAATACATATATTTGTTGCTTGGAGATACTCCTCACATGTCTCGTTTAGCAAATAGTGCTTAATTCTAGTTTTTATCAATACTGCTGAGCCTCCGCAAGATCTGCCACGGGGATCTTTAGTATCATATAATCTGTAGCCATTAATTTTGACATACCTGTTGCTTGTTAAGTGAGTTTCAGATCAGCATTATGTCGATTTGCTTTTCCATAAGAAAGTGCTCAAGTTCATTTTTGTGTTGACAGATGCCGTTTGCGTTCTAGAAACATATTTTTAACCAATTCATTTTTTAAAATTTTCTGCATCATGTTTGTCATAGAAACCGTAAATGTGTTTATGAACTGAACAAAAGTCGAAATTTTGGGGCATGGGCTCCTGATTCAAGTTTTGTATATCGGTTTTGACCACATTAGCGTATGAAACTTGTTTAGGGTTTTGCATAATTATTTGGCTGGTTGACTGGCCTATCTGGGGAAAATTGTTTGCAGAAATAATGTTTGACTGTTGGGGTTGCTTGAAGGTAATTGATGACTTATTTGTCATTGATTGTTTAAAATGAGTGTAAACAGGACAGCCCCTGTAATTTGCAGTATGGCTACCTCCACAGTTACTGCATTTTTTAGCGCTCGAGTCAGTCTTTGGTTTTTTGCACTGTGAAGTGCCGTGTAGATCTCCACACACAACACAAACTGCGGGCAGTTTACAATAGGCCTTAGTATGGCCAAATTCTTGGCAGTTTAGGCATTGAACGGGACCTAAACGCTTATGAGGCTTATCTACGGTAACTTTACGGTGCAAGAGAAATTTGAGGGTATAAATTGGGTGAGTTTCATTCCGTTTCAGGACAATATCTCTTGGTTCCAGTTCAACCCTAAACATGGGTTGAGGGATCTTCTCACGGTTCCTGATGTTCACTACACATTTAATTTTAAACCCTTTGTCCTCCAAACCAATCTTAACATCATCCGTGGCTACACATGGGTTAATACCTTTTATAACGACCTGAACACCTTTAGCACTTTTAAGCTGATAAGTGTAAAAAGATATTTTCTCCTTTTCCAAAACGTCAGACAATTTTCGGTAATCATTTTCATGGTTTATCTGAATTTTTGTTTCATTGATGTTTCCGCGCTTAACTGATGTCACGTTGAAATTGTCCTTACCGACTACCGAATAAGTTGTTTTACCAGCTCATTAGAAGTAGGTTCTCTCAAATATATTGGTGGCGGTTTAAATGTTTTTTTTTTTTTGCTGTATTTGGCTCATCAGTCTGGAGGATTGCAAATCTATTACTTTCCATTGCCGCAGTGGTACTATCCTCTTTAGTTATCTTTGATTGTGATGATATCTGAGCGGATTTCGGGCTTCGCCGACGTTTAACCACGGTTACATACCTGTCCATGCCTACTTGTGTTTTCGGCTGATCTGCAATAACTGAACTGGTGAATGGTTGGTCTTCTGTTGTAACAACAATGTTTGGCGAACACGAACGCGTGCGTTTTTTTTCTCTTAGAGACAGGAGGTTATCCAATGACTTTTTCAAAGATTCTTCCTAAGAAATCCAGAGGTTTTTTCTAGTGGAGCTCAGCTCCCTCTCAGAATTGCATCTTCTAGGTACATTCATGCAATTTTTATTTTTTTATTTATATTTTTTTTTACTTTAAAAGTATACAAAAATAATTGTCACAAACTTTTTCTTTTGTATAAATGCACTCTTCCACTCATGATATAAAAAATACAAGGTAGTTTTAGTCTCTCAATTTTCCTTAACAATCACCATCTGACAAGTATAAGGATTGTGACATTTTCCATAAAATTATGCTGCCGTATTAGTTTATATATTCCCTTGTTTTCAGTTTTGTCAAGAAATATAAAATTGTGACTTCTAACAAAAATAAATAAAAAATTTTAAAATAAAGTACATACATAAATCTAAAATACATATGTACATAAAAATCAACAAATATTTCAGCATTTAAAAAAGTAAGTAAAAGGAAGTAATTATATTGCAATTTTATTCACTATTATTTATTGCGTTTCAGACTCAAGGAATGAGCTGCATATTTTCAAATTGCAAAAGCACAAAATACAAGTATAACATTTTTCAAGATGCCTATGGAACCTGGTATTCAGCAGCATTAGTTAAAAGCTTGCAATGCGTTGTTGGAAACTGAGCTGCCAAAAGAACCGGTCGTTTGTTGGTTACATTTTTTAGAAAATGAAATACAAAATAATAAAAAACGAACAAGGCTACATACGAATGCAGTACCGATGAATACAAGGTAAAGTATGGTTAAAACAATTAAACTAAAAGAGTTGGACTGCACAGTACGTCATGCATAAAAGCATGCATACACGCATTTCTTTGTTTCTATTGATGAAAAATTTGTTTTACTACACAATCTAATTCACATACAAGTGTGCTGTTATCCCTCTTTAATGCTAAGTAGTTTCAGTAGGATAAATGAAAATTGTGCAAATAAAGAATGCTTTGACGAAAACATTCTTGAAAGGGTGGGTATAAGCAATAGCAAATGAAATGTAAAAATTAACGTTTAAATTTAATGTCAAGATACTAAAAACAATAATAATACAAGTATATCAAGAAAGATTATTAGGAAATTCTACACCACTATTAGTACTCAAACAGAGTAAGTAAATGAATTTAGTTACATGTATTACAATTTTCAAATCTTTCAATTTCGTATCGCACATGCATTATTTTTTAGCATATCAATCGTAGAATATCAGATAACAGTTGATAAGCAGTTGTCAGATTTAAATAAAAAAATTGCGAGTTTAGAGCTACAGTTAGGTTTGCTACAAAATGAAGAAGGAATTGCTCTAGCAAAATTAAATAAACAAGACACACTGAAAAAAGTTCCGAGGTACAAATTGGAAGATATTTCGTTTGCGATTTCACTTTATTGTGCTGGTCCCTGTTGCTATAAATTTCTGCGTCAAAATGATTACCCACTGCCTTCTCCTTCAACGCTTCGCAGATGGGCTTCAAAGCTGAATGTAGAACCAGTGGCTGTGTTCTGTAACTTTGGCGAGAAGTTCTCGCGTCGTTTCTCGAAAAGTGAGAAAAAACTGCGTCTGTAACTCATGTCGAAAACTACCCAAAGCGATTACGTCGTTACGTTAGAAATGTCTAAAAATATAAAATTATGCCGACATGCAATTATAAAAATGAAAGCGCCAGCCACAATTAGTACCGCCGCCGACCAAAAATTACTAAAAGTTAAGAAATTTTGTTCGACGGCGTCATATTATAACCGCCGGCTGTTCTAGAAAATGTATGGTATGGCTCTAACGTTTACATTTTATTTACAAATACATACATACATACTTATGTACAAAGTCTTGTAAAACTAAGAAACAATTGCAATTTATGAAATCTGAAAAAAAAAACATTATAAAAGTATTACAATATACATTTTAGGTCAGAAATTAAAATTGTAGAAATTACAAACTTAAGTATTCCCTTAAAACTTGTTGTGTGAAGGGTATAAAAATTAACTAAAAAGTTAAAATAAAAAAAAAAATAAAAAAAATCATTCTTAACTCTGTAAATAAATATATTAAACTTAATTTAACAGCAAAATACTTATTTTTTCAGTATTATTAATCATATAAAGATGATTATTGTAATTCGAAATACTATCTCACAGCCTTTTTATTTGCGAGAAATAATGACAGTTGAAAGCGGGAAATTTTTTCGCAAAAGTTTTACAGACACAGTTTTTCTGTAAAATGGCGAGTAATTTCCTTACGTGACAGCTATTACTCACCAAGAAAAGTTATAGATACAGTTTAGTGAGAAAAGCAGCTGTTTGTTTCAACTTTGTTTCATTTCACACGTTTCAGTCGAAAAGTTTCTCGTGGCGAGAGTTACAGAACACAGCCACAGGGCTACAAGTCCACCTATTGTCACATTTGATGACATGTGACTTAAAAATTGAAAAGAAATTATGCGTTATTTCTTTTGATGAAATGAAGTGTAGAGAGGAGTGGGCGTATGATAGAAAGAATGATGTTAATTTAGAACCTAAAAGGATGATTCAAGTTGGGATGGTACGTGGACTTCGCGGAAATTGGAATCAACCCATATACTATGATTTTGACCAGAAAATGGAAAAAACCATAGTCTTCAATATTATATCCGAACTATACCAAATTGGGTTTACTGTAGTAGCTGCAGTCAGTGATTTGGGTCCTGAAAACCAAAAGCTTTGGAAGTTGATGGATATTTCCCCTGAAAACCAAGTTTTTTTAAACATCCGTCCAATCCAAACAAACTTGTTTTTGTTTTTTCTGAGGTTCCACACCTTATTAAATTATTAAGAAATCATTTCGTGGACGATGGATTTTATTACAATTCCACTTTTTTGAGTAAATATCTTCAATGATATATTCAAATTATTATCAAATTATGTAATTCAGATCTGAATATAATTAAAATTTTATCACATGAAACGCTAAACGTGAAAGGCGCTGGTATGTATTTCTAACAAAAATAAATTACGAAATATATTATTTTCTTCATTTGAACAGCTAGACAAAAATTAAGAACTGCAACAAAACTATTTTCACATACTGTAGCTTCTGCGCTAAAACGAACTTTTCAAATCGGTCTGTGCACCGATGCTAAAAAGTTTATGGAATGTTCCCAACTTTTTCAAACAATAAATGATTGGTTTGATGTATTTAACGCCAGAACATTTCAAAAAGATTCTCGGCCTTTTCGAAAAGCTTATGGACTTGCGCTTAAAGAACAGAACGAAATTTTGCAAGCAATGAGTGAAGCAGTAGAAAATTTATTTCCCTTCCGAAAAGGTGGAAATCTTCTTCCATTCCAAAGGGGAATATTGCAAAATAATAAAGCACTTCCACTTGTAGTTTATGAATTGGAAAAAAATTATGGTATGAGTTTTATATTGACCTGCAAATTAAATCAAAATGGCCTAGAAAACTTTTTTAGTGCAATCCGCGGTAAAGGAGAATTACATGATCATGCATCGCCACTAGAATTTAAACATCGTTTTCGCTCATATTTGTTAGGTATATTACTATTATTGTATATATTATAAAGTAAAATGTTTTTACATATAACAGGCCGCAACGAACATACACTTTGTAGCGAAGCAAATGTTGAAAATTGTGAAGACAATTAGTTGTGTGTATATATATATATATATATATATATATATATATATATATATATATATATATATATATATATATATATATATATATATATATATATATATATATATATATATATATATATATATATATATATATATATATATATATATATATATATATATATATATATATATATATATATATATATATATATATATATATATATATATATATATATATATATATATATATATATATATATATATATATATATATATATATATATATATATATATATATATATATATATATATATATGGATAGATATTCTGTTATAACCAGAACTGCGTCTAACCAAAAAATTTCTTTCTTCATGAGAAAATCGGTTTAAATTATATCTCGGGTATATATGGGCCCATATCGGAAATATTCATTGTCTATATTTTAGTAATCTTTTTTTATAACCAGTAGTGTGATTCTCTATCGTTTTATAACAAAAGTTGTTATTGTTAAGAAATTTAACAAGCGATTTTGCTATTCTGTACTGCTTTTGACAATACTTGTTATTGTTTGGGTCAGCTGTTCTTGTTAAATAAATAACAGTTTTCTTTAAGTTGAAGATTAATTGAAGAAAAGTTTTTTAAATGGCTTTTGAATATTTAGGATATAGATTATCGACACAAGAGCCATTAATAAAACAAAGGATAAATCGCCGTTTACATAGAAACATATATAGATAGCCCATTTCATCTGCCAGAAAACGAGCTCCGGAAACCTTATCGGTTAAATTTAAAAGAATAAAATATAACAAGTAGAAATGTGGTATATTTGGCTGCGCCGAATCCGAAATGCCCTTCACGCTAGTCACGTATATGTTTAGTGTATATAAAAATGTGAACTAAATATGATTGGTTATGAACCGATATCGGAATTTTCTATTTTCTGTATTTTAGTAACCTTCTTTTATAACGAGAATTGCTTTTCAGAAAAAAAAATGTTAATGCAAAAATCGGTTATGGCTATATCTCGGGATTTTTTCGGAAATTTTAATTTTCCATACTTATATAACCTTATTTCATTACCAGAACTGCTTTTGAGCACAAAAAAGTTGTTTCAGTTCGCTTACGCGACATTTTCATGAATACCCCGAATTGGGCTATATCTCGGGTATATATACAGCCCAATTATGAATATTCTCACGGAATTTATTTCTCTCGGAATTTATTCCTTACGGAATTTATTTCTCACATAAAGTACTTTTTTCAATTCAAATTAAAAAAAAAAACATAATTTTTGCCCGTAAGAATTAAAGAGTTGATCTCCTTTTAGTGTTTCCGACGAATGGAGAGAAGAAAAAATAAATAAACCGCATGATTAATTTGTGTTCATAATTGGAGGAAAGGAATTTTTATTTATATTTGGGCTGACAGACCGATACCTGAAAAAAAATTTTTGCCTTTTAGTCACCATGCTTAACGAGTGTGTGAAGTTTGAAGCTAAACAAACAATTTTTTGTTCAAAAATTTCCGTATAAAATTGCAAAAAAAATAGATTTTTTCGGAATTTTGGGTATATCTCAGCTATGCGTGAACCGATATTACTGAATTTCAATAGCAAACCCATGAATCGATGGGGTACAAGAATGGCGAAAGAAAAGTTTCTAAGTCTAATGGTTTTCTCAGAAACGGTATTTCAACAGCGGACGTCGCTTAATCGACTTTTCCATTAATTCTAAATCAGAATGTATATACTTTATAGGGTCGCAAATAAAAACTGTAGAAATTACAAACGGAATCACAAACTTATATAAACCCCTTACATTTTTGTGAAGGGTATACAAATAATATAAAGCCCTTCGTTTCTTAAAACAAAAAACAGTAAACCACAAAAGGAAACTTCGATCCCTAAAATAAAAAGAAACACATTTACGAAAATAAAATAATGAGTAAAACTTAAAACAACACATTTACAAAAAACAAATAATAAACAAAACTTCAAAGAATGAATATAAATAAACAACAATTAAAAAGAAACTTCAATTCGTAAAATTAAAAAAAACACATTCACATAAAAC
This sequence comes from Thecocarcelia acutangulata, assembly GCA_914767995.1. NCBI lineage: Eukaryota > Metazoa > Arthropoda > Insecta > Diptera > Tachinidae > Thecocarcelia > Thecocarcelia acutangulata. Next base: position 52,756,240 of record OU612096.1, on the reverse strand, counting down.
AAATATTCAATCTAACCATAAATAATGAATTAAATAACAAGTAATAATTTAATTTTTTTTTTTTAAATTGAATTAATGGAATGGTTTGAAAAAGCATCGCCTACACGTTTAAGCCCTTCTGGCATAGATTGAATGGCTGCCATCATCTCTATGCCTTAGTATTGGCAGCAATTAATTCTGCTAATAACTATAAAAAAAATTATAAAATTGCACTACGGCATTTATTATTATTTTTTTTTTATATTGGACCAGTACTCAGGGAATAACCCCTGTATTGTACTGGTACTAGTTATAAGTTAGGTTATAATGAGAAGGAAAGAGGGAGTAATGTTCGTTACCAATAACAACACCAAAGACTAAAACAAACTCTATTGTATTACGGCATTTAAAATGTTGGAATCGAATTAGTTAAAACTGATCAGTGCCCAGTGTATATACCTTCGACACTGCTCAGATTAGCAAAACTTAGTCCAACACTTTCCACACCACAAGGTAATGAAGTACATTCAAAATGTATTATGAATGAACACATAAAGAAAACACGATGAAAAATGAGAAAAAAACAAGAAATTTCTTGCTACCTATTCTTTTTTTATTTTATTTTTTTATCTTGGACCAGTACTCAGGGGATGACATATGCAGTGCATTGTACCGGAGCTAGGAAAATAGGATGTGAGGAGGGGGAAAGAGGGAGTAGTGTTTGTGAACATTTGACTTGAGCTTTCCAACATTAAAACCGACAGGAAACACGTTTGCAGGCAGCTTATTCCACAGGCAAAGCGTACGGCTGAAAAAACGAATTCTCTCTGTAATGCGTAGTACGATTCCCTGGGCAATCAACCACAAATGGATGAGCTCTGGACGATAAACGCGTGCTACGTAAAAATGTGAGAGTTGCGAGAACAAGATCCCTAATCTCTTCAGAGCAAAACACCACAACTGGATGAGCTCTGGACGATAAACGCGTGCTACGTAAAAATGTGAGAGTTGCGAGAACAAGATCCCTAATCTCTTCAGAGCAAAACCCATTGTAGTAACGATAGAACAGAGTAACGCACTCCACACTGCGTCGATGCTCCAGTGAGTCAATAGAATTGGATACCGTACTGTCACCGATGAGCTTCTTAGCCTTCTCCTGCACACGGTCGAGAAACCGTTTCATACGAAGTTAATAGTGATCATATATAGAAAATATGGACAACAGTGAAAAAAAGGCACAAAAAAAAAAATACAAACATGTGTACACAGTTTGCTACCTATTCCGGTGCAATACATAGAAAATACGGACAGCAGTAACAAAAGACGTCTGTCTAGGATGGAAGACAAAACACTACTGTTAATGAGAGTTTAGGATACACTCGTACATATGTACCTCTAAAGTATTAGCTTGCTGCTGACCAATGTTTAAAATTTTAAAACTTTAACAGAAAAGCGCAAAGGAAAAAGTATATGTCACAATAAAAACTTTGGCAACGCTCATGATTTGTTTATTTGTCTAAAAAATGGATGTTAATTTTTATATTTAATTATTTCTCATGATAATAGAAGTTAAACATATTATTGGATGGACTAATGAAATTCATCCTAATTGTTTTCTTAGTACATAAAGCTTTGGAGCTATTAGAAAAACCTTCAACGCGTAAAAAGATGAGAGTTTCCGAACTTTTCGCTTCACGTTGCGTTGAAAGTGCTTTATGTTATGTTTTTATGTTAAATAATTTATGTTATTGCTTTTATTGTTTATGTTACATATATTTTTTTATCTGGGACCAGTATTCAGGGGATGACCTCTACATATGCAGCGCACTGTACTGGAACTAGGAAAATAGGTTATGATGAGGAGGAAAGTGGGAGTAGTATTCGCGAAGTGTTAACAATAACAACACGAAAGATTAAAACAAACTATAGCAGCATTTAAAATGTTGGAATTGAATTAGTTAAAACTGATCAGTGTCCAGTGTATATACCTTCGACACTGCTCAGATTAGCAAAATTTAGTCCAACACCTTTCACACTACAAGGTAATGAAATGCATATAATATGATATCATAGCAATTTTTTTTCTACAAATGAACAAATAGCTTGATATTAAGGTTATCTTATGCACTGGTCGAATGCTCTAGCATACTTATGATTAAATGTCAGCTTTTTTTCAATTTTTAGTTATCGAAGAATATTGCGATCAAACATAAGAGTAATGATGATTATGCATATATAAACATGTTAGATGTAATGAAAAATTAAAAAAAAAAAAACCATTACTTTCATATTCGAATATTTTTTCCGAATCGAAAAACGAAATAAATTTTGCAAAAAAAATTCCAACTTTAAATATTTTAGTATGTTTTTAAATATAACACGTATTACTAACAATTAATTTTGAAATATTATCCACTTTGAAAAATTTTTAAATGAGCAATTACACTTTTGAAATTTACTAATATTCAAACTGAAGAGCATTGGGTTTCCTTCGTCCTTTCAGGATTCGTATGTCCTTTTATAATTTGTAGGATTTCAAAAACCAAGTAAGCTTTGCACGCCGGATTTAAACTTTTTCTTTTAATTTGTTAAATTAAATTTGAGGGCAGGGAGTATTCCTTTGTCCTTTTAGGATTCGCATGTCCTTTTAGCACTTGTAGGTTCTTCAGCCTTCTAGTGGGGCGCAATTAAAACTATATCTTTTTGAATTATATTTATTTTTGTATACAATGCTTTTCTACGTCTACCTTTTTATTGATTGCTAACCCAAGCATACGACTAATTGTGTTTCAATGTCAGTAGTGCGATTATCTAACTTTTAACGATTCGATAATCGCAACTTTTGTCATCAAATTTCTGTAACTTAATTCTAACGATGGAACAGCTGTATTTTTCTATTCATTCATATAAACATCACTTGGCATCTCTGCCAGAAAAAACCACAAAGAAGAAAAGAAAAAACAATAAATTTTTCCATAACAATATGTATACATATTGATTTTTATTTGTCGTGATTTTAGTTTTTAAGTGACAATAAATATTATTTAATTTGTAATAAGGTAAGTAAAATAAAATATGCGTTCATATCTTTCATTTATTTGTTAATATGTACTAATTTCTATATGTTCAGAATGACCACAACTAAGACTGGTAATAATCAATATAACTTTTTAAATTCATTAATTGTCAACTCAAAGGAATTGTCCAACTACCGATAAACACAATGATTATCCCTTGAAGCGTTCAAACTTGTTTCACCCCTTGCAAGTCCGAATGACAAACGTTCAATAGCTATTTCAACACAAAATACACTTTACCGGTTAAAAAATTATACTGAAATTTTTGTTTTTGAACATGCATTTAATAAATATTTTATGTATTTATTTATGTATTTAATATATAATAAATATTTTTATGTCTTAAAAATCTGATTGTAAAGCGGCCCATACACGTTTTAACGCAGTTGGCAACTGAGTCGGTTGTTGTCTAAATCAAAGCGTGTATGGCTGTGTCAGTTGATTAGTTTGGCAGTTGTCGAGTTGGTTGAAGGAAAACTAAAATGTTTTGATTTTTTCAAGTTGACTAGCAAGACTTTCAATTTGATTGTGCTGTGTGTGTTCGAGTCTCTTGTTCAGGTCTCAAAATTTATATTTGTAGTGTTTTTGCAAAGAGAACGTTATATATTTTTAAAATTATCTTTAATTTCATTGAATTTAATAACTAGTTGAATGAAAATCTTTCAATTCAGTTTATGAAGTGTGTGGGCAATAATCAATTCAGTTGAAAGACTCAATTCACAATTGAATTGAAACGTGTATGGGCCGCTTAAGCACTTTATTTCATGGATGCACAATATAAAAAAAATACACTTTAACGATTGAATAAACAGCAAGAAAATTTTTGGCTTCAAGAAATCGGCAGTAAAATTAACAGCTGATTTGGATCGACTACAAATATCGTTAAGAATATGTTACAGAATAGAAAATTCGATAAAATATCGTTATAATTATTTTAAATATTCGATTATCGCTATATAAGTTACAGAATCGCACTACAGGTATCATTGGTAAAAAAAGTATGTTAATCAGTTTGTGGATATGCCACAGAATTCAACTGAACAATTTGTTTGTAGCTATGTGCGTGCAAATGTCAACCATTTTACAGGTATTGTAATTATTTTAGGAGTTAAGTTAAGTGATTCGCTGTGTGGTTTTGTCGAAATACTTTTACTATCATTGTGCGAATATTAAAGTGTGTATGTATGGTTGTAACGCAGCAGCATCCATCATAGTAAATTACAAAATAAGATCTGGTGATGGTTAGTACTATTTAACTTATAGAAGGCATATGTTTACTTTTTATTTATATCTCCTTTGGTAGTCTATCCACGTTTTCAGCTGCTGGGGAGTCCTACTTTTTAGAGCTGGGAATTTTCTATATATGCTTAAGCATTCTGCAAGGCTCGGTAGCTTTTTCGAATGTTTCAGGGGTCCAAAATGTGATATAATTTTTTTTCTTTCTCAGTCCATCGTGATCTCTTGGTTTTTCCATAAGGTGTAGCTGAATAGAATATAATGGACATAACATTTCCTTTTCAGTACTTATGTATGTATACAGCAGGTCGAAATAAGTTTGGATATAGATATCATATAAAGCTATAACAATTTTAGAAGCCATGCTATTTTACAATTTAATATAGTATTTAAGACAAACGCTAATCATAATTTTTTATGCACATGTAGAAATACATATATGAACTGGCTGTTTTAATATTCTGATGTTTTTCTGCTTAAACTTACTGCTTCTTGGTTTTTTCTTGGGTTCTGGATCAGAGTTGCAACTTTCTTCAGATTCACTGTGTTCACGTATTAAATTGTCGCAGGTTTCATCATATTCTTCGTCGGCTTTATCAGCTTCATCATCATTATCATCTTCATCTCCTTCATCACAAATTGCGTTCATTAACAGTTTTGACACACACGTAATGGGATAGTCATTCTGTAAAAATTCCTATGGATATCCTTGTGATGGCCCATAAAATTGGCCAATTTGTCTACAGTAGCATCCTCAATGTTTAAGAGAAAGTATAAGTTGCGATATGTTTTCTTAGCGAAATGCATCTTAAGCTATCCGGGAAAACAGATCCGCATTCCATCGAAAATTACCTTAACAATGGGCAAGCTCTAAAATATTGTTTCGATAATATCAAATATCTTTTTTTTTTTTTGCAAAATATATACACAGTTGTAGTTGGTATTCCTGCAGCAGCTCTGTATTTAATAATTAGATCTATGCCCGTGACAGGCAGTAGATTTAGCAATACGCTAACGGTTCTGCCCAATTTACCCCTTAATGTTATTAGTAGTAGTGTTCCTGGTGTGTTAACAATACCAACACGAAGGACTAAAATAAGCTCTATTGCAGCATTTAAAATGTTGGAATCGAATTAGTTTAAACTGATCAGTGCCCAGTGTATATACCTTCGACACTGCTCAGATTAGCAAAATTTAAACCAACACCTTCCACACTACAAGGTGATGATATGCATTGAAAATAATATTAATGTTGAACATATAAAGAAAACACGGACAACGGTGAAAAAAAGACAAAAAAAGAAACACGTGTACACATACTGCTACCTATTCCGGTGCACTTTGATTTCATACGAAATTAATAATGAACATAAATAAATTTAATTTTTGCAGCTTTAGATCTTTGTTTTTTATAAAAATTTTACAATTAAAAATCTTTTATTTCTCAATATTTTGATAACAATTTGTTATCATCGTCAGGAGAAATTAAATGTTATAATTTAAATTAAAAAAAAAAAGAACAAAGATCTGAAGCTGCAAAAATTAAATTTATGTATTTAACAAACGAAGATCAAATAATATTGAGAGAAAATAATGAACATACATATGTATATGGAAAATACGAACAACGGTAACAAAGAGAGGAAAAAAATAAACACGTGTACTACCTATTCCGGTGCAATTTGGTTTTATATGAATTTAATTAATGAACATACTCATATAGAAAATACGGACAGCAGTAATAAAGACGTGTGCACATCATGAGAGACAAAACACTACTGAAGCATTAAACACATTCGAGACAGCAGGCTACCGACTACAAAAGCTCAAAATTAAAATACACGTGTTCTTATGAGAATGATTATTTTGAAAACAGCAAGCAGCACGGCTGCAGGTTGTTGTCCATGCTGATTTTGTCGTTGTAGTCCAATTAAACTAATTTCTATTTTTGTTGGCTATAAAAGCTTTGTTAGTGATGTCAATGTATCAAATAAAGTCAAATAAATTAGCGCTTTGAGAACAAATTCACAAAATGTATTCATAAAAATGTTAAACAGTTATTCAAATCATTTTTAGAGGAAACACGATAAAACTGTATTCATAAAAAAATTTTAAGTTAAAATGTTCTGTAGAACACTCTTTTCAGTCAACCGTTTTTAAAACTGATTGCACCCTTTTTTAAGACAATTTTACTGATTTTAGATACTGTTTTTTTTTTAATTTTATATAGTGAAAATTCTTATTTAAATCAAAATTTTTTTATTAATCATATATACGATGTTTTTGATAAAAATAATTGATGAAAAGTATTATTTGAATGTCGGATAATTTTAGTTTTGTGTATTTATTAAAATAAACAAATACGCTTTATGTATATACTTTACCCCTTTTTCATTTTATTATTACTAAAATTTTGTTAAGGAATTCATAAATAAGTTGTGTACATTAGTGATGTGTAAAAAAACGAAACAATAAAAAAGCTCGTTTTCATAATTTCTTCCATGCGCAAACACAATTGATGAAAACTTTTATAATCATTAATTTTTGTTATTCAATTGAAAGACAAGATGAAGTTAACATTTATTTATTTGTTTTAGTATTGATTTTCAAAAAAAACAATAAGAAATATATGTTTGCATATACTAGTCATATGAACTAGTAACAAATTTTAGTGTAACACTATGATTCAGATGAGAATTGTAAATGATTATTAATTGCAATCCTGTTCAATAAAAAATCTTATTGTTTAAATAAATTTCTCAAAGTGTTATGATGTCAAATCTCTTGCCATACAATTTATCACTTTATTACGCTTTAAACTCTCACTTGCAAGTATTATTTGAATTTTTGACAAGTCTTAATACAAAATGTGAAGTGTCTTTAAATAATTATAACTACGAAACGCTAATAATTCAGCTTGGTAAATTCTTGTTTTTTTAATGGTAATGTTATTCTGTGAGCAACATGTGCCATGTGCTTAAGGATAAGGTACAACAAGTTGCAATCGTTAACAGGGCATGTGTTGGTTGCAGAATAAGTTTAATTTAAATTATGTTATATTTTAATTTTTCAATTTCTCAATATTGTTAAACATTTTTCTTTGTATATGAACTAAAATTTTTTCTTTGTGTATCAATATAAATTTTTAATAACATATTAATTTTCCTGACAATGATAGCAAATTGTTATAGAAATATCGAGAAATAAAAGATTTTAAGTGTTTAATTTTTTATAAAAAACAAAAAACAAAGATCTAAAGCTCTAAAAATTATATTTATTTAAATAAATTACTTTAGTCTTCATATAGTTCATTGCATTTTCTTGGATTTTTCTTGCTCTTCACTAGGTGATAGCTTTAAAAACAGCTAAAAAAAATTGTAAGCGGCACCACTGAAATGCAAAAAAGCAGCTGTTCATATTTTAGAAGTTTCAATTTTAATTGTAAATTTTGATTGTGATTTCCTAATATTTAGTTTTTTAATATTTATATATATTACTACACCGAATACTAAGTAGCTCGCACTATTTTAGCAATAGCTACTATAGAATTTTCTAAATTTCCCTCAGCCATTTTGTATGCATATTTCTAAAGACATAAAGAAAACAATATCAGCTGTTTATTATGTAGCTGCCGTTTTTCTTATATTTAGGTAGCTGGCTACAGGCTACATTTGTAGTCGTACATTCGTGTAGCCTGCTGTCTCGAATGTGTTTAATGCTTGATACTGATATATTTTATCTTAGGTGTCAAAGCGAATTTGCAACGCAAAGCGAAGCAAAAGTTTTATCTGACACGGCCTTTATCCTCCACATTGTTCAAGGCGAATTCAATAATAGGTGAACTTGACAGCACAGGTGATTATTTTTTGCTTGCCACGTTTTTTCCATCATCAAGTTTAAATTTTGTCTTATTGTTTTGATTCTTGCTTTCGTTATACACATTTTTCCCTCATTAGTGCATAAAGCATACATATTTTAAACAATTAGAAATTATTTCGTAAAAAGTTGAGTGAAATTTTGTTTTTAAATACAAACAAGTAAGAGTGTAGTATATTCGGCTGGGCCGAATCTAAAATACCCTTCACGATAGTCACGAATATGTATAGTATATTAAAAATGTGGCCTGAATATGCTCGGTTATATATGAACTGATATCGGAATTTTCTATTTTCTGTATTTTAGTAACCTTCTTTTATAACAAAAATTGCTTTTCAGCAAAAAAAAAAAAAAAAAAAATTTAATTAAAAAATCGGTTCAGGCTATATCTCGGGTATATATGGACCGATATCGAAAATTTTATTTTCCATATTTATATAACCTTATTTCATTACCAGAACTGCTTTTGAGCACAACAAATTGTTTAAGTTCGCTTACGCGACATTTTCATGAAAAACCCGATTTGGGCTATATCTCGGGTACATATGGACCGATATCGGAAATTTTCATTTTCCATACCTATATAACCTTATTTTGCTCTTAGAACTGCTTTTAAGCAAAACAAGTTGTTTTAGTTCGCTTACGCCGCGTATTCATGAACTACCCGGTTTAGGCTATATCTCGGGTATATATGGGCCGATATCGGAAATTTTTATCTTCCGTATTTATATAACCTCATCTTATTACAAGAACTGTTTTTAATCAAAAAAAGTTGTTAAAGTTCGCTTACGCGACATTTTCATGAAAAACCCGGTTTGCGCTATATCTCGGGTATATATGGACCGATATCGGAAATTTTCATTTTCCATACTCATATAACCTTATTTGATTACCAGAACTGCTTTTAAGCAAAAAAAGTTGTTTAAGTTCGCTTACGCGGCATTTTCATGAAAATCACGTTCCAGGCTATATCTGCGGTATATATGGACCAATATCGGAAATTTTCATTTTTCATATTTATATCACCTTATTTTATTACCAGAACCGCTTTTAAGCAAAGAAAGTTGTTTAATTTCGCTGACGCGGCATTTTCATGAAAAACCCGTTCTAGGCTATATCTCGGGTATATATGGACCGATATTAAAAATTTTCATTTTTCATATTTATATAACTTCATTTCATTACGAGAACTGCTTTTGAGCACAAAAATGTTGTTTTAGTTTGCTTACGCGACACTTTTATGTAAAACCCGGTCTAGGCTATATCTCGGGTATAAATGGACCGACATCGAAAATTTTCATTTTCCATACCTACATAACCTTATTTTGCTATTAGAACTGCTTTTAAGCAAAAAAAGTTGTTTTAGTTCGCTTACGCCGCGTATTCGTGAAAAACCCGGTTTAGGCTATATCTCGGGTATATATGGACCGATATCGGAAATTTTCATTTTTCATATTTATGTAATCTTATTTCATTATCAGAACTGCTTTTGAGCAAAAAAAAGTTGTTTAAGATCGCTTACGAGACATTTTCATGAAAAACCCGATTTGGGCTATATCTCGAGTACATATGGACCGATATCGGAAATTGTCATTTTCCATATTTAGGTAGCCTTATTTCATTACCAGAACTGCTTTTGAGCACAAAAAAGCTGTTTAAGTTCGCTTACGCGACATTTTCATGAAAAACCCGATTTGGGCTATATTTCGGGTATATATGGACCGACATCGAAAATTTTGATTTTTCATATTTATATGACCCTATTTCATTACCAGAACTGCTTTTGAGCACAAAAAAGTTGTTTAAGTTCGCTTACGCGACATTTTCATGAAAAACCCGATTTGGGCTATATCTCGGGTATATATGGACCGACATCGAAAATTTTCATTTTTCATATTTATGTAACCTAATTTCATTACCAGAACTGTTTTTAAGCAAAAAAAAATTGTTAAGTTCGCTTACGCGACATTTTCATGAAAAACCCGATTTGGGCCATATCTCGGGTATATATGGACCGATATCGGAAATTTTCATTTTTCATATTTATGTAACCTAATTTCATTACCAGAACTGCTTTTGAGCACAAAAAAGTTGTTTAAGTTCGCTTACGCGGCATTTTCATGAAAACCCCGGTCTAGGCTATATCTCGGGTATATATGGACCGATATCGAAAACTTTCATTTTTCATATTTATATGACCCTACTTCATTACCAGAACTGTTTTTGAGCACAAAAAGTTGTTTAAGTTCGCTTACGCGACATTTTCATGAAAAACCCGGTTTGGGCTATATCTCGGGTATATATGGACCGATATCGGAAATTTTTATTTTCCATATTTATGTAACCTAATTTTATTACCAGAACTGCTTTTGAGCAAAAAAAAGTTATTTAGCTTCGCCTACGCGACATTTTCATTAAAATCCGATTTGGGCTATATCTCGGGTATATATGGACCGATATCTGAAAAAAAAATTTTTTGTCTTTTAGTCACCATGCTTAATAAGTGTGTGAAGTTTGAAGCAAAACGAACAACTTTTGTTTTCAAAAATTTTCATACAAAACTGCAAAAAAAAAATGCCTTTTTTCGGAATTTTGAATATATCTCAGCTATACGTGGACCGATATTACTGAATTTCAATAGCAAACCCATGAATTGATGGGGTAAAAGAATGGTGAAAGAAAAAAGTTTCTAAGTCTAATGGTTTTCTCAGAAACGGTATTTCAACAGCGGACAGACGGACATCGCTTAATCGACTTTTCCATTAATTCTGATTCAGAATATATATACTTTATAGGGTCGCAAAAAAAAACTGTAGAAATTACAAACGGAATCACAAACTTATATATACCCTTTACATTTTTGTGAAGGGTATAAAAAGTGAAAGTGAATAATTGTATTTTTAAAAACATGTAATATATACATAATATATATATATATATATATATATATATATATATATATATATATATATATATATATATATATATATATATATATATATATATATATATATATATATATATATATATATATATATATATATATATATATATATATATATATATATATATATATATATATATATATATATATATATATATATATATATATATATATATATATATATATATATATATATGTATATATAAATAGTAGAACTCTTCTAGCTACACGAGGTAACTGCTCAAGCATTTTGCCAGTAATTTGATCAATACCTGGGGTTTATGTTACTGATATCTTGTTCTACATCTTGAAATGTGAATCGCAAAGACACAGGCGGTCTAACTACATATGGTGGTAATTCAGGTGCATCATTTGTTATATCATTTGTAATAAAAATATTTGACTTCTTGCCCAGTCGCCAGATGAAGTTCGCAAAGGTGGCTTACTTATTACGGGTCTTTTCAGACCTTTTGTCGCTTTCCACAGAGAATAGTCAGATTGCGAAGTACCATCAAGGCTTTCCAAATATGTTTTAAGGACAGCTATTCTATGGCCTTCAAGCAGATTTCTTAACTAACTTATGCATTCCCGTAGCCTAGTTTTAAGCTGGGGAGACCTGCGAGTTTGCCACTCTCTTCTAACTCTTCTTTTTTCTGACAGAAGTTGCTCAGTTTCAGACGAATAAGTTCTATTGTTCTCATTTCTGGATCTTATATGACTAGTGGTAGCATGCTGTACGGCCAGTTTGAGTTTTTCAGAAATCTGATGACAGATCTAATGAAGGCTCCACTTGCATCCACTCTAAAGGAAAATTTTTCGCAACTCCAAAATCTATAACATCAGGGATCTTTCGTCGGTCTGACGGCCAATAAGTGGGGTGTCCGCTTGAAACCACATCTAAGCCCATTTTGGAAACGGTGTCAAAAAGCACACGGCCTTTCGGGGTAATTAAACGCGATCCCCAAAAAGTGCGTTTAGCGTTATAGTCGCCAGCCGCTAAAAATCGAGGCCCAAGTGAATTGAAAAATTTATATATTGATTTTCTGTTACTGAAAACCGGGGTGGGGAATAAATCGATGAAATAACAATTTTGTGATGAAAATGTTCTATACATATGTTTGTTGCTTGGAGATACTCCTCACATGTCTCGTGTAGTAAATAGTGCTTAATTCTAGTTTTTATCAAAATTGCTGAGCCTCCGCAAGATCTGCCATGGGGATCTTTAGTATCATACAGCGTGTAACCATTAATTTTGAAAAAACTGTTAGTTGTCAAATGGGTTTCAGCAATCAGCATTATGTCGATTTGCTTTTCCATAAGGAAGTGCTCAAGTTCATTTTTGTGTTGGCGAATGCCGTTTGCGTTCCAGAAACATATTTTTAACCAGCTCATTTTTTTTAAATTGCCTGTAAAATGGTGGATTGCATTTTCAGCATTTCCTGCATCATGTTGGTCATAGAAACCGTAAATGTGTTTATGGATTGAACAAGAGTCTGCAGAGTAGCCTCAACGTTTTTAAAATTTTGATCGGAATTTTGGGGCAGGGGTTCCTAGTTCAAGTTTTGTATATCGGTTTTGACCACATTAGCATATGAAACTTGTTTGGGGTTTTGCATAATTATTTGGCTGGTTGACTGGCCTATCTGAGGACAGTTGTTTGCAGAAATAATGTGTGACTGCTGGGGTTTCTTGAAGGTAATTGATGACTTATTTGTCATCAATTGTTTAAAATGAGTGTAAACAGGACAGCCCCTGTAATTTGCAGTGTGGTTACCTCCACAGTTACTGCATTTTTTAGCGCTCGAGTCAGTCTTTGGTTTTTTGCACTGTGAAGTGCCGTGTAGATCTCCACACACAACACAAACTGCGGGCAGTTTACAATAGGCCTTAGTATGGCCAAATTCCTGGCAGTTTAGGCATTGAACGGGACCTAAACGCTTATGAGGCTCCTCTACGGTAACTTTACGGTGCAATTTGAGAAATTTGAGGGTATAAATTGGGTGAGTTTCATTTCGTTTTAGAACAATATCTCTTGGTTCCAGTTCAACCCTAAACATGGGTTGAGGGGTCTTCTCACGCCTGATGTTCACTACACTTTTGATTTTAAACCCTTTGTCCTCCAAACCAATCTTAACATCATCCGTGGCTACACATGGGTCAATACCTTTTATAACGACCTGAATACCTTTAGCACTTTTAAGCTGATAAGTGTAAAAAGATCTTTTCTCCTTTCCCAAAACGTCAGACAATTTTCGGTAATCATTTTCATGGTTTACCTGAATTTTTGTTTCATTGATATTTCCGCGCTTAACTGACGCCACGTTGAAATTGTCCTTACCGATTACCGTAATAAGTTGTTTTACCAGCTCATTAGAAGTAGGTTCTCTCAAATATATTGGTGGCGGTTTAAATTTTTTTTTTTTTTGCTGTATTTGGCTCATCAGTCTGGAGGATTGCAAATCTATTACTTTTCGTTGCGGTAGCGGTATTATCCTCTTTGGATATCTTTGGTTGTGATGATATCTGAGCGGATTTCGGGCTTCGCTGACGTTTAACCACGGTTACATACCTCTCCATGCCTACTTGTGTTTTCGGCTTATCTGCAATAACTGAACTGGTAGATGGTTGGTCTTCTGTTGTAACAACAATGTTTGGCGAACACGAACGCGTGCGTTTTTTATCTCTTAGAGACAGGAGATTGTCCAATGATTTTTTCAATGATTCCTCTTCGGAAATCCAGAGGTTTTTCCTATTGGAGCTTAGCTTTCTCTCTTTGTTAGCATATAAATTGAAATTTTATATATCATGTAGGTATGAAAAGTGGTGCCCGAATTGTAGTGATTGCAAATAGATTTGTTAATTTACAGCTCATTACATCTAGACCAACTCTGATATAGGATCTGGGAGGAGCTTTTGTTTCTGTTGGTGTTAAGAAGCAACAGCTTTCCTCTGATATTCATAAGCTTATTGGAAAAGGGAAATATATAATATAAGCTTAAGTTCTTACTGTAGAGGTACTAGTTTAAACGAAAAACTGAAAGCTTGTAACATGGACTTAGTTTTTTCCACTGGCCAATACGTATGTACGAGTACCTTCAAGTTATAACAGGAAAAATTAAATGCTTGGTTTTTTCTAATAAATGACCCCTATTCAAAATTTCCGACAGTTTAATTAATGATTTTAGTTTACTGAGGCATCTGCCAATATCTCTTAATGTTCGAAAATGGTATAAAAAAGTGCCTGTGCCTAAAGACTGTAATTTAAAGAATAAAGCTTTACCCAACAGAAAATTATCCATGATAAAAGAAAGGAACTCTTCCCGTATAGAATGGATAAAATATTGGACCTTAAACTTCATACATATGTATTCCAGTGTTTTAATAGCAGCAAATTGCGTGAGATAATAGCATTTTCTAAAAATAATTAATTTTAAACAATTGAATTTTATTCATTATATTATTTTATATGTATGTATATATGTATACATATAATTAAGATTACTGAAAGAAACTTTCAATTGTTGTGCATTACAATTATAAAATATGAAAACAAATAAACAAAATTAAGAAAATTTATTGCATTTTTGATGAACTTTTATAATTTTTTAAATTAAATTTTTGGTTTGTACATTTGTATAACGGGTTAATTTAAAAAATTATAAAAGTTCATCAAAAATTCAATAAATTTATATTTACATCTCTGGGTACGGAGAATATTAAAATACAAAAATATGTATGTTAATAAATAAAATAAATACCGCTAGTTCTGAGACAGCAAACGCTGTACAAACAATGTGGGCAATTAACAAAATGCATATGTGATTCAATATGAGATGAATATAGATAGAAAATAATTAAATGCTCGGTGGCTGAGTGGTTAAAGCAGCAGATCATGATACGTCATGACCCGAGTTCAAATCCCAGTCGGTGCTGATGAGTAGTGGAGCGACTACGAAATATCTAGTTGTCCCCCAGCTAAAGATTTGATTATTATTTTTCTTGTCTTCATCAATCAAAATTATTGATCCCAGCAGATTTGTATTGTAAAAGATCCTTCTTAAGGAAAAAAAAATACTTAAGAAAGAAAAAACCTGAACTATAACCCGTTGTACAAATATACAAACCAACGGCCGTATTCATAAAAAATATTGTATGTTTATTAAACACTTATTTGACAAATTTTCTATAGAAATTTTTCAAATAACAGTTTAATAAACATACAATATTTTTTATGAATAAGTCCCCAAAAATTTAATTAAGAAAAAATAATTTAATTTATTTGACATTTTGAAACAAATGTTCAGTAAACATACAAACCACCATACGAAATTCAACATATCATGTAGACATGAAAATTGTATGTATCATATGTTGAGAAATCATATACAGGCATACATATGTTGAATTAAAAAAAATTAAATTTTCAGCATATCGTGTGGACGATTGTAATTTTTAATATGTTGAGAGAGGCATTTGTTGTTAAATCGTAACATATGAGTGTAAACATATGTATATGTATATGCTGATTCAACATATTGTGTAGACTTGGCTTAAAAAATACAAATACATTTTTGTATTTCGGTTTCATAAAAATGTACCTCTCTGGTTTTAGATACATATTATATTTTACATATGCACTTAAATTTGAAAAAATAAGTTGTATATTGCCACAGAAAACGACGTAGTTGGCATAATACTGAAAGCCCATTAAAATTTGTGGATATTTTTATTATTGGTTATCAGTTACGCTCTTTTGCGTTTTAGAGGACAATATACATATATGTTCATACTTACAACTGCATATATACTTGTATTCAAGTATTAGAAATAAAGTTGCTTAATATTATATAAAATTGTCTTATTTTTTATTATATGTATTTAACATTACATACATATTACATATATACACGTACGGCATACGTTCGTAAACTAAACTTGCTAGGAAATTAAAGGAACAAACCTAATATTTAGTAATTGATAGATAGTAAATAAAAGATTCCTTTAATAAAAACCAGAAATTTTAATGACTCATCCGACAAACAACCTCTTGTTGAGGAGCGAATAAAACCTGCTGAGGGAAATAATTTTTCCACAGGTCCTAAGAAGCACAAGCTGCTGTCAAATTCTATAAATGCATTTTTGATATTTGGATAGTGTTCCAGGATGGTCTTTTATTATTTGTTTTTCATACGACGACATTTTAATAATAACGCAAGTCGTGATTTTTGTTGTGCTGATGTCTTTAAATTTTTCTTTACTAATCTATTCATCCTTATATGCAAAAAAGCAGAGTTTGACGAAATATCTATTGGTTTACTTTCTTTCTTTTTCTGAATCAATAGTTTATACTTAATGTATATTCTTTTGAATTGCCTGTTTTTTTTATTCAATATTGAATAAAACTTCATTTATTTTTTTTTATACAAAAAAGTGCCTTTTTCAAAAATAACCCTTTTTCCAAAAAAGTACCTATTTTACGAAAAAGTACTCTTCATAAAATGGCCTTTTTTCACAAAAAAAAAATTTGTTTTTGAAAAATATTATATCTCTGTGAAAAAGAATTTTTTTTGTAAAATAGGTACTTTTTTTGCAAAAAACACTTCATAACGATTTCGATAACTATTTCAGCTCGTCACTTTTTGATCTGTATGGAAATTACAGCAGAATTCGAGAGCTTGAGTCTGAAATTAAGGATTTAAAACTAAAACTGGAGCAGGTAAATATTGCCATTGGGCACATGAGGACGATATTTACAGAAGCACAAGTCCGAAAAATGGGTGCGCAAAGAAAAATTATGTGGAAGTGGCCCGATATATCGAGCGCGATATGCTTGCATGCGTCGGGACCAAGAGCTTACCACCATCTGTATGAAAAAGGGTTTCCGCTACCTCATAAATCTACCCTCTCTCGATGGTGCGCCAAAATTTCAATAGAAGAAGGCATTTTAAATGAAGCATTGAAGTACATGAAGCAAGCAACAAATCTAAAAGACGACGACAAGATTTGCGTCCTTGCTTTTGACGAAATGAACGTAGCGGAAACGTATGGCTATGATCCACGAGCTGATCCTGTCAAAAAACCTGCAAACTTTGTGCAGGTCATCATGGCTCGCGGTCTTCGGAGTTCGTGGAAACAACCCGTCTTCAACGACTTCGATTGCAAATTATCTGTTCAAATATTGGATGTCATTCGTGCACTAATAAGTGCTGGCTTTCCGGTAGTCGCCTTAGTCTGCGATATGGGGTCAAGCAACCGTAAGTTATGGAAGGATTCAGGCGTCACCGAAGGTAAGTTTAATACAACGGACAGCACCGCTTTAAATACCACCAAATATGTCAAACGAACAAACAAATTTTAATACTACACAGCATTCAGGGCGGAAAGATTTCTTCCAATTGTCAGGGTAAATGTTGTTTTTTTTTTTTTTAATTTTTTTTATAATAAGATCTAATGTTAAGATTTGCTTAATATATATTTTTTTCATTTTGCTTTTAATTTAATATATTTCTTAATTTTGCTCTTAAGATTTCAAGCAAAGAAATGATATTTCAATATTATGTTAATTAAATTGGTGTTAATAATTAAAGGTCTTTAGGTGTTAATAGTTAAGAGGCTTTAGTTTTTAAATTTAATAGTAAGGTAGATTGACGATAGTGTTAATAGTTAAGATTAAAAATGCTTCGAAATTTCGTTTATTTATTTATTTTATTTGTTTATTTTATTTACATTTGAAATTTGTAAATAAAAATTTAATAAGCCTTTTCCCAATTATATATACATAGATAAACCATGGTTCAAAAATTCTGCGTATGCCAGTGAAAAGGTGTTTTGCTTTGCAGATGTCCCACACCTATTAAAGCTAATAAGAAACCATTATCTTCGAACCGGACTGGTTATTAATAATGAAATTCTGACTACTCGGACCATCGTTGATTTGCTTCAGCTATCCCAAAAAAATGACGTTTCTATTACTTTTATGTTAACCAATGATCATATCAACTATAAGAAATTTTCTCACAAGAAAAATTATTTTTAAGTATTAATATGATAAAAATTCTAGCAAAACAAAAAGTAAAGTTGGCCGCAGAACTTTTTTGCAATACAACTACATGTGCTATTAGAAGATGTTACTCTCTGGGAATGAGTATTTATAAGCCAACAGAAACAGCCGATTTCATTCAATTAATAAATGATTGGTTCGATGTACATAATTCTAGGTTAAAAAATTTCAATTACCCTGGAAAGGTAAATTTTATTTCCTTTTAATTCATATATGTATGTATGTATATTAAATTTTTTTTCAGCAACCGTATGGCAAAATATGATTCTAAGTGAAATGACTTATATTATGTCGTCGAAAATAATACCACAGAAAAACAATTTAGAAATTTTTCAAAAAGGTATTATAATGTCCAACAATGCATTGGTTATGTTGCATAATTACGTTGAAAAATATAATATGAAGTATTTGGTGACGAACAGACTGAATCAGGATGTCTTAGAGCACTTTTTTTACGCTATTAGAAGCAAAGGCGGCCTAAATGATCATCCGTCACCAAGAGATTTTAAATTTCGGCTTCGAAAATACATCCTGTAGTGCGATTCACTATACTTTTTAAGCCCCAATTATTTCGGTTAAAATTATTAACCACAAAATTAACCTTTTTCCTATTCACAAGTACTTTAAACACCATATACTGGGGTTTAAAGTCAGCTGTTTGAGGCAGCTGACTTTAATTAACACCCCAATTTTTTGTGGGTTTAAAAAAAGTGTTGATATTGTTTACATATTCACTTCATTTAATTTATGTAATAAACTATTTGTCTAATAATAAAAAAATAATAAAAAATAAATCTTGGAAATAATATTTTTGTATAAAACAATAATTAAAAAATTTTTTATTCATTATGTATTTCGTTTTCGTATATATATATGTATATATATATATATATATATATATATATATATATATATATATATATATATATATATATATATATATATATATATATATATATATATATATATATATATATATATATATATATATATATATATATATATATATATATGTATATATATATATATATATATATATATATATATATATATATATATATATATATATATATATATATATATATATATATATATATATATATATATAAATCTTGAAAATAATATGTGAGCTCGAGATCCTTTCTATATAAAACAATAATTAAAAGTTTTTTATTGAATATTTCGTTTTGCTTTAGAAAACTTCTTAAGGAATGTATTTGTTGATTAATTATAAAATCAAAAACATGTTTGTGATAGGAAATAAAATAACATGAAGAGCTTTAGCACATACATACATACATACATCCATACATAATTACATTTAACATAAAAATAATGTTATTGCCTATCATAACATTTTTGATTTTATAATCGATCAACAAATACTTTCCTTAAGAAGTTTTCTAAAGGAAATACATAATGAATAAAAAATTTTTTAATTATTGTTTTATACAAAAATATTATTTCCAAGATTAATTTTTGTTGTTTGCTAACTTTTATTGTTTTTTTTATTAGACAAACAGTTTATTACATAAATTAAATTAAATGAATATGTAAACAATATCAACACTTTTTTTAAACCCACAAAAAATTGGGGTGTTAATTAACACCTATTTATGTGGTTAAATATAACAACTGCCTCAAACAGCTGAATTTAAACTCCAGTATATGGTGTTTAAAGTACTTGTGAATAGGAAAAAGGTTAATTTTGTGCTTAATAATTTTAACCGAAATAATTGGGGCTTAAATAGCATAGTGAATCGCACTACAGACC
This sequence comes from Thecocarcelia acutangulata, assembly GCA_914767995.1. NCBI lineage: Eukaryota > Metazoa > Arthropoda > Insecta > Diptera > Tachinidae > Thecocarcelia > Thecocarcelia acutangulata. The sequence goes on along the minus strand of OU612096.1, from coordinate 52,736,294 downwards.
TTAAAAAATCATTACTGGATAGAAGCAGCCATATTGAGAATATATTTCAGAGTGAGGCATCTCAATCATAGGCTGAAAATGCAGAAGTCTAAACAAAAGTTAATGGGGTTTAGAAAAATGCTAAAAATTCAAATTTAAAGGATTGAAATTTCTTCTCATTTATATATTAATTTCTTTTTTTTTTCTAATTATTCCCTAGATCATCTCATCAAGGGAACATCTGGGCTTATTAGGATATCAAAAGGCAAGTAAAATTGTATATTTTATTATACTTTTAATTTAATTTCAATTTATTCAATCGGCCCTTTTTAGGGCTACAAATTTCATTAAAAAAGAGAGAACTTTTTGTTTCATAAAATCGGCCCTTTTCAGGGCCATCAATTTTATTAAAAAAGATAGTACTTTTTGTTCCATAAAACCTGCCATTTTTAGGGTTAATTAATTGCTATGCAAAGAAGTTTTTGTACGGATAAAAATATACGTTCGTTTATGTATACATGTTTACTACTGTTTATGTCTTGAATGTATGTTTATGATAACTTTTTCCTTATTTACATAAATTCAATACAAGGACGTTGGCTCAGATGTCTCTGCGAGTCGTGCACACTTTGTACCTCTTTAATAATGTTGTTGAGTTGTCAACGGTTGAATTAAGTTGAACACCTTTGGAGTTCACATTTTGTTTTTTTTTTGTATTTGTTTAGCCCAGGTAGAAACACCTTGTGCTAATATAAAATTAATTAAGCCTTAGTAGAATCACTAAGACCCGTGAGGTGATAAAAAGAGTTAATCTTTGTTTGCCTAGTTGTCTTTATTTTTGTCAGTCTTTTATACAATTTAATTGCTTACGTCTAACTTAAAATTAATAATAATAATTTTCAAAGATCCAATTTCAGTAGTTATAAAAATGCCTTTAACTGCATTATTGCAGTGTTGCATAAAATATACTAAAGGTAAATGACATTTAGTTTTATTATTGTAACATTAACCGATTCGGAAGGTAAATGAACTTTATATTTGTTATTATAACATTAAATGGTTTTAAAGGAAATGACTGCAATAATAAGTTCAAGGGCAAATGACGTATATGCATTTTGTAGTTTTTAGTAAATACGTGAAATCATTTTTGCTTGTTGTTTTTTGACTTCTTTTAATTTTTAAGTTTGGTTTTTTTGTTATTATTAACAAATGTGTTGCCAAGGGCTATAATAATCGCTCTGGGAAGACTGGACGTTCACCAGTCAATTGTTACCTTCATAAAGAATTTACTGACCAATAGGGTCATTACTTCCAATATGGGGCGAGCCACAATTTGCAGAGTGGCTAGAAGAGGCACTCCACAGGGAGGGGTTCTATCGCCTCTTCTATGGAATTTAGCTCTGAATTCGTCATTGATGGAATTAGATTCCATGCTGTTTAGGACAGTGGCATATGCCGATGATATTGCGGTTGCTGTGTCGGGTAAGTACCCGGATATACTATCGCAGCAAGTGGGCTCTGCGCTAAGCCTTATAGAAGGATGGTGTACAAATAGCGGTCTAAGTGTGAATCCAAAAAAAACGGAGCTTGTGCTCTTCACTCGAAGATACAAGACTCCATCGTTTACTCTGCCAACCGTAAGGGGGGTTGAGCTAGTGTTGTCAGACAGTGCGAAATATCTGGGCATCTACCTGGATTCCAAACTATCCTGGCAGCATAATGTCCAGTCAAGGGCAGAAAAAGCGGCTATCGCCTTATTCTTGTGCAAAAGGGCCATTGGAAAGACCTGGGGAATAAATCCTAGGAACTCCTACTGGCTTTTCAGCACGGTTGTAAAGCCCATTCTAACATATGGAGCGCTTGTGTGGTGGAAGTCGTTGGAGAAAACCACCTACTGCAAAATCGCAGAAAAGATAATGCGTACTGCTGCTTTGATGGTGACTGGTGCTTCCGGCACTACGCCATCGAAAACACTTTTCACTATGCTGAACTGGCTGCCGGCTGATCTCATGGTGAAGGAAATAGCCATGAATTCGGCTATCAGGTTGTGGTCAAGCGGGACGTGGAAGGAGGCGACATATGGTCATGCCTCAATAATAGGAAGAATAGTGAACCTTCCGGAAAATATTGATTACTGCTCGCCGGCTCTACTGCCCGACAAGAGATTTGATGTAATCTTATCAGGCTCGTTCTCGGAGACGACTGGTACAGATCGTCAAGAGGACGTGCTTGAAATTTTTACAGATGGATCCAAGTCGGTGGGGGTATCTTTATCCCCTTGTATGAGAGGAGGATGAGTTTTAGGCTGCAAAATGAGTGTAGCGTAGCGCGCAGGCCGAAATTGTGGCCATTATGAGGGCAGCTAACTGGTTAAGGTACTACAGGATATATGAGAATGATATCCGAATTTGTACTGATAGTAAGGCTTCCAGGTTGATTCGTGAATGCCGGATATCTCTAAACGAGATAGCGAGACATTCGAACCTGGAGCTTATCTGGGTACGAGGGCACAGTGAAGTGTCCGGAAATCTAGTAGCGGATGAACTGGCAAAGGCCGGTGTCCAGCTGCAACAAAGAGATATTGATGGGATCAAGGCTGACATGACCCAAATATGATAACAGGAGGACTATTATCCTAAGGGGCTTGCCCCGACGGAGGTTGCGTTCTGCTGTGGCGGTTCTGACGGGACATTGCCACATAGGGACGCAGGCAAGGAGGTTAAACCTTCTATGTAATGACTTTTGTAGAAGTTGCAGAGACGAGGAGGAAGAAGAGAGCGTTGAGCCCTTCCTCTGTCAGTGTCCAGCTCTTTCCTAGGCAAACCGATGCTGCATGATTTGACGGAGGTATCGGAATGCGATGTAAGTGGATTGGACTCCTTTATCCGATCCTCGGGTTGGTTCTATGCTAGTGATATGTAGATCTACTGAGATACATATCAGATTCAGGCAACACAACGGGACCTGACTGGACCCAAGTGGGCTGGCTTTATAATAGCTGGCAGCCTGTTAAACCTAACCTTTACCAAAGCTCAGCCACAACAGCTGGGTCGCCATTTTTATCTAAAGCATCATCACGATCAGCACCAACATTAATCTTACAAAAGCCAATTTGCATGCAGTACTTTACCTTCGACATTTGTTGCGGAATACGAGTCTGTTAGTGGAGAGTATAAACGACTTCAATGGTCATATATTCCACCAGCAAACATCTTTAGCATGTGGACCACGTTATCAGGGAATAATGCAACATCATCAACAACCTCCAGTACCGCGAAGGCATCATTAACTTCACCAGCGAGAATCAATTGCAAGACCGTCGGCTGCAGTTGTTCGTTTAACTGAGCGTTTATTTAATCGTCCCATCATAGCTATCATGCTTCCCGCAAACATCTTCTTCATCACCCCCACCCGATCCGGATCTTCAACATCATCACCACCATCATCATCAATATAATAACGAAGACTACGCTAGTTTTTAAATAGTTCCTCATGGCTCACAATCGTGCAGTTGCAGTTCTTCTAGTAATACTCTACCTGGATCTTGCGATTGATTCTTGTACTTGTTCAAGTCTGTTTTCTTCTACAAAAAACCTATAAATGTATTTCAAAAATGATTTTTTTTATTTTGCGATTTTTAAATATCGATATTCGAAAGCTATCTATTTGTCTACTATATGTAATTCTTTCTTCTTATGGTGCAGTAGGTAAAACATTATTTGTACATACAGTCACTCAAATTTAAAGTCGGGCAAACATTGCCGAAAATTTATGATCTTAATATTTATGTTTTGACGAAAGATGATGCGTTTAACTTTTTTTTGTTTTATCCTAAAAACTCTTATTAATAGAAAAACCAAAGAAAATTTATTTTAAGTCCCGTTATAAAATACATAAGAATAACAAAATGAGAAAAAGTAAATTCTCTGTCTCACATTGAAAGTCGGGCACTTAATGTTTTGTACAATGAAAAACTGAAATATACCGTTATTTCCACTTTTTTCTTCTTTTGTCTCCAAAACAATTATTTCTTCTTACACTATCATTCGATCAGTGAAGATTATAAAAGTTTTTTGAAAAATGCCGCGCAAAATTAAGCAATCCACCTTCGAAGAACGGAAAATAATAATTGAGTTGCACTTAGATGGAAAATCTGAAAGGGAAATATCTAATTTGATAAAAAAAAGCAAATCTACAGTGCATGACATCATTTCTAGATATAAAGAAAGTTGTTTGGTAGCAAATAAAAAACGCGGAGCCCGAGCAAGAAAGCTTTCACCCAGAGATGAGAGCACGATTTTAAAACAGGTGAAGGAAAGTCCTTTTATTTCTGCTCCAAAACTGATAGCAATGGTCCAGGAAGCTTCTGGGACGGAGGTAAACCCAGAAACAATAAGAAGACTTCTTCGCAAGAATGACTTTCATGGCCGAGTGGCACGGAAAAAACCTCTTATAAGTAAGAAAAACCAAAGCGAACGGCTTGTTTTTGCTCGTCAATATATGACCAAAGATTTTGATTTCTGGAGTACCGTAAGTTGGAATAAACATAAAAATTTAATTAGGCTTATTATTAATATTTAGGTATTGTTTACTGACGAAAGTAAATTTAACTTACATATTTGGGAGCGATGGAAGAGGCAAAGTATGGCGCAAACCAAACAAAGAGATGGAAGGAAAAAATTTAAGAAAAACAGAAAAGCACGGTGGTGGATCGGTTATGGTTTGGGGATGCATGGCAGGCTCAGGAGTTGGAAATTTGCTTTTCATTGACGGTGTTATGAATAAGAATGTTTATTTAAATATTTTGAGAAAAAATTTAAAAGAAAGCGTAAAAAAACTCGGCATTGAAACTAATTTCCAATTTTACCAGGACAATGATCCTAAACATTCAGCATATGATGTAAAGAATTGGCTGCTCTATAACTGTCCGAAGGTTATTAAAACCCCTGCACAAAGTCCGGACCTCAATGTTATTGAACATTTGTGGGACGAATTAGGCCGCCGGATGCAGGACAGGCAGTGTACGTCAATTCCACAACTAAAGATTGCCTTACAGGAAGAGTGGAATAATATAAGTCCTGAGGTTTGCAAAAAATTAGTGGAATCTTTGCCTAACCGCTTACAAGCTGTTGAAACCCAAAAAGGTGGATTTACAAAATATTAATTTTGCGTTATGTTCACATAATGCTAATTTTTTATTAATTGCCCGACTTTAAATGTGAGACTGAAAAATTACCTTATTTAAGTTAAGCCTTCGTATACATTTAATAAAAGAACTTGAATAAATTGTTTTTGTTGTTTTTAAATAAAAGAACTTTTGTAATAAAATAAACAAAATGAAAACGACTTTTTCCTCCGTCAGCCTATGAATATTGGGACTAAACGTTTTTTCATGCGTCTGCCCGACTTTAAATGTGAGTGACTGTACATATTAGTTTGTTTGCCACATTTTTTGCACTTTATTGCATATTTCTTTTCTTGAAAAATCTAAATATGCATATCCTCAACATACAAATGTTTGTATGTATGCTCATATAGGTACTTATATTCCATTATTTGTTTGTACGTCTGTCTGTTGTCGAGTTTTGTTGTGGGCCGTTTTAACAAAAATGGAAAACAAAAAACAACACACATTTATATCGTTTTAGCACTAACACTCAGACCGGCAAATACTCAATAAATTCACCACAACCACCTTTAAAATAATAAGTTTTAATTAATTTCTTAAAATAATTAAATTTTGTATCATACTTACTTTGCACTTAACTCTTTTTCTTCTTAGCTATTTTTTGTGTTTATTTCTTTTTTCGTAAATAAAAAACAACTTTCGGCGAATTTGCAATCTGACATTGGCAGTAATGATTACACTAACAAAATGCGTGTTGTTTTTGCAATGTTGTATTTATTGTTCTCTTGCAATCACCTGTTTTGAATTCGCCTTGACATTGTTTGCATCGCTCTGTTTTCTTTTTCTGCTTCTTTGTGGCGTACTCTTGGCAGAAGTAGTAAACAAGTGTGCAATTGAAGTTGGTGTGAAGGTTTGAAATTTCTTCTCCTTCTAGACGCACTATGTTCCTAAAAATAAAGGTATTAATTAAAATTGAATTTTAAACTAAATTTCGGTCAACTTACTTAATTTTCTGGAACACTTTCAGCAATAATTCCACTGCCTTCGACATGTTCCTGTCCAATCAGCGACATTTTTCTTTTATCCATTTCAGTGATTAGATCTATCGTCAGTGGTTTATTACCCGTTAGCACCTGTTGTTTTTTTCTGTCGCGCACTTAATTACTTAAAGTCTCTTCAAAACCAAGAAAGTTTTAAAATTCTTATGTTGTTGCTTTACTGACTTCAGTGCGCCTTCAAGGCTGTTTAATATTTCGGTAAACTCTGGCCATTTTTTTTTTGGCTTTCTAGCTTGTCGTGCATTTTTTGGAACCGACCTCCGGCAAGACCCTTACACTCTTGCATGAAATCCTCCATGCAAGTCAACTGTTCTGCGGAGGCACGGCATCTTTTTGGGGCAGCTTGAGAAACCATTCTATACAAAATAGATTAAATATATTATTCTACATTTATCATTAATCATATTACTTTAACTTCTACTTACCTTACAAAAAGTAAACAATATTAAATTCAACGAAAATTTTGTACTTATTTCGGCGGCAATGTTTTTGTTTTGCTTTGTTATTTTCACTTTTTGGCATATGTTTTCACAGTGATGCCACTTGACTTACATTTTTGTCAATGTTGTTATTTGCTAGTTACAATATTTGCAAATAATTCGTTCAGCTCAAGGTCCTTTTTGTTTTTTGTAAAAAATGTAAAAATTACTTCTTCAGGAATTTTTTTTGTGTGTAAATTCAATACAAAATTTGAATTGAATGAAAAAATGTTAACGTACAAAAATTCAATCAACAACAAGAACATTCATAAGTTAAAAAATATTTGAAATTTTTTTATTTTTTTTTTCTCATTCAATTATTTATTGAATCTTCACAAAGTGAACTAACAATAAGTATTCACATACCTAAAAATAATTAAGTCCAGCCAATGCTAGACAAAAATGTTTTATTTTGCACAGTTAATCTCGGTAAAATCACCTACATATTTAACGTTCTGATGGTGGCAAGGGTGTCCCTCCTTCTCAACCGAGAGTGGCCTTCAAAATTAAGTATATTGCGTGCAAGACGATTTGGGTGAAGTTCCAATTTACTGATATACCTTGTTGCGTACTTTGAAAATTCGTCTTTTACAAGCGGAACACAGAAATCCTTATGAATTCGTGAGTTTTTTACGTACCATGGTGCTGCAGTAATCATCCGAAGAATTTGATTTTCAATGTTTTTCAATGTTAGAAGTGGTGCCCCATAATTGAATTCCATAGTACCAAATAGGCTTTATAATTGCGTTGTATAAGAAAAGTTTGCAATCCAGCTTCAATGTAGAATTTCTGCCCATAAGCCAATTCAGTTGCGCTGCTATTAACTTTAACTGAATAACTTTCGCATCAATGTGAGACTTCCGTGTTAACCTACGGTCGAGATGAATACCAATGTACTTGACATCATTTTGCTGCGGAATAGGTGAATTGTTAATTTTGGTAGCTGAACATGTTGGTTTACGCAGTGTGAATGTAACGTGAGTACATTTTTGTTCATTAACTTTAATTTTCCAATGCTACCTTGGGGAACTCCTGCCTCGATTGGCTGTAAGGGGCTTATAAAATCGCCTTCTCTGATAACAAACTTCTGGCTGCATAAGTAGCTTTCCAGAAGCTTGTGAGTGTTTGCAGGCAAGTTTAGCTTTATTTTGTGCATCAAGCCGTCGTACCACACTTTATCAAAAGCTTGGGAAACATCAATGAACAGAGCTGAGCAATACTTTTTGTCTTCAAAAGTCTGTCTTATGACGTTGACTAGTCTGTGCGCTTGTTCTATGGTGCTATGTTTAGCCCGAAAGCCAAATTGATGATCAGGGATGCATCCCACATTGTTTAATATTGGAGTCAACTTCGCCATTAACAATTTTTCGAACAGTTTTGAAATTGTTGGCAGTAGACTTATTGGTCTGTATGATTCTACATTAGTGGGATCCTTCCCTGGTTTGGGTATCATAGTAATCATGGACACCTTCCACTCTGCAGGATAATACTCGAGACGTAAAATAGCGTTAAAAATAAAAAGAAGAATTCTTCTAGCTACACGAGGTAGCTGCTCAAGCATTTTACCAGTAATTTTATTAATACCTGGAGCTTTCCTGGGGTTTGTGTTACAAATAACATTTTCAACGTCTCAAAGACATAGGCGGTCTAACAGTGTATGACGGTAGTTCAGCTGATTTATTCGCTGTATCATTTGTGATAAAAACATTTCTGAAATGGTTAACAAACAAATCCCCTTTTCAGAATCGCTTCTTGCCCAGTCGCCAGCAGAAGTTCGCAAGGGTGGCTTACCTATTACGGGTCTTTTCAGACCTTTTGACGCTTTCCATAGTGAGTAATCGGATTGAGGAGTACCATCAAGACCTTCCAGATAATTTTTGAGGGAAGCCATTCTTTGGGATTCCAGCAGATTTCTTAACTAGTTTTAAGCTGGGGAGACCTGCGAAGTTGCCACTCTCTTCTAACTCTTCTTTTCTCAGAAGTTGATCAATTTCAATTGAATAAGTTCTATTTCTCACATTTCTGGATCTTATATGGCTAGTGGTAGCATGTTGTACGGCTTGATTAAGGTGTTCAGAAATTTCATTAATCGATATATCAGGCGTTCTCAAGGTAATGTTTTCCGTACAATGAGTACTCAAATATTTTTTATATTTTAACCAATTAACTCGAGAGATGGTCAACGCCAAGTCACAAAACGGGGAACGAAACAGAAACTATAGTTGGTGAGTGATCTGATGACAAGTCTAATGAAGGTTCCACTTGCAACCATTCTGAGGGAGAATTTTTTGTAACTGCAAAATCTATAACGTCTGGGATCTTTCGTATGTCTGACGGCCAATAAGTGGGGTGTCCGCTTGAAATCACACCTAAGCCAATTTTGGAAACGGTGTCAAAAAGCACACGGCTTTTCGAGGTAATTAAACGTGATCCCCAAAAAGTGTGTTTAGCGTTATAGTCGCCAGCCGCTAAAAATCAAGGACCAAGTGATTTGAAAAAATATGAATATTGGCTTTCTGTTATTGAAAATCGTGGCGGTGAGTAGATCGATGAAATAACGATTTTTTCATGCAAATATTCGATGCATATATTAGTTGCTTGCAGATACTCCTCACATGTCTCGTGCATTAAAAAGTGTTTAATTCTGGATTTTATTAGAATTGCCGATCCTCCGCAAGATCTTTCACGGGGATCTTTTGTGTCGTACAGTAAGTAGCCAATAATTTTGAAAAAAACTGTTGGTTGTCAAATGAGTTTCAGCAATCAATATTATATCGATTTGCTTTTCCATAAGAAAGTGCTCAAGTTTATTTTTGTGTTGGCGGATGCCGTTTGCGTTCCAGAAACATATTTTTAACCAATTCATTTGTTTAAAATTGCCTGCAAAATAGAGGATTGCATTTCCTGCATCATGGTTGTCATGGAAACCGCAAATGTATTTATTGAACTAGAGTCTGCAGAGTTGCCTCAAGATTGCTAAAATTTGGATCGGATTTTGGAGGCTTGGGCTCCTGATTCAAGTTTGGTTTATCGCATTTTACCACATTTGCATAGGAAACTTCTTTGGGGGTTTGCACGATTATGTGGCTGGCTGACTGACTCATGTGGGGAAAACTACTTTTAGAAATGATATTTGACTGCTGGGGTTGGTTAATGGGGATTGATGACCTGTTTGTCATTGACGGCTTAAAGTGATTGTAGACAGGACAGCCCCTGTAATTTTCAGTATGATTACCTCCACAGTTACTGCATTTTTTAACACTTGCGTCGGCCTTTGGCTTATTGCACTGAGTTGTGCCGTGGAGTTCGCCACATACAACGCAAACTGCGGGCAACTTACAATAGGCCCTAGTATGGCCAAATTCTTGGCAGTTAAGGCATTGAACGGGTCCTAGATGCTTATGTGGCTCCTTAACGGTAATCTTACGATGCAAAAGAAATTTAAGGTTATAAATTGGATGAATTTCACCTTTTTTTAGGTTCTAGTTCAACCCCAAACATGGGTTGAGGGATCTCTTCACGGTTCCTAATATTATTAATATTTATTTTAAATCCTTTTTCTTCCAGTCCAGTCTTAATGTCATCCGTATCTACACAAGGGTCAACACCTTTAACAACTACCTAAAGGCCTTTGGCACTTTTAAGTAGATAGGTGTAAAAAGATCTTTTCTCCAGAACGTCAGACAACTTTCGGTATTCATTTTCACTGTTTACCTGGATTTTCGTTTCGTTGATGCTGCCATGCTTCACTGATGTAACGTTGAAGGTGTCTTTTCCGATTGCCGTAATAAGTCGTTTCACCAACTCATTAGAAGTAGGCTCTCTCAAATAAATTGGTGGCGGTTTAAATGTTTTCTTAGATGTTGTTGGCTCATCTGTTTGGAGTATAGCAAATCTCTTAAGGCCCATTTAGCCGACCGTAAATGTAGAAATGTAAATGTAGTCGTAACAGCTGATGTTTTTTTTATACGAGAAACAATGAAAATGCTTATCTGACTGTAATGAAATGTAACCGTAACGTCTGAACCTGTAGAAAATAGAATTTCATTACGTGTTTACCTGACGAATGTTGTCAGTGATGGTATATATTATTGTGAATGGCAGGACGGCACAAAAACCCTGTTTTAGTACTTTTTGTTTATTTGATTATTGAACTGTTTAAGTAGTTAAATTTGTATACACACATAATATATTTTAACAAATTTTGGAATTTTCTGTAAAATACGCAAGATGGATGTACATACATTGGTAGCATAATTTATACACTGCGCACAATTTTTGCATCTTTCACATTATTTCTAACCTCAAAATTTTTTAGCCCGATTTCCAAAATATATTACTCAAACACAATCTTCCAACGATAAAATGAATTTTAAAAATTAGTTTATAATATATAGTTATGCTGATATAAATGTAAGAAAGCAATACAGTATAAATTTAGGTCTGTGATGAAATGAAAATGTAATAATATAAAATTTGTAATACTTTTTAAGTATAATAAGCTAATAATTATATATAACTAGAATTTTAGTACTGTTATACATAAAAATGTAAAGGGTATATATGTATAAGTTTGTGATTCCGTTTATAATTTCTGCAATTTTTATTTGCGACCATATAAAGTATATATATTCTCAAGAATCAGAATTAATAGAAAAGTCGATTAAGTGATGTCCGTCTGTCCATCCGTCGGTAGTTGAAATACCGTTTCTGAGAAAACCATTAGACTTGAAACGTTTTTCTTTCACCATTCTATTACCCCATCGAGTCATGGGATTGATATTGAAATCGGTTCACATATAGCTATGTTCAAAATTCCGAAAAAGATATAGCCTAAACCGATTTTTCTATAAATGTTTGTTTTTGCTTAAAAGAACTCCTGATAATATAAGGAGGTTGCCAAATAGAGAAAATTAAAATTTCCGATATCGGTCCATATATACCCGAGATATAGTCTAAACCGATGTTTTAGTGAAAAATTTCTTTTGCTTGAAATCAGTTCAGATTATAAAACGAGGTAATTAATTACTCGTAAAATAAACATTTAACCTAGATATAGCGTAAACCAATTTTTGCATGATAATTTCCATGAAAGATTTCCTTTTTGGAATGGTGATTACAAGGCAAACATATTTTTCCCCCGATGTCGGTCCATATATATCCGAGTATATTTAGTTAAAATTTTTATATAATTGACTATCGTGAAGGGTATTTTAGATTCGGCCCATCCAAATGTGCTACGCTCCTGTTATATATTAATATTAGTATATATTATAAACAATTAAATTTATTTTTTTAGAAGTACCAAAGAGCAGAGAACAAAAATTCAAACATTTGAGATTTATTCGCTATAGTAACTTCCAACATTGGTACTAATTAAAAAATTATAAAAAGCTTGTTTTTTATATTTTCCAGCTGTAGCTCATATGACAATAGACAGAAAAAGAAATATTAGAAATTTTAGGTACCATTTAAGCAATTTTCGTACCTTGTGTATATGTACTGAATACTATGAGCTCTCATCACATATTTTATTTTTGTAAATTATTTGATATAAAGATATGGGTGATGAAAAATTAATTATTTTCTTTAACATACAATAATATAAAAATGAAAAGCAGAACACTTTTTCTGTAAATCATTAATAAGCGAAAATTTTTTCTTCACATGCACTTGTGTTTTTTTGTTTGTTTGTACCAAAAACACATGATACGGTTTTACGTGTTCTATAAGTGCTACTACATTTACGTTACAGTTACAATTTCTACGGTCGGCTAAATGGGTCTTTACCATCCGTTGCCGAAGTCCTATTATCATCTTTACAAATTTTTGGTTGAGATGATATTTGAGCTGATTTGGGGCTTCGCTGCCTTTTAACCACGGCTATGTACCTGTCCATGCCTACTGGTGTTTTCGGCTTATTAGCAACAATTAAACTGGAGGATGGTTTATCTTCAGTTGTAACAACAATATTTGGCGAACACGATCGCGGGCGTTTCCTTTCTCTAAGAGACGAAGATTTTCCAATGATTTTTTCACAGATTCTTCCTCTGAAATCCAAAGATTTTTCCTACCGGAGCTAAGCTCTTTTTCAGAATTACATCTGATAGGTACACTCATGCAATTAATTGTTTCTATTTTTTTTATTTACAAATTTAAAACGGTAATAAAAAAAAAATATCACAAGGTTTTTCTTTTAATTAAAATCACTCTGTTCACTTATTACGGTTTTTACTTATTCCCGTTTTATTTTTTTTTACTTTGCGATCAAAAAACAAACACGTCCGTTCACTATCGAAGCTAAACAACGACTGATATTTGAAATGAAAACCAATTTTTAACATACATATATACAAACAACATACATACAAACAACATAATGAATTGAAAATAAAGTTTAACATTTATAAATACAATTAACATGCATACAAACAACATAAGTACATAAATTCAAAAACTGCAATGAAAACCAAATCTTAACATACTTAAACCTAATTATGTAGATAAAAGAAACTATTTTAAATGTTAATTTCCTAATTTATTTTCATAAATTAAATGCATATGTATAAGTATGTGCTAAATTTTCGGTGTCTTTCCTAAAATTCATTCTATTTTCTATTGGTGTATTTATCATCTGCAACATTTCTAGCATATATCGCTTTTTATAATTATTTTCACAGTCGTAAAGTCTTCTGGGCTGAAGAACAGCTCCCGCGTCATCGCAATTATTTCTTAAGTGCGGTCAGGCTTGTCGCGGTTGTTCGGTCTTCGAGATAAATGGGAACGCAAGATATTAAAAAGTGTACAATATTTTATATTTTTGAAGCGTAAATATTTATTGTATATGTATGGGAATATTGCTAAGCAGTAAATATAGAGAACAAGAGAGCAAAGAATGGAAAACTCATTGCACCTCATTTGAGTGGACAGTTTTATCAAGTGTCCAATAAATTGTCGTGCACTTCATATTGTTCAATAGTTCATTTTATTTACACTTTTTTGAGAGTAAAACCTTTTATGTGTTAGAAGAAAATTTAAATTAGATTCTTTTTATTCTTAAATAAACATGAAAAATTCAAGCTACTACAGTTTCTTGAGAACAAATGAAATAAAGATTTATGAATAATAAAAAAGTATTGATCAAAACTAAAAATATTAATAATGAAAAAAGAAAGATTTCCAATTAAGATTATTTTTCTAAAACTCGATTAATACATTTTTCATCAATATTTGAATGTAGAAACATAATTTTTCCAACTAAGAGCTCATTACCGCCCAAAGTCGATCTCTTTATATATATATATATATATATATATATATATATATATATATATATATATATATATATATATATATATATATATATATATATATATATATATATATATATATATATATATATATATATATATATATATATATATATATATATATATATATATATATATATATATATATATATATATATATATATATATATATATATATATATATATATATATATATATATATATATATATATATATATATATATGTATATATATATATATGCAGACGCGGACTAAATTTTTGGCACACTGAGAATTTTTAAATAAAATAACAGAATTCTACAAAAAAACATATAGTATTAGGCTTTAGTTTTTGTTGTTAACAAACTTGTACTTTCTTACATGGTACAGAAGAATAAAAATTAATTCCACGTGTTTTAAGAAAAACTGTTATATAAAGTTTTTAGCTCATATTTTAAGGGACAAAGTTATTGGCACAAAACAAAAAATTGGGTTATAGTTTTAATACCATTTCGATATGGCATCACTTAAAGTTGTAGACAGCTGAGAAGTTCCGTTATATTTTAAATGACGCCGTGTTAAAAATTTTAAAAATATTGTACAAGTCCTAAAGTGTGAAACTGTGATATATAATTAAAAAGGTACCCAAAAAGGAAAGAAACAACTGTAGCCGAACGCAAAATTATTTTGCATCTGCATAATCAAGAAAAATCGTATGCAGAAATAGGTGAAATTATGGGTCGGAGTCGATTTACTATACGAAATATTGTAAAACGTTTTGTTGGTGCAACGAATTTGTCTAGCAAAAAACATACTGGTCGACCTCGAGTACTTAGTGAGAGAGAAGAGGTGCAAATTGTAAGAAAAATCAAGAAGAACCCGAGACTAACCTCTACTCGAATTGCTTCTGAAGTAAAATAAGAGTTTGGAAAAGAAATTCCTATACGCAGGACACTGCATCGTGCTGGGTATAAATCTAGAGTAGCTAGAAGAAAAGCTCTTATAAGTGAAAACAACAAAAAGAAAAGGTTAAGCTATGCTCAGGAATTTAGAAGCAAGGGAGAAGACTTCTGGAACAATGTGTTATTTTCTGATGAAAGTAAATTTAATATTTTCCAGTCCGATAGGAAAGTACCAGTTTGGCGGAAACCAAACACCGCCTATGATAAGAATAACACATTATGTTCAGTTAAACATGGTGGTGGAGGGCGAAATTTTCATGAAAACCTCGCTCTAGGCTATATCTCGGGTATATATGGACCGATATCGGAAATTTTCATATTTATATAACTTTATTTTATTACCAGAACTGCTTTTAAGCAAAAAAAAGTTGTTTAAGTTCACTTACGCGACATTTTAATGAAAAACCGGTTTAGGCTATATCTCGGGTGTATATGGACGGATGTCGGAAATTTTCATTTTCCATATTTGTATAAACTTATTTTATTACCAGAACTGCTTTTGAGCACAAAAAAATTGTTTAACTTCGCTTACGCGACATTTTCATTAAACAACCGGTTTAGACCATATCTCGAGTATATATGGACCGATATCGATTTGCCATTTAGTCGTCATGCTTAATAACTGAGTAATTTGAAGCAAAACAATCAAATTTTTTTTTTCAAAAATGTTTATACATAATTGCAAACAAACGGCTTTTTTCGGAATTTTGGATATGTCTTGAACCGATATTACTGATTTTCAGTAGCAAACCCATGAATCGATAGGGTAAATGAATGGCGAAAGAAAAAATTTTATAAGTCTAATGGTTTTCTCAAAAACGGTATTTCAACGACCGACAGACGGACGTCGCTTAATCGAATGTTTTATCAATACTGATTCTGAATATGCATTATAGGGTCGGAAATGGAAATTGTAGAAATTACAAACGTTATCACAAACTTATATAAGTAAACCCTTTACATTTTTGTGAAGGGTATAAAAATATGGTCTAAATATTAAATTAATACTAATTATTTTCTTTTGCATTTGCTAACTTTAACACTCAAATTAGTTCAATTCCTTAAATATTTAAATTTGCAGCCAATTTGACACAATTAGCCATTAAAAATATTTGTTTAAAAACCAATTTTTTTTTGCTTGTTTGCTCAATGTGCAAAATTTTTCCTAATTATATATTTTTACAAATTAAACTATAACAAAAAAAAACCCCTAATTTGTTTAACCACTTTACCACAAACAAATTATGCTAATTATAATGTAAGGTCAAGGATTTTCATTAAAATTGTAATTTTTTCATATTTTTCCATGTAATACTTTTTTCACATTTACGGATAAAAGCACAATAAAACCACAATGAACGATGCTGATTGTAAATCACCCCTTTCCCACAAGTTTTTTGCCAACTTAATTTGATGTTTCTTTGTTTTACTGTTTGACAAAGTCATCCAGGAAGAGGTACACAATTGAGCAGCGCGATAAAACTCTTTTCATAAGCTGAAAGTCCATAACACGCGCTTTACGCGCCAACGCGTTCTAAGCGTCTGTCTAAAAAGTAGAAACAATGTAATTTTATGTGAGAGGTTACACAGCACAAAGCGTATGATGCGATAAACGCGTACGCCGCCAAAAGTAGGTTTACTTTTGCACTCGTCACAAGCGTTATAAAAACTTGTCAGTTGTTTTTGATAGCCGCAGATCACAATTCATTTTATTTTTTCAAAGTTATCGCCAAAAATATTTGTGCCGTGGATTGTTATTTTATGTTTTTGTGTTAAAAAAATGTTTTTATTGAAAAAATATTTCAAACACAAAAAAAAACTTAACGCATGAAAAGCATTGCATGTAACTTGAGTTTAGAAAAGGTGTTGAACGCGTAGAAAGTATGAAATGCGTAAAACGCGCAGCGCATATAATGCGTGGTATGGACTTTCAGCTATACTGCATTTTGTGCACTCGTGATTTTTTTCTTTTGGCTTCGTTAAAAAGCAGAGTTGCCGCATTTGGGCAAATAAGAATCAACGAGTGACCGTTTAAATAGTGTTCGCTTGGTGCGGTTTCTGGGCTGGTGTGGTAAGCGGAACATACTTGATTGAAAATGAGATGGGCCAAGCTGCTACCGTGAATGATTCACGACATGATAACGGACTTCTGTTGGCGAAAAACTGATGACAAGGACCTGGACGATATATGGTTCTAATAGGATGGTGCTTTCCACATAGCCTATGAGGCAATGACATTTTTGCGCGAGAAATTCAGTGGCCGTGTTATTTCACGTCCGTCGTAGGGATGTTAAATAGCTATAAAGATCGGGGTTAATGGCTGTATTCTGTATGACACACGTGGGAGATCTTGTGGAGTCTCGGCTATTCTGATTAAAAAGAGAATTAAACATTATTTACTAAATGAGACATATAAGGATTATCTTCAAACAATAAATATTTGTATTGAACATACATATTTAATTTTATTTCATGATAAGAACATTAAGGAAATTATTCTTTTGTGGTTCCATAGCATTCATAGATGTATTTCAGTTACAGACAATCAATACACAATTTTTTTTACTTCACTTAGATCCCGATATATAGCTGCTGGTGACTATAATGTCAAACACATATTTTGGGGTTCACGATAAATGCACCCGAAAAGTCGTGTGCCTCTTGCTACTATATCGAAAATGGGTATAGATGTAATCTCCAACGGGTAGCGCAGCAAAACAATCGATAGTACTATCGATAGTTTTATTTTTAGCTAACTATCGATTGTTTTAGTTCGATAGTGATACTATCGATAATTTTTGAACGTATATACGAAGCCGTTTACATGTAGCCGGCATAACGTTGCTGGCCATTTATTCAGGCAGGTTCTTAGCCGCCATTAAATTTTTATAGTTATAGCGTAATTTACAATTGAAAATATATTATATAAATCATATTAAATATCAAAGTAAAGTGTATTATATCATTTATTACTTTTATCTCAAATAAAAAAAAGTTTTTTTTTATATAAAAAATGTTAGTTAAACATGGCAACTTATATCTGGCGGCTGTGGCTAAATGTCAACTGCAATTTAAAAAACTGCAGCTCAAAGTGTTTAGCAAAAAGAAAAGTATTTAAAACTTATATTTTTTATCATAGAATAAAAAAAGGTAAAATTTGTATATATACCTATATAAATATGTATGTATCTATGTTTACTAACTTCCACTTGAGTTATAGATTCATAGCCAAAAGTAGCGCTTAACGATAGTATCGATACTATCGATAGTTTTTCTTGAAACTATCGAAAGTATTGACGGGGACGACTATCGAT
Organism: Thecocarcelia acutangulata; assembly: GCA_914767995.1. Taxonomy (NCBI): domain Eukaryota; kingdom Metazoa; phylum Arthropoda; class Insecta; order Diptera; family Tachinidae; genus Thecocarcelia; species Thecocarcelia acutangulata. The sequence goes on along the minus strand of OU612096.1, from coordinate 52,718,085 downwards.
AGTTTTGCAGCTCTACCAGCGGGCATCCCACCTACTGGCCGTCTGACCGGTGAAATATACCAGATGCTGTCGATTTTGGAATTGTAAAAAAATCCCCTGAGAATGAATGCATGTGGAGCCTTCATTGCATTTGTCATCGGATCACTCACCCACTATAATCTGTGTTTCGTTCCCCTCAGAGATTGGCTCCCCTTTCAGTGACTTAGCATTGACCGTCACTAGAGTTAATTGGCTAAAATAAAGAAATATTTGCGTACACATTGTACAGAAAATATTGCCTTTAGATATTGATGTGTCAATTGACGACTTTTCTGAAAACCTCAAACTGGACGCACAGCATGCTACCACTGGTCATCTAAGATCCAGTATAGGAGCACCAAATGAAACACGACCGATTGGCTTGCTGGTTGGTTAACTACTACTCTTTATTCTATATATGCATGTACATTATTCATTGTTAGGCGTTTTTACATAATAAGGGAAGGGACAAATGGTAAAGTTGCCAGATGGTTAGAGGTGGCACTATACCTCCCTCTTTTACAAAAAGATGAAAATATATAATGTATTATTGTAAATAAAAGATGTATATATTTTCATGCATAATTGTTTATGTTATTGCAAATAAAGAATGGAATTAAAAATGTGAAAGCTTGAATTTGGAGATACATATATATACTTATATAATTATTTACCATTTCCCCCTTTTTTCATGATTTTGCTATAATATTACTTATTTATTATTTGTATTAATATTTTCCTTACTTAGGTTTAATTTGTTTCTTTACAGGTATAGTTTTTTATTAAAATTTCAATACGTACAAAATTTAAGTTTTGTGGATATTAATCATTTGAAAATAAACAATAGTTTTATATATCGTATTTAATTAGAAATTCTTATTCGGTTCTTATGAACTGTTTTTTCTTGATTGGTTGTTTTGTTGCGGATTGTTACATTCATTCCGTCAATTTTTTTTATAATAAATGGTCCTTCGTAAACATTTTTGTGCTTATCGTAAGGTTCTTTCTTAAGTAGAACATTATCATTAATTTTTATTTGTATTGGTTTGGCAATTCTGTCATAATAAGCTTTATTTCGCTCTTTGTGTTTGTTTATTAAGTCTTTAGCTATCTGATTTGTTTTCTGTAGCCGAAATTTTACCTCTTTACTGTAATTTTCAATGTTGTAAATTGGTTGTAAATTTGTTTTTGTCTCATTTGGCATATTAACCTTTCTACCATATACTAGCTCAAACCGTGTGAATTTGTTGTCAAAAACAGTGTTCGCTGTTGTATTATGATAAAAAGTGAAATATTTTAAGTAAATATCCCAGTCGTACATGTTCTCCTGCAGATATGCCCTGACATATTCATTAAATACACGATGATTGCGTTCTACAGTGCCAACAGTCTCGTGATGGTAACTTGTTGAAAAGTTCAAGTCAATTCCAAGAAGTTTGCAAAGTTCACAAAAAATTTCATTCTTAAATTCGGTTCCTAAATCTGTTTTTATGATATTCATTTTTCCATGTAGTAATATAAAATTCTCAAATATGGCACGAGCCACTGTTGCTGCAGACTTGTCTGGTATTGAAATAGAGACTAAATATTTAGTCAAATCACATATTAAGGTTAAAGCATATTTATTTCCAAAACTTGATTGTGGTAGCGGTCCTATCGTATCTAGCACTACAACGTCAAAAGCCTTTACAGGTGTAGGCGTTAGAACTAATTGTTCAGTGTTTGATGGTTTTACCTTATTAAGGTTGCATTTAGAACAATTTTTAACGAATTTCGATATATCTTTTGTCATACGCTTCCAATAGTATTTCGTTCGTATTTTAGCATATAATTTCTTTTGCCCGCAATGTCCTCCGAGAATAGGATCGTTATGGTGTATTTGCATAATTTTTTGCTTTTCATCTTCTTCAGTGATAATCGAAATTGGGTCAGTAAGAATTATTTTTAAGCTACTCAATATTTTATTACCATGATTTTTGAGGTTTTGTATTGTAAATATTTTAAAAAATAAATCATTTTTTTGTAATTCTGCGCTGTAAATGTCGATTTTGTTGGCTTCAGCTTGCAGCCTCGAAAGCAAATATTCTAAATTAATTGTTTCGTTAACAAACTCGAATTGGACAGTTAGCAGTTTTTTAAATTTTTGGTATATATTTATACGGAATTTTTTATTGTAATTATCGAAATCGATTATTTGTGTTTTAATTCTCGCTAAATTCTTACTGAAATCATGGGAAAATTTGTCATAAACTTGCAATTTGCAGCTGGCGTGTTCTGCCGAAGATTGATTAATCGTATTTGTCTTATCACCATTTTTCCTTAACATTGCGCGCGTTGTCACCGCTAGTACCTGGTTATTTGAATCTTTTAAATCGTTTATCGAAATTCTAGAAAGTGCGTCTGCACCAACATTGTCCTTACCTTTAATATATTCGACTTCAAAATTATATTCAGATAATTCCAGGCGTATCCTCGTCAGTTTTGACGACGGATCTTTAAGGTTAAAGAGGTAAACTAATGGACGGTGATCTGATCTAACTTTAAACGAAGTACCGTAAACGTAGGGGCGAAATTGTTTTATAGCAAAATGTATCGCTAATAATTCTAGTTCAATTATGGGTTTTTTCTGCTCAGATTGGGTGAAAGATTTGGAAGCGTAATATAGGGGTAAATCATTTCCATTAAAATTTTGGCTCAGTATAGCCCCACATCCCAGTTTAGACGCATCTACAGTTATCAGAAATTGTTTTGTAAAATCAGGGTATTGTAAGATATTTGGAGACATCAAAGCAGATTTAAGTTCATTCCAGTTAAAATTTACGTTTTTCCGGGTCATGTGGTTCAAAGGTGCTGCCAATGTTGCAAAATTTGGTATAAAGCGTCTATAGTAGTTAGCAAAAGCAATAAAACGTCTGACTGCATCCTTGTCAGTTGGAATTGGGTAATGTTTGATTGTATCTATTTTTGAACTATCTGGCAAAAGACCGTTTGCCGTACATTGATGTCCTAAAAATGTTACCTCGGATCGGAAAAACTTGCATTTGTATGGATTTATTTTAAGATTATATTTCTTAAGAGTTTCAAAAACGTCTCTCAGGTTATTCAAATGATGCGTTTTGCTAAAACCTATAATAATTATATCGTCGATATATAAAAATGCTTTGTTCGGCATAAGCCCGGAAAATGCAATTGACATCATTCTGGAAAATGAATTTGGTGCCACGTTTAAACCGAATGGTAAAACTTTCCACCGAAAAGACCCTTTGTCTGTACTAAATGCTGTTATGTCTCGCGAGTCTGGATGTATAGGAATCTGATGAAACCCAGAAAATAAGTCTATAATTGAGAAATGTTTTGCGCGACCTAGGTTGTCTAGGATATCATCGATGCGGGGTAGCGGGAACTTGTCAGCGATTAGTTTCTTATTTACGGCGCGATAGTCTACACACATCCTGTATGCTTTTTGATTGTCCACACTCTTTTTTGGTACGAGAATTAAGGGGCTGTTAAAATTTGAGCTGCTTGGTTCGATTAACTCGTTGTCTAGTAAATTTTGAATCTGATTATTGATTTCTTCTTTTTGAGTTTGTGCAAGTCTGTAATTTTTTATATAAACTGGTGATTCATCAATCAATCTAAACTTCTGTTCGTAAAAGTTATTTATAGACATTTTATCGTCTTTCAAAGCAAAAATATCGGCGTAGAGTTCGCATAATGGCATTAAATCATTCTGAATATCAGATGGCATTTGTTTTTGTAAAATTTCTTTTAGGTTGCGAATTCGTTCCGTAGTTAGTTTGTTTTCATTTAGTGAATATATGTAAAAATTTTTTAGTTTTTCCGTTTTTAATGTATCATTTGGAATACATTTGGACTGATCTGTTGTGTTGACTATACGTAATACAGGTTCACTTGAATCAATTATACCTTTTGCTACGAAAACACCTTTCAAAATTTCCTGTGAGTCAACAAACATGGGTTCATTAATGTTGTGTAAATTAAAAATTCTGTATACCTCACATCGTGGAGGAATAATGCATGTAAAGTTGCGAGTTCCACACTGTATAGGAACTGTTAGCTTTGAACATCCAGTTAATATCGAAATGGTCATATACTCGTAATTAATTTTACATTTATTATTTTTAAGGAAATCCTTTCCTAAAATTCCGTTAGCCGGAATATTGAAATCATCGTTAACGATGTGAAAAGTTTGTTGGATTAAATGGTTTGAAATTATTATATTTGTACAAATTGTACCTAATGTGAAAATTGCATTTGACGTTATGCCAGTAATACTGATAACTTCGTTTTTGTTGATGATTATGTTAGAGTTTAAACAAGAGATTTTTATGACTGATATGTCCGCTTGCGTATCGACTAGAAAAGAACATGGTTTGGTTGTATCAATACAATCTATTTTAATGAAATCGGCATAATTAAGGTTGAAACTATAAATTCTTTTTTGTAAATTTTGATTGACTGTTATTAATTTTCCTCTTCCCCCAACATTACTTGTTGAGGGCCTTCCCCATTTAAAGTACGTACGGAGGCCGTTTGATTATTGCTAGAAATGTTGCGTCTGTTGTTACCTCGATAACTGTTTCTATATTGATTATTGTTTGTATTGCGACTATTATATTGATCACTGTTTGTACTGTAGTTGTTATAACTTAGATAGTTTCTGTCTCGAAAATCTAAACGATTATTACCTCGATAGGAATTGGTGCGAATATTGCCGCGGTAGGAATTGCTAACGCGCAAACGGTTAAAATTATTTTCAGGCTGAAAGTTGTTACTACTGTTCCTGTTATGGTTTTGAATTGCAAAAACTTGTTTTTCTTTTGCTTCGTTTGATTGTTCAACTACAAGTTTAGCTATGACATCTTTTGGATCATTGAAAACAGATGACGCCAAAATTGCTTTGACCAAATCTGATTTAGCGTTTAAGCGACAAACTTTAACTGTTTGTTCAATGGCCATTTCGTGGGCTTTATTTTTTGTCATGCCCTCGATGACTAGTGAGCGCTTTAGTGCATCAGCAAGGTCTTCTGCCTGTTTGCTGAATTCTATGTAATCTTCATTTCTCACGTTAAGGGCTGCTAATCTGCCGGTTATAATCTTAGAACTATCAGGTTTAATGTTATTTTTTAAGGATATTATGATATCATTTATGCTGTTAAGGATATTATGATATCATTTATGCTGTTAATACTATCCCGTGCTTTTCCTTCCAGTTTTGACTTAATGAAATTAAGAAATGTATTGTTTAAGTTTGGTTCTGTGAGATCTTCTATAAGATTGATTTTGTCTAAAAATGATTGTAGTTTTAGGGCATTTCCATCGTAATTATCCCTAATTATTGAGGCGCACATTGTAATGTACGATCTTTTCTGTTCTGTTGATGCCATTTCAGATTCGATTTGTTTTATATTGTCACTGTCGGTATTTTCTACACTATATATTTCATCAATTTCGGACCCTTTTTCGCTTTCTAGCATAACGATTTCTTCAGTACGTAAAAATGAATCTACTTCACCTCGGGTTGTTATTTTATAGCCAAGCTTGTGGAAACAATCTATTAGTTTATTTCTGCATTTGTTAATTGCCAAATAGATTAGTTCTTTTTCTGCTGGCAATTGGTTTTCTGAGCTAAGTTTTATATAATGTAAAATTGAATTATAATGTTCTATTAGTAATGTTTTATATTCACTGAGTTTGGCTGAATTGGTTGACAAAGATCTACTTTGTAAAATTCTTTTTACGATTTTATAAAATTCGTGTACTAATTCCTTAAATTTATTTTCATTAAATTCTGACATTTAAATATGTATAGAAAACAATTTTTTCCCGCGATTAATTAACATAAAGCATATTAATTTTAGTTAATTGTTATGTAAAAGAAAATTTAAAAGTGTTGACGCTTCCTCAATCTTTTAAAGTTTAGTTTTCTTGATTTAAAACAAAAAAAATTTAAGGGTTGTTTTTCTATTGTACAAGTATTTTAAATTTTTTAACTGATGGTTTCCTCTTATTTATTATAATCGTTATTCAAAAAACAAACAAAAAATTGCCATATCATAAAATTTTAATACATTTGTAGATATATAAATAAGGTAAGTATTGAAGAATACTAAATATAAGAAAAATGAAATACGTATACCTATGTACATATATATATAAGTGTATGTGTATATGAAAAAAAAGGAAAAAGAAAAACAATTAGTTATTAAGGATTTTTTCCATATATATAGTATTTGAATTTAATATTGTAGTTTTGAAATTGCAATACCTTTTTAAAAATTTTTAGTTAGTTTTACTTTTAATTCATTCTTAAAAGTTAATTTAATGAATGTAGTAAAAAAGTATTTAGTTTTATATTTATGTACATATGTATCCATGTTTTTACATTATAAATATATGAAAATATTTAGAAAGATGTAATAAAAGGAGAAAGAAAAAAAAATTTATGTGTTTGAATATTATTATTTATTTATAATTTTAAGAATATATTTTTAAAATTAAGTAGTGATAGGTAGATTTTTAAGAGGATTAATGTGTAATGTTAATAATATATTTTAGAATTTGCTTTTATAACTACATAATATACTACACATATAGCTTACTATACTATGAGTGTTGTGACGTCATGAATGTAATTCTTCTTCTTGTTTCATTTGTCTTCTTGTTGTTGCTGTAAGGAGCTATGTTGATTATATCATCAGTAATTTTATTTTCGTCTCTGGTCTGGCTGATATTGTTGATAACTTTGTTACTGTTTAGCATTGGTTTCATTGTAAATTCATTTTGATATATTTTTTATTTTTTTATTTTATGTTTTGTAGAGTTTTAATTTTGATCCAATTATATGTGTCGTATTACTAGGTAAGCTATTAAATATTTTCCTTTTTTGTTTGTTTATTTCTTAGATTACATTTAATTTTCTTTTGTGTTGTTCATTTTCGTTATTTTTGTTTGTTTTGACATTTCGTTCTTTACATTCTTTGTTTTCTTTTGTTTTATCACGTTCACTCTTGTGTTCCACTTTCGTCTTGTTCCACTTTTGTAAGTTTTCTGTTTAGCACTTTAGCGAGAAATGTTGCTTCCAAGGACGTTTTGTCTAATTCTTTATTCACTTTTTCAATTGCTCTTCTGACTGTGATTATCTGTATTTCATATTACTGTACTTGTTTTTCGTGTTTTCCGTTTGCACTTTTATAACCACTTTTCCCCGCTGTCGCTCTGTGTTACTTTTTAGTTATTTGTTCTTTTTACGGTTATTTTAGCACTATCTGCATGTTTTAATGTTTCTCATTTAAAAAAAATTTTTTCCTTTTTCTTCCATTTTAAGGCTTGTAAGTATAATTTATATACATATATAATTTATGCTTTTCAGGTATAAAATTTTTGCGTTTTTCTTTGTGTATGTATAACTGATTTATGTATAAAAAAATTTTTTTTTTTATACATAACTGTTTGAATTTTTGGTTTTTTCTTTGTATAAATTTGTGTCGTCTTAGTCGTTGTCCTTTAATTGACTTTTTCAGTTTGGTATACATACATACATAACTGGTCGATATGTAACTTTTATAACTGTTTAGTTTGCTGTTAACTTTTGCAAATTTTTACAGTTTTTAATTACTTTTATTTTGATTGATGGGTTTTATTTTCTGAATATATTATTTGTCTTTTTATATGAAACTATTATTATATTTTTGTATAAAACAGTTTATTTTCACAACTTTTGTTGGTACAACTTAATTTGTATTAGGTATAATTTCATGTTTTCTTATTTTAAAAATTTGATGCATTTCAATAACTTTTATTAGCATCTTTCCGTTTTCGCATTTTTTGGTTTTATGTGTATGAAACTCAAACTTATTTTAAATGCTTATTTCAAGTCCACTGTTTGTTTTATACCACAATAAAAACTTTGCAACAAAAACAAAATTCACACTTTCACGGTCGCCATATAGGAGCACCAAATGAAACACGACCGATTGGCTTGCTGGTTGGTTAACTACTACTCTTTATTCTATATATGCATGTACATTATTCATTGTTAGGCGTTTTTACATAATAAGGGAAGGGACAAATGGTAAAGTTGCCAGATGGTTAGAGGTGGCACTTAATGAGAACTATTCGTTTGAAACTGAGTAACTTCTGTCAGAAAAAACAAGAGTCAGAGGAGAGTGGAAACTCCATAGGTCTCCCCAGCTTAAAAATAGGCTACAGGAATGCATAACTCAGGTAAGAAATCTGCCTAAAATTCAGAGAGCGGTTTCCCTTAAAACAAATTTGGAAAGCCTTAATGATACTTCTCAATCTGACAATTCATTATGGAAAGCAACAAAATTTCTAAAAAGACCCGAAAGATGTAAGCAACCTCTGCGAATTTCAACGGGGCAAGAAATGATTCTGAAAAGGGGATGTTGTATGTCGATCATTTGAGAAACGTTTTTATTACAAATGATACAGCGAATAATACAGCAGAATTACCACCATATGTTGTTAGGCCTCCTCTGTCTTTGAGACTTAACTTTCAAGATGTCGAAAACGTTATCGGTAATACAAACCCCAGGAAAACTCCAGCCATTGATCAAATTACTGGTAAAATGCTTGAACAGTTAGTTACACCGTGTCGGTAGGGCAGAATCTCGACACTGAAGTTGGATTGCAAACTTTTGTTATACAATGCAATTCCAAAGCCTTTATGATCCTACGGAATTAAATTATGGCGCACCGCCTCAGCGTCTAATATTGAAAAAATTCAACGGCGACAAAACCAAATTCTTCACACGACTACTGCAGCTCCATGGTACGAAAAAATTCACGTATTCATAAAGATCTGAGTCTTCCGCTGGTAAAAGAGAAATTTTCTTAGTACGCGACAAGGTATTTTAGTAACCTGGAACTTCATCCAAACCCTCTTACGCGCAATATACTGAATTATGGCGGGCACACTCGGTTGAGATGAAGGGATACCCTTGCCACCATCAGAACGTTCAATAGGTGATTTTACCGATATTACTCCTGCATAATAAAACTTTTTGTTTAGCATTGGCTAGACTTAAGTAAAAAGCAAATTTTTATTTTTATGTTTAGTATAAAGATTTGAATGCTTTGAAGATTATTATTGAAAAAATAAAAAATATTATATAACCCGATATTATCAAAACTTTTACATAACTCTTTAGATCCCTTTATTTCTTTTTTAAAAAATAACTTCTACATCTTATGATGAGTCAGTTCGATTTTGACAGTGTAAAAAGGCTGGTAATATCGATCCAAATTGATCCCTTCCTTATGTTGAGCAAATTGGGGAACTGATAAAACCTCGTACGAAATGGTAGTGATATCGAAAGACATATTTGTCATTTCACTGTCAAAAAGGAAGTCAGCAACATATATAAAGATTGTGTAGTTTCTCATTAAGTCTGCTCAGAAAAAATTCTCAAGATAATTAAAAAGTTTCCGAATAGAAACTATGTTCACTGCAGTATATTATTAATCACTTGAAACTCACAGAAATCATGAAACTATATCACCTTCGTAATAAAAAATACTCTCTCTTAAACGAAAATTTTGAATTACAGTACAGTACTCAGGGGATGGCCCCTACATATGCAGTGCATCGTAGTGTACCAGAACTAGGAAAATAGGTTGAGAGAAGGGGCAAAGAGGGAGTAGTTTTTGTGCACATTTGACTTGAAATTTCCAACGTTATAACAGACAGAAAACACGTCTGCAGGCAACTTGTTGCACAGACGAAGCGTACGGCTGAAAAATGAATTTTGTCTGTAATGCGTAGTACGATTCCCCGGGCAATCAACCACAAATAGATGAGCTCTGGAAGATTAACAGTTGCAGCATAAAAATGTGCGGGTTTCGAGAACAAGATCCCTAATATCGTGAGAGCAAAATCCATTATAGTAACGATAGAACAGAGTAACGTCAATGCACCAGTGAGTGAATAGAGTTGGATACCCTGCTGTCACTGATGAGCTTGTTCGCCCTCTCCTGCGCACGGTCGAGTAATCCCAAAATAGACTTTGAGGCACCGGCCCAAACATGAGAGTTGTATTCCTTTTTCGGTCGAATGTAGGTGGTATAAATAGTAAGGAGATCGGATGGAGTGAAGTACATCTTACACCGTTTCAAAAAACCGAGGCACTTGAATGCTTCTTTAGGGACATGAAAGAAGTGATCAGTCCAGCGAACATCACACTGTATCTTCATTCCAAGGACATCAAGAGCATCCGAATCCTCAATATTTATACCATCCATGAGCACAGATGAAGCAGCATTTGGGGCCGTTTGTTTGTGTGTTAATAATCAACATTGGGTCTTACGAGCGTTAAAGGGGACCCTGTTTTTACGACCCCCTTCGGATATTAATAGAAGATCACTATTCAGTGAATCATTCATATTTAGCCTCTTGGCAGCGATCTCTGATAGGCTGGGCCTATAACTAAAAGAGTACGAGTGGCAAATGCTGCTGTCATCCGCGAAAGAGTGCAGAGCAAATTGCAATAGGGCGGTAATTTTCAGTGTTATTTGCCTCACACTTTTTGGGTATTGGTGTTACATTAGCAACCTTCCAGCACGATGGAAACTCATCAAAGTAGTAAAGTATGCTGAAGGGGCGTGCTAATGGACGCGTAAGCGTAGAAGGACACTGCTTCAAGACCAGTGCTGAAATGTCATCTGGTCCAGGAGTCTTATTTATGTCGAGGTCGGCCAAAACCCTTTTAACTGCTTGAGCCCGGAAAAATATCTTTGGCATAGTGGCAGATACTCTTTCGAGCTCAGGAAGTGATTGACTGCTTTCCGGCAAGTAAGAATTGCTTGCAAAAATTTCAGCCAGCAGGTTAGCCTTGTCAACCGGGTCGGTGAATGCTTGGTCATTCTTTAAGAGAGTTGGAATTGACGAACTAGTATTGTTCTTTACCCTCTTAACGAATGACCAAAAGGTCTTACTGCCCCGGGGAGCTGTAAGGACCTTGGCACGAAGGCGCTGTTCGTGAAGAAACTTTTCACGCCTAAGTACTTTGGCACACGAAGATCTCGCCTTTTTGCGTAGCAAATCAGTCTCTGGGTTTTTGTTTAAACGCCAGTTACTGAATGCTTCCTTTCTAGATCTGACTGTGTTTTTGCACGTCTGATCAAACCAAGATTTTACTCTTGGTTTAATCGAAATCTGCTTAGAATGGATGAATGTTTAATTCCTAGCAGTATCATATTCACGACCATTTTTGCTGAAGCTTTTATGTCATTACCTAAAAAGCATAGTTCCAATTAAAATGCTCGTAAAATTGGTTGAGCTCAGCCCAACGAGCCTTTTTGTAAATAAATTTTAACTGTTTCGTAGCTGATTTCGAAACGATTCGAAGTTCAGAAATCGAAAAGGTGGCAGAAATGGTGCAGTGATCCGATTTGCTGAGAGGTGCACTAACTCTGACTTCATACTTTTCAGGGTGAGAAGTCAGGAATAGGTCAAGAGTGTTTGAATGGTGCTCTTCAACACATGGAATATGCGTTGGCTCATTCACTAATTCCGCTAGGTGATTGTGCGCAGCGAATAACTCAACATATTGGCCTTCTGGAGTTGCATGACTGGAATGGCGAAGCCAAGAAGGGTTGTGAACATTGAAATCACCAGCAACAACGATTTCACTGCTCGGACAAATCTCCAGGATCTTCGATATGGAATCGGAGAGGGCATCGAAACCAGCAAAGGTAATATCCCTTCCCGCATTTGGACTTCTGTATAAAAACCCGAAATGCAAAAAGTGTGACCTGATTTTGAATTTAACCCAGAGACAGGTAAATTCGGCATCATGCATTCCTAATGGTTGCTGGCATTGGAACACAAATGCATTGCGAATATAAATTACAAGGCCCCGATGGAAACTAAAGGGGGATAGGAGTTGATACCCAGGTATATGAAAATCCTGTGGATCAGCATTCTCAGATACCTGGGTCTCATACAAGGCGAAAATATCTGGCCGATGGAGACAAGTGTGGGCATTTACAGAAAAGAAATTCGATCTTAGCCCACGTATGTTACAATAGTCTATTTTAAAGCTGCCTGTCATCACGGTGGACGATCAACAAACAAATATTGTTTTTGCTGTGCAGGTGAAAACGAAATTAATCGTAGTCGGGTTGATCATATAGTATCCAGTGTATTTTCCTTCGAAACTATAATGATCAACAACGATTAACCCGGAATCCCCAACATTGCAAGGTAATTTCTATCTGAACGCGCAAATTAATTGATAACAATGCCTGCAAAAGCACCGTAAAAGCCCTGATCTGCCCATGTAATTGTACTTAAATATATTTATTACTATTGTTATTTTTCAACAACTAAAACAAGTGCACACGACAACATACGAGGGCGGTTCGGAAACTTCTTAGCCTATCAATGAAAGAGAATAGTTAATTTTTAAAAACTATTTTTATTTTTCAATATAATCTGCTGAAACTTCAATACACTTAGTACAACGCGTTCCTATCAATTCTATCCCTTGATTAAAATAGTTTTTCTCAAGGTCATCAAAATAGTGGTTTACAATTGTAATTGCATGTTCATTTGAGGTAAAACGCTTGCCAGCAAGGTGCGCTGGTGCGTTGTCTTGATGAAAAATTATTTTTTTGTGTTGTAAGCCAGGACGTTTTTCTAGAATTTGTACATTTAATTGATCTAAACGGTTGCATTAGTACTCTGAATTTATTTTTTTAGCCTGTTCAATTAATAAAGTACCTTTGAAGTCCCAAAAAACCGTTGCCATAACTTTACTAGCCGATTGAATTGTTTTTGCCTTCTTTGGGGCACTTCCTCAATCTTCAGTCCATTGTTTGGATTGTTCTTTTGTCTCTGGAGTATAGTGGTGAATCCATTGCTCATCAACAGTAATGAACGATGCTTAAAATCCATTTATTTTACTTAAAACGATCCAAACAAGCTTGAGAAATGTTCATTCTTATGCGTTTTTGGTCGACTGTTAACAAATGCGGCACCCATCTTGCAGAAAGCTTTTTCATCTGAAGTTCTTCATGCAAAACTAAATGGACTCGATCATTTGAGATGCCCATGATATTAGCTATTCACGCATTCGTCGATCATTTAATGCCATATCATGCACTTTGGCAATTTCTGTTGTTGTTGCTGTTTTTGGACGTCCACTACGTGCTTCATCTACAATGCTTGTACGAATACATTTAAATTCAGCAACCCAATTCTTTACTGTTGCATATTAAGGAGCACTTTCACCTAACACATTCACCACATCATTCTGAATTTCTTGTCCCGATAAAGATTTTTTATGATATTAACTAATCAGTGGTGAGTTCGAGTCCAATTTCAGTTAAGAAGAAGGATTATTTTTAATTATAACAATAATTGCTGTGAAACAATAAGACCAAAGAAGAACAGAAAAATAATTGAATACCATTAGCTGGGGGACAACTAGCTGTCTAGTAGTCGCTATACGAATACCAGTGGGTGCTGATGAGTACTCTACAAAATAATTAAATATCAATTTTGCTCAATTGGAGTGCAATAAATAGATGCTTGTTTGTCTGTTGTTTTTGTGTGACTGACTTATTCCTTCTTGCTTTACTAACTACTTATTTTAATTTTTTTACTCAAATTTTTTCTAAATTTTAATTTTTTTACTCAAACAAAAATTTATTCATTTATATGTTTCTTCTTAAAAATAAATCAGTTCGTAACTAAATAATTATTATAATGCATATTCAATCCAAAAGCCTTTCTGGTTTCCTTTTTTGTCTGTTTGATCGACGTAAACCTTCACCTACTTACTGCTTCATCCCGAATAACTGTCTTTCACTACGAGTACATCCCCAAGCAGACAACCCAATCAAAGACTACCAATTGAAAACTGTAAGTTTTGGGGTTAACTGTGCCCCATATCTCGCAATTCGGACCCTTTTACAACTCTCTTTCGATTCCATATTCAGATTTCCAAATACAGCTTCGATTCTGCGCACTGAAACCTATGTAGATGATACTCTCACAGGTGGATTTCCAATTAATGAAACTTTGTCTGCTCAAACGCAGCTCATTGAGGTTTAAACTCCGCTAAATTTCCATTAAAAAACATGAACAAACCCAGTGAAAACTTCTATTGCATAGTAATTTCTTAAAATGTTAATAAACATACTCTTCACTACTTCCATTTTGGCATTCTAAGCCACTATTTTGATATCGCGATGTCATTGGAGGCAAGTACTTACCATTCTCGCTTACAAATAACTATTTCAAAATGTCATTACAAAAAAGTAATTAAAAAGCTAATTGCTTATAAATCCTCGATATACGAATTGGTGTCAATAAAAACTATTAAAATAACTTTATATTATATATAAGAAGACTTGCCTTTAAATCATGGTATAAATGCCACCTTTATAAATTCATTCTTACAAACAATATCTCTTAAAAAGGCCTTGCAGAAGTATGTGTTCCTTTCCAAAAAGCTTTTGTGGGTAAAAATACCACTTACGAGTATATTCAGTATTTTTCTTGAAATACTTTACCTTAAAAAATAAAATTTTTTAACGTGATAGAATTAACTATGGAAGTGGTTTTTAGCCACTGTGATTTATCATTTTAGCATTTATCGCCTTACGAGTATATTAAGTTTCAGCAAATCCAAATATTACTAAAACTTCTTTTATTCCCTTTTCATTAGTAATTTTGTATATGTATGTATATTTGCCAAAAATAACAATTTACATACGTATATATACAACAGATATTAAGCAAGTCATTACTTAACTAATTATTAGTAATGCAGGCGGTAAATACTATGATAATGAAAAGTATGTTCTTAGGTAAGTGCAATGCATTACCAAGTTTTTGGTGGGAAATAGCGAGATGCAAAAATAACTTTATTTAGAATTGGGCTTCAAATAAAGTCATTCATACAAGTTACTCAGATTGAATAACTTACATTGTAGATTAAGAAGAAAAACCAGTCAGGGTAAATATTTTCTTTTAACTTAGGGTTTATTTTATTTAGAAGTACGCTTGAAGTAAGGTTAAACTCAGGTCAGCTTAGGTTGGTAAGTATATATAAACTTGTTAAATCTTGGGAGGAGCTGCGATGTGGCTCACGTTGATATTCTACCACTAATAATAATTAGTAATAACAATTCATTTTGCAGACTATCAATGTGAAAAGTTCGGCTTTTGGAAAAATGAGCTTAAGGCAAAAAATTTTCCATTTGTTAACGTGAGCAACATTTAGTATAGTGGTGCATAAGTTTAACCTATTTAACATTTCAGGTAAATAAAAGAGTGAAAAGGTAAGTACAACATAATAAATAAACAAATATAAAAATAATTATAAATAGGACTAATAAGGTCGGAATTCATATAATCTATTCATGAAAAAATCTATATTTTGAAATGTACTGTCCAAATTAGTTTGAGACAACAACCACATACATACTATTCATGTTTGCTAAATTAATTTTATAAAAAAAATTATAAATGTTTAAGGTACCTAAAGATCATTTTATTTTATACAAAAAACTCAACAGTATATATATTCAATATTTCATTAACATTTTGTTATCATCGTCAGGAAAAGGAATATGTTATTAATTTTCCTGACGATTATTACAAATTGTTATCGAAATATTGAAAATAAATACTGTTGAATTTGTTATATAAAATAAAACGATCTTTAGCTGCAAAAATAAGAAATAATTACTTAAACAAGATCAAATATGTTTAAGGTTCCTTATGTGTATATATCAGACGACGCTTTTCGTTTGACTTTGGGAATTATAAAACCCAACAATCGTTTAGCAAGAGAACGCTTTTGGAATACTTGGATCAAGATTCCAAATTTTTCAAAAATCTATAAAAACATCAAGCGTTGAAAAAATTTAATTAATAACATTAGTGCCGTGCACTCTTCAGAACTGCTTCATTAAAGCAGATGAGGAGTTCGAAATAGATGCGTCTGAAGTAAGAGATAAATGATAGAGATTAAATCAATAATGCTGACATTCTACATTGGCAGAAAGAATCCATAAATTGATTTAACTTTTTTTTTATTTTTTTTTTTTTTAATTCAGGTAGTTTTATTTCATATATGTATGTATTTTACAATGAGTAATTGTGCCCCAGCGCCGGTACTGGCTTTAGAGAGGCATTACGACAACTATACTATTCGTGAGCTTCTATTTTATGTATAATACAAATAAAAGAAAAATAAAAAGAATTATAAATAAAAAAAAAAAAAGAAAAAAAACATATATATAAATACGTACATGTACATGTGTTTATAAAAATGGAAGTCATGAAAATGATAAACATAACGTAATAAATCGAAACACGATTAATTGAATGCAAGAAGTCTTTCTATATCTTCCAACAAAAATTGTTTAAGATTATTTTTATATGTGGACTACGCCAAGCTGTTTTTTAATCGGTTTGGAAGTTGATTGTACTCTTTTGGACCTGCAAACGAGATTCGTTGTTTTGTGATTTCAAGGCGACAGCGAACAGTACTTAAATTCGTAGCAAGTCGCGTATTTCTTTGTGTATTTGATAAAATACGATCAAAATGTAGGGTATGCGTACCAATATGATTTACGCATTTAAACATATATAACAAAATTTGTTGCTTATACAGCCCTCTGATTGGAAGTACAGTCTTTGCATATTCTTTGAATAAATCAATTGTGCTATAACGAAGCGGAAGGTTGAAAACTATTTTTAAAGCTTTATTTTGTGATGATTGTAAGGATCGCATAGTTGAATTACCTTTAAATCCGTAAACCATTGGAACATAAGTTAGATTTGAATGAACGAGGGATTGATATATTAGCAGTTTAGCATTAATGTTGAGTTTGTTTTTAAACTTTCGCAGCATTCCTATTCCTGAAGCGATTTTCCCTTTAAGATAATTCAGGTGATTTTCCCATGACAAATTGCGATTTAATATAACACCAAGGTATTTTACACTATCTGATTCCATAATATATTTACCATCAATAAGGATAGTTGTTTGCTCTTCATTTCTTGATAAGTATGGTTTAAAACGCACAAATTTTGTTTTCGACGCATTTAAAAGCAGTTTGTTTATCCGCAGAAATTCAGATAACACAGTAGCATCATACTCTACTTGCTTTCGAAGAACACCATCATCTTTAAAATTATAAAAAAGACAGATGTCATCCGCAAACATATACAATTTGCCATTAAAAGTGATGTTTTTAATGTCGTTAATGAAAATTTTAAATAGTAAGGGACCCAGAACACTGCCTTGCGGAACCCCACAGGTTACCTCAAGCTCACAGCTTTTGGAACTTCCAATTTGAACAAATTGTACTCTACGTTTTAAGTAGTCCACAAATAACTTCAGTGTCATTTCAGAGCAGCCAATAAGAGATAGTTTTTTTATTAAAATTGTATGATCTACTAAATCAAATGCCTTTGATAAATCAAAAAATACACCAGCAACACCTCTGTATCCTGCGTCAAGACCGCTACATATATATTCTACAACACTAACGACTGCTTCTGTAGTACCACAGCCTTTTCTAAATCCAAATTGGTAGTCAAATATGATTTTGTTGTTGTCCAGATAATTTGTTAATTGTTCACTGATAGCTTTTTCAAATATTTTGTCAAAAACTGATAAAACAGAAACAGGACGAAAGTTTTCTATTTTATTTGTTCCTACCAATTTTGGTATAGGAATTATTTTATGTTTTTTTAAAGGGTCTGGATAGTTTCCTTCAGCAAGCATTGTATTGAAAATGTCCGCTAAAGCTCGTGTCACAATTTCCCTCCGAGTTAATAACATTTTGGGTGTGATGTTGTCATACCCAGCACCTTTTCGAGTATTTAAACTGCTTAAAATAGAGTTCGAATGAAGTTGATACAGGGACTAATGTGTTAAAGAAGTTTATATTATCATTAATATCCTGCTGCGTATTACATTTTATATTGTTAACTACACTATGGAAAAATGCATTATGTGTGTGAGCTTTCTCATCATCGGTGAAAATTGCAGTATTATTAATATCTACAACTTCTTTTATAGGCTTTTTACATTTTCCTAACGTTTTGTTTAAAAATTGCCATGTTTTCCTTGCATCGCCAGTATATTTTTGTAGGTTAAATGTATAAAAATTGTTCATTAAGCTTTTACTGCAAGCTTTGATTATCTTACTTATACGTTTTAAACAATTACTTATGTGATTATTTTGCTTGTCCCTCTTTCGTGCCTTCAACAACTTTTTTTTGAATTTGATTAACGATGTTAGTTCCTCTGTCATCCAAGGACAAACTTTCTTCCTTATGTTTTTTGTTTCCATTATTACTCTAGTACTTTGTGCATCCGCTTCCATGAAAGTTTTGAACAGATGGTCACACTTTTCAGCTGAATTTGTGAATAGTGATATACTAAGATTTTCATCTAAATAGCGCCCAAACTTTCTGTAATCCAAATATATCTTTTTGTCGTAAATAGGTTTACGACAATAAAAATCTGTCTTAATTTCACAAAATATTATATTGTGGTCAGATAACTTATTCTCAATCGAAGATGTTATTATACGCTCACTATAGTTGCAAAAAACACAATCAATACTGGTGCTAGTGCTAGGCCTGGTTACAAGGCAGTGGGACGAATCAAAATTAAATTCCGAAAAAATATCCGACAGCCATTGACTTGATCTCGCCATACGAAGATCAACATTGAAATCACCAACAAATATGCACGGTTTACCTTTTACATCTTCTAGTAAATGTAGCAACATTTCAGAGAATAAGTGCGGACTGCACTTTTGCGACCTGTAAAGTGATATAACAAGCAACGACTTATTGTCAACCTTCACATCAGGCAGTGATATACATATTATTTCCAGAAAATTATGGCTGCGACTGAAAATTTTATTATATTTTATTTGTTCGGAGACATATATGGCTGTACCCCCATATTTATCATATCTGCAGCAATGTTCCATTTCATATCCACCAATTAAATACAAATTAGCGCAATTCTCATCGAACCACGTTTCTTGTACAGCTATTATATCGGGTAAGAATAAAAATTTTGCAATCTCTGATTTAAAGTTGTTAAATTTTTATATAGATGAAATACTTCTTGCATTCAGTGATAAAACATTAAAACAATTTGATTTATTTTCATTTGAATAGTTTTTGAAAGAATTTAAGTTATAAAAATATTTATTATTCATAAAAAGAAAATATTATTATTATTAAACATCTTACAAGTATAAAAATTATTATATATGATAACTTAATTTAGTGACTCGAACTAAGGATCATCCTCATAATCATCAATGTCTTCATCTACATCAAAATTGTCGGCATCAACTGCATCCAAAGTGTTACGTTTTGTCTTGTATCCTACTGATTTACTTAGCAAATCATCGATATCTTCCATAGTTTTTAGTATTTTCTGTTTTGAATTTTCAGTTTTTTTTGCAAATACATTTCCACCTTTAGTGTAAACAAATTTAAAACCAACTTCTTTTTAGCGATTTAGCATATTTTAGCATTTCCAGCGTTTCTTTACAAAGAAAATCGTTAACAAATACTTTTTTTGTTTCTTCTGTTTCTTTTAATTTCGATTTTGCACGCATAAAAGCTTCTTTTGTTTTTTTGGATGTAAATTTAACAACAATGGACTTTATATCACATCTTTTATTATCTTGTCTCTTTTGATTCAAGCAGTATACTTCTTCTAAATCGTTTTTACTAATATTTATACCAGTCTTTTCAACAATATTTAAAGCAGCATCCATAGCTGTTATATTCTCACTAACTTTAACTCCATTAATAATACAGTCTTTTTGAACTCTGTTGGCGTTTAATAAATGTACGGTTGATTTTAACATTTTAACCGCTTCTTTTAATTCTATATTTTGTTTTTTTATTCTTTTTATTTGTTCTTCATTATTTTTTACTCCTTTCAATATGCGATCATACTCATGAAATGCATTGTGTCCTTTATTTCTTCCAGTTGATTTAATTTTTTTTTTAATTTCTGTTTCTATTAGTTGAAATATGCATAAATTAACACCATGCTTAAGTAAGTATTTATTTATGTAAGTCACTTTTGAATTTCTTATGAAACACTTGTTGAGACTATATTAATAAACAAATGTTTTATTTATCTATTCAATTAAAATCTTTACTTAGCTTTAAATAAAAAGATCTTGATATAATTTTTTTCTTTATTTTATTTCGTATTTTTCAATTCGTGCAATTACTAGGTGGCAGCATTAGAATTGCTGTACTAGATAATGGGTGATTTTATAAGAACTATCGGAAATTTAAAAAAAAAAAAAAAAAAACACATAAAATTCAGAAAAATGCATGAAATATTTATTTGGATCGATAGATAGTTGGGTCGATATAATTTAATGCTTGAAGATTATTTCATGCAAATGTTGGCCGCGGCTGCGCCTCAAATGGTCCATCCGCTTAGTCCAATTTTGGCATACTCTTTCCAACATTTCGGCCGGTATCTCACGAATAATGTTGGCAATGTTGGCTTCCAGTGCGTCAATCGAAGCGGGCTTGTCGCTATAGACATTAGCCTTAACATAGCCCCACAAAAAATAGTCTAGAGGCGTTAAATCGCACGATCTGGGCGGCCAATTGACTGGTCCCAAGCGTGAAATAAACTGTTCACCGAACTCGCCTCTCAATTGGTCCATTGTTTCGCGTGCTGTGTGGCATGTGGCACCGTCTTGTTGAAACCACATGTCATGCAAGTTTGTTATCATCGCACGGTAGCGCTCACCATTCACAGTAACGTTGTGATTCGCATCATCTTTGAAGAAATACGGCCCAATGATGCCGCCAGCCCATAATCCGCACCAAACGGTTGTTTTTTGTGGATGCATTGGTAACTCTTGCAATGCTTCTGGCTGCTCTTCACTCCAAATACGGCAGTTTTGCTTGTTCACGTATCCATTCAACCAGAAATGAGCCTCGTCGCTGAACACAATTCTTCGATAAAAAAGTGGATCTTCATCTAACTTTTCAAGAGCCCATTCACCAAAAATTTGGCGTTGTGGTAGGTCGTTTGGCTTCAATTCTTGCACCAGCTGTATCTTATAAGGCTTCACACCCAAATCCTTCCGCAAAATTTTCCACGTAGTGGAGTAACAGAGGCCCAATTGCTGCGAACGGCGCCGAATCGATAATTCACGGTCATCACCAACACTGGCCGATACGGCTGCGATATTTTCTCTACGTAAGCATGCTGGTGGTTTAATGTCCAACAATGTAAATTTGGTGCGAAATTTTTTTACAATAGCCCGAATAGAAGCCTCAGTAGGTCGAATAAACTGACCATAAAATGGAAGAAGCGCGCGATGAACTTTCTTAAGAGAGCACGCATTTTGGTAATAAAATTCAATAATTTGCAAGCGTTGTTCGTTTGTAAGACGGTTCATGATTAAATTATAGACCAAACTGAAGATGTTTGACAGTGACACAAGATACAAAACGTGCGTGAGCTGTCAAAACTAGTGTTGCCAAAAAGATAATAGCAAAAAAATCACTCGTTACATAATATTTTGTTTTTGTAAAAATTCCACATTCTGTCAAAAATTAATTGTGTATTGTAGCAGATATTAATTTATTTTAAATAATTTGCTATATTTCATGTTCTGTACTAAAATTTGTTTTGTTTAATTAAATTCAGTGCATTTATTTTATTTTGATTGAGTGTTACATTAATTTATATTAAACTCTCATTACAATAACAATTACCATTCTATTTATTTTTTATTTTGATTTGCATATTTTGTTTTTTTGTTAATAATTAACTAATGGTTTAGTTTTATATAAGAATTTATGTTTTTCAAAATAAAGAGTCATTCGCATACGAACATTGGACGGCAATAGTCTCCAAATATTAAAAACTGCATTTTATTTAAAAGTGAACAACTTAAGACCTTTATAGTCCGATTAAGAATAATAACTTATTTTAAAACAGCATTAACCAACTAGGACGATTTCTCGTCTGGTCCTGGTTTTGCTATTTTAAAATAAAACCTGAGGGAGGACTATTAATTCCACCGTTCTACAGTATTATTATTTTCATAAATTGTTTTTAACGCATCTTAAACAATGAAATTATTTTTGAGGCGGGGGAAGTCGACAAGCAGTAGAATTTTTCTTTTTACATGACAGATAGCAACGCATTTTAAGAAATTAAAATCTTTTTTATTGTTTCTTTTGCACTTTTTCAAACTGTTTAAAATATTATTATTTTTTCACTTCTCTTTGTGCAAACATAAACAACTTTTGACAATACCGGTCGTTTTAAATAAAAAATTCTCACCTACGCTAGTGATGCCACTAGCCACTACCAGGTGCATTAAACACCTTGGTAAAAATTTTAATTTCAAATATTTTTTATTATAATAAGAGTCTAGCTTCGATAGTGAACGAGCGTATTTGTTTTTGATCGGAGTGCTACAAAAAAAACGGAATAAGTAGAAAACTGCAATAAGTGGAAAGATTAAATTTAACCAAAAAAAAAAACTAGCAATTTTTTTATATGCTTACTTTTAAATAAAAAAAAAAATATAAATTAAAAAAAAAAATTGCATAAGTGTACCCAGTAGATGCAATTCTGAGAAAGAGCTTAGCTCCACTAGAAAAAACCTCTGGATTTCTGAAGAAGAATCATTGAAAAAATCATTGGATAATATCCTGTCTCTAAGCGATAAGACAAATATTGTTGTTACAACAGAAGACAAACCATCTTCCAGTTTAACTAACTTGCGAAAACGCAAGTAGGTATGGATAGGTATATAACCGTGGTAAATGTCATCGAAGCCCTAAATCCGTGCAAATATCATCGCAACCAAAAATGTCTAAAGACGATATTACCACCGCGACAATGCATAGTAATAAGTTTGCTATTCTTCAGACAGATGAGATAAGATCATTTTACACTTACCAGCTCATTAGTGCTAAAGGTCTTCAGGTCGTTATTAAAGGTATTGACCCTTGCGTAGATATTGATGACGCCAAAACCGGATTGGAAAATAAAGGTTTTAAAATAAAAACCGTAGTAAACATCAGCAACCGTGAAAAGATCCCTCAGCCCCTGTTTAGGGTTGATGTAGAACCAGGGGATGTTGTGCTAAAAAAGAATGAAATTCATCCAATGTACATATAACCTCAAATTCCTTTTGCATCGTAAAGTTACCGTTGAGGAGCCACATAAGCGTTCAGGACCCATTCAGTGCCTAAACCGCCAAGAATTTGGCCACACTAAAGCTTACTGTAAGTTCCCCGTTGTTTTTGGTGTATGTGGCGAACTTGACGGCACAGCTCAGTGCAATAAGCCAAAGGCTGACGGAAGTATTAAAAAATGTAGTAACTGTGGAGGTAACCACACTGCAAATTATAGAGGTTGCCCTCTTTCACCGACATACCGTGTATTTTTTGACCTTATTTATACGTTACATTTACACTGCGTAAACAAACATGTTCGGCAAACCAAATTAACAATTCACCTATTCCATAACACATTGAAGTCAAATACCTTGGTATTCACCTGGACCGTAGGTTACCGTGGAAGTCTCACATTGAGGCGAAAGTCGTTCAGTTGAAACTAAAAGCAGCGCAACTAAATTGGCAGAAATTCTACCTTGAAGTTAGATAGTAAACTTTTGTTATATAACGCAATGCCTATATGGTGCTACGGAATTCAATTAAGGGGCACCGCCCCAGCGTCAAACATTGGAAAAATTAAAAAAAAACAAATTATTCCAACGGTTTATTTTTGTTTATTTATTTATTTTGTGTATGGAAATTTTATACTATAATAAACAAATAGTAAAAATATATTAATGAAAAAAGAAAATATACTATCTCTTAAGGGTATTCAAGTATTTTATATATAGAGTGTTATATAATATTACATATATTATTTTTATAATTTAAAAAATAAAAAAATTTATATCAAACTTATTTTTTTTTTTGGTGTACGAGTAAAAAACTCGCTTGTATCTTGTGATTGTGGGCAGTAAAGTTTGTGATTGACTTATTACCTGCTCTCTTATATATGTAGAAGAATATACCTGCCTTATTCTCGATAAATCCATGCCTTTGCCACCATCAATCAGAGCGTTTAATATGTGATATAACTGATATACATAATTCGCGCAAAATAAAACTTTTTGTCTGGCACTAGTCGTTTTTTAGTATTTTTTTTTTTTTAATTTAAGATCTGAATACTTATTGATACTCGTAGTTCATTTTGAAGATTCAAACTAAATAAAAACATAAAGATAAAGCAATTTGCAATATCTCACGTAAAAATTTTTCATAATCAGTTATCTCGTCTGCGACATTTGATGCTAAAACAAAAAATTCTGATAAACGCTTTATGAATACATAATCGCTTTCAACCGCACTTGGGATACGATAGAATGCCTATTTTTTTACTATTAATTTTATAGAATAAACCATTCAATTCAATAAAACGTGTGCTTTTTGTTTAATGTGTTAAAAAGTTTTATTAAAGTCGCATTATCAGAGCCATCCCGCATTTTAGAAAGTAGCTACATAAGAATGGAATTAAAGTCGTATTCATTAAAAAGTTAAACAGTTATTCAAAGAATTTTTAAGAAAAACTCGATAAAACTGCATTCATAAACGAATTTTATGTTAAAATGTTCTTTATAGCACTTTTGTAAGTCGACTAACTGGTTGCACACATTTTTTTAAGGCAATTATGAGGTGACATTTGTGTTTTTAGTTATTGTTTATTAAATAAAATAATTTTTTATGTAAATCATTAATGAGTGAACTTTTTTAGTTATATACATATGTACGAGATTAACTAGTTGTGAGTTCGAGTCCAACTTCAGTCAAGAAGAAGGATTATTTTTAATTATAACAATAATTGCTGTGAAACAATAAGACCAAAGAAGAACAGAAAAAATAATTGAATATCATTAGCTGGGGGACAACTAGCTGTTTCGTAGTCGCTACACTACTCATCAGCACCCACTGGGATTCGAACTCGGGATCATGTGAACATGATGTATTTTTAATACGGCCGCTTTAACCACCAAGCTCTTTAATTATTCTTACGTTAATGTTTGCCACATATTGATCACAGATATGCAATTGTTATAACCCCAGTTGTTTGTACAGGATTTTCTGTCACTGAACAACCAGTTTTTTAATTTTATATATATATATATATATATATATATATATATATATATATATATATATATATATATATATATATATATATATATATATATATATATATATATATATATATATATATATATATATATATATATATATATATATATATATATATATATATATATATATATATATATATATATATATATATATATATATATATATATATATATATATATATATATATATATATATATAAATGAAACTGATTTCTTATAAAACAATATTGATCGGGACACTTCTTCATCCTCATCCCGCCTTGGCAAGTACAACATGACGAGGTATCGGAAATACTCACTCCTTGTTGTGTAAGGGTTGTATTTAGGAAACCTTATAATAGCTGGGTTTCTTTGTTTATATACGTATCCAGAGTTATTATTTAATTGTAATGGTATGCCCACATCTGTGACATCAAAATCGTCTGCCTCTTGGTAATCATTATCTTCTTCAGCACGTGTGCTTCTCCGTAATTTTTTCGAATACGTAAAGAAAGCTCCAAAGTAAGCTAAACAAACATCACTTAACACATCCGGGCGATGAATGTAGTGATCCAAGATGTTAATTTGGAATATCTAGATAGAATCTTTCGATAAATTTTGGAGCTCGGTTCTAGATTTCAAAATACGGACACGTTTTCCTGGTGGTAATGTATTCACATATATCTCAGCATTACTGCATTGTGAAACATGCATTCCAAGTATATTGTATGACGCTTTTTGGCCTGAAACTTCCGAGGCTGAAATAAAGCTATTTCCAATATGTTGAAGTCTCTGTTTTGCATTGCTTCCTGTAGTAGTCTTGATACTACTCGATTTGACTTGTTAATATAATTAGCAATGTATCAATGCATCTAATATGAATTGAATATCCATATTGGCCTTTTGCATGGAAAGAATTCTGGAGTTAAATGCATTTATATTTCTGTCATTAAAGGATCTTTTCAAAAACACGCGAGGCTTTTTTGAAGAAGATCTTAATGCAAAGATATATTCTTCCTGTGAGAGACTGACCCTTTCATCTTCCAGAAAAGCTTTCAGTATCTTCATTTGCGATATTGGAATTTAACACATTATGGATTCTCGTGTAAAGGCGTTTATGCACTTCAAGAAGTTCCTTATCAATTTCATCCGAAAACGGTAAAAGAATTTGCGTACTAGGCATTGAAGGGTATGGAACATTAAATCGGCATATTTTTTGTCCGCGAATTTCTCTTTGGCAGCTCCTACTGTGGTTATGTCGTTGATATGAAATATAATTTTCCACTTCCGGTATTGATGAATCCGTTACAATGAATTTATCGATGAATCTTATAACTTCAGGAAATGTTTCGCTGTTATTTGCATCAAATACGGGTGCATTCTCCAACCAATAAATTCCATGAACATGCGGAGATCCTCTTTGCTGAAATTCAATTCGCCAATAAAATTTAACGGCTTTATTCTCGTCAAATATACCTCCTAAAGCTTCGAAATGCTTAAAGAGGAGCCGTATTCTTTGATCGAAGTAGCGTGAACAAGTTATTGGGTCCATTCGTATTAGTTCGTATTTCTCCAGTGTAGTTAAATTCATGGCATCTTCTTCTGTTACACCCTATTATGAATAACTTTTACCAAAATTACTAATATCTCAGGCCATTAGGACTCAGCGGCCGACAGTGTTATAAAAAACGTTGGTAGTCCAAACTGTCGTATCATTGCCACAGCGTCCTTGATTCAGGTGACATAGTTTGCCTGTTTCTTCTGTTCCTGCTGTTTTGTCATAGGCTTTCGTTCGCTCTGTTGTTCGGGTTCATGCGATAAATTTGAACTCGACAACTCTGCATGGAACGAATATTATCCATACGCGTGCTATAAGAGCTCCTTAAATACCGACGCATAATCGTGTTGAGATTTTGCTTTGTAACACGAGTTAGTGGATCTGATGTTGCGTCTCGCTCACGCTTCTCTTGACTCACCACCGAATTCTCCCTTCGGAGAGCGTGCTGCGTAGTATTTCGTTTTTGTTCTTCTGCCCGAGGAAGAGGATCTGAGCGCCTAATAGCATGAGCTATTGCGTCCCACTCACGCTCCTCTTGTCTTATCTGCGGGTCCTCTCTGCGATGTGCGTGCTCCGCAGCATTTCGTTGTTGTTCTTCCGTCCGAGCAAGAGGATCTGAGCGTCTATTAGCATGAGCTAATGCGTCCCACTCATGCTCCTCTTGTCTTATCTGTGGATCCTCTCTGCGAAGTGCGTGCTCTGCTGTATTGCGATGTTGTTCTTCTGCCCGAGCAACAGGATCTGAGCGTCTAATAGCATGAGCTAATGCGTCCCACTCACGCTCCTCTTGTCTTACCTGCGGATTCTCTCTGCGATGTGCGTGCTCTGCAAATTTTCGTTGTTGTTCCTCCGCCCGAGCAAGAGGATCTGAGCGTCTACTAGCATGAACTAATGCGTCCCACTCACGCTCCTCTTGCCTTACCTGCGGATTCTCTCCGCGAAGTGCGTGTTCCGCAGTGTTTCGTTGTTGTTCTTTCGTCCGATTAAGAGGATCTGAGCGTCTACTAGCATGAGCTAATGCGTCCCACTCACGCTTCTATTGTCTTATCTGCGGATTCTCTCTGCGAAGTGCGTGCTCCGCAGTGTTTCGTTGTTGTTCTTCCGTCCGATTAAGAGGATCTGAGCGTCTACTAGCATGAGCTATTGCGTCCCTCTCACGCTCCTCTATTACGTCCTTGTTCTTCAGCCAAAGCCAGAGGATGTGATCGTCTTACCGCATGAGCTCTTGCGTCCCGCTCGCGCTCTTCTTCCCTTGTCCCTGAGTTTTGTTGTCGAAGTGAGTGCTCAGCGGTATTACACTCTTGCTCAATCGATTGCGCGACAGGGTCAGATCGTCTCTGTGAACGGTGCAAAGCACCCTGATCATGTTCGATTGCCCTTCTTACGGAGTTCTCTCTGCAAGGACCTACCTTCAGCGTTATGAGTTTGAACACGTCTACGTTGTGCGTCATTCCTTCGTATGTACCTTCTGATTCCCAATATTCTTCATCCTGCCTTCGTGCAGCTATCATAGCTGAGTTACGGTTGCGATCAAACTCATAATGCCTTTCTCGGTAGTGCTGAAGGTTATTTTGTCGAGCAAGTCTCCGCTGTTCAGCGGAAGTTTTACGAAGTCGAGGCATTTTGGAATTCTAAAAATCTTAATTCTAAAAGGTAAAGGGGTAAGAACAAAGAAATAAATTCAACATAACATATTTGTATAGAGCGGATATTATAAAAAAAGTGTGGCCTCCGTATAAAACTTCTTTACTAATTATAAAAACGCAAGTGACTTAAATAAATGTAGCTAAGCACACATATATAAAACCCCCAGTTGTATGAGTGGCACAATGATACGGGGATGCATTCTAATATTGTACCATAATACTTAATTTTCCTTACAATTTATTTACCTAAAAGTATTATTCATCTAAGAAACAGAACAAAAATTTACTCAAAAGAAATATATATGTACAGTAGTGTTTATTG
Organism: Thecocarcelia acutangulata; assembly: GCA_914767995.1. NCBI lineage: Eukaryota > Metazoa > Arthropoda > Insecta > Diptera > Tachinidae > Thecocarcelia > Thecocarcelia acutangulata. The sequence continues at coordinate 52,689,293 of OU612096.1, read as the reverse complement.
GGTTTCATTGTTTTTATTGTGATTACCTTCTCCATCGACTTCTTGGATAGTATTGTTTTGTCCCATTTTTTAAAACTTTGAAGACCTTCTATTATTTGTGTATGAATTGATATTTGTTCTTGTTTGATTGCAGTTAATAAAACTTTTTTTGGTGTAGTTGTCTGATATCCGTTTAAAGGAGTAGATCCACCCTTCGACAGTTTAAGAGAAATGAGCTTTACCAAGCGACGGTTTGGTGTAAAAAGAAGCAAGGCAAAGGCTTGGTATTTACTCTTTAAATCCTACAAACGTATTCGAATTCATTGTTGGTGTGTATATTTTGGGTGATAGAGAGCGAATTGATTACCAAAATTTTGTTGTAGTACTTTTACCATATTTATTAGTGTATCCGATAAAGCCTTCCTTAGCCACTTTAGAAACAGCATCATCAATTCTACTTTGTATATCAAAAATTTGATCTTGAGCAGCCCATGATATGCCACTGAGAAAAACTTTTTTGCCTTACAGTTTTTACCTGTCTCTATTCCATCTTCTTAGCGCGTTCCAATAAATTTGTTGTATACGATTAATAAAAGAGCCCTGCAAATAAAATGCTTTTTAACTTCTCGCCCGTTTCAAGCAGATTGTAGTGGTTAGTTAGAATTTTTGCTTTAATTTATTATTATTTAACACTTTTTTAATTCACAAAAACTTATACCTTTTTCATCATTTTTTGTTTTATTTATTTATGCCAATAAATAGGGTTGTTTTTCCGTGTCTGAATAAAAATTTGTATATGCAAAAATGCAAACAAATGGAATTTTTATCATATCGGCAACGGTTAACATTCCTTAATTATTTGACATATAGACGAATTAAAGTAAGTTGGACGACTCGACTTAACCCCGTTATAATAGCCGTGTTCTATGAACTGGCTGTTACTTTATAGCTTTTATACTTTTATTTCTAATTAAAATTACAACTTTATCTACATTTTTATGACAAGTTTCTTTAAACCTTAGTAAAAGCTGCTGGTGGTTCGATGCAGGACATAGCTTAAATAAAAGGGGTCAAAAGTTTTACAGTCTAATTTATAAAAATTTTTGATTGCTTTGTTAAGGGTTAATAAGAAGAAATCGAAAAAACATTATTTATAAACACTTAATAGTATTATTCAGCTGTTATTAACGATTAATATTTTTCAAAGATTTATTGCAGCCTAAAAATGAATAAATCTTATACGTCGCAGCAACGAACGTACGTCATGGCAATTGCAGAATGCCATTTTAGTTTATATTTCGCAACACTATTACCGATCTGACATTTAATTGCAGATTGGAAAGTGGTGTCTAGGTAATTCTCGGTTGTATAGTTCACGACATCCTATTGGGAAGTAAAGAGATTCACCGAGTTTGACATCACCAATTCGCAAGCAATTTCACTTCGAATCAGAAAATTTAGACCGCCGACATCACGTCCGCTCAACCAATTATGATTTTTGTAACTTTGCGAAATGTTTAAGAGCACATTGCAGATGAGCTCAGGTTTTGATTCTGTAAAATGGCAGAAAAGGACGGTAAATTGGATACAGCCAGCATATTAGTGGAATAGAAGGCAATATTTCAAGATATCCGATATGCATAGTAGTAGAGTAGTGTTTGGTCTCTCGTCGTGTGCACATGTCTTTTGTTACTGCTATCCGTATTTTCTATATGTGTACTTTCACTAATTAAATTTATATAAAACCAAATTGCAACGGAATAGGTAGCAAGCTATACGTGTTTATTTTTCTTTCTCTCTTTTTTACCGTTGTCCGTATTTTCTGTATACCTACACATGTTCATTATTAACTTCGTATGAAATCAAAGTGCACCGGAGTAGGTATGTCCACACGCGTTTCTTTTTGTTTCTTCTCTCGCCGTTGTCCGTGTTTTCTTTATATGCACAATATAATTTTTTTCTGAATGTACTTCATTACCTTGTGGTGTGGATGGTGTTGGATTAAATATTGCTAATCTGAGTAGTGTCGAAACCCCCGGTTTAGGCTATGTCTCGGGTATATATGGACCGATATCGGGCATTTTCATTTTCCATATTTATATAACCTTATCTTATTACCAGAACCGCTTTTAAGCAAAAAAAAGTTGTTTAATTTCGCTGACGCGGCATTTTCATGAAAAACCCGTTCTAGGCTATATCTCGGGTATATATGGACCGATATCGGAAATTTTCATTTTCCATATTTATATGACTTTATTTCATTACCAGAACTGCTTTTGAGCACAAAAATGTTGTTTTAAGGTTGCTTACGCGACACTTTTATGTAAAACTCGGTCTAGGCTATATCTCGGGTATATATGGATCGACATCGAAAATTTTCATTTTTCATATTTATATAACCCTATTTCATTGCCAAAACTGCTTTTGAGCAATAAAAGTTGTTTAAGTTCGCTTAAGCGACATTTTCATGAAAACCCCGGTCTAGGCTATATCTCGGGTATATATGGACCGATATCGGAAATTTTCATTTTCCATATTTATGTAACCTAATTTCATTACCAGAACTGCTTTTGAGCAAAAAAAAAGTTGTTTAAGTTCGCTTACGCGACATTTTCATAAAAAACCCGATTTGGGCTATATCTCGGGTATATATAGACCGATATTGGAAATTTTCATTTTTGATATTTATATAACCCTATTTCATTGCCAAAACTGCTTTTGATCAAAAAAAACTTGGTTAAGTTCGCTTACTCGACATTTTCATGAAAAACCCGGTTTGGGCTATATCTCGGGTATATATGGACCGATATCAAAAATTTTCATTTTCCATATTTATATAACCTTATTTCATTACAAAAACTGTTTTTGAGCAAAAAAAGTTGTTTCAGTTCGCTTACGCGACATTTTTATGAAAAACCCGATTTGGGCTGTATCTCGGGTATATATGGACCAATATCTGAAAATTTTTTTTCCTTTTAGTCACCATGCTTAATAAGTGTGTGCAGTTTGAAGCAAAACAAACAACTTTTTTTGTCAAAAATTTTCATACAAAATTGTAATAATTTATGCCTTTTTTCGGAATTTTAAATATATCTCAGCGATACGTGAACCGATATTACTGAATTTCAATAGCAAACAGATGGCAATATGAAGTAATAGAATGGTGAAAAAAGTTTCTAAGTCTAACGGTTTTCACAGAAACGGTATTTCAACAACCGACAGACGGACATCGCTTAATCGACTTTTCCATTAATTTTGAATCAGAATATATATACTTTATAAGGTCGCAAAAAAAAACTAGTACTCTTAACATTTTTGTGAAGGGTATCAAAAATGTGCTTATTACTTACGTCCAGCCAATGCTAGACAAAAAGTTTTATTATGCGGGAGCTATTTCGGTAAAATCACCTATTGAGCAATCTGATGGTGACAGCGGTATCCCTTCTTTTAAGGCGAGTGTGGCCGCCAAAATTAAGTATATTGCGCGCAAGAGGGTTTGGATGAAGTTCCAGTTTACTGATATACCTTGTCGCGTACTTACAAAATTCCTCTTTTACCAGCGGAACACTCAGATCGTTATGAATTCGTGAATTTTTGACGTACCATGGAGCTGCAGTAATCGTTCGTAGAATTTTGTTTTGTCGCCTTTGGATTTTTTCAATGTTTGACGCTGAGGGGGTGCCCCATAACTGAATTCCGTAGCACCATATAGGCTTTAGTATTGCGTTGTATAATAAAAGTTTACAATCTAATTTCAATGTCGAATTTCTGCCCATTAACCAATTTAGCTGCGCTGCTTTTAGTTTTAACTGAGTGACTTTTGCTTCAATGTGAGACTTCCACGTTAGCCTACGGTCAAGGTGAACACCAAGGTACTTGACTTCGTTGTGCTGCGGAATAGGTGAGTTGTTAATTTGGATAGGCGGACATGTTTGCTTACACAGTGTGAATGTGACATGAGTACATTTCTGTTCATTAACTTTGATTTTCCAAAGTTTTAGCCATTTTTCTAACATTGAAGTATATTCCTGTAAATTTCGTGAAGCTAACTGGTGGTTTTCATGAACACTCAAAAACGCTGTCATCTGCAAAGGTATAAGTGTGGATTCCGGATGTCGTGGGCATGTCAGAGGCCCCAGTATGCTGCCTTGGGGAACTCCTGTCTTGACTGGCTGAGGTGGGCTTATAAAATCACCTTCTCTGATAACAAATTTCCGCCCATATAAGTAGCTTTCCAGAAGCTTGTGTGTATTTGCAGGCAAGTTTAACTTTATTTTGTGCATCAAGCACTCGTGCCACACTTTATCAAAAGCTTGAGAAATGTCAATGAATAGAGCTGAGCAATACTTCTTCTCCTCAAAGGTCTGTCTTATGATATTGACTAGTCTGTGCGATTGTTCTATGATGCTATGTTTAGCCCGAAAACCAAATTGATGATCAGGGATACATCCCACGTTGTTCAATATTGGACTCAACTTCGCCATTAACAATTTTTCGAATAGTTTTGAAATATTAGGTAAAAGACTTATTGGTCTATATGATTCTACCTTTGTCCGATCCTTCCCTGGCTTGGGAATCATGGCAATCATTGAGACCTTCCACTCTGCAGGATAATACCCAAAGCATAAAATAGCGTTAAAAATAAAAAGTAGAACTCTTCTTGCTACACGAGGTAACTGCTCAAGCATTTTACTAGTAATTTGATCAATGCCTGGAGCTTTCCTGGGGTTTGTATTACCGATAACATTTTCGACATCTTGAAAATTAAGTCTCAAAGGCACAGGCGGTCTAGTTTCATATGACGGTAATTCTGCTGTATTATTCTCTGAATCATTTGTGATAAAATCGTTTCTCAAATGATCGACACACAACATTCCCTTTTCAGAATCGCTTCTTGCCCAGTCGCCAGTTGAATTTCGCAAAGGTGGCTTACCTATTACGGGTCTTTTTAAACCTTTTGTCGCTTTCCACAAGGAATAATCAGATTGAGGGGTACCATCAAGGCTTTCCAAATATGTTTTAAGGGTAGCCACTCTACGCACTTCACGCATATTTCTTAGCTGAGTTATGCATTTCCGTAGCCTAGTCTTAAGCTGGGGAGATCTGCGAAGTTGCCACTCTCTTCTGACTCTTCTTTTTTCTGACAGTAGCTGCTCAATTTCAGACGAATAAGTTCTATTGTTCTTATTTCTGGGTCTTATATGACTAGTGGTAGCATGCTGTACGGCCAGTATGAGGTTTTTAGAAATATCGTTAATTGACGCATCAATATCCTCAGGCGTTCTCAAGGCAATTTTTTCAATACAATGTATACTCAGAAATTTTTTGTATTTTAACCAATTCACTCTATTGACGGTCATCGGGGAGCCAATCTCTTGGGGGAACGAAACAGAGATTATAGTGGGTGAGTGGTCTGATGACAAATCTAATGAAGGCGCCACTTGCATCCACTCTAAAGGAACATTTTTCACAACTCCAAAATCTATAACGTCTGGGATCTTTCGTCGGTCTGACGGCCAATAAGTCGGGTGTCCGCTTGAAACCACATCTAAGCCCATTTTGGAAACGGTGTCAAAAAGCACACGGCCTTTCGAGGTAATTAAACGTGATCTCCAAAAAGTGTGTTTCGCGTTATAGTCGCCAGCCGCTAAAAATCGAGGACCAAGTGATTTGAAAAAATTTGAATATTGGTTTTCTGTTATTGAAAATCGTGGCGGTGAGTAGATCGAGGAAATAACGATTTTTTCATGAAAATATTCAATACATATGTTTGTTGCTTGGAGATACTCCTCACGTGTCTCGTTCATTAAAAGGTGCTTAATTCTGGATTTTATTAGAATTGCCGATCCTCCGCAAGATCTTCCACGGGGATCTTTTGTGTCGAACAGTATGTAGCCATTTATTTTGAAAAAAACTATTGGTAGTCAAATGGGTTTCAGCAATCAACATTATATCGATTTGCTTTTCCATAAGGAAGAGCTCAAGTTCATTTTTGTGTTGGCGGATGCCGTTTGCGTTCCAGAAACATATTTTTAACCAACTAATTTTTTTAAAATTGCCTGCAAAATAGTGGATTGCATTTTCAGCATTTCCTGCATCATGTTCGTCATGGACACCGTAAATGTATTTATAGATTGAACAAGAGTCTGCAGAGTTGCCTCAAGATTGCTAAAATTTTGGTCGGAGTTTTGAGGCTTGACCTCCTGATTCAAATTTGGTTTATCGGATTTTACCACATTCGCATAAGAAATTTGTTGGGGCTTTCTGACGTTTATATGGCTGGTTGACTGGCGTACCTGGGGAAAATTGCTTGTAGACATGGTGTTTGTCTGCTGGGGTGGCATATTTAAAATTGATTTGTCATTGACCTCTTGAAGTGAGTGTAGACAGGGCAACCCCTGTAGTTTGCAGTATGGTTACCTCCACAGTTACTGCATTTTTTAACGCTCGCGTCAGTCTTAGGTTTTTTGCACTGTGATGTACCGTGAAGTTCACCACACACAACGCAAACTGCGGGCAACTTACCCTTAGTAAGAATTTGGCCTTAGTATGGCCAAATTCTTGGCAGTTTAGGCATTGAACGGGCCCTAAACGCTTATGAGGCTCCTCAACGGCAACCTTACGATGCAAATGATATTTAAGGTTGTAAATTGGATGCACTTCATTCTTTTTTAACACAACATCTCTTGGTTCCAATTCAACCCTAAACATGGGTTGAGGAATTTTTTCACGGTTTCTGATGTTTACTACATTTCTAATTTCAAGCCATTGTCTTCTAATCCGGTTTTGACATCATTCGTATCTACAAAAGGGTCAATCCCTTTTATAACGACCTGAATACCTTTGGCACTTTTAAGCTGATATGTGTAAATCGATCGTTTCTCCTTCTCCAGGACGTCAGACAATTTTCGGTATATATTCTTGTGGTTGACCTGGATTTTGGTTTCATTGATGCTGCCGTGCTTAACCGATGTTACATTAAAACTGTTTTTGCCGATTGCCGTAATAAGTTGTTTTACCAACTCACTAGAGATAGGCTCTCGCAAATGTATGGGTGGCGGCTTAAAGGTTTTTTTAGGTATTGCTGGTTCATCAGTCTGAAGGATAGCAAACCTATTGCTATCCATTGTCGTGGTGGTTTTATCATCTTTGGGTATTTTGGACTCAGATGACATTTGAGCGGATTTGGGGCTTCGATGACGTTTAACCACGGTTACATACCTGTCCATGCCTACTTGTGTTTTCGGCTTATTAGCAACAATTAAACTGGAGAATGGTTTGTCTTCAGTTGTAACAACTATATTTGGCGAACACGATCGCGGGCGTTTCCTATCTCTAAGAGACAGGAGATTTTCCAATGATTTTTTCACAGATTCCTCCTCAGAAATCCAAAGCCCATCGAGGCAATAGTTCCCCAAGGTAGCATTCTGGGACCCACTTTATATTCAATTTACCCCTCAGACATCCCAACGAGATCCGGAATCCACACTTCAACATTTGCGGATGACACAGCATTCTGCAGCGTACATGAAAACCGTCAAGTAGCTTTGCGAAATTTGCAGAAGTATATATCAGTATTAGAGATATGGTTAAAATGTTGGAAAATTAAAGGTAATGAACAAAAGTGTACTCACGTTATATTCACACTGCGTAAACAAACATGTTCAGCTATCCAAATTAACAATTCACCTACTCCGCAGCAAAATGAAGTCAAGTACCTTGGTATTCATCTGGACCGTAGGTTAACGTGGAAGTCTCACATAGATGCGAAAGTTACTCAGTTAAAGTTAAAACCAGCGCAACTGAATTGGCTTATGTGCAGAAATTCGACATTGAAGCTGGATTGCAAACTTTTATTATACAACGCAATTCTAAAGCCTATATGGTGCTATGGAATTCAACTATGGGGCACCGCCTCCACTTCAAACATCGAAAAAATTCAAAGGCGACAAAATTAAATTCTTCGAACAATTACTGCAGCTCCATGGTACGTAAAAAACTCACGAATTCATAAGGATCTCTGTGTTCCTCTTGTAAAAGATGAATTTTCAAAATACGCGACAAGGTATATCAGTAAATTGGAACTTCGTCCAAATCGTCTTGCACACAATATACTTAATTTTGAAGGCCACTCTCGGTTGAGAAGGAGGGACACCCTTGCCACCATCAGAACGTTAAATAGGTGATTTCACCGATATTGACCGTGCAAAATAAAACATATTTGTCTAGCATTGGCTGGACTTAATTAATTTTATGTATTTAGTATTAAGATTTGAATACTTATTGTTAGTTCACTTTGTGAAGATTCAATAAATAATTGAATGAGAAAAAAAAAACAAACTTTGAATCCGAAAATTCAGGGAGCTAATTCTGTCATTCGCTTACGAGCGAGTTTTTTACGCTTTTGGGATTATCTCATTCGATATCGAGTAAAAGGTTTCGAAATTTCTAATGATGGCATTCGATAGCGAGTAACCATTCGAATGCAACCGTGCAACTTCTACTCGTAAGCAAAAGTACTAACGAAAACCAGCCAAACAGAAAAACACAAAGAAATGTAAGTTAAAAATTTGTTTTGAATAGCAATAGTAGTTAAATTAAATTGAGAATTTTTGGTTCTTAAGGATTTTTTCAATTCATATGATGATGTATATGACGTATATATAGGTATACATATGTATATAAAGATGAGTATTGCTAAGAACACAAAAACTTATATTTGAAGTCACATGTTATTATATTCAAGAATTAATTTTTTTTTTTTTTTTTTTTTTTTTTAGAAATGCATATATACATATGCTTATACATAGTTAAATGGTTGTTTTTTACATACTTACATATTTATTGAATTGTTATTTCTATTTACTTACTTTTTAATGTATAACCACGCATACATGACTGATTTAAATGAATTGTTATTGTAAACGTATGGGTGTTTATTTAGTTTTTATGTACAACAAGTATACAGAGTATGCAAATACATACAATTTTTGGCAGTGTTATAAAACACATTTTGTCAGCGTTACGCAACGAGTCACACCATTAGAAATTTACACGATATCGAAACTATTGTCTGAATTTTACGTTATACCTTAATTTTTCTTTCCCACGGATTTAAAAAAAAAAGTGGGCGTAGAAGTAGACTTTGAAAACTTTGCCCAAAACTTTTTCTCTGTGTAAAAACTGGGCTTAAGATAAATTTAAAAATACGTACAATAAATTTTTCGTTCCGAAAAATTTTTAGGTGGCTTACAACGAACACTTGATAAAAAAGATTATTCCTATCATCGGCCCAGACGTACCATTTAGACTTAAAATTTTATTTCTTTTTATTAGTTCAATTAATTGCAAATATCACAGATAATTACGTACAGATATCTTTCATGGCATCAGGCAACTTTTTAGGAAACATTCAGGCCTATAATATATTCTACGTCGATCTTGTCGCACCAAAAGAAGTCAATCTATGTAGACTGCCATTAATTTCGCGGTCATAATTAAGAGCCGCATATTCCATGTCTCATACAACGTGAAATGCAAATTCGTGCTAATTATCGCGATACTGGATTTCTTGGATTTGGAATTGGATCCACAGATGTATTTTGAGATCGTGCTTATTAGCATTGCAATTGGTGATCTCTTTTGAAGTAATATATTATTGGTAGTACATTTGATCGAGCACATTAGTGCATTACTTTCAAAGTGAAAAAAGATCGAAAATGTAAAGATTTATAACAACAATAATAACACATACATATGACTTCAATGCACGTGAAAACTTTTCTTTTTTATTAGAAAATTTTCAAACTTGCATGAATTTCACAATATACCAAAATTATATGCGTTTAAGCCACCGCCCTAACAACATCAATTTGCCACTATTTTGTTTGCATTGAGTTTTTGTCAGTATAAGTCAATAATTGAAAATACTTGCATGAGAAATTTGAAAATTGTTCGTGCAAAAATGCGTTTGGAATATCTTGTGAAATGATGAAATGAGTGTAGCAATGAATGCTATAAAATAGAGCCAGGGGTAAAAAAAGATGTCGTCAGCTTAACTTTCAAATAAGAGAGGCCGAACGTCCTTACTAAATAAAAAATTTTACGATTTGTTTAAAAACTTGCGTTGAAATCGGTGGAACCGTTTGCGCAGTTAGCGGTGATATCCAAGTATACACTTATTTTTATATACGTAGTATAATTATAGAATATAGATGTATATATAGATTTGCAGTAACCCGTTTAATTATAATCCGTAAAGGCTTAATGACACAATTTAAAAGTAAGCTCTAAAGAAGGTACAGTCGAAAAAAAGTGTTCTTAGTCATGCCTGTGATGTGGTCTTCTCGGCAGGCGTCGTCTCGTATGAGATCGGACTAAAAATGGGTGTGGCGATCTTATGGCATACCTCTCAGAGAAATGGTGCCACTCAATCCATCATTTCGGTGAAAGTAGAGTGGTGGTTCTGGATGTTTCAATAGCGTTTGACAGAGTGTGGCATGGTGTACTACTGGCAAAACTTACTGCTTTTGGTGTCGGTGATGACTTCTCTTGGTTTATATCGAGCTTTCTCAGAGACCGCACTATACCAGTTGTTATAGATGGGGTCTCATCAAACGAGTTCAAGATTAATTCAGGGGTACGGCAAGGTTTCGTTCTTTCTCCTACTCTATTTCTTATTTTTCTCAACGACCTTCTCTATCAAACTTCCAACCCTATCCACTCTTTTGCGGATGACAGCAGCATTTGTCACTCGTACTCTTTTAGTTATAGGCCTAGCCTATCAGAGATCGCTGCCAAAAGGCTAAATATGAATGATTCACTGAATAGTGATCTTCTATTAATCTCCGAATGGGGTCGTAAAAACAGGGTCGCTTTTAATGCTCGTAAGACCCAGTGTTGCTTATTAACACACAAACAAACGGCCGCAGATGCTGCTTCATCTGTACACATGGATGGTATAAATATTGAGGAATCGGATGCTCTTGATGTTCTTGGAATGAAGATACAGTGTGACGTTCGCTGGAATGAACACATTTTTAATGTCTCTAAAGAAGCATTCAAGTGCCTCGGTTTTTTGAAACGGTGTAAGATGTACTTCACTCCATGCGACCTCCTTACTATTTATACCACCTACATTCGACCGAAAATGGAATACAACTCTCGTGTTTGGGCAGGTGCCTCAAAGTCTATTTTGGGATTACTCGACCGTGTGCAGGAGAGGGCGAATAAGCTCATCGGTGACAGTAGGGTATCCAACTCTATTGACTCACTGCAGCATCGACGCAGTGTGGGGTGCGTTACTCTGTTCTATCGTTACTACAATGGATTTTGCTCTGACGAGATTAGGGATCTTGTTCCCGAAACTCGCACATTTTTACGTAGCACGCGTTCATCGTCTAGAGCTCATCCATTTGTGGTCGATTGCCCGGGAAATCGCACTACGCATTACAGAGAGAATTCGTTTTTCAGCCGTACTCTTCGTCTGTGGAATAAGTTGCCTGCAGACGTGTTTTCTGTCTGTTATAACGTTGGAAAGTTCAAGTCAAATGTTCACAAACACTACTCCCTCTTTCCCCCTCCTCACAACCTATTTTCCTAGTTCTGGTACAATACACTGCATATGTAGGGGTCATCCCCTGAGTACTGGTCCAATATAAAAAAAAAAAAAACTTTAAATTTTACCTCGCCTAGAGTAAGATGTGTGTATTCAATTTGAAGTAAATCTGTTAAAACCTGTTTCGAATCAAAAGTGGGTGTTAAAGTGAGCATGGTCAGAAAGCAGTGTCTTATAAAAGACACCAGAGCTTTAGTGGTGTGCTGTGAAAACTTCAGCAGATCGGTCCAACGGTCTGGTCTACCCGGCAAGCGTTCTCGCTCATTACATGGGGTGCAAAAATGGGCGTGGCACATAAAACTTTTGTTTCTACCTCGTCTACAGTAAGATGTATATACAATTTGAAGTAAATCTGTTAAAACCCATGTATTACTCATTTAAAAAAGTGGGTGTTAAATTAGGCGGGGTCGCACCAACTTAGAAACCTTCTCGAGCTCATGCACAACAACTTTGCCGAAGATCATCCTATGGTCAAATGCATAGTTTACGATTCTATAACATACATACACACAAACATTCATTTTTGTATAGTCGTATATATTTTAGCTCGAAATTTATTTTGAAATGTGGTTGGACAAAAAGTATTGGAATGACTGATATAAAATAGAGCCAGAGTTAAAAAAGCATGTCACCAGTCCAAATAAGAGAGAGACTGAACGTCCTTACGAAATAAAAAATTTTATGATTTGCATAAAAGCATCGTTTTAACAGCAAGAACAGCAATAACGCATACCTGATACCTTAATACAATGTAAGGTGTATAGAAAATAGAAAGTTGAACGAACAAAACGACGATCACAACATCAGGTATTGTTTGAGATTCAGCTGAATAGGCCGAATGTCGTTGTATTCATAAGACATTACGATACGTGGTTTGGTAACTTTTGAAGCGATAATATGGAAAATGAAAGGCATTTTGTTAATATTTATATGGGAATATATAAGAAAATCTAAATACCATATCTCCGAAACCAATAGACCGATTTTGGGCAAACTTCACATAAACCATCTACAGACCCTCGCCAACGTACATTTTAATTATGGTTGAAATCAGTCGTCCCGTTAGCGCAATTAGTTTTTATATATAAAGATCCATATTTCATTTGAACATATTTACAAAACCAGTAAAAATAATAACTTTTACTAAAAAAATAGATTTTTTAAAGCACATTTTCATCAAATTTCTTTTATTTAAAATAATTTTTATTTTAATCCGAAACCACAATAAATGCTCAGTTTCATATAACCAATTATATTCGAATCTAGATCCTAGTTTTTCGACCTTTTTTTAATATAATTGTTGTTTATATGACCTTGAGGTTACTTGTTGTAAAATTATTAGTATATTAATATTTCCATATTTAGACACCTCTTTGTGTGTCTTCTTCAGGAAAATTTCTAAATTTTTTTTGTTTACAAATTTTTATAAAATTGAAAACAAATTGACGCACAAAAAACAAATTATACATAAAGAAAAATTTTTTTAAAACATAGTAGTAACATTAACATTATTCATAGTATATATATTTTTATATATATTATTATTTTATTTATATATCTTTTGCGATATACCGGTGCAGATCTCTGTTACTAACCCTAACAACAAAAATATGTCTGTGTTTGACTTATAGTACGTTTCCATATACGTGATTTGCGCCAAATCATTTCATTTGCCCAAATTAAGTAATTTGTGACATGATTTCCCATACATTTTTCATATTAGTAAATTATCTCCAACGACTTAATTTGCTTCAAATTAATTCGAAATTTGTCTGTGCAGCACTGCACGGCAGTTATTTTTATAATTACAACCTTGGGGCATCCATTATTGGTGCGTTACAATTCGAAAAAGTGTTTGAAATTTTTGAGTGCTTAAAAAAATATTACACATATTTATATAATGTCATCGAGAATTGAAAGAAAAAAACAACAAAAGAAAAAGAAAATGTGGTCAAATAAAGAAGAAGCGGTTTTGTGCGACCTATGGGCGAACAAAATAGACATGCTGAGAGGCTGTAGAAAAAACTCACATGTATTTGAAGAAATTAGACGAGAGCTGGAAACCATGGGAGGAATTGTAGTGTCATCAGAAGAAATTAAAGTCAAGATACATAATTTGACCGCAAAATATAGGTAAGTAAGATTAAAAACTTCACTTTTAATATACATACGACCATACATACGACCATACATACATATATTATAGAAAGGAAAAGGACAAAATGGGAATATCAGGTGGATCTCCATCCACATGGGAAATGTATCAAAAAGTACATGCCATTTTAGGAGCATTTAAAATGCAAAACCTGAAGGATGTTGTATATGAGAGTATTCTTGGTAAGTCTTTAATGGCATAAATTCTCTATAAGAATTGCTTTGTTTGTTGCATACAAATTCTTTAATATAGATAGATTAAATTATCGTTCTGCCTTATTTAATACTTTTGATATTATCATAGTTTTGCAATTGTTTTTTTTTTTAATTTTATTATTGTATATTTATAATTTCAGATAACTCAATGGATGAATATAGTGATCTGGAGGTGTTACTAACTGAATGTCAGACAGCTTATCTTGACGATGTTCCATCTTCGTCCCAAATTAGTTCGGACATCGTACCATCAACCCCAAGGTCAACCACTTTCAGTGCTGGAAATAAAAACAGAATTAAGGATACTTTAGCACAAAAAATATTAAATAAAATAGAAAATTTAGAAGAAAAAGATGAAAAAGATAGAATAGAGCAAAATAATTGGGAAGAAAAAATTTACAATTTAGAATTAGAAAAGAAAAAAATTTTGGAGAAAATTTCAAATGATAATGCGGAAATCAAAACCGCAATTATTAATTTTTTCAAGAAAAAACCTTAAATTTGTAATCTTTTTTAAGAAATGTATTACAAAACGAGTACATATGCTCTTTATTAGTTTATGTTAGAAAAAAAGCCATTTATTTTGGTAAAAAAAAAAATAAATAAAATATACATACATATGTACATTAGAAATTATTACTAATATGTATATTATTACCAGAATTGTTTACTTTTATTCACGCAATTTAAACTAAGAGCTTCACGTATTCTTTCAGAGTCATCTCTTAAATCATCGAATAAAATTTCACTCTCAGGACATATCCTATTATTGTCAAAATTTTGAAAATCGGATATCCATTTTTGGCTGATATTATCATTATTTTCATTTAAGAAATTATGAAGAACACAACATGCTTGAATGATAATGTTAGAATTTTTTATATCATTATCAATGCCCTTTCCTATACGACGAAAACGAGCCTTTAGGTGGCCGAAAGCATTTTCTACGACTCTTCTTGCTTTTGATAGGAAATAATTGAAAGTTTTTCTTTTGTTATCATTATCGGCATTAAAAGGATAAGGCTTCATTAAGACTTTTGAAAAGCGGAAAGCTGAATCACCAATGATATAAACTGGAACCTCTACTCCACATATATCCTTACAATTTTCCAATAGGGCTTGGCTTTCATCAAGCGATTTCTTTAATGCGGATTTTTCATATATTTGGGAGTCATTACATCGTCCTGGACTCCCAAAGTTTATATAAAGAAACCTATATCTAAAAATATAAACATATATACATAGGACCATACAGACAAATCTATATAATGTGTCGTACAGACGAGGCAACATTAAAGGAAACATGTGTTTCCTTCAATGTTTCCTTTTTCAATATATACGATGGAACCAAATGAGAAACATTAGTTGTGTATACATAATTGTACTCGTATTTTATACAACTACATTACAGTAACTATTCTATTCATTTTCTTTACTTCGCGACTTAAAAACAGGAACAGTTCGACTTTCAACGAACTAAAGAAGCAAAAATAATAGTATATAACTTTCGTCTTTCTGAAAATTTTTTTGAATTAATACACATACCTGTAGTCTAAAACAGTTGAATACCAACCCTTGTAGTTGTAATAATCAACCGCGTCGTCGGAACTTGGATGAACTTCGATGTGACATCCGTCTTCAAATAAAATTGTTGGACATTTTATAAAAAAAAAAAAAAAATATATATATATATATATATATATATATATATATATATATATATATATATATATATATATATATATATATATATATATATGTATATATATATATATATATATATATATATATATATATATATATATATATATATATATATATATATATATATATATATATATATATATATATATATATATATATATATATATATATATATATATATATATATATATATATATATATATATATATATATATATATATATGTATATATATATATATATATATATATATATATATATATATATATATATATATATATATATATATATAAAATTTTAAATATGTACATACCTATTGCTCCAAGACACTGAGGTAATCCTAATATTTCAAAGCCTCTTACGCATTCTTCCACAGTTTCATTGGATAAAGGAAACTTATTTAAATATATAGGTTTCAGTTGTCTATATACTTCATCGCAAAAATCTATCAATATTTTGCACACCATTGACTTGGAAACACCAAACAAATTGCCTATACTTCTGTATTCGGCAGAAGATCCCAAGGCATACAAAGCTATTGCTATTCTTTTTTCTAAAGAAATAGCATTTCTAAAGGACGTGTTTTCTTTTTTCATACTTTGTAGGTATTCACAAAGTATGTTAAACGTTCCACGAAACATACGGAAATTGTTTTTAAAGATTTCGTCTTCGCTTACTTGGCAGTCGTGTTCCCAAAATCTTGAAGACCGATCCTTTAAATACATATACAATTAAAAATTATTAGGCAAAAATATGTACTAACGGTTACCAATTTCCAAAATCTAGGCGACTTTCGTATTACTGTTTTCGCAAGAAGAATTAAATAATACTTTTTTATGCGGTTTCTCCTGATTCTGTCCAGACACATTTGGCGCTGACTTTGACACAAAATTGTAGCACTTGAAAAGTAGTTACACAGTTTTGCCATTAAATCGTTGTTGTGTTGAATATAACTCAATAAAAACTCAATATTATTTTCCATCTTTATAGGTTTTTTTTATTTTTCTATATTAAATAATTATTGAAAACAATTTTAATTTTTTTTAATGATAAAATACAATCAAACAATACAAACTTCAAACTTTTTTCGATAATTCGAAGAGAAAATTACTTACAACATAATGGAAACACTTCGAAATGATTTCCTCAAATCAACTTAATTTGCTTATAATGGAAACGTACTATTAAATCTAAATAAAACAAAAACAGTGTGGCCAACTAGGAGGAAACAACATATTTGTGGGGTTTCACAGTTTTATAGGCTTCAACATTGGATTTTATATGAGAGTGAATTATCTAAGAGCGGCAAAAAAAGAATGCGGTAGATGCGTCGACTGGTAATTCCCACTAGTGTAAGTACAAGGCGGGGCAGTTGGCCCCTAATGTCAGTTCTGGTTTGACATTTGTGTAGGAAGCACATATGAAATACAAGTTAATAAACAGTGTTACGCTACACTGCTCGAGAACGGGGAATATTGCTGACTATTTATTTGACCAATAATTTTCTTCAAAAATGACCATGAGGCCCATTTTGATCTTAGCGGGTACATAAATAAGCAAAATTTACGCTTCTGGGACACTGAAAATCCGCGTGTAACCCACGAAGAGCCATTATACCCGCTCAAAGTCACTGTATGGTGTGCTGTTTTCGCTGGAGAAGTCATCCGACCTTTTTTCTTCGACGACCTCGCGGGCCAAACGCACCTTGATGAATTGCGATTGGAAAACATGTGGTTCCAACAGGACGGCGCTACGGCACACACTGCACGTGCCACAACCGATATGCTGAAAGATGCATTTCCCGGGCGCCTAATCTCCCGTTTTGGCGATTTGCACTGGCCAGCAAGATCGCCTGATTTGACCGCTGCAGACTTCTTTTTGTGGGACTTTTTGAAGTCGCGGGTTTATGTCAACAAGCCTGAGACTCTTGCAGCTCTTAAAGACAATATCCGTCAAAAATGTGAGGACCGGAAGTTTTAATCAATGTGATGGAAAATGCTACAAAAAGGGCTTAAATGACAATCAACTGTGGCGGCGGCCATTTACTTGACATCATATTCTCAACTTGATGTAAAAAAATTAAAAGACCAAATAAAAACAATCCATAAGAACAATCAAAGTTTTTCATTTTTCTTGTTAAATTACAGGCAAAAAACATCAGAAAGTTATTTTTGCGCCACCCTGTAATTATGAAATAAAAAGCAGAGTTTAATTATTACGATCTGATGGCAAAACTAAACAGAATTTGAAAAGCTGTAACAATTGTAGCGCATATTTAGATTATATTATGCTACTGGTATATTATTACACTTCTAAGCAAACAGAAACACCTACATATGTACATACATATATATATATATATATACATATGTATGTATGTATGCATATCCAACATGTGATTGCGCATCCTGAATAACGAGCATTAAATTTTATATTCAATTAACACACTTAACCTTGTCCACAAAAAAATTCTCTCCTTCAGCGCATAAAAATTCTGTTCATAGCTTATATTCATGTACGTAAATATGTGTGTATGTGTTTAGTTCTATTCCACTGAAGTATAAGATTTAAAGTTAACATTTTAACATGTTCGAATGTTTCCCAAAAACCTTATTGTGACAACTACAGAGAAAATTTGAGAGTAGGAGGAATGAAAATAAATGAATGACTTTATCAGGGCAGAGATTGTATACAATATGTGTTTACTATAGTAAAATTTCACACACAAAAATAAACGTATGATATGTCAATGAAAAGAGCGTTGAGATAGATTTCATGAATTGACAAAAAATTTGTTGTGACAACTTTTTATCCGGATTAAGATGTTACTTTAACAATTTTATTCATTTAGACACCTTCATTTCTCTTTCCAAGTTTCCGATAAAAACCCAAAACAATTTGATAATTGAAAAACTTAATATCTTAAATCGTTTATTTTATTATTTAAAAGCTTGTAAAGGATAATAATAAAAGCGTTGAGTAGGAGAAAAGATTCATTTATTGAAGCGTTTTCTGGGCGATGCAAATCCAAAATATTGTTACAGATTTTCCTCCAGACTTTTATGATTAGAAAAAAAAAAATCGGAAGACATAAATAATATTTCAATTTGAAACAAAAACTTTTTATCTATTGGATTTTTTGACTCAGCGAAATCTCTTTTTTAGGTCCATACTTAGACAAAGATTTTCTGCTTTAATGAATTATTTTACTGAAAATTAAAAAAGTAATCTTCATCCAAGAAGGGTGCAACATCTCTTTAAATTATATCATGAATTTCCTGGAAACAGGATAAAAGTGCCCACTTTTGATGGTAGATTCTCGTTTAACATCTTTCCAGTTCGAAACAGTAGCGAACAAAAATGCATAGTTTTTGTCTTTATCATTCATTTATTCATTGAATCTTCAGAATATGAACTAATAATAAGTATTCAAATCTTACTAAACACAAGAAATTAACGAAGTCTAGCCAATGCTAGACAAACAGTTTTATTTTGCGCAAATTTTATTGGTAAATCACCTATTTAACGCTCGATGGTGGCAAGGGTATCCCTTCTTCTCAACCGACTGTGGCCTTCAAAATTAAGTATGTTGTGTGCAAGAGGATTTGGGTGAAGTTTACTGATACGCCTTGTCGCTTACTTCGAAAACTGCTCTTACTGAGGGAACACACAGATCCTTGTGAATTTGTAAGTTTTTTTTTACGTACCATGGAGCTGTAGTAATTGTTGGAAGAAGTTTGTTTTGTCACATTCATTTAGATTCGGTGCTCTCATATTTCTAAGATAAGGATCGTTATTAGACAACGACGTGTTTGAACTGGCAGAATTTGAAGTCGATGGTACTCCGAAGTTAATTTCTGTTATGCTTTGTTTTGCCGATGAGAGTTCATCCTGAGTATTTTTCAACATGGTCTCCATAAGAGAAACAAATGAATCAAATTATATCATTTTATCTCTGCTATTGACTGACGACGGAGAAGCATTGCTGTGAAATATATTACCCTGAATATTCATAGTGGGGCCGGATATTAACGGCTCTTCGGAAGGTATAAGCGGTTGTGTTATTGGTGGGATATTTAGGTTATTTGCCAGCTCAATATGTAGGAGAAAGAGGGTAAGTCACAAGATACCAGTGGCTGTAAATTTAGTTCATGGACTATATTAGGAGAGTGCCTACGAATAGGAGAATGGTATTGTATTATGTGTACTTTGGAAAGAAAAATTTGTTACAAGGATCTTATAATCAAAAATACTACGAAAATTTAAACCAATAAAATCAGATAGAAAACAAAAAAAATAAAAGTTAACGCTTGTACCCTCATTTCTTCTTTTCTATTTCCTATAATAGCGAAAATATATAAAGTGTAAACTAAAAAAGGTTTGCAATATAAAAAATTGTTTCTCGGGTGTTATTATTATTATTATTATTTTTGTACGTTTTGTTAAATGTTTCAAGGCTAATTAATCGAAAGGTCTTTGTGTGGTAAACATTTGGAGTCTAGCTCCGATAGTGAATGAACGCGTTTAGTTTTAATCAGAAAGTAACAAAATAAAACCGAAATAAGTGAAAATATTTATATACAACTTTGTGAGAGTTATTGTTATATTTTTTTTAAGTGCAAGTAAAAAGAGAAAAAAAGCTGCATGAGTGCCGCTCACAAAATAATGTCTACACACTGTATAATACTAAAGATTCACGTGGTGGGTCTTGTGAAGGATCGCCAATTCTAATAAAATCCAGAATTAAACATTATTTACTAAGCGAGGCACGTGAGGAGTGTCTTCAAGCAGCATATATGTATATGCATTGAACATTTTCATGAAAAAACTGCTATTTCCTCGGTTTAGTCACCACTCCGGTCTTCAGTAACAGAAAACCAATGGTCAAATTTTTTCAAATCACTTGGATTTTTAGTGGCTGGCGATTATAACGGTAATCACACTTTTTGTGGATCACACGCCGAGTGCTTTTCAACACCGTTTTCAAAATGGGCTAAGTTGTGATTTCATGATTCCAGAATGATTCCAAATGTTATAGATTTTGGAGTTACATAAAATGTTCTCTTGGAATGGATGCAAGTCCTTCATTAGATCTGTCGTCAGATCACTCTCCCACTATAATCTCTGTTTCGTTCGACCAGGAAATTGGCTCACCGTTTAGTGACTTGGTGTTGACTAGAATTAATTGGTTAAAATATAAGAAATATTTGAATACTCATTGTACAGAGAATCTTACCTTGAGAACGATTTTACTAAAGACCTTAAACTAGCCGTACATCACGTTACCACTAACCATATAAGTTTCAGAAATGCGAATAATAGGTCTTATTCTTTGTGAAATCTGAATTTGTGAAGTACGCGACAAGATATATTAACAAACTTGAATTCCATCCAAATCCTCTTGCAGTTAATATTCTTAACTTTGGTGGCCATACCCGTCTGAGAAGGAGGGATACTTTGGCTACCATTAGAGCTCTAAACAGATGACTGAATTCTGAAATAATATTCGCATAAAAATAAATTTTTGTCAAGCACTGGCAGGACTTTAATCAAATTTTTTTTTTTAGTATTAAGACTTG
The DNA here is from genome assembly GCA_914767995.1 of Thecocarcelia acutangulata. Lineage (NCBI taxonomy): Eukaryota > Metazoa > Arthropoda > Insecta > Diptera > Tachinidae > Thecocarcelia > Thecocarcelia acutangulata. The sequence goes on along the minus strand of OU612096.1, from coordinate 52,668,046 downwards.
AATACTTATTGTCATTACATTTCTTATGTAGATTCAATAAATAAAATAATAAAGTTAAAAAAAAGGACTGTTAGGACAGAGTGGCCAGCTTAAAAGCAGGCTACGGGAATGCAATACGCAAATAAAAAATCTGCTTGAAAGCCATAGAATGGCTTTCCTTAAAAATTATTTTGAGAGTCTCGATGATACTGCTCAGGCCGACTATTCTCTATGGAATATATATATATATATATATATATATATATATATATATATATATATATATATATATATATATATATATATATATATATATATATATATATATATATATATATATATATATATATATATATATATATATATATATATATATATATATATATATATATATATATATATATATATATATATATATATATATATATATATATATATATATATATATATATATATATATATATTCTCTGTCAGAATTAATGGAAAAGTCGATTAAGGGATGACCGTCTGTCCGCCGTTGAAATAACGTTTCTAAGAAAACCATTAGACTTAGAAACATTTTCCGTTCACCATTCTTTTACCCTCTCGATTCATGGATTTGCTATTGAAATTCCGTAATATCGGTTCACGTATATCTAAGATAAATTCAAAATTCCAAAAAAAAAAACATTTTTTTTGCAATTTTGTATGAAAATTAAAAAAAGTTGTTTGCTTTGCTTCAAACTGCACACACTTGTTAAACATAAACTAAAAGCCAAAAACATTTTTTTCCATATATCGGTCCACATATACCCGAGATATAGCACAAATTGGGTTTTGCATGAAAATGTCGCATAAGCCAAGTTAAAAAATTTTTTTGCTTAAAAGCAGTTCTGGTAATGAAATAAGGTTATATACATATGGAAAATTAAAATTTCCGATATCGGTCCATAAATACCCAAAATATAGCATAAACCGATTTTTCCACAAAAAAGGTGTGTAAGTTCGCTTACGCGACATTTTCATGAACCCCGGCTTGGGCTATATCTCGGGTATATATGGACCGATATCGGATATTTCCATTTTCAATATTTATATAACCTTATTTCATTACCAGTACTGCTTTTGAGCACAAAAAAGTTGTTTAAGTTCGCTTACGCGACATTTTCATTAAAAACCCGGTTTAGGCTATATCTCGGGTATATATGGACCGATATCGGAAATTTTCATATTTATATAACCTTATTTCATTACTAAAACTGCTTTTGAGCATAAAAAGTTTCAGTTCGCTTACGCGACATTTTTATGAAAAAGCCGATTTTATAATAATAGGTTTGCTATTCTCCAAACGGATGAGCCAACATGTTCAAAAAAGTCTTTTAAACCTCCTCCAATTTATTTGAGAGAGCCTACATCTAAGGAACTGGTAAGCAAACTTATTTCCGTAATAGGTGAAAATACCTTTAGCGTAACATCTGTGCAGCATGGCAATATTAAAGAAACAAAAATTTAGGTAATTCATAAAAATGATTACCGCAAATTGTCGGACGACTTGGAGAAAGAAAATAGAGCTTTTTACACCTATCAGCTTAAAAGTGCGAAAGGCCTCCAAGTTGTTGCTAAAGGCATTGATTCTGGCGTAGATCCTAATGACGTTAAAACTGGTTTGGAGGAGAAAGGGTTTAAAATTAAGAATGTTTTTAACATCAGAAACCGAGAAAAGACACCTCAGCCCATGTTTAGGGTGGAATTATAACCTGGAGATGTCACCTTAAAGAAGAATGAGGTTCATCCAATATATAATGTTAAATACCTTCTACACCGGAAAGTTACTGTAGAGGAGCCTCATAAACGCTCAGGACCCGTTCAGTGCATGAACTGCCAGGAGTATGGCCACACTAAAACATATTATAAATTGCCCACTGTGTGTGGTGATCTCCATGGCACATCACAGTGCACCAAATCAAAAACTGACACAAATGTAAAAAAATGTGGTAATTGTGGAGGCAATCATACTGCTAATTACATGGGTTGCCCCGTTTATACCCACTTCAAACGCTCAATGCCAAATAAATCATTAACTCCTCCCAAGCCGTCCCAGCAATCGCAATTCATTTCAAGCAACAATTTTCCTCAAGCAGGTCAGTCAACAACCCAAATAAATGTTCCAAGCTCTAACCAAGTTTATTATGCCAATGTGGTTAAGACTAATATACCAAACGCGAATCAGAAGTCCAAGTCTCAACAGCCCGACCCATATTTTAGCAACCTTGAAGCCACATTGCAGACTTTGGTTCAATCAATAAACACTTTTACAGCTTCTATGACCACCATGATGCAGGAAATGCTAAAAATGCAATCAACTATTTTACAGGCTATTTTAAAAAAATGATTTATTTAAAAATATGTTTCTGGAACGCAAACGGCATACGCCAACATAAAAATGAACTTGAACACTTCCTGAGGGAAAGGCAAATCGACGTTATGTTGATTGCTGAAACTCACCTGACGCCAAGAAGTTATTTCACGATAAATGGCTATATACCACGTGGAAGATCTTGTGGAGGTTCGGCTATTCTAATTAAAAATAGAATTAAACATTACTTGTTAAATGAGACATGTGAAGAATATTTTCAAGCAACAAATATTTGTATTGAACACATTCACAGTAAATTGGTAATTTCATCAATTTATTCCCCGCCTCGGCTTTCAGTTACAGAAAACCATTACTCAAATTTGTTTACTTCTCTTGGATCCCGATTTATAGCTGCTGGTGACTATAATGCTAAACACACATTTTTGGGCTCAAGATTAATCTCCCCGAAAGGTCGTGTGCTTTTTGATACTATATCAAAATTGGGTTTAGATGTAATCTTCAGCGGGTGTCCCACCTATTGGCCATCTGACCAGCGAAAGATCCCAAATGTTATTGACTTTGGAGTCGTAAAAAACGTTCCCTTAGAATGGATGCATGTGGAGCCTTTATTGGATTTGTCCTATGATCACTCACCTACTATGTTCTCTATATGTTTTCCCTAGAACATTGGATCCCCATTTAACGACATAGGTGTATTCCAGTCCAGAGTGAATTGGCTAAAATATAAAAAATATTTAAGTACTCATTGTACGGAAAATATATCTTTGAGAACTCCAGAGGATATTGATGAGTCAATTAATGATTTTTCCCAAAATATTATAAAAGCCGTGCAACATGCTACCACTACAAATTTTAGAAAAGAAGAAATCAGAAGAGAATGGCAACTTCGCAGGTCTCCCCAGCTTAAAGCTAGGCTTCGAGAATGCGTAAGTCAACTAAGAAATTTGCTTGAAGTCCAAAGAGTGGCTTCCCTCACAACTTATTTGGAAAGCCTCGATGGTAGTCCTCAATCCGATTATTCTTTGTGGAAAGCAGCAAGAGGGTTAAAGAGACCCATTAGATCTAAGCCACCCTTGCGTACTCCAACTGGGGACTGGGCCAGAACTGACTCCGAAAAGGGAATGCTGTACGCTAACCACTTGAGAAACGTGTTTGCCATTGACGGACTGAATGATGAAGCTGATATGCCGCCATATGCCGTTAGACCACCCGTACCTTTCAGACTTCGTTTTCAAGAAGTCGATAATGCTATTAGTAACTTAAACCCCAGAAAAGCTCCTGGTATTGATAAAACTACCAACAAAATGCTTGTGCAGTTACCCCGAGTAGCTAGAAGACTCGTCCTTTTTATTTTTAATGCTATTTTACATCTCGAGTACTTTCCTACTGAGTGGAAGGTGTCTGTCATTACTATGATACCAAAACCAGGAAAGGATCCTACAAAAGTTGAGTCATATAGGCCGATAAGTCTATTGCCAACAATTTCAAAACTGTTCGAGAAATTTCTAATGACGAGGTTGACCCCAATCTTGAATGAAGTAGGATGTATTCCTAACCATCAATTCGGTTTTAGAGCTAAGCACAGCACCATAGAACATACACACAGGCTGGTGAATGTTATCAGAAACGCGTTCGAAGATAAAAAGTATTGCTCAGCTCTATTTATTGACGTTTCCAAAGCTTTTGACAAAGTGTTGCACAAAGGCTTAACTCAGCAAATAAAATTAAACGTGCCTGCAAACACGCACAAGCTGTTAGAGAGCTTCTTATATTCGTCGTTAAGGAAGGTGATTTCAAAAGCTCAGCTCAGCCAATCGAAGCTGGAATTCTCCAGGGTAGCATATTGGGCCCAACTCTATATTTGATTTATGCTTCAGACATGCCAACGAGCTGCAAAATTCACACTTCAACTTTTGCAGATGATACAGCATTCATCAGTGTCCATGAAGACTATATTGGAGAAATGGCTGAAATTTTGGAAAATCAAAGTAAATGAACAAAAATGTACCCATGTTACATTCACACTACGTAGAAAAACTTGTTCGGCTATTAAAATCAACAATTACATTGTTCCGCAGCACAGTGAAGTCAAATACCTTGGTATTCACCTCGACCGTAGGCTCACGTGGAAGTCTCACATTGACGCTAAAGTCACCCAGATGAAATTAAAAGCGGTGCAACTAAATTGGCTCATCGGCAGAAATTCTACCTTGAAGTTAGATTGCAAACTTTTGTTGTATAACGCAATCCTAAAGCCAATCCCCCACAATCAATTGTGGGGTACCGCCTCTGCATCTAACATTGAGAAAATTCAAAAGCGCCAGTTGACATCGCCATTACGTGAGATAACACGGCCATTGAATTTGTTGCGCAAAAGAGCAATTATTTCGTTAGCTGTGTGGCAAGTGGCACCGTCCTGCTGAAACCACATATCATCTACATCCATATCTTCCAATTCGAGCCATAAAAAGTTCGTTACCATTTCACGATAGCGAACACCATTCACAGTAACTGCCTGACCGGCTTCATTTTGGAAAAAATACGGCCCGATGATGCCGCCAGCACATAAACCGCACCAAACAGTCACTCTTTGTGGGTGCATTGGTTTTTCGACAGTCACTCTTGGATTCTCATTCGCCCAAATGCGGCAATTCTGTTTATTGACGAATCCACTGAGGTGAAAATGTGCCTCATCACTGAAGATGATTTTCTTCGAAAATTGATCATCATTTTCATAATCAGTCTGGATAACTATAACACGTTGTTGGATTGTGTATCTCTCCATGGTTCAAACTGAATAAGTCTGAAATAGAGAACTGTCAAATAAAATTCGGAAAAAAACTTGGCGTTTAAGTGTGGTTCACATTTAACATCGGCCATTGAAATTTAACCACTCGATATATACCCATATGACAAAATATGCTTCGTGGGAATAATTTCGTATAAATACTTACATACATATGTTCTAATATCAAAAAATGTTATTATTTCATCACATAAACGACTTGCACGTTCCAGTAGATTGAAGCTAATAAAACTCCACCTGCAACATTGTTTGCTTATTGCAAAAAAAACTATGTATTCATTGCAACAAATAAATCATGTTATTACAAATGTTGCATCAGCTGTTGTTGTAGTTTTCATTTTACTGTAGCTGTTATTGAATTTATATCATTTTACATTTATATTCTACTTTTATATTGCTTTTTAGTTAAATTTGTAGTTTTCTTAACAATTTTCATTAAACATTTTTGGTTGATATAGTTTGTAAGGTATTTAAAACTCCTCTATCAACTGCTTCAATTTTTTGGGATATATTATAGTTAGATTAAGTGTTACTGGTGTAAAAAAGCAGTAACATAAGTTCGGCAGTTATTATACCCTTCACAAAAATGTCAAGGGTATATATAAGTTTATGATTCCGTTTGTAATTTCTAAATTTTTTTTTTTTGCGACCCTATAAAGAATGTATATATTCTGATTCAGAATTAATGGAAAAGTCGATTAAGCGATGTCCGTCTGTCCGTCTATCCGCTGTTGAAATACCGTTTCTGAGAAAACCATTAGACTTAGAAACTTTTTTCTTTCACCATTCTTTTACCCCATCGATTCATGGGTTTGCTATTGAAATTCAGTAATATCGGTCTACGTATAGCTGAGATATATTCAAAATTCCGAAAAAAGCCATTTTTTTTCTGCAATTTTGGATGAAAATTTTTGGAAACAAAAGTTGTTTGTTTTGCTTCAAACTTCACACACTTATTAAGCATGGTGACTTAAAGGCAAAAATTTTTTTTTCAGATATCGGTCCATATATACCAGAGATGTAGCCCAAATCGTATTTTTAATGAAAATATCGCATAGGCGAAGCTAAATAACTTTTTTTTGCTTAAAAGTAGTTTTGGTAATAAAATAAGGTTATATAAATATGGAAAATGAAAATTTCCGATATCGATCGGTCCATATATACCCGAGACATAGCCTAAGCCGGGTTTTTCATGAAAATGTCGCGTAAGCGAACTTAAACAATTTTTTTTTGCTTAAAAGCAGCTCTGGTAATAAAATAAGGTTATATATATGTATATACAAAAAATGAAAATTCCCGATATCGGTCCATATATACCCGAGATATAGCCTAAACTGGGCTTTTCATGAACATGCGGCGTTAGCGAACTTAAACAATTTTTTTTTTTGCTTAAAAGTAGTTCTGTAAACAACATTAGGTTATATAAATATGGAAAATGAAAATTTCCCATATAGCCCAAATCGGACTTTTAATGAAAATGACGCATAGGCGAAGCTAAACAACTTTTTTTGCTTAAAAGTAGTTCTGGTAATAAACTTAGGTTATATAAATATGGAAAATGAAAATTTCAGATACCGGTCATTATATACCCGAGACATAGCCTAAACCGGGTTTTTCATGAGAATGTCCCGTAAGTAAACTTAAACAACTTTTTTTGCTTAAAAGCAGTTCTGGTAATGAAATCAGAATAAATATGGAAAATGACAGTTATCGATATCGGTCCATATATGTATACCCCAGATATACCTTAAACCGGGTTTTTCATGAAAATGCCGCGTAAGTGAACTTAAACAACTTTTTTTTTGCTTAGAAGCAGTTCTGGTAATGAAATAAGGTTAGATAAATATGGAAATTTCCGATATCGGTCCGTATATACCCGAGATATAGCCTAAACCGCGGTTTTCATGCAAATGTTCGGTAAGTGAACTTAAACATCTTTTTTTGCTTAAAAGCAGTTCCGATAATGAAATACGGTTATATAAATAGCGAAAATGAAAATTTCCGATATCGGTCCATAAATACCCGAGATATAGCCTTAAACGATTTTTCCATTAATATATTTTGTTTTTTTTTTACGTGTTTTTGGAGAACGTGATGCTGGATATATTTTATTAGACATAGCCCAAATCGGGTTTTTCATGAAAATCGGGTTTTTCATGAAAAACCCGATTTGGGCTATGTCTCGGGTATATATGGACCGACATCGAAAACTTTCATTTTTCATATTTATGTAACCTAATTTCATTACCAGAACTGCTTTTGAGCACAAAAAAGTTGTTTAAGTTCGCTTACGCGACATTTTCATGAAAAACCCGATTTGGGCTATATCTCGGGTACATATGGACCGATATCGGAAATTTTCATTTTTCATATTTATGTAACCTAATTTCATTACCAGAACTGCTTTTGAGCACAAAAAAGTTGTTTAAGTTCGCTTACGCGGCATTTTCATGTAAACCCCGGTATAGGCTATATCTCTGGTATATATAGACCGATATCGACAATTTTCATTTTCCATACTTATATAACTTTATTTCATTACTAGAACTGCTTTTGAGCAAAAAAAAAAGTTGTTTAAGATCGCTTACGCGACATTTTCATGAAAAACCCGATTTGGGCTATATCTCGGGTACATATGGACCGATATCGGAAATTTTCATCTTCCATATTTATGTAACCTAATTTTATTACCAGAACCGCTTTTGAGCACAAAAAAGTTGTTTAAGTTCGCTTACGCGGCATTTTCATGATAACCCCGGTCTAGGCTATATCTCGGGTATATATGGACCGATATCGAAAATTTTCATTTTTCATATTTATATAACCCTATTTCATTACCAGAACTGCTTTTGAGCACAAAAAAGTTGTTTAAGTTCGCTTACGCGACATTTTCATGAAAAACCCGATTTCGGCTATATCTCGGGTATATATGGACCGACATCGAAAATTTTCATTTTTCATATTTATATAACCCTATTTCATTACCAGAACTGCTTTTGAGCACAAAAAAGTTGTTTAAGTTCGCTTACGCGGCATTTTCATGAAAACCCCGGTCTAGGCTATATCTCGGGTATATATGGACCGATATCGAAAATTTTCATTTTTCATATTTATATAACCCTATTTGATTACCAGAACTGCTTTTGAGCACAAAAAAGTTGTTTAAGTTCGCTTACGCGACATTTTCATGGAAACCCCGGTTTGAGCTATATCTCGGGTATATATGGACCGATATCGGAAATTTTTATTTTCCATATTTATGTAACTTAATTTTATTACCAGAACTGCTTTTGAGCAAAAAAAGGTTATTTAGCTTCGCCTGTGCGACATTTTCATTAAAATCCGATTTGGGCTATATCTCGGGTATGTATGGACCGATATCTGAAAAAAAAATTTTTTGTCTTTTAGTCACCATGCTTAATAAGTGTGTGAAGTTTGAAGCAAAACGAACAACTTTTGTTTTCAAAAATTTTCATACAAAAATGCAAAAAAAAATGGCTTTTTTCGGAATTTTGAATATATCTCAGCTATACGTGGACCGATATTACTGAATTTCAATAGCAAACCCATGAATCGATGGGGTAAAAGAATGGTGAAAGAAAAAATTTTCTAAGTCTAATGGTTTTCTCAGAAACGGTATTTCAACAGCGGACAGACGGACAGACGGACATCGCTTAATCGACTTTTCCATTAATTCTGATTCAGAATATATATACTTTATAGGGTCGCAAAAAAAAACTGTACAAATTACAAACGGAATCACAAACTTATATATACCCTTTACATTTTTGTGAAGGGTATAAAAATACAAAATAAAATGTATATGAAATAAAACTGAACTATTTTCTTTTTGTTAAATAAAATAAAACAAAATAAAAAAAACAAGAAAAATAAATTAGAGTGTTTAATGTAAAATAAAAAAAAAACAGAACAAAACTTATAGACAGGGCAGCCCTGTAATTTGCAGTATGGTTGCCTCCACAGTTACTGCATTTTTTAACACTTGAGTCAGTTTTTGACTTTTTGCACTGTGATGTACCGTGCAGTTCTCTACACACAACACAAACTGCAGGCATTTTACAATAGGCCTTAGTATGGCCAAATTCTTGGCAGTTTAGGTATTAAACGGGCCCTAAACGCTTGTGCGGCTCCTCAACGGTAACCCTGCGATGAAGAAGAAATTTAACGTTATAAATTGGGTGAGTTTCATTAGTTTTCAAAATTTATAATAAATAAACTTGAATTTTTGTATTAAACATTTCATGAAATATAGTGTTTAATTTAATCATCGCTACATATATTGTAATACATACTATATACTCGTATATACGTGGCTATCGTGAAGGGTATTTTAGATTCGGCCCTGCCGAATATACCACACTCTTTCTTTAAATCATTTCATCCTTATTTTTAGCAGCTAGCGACTATAATATTAAATACATTTTTGGGTATCACATTAAATATCCCCGAAGGCTCATGTACTCTTTGACATTATTTCTAAGATAGGCTTAGATGTGATTTCGAGCGGGCCGTCAGACCGACGATGGATGCCAGATGTTAGATTTTGCAGTTTCAAATTCGTTAGATTTGGCATCAGATAACTCACTCGCTAAAATCTCTGTTTCGTTTCTGTAGGAGGTTGCCTCCCCATTTAGTGACTTGGCGTTGACCGTCAATTGTTAATTGGCTAATATATAAAAAATACCTGAGTACTCATTGTGAACAGAATATATGCTTGGGAACGTGCGAAGTTATTATTGAAATGAGTTTATTGAGTAGACTATTTTTTTATACAATATAAATTCAGACTACTATTCATAAATAACATATATAATTATACATAAATCTAATGTACAGGAGTAAGATGTTTCCATTCTCTTCTCAACACTGTCCCTGAATGATAACATTGTATTAAAACTTCCAAATTTTTGCTCTTGCACTCTTTACATTAAATAACATGATGAAATTATACATTCAATTAATAATTCATGATCACATAAAACAACATTAAATAAGCCCAAATTTATTTGTTAAATATTCCAGTTTTTGAGGTGTAACAGCTTTTGTAAACATATCTGCAACCATTTCATTTGTAGGAATATATTTCAAAATGATATCTTTTTCATCTATTTTTTGACGAATGAATTTGTTTTTAATATCAACGTGTTTCGTTCTTGGAGAATAATTATGATTTAAAGCAACTTGAATAGCGCCTTTGTTATCACAAAATATAGTAAGCCCAATTTTGGGTATTTTGTTTAGCTCAGCTTGTAAACGCTTTAACCATTCGGATTCTTCTATTGCAGCAGTAAGTGACATAAACTCAGCCTCAGTCGAAGACAACGCAACTATCTTTTGTTTCTTTGTGTTGCAAGAAATTTCGCCGTTCTAGTACATAAATATATAACCAATAGTAGATTGACGGTCATCCAAATTTCCAGCTCAATCCCCATCACAATACCCCATTATTTCATCATCTGGTTCTGGTTTTATATACAATACCTTTTTCTATCGTTCCCTTTAAGTATCGTAGTATTCTTTTCACAGCTTACCAATGTGCCCTTCCAGGATTTGAAGAATAACGGCTTAAAATATTCACTGCACAACATATGTCTGGACAAGAAATTTTTGCAGCATAAAGCAAACAACCAATTTCCTGCATATAAGGAACTTTTGCCATTTCTTCTTTGACTTCATCATCTTCTGGACACATATTTTTAGTTAGCTTTTGATTATAATCCATTGGAATTGATGTAGGATTACAATCATTCATGTCAAATCGTGTTAATATATCAGAAATGTACTTGGCTTGATCAATTTTAATTGAATCTTTCATTCTATTTATCTTCATTCCAAGAACTGATGAAACTTGCCCCATATCCTTCATTTTAAGTCTCTTGCTCAGTTTTTCCTTTATAGAATTTATAACATTTATATTATTAGAAAAAATCAAAATATCGTCCACATAAATAGCCACATACAGCATTTTATATTTTTCAACTTTGTAATATATACTTACATTGATCAACATCGCTTCTTGCAAGGCCTATTTTTAATAACTCTGCATTAAGAGTTTCATTCCAGACTCTACCTGATTGCTTCAATCCATAAATTGATTTCTGTAGCTTACATACTTTACGCTTGTCACCTTCAAACATTTGTGGCTTTTGCATGTATACTATTTCTTTTAAGGATCCGTTCAAATACGCCCTCACAGCGTCCATTTGATGTATATACATGTCATGTCTTACAGCCAGTGCTAATAAGTATCTTATTGAAACATACCTTACAACTGGGGAAAAAGTATCATCGAAATCAATTCCTTCCCTTTGAGTAAAACCTTTTGCTACAAGTCTTGCTTTCCATCGAATAGGATTGCCGGTTTCATCACGCTTTGTTTTAAATACCCATTTTAATTTTACCGATTTTTGACCTGGCGGTAAATTAGTCAGCACCCAAGTATTATTTTCAGCCATAGAATACATTTCGTCTTTCATAGCTTTTATCCACTTATCAGCATTTTCGGTATGTCCGTAATTGTTTGGATGAACCATTAATGGTATTTCAGCTAACGCTCGTTCGTTCAAAACGGTATCTGTATCTTGAACTACACCGTTTTGTACAACATTCCAGCAACCTTTAATGACCAAACACGATCTTGCTTGTCTTTTCCAGACATCAAAGTTCTCCCTTCCTCGCAATCTATCAATTGGAAAAATTCCTGGGAGGTTTGCCATTATTTCTTGCTTCTTTTTCAAATTATATTTCACCAAAATTCAAAAAATTAAAAAAAAAAAAATTTTTTTTTAAATTTTTTAAAAAACGTGACATAAGGCCCATAACCTATTTTTATACAATATAAATTCAGACTACTATTCATAAATAACATATATAATTATACATAAATCTAAAGTATTGGAGTAAGATGTTTCCATTCTCTTCTCAACAGTTATTGATGTACAACATGCTAAAACTAACCATATAAGATTCAAAAATCATGACAATATAACTTTTTTTTTTTATTCATCTGAAATTGAATAACTTTTTTTTTAGTAAAAGGAAGAGTTAGAACAACGTGGCAACTTCGCAAGTTTAAGTTTCCCAACTTAAAATTAGGCTATGGGAATGCATAACTCAATCGTTCGAAAAATTTGGTTTTGTCGCCTTTGACTTTTTTCATTAGTTGATGTTGAGGCCCTGCCCTATAATTGAATTCTGTAGCATCATGTAGGCTTTAGAAGTTTACATTATAGATTTAAGGTCGAATTTCATCTCATAAGACAACTTCACACAGCATATATAATTTTGGTGGCCTCTCTCGGTTAAGAAGAAAGGATACCCTTGCAACCATTAGAGCGTTAAATAGGTGATTTTTCTAATACAGCTACCGCAAAATTAAACGTCTAGCATTGGATGGAATTAAGAAAACAGTACATCTTTTTTTAGTAAATTTTTGTATTAAGATTCGAATACTTCTTGTTAGTTTATATTTTAAAGATTCAATAAATAAATAAATGCTTAAAAAAATTTAAGACCTGATTTTACTTCCCTAAAGGTGCAATTATGCGAATGTCCACGTTCGTTTATGGAACGGTCGTTAGTATTTAAGTACAGATTAATGATGTTAGTGCTTACTGAAATTAACTGTCAAGTTGCCGGAACGTCTCAACCTGTTTAAAATAGAATTTGACGCCGTTGTTACGTGATATTCATAGACCAGTGCTGGAACTCTTTTATGAGAGATAGTATTCTGGCATATTTAATCCTTTTTGGAATTTTTTTAGCGATGCAAAAATAATGTTATAATATTCAGTTTTTGCCATTTTTATCATATTAATTATAAGAATACTATTTAATAAAATAGATTAAATTTGAATAATGACAATAGAAACCTAAATTATGTGACGAAAAATAACTTAAAAATGCCCATCACTATGTTGAAAAGCTCAATACGAACACAACTATACTGTGCAATGTTTTGTTTATTTTTTGTTGGCATGTGGTACGTTTTTTAAAGTTTTATAACTATACGTTACGTACGTTAAGGTACGTTCAGTTTTTCTAACATCAACGTTCCCATAACGAGCCCTTAAGTACTATTCTTAACCGTCGCGATGTTTTCGCATTAATGATGAAACAGAATACGTCCGCAACTTCAAGCAAAAACGACTCTCAGAGAAAACAGGCACATAATTGAAACGACGGCTGCAACTTCAAACAATGTCATTTAAGTTCTTTTTTGTTAGGTAAAAAAAAAAGCTTTTTCTATTATTTTTACTTTTCTTCGCGCTAAAGCTTTTGAAGCTTTAGCTTTGTTTACAAAATGTATGAAATTAACTAAAAGTGTGGTAATATTGTTGAAAGCTTTTCTGCTTCAAAGTGAGAGCATAAGAAAAATTGCTGGCAAAATAAAATAGATTCTATTTTACGACCGCATTCTCTGGCGTTATTTTATGCCAAACTGTATGGAGAAAAACGTCATGCCCTAGTTCTGTTTCATCATTTAGTTTTCAACGGCTTCAGTTGTCATAGTTGTTGCTGTTACCGCAAGCGAAAAACACCTCCAGCAAGCTGTCGCTCTCATGAATTCAGGCCCCTCACTAATATTCTGCCGTGTCAGCAGTTGCAACTGTGTGGCAGTTTTTGGCTTTAACTGTTGTGTTTTTTTTTTTATTAATTGTTAAATCACGTTAGTTTACGGACCTCTAAAAAAACAAAAGCCTAACCCTGCATTTAGACATACGAGTAATCTCATGCGAGTGCTGAATATGTATTATCAACGAAAATTTCTTCGAAAAACTCGAATCTTTTGCAATTTTCATTTCTGTCTACACATGCGAGTGAGAATTCATTTTAAATTTGTGGTCAGAACGTGAACTTCAAACAATTTGTTTCCTTCATATATTTTGTTCCTTTGGCTGTCTTTATAAACTGGAGTTGCCGTGTTCTTCACTTGAGAATATTTTTAGAAAATAGCTGGCATTAATTTGTATTTTCATTATATTATTGATATTAACGCTTTATAATTTATACATTTCCATCTATAGTATTAGATTTAATAAATTAACTTACAAACTAGCTAAAACTTAGGTTTTAATTTTATAATGATCCCGTTGATTTGTTTAAAATTATTTACACGGTAACACTGTTTGTTTGTCTGACATTTGATTGCATGGAAGTGCCAAAAAAAACAATTCAGCTGCGAGTAGACCTGCGAGTGCGAAAAATATGAATGTGAGTGTATTGAGTTTTTCGAACTCTTACTCGTATGTTTAAACACGAGTAAGAGTAATACAATTATTTGGTTTTATTCTTTATTTAAAGTTCAATTTAAGTCAGTAGCTCCTTTCTGCTAGAACCAGTAACCTGTCGACTTTATGACAACTTCACACCGACTACCACTAGTCACATATTTTTCGCTCTCTCTTTATTACTTTAACTATTCTAGCAGACAGGGAGTACATATTTTCTCTGAGTGACTAATTGCTAAAAAATACAACACAATATATTCAATTGCAACTAGTAACTCTACTTCAGTTAAATTCGAATATCTACATTTTTAGACGCCTAATTCTTAACATTAGTGTTGGTGCTTGACCGTCATTTGACACCCTTTTAATTATTCTCGTCATTAACACATTTTTTTGGCAGCAGTTGATTGCCGCCGCTTATAGTTTTATTGGTTGGGAGAAGAGTGATTTTTGACTTATAATAATCTTATGAATAGACAGGAGTCGTGAATGGTTTCATTTTATAGTCCATTTCACCAGTAGTGAATATTTTCTTGAAAATAGTAGAAACGGAATTTTATGAAGAAAACAAATACGCGATAAAGGAAAATAAATAAAAATGTAACAATTTTTGTCCTTAACTTTTTATTTTTGTTTATATTAACGTTATGGGTACGAGTATGCTGTTATTAAAGCACAAAAAAAACAAAAGTTGGCCTATAAAAATAGTCTAGCTGTATATACAAGCAGTTGAGCGACGCCAAGAGGATTAAATTAACTTATGATAAAAAGGAAGAAACAAATAAGCATATTTTTACCAAACACATACGACTTACTCTTGTTTTGCGATAACAACTTTTCAGCAATACTGAGCAAATATGATATCACGGCAACAAAAAAGATAAATGCCAGACAAAATTTAATTAAAGAATTTTTTTTTTTACTTTTCTCAAGAATCAAAGACTAAAATTTTGCTTTAAATCTATATTTTTCTGCTCATAGCAGCAGTCTAGGAAACTAATTTTGTGAAAAATATTATGTTACAGAATAACATATTACGTTGCAGTTACTGTGACACAGTTTCCGGTATCATTCATTCCACAGTCAATCGAACACCTGCTGTTGTTCTGACTTCTATTCCTTGTAACTTATTGAGGGAAGGATTCAACAATTATTCACTTTAAACATTTAATACTGAAATGTAGCAAAAACATAAAAAAATGCATTCAACAATGTTTTGCTATAAATTCTTAGTATCTTGTATTTTATTTTCTCAACTTTTTTACTTGTCTCTTTTCGTTGTTTATGATTTTATTTTAGCAGAAAACAACAATATCACAACAGTTGTTCGAACTCCCCAGTTCACATTATTTATTGCCAAGTTGTAAGCACAGACCTTTAATTTACAGCCGCGATAAAAGGTGAACAGCTCTTTCAATGGAAATCGTGAAAGCGATTAAGAAAAATGTACGAGTTTAGTTGGCTGCACAAATAAAACAGTTTTGTTTAAATAATTGATCAGTAGAAGTTTTGAGACTTGGATCCTCTATAAACTTGACACCTTTAATAGATATACATTTTTAAGATTGTTTATCAAACGCCAAAAAATTATTTATGATTTTTTTGACATAGTCAATGGAAGTTGTTAATAAAACTTGCAAATAATAAATGTGCAAATAAAAAAATATATGGATACGTTTGTTGTTCATTTGTTTGAAAGGTGTAAAGAAATGTTAGAGACGTTTATAAATAGAAAAGCTTGTTTTTTGTGTTTTGACGGATATTATTAGAGCATTTTTCTTTTTAAATTCTCAGCAATTTATTTGGATTGTTGGGATATAAAGTTGAATGTTTGAGAATATCTTTCAAAAATTCCCAAAGTCTACTGATGATTAGGGTAGTTCCTATGAAATGTCGACACATAGATAGCTGGGAAACATAGAAAACAAGCTATTTATAATTTTTTATTGGTACAAAAAATAATTTTTAGTAAAATTTAACAAAATCAGGAAAAATAGTAGTTATTCTAATCACATGGACCTTAAAAGATGTGGGAAAAATCCAAGTTAAATACAAAAAAAAATTAAGAAAATCAGAGAGTATGAACACTGAAAAAATTTATTTAAAATATTAAATCCCGAAAATTACATCCAAGCCCACTGTGCACAATTTTTTTCTATTTTTTATTAGAAAAGGAAAAACAATGCAAAAAAATTATTCGGTTTGGACTGATATTGAAAAAGTTATGAGTATTTATTCGGGCACGGTTTTCGCATAATTCGGCTTTTTCAAAACACGATATCTCTGAAATCATAAGCGAAAAAATTCTGAAAATTTGCTGAAATGTGCTGTTCAATAAGGATATCAACAAAAAACAAAGCAAATCAAAAAAAATTTTCCGGTGGACCAATCTTTTTGAAAACTTCACAGTAAATAACTGGGACTAATAACGGGATTATACGCTAATTTGCTTAACCACACCTACTTTTACGCACTCTGTTTTAAATTACGTTATTTCTTTGACAGATTTTTGATATAAAAGAGCATAACTTCTCCATTTTTAAACCAATTTTCAAAACTTTTTGTACATATGCAAATGACTAAGATTATTTTGGAAGAATGAAGTTATCACAAATTGTTGTTAAATAACTTCAGTATTTATGGAGCAATTTTCAAAATTCTTTTTGTATATGGAAGAGGTCAATAATTTATTTATTTTTTTCTTTGGAAAATTGGGGAAGTGTTCCAAATTGTCCTACCCATAATTGAATATAACTTAGTCATTTGTTGACCAATTTGCAAAATTCTTTTCTCATATAAAAAAAATTCACAAAATAGTTTTCTTCAAAATTGAAAGTGGCGGAGGTTGTCGCTATTCGCCGCCCCAAAAATTGTGGGGCAATTTTGGATACAGAAAAGCTCCACTAATTTTTCTTCTTTTGGAAAAAAGGGGAAGGGGAAGCAAATTGCCAACAACTTTTAAGCAAAAAAATTTGTTTAAGTTTTCATAAAAAATCGGTTTAGGCTATATCTCGGGTATATATGGACCGATATCGGAAATTTTTATGTTCTGTATTTTAGTAACCTCCTCTTATAAACAGAACTGCTTTAAAGCAAATACAATTGTTTAAGTTCGCATACGCGACATTTTCATTAAAAATCAGTTTAGATTATATATCGGGTATGTATGGACCGATATAGGAAATTTCCATTTTCCATATATAAAAATCTTTTTTTATGACCAGAATTTCTTTTAAGCAAACCCCACATTCCAAATGTCCTTTTCCACATTTAATTATTTTACACAAAACTTAATATAGTTTCTTTGATCCTTTTTCTCGAATAGTAAAAAATCGAAGAGGACACCAAAACACGACTAACCTTTTTGTCTGTCAAAAACAAACCGGCAACCCGAACTAGCTAATGTTGCCAACATATATAACAGACATGTGTACCAACATAACAGAGAAAAAATGCGGATATCAAACATACGTAGCTCGCGAAATTTTATAATAACGGTTATTTTTGATCAGCCCTCGTTTTTATAATAAGACATGAAACTTGAATCAGGAGCCCAGCTCTAAAAACTTCGATCAATATTAGCAATATTTTAACAGTCTTGAAGCAACATAATAGAATAAATGTTTGAGGTGGGTGAATCGTTTTAGAACAAACTCTCAAAAAAGTAAAATAGGTTCAGAACAAAAATTTTGTTCTGAAACTATGAGAGAATTCAGCTTTACTAATTTCTTAAAGACACAAACAAAAATTGATATTACAATTAATTATATAACAAACTAGTCTTGTTCTACAATTATGTGAAAATCCGTTTGTAAATACTGGTGTGATTAATGGCGTTTTCTTTTCTTACAACTAAAGTGTTACAACAGTTTTGAATGCTAACCTGATTTCTAAGAAGTGTTACATATTTGACGAGCAAAAGAACACAAAATATTGTATAAAACAATAAAGAGCAATTAACGTTTAGTTTTGAAGTGCTTTTATACCAACACTTGCCGTGTAGAAAAAAAATATATGGCATTACCGATACCAGAAATTTTCATTTTCTATATTTATATAACACTATTTCATTATCAAAACTGCTTTTGAGCACAAAAATTCGCTTATGCGATATTTTCATGAAAAGCCCGGTCTAGGCAATATCTCGGGTATATATGGACCGATATCGGAAATTTTCATTTTCCATATTTATATAACCTTATTTCATTACTAGAACTGCTTTTGAGCACAAAAAAGTTGTTTAAGTTCGCTGACCCGGCATTTTCATGAAAAACCCGGATATATATGGACCGATATCTGGAACTTTTTTTTTGTTGGCTTTTAGTCCCTATGTTTAATAAGTGTGTGAAGTTTGAAGCAAAACAAACAACATTTTTTCAAAAATTTCCATATAAAATTGCAAAAAGGATGGATTTTTTCGGAATTCATTTTTTTTTTCTTCCTGGATCAGTACTTAGGGGATGACCCCAAGATCTTCGATATGGAATCGGAGAGGGCATCGAAACCAGCAAAGGTAATATCCCTTCCCGCATTTGGACTTCTGTATAAAAACCCGAAATGCAAAAAGTGTGACCTGATTTTGAACTTAACCCAGAGACAGGTAAATTCGGCATCATGCATTCCTAATGGTTGCTGGCATT
This sequence comes from Thecocarcelia acutangulata, assembly GCA_914767995.1. Taxonomy (NCBI): domain Eukaryota; kingdom Metazoa; phylum Arthropoda; class Insecta; order Diptera; family Tachinidae; genus Thecocarcelia; species Thecocarcelia acutangulata. The sequence goes on along the minus strand of OU612096.1, from coordinate 52,649,014 downwards.
GGAACACAAATGCATTGCGAATATTAATAACAAGGCCCCGATGGAAACTAAAGAGGGATAGAAGTTGATAGCCAGGTATGTGAAAATCCTGTGGATCAGCATTCTCACATACTTGGGTCTCACACAAGACGAAAATATCCGGCCGATGGAGACAGGTGTGGGCATATACAGAGAAAAAATTTGTTCTTGGCCCACGTATATTACAATAGTCTATTTTAAAGCTGCCTATCATCACAGTGGAAGATCAACAAACAAACGTTATTTTTGCAGTGCAAGTGAAACCGAAAATTAATCGTTGCTGGGTTGACCATATCCAGTGTATATACCTTCAGCACTATAATGATCGACAACGATTAACCCGGCATCCCCAACATTGCAAAGTAATTTTCTATTTGAGGAATGCGGTAAGGAATCGGTAACAATGCCTGTAAAAGGGTCATAAAAGCCCTGACCTGGCCATGTAATTGTACATGGCCAGATCAGGGTTTTTATGGCCCTTTTACAGGCATTCGTTTTGTTTTATTATACCCTTCACAAAAATGTTAAGGGTATATATAAGTTTGTGATTCCGTTTGTAATTTCTACAGTTTTTTTTGCGACCCTATAAAGTATATACGTATATTCTGAATCAGAATTAATGGAAAAGTTGATTAAGCGATGTCCGTCTGTCCGCTGTTGAAATACCGTTTCTGAGAAAACCATTAGACTTAGAAACTTTTTTCTTTCACTATTCTTTTACCCCATCGATTCATGGGTTTGCTATTGAAATTCAGTAATATCGGTCCACGTATAGCTGAGATATATTCAAAATTCCGAAAAAAGCCATTTTTTTTGCAGTTTTGTATGAAAATTTTTGAAAACAAAAGTGGTTCGTTTTGCTTCAAACTTCACACACTCATTAAGCATGGTGACTAAAAGACAAAAATTTTTTTTTTCAGATATCGGTTCATATATACCCGAGATATAGCCCAAATCGGATTTTTAATGAAAATGTCGCATAGGCGAAGCTAAATAACTTTTTTTGCTCAAAAGCAGTTCTGGTAATAAAATTAGGTTACATAAATATGGAAAATGAAAATTTCCGATATCGGTCCATATATACCAGAGATATAGCCTAGACCGGGGTTTTCATGAAAATGCCGCGTAAGCGAACTTAAACAACTTTTTTGTGCTCAAATGCAGTTCTGGTAATATAATAGGGTCATATAAATATGAAAAATGAAAATTTTCGATGTCGGTCCATACATACCCGAGATATAGCCTAGACCGGGGTTTTCATGAAAATGCCGCGTAAGCGAACTTAAACAACTTTTTTGTGCTCAAAAGCAGTTCTGGTAATGAAATTAGGTTACATAAATATGGAAAATGAAAATTTCCGATATCGGTCCATATATACCAGAGATATAGCCTAGACCGGGGTTTTCATGAAAATGCCGCGTAAGCGAACTTAAACAACTTTTTTGTGCTCAAAAGCAGTTCTGGTGATGAAATTAGGTTACATAAATATGGAAAATGAAAATTTCCGATATCGGTCCATATGTACCCGGTCCATATGTAGCCCAAATCGGGTTTTTCATGAAAATATCGCGTAAGCGAACTTAAACAACTTTTTTTTGCTCAAAAGCAGTTCTGGTAATGAAATAAGATTACATAAATATGGAAAATGAAAATTTCCGATATCGGTCCATATATACCCGAGATATAGCCTAAACTGCGGTTTTAATGAAAATGTCACGTGAGTGAACTTAAACACCTTTTTTTGCTTAAAAGCAGTTCTGGTAATGAAATAGGGTCATATAAATATGAAAAATGAAAATTTTCAATGTCGGTCCATATATACCCGAGATATAGCCTAGACCGGGTTTTACATAAAAGTGTCGCGTAAGCAAACTAAAACAATATTTTTGTACTCAAAAGCAAATCTAGTAATGAAATAAAGTTATATAAATATGAAAATTTCCAATATCGGTCCATATATACCCGAGATATAGCCTAGATCGTGTTTTTCATGAAAATGCCGCGTCAGCCAAATTAAACAACTTTTTTTGCTTAAAAGCAGTTCTGGTAATAAAATAAGGTCATATAAGTATGGAAAATGAAAATTGTCGATATCGGTCTATATATACCCGAGATATAGCCCAAACCGGGTTTTTCATGAAAATGTCGCGTAAGCGAACTTTAACAACTTTTTTTTGATCAAAAACAGTTCTGGTAATAAGATGAGTTTATATAAATATGGAAGATAAAAATTTCCGATATCGGGCCATATATACCCAAGATATAGCCTAAGCCGGGGTTTTCATGAAAATGCCGCGTAGGCAAACTTAAACAATTTTTTCGCCTTAAAGCAGTTCTGGTAATAAAATAAGGTTATATAAATATGGAAAATTAAAATTTCCGATATCGGTTCATATATACCCGATATATAGCCTAACAGGTTTTTTGATGGAAATGCCGAGTAAACAACTTTTTTGTGCTCAAAAGCAGTTCTGGTAATGAAATAAGGTTATATAAATATGGAAAAAGAAAATATCCGATATCGGTCCATATATACTCGAGATATAGCCTGAACCGATTTTTCCAATAACATTTTTTTTTTTTTTTGCTGAAAAGCAGTTCTTGTTATAAAAGAAGGTTACGAAAATAGAGAAAATTAAAATTTCTGATATCGGTCCATATATACCCGAGATATAGCCTAAATCGGGGTTTTCATGAAAATATCGCGTAAGCGAACTTAAACAATTTGTTGTGTTCAAAAGCAGTTCTGGTAATGATATAAAGTTATATAAATATGGAAAATTTAAATTTTCGATATCGGTCCATATATAGCCGAGATATAGCCTGAACCGATTTTTCCATTAAAAAAATTTTTTTTTTTTTTTTGCTGAAAAGCAATTCTCGTTATAAAAGAAGGTTACTAAAATACAGAAAATAGAAAATTCCGATATCGGTTCATATATAACCGAGCATATTTAGGTCACATTTTTAATATACTATACATATTCGTGACTATCGTGAAGGGTATTTTAGATTCGGCCCAGCCGAATATACTACACTCTTACTTGTTTTTTTTTAACTGTATATTCTGTATATTATTTTCAGCCTTGAGTTATTGTTTAGAGTTTAATTTATTTGTATATGTAAGTATATAGTTGCAAATAAATTTGCAAAGTATAGGATGCACAGCATGGGCGGGGTAACGTAGACCTTATGCCCACGATGGTATTAACAGTATTTCTTTTGCGGCGCTGTGACTAAGTGTACCGACCTATACCTTCGCATAGGAAGTTGCCGCGTGGTTAACAACGAAATACCTCACAAAAACTGTAAACTAATACAGTTAGTTGAGGTAGACAGCTAACCAATGAGAGTGAGACGCAAAACTCTCGAAGGCCAAACAACAACAACAAGCCTGACCGCACTTAAGAAATAATTACGATGACGCGAGAGCTGTTCCCCAGCCCAGGGCTGCTTTACGACTGAGAGTTTAATTTAAATTAGCATATTGTTATTGCAAATGATCGCAGAAAAAACCCGACAGAAAACAAAACAAAACTTATATTAAAAAAAAAGAAGAAGAACGCGACAACAACTAAAACGTGTGCACTTGACAAAATAACGCGGACGACAGAAAAAAGACGTGTGCACAGAGTAAAAGACGAAACACTACCATATATCTCAGGTATATGTGAACCGATATTACTGAATTTCAATAGAAAACCCATGAATGGATGGGGTAAAAGAGTGGTGAAAGAAAAAAGTTTCTAAGTCTAATGGTTTTCTCAGAAACGGTATTTCGACGGCGGACAGACGGACATCGCTTAACCGACTTTTCCATTAATTCCGAATCAGAATATATATACTTAATAGGGTCGCAAATGAAAATTGTAGAAATTACAAACGGAGTCACAAACTTACATATATATACCCTTTACATTTTTGTGAAGGGTATAAAAATTATAAAGTTCAACAAAAATTCAATAAATTAATATATTAAAAGATATATTTGTATTCTCCTATATTTCGGCCAACATTTTTGGCAATCCTCAGGGAGTTATTCGTAGTGTCATCAGTTGTTTGTATTTCCAAGTAGTAGAGTAGGTGAATAGACTATCAGAGGAACAACTACTACCGTCCAAAGTTGTTGAATTCTCATTGAAATGTGGCAATAAAAAAGACATACCCGTTTTTCTTTAAATATTTCATCATTCCAATATATTTTTCCAAAATCTTAATATAATATTTCTTTCAAAAAAAAAATTAAAGTATGTATAGGGTGTTTTTTTAAGCTAGATAGAACTTTAAATTGTAAAAAGTAACACAAAAAATTAAATTTTGATGAAACATTTTTTTTTTGTTTCAGTATACTCTGACAAATCATCATGAATAGACTCACGCTTGAACAACGCTACGAAATTATCCATGAATTATTATAAATTATGACCCGTTGTCTTATCGCAAAATTGTGTTCAGCGATGAGGCTCATTTTTGGCTTAACGGGTTTGTTAATAAGCAAAATTGCTGCATATGGAGTGAGACCAATCCACAAGAGACCCTACAGACTCCATTACATCCAGAAAAATGCACTGTTTGTTGCGGTTTTCATGCTGGTGGCATCATCGGACCTTATTTCTTCAAAAATGAGGCCGGAGCTCGCGTTACGGTCAATGGAGATCGTTACCGCACCAGGATCAATGATTTTTTGTTTGAAAATATGGATGACATTGATCCGGAGGAGATGTGGTTTCAACAGGATGGCGCTACGTGCCATACGGCGAACGCAACCATCGACTTACTGAAATCAAAATTTGGCGATAAGTTGATTTCGAGAAATGGACCTGTCAATTGGCCTCCAAGGTCGTGCGATTTGACACCTCTCGATTATTTCCTGTGGGGCTACGTGAAGTCACTGGTTTATGCTGATAAACCAGCAACAATTGACGCCTTGGAGGCCAGCATTGTTCGTGTTGTTCGTGACATACGGCCAGCAGTGCTCGAAAAAGTGGCCCAAAATTGGACGTCCAGAATGCGCTTCGTCAAGAACAGCCGCGGTGCCCATATGCCCGAAATCATTTTCAAATGTTAATGTCACGTATTGATCTTTCGAATAAAAAAAAATTTTGATTACAATTTAATTTTTTGTGTTATTTTTTACAATTTCAAGTTCTATCGGGCTTAAAAAAACACCCTATATATGTGATCTATAAAAATCGTCAAAAGCGGACCTTAAATCTGCAAATCGTCAACGTGTCATTTTCAGCACCCAAAATCGTCAAAAATGACAACCGTGGTTAGAAACTAAAATAGTGAATAAAAAACTCAGTTGATTAAGTTATAATAAAAAGTTTTTAACAATAAAGCACTAGCAACAGAGCGTATCGGCTTGAGTATTCTATAATAAAATTTTCTCATTTGTATGAAAAATGATACGTAGTAAAATGCTAAAACAGTTTTCGAAATACTTTTTGTTACGACATTCCGCGTCTTTAATGTATATTAACACGATTTTGTTTATTTTCTTTATTAAAATACGCAATTAAAATCATTTTGTAAATGAGATACATAACTGAAAGAATACTATGTCATTAAGTAGAACGAAAACATTGTTAACGGCAACAATAGTTAGTTTATTCTTGTAAACTTTTGTATATTGCATGTGAATGGGTTTATCACTCAAATAATAAAACCAAATATTTTACTATTGGGTGTACTTTTTCGAAAAGTTTCATGAATGTTATTATTGTATACAACAAGATTTTGAAATTCGCAGATGGTAATTCAAAATATAATTATATCAATAATCCAAAGGTTTTATCAATAATACACAATGCTATAGATAGTAATGAATGGAAAGAAGTTAAAAATGGCGGCGTACTGAACTCCGCTATGATAAAGTCTATACATTTTTTAGTTACTCTGAATGTATTTCAACTGTTTCAGAGCTTGTTTTTCATACTATCGTTATATTTCTTTCTTTTCCTAATGCAATGTAAACAGTCTTAATCATTTTTATCAGGTCTAAAATATTGCATTAAAATTCCATTAATCATAAGAAAATAAAAGCAGCAAACTCTTTCTGATTTGTTCGCTGTTTAGCAAATACGAGTATGTATATGGTTAGTATATTTTGGCTATTACCACGAATTTGCTTTTTGAAATTCAAAAGCATTCGAATGAAACCTAAAAGGGTCACTTAACCTCTTTGTCAAATGTACTCGTAAGTAAAGATAAACGTTTCTTTTACAACAGTTGACACCGGTGTCATATATCTCCTTATCAGCATATAAACTACCGACATCTTTTATTGTCTCATCGCTCATCTTCATGTACGGGTTAATTTGGGTTTTTACTCAATTGCTGTATTTATGTCTATTTCTTTTTTCTAAAAATCCTTTTATTAAACATCATATAAATTCCCTCATATTGGCTTATTTAAAAAAAAAAGAATACTCTTTGTAAGCCTTTAGGTATTTATTTGCTTGCGATATGAACTGTAATAAAATAAACACACAGGTGGCAGAAATGAATGTGTTTGTATATATGATAATTAATAATGATTATGTTAATTCCATGTAGTCACAATCTTTGAATTTTTTTTATGAATTTCATCTTTCGTTTGCGAAGTACTTGAACATTTAAATCAGCGATGGGCAAAGAGTTTATAGATAAAGGAGTCTTCAAACTAAAGCTTTGTTCAGACGGTTGTCAGATCTGACAATATTGTCTGATCTAACAATTTGCTGGTAATTGCATGACAATGCACAATTGCTCTTACAACACAAATTGTCAGTTTACACGGTTGCTAGACGACTGTCAGAAAAATGCCAATTATATTTTGAGACAACTATCTGACAATGTTAGCATGAAAAATATTGTCAGTTCACACGGTTGTCAGATTTTTTATGCAGCAAAAATTGTCGGAATCGAAACAAAATATTGTTCTTGCGAGTTTACAAAATTGAATAATTAAAACAAAAAAAAAAAATATTTAGGATATGGATCAAGATATTGAGACCATTTTAGCAGTATATATTTTAAAAAATAGTGATGATGAGGAAGGAAACAAAGAAACTTGCCAGTGTTTGGGTAAAGAGATGGGTGCTTTGTCGCCATCAAGAGGGATTTTACAAAAAATTTACTAATTGATTCATGCAAATGAACCAGAACCGAAGATTTTCTAAGTTGCTGTTGAAAGTTTGAAAATCACAGAAATAGCATCTGCGACTTTTTGCAATGCAATATCTTTGTGTAGTTTCTACGCATCCCACATCTCGCATGCTTCCCCGATTCTTAACCACTTGCATTAGTTTCAAAATACGATGTTAATAAGGTTTTAGCAACTGGAGAGTTTCTAGGCGATGGAACTTTTATAGGCTGGAACAAACTATCAAACACTTTTATACTTTTTAACATTTATAAACCAATCGAAATCATACGAGTAATCCATACTTGCATTTTTAAAATAACATTTTAAAAATACAATAAATTTTTTGTGTTGTTTTTCGCCTGACAATGATTGTCAGATGTTAGAAAATTCACGCACCTGACCAAGGCGAATTCATAACAGGTGAAATTGACAGCGCAGCTGATAACTTTTTTTAATTTTAATCTTTTTCAGATGTCAATGGCATAATTAAAACAAAATTGGGGGGAAAAAATTAAAATAATTTTTTAAATTATGTATTCTATCTTGAGCGCCAGATATCACACAGAATCTGCCGCAATCTGGCTGGCCATTTTCAGCTTTTCAAGCTCTATGATCTGAGACTTTAAGTTTCACGAGAAAATTAAAAGTTTCACATTATAATTAATTTTTTCTTTTATTGTAATTTTTTTTTAATGGAAATTTGAATAAAAAATTTCAAAACAATATTTTAATTTATGTATTGCATCTTGAGCGACAGCTATTATTCTGAATCCTCCCCAATCTTTCTGGCCATTTTTACCTTTCCAAGCTCTATGATCTGTGATTTTAATTTTCACGAAATAACAAAAGTTTCACCAAATAATTAAATGTTTGTCTTTTATTGTAAATTTTTTTAATGTATATTTTTTTTAACTCCTTTTTGTGTTTATATTTTTCTCCTGACATTTGAAAAAGATTTATTTTTTGTAGAGTTGTATTTATTTCTCTTGCATTTACCTGGTATGAAATTGTCTTGCACCTGACAATATGAAATAAGCTAACAACGTCTAACAAAGATCTGACAACAGCAAGGCAAAGTGTTTACATGATTGTCAGCTATCTGGCAATAATTTTGTCTGACAATGTGTTTTCTGACAACCTTGTCATAAAAAATTGTAACTTCACATGATTGTTAGAAACTTTCTGCAAATTTTTCTTACAATATTGTCAGATCTAACAGCCGTCTGAACATAGCTTAAGTTTAAACAATCAAAAGAGAAACGAAAACATCTGGTAACTTTTAATGAATGATCGAATACAACTTTAAGCCCTAAACACAATAATTAAAAATTCTGGCAGTTGTAGAAACATAACAGTGGGGCAATTTCTTATTTTTCCCTTTAAATAACATTCTTATTTCGTTTTTATTTATTAATTATTTTTTTAACGATATGAAAAAACTAAATATTGTAACAGTATAAAAAATTAAATAATATTTAATATACATAGTATTTGACAGACCACTTTACAGCGGTGTTTGGACATGATAAAGCTGGTGAAAGTGCTCCGAAGCAAATGAAATCGGCTGGCAAGGTTATCGCCACGTATTTTTGGGAGTTCCCAAAATCGTATTATTCAGATGGTATAAAAAAGTTGGAAGATCGTCTTACTGAGGGTATTGAGCTAAAAGGAGAATATGTTGATAAACAAATGGTTGAAAAAAAAATTTTTTTTCAACTAAAACGTAAACTTTTTTAGTTTCAATTAAATGTTTTCCTATGTAACAAGTAATTTGTCGATCTTTTTTATGTATAATTGCAAAAAGGCTTCATTTGTATCAGTTTTGGTGGTTCTCCGTTTGCTTTTCACGTGGTAGTGTAGCCATTTCAGTGCCGATAGCTCTGACATCTATAGTCGGGACTACTACCAGTTTCAATTTTAGAGTTGCTCTATTACTAAATCCTATGCGTAATTATTACACAAACAACTGCATAAACTAAATACTTCTTTCTGGCTTACCCATTACATATTGAAAATTTGTTTTAAATCGTCCTGTTTATGGGCGAATTATCCTATCCAACGCGCTTTCTTTGCTGTACAATATTTTTTGAAAAACTGTTAAAGGACACAACTCAAGTAAAATTTGTTAAAAACATGAACAAAATTAGTCTTTAGGACAATTTCTAACTTCATTTGTTTCCATCGTTTTGCTTGCATTTGCCTACTGCTCACTTCGTGTTTGCAATTTACTTCGAATTTTTAAACAAATTTGTATATGCACTTTAAGCTTTTAAATATATTGCACACAGGGTTTTTATTTTTTTTTTTTTTTTTTTTTTTTTTTCATTCATTTGTTTATTGAATCTTCACAAAGTGAACTAACAATAAGTATTCAAATCTTAAAACTAAATACATAAAATTAATTAAGTCCAGCCAATGCTAGACAAAAATGTTTTATTTTGCACGATCAATATCGGTGAAATCACCTATTTAACGTTCTGATGGTGGCAAGGGTGTCCCTCCTTCTCAACCGAGAGTGTCCTTCGAAATTAAGTATATTGCGTGCAAGACGATTTGGATGAAGTTCCAATTTATTGATATGCCTTGTTGCGTACTTTGAAAATTCGTCTTTTACAAGAGGAACACAGAGATCCTTATGAATTCGTGAGTTTTTTACGTACCATGGAGCTGCGGTAATTGTTCGAAGAATTTTGTTTTGTCGCCTTTGAATTTTTTCAACGTTTGAAGCGGAGGCGGTGCCCCATAGTTGAATTCCATAGCACCATATAGGCTTTAGAATTGCGTTGTATAATAAAAGTTTGCAATCCAGCTTCAATGTAGAATTTCTGCCCATAAGCCAATTCAGTTGAGCTGCTTTTAACTTTAACTGAGTAACTTTCGCATCTATGTGAGACTTCCACGTTAACCTACGGTCCAGGTGAATACCAAGGTACTTGACTTCATTTTGCTGCGGAATAGGTGAATTGTTGATTTGGATGGCTGAACATGTTTGTTTACGCAGCGTGAATGTAACGTGAGTACACTTTTGTTCATTAACTTTAATTTTCCAAAGTTTTAACCATTTCTCTAATAATGAAATATACTCCTGCAAATTTCGCGAAGCTACTTGATGGCTTTCATGTACGCTGCAGAATGCTGTATCGTCTGCAAAAGTTGAAGTGTGGATTCCGGGTGTCGTTGGCATGTCAGAGGCATAAATCAAATATAAAGTAGGCCCCAGTATGCTGCCTTGGGGAACTCCTGCCTCGATTGGCTGAGTTGGGCTTATAAAGTCGCCTTCTCTGATAACAAACTTCCGCCCACATAAGTAGCTTTCCAGAAGCTTGTGTGTATTTGCAGGCAAGTTCAACTTTATTTTGTGTATCAAGCCCTCGTGCCACACTTTATCAAAAGCTTGAGTAATGTCAATGAATAGAGCTGAGCAATACTTCTTCTCCTCAAAGGTCTGTCTTATGACATTGACTAGTCTGTGCGTTTGTTCTATTGTGCTGTGTTTAGCCCGAAAGCCAAATTGATGATCAGGGATGCATCCCACAGTGTTCAACATTGGACTCAACTTTGCCATTAACAATTTTTCGAACAGTTTTGAAATTGTTGGCAGTAGACTTATTGGTCTGTATGATTCTACTTTAGTGGGATCCTTCCCTGGTTTTGGTATCATAGTAATCATGGACACCTTCCACTCTGCAGAATAATACTCGAGACGTAAAATAGCGTTAAAAATAAAAAGAAGAATTCTACGAGCTACACGAGGTAGCTGCTCAAGCATTTTACCAGTAATTTTATCAATACCTGGAGCTTTCCTGGGGTTTGTGCTACGAATAACATTTTCAACATCTTGAAAACTAAGTCTCAAAGGCACAGGCGGTCTAACAGCATATGGCGGAAATTCAGCAACATCATCCACTGTATCATTTGCAGTAAAAACGTTTTTCAAATGATTAACATACACTATCCCTTTTTCAGAATCGCTTCTTGCCCAATCTCCAGTTGAAGTTCGCAGAGGTGGCTTACCTACTACTGGTCTTTTCAGACCTTTTGTCGCTTTCCATAGAGAATAGTCGGTTTGAGGGGTACCATCAAGACCTTCCAGATAATTTTTAAGAGAAGCCATTCTTTGGATTTCGAGCAGATTTCTTAACTGAGTTATGCACTCCCGTAGCCTGCTTTTAAGCTGGGGAGACCTTCGAAGTTGCCACTCTCTTCTAACTCTTCTTTTTTCTGTTAGAAGTTGTTCAATTTCAAACGAATATGTTCTGTTGCTCACATTTCTGGATCTTATATGGCTAGTGGTGGCATGTTGTACAGCTAGATTAAGGTGTTCAGAAAATTCGTTAATCGACACATCAATATCCTCAGGCGTTCTCAAGGCAATGTTTTCCGTACAATGTGTACTCAAATATTTCTTATATTTTATCCAATTAACTCGAGTGACGGTCAACGCCAAGTCACAAAACGGGGAACCAACCCCCTGGGGGAACGAAACAGAAACTATAGTTGGTGAGTGATCTGAGGACAAGTCCAATGAAGGCTCCACTTGCATCCATTCTGAGGGAAAATTTTTTGTAACTCCAAAGTCTATAACGTCTGGGATCTTGCGTTGGTCTGACGGCCAATAAGTGGGGTGTCCACTTGAAATCACACCTAAGCCCATTTTGGTAACGGTGTCAAAAAGCGCACGGCCTTTCGGGGTAATTAAACGTGATCCCCAAAAAGTGTGTTTAGCGTTATAGTCGCCAGCCGCTAAAAATCGAGGACCAAGTGATTTGAAAAAAATTGAATATTGTCTTTCTGTTATTGAAAATCGTGGTGGTGAGTAAATCGAGGATATAACAATTTTTTCATGAAAATAATTAAGGCATATATTTGTAGCTTGGAGATATTCCTCACATGTCTCGTTCATTAAAAAGTGTTTAATTCTGGATTTTATTAGAATTGCAGATCCTCCGCAAGATCTTCCACGGGGATCTTTTGTGTCGTACAGTATGTAGCCATTAATTTTGAAAAAACTGTTAGTTGTCAAATGGGTTTCAGCAATCATCATTATATCGATCTGCTTTTCCATAAGGAAGTGCTCAAGTTCATTTTTGTGTTGGCGAATGCCGTTTGCGTTCCAGAAACATATTTTTAACCAATTCATTTTTTTAAAATTGCCTGTAAAATAGTGGATTGCATTTTTAGCATTTCCTGCATCATGTTGGTCATAGAGACGGTAAAAGTGTTAATGGATTGAACAAGAGTCTGCAGAGTTGCCTCTAGGTTACTAAAATTTGGATCGGAAATTTGGGGCTTGGGTTGCTGGTTCAAGTTTTGGTCGGATTTAACCACATTAGCATATGAAAATTGTTTGGTATTCTGCGTGTTTGTGAAGTTGGTTGGATGGCCTACCTGGGGAAAATTGTTTTTGCCAATGACATTTGGCTGCTGGGCTGCTGGAGAAACCGATGACTTATTTGTCATTGACCGCTTAAAATGAGTATAGACAGGGCAACCTCTATAATTTGCAGTGTGGTTACCTCCACAGTTACTGCATTTTTTAACACTTGCGTCGGCCTTTGGCTTATTGCACTGAGTTGTGCCGTGAAGTTCGCCACATACAACACAAACAGCGGGCAACTTGCAGTAAGCCTTAGTGTGGCCAAATTCTTGGCAGTTTAGGCACTGAACGGGTCCTGAACGCTTATGTGGCTCCTCAACGGTAACCTTACGATGCAAAAGATATTTGAGGTTATATATTGGGTGAATTTCATTCTTTTTTAGCAGAACATCCCCTGGTTGTAGTTCAACCCTAAACATGGGTTGAGGGGTCTTTTCACGGTTCCTGATGTTTACAACTGTTTTTATTTTAAAACCCTTATCTTCCAATCCGGTTCTTACGTCATCAATATCTACGCATGGGTCAATCCCTTTAATAACGACCTGAAGACCTTTGGCACTTTTGAGCTGGTAAGTGTAAAATGATCTTTTCTGTTTGTCTAAGACATCAGACAATTTTCGGTAGTCGTTTTCATGGTTTACCTGAATTTTTGTTTCATTGATGTTTCCACGCTTAACTGATGTCACGTTGAAATTGTCCTTACCGATTACCGTAATAAGTTGTTTTACCAGCTCATTAGAAGTAGATTCTCTCAAATATATTGGTGGCGGTTTAAATGTTTTTTTTGCTGTATTTGGCTCATCAGTCTGGAGGATTGCAAATCTATTACTTTGCGTTGCTGTAGCGGTATTATCCTCTTTGGATATCTTTGATTGTGATGATATCTGAGCGGATTTTGGGCTTCGCTGACGTTTAACCACGGTTACATACCTGTCCATGCCTACTTGTGTTTTCGGCTTATCTGCAATAACTGAACTGGTAGATGGTTGGTCTTCTGTTGTAACAACAATGTTTGGCGAACACGAACGCGTGCGTTTTTTATCTCTTAGAGACAGGAGATTGTCCAACGATTTTTTCAATGATTCCTCTTCAGAAATCCAGAGGTTTTTTCTAGTGGAGCTAAGCTCCCTCTCAGAATTGCATCTACTAGGTACACTCATGCAATTTTTTTTTTATTTATATTTTTTTAAATTTAAAAGTATATAAAAATAATTGTCATAAAGATTTTCGGTTTTGCAAGTTTTTTTCCCACTGGGTAGGTAATCTTCACGCACAATAACAACAACAACAATGCACTGCCACCGCACTTGTTTTATTGAAATTTATTTTATTGTTTAGTTAATGAAATGTAAGGAATTTATTTTCCCGTTGTTTTTTTTTAAATAATTTGTTATTGTTTTTGCAATTTAATACAATATATTATTGTTTTTGTATGTAAGTTTAAAAATATGTTAGCACAATGATTTTTGGTTTGTTTTTTTTTTTTCACTTTTTAAAAACACGACTGTGCGGTTGAAGAATCACAGAGTGATGAGGGTTTTTATAATAATAATTTTTATACCCATCACAAAAGTGTAAAGGGTAAATATAAAATTTTGATTCCATTTATAGTTTGTACAATTTTTTTTTGCTGAAAAACAATTCTCGTTACAAAAGGTTAATAAAATACAGAAAATTCCGATATCGGTTCATATATACACGAGATATAGCTTAACCAAACTTTTCCATGAAAGATTTCTTTTTTGGAATGGTGATTACAAGGCAAAAATATTTTTCCCCGGATATCGGTCAATATATGTATATCTGAGCATATTTATTTCAAATTTCTAATATATATGATACATATGCGTTAATATAGGGTAGTGTATTTTAGATTTGTCTCAGCCGAATATACCAGACTCTTACCTCTTTTCTCTAGCAATTTTTTTTCTAAATCTGTGATAAATATTTGAGTACCTGATAGCTAGGATAAAGAAAACTGGACCAGCGTAACTCTGTTCAATATTAGTAATATAGAATTGTATAACTTATAATACGTGGGCGGTTCGGAAACTTCTTACACTATCAATGAAAGAGAATAGTTAGTTTTTCAAAAATATTTTTATTTTTCAATATAATCTCCTGAAACTTCAATACACTTAGTCCAACGCTTTTCTAGCAATTCTATCCCTTGATTAAAATGGTTTTACTCAAAGTCCTCAAAATAGTGGTTTACAATTGTAATTGCATCTTCATGTGAGGTGAAACGCTTGCCAGCAAGGAATTTTTTTAGATTTGGGAACACTGGTACTTTAGCAACTCGTACTTTAATTCGTTTATTTTAGCCATTGTTAAAACACTCTTGTGCGCTGGTGCGTTGTCTCGATGAAAAATTATTTTTTTGTGTCGTACGCCGTTTTTCACGAATTTGTACATTTAATTGATCCAAAAGGTTGCAGTAGTATTCTGAATTTATTGTTTTACTCTTTTGCAGAAAGTCAATCAATAAAATACCTTTGAAGTCCGAAAAAACCGTTGCCATAACCTTACCAGCCGATTGAATTGTTTTTGCCTTCTTTGGGGCACTTCCTCCAGCTTCAGTTCATTGTTTGGATTTTTCTTTTGTCTCTGGAGTATAGTGGTGGATCCATTTCTCATCAACAAATATGAAACGACGCTTAAAATCCATTTTATTTCGCTTAAAACGATCCAAACAAGCTTGAGAAATATTCATTCTTATGCGTTTTTGGTCGACTGTTAACAAATGCGGCATCCATCTTGCAGAAAGCTTTTTCATCTGTAGTACTTCATGCCAAATTAAATGGACTCGATCATTTGAGATGCCCATGATATTAAATATTTCACGCACTTTTATTCGTCGATCATTTAATACCATACGAGTATCATGCACTTTGGCTACAATTTCTGAAGTTGTTGTTATTTTTGGACGTCCACTGGTTCATCTTCAATGCTTGTACGACCACGTTTAAATTCAACAACCCAATTTTTTACTGTTACATATGAAGGAGCACTTTCACCTAACACATTCACCATATCATTATGAATTTCTTGTCCCGATTAACCTTTTGTATGTAAATATTTAATGACATCAGGCATTTCTAATTTTTCCATTGTAAAAAAATCGCGGTTGCGTCTTTTGTGAACACCTGTTTCTATATGAAGGAGTTACCAGATCGAAACAAAATTTAACATGTGTTTATAGCAGAGATGGAAGTTTCCAAAACACTTTTTCCTGTTTATACCGCGCTTTTTGTGCTAGGCTAGTCTCCGAATCGCCCTCGTAATATGAACGTTTATTGCGGTGGTCCTGGTGAGAGTTTTATACCTGATAAGCTCTGATGTAGACTGATTAGGAAGTTGTTCCGCATACTGTTGTGGAAAAGCTGTAGGGGAAAAGAAAAGGGAGCACAAAGAAAATGCTTATAGGAAAATTTATTTCAAAACTTGCTTCCCATAAGGAAAGGCGGCAGAAAGAACGGCTTGAAATAATGATAGACGTGTTGATGATGATGTTATTGAGAGGCGCGGCAAGGGAAAAGTGAAAGGCTTAAAGGCTCAGTTAGCCAACTGGAATGTAATGTAAATGGAATGTGGTAGTAACGTAAAGTAAACTTAGGACGTAAGTGCGATTATAGAACGTAAAAACGTAACATATGTTTTTGGAAAAAATTTAACTACTAAAAAATGATTTATGGGCATGTACACAAAAATAGAAATGAATTTTAAATAAACTTTAATTCAAATATTTTATGCAAAAGTTTATTAAAACAAATTTGGGTTTTATGAATATAAAAATGTATTTATGTACATAGGTACATCCTACCCAGCAAACACTAATTGATAATGATTTGATATCAAACGTTTTCTCAAACGACAAATGTTTGATACCGATTTGAGTTCAAAGTATTGTCAACCAAAAGGGGAAATTATTTTTACATTGAGAAATTTATTTATTCCAAATGTAATACTCAAAAGCTAAAAAACAGCGCAAAACAAAATTAGTGTCTGCGTTTTATTTATAAGTCATTAATATAATTTGAGTCGTTGTTTAGCTTCGATAGTGAACGGACGTGTTTGTTTTTTGATCGCAAAGTAAAAAAAAAAAAAAAATAAATAAAACGGGATTAAGTAAAACCCGTAATAGGTGAACAGAGTGTTTTTGTTTAAAAGAAAAACTTTGTGACATTTTTTTTTTAAATACCATTTTAAATTGTAAATAAAAAATAGAAACAATTAATTGCATAAGTGTACCTATCAGATGTAATTCTGAAAAAGAGCTTAGCTCCGGTAGAAAAAACCTTTGGATTTCTGAAGAAGAATCGGTGAAAAAATCATTGGAAAATTTCGTGTCTCTAAGAGATAGGAAACGCCCGCGATCGTGTTCGCCAAATATTGTTGTTACAACTGAAGATAAAACATCTTCCAGTTTAATTTATTGATGATAAGCCAAAAATCCAAGTAGGCATGGACAGGTACATAACCGTGGTTAAAAGGCAGCGAAGCCCCAAATCAGCTCAAATATCATCTCAACCGAAATTTTCTAAAGACGATAATAGGACTTCGGCAACCGATAGCAATAGGTTTGCTATACGGCAAACAGATGAGCCAACAATTTCTAAAAAAACCTTTAAGCCGCCACCAATATATTTGCGAGAACCTACCTCTAGTGAGCTGGTAAAACAACTTATTGCGGCAATCGGCAAAGACGCTTTTAACGTAACATCGGTTAAGCACGGCGGCATCAATGAAACGAAAATCCAGGTAAACAGTGAAAATGAATTCCGAAAGCTGTCTGACGTTCTAGAGAAGAAGAAGCGATCATTTTACACATATCAGCTTAAAAGTGCCAAAGGTATTCAGGTCGTTATAAAAGGGATTGACCCTTTTGTTGACACGAATGAGGTCAAAACCGGACTAGAAGACAATGGCTTCAAAATTAAAAATGTGGTTAATATTAGAAACCGTGAAAAAATTCCTCAACCCATGTTTAGGGTTGAATTGGAACCTAGAGATGTTGCCTTAAAAAAGAATGAAGTGCATCCCATTTATAACCTCAAGTATCTTTTGCATTGCAAGGTTACCGTTGAGGAGCCTCATAAGCGTTTAGGGCCCGTTCAATGCCTAAACTGCCAAGAATTTGGCCATACTAAGGCCTATTGTAAGTTGCCCGCAGTTTGCGGGCAACGGTACATCACAGTGCAAAAAACCTAAGACTGACGCGAGCGTTAAGAAATGCAGTAACTGTGGAGGTAACCATACTGCAAACTACAGGGGTTGCCCTGTCTACACTCACTTCAAGAGGTCAATGAAAATAGGTCACCAATTTCAAATATGCCACCCGAGCAGTCAAACACCACTTCTACAAACAATTTTCCAGGTACGCCAGTCAACCAGCCATGTAAACTTGCAAAACCCCAAACAAATTTCTTATGCAAATGTGGTAAAATCCGATAAACCACACTTGGATCAGGAGCCCAAGCCTCCAAAATCCGATCCAAATTTTAGCAATCTTGAGGCAACTCTGCAGACTCTTGTTCAGTCCATAAACACTTTTACCGTTTCTATGACAAACATGATGCAAGAAATGCTAAAAATGCAATCCACTATTTTGAGGGCAATTTTAAAAAAATGAATTGGTTTAAAACATGTTTCTGGAACGCAAACGGCATCCGCCAACACAAAAATGAACTTGAGCACTTCCTTATGGAAAAGCAAATCGATATAATGCTGATTGCTGAAACTCATTTGACAACCAACAGTTTTTTCAAAATTACTGGCTACATACTGTACGACACAAAAGATCCCCGCGGAAGATCTTGCGGAGGATCGGCAATTCTAATAAAATCCAGAATTAAGCACTATTTAATGAACGAGACACGTGAGGAGTATCTCCAAGCAACTAACATATGCATTGAATATTTTCATGAAAAAATCGTTATTTCCTCGATTTACTCACCGCCCCGATTTTCAATAACAGAAAGCCAATATTCAAATTTTTTCAAATCACTTGGGCCTCGATTTCTAGCGGCTGGCGACTATAACGCTAAACACACTTTTTGGGGATCACGTTTAATTACCTCGAAAGGCCGTGTGCTTTTTGACACCATTTACAAAATGGGCTTAGATGTGGTTTCAAGCGGACACCCCACTTACTGGCCGACAGACCGACGAAAGATCCCAGACGTTATAGATTTTGGAGTTGCGAAAAATTTTCCTTTAGAGTGGATGCAAGTGGAGCCTTCATTAGATATGTCATCAGATCACTCACCCACTATAATCTCTGTTTCGTTCCCCCAAGAGATTGGCTCACCGTTGACTGTCAATAGAGTTAATTGGTTAAAATATAAAAAATTTTTGAGCACACATTGTACTGAAAATATCGCCTTGAGAACGCCTGAGGATATTGATGTGTCAACGATTTTTCTGAAAACCTCAAACTGGCCGTACAGCATGCTACCACTAGTCATTTAAGATCTAGAAATGAGAACAGCAGAACTTAGTCATCTGAAATTTAGCAACTTCTGTCAAAAAAAAGAAGAGTGTGGCAACTTCGCAGATCTCCCCAGCTTAAGACTAGGCTACGGAAATGCATAACTCAGCTAAGAAATATGCGTGAAGTGCGTAGAGTGGCTACCCTTAAAACATATTTGGAAAGCCTTGATGGTACCCCTCAATCTGATTATTCCTTGTGGAAAGCGAAAAAAGGTTTAAAAAGACCCGTAATAGGTAAGCCACTTTTGCGAAATTCAACTGGCGACTGGGCAAGAAGCGATTCTGAAAAGGGAATGTTGTGTGTCGATTATTTGAGAAACGATTTTATCACAAATGATTCAGAGAATAATACAGCGGAATTACCACCATATGTTGTTAGACCCCCTGTGTCTTTGAGATTTAATTTTCAAGATGTCGAAAACGTTATCGGTAATACAAACCCCAGGAAAGCTCCAGGCATTGATCAAATTACTGGTAAAATGCTTGAACAGTTACCTCGTGTAGCTAGAAGGGTTCTACTTTTTATTTTTAATGCCATTTTACGCCTTGAGTATTATCCTGCAGAGTGGAAGGTCTCAATGATTACTATGATATCCAAGCCAGGGAAGGATGTGACTAAGGTAGAATCATATATACCAATAACTCTTTTACCAACAATTTCAAAACTATTCGAAAAATTGTTAATGGCAAAGTTAAGTCCAATATTGAACAATGTGGGATGCATCCCTGATCATCAATTTGGCTTTCGGGCTAAACATAGCACCATAGAACAAACGCACAGACTAGTCAATGTCATAAGACAAACCTTTGAGGAGAAGAAGTATTGCTCAGCTCTTTTCATTGATATTTCTCAAGCTTTTGATAAAGTGTGGCACGACGGCTTGATGCACAAAATAAAGTTAAACTTGCCTGTAAATACTCACAAGCTTCTGGAAAGCTACTTATACGACCGGAAATTTGTTATCAGAGAAGGCGATTTTATAAGCTCAACCTTTGCAGATGACAGCGTGTCGACTGTTCATGAAAACCACCAATTAGCTTTACGAAATTTACAGGAATACATTTCAATATTAGAGAAATGGCTAAAACTTTGGAAAATCAAAGTTAATGAACAAAAATGTACTCATGTCACATTCACTCTGTGTAAGCAAACATGTGCGCCTATCCAAATAAACAACTCACCTATTCCGCAGCACAGTGAAAGCACAGATGAAGCAAAAGTCACTCAGATGAAACTAAAGCAGCGCAACTAAATTGGCTTATGGGCAGAAACTCGACACTGAAATTAGATTGCAAACTTTTGTTATACAACGCAATACTAAAGTCTATATGGTGCTATGGAATTCAGGTATGGGGCACCGCCTCGGCGTCAAACATTGAAAAAATCCAAAGGCTACAAAACAAAATTCTACGAACGATTACTGCAGCTCCATGGTATGTAAAAAATTCACGAATTCATAAAGATCTGAGTGTTCCGCTGGTAAAAGAGGAATTTTCCAAGTACACGACATGGTATATCAGTAAACTGGAATTTCATCCAAACCCTCTTGCGCGCAATATACTTAATTTTGGCGGCCACACTCGGCTTAAAAGAAGGGATACCGCTGCCACCATCAGATTGCTCAATAGGTGATTTTACCGAAATAGCTCCCGCATAATAAAACTTTTTGTCTAGCATTGGCCGGACTTAAGAATCACATTTTTTAATTTTAAATTTAGTATTAAGATTTGAATACTTATTGTTAGTTCATTTTGAAGATTCAATAATTAAAAAACGCTACAAAAAAAAAAAACTGTTTACCTGGATTTTCGTTTCATTGATGCCGCCGTGCTTAACCGATGTTACGTTAAAAGTGTCTGCCGATTGCCGCAATAAGTTGTTTTACCAGCTCACTAGAGGTAGGCTCTCGCAAATATATTGGTAACGGCTTAAAGGTTTTTTTAGATATTGTTGGCTCATCTGTTTGCAGTATAGCAAACCTATTACTATCCGTTGCCGAAGTCCTATTATCATCTTTGGAAATTTTCGGTTGAGATGATATTTGAGCTGATTTGGGGCTTCGCTTCCTTTTAACCACAGTTATGTACCTGTCCATGCCTACTTGGGTTTTTGGCTTATCATCAACAATTAAACTGGAAGATGTTTTGTCTTCAGTTGTAACAACAATATTTGGCGAACACGATCGCGGGCGTTTCCTATCTCTTAGAGACACGAAATTTTCCAATGATTTTTTCACCGATTCTTCTTCAGAAATCCAAAGGTTTTTTCTACCGGAGCTAAGCTCTTTTTCAGAATTACATCTGATAGGTACACTTATGCAATTAATTGTTTCTATTTTTTATTTACAATTTAAAACGGTATTTAAAAAATGTCACTAAGTTTTTCTTTTAAACAAAAACATTGTTCACCTATTACGGTTTTTACATAATCCCGTTTTATCTTTTTTACTTTGCGATCAAAAAACAAACACGTCCGTTCACTATCGAAGCTAAACAACGAACGGAAAATATATCTTTGAGAACTCCAGAGGATATTGATGAGTCAATTAATGATTTTTCCCAAAATTATAAAAGCCGTGCAACATGCTACCATTACAAATTTTAGAAATATGAATAGCAGAACTTGGTCTTCTGAAATCGAACACCTTGTCTGATAATAAAGTAAGGCTATATAAATATCGAAAATGAACATTTCCGATATCGGTCCATATAAACCCCAGATATACCCTGAACCGGGTTTTTCTTGAAAGTGTCCCTTAAGTAAACTTAAACAATTTTTTTTGCTCAAAGGCAGTTCCGGTAATAAAGTAAGGTTATCTAAATATGGAAATTTCCGATATCGGTACATATATACCCGAGATATAGCCTAAACCGCGGTTTTATACGTGACTATTGTGAAGGGTATTTTAGATTCGGCCCAGCCGAATTTACCACACTCTTATTTGTTTTTTATTCAAATGTATATAATTTTTTTTGTCAAAAGCTAAAAAAATTTGATTTAATTAAAGATTTTTAAAAGTTAAAACATGTTTATCAATTAAGCAACTATGGATGATCAAAGATAATTATTTTAGCGAGGAAAAAATTACATTTTGTTTAAGAAAAGTCATAAACTCGGTAGATTGTGAGAAAGAAGTAGACTGTTTGATCACCATTTCCAAATTATTAATTTGTTTCTTTTTTTGTTTTTTCACACAAGATAATATTTATGTATGTACATATTTTATTCTTCATTCAAATGTTTTTCTTTTATTTATTTGTTCACCGAAAAAGTAATTGTAAAATATTTGCTACAGAAATGAACGTTACAGAAGGTAACAGAAATTTTTATAAAACAATTATCTAGGAAATGAAATAATATAAAATTCAATTATATATAAAATTTTTAATCGTCTAACAAGCATTCCAAGATTGAATGACAAGCGTTTTAGAAAAAGTTATAAAAGGAAATAACAAGGTAGATGTGTTTGATATTGCTACTCGTCTGATAATCATCAGGAGATTCTTTTGGGAGTTGTATGTTGAACAACATTAACAAATAACGTATGGTAGCTAGGATGTTTATTATACTTTTACTAAAGGGGGAATGAAAAAATATAAACCCACGAATTTATCAGCCATGTTCCGAGAAACGCGCATGCTGAAATCGCAAAGCGTTCTGAAAAACGCTCAATTGATTTTTAGGTGTTCTACGGAATGCGCGTTTTACTGGCGTTTCGGAGTTTTTTCCGAAAAAATACTACATGTGCTTTACATACGTATATATGTATGTGGTAGTTATTTTTAATTTAGTTTTTTAAATTGAAAATGTGTAAAATTCCTTAAACTTTTTATTGAAATAAAAAAAAAGACATATTAAATTTTAATTGTGAATAATTTTATTGCCTTTTACAAGTTCAGTTTACCAAATTCAATCAGTTCGCTTCAATATACACATGCGAGTTGAAATCGCCAAATAAGCGATATGCGTTTTCCAGAACACCTATTTGGCGACTTGAAATCGCCAAACCATACTTCTTGCGTTATACGTTTCTCAGAACACCTATTTGGCGTTTTCAAATCGAAAACGTTAAATTTAGGCGTTTTGCGTTTCTCAGAACATACCGGCATATCTCATTTTAAATCGGAATATGAATTACTTTACAGAGATGGTGAAGGCGAATTCCGTAACACTCAGCTTTGGTAAAAGGTTTAAATATTTGAGCAGAACTTTGTCTTCTGATCCTTTTTTTTCGCAAATTTGTTTTTTTTTGTAAATTTTCATCATAAGAGCAAATAAAAAAAACTCGCGAATTAACAAAGATGAATATTCAAAATACGCGACAAGATTCATGAACAGACTTGAGTTTCATCCGAATCCTCTAGCTCGTAGCATCAGGAAGCAAATTTTGGCGGCCACACTCGACTGAGAAGAATGAATACCCTTGCAACCAGCAGAGCGTTGTAAATGTGATTTACCAATGCAATACACGCAAAAAGCAATTTTTCGTCTAGCATTGGCTGGACCTAAGTGAATAATATTTTTCAATATTAATTAATTTTTTTCGATATTAACAAATTAATTTTTAGTTTTAAGATTTGCATTCTTATCGTTAATTCTTTTAGAGAAGATGCAATAAATAATTGAAATAAAAAAAAAATAGGAGCAAAATTATAGTCGAAATGGCTTAAAATATTGAATAATTTTGAAAAAAAAAATTGTACACTAAAACCTAAAATACGTTTTTATGTTAAAAATTTCCTCCAGAGATATTATAAAACTTCCACAAGTATTTTAAGGCCTAAAGCAAACTAAAAAAAGAAACTAACACTATACTGGTATGTACAAGGCATTCCTTTAGATATTTCAATACTTCGTTTTTGCTTGAAACGGGGAAAAAACTTTTTCCTTTTTAAATAAATTTTGCTTAAATACAAGAAGCAAATTTTTATACACAAAAGAAAAGCAATAAGAAAAGATGAAAAATGTTGATGAGCAAAAAGTTAATAAAAGAGATGTAAAAAAAGACAAAATGGTCAAACTAGCAAATTCTCAAAAAAAAGACAAGACGAGCAAAAATATTAAAACAAAGTAAAGTTTAAAAGTTTTCGGTCATGGTCTTATCACTTTGTTGTTAATAGCAAAGATTTGATGTTATTAAAAGTCAAGATAATAAAAATACACGATATTTTTATGCGAAAGCTTAGAAAACTTTAATAATTTAACGAAGTGCAATTTGTTATTTCGCAAGAATTTTTAATAGTATCTAATAAAATATTCAACATTAATAACTCTTAAGCACAGTGCTCAAAACGCTATCGAAAGCAATATAGAATAGTTTTATACAATATTATAAATCATGGTATCTCAATATTTTTTTTTTTTTAAGCATTTTTTTATTTATTGAATCTTCAAATTGAACTACCAATAAGGATTCAAATCTCAATACTAAATTTAAAGTTAAAAAATGTGAATTAAAAAATTTGATTGTTACTTAAGTCCGGCCAATACTAGAGAAAAAGTTTTATTATGCAGGAGCTATTTTGGTAAAACCACATAGTGAGCAATCTGATGGTGGCAACGGTATCTCTTCTTCTCAACCGGTTGTGGCCGCCAAAATTAAGTATATTACGCGCAAGGTGGTTTGGATGAAGTTTCAGTTTACTGACATACCTTGTAGCGTACTTAGAAAATGCCTCTTTTACTAGCGGAACACTCAGATCTTTATGAATTCGTGAATTTTTTACGTACCATGGAGCTGCAGTAATCGTTCGAAGAATTTTGTTTTGTCGCCTTTGGATTTTTTCAATGTTTGACGCTGAGGCGGTGCCCCATAACTGAATTCCGTAGCACCATATAGGCTTTAGTATTGCATTGTATAACAGAAGTTTGCAATCCAACTTCAATGTCGGGTTTCTGCCCATAAGCCAATTTAGTTGCGCTGCTTTTAGTTTCAACTGAGTGACTTTTGCTTCAATGTGAGACTTCCACGTTACCCTACGGTCCAGGTGAATACTAAGGTACTTGACTTCATTGTGCTGCGGAATAGGTGAGTTGCTAATTTGGATAGGCGCAAATGCTTGCTTACACAGTGTGAATGTGACATGAGTACATTTCTGCTCATTAACCCTGATTTTCCTAAGCTTCAGCCATTTTTCCAATATTGAAATATATTCACACGTCTTAGAAAGTAGGTGTGTCTAAAGCAGGCAGTTTAATAAAAGTTATTTGAATAAATGTTTGGAACAGTATAAAAGATAGTATTGTTATCTCAAAAAAAAAAACATTGTATACTATTATGAACTATCGTTTGAGTGAATGAGCAATATGTAGTAATATGTACAATAAATTTTTTTTTAAATAGCTTGAAATTTGTATGAATTTAGATGAAAAAACATAGCAAAACCAGTGAAGAAGATATGTGTTTAAAAACGTATTGGTTTAATACTTTTTATGATATTTTAATATGTGATACCTTTTTTAGAATTTTACTTGTATAAAAATGCAAAAAAAAAAACACATATGTCGGTTACAGCCGGCTTTTAGCCACCGTCGAACTATTTCTTGCCCAGCCGCCGCCCATAACCATACGATGAATTTAACAAGGTAATATCCCTCCCCGCATTTGGACTTCTGTATAGAAACCCGAAATGCAAAAAGTGTGACCTGATCTCGAATTTAACCCAAAGACAGGTAAATTCGGCATCATGCATTCCTAAGGAACACAAATGCATTGCGAATATTAATAACAAGGCCCCGATGGAAATTAAAGAGGGATAGAAGTTGATACCCAGGTATGTGAAAATCCTGTGGATCAGCATTCTCAGACACCTGGGTCTCACATAAGGCGAAAATATCCGGCCGATGGAGACAAGTGTGGGCATAAACCGAGAAGAAATTCGATCTCAGCCCACGGATGTTGCAATTTTCTATTTTAAAGCTACTTGTCATCACGGTGGAAGACCAAAAAACAAATGTTGTTCCCGCTGTGAAGGTGAAACCGAAAATTAATCGTTACTGGGTTGATCATATAGTATCCAGTGTACAGACCTTCGATACTATAATGACCAACAACGATTAACCCGGCATCAAGAACATTGCGAAGTACTTTCTATATTAGGAATGTATTAGGAAATGGCAACAGTGTAAAAGGGGCATAAAAGCCCTGATCTGGCCATGTAATTATACATAAAAAAATGCTTATTGTTTAATTTTTTATTTTGTTTCGTTTTGTTTTATTTATTTTTAAAATTTTTTTTATTATTTTTTTTTATACTTATTTATTTATTTTATTTTATGTATTTTTTATTATGGGTGTTTTGGTTTTTTGTCTGTCATAGTAAGGTTTGTTGGGTAGTAATAATTAATTGTATATTTATATGTTTATTGCATGCTGTGTTGTTGTTGTTGTCATTTGCTGTATTGCAATTATTGTTGCTATTTGATGTTTGCTGTATTGCTGTTGTTTTTTCTTCTTATTTTTGAGCTGTACATTTTATTGTTTTAGGTTTAATTTAGATTTGTAATTTGTTTTATAT
Source organism: Thecocarcelia acutangulata (assembly GCA_914767995.1). NCBI lineage: Eukaryota > Metazoa > Arthropoda > Insecta > Diptera > Tachinidae > Thecocarcelia > Thecocarcelia acutangulata. The sequence continues at coordinate 52,622,480 of OU612096.1, read as the reverse complement.
ATTTTCACAAAAAAAAAAAAAAACAAACCACACAGAAAATAAAACAAAAGTTTTATATGTATATACCTACGCAAAATAACAAAAGAAAGATTAAAGTATAACGTAAAATTTCTTTTCTGCGAGCTCAAGAACATAACGTTCAATACGAACAATGGATATGCATTCTAATATATCTAAACTCATTCCATCTACACGAAGTTCTACGTTCTCCTAACAAAAAGAAAGTTCATATTGACTGATAGTTTGTGAAAATAATAACAATGGCTCTCTATTCCACCAATACGCTGACTGAATTTAATTTCCAGTCCCTTTCTGCTATTTGACAGAATCCAAGTCAGACCGCTCTCAAATTTTTCACAAAATTATAAAATCATGAATGGTTTGGATTCAGATGGAAATGGCTCGCATATTGATGGTGAAAAATCGGTGGATGCCGTCAGCTATTCAAACCAGAATTGGCAATCTATAACTTAAATTCGGATCGGTAGTCATAAACCAACTATGCCTTTTTAATGACACTCGGCTTCCGGTGGAAAAACTGATGCGCAACGTTATTAAAGCAAGAATTCTAAAAAAAATACCGATATAAAAGAAAAGTATAGATGCCAGATACATCTGGTTTAAAATCGACAAATTCGTGGGAAAAAATCGTCGCTGTTGTTATAGGAAATCGTCGGTTGGTAAAATTAATCGGTTTTGTATTAAATACATATTTCAATAGAGCTAAAATATAGCAGAACTATACATGTTTGCATTTAACAAAAAACTACAGCACTTAGATCAATAATAATCAATATTTAGGTGTGCAATCATGAATTCGTAAGTATACAAGTTATCACTCGCTGCTTACTCCAATGAAAAAATGTGTCCTTTACATAGATTCACGTGTCTGACCAAGAAATATGGTCTTTTAGTAAAACAACGCGTTCAAATGTCAAAATGTGACTGTCCCTTTTATTTACATTTTTACAAAAACTTCTTATTCTATCATACACAGTCGTTGTTTAGCTTCGATAGTGAACGGACGTGTTTGTTTTTTGATCGCAAGTAAAAAAAAAAAAAATAAAAAATAAAATAAAACGGGATTAAGTAAAAACCGTAATAGGTGAACAGAGTGTTTTTGTTTAAAAAAAAACTTTGTGACATTTTTTTTTTAAATACCATTTAAAATTGTAAATAAAAAATAGAAGCAATTAATTGCATGAGTGTACCTATCAGATGTAATTCTGAAAAAGAGCTTAGCTCCGGTAGAAAAAACCTTTGGATTTCTGAAGAGGAATCGGTGAAAAAATCATTGGAAAATTTCCTGTCTCTAAGAGATAGGAAACGCCCGCGATCGTGTTCGCCAAATATTGTTGTTACAACTGAAGACAAAACATCTTCCAGTTTAATTGTTGATGATAAGGTAAAAATCCAAGTAGGCATGGACAGGTACATAACCGTGGTTAAAAGGCAGCGAAGCCCCAAATCAGCTCAAATATCATCTCAACCGAAATTTTCTAAAGATGATAATAGGACTTCGGCAACCGATAGCAATAGGTTTGCTATACTGCAAACAGATGAGCCAACAATTTCTAAAAAAACCTTTAAGCCGCCACCAATATATTTGCGAGAACCTACCTCTAGTGAGCTGGTAAAACAACTTATTGCGGCAATCGGCAAAGATACTTTTAACGTAACATCGGTTAAGCACGGCGGCATCAATGAAACGAAAATCCAGGTAAACAGTGAAAATGAATACCGAAAGCTGTCTGACGTTCTAGAGAAGGAGAAGCGATCATTTTACACATATCAGCTTAAAAGTGCCAAAGGTATTCAGGTCGTTATAAAAGGGATTGACCCTTTTGTTGACACGAATGAGGTCAAAACCGGACTAGAAGACAATGGCTTCAAAATTAAAAATGTGGTTAATATTAGAAACCGTGAAAAAATTCCTCAACCCATGTTTAGGGTTGAATTGGAACCTAGAGATGTTGCCTTAAAAAAGAATGAAGTGCATCCTATTTATAACCTCAAGTATCTTTTGCATCGCAAGGTTACCGTTGAGGAGCCTCATAAGCGTTTAGGGCCCGTTCAATGCCTAAACTGCCAAGAATTTGGCCATACTAAGGCCTATTGCAAGCTGCCCGCAGTTTGCGTTGTGTGTGGTGAACTTCACGGTACATCACAGTGCAAAAAACCTAAGACTGACGCGAGCGTTAAGAAATGCAGTAACTGTGGAGGTAACCTTACTGCAAACTACAGGGGTTGCCCTGTCTACACTCACTTCAAGAGGTCAATGACAAATAGGTCACCAATTTCAAATATGCCACCCCAGCAGTCAAACACCACTTCTACAAACAATTTTCCCCAGGTACGCCAGTCAACCAGCCATGTAAACTTGCAAAACCCCAAACAAATTTCTTATGCAAATGTGGTAAAATCTGATAAACCAAACTTGGATCAAGAGCCCAAGCCTCCAAAATCCGATCCAAATTTTAGCAATCTTGAGGCAACTCTGCAGACTCTTGTTCAGTCCATAAACACTTTTACCGTTTCTATGACAAACATGATGCAGGAAATGCTAAAAATGCAATCCACTATTTTGCAGGCAATTTTAAACAAATGAATTGGTTAAAAATATGTTTCTGGAACGCAAACGGCATCCGCCATCACAAAAATGAACTTGAGCACTTCCTTATGGAAAAGCAAATCGATATAATGTTGATTGCTGAAACTCATTTGACAACCAACAGTTTTTTCAAAATTAATGGCTACATACTGTACGACACAAAAGATCCCCGTGGAAGATCTTGCGGAGGATCGGCAATTCTAATAAAATCCAGAATTAAGCACTATTTAATGAACGAGACACGTGAGGAGTATATCCAAGCAACTAATATATGCATTGAATATTTTCATGAAAAAATCGTTATTTCCTCGATTTACTCACCGCCCCGATTTTCAATAACAGAAAGCCAATATTCAAATCTTTTCAAATCACTTGGGCCTCGATTTTTAGCGGCTGGCGACTATAACGCTAAACACACTTTTTGGGGATCACGCTTAATTACCTCGAAAGGCCGTGTGCTTTTTGACACCGTTTCCAAAATGGGCTTAGATGTGGTTTCAAGCGGACACCCCACTTATTGGCCGACAGACCGACGAAAGATCCCAGACGTTATAGATTTTGGAGTTGCGAAAAATTTTCCTTTAGAGTGGATGCAAGTGGAGCCTTCATTAGATTTGTCATCAGATCACTCTCCCTCTATAATCTCTATTTCGTTCCCTCAAGAAATTGGCTCACCGTTGACTGTCAATAGAGTTAATTGGTTAAAGTACAAAAAATTTTGAGCACACATTGTACTGAAAATATCGCCTTGAGAACGCCTGAGGATATTGATGTGTCAATTAACAATTTTTCTGAAAACCTCAAACTGGCCGTACAGCATGCTACCACTAGTCATTTAAGACCTAGGAATGAGAGCAATAGAACTTATTCATCTGAAATTGAGCAACTTCTGTCCGAAAAAAGAAGAGTCAGAAGAGAGTGGCAACTTCGCAGGTCTCCCCAGCTTAAAACTAGGCTACGGGAATGCATAACTCAGCTAAGAAATCTGCTTGAAGTCCATAGAATGGCTTCCCTTAAAACATATTTGGAAAGCCTTGATGGTACCCCTCAATCTGATTATTCCTTGTGGAAAGCGACAAAAGGTTTAAAAAGACCCGTAATAGGTAAGCCACCTTTGCGAAATTCAACTGGCGACTGGGCAAGAAGCGATTCTGAAAAGGGAATGTTGTATGTCGATCATTTGCGAAACGTTTTTATCACAAATGATTCAGAGAATAATACAGCGGAATTACCACCATATGTTGTTAGACCTCCTGTGTCTTTGAGATTTAATATTCAAGATGTCGAAAACGTTATCGGTAATACAAACCCCAGGAAAGCTCCAGGCATTGATCAAATTACTGGTAAAATGCTTGAACAGTTACCTCGTGTAGCTAGAAGGGTTCTACTTTTTATTTTTAACGCCATTTTACGCCTTGAGTATTACCCTGCAGAGTGGAAGGTCTCAATGATTACTATGATACCCAAGCCAGGGAAGGATCTAACTAAGGTAGAATCATATAGACCAATAAGTCTTTTACCAACAATTTCAAAACTATTCGAAAAATTGTTAATGGCGAAGTTGAGTCCAATATTGAACAATGTGGGATGCATCCCTGATCATCAATTTGGCTTTCGGGCTAAACATAGCACAAACGCACAGACTAGTCAATGTCATAAGACAAACCTTTGAGGCGAAGAAGTACTGCTCAGCTCTTTTCATTGATATTTCTCAAGCATTTGATAAAGTGTGGCACGACGGCTTGATGCACAAAATAAAGCTAAATTTGCCTGCAAATACACACAAGCTTCTGGAAAGCTACTTATATGGGCGGAAGTTTGTTATCAGAGAAGGCGACTTTATTAGCCCAACTCAGCCAATCAAGGCAGGAGTTCCCCAAGGCAGCATACTGGGGCCTACTTTATATTTGATTTACGCCTCTGACATGCCAACGACATCTGGAATCCACACTTCTACCTTTGCAGATGACACAGCGTTTTTGAGTGTTCATGAAAACCACCATTTAGCATCACGAAATTTACAGGAATACATTTCAATATTAGAGAAATGGCTAAAACTTTGGAAAATCAAAGTTAATGAACAGAAATGTACTCATGTTACATTCACACTGTGTAGGCAAACATGTCCGCCTATCCAAATTAACAACTCACCTATTCCGCAGCACAACGAAGTCAAGTACCTTGGTATTCACCTGGACCGTAGGCTAACATGGAAGTCTCACATTGAAGCAAAGGTCACTCAGTTAAAACTAAAAGCAGCGCAGCTAAATTGGCTTATGGGCAGAAATTCGACACTGAAATTAGATTGCAAACTTTTGTTATACAACTCAATACTAAAGCCTATATGGTGCTACGGAATTCAGTTATGGGGCACCGCCTCAGCGTCAAACATTGAAAAAATCCAAAGGCGACAAAACAAAATTCTACGAACGATTACTGCAGCTCCATGGTACGTAAAAAATTCACGAATTCATAACGATCTGAGTGTTCCGCTGGTAAAAGAGGAATTTTCTAAGTACGCGACAAGGTATATCAGTAAACTGGAGCTTCATCCAAACCCTCTTGCTCGCAATATACTTAATTTTGGCGGCCACACTCGGCTTAAAAGAAGGGATACCGCTGCCACCATCAGATTGCTCAATAGGTGATTTTACCGAAATAGCTCCCGCATAATAAAACTTTTTGTCTAGCATTGGCCGGACTTTAGAATCACATTTTTTTTAATTTTAAATTTAGTATTAAGATTTGAATACTTATTGTTAGTTCATTTTGAAGATTCAATAAATAAAAAACGCTCAAAAAAAAAAAAAAAAAAAAAAAAAAATTCTATCATAATCGGCGTTGCCAGAAAAATAAAAATAATTCACAGAAAAATAAAAATAATACCTTTGGCGAATTCCCAAGAAGGATTTGATAATGTTCTGTTAACGGACGTTAACTTCCCCCCTTCTAAGATCGTTACGTCCCGTTACGATAAATACGGATTAAATCATTGTCTTTTTTCAAAAATTTCTTACATAACTAAAGGATGAGCATTAAATAGAAAATATAGATATAAAATATTATAAATTTGTATAAGGTATTATAGATACATTGTTTTAATTTTTTTGATATAGATTTAAATTAAGTTGTAAGTTACAAAGTTTACATCAGCAAAAGCAATCCTTTTTATAAATCTTGTAAGATAGAAATATTATCTTATGTTGTTTTTATGTACCCTCTTACCGTCTATCAATACTTCTGTACCTAAATCTCTTTCGACAATTTTTTCCATGTATACCTTCTCAAATTTATTGCCTAATCGCTTGTTTCTTCGAACAAACACTACATCTCTTTCGCTAAACACTCGTTTCTCAATTTCTGTTTTTGTTACAATTTTTGCCTGTGCAGCTACCATTTTTTCGTGAGCATTTTTCAAAATATTTTCATCTGTGTGTTGAATCGGTCTTGTTCCGGTAACAGAGTGGATACTTCTATTGTACTTATAAGTTGCAATTAATATTAAGTCACAAACATCAGTTATATTGCACTCTGCCTTGACACACCTTGCGATTTCGAGTAAAGTCGAGTGAAACCTTTCCACTTGCCCATTGCTTTCGCTATGGAGAGGAGGCACAAAAAATTGGTCTATTTTAAAAACGTCTCTGAGCATACTCTTTATAGTGTTCGATTGGAAAGATTTCTCATTATCAGAAACTATCAACTTTGTGTTTTTAAAATTGTTCAAAATCTGTAAAAGACCAATTTTGACGTCAATTAAAGCTCTTGAAGCGATTGGTAAAGCCAAAGCAAATTTAGAAAATTTATCGAGACAAGTTAGAAAGTGTATTTTGCTTGTTGAAAATATATCCAAGTGAAGAATTTCACCGGGAAAAGTTGGTATGGGTGACGCACCAATTAAAGGCTGTGCCGGTTTCCTGTTATATTTATTTTCCATGCATACTCTACAATTTTTAATAATCGACTTCAGCATCTGTTTTATTTTAGGGAAAAAATATTCTGAGGTTATTTGTTTATAATTTTCTTGAAGAGATCTGTGGGCACGATTGTGTTCCTGGTTTAATGTTTCTAATTGATCGTCTTTATTTGTCAAGTCTATTACAAATTTTTGGGTATGAATAAATCTAATTAATGGAAAGTGGTTTAGTACATCATCTTGGATTTCTGCTAACGTGCTAAGATCGCAATGTATTGCATTAACAACATTATGATTTACAGATGTCTGTAAAGTAAGCAAAAGGTTTTGAACGTTATTAAAATAAATTGTGTGTCTTTTATATTTCTGAAATAAATATTTTACGGTTTTGCTGCTACTTGCAGCTTTAGCTAAAACGAGTTGATTTAAAAACTGGTTGACCGGTGCATCCACTGATTTTATAGTTTAAAAAATGAAATCTCGCTATGTATTGTTTCTGAGCTTGATTGGGTAATGTTGTTCATATATTGCCGTGACAATGCATCAGCTACTACATTTTCTTTCCCAGGTTTGTAAAAAAAATTGGGGTAAAATCAGTTATAAAAGCTTGCCACCTTTTAATTTTTGGATTTGGGTTTTTATCCGAGGTAGCAAAAGTGAGCGGCTGGTGATCGGTATATATGTGAATATTTTTGACACCATACAAATAATGACGCAATTTTTGCAAGGACCAGACAATGGATAGCAATTTACGCTCGTTCGTGGCGTAGTTTTGTTCCGTAGAGGAAAGTGTACGTGAAATCATTGTTATTGGCTTACCGTCTTGCGAAAGAACAGCGCCTATCACATTAGAACTAGCGTCTGTCGTCAGCTCAAAAGGCTTGTCAAAGTCTGGGTGTTGAAGAAGTACGTCCTCTGATGCTAAAATGCGTTTGACTTTATCAAAGGCATCGGTTGCTTCCTGAGATAAATGGATTTTGAAGTTCTTTGAGACCTTAGAGCCAATATTTCCATTGACTCCTCGAAGATATGTAGTGAGCGGTTTAACGATATCAGCGTAGTTTTTTATAAATTTGCGGTAGTATCCTGCTAGTCCTATAAATGATCTCAATGCTCTTAGCGTTTTGGGTACTCGAAAATTTAAAATATCACTAACTTTTTTAGGGCATGTTTTAATTCCGTTTTGTGAAATGACGAAGCCAAGAAACTCAACTTCTGGTTTAAAAAATCTTGATTTCTCTACAGAAACTCGCATTTGAGCACTTGACAATTTTTTTAATACGGTATTAATATCGCGAATATGGCTTTTTGCGTCTGGTGAAAATATGATGACGTCGTCCATATAAACAAAACAAATTGTTCCTATTGTGTCACGCAGAATATCGTCAATGGCCCTCTGAAAAATACTTGGGGCATTTTTAAGCCCAAACGGTAGTCGGCAGAATTCATATTTCCCATTGTTGACGCTAAAGGCTGTTTTGTGCCTGTCTTTTTCGGCCAAGTTGATTTGGTGGAAGCCGGATTTTAAATCGAGTGTTGTGAAATACTGCGATTTGCCCAGATTTGATAATATAACGCTAATATCTGGCATTGGATATCTGTCAGGAATTGTAAACCCGTTAATTTTACGGAAGTCAATCACCATTCTTAAATTTTGTCTACCATTACAGTCAATACCTTTTTTAGCGACTACATGAATTGGTGAATTATAAGGTGAGGAGGATTTCCTTATTATACCATCCCTTAGAAGACTTTCTATTTCTTTATTTATAAATTCGGATGCGGAAATTGGATATGGATAACTACGAGAGTATATAGGATCTTGTTTTGTTAAATTTATTGTGGCCTCGACTTTTGTACTGGCAGGCAATGCTCTGTTTGGATCTGCGAATGCATTTAAATTTTTTTGAATGAGGACATTAAATTCGTTCAATAAATCTGGAGGAACGTTCTCTTTGTTAATTTCTATTGAGTTAACTTGGTTACATGAAAAATTGTTAAGTGATTCTTTTCCGAATTTGTGGAAAAGAATACCATTTTTTGTATCAATCGAAGCTTCAATTTCTTTCAAAAAATCGTATCCTATTATTGCATCAAACGATGTTAATGATGGTAATATAAAAAATTTTGTTTTGTGATTTAGTAGATTTATGTCGCATTTCTCTTTAATACAGTTGGAACCATTGATTGATTTAATATAAAATGGACACTACCGATTTAACACCTTTAAAAAAATCGAAGTTGCCGATATAATTTTTAGATGTACCTGTATCTACCAAAATATTAAGCCCTTGACCATTAATTGATTTTTTGACAATATATGGTAAGAGCGATTTTACACTAAAAAATTCAAGTTATCGGTTACGCCATTCTCAGAATCAATAACAGAAAAATCATCACTCTCAAGTATGCTTTCATTTGAATGGTAGTTTTCACCGTAATTAATTCTTTGCAATTTTTGAACAGGAGACTGAGTTGAATTGTTGGAAATGTGCGGCTTTTTGGTTTGGTTGTTGTAAACGATAGCTTTCTGATTACCATATTCAGCGTTAACTTTTTTGTGTTCGATGCCAGCACCATTTTTAAGTACTATAGGTTTTCGAAAATACGATGTTCCCTTATCAATTTCCATTGGCACAGGTGTGTTATGTTGGGTAAATTCTTTTGGATTTGAAGTACTTTGATAAGGAATTTTGTAACTAGAAATATTGCTAGAGGTATGTGTGTTTAACTGCAATAAACTTTTAGAATTAGCAAAAGCATTTGCAAATTTATACCTTTCATGATTTTGTTCTAACTCTTGAGCTGTTGCAAGGGCTGTGGGTAAGTCTGGCGGATTTGCCGAAAAACAAATATCACATAAAGGTTTGCGGAGTCCAGATATGAAAACTCGCAATGCGTTTGAACGTGCACGATCGTTTAGGGCTTTTACTACATCTTCATTACCAGAATTGGTCATTATAATCTTATTGATAATGAGAGTTAATTGTTTGCTAACTTGGTCATAATATTCTGTAATCGATAATTTTCCCTGTCTTAAAACACTTAATTCGTTCTCTAATAAATATAGTGGTCTTTTATCCGAGTAGGACTGGTCCAAACGAGAAATAATTGCATCGAAATTAAAAATTGTATTAAATGCACTTAAAGTCGAATTTGCTTCGCCAATTATTTTATTTCTTAATACACCCATTGCAACATAATATGTTTTCGAACCTTTTAAGTAATAATTCATAGCAAATTTTGCAGCTTCTCTCCAAGCTGGATAATCATTCGGATTTCCACCAAATTGTGGAAGAGATTTAATAAGATCTAAATTTGTTTTGCCAACACCAACATCACTCTGAATAGTAACTGGCGTAAAGGCCTCAACTCGACTTGGTTGCATCTGTTGCACAGCAGCTGTCAAACTCTGAATTTGTTCTAAAATTTCTGTTTTAGAAGTATCCACTGCTGCCTCAATAAGCCCTAATATGTCGTTCCTATTCATTGTGTTCGTTTTGTATTCTTTTAAATATTAAATGGAAAATATTAGATGAAAATTACTAAGTAAGGAAGTGAGTGAAGGTGAGTATTGATATATGCAAAAATATAACTTACATTAATGTAATTATAAAAATAAATCGAATCGAAATAATTGAATACCATTAATGTTTAAAAAAAAAATCTTAATATAATAATGACAGTTAATTAAATCCCGTTTTGAAAGTTCTCTTGTCCTCTCTTTACAGCGTGGAGCAAATATCTTCAGGTTCTTCGTCTCAGTAGCTTCTTGAAAAATTTAACTCTGATCGGGTTTTCTTCTTTTCAGCTTATTTTTTTCATTCACAAATGAAGGAGATTTAAATGGTCCTTTTCTTATTTAATCATATGAGAAAAGAATTGTTTTTGCGTTTCTTAAAAAAAAATGTTCTTGCCGCTTTTTCGTACAACAGTTTTGCACGTGTACTTTTTATTGTTGTTTCTCTGAGTTTTTTTTTTTTTTCTTAATCTTGCACGTGTAATTTTTACGTTGTTTCCATTAAAAAAAATGTTGTTGCTTCTTTGGTTTTGCACATGTATTTTTATGAAGAATTGTTGTTCTTCGCACTAAAGTTTCCAATACCACAACCGATTCTGTAGATCACTTTTAATTCCTTTGCGAAATACTCTAATTGGTGTGGATTAACGTCAAATGTTTATAATTTTTAATAAATTTTGACCACGTTGGGCGCCAGTTATCACTCGCTGCTTACTCCAATGAAAAAATGTGTCCTTTACATAGATTCACGTGTCTGACCAAGAAATATGGCCTTTTAGTAAAACAACGCGTTCAAATGTCAAAATGTGACTGTCCCTTTTATTTACATTTTTACAAAAACTTCTTATTCTATCATAATCGGCGTTGCCAGAAAAATAAAAATAATTCACAGAAAAATAAAAATAATACCTTTGGCGAATTCCCAAGAAGGATTTGATAATGTTCTGTTAACGGACGTTAACTTACATTCTTAGTGTTAGGTCACGGCATAGTAGTTCATATGTATAGTATGTCATTTTATTATATTCCTATTCATTTTTGCATGTTATTCAAGTTAATGTTAATTCGCTGTTTTTTGCTCATTGGTTCCACTGTAATTTACTAGTTAATTTTTCTTACATAAATCAATGTAAATTATTTTTGGTAATGAACCGTTAGATTTTATTATGATTATTTCTTTTTCGCTGAAAGTTAAATTACTTAAGTTACTTTGCTGTTGTCACAAAGAATGCACTTTATTTTTTGTTCAGTTGCATAATTACAAACAAAGGTGATATAGTTCTTTTGAGAGAACAATTACATAAGCATGACAATAATAGAAATAATGGCCCTTATGAACAATATTGTTTTAAACAAATGTATTGAAAAATGAAGAAACCACTTGCATTGTACCGTTTAAACAGAAACATTCCTCTTTTTCTCGAACTGCATTCACGGCACGCTTTCAACACATATTGTATCTCTGCCCAAAATAGCAATTCAGCAACAAATCACAAGTAATTGCTGTATAAGCTGCCGGTGAGGGAAAGGCTCCTAATCGTACACTAGGTATGTTAAATACATAACACCTTTAAAAAAAAAAAGATTTTATTAATAAAATATTATTAGTATGTACGAACTATTTTACTATGATATTTTATTAAAACGGTTTTAAGTATTCTTTAGTACATAAAACTTTTTCTGAAAATAGTTTCTTCAACTAACTTCTCACTATGGGGTATTTGAGGTTCTTGTTTGTACCTGCATGAAAACCCTCATATTTGAAGAAGAATGCGATAAGCGTAGTATTTTTGCTAAGCAAAAAAGGAAAAATTAGTACGGACTTATGTTTGGAACCTTTATCCTGGAGCAAAGCATTTTCATGCCTGCAACAAATTTTTCAAGTTTAATGGACTTCGTTGACCTTGGATTTCTGTGATGAAGTAAGAAATTTCTTTGATTATATCAGAAAACAAACCTTTTCTCTTATAGCTTTGTAAGACTTACAATTTTAAATTTATCTTCAAATTTAAACCTCCTTAAAATATCGTTAGTCCCTTTTACATAAAAACTTTTAGCTCATAATTCTTTTAAATGCTCGTAACTTATGATCTTTTAAATACATCTGTAACATATAAATAAATATCACATACAATTTCAGTGTTACATACTTATTTACGCACACATTTATTTTACTACCGCTCTATACCATAAATATTACATTCATTTACTACATAAATTAACTCACTACAAAAAAAGGAAGTATGTTTGCAGTTGTAAAACCAAAGTTGCTTAAAAGGTATGAAGGTAAACATGTGATCTTCTAAAATCGTCAAAAACAGACCTTAAAACGTCAACGTGCTATTTTCGGTACATAAAATCTTCAAAATGAATATAAATCGTCAAATACGGCAACCATGAGGAGAAGAGGAGTCCTAATGGTTCCAAGTGACATACCATTGCCTTTTTAGTATCTGCAGTTGTCAGTTAGTAAAACGCTGCAACCGCATGTTTGCTGCATTAATATTAAAATCCCAGGTTTTTACGCTCTTTTTCCCTATTTGATATTCAATGTAAAGAGCAAAACAATATTTGTCAGGTCCGCTAGTAAATATGTAAAAATATAAATTCGTTTTTATTTTTCATATATTGTATCAAATAATCATACATACATGCGTTTATGTGTTCGTTTATACCAGTGTGCCCACAAGTTCTATATGGAAGAGTAAATACCAATACATTTAAGGAAAAACTATTTTTATTTAACAGTTTTTGTTGCAAAAGTCAAAACATTTACAAAAACAAAGTTCACACTGATAATCGCTATCGTCAATGTTTACCAAAAAAGCATGCGAAAGTGTTGTTGCTTTGCTTTTGTGTGCGTGCGGTGAAGAGCGAAGAAAAATATAAAAAACGAAGTTGTTTGTGTATTTTTCATTGCTAGTTGGAGCTGTGCCGGGTCGTTCATTTTAGTGACCGATCACCGTTCGTTCATTTCGTTCACCCGGTCACTTTCAACGAACGGCACAGCACCAACACTAAAATGTTCCGGTCATTAATCAATACTAAAATGTTCTGTTCATTAATCAGCACTAAAATGTTTTGTTCATTGATCAACACTAAAATGTCCGGTCATTAAACAGCACAGGTGACAAAAACTCATTCACAACAAGTTATAATATGAACAGGTATGTGAAAAAAGTTATTCTATTAAAAAGTAAAAATATTTTAAAATAAGTTTGATTGGTTTAACAGAATATTTTTGTTTTATTTCAAGTCATATAAAATAAAATGAAAAAAACAACCCCAATTTTGTTAAACAAAATTGTGCTATTTATCACCACAGCTGACAGAAACATACACAAATACGAGTATATGGTAGAAAACACACCGATTGGTATGTGATAAAAAAAAAAATTATTATTTTAGACATTCACCCCTATTCTGCGTTTCGATTAAGTTTCCGCATTCAGTTCCGTTGCGATCGAAAATTGGTATTCTGATAAAAAACGGAATCGAAAGAAAAAGAAGAAGACAACACTGTTTATAAAATTAATAGCATTACTGTGGAATGTGGAAATGAAATTGCACAATAAGCAAGTTTGTTAGCGTTTTCATAAACAAATGTCAAATTTAATACAAAAAGTTGTTTGTATACATAATTAAAAATAAGTTCTTAATAAAGTTTAATAAGAAAAAAGAAATATATACAAAAACAAACTAAAATTAATTGTTCATAAATATATTACAGTGCAAAGAATCTTGTGAAGATAAAGGTACATAAAAAAAATTAACAGTGTTGTGATTAAATATGGAAAGACCAAAATAAAACTTTAATAAAAATTGTAGGGGATTAATTCACTGTGTTGCACTTTTTTTTTATCAATAATTTAATTATTTTAATTTCTATAACAGCTGCATTATTGTTGGTCAGAGAGGAGAACAATATGAGGTATAATGAGGCTGGCATTTTTTTATTGGAGGCCCAAGTGCATTGATGATTCCTGCAACTTCCTCCCAGAACACTGCTACTTCTTCCTTTGATCGCTGGTGATATCCACATGCAATGTCTGCATTAGATGACATTTAATTCGCCTATTTTTCATACTGCTCTGGTCTTGTTTTTTTTTGACCCAAAATACATAAAAACACATCAGATTTGGGTACAAAAATTAATAATTTGAAACAAAAAAATAAATAAATAAATTTAGCTAAGAAAATAATTTTAAATGTTGTTTTTTTAACCGTTACTAAACATTTTATATCATTTTCTACTTACATTTTTTTTAATTTTTTAACTAAAACACATATAACGAAAACTTCTCCGTCAACAAAAAAACAACTGAAAAAAACGGAGTTCCGTTCGTAATGCAGAATACATACAATCGAAAGAAACTGAGCGGAATCGAAACGCAGAATACTCAAGTTGCCAGACGGAGAAAATTTCGATCCGAATCGAAACGCAGAATAGCCCCCATTAAAAACAATTTTAAAAACCACTAAGTATGAATTTTTGGTGGCATGTCATAATGTCCATGGACGTTATGACACACTTAAAAGTGTCATAAGGTCCATGGACGTTAAGACACTTTTGAAAATGTCATAGTGTCCATGGGCATAGTGACACTTTGCAAATGGACATTATGTCATTTTTAAAAATGTCATAAGGTCCATAATTAGAAAAGAATTTGTATATGAAGATAGCCGTATATTTCAGTGATAATAAGAACCAATTAAAGCCGTTCCCATTATCAAATTGGCCCACATTTTCGTTGGCAAAACTTTGATGCATAACTCTTGCTTATAGTGCCTAAAAGAAATTAACACTTTCACTCTTTTTGATTAAAGAAGTAATTATTTCAATACAGAATTTGTTTATATTCTCTTTAAATCTACGAATTAATATTCCCTTGAAAAATTAAACCAACATTTGAGTTTTTTTTTTACATAAATGAGTTTTCACAGAAGTAAAAAATACTTTATTATCAAAATAAATAATCGCTTATTGAGATATATTTAGGAGTATATCACGTTCAAAAATTTTTCTATAGTAAAGGCAAAGTTGAATTACGTTTCTTAGATTTAGTGTCCAAATTTTGAAAACCAGGAGAACAAATTGTAAAATATGTGCATTTCTTAGCTCTGCCAAGCATAAAACGCATTTTAAGATTTCTGTCACTGACTATTGATGTTGATAACATTTTCTTGGATATTTTTTGTTTCTGAATCGCTCTCTTTTTTTTTTAGTTTTTATTTAATAGTCTTTATTACTTTGAATTGGTTGATTACTTATAAATATGAATATAACTAATGAGTGATTTTATAAGAACTATCGGAAATTAAAAAAAAAAACACATAAAATTCAAAAAAATGCATGAAATATTTATTTGGTTCGATAGTTGGGTCGATATAATTTAATGTTTGAAGATTATTTCATGCAAATGTTGGCCGTGGCTGCGCCTCAAATGGTCCATCCGCTTAGTCCAATTTTGCCATGCTCTTTCCAACATTTCGGCCGGTATCTCACGAATAATGTTGGCAATGTTGGCTTCCAGTGCGTCAATCGAAGCGGGCTTGTCGCTATAGACATTAGCCTTAACATAGCCCCACAAAAAATAGTCTAGAGGCGTTAAATCGCACGATCTGGGCGGCCAATTGACTGGTCCCAAGCGTGAAATAAACTGTTCACCGAACTCGCCTCTCAATTGGTCCATTGTTTCGCGTGCTGTGTGGCATGTGGCACCGTCTTGTTGAAACCACATGTCATGCAAGTTTGTTATCATCGCACGGTAGCGCTCACCATTCACAGTAACGTTGTGATTCGCATCATCTTTGAAGAAATACGGCCCAATGATGCCGCCAGCCCATAATCCGCACCAAACGGTTGTTTTTTGTGGATGCATTGGTAACTCTTGCAATGCTTCTGGCTGCTCTTCACTCCAAATACGGCAGTTTTGCTTGTTCACGTATCCATTCAACCAGAAATGAGCCTCGTCGCTGAACACAATTCTTCGATAAAAAAGTGGATCTTCATCTAACTTTTCAAGAGCCCATTCACCAAAAATTTGGCGTTGTGGTAGGTCGCTTGGCTTCAATTCTTGCACCAGCTGTATCTTATAAGGCTGCACACCCAAATCCTTCCGCAAAATTTTCCACGTAGTGGAGTAACAGAGGCCCAATTGCTGCGAACGGCGCCGAATCGATAATTCACGGTCATCACCAACACTGGCCGATACGGCTGCGATAGTTTCTTCAGTTCGCACTCTACGTAAGCATGTTGGTGGTTTAATGTCCAACAATGTAAATTTGGTGCGAAATTTTTTTACAATAGCTCGAATAGAAGCCTCAGTAGGTCGATTAAACTGACCATAAAATGGAAGAAGCGCGCGATGAACTTTCTTAACAGAGCACGCATTTTGGTAATAAAATTCAATAATTTGCAAGCGTTGTTCGTTTGTAAGACGATTCATGATTAAATTATAGACCAAACTGAAGATGTTTGACAGTGACACAAGATACAAAACGTGCGTGAGCTGTCAAAACTAGTGTTGCCAAAAAGATAATAGCAAAAAAATCACACGTTATGAATATAAAGGGAATTATAATAATACAAAGGACAAGCAATTTGATTTATCTGATAAGCAATCAAATGAAAGAAAATTGTTTTATGTATTAATAATAATATTAAAAACCTCAGATACTAAAAAAAGTATATATGTCTAGTGTCCAATTGCTGATCAAGTTTTTGGTTTTGATAGTCTTTATTACTTTGCATTGGTTGATCACTCATAAAGGAAGTATGAAGGAAAAATCGGCGCCGATTTTTCCTTCCTTTTTATGAGTGATCAACCAATGCAAAGTAATAAAGACTATCAAAACCAAAAACTTGATCAGCAATTGGGCATTGCACATATATATATCAGTATCTGAGGTTTTTAATATTACTACCAATACATAAAACAATTTTCTTTCATTTGATTGCTTATCAGACAAATAAAATTGCTTGTCCTTTATATTATTATATATGCACATATATATTTCTTTTTACACAACAGCACTTAGAAAACACAGAAAACGTAATGGCGAAATTATAAACAAATCATATCAGGTGACAAAAGGTGTTTTCGTTTTGACAACATTCGTTCTTAGTTGAACAAATCGATCTCATCTGGACAACAAGACATTTTCAATTTAATACCGGTATTTTTGTGCCATCTATTCGCAATTTGAGAGCGGTATGTTCACAGTTTGACAACGATGTGTCCACAATTTAGCGAGAAATGCATTATCATTCGCTGACAAATTAAAGAATAAATTAAAGAACGTCGTTTTTCTCTTTGTGTACCTATACGTTCATATACTGGCATATTGTTACGATAAAGGTATTAAAATCAAAACTTTCAACTTATACAAATTTTTTATTATTACTTAAGTTATGGACGTTATGACACTCCGCAAAGTGCCATAGTGTCCACGGACGTTACGACACCTCCGTGATGGACAATATGTCACTTATGACACTTTTAAGTGTGTCATAACGTCCATGGACTTTATATCACTGGACGTTATGACATGCCACCGAATTTTTATTGATTTCATATTCTATTTTTGTTTCATTTCAGATTATTTTAATTTTAAACAAAATTGTGTTTTATTGTAAATTGTTTGCATACCTATTTGGATTTTGTGAGCAGCCAACATTATCTGGAGTCGGATTGAAATTACTAATATAAAATTAATGAAAACAAGTGGCATGGTGCATTTCGGCTGATTTTGTCAGACACAATGGTATTTTTTGGAATACTATCAAGTTAAGGTAAGAACTGATTTGAGATATTCTATATTATCTATTGCCAAGTGGTAAATAATATCAATTAAAATTTTTAGAATATGCTTTCAAGTCAACAAATCAAGAAATCAACACAAAAACAAGTAGCTGAAAAGCTAAACGACTCTTGATATTGTGAGATGTGAGGCCAGTTGCAGAAAATCAGTTTTGTAATACTCGTAGGATAAACAGACAAATTCAAAACAAACAAGCAGATAAACTAAAAGCAAAAAATTCAAGAATGTTTATTGAATTGAAAAATCAAATATGAACAAAAAACATTGAAAATAAAAATATAAATTAAAACATAAAAGAAAAATAAAATTCAAATAATACAAAACAATAAAAAACTTTCCGTTTGTATATTATATTAATTATGCGTAAATTAACCTAATAAAGATTTTTTTCATACTGTAAAAAAAATTTTTGTACTTTTTAAAAACTATATAAGGTACTTCTGTTTTGGTTATTGTTTGTTGTTTTTCATCTAGAAAAGAAAAAACCTGATAATTATAGTTGGAATTGTGTTACACACTTAATCCTGTTACCATTTCACATTTCTTTTGGCAACATAAATTACATGTTACGCTGTAGAAAAATCAGGCTTGACACTTTGCTTGATTTCAAGCATGTTCGCCGATTATTCAAGATTTGCCCCATCGTTGAAAATATTCGTTCGCAAGGTACTGAAGTTGCTACTATGCAAAGCCTATTGAGAGCGAATGTGTATACGCGTGGGTAGAGCTTTTTTCTTTCGCTCCACCACACCAAGGGATCTTGCGTCCTCTCCAAATATTCCTCATTGAGATATTTGTCGATCTCCCTAATGGCGGCAGCAGAGTTGTTGTCTGAATGAACAGTTTTTTTATACTCTTGGTCGTACTCTGCCCAAAAGCTAAATCCCTCCAAGTCGCTTGCGGAAGGACTTTCTTGATGAATAGCATCATCAATAGTAATATTCGGTAAGGTTACCGAACATAGCCTCGTCTTCAAGTTTTTAATAGCATTTTGATATGCAAGCTTACTTTTAAAACCCCTCCGCTTGAAACGTGGATCCAGAATTGTACTTTCATAGTACAACGAACTCCTTTCGTAATCTCCAAAACGAGACTTTAAATCGTTTTTTTTTTTCGAAATAAGTGAAGATATTTTTATGCCCGTTGAAGTGCACTTTACCATAAACGATTCCAGAATGTTACAAATAACTATAATTTTGGACAATGTAACATTCTTCTCGGCACTTATTTCCATTGTGACTTCGTAAAAGGGTTTTAAAATAGGAATTATTTCATTTACATAGTCCTAGTCTTGTAAATATAGTAATAAATCAGGACGTTTCAAAGATATTGCTGATATGACTGCATCTTTTGTGGCGACTATTCTTTGTAGCATCAGATAAGATGAATTCCATCTGGTATCCACGTCCTGTTTAAGTTTGAGCTCTGGTATTCCCATTTGCCTCTGGATTTCAAAAAGTATGCTGAGGTCCTGCGAACTTCGGTGAAAATATTCAACTATTTTTCTTACTTTCGCTCGCGTATCTCCAACTTCACCTAATGCTGATTGAACAATTAGGTTCAGTGAGTGAGCGAAACAACTTACGCTTCGCCATTGTCCCAGCCGAACTGCGGCAAGAATATTTCCAGCATTATCACTTACCACAGCTGTTATTTTGTTCGTTATGTCAAATTCTCCTATAGAATTTTTTAAAAAGGAGCATAAATTTTCAGCAGTATGCCTTTCGATAAAATGATTGCACGCAATTAAATGCGACTGCACCTGCGTATTTTCATCAATATAATGCGCTGTTATAGCTACATAACTGGCATTGTTTTAGCATTAATTCCTTCCAGTATTTCCATATGAATACTTGGAAGCAAATTTTGCGATAATGTTTTTCTCGTTGGTAACTGATACCCTGGACAATAGGAAACTTCAGTTATCAGTTTCCTAATTGCTGGCTCTTCTACAATTGTGCAATTGCTTTCAGTACCAGTCTATCTATACGTCGGACTTTTTTGATTGGGGGTGGCGTATGAATAAACTGTGTAATCCTCTGTGCTGCAATATTAATTGTGAGCCAGAATACTGCTGTGTACTGGTGGATGGTTCAGCATTTGAAAATGACTGTAAATTTGAAGCTTGGGAGATTGTAGAGGGTAACACTGCTAAAAACTGTTGGTCTGCCGAACTTGTGGCAGGTTGGCGTTGTAATAGGCGAGGTGTTGCAAGAGTTTTAAACTTCATGTGGCGACTAAGATTCCCTGTACATCCACCTACAAGGCTTAAAGAGGCCTTACAATAGTTGCATTTGGCGCGATTTGTTCCATCCTCGGTAAAATGCAACCAAATTTCGCTACTTTTCCTTTGCGCCATTGAAATTTAATTTTTCTTAACTAAAATACATTTGATTACTCTATTAAATAAACAAACCACTTTATACCGTGACATCAAACTTTACCTTTCTTTCTTATAACACAAAATGAAGTTTTGGTATTGGCTTGTTTTTTTATAAAAACTTTTCAATTTTAAAGAATTACACAAATTCACAAAATGATTTTTGATAATAACTTTGCTTTTATTATAATAAATTTTAAAATTGAAAAAAGATACGCACTTGAAAACGAATTTCTCGAAAAAAGGACTGTTAATCCAAAAAAACAACGGCGGTAATACGACAGCGATGCTCAAAGATGTATTTTAAAATCTAGGCCTACTTACTCAAAATATCAACTGAAACAAAAGAACATGGCATAGAAAGAACGAAAGAAATTTGAACGAAAGCTACCCAAATTGAACAGTGCACTATTGAACGAAAAGCGGTCAGTTTAATGACCGGCTCATTTCGTTCACTGAGATGATCCGTTCAATTTAACCCGTTCGTTCATGAACGACACAGCTCTATTGCTAGTGCTGAGCGCAGTATTTGTGTATTAAAAAGCACAGCCCTATAGCAAAGCACATTTACAAAAACAATTGCGTATCAAACGCATAGGGCTGGGCACACTTGGTTTATACTTATTTTGTTTTGCTAACCATAAACACCACGAGGTATTTTATGCACACTCACTTAAGTGACTGAATAATCAGTAGATGTTTGTTTCATATACATGTACCTAAATATGTACATATATGTTTTTGTGGTTTCCACCTTAAATAAAGTTGAAAATACTAAAACATTGTAAACTATATTTAAAGTTTGCCAAAGGCACACAAGCGCACAAAGTTATTTAGATTTAAAACAAATAAAAGGTGAAAGCATTTTAAATGCAACAATCTAAAGTTTAGAATAATTTCAGAAAACTCAATTTACTTGATGAAACTAAGTAAACAAAGAACATTTTATAAAAGTTTAGAATATAATGAAAGTTTAAATTGTTATAAAATTTTGATAAAAATTGTACAAAGAATTTTCATGCGATTATGTTGCAGAAACTCCATTAGGAAGAGAAATAAAAATGACTGCCTGTAACACGGAAAAATTACATTAAACGTAGAATTCCACACGTCAACGTAAGCTAACGGAACGTCGGTTCACTTTTGTTATTTGAAATCAATTAGCTAGTTCACAAAACCCCTTGTATCAGTGTACAGGGCGTATTGTTCTGTAGTGTGATTTCATTATTCGTTATCACCAAGCATTCAGCTGGTAATTTCTGTTTATTTTATCATGCAATAATTCTTATACATGATCGTCCACAGAAGCCCGAACAAAAAAAAAAAAAAAAAAACAACAAGTCTGACCGCACTTAAAAAATAATTACGATGACGCGAGATCTCTAAAGCAGCCCAGAGCTGCTTTACGACTGTTAAAATACAATAGTGTATGCTTGTTGTTGGGAATTTTCATATACCCTTTCAATACAAAAACAGTTCTATTTTACATGCTTTAGAAATGTAGAATTGGTAATCGTGTTGTCAACCTCATGTGAATTCCACATGAAATTAAGAAGAAGAAAACAAATACAAGCGATTTTTATTGTCGATATCACAAATATCTTGAAAACCTTTTGAATAATGATCCTTCTCTGGCTTGGGTATCATAGTAGTCATAGACACCTTCCACTGTGGAGGATTATACTGAAGACGTGAAATAGCGTTAAAAATAAAAAGAGGAATTCTTCTAGCTACACGAGGTAACTGTTCAAGCATTTTACCAGTAATTTGTTCAATGCCTGGAGCTTTTCTAGGATTTGTGTTACCGATAACGTTTACGACCTAACAGTATAGGGCGGAAATACTGCTGAGTTATTCGCTGTATTATTGTAGTAAAAATATTTCTCAATAGTTTACAAACACCATTCCTTTTTCAGAATTGCTTCTGGCCTAGTCGCTAGTTGAAGACGCAAAGGTATATATATATATATATATATATATATATATATATATATATATATATATATATATATATATATATATATATATATATATATATATATATATATATATATATATATATATATATATATATATATACTTATATATATATATATATATATATATATATATATATATATATATATATATATGTATATATATATATATATATATATATATATATATATATATATATACATATATATATATATATATATATATTTATATATTTTCACTTTTGCCTGTGGATTTGTACATTAAAGTTATTTAATATTAACACTTCACAATAATTCAATCTATTTACAGATTTATTAAAGAAACAGGCTATCCTGGGGTCATAGGTGCGATAGACTGCGTACATGTGCGTATCAAAAAGCCACCACAAGAGGTTGAGGGGTTGTTCGATCACAATCGAACCATAATCGAATACAAGCGATTTTTATTGTCGATATCACAAATATCTTGAAAATGTTAGAAGCTTAAATAGCGAATAAAAAACTTAATTGTTTGAATTTTTGTTCTCTGCTTTTCGATACTTTCAAAAAGCAAATCGTAGCAACCAACGGTTGTTCATTTGTTTGAAAGGTGTAAAGAAATGTTAGAGACGTTTATAAATATAAAAGCTTGTTTTTTGTGTTTTGACGGATATTATTAGAGCATTTTTCTTTTTAAATTCTCAGCAATTTATTTGGATTGTTGGGATATAAAGTTGAATGTTTGAGAATATCTTTCAAAAATTTCCAAAGTCTACTGATGATTAGGATAGTTCCTATGAAATGTCGACATATAGATAGCTGGGAAACATAGAAAACAAGCTATTTGTAATTTTTTACTGGTATAAAATATAATATTTAAATTTACAAAAATAATTATGTATATAAAACTTCAATAATATAAAATAATTGTCAATAATATATTAGCAATTGGTTTGACGGTAGTTCATATAAATCATCACATTTTTCTATTTACATATTGGTTGGTTTGGGAGAAAAAATGAGCAAAAGAACCAGGCGATTGGAATGGACCTGCACCAGAATCATTGTTCTTGCGGTAAGTTACAATTAATTTGAATTGATTGTGTTGATAGAAAAATATTGTAAATAATACGGTTTACGTCTTCGCAACTAATAATAATTTCAATCATTATTGCTTTTTGTGTACGCAGATGACAAGTTAAATCCGCATTACTGTCAAGAAATTTTAGATGTTAATCAATAAAATTTCCCTTTACATCCATTCCATTGTAAATCAGCCACAAAATTAAAAGCAAATAAAATGGACTGAAGCTGTTGTATTGGCTTCTACTGTCAGACTAAAAGAAAACAGATTTTGGTAACTTTGTAGAATCTGTATAATTGGTGAGGAAAACAGCGACATGTATTGTGTTTATATCCAGTAACATTCTGAGTGTTTTTTGCCACTTTTTTATGTAACTATTTGAAATCAGTATCTTCATCTAGTGCGTTCTGCTCTTACAAGTAAAGCAAATATTTTTCAGCTATGTATGTACATACATAAGTAGTATGTCAAATTTATTTATTTGGTATCCAATTTAATATATTTCATATACATACATACATATGTAGATGGAGAGTACATATGGATGTGTTATAGTCATAAAAAATTAACTTGCATAAAATTAAATGATAACGAATGAAAAGCTCTTCAGAATATTTATAAATGATTTCATTTTCAAATACATTTATACTCGGACCTTATTAGCTAATTAATAATGAAAAAAGTAATTTATTTAAAAAATGTTGAAAGTTCTTTTTACACATATAATGTCTGTTTTGACATTATATTAATTTTAAACACAATATGAATTTCAGTCTCCTTACTTTGAAAATATTATAAATTGTGACTTACATCTGAAACATGTTTGCTTATGAGAGTATAAACTATTATTGTATTTAAAAATTATAAGTTCAAATAAAAAACAAATTTTCTAACATCTAACGCTTATGCTTATTTTAGTTTTTTATTTGTTCTGCAAATCACTTTCTGTAAAAGTGATTTCAAATCACGCCAAAGGTGTTCTGTACACAGAAAATATTGAAATCACGTGATTTTAAACCGGTTAGCTAAGTGGCTGGCTTTTTGATATCACTTGGTTATTTTCTCTATGTTTTTCGTTACAAAATTGATAAAACTATTTCTATGTATTTAAAATGATGTGTTCTTTGTTCATTTTTGTAATAAAATTAAATTTTATTGACACAGAAGCATAAATATTAATAAAATTATAGACACTGTTTGTTTTGTGAGAAATTGTTTTGCTTTGTTTACCAATGGTCGTGATTTACATTTTCTTTTTAGCAGTCAGCTGGCTTATTTTGTTCGAAAATATTTCTGAGGCTGCCAGTCGTTATTTTTGTGAAAATTAAAAAATGAGTAAGGACAAAATGCAAACAAATTTCAGCAATGAAAACAGTGGCAACTTCGCAATTTTTGTATTATTTTTTTTTTATGGTGTCATTTATTATTATTGTTCATAAAGTTTCTTTAGACGCGGGAAATTTGATTTGTAATCCAATAAAAAATGTAAGTAGCTACCGTAAACGTATATGTAAAATTAGCTAATTATTTTTTTTTACAGGGGCCAACATAAGAACAGCGCACAAATGGCAATTTTTATAGCTTTTATGGAAAAGCATCCAGACTTGGCCAGAGGATTTGCAAAGGGCGATAGAGTTCTTCTTGAACAATTGTGGGTGGAGTTGACAGACGAACTGAACGCATCAGAGCCTCCAAAAAAAAGAAACTTCAACTTAGAAAAAGGTATGTAGCAGAGGTTCAATTCGTCCGGCTCGCAGCCGGCTAAGAGCCGCCGCCGACACTTTTTTTATAGCCAGCCGCCGGCCGACGCAAGCGGCTCGCATCGGCTTATATATGGCAGCTGATTTATTTAATTTAGTCGAATTAGCCAGTTAATCTCAAAAATGTTTATTAACTGATTTTTAATATTTTTGTTTGTGAGAAATAAAATTATATATGTATATTACATGTGAAGTATATACAAAATATTATTGTGCGATTTTACTCCTAAATTAGCAACTGTGTAAAAGGTAAGATTAATTTATTTACCATACGCGAGTTGAATTCTAAAAAATTCCGTTATTCATACAATATTATAAAAGGTGTAGCCAAGCAACCAGATTTACATCAAATGTTGCCAAAATTTATATAAAAAATAAAATCTGTTCATTTTGCACGAAGGTTGCTTGCAGTGCAGCAGTTCTTGCTGTTGTCAAAATAGGTTTCATTTTAAACTCATATAAACCGTGATGCCAGTAGTGTGAGAATATATCGATAAAAAGTGAAATAAAATTAAAATATTGAATTAAACGCAATAAAAAAGTGAAATAAAATTTAAAATTTTTATAATGCCACAAAAGTGTATAAATACATATTATAAATACATATTTCTGATGAACAGAAAGTTATGGAAAATTACAGATTTTGTAAAATCTGCTTTGAAACGGATGAAGGTTGTCTTAAGTCGTAAGTAATCATTTGCTTTTTAATGTGATTATGTATGTAGTTAACCATTTAACAAAATTAACCATAAAATATTTCTTTAAAAATATGTTTTAACTGCCTTATATAAAAAAAAAATCAAAATTTTTTTTAAATAAGGACATTAGAAATTTATTAACCTTTTAAAAAATGTGATTTGATAAAACTTTTTGTAAAAGTAAACATTAACGATCTTATTTATAAAAAATATTTCATATTTATTAAGCTTTTATTAGACAAATTTTGAAATGTGTGCAATAAGAGTTTAATAAACATGAAATAACATGGCAGTAAGATGATACATTTTCAAAAAAGCACCAATTTATATATTACTTGTTGCTCTTTAAAAATGCACTAATATGAAAAGCAATTTTTTTAAGTACCTTTTTCATTTAAAAGCTGATTTTTCACAAGTACTTAAAAAATAGATTTTAAAAGACTTAGTTTACAAAAAACAGCTTTTTAAAAGTACTTCATATCAAAGCAAATTAGAGTACAGAAAGGTACCATTTTAAGTTCCTTTATTCAGGTGGTTTTTCAAAAATTTAATTTTTCATTAAAGTTATTTTTCGAAAAAAAAAAAAAAAATTTTATATTATATTTTTGTATAAGTTTTGTTAAACAATGTCTTTTTTGTTGTTAAAAATTTGCTATATACATATGTATGTATCTTAAACAGTTTTTCAAAAACAACGTCAACATCGAATTTAATAAATCATCTCCGATCAATTCACGACACAGATTTAAAATCGATTAATCATAAAAAGAATAGCCAAATGACTGAAAAAGTATTGAACTTAAATACAACAAAAACCAACAAATTTCAGAATGCTAGAAGACTTGCTGAAATGTGCTGCATGGATTTACAGCCGTTTGCGATTGTCGAACGTGAGGGTTTCCAAAAATTTGTTAAGTATTTCGACCCAAATATAAAATTCCCATCTTCGTATTCCATTTCTACCACGGCTTTAAACGATGTATATGATTTATATTATAACCGAGTTAAACATATTTTAAAAAGTTCTCCTCATGACATGACTATGGTTTTTGACATGTGGTCCGATAAATATAAGAGATGGTCTTATATTAATTTCAAAATTCATTTTTGCCAAAATTTTCAATTAAAAGTGTTAACTTTGAAAACAGAAATTTTTACTGGATCACACACAAGTACGGCAGTTCTTTCCAAACTTGAAGAGGTGTTAGAAGAATTTGGCTAAATGGATAAGAAACTTTCCGCTGTTACTGATGGTGGCAGTAATATTGTAGCTGCTTTAAAAAAAATGTATTGTACGGTACGGCTGCTGTGCACATAGTCTTCACCGTTTTCTTAGCCATGATGTCCTTAATAATGTAGAGTTTCACCATCTAAATCAAATAATAGGCAAACTTAAAGCTATTTGTCGTAGTCTTACGTATCGCACAGATGAACTCACAAAACTCCAAAGCTTGAAAAATCAAGATGGTATTGCCAAAATTATTTTAGAGGCTCAAGAAACAGTTTTAAATTTGGAAAATGAAGAAAGATTTTCAATTGATGAAGAAATAGAAAAAACTCTCAGCTTTGGGTCTAATACAACACTAAAAAATTCTGTGTCTACAAGATGGAACTCTTTATTAACGATGCTCAAAAGCTTCGTTAAAAATATTGATATCGTTAATATTGCTTTACTTAAGGCTAAAAAGGAATCACTAATTATCCCACAAATGGAAAAAGACATTATAAAAGAATATACTGGCTTCTTGCAAATTTTTGAAGATGCTACAAGATACTTACAAGTCCAGCAGTATCCAACAATTTCCACTTGCATTTACTTTTATGAAAAAATAATATCTGCTTTGCAAGAACTAGAAAACGATTCTTGTTTCGAATTAACAATAAAGTTATGTAGTTTCTCTAGAACCAATTTTCCAAAGAGATTTAAAATATTAAAAATTCATTTGTTGGCTGCAATATTAGATCCTTGTCAAAAAAATTGGCTACTCTTAGAAAAATATTTAAAAAAGATTTCAAAACACAGCAATATGCCATATAACGGACCTTTAGAAGTGGATTCAGAACATCCAGTTTCAAAGGAACAGCTTTTGCTGGAAGAAATTTTGAAATTTAATTCCGATGATGAAATGCCTTGCAGCAGCAGTGCTATTGTAGAGCCTTGCCAGAAAAAGATACCTCTTATAAATAATAGATGGTAAATACATATGTATGTTTATTTATTTTTTAGAAACTTTCTAATACACGACAACAAATGTTGGCGTTTGTATCTTCGTCACAGAGAAGTAACGGAAATGACACACTTAGAATAGAAATACAAAAGTATTTATCCATTGAAGTAGAGGAGAGTGAAAATATGGATTGGTGGCAGCAGCATAAAGATGTACATAAGTAAGCAACTTCATTAGCTAATTTTATACGTTAAAAACTGCTAATAATGTATAAATATGTATATATTTAAATTTATCTATTGAATTAAGAAAAATGTTTATTTTGTTAACTTAGTTCCTACTGCCTGGCTCACAATGTCATTTTGTAAACGTTTGTCATAATATTTACGGTCAAAAAATCTGTTCCGATCGGTTTATAAACTTTATTTTTAATTAATCTTGTATCATTTGCCTTGTCTACCTCCGATATATCCGTTAATTGAATAATAGTTGACTATAAGTCACTTATTTTTAGTATAAAATATTAGCGATCATTAACGAAACGACATTGTGAGCCAGGCTGTTAGTTTTCGTTGGTTTTTAAGTATTTAACATAAAATGGAAACTCTTTTCAGAATCTTTAAATAACATACATATTCATGCACATACATATGTATATGTACATATATATTTCGTTTAAAAACTAAAATTTTTAAAATAAGCCAAGTATATCTATATAAAGTACATGCAACTCGTAAACAATACAAAAACCACAGGTATTTTGTTCGTGTAAAAAAATTATTTGCAGTTTAATATTATTTACTTTAATAGCTGCTAATATTTATAGCAATTAAAAAATATATTCAGTCTGTTATTTGATTTGTAAAAATGTTTAAATAAGTGAACAAATCGGGCTCTTGCATGTACTTAATATGTATAGATTGAATTTAAAAATAATGGCGCTTTCTTTTCTAGAAAAAGTGTAACATTTTCAATATTGTTTTGCCAAAATAATACAGAAGTATAGAGTTTTCTCAACTTTTTTTCAGATATTTATAGTTATTGCGACATCTTCTTTTCATCTCAATAAAACTTAAATTTTAAACTCGAATTTAAAGAAAAAAAGTGCAGCATAAATGCAAAACTTGTTCAGAAAAGGAAAGGGCATAAGTATGCTAAACTATTTTGTTTTTTTAACTGTATTAACATAAGTTTGTAAAAATATCTATTTAGATTTTCCCGAATGTATCCAGGTTAGCTAATATTTGCTTGGGGATCCCGGCAACATCAGCATCGTCTGAACAGGCATTTTCATCTGCAGGTTCTTGCATCAATGAAAAAAGAAGCAGGTTGAATCCATCAACAATAAAAAAACAACTTTTCATCCATGACAACATGAAGGCGATAACAAATTTAAACTTGTTTTTGGCATGATTATTAAAACTTTATTCATTTCAATTACAAATGTACATACATATAAATAAGATAAATATAAGTATAGTTTTGTACACACATATATGTTTATATACAAAAAAGAGCTAAGTAAGTAATTACATCGGCTTTAGCCGGCTTTCAGCCGCCGCCGCCGACAAATTAGCGACGAATTGAACCTCTGGTATGTACGTTTAAAAATGAAGTACATCTGTATTTGTATATAAAGGATGATGTTAAAAATATTTCTTAGGTGTGGTCTGATTTAAGACTAAATGTTAAACAAAAATTGGCGCACACTTACAAGGTTTCGCTTATGTCCATAGGATTTGATAAGTCCGGTAAATGACGGTTTTTAACTCTCTCATATTTTGAATGTTGCCTTCTTAAAGCAATTATTGCCAATAAACTTGCTCCCGGCATATTTTTTTTACTTAATTTTCACTTTCTATTGTAGTTAAGAATCAAAATGTAAATAAACAGCTGTTTTGTCGTGCTTTCGAAAAATTTAAAGCACGTCGAAAACCGTAAAATCACGTGATTTGCAGAACAGCTTTAAATTGTCTGCGTGTTTTTAAAACAGTTCGTGATTTGAAAGCACGTGGTTTTCAGAACAGGCCTGATAGTTACAAATTGATGAAGTAAGAGTACAAATATAATGGTTAACAAAACATTCCATTTCTAAAATACATATGTAAGTATTTTTTCTTGTTCGGGCTTAAAATATATTAAGCCAATTTGATCATTTTATTACTTCCAAAATTTTGAAAGAAACGAAGTTTTTATAAATATTGGATATTGATCTATTGGAAATGTACTAAGGGTGGATTTTTGTTGGCTTTTTCGCAACACTGAATGTATTGCTTTTATTTTGACAATATTTAGTATTCGGACAATTTTTATGGATTTTAATTTCTGAAGCGAGCTTTTTGAGACCAATCTGATTTGATGAAATTAATGACACCATTAGTGGAGCTGTAATGACTGGGAACCACATCTTTGTTGCATAGTACAAGAATTTTTTTTTGCTTTTGAACAAATTTTTTACAATGCTGTTATATTCTGTTATTGCTTTAGCCTTAAAGGCAACAAAGAACTTTTAATATTTTAATTGTAGTTATTATTTTTTATTTTATTTTCATAGAAAAACAATTATATACGAAAACATAAATCCACATTTTCATAGAAAATAAATGAATATTATAAAAAACAAATTCAATAATTCAACAAACTAAATAATAAAAAAAATTAACAAAATTTAAAAAAAACGATACAACTTTAAATTAGACAAAAAATTCAGGGTCAATTACATATGTATATTACATTATATGACTACTTAGTATTGTTTTCTAAAATCAATTCAATTTTAGCTAATTTGTTTAAAATACTTTCATTTTGTCTCTCTACATTTTCTAATTTTGCCATCACCTCTCTGTGTAGGTCTTTAGCTTCCTGCAAAGCTTTATTATATTTAGGAATGGCTGATGTTGCTGCGATTGACTTTTTTGTTTTATTTCGACGATGATGGCATTGAAAGTGGCACAGGTGATTTTCTTTTCTTTGGTGGTGGTGCATATACATTATCATCCTCCAAAAACTCAACTGATAAAAACTCCTAAAAATAAAAATATTGTATTCATGCATACATTGTATGTATATTTGGGTGTTTAAAATGGTTTCAGGCAATAGTTTAAGGCCCAGTTTTTGACTGCGTATTTAAATACAAAATTAGTTAATTTTCATTTAAGTTTAGTCCAAATTTGTAGTGAAAAACTGATTATCGTATTTAAATGGAACTTAAAGCTAAATAACATTTAAATACGAACTCAAAAACTGGGCCTCTTTCATTAATAGTAAAGGGGGATACAATTCGTGCCAAAAGGGCAAAATTTATAATAAATAGAAGAGCCAGTTGTATTAACGTAGTAAATTTACTTCTACAGGCTCATTTGAAACATCAGTGTTGTCCGCTGGCAGCTCAATTCCAGATTCTTGCATGCGTGAATCACCGTCGACAGCATCCACTGTAATTATATGGAGTATTTTTCTTCCAATGGGTTCAGATCCCAGAGTACATCGGCCCAACTACCTCCTCCAGTTTGATTCATGAACAATCTCTTTTGTTCACTGATTTTTCACGCCCATTTCAAATCTATCCAACACTAAGAAATGCTTAAGACATGGAAAAAAATAACCACAACAAAATAAACTTTTTTTCACTACTCCACTATTTTTCCACTGCCACCCATAGAGTTTAATGTGGTTGTGAGTGCTTCCCATATTTCTTTATAATTAGAATTGGAGTTGATGCCGTTAAATTGGCCTCTTGCAAACTCTAAGTTCGCGGATACATATTGCACCAGCTTTTGCAGTTTTGAAATTCTTTCAGTTTTCTAAAATATATTTTAAATCAAAAATTTTTTTTTAGTTAACTACCAATAAGTATTCAAATCTTACCACTAAATACAAAAAATTAACTGAGTCCAGCCAATGCTAGACAAAAAGTTTGATTTTGCGCCAATTATATCGGTTATATCACCTATTTAATGCTCTGATGGTGTCAAGGGTATCCCTTCTTCTCAACCGAGTATGACCGCTAAATTTAAGCATTTTTCGTGCAAGAGGGTTTGGGTGAAGTTTCAATCAAAAATATGTATATTAAATAGTATCATAAACATATTCTAATTATAAACATATATAATAACTTACCTTTTCTGCACTTTTTGGCTCCATAATAGTATATTATTCTATTGAAATATATACTTCCGCGCCGTTTGTATTTGGGAAATATTTTGACAGCTTAAGTGTGAAACTTTTCACAAAATTTTACTACAGAAACACATTTACTCCCAACTTTCCAATAACTTATGTCAAACAGCTCAACTGACAGATGGTTTTCACAAAAAAGAATTGTAGAAACTTATTTCAAAAAGCTCAACTGACAGATAGCTTTCACAAACAAGAATTGTAGAAACACATGTGTGTGAGAAATGATTTTTTGTTTCAATTTACATCGTTTTCCGTTCAATTCCCTTGTTCCATGTGAAAAATTTCTCCTGTTAAAGAAATGCCAAACAAATGAATTCACTTCGTCGCTGTCTCTCTGGACAGCTCGGTATCGACAGATTCTAAAATATGAGCGAACAAATATAGTTTTCACTAATCGAATTTTTTGCTGTCACTAGTAAAAATGAAAACAACATTTCACATAGCTGACTAGCATAAAACTAAATTCAAAATAAACAAGTAAGAGTGTAGTATATTCGGCTGGGCCGAATCTAAAATACCCTTCACGATAGTCACGAATATGTATAGTATATTAAAAATGTGGCCTGAATATGCTCGGTTATACATATATGAACCGATATCGGAATTTTCTATTTTCTGTATTTTAGTAACCTTCTTTTATAACAAGAATTGCTTTTCAGCAAAAAAAAAAATTTTTTTTTAATGAAAAAATCGGTTCAGGCTATATCTCGGGTATATATGGACCGATATCGAAAATTTTAATTTTCCATATTTATATAACCTTATTTCATTACCAGAACTGCTTTTAAGCACAACAAATTGTTTAAGTTCGCTTACGCGACATTTTCATGAAAAACCCGGTTTAGGCTCTATCTCGGGAATATATGGACCGATATCGGAAATTTGTATCTTCCGTATTTATATAACTTTATTTCATTACCAAAACTGTTTTTGAGCACAAAAAAGTTGTTTAAATTCGCTTACGCGATATTTTCATGAAAAACCCGGTTTAGGCTATATCTCGGGTATATATGGACCGATATAAGAAATTTTAATTTTCTCTATTTTCGTTACCTTCATTTATAACAAGATTTGCTTTTCAGCAAAAAAAAAAATGTTATTGGAAAAATCGGTTCAGGCTATATCTCGTGTATATATGGACCGATATCGGATATTTTCTTTTTCCATATTTATACAACCTTATTTCATTACCAGAGCTGCTTTTGAGCACAAAAAAGTTGTTTAAATTCGCTTTCTCGGCATTTTCATCAAAAAACCGGTTAGGCTATATATCGGGTATATATGGACTGATATCGGAACTTTTCATTTTCCATATTTATGTAACCTAATTTCATTACCAGAACTGCTTTTGAGCAAAAAAAAGTTGTTTAAGTTCGCTTACGCGTCATTTTCATGAAAAACGCGGTTTGGGCTATATCTCGGGTATATATGGACCGATATCGGAAATGTTCATTTTCCATATTTATGTAACCTAATTTCATTACCAAAACTGCTTTTGAGTACAAACAAGTAAGAGTGTAGTATATTCGGCTGGGCCGAATCTAAAATACCCTTCACGATAGTCACGAATATGTATAGTATATTAAAAATGTGGCCTGAATATGCTCGGTTATATATGAACCGATATCGGAATTTTCTATTTTCTGTATTTTAGTAACCTTCTTTTATAACAAGAATTGCTTTTCAGCAAAAAAAAAAAATTTAATGAAAAAATCGGTTCAGGCTATATCTCGGGTATATATGGACCGATATCGAAAATTTTCATTTTTCATATTTATGTAACCTAATTTCATTACCAGAACTGCTTTTAAACACAAAAAAGTTGTTTAAGATCGCTTACGCGACATTTTCATGAAAAAACCCGATTTGGGCTATATCTCGAGTACATATGGACCGATATCGGAAATTTTCATTTTTCATATTTATGTAACCTAATTTCATTACCAGAACTGCTTTTGAGCACAAAAAAGTTGTTTAAGTTCGCTTACGCGACATTTTCATGAAAAACCCGATTTGGGCTATATCTCGGGTATATATCGACCGACATCGAAAATTTTCATTTTTCATATTTATGTAACCTAATTTCATTACCAGAACTGCTTTTGAGCACAAAAAAGTTGTTTAAGTTCGCTTACACGACATTTTCATGAAAAACCCGGATTGGGCTATATCTCGGGTATATATGGACCGATATCGAAAATTTTCATTTTTCATATTTATGTAACCTAATTTTATTACCAGAACTGCTTTTGAGCAAAAAAAAGTTATTTAGCTTCGCCTATGCGACATTTTCATTAAAATCGGATTTGGGCTATATCTTGGGTATATATGGACCGATATCGGAAATTTTCATTTTTCATATTTATGTAACCTAATTTCATTACCAGAACTGCTTTTGAGAACAAAAACGTTGTTTAAGTTCGCTTACGCGACATTTTCATGAAAAACACGATTTGGGCTATATCTCGGGTATATATGGACCGACATCGAAAATTTTAATTTTTCATATTTATGTAACCTAATTTCATTACCAGAACTGCTTTTGAGCACAAAAACGTTGTTTAAGTTCGCTTACGCGACATTTTCATGAAAAACCCGATTTGGGCTATATCTCGGGTATATATGGACCGACATCGAAAATTTTCATTTTTCATATTTATGTAACCTAATTTCATTACCAGAACTGCTTTTGAGCACAAAAAAGTTGTTTAAGTTCGCTTACGCGACATTTTCATGAAAAACCCGGTTTGGGCTATATCTCGGGTATATATGGACCGATATCGGAAATTTTCATTTTCCATATTTATGTAACCTAATTTTATTACCAGAACTGCTTTTGAGCAAAAAAAAGGTATTTAGCTTCGCCTATGCGACATTTTCATTAAAATCCGATTTGGGCTATATCTCGGGTATATATGGACCGATATCTGAAAAAAAAAATTTTTGTCTTTTAGTCACCATGGTTAATAAGTGTGTGAAGTTTGAAGCAAAACAAACAACTTTTGTTTTCAAAAATTTTCATACAAAACTGCAAAAAAAATGGCTTTTTTCGGAATTTTGAATATATCTCAGCTATACGTGGACCGATGTTACTGAATTTCAATAGCAAATCCATGAATCGATGGGGTAAAAGAATGGTGAAAGAAAAAATATTCTAAGTCTAATGGTTTTCTCAGAAACGGTATTTCAACAGCGAACAGACGGACAGACGGACATCGCTTAATCGACTTTTCCATTAATTCTGACTCAGAATATATATACTTTATAGGGTCGCAAAAAAAACTGTAGAAATTACAAACGGAATCACAAACTTATATATACCCTTTACATTTTTGTGAAGGGTATAAAAATAGTGAAAATAGAAAATTTTCTGTCGGGCTCAAGTCCCTTTCTAAATTATTGCTTGTGATTAATATTTGTTAAAGAAGCCAAGAAAAGTAAAAGAGGATGTGCCAACATAAATTCTACCATTGCTCTAAATTGTGGCTTTGTAGTCCATCATACATATGTATATATTTTATTGCCACCTTTCCTAAAGCCTGGAAAATTGGTAGAGTCATACCTATACCCAAGGTAAAAAGACCTCGCTCTTGTTGTGTTGAATGCTTCTTCAAAAGTTCTAGAGGTGTTGTTAAGAAGACAAATTGATCAATATCTTTTATCAAAAAATCTATTAAATTCTTTCCAATCAGGATTTAGACAAGGCTATAATACGACAGGCGTAGTTTTAGATATTACTGAAAGTATAAGAAGTAA
Source organism: Thecocarcelia acutangulata (assembly GCA_914767995.1). Lineage (NCBI taxonomy): Eukaryota > Metazoa > Arthropoda > Insecta > Diptera > Tachinidae > Thecocarcelia > Thecocarcelia acutangulata. The sequence continues at coordinate 52,586,629 of OU612096.1, read as the reverse complement.
TATGGAAAAATCTTATAACACAGTGCTGATAATATTGGATTTAAGCAAAGCTTTTGACTCGCTAAGTCATGAAATTTTATGCCACAAGCTGCACAGATATTTTGGGTTTGCCGCATCTGCCTGTCGATTAGTACGGTCTTTTCTACATAATAGATTGCAATATGTTGAACATAAGGGGATATCGTCTTCGACCTTACAAATTTTTAGAGGTGTGCCACAGGGATCCATTCTTGGACCACTCTTTTTTGTAATGTACATGAAAGATCTGTATCAAGTAATAGCTTTCAGTAAGTGTTATACACTTGGAAACTATTGTGAATAAGGAACTCGAATATGTTAGGCAGTGGTGTGTATTTAACTACATATATGAGTCTGAATGCATCTAAGACCAAAGCAGTGTAGTTTTCGAATACTTTGAATCGGCCAAACACAATAATTATGAATGAAGCGGTTGAATTCGTCAGTTATTGCAAGACACTTGGTATTCATTTAGATACGAGACTCGACTTTATGTATCATATTAATTGGCTTATATCGTGTATTTCTTTTATCTTAAAAATGCTTTACTGTGTAGGGGTTTTTCTGCCTCTTGATGTGAAAAGAAGAGTTGCACTGTTTTTATACGGAATTGAAATCTTTTCAGGTACGTCACAGCAGAACTTAACTAAATTACGTTTATGTTTTAATCGGGTTGTAAGATTTATGTTCAATCTGGGTTACAGGGATCATGTGTCTGGTCATGTGATGAATACATTGGGTACGGAATTTCAAACTTTCACAAGTTTACGCTCATTGATACAGTTTTACAAGATAATGAAATATGGTAAACCTACAAATCTTTCAGAAAAATTTGCTTTCGGTAAATCTTCACGTTCTACTACAGTTGTTTGTCCTAGGTACACTACGTTGTTTATGGCAAGGTCTTTTGTAGTAACAGTGGCGCGTATTTGGAACCAATTGATTCGATATGAGTCACGAAATTTTGGTAAATCGGCTTCCAAATTTAAACGAATATCTATTAAATATTTATAATTTGCAAATATTCACATGAAATATAGACATAAAACATAGGAAGTTTTCTTGGTTCTAAATTCGTCATTTGTGCTGTTATACAACATAACCCAATAATGATTTTTTTTTTTATATTTTCTTTTCAATTTATTTATATACATATGTATATATTTGGGTACTACATCAGTGCAAAAGATGGGGGTGTTACAATATGGAAAATTCATATATTTACATGAATTACATATACATATATAGTTTTATATGGATTTAGTTTACGAATTCACTTTATGTCATATGATTTCTAGATCAAGTAGGCCTAAGGGCTTGTAATCTTTTTGATAAAAATAAATAAAATAAATAAATAGTAAATATGCATATTTCCTTACATTTTTCACAAATAAAATATTTTTTGTTGTTAATTTGTGCTTTACGCGGTAAATTCGGCGTCGAACAAATATTGGGACTAAAATGCAGTGACAAGGTATTTTAGAATGCAGATGATGTGAAAGAAAACTAGTTTTCTGCTTGTATATCACTCTTATCTCTAACGAATATAGATATGTATTTTAGAATAGTAAAAAATGAAACGAGCACGTATTTGTGGTGAAAGTGAGTTGTCGAATAGAGACGTATATATATTTTTTTTTATATTGTTAATTTAATTTGTGCAAATAAATTTTGTGAAAATGTTGTGTAACATTTCACTCATCCTCTGAATATAGAGAAAATGCAAACATCAAGTGAATTCTATAAAAAGCAGCTGAGACTGCAAGTGAAAATATTTGCAGTTTCAAACAAGAAACACGTTACAAAATAATGTGTGTATTATAAATGTTTGTTTACATATGTTCATATAAATACATTTTTTAAAAGCAGTCCACATCTTCCTACAACCCTCCACGGAACGGGATGGTGGAACAATATATTTTCAATTTTCGCAAACGGTGTCTCTGCTTTACTATTTGTCTTAAATATATACTATAACACTTCAAATGAGAAACTGTAACAGCAATCATATAACGAGTGATTTTTTTGCTATTATCTTTTTGGCAACACTAGTTTTGACAGCTCACGCACGTTTTGTATCTTGTGTCACTGTCAAACATCTTCAGTTTGGTCTATAATTTAATCATGAATCGTCTTACAAACGAACAACGCTTGCAAATTATTGAATTTTATTACCAAAATGCGTGCTCTGTTAAGAAAGTTCATCGCGCGCTTCTTCCATTTTATGGTCAGTTTAATCGACCTACTGAGGCTTCTATTCGGGCTATTGTAAAAAGATTTCGCACCAAATTTACATTGTTGGACATTAAACCAGCAACACGCTTACGTAGAGTGCGAACTGAAGAAAATATCGCAGCCGTATCGGCCAGTGTTGGTGATGACCGTGAATTATCGATTAGGCGCCGTTCGCAGCAATTGGGCCTCTGTTACTCAACTACGTGGAAAATTTTGCGGAAGGATTTGGGTGTGAAGCCTTATAAGATACAGCTGGTGCAAGAATTGAAGCCAAACGACCTACCACAACGCCAAGTTTTTGGTGAATGGGCTCTTGAAAAGTTAGATGAAGATCCACTTTTTTTTATCGAAGAATTGTGTTCAGCGGCGAGGCTCATTTCTGGTTGAGTGGATACGTGAACAAGCAAAACTGCCGTATTTGGAGTGAAGAGCAGCCAGAAGCATTGCAAGAGCTACCAATGCATCCACAAAAAACAACCGTTTGGTGCGTATTGTGGGCTGGCGGCATCATTGGGCCGTATTTCTTCAAAGATGATGCGAATCACAACGTTACTGTGAATGGTGAGCGCTACCGTGTGATGATAACAAACTTTTTTTTGCCCAAAATGGAAGAGCTTGACTTGCATGACATGTGGTTTCAACAAGACGGTGCCACATGCCACACAGCACGCGAAACAATGGGCCAATTGAGAGGCGAGTTCGGTGAACAGTTTATTTCACGCTTGGGACCAGTAAATTGGCCGCCCAGATCGTGCGATTTAACGCCTCTAGACTATTTTTTGTGGGGCTATGTTAAGGCTAATGTCTATAGCGACAAGCCCGCTTCGATTGACGCACTGGAAGCCAACATTGCCAACATTATTCGTGAGATACCGGCCGAAATGTTGGAAAGAGTATGCTAAAATTGGACTAAGCGGATGGACCATTTGAGGCGCAGCCGCGGCCAACATTTGCATGAAATAATCTTCAAACATTAAATTATATCAACCCAACCAACCCAACCCAAACATTAAATTATATCGATCCAAATAAATATTTCACGCATTTTTCTGAATTTTATGTGTTTTTTTTTAATTTCCGATAGTTCTTATAAAATCACCCATTATAAAAAATGCAGAAAGTAGAATTCATATTTTTATTTTTGATATTATTTTATCCCATTTTAATTATTTGTCGTAAGCAAATACTTTGACGACAAATTTGCTCCCTTTTGAAAGACAAATACGCCAAACACGGTAGCATTTTATTGGCGTTTTGTAATAGATTTCAAACTTGTCGTATTCATTGGCGTTTTTTTGCCAATCACGGTACCACTTTTCAAAAACTCCCGACTTTCGCCATAAATAAGCCAGCCACAATAAGGGTGATTGAAACCAAATGCCAACCATCCCAATGGAAGCGTCCAGAGTAGCGAAAAAACACGCAAAGTCCGGACAAATGTGAAGGTTTTGCTCACTGTTTTTTTTTCGACTGCAATGGAGCATCATGAGTTCTAGCTACAAGGTCGTACGGTCAATAAGGAACACTACCTTGAAGTTATGCGCCGTTTTCGCAAAACAATGGAAAAAACAATAATTGATTTTGCACCATAATAACGCACGGGGTCACACATCGATGCTTGTGTGTGAGTTTTTGGCCAAAAATAAAAATCCGCAAAAAATGGTCATAGTTAACCGATATTTTAAACATCTTTGGTGGCGCAGTGAAGTCAGTGGAGCAAGGGCACAACGTGAGTATTGTATAAATTTGTTTTTTATTTGATGGTGCTACAACTTAAGAATTTTAAAACTTTCTTAGGTTTGGAGAGACGCGTAAGAGTAATAGTGTGTGAGCAACCGGAAAAAACAACAGGCGATAACGGGTAATAAACTACTGACAATCGATCCAATGACTGAAATGGATATAAGAATAATGTCTCTGATTGGACAGGAATATTTCGAAAGAAGTTGAATTGTTGCTAAAAATGTTCCAGGAACTGAAGTAAACTGGCAGAAGTTGACTTTAGAATTCAATTTTAATTAATACCTTTCCTTTTAGGAACTGCAACTGCGTCTAGATTAGGTTAGGTTTAACAGCTACTGTAAAGCCAGCCTGGGTGTGATATGTATCTCAGCAGATCTACATTTCATTGGTTTAGGACCAACCTAAAAGAGCTGAATATCGATAAAGCAAGTGCTCAACACTCTCTACTTCCTCCTCGTCTCCGCACCTTCTACAGAAGTCATTAAATAGAAGATTTTACCTCCTCGCCTTCGACCCTACTTGGAATGGCATTAGACCATCTTTCTTGTGAGGGCTCAAAAAGTTGACGTTGGATTTGTTTCTTACAGCTACTAAGCGGGATTTCAATGATGTCATCTATATCCCTTTATTATAGCCGAACACCGGCCTTTGTCAGCCCATCCGCTACAATATATCCGGGCACTCCACTGTTCCGTCGTACCAAGAAAAGCTCCAGATTGGAATGTCTCGCTATCTTGTTTAGAGATATCCTGCATTCACGAACCAACCTGGACGTCGTATAGACCCCAGCTACTGTATACAGTGTAGTCTTACTATCAGTAAAAATTCGGATATAACCAGTTAGCTGCCCTCGTAATGGCCGAGATTTCGGCCTGCGCTACGCTACACTCTTTTTGCAGGCTGAAACTCATCCTCCTCTCATAAAGGGGTATAAAGATACCGCCACCAACTCCCGAGTTCGACTTGGATCCATCAGTAAAGATTTCAAGTACGTCCCCTTAACGATCTGTGCCAATCATCTCTGAAACCGTGCCTGGTAAAGTTACATCAAATCTCCTGTCGGGCAGCAGAGCCGGTGAGCGGTAATCAATATTCTCCAGAAGGTTCACTATTATTCCTTTTATTGAGGCATGACCATATGTGACCTCCTTCCACGTCCCAATCGACCTGATATCTGAATTCATCGTTATTTCTTTCACCAAGAGATCAGCCGGCAGCCAGTTCAGCATAGTGCTTTCGATAGTGTAGTACCGGTAAGCACCAGTCACCAACAAGGCAGAAGTATGCATTATCTTTTCTACGATTTTGCAATAGGTGGTTTTCTCTAACGATTTCCACCAAACAAGTGCCCTATACGTTAGAATAGACTTAACAATCGTGTCGAACAGCCAGTAGGAATTCCTAGGATTTATTTCTCACGTCTTCCTAATGGACCACCTGCACAAGAATAATGCGATGGCCACCTTTTCTGCCCTTGACTGGACATTCCGCTGCCAGAATAGTTTGCAATTCAGGTAGATACCCAGATATTTCGCACTATCTGACAGCTTGAGCTCAGCTCCCTTTACGGTTGGTAGATCAACCGATGGAGTCTTGTATCTTCGAGTAAAGAGTATAAGCTCCATTTTCTGCGTTCACACTTAGACAGCTGTTTGTACTCTATCCTTTTATAAGAGTTAGTGCAGAGCCTAGTTGCTGTAATATATCCGGGTACTTACCCGACACAGCAACCGCAATATAATCGTCAGATGATATTGCTGTGACATGGAATCGAATTCCATCAATAGCAAATTCGGGGCTAAATTCCATAGAAGAGGAGACAGAACCCTTCCCTGTAGAGTGCTCCTTCTAGCCACTCTGCACATTGTAACACGCCCCATACTGGAAGTTATGACCCTGCTGGTCAGTAGATTCGCTATAAAGCTCAGTTGACTGATGAACGTTCAGTCAGAGCCATTATTATGGCCTTTGGCAACGCCTCATTAAATGCTCCCTCTATATTAAGAAAGGCAACTAATGCATACTCCCCATGCTCTGGAGTTCTCTCTACACACCCCACGAGCGAATGCAATGCAGTCTCAACACATTTGCCCTTGGTATAGGCATGTTAAGATGCCGATATATCGCCCGGAACAATTGACATCCTAAGAAGTAATTCAGTTATCCGTTCCAAGGTTTTAAGCAAGAAGGATGACAAGCTTGTGTGCCTGAAGTCCTTCGGAGTGGTGCGTGTAGCCTCCCTTACTTTCGGAATAAAGATTACAACACACCTTCGCCATGATTGCGGAATGTGGGGCCACCTTAGGCAGGCCGAGAAAATTCGTATCAACCATGGCATTATTAGTTCCGCATTTTTCTGCAAATCAGCTGGTAGAAAACCATCTGGACCCGATGATTTATATGGGTCGAAACTATATAGCGTCCAAAGGATTCTGCTTCGATCAAAATGTTAACAGATCTCCCTATGGCCGATGTGCATACCGGTCATGCAATCTCCTCTATAGGACGTGCATCCAGAAAAATGCGTATGCATGAGCATCTCTTAGGTCTCATGTCCGCTAATTGTCCAGCTTTCACATTGTTCGTTAACAAAACTTGGTATAGTCTGGGAGCTAGATAGGATTTTGCGAAGCTTACTCAAAGACTCCTCCCTCACCACTGCAAAAGGACCTCCATGAATTACGCTTTGCATTCCGTATAAAATTCTTAAATTTGTTCACGGAGGCTTTATACTCTGACCAGTTGCCGACTCTTTTTAAAATTAATTCGTGGCTAAAGCCAGGATTAAACTTGAGCCAGACGAATGATACCATCATATAATATTAGAAGTATTAAAATAAGTTCGAGTATTTGTCGTTAACACATACATATGTACAAATAACAAAATATGCAGTAAACAAACTTAACATTCTTGGTTTTACTATTTCTTATATTATTTTATTCTTATAATAAACTAACAAAGCACAAAAGTACCGGCCTTTATTTTTTCTTTTTTTGCTATCATATGTCGAATTTTATTGGTGCAGTGCAGTGCTGTATTTTTTAGTCAGAAATGAGAAAAATCACAATTGTATCGCTTGGTACTCAGTAGATTTCGACGATATATACTCACAAAGTAGATTTTATTTTCTATGGGAAATCTTGTCAAAATCTACTAGACTATTTGTTGAAGAGCCAAACTATTTTATACTAATTTTGCGCTAATTCTAAGTAAAATGATTTATTTTTGCGTATGTTACAATATATAACACGGATGTCTCTTTAACAATTCACTGTCAGCGGATACTAGCTTTTGACAAAAGTCTCTTTTAACATCTCCGTAATACGCTGTGCTTTCGAGTGCCGTTTTAACCGTTCAGAACCAGTAAAAAGTAATGAAAATTTAAGCTAAAAAAAACAATGATAATAAACACTTAAAACTAATTAATCATTTATATGTGCGTAGACTATTACTGTTGGGAAACACTCATTATTAAAGTCCTTATTTATTTAACACACAACTTGCCAACACAAAAGAAAGGACAAGTTTCTGGTTACAATTACAAAACCAAATAATTTTTTTTTCCTTTAAAAAGTTCTTTTAATGATCTCATTTTTATTAATAATATAACGACTACTTGCTTTATAAATTTATATTAAAACAAAACCAAAATTGTTCTTAAAAACGTTAATTTTCGTTGATAAATTGTTTATTTAATCTCTTAAGCCAGCGGCATGAAATATTTGTATAATTATCAAAAGCTCTTCAGCCCGCACTTTTAAATGAAAATTTATGTATTATATTTCCATAAAAACTTTCTTATTTTACTTGAAAAATGTTCAACGAAGGAATACAAATATGCAACCATAAATTAAATTTTGTTTTTTTTTTTTTTTTTTTTTTTTTGATGTAATAAACTCCTGCAATACTCATATACACAATTAAATTGCAGTGAAAAAATTATTTAATTTTACTTACTAAAGAAAACATAGAACTGTTTCCTGAGGTTAGTTGTTGTATTAAATAAATAAAAAGTTTAAAAACTTTCTTTTTATTTGAAATAAAAAAAAAACTTCTTTGTAACATAAGTAAATAAAAAAGAAAATTAAAAATACAAACGTATCGTACGATTTTTAAACTACTAACACTCAGTCGTACGTACGCTTTTAACACGACAGTTCTACTTTTATTTCATTTAACAAGTTAAAAAATAAATAAATAAAAATAAACCTTAAGAAATTTGGTTTTGGAAAACACCGAAAACAAACATACGAGTAAAATAAATAGAACCCAGCTAGCATTTCAAATTGTAGACAATACTATTGGGAATCTCTTGACGACTGTTTTTGATCGTCTACGAGCGCATTTTTCAATCGCAGACGATCAATCGCACGGGAGTAACTGTTACAAAAGCTGATTCTTCTATGAGACTCTTAAGCGGCCCATACACGTTTCAATTAAAATTGTAAATTGAGTCTTTCAACTGAATTGATTATTGCCCACACACTTCATAAACTGAATTGAAAGATTTTCTTTCAACTATTAAATTCAAGGAAATTATAGACAATTTTAAGTATATATAACATTCTCTTTGCAAAAACACCACAAATATAAATTTTGAGACCAGATCAAGAAACTCGAACACGCACAACATAATCGAATTGAAAGACTTGCTAGTCAACTTGAAAAAATCAAAACATTTTAATTTTTCTTCAACCAACTCGACAACTGCCAAACTAATCAACTGACACAGCCATACACGCTTTGATTTGGACAACAACCGACTCAGTTGTCAACTGAGTTGAAACGTGTATGGGGTGCTTTAGGCAACTCAGCAAAATGCGTTTATATTTATCGTAGAGAAATCGTCTGAGGCTCGTGTAGATATTATCTAACAACTAATGACGTACTCGGCCGTGTAACCTTTGTATGATTCACACCGAGATTCTCAAAAAGCTTATGAAATGAAACATTGATGATTCGTATAATGCTCGTTAGACTTTTCATTTTAGACTTTATATACATACATTAAAAAATATTTGGTCAATTCACAAAATGTTGCGTGAGTTTCATATCATAAATCAAGCGATATGTAAATAAGTTATTAAAACATGAAAAAGATTGTTGTAGTTTTGGGCAAAATCTTTCATTTGTATGAATCTTTCATTATCTTTCAGAACGATTAACTGAATTAATTCATTCTTTTCTTTCATCTTTCAGTATGCCAGACATATTTCAGAATGAAAGAAAATGTTTCAATTATGCATTTCAGGTGGCAGCAAAGCGAATTATACACCAATACAGGCAGCAAACAAGCATTATTTATTTCATTGTTGCACAGCACAAAGGAATTGGCATAAAATATAAAAAAGTTAATCGAGTTTATTGTAAACAAAAAATTTATTTACTTTTTTATTTATGTGATGTCAAGAGCTGTGAGAAATGGAAGGATTTTAAGAAATTTTAAAAGTATCATTAGTTTCAAAAAGTTGTATCAAAGTGTTACATATGTATGTATGTATGTACATACATAAGTATATGTTAATTAAAACAAACATTTAATTTTTTAATAATAAATTGTTGATCCTATTTGCTTTGACCTTTATTTAATTAAATATTTACAATAAATTTCCTCATCTCAAGGTACTTTTTGTGCTTTTAAAAAATGTTTAATATAATTTTCAATATTTCGTCTTTCTTCAGTGTATTCAATTCAAATATTTTATTGAATTTATAACAGGTAAATATTGAAAAACACATTAAACATTTAAAAAAAAACGAAAAGGACCTTGAGCTGAAGAAATTTATTGCAAATATTGAAATTTATAATAAACACCGACCTCTCTTCCAAAGTTTTTTTTTCCTGATGGCAACTCCAAATGGGATAAAAAGTACATAAAGTGACAGAAAATTAAAAAATAATATGAAATGTAGACCGAAGAACTTTTATTGGTATCATTTAAACGCTTGTTAATAGATACAGGAGAGAATCCCTATATATGTAAAAACACGTTTGTTAGCGAAGCCGGTGTTGGTTATACCACGAGGAGACAATTCCTGGTAGCGAAGCCGGTGTTTATTATTATTGCAATTTTACAGGAGAAGGAAAAATCGTAATGGAAACTGTATTACTAGATATGTATATCTAAATGTAACTTTGTTGCTCAATTGCTTGTAAGAGCGATATGTATGAAATTATTTAATTAAATGTTTGTCACACTCTGTACTTATGTGAAACGTAGTAGAATCCCTAAAAAATCTCAATTCAGGGAAAATGAGGGCCTTTTTACATGAAACCAACGATATATAACACTTTGATACAATTTTTTAAAGCTAATGATACTTACCAAGTTAACTTTTTTCAGAAGTTTTATGATCATATTCATAAACATTTAAACGAATTTCAAATGTGTTTTGATTCAAAAATTCCTTATAAAATTTGACTAAAATTAATTTCGGCTTAAATCTAGTTTACCAACGCAGCTCCAAATAAAATAAAAAGTACATAGGATGATAGAAAATTGAAAAATAATAAGAAAATGTTAAATGACAATATTGGCGGAAGCGCTTAGTTTCCGAGTTATGGACCGAAGAAGTTGGTAAACTAGATTCCTTAATTTCAAATACATAAATTTTTTATGAATATGCACATTAGTATATTTGAAGATATGTATATTTATAAACTTTCAAATGATGCCAATATTGATCATATAGGTTCAAAAATGTGGTAGAAAATTGTATGTACATATGAAACTTCTTTGGTCCATAACTCGGAAACTAAGCGTTTCCGCCAATATTGTCATTGGACATTTTCTTATTTTTTATATATATCCATTTGCCTAACAAAGTGATCACTTTTTTTGTTTTCAATGCAAGTAGATGGCGATTGTGTCATGGTAATTTGCTTGCCGCAAAATATTAATTATTTTATAAATTGTTATTCGCACTATTTCTTGCGATTATGTTACTATAATCTTTGTTTTTTAATTTTCTACAAAGAAGGCGAACTTTTATATATACAATTCTAAAAATTCTAACTAGAAAACTTTTTCTTGATTCGTTTTCTTCCACTTAACTCTGCGAAATTTTCACTGAAATGACAAATTTAGCACAAGAATACACAAACATTCAAAATTTTTGCACGAAAATCAAAATTTTGTGAAGACAAGCATACACCCCTATAAACAATGATAAACATTATACTGACTAAAATTTTTGGCGTCGGAAATTTGAAAAAGCACATAAAATGGTACGAAAAGCACGTAGTTGACAACGCTGTTGAAAGCATGAACAAGTGAAGAAAGATGAAAGAAAAGTGAATGATGAAAGAAATACAGAAAGAATACTGAAGTATTTCATTCCTTTAGTGAAGAGAATCATTCAGTTGAAGTAATTCATTCATTCATGAACGACACAATACTAGATTGTTGGTATAAAAATGTATTTTTAAAGATAGATTTACCAGCAAAGCTTACTTGTAACTCATGCCAGATTTTTTCAATTGGCTAATTAATATTTAGTTACAGAGTTTCTATATTATCAAAAAAATTATTAACATGAAAATGATGTAAACATACCCATATGTACAATGTAAAATGTATAAAAACTATACTAATTTCAAAACGACTTTTGTTATTCGTCTCTCAATTATGTCCTTTACGTGAACAAAATGTTGCTGTCATGTCCTGTTACTCATGGCGTTATCATTTCTTGGACACTTCGAAAGATCTACAAAGATAAGGAATTATTTTTATGGAAAGAAATTTCCGTAAAAAATTATAAGCATACTTCCTCGTTGACGACAAATTTGCTCCCTCTTGAAAGACAAATACGCCCAGCACGGTAGTATTTTAATGGCGTTTTGCAATAGATTTGAAACTTGTCGTATTCATTGGCGTTTTTCGCAAACCACGGTACCATTTTTCAAAAACGCCCGTCTTTCGCCAAAAAAAAAAAAAAAAAAACGCCAAACACAATAAGGGTGATTGTTCTTTATAAGCTTCTTGAAAACCTGCCTTTCCTTCTGGATTACAACTGGTTTATTTTGCTGTAGGTTTTTGCCACTAAAAATTTTAACTTTATAAAAGCTACTTACAGTTCTCGAAGCTTCACGCTTGCTTCTCGTTCTAATTACTTGCAGTGACATTATTTCTTTTAAATTGAATAAAAGATACACTGAAAATCACTAGAAAATTTTTGAAGATTAAGTTTTACGCTATTTTAGCTTTTCCTCGGTTTCCCTAGCACAATTCAATTATTTACAATTTATTTTCTATTTTCACTTTAACTTATTACAAACGAAAAATTTACCGCCTGCCCGCTTTAAACTCTCTAACCTTAAATAAAAAGTTAATGAAAACCGGAAAATAAACTATAATACGCTGGGTTTTCTTTTATCTTTCTATAATAAATTTTTAAACATTTTTTTTTAGTACTCTTCAGATAATCATTCCAAAATTAAAAGACAATTGTTTAAATAAATATAAACAAAGTAAATGTTTTTGTTATTGTTACTCGTCAGATTATCGTAGGAAGATTCTTTTGGGGATTGTATATTAAACACAATCGTCTAACAAACAACGAATGCTAGCTGGGAAGTGTATACGCACTCGTATGTATGCATGTGCGTATGTATGTAGATATAATATGTTTTGATTGGATAGAAATTTAAACTAAAATCAGACAAAGAAAATTGTTTATAATATAAAAAAATGAATAGATTATTTGACGCCATTAATGGATAAATACGACTTGTGTGACCTGACCGTCACCGTTACAAACTCATAACTTCTAGTAACTCATTGAGGTAAAATCACACGATACTTACGGCTAACGAACGGAACACTTATGTGCGATTATTCGTTCATTAAAGGTAGCGTGTACTGTGTGGTTCCAACCTACTGGGACCACGAGTCAGCAAAATATATGTTAACTATGTAATTCAGGTACGAACGAACTTACTCTGAATGTACAAGAAACTTAAATGTAATATGTGACATCGAAAACATTTATAGGCTTTTTCCACTGAACAACATTTAACATCTACCATCAGTTCTTGAAGATGATAACATCTTTCCATAAGAAATACATTGTACTAAAAGTTAACATATTTCAACATCTTTATAAAATGTTCCTATCTCATTTTATTCCATTCAACATCTTTCGATTATTTCAGTGTCATCACTAGAAAAGTGGCAATAATGTCGATTATTCTTGTGGCATCACTGGAAAAACTTCATTTATTTTGAAAAAATTTGAAAAAAATCATAATTTATTTATCATGTGTCAATTGTTTGCATGTGTGTTTTCTTTCTTAAGTTTTTTCTGTAATATTTTTTTCTGTGTTTTTGTTAAATTTTGTTTATAAGGCCTACATTTTATTTATAGGCATATGTACATAAATTTTATAATCCTGTTTTTTTGTTTTTAAAATTAATCTTTTGCAAAAAATTTTGCGTGCTTTTGTTAAATTGTTTGAAAGTTGATAAATAATATTTTTGATTGATAGTAGATGTTAGATGTGAGCAATGTAAACAGTGTTACACATTTTCAACATCTCTCATGCGTTTTATGAAGACGTTGTTCAGTGTAAAAAGCCTATTAGAAGAGAGTGGCAACCTCGCACACCTGCCCAGCTTAAAAGCAAGCTACGGGAATGTATACGAGTAATGTAACTAAGAAATCTGTCTTACGTCCATTTACACAAAGTCTGATTATATCTTAATTGAGACTTTAACCGCAAGTTAGAGAAAAATTTATTTCACAATGTATAATTACTTCTTAACCGGAACTATTTAACAGAAAAGTTGATGTTAAATTTAAGCGATCAAAATTCGCCGGTTAAGAAGTTAATAAAAACTCAAATATAGAAAAAACAAACAAACAAATAATAATAAAATGGACGTAAAAAGAAATCAACATTTATATTTTTGCAATATTTTTAATTATAAACATGCTTGTGGTAGAAAAAGAAATATTCGCAAGCAGTACGATCCTCCTCCGCTTTTATACAGCTCATTTTTGTCATTCGATAAGTTCGTCTTAGCTTTTCTCTTCATGCAGTAACTGGTGCGAGTAAAATATTGTTTGGCCCATTGCAATTCATTATTGCGCATTCACTCTGGCTTATAGCATGTTCACAAACAAAATGTTGATAGAGAACCATCATGTTTCAGAGTGAAATGAATAGCCTTACACGAAGAATTTACTGTCTTCTCTAATTTTGATAATTTATCCCTAGTTTATCTGAACAAGCTCTCAAAAAATTTCAGCAAAGCAAAAAAACAATTAATGTGTGTAAGATTAAAACATTGAAGATATAAAAAGTGGACATTTACACATGGATTTAAATAAATTTGAGAAAAAAGAAGTAGTGAAATAAAAAACCCGCATTAAACTTTTGTAAAAATTACAAATATCAAAGTGAAACAAGAAAAATTGTCTGAACTCCAAGTTTCGTAATCATGATTCAGAGACCGAACCACGTGTTTTATATTACTGTCTGAACATGGTATTTTTCTGTATCATGAGGTGAACAGTTTTATTTATAATAAAACTTTTAATAAAAGTATTTTTTCTAAGCAGTTTATAAAATAAATGTGATTCAGTATAATATTGTGCTATCATGAATGAAAAAGTAACATTAGTTTGCTTCGTTTGTAAAAGAGGTGACGATGTAATAATATTTTCAGAGGAAACTTTAAAAAAATGTCAGACTATTCTAAAATTAAGAAAAATTCATAACCTGAAATACAAAGCCATCACTTTACCGAGTGAACACACAGAAGGTGGTTATCACAGACAATGTTACAAGGCATTTACAGGTCTTATGAAAAAATATTTTAGCTCTGCACCTTTATGTACTGAAAAACAAACTCGAAAAAAAGATGTAAGTTTTGAAGGTTTAAACAGCTTTTCTCCAACCGATACATCGAGACCAGATTTAAGTTTCGGTCAGCGTGATTCAGATACTTTAGCAATATCTCAACAAATTTTATCTTCCCAGTCAATAGAAACACAACCTTCAACATCTCAAAATTTATATTACTTACAACCTGTACCTACAGAGTCTTCCGCGACATCTCAGCCTGCACCAATTTTGGAAACTGCAACTCTTCAAGATATCTCTGATGTTTTTGAGCTAGATTTTAGCGATAACAATATTATATCTCAGAATGTAAATACTTCGACTGATAGCATAGCTGCCAAAAATTACAACGAGGTTGTTTGTATATTTTGTAGTAGAAAAAAGAAGAAAGTGCGATCTAGAATGCTCCCGCTCCATTCAGCTAAAGCCCAGCAATTTAAAACTAAAGTCAAATCTAGCATTGAAAATCATGAAAAGTTTACTGATTTTTTAAATAAATTGGATAATTTTTCAGGTCCAAAAATATTTTATCATACTAAATGTAGGGTTGATTTTAATAGTAAGTTATTTTCATTAAAAGCCATGCGTAGCAAAACGGAGTGGCATTATCATCGAAACTACCATCAAATAGCTTTTGATGAAATTAGTACAATTATTAAAGAAGACGTGATTAAAAAAGGGCGCTGCTTTTTATTAGTGCATTTACGTAATTCATATAACGAGTCGTTAGAAGAAATTTTTAAAGAAAATTCTATCCATTTGAAAGCCACTTTTACAGCACGCCACCTTGAGGTAAAAATTCTAAAAGTATTCTCTAAGGATGTAAAATTCTTTACTATTGGTAGTAAGAAAATATTAGCTCCAAAATATTTACAAGCAATCGATGACTCAATACTGAGTAATTTACAAACAGAAAATATTTTACAAAAATCTGCAATGATTCTGAGAAAATTAATTCTCGAAGTAAAAAAGAAAAAATTACCAACTAAAAATATAACATCACAGCATTTAATATCAGGGGAAGTTTCAATACCACAGGAATTATCAGATTTTTATTTTACACTTTTAGGTGGATTTAATAAAAAACGAAAAAAAGGACACAAATGTGTTCGGCAAGTTCGTTCTTATTGTCAAGATATTATTTTCGGAGTTCATAATGGTCAAGTTAAAACGTCGAAGCATATCATGTTAGGTATGACTCTAAAGAGCTTAACAAGCAGTAGAAAAATAATTGATATTGTAAATAGATATGGACATTGCATTAGTTATCAAGGCGTTGAAGAATTAGAAACTGAAACTACATTTACGTCAATGGAAAAGTCTAGCTTATGTCCTGAAAAAATAAAAAAAAATCCGGAGCTTTTTACTGGTGTGGCGTATGATAATTTTGACCGTTTTGTTGAAACTTCTAGTGGTAAGGATACTTTACATGACACAGTCGGAATTATATACCAAAATATCGATTCATATACAACTGATGAACTTGAAATGTCCGATGCATCGGAAATGTCCGAAGCAAATTTTTCGTCGAATATAAAACAAAAAAGAAAAAGGAGAACATTTGATCAAATAAGTATTGATGAAGTCCCATACCCCAAAAAGCCGAAAATGACTAGTGAGTTGCTATTATCGGTCGATGACATAGAACATATCGACTCTCGAAAAAACACGGAAATTGATAATATATGGATGGTTAGTCACGCTTTAGAATTATCTGACGTACCTATGTGGGTTGGTTTCAATAGTCGGATTGATGATAATGATAGTCCAGAACAACTTATATCTTACTTGACTCCGATAAACACATCTCCAACTAGTACATCAACCGTATTAGAAACGATGAAACAAAGTCAAAAAATAGCTGAAGACCTACAGCAACCCTACATACAGGTAACCTACGATCTGGCTATAGCAAAAGTAGCGTTACAAATACAAGCTACGGAAAAACCAACATTTGATAATTTGTTCATTCATTTAGGACTGTTTCATATAATGAACTGGAAACTTTCAACTTTTTAAATCAGTGTTACCCAAAATTACAAACATTTTTTTTATATGTAATCAACAAAACTATGCAAGGTGGACAGTCAAATACTATGATAATCTACTGAGAGTTGCCGAAACACATCCTGACTTATACGAAGGATTCCTAAAAGGCTGCTTTGGAATTAAAAGAACAACTAAACCATTTTCAAGGCAACCTGTTGACTTAGTTCTAGAGCAAACTATAAATGCAGATGCTGCAAAAAGGTTAACAGGTGTTATACACTTTACAAACTCAATTTCGGCGCGGCAACGATGGGCTAGAAGCCATGACGTAAGATCTACAATTATAAGCCAAGTTTACCTTGAACTAGGATTAAAAAGCCATCAAGATGTTTCAGCAGATTTGAATCCCCATAATATTCGAAAACACAACAAACAACTGCAAAAATTTGTCGCAACTTTCAACCAATTTATCAATCCTTTCAGTTTAGAAGTGCATAAAGACGTATTAGTAAATATTTCATCAGGAAAGTCTGCATCACCGCCAGTGGAAGAATTTCTATTGAATTTAGAAGCTAATGGAGACAGCTTCCGAAAAACCTTTATATTAGAATGTCAATCTGATATTAGAAGATTTGAAAAAGCTATTAAAAAAACACCTATTAATAATTTTTCCAAAGATTATGAAAAAAATAAAAAAATTCAAGTCGGTGGAAAAATGCTAGAAGTGAAAACTCAAAGGGATTTATTTGGGCGTATGCTAGGAATATCGATGGATTACAATGTCGACATTTCAAAAATTTTGTCGTACCCAATTACTTCCGTACCGCTATCAATGTGCCATTTGGATGGGACCATTTGCAAGACCGATAAATCTGCTTTGATGAGATGCTTAGAGAAAGAGGTCGAACATAAGGAACCACTTCATATAGATATTTTAATAATTGACGGATTTTTTCTGTTACACACTATGAAAAACGTTCCTAACAAATTCGGAAGCAATTCTAAAAAAATGTTGCAGATGGCCACTCAATTAAAAGCGTCAAGAATTGATGTTGTTTTCGACCAATATTTTAGTCCATCGATAAAAGATTACGAACATTCTCAGCGATTTTAATCTGCACAATTAGAATATACAATTGCTGGCCCTGAACAAGTTCGCCCTAGTGACTTTATCAAAGAATTAAAAAATTCTAATTTCAAAGAAGCTCTAGTTGATTTTTTCATTCTACATTGGGCTACTGATGAAATGGCACCGTTTATTGGCAATAAAATAGTACATATTAATTTCAGAAAGTGCCATTCGTTCACTGTTAATGAGGCCAAAAAAGTTATGTCAAGTATCAATGAGGAATTATCTTGCCCAGAGCATGAAGAAGCAGACACCAAGTTAGTGTACCATGCATGTAAAATCAACTATGAAGCAAATATTGTAATCCGAACTGCTGATACTGATATTGCTGCTATAATGCTTGGTAATATGCACCATCTAAATGATGGATCACACGTTTGGATGCTTGCAGGAAGTGGAAATACCTTAAGATATGTGGATCTAACTACGATACACGCAGAATTGGGAGAGTCTATTTGTAAAAGCTTACCTGGACTACACGCATTCACAGGATGCGATTACAATCCTGCATTTTTCCGGAAAGCCAAAATGAAACCATATAAATTGTTGAAAAAATATGTAGAGTTTCAGCAAGCCTTCATGAAGTTTGGTGCCAACGAAATCATCGAAGACAATAATAAACAGCAATATATCTTCAATGTATGCTATTTATACAATGTGGGTAATTTAAATGATGTTGATGCCGCTAGGCTACAAATCTTTATTGATTCTTATACTGTGTCTGATGTAAACGAGGCTTTTTGCCGAAAAAAATTGCAAACTTTCGATGCTAGTATTTTAGCACCTTGCAAAAGCGAGCTACTACAGCAATTTTTGAGAGCGAATTATATATGTAGTATATGGAACAATGCTCACTTGAAAAAACCAACAATTTATGAACCAGTAAATAATGGTTGGGTTCTGCAGGATGACCAATACTATTTTAAATGGTTTGAAGGAGATCAACTCCCTAATTATGTCAGTGAATCTTTGAAAACAGAAATAGGTATTTAATAATTGTGTTGAATTGTTGTACATATATGAATTTGTCACCGTTCGGTTTTAATTAAACAAACTTGTTGTTTTTTTTTTTTTTTTTTGCTATAGCAGAAACAGATGAGGTCGACGATGTTAATGACGATCAATCCATGGACTGGAGTAGCAGCGACGAGGAAAATGAAGAAATCGACGAAAAAGATGACAATAATGAAAATAGTTTCAATATTTGATTAAACTAGGTTAATTTTTCCGAATTTTTTTTTTTTTTTAGTTGTTCGTTCAGACAATAAATAATATGATTTAATTGAATTGAATTTAATGTCTTTTTGAAATTTTAATCGAATTGAATAAATTAATTTTATAAAAACTAGAAACAACATGATTAATATATCATTAGAAAAATTCTAGTAAGTATTGTTTTAAATATTTACGGTTTTATTTATAAAGAAATATTTCATGCCTATTTATCTCTTATCAGGCTAATTTTATATAGAAATTTGTGCAATAAGAGCTTAATAAACATGAAATATTATTTATATATTATTCCAACGGTAACTATTTTGTTTAATAAAATTGCTTGTAAAAAATATAGCTAGACAATTTGGAATGACCTACATTGGATGCGCAAGAAAGATTCGCAGTGGGCCAAACAATATTTCACTCGCACTGCATAAGTCTCTTACTTTTTCAGTAATTGTGCACTTTGTATGCGTCTGGCAAGATGATAGAACCGTCGAAACTGTCTGGCTATTAAGGAAACATTGTTTAATAGTGCCCCAAAAAATATATATAAAATTCAGCTATTATAATATAACGTAAGTATAATTACAAATTATAATAGTTTAGGGGTGTCTGGCAGGGGTTTGTAACCATACTATGTGTCTGGCAATGAGCAACGCGAGTTTTGATATTGTTACGAACCAAATATAAAAAAATTGAGTTTTATTCTATGATAAATTTGTGATGAAATTTTATACACCTTCGTTACATGTTACCTGCCAAAGCCACCACTACCCACGTTGCATGGGCGGGGATCATACTTACTTGCACTAGGGGCACACATACATAGAATAACTTTCAGCTTTTATTAAATTACGAAGGTCTGGCTCTCACGGGCTCTTAGACTAATACCTTGGTCGTTTTTTTTTGAAAGTTTCCACAAGTGAATCACCGCTCTGCGACTGCCTAAAAACATATTCTTTCATTGTGTCTGAAATAGAAAAAATATAAATATGTTTTTACTACATAAATAAATACATATAATTTGACTGTATTCTTGCATATAACTTCCTGCACATAACTTTAAAATTTAATATTTTTTATAAACTTTTTTGAAAAATGTTTTTAAAATTTGAACGCCGCAGATTCATTACACTATTTTTCGTAAACAAATACAAGTAACATTAATTTTTAAATTTTTTTCTGTTAAGTAACCGAAGGATGGTGCAAACCAAACTACTAACTGTTGGTTAAATAGTGCCTGTTAAGCAAACCGGCAACTAGTTAATAATTTTTTAATGGCAACTTAATTTTATATTGTGAAAATTACCCTTAAATCAGTAGAATGATTTCTGTTAAAAATCACCTGGAAACAGTTGATGGTATTTCTCAATCTGGCTATTCTCTATGAAATGAAAACAGGCCAGCCAGCTTTGCGCACTTCAACTGGGAACGGTGTAAGAACCGATTCTGAAAAGAGGATGATGTATGTTAATCATTTGAGAAACGCTTTACTAAAAGTGTTTCAGCAAGCCGAATTACCGCCATATGTCGTTAGAACGCCTGTGCTTTAGACTTACTTTTTAAAGCAAAAGCCGTAAGGTTGTGCTTTTTCTTGTGTTTGCGGCTTCTCAATTTTTTTGCTATTCCAACATTAACTGTTGCTCCGACTTCTGATTTCAAACATGGAAACAGTCGCAGTTAAGCCATAGACAAAAAACGAAGATTATACGCTACGAAGACTTGTGAAGTCGACATGTTTGAATAGTTTTTAGTTTGACTGACTTCAACTTCGAATAAGTACGGAAGTTAAAGAAAAATTGTGTGTATTTTCTTTTGACTTTGCTTACAATTGAATATTGTTGTCAGCAGGGCTGGCAGAAAAAATATGGAAGAAATCGTCAAAATCCCGATAATTTTTAAAAATATCGTCATTTTAGTTTTGAAATATCGTAAAAAATATCGGACTTATAAAACTACCAAATTTTTAGTGTATTGATTTTACACAGATTTTTAGTGCAAAGTTATGAGCTCAAATTTGAATATATGCGAGAAATTGACATAGTATGCCATTAAAAAAGAAATACAATTTGATACATTGAATTTTCACAAAACTTTAGGAATAAATATTTTAATTGAATAATTTCAATAAATCGAATTCAATTGGAATATCAAAGAAAATTGAAGGATTCAATTTTAATTAGTTTTTTTTTTTTAATAAAGAATACCTTCAATTGTTTCATTTCTTAAAGAATTACGTCTTCTGTTAACAATTGGCGGCATAATATATGCTATCAATTGTGAAGCACCTCTGTTGGTTTAGTTTGCACCACTTTTTGCAAAGCACGAAATTCACAGTTGATTGATAATTAGAGTAGAAAATAATTTACTGAAATTTTAATCAAAAATAAATATGCCGCATAAAAGCTTTAAGGAGCAGTTAATGGAGTTTTAATAGAAAAAGCGATTTTTAGTTAGATAAAGACAGCGATTGGTGTTATTTGAATGCGGGATAAGCGACAGCAACTAAGCGGCTTTTACGAACTAATTAGCCTGGATCGCTGATTGTCAGTTGTCGATTTGCAATTAACTTGTGCATAAGTAGAGCAAATAAAAACTATAGGTTTTAAGTATTGCATATACACATAAGACTAGCAAGTGCATTGCTGTGTATTTTGTTAGTGTAGAGTAAAAATATGCCAAACCTTTTTGCAAATGCAATGATGCAATACCATTTGCACGAAACTGTGAATAGAGCTATTGTTGTCGAGTTGCATTTACTTACATATGTATATGCAAAACATTAAAAAAAAATTCGTGCAGCAAAAATCGTAATTTTTAGGACAAAAATCGTAATTTTTAGGACAAAAATCGTCAAAACGTGGAAATCCTCAAAATAACGATTTATCGCCAAATCTGGCAGCTATGGTTGTCAGATGTAAGATTTATCCTTTTTGAGATGCTTAAGAGATTTTAATTTTATTTTTCTTTATCCATTCCAGTCGTCGCATCTATTGTCCGTGGTTTATTATCCGTTAGCGCCTATTGTTTTTTCCGGCCGAACACTTTATTACTTGTGCGCGACTTCAAGTCTCTCTTAACCTAAGAAAGTTTTAAAATTCTTAAGTTGTAGCACCATCAAATAAAAAAAAAACAATTTTATTCAATACTCACATTGTGCCATTGCTCCACTGACTTCACTGCATCCCCAAAGCTGTTTAACATTTCGGTTAACTTTGCCCATTTTTTGGGTTTCCAGGTTTACGTGCAATTTTTGAAACTGTCTTCCGGCTAGACCGTTAGACTCTGTCATGAAATCCACCATGCCAGACATTTGTTCTGCGGACGTACGGCATTTTTTTAGGGCAGATTGAGGATCCGTTCAATAAAAAGAGATTAAATATATTACTCTACATTTATCATTATTCTACTTACCTTACAAAAATTAAACAATACTAATGGTGTTTTCTTTTCTGATAAAAAATACTGCCCTTTAAATGTTTATCATTTTTTTCCGATTACCATCACCCTTAAAAAGTTGTACATGAGTTATTAGCACAAAAGAACAAAAAATGCTGACAAAGTGCCATTTAATAATAATGTACACTTAGCGTTTCAAATATGTCATGACTACTTTTAACATATCAACGTTTTAATCACTATTTTTATCTTATAAAAGCTATCATCAGCAGCACCGTTTACTCATGTACAATAACAAAAGAATTTCATATTTGCATAAACACGTATGAAGAAAAGATGTAAAAAAGGGCAGTATCTCCACCTTACTCGAAGTACATGCTACATGTTTTGCCAGTTTAAAGTGCAACATGTTTTGAAAAGAACATGATACCCTTTAATAGTGTATCAAATTTTTTAGAAAAGAACGTGTTGAACCACTATATGTAGAATAGGTGTAACATTTTTATCAGAAAAGAAAACACCATAAATTAAAAAAAAATTTTGTTCTTATTTTAGCCATTGTTAAAACACTCTTGTGCGCTGGTACAACAAGCTTGAGAAATGTTCATTCTTATGCGTTTTTTGGTCGACTATTAACAAATGTGGCACCCATCTAGCAGGAAGCTTTTTCATTTGTAGTTCTTAAATGGACTCGATCACTTGAAATGTCCGTGATATTAGCAATTTCCCGCACTTTTATTCGTCGATCATTTAATACCACACCATGCACTTTTGCTACAATTTCTGTTTTTGGACGTCTCATCTTCAATGCTTGTACGACCACGTTTAAATTCAGCAACCCAATTTTTTACTGCTGCATATGAAGGAGCACTTTCACCTAACACATTCACCATATCATTATGAATTTCTTGTCCCGATAAACCTTTTTTATGTAAATATTCAATAACGCCACGCATTTCTAATTTTTCCGTTGTAAAAAACTCGCGGATGCGTCTTTTGTGAACATCTGTTTCTATATGAAGGAGTTACCAGATCTAAAAAAATTTAACAAGTGTTCATAGCAGAGATGGAAGTTTCCAAAACACTTAACTGTTTTCTGTTTATACCGCGCTTTTTGCGCTAGGCTAAGAAGTTTCCGAACCTAGTACAATAATTTTTTTCACACAAACTGTTTGTAAATTAGGTACTTTTTTTATTCACCTTTTTCATCAACACATTCGTGCACTTTCGAATATGTTTTTATATAATTTTTTTAAAGTATTTTTTATTTATTGAATCTTTAAAATGAACTAACAATATGTATTCAAATCTTTATACTAAATATAAAAATAAAAAATCTGCTTTTTACTTAAGTCAAGCCAATGCTAGGCAAAAAGTTTTATTATACGGGAACTATATCGGTAAAATCACCTATTGAACGCTCTGATGGTGGCAACGGTATCCCTTCTTCTCTCTTTGGCGTGGCCATCAAAATTAAGTATATTACCCGCAAGAGTGTTTGGATGAAGTTCCAGCTTACTAACATACCTTGTCGCGTACTTAGAACATTCCTCTTTTACCAGCGGAACACCCGGAATTCGTGAATTTTTTATGTACCATGGAGCTGCAGTAATCTTTCGAAGAATTTGGTTTTGTCGCCTTTGAATTTTTTGAATGTTTGAGGCTGAGGCGGTGCCCCATAACTGAGTTCCGTAGCACCATATGGGCTTCAGAATTGCGTTGTATAACAGAATTTTGCAATCCAACTTCAATGTCGAGTTTCTGTCCATAAGCCAATTTAGTTGCACTGCTTTTAGTTTCAACTGAGTGACTTTTGCTTCAATGTGAGACTTCCACGTTAGCCTACGGTCGAGGTGTATACCAAGGTACTTGACTTCACTGTGCTGCGGAATAGGCTGTTAATTTGGATTGGCGCACATGTTTGCTTACACAGAGTGAATGTGACATGAGTACATTCTTGTTCATTAATTTTGATTTTCCAAAGTTTGGACCAGTTCTCTAATATTGATATACATTCCTGCAAATTTCGTGAAGCTAATTGAATAGACGCTCAAAAACGCCGTGACATCTGCAAAAGTTGAAGTGTGGATTCCGGACGTCGTTGGCATGTCAGAGGCGTAAATCAAATATAAAGTAGGCACCAGTGTGCTACCTTGGGGAACTCCTGCCTCGATTGGCTTATCAAATCGCCTTCTCTTTAACTTTAGTGACGGTCAATGATAAGTCACTAAACGGGAAATGATCTGATGGCAAATCTAATGATGGCTGCACTTGCATCCACTCTAAAGGACCATTTTTACAATTCCAAAATCTATTACATCTGGGATCTTTTGTCCGCTTGAAACCACATCTAAGCCCATTTTGGAAATAGTGTCAAAAAGCACACTGCCTTTCGAGGTAATTAAACGTGATCTTCAAAAAGTGTGTTAAGCGTTATAGTCGCCAGCCGCTAAAAATCGAGGCCCAAGTGATTTAAGAAAATGTGAATATTTTCTGTTACTGAACACCGGGGTGGGGAATAAATCGATGAAATAACAATTTTATGATGAAAATGTTCAATACATATGTTTGTTGCTTGAAGATACTGTTCAAGTGTCTCGTCTTAAAAATAGTGCTTAATTCTAGTTTTTATCAAAATTGCTGAGCCTCTACAAGATCTGCCACGGGGATCTTTAATGTCATATAGTGTGTAGCAATCAATTTTGAAATAACTGTTGCTTGTCAAGTGAGTTTCAGCAATCAGCATTATGTCGATTTGCTCAAGTTGCCCAAGTTCATTTTTGTGTTGCGTTCCAGAAACATATTTTTAACCAACTGATTTGTTTAAAATTGCCTGTAAAACAGTGGATTGCATTTTCAGCATTTCCTGCATCATGTTTGTCATAGAAACCGTAAATGTGTTTATGGATTGAACAAGAGTCTGCAAAGTTGTTAAAACGACGAAATTATAATAATCGACATTAATATGTGTATTGTACGTTTTTTAAAGCATTGCTCAATTTAGCACTATCAAACTGTTACCAACATCAATTTCATTGTTTTGCACATTTAATGTAATTGATTGTCCACCACCGTTGTTCTATGACGATTAAGCGGGTGTAGCGACCAACTCCAGAGATTATTTTTTATGCGATTCTCGAGGATACCTTTTTGTATATCAACTACGCATTACGAATTTTAATTAATACCATGAAGCATGTTTTTAACCACAACTTTATGTAAGTGTGGATCCATCAGGTATTTCTGTTGAAGTAATTACATCTATTTTATCTGGCGTAGTTTTCTCAACCAACCATACCGAATGTGGAAATAAGGCATTCCACGTTTCTGCCATTCAATAAAATATATCCAGCATCACGTTCTGCGAAAACTTAACAATAAAATCCAATGGCGATCATTCTGATCTGTCCTCTCAATAAAAAATTTATTTTAGGCCTTTTCCATATACAAAACGGATTTTCGAAATTGGTTCACATTTGACGAAGTTATTTGATAATCAATTATCGGAGCTGGCAATTTGCCACCAATTTTCCAAAACAAAAAAAAAAAAAAAAAAAAAACAAAATATTGACCTTTTCCATATACAAAAGGAATTTTGAAAATTGCTCGATAAATGATGAATGTCAATTTGCGATAGCTTCATCCCGCAGAAGTAATCTTAGTCGTTTTGTATATGCAAGAAAAATTGTGAAAATTGGTTAAAAAATGAAGTTGCTTGATAATCAATTATTGGAGCTAGCAATTTTCCTCCCCTCCCTTTTTTTGCCACAAAAAAAAAAAGAAAAAATAGTAGATGCTTTCTGAATCCAAAAAGAGTTTTAAAAATTGGTCCACAAATTGAGAAGTTATTTGCAAATTAATTTTTGGGGCGTATTCAATTTTGATGAGATATCTTTTATATGAAAAAGGACTTTGAAAATTGGTCTACAAATAGCAAAGTTATTTGATAATTAATTATGGGGAGGAAAATTTGGTACACGCCACCAATTTTCCAAAAAATAAATAAATTATTGACTTCTTCCATATACAAAAGGAATTTTGAAAATTGCTCCATAAATACTGAAGTTATTTCACAATCAGTTATTGGGGTTGGCAATTGGCGATAACTTCATCCCTCCAACATAATCTTAGTCGTTTTGGTCGTTTTGCATATGCACAAAAAATTTGGTTAAAAAATGGAGTTCTGCTCATTTATATTAAAAAATCTGTTAAAAATTTTGTGAAAGAAATAACATAATTTAAAAGAGGGAGCGTAAAAGAAGGCGTGGTTGAAAAAAAGTAGCCTATAATTCGCACAAGTGTTCCATTCAACTATTGTGATAATTTCAGGAAGAATGGTCCAGCGGTCTGGCAGATCTTAAGGAACAAACAAACAATCGTACAAACACACATTCAATTTTTTATATTAAGAAAAAAAGAAGATAATTCTCCGCACCCAGAGATGTAAATATTAATTTACTGAATTTTTGTTGAACTTTATAATTAAATTGAAATGTTCTTTAAATTTGAGGTCAGTTTTGCTTTTTATATAAAAAATGCTTTAATTATATTCGATATTTCGTCTTCTTTCGGAAGACTTCTTCAGGAAAAATTTTTAAGTTTTGTTTACAAAATCAAAAATATTTGAAAACAATTTTAACATACATACATAAAAACATGCCTATAGTTCTGAGCTAAACTTTCTGTATCTTTTCTAAAATTAATTCTATTAGCTATTGGTACATCAATTATCTGCAACATCTTCAACATACATATACCGTTTTCTATAACTAGTTTCTGTATTTAATATAGAAACTTTATTAATGTTGCAATGTATGTTGAATGTTTTTATGTATGTTAAAATTGTTTTCAATATGTTTTCAAATATTTTTGATTTTGTAAACAAAACTAAAAAACTTTTGCTGAAGAAGTCTTCCGAAGGAAGACGAATTATCGAATATAATTAAAGCATTTTTTATATAAAAAACAAAACTGACCTCAAACTTAAAGAACATTTCAATTTAATTTAAAAAAAAAGGTCAAATAATTAGGATCAAGATAATGAAATTTATAATTTTTAAATTAGATTTTTGATGGAATTTTTCTCTCCATGGCTTTCGATGCAAAAATTTCCCACTAACTTTACAGAAACGAAATATACTTAAGTAATGAGAAATTTCCGAGGAAAATATTGGGAAAAGTTTGTAAAACCACAACGATGTAATTTTTACAGCATATTATATTAAAAAATAAAAACTTTCTATTTACTTACAATTGAAAAATTCCATTATGAATTATTTAAGCTTTTCTTTTAAAATGAAACAGCATTAATAGTAAATTGAAAAAAAAAAAAAATACTTTGCCGCTAGTCCGTTCTTAACTTTGCTGCAGCAGTTTTGGTTTCCTTTTTATTATTAACCTTGGTAATAACTTTTTAAACTAACAACTTCAACAATTACTACTTAATTTCCTTCCACACCCTTTTGAGATCAAATAAAGAAAACTTTTTCAAAATAAAAAGTAATTCTACAAAGTCATTGAAGTACTTCAAGGATAAAACGAAAAACAATCTGAACATAAATTTCTTCTTTTTTTTTCTTTTACTACAGCAACTAGTAAACAATAAAACATTATTGTTTAAAATTGTGCAGAACAGGAAACTTTTCAGCTGCTTATTGAGTTCCATAATTGTTTGCTTCTAGAGAAAAAAATGATGTCAATAAAAAGGACATCATTGTGGCCGAAGGCCTTATGACTAATTTCTTATTCCCTTTAAATATTTTTCTACCGTAGATATGGGAACAAGTTCAATGGCATTCGATGTTGGGACAATTGACGGTCAAGTTTCTTTGATTTGGAATTTGCAAAAGTTTATAAAACGTGTAGAATATTATATGTAAAGAAATGTTATATGCTTTTACTTCGAATAACTAGCATTTCTATTAATAATTATCTTCCGAATATTGGTATTTATTGGAGTAGAAACAAATTCAGTTTAATGCAAGAATTTAATATGTTTATGTCACTCTATTATTTGAAAATGTTTTATGCTTGATTTCCTTAAGTTAAATTTGTTTTAAGGAAAACATGTCTAGATGTTTTCATTATGATGTGAAGCGTCTTTAATTAGTTTGACGCACTGCAAAAAAATTGTAAAAACTATGAATGTCAAGCCAGAAAAGTCGTAAAATGAAAGTAAAATATGATTTGAAAAGCAAACTTGTAATTTTTAATTTTTTTTCTAAAGTAGTATTTTGAACGTTTAATTTTCTCATACGAAATGAAAATAAAATTTTTAAAGAGCAGCGTGATTTTCAATAAATATATATAGTTTAAAAAATTATGAAATAATTTTAAGAATAAGCTTAAACAATAGCGAATGAAAAATACTAATATTGAATGAATAAATATTAAATCTTTATACTAAATTTAAAAAAATGCCCGGCCAATGCTAGACAAAAAGTTTTATTATGCGGTAACGGTATCCCTTCTTTTAAGCCGAGTGTGGCCGCCAAAATTAAGTATATTGCAAGAGGGTTTGGATGAAGTTCCAGTTTACTGACATACCTTGTCGCATGCTTTGAAAATTCATCTTTTACCAGTGGAACACACAGATCCTTGTGAATTCGTGAATTTTTTATGTACCATGGAGCTGCAGTAATCTTTCGAAGAATTTGGTTTTGTCCCCTTTAAATTTTTCAATCTTTGAGGCTAAGGCGGTGCCCCATAACTGAATTCCGTAGCACCATATAGGCTTTAGAGTTGCATTTTATAACAAAAGTTTGCAATCCAACTTTAATGTCGAATTTCTGACCATAAGCCAGTAGAGTTGCGCAGCTTTTAATTTCAACTGAGTGACTTTTGCATCATTGTGAGGCTTCCACGTTAGCCTACTCGTACGGTCGAAGTGTATACCAAGGTACTTGACTTCATTGTTAATTTGGATAGCCAATGGAAATGCAATTTTGTATTGTTTTGAGTTACTTTTTTATTTTCTTATTAGTAATGGTTTCATACAGTTGTAAAAGGCTGTAGAATGTGTCTTAAAAAACGTTACTCACTACTCTACAGTAATATTTTAGAGCAATCTCTAAAACAAAACAAACAAAATATAGAACAAGTAGAAATGAAACGAACACTTTATAGTTTCACAGGAGTTGATCACAACAAGCCTCTACTTTGTGTAGTCTTGCATGTGAGCGTTCGCTTATACTAGCGAAGCTGTATAACCTGCGCCAGCATTCGTTCACACAGATTTGCAATTGCGACTAAACAATTTAAGTATTAACTCTATTCACAATCTTGTGCATTTCTGAGTGCAAGTTTATGCAATTGCAAATATATGCTATCAAGTGTGAAGCACCTCTGTCGGTTTAGTTTGCACTACTTTTTGCAAAGCACGAAATTCACAGCTGATTGATAATTAAATTAGAAAATAATTTACAGCAATTTTAGTCAAAAACAAGTAAGAGTGTGGTAAATTCGGCTGGGCCGCATCTAAAATACCCTTCACAATTGTCACGTATAAAAACGCGGTTTAGGCTATATCTCCGGTATATACATATGTACCAATATCGGAAATTTCCATTTTCCATATTTATATAACCTTATTTCGTTACCAGAACTGTTTTTAAGCAAAAAAAGTTGTTTAAGTTCACTTACGCGACATTTTCATGAAAACCGCGGTTTAGGCTATATCTGGGTTATATATGGACCGATATCGGAAATTTTCATTTTCCATATTTATATAACCTTACTCTATTACCGGAACTGCCTTTGAGCAAAAAAAGTTGTTTAAGTTTACTTACGGGACATTTTCATAAAAAACCCGATTCATGGTATATCTGGGGTATATATGGACCGATATCGGAAATTTTCCATATTTATATAACCTTACTTGATTACTGGAACTGCTTTTGAGGGAAAAAAATTTTAATTTTTCATACTTATATAAACTTATTTTATTACCAGAACTGCTTTTAAGCAAAAAAAAGGTGTTTAAGTTTGCTTACGCGACATTTTCATGAAAAACCCGTTTTAGGCTATATCTCGGGTATATATGGACCGATATCGGAAATTTTTATTTTCCAGATTTATATAACCTAAGTTTATTACCAGAACTACTTTTAAGCAAAAAAAGTTGTTTAGCTTCGCCTATGCGTCATTTTTATTAAAAGGCCGATTTGGGCTATATCTCGGGTATATATGGACCGATATCGAAAATTTTCATTTTCCATATTTATATAACCTAATGTTATTACCAGAACTACTTTTAAGCAAAAAAAGTTGTTTAAGTTTGCTTACGCCGCATGTTCATGAAAAACCCGGTTTAGGCTATATCTCAGGTATATATGGACAGATATTGGGAATTTTCATATTTATATAACTTTATTTTATTACGAGAATTTTTTGCCTTTAAGTCACCATGCTTAATAAGTGTGTGAAGTTTGAAGCAAAACAAACAACTTTTGTTTTCAAAAATTTTCATACAAAACTGCAAAAAAAATGTCTTTTTTCGGAATTTTGAATATCTCAGCTATACGTGAACCGATATTACTGAACTTCAATAGCTAACCCATGAATTGATGGGGTAAAAGAATGGTGAAAGAAAAAAGTTTCTAAGTCTAATGGTTTTCTCAGAAACGGTATTTCAACAGCGGACAGACGGACATCGCTTAATCGACATTTCCATTAATTCTGATTCAGAATATATATACTTTGTAGGGTCGCAAAAAAAACTGTAGAAATTACAAACGGAATCACAAACTTATATGTATATACCCTTTACATTTTTGTGAAGGGTATAAAAACGGACTTTATATACATATATTTGAATTCAGGCGCCCAAATTAACAAGGAAATAACACATATACATATCGCTCCTTTATTGCAACATAGTCATTATTCAGAAAATTAGCTTTTCGAGTTAACAATGCAGAATTGTTAACAATAATACATTTTATATTGTGGCATCAATTTATTCAAGCTGTTTCCGTTAGAAGACATTTTCTAAACAAAAAATTCTAAGACTTGTATGGAAACTAAATATTTAAAATATGTTTTTCTCGAAACGAGCGTTTTTTAATTATGACTATGTTGCAATAAAGGAGCGATATGTATGTATGTACATAAACTAAAAGTAGTTAAAAAATTTTACGAATTACTTCTGCAACTGTATTTTATATTTTAGTTCGATCTCAAACTTTTGCACTCTTTCTTCTTTTTCTATTTCTAAAATTTTAAGTCTTCTTTCTCCGGCCGGTGCCTCAAAGTCTATTTTGGGGTTACTCGACCGTGTGCAGGAGAGGGCGAAGAAGCTCATCGGTGACAGTAGGGTATCCAACTCTATTGACTCACTGGAGCATCGACGCAGTGTGGGATGCGTTACTCTGTTCTATCGATACTACAATGGATTTTGCTCTGACGAGATTAGGGATATTGTTCCCGAAACGCGCACATTTTTACGTAGCACGCGTTCATCGTCTAGAGCTCACCCATTTGTGGTCGATTGCCCGGGGAATCGTACTACGCATTACAGAGAGAATTCGTTTTTCAGCCGTACTCTTCGTCTGTGGAATAAGTTGCCTGCAGACGTGTTTCCTGTCTGTTATAACGTTGAAAAGTTCAAGTCAAATGTTCACAAACACTACTCCCTCTCCTCACAACCTATTTTCCTAGTTCTGGTACAATGCACTGCATATGTAGGGGTCATCCCCTGAGTACTGGTCCAATATAAAAAAAAAAAAAAAAAAAACTGCAGAACTTTCAACTCCATTTCACGCTTTGCTTTGAGTCTTCGAGACTCAATTTTCTTTCACTGAATGCAACCTCTTTCTCGCATTTTTCTCTTTCTCATTCTAGCTTAATTTTGAACATTTCTGTTCTTTCCGCTTGAAAAGTAGCAAGGTGAGCAGCTGCTGATTTTGAGGCATTTTTTTCAATTTTTCGGCAAACTCTTCGGCTTTTTTAGGAACACTTGTTGATACAGTTGTACTTTGCATAAATTCACATGACGTTTGGGATTGTGTAGATTTTTCTGCGTCAATATTAGTGTCAGAAAAACTGGTCTGAAGCAAATTTTTGACACCTTCGCCTTCATTTAAAATTAATCAATTATATTTCCAGTGTCATCTACAATGTATTCACTATGAATATTCTTCTCACCATAAATTTCGTTTAATTGTTTATAGTGAGGACATATTTGTAGCACTTTCCCTGTTATATTAAAGGTTTTTAGCACTGTTTATTATACTTTCATATAACAAAATAGACTTACCTTCAATACTAGAAACTTCTACATCTGAATCAAGAAGCCCAGAACCTGTGTTCTTTCGCCTATCATTAGCTTTTTTGAAGGAAGCCTTTAGATGTCTAACCTTCCATCGAATAAGCTCCCATGTCGCGTCAATTCCAGTTTTTTATAAAATATTTGTGCGATTGGAGTCTGTTATCAAAATAATAAAACATTATTAACAAAATATACATACATGCACATACACATATGTACATCTTGCAGCAGTTATTGTCAATAATGCCGGCTACAAAATGGACATGTAAATGTATTTTTAGATATAAGTATGTGTTAATTCCTTTGAGTTTTTTTTTTCTTTTTGTATTAAAAATAAAAAAAACAACTCTTTATAGAATTAATAATACTTCAACTTACGTTCTTATTGTTCCCACATTTTTGTCAGCCAAAGCGTGAGAATTACTGCGTCTGCATAATTCCTGGCCTTAACAACGCTACACGTCAGTCACTGCAATATTTGTTTGTCTTCAATTGACTGTGAGAAAACTACTTTGGCTGATTAAATTACCGTTCAATATTTGTTTGTCTGTAATTAACTGTGAGACAAATAATTTGGCTGATCAAATTACCGTCCAGACAGTTAAAAAAATTGCAATAGTTGTGGGAAAAGAATTTCTTACAGTAAAACAGTGAACGATTTCCGGCATACTACAATTTTGGTTTTATTTTAAGTTTTTACATTTTTTTTTTATTATTAATTTTAATTTTTGTTTAAATAGAGTAAATTTTTAATAAAATTTATGATTGTTTCTTAGTCAGTCATCCAGAAAATATCGAGTTTCCTTTTATTTTGAAATTTTCCTTGTGAATCGCTTGGAAAATTTAACTCTCCAATACCTTCCCTGTGCACCACTTGGAAAGGATACCAGCAAAAAAAAAAAAAAAAAAAGGGAATATATATATAACTTGGTGAACCACCAAGTTATCCATCCATTTAAAGTTAAGCAAGGCAAACAAGTCTCTGCTTTAACGGTATGTATGTTGCTATCTGAAAGCAAAATAGTCAAATAATTTATACCAAAATTACAAACATAAAAGTGATATGTTTAATTAATAAGTCTGAAGAATTACAATGTGACCCAAGAGGTTTTAAATACCAGTTTTTGAGTTCGTATATAAATGTCATTTAGCCTTAAGTCCTTTTTAAATACGAAAATATTTTTTTCACTACAAATTTGAATCAAACTTAAATGTCCAATCTTCTTCATTTAAGTTATATTTAAGTTTGTCTCAAAAACGCTCACAACTGCAACGCAATAAGTGATCGGATAAATCTTCAACTCAAATTTTCATATATCCAACAATAACAATTAAAAAGTAAAATAATAAAAATTATGAATAAAGCTAATTTTGAACCAAAAAACCGTGTTTTCCTTGTTAGGCCCGGGAATTTTCAGCCCATGTGTTATGAGCTATTGCCTATAAAAGATATTTTAAAATTAGTGGCTAACTTTATACTAAACAACAGAAAAATATGATATTTAACACACATGAAATGAAATTATAACGTTTTTTTATGCCGTTGATAAATTTAATATTTTTCTATTCTTTCTATAACAAACTGCTGTTCTATGGAATACTTTCCATAATATTTGGAATTTAAGTGAAGCTGCCACATTTTCGCATTCAAATATAACTTAAATTTAAATGAAAATTAACTAATCTTGTATTTAAATACGAAGTCAAAAACTTGACCTGAGTAAAATTAATGTCATTTAATCTGATGTTATTAATTATCAGCCATGTCACAGAGCTTAATTCCGTTCGGAAGCGGAATTGAATTCTTGTTTATTTCTTCAAAAAAAGAAAAACTAAAAAACTTTCTAATTGCAAGAATAAAACTAGTATTATCTTATAGAATTGATTTCATTCCCAAAAAGTTCTGAATTTTCGTTTTATGAAGAATTAAAAAACCGATTCAATTCCATTTCCGAACGGAAGTGAATTCTGTGGCATGGCAGTATATTTTAATATTTTTTCTAAATGTAATCATTACATTATATTTTCATTCAAATACATTAATGTTTGAAGAGGTTTTGTTTAGTTTTTATTGTTCGTTATAAACTTTACCTTTTTTTCTTGAAAATATTTTTTTTCAAAATTTTCTTTTTGTGTAACACGCTGATGTTTCGGTGCTGGACAAATTCAGCACTCTCAACGAAACTTTCTTGTCTGCTGCGGACGTTCACAAGGGCTTTTGGTGTTAGTATATCGCCCTTTAATTGTCGCTCGTTCTACTGCCGACAAACAATCCTTTGGACTGGGGTGGAATTCTCCGTGCTTCTTCAGCAACGAGTTTTCGCACCTAGGCCTTATTACTATAGGCAATATCAAGCTCTATATCAATATTGCTGCAGGTCATGATTTGTTGCCGCATATGCAGTTCTATGTCGTGCTTTATAATAAAATCTGCACCGATAATCACCTCGTCCGCAAAATCGGCAACAATAAACACACGCTTGACTGTCATAATGGCTATAATACCATAGACGGTAGCGCATTCTGCAGTAGCCGTGTGCAGTCTCACGTTATATAGCGGTTCAATATTTCCTGGAACCAAATCAGGCCTTATTATGAACTGTTCTTGCAAATTTCGTGATGCTAATTTATAGTCTTCATGGACACTGATGAATGCTGTATCATCTGCAAAAGTTGAAGTGTGAATTTTGCAGCTCATTGGCATGTCTGAAGCATAAATCAAATATAAAGTTGGGCCCAATAGGCTACCCCAGGGAACTCCAGCTTCGATTGGCTGAGCCGAGCTTTTGAAATCACCTTCCTTGACGACGAATTTCCGATCATATTACTAGCTCTCTAGCAGCTTGTGTGTATTTGCAGGCAAGTTTAATTTTATTTTATGGGGTAAGCCTTCGTGCCACACTTTGTCAAAAGCTTTGGAAACGTCAATGAATAGAGCTCAGCAATATTTTTTATCTTCGAACGCGTTTCTGATAACATTCACCAGCCTGTGTGGTTGTTCTATGGTGCTAAGCATAGCGCTAAAACCGTCATTAGCAATTTCTCGAACAGCTTTGAAATTGTTGACAATATACTTATTGGCCTATATGACTCAACTTTTGTAGGATCCTTTGCTGGTTTGGGTATCATTGTAATGACAGACACCTTCCACTCAGTAAGAAAATACTCAAGACGTAAAATAGCATTAAAAATAAAAAGGACGATTCTTTTAGCTACTCGGGGTAATTGCACAAGCATTTTGTTAGTAGTTTTATCAATACCTGGAGCTTTTCTGGGGTTTAAGCTACTAATAGCACTCTCGATATCTTGGAAACAAAGTCGAACGGCATATGGCGGCATATCAGCTTCATCATTCAGTCCGTCAATGGCAAACACGTTTCTCAAGTGGTTAGCGCACAGCATCCCCTTTTCGGAATCACTTTTGGCCCAGTTTCCAGTTGGAGTACGCAAGGGTGGCCTAGCTCTAACAGGTCTCTTTAATCCCCTTGCTTCATAAAGAGTAACCGGATTGAGGACTACCATCGAGGCTTTCCAAATAGGTTGTGAAGGAAGCCACTCTTTAAACTTCAATCAAATTTCTTAGTTGACTTATTCATTCTCGAAGCCTAGTTTTAACCTGGAGAGACCTGCGAATTTGCCATTCTCTTCTGATTCTTCTTTTTTCTGAGACAAGGTGTTCGATTTCAGAAGAACAAGTTCTGCTATTCATATTTCTAAAATTTGTAGTGGTAGCATGCTGCACGGCTTTTATAATATTTTTGGAAAAATCATTAATTGACTCATCAATATCCTCAGGAGTTCCCAAAAATATATTTTCTGTACAATGAGTACTTAAATATTTTTTATATTTTAGCCAATTCACTCTAGACTGGAATACACCTATCTTCTGGGGGAAACATACAGAGACAATAGTAGGTGAGTGGTCGGGGGACAAATCCAATGAAGACTCCACATGCATTCAATCTAAGAGGACGTTTTCAAAATCAATAACATCTGAGATCTTTCGCTGGTCAGATGGCCAATAGATGGGACAACCGCTGGAGATTACATCTAAGCCCAATTTCGATATAGTATCAAAAAGCACACGACCTTTCCGGGAGATTAATCTTGAGCCAAAAAAAAAGGATTGGATTGGTAGATAAAGGCTTAAAAATAAAAAAATGTGGAATATTCGTGAAGAGATCCCTCCACCCATGTTTAGGATTGAAATGGAACCAGGGATGTCGTTCTCAAAAAGAATGAAGTTCATCCAATTTATAACCTCAAATTTCTTTTTATCGTAGAGTTGCCGCTGAAGAGCCGCACAAGCGTTTAGTGCCCGTTCAGTGTCAAACTGGCAGGAATTTAGCCATACTAAGTCCTATTGTAAACTGTCCGAAGTTTGTGTTGTGTGTGGAGAAGTGCACGGCACATCACAGTGCAAGCAACCAATGACTGACTCGAGCGTTATAAAATACAGTAACTGTGGAGGTAACCATACTGTAAATTACAGCCGCTGTCCTTTCTATACTTATTTTAAGCAGTGAATGACAGATAAGTTATCATTACCTTTAAGCAACCAGCCACATTAACATGTAAACAAGTTCCTTATGCTAATGTAGTTGAATCCGATTTACAAAATTTAAGTCAGGAATCAAAGTGGACTTAGATGTAATTTTAAGCGGACACCCCACTTATTGGGCGTCCGACGGAGGAAAGATCCCAAACGTTATAGATTTGGAGTAGCAAAAAATTTTCCTTTAGAGTGGATATCAGTGCCTTCATTAGATTTGTCATCGGATCACTCACTCACTCTAATCTCTGTTTCGTTCCCCGAAGAGATATTAGCTCCCCATTTACTGAGTATTGATCATTATTAGAGTTGATTGGCTACTATAAAAAATATTTGAGCACAAGCATATTAAAAATGTTTATGAAAACCTTAAACTGTCCACGAACTAGATAAGATCCAGAAATGACAACAATAAAATTTATTGGTCTCCCCAACTTAAAGTTAGGCTATGGGAATGTATAAATCAATTAAGAAACCTGCTTGCAATCGAACGGATTGTCTTAAAACAACTTTTGATAAAGTGTTGTACGAGGGTTTGGTGCACAAAATAAAGTGAAACTTGTCTGCAAACAGTCAGAAGCTTCTGGAAAGCTATTTATGTGGCCAAAATTTTGTTATCAGAGAAGGCGACTTTTAAGCCCAACTCTGCCAATAGAAGCAGGAGTCCATATTTCAACTTTTGCAGATGATACAACATTTTGCAGCGTTCATGAAAATCATCAATTAGCTTCACGAAATTTACAGAAATATATTTTAAAATTAGAGAAATGGCTAAAACTTTGGAAAATCAAAGTTAATTAAAGGTGTGTTTCACGTGAATAACGAAACAGTCCAAAATTTTTGTGCAATTTTGAGAGAGAAATGAGAATGAGAAAGTAATTTTTTTAATTTCCTGCACAAATTAGCCCGAATTTTTGCTTTGGGGAAGTTCGGACTAGAATTGAATAATTAGCTGTTTTTTTGTTTACATACATATGTAACTGAAAATGTAATCAGAAAATTTGCAAACTGAAAAAAGCTTTTGCTTAAAAATTACTTAAAAGCAAAACAAAACTAGTTAAAAGCAAAAATAACGTTATGAAGTTCTAAACAGAACATGCAATTACTGTTTGGCTTGCCATTTTATAAGTATGTATTATAAAAATCGATTAAAAATTTTACATCGCTTTTAATTTTACAGCTGTTGCCAATAATGCAAATGTTTTGTTTATATGATGCTATGCGTTCTAAGCGTGGTTTTTTGCGTTCCAGCGGTTTTGGGTAAAATTTGTAAATTTAAAGAGTAATTTGCTTTTTACTCTCAATAGCCTAAACTAGCCAGAGATCTCGTGGAACACACCTAAAAATGTACTCACGTTACATTCACACTGCGTAAACAAACATGTTCGTCTAACAAATCAACAACTCACCTATTTCGCACACAATGAAGACAAGTATGTATGTACGTTGGCATCCACCTCGAACGTGGACTAACGTGGAAGTCTCTCATGATGCGAAAGTCACTCAGTTGACACTAAAAGCAGTGCAATTAAATTGGCGTATGCGCAGAAATTCTACATTGAAGTTGGATTGCAAACTTATGTTTTACAGCATCTACATTGAAAAAATTTAAAGGCGACAAAATAAAACTCTTCGAATTATTACTACAGCTCCATGGTACGTAAAAAAGTCACGAATTCATAAAGATCTGTGTGTTTCACAGTGGTAGAAGACGAATTTTCTAAGTAAGCGGCAAGTTATGTCAATACACTATATCCAAATCCTCTACCACTTAACATAATATGTATATACAGTATGGCGAAAAATAACCTTTCGATGTTTTTTGGCTGTAATTAAAAAAAAAATGAAAAATTTTTATTCTTCTTGTGGATTATTTTTATTTGGTCTTTTAATTTTTTTACTTCAAGTCGAGAATATGATGTCATGTAAATGGCCGCCGCCACAGTTGATTGTCATTTGAGCCCTTTTTATAGCATTTTCCATCACATTAACCAAAACTACCGGCGATAGGTACTCACATTCCTGACGGATATTGTCTTTAAGAGCTGCAAGAGTCTGAGGCTAGTTGACATAAACCCGCGACTTCAAAAAGCCCCACAAAAAGAAGTCTGCAGCGGTCAAATCAGGCGATCTTGCTGGCCAGTGCAAATCGACAAAACGAAAGATTAGGCGCCCGGGAAAAGCATGCTTCAGCATATCGGTTGTGGCACGTGCAGTGTGTGCCGTAGCACCGTCCTGTTTGAACCAGATGTTTTCCAATCCCAATTAATCAATTTGCTGCAAAAAGAACTCGTTGATCATTGCTCTGTAGCGCTCACCATTCACAGTAACCGTTTGGCCCGCGACGTCTTCGAAGAAAAAAGGTCCGATGACTCCTCCAGCGAAAACAGCGCACTATACAGAGAGTTTGAGCGGGTGTAATGACTCTTCGTGGGTTACACGCGGCTTTTCAGTGCCCCATGAAGCGTAAATTTTGCTTATTACCGTACGCGCTAAGATAGAAATGGGCCTCATCACTCATGATTATTTTTGATGAAAAATCATCTTCCTCTTGGGGTCAAATAAATAGTCACCAATATTCCGCGTTCTGGAGCAATGTATCGTAACATTGTTTATTAACGTGTATTTCACATGTGTTTACTACACAAATGTCAAAACAGAACTGACATTAGGGGCCAATCGCACAATATATAGCATTTTCTGATATGAGGATTACTTTTGCAGGAATGGATACCTTTGCTACCATCGGAGCGCTAAATAGGCGATTTTACCGATATAGTTCCCGCGAAATACAACTTTTCGTTAAGCATTGGCTGGAATTAAGTAAAGAGCACGTCTGTTTTATTTCTCATGTTGAAGATTTGAATATTTTTTTTTTTAGTTCATTTTAAAGATTGAATACATAAAAAATGCTTAAAAATATGTGTGCGTTTTCATCAAAACAAATTTGAATATGTAAAATGAGACAGGAAAATGAAAAAATGAAAGGCAACAAGTAAACAGAAAATGCATTAGTTGTGAATTCTTGAAAATTGGCGTTTTTTTTTGGAAATTTTGCCCGCAGCATTGATATAAAGTTGCACAAAGTAAATAAAACTGACTTCTTGTCAAACAGTTTTTAATAAAATAAATGTTGGGATGCATGTGGTGAAGATGAAGTGGCTTCCTATCTGACAACTTCCCTCTTCTGTTTGCTATTTTGTGCTGCTCTATAATTCTTTCTTTAAAGAAAATAAATAAACAAAAGCAAAAAAAAAAAGATGCAAATGTTGATGATGAAGATGTGAACAAAAAAGAATTCTCAAAGGTCTTTAACAGCACAATTGAAGAACCTTGAGGCAAAAAGTTATTTGGTCAATTTAAAGTATATTACTTAATTAAATCGAATATTTTCTTATAAAATAAAAAAGAAAAATACATCACTACAAAAATGCTGTTAATAAACAATCTCTGAGAAAAATTAACTGGTTTAATAAAATGGTGCTTGAGGTGCTAAAAAAAAATAAAAATTAAAAAAAAATATATCTACATTTAAAATTTTAAATTATTATATAAAATATTAAATTAAATATTTTCCAAAATATTGCATGATGTTATTTGTCAGGTTATGAATGAGTTCATATCCACTTTTAGCCACACTACACTACTCATCATTGAATTCTAACACGATATTATGTAAATATGGTCTATTTTTAACACATCCGCTCAATCAACTGAACCACCGCGCTCAGACGGTAATATGAAACACTTGGTTCGCTCTCTGAACCACTATTGAGAAAGTACCCAGCAGTCCACAAGTTATTATAATTTGCAAAGCATTCGATTGTAAGCGATTGTGTCAACAGCAAAAATCAAAATAAACATGTTAAGCACAGCAAACAACTAGCATCCGATTCAGGTTAGTCTTTTTCTACTCATATTGTTAAATTAAATGTACATAAGAAGCAAAGAAGAAAACAAATGCTAATAATAAAGTTTTGAACTTATCCAATCTTCGCTTACAACGTATACAGCGTTGGATGTATCTTACGACCTAGGCCATCGCTGTATAAATGTAAGTAGGAATTGTATACAGACTTCGGATGGGTCACGCTTACATTGTCAATGATCTTAGATCGAAGATGTATGTGACAAAAATTTCACTGGGTAGGTGTTCAGACGGTTGTTTTTTGGTTCAGACTGATGTTTACATATTTTGTGCTAAAGATTCACTAATTTGTTTTTAAATTTTTAAGTATCCAATTTTTTTATGGTCCATTTGTTTATTTCGGTTTTACACTAGTGATGCCCAAAGAGAAATCCATAGTTACGCTCTGAGTGTAAATAAATTTGCACTGGGAGAAAAAGTACGCAAATCAAAAAAATTGTTTTAGCTAAAATT
The DNA here is from genome assembly GCA_914767995.1 of Thecocarcelia acutangulata. Lineage (NCBI taxonomy): Eukaryota > Metazoa > Arthropoda > Insecta > Diptera > Tachinidae > Thecocarcelia > Thecocarcelia acutangulata. The sequence continues at coordinate 52,544,851 of OU612096.1, read as the reverse complement.
TAATTAAAATTGAAGTAAAAGTAAAGAGTAAATATATGAATTTATGTTTTTAGTATTTTTAATAAATTTTATATCACAAAAAGTAAAATATGCGCAAAATACAGAGAAAAAAAAAGGAATAAATTCATACACCCATGCGCATGTTCATTCGTCGCTGTCTCATTGACGACTAAACTAATGAGCGTAAGATTGTGTTTGCTTTTGTTTACCACCAAGGTGCATTAACGTATACACGGTGGCAGCACTAGAACAAAATTACAACAATACAACAAAAACCGGCATCTGGTAAGCTATGTTTATCAAAAATATTTGTAACTATTTTCACAATTATAAACTATGAATGTACCTTTTCATAATTATAAATTTTATTTATTTGAATTATTTTTATGTTCACTAAATAATTTGTATATGTTTAATTCAGAATAAAACACTAATTTCACTTTCAAAAATGTAAACAATACATTTGACGTAAATAGCTTCCTATATTGCCAGTAGCAAAAAATTGTCACATGCCGTAGTGCTGCCACCGTGTATACATTAATGCACCTTGGTTTACCACTTTATTACAATGGATGGGCATCGCTATTTTACACAAATTAATTATCTGCTTTTTCTCTGTTTACATTTTTTTGAGAGCTAGGCTAGATAAACTAGCGATAATTTATTATCAAAAATGGAGATAATAGTAGTTTTTGCATGGTTCGCAACAAGATACAAAATGAACCAAGTTGGTTCGGTCATAAAATTTTGTATGGCGAATCATGTTGGTTCAGTCAAGATTGGGCCGCGAACTACGAATGAGAGAGCGAACCTCGAATATAAGCCTTCGTCTGAACATGCTATTAATTTACTATTTTGTCTATATTTGTTTCATATTGATCACATATACAATTTGTTACGGTCTCAGTTATTTATACAAAATTCTGCTGTCATTGAAGAACCAGATATTTTTATTTATTTTTGTATTTTAAAGTTTGTATGTTAAAGCTCTAAACACTTACAGCCATATTCATAAAAAACGCTTATAGTGTACTTCAAGAGTGCAATTGTTATGACACAATTTGTCTTCTATAAACCTCTAATAAAAAATTGTATTCATAAATGAACAATAACAGCTCTGTAGTTATTAAAGCTGTTTAATGATTTTATGATTACGTCCGGCAACTCTATTCTTATTTGGTTGTCATTTTGTTAATAGTGATGTTCTATGTTACTGTTCGATTAACCCGGTAATCGAAAAAATATATATTTTTAAGTATATTTAATATTCAAAAATGTATTAAAATATAATATTCTTTAAAAATTTCTTTACAAATAGTTGTTCGCAACAAATATTTTATAAAATATTTTAGTTTAGCTATTTTTAATAATAGATGGCAGAAAAATAATTCGATTACCGAGTTTGTTTACAATTGTTTTACAACACTAACATACTCTGCTAACTATTTTAATATTTGTGTATTCTTTTTTCATCAAAAGTGTTGTAGTATTTAAAAAAAAAACCAGAGATAAAAGGCTGAACATCAATATCTTTAATATAAAATGGAAAACAAGGTATGTATACATAAGTATTGTATGTAAATAAGGTTCCACAAAGTGCACTACTTTCCCAAAACATGTATATGTACATATGTGAATAAAATTTTTCCTATTTCCAGCAAAACAAAAGTGAATGTAAAAGGCGGCGATCCGAAAACTGGACTGAGGGTGATAAGGTATACATTTCATATACAGTTCAATTTAGTTGTTGGTTGTTAATTTGAATGTTTTTGCAGGAGCTATTAAAGGAATTAATAAAAAAGAGGGTGCGAGACGTTGAAAACAAAAATACCGACACAAATACAAATCACGCAAAGAAAAAAGCATGGATCGATATTGAGAAAGAGTAAGTATTAGTTTCATTCAAAATATTTATGTACGATTTTATGTACTTACATAACTTTTTTGTTTTTTATGAAATGTTCATATACATATATGTATGTTATTGTTAATTAATTTATTTTTTTAATTTGAAGTTGTTTATGTTTTGTGTTTTTTATACTATTTTATGTTTTTTATGCTATTAAAAGAACCAAGTGCATTAAAAAAATGTTATATAAAAAATCAAGTATATTATATAAGTACATATGAATAAATGAATATTATTGTTTTTATGTGAAGCGTTATTTGTTATTAAATATTTTCATATTTAAGTTCAGCGTAAGTATATTTTGATTAAAAAGTGCGTTTTATTAATAATAGATTTTGTTAAAAAATTAAAAATTTCTTTGAATAAAATTTTTTAAAATAGTCTTGGCTCGTGTTTCGGGCGCTGAGGAAAAATTATTTTCCATTGTTTCCATTTCTGCTTGTGCGTCATCATCAAAGTCATCTGAAATTATTGTAATTATAAATAAATCTATAATTTTGCGCACGGTAGATTTTTTAAAACGATATTTGACCTTAAATTGGTCCTCCGGAATTGAAAATGGATTACTTCTTTCCTTGTATACCTTAGGTTGCCGGTTATTTGAAAGCAGCACTAAAGTATCTGAAAATATTTGCAATTATTAGTTTTTTCACAATGATATTGACTACACTTACCTATTAATCGAATTCTATTTATTGAGTCCATTTTATTATTTAAATCAGTGTTTTTTTTCACAACTTATAAAAATATTGCAAACAAAACCTCTCGTTGTCACTTTATTGCACGCTTAAAGAAGGGTAAATCCAACAATAAAATTTCTTATTTTATGGATGCTTAATAACACGTTTATAAGGCTATTAATATGAATACAACTTTAGAGAATTTTGCTTATAAACGGTTAATAAGCCCAATATAAATTTTTATGAATACGGCTGTTAGACGGCAGCAGACTTCACGAGTGCAAATAAAGGCAGCTTCAAATGCTGCCGTCTCATCAGCAACATAATTATTTTAAAGACAGCAGGTGCACTATGTGTATTTAAACAATGCAAATTTCATATAAAATATATATGTGGCAGACATATATATTTTATATGAATAAAATTAAAATTACTGGCTGAAAACGTAATAATATCACATAAAACTATAAAAACTAATCAATTTATTTGTTTATTTTAATTATGTGATGTTTATTTCTATTAAATAGTTCAAACAAATTTTAGTTCTTCTTGCTCCCAATTTATATTTATAGTGGCAGCACTGCATTTACTTCTTGCTGCTTACGAAAATAGAAATTAATCTATAGGTAAGTACTCTGTTCAAATCTGCGAAAAATGTTGAGCAACATTAATTATTTCACTCGGAAAATATGCCATATAAAATATGGTGCCTATTTCGAGTTTTAAGCAAATTTCATGGTTTTCTTGGTTTTAGGTATACCACATTGTTTTGCAAATGTATATAAGTAAAAACCATATGATAACATATTTAATTGTTTGCAATTAAAAATATTTGTTTGTGGAAATCGTTTCCAATTCAATATCTTTCTTTTTCTTTCTATTATTATATATATTCCATTATAGAAATTTACAATTGAAAAAGAAGAATATTTAGCAAACAAAAAATTGATCAGATGTTGTTTGAAATTTCGAGTGAAATAAGTAACACTAATATTATTTCACAATTACAACATAATGTTGCCAGAAATATTTCATAAGTTTTTTACAAGTTGAACAGAGTACCACTTCGGCAACATTATTTCATAGGGCTGATTTATACGGTGATTCAAAGCCATGTCTTTTTTTATAATACTCTTTTAAAGCTTCTACCAAAATCACGTTACATTTTTACTATGATTTTTAAGTCATGTCGTTTTTCAATTGTTGTCGTTAAAAAAATCGTTTGTCTCTTTTTACCATTTTGGTAGTATCGATGTGGCTACCTTGGCAGTCGAATGAAAATAAAACAATTTAAAAAATAACAAACGAATCAAAAAAAAAATTAGAGAAAAAAACTTGAAAAACAGAAAACATTGCTTTTTTTAATTTTCAAAAACTTTCAGTACAAAAGAAAAAACATGGCTTTAAATCATCGTGAAAATTGGCTCATAGATATATTTTTTATATAGAGTTTTGACAGCATTCTTCTCGAAATGACGAACACAATACTTAGCTTGAGTTGACAGCAGCAGCAGCAAATGCTGTGGTAAAGTCGTGCTGCTGTGATGTCGTTAAAATAATCGTGTGCATTTAAGCACATGTATATTATTTTTGACAGAATGCTGCTTGCTGTCGTCTATGTGTTTAAAGATTAATAATTCACATTACATTTCGTCGATAAAAAGCACTAAATTTGTAGTTTTTCTGGCTGTGGTTTACAACCTATGACTGTTCTTGATTTGCAGACGTAGCATCTGTCAATTTATTTTCGTTAGTAAATATATGTGCTGACAATGTAGTGACAATGAAAAATTGCCCCGCAGAAGTAAATTGTGTGTTCAGACGATCGTATAAAAATCTTACAATTTTATTGTCAGACTATGGTCTGGACAAGGTTTATTAACGTATACACGGTGGCAGCACTAGAGAAAAATTACAACAATACAACAAAAACAGGCATCTGGTAAGCTATGTTTATCGAAAATATTTGTAACTTTTTTCACAATTATAAACTATGAATGTACCTTTTCATAATTATAAATTATATTTATTTGAATTATTTTTATGTTCACAAAATAATTTGTATATGTTTAATTCAGAATAAAGCACTAAATTCACTTTCAAAAATGTAAACAATACATTTGACGTAAATAGCTTCCTATATTGCCAGTAGCAAAAAATTGTCACATGCCGTAGTGCTGCCACCGTGTATACATTAATGCACCTTGGGTCTGGACAAATAATTCATCTGACAACAAAAATTGTCAGTTCACACGGTTGTCAGATTGTTAGATGAAAAAAATTGCCAGACATGTTGTAAGGCATATCCACATATGTATATAGACAACCATCTGTTTGGCAGTGTTGCCCATCAGACTTTTTTCTGACAATGATGCCATTGTCAGGTTTATTAATTTTATACATCTGACAATTAAAACTGAGCTTACAATACCAGTCAATTATCTGGCAATGCCGACGAAGAGTGTTCTCAGGATTGTCAGATGCCTGACAACATTGTCATTTTACGATTGACAATGGTTTTTCTGACATCTTTGTAAGTTAAAAATTGGCAGTTCACACGATTGTAATACATTTTCAGACAATTTTACTCGCAATATTGTAAGATCTGACAACCGTGTGTAAGTAGCTTATGTAACACTGAAATGTTATATTTGTTTGGAAGTATACATATGTGTACATGCTAGCGATGTATTTAAAAGATCCTATGTGCGTAGTATTAAAATTACAAGTTAAAAATTGTACGCAGTTTTATATAAAAGCTTGTGATATTTTAAGGAGATTTCCATTTGAAGATAAATTCCAAACTTTAAGTCTTATAAATTCTTACTGCCTTATTTATAAAAATTTTTTCAAGTTTATTAAGCTGTTATTGCACTGATTTCTATACAAAATTTAATAAACATGAAAAAAAATTTACAAGTAAGGCCTTTAGAATTTATAAAAGAAGAACTGTTTTCTTTTTCTAATCAAACAAAGAGTTTTCTTATTTAATCGGAAGACGAGAAGTTTAGTCCGAATTAAGGACACGAAGCCTATTGAAGTTGCAAAATTTGTTTTTTGATTCAGATATAGTGCTAATTTCCACTATACAAGAAAATAAGATTGCAATTTTTCATTTTCTTCTTTGATGATGAAGTAAAACTACAATATCTTAATATCTTAAAATCTTTTAGAACAATTGATATGAAGTGAGAATGGGAGTTGATATTTTTATTATTTAATATCCTTCTTAAAATTTTTAAAGCTTTAAAAACAAAATGTAAAACTCTCTCTACTTTTGTCCTTGTAATCTGAAACACAGCGACAAACTATAATTCCTTTAACTTTTTGAATATTGTTGCATGGCCACAGGCAATCTTTGTCATGGCATAATTTTTTCAAACTTTATCATGCTCAATTCATGCAAAATAAAACTTTTCCTGACTTTGGTTTGGGCAAATTAAGTAAATAAATAACTAGTTAGAGGTAATAAATAATTAAAATGACAACAAAAAGTTCAAGTGAAATGAGGTGAGGTGAGGTAAGGCAAGGCAAGGAAAGGTGAATAGAGCAAAGCTATTTGCTGTTGCAAAACTATCGCCCGAACTATTTTTTCCTTAGTTAATTTAGTTTTAAGTACTATTTTAATGCTCCAATCAGAGAATATCATCGTTACCATTAGCAAATTGCTGTTTTATGGTATTTCTATGAAATTAAGTTGGAAATAATAAACTTAAATAAAATAAAGTGGCTGAGCAACGGAAGGAAACGTCAAGGCCATTAATTTTTTAATGAACTCTTTATTATTTAATGATTATTATTAAAAGTAGCTTAGTTAATTTAAAAGTTGACTATGCCGGTGCAAAGGATGTGAAATATTAGATCTCGTTTGGTATTCGTTGCAAACCCAAAACTCCTACAACACACAAAAAGTTTGAGGTGACAATATTTCCTGTTTATGATTGAGTGGATCAAGCATATTTTGCAAAGTACCTTCAGGAAATAATATATTTTGCTATTTAACCATATGGATACCCGTACTTACTAAACAATATTGCTTTAATCATACTAACAAATTATTATCACTGTCAATCAAATAATTGTTAAAACCAGAAATTACACCCATATTTTTGTTGTAATTTAAAGAAAAAATAATTATTGCTTAAGGCTAATATTGAGTTCATTATTTCGTGCGAAATTCTTTCAAATTGCATACAAAAGTGTTTAGTATGAAATATCTGCGAAATAAGTTTAGAAATGTAGTACTGAGTTTTTAAAGCGAAAAACACACAATATGTATCTGCAACATGTTTTCATTTAAAACTGTTTCTGGGAATATTTGTTTTTTCAGCTGCGAAATAACATAATCAAAGCTTTTTTCGCACGAAGTGCAAACATGTATGCTTAAAATTAAAAAAGAAACATGAATAAGAGAAAAAATGGACAACACTGAGTACATCTCAAGTTTTCCGTACGAAATAAGTAATGTTGCTGAAAATTTTTCGCACATTCAAATGCAATACTAGGCTTTAGACAGTATTTTTACATTTTTGCCTTTAAAAACACTTTTGCAAATGAAATAATGACACACACGCTTGTTTCTTACACAGTACATTAATTATTCACAGCTTTATTTACACTTAATACTGCTGTATATAAACTCACTAGATTTGGTCACTAACTTCTGGCTATACTGCACAACGTTTAAAACTAGACTATCCCTCTGCCGAACATCAGCCAGCTATTTATATCACTTTATTACCTTTTACAATCATCATGAACTTTCTGGTTATTGATAATTCTAGACTCAAATGTACAAATATAATTGCTACGCTCATACACACATAAACACATGCTAGAGAGACAATAAAAACGCAACAACAATAAACAATAAGAACGCATAAACAATAATAAAATCAGTGGTGGTTGATTTAATTGGAATTTTGCGTTCTTTAAATAACGCATGTTTGTTTTTCTTTGTGTATTATGCTTTCGGTTTCATGTTGAGTGAATGTGCGTGTACTTTTCAACGGCTCGCACATTGGGCTAGATGTGATAAAATTCGTCACACTATTTTACAGCGAAGACTTAAACGATAGTTCATCTTTGATATATGTAACAGAATCTTTGGGCCGTGTTGTTTAAAACATTTCCTATCGATAATAAAATTAAGCATTTAGCTGTTCAAACGAAGGCGTTTATATACATATGAAAAAAATATTTATATAAGTATGTAAAAAAGACAAAAAAGCATGTATACATGTAAAAGGTAAGTGTATTTTATTTAACAATTCTAATCATCTACACTACTAAAGACAAAAAGTTTTTATGTCTGTAAGAGGCAGTCTCCAGAACCATCTGTCAGATTTTCAAAAGTTTTATAACAAAATGTGGACTGGAACCTCCTAACGGATATAGTCTATATAAAAATCCATTAAAATGCTTATCGCAGGCTCGACTATCGGTAGGTCTCCGTTTCTCAGAAAATATATATTTTTGTTTTAGAAGAAGTCTATAAAAAAAAGGTTTTGGAATCAACATGAGAACAAAATGTAATTAACTTGCGTGCGCTAAAAAAAGAAAAGATCCACGGTTTTTTGGCGGTTATGGGGCTGATAAAAAAATAACCTTTATTTTCAATTTTTTCAATAAGTATTTATTTATTCACCAAAAAATACTTTTTATTCCTCCTTTTAAAGTAGTGCCCCTCACATATAATACATTTATGTCAGCGTTTCTTTCAATCCTCGAAACACTTCTGAAATGCGCTTTTTGGTATCGCCAGCAGCCCCTGTTTCGATTTTGCTTTTATCTCTTCAGTTGTTGAAAGAGTAAAAAGTCAGCGGGTGCCAAGTCCGGTAAATGCAGTGGTTGAGGCATAATAATGGTTTTGTTTTTGGCTAAAACTGACGCACAAGCATTGATGTGTAGCTCACACATGCGTTATCATGGTGCAAAATCGCTTATTGTTTTTTCCACAATTCTGTGCATTTCTGACGAATTGCTTCGCTCAAACGGCGCATAACTGCAATGTAGTATTTCTTATTAATCGTATGACCTTGTGGCAAGAAATCATGTTGCACCACGCCATTGCAGTCGAAGAAACATGCCGCCAAAACGTCGTGAATCATTTCTTTTTTCCTGCTTTGGTTCTGTTTTCATCCATACATGATCTGAAAACTAAAGCCGATATTATAGTAGAGCTACCATAAAATTGCATTTATGTACATATATTCCACAGCACCGCGTAAAATGCATTAAATTTGCAAAAGTCTAAGTCTAAGATGGTGTAAAAAGTAAAAAATTAATACCCATATTGCCCTATTTTAAACGAAGGGTTACCACCCCCTTGCATTTTTGACGAATTGCAAGCTAACACTAATTTCAAAAAAAAAAAAAAAAGCTGAGACTGAGATTTAATGAAATCGACTAAAGATTGAAATACGTTAATCTGGCATTTTTATTACAAACAATCCCAAACAAAAAGTTGAAACCTCGTTCTTTTTTACAGAATATCCTTAACAAAATGACATGGGTAATTGTCCTTGGACAAATTGTATATGCAGTTTGACGTGCCTTAATATACCCTGTCTTATGATAGCCATATCGTATATTTTGTTAGGGAAACAGATTTTAAAATTGGCAAAACATGCAAAAATAGACCGTTTTTTTTAAACGGTCCAGCTCACGAGAGGTCAAAGCTGGAGCAGAAATATTTCAAATGTCATCTTAAAAAAGTCCAAGGTTAATTTTTATGAGGGTACATCAAGCAATTTTATTGGTGAATCACTCTAATGTACGCATGATGGGAGACAAGCATTACATATTCCTACTAATGTAATCAGCGCTGTCAACTCGGTGCTTTTAAAATTATTTGCGCGAAAAATTCTTTAGTTGGTGCGGGGCGCGCTTTTTAAAAATTTTCGTTGCGTTTTTTTAAATTTCGGTGGCACAAAATCAAATTCAACTCAACTTTTTGTTTTAATGTAAGAAATATGTTTATTCAAGTATCCAAAACATAACATGCTAAATGGAGTTGTGTCCATTTAATGGACAAAGTGATACAAAATTGTTGTTGTGTATTATACATACTAATAAAATAAAAAAAAAAAACAATTTGTTTTATAAAATCTACTGCTTTTATAGAGTTTTTCAAATATTACAATAAATTCAGTCTCTGAACAGTGAAGTTCTCTGAACGCGTGAATTCATAACTGTTTTGGCAATTGAAAAATTACCAAATTATTGAATTAATTATAAAATTTTCCAAAACGTTTGCATTAAATATTGATTATTAAGGCTTTTCTGCAAATCACTTTCAGTCAAAGTGATTTCAAATCACGCCAAAGGTGTTCTGTATATCACTTGGTTATTTTCTCTATGTTTTTCGTGATTTATATTTTCTTTTTAGCAGTCAGCTGGCTTATTTTGTTCGAAAATATTCCTGAGGCTGCCAGTCGTTATTTTTGTGAAAATTAAAAAAATGAGTAAGGACAAAATGCAAACAAATTTCAGCAATGAAAACAGTGGCAACTTCGCAATTTTTGTATTATTTTTTTATGGTGTCATTTATTATTATAGTTCCTAAAGTTTCTTTAGACGCGGGAAATTTGATTTGTAATCCAATAAAAAATGTAAGTAGCTACCGTAAACGTATATGTAAAATTAGCTAATTATTTTTTTTTACAGGGACCAACATAAGAACAGCGCACAAATGGCAAGTTTTATAGCTTTTATGGAAAATCATCTAGACTTGGCCAGAGGATTTGCAAAGAGCGATAGAGTTCTTTTTGAACAATTGTGGATGGAGTTGACAGACGAACTGAAATAAAATGAAATTAGAATTTTTGCAGCTTGAGCAATTGAAGCTTAGTGTAAACCCATCATCATCATCATCCTCATCATCATCATAATTTTGTACTCATACCAATTTTTATAATTATAAAAAACATACATATGTATCTCAAAGAAGTACCTTTCCTAGTATATAAGTATGCAAAGTACCTTATAAATTAAATACTAAGGGCCGTATCCAAAAAAAATTCTTACTTGAGTTTTAACGCATACGTTATTTACCAAACACATTAGCACTACCATACATTTGTTAAAAAAGTTTATGCAAAAACAGTACGTTAACTTTTATATGTAGTGAGGAATTTAGTTGTTTTATTCTGGCAATGCCGTTATGTTCAGTTGTAATTTCTTGAATAGTGATGTATGAAAACTAATATTCGAAAATCGAAAAATAAATTTAAAAAATAAAAAAATTTTGTTATAACATAAAATAGCACATTTTTGGCAAACATTTCCTGGATTTACCTTTTTAATAAATACTGAATATATAATACATATGTAGTATATTACTGAAATTGAGAAAAATTAATAGGATTACTTACTAGAAATATTTTTATTATTCGAATAAAGTTTTTCATTGTACTCGTTTGATTAAAAGTGCATCACTAGCATAATTGTAATTTATATTATTCTTTCAAAATTAATAATTTAAGAATGTAATGTTTTTATTTCTTTATATAATGAAAGTAGTATAGAGTATTATTCTTTAATTTTCGCAAAATTTCAATTTTTAAGCAAAATAACAATCGGCAAGTCAACTGTCATTTTAACGTAAAGTTAAAGTGTACCCAACTCAACTTTAAGCGCAAGGTAAGCTAACAATTGTTTTTGCATAAAACATTAGGTAATTTTTCTTAACAATTGCTTACCAAGCGTTGTTAAGTTTTTTTGCATACGGCCGTAAGTTTTTTGTTTTGTTTCATAAAATAGTTGAATTTTCAAATAAAATGTTTTGTTTTTTATTACTGCAAAATTTTATAAAATGTTTGAATTTGAGGATTGAGCTATATTATCCCTTATAGTTGCTGCTGTAATATCATCATCATCTTGTTCTAAAGGCTCCTTATGGTCGTCAATGTTTTCAATGATATCTTCTTGCACATGTTATGTAAAGCACAGCACACATTAATAATTGTGACCACATTGAAAGGCGAATACAAAAGAGGATTTTGTAGGCATCTGAAACGACTTTTAAGAACACCTATGGTTCTTTCTACAACATTTCTTGCTGAAGCATGCTGTTGGTTGAATGTATGCTGGGCAGTACCGTAATTAGGGTTTTTGTAAGGGGTCATCAAATATGGCTTTAACGCATATCCGGAATCTCCCAAGAGCCACATATTACGGCCACCCTCATTATACAATTCGGTGTAGTACCTTTTGGCCTCGCTCAGATTCCAAACAAAGGAATCATGGCACGAGCCAGGTCGGCTTGCATCTACGGCTAAAATACGCATTTCGTAGTCACAGATCTGAAATTAAAAATGTAGGATTTAATTATTATACATAGGATTACAAAATACATACTATCATAGTCTTGAGACAGTAATGCCCCTTTCGGCTGAAATATACAGAATGGTCGTTGAAAGGCTTCATTATTTTAATAAGTATTCCATCTACACATCCAATTACCCCGGGAATGCCGAACTTTTTATAGAAATGCGTTTTTGATGCAATTTGCATTTGCTGATTTATAGAAATCCATGCTGGACACAAGTTTTCCTCTAACACCGGCATTACAATCCACAAGATCTTACAAAATGTGGACCGCCCCATGCTTATATTCACATCATTGGCTATAACCGCTTGGTAAGATCCGACGGCTAGGAACCGAAGCACAGCCGCTAGTTGAATATTTGCAGGAATACTGCTTTGGGGTAGCTTTGGTGCTAGATCTTCCAATACCACTTGAAAAGATCTTTTGTTAAGCCAGTAAAAAGATTTAAAGCTAAAAAGCGGTTGGATTAGACCTTTTGCATCAATTAAACTTTGCTTACTTACAAGATAAATGACGTTTTTTAACTCTCTCATATTTTGAATGTTGTCTTCTTAAAGCAGTTATTGCCAATAAACTTGCTCCCGGCATATTTTTTTACTTAATTTTCACTTTTTATTGTAGTTAAGAATATAAAACTATAAACAAACAAATCAAAAATGTAAATAAACAGCTGTTTTGTCGTGCTTTCAAAAAATTGAAAGCACATCGAAAACCGTAGAAACAGCTTTAAATTGTCTGCGTGTTTTCAAAACGGTTCGTGATTTGAAAGCACGTGGTTTTCAGAACAGGCCTGTATGATAAACTTCATCTTTTATTTTTTTGTTATAACTTTGGCAAATTTTCGTATTTTTCAATAAATTCTTTTTAAGACACCGCTTACGAAAACACAAAGGAAATGTACACTGTGTGTGATAGAATTAATATTAATCGAATTTGAAAGCTTGTAGTGCAATGCTGTAACTTGTAATTATCCGATAATCGTAAATTTTTTCGACAGCTATGATCCTGGAATATAATTTTGACGACGGTAAGCAGCAGCTGTATTTTGTGTCGCTAATAATAGGCAGTAAAAGTAACAGTTGATTTCGGTTGACAGCAAATATAATTAAATGATATTGCTTAAAGATAAATTTGATCAAATATAGTTATAATTATTGTAAAGATAACATTAACAAAAAAAAAAAACTAACAGAATCGCACTAGAGGCCAAGTTTGACAAGCACGAATTTGATGGTATGCCATCAGGTGGTGCTATCAGACTCAGTTTGATTGCATATTCGCTTAAAGGGCTGCTTCGTTATTGCGTTTTTAATATAAAAAGATTATTTAATACAAAAATACTTAGTATAAAAATTTTAATATGTTTAATTGTTGGAGCTTAAGGTCCTTTTTGGAAGTTTTAGTTTTTTTTTTTTTTTTGGTTTTTAATTATCTGGCAATATTGCACTTTCCTTTGGATAGCTTCTTCAGGCCATTAATTAAACATATTAAGAAGAAAAAAAAGAAAAGAGATAAAGATATAAAGCAATAATAAGCATATTAAATAAAAATATTACAAATTTTTAAAAATGAAAGGAAAATTCAAATTTCGATAACTTTTCGTTGAAGAAACGTGATTTTTCCCCATTTTGGTGCATTTTGAAATTTCAATTTTTTTTTTAAGCGTTTTTTTTATTTATTGAATCTGCAAAATGAACTAACAATTAGTATTCAAATCTTAATACTAAATATTAAAATTAAAGAAATACAAGCAAACAAATAAAATAAAAATGTGCTTTTTACCTAAGTTCAGCCAATGCTAGACAAAAACCTTTATTATGCAGGAGCTATTTCGGTAAAATCACCTATTGAACGTTCTGATGGTGGCAACGGTATCCCTTCTTCTCAGCCGTGTGTGGCTGCCAAAGTTATGTTACGCGCAAGAGGATTCCGATGAAGTTCCAGTTTGCTGGCATACCTTGTCGCATACTTAGAGAACTCGTCTTTTACCAGTAGAACACTCAGATCTTTATGAATTTGTGAATTTTTTAGTTACCATGGAGCTGCAGTGTAATCGTTCGAAGGATTTGGTTTTGTCGCTTTTGAATTTTTTCAGTGTTTGACGCTGAGGCGGTGCCGCATAATTGAATTCCTTAGCACCATTCACCATATTTGGTATTCACCAGGACCGTAGGCTAACGTGGAAGTCTCACATTGAAGCAAAAGTCACTCAGTTGAAACTAAAAGCAGCGCAACTAAATTGGCTTATGGGCCAGAAACTCGACATTGAAGTTGGATTGCAAACTTCTGTTATACAATGGAATTCTAAAGCCCATATGGTGCTACGGAATTAAATTTCAAAGTTGACAACGCTGCTCTTAATTACAACATTTTTTGCAGTAAGATGTGTATCAATTTTAGCAACCCATTGAAAACTTGGCAATGTGTTGCCTAAGAACATACTTTACCTAAGAACATACATTTCAATGCCTACTATGATACCGCCTGCACTTCTTAGAATTAGTTAAGTATTGCTTGTATTAATATCCGTTGAATATGTCCATACGTATGTAAGTAGTTGTTATTGTTGGCAAATATATATGGGCAATATTTGCAATGAAAATTTAATAAAAGAATTTTGGATAATTTGTAAATTAGTAAAGGTCCAGGCAGTGATGGTATTATGCTAAAAATGCTATTGATACGCAAAACGCAATATCAGAAATACTAAAAACTATATTTAATAAAATGATTGCCGAAGTAACATATCCAAATATTTTAAAAATACATAATATTGTCTCTATACGAAAATGCAATTTAAGCAGCAAAGTTAGTAACTATCGATCAATTTCAATTTTACCAATTATTGACAAAATATTTGAAAAGCTTATGTATGAGCAAATATTATTCTTCCTTGAAGAAAATTACATTTTTTATGAACAACAATATGGGTGTAAAAAAAGATATAGGAACTGAAGAAGCTGTTTTGAATGTAGTGGAATGCATATGCAAAGGATTTGATGCTGGACATATAGGGATTGCAGGTGTGTTTTATGATCTATCAAAGGCCTTTGATTTAGTTGACCATAACATTTTGATTAGCAAACTTGAGCTAATAGGATTTTCCTGCAATAGCATGGGTATACTGCCAGCATACCTAAGAAAAGGGGAACAGTTTGTGCAGGTTTGAGGCGCAAAGAGCAACACAATGGAAGTTGTTTGCGGAGATCCCCAGGGTAGTGTTCTTGGACCCTTGCTTTTTAAAATATATATCAACGATCTATCAAATATAAACTTTTTTGGCAATTTATTTATGTATGCCGATGATATTTATTTGTTATACAACTACAAGTATGAGAAAGTCTTACAAACGCAGGTAAAATACGCTGCTTCAGTATTATCGGAGTACCTCAGACTAAATAGATTGATGATTAAAGCAAATAAAACAAAATTGATTATGTTTAAACCTTATGTATATAGAAACTAGGAGTTAATGAGTGTTCACATTGATGGGTATCTGCTTTGGGGGTCTGTAACTGTAAAATATCTGGGAATTAACCTGTATCATAATCTTTCTTGGGAGAATCATATAAACCAACTTAAAAGCAAGTTATCATCTGGCATAGGAATAAACTTAGTACCGGAACCAAAATGCTGTTGTATAATTCATTAATACATTCCCATCTCACGTACTTGCCAATGGTATATGGATATAAAAATAGTCTTCCAATGAAATCACTTCAATCTGCTCAAAACAAAGCTTTAAAAACAGTATTTAACCTTTCGTTAAGGTTTAATACAGTGAACTTGTACAAACAATACGCAAAAACAATACTTCTAATTAAAGGATTACAATTGCTAGCATATGTTTTTAAATGCCTTAATGGATATGGAGAACATGCAATCCAATTCAATCCAAATATAAGTATTACCAACAGAGCTACAAGGTAAGCGACGCATTTGAATGCAGTAAGATGCCGCCTTGAATTAGCCAAATAACGTATAGCATTTTCTGGACCAAATGAATTTAATTGTCTACCACCTGATATCAAGAATTCTTCTACTTTATCCATTTTTAAAAAGAACTTAAAGCAATATTTACTAAACAACGTTGAAATACTTCTAACTAGCTGAATTATATACATATTAGAGCGCTGCTCAAGCACAATAAAAATGTCGTACAAAACATCGTAGTATTTTCAAGTACTATCCATCGTCTTCCTTCACATTTCAAAGCCTAAATGTTCTAAACACATAAACGAATACTGTTTAGTAATCATTTAGAGCAAACAGAAGCAAACACAAGTAAAACCAAATGAAATAGAACATGTTGTTTTGCATTTTGCTGTGAAACAGAATTCAAGTACAGTCAAGCACTGCCGTGCAGTCGTTTCAAAATTATGTGTTAGTTCTGTTTCTAAATGTTCTGTAGCTTGTTTGTTTTTTTTTTTTTTTTTTTTTTTTTTTAGCTTTTATTTATTTATTGAATCTTCACAATGTGAACTAACAATAAGTATTCAAATCTTAATACTAAATATAATACATTAACTAAGTCCAGCCAATGCTAGACAAAAAGTTTTATTTTGCGCCAATTATATCGGTAGAATCACCTACTTAACGCTCTGATGGTGGCAACGGTATCCCTTCTTCTCAACCGAGTGTGACCACTAAAATTAAGTATGTTTCTTGCGAGAGGGTTTGGGTGAAGTTCCAATTTGCTGATATACCTTGTCGCATGCTCTGAAAACTCATCTTTTACCAGTGGAACACAAAGATCCTTGTGAATTCGGAAGTTTTTTACATACCATAGTGCTGCAGTAATTGTTCGAAGAATTTTGTTTTGTCGCCTTTGAATTTTTTCATTGTTTGACGCTGAGGCGGTGCCCCATAATTGAATTCCGTAGCGCCATATAGGCTTTAGTATTGCGTTGTATAACAAAAGTTTGCAATCTAATTTCAATGTAGAATTTCTGCCCATAAGCCAATTTAATTGCGCTGCTTTTAATTTCAACTGAATGACTTTCGTGTCAATGTGAGACTTCCACGTTAACCTACGGTCGAGATGAATACCAAGGTACTTGACTTCACTTTGCTGCGGAATAGGTAAATTGTTAATTTGGATAGCTGAACATGTTTGTCTACGCAGTGTGAATGTAACGTGAGTACACTTTTGTTCATTAACTTTAATTTTCCAAAGTTTTAACCACATCTCTAATATTGAAATATACTCCTGCAAATTTCGCGAAGCTACTTGATGGTTTTCATGCACGCTGCAGAATGCTGTGTCATCTGCAAAAGTTGAAGTGTGAATACCAGATCTGGTTGGCATGTCAGAAGTGTAAATTAAATATAAAGTGGGTCCCAGAATGCTGCCTTAGGGAACTCCTGCCTCGATTGGCTGAGTTGGGCTTATAAAGTCGCCTTCTCTGATAACAAAACTTGTTGCAAGTTTTATATTGTATATGTGTATATTTTATTATGTATGTATATATGTATACAAAACATTTATATGCAACGAAAAAACAATTTCAGCTCATGTCTCCAGAAATTTGAGATATTCTTAAAACGTTCTGTTGGAGTTTTCATTCCCAGTTTTCTTATTATTTATTACCACATATAAATTATTTTTATTACACATTGTCTATTGACGAGCATGTTTCTTCATTCACCGATTTTGACATTTATGGTGAGACGACTTCGAGTTTTAATACTAATCGTCAATAGTCGCGGTTTGTAAACCAAAACCAGAAAAAAACTTACAAAGTTAGCGTTTTTTATCGACGAGTCGTGTCTTATAAACACGCTGTTAATATATTTCGAAGATATTCGATTTTGGGAAAAAGCTCTTGATAATATTGTCAATAAAAAAAGCAATTCTCCTTCAAAAATGCCTACATGTTATAAATAAAAATGAAAAAGACGATGTTGTTCCGAGTATCGAGAATTAAGTTTTATAGATCATTGAAACAATTTTTATAAAGTAAAAAAAAAATTTTGGCAGCTTATGTATTGAAACGCGATCATTTCCAATATATTCAGTATTTTCCCAAAATATAATACGACGTTGCAGAAGAACAGTATAAGATATTCAGAGGACATAATATTCAGCCAAGTTACTTAAATAAGACATAAATACGAAACTCTTTACAAAATAAAACACTTGAAGGCATTTTTGTATTTGGTTTTTTAATACCATACTATAGGTACATATAAATGTAATTAATTTAAAACTAAATTCTTTAAAAACTTTATACATTTTTTGTGAATGTACAAATTTGAGACCATAAGCTTGCATAAAAAATCTGTTATATTTTTAAATAAAAATGTAAAAATACTAAAAATTTGGTGGTTTTATAAGTCCGATACTGACGATACTTCAAAACTAAAATGGCAATATTTTTAAAAATTATCGGCATATTGAGGATTTCTTGCATATTTTTTCTGGCGGCCCTGCTTGGTTGATTAAGGTGGCCGTTCATGATGCGTCATGACCCGAGTTTAAATTTAGCTGCGAAACAGCTAGTTTATCCCTCAGCTAAAAAGCTTTGATTATTTTTCCTGGTCCCCTTCCATCAAAAATTGTTGATCACAGCAAGTTTGTGTTTAAAAACCCCTTCTTAGGTAACTTGGAAAGGAACAAGTTGAACTAAAGCCAAATGTACAAAAACCAAAAATATAATTTGAAAATTATGATGTTCAGCTAAAACTCAATAAATTAATATTTAAAATAAATTAATATTATATTCATTTACATAAATATTACAATATCAATGAAGATAAATTAAGTAACAGAGAAATCCATCAACAACAAGAAATTCGATTTGTGATAAACACTCAACCACATAAAATTATAAAAGCAAAAACATTAAACGTGCAATATAAAAGATAGCATTTCAATTTTTTTTCTTTGGTGACACTGATGCGTGATAAAAAATCTTCGCCTGAAATCATCATAATCACCTAAAATAAATCAAAAATACATTAAAAAAAATGAATATTTGGCCAGTCTAGGACTTTTATGGCCTTGAGATAGCCATTGTTGGCATTACCCTTCATTTTCCTTTTCAAATACAGATTGTATTGTGTTGTTGGCGATGTTTGGTTAATTGTTGTTAAGTCTACAGTGTCGAAGGTACATACACTGGGTACTTTATAGCTCACACCAGCACCAATTAATCCGGACCTCGTCCGCATTACAATATACAACGTTTATTCCTTGGTATTCCAGTGTAATGACAGGTAATTTTAAAACTGAGAACGGCCGAGTGTTTTCCTCTTGTGTAACACCCAAGTATCTGAGAATGCTGATCCACAGGATTTTCACATACCTGGGCATACACACCTATTCCTAAGCATCCATTTACCTGTATTTGGGTTACATTCAAAATTAGATCATATTTTTTGCATTTCGGGTTTCTGGTTTCGAGCCGACTCCCGACTCCATATCGAAGATCACGGAGAGTTGTCCGAGTAGTGAAATCGTTGTTGCTGGTAATTTCAATGTTCACAACACATGCTGGCTTGGTCGTTCAAGTCACACATCTCCTGAAAGCCAATATGTTGAGTTATTCGCTGCGCACCGTTCCTAGCGCATTTAGCACAACATTTTGGTAAGGCAAAAAAAAAAAAAAAAAAAAATAGAATAAAAATTTTCCCCGATATCGGTTCATATATATCCCAGATATAGCGTATTAGCTGCTCTTGTTGCCCATACCATTTCCAGTTAAACGCTTTTGTAAGAAAGCAAAATTGAATGATATGGGATACGGAAAATCCGTACATCGAAAACAACTAACTATGTACTGTTTCGTACGGCTCAGTTACCGTTAGTGGTGCTGAACATCAAATCATGCTGGACAAACTTTTTTGAGGCCGGCTATATAAAACCATCCAAAATTATGGTTTTAACAAGGTGGAGCCATAGCCCACACTACAAGGAACACAATGGCTCTGTTACGGGTCCTCTTAGGCGCAGAAGCCTAAGGCCCCCACGTTTGGCGTATTTAACACCGCCTAATTTTTTTCTTTCGGGTTATTCGAAAGAAAAGGTATATGTGAATAAGCCAGCTACCATCTTACAACTAAAAGAAAACATAGGCAATGAAATTCCAGCTTCGAATATAACACCGGAAATTTTACGAAAAGTTATGGAAAATGTGTTGGCAAGAGCACGAATGTGCAAAGCCGACAATGACCACCACTTGCGGGATATAGAATTTCATACCTAAGCCGAAAATAATCTCCACTAATGTACTGTGTAGGAAAATAATAGTAATTAACAATTAATTAAAAAAATTATTAAACATTCAAACCATAAAGGCAGCTTTTAGCCGCCCAGTACGAATACATAAACAATTTTTATTTATTTTTTTAATGGAAAGCTATACAACTGAACTTCTGAATTTAATCGTTTTTATTATTTGTGAATAAACGTTGGGTGCCTCAAAAATAATGCAATGATCAAATTTTTCGTCATGAGGACGGCGTGCTAGTAACCGAAAAAAAAAAATTCAGCAGCTGACAGATTAGCGTTAGTGAAAACAGAGAGTTACACGAAAAAAAAAACGTGTCTTTACTATTGGAAAATATTTCGAAAATAATGATACGAGGGCGGTTCGAAAACTGCTTAGCCTTAGTCCAACGCTTTTCTAGCAATTCTATTTCTTGATTAAAATAGTTTTCCTAAAGGTCTTCAAAATAGTGGTTTACAACTGTAATTGCATCTTCATTCGAGCTAAAACGCTTGCCAGCAAGGAATTTTTTTAAATTTGGGAACAGGTAAAAGTCGCTGGGAGCTAAATCAAGAGAATAAGGTGGGTCAAGCAACTAGTACTTTAAGTCGTTGATTTTAGCCATTGTTAAAACACTCTTGTGTGCTGGTCCGTTGTCTTGATGAAAAACTATTTTTTTGTGTTGTAAAAGCCAGGACGGTTTTCCCGAATTTGTACATTTCATCGATTTAAACGGTTGTTATAGTACTCTGAATTGACCCTTTTGCAATAAAATACCATTGAATTCCCAAAAAACCGTTGCCATAACCTTACCAACCGATTAAATTGTTTTGGCCTTCTTTGGTGCGCTTCCTCCAGCTTCAGTCCATTGTTAGGATTGTTCTTTTGTCTATGGAGTATAGTGGTGGATCTATGTCTGATCAACAGTTATGAAACGACGCTTAAAATCCATTTTATTTCGCTTAAAACGATTCAAACAAGCTTGAGAAATGTTCATTCTTATGCGTTTTTGGTCGACTGTTAACAAGTGCGACACCCATCTTGCAGAAAGCTTTTTCATCTGTAGTTCTGCATGCAAAATTAAATCTCGATCATTTGAGATGCCCATGATATTAGCTATTTCACGCACTTTTATTCGCCGATCATTTAATACCATATGCACTTTGGCTTCAGTTTCTGTTGCTGTTTTTGGACGTCCGCTTCGTTGTTCATCTTCAATGCTTGTACGACCACGTTTAAATTCAGCAACTGAATTTTTTACTGTTGCATGTGAAGGAGCACTTTCACCTAACACATTCACCATATCATTATGAATTTCTTGTTCCGATAAACCTTTTTTATGTAAATATTTAATAAAATCACGCATTTCTAATTTTTCCATTATCTTTCTATATGAAGAACAAAATTTAACATGTGTTCATAGCAGAGATGGAAGTTTCCAAAACACTTAAAACACTTTTTTCACTAAGAAGTTTCCGAACCGCCCTCGTACATCCACAATATGCCACTCTTTTGTGTAGACTTTGAGCTGGATGCAGAACGCAAGCCTATTGAACAAGTAAGTTATAAAATAGGATGTAAAATACATTTTGATTGACAGTTTACAATATTTTAGTTTCCTTTTACATGTCAATTTGCAAACACTCCTAACGTAAGAAATGTGCTAAATTTTCTGAAGTTTTTCATACCCTGCTCAAAAATGTAAAGGGTGTATATAAGTTTGTGATTCCGTTTGTAATTTCCACAATTTTCATTTGCGACCCTATAAAGTATATATATTCTGAATCAGAATTAATGGAAAAATCGATTAAGCGATGTCCGTCTGTCGGTCGTTGAAATACCGTTTCTGAGAAAACCATTAGACTTTTTTTTTTCTTCTTCATTCTTTTACCCCCTCGATTCATGGGTTTGTTATTGAAATTCAGTAATATTGGTTCACCCCTATAGCTGAGATATATTCAAAATTCCGAAAAAAGCAATTTTTTTGCAATTTTGTATGAACATTTTTGAACAAATAAGTAGTTTGTTTTGCTTGAAACTCCACACTTATTAAGCATGGTGACTAACAGGCAAAAACAAAAATTCCCAGATATGGATACATATATACCCGAGATATAGCCCAAATCGGGTTTTAAATGAATATGTCGCATAAGCGAAGTTAAACAACTTTTTTTTTTGGTTTAATGCAGTTCTGGTAATATAAATACGGAAAATAAAAGTTTCCGATATCGGACCATATATACCCAAGATATAGCATAAACCGATTTTTCCATTAACATTTTTTTTTTTTTTTTTTTTGCTGAAAAGCATTTCTGGTTATAAAAGAAGGTTACTAAAATACAGAAAATAGAAAATTCATATAACGAGTGATTTTTGTGCTATTATCTTTTTACAACACTAGTTTTGACAGCTCACGCACGTTTTGTATTTTGTGTCACTGTCAAACATCTTCAGTTTGGTCTATAATTTAATCATGAATCGTCTTACAAACGAACAACGCTTGCAAATTATTGAATTTTATTACCAAAATGCGTGCTCTCTTAAGAAAGTTCATCGCGCGCTTCTTGCATTTTATGGTCAGTTTAATCGACCTACTGAGGCTTCTATTCGGGCTATTGTAAAAAAATTTCGCACCAAATTTACATTGTTGGACATTAAACCACCAACACGCTTACGTAGAGTGCGAACTGAAGAAAATATCGCAGCCGTATCGGCCAGTGTTGATGATGACCGTGAATTATCGATTCGTCGCCGTTCGCAGCAATTGGGCCTCTGTTACTCCACTACGTGGAAAATTTTGCGGAAGGATTTGGGTGTGAAGCCTTATAAGATACAGCTGGTGCAAGAATTGAAGCCAAACGACCTACCATAACGCCAAATTTTTGGTAAATGGGCTCTTGAAAAGTTAGATGAAGATCCACTTTTTTATCGAAGAATTGTGTTCAGCGACCAGGCTCATTTCTGGTTGAATGGATACGTGAACAAGCAAAACTGCCGTATTTGGAGTGAAGAGCAGCCAGAAGCATTGCAAGAGCTACCAATGCATCCACAAAAAACAACCGTTTGGTGCGGATTATGGGCTGGCGGCATCATTGGGCCGTATTTCTTCAAAGATGATGCGAATCACAACGTTACTGTGAATGGTGAGCGCTACCGTGCGATGATAACAAACTTTTTTTTGCCCAAAATGGAAGAGCTTGACTTGCATGACATGTGGTTTCAACAAGACGGTGCCACATGCCACACAGCACGCGAAACAATGGACCAATTGAGAGGCGAGTTCGGTGAACAGTTTATTTCAAGCTTGGGACCAGTCAATTGGCCGCCCAGATCGTGCGATTTAACGCCTCTAGACTATTTTTTGTGGGGCTATGTTAAGGCTAATATCTATAGCGACAAGCCCGCTTCGATTGACGCACTGGAAGCCAACATTGCCAACATTATTCGTGAGATACCGGCCGAAATGTTGGAAAGAGTATGCCAAAATTGGACTAAGCGGATGGACCATTTGAGGCGCAGCCGCGGCCAACATTTGCATGAAATAATCTTCAAGCATTAAATTATATCGACCCAACTATCGATCCAAATAAATATTTCATGCATTTTTCTGAATTTTATGTGTTTTTTTTTTTAATTTCCGATAGTTCTTATAAAATCACCCATTATAAGTTAATACACATAATATAAGTGAATTCACTTAATATTAAAATATTACAGACGGAAGTTTCATATTACATTTAATATCAAGAATGCAAAAATTCCAGAAGTAACAGAATTTTCTATTTTTGTATTTTTAAATAAAAAATTTTACTTGCTGCTTTTGTTGACGCTGCACACGCGCCAACAAAAACTTTTTCAAGCTGTGGGAATATGCTGAATGTGCAATTCAGGTGCAAAGCACAATAATTTAGTTTAAGAATCTTTTGTAAAAACTTGGTTAGTAGTAAATTAGAATTAAAATAATAAAGAGCATAAAAGCGCAAAAAAAATTATTTTTTTTAATTTTAATTTACGAAATAAAAATAATTTATATATGTACGTGACTATCGTGAAGGGTACTTTAGATTCGGCCAAGCCGAATATACCACTCTCTGACAGGCAGTTTACCAATTTAGAATGAAAATGAATGCGAAAGAAAGCTAGTCACTCACATTCGAATCAATTTGGGTTTGTCTATCTCACTATTATTCGTTCGCATATTCTTATGTGTTTTCATTGAGTTTTGACAGATCGTTCGCATAAAAAAAAGTTAGACGAACCCAAATCAATTTTCTTTCGCTGAGATTGCGAACGCAAGCACGCTGTCGAGATTGGTAAACTGGCTGTGACTTGTTTTTTACTTGATTAGCGTGACGTGTTCTATTTCTAACAAAATGTCAGACTCTTATAACAATTTCCAAGTTTACTTCTAAGACTTTAAGCATGACATTGCAACAAGAGCAAATAATATTTACAAAAAACGGATTTTGATGGAACGGAGAAAAAAACTGATGACAAATCAGTCACATCTAATATCTTAAAAGAATAAATATAATAGTTATGAAGTTAAATAACAGAAAGACTTCTTGTTTTACGATTTCAAGTTTTCCGAAATACTATTAAAATTTGAAGCCAAATTGTTGAAACTTTATTTCAAAGAGAACAAATATATGTTTGAGCCACACAATATAAACTTTTTCTCATAACAATTTTTATTTCAGAATCTGGTGAAGGATTGTTATGTAGCACCAGTATTTCTCCTTTGAGCTGAACACCTTAAATAGACATTTTGTTCAAAAAAATTTGTTAGAATGTGTGAATTCTTCTCGCAGGTTGTGTCCAGGCCTTTAATATTTTCATAATAGAAACAAAACACGCGCAACGTCTTAGAGAAAAGTTAATTTCTAACGTGTTCCCAAAGTTTTTAGCACACGCAAAGTTATTGTTAATTAAAGCAACCAAAAATCTTTTTCCCTTTTCGTTTCAGTCTGTTTTTATGACCGCAGATTTCAATCACATCAACGCAAATTAAAGACAACTGGTACAAAAAACAAATTTGTGTTTTATTGGTTATAACGTTTGGCCAAACAAACTCAGTTTGTTTAACAAGTGTTTCTTGGAACTTCGTTATTCATTTAAAACTTTTTCATTACAGAAATATTTCTAATAAAGAGGTTTGTGATTAGTCAACAAAACAACTATTCAATTTAATTTGTTACAAAAGTTAAACATAAATTCGTTAAGGAAGTAATACTTGTGTAAATCATGTTGTATGGCTTTTCTAAGACTCAGAAAAATTGCTAAATGTCTCATCAATATAGGTTTTTCTTCAAAGCGATATTTTCCGTACAATGAGTACTTAATATATATTTTACCCAGTTCACTCTAGCAGGCCCGTCACAGAAATCAATTCCGATCGAAATCAATTTCAATTCCGAAAAATCTTCTTGAGAAAATTAAAATTTGTATGTAAAAATTTCAAATGATAATTAGTCGATTTCAAGTTTCATGATGCATTATCACTTTGAACATACCTTCAGTTGGGAGATACGATTTGGTTTGGTTAGTTAAGATTGGGTGGCGACTATGGTGACGACATGCCTACTCGTATGTGGTGATGTATTTTTTTAATTTTTAGTGCGACAGTAAAAAAAAGTTAATATTTTTCTCATTTTTATTGATTTTCGCAAGTTATTTTTATACGTGGGGATGAAACGATACGAGTAAATACAATTAAATACTCGATACCTTTCTTTCGATGTCAAGTACTTTTGGTATCGATGCTTTACTATCGAGTACCAAGTAGGTATCGGTCAGAAATAGTATTTTCTTGTTAGCCGGCAAAAAACTGAGTTGGTCACCATTCTTACCATAATTTTATTTGTTTTCAACGTTTATATAAAATAAATTCATGCAATTCGTGCGTGCAAATGGGGCTACCTTAATCGGGTATATGGTTACATTTCATAAAAATGACGGTAAGATTGCGGTCACGATCTTGAATAAATAGTCCAGTTCCTAAAACCATTTAAATTTGTCACTAAAAAATTTGCAGGCCAGAATTATGTGACTTTGTCGAAGATTTTACTAATGATAAATTGTTTTACATCCAAGCTACAAAATTTTTCTTCCTCCATTGAATGTGTCAGACAGTTATAAAACAAACTATTGGATGAATGTAGCAGAAGAATTCTTGTGATAGAAAATCCTGCGTATTAAAAATCTTTGCTTCCGGGATTCTAAGTAAGACACCTCAATTTCAGCCGGTAGATCAAGCCCATAACGAAGATCTTGATTTTTGGCTCCATGTGTTCTTCCCCGCTACTAATCGTAAGAAGAAATCGACAGATACAAGTATGTATCGATGCTTTTTATCCGATACCGAGTAGGTATCGACACTTTGCGATCGATACCTTATCGAGTATAAGTATCGATACCTTACTGGTATCGTTTCATCCCTATTTGTACGTTTTTATGGGGTAAATAAATTTTTATCAGAAATCTAACTCATTTCATCTTATTTTATATCATTTTAGGTACCAGAATCCACTCTTAACCCTTTCAATACTGGCGGGACACATGTGTCCCACTGAGTGTTCCCAATTTACTAAAGCACAATTATTACCATATATTCGTATATATTCCTATCCCAACAGTTTTTTCAAGCAAAGAGAATACTTATGCATTCTTTACATCGGTTATTCTTTGAATTTGTGCGTAAACAAGCTTTTATTTTGCAGTTGATTGAGGCTCGTGATAGTTTAGTGAGTAAAAAGATTGGGGTTTTAGGGAATTTACGGTTAATTTAATTTAGAACTTACTGAGATATAATAAGGTATGTTAATATCAATATAAATAGATAACCTTCTTCTTAATATATAAAATTGAATGTGTGTTTGTACGTTTGTTTGTTTAGTTGTTCCTTAAGATCTGCCAGACCGCTGGATCAATCTTCCTCAAATTTTCACATTAGTTGAATGGAACACTTGTGCGAATTATAGGCTACTTTTTTTCAACCACGCTTTCTTTTACGCCCTTATTTTAAATTATGTTATTTCTATCACACAATTTTTAACAGATTTTTTTAATATAAAAGGTCATAACTTTTCCATTTTTTAACCAAATTTCAAAATTTTTTGTGCATATGCAAAACGACACCCCAATAACTGATTGTCAAATAACTTCAGTATTTATGGAGCAATTTTCAAAATTCCTTTTGTGTATGGAAGAGGTCAATAATCTTTTTATTTTTTTTTTTTTTTTTGAAAATTGGGGGCGTGTACCAAATTGTTCTCCCCATAACTGATTATCAAATAACTTCGTTATTTGTAGACCAATTAAAAAATTTTTTTTTGTCATATAAAAGATATCTCATCAAAATTGAACACACCCCAAAAATTAATTTGCAAATAACTTCGCAATTTGTGGTCCAATTTTTAAAATTCTTTTTGGATACAGAAAAGCTGTACTATTTTTTATTTTATTTTTTTTTTTTTTTTTTGGTAATTGATTATCAACCAACTTCGTCAAATGTGGACTAATTTTGAAAATTATTCTTCTTGGAAAAGGTCCAAAAAAATTGTTTATTTAGAGGAGGGCGGGTCAGAATGAGAATAGAATCGCTAATGGATTTTATTGTTAAGTTACGCGTTTTCAGAGAACGTGATGGTGGATATATTTTATTGAATGGCAGAAACGTGGAATGCCTTATTTCCACATTCGGTATGGTTGGTTGACAAAATTACGTCAGATAAAATAGATAAAATTATACTGATACTTACATGACGTTGTGGTTAAAAACATGCTTTATGGTATGAATTCAAATCCGCGATGCGTGGTCGATGGGAAATGTACGAAAAGGTATCCTAGAGAATTGCTTCAAGAAACAATCTCTGGTGTTGATGGCTACACCCGATAGTGCTATATTGCCCAGTGCTTTCAAAACCGTACAAAACGTATATTAATGTCGAGATTAATGTCGGGATTAAGTAAAAACCGTAATAGGTGAACAGAGTGTTTTTGTTTAAAAGAAAAATTTTGTGACATTTTTTAAATACTGTTTTAAATTGTAAATAAAAAATAGAAACAGTTAATTGCATGAGTGCACCTATCAGATGTAATTCTGAAAAAGAGCTTAGCTCCGGTAGAAAAAATCTTTGGATTTCTGAAGAAGAATCGGTGAAAAAATCATTGGAAAATTTCCTGTCTCTAAGAGATAGGAAACGCCCGCGATCGTGTTCGCCAAATATTGTTGTTACAACTGAAGACAAAACATCTTCCAGTTTAATTGTTGATGATAAGCCAAAAACCCAAGTAGGCATGGACAGGTACATAACCGTGGTTAAGAGACAGCGAAGCCCCAAATCAGCTCAAATATCATCTAAACCGAAAATTTCTAAAGATGATAATAGGACTTCGGCAACGGATAATAATAGGTTTGCTATACTGCAAACAGATGAGCCAACTATATCTAAAAAAACCTTTAAGCCGCCACCAATATATTTGCGAGAGCCTACCTCTAGTGACCTGGTAAAGCAACTTATTGCGGCAATCGGCAAAGACACTTTTAACGTAACATCGGTTAAGCACGGCGGCATAAATGAAACAAAAATCCAGGTAAACAGTGAAAATGAATACCGAAAGTTGTCTGACGTTCTAGAGAAGGAGAAGCGATCATTTTACACATATCAGCTTAAAAGTGCCAAAGGTATTCAGGTCGTTATAAAAGGTATTGACCCTTTTGTTGACACGAATGAGGTCAAAACCGGACTAGAAGACAATGGCTTCAAAATTAAAAATGTGGTTAATATTAGAAACCGTGAAAAAATTCCTCAACCCATGTTTAGGGTTGAATTGGAACCTAGAGATGTTCTCCTGAAAAAGAATGAAGTGCATCCAATTTATAACCTCAAATATCTTTTGCATCGTAAGGTTACCGTTGAGGAGCCTCATAAGCGTTTAGGGCCCGTCCAATGCCTAAACTGCCAAGAATTTGGCCATACTAAGGCCTATTGTAAGTTGCCCGCAGTTTGCGTTGTGTGTGGTGAACTTCACGGTACATCACAGTGCAAAAAACCTAAGACTGACGCGAGCGTTAAAAAATGCAGTAATTGTGGAGGTAACCACACTGCAAACTACAGGGGTTGTCCTGTCTATACTCACTTCAAGAGATCAATGACAAATAGGCCATCAATTTTAAATATGCCACCCCAGCAGTCAAACATCATTTCTACAACCAATTTCCCTCAGGTACGCCAGCCAACCAGCCATATACACGTGCAAAACCCCCAACAAATTTCTTATGCGAATGTGGTAAAATCCGATAAACCAAATTTGAATCAGGAGCCCAAGCCTCAAAACTCCGACCAAAATTTTAGCAATCTTGAGGCAACTCTGCAGACTCTTGTTCAATCTATAAATACATTTACGGTTTCCATGACGAACATGATGCAGGAAATGCTGAAAATGCAATCCACTATTTTGCAGGCAATTTTAAAAAAATGAATTGGTTGAAAATATGTTTCTGGAACGCAAACGGCATTCGCCAACAAAAAACTGAACTTGAGCACTTCCTTATGGAAAAGCAAATCGATATAATGTTGATTGCTGAAACCCATTTGACAACCAACAGTTATTTCAAAATTAATGGGTACGCATTATATGACACTAAAGATCCCCGCGGAAGATCTTGCGGAGGATCCGCAATTCTAATAAAATCCAGAATTAAGCATTATTTAATGAACGAGACATGTGAGGAGTATCTCCAAGCAACTAATATATGCATTGAATATTTTCATGAAAAAATCGTTATTTCCTCGATTTACTCACCGCCCCGATTTTCAATAACAGAAAGCCAATATTCAAATTTTTTCAAATCACTTGGGCCTCGATTTTTAGCGGCTGGCGACTATAACGCTAAACACACTTTTTGGGGATCACGCTTAATTACCTCGAAAGGCCGTGTGCTTTTTGACACCGTTTCCAAAATGGGCTTAGATGTGGTTTCAAGCGGACACCCCACTTATTGGCCGACAGACCGACGAAAGATCCCAGACGTTATAGATTTTGGAGTTGCGAAAAATTTTCCTTTAGAGTGGATGCAAGTGGAGCCTTCATTAGATTTGTCATCAGATCACTCTCCCACTATAATCTCTGTTTCGTTCCCCCATGAGATTGGCTCACCGTTGACTGTCAATAGAGTTAATTGGTTAAAGTACAAAAAATTTTTGAGCACACATTGTACTGAAAATATCGCCTTGAGAACGCTTGAGGATATTGATGGGTCAATTAACAATTTTTCTGAAAACCTCAAACTGGCCGTACAGCATGCTACCACTAGTCATTTAAGACCTAGAAATGAGAGCAATAGAACTTATTCATCTGAAATTGAGCAACTTCTGTCAGAAAAAAGAAGAGTCAGAAGAGAGTGGCAACTTCGCAGGTCGCCCCAGCTTAAAGCTAGGCTACGGGAATGCATAACTCAGCTAAGAAATCTGCTTGAAGTCCATAGAATGGCTTCCCTTAAAACATATTTGGAAAGCCTTGATGGTACCCCTCAATCTGATTACTCTTTGTGGAAAGCGACAAAAGGTTTAAAAAGACCCGTAATAGGTAAGCCACCTTTGCGAAATTCAACTGGCGACTGGGCAAGAAGCGATTCT
Source organism: Thecocarcelia acutangulata (assembly GCA_914767995.1). Classification (NCBI taxonomy): domain Eukaryota; kingdom Metazoa; phylum Arthropoda; class Insecta; order Diptera; family Tachinidae; genus Thecocarcelia; species Thecocarcelia acutangulata. Next base: position 52,514,081 of record OU612096.1, on the reverse strand, counting down.
GAAAAGGGAATGTTGTATGTCGATCATTTGCGAAACGTTTTTATCACAAATGATTCAGAGAATAATACAGCGGAATTACCACCATATGTTGTTAGACCTCCTGTGTCTTTGAGATTTAATTTTCAAGATGTCGAAAACGTTATCGGTAATACAAACCCCAGGAAAGCTCCAGGCATTGATCAAATTACTGGTAAAATGCTTGAACAGTTACCTCGTGTAGCTAGAAGGGTTCTACTTTTTATTTTTAACGCCATTTTACGCCTTGAGTATTATCCTGCAGAGTGGAAGGTCTCAATGATTACTATGATACCCAAGCCAGGGAAGGATCTGACTAAGGTAGAATCATATAGACCAATAAGTCTTTTACCAACAATTTCAAAACTATTCGAAAAATTGTTAATGGCGAAGTTGAGTCCAATATTGAACAATGTGGGATGCATCCCTGATCATCAATTTGGCTTTCGGGCTAAGCATAGCACCATAGAACAAACGCACAGACTAGTCAATGTCATAAGACAAACCTTTGAGGCGAAGAAGTACTGCTCAGCTCTTTTCATTGATATTTCTCAAGCGTTTGATAAAGTGTGGCACGACGGCTTAATGCACAAAATAAAGCTAAATTTGCCTGCAAATACTCACAAGCTTCTGGAAAGCTACTTATACGGGCGGAAGTTTGTTATCAGAGAAGGCGACTTTATTAGCCCAACTCAGCCAATCAAGGCAGGAGTTCCCCAAGGCAGCATACTGGGGCCTACTTTATATTTGATTTACGCCTCTGACATGCCAACGACATCTGGAATCCACACTTCTACCTTTGCAGATGACACAGCGTTTTTGAGTGTTCATGAAAACCACCATTTAGCATCACGAAATTTACAGGAATATACTTCAATATTAGAGAAATGGCTAAAACTTTGGAAAATCAAAGTTAATGAACGGAAATGTACTCATGTTACATTCACACTGTGTAGGCAAACATGTCCGCCTATCCAAATTAACAACTCACCTATTCCGCAGCACAACGAAGTTAAGTACCTTGGTATTCACCTGGACCGTAGGCTAACATGGAAGTCTCACATTGAAGCAAAGGTCACTCAGTTAAAACTAAAAGCAGCGCAGCTAAATTGGCTTATGGGCAGAAATTCGACACTGAAATTAGATTGCAAACTTTTGTTATACAACGCAATACTAAAGCCTATATGGTGCTACGGAATTCAGTTATGGGGCACCGCCTCAGCGTCAAACATTGAAAAAATCCAAAGGCGACAAAACAAAATTCTACGAACGATTACTGCAGCTCCATGGTACGTAAAAAATTCACGAATTCATAACGATCTGAGTGTTCCGCTGGTAAAAGAGGAATTTTCTAAGTACGCGACAAGGTATATCAGTAAACTGGAACTTCATCCAAACCCTCTTGCTCGCAATATACTTAATTTTGGCGGCCACACTCGGCTTAAAAGAAGGGATACCGCTGCCACCATCAGATTGCTCAATAGGTGATTTTACCGAAATAGCTCCCGCATAATAAAAGTTTTTGTCTAGCATTGGCCGGACTTAAGAATTACATTTTTTAATTTTAAATTTAGTATTAAGATTTGAATACTTATTGTTAGTTCATTTTGAAGATTCAATAAATAAAAAAATGCTTAAAAAAAAAAAAAAAAAAAAAAAAAAAAAAAATGTCGAGTATTATAATTTCGTCAAATCAATTAAGTATATCTGCAAATACGTAGCCAAACGATGAAATTACACAATATCCAATGGTCCGATACATTAGCAGCAATGAAGCTGTTTGGAGAATTTTGGGATTCCCAAATCTTTGAGCATCATCCAACTGCTGTGCATTTATCTGTTCACCTCGAAAATATATATGTATGTTTTGTTTAGTATTAAGACTTGAGTACTTATTGTTAGCTACCTTTTTGAAGATTCAATACATAAATAAATGCTTGAAAAACACAACAAGGGCTGCAATGGTACCAGCTACAATGTAAATTTCCTTTTTCGATACATGCAGAAGTGATTCCTTTGCTCAAACTTTGCTATATGCTCAAATTCTACACACAAACAATTTCATATGCAACTTATCGGGATGCGTGCGAAAAGCTAAATTTGTTAGAAAACGATTCACAACGCAACTATATTTAATCATCTAGAGCTAGAAGAGTATTATTTGCTATCATATTGGTAAATTGTTTTTCATCCGAAACAAATCAACTTTGGAATACATATGAAGCACATTTCGAAGGAAAATTACCTGCAACAACACAACAATTGAATTTTTAAATGAAAGTAATAATGAGCCATTGATTCTAATAGAAGGTAAATGTTTGCAAATAAACTACAAGGCACTCTCGGAAGTTGTTATGATAAGACCTAATCAAGCAGGCAATGATAATGGTCTGTTCAAGATCTACAACGAAAGTAATTGCAACCCACGCGACTTGGAACTATTTATGGCTAAAAATCTACCACACTTACGCAGGTGCAACTCTCGGCATACAATATTTTAATGAGTGCACTTACTACTGAAAGTAATGGATTGTAGTTTGTGGATGGATCAGATCGGACAGAAAAAATTTTTATGATTTCGTTAATATTGGCTGAAGTTCAATCACAAAATAATATTGCACTAACCCTTGCATCGTCCGGCAGAGAAGCAATACTTTTGTATGGTGGCAGAACAGCGTATTTGGAATTTAATTTACCTCTAAAGCCACAATTCTGAGATACGCACACATACATACAATATTAAAAAAAACACTCCTCAAAACGTAAAGTGCTGCAAATTTGTTAGATCATAGTAAATGCACAATGACCCAAAAAAGAGAAAAACTTTAGAGGCCCTTGATCGCATGTTACAAGATTTTACAAGCAACAAAAAATTATTTGGAGGAGCACTATTTGTGGTAACCGGTGATTTCCAACGAAAACTGCCTGCAATTCCACTGATGATGAGCTTAGTGCGTGCCTCAAATCACATCTTTTTTGGCGTATTAAAATTAAAAACAAAACTGCGAGCTGTAATATGTTGCACAAACTGCATTATTTTTTTTTTTTTTTTTTTTTTTGTAATATGACACAATTTATTAAAAAGTTACTTAATTGTGTATTTCCAAATGTTGAACACAATTTGAAAAATGAACAGTGGTTACATGAGTGAGCGTCACTTCCTGCCAAGAACAAAGGTGTCAATTCAGTAAATAATAGAATTCTAGATAAGATCAGCGAATCTACAGTTACACAAAAGTTTATCGATATCGTGATAAGAGATGAGTATTCTGTCAATTATCCTTTTGAATTTTTTAACTCACTTGATGTTTCAGTACTTCCACTATATGTGCTGCAACTCAAAATTGAAAGTATCAATTATTCTACTGCGCATCAGCTATCTACTACAACTTTACAATGGCGCTCGACTTGCAGTAAAAAAAAACTGCGACACAACATAATCGAAGGGATCATTATAAAGAACAAACATAAAGGTACAAATATGCTATTGCCGCGAATTTCAATGCTTCCAACCGACTTGCCATCTGATTTCAAAATATGGCAGTTTTCTACTCGTTTAGTGTTTGCAAAGCAATTATTAAAGTTCAAGGTCAATCCGTGCAAGTTTGTGGCTTGACTTGTCAAGTCTATGTTTCTCTGACTGACTGCTTTACCGAATCTACAATACCGTTCACGGTAGTCACGTGAATATATGGTATATTTTACAAATTTTAACTAAATATGCTAGGATATACATATGTATATGGACCGATGTCGGAAATGTTCAATTTCTGTAATTTAGTAGCCTCTTTTTATAACCACAACTGCTTTTAAGCAACAAAATTTGCATAAGTTTGCTTACGCGATATTTTCATAAAAAAAATCGGTTTAGGCTATATATCGGCCGATATCGGAAATTTTCATTTTTTGTACTTTAATAACCATATTTTATTACCAGAACTGCTTTTTTAACCAAAAAAATTGTTTCATGAAAAAAAAAAAACGGTTAGACTATATCTCGGGTATATATGGGCCAATATCGGAACTGCTATTTTAACCAAAAGAAAAAAAAAAATCATGAAAAAATCGGTTCTGACTATGTCTCGGGTATGTATGGACCAATATAGGAAATTTTAATTTTCTGTATTTGGTAGCCTCCTTATATTACCTTTTAAGCTAAAACAATTTGTTTAAGTTCGCTTACGGGACATTTTAATGAAAAAATCGGTTTAGGCTATATCTCGGGTATATATGGACCGATATCGGAAATTTTAATTTTCCATATTTAGATAACTTATTTTATTACCAGACTAGCTTTGAAGCAAAAAAGTTATTGAAGTTCGCTTATGCGACATTTTCATTAAAAACCGGTTTATGCTATATCTCGGGTATATATGAACCGATGGTTAGGTTAGGTTAGGTTAGGTTGGGTTGTACAGGCCGCCAGTTTCATGAAACCAGCCCACTTGGGTCCTTTTGGTCCCGTTGTGTTGCCTGAGGGAGAAGTGCAGCCCACGAGACTTACACTTCCCCCGACGGTTCAGATTTAAACCAACCCGAAAGCCGGATAAAGGAATCCAGTCCGTTCACTCGGCATTCCGATATATCTGCTAACCCGTGCAGCATCGGTCCGCCTAGATACAGCGCTCTCATGGAACTGAAAGCCGGGCATCGAGAGAGGAAATGCTCAACACTCTCCTCCTCGTCCTCATCCCCGCAACTTCTACAGAAATCATTAAACGGAAGATTTAACCTCCTAGCATGTGTCCCTATGAGACAATGTCCTGTTAGAACTGCCACCAAGGTACGCAACCTTTGACGGGGAAAACCCTTTAAGACCGCAGTTCTACTACGATCATACGCAGGCCATGTCAGCCTTGCTACTCGGCAGGTGACCTCACCAGACCATCTGTCCTGCGCAGTCCCTACAAGTTGACGCTGCACTTGGTTTTTACAGCTGTTAAGCGGGACTCCTACCATCGTATCAATGTCCCCTCTCTGTAGACGAGCTCCGGCTTTCGCCAGCTCATCCGCCACAATATTTCCGGGCACTCCACTGTGCCCCGGTACCCAGAAAAGCTCCAGGCTCGAATGTCTCGCTATCTCATTAAGAGATATCCGGCATTCCTGAACCAGCCCTACTATCAGTACAGATTCGGATATTCACCCCGTATACCCTATAGTACCTCAACCAGTTGGCTGCTCTCAAAATAGCTGTAATTTCAGCCTGCATTACGCTACACTCATCATATAGCTTAAAACTGATCCTCCTCTGATACTGGGGCATGAAGATACCACCACCAACTCCCATGTCCGACTTGGATCCATCTGTGAAAATTTCAAGCACGTCCTCTTGGCGACCCATTTGGTTCGCTGCCGAGGCCGTCCTTGATGAGATCACGTCAAATCTCTTGTCGGGCATTAGAGCTGGTGCACAGTAATCAATATACTCCGGGAGGTCCGTTATACTTTCTATTATCGAAGCGTGACCTTTTGTCGCTTCTTTCCACATCCCACTAGCTTTTAGCCTAATTGCCGAGCACATAGCCACTTCCTTCGCCATTAGATCAGCTGGCAGCCAATGCATCATCGTAATTAGTGCTTTAGTTGGCGTAGTACAAGAAGCACCAGTTACCATCAAAGCAGACGTCCGCAGTATCCTTTCTATGAATCTGCAATAGGTGGTTTTCTCTAAAGCCGTCCACCAAACAAGCGCCCCATACATTAATAAGGGCTTTCTTACCATGTTAAATAGCCAGCAAGAATTCCAAGGATTTATACCCCAGGTCTTGCCAATGGCCATACGACACAGGTACAAGGCAACCGCCGCCTTGTCCGCTCTAAATTGGACATTCTTCGTCCAAGACAGTTTTGAATCAAGATAGATTCCCAGGTATTTGGCACTATCCGCCAAACTAAGCTCAACGCCCTTTAGGGTTGGCAGATCGAAAGTAGGAGTCTTGTATTTTCGGGTGAAAAGTACAAGCTCCGTTTTTTGTGTATTCACACTGAGACCACTATGGGTGCTCCACCCATCTATGATCCTCAGTGCGGAATTCAAACACTGTGAGAGGGTGTCCGGATATTTACCCGACACCGCCACAGCAATATCATCGGCATATGCCACAGTCTTGAAACGCATGGAGTCTAACTGCACTAGTAATGAGTTTAGGACAAGATTCCATAGGAAGAGAGATAAAACTCCTCCCTGCGGAGTACCCCTGTTTGCCACTCTGCATATGGTGGCCCGTCCCATACTAGATGTTATGACTCTTTCAGTCAGTAGACTCCATATGAGACTTATAATCGGCTGACGAATATTCAGCCATTCCAAAGCCATAGTAATGACTTTTGGCGCAACATTATTAAAGGCTCCCTCTATGTCAAGGAAGGCCACCAATGTATACTCCCCTTGCTCTAGAGTATTTTCTATATACCCCACGAGCGAATGCAACGCAGTCTCAACAGATTTTCCTTTAGAATAGGCATGTTGAGATGCAGGTAAACGGCACGAATTTATTGACATTCTAAGTTGTAGATCAACCATCTGCTCCAACGTCTTTAGGAAAAAGGATGTCAGTCTTGTCTGTTTCGTTGAACGGCCATACTTGCCCCCGTGTAGGGTGTACAGCGAGGAAAATGCATATCCATGAGTACCTCAAGGGTCTCCTGGCCGCTGGTTGTCCAATTACCACATTGTTTCTTTATGAAACCTGGTATGGACTGCGTGGTCGATATGATTTTGCGAAGCCTACTTGTCTCAGAGGCTCCTTCTACGCCACTGCAGAAGGATCTCCAAGACCTCCGCTTTGCATTTCTTATCATATTTTTAAACCTGTTTACGGAGGCTTTGCACTCCGACCAGTCTCCCAATCTTTTTGCCTCATTGAAAAGTCTGCGAGACTCTTTTCGAGCTCTCGCTATCTCTAAGTTCCACCATGGTGGTTTACTCTTACCTCTGCACACGCTAGGTCTGCACGATTCCGAGATAACTGTATCAAAAGACTCAGTTAGTAAGTCTACAGCTCTCTCAATATCCTCACAAGCTCTTATAGTAGGAGGATCCGGAAGAAGATTCGAGAGAACTCTACCCTGTTCCTCCCAATTCGTCCTCTTCCTGTTTCTTCTTGGGACTAACCCTATTTCCTGAATTCCTATTTCAAACTCAATATACCTGTGATCAGAAAATGAACAGTCATTCGACACCTTCCATCCTTTGATCATATCAGCATGCCTAGTACTAACTAGCGTAATATCTAGAACCTCTCTTCTATTTACCACAACAAAAGTAGGTTCCGACCCAACTTTCACAACGTCTAAATTTGCGCATAGTATGAAATCAAAAATCAACTCACCTCTCGCATTTGTGTCGGAGTTACCCCACACCATGTGATGTGCGTTTGCATCGGCTCTTATTATTACTGGCAGGTTTCTCTCACCAGCCATCCGAACAACTTCGCGAACTTTAGTTGGTGGAGGTTCGCTCTCATACGCCATATAACTTGAGACAAGCAGGCAGGTGCCCACACTTGTCTCCCAGGCTGCCGTCACTGTATCTTCATCACTGAAATCAGACAGGTTAAAGATATTCAAATTGCTCCTCGCTACTATACAGGACCTAATCCTACCTTGGCCCACATGTAGTAGCTTGTAGCCTTCCCTTCTTAGCCCACAAACCCTGCCCTTACACAGCCAGGGTTCCTGAACCAAGATAACATCATCCGCTTTCTCCGCCATCCGGAGAAGCAATGCAGCCGAAGCTGCCTTCGAATGGTGTAGGTTTATTTGAGTTACCTTCACCATTTTTCCCCTCATTATCCACGATTGTGACGTCGACCTGATCAGATACCAAGAGGGCGTCCTCGTCAACTGCTTCGTCAACATGTCCGAAGAACTCTCCTACCAACTCAGAGTTGGAAAGGGCGTCCTCGCACTATGTTAAGCTAGCAGTCTCCTCAACGGACATGCTTTCTACACCAGAATCCACATCCTCCCGAATCAGGCCGCCCTTGTCGTTACCCCGGTATACTCGGAGAAGGACTGCATCGAAACAGAAATACATTTTCCCCTTTCTAGCGCGGAGGGGCGCCAATGACTCCTGAGTCCTTGACGGCCTAACCTGATGGTGGATCAGTTCCACGAAGTGAGTTTTTCACGATTCACCACCGCCCCCGTGTGGCTTGCTAGGCTCACACAGGTAGCAATTCTTGTCATATGATTGCGGTCATATGACAACTTCTTGTTGAAGAGTTCGGGCTTTCTAATCCCTCATGTATGCAATTTCCCAGCAATCAATGGAGGACAAGGCTTAATGAGTTGGTAGGCCGAAGCCCATTAAGAGTATCAGCCCTTAAACCAACTCACCCGTCAATCATCACCACTGGTTCCTTACAGTACACGTAGCTGTTGTATAGGCAACAGATCCTCGGGAGATTGTTAGCCCTCGAAAAAAGCCATCACCAAACAATTATCAAAGATACTAACACTCCCTTCCTGCGTTTTAGGTTTCAACCACAGCCAGAACGTTTCAGCCAAGGTAGGCACCTCACCCATGATCAGCTCGGGTCGAACCGCAAGCAGAACTTCCCGGGGGCCATGCTGATCCCCGTTCTGCCAATTTATACCCTTGGTAAGGGTTTCGGAAGCCAACACAACATAAGTCATGCGGCTTCCTAGAGTTTTGTTTGCGGCACCACACGAGGGACCCCTTCCCCTCTTTTCCCCGAAAAACAGAGCGCCTAAGTTAGGAATACGCCAAGGCAAAACCTGTTCCCCGGGGGGTGACTCCTGAGTCAGCAGGATGGTGACATATCTCGAATTGCCCTTCGGTTCGGAGACGCTGACTACCTTCCAACCATGGGTAGGTATATCAGGGTTTCCGCCGCTCAGGACCTCCAAAATTTCCTCTGCAGACCCAGAGATGTCTGGTATCTTGGCAACAGCTCTAGGACGACGTGGAACCTCTGAGAGAGGAGTCACATCGAGCTTGGCACCTTCCCATGGCTTGCCCACATGACCGACTGCCTGTTTAAGCAACATTGCTGATCGCTCATCTGCACAGGCCATAAGCCTTATTCGCCGCCGATACCAGCCAGCCTCCTCTCACCTGGGGTACGGACCCGGGTTGTCTTTAAGAACTCTCCGGATCATGTTTAACCCCATCACTTCTTTCTTCACCATAACCCAGTTCGAAGGAGTTATGGCAAGATCCGCGTTGCCTCTGTCAATGACAGCCATCACAAGCTTGTCCTTTATGACATCGCTAAATTATTTGTCCATTGACTTTTGGGGTCTTAAACGCTTATTCGCAGGCTGTTGTGCCTGCAACACTCTCTTCTGCCGTTAAGGCATCCGCTGGCTTCTTCCCCAACTCCCCATAGATCTTACTGGCGGCACGCCGCCTTGAATAGGCCCGTCTCACGGAACTTGTGTGCCTTTGAGACTTTTTATTTATTGCTTGAGGTGCAGCTTGGTTACCCGAAAACAAGTTCGCAGTTTCCTTACTGCCCTTTCCGCAAGGTATCAGGGATGTAGCTTGAGAGCCCGAAAACTGGTTCGCAGCTCCCTTACTCACAAATCCCTGATGATCACCAACGCGGGAACCTGAAATCTTGTTCATAGCGCCTTTGTTGGTGGAGGGTGGTGGAGTTCGAAGACCCGAGAACTTGCTCGCAGTCATCTTTCCCACAATAGGCACTTGGGCAGCTGTTGCAGTGCTGTCACTAGCACGAGCAGCTCCCAAAACAAGGGTGTGTGCCGTGAAGGCCCGGGCCAGTGCAGCCTTCGAGGTGTTCGTCTCAAAGTCCATGGACACCTCACTACTAAGATAGCTATCCGAAGATGCTTTCACGCATTTGGAGTTCTTAGGTTGCCCCAAGACACCTCCTGCAGTCAGCGTTTCGGTCCTTGAACCATCGTTGCCATAGTCCGTTGTCTTGTCCATAGTCATCATGTCAGTTTTGATATTAGTATTAATTATTAATTAATTAGAAACGTTCATTTTGGTCCCACGAGTGTGGGGGAAGGGGATTCTCGTACACGTCATAGCCCGCTGTAACGTAGAGGGGGCGTGGTCTATTTGCTGAGGTGCCCAGGTATCAGCAAAGCTCCGTTCGAATACAGTCTCTTGACCGCCGACTGCAAAAAGAAGAGATGGGCACGGGTGGCATGACACCCCTGTTTGAGGGTTTGGGTAACCTTTAGTATGTAGGCCGACTTAAAAAACCCTATCCTCTCCTCGGGCTCAACCATTAGAGCCTGAAACAGAACTCCCATGATTAAGCCCTCGAAAGAGAATAGACGTCCAGCATACACTTAAGCCCCCACACCACGTTAAGGTAGTTACCCAGGTGAGGGATATGAACCGATATCGGGAAAATAATTTTTATTGTTTGCCTTTTAATCACCATGTTTAATAATTGTGTGAAGTAAAACAAACAATTTTTGTTTCAATTTCGCAATTTTGGATACCTATATGTGAACGAATTTACTGAATTTCAATAGCAAATCCTTGAATCGATGGAGTAAAAGAATGGTGAAAGAAAAAATCTTCTAAGTCTAATGGTTCTCAGAAACGGTATTCGGACATCGCCTAATCGAATTTTCTACCAATGCTGATTTGGAATATGTATACCTTATAGGGTCGGAAATGAGAATTGTAGAAATTACAGACGAAATCACAAACTTATATACATATACCCTTAACATTTTTGTGAAGGGCATAAAAATAGAAAATAATCTATCTATCAATTTCAACGTTGCATGTCCGACTAAACAAATGAGCTATTTTCTAGGTTTACACCTAGCAATACATTTGGCGTTTCACTTGCACTTACACATACTTATATAATATATGTTTGCTTCATTTTTAATGTTTGCTTAAAAGATTATTATTCAGAAAATCAAAATCGTTGTGGTGAACATTTTTAATATTTATTACAGAAAGAAAACAACATTTAAAAATATTAAATGATTTTCCAAAATCATTACAGATTTACAACCAAAAATTGTTTTTATGTGTGTTCTATAAATATATAAATGAAAAGCGTTTTCACATTTTTCAATGTCTGCTAAATATCCCTAAAATAACTCAAACGATTTAAACTTAATGCTATTACTTTTTAAAACACGTACCAACTAATAGTAAGAATTATTAAACCTAAATTGTAAAAACCGTTCAAAGTATGTACATTTGTTTTCCATTTTTATAAATAGTTTCAGCTTGACTATTTGTGCAAGAACATACATAAAAAATGAAATGAACACCTACTAGTCTGTGTTAAATGTTTGAAGAATTTATTTTTTGAAGACCACAAGTTCACTGTGCAAGTTCATGTACTTTCATCGTTTATCATGTTGCAACAATTTTAAAGGAAATTGCACGAAACAAAATAACTGTTCATTTGACGTCTTCAAGCCTGAATCGTAAATAACTAAATTAAATAACTTTGTAGGCAAATCTGAAGTTTGTTTGATATACGAGTACAGGATTGAAAGGACTTCCAGGCAGACTTAAGTCAACTAAAGCTAAAAAACACATCAAAATAACTAATTTTTAACCTTTTTCTTTTAAACTGAGTAGCAGTTTGCTTTTTTGTAATCGCCTCTTACCTTTAAAGTTTGTATTTACTAACAGAAACTAAAGAATGTAAAAAAATGAGTAATAAACTCCGCCAGCGGGGAAATTTTTCATTGCAGAAGCGATGCTGCGAAGCAAATTTCAAGAATACAACAAAAATGGCGTGTGCTAAGCTGTGATTTTTAAAAATAATTTTTTTTTTCACAGTTATAAATTAAAGAAGTACTTTCTTACAATTTTTATTTAAATTAGTTTTATATGTTTAATATCTCCAAGCTACAAATATATGCCTTGATTATTTTAATGAAAAAATTGTTATATCCTCGATTTACTCACCACCACGATTTTCAATAACAGAAAACCAATATTCAAATTTTTTCAAATCACTTGGTCCTCGATTTTTAGCGGCCGGCGACTATAACGCTAAACACACTTTTTGGGGATCACGTTTAATTACCTCGAAAGGCCGTGTGCTTTTTGACACCGTTTCCAAAATGGGGTTAGATGTGGTTTCAAGCGGACATCCCACTTATTGGCCGTCAGACCGCCGAAAGATCCCTGATGTTATAGATTTTGGAGTTGCGAAAAATTTTCCTTTAGAGTGGATGCAAGTGGAGCCCTCATTAGATTTGTCATCAGATCACTCGCCCACTACAATCTCTGTTTCGTTCCCCCAAGAGATTGGCTCCCCGTTGACCGTCAATAGAGTTAATTGGCTAAAATACAAAAAATTTTTGAGTACACATTGTAGTGAAAATATTACCTTGAGAACACCTGAGGATATTGATGCGTCAATTAACGATTTTTCTGAAAACCTCAAACTGGCCGTACAGCATGCTACCGCTAGTCATATAAGATCCAGAAATGAGAACAATAGAACTTATTCGGCTGAAATTGAGCAACTTCTGTCAGAAAAAAGAAGAGTTAGAAGAGAGTGGCAAACTCGCAGGTCTCCCCAGCTTAAAACTAGGCTACGGGAATGCGTAACTCGACTAAGAAATCTGCTTGAAATCCAGAGAATATCTCCTCAAAACATATTTGGAAAGCTTGGATGGTACTCCGCAATCTGACTATTCTCTGTGGAAAGCGACAAAAGGTCTGAAAAGACCCGTAATAGGTAAGCCACCTTTGCGAACTTCAACTGGCGACTGGGCACGAAGCGATTCCGAAAAGGGGATGGTGTACGTTGATCATTTGAGAAATGTTTTTACGACAAATGATTCAGCGGATGCTGCAGCAGAATTTCCGCCGTATACTGTTAGACAGGCTGTGTCTTTGAGACTTAACTTTCAAGATGTCGAAAACGTTATCAATAACATAAACCCCAGGAAAGCTCCAGGTATAGATCAAATTACTGGTAAAATGCTTGAACAGTTACCTCGTGTAGCTAGAAGAGTTCTGCTTTTTATTTTTAACGCTATTTTACGCCTTGAGTATTATCCTGCAGAGTGGAAGGTCTCTATGATTACTATGATACCCAAGCCAGGGAAGGATCCGACTAAAGTAGAGTCATATAGACCAATAAGTCTACTACCAACAATTTCAAAACTGTTCGAAAAATTGTTAATGGCGAAGTTGTCTCCAATACTTAATGATGTGGGATGTATCCCTATTTGACTTTCGGGCTAAACATAACACCATAGGACAAACACATAGGCTAGTCAATGTCATAAGACAGACTTTTGAAGACAAAAAGTACTGTTCAGCTCTATTCATCGACATTTCCCAAGCTTTTGATAAAGTGGCACAACGGACTGATGCACAAAATAAAGTTGAACTTGCCGGCAAATACTCACAAGCTTCTGGAAAGCTACTTATACGACCGGAAATTTGTTATCAAAGAAGGTAACTTTACAAGCCTCTCACAGTCAATCGGAGCAGGAGTTCCCCAAGGTAGCATTCTAGGACCCACTCTATATTTGATTTACGCATCTGACATGCCAACGAGATCCGGAATCCATACTTCAACTTTTGCAGATGACACAGCTTTTTTTAGCGTTCATGAAAACCATCAAGAAGCTCTACGAAATTTGCAGCAGTATATTTCAATATTAGAGAAATGGTTGAAACTTTGGAAAATAAAAGTTAATGAACAAAAATGTACTCACGTTACATTCACACTGCGTAAGCAAACATGTTCGGCTCTCCAAATTAACAATACACCTATTCCGCAGCATAATGAAGTTAAATACCTTGGTATTTACCTCGACCGTAGGCTAACGTGGAAGCCTCACATTGATGCTAAAGTCACTCAGTTGAAATTAAAAGCAGCGCAATTAAATTGGCTTATGGGCAGAAATTCGACATTGAAGTTGGACTGCAAACTTTTGTTATATAACGCAATTTTAAAGCCTATATGGTGCTACGGAGTTCAATTATGGGGAACCGCCTCAACATCTAACATTGAAAAAATTCAAAGGCGACAAAACCAAATTCTTCGAACGATTACTGCAGCTCCATGGTACGTAAGAAACTCACGAATTCACAAGGATCTGTGTGTTCCGCTGGTAACTGACGAGTTCTCTAAGTATGCCACAAGGTATATCAGTAAACTGGAACTTCACCCAAATCCTCTTGCACGCAACATACTTAATTTTGGCGGCCACTCTCGGTTGAGAAGAAGGGATACCCTGGCCACCATCAGAACGTTAAATAGGAGATTCTACCGATATTATTCGCGCGAAATGAAACTCTTTTTTCTAGCAGTGGCTGGACTTAAATAACTTTTATATTTAGTATTAAGATTTGAATACTTATTGTTAGTTCATATTTTGAAGATTCAATAAATAAATGAATGACAAAAAAAAATATGTTTAATTCAGAATAAACCATTAAATTCTCTTTCAAAAATGTAAATGGCGCACTATATTGCTAGTAGCAAAAAACTGTTATATGCCGTACCGCTACCACTTTATAACGTTAATGCACCTTGCCACAGACTATGGGACTAGTTGTAAAACATAATGATGTTGGTTATGGGATTTGTAAAGGTTTTTTTTTCATTCAATTATTTATTGAATCTTCACAAAGTGAACTACAATAAGTATTCCAATCTTAATACTAAATAAACAAAATTAATTAAGTCCAGCCATTACTAGACAAAAATTTTTTATTTTGCACGATCAATAACGATAGAATCACCTATTTAAGGTTCTGATGGTGGCAAGGGCATCCCTTCTTCTCAACCGAGAGTGGCCTTCAAAATTAAGTATATTGCGTGCAAGAGGATTTGGGTGTGTTGCGTTCAGTTCAATGTCTCAACTATATCTGAGCCCCTGTTATTCAAAGTATACATATATAACTAATATACAAACACAATATGAATTACCAACTAACTTAAAGTAACACTATGGGACTGATGTTACTACATATCGTAACATCTTCCTTTTTAAGATAAAATTTAATACAAGATTTATAATTATCAACTATAAATTTCAAATACCTTATATACATAAAATTGAAGTTAGACTTATACATACGTATTTAAATACATAGTTTCTAGCTCATATTTATACATACATACATATTTATAAAGCTTTTAGTTTATAAATTCTTACAAAGTTTTACGGTGTGTAATAAAATACATGCACGTTTATTATTTTAAATGTAAAATCTATAAATTCAGTTTTTGTGGTTTTTTATAGATCGTCCCTTTCTAGTAATATATCTTTCATTATCATTATTTCCACAATTCAACACCACTTCATCACTTTGTGTCCATATCTTTATTTTCATATATTTTATTTCCCCTGATTTCTCCTTTACAAAATGCCTTAATTGTTTTTAATTATAAAAGATCTTGGCTATATTATTTCTCCTGGAAACCAACAACTGGTAGAATGTTTCTGAAAGATTACACTATTACCTTCGCGAACAGGTTTAAATTTTTTCTTCGTTTTGTTATAGTAATTTATAGATTTCTTATTATTTAAATTAATTTTATTTGTATTATTCTTAGCATCAACAATTTTCGGTTCAAAGTTCTTAACTATAGATTTTGGTTCTGAGAGATCGTGACATAAATAGTTCGGATGGACTAGGTGGATTTCCTTTTGGAGTTGTTCTGTAATGAAGTAATCCTATATCAGTGTCTGATTTACTTTCATAAGATTTTAAAAGTGTTAATTTGATTGTCTGAACGGAACGCTCAGAGAATCCATTTGACCTTGGTAAGTAGGGACTTGATGTCAATGATGATCAATTCCCCAATCTTTACAAAATTGTATTAACTCCTTAGAGTTAAATGGTGGATCATTATCTGTCACCAGTACGCATGGAATTCCATGCCTTGAAAAAATCGATTTTAGTTTGTTGATAACTTGAGAGCTGCTATGTCCTGAGCTGAGGTGCTCAATTTCTACATATTTAGAATAATAATCTACAACAAGCAAATATACTTTATTGTTAAACACAAATAAATAACACCCTAATTTGTACCACGGAACATCAACAATTTAATGAGAAATCATTTCAGCCTTAGTATTTGAATTCTGGTAGCGCATGCAAGTTTCACAATTTGAAGCTAAATTTTTGATATCATCATATATAATTATTAGGCCAGTAAATAAATTGACGAGCCAAATCTTTGCACCTTTGAATACTGTAATACTGTCGAAATGAATGAGCAAACGCAGATATTCTATTTAACTTTCTTTATTAAGAAACTGATTATATTTCGCTTATTTTAATAACTTAAACCTTTCCTTTATGTTTATTAATCTAAATCTAAATCCCTAGCTGCCCAATTTATCATGTCTTCTGTTATGTCTTGAATACTTGGTATTTTATCTCGTGTGATTCTGTTAAATATTAGTTCAGATGGTGGTAATTCTGTTGTGCCATGGGGTGTTACATTGTACATAAGAATAAGTGCCAATTTCACGATAACGAAGGTGTTTGTTCGTTCGCACAATTACATTTAAAACAATAGCAAAATTTTGAATGTTGTTTTTGTTTTAAATCTAGTTGTGAGAACGAACGAACAGCTTCGCTAACGTGAAATTGGCACCAAATTTTTTGTATTTCTTGTTTGCAGTTGCCTTTGTTCGCGCTGGCAATCTGCAACCGTTTGACTAGAGATTTGTTCATATTTTCAACCTCACCATTTGCCTGTGGCCAATATGGTAGCATAGTAATATGCGTGATGTTGTTCAATTTGCAGAAACTTTCAAATTCAGAACAAACATACTGCCGTACATTATCCGTTCGTAGGGACTTAGGCAAACCAAGTCTACGAAATATTTCTTCCATCATAAATTATTATCTCAGAGGATGTGTTTTTCAAAAACACAACTTCCTGGTAACGTGAGTAGTAGTCTATTAAAACCAGAACATACTCATTATTTGGCAGTGGTCCGAGTAAATCTGTTGCCACACCTTGCCATGGACCGTTTGTCCATCTCTGCATAGGAGGTGGCTTAGATACTTGTGAAACAAGCAAGCAGTCACGACAATTTTTTACAAACTTTTCGGCTTCTTTATCTATCAATGGCCACCAGACTTTAGCTCTTAGCCTACGTTTCATGGCTGACTCTCCCAGGTGCCCCTCATGGGACAACTGAAGTACTCTTTCACGCAATGAATTAGGTATTACTATACGAGTTCCTCACAAAAGAATGTTACCAATAGATGAAAGCTCTGATCGGAACGGATAATAACTGCTTGTTTTGTCCGAATCCCACGAATCATTCTGGATATGTGTTATAACGTTTCCAATTTCTTCATTTTCAGTACTTTTCTTAGATATATCAGTGATTCCAAGAGATGATGGGATTGAGCTTAACACAATATGAAATATGTTATCTTCACAATTTACATCAAATAAACTTGTGTTAGAAATTTTGCACAGTCTAGATATGGAATCCGCAATGTTCTCCTTTCCGGCCCGGTAAATTACTTTAAATTTAAATGCTTGTAGCCGCAGCAACCACCTTTCTGTTCTAGCTGGATGCTTAGATGTTGGTTTAAAGATTGCTTCTAGTGGTTTGTGGTCTGTGACTAATTCAAATTCCAAACCAGCTAAATAGTAATAGAGTTTTTCCACTGACAACCCCAGAGCCAAACTTTCCTTCTCAGTTTTCTCAACATCTGACAAGCTCTCGCTGGCAAAACATATTATTTTTGGACCATCATCAGAATCAAACTGTAGAAGGACGGCGCTTAACGCAACCGGGCTAGCATCAGCTACTATCCGAGTCCACCAGTTTTATTAAAGTAAATATATTTCAGTATGTATACAATTTAGAAGCTCCGAGTAACGCTCGGTGCCCCAGGTACACTCACAGAAAAAAGCATCTTCATATTGATGACGGCGGGTCATCAGAGTTGTGACATCAATAGTATGTAAATAGTCATCAGTCATATGAAACTGACATTAATCTCAACAACAGAAGTCACCATACAATTTTGTCATATATTAAGTATCATCAATGCTACAACTATGGTGACATCAATTCAATGATACATATTTTAATAGTTATAATACATCTAATTTGTCAAAATTGATTATAAAAAAGCCTAAATAGTGTTATAATATTAGGTTGGTGTTATTATTTTTAAATTTACTAAAATTAATTTTTGAAAAAGTAGAAAAAATGCGTCATATTAATGACATTTAGTCATCATATGCGACATTAGATATATAAATATAATGACAGAGTAAAATAAAAAGAACTACCAAGCAAAGAAAGAGAATATTTTCTTATACAAAGCATACACACAATTAAAATATGATAATGCGCCACACAGACATTGTATTGATGGCAGGAAGTCATCAGAAGTATTATTAGAACATTTTTAATTCTCATTGATTTCTTGAAGATGGTAGAATATAAAGTTACGTGTTTGAACAAATTTTTGAAAGCGTTCAATTGAACCGGATTTTAATGTTAATGACAGCGTACCATAGTATTGATAATATGTCGTCATCAAATTTACTTCACGTGCCATTTTTCTGATGTTAATAAGCTAGCATATCAATGAGATTGAATCCAAATTATAATTAGTTGGTCTGATGTTAGTGCAGCATTCTATTGATGATATTTTGTCATTACATTGACTTCATTTAGTAATTTTTTCGGTATTGGAGTTTCCTAGCATTGATTACATGCTTACATCAAACGTATTCCGATAAAGCATCCCCATGGTGTCAGTATGACATTTCATTGATGAAATAATTATCATAATTGCCACTGTTGATAATTAGAACAACTGATGTAATGGTTGACATCACAGCGATGAAAATTGTCATGGGGTCAAAAATTATGACATTTGACATTGCATTGATGTTTAAATACATCACAGTTATGACAGGTTTTCTATGAGTGTACTTAGTAATTATAACCGTGTGTGTTTAATTTTTTTTAGAAGACAAAAAAAAAGGAGAAAATAAAACTTGGAAAACTTAAACAACTACCCATTGGCTTTCGTTGCTGTTCTAGCTCGTTGAGTTTGTGAAATTCAACGGTATAAGAAATCCGCTGCTGTGTGGTATTGGTGAGGTTAAAACCCATAATTAGTCACTTGCGAGATAGAAAACCCGAAAACGGGCAGCAAAGAAATATTATCAAGCCAGTTCCTGGTTCCTGTCATCCAACGCTTAACTGATTTGGGAAACATCGCTTACCAGACAGTGCACGTCATACGCCGCTGATTAGCTGATTAAATAGCCTTGGAAGAAATAGCCCTCCGGACAAGAAGTGGTTGGAAGCTAAGTGGTCGGGCTTTCTTGGAGTTCCTAACATCACTGGAGTCATCCCACCAGTTTCGCCCACGGCAATTTCAGATAAGTACCAGACCCATCAACATTTTGGACGACGTGTGGAAAAGCTAAGCGACAGTTGTTGCGCACACAGAGATCCGTCTCACTCCCCTTTTTAAACAACGGTAAGTCCTCTGTTTTCTCTTACTTATTTTATGAACCCCCGTGTGCCCAGCACATATAGCTTGAAAAATCGGAACCACTTTTCCCATTCTAACCGCACCAACGATTTGTCAATAGCATCACACATAAATGGCATTATATCAGACATTGTTATTATCTACAACCAACGCTCGCTATATTATACCAATGCTCAATTTAATGTACCATCAACTTCAGACTTTTTTTTGTTTTTGCATCAAGTCCACAAATCAATGTGCGCCCAATTTCACAATTTAGTGCGATTTCGGCTTCCCAATTTAATGCAACCCTCTTCCTGATCAAATTACTAATCCCTTTTTCTCTTCAATTTTCGAACTCCTGTACACAATTTAATGTGATTTCTTCTTTTTCTGATTGCTGGATGTTTTATTATCATCCCATCCTCGTCGCCAATGTAATACTGTCGAAATAAATGGGCAAACACCGATATTCTCTTTAACTGTCTCTATTAAGAGACAGTTTGGGAGACAATGGCGTTGCCATCGATGCCCAAAAACGCAGGATGTAAATCAACGTTGCCACAAATACCTAAATGACCTTCGTGAATTTTTAATAAAATATGTTCACGTATATTTTTTAGTAAGTAGTTTTTTTTTTTTTTTTTTTTTTTTTTTTAGCTTTTATTTATTTATTGAATCTTCACAATGTGAACTAACAATAAGTATTCAAATCTTAATACTAAATACAATAAATTAACTAAGTCCAGCCAATGCTAGACAAAAAGTTTTATTTTGCGCCAATTGTATCGGTAGAATCACCTACTTAACGCTCTGATGGTGGCAACGGTATCCCTTCTTCTCAACCGAGTGTGACCGCTAAAATTAAGTATGTTTCGTGCGAGAGGGTTTGGGTGAAGTTCCAATTTGCTGACATACCTTGTCGCATGCTCTGAAAACTCATCTTTTACCAGTGGAACACACAGATCCTTGTGAATTCGGGAGATTTTTACGTACCATGGAGCTGCAGTAATTGTTCGAAGAATTTTGTTTTGTCGCCTTTGAATTTTTTCAATGTTTGACGCTGAGGCTGTGCCCTATAATTGAATTCCATAGCACCATATAGGCTTTAAAATTGCGTTGTATAATAAAAGTTTGCAATCTAATTTCAATGTAGAACTTCTGCCCATAAGCCAATTCAGTTGCGCTGCTTTTAATTTCAACTGAGTGACTTTCGTGTCAATGTGAGACTTCCACGTTAACCTACGGTCGAGATGAATACCAAGGTACTTGACTTCACTTTGTTGCGGAATAGGTAAATTGTTAATTTGGATAGCTGAACATGTTTGTCTACGCAGTGTGAATGTAACGTGAGTACACTTTTGTTCATTAACTTTAATTTTCCAAAGTTTTAACCACATCTCTAATATTGAAATATACTCCTGCAAATTGCGCGAAGCTACTTGATGGTTTTCATGTACGCTGCAGAATGCTGTGTCATCTGCAAAAGTTGAAGTGTGAATACCAGATCTGGTTGGCATGTCAGAAGTGTAAATTAAATATAAAGTGGGTCCCAGAATGCTACCTTGGGGAACTCCTGCCTCGATTGGCTGAGTTGGGCTTATAAAGTCGCCTTCTCTGATAACAAACTTCCGGCCGCATAAATAGCTTTCCAGAAGCTTATGAGTGTTTGCAGACAAGTTCAACTTTATTTTGTGCATTAATCCCTCGTGCTACACTTTATCAAAAGCTTGGGAAACATCAATAAATAGAGCTGAGCAATACTTTTTATCCTCAAAAGTCTTTCTTATAACATTAACTAGTCTATGCGTTTGTTCTATGGTGCTGTGTTTAGCCCGAAAACCAAATTGATGATCAGGGATGCATCCTACATCATTCAATATTGGAGACAACTTCGCCATTAAAAATTTTTCGAAAAGTTTTGAGATTGTTGGCAGTAGACTTATTGGTCTATATGACTCTACTTTAGTGGGATCCTTCTCTGGCTTGGGTATCATAGTAACCATAGACACCTTCCACTCTGCAGGATAGTATTCTAGGCGCAAAATGGCGTTAAAAATAAAAAGAATTCTTCTAGCAACACGAGGTAATTGTACAAGCATTTTGCCAGTAATTTTATCAAAACCTGGAGCTTTTTTTGAGTTTACTTTATTTATAACGTTTTCGACATCTTGAAAACTAAGTCTCAAAGGCACAGACGGTCTAACAGCATATAACTGAAATTCAGGAACATCATCCACTATATCATTTGCAATAAAAACGTTTTTCAAATGATTAACATACACCATCCCTTTTTCAGAATCGCTTCTTGCCCAATCGCCAGCTGAAGTTCGCAAAGGTGGCTTACCTACTACGGGTCTTTTCAGACCTTTTGTCGCTTTCCATAAAGAATAGTCGGTTTGCGGGCTACCATCAAGACCTTCTAGATAATTTTTGAGGGTAAGTAGTAATAAATTTTTTCAAAAGTTTTATTAGGTCTGGTGTGTTCCCTTACAACGCTCATATTTGAAAATGGAATCTCTAGGTGAGATATAATAAAATTGCAATGAACCGAAAGCTCTGTATCAATATCAGTTAAAGAAGCCTCAGCCAACGGTGCTCTTGAAAGTGTATCTGCGATCTGCAAATACTTTCCCGGCTTGTACTGGACAATAAGGTTATATGGTTGCAAACGAAGCATAAACCTTTGTAGACTTGTCAGAATTTTATAAAGTGGTTTTTCGAATAAACTGACTAAAGGCTTGTAATCAGTTTCTACTAAAATTTTAGAACCATAAACACATTGATGGAATTTTGTATAGCCGAAAATTATTGCAAACAATTCTTTTTCTATTAATTTGTTAAGCTTTTGTGGAACTTTATAATTTTTAAATTCAAAATTTTTGTTTTGGTTTGTACATATGTACATCGGGTTTTAGTTCAAATTTTTCCTTTCTTAAGTTTTTTTCTTAAGAAGGATTTTTTACAATACAAATTTGCTGTGATCAATAATTATTGATTGAAGAAGACAAGAAAAATAATTATCAAATCTTTAGCTGGGGGTCAACTAGCTGTTTCGTAGTGGCTACACTACTCATCAGCACCCACTGGGATTTGAACTCGGGTCATGACGTATCATGTGTGATTCAATATGAGATGAATATAGATAGAGTATAATTAAATGCTCGGTGGCTGAGTGGTTAGAGCAGCAGAGCTGTCTAGAGGTTATTACAGATATCGGCAAAGGCACTTCCAACGTAACATCGGTTAAGCACGGCAGCATCAGTGAAACGAAATTCCAGGTTAACCCCGAGAATGAATACCGAAAATTGTCTGACGTTCTGGAGAAGGAGAAACGATCGTTTTACACTTATCAGCTTAAAAGTGCTAAAGGTCTTCAGGTCGTTGTAAAAGGGATTGACCCTTTTGTAGATACGCTTTAAAGTTAAAAATGTGGTAAACATTAGAAACCGTGATAACATTCCTCAACCCATGTTTAGGGTTCAATTGGAACCTAAAGATGTTGTCTTGAAAAATAATGAAGTTCATCCAATTTATTATCTTAAATATCTTTTGCATTGTAAGGTTACCGTTTAGGAGCCTCATAAGCGTTTAGGGCCCATTCAATGCCTAAACTGCCAGGAATTTGGCCGTACTAAGGCCTATTGTAAGTTCGTTTTACACTTATCAGCTTAAAAGTGCTAAAGGTCTTCAGGTCGTTGTAAAAGGGATTGACCCTTTTGTAGATACGCTTTAAAGTTAAAAATGTGGTAAACATTAGAAACCGTGATAACATTCCTCAACCCATGTTTAGGGTTCAATTGGAACCTAAAGATGTTGTCTTGAAAAATAATGAAGTTAATCCAATTTATTATCTTAAATATCTTTTGCATTGTAAGGTTACCGTTTAGGAGCCTCATAAGCGTTTAGGGCCCATTCAATGCCTAAACTGCCAGGAATTTGGCCGTACTAAGGCCTATTGTAAGTTGCCCGCAGTTTGCGTTGTGTGTGGAGAATTTCACGGTATATCAACAGTGCAAAAAACCCAAACCCAAGACTGACTCGAGCGTTAACAAATGCAGTAATTGTGGAGGTAACCATACTGCAAACTACAGGGGTTGCCCTGTCTAAACTCACTTCAAGAGGTCAATGACAAATAGGCCATCAATTTTAAATATGCCACCCCAGCAGTCAAACACCACTTCTACAAACAATTTTCCCCAGGTACGCCAGTCAACCAGCCATGTAAACTTGCAAAACCCCAAAAAAAATTCTTATGCGAATGTGGTAAAATCCGATAAACCAAATTTGAATCAGGAGCCCAAAACTCAAAACTCCGACCAAAATTTTAGCAATCTTGAGGCAACTCTGCAGGCTTTTGTTCAATGACGAGCATGATGCAGGAAATGCTAAAAATGCAATCCACTATTTTGCAGGCAATTTTAAATAAATGAGCTGGTTAAAAATATGTTTCTGGAACGCAAACGGCATCCGCCAACATAAAAATGAACTTCAGCACTTCCTTATAGAAAAGCAAGTCGACATAATGTTGATTGCGGAAATCCTTTTGACAACTAACAGCTATTTCAAAACTAATGGCTACACGCTATATGATACAAAAGACCCCGTGGCAGATCTTGCGGAGGCTAGGCAATTTTGATAAAAACTAGAATTAAGCACTATATGTCCCTCACCTGGGTAACTACCTTGACGTGGTGTGGGGGCTTAAGTGTATGCTGGACATCTATTCTCTTTCGAGGGCTTAATCATGGGAGTTCTGTTTCAGGCTCTAATGGTTGAGCCCGAGGAGAGGATAGGGTTTTTTAAGTCGGCCTACATACTAAAGGTTACCCAAACCCTCGAACAGGGGTGTCATGTGACCCGTGCCCATCTGTTCTCTTTGCAGTCGGGAGTCAAGAGACTGTATTCGAACGGAACTTTGCTGATACCTGGGCACCTCAGCAAATAGACCACGCCCCCTCTACGTTACAGCGGGCTATGACGTGTACGAGAATCCCCTTCCCCCACACTCGTGGGACCAAAGTGAACTCTTCCAAAATTAATACCAATACCCAAACTGACATGACGACGAGTATGGACAAGACAACGGACTATTACAACGATGGTACAAGGACCGAAGCGCTGACTGCAGGAGGTGTCTTCGGGCAACCTAAAAACACCAAATGCGTGAAAGCATCTTGGGATAGCTATCTTGGCAGTGAGTTGTCCATGGACTTTGAGACGAACACCTCGAAGGCTGCACTGGCCCGGGCCTTCACGGCACACACCCTTGTTTTGGGAGCTGCTCGTGCTAGTGACAGCACTGCAACAGCTGCCCAAGTGCCTATTGTGGGAAAGATGACTGCGAGCAAGTTCTCGGGTCTTCGAACTCCACCACCCTCCACCAACAAAGGCGCTGCGAACAAGATTTCGGGTTCCCGCGTTGGTGGTCATCAGGGAAATGTGAGTAAGGGAGCTGCGAACCAGTTTTCGGGCTCTCAAGCCACAACCCTGATACCTTGCGGAAAGGGCAGTAAGGAAACTGCGAACTTGTTTTCGGGTAACCAAGCTGCACCTCAAGCAATAGATAAAAAGTCTCAAATGCACACAGGTTTCATAAACTACAAAAAAAAAAATAGTAGAATGACTGCGAAGGCATTGGTTCCAAAAGTTTCGAAAGCAAATAAATTTCAAAATGTTCAAAGACTAGCTGAAATAGATATATATAACTGATAGATATAGGCACTTGTCTTACATCAACTTTAAAGTTCATTTCTGTCAAAATTTTAATATGAAAGTTGTCACATTAACAAGAGAAATTTTTCGCAGGCCGCATATAGGTTTGGTTCGTTGTACTAAAATCGATAAAGTCATAGCAGATTTTGAGCTAATGCAAAAAAGATTTTAAGCGGTAACTGACGGTGGTTCCAATATAATTGCTGCATTAAAAATAAAAAATATTGTGTGATATGGTTATTGTACACACATCCTTTTCCGATTCTTAAGTCACGATGTTCTAAATAACGAATCATTTAAATATCTACATAAATGTTATCATCGAAAAATTAAAATCAATTTGTAAAAGTCTGACATATAGTTAGGAAGAGTTGATACGAAATCAAAACTAAAAAATAACTATTTTGCTTGAGACCCGGGAAATAGTAAATAATCTGGAAAAAGAGGTGCAGTTTGGTTATGATGACTTTAATAATGAAATTGAGCAAGCTCTTAATTTCGGACGTAGCAATACTCTGAAAAACCCTGTGCCAACAATGTGGTATTCCTTAATAATTATGCTTAAAAGTTTCACTAAAAATATTGATGTTGTGAACATTGCATTACTTAAAGCAAAGAAAGAACCTTTTCTAATTCCGGAAATGGAAAAAATATCATTAAAAAGCTTACAAGTTTTTCGGAAGTAAATGGTACAAAATATTTACAAGCAGTATGCTACGATTTCAACTTGTATATATTTTTATGAATGTCTTATGGCATCTTTGAAAAAGCTAGAAGAAGAATCGTTAACAATTGATTTATATAACTTCTACAAAAATCAGTTTCCCAATAGAATTAAAATTTTAAATATACATTTAGTAGCTGCAATATTGGATCCGGGTCAAAATAACTGGTTAAATTTAAATAAATATTTAAAAAAATATTCTAACTTTGACAATATGCCGGCTGATGCTTTCTTAAATGAAGAAACAGAGTTCCCCATCACAAAGGAAAAATTATATCTGGAGAAAATTACGAAGTTAAATCTTATAAGTGAGATTACAAGCAAATGTGTCTTGTCCACAAAAAAAATTTTTTTTGGTTTTTTCAGAATTTGTTTGCATAATTATTATTTTCATTGAAATAATTATTTTTAGAAACTTTCTGATACTAGGCAACAAATGCTAGCGTTTGTTTTAAGATCAAAAACAAATAATGAAAGAAACGCACTTAAACTTGAAATTCAAAACTATCTTGCTATTGAAGTAGAAGAAATTGAAAACATTGATTGGTGGCAAGGCGAATTCATTTACCAGGTGAACCTGGGATTCCAATAAGTACAACAATGCAAAAACAACATGGTGTTTTATTGTTGTTTAAGCGACTCGTGTGTCAAACCAAGGCGAATTATGAATTCGCCTTGTGTCAAAAAAGTTGACTGAAATAATGCAAAAAGTATGTATACACACACATTAATTGATTGTTTACTTATATGTGAATATATTTTTGTAAACAATAAAAGTTTTTTGATTAATTTGGAAAATTTGTAACTTAAGAAAGTGTAAATACAAAAAATAGTGGAATAATTTGAAAAAAATGAAATGCTATAGCTAAAACTAGGCTGTGTCTCGGCTTAACTCCTGTTTACGCACACTCCTAGAAATTCAAAACATTAAAAATAGAAGGAAGTGTAAAAAAGTGAGAAGCTTGTTGGAAACGCTCCACTCCTCTGAAATTTTGCTATATGAAATTGGGATTTTCCACCACTTTTATAAAGTACATACTATTCAAAGAAGTTTTTGTTAGCGAGCCGGTGTTTGTGATACCATGGAGGCGAAAATCCCTTCGCCTGACCGAAGACCGGCTATGCAGGGAAAAAAAGTCTGCGAATCCGGTGTTTGTTATACCGTAAAAAAAATCTTCGTATCCAGCCGAAGGCCGGCTACACAGAACATTCTGTAAATCCAATGATAGCAAATCTTCATTTATAAAAGCTCTAATAAGAGACAACCCAACCAATTATTTGATGCACTTGATGATGAAGACATATATGTACATACATGGATACTGGACGTTTTATTTAGTTACTTGCGGTTAGAATGCTGGTCGAAACTGTTTTACATGCATTGAATTTATCTATGCAGTTCCTGGCGTAAATTTGAAAGCGATTATTAGAGTCTACGCTCAAAGACTTTACACAAAACACGCGTACTGAAGAATAAGATAAAGTCGTTTTGTTTATAAAAAGGTTCACAAAATTTATTTTATAAAGGAAAGAGTAGAAAGAAGTATATAAAAAAGATTTTTTAAATTAAAAATTGTTTGGTTTTGTACATATGTACAACAGGTTTTTAGTCCAAGTTTTTCCTTTCTTAATTTTTTTCTTAAGAAGGATTTTTTACAATACAAATTTGCTGTGATCAATAATTTTGATTGAAGAAGACAAGAAAAATAATAATCAAATCTTTAGCTGGGGGACAACTAGCTGTTTCGTAGTCGCTACACTAGTCATCAGCACCCACTGGGATTTGAACTCGGGACATGACGTATCATGATCTACTGCTTTAACCACTAAGCCACCGAGCATTTAATTATTTTCTATCTATATTCATCTCATGTTGAATCACATATGCATTTTGTTAATTGCCCACATTGTTTGTACAGCGTTTGCTGTCTCAAAACTAGCGGTATTTATTTTATTTATTAACATACATACATATTTTTTGTATTTTAATATTCTCCGGACCCAGAGATGTAAATATTAATTAAAAAAAAAATGTAAATATTAATTAAATAAAAAAGATTTTTATCGAAGCTTTTTTTTTTGTCATTCGTTCATTTATTGAATCTTCAAAATATGAACTAACAATAAGTATTCAAATCTTAATACTAAATATAAAAGTTATTTAAAGTCCAGCCACTGCTAGACAAAAAAAATTTTCATTTTGCGCGAATAATATCGGTAGAATCACCTATTTAACGTTCTGATGTTGGGAAGGGTATCCCTTCTTCTCAACCGACTGTGGCCGCCAAAATTAAGTATATTACGCACAAGAGGGTTTGGATGCAGGTCCAGTTTACTGACATACCTTGTCGCGTACTTTGAAAATTCGTCTTTTACAAAAGCCTTGTGGATTCGTGAGTTTCAGTAATCGTACAAAGAATTTGGTTTTGCGTCTTTGAATTTTTTCAATGTTAGAAGTTGAGGCGGTGCCCCATAATTGAACTCCGTAGCACCATATAGGCTGTAAAATTGCGTTATATAACAAAAGTTTGCAATCCAACTTCAATGTCGAATTTCTACCCATAAGCCAATTTAGTTGCGCTGCTTTTAATTTCAACTGGGTGACTTACGCATCAATGTGAGGCTTCCACGTTAGCCTACGGTCGAGGTAAATACCAAGGTATTTAACTTCATTATGCTGCGGAATAGGTACATTATTAATTTGAATGTAACGTGAGTACATTTTTGTTCATTAACTTTTATTTTCCAAAGTTTCAACCATTTCTCTAATATTGAAATATACTGCTGCAAATTTCGTAGAGCTTCTTGATGGTTTTCATGAATGCTGAAAAAAGCTGTGTCATCTGCAAAAGTTGAAGTATGGATTCCGGATCTCGTTGGCATGTCAGATGCGTAAATCAAATATAGAGTGGGTCCTACAATGCTACCTTGGGAACCTCCTGCTCCGATTGACTGTGAGAGACTTGTAAAGTCACCTTCTTTGATAACAAATTTCCGGTCGTATAAGTAGCTTTCCAGAAGCTTGTGAGTGTTTGCAGGCAAGTTCAACTTTATTTTATGCATCAACCCGTCGTGCCACACTTTATCGAAAGCTTGGGAAATGTCGATGAATAGAGCTGAACAGTACTTTTTGTCTTCAAAAGTCTGTCTTATGAAATTGCCTAGTCTATTTGTTTGTTCTATGGTGTTATGTTTAGCCCGAAAGCCAAACTGATGATCAGGGATACATCCCACATCATTAAGTATTGGAGACAACTTCGCCATTAACAATTTTTCGAACAGTTTTGAAATTGTAGGTAGTAGACTTATTGGTCTATATGACTCTACTTTAGTCGGATCCTTCCCTGGCTTGGGTATCATAGTAATCATAGAGACCTTCCACTCTGCAGGATAATACTCAAGGTGTAAAATAGCGTTAAAAATAAAAAGAAGAATTCTACGAGCTACACGAGGTAACTGTTCAAGCATTTTACCAGTAATTTGATCTATGCCTGGAGTTTTCCTGGGGTTTATGTTATTGATAACGTTTTCGACATCTTGAAAGTTAAGTTTCAAAGATACAGGCTGTCTAACAGCATACGGCTGAAATTCTGCTGCAGTATCAGCTGAATCATTTGTCGTAAAAACATTTCTTAAATGATCAACGTACACCATCCACTTTTCCAGTGGATGTTGAAGTTCGCAAAGGTGGCTTACCTATTACGGGTCTTTTTAAATCTTTTGTCGCTTTCCACAAGGAATAATCGGATAGAAGGGTACCGTCAAGGCTTTCCAAATATGTTTTAAGGGAAGGCATTCTAACTGCATGCATTCCTGTAGCCCAGATTTAAGCTGGGGAGATCTGCGAAGTTGCCACTCTCTTCTAACTCTTCTTTTTTCTGACAGAAGTTGCTCAATTTCAGCCGAATAAGTTCTATTGTTCTCATTTCTGGATCTTATATGACTAGTGGTAGCATGTTGTACGGCCAGTTTGAGGTTTTCAGAAAACTCGTTAATTGACTCATCAATATCCTCAGGCGTTCTCAGGGCGATATTTTCAGAACAATGTGTACTCAAAAATTTTTTGTATTTTAGCCAATTAACTTTATTGACGGTCAACGGGGAGCCAATCTCTTGGTTGAACGAAACAGAGATTATAGTGGGTGAGTGATCTGATGACAAATCTAATGAAGGCTCCACTTGCATCCACTCTAAAGGAAAATTTTCGCAGCTCCAAAATCTATAACATCAGGGATCTTTCGTCGGTCTAACGGCCAATAAGTGGGGTGTCCGCTTGAAACCACACCTAATCCCATTCTGGAAACGGTGTCAAAAAGCACACGGCCTTTCGGGGTAATTAAATGTGATCCCCAAAAACTGTGTTTAGCGTTATAGTCGCCAGCTGCTAAAAATCGAGGACCAAGTGATTTGAAAAAAATTTGAATATTGGCTTTCTGTTATTGAAAATCGTGGTGGTGAGTAAATCGAGGATATAACAATTTTTTCATTAAAATAATCAAGGCATATATTTGTAGCTTGGAGATATTCCTCACGTGTCCCGTTCATTAGATAGTGCTTAATTCTGGTCTTTATCAAAATTGCCGAACCGCCGCAAGATCTTCCACGGGGATCTTTTGTGTCATATAATGTGTAGCCATTAATTTTGAAAGAACTGTTGGTTGTCAAATGGGTTTCAGCAATCATCATTATATCGATCTGCTTTTCCATAAGGAAGTGCTCAAGTTCATTTTTGTGTTGGCGAATGCCGTTTGCGTTCCAGAAACATATTTTTAACCAATTCATTTTTTTTAAAATTGCCTGTAAAATAGTGGATTGCATTTTTAGCATTTCCTGCATCATGTTTGTCATAGAAACGGTAAAAGTGTTTATAGACTGAACAAGAGTCTGCAGAGTTGCCTCTAAATTACTAAAATTTTGATCGCACTTTTGAGGTTTGGGCTCCTGGTTCAAGATTTGTTCGGCTTTAAGGACATTAGCATATGAAAATTGTTTGGAGGTTTGCGTATTTGTATGGGTGGTTGAATCGCCTACCTGAGGAAAATTGTTTTTACCAATGACATTTGGCTGCTGGGTTGCTGGAGAACCCGATGACTTATTTGTCATTGACCGCTTAAAGTGAGTATAGACAGAGCAACCTCTATAATTTGCAGTGTGGTGAAGTTCGCCACATACAACACAAACAGCGGTCAACTTACAGTAAGCCTTAGTGTGGCCAAATTCTTGGCAGTTTAGGCTCTGAACGGGTCCTAAACGCTTATTTGGCTCCTCAACGGTAACCTTACGATGCAAAAAAAATTTAAGGTTATAAATTGGATGAATTTCACCTTTTTTCAGGACAACATCCCTGGGTTCTAGTTCAACCCTAAACATGGGTTGAGGGATCTTTTCACGGTTCCTGATGTTTACTACGGTTTTTATTTTAAAACCTTTATCTTCCAATCAGGTTTTGACGTCATTAATATCTACGCAAGGGTCAATACCTTTAATAACGACCTGAAGACCTTTAGCACTTTTGAGCTGATAAGTGTAAAATGATCTTTTCTCTTTTTCTAAGACATCAGACAATTTTCGGTAATCGTTTTCATGGTTTACCTGAATTTTAGTCTCACTGATGCTGCCATGCTTCACTGATGTAGCGTTGAAAGTATCTTTACCGATTGCCGTAATAAGTTATTTCACCAGTTCACTAGAAGTCGGCTCTCTCAAATAAATTGGTGGAGGCTTATATGTTTTTTTGGATGTTGTTGGCTTATCTGTCTGCAGGATAGCAAACCTATTACTATCCGTTACCGCAGTGGGTTTATCGTCTTTAGACAGCTTTGTTTTTAAAGATATTTGCGCGGATTTAGGGGCCTAATCACCGCATACGATATCGAATTAACTATCGTATCGAATAACATTACGATACATCTAGATTATGGCAAACAATGCATATCGGATCGTAATTTAAATAAAATATAATAGATTGAAGACCATACGTTTATTAAAAGTACGAATACAAAAAACAAATCCTTTAACTTTTTTATATTATTGCAATACAATTTATTCGATATCGTATGCCATGATACCAAAATGAAAAATTTCGATAATTTTGCTCGATATCGTATGCGGTGATGTGACCCCAGGCTTCGCTGACGTTTAACCACGGTTATATACCCTGTCCATTCCTACTTGTGTTTTCGGCTTATCTGCAATAACTGAGCTGGTAGATGGTTGGTCTTCTGTTGTAACAACAATGTTTGGCGAACACGAACGCGTGCGTTTTTTATCTCTTAGAGACAGAAGATTATCCAATGATTTTTTCAGTGATTCTTCCTCAGAGATCCAAAGTTTTTTTCTAGTGGAGCTAAGCTCCCTCACAGAATTGCATCTACTAGGTACACTCATGCAATTTTTGTTTTTAATTTATATTTTTTTATTTTAAAAGTATATGAAAATAATTGTCACAAAGTTTTTCTTTTGTGTAAATTCACTCTCCACTTATTGCGGTTTTCTACTTATACCGTTTCTTTGTTTTATTTTTATTATTATTTTTTTTTTATAGCACTCCGGTTAAAAATAAATACGTCCGTTCACTATCAAAGCTAGACTCTGACTGTGAAGCTAAACAATTTTCATATGTATATATTTTAATAGATTAATTTTATTCATAAATAACATAGATTATTAAAATAGCTTTACTAAAATCGAACAATTACCACCAAAAATTAAATCTATAGTAAAAAAGTCGTTTTTTAAATTATAAAATTTGTTAAGATTTTTTAATGAATGGTAAGTATATAAGAAAAATTTGAAATAATGAAACATAAAGTAGTATTGGGGAAGGAAATTACTATACCCAACGTTTAGTCATTCATTCTTCAGGCTGAAGACTTAATAGATACCTTCAGCTACATATGTGTTGAGCTGTAGAACCGGTATCTTTCAAAGAACTCTATGGACTTGAAGCATAACTAATAAAGAATTTAAAATTAAATCATTAGCTGGATAAAAATAAATGAAATGAGCAAACATAAAATTTTAGCTGCAGAAAAACATTTGACTCACTATGAGTTTTTTATCGTCTTCCGATTACATACATTAATAATGTGATTAGACAGGCGACAATTTATAATTATGAAGTTCTGAAAAAAGAATGTGATTAATCTTAATATTTTCTTTTAACTTAAATTTATTTTTAATACCAAATTTTTACCAGATTTAGTAATGTTTTGGGATATTGGAATAGCTTTAATTAATTTTACTTACAGTTTCAAAAATTAAATTTTAACAGCTTTTTGAACCCCATTTTCCGCTGCTTAAACTTTTTTTAAACGTTGGTTCAAACGACATATTCTAAAATGTATCCGGCACTTGAAGAAAAAGGGCCATATCCAAAAAAAATTCTTACTTGAGTTTTAACGCATACGTTAGTTACCAAACACATTAGCACTACCATACATTTGTTAAAAACTTTTATGCAAAAACAGTACGTTAACTTTTAAATGTAGTAAGGAATATAATTGTTTTGTTATGGCAACGCCGTTATGTTCAGTTGTAATTTTTTGAATAGTGATGAATAAAAACTCATATTCGAAAACCGAAATACAAATTTAAAAAAGAAAAAAAATTATAATTATTACATAAAATAACATATATTTGACAAACAGTTCTTGGATTTACCTTTTTAATAAATAATTAATATATAATATCTAGTATATTAATTAAATTGAGAAAAAGTAATAGGGGTACTTATACTAGAAACAATTTTATTATTCGAATAACGATTTTCATTGTATTCGTTTGATTGAAAGTGCATCACTAACATAATTGTTATTTATATTTTTCTTTCAAAATTAATAGCTTGAGAATGTAATGTTTTTATTTCTTTATATAATGAAATTAATAAATAGTATTATTCTCTAGCTTTCGCAAAATATCAATTTTTAAGCAAAATAACAATCGGCAAGTCAACTGTCATTTTAACGTAGAGTTAAAGTGTACCCAATTTAACTTTAAGCGCAAGGTAAGCTAACAATTGTTTTTGCATAAAACATTAGGAAATTTTTCTTAACAATTGCTTACCTAGCTTTGTTAAGTTTTTTTGCATACGGCCGAAAGGCTTTTATCTTTTCTTCAATGTCGATAAATTGACTTTCCTCTAGCAAACGGCTATGAAGTCTTTTTGTATGTAAAATTTTTTTACAATTTACTTTTGTAAAAATATTTTCTAACGCTCTTATCTGCTCAACAAAAGACCATTCTGGTTTTTTTAAATAGCCTTTTGACAGCTGATCTACCCATGTAAATGACTTTTCATCACTTCTGTACTTTTCAAGATGATGTTTTCGAATAATATAACCAGATAAGTACTCCAAAGCATCATCTTGAGGAGTACTATTGTGTTCAAAACCACTTAAATCATGGTCTAGTGATGGAACTTCACTAGTCTGGCTGTAGTTTTCCTCTTCCATAGCCAAGCCTGGTACAGATGCACTAATTTGAGCGAACTTTAAATTCTTTTCGCTTTTTGGCCAGCCAGTCTGTACTATCATAACCAACATTACCTGTGCCAGTGAGGTGTTCTGCGTTTCTTGCTAATTTTATTGAAACATTAATCAAATTTTTAATGTAAATAATTTTTTGTAGTTTACCTAAGATATATTTTCGGAACCTATATTTAAAATCTTTAGGTGATGGATGGTCATTAAGGCCCCCTTTGCTGCGAACTGCACCAAAGAAATTTTGAAGAATGTCTTGGTTCAGGCGCCTTTTACATATAAAATACATGTTGTATTTCTCCTTTACATAATTAAGAAGTATCATTAATGAGCGGTTCGAAATTAAAACATCATTCTGGAAAGGTTCCAAAGTCTTTTATTTGGAATTATCGGTGAACTCATGACTTCATTAATACGCTCTAAAATTTGTTGCTGCCTTTCGATTGAAATGGTTTCTAGATTAAGTTTGAAACTTTTTATTAAAGGTTACATCTACGCTTGGAATTATTAAAATAGGGAGGGGGAAATGGTATAATGTGTCGTTTAATAAAATTAAATTCATATTGCGTATGGAATGGTAATGAGCATATTTTTCGTAATTACGTATTAGGGATAGCAAAGCACATCGGGTTAAGATAGTATAGAATATAAGTAAATTAACCACTAGGCCAGTATAAAGGAAATGATTTCTAAATAATTTCAAAACATGTGGAGCATCAGCAAATGCAAATATTTTGTCTCTCTTATTGACAGGGTGAGGAAACCATGGCTTGCCTGTAAGAATTGATGTCATTAAAAACTTACATATGTTGAGTCTTTAAAGTTAAACAAAAGTTTTTGAAAAATTCATTTACGTTATTTTCTCTTTATTAATTGGAAACTTGTAAAATCGAAATTGATCAAATTTATTAAAGAGCTTAACTCTATGTATCTTTAATATAACCATATAATTTTACAGTTAAAATTAAACTAAAATTTATTACATTAAAAGATTTTAACTGCCTTATTTATAAAATTTTCTTCATGTTTATTAAGCTCTTATTGCACTGATTTCTATAGAAAATTTGTGTAATAAGAGCTCAATAAACATTTTTTTTTTTTTTTTTTTAAGCATTTTTTTATTTATTGAATCTTCAAAATGAACTAATAATAAGTATTCAAATCTTAATACTAAATTTAAAATTAAAAAATGTAATTCTTAAGTCCGGCCAATGCTAGACAAAAAGTTTTATTATGCGGGAGCTATTTCGGTAAAATCACCTATTGAGCAATCTGATGGTGGCAGCGGTATCCCTTCTTTTAAGCCGAGTGTGGCCGCCAAAATTAAGTATATTGCGAGCAAGAGGGTTTGGATGAAGTTCCAGTTTACTGATATACCTTGTCGCGTACTTAGAAAATTCCTCTTTTACCAGCGGAACACTCAGATCGTTATGAATTCGTGAATTTTTTACGTACCATGGAGCTGCAGTAATCGTTCGTAGAATTTTGTTTTGTCGCCTTTGGATTTTTTCAATGTTTGACGCTGAGGCGGTGCCCCATAACTGAATTCCGTAGCACCATATAGGCTTTAGTATTGCGTTGTATAACAAAAGTTTGCAATCTAATTTCAGTGTCGAATTTCTGCCCATAAGCCAATTTAGCTGCGCTGCTTTTAGTTTTAACTGAGTGACCTTTGCTTCAATGTGAGACTTCCATGTTAGCCTACGGTCCAGGTGAATACCAAGGTACTTAACTTCGTTGTGCTGCGGAATAGGTGAGTTGTTAATTTGGATAGGCGGACATGTTTGCCTACACAGTGTGAATGTAACATGAGTACATTTCCGTTCATTAACTTTGATTTTCCAAGGTTTTAGCCATTTCTCTAATATTGAAGTATATTCCTGTAAATTTCGTGATGCTAAATGGTGGTTTTCATGAACACTCAAAAACGCTGTGTCATCTGCAAAGGTAGAAGTGTGGATTCCAGATGTCGTTGGCATGTCAGAGGCGTAAATCAAATATAAAGTAGGCCACAGTATGCTGCCTTGGGGAACTCCTGCCTTGATTGGCTGAGTTGGGCTAATAAAGTCGCCTTCTCTGATAACAAACTTCCGCCCGTATAAGTAGCTTTCCAGAAGCTTGTGTGTATTTGCAGGCAAATTTAGCTTTATTTTGTGCATTAAGCCGTCGTGCCACACTTTATCAAACGCTTGAGAAATATCAATGAAAAGAGCTGAGCAGTACTTCTTCGCCTCAAAGGTTTGTCTTATGACATTGACTAGTCTGTGCGTTTGTTCTATGGTGCTATGCTTAGCCCGAAAGCCAAATTGATGATCAGGGATGCATCCCACATTGTTCAATATTGGACTCAACTTCGCCATTAACAATTTTTCGAATAGTTTTGAAATTGTTGGTAAAAGACTTATTGGTCTATATGATTCTACCTTAGTCAGATCCTTCCCTGGCTTGGGTATCATAGTAATCATTGAGACCTTCCACTCTGCAGGATAATACTCAAGGCGTAAAATGGCGTTAAAAATAAAAAGTAGAACCCTTCTAGCTACACGAGGTAACTGTTCAAGCATTTTACCAGTAATTTGATCAATGCCTGGAGCTTTCCTGGGGTTTGTATTACCGATAACGTTTTCGACATCTTGAAAATTAAATCTCAAAGACACAGGAGGTCTAACAACATATGGTGGTAATTCCGCTGTATTATTCTCTGAATCATTTGTGATAAAAACGTTTCGCAAATGATCGACATACAACATTCCCTTTTCAGAATCGCTTCTTGCCCAGTCGCCAGTTGAATTTCGCAAAGGTGGCTTACCTATTACGGGTCTTTTTAAACCTTTTGTCGCTTTCCACAAAGAGTAATCAGATTGAGGGGTACCATCAAGGCTTTCCAAATATGTTTTAAGGGAAGCCATTCTATGGACTTCAAGCAGATTTCTTAGCTGAGTTATGCATTCCCGTAGCCTAGCTTTAAGCTGGGGCGACCTGCGAAGTTGCCACTCTCTTCTGACTCTTCTTTTTTCTGACAGAAGTTGCTCAATTTCAGATGAATAAGTTCTATTGCTCTCATTTCTAGGTCTTAAATGACTAGTGGTAGCATGCTGTACGGCCAGTTTGAGGTTTTCAGAAAAATTGTTAATTGACCCATCAATATCCTCAGGCGTTCTCAAGGCGATATTTTCAGTACAATGTGTGCTCAAAAATTTTTTGTACTTTAACCAATTAACTCTATTGACAGTCAACGGTGAGCCAATCTCTTGGGGGAACGAAACAGAGATTATAGTGGGAGAGTGATCTGATGACAAATCTAATGAAGGCTCCACTTGCATCCACTCTAAAGGAAAATTTTTCGCAACTCCAAAATCTATAACGTCTGGGATCTTTCGTCGGTCTGTCGGCCAATAAGTGGGGTGTCCGCTTGAAACCACATCTAAGCCCATTTTGGAAACGGTGTCAAAAAGCACACGGCCTTTCGAGGTAATTAAGCGTGATCCCCAAAAAGTGTGTTTAGCGTTATAGTCGCCAGCTGCTAAAAATCGAGGCCCAAGTGATTTGAAAAAATTTGAATATTGGCTTTCTGTTATTGAAAATCGGGGCGGTGAGTAAATCGAGGAAATAACGATTTTTTCATGAAAATATTCAATGCATATATTAGTTGCTTGGAGATACTCCTCACATGTCTCGTTCATTAAATAATGCTTAATTCTGGATTTTATTAGAATTGCGGATCCTCCGCAAGATCTTCCGCGGGGATCTTTAGTGTCATATAATGCGTACCCATTAATTTTGAAATAACTGTTGGTTGTCAAATGGGTTTCAGCAATCAACATTATATCGATTTGCTTTTCCATAAGGAAGTGCTCAAGTTCAGTTTTTTGTTGGCGAATGCCGTTTGCGTTCCAGAAACATATTTTCAACCAATTCATTTTTTTAAAATTGCCTGCAAAATAGTGGATTGCATTTTCAGCATTTCCTGCATCATGTTCGTCATGGAAACCGTAAATGTATTTATAGATTGAACAAGAGTCTGCAGAGTTGCCTCAAGATTGCTAAAATTTTGGTCGGAGTTTTGAGGCTTGGGCTCCTGATTCAAGTTTGGTTTATCGGATTTTACCACATTCGCATAAGAAATTTGTTGGGGGTTTTGCACGTGTATATGGCTGGTTGGCTGGCGTACCTGAGGGAAATTGGTTGTAGAAATGATGTTTGACTGCTGGGGTGGCATATTTAAAATTGATGGCCTATTTGTCATTGATCTCTTGAAGTGAGTATAGACAGGACAACCCCTGTAGTTTGCAGTGTGGTTACCTCCACAATTACTGCATTTTTTAACGCTCGCGTCAGTCTTAGGTTTTTTGCACTGTGATGTACCGTGAAGTTCACCACACACAACGCAAACTGCGGGCAACTTACAATAGGCCTTAGTATGGCCAAATTCTTGGCAGTTTAGGCATTGGACGGGCCCTAAACGCTTATGAGGCTCCTCAACGGTAACCTTACGATGCAAAAGATATTTGAGGTTATAAATTGGATGCACTTCATTCTTTTTCAGGAGAACATCTCTAGGTTCCAATTCAACCCTAAACATGGGTTGAGGAATTTTTTCACGGTTTCTAATATTAACCACATTTTTAATTTTGAAGCCATTGTCTTCTAGTCCGGTTTTGACCTCATTCGTGTCAACAAAAGGGTCAATACCTTTTATAACGACCTGAATACCTTTGGCACTTTTAAGCTGATATGTGTAAAATGATCGCTTCTCCTTCTCTAGAACGTCAGACAACTTTCGGTATTCATTTTCACTGTTTACCTGGATTTTTGTTTCATTTATGCCGCCGTGCTTAACCGATGTTACGTTAAAAGTGTCTTTGCCGATTGCCGCAATAAGTTGCTTTACCAGGTCACTAGAGGTAGGCTCTCGCAAATATATTGGTGGCGGCTTAAAGGTTTTTTTAGATATAGTTGGCTCATCTGTTTGCAGTATAGCAAATCTATTATTATCCGTTGCCGAAGTCCTATTATCATCTTTAGAAATTTTCGGTTTAGATGATATTTGAGCTGATTTGGGGCTTCGCTGTCTCTTAACCACGGTTATGTACCTGTCCATGCCTACTTGGGTTTTTGGCTTATCATCAACAATTAAACTGGAAGATGTTTTGTCTTCAGTTGTAACAACAATATTTGGCGAACACGATCGCGGGCGTTTCCTATCTCTTAGAGACAGGAAATTTTCCAATGATTTTTTCACCGATTCCTCTTCAGAAATCCAAAGATTTTTTCTACCGGAGCTAAGCTCTTTTTCAGAATTACATCTGATAGGTGCACTCATGCAATTAATTGTTTCTATTTTTTATTTACAATTTAAAACAGTATTTAAAAAATGTCACAAAATTTTTCTTTTAAACAAAAACACTCTGTTCACCTATTACGGTTTTTACTTAATCCCGTTATATTTTTTTTTTACTTTGCGATCAAAAAAACAAACACGTCCGTTCACTATCAAAGCTAAACAACGATTGAATAAACATGAAAAATTTTTTATAAATAAGGCCGTAAATATCTTAAATATAATTAAAACGAAATTATCCGTAATCTCATTTAAAAATGCAAACTTTTTATTCAATGTAATAAATTAATTTATTCTGAATTAAATTAAAAAACTTAAAAAAGAAACTGTGACCAAATTTTCAAGATGTTGCCATTTGTGTGAGAAATTAATACAAAAGTATAAAAAATTTAAATTTACCTGGAATATCAACCTACTTACCTTTTGAAATATTCAATTCCGTCCATAACTTACGGTTGGAAGGTCCTATGTCGTATACCATCGCAACCACTAGAAATCCTATCTTGTGAAGCTCCGTAGTTATGTCATTAAAAATTTTAACTGTCAAAGTCATAAAAAACTGGTTATTTCCAAGATTTTCGAAGTCCCCGAGCTATAACAACTTGTACATAATTAACTGGCTTTCTTACAGCATCAGCAATTTCGTCGTACTCATAAGCTTCCACTACCTTCATCTCGTCGAAAACGAGTACACAAATTTTGTCTTCAGGCTCAAGATTGCTGCATTCGCGCATAAAATCTATGGCCGTTGTTACAATGCCTTCGCTGATGTTGACCTTACTGCACCAGCGCTGCAAAGTCGAAACATGAGGTAGTGGATACTCTTTTTTGTATAAATGGTTGTACGTTCAGCGTGCAAACAAATCGCACTGGATATATCTGGCCACCTCCAATTAATATTTCCTGGAGCCATCAATTTACGGACTTGCCCTTCTGTAAAAATGGAGCGCATTGCCTCAACAGCTTTATTTGCCTTCATCAGGCTACACTTCAACTCCTTTACTTCGGTCTCCAGTCTTTGAATTTTTTTAAAATACTCCTCTACATATGATGGAGCGACCGGGCTTTCATTAAAAGTTCCCCGTTAAAAAATTTCAATTAAAAAAAAAAAGTGAAAACCCACTCAGTT
This sequence comes from Thecocarcelia acutangulata, assembly GCA_914767995.1. Classification (NCBI taxonomy): domain Eukaryota; kingdom Metazoa; phylum Arthropoda; class Insecta; order Diptera; family Tachinidae; genus Thecocarcelia; species Thecocarcelia acutangulata. The sequence continues at coordinate 52,473,242 of OU612096.1, read as the reverse complement.
TAAGTTTCTTGGTCGCAAACCATCATTGGAATTTGCGGTTCGTTTCCCGAAACTACAGCTAAAGATGAACTATTAAATTCCTCTCTTGGCGAAACTGTAATCAACTGGGTATTCGTTGCCGATTGCTGTGGTTTATAGCATGAAGGCAATGCGTTTTCCATATTAGTTGCTTCCGGTTCGTATGTTACACAAACTTCTGCAGTTCTTGGCAATCTAATATGTACAATATTTAAAATTTGGTTTTTTTCCATTATATGTACTTACATTGGAACAGCACTCTGCAACAGCATAGTACACCTTTCTGTTTTGATAAGAGTCGACGGTGCAAAGTGATCCGAGCATATCATGCTATTCAAAATGAAATGTTGGTTACAAGTCTTAAAAAAGGTTCAACCAGATGCAGCAGATTCTCATTTTTTACAACCTTTTTTTTTCTATATATAATTTTATTTCGTAACTTTTATAGATACACTTCAATATATGTTTATACATACATATATATTTTTTAGCAATTTTTGCAATCACTGTTTTAAATCACACATAAATTAATTAAAATTTCAATAAAAAACACGCTTAGTAAAAATTTGAAATAAATTCAGAAGGCAAAAAACTTTTTGTTTGAAGACAAAAAAGTAACGGCTAACGTAAACAAATTTTGACACTTGATGTTTTACAAATAAAAAAAAAGTAGAACATCTGTTTTTTCAGTTTCACCTGGTAAAATGAATTCGGCTTGATTGGTGGCAGGAACAGAATAACGCAATATTCTCAGTTATTCAGCATGTAAACTAATTTTATATGCATATATTAATTTCAATTAGATTTTTCCAAACGCATCAAGACTAGCAGCCGTATGTTTCAGTATTCCCGCGACATCTGCTTCATCTGAACAGGCTTTTTTAGTTGCAGGGTCTTGCATTAATGCCAAAAAGGAATCGACGTTATGCCTCAACAGTAAAAAAAAAACTTTTTGTACATGATAATATGAAGATCGTTGAACCTTACTGGGCCCAAATGTAAAATTTATTTTTTTTTTTAATTTTTACTTTTTGATGAAAATTAAAAAACTTTTTTCTAAAATTACTTTTTTAAAAAAACATTAAAGCGTTTCTCAGTGATTTCGTAAAAATAAAATATTAAATTTCTTATAAATATTTGAAATCATTTACTTTACAATCCGATTATTCCCTTTGGAAAGCGACAAAAGGTCTGAAAAGACCCGTAATAGGTAAGCCACCTTTGCGAACTTCAACTGGCTACTGGGCACGAAGCGATTATGAAAAGAGGATGTTGTATGTTAACCATTTGAGAAATGTTTTAACCACAAATGATACAGCGAATGATTCAGCTGAACTACTGTCATACGCTTTTAGACCGCCTATGTCTTTGAGATTTAGTTTTCAAGATGTTGAAAATGTTATTCGTAACACAAACCCCAGGAAAGCTCCAGGTATTGATAAAATTACTGGTAAAATACTTGAGCAGCTACCTCGTGTAGCTAGAAGAATTCTTATTTTTATTTTTAACGCTATTCTACGTCTTGAGTATTATCCTGCAGAGTGGAAGGTGTCCATGATTACTATGATACCCAAACCAGGGAAGGATCCCACTAAAGTAGGATCATACAGACCAATAAGTCTATTGCCAACAATCCCAAAACTGTTCGAAAAATTGTTAATGGCGAAGTTGACTCCAATATTAAACAATGTGGGATGCATCCCTGATCATCAAGTTGGCATTCGGGCTAAACATAGCACTATAGAACAAACGCACAGACTAGACAACGTCAAAAGACAGGCCTTTGAAGAGAAGAAGTATTGTTCAGCTTTATTCATTGACATTTCCCAAGCTTTTACTAAAGTGTGGCACGAGGGATTAATTTACAAAATAAAGTTAAACTTGCCTGCAAACACTCACAAGCTTCTGGAAAGCTACTTATGCGGCCGGAAGTTTGTTATCAGAGTAGGCGATTTTATTAGCCCCTTACAGCCAATCGAGGCAGGAGTTCCCCAAGGTAGCATTCTAGGACCTACTTTATATTTGATTTACGCCTATGACATGCCAACGAGAGCCGGAATCCACACTTCAACTTTTGCAGATGACACAGCATTCTGCAGCGTACACGAAAACCATGAAGTAGCTTCGCGCAATTTGCAGGAGTATATATCAATATTAGAGATATGGTTAAAACGTTGGAAAATCAAAGTTAATGAACAAAAGTGTACTCACGTTACATTCACGCTGCGTAAACAAACATGTTCAGCCGTCCAAATTAACAATTCACCTATTCCGCAGCAAAATGAAGTCAAATACCTTGGTATTCATCTCGACCGTAGGTTAACGTGGAAGTCTCACATAGATGCGAAAGTTATTCAGTTAAAGTTAAAAGCAGCGCAACTGAATTGGCTTATGGGCAGAAGTTCTACATTGAAGCTGGATTGCAAACTTTTATTATACAACGCAATTCTAAAGCCTATATGGTGCTATGGAATTCAACTATGGGGCACCGCCTCCGCTTCAAACATTGAAAAAATTCAAAGGCGATAAAACAAAATTCTTCGTACAATTACCGCAGCTCCATGGTACGTAATAAACTCACGAATTCTTAAGGATCTCTGTGTTCCTCTTGTAAAAGACGAATTTTCAAAGTACGCAACAAGGTACATATATCAGTAAATTGGAACTTCATCCAAATCGTCTTGCACGCAATATACTTAATTTCGAAGGCCACTCTCGGTTGAGAAGGAGGGACACCCTTGCCGCCATCAGAACGTTAAATAGGTGATTTTACCGATATTGACCGTGCAAAATAAAACATTTTTGTCTAGCATTGGCTGGACTTAATTAATTTTATGTATTTAGTATTAAGATTTGAATACTTATTGTTAGTTCACTTTGTGAAGATTCAATAAATAATTGAATGAGAAAAAAAAAATTTATAGGCTGTTAATAGGACACGACTAAACTCACTCGCGGCGAGCCAATTCATTGACGAGTACGTAAAGAATTTGGTTTGTAAAACGCGACTTGGTCGTGTCGTGCATCTTACATTAATTCGTCTATATGTCAAATATATAAAAATTTCAATTGTTGCCAATGTGTTAAAAAATGCAATTCGCCGAAATTTTTTCATATGAAAACCTAGTTTCAATTGAAAAAGACGGCAACTCTATCCTACACTTTATACAGCTGACATTTATATGTAAACAGAAGAATTGGTGAACAATTTATTATTTCATAAAAGAAAACGTTTAAAGTGTGAAAAATCTGTTTAAAATTTTTCTGTTTTGTGTTCAATACGTAAGTATAATAAAAAAAGTTATGTATACTTATATGCATGCATAACCTCGTACTGTATACATATCTACATATTAACAAAGTGATAAAAGTGCAAACTAAATGAAACTGCCTGCAAAAATATATTGTGCTGAAATTTTAATAATGCATTTTAATTAATTTATCAACAACTTCTTGTTTATAAAGAATGTTCTTGTCCGTCGAATTGGGATTTTCAAGTGACTCCAGCGATAGCGATATTGAAGACACCCGCTTATGCCGGAGAAACATAAGAGATGCTTCAAATGTGCTTGAGTTGACGGAAGAGCGGTAAGTTTCAATAAATAAACACTTGATTATATGTATTCCAATTTAATATTTTTATATAGTTTCGTAGAGAATTTTCGAGTAAATAAAGAAATTTTTAAAATACTGCTAGATGAGATGGTCCCAAAGCTAGCAACTTCATACAAAAGTTCACGCATTTTGCCAACAACTGCACTTGCAACATTTCTTTCATTTGTTGCTACCGGAGGCTACCAAGCATCAATTGGAAAGGAATGGACTTCTTCAATGTGTAAGTCGCAAGTGTGCAAAACAATAGAAGAATGCTTGAACATTTTTGAGGAAGTCCTTTGTTGCAAGTGGATAGTTTTGGCTAGAAGTGTGCAAAAAGAAAACGAAGCTAAAGAAAGCTTCTATAATAAAGGAGGTATACCTGGTGTTGTGGGATGCGTTGATGGCACCCATATACGCATCAAGTCTCCAGGTGCAGATTTAATGCACCTATACCACAACTATAAGGGTTTCTATAGTATTAACGTTATGGTAGTAAGTATTCCTTTTACTTGTACGTATAAATATATTTTTTAGTTTTAAAATTTTAATTAACTATGAACTTTTCAGATACATATGTATGTGATCACAATATGGTTGTCTTATTTGTAGACGCTAGGCATCCGGGACGAAATCACGACGCCTTCGTATGGGAAAATAGTGCAGCCCATACCTATTTTCAATCAAGCTATTTAAATGGCAAAACAAATACATGGCTTCTCGGTAAGTAGCCCAAACAAAACAAAAATATTATTAAATACATACATACATTAAATTGTTTGTATGTCTTTGCAGAGGATGGTGGTTATAAGCTACAACCGTATGTAATGAAGCCCTATAGAGACCCTATAGTACCACATAAAAAACGATTCAACGATAAGCACTGCATGCTTCGAAATGTAGTTGAACGTTGTTTTGGAGTTCTCAAAAATCGTTTTAGGTGCTTGATCGGTTCTAGAGGGCTTCATTATTCTCCTGCAAAGGTGACGCAAATTGTGAATATGTGTTGTGCACTTCACAATATGGGTATCTTTTACAAAAACAATTGGAGAGAGCTTGACTGCATATCAATAAGTCGGACGAAGAAGATCCCTCTGAGAATATGTTATTAGCAAATTCTATAAGAGATCGCATTGCACGTAACTTATAAAGGCAAGAGTTAATAAAAGATAAGTATATGGTTTTGAAACAATTTATTGTAAAATTATGTTTAATTCAATAATTTTCATAAAATAGTAATCAATAAAAGAATTAAATATTAATTAACCAATTTTAGTTCATTTTCAGGTATGGGATAGAAATCAATTTTGAAAAAGTTTAGTTGTAACTTAATAGTATGGTTTTCAGAAAGTAATATTAAAAATGGCACATAAAACATTTTCATCACGCTTTCTGAAAACTATATTTTTCAGAACAATCGGCTTCCATCATATACCTAATTGATTCGTTTTTATTATCAGCTTCCACTATAGCATAGCAATTGAAAAATGAAAAGCATTAGTATGTACACACATTTATTTTAAAAATTCATTGTTCGTTACAATATAAATACGATAACATATCAATTAGAAAATATTAATATATAGGTATATATTTGATTAAATGAGATCATAAAAAACAGGAATTTCAGTTCTTTTCAATATTGTAAATATTTTTTAAACATTTCAATTAAAACAAAAAATAAAGAATTAATATCACATACATACATGTAACAGAATAACTTTGAAGACAATTTTTAACTGCTAAAGGGCGTTTCAGATTATCATACAAGTCTTTAGATTTTGATTGGATTTTGTGGGACAAAAATCTAAAGATATTTGTTGCGACTGTCAAAAAATCTAACGTACCATTACATTTTGATTTCACACTATCACACCTAAAGTAAAAGAAGGAATATGACTTGAAAATAAACAGCCAATTTACTTAACGTCTGGTTTTAATATTTTTATTTTTTGCTTTCGCAAAAAGTGCAACCCTGATCCAATGAAAAATCTTATTGTTTAAACAAATTTCTAAAAATGGTGAAGTGTTATGGAATGACAAATTTTTTACCGTATTATTTCTCATTTTCATAACGCTTTACATTCACACTATCACACTTGCATGTCTTATTTGATTTTTTGACAAGTTTTAATACAAAGTGTGATAGTCTGAAACGCTCTTAAATAGTATGAAATACTCCAAAATGTAACAAAATCGCTAATGTTAACTAAATAGAAAATTTTGTAAGTTTTTATCAATGTTATAATTTATAAAAAGAAATCATACCTTTTGCAAACAGATTAAATAAAAATTATGTTTTCGTAGTAGCTTTATGTCTCTGATATGTGCCAAAGAATATTAACTATGGACTTCGACATCAGCTTCATGGAGTTGCTTATGGCCTGTTGCGTCTCCGCTTGAGCTTTTATAGCTTCTGTGCACTCTTTTAAGGCTGTTGCCATTTCTTTTGTGCTTTCAGCTTGCAGTTTTATTGCTTCTAGCGTTTTTGTTTGCAACTCATTCTGTTGGCGCAAAAGTTTCAGCCTTTCTTGACCTTCCGCAGCACTTACTTCGCAATGTTTTCTCTTTCTCTGCGGCAATGCTGTTGGTTTTGGCGTAGAAGTAGACATCTGATAGGTTTTTGTGCTATCCGATTTCGTTGGCAGGCTGTATGACTTTTCATCAACAGCTAACCATTGCCGCGGAAAAGTTTCATATTTTGTGCCCATAGCAGAAGTGGGTGTAACAACTGCTATGTTTTGGCTTCTTCTGGGTGGAGTCACGTCAAACAGTGTTTCAACTGAAGTAAACTGCAGTGAATTATTTTTGCACGGAGTACCAAAAACTTTACCGCTTGGGGCCGCAGCAACAGAAATGTGACAAATTCGGTCAATATCTACTTCTAGATTTGTCAAATTACTCACACGGCAAGGCCCACCACCAGCTTCTTTAATATTTCTGTTGTTTTCAGCTACTTTTTTCTTTAGTCTGCCTTTTAGATCTATCCAGACCTAAAATAAATTCAATTTAAAGTACAAGTGCTTACATAGTGTGTATGTACATACATATATATTTATACAATTCAATACAACTTTCAGAAATACGTACCTTTTTCCACTCACTACCATTTCGTAATGGAGGGCCGTAGGAATTCACTTTAGACGCCACTGTATCCCAAGTGGCTTCAACTGCAGCCTTACTGCCGCCAAACTGTAGAGCTCCAGTGGCCAAATGTGGGTACTCCTCCATACAATTAACCAGTTGCCGGAACTGTTGGTTTGTTGTCATTTTGATGCTAAAAATTTTGCAATTCAAACGATAACATTTTGAAAATGAAATTGTTCATATAATCTCAAGTTTGCTTACCTTTTTTTGGTTGAAATTTCCATTTTGATTTTAGATTTTTACTTGACGACCAAATAATTTCACTCGCGCGGCTTTGACAATTATGGTGAGGTGGGTCGTGTTTTACAAACCAAATTAAATTGACAGCTGTTACGACTTTTAACAAAAATAGTCAATAGTCGCGGTTTATAAACCAAAAACAAAAAGGAGTTGCAAAGTTAGCGCTTTTTATCGACGAGTCGTGTCTTATAAACAGGCTATTACTTTACAAAATGAGCACAATGAAAATGTACAATATGGTAAAAATAAATTTTACTATTTCAATAATTTGTATATGTATGTATATACAAATTATATTTGTATTTTTATATGTATGTATTACCGTATAAAATATATGTAAATATATATTGCAAAAAAAATTATTTTTACCTAAACATAAGTACATACATATTGTGTATGTATGAAATTCTTTACTTAAGAATTAATTAAATTTTTCCTTAAAGTTAATAAAAGAAACCAATCCAAGAAATAAAAAGATTGTTATAACCTTTTAACTACATAAAACCTGCGTTTTTATTTCCTTTTCTAAAACATTTGTTATACCCTTCACAAAAATGTAAAGAGTATATACAATAAATTCGTTTGTAAGCCACACCACTTATAGTAGAATTAGCAATTTAGTCCAAAATGTGCAGTTTTTTTTTGGTATTAATAAATAAAATACCTGCAAAATATTTGTTACATAGTCCATTAGCGCTATAGTCCATTTTCGCTTATATTCAACCTAGATGCGGTGTGAAAAAACTTAATTTCATGCAAGTTATTAAAGATATAATCCAAAATGCAAATTTAATAATAATTTTCCTAGACAAAAACGGAGCACAAAAATGCAACACTTTTTTATATGTACATACATATTTCATTTTTGACACATGTTTGCAATGTTAAATGTGTTTTTTTTGTCAATGAGAGCATTGAAATATCTGCTTTCAGATTTTATATAGTCAAAATCAAATATTATATACTAATTCATTTATAAGCCAAAAAGTGGCTTATATAAAAATCTAACTATAGTCCACAAAAAGCGTGCATTTGAAGCAGTGGACTATAAGCGAATTTTACTGTATAAGTTTGTGATTCCGTTTGTAATTTCTACAGTTTTTTTGCGACCCTATAAAGTATATATATTCTGATTCAGAATTAATGGAAAAGTCGATTAAGCGATGTTCGTCTGTCCGATGTTGAAATACCGCTTCTGAGAAAACCATTAGGAACTTTTTTCTTTCACCATTCTTTCACCCCATCGATTCATGGATTTGCTATTCAAATTCAGTAATATCGGTTTACATATAGCTGAGATATATACAAAATTCCGCAAAAGCCATTTTTTTTGCAAATTTGTATGGAAATGTTTGAAAAAAAATAGCTTGTTTTGCTTCAAACTTCACACACTCATTAAACATGGTGGCTAAAACACAAATTTTTTTTTTCAGATATCGGTCAATTTATATCCGAGATATAGCCCAAATCGAGGTTTTCATGAAAAAGTTGCGTAACCGAACTGAAACAATTTTTTTTTTGCTCAAAAGTAGTTTTGGTTATGAAATAAGGTTATATAATATGGAAAATGAAGATTTCCGATATCGGTCCATATATACCCGAGATACAGCCTAGATCGGGCTTTTCATGAAAATGCTTAAACAACTTTTTTGTGCTCAAAAGCAGTTTTGGTAAAGAAATAATTTTATATAATTATGGAAAATTAAAATTTCCGATACGGTCCGTATATGCCCGAGATATAGCCTGAACAGATTACTCCATTAACATTTTTTTTTGCGGAAAAGCAATTCTCGTTGTAAAAGAAGGTTACTAAAATACAGACAATAGAAAATTCCGCTATCGGTTCATATATAACCGAGAATATTTTCTTCACATTTTTAAATATACTATACATATACGTGACTATCGTGAAGGGTATTTTATATTCGGCCCAGCCGAATGTACCACACTCTTACTTGTTTTGTAATAATTTGAATAACAAATTAGCACATAAACATCTTACTAGTTTTATATTTTAAAAATTATATTTTATATTATAATTAAAATTAAAAAAACTGGTAAAAAATTATGCAAAAGTGCAAACATATCGGTTATTTAATAGCAAAACGGTATTTCTGAAAACCTTTGCTTCGAAAAAAAACACTTTTAAATTTTGTTGCCATACACGACTCAGAAAAAAATGTAGAAAATAGCGCATAAAAGAGGCAGTTTAAAACTGTTTTGTATAATTTTTTGGCACAGTAAATTTATATTTAGTTTGAAATTGATATGAATTTAGCTGCAAAAGCAAATCAGAAAGAGCGAAGAAGGTATTTTATTGGAAACATACTTGTTGAAATGATATTTTATCTTAACAAATCAAAATTTTAGCAGATGTATGTGAAAATACCACATATGTCGGCTACAGCCGGCTTTTAGCCGCTGCCGACCTTCTCTTTGCCCAGCCGCCGCCGACAATTATGCGACGAATTGAACCTCTGGTTTGTTGCCCTGATTAAGAATTATTAAATCATTATCTATAATAAATTCTACTATATTCTCACCTCTTTTGTTTATGTCTGAGCTTCCCCAGATCAGGTGGTGTGCATTCACATCCGCGCCAATAATGCACGGTATGCATTTCGCTTTCGCGTCTCTTAGCGCTCTTTTCACCAGCGTGCCTGGTGGTGGTTCATCCGCCATTAGCCATGTATCAGGATACAATCTATATGTTCCCCCTACATCACTGTAATCAGATAAAATGAAGATATTTATGTGCTATTTGACTATGATACAGGATCTTATGATTATGTCCTCATTACCTGAATTTGCTGCTTATATTAATGTATAGCCCTTCGCAACTAGTCCAAGGATCTTGACATTGTTCGCCCATTGCTTTTGTACTAGCGGAATATCAATGTCGACGTTATAAAAAGCTAGCTAACGTTGTTTTACTGTGATGAAGGATATACAGTGCATACTGTATATCCTTCATAGCTGGGGTCTATATGATGTCCAGGTTGTTTTGTGAATGCCGAATATCTCTGAGCGAGATATTCAAATCTGGAGCTTTTCTGGACATGGGGAAATGTTGCAGCGGCCAAACTGGCAAAGCCACAGTCCAGCTACAATGAAGGGATATAGATGGAGTCGTTGGAACCCCGCTTAGGAGCTGTAAGAAACAAGTAAAGCGTGAACTTTTATAGAATGGGCAAGACCGACGGTATAGTAAGGTCTCTTGTCGAATATCAATGCTGATAGATAACAGAAGAACTATTATCCTTGGGCGCCTGTCCCGACGGAGGTTGGGTTCTACAGTGGCGATTCTGACGGGACATTACCACATGTGATGACGTTAATTATTCCATACAATGGTTTTTATAGAAGTTGTAGGGAGGAGGAAGTAGGGAGTATTGAGCACTTCCTCTATCGGTGTCCACCGATAAATGCTCTAATAATATCTGTCAAAACACAAAAAACAAGCTTATTCATTTATACACGTCTCTAAGATTTCTTTACACCTTTCAAACAAATGAACAACCGTTGGTTGCTACGATTTATTTTTTTTAAATTCTCAACAACTTATTTGGATTGTTGGGATATAAAGTTGAATGTTTGAGAATATCTTTCAAAAATTCCCAAAGTCAACTGATGATTAGGGCAGCTCCTATGAAATGTCGACATATAGATAGCTGGATAACATACAAAACAAGTTATTTATAATTTTTTATTGGTATCAATGTTAGAAGCTAAAATAACGAATAAAAACTCAATTGTTCTAATCTAACTTATTTATAAAACTGCTTTCGTTCTATGCATTGACACACCTGACAAAAAATTTTAGCTTAAAATCGAATGTATTTTTTGTTGTATGATATTTATATTTAGGCTTGAAATTGTAATTTTACCGACAGCTATATTACACAATTTTTACTATGTGTAACTTAACTCGTCTTGTGGTCACAGAGTGTGTCTACAATTCATATGTTAATTTTTTATTTCTTGTTAAATGATAAAAAAAACTAAAGGACTTCTGTCAGTTTATTGCTGTTGCTATTTCTCATAAATATTTATGTAGAAGCTAAATAGCAAAGATTTATTGAGAGTACCCACAGGTGACGGGTGACGCAATAACTTTATTTTTTTTTTTTCGCAAAAATATTATTGCTGTTGTTTGTAAAATGTTATTACTTATAATAAAATATACCAGCATGACTTTTTTATGTTTCAAATTTATCCTTAAGCATGTTATATAGCAAAATACATACATAGTTCTAAAAATTTTTTATATTATAATTTTTTTGGTCGTGAATACTCGTATACTAAACAAGAATGCACAGTATGAGTACACTTACAAAATTTACGCTGCTGACTATAAACTTTTTTGTTTTGCGAATGAAAGTGGGAGTAAAAACAACGAAGTCTCTTCCTGACTCATAAATGAACTGTTTTACACACTTTAACAGTTTTAGCAACAAATGAATATGTTAGCTGTTTTATTTATTTTCTTGTCATCACTGAGGCTTTTAACTATAGAAAACTTAACCCCGCCACCATAACACACCAAAAATGATATGAGTGGGTATAATAATTTTTTTTTTTTTTCGTAAAACTTGCTTTTTCCTAAGAAAAATTTTAGTATCTTTTAGCTATCTGAATCAGTTTTTATATAACTTAAAAAGATCAATAAAGAGTTCATCAAACTATTTACATTACCAAAAGGAATAACTTGTCCAAGCCATTTATTTACACAAAGGCGTGCAGTAGTGTAATACAAAGGATTGCGAAAATAGTTTAACCGTGGTACTCGACATTAAAAAATGACATATTCTATGCTGATGTTTTGCTTTACTTTGACTAAGCTATTCAACTTATCATACACAAAATTTGCCGCACTCATTTTCTGCTGCTTTGAAGGTGTGCATACATACATATGCATAAACACATGCATATACACACGCACACATAGTTCGCCATTGGCATGTGATATTTTTTCCTCACTATTTTTCGTTTAAGTCTAGTGACTAGAAGTATTGCTTGTGTATTTCTTTCCCATGAAAAGTAAAACAATTATATTAGTCGCATTAATAAAAAAATTAACAATTTCAAAGTCTGTCCAACAAAAAATGTTTTTGAAGTTTCTTCTAAAAACAAACCGAAAAAGAAAACTTGAACCGAAAATTCGCTTGTGCCGAGAAGCTCGATTTTCATTTTGGTTACTAGTAAAATAGGAATTATTGTCATTTCTTTTTCTTGAATTTTTAAAATTAACTTCTTATTTTCAATACATATTATATGAATTTCAAATGAATTTATACATTTATACTAACTTTTACATTTGTTATTTAGTATAGTATACCTACCTGTTCACCCTTTTACTTACCTGTAATGTTGATGTTTAACATATAATTTATTCACCACTGTACTAAATGTTGTCTTAGCAACCCCAATTTGTATTTATCAACTTAAAAATTTTTACTTACCTGGAATTGTCGATTTGCGGAAAACGTAACCTACTTAATAAACGATCCCTAAGTTTAAACAAATACTTACCCTGTTTGTTTTCTTTTCTCCAACTCCTACATATACAATACTCAATCTGAGTAACATATGTATATAAATAACTTTATTTAGAGCCCCATTCTAAATAAAGTTATTTTAGCGCAAATTTTAGCAATCTGCTAACCGATTTGTTCAATTATGAAGATATTGGTATGGTTCAATTATGCATGGAAGATAATATCGGCCGATGGTCCAAATTTTCGAGGAGGTTTTATACCGTAATGTGCCAAAATATCTCATCTTTTAGCTTTTGAATTGCTGCTAGCTGGTCGACATACACTTTTTCTTTCAAATCACCCCCAAAGAAAGAAGTCCAACGGTGTCAAATCAAATGATCTTGGTGGCCAATTGGCATTGCCACCAGCACGGCCATTGAATTTGTCGAGCAAAAATGCCATTGTCTCGATAACTGTGTGGCAAGTGGCACCGTTCTGTTTAAAACACATGTCGTCCACATCCAAATCTTCCCATTCGGGCCATAAAAAGCTCGTTATGCAAATTTAATTGAAAATTCCCTGGACTTTTCAGCCCATGGTTACATTCAATTAATAGTCACTTTATTAAGCGTGTATTCATTTAATATTTTTTTGTAGTCAGTCAAACTGTAATAGTGTATTTGTAGAGTCCAAGAAAGAATCTATATATGTATGTGGGATTGGGAATATACCATAAACGATGCACATTAACAAACGCACAATTGACAACACCTACATTGGAAAGAAACAGCAAAGAACTTACACACACACATAGACAGACTGAAAACATAAAAAGGTTTAACAGAAACCAGAAGAAGGATGAGAGCCAGAGTAGAAGTAGGCGTCAATCGAAGCATACGTGCGTGATCGGTAGCAAACATATTTTAATCCGTGTAATAGTCATAGTTATAACTGTTGAATTCTAAATATAATAATACAAACAATTAAGTTTTTTACTCGCTATTTTAGCTTCTAAAATTTATACCAATAAAAAATTATAAATAGTAAAGCACCCCATACACGTTTCCACTCAGTTGGCAACTGAGTCGGTTGTTGTCCAAATCAAAGCGTGTATTGATTAGTTTGGCAGTTGCCGAGTTGGTTGAAGAAAAATTAAAATGTTTTGATTTTTTCAGGTTGACTTGCCAGTCTTTCAATTCGATTGTGTTGTGTGTGTTCGAGTCTCTTGATCAAGTTTCAAAATTTATATTTGTAATGTTTTTGCAAAGAGAACGTTAAACATTTTTAAAATTGTCCTTAATTTTGTTGAATTTAATAGTTGAATGAAAATCTTTCAATTCAGGTGATGAAGTGTGTGGGCAATAATCAATTCAGTTGAAAGACTCAATTCACAATTGAATTGAAACGTGTATGGGCCGCTTAATAGTGGTATAAATGTTAGAAGCTAAAATAGCGAATAAAAAACCTAATTGTTTGAATTTTTGTTCTCTGCTTTTCGATACTTTCAAAAAGCAAATCGTAGCAACCAACGGTTGTTCATTTGTTTGAAAGGCGTAAAGAAATGTTAGAGACGTTTATAAATAGAAAAGCTTGTTTTTTGTGTTTTGACGGATATTATTAGAGCATTTTTCTTTTTAAATTCTCAGCAATTTATTTAGATTGTTGGGATATAAAGTTGAATGTTTGAGAATATCTTTCAAAAATTTCCAAAGTCTACTGATGATTAGGGTAGATCCTATGAAATGTCGACATATGGATAGCTGGGAAACATAGAAAACAAGCTATTTATAATTTTTTATTGGTATAATATAATAATAAGTACTTAAGTATATTAATAAACACAAAAACATATTATTTTTTTTAACTTTGTTATTTTATTTATTGAATCTACATAAGAAATGTAATGACAATAAGTATTCAATTCTTAATACTAAAAAGACAAATTGTGATTAAAGTCCTGCCAGTGCTGGACAAAAATTTATTTTTATGCGAATATCATTTCAGAATTCAGTCATCAGTTTAGAGCTCTAATGGTAGCCAAAGTATCCCTCCTTCTCAGACGGGTATGACCACCAAAATTAAGAATATTAGGTGCAAGAGATTTGGATCGAATTCAAGTTTGTTAATATATCTTGTCACGTACTTCACAAATTCAGTGCCTCGTTTCTATAAGATTAGTGAAAAGTTTCTCGCATCGAAAACTACGAAACATAAAATTCCATCGTTTCTCGACTATCGAGAAAAACAGCGTTTCTGTATATTAAATCGAAAAGAGGCAATACTAGTTACGTCTTTATTGGAATATTTCCATTAAGCAGCTGTCAAAATGCAAAAAGTAAACAAATAAGAAGACGAATATAGGAAAAATTTATCAAACAAAAAGAAAATTTAAGCTTAGCAGTGAATAAAACAATTGAATTTAGTGTTATAAATAAAATAAAATTGTGTCAATCAACAACACGTGTACATAAATAAAAACACATTCAAATCATAAATATTGTTTTGTGGTGATGGTTGCTGACCAATATGACCGGCGGAACATGTTGCGCATTTACAGCCAGAGATTAAGGGCTGCAACCGACCCTTTTTTAGTCCTGAACCGATGAATGAAGCTTCTCGCATTCGAGACAGGCTAAAATTAAGATTTTGCCATTACATTTTTAATTTATCATACTGTATGTATGTACATAAATATTAAGAAATAAAGAAAAAACCAAAAACATTTAATTCATAATTTTTATATATTTATTATATTATATCTCCGTGGAAATTCTTTCAATTTTCTAAAATAAAAAGAAGAAATGAATAATGAACTACATTCAATATCTGCCGTATTCATAATAAATAATTTACACATAACAAAGGTTTAATTAACAAATTTTGTGTAAAAATATGTATGTCAAGTAAACTTTTACTAATTGCAAATTATTTTTTATGAATACGACAATATGTGTATAAATATTTAAAAACTTTACCTTTTCTACACTTTTTGCATTCATTATGTCAATTATATATTTTTTAAATTTATAACTTCCGCAACTCTTTTATTTGTGAAAAGTTTTGACAGCTCTTGCGAGAAACTTCTCACCAAATTTTAATACAGAAACAAGTTTACTCACAAGCTTCCAATGAATTACGTCAAAAAAGCTATATTTCTCGCTTCTCAAAGATACAGAAACATTTGTGTGAGAAACTCCATTTGTTGTTTCTATTCGCATAGTTTCTCTGTCAATTCCGTTGTTTCTTGTGAGAAATTTCTCGATGCGAGTAATACAGAAACGAGGCACAGATTTCACAAAAGGTACGTTCAGATCTGCGTGGATTCGTGAGTTTTTAAGGTACCATGGAGCATCTGTAATTCTACGGAGAATTCTATTTTGACTTCTTTGAATTTTTTCAATGTTAGATGCCGAGGCTGTGCCCCATAATTGAGTCCCATAGCACAATATTGGCTTTAGAATCGAGTTGTACAGCAAAAGTTTACAATCAAGCTTCAAGGTCGAATTTCTGTCTATTAGCCAGTTAATTTGCACTGCTTTCAATTATCATCTGCGTTACTTTTGCCTCGATATGCGACTTCCATGTTAGTCTACGGTCAAGATGAATACCGAGGTATTTGACTTCACTGTGTTGAGGTATTACTTTATTGTTAATAGTAATGGGTGAGCATGTTCCTAGACGCAGTGCGAATGTAACATGGGCACACTTTTGTTCATTAACCTTGTTTTTCCGAAGCTTGAGCCATTTCTCTAGTTTGTCGATATGTTCCTGTAAATTTATTGATGCTGGTGGTTACTATGTATGCTAAGGAATGCTGTATCATCTGCAAATGTTGAAGTGTGAACGTTGGTGCTTGTTGGCATGTCAGATGCGTAGATCAAATATACATAAGCTAGGCCCTAATATGCTGCCTTGGGGAACTCCAGCTTCAATAGGCTGGGCGGGGCTTATGAAATCGCCTTCTTTTATTAAAAATTGGCGACGATATAAATAGCTTTCCAAAAGGTTATGTTTGCAGGTAAGTTAGACTTTATTTTATGCATTAAGCCATCGTGCCACACTTTATCAAAAGCTTGTGAAACGTCGATGAATTTTCAAACGCCTTTCTTATGACATTAACTAACCTGTGTGTTTGCTCAATGGTGCCATGTTTCGCTCTAAAACCAAATTGGTGATTGGAAATACATTCAACCTTATTAAGCATTGGATCCAACTTCGCCTTTAGCAATTTTTCGAAAAGTTTTGAAATTGTTGTCAGTAGACTTATTGGACGGTATGATTCTATTTTCGTGTGATCCTTCCCTGGCTTAGGACCTATTGTTATCATGGACACCTTCCACTCTGCAGGGTAATACTCAAGTCGTAAAATAGCATTAAAAATAAAAAGAACAATTCTTTTAGCTACACGAGGCAGCTCTACGAGCATTTTGTTGCTGATTTTATCCATACCTGGAGCTTTTTTAAGGTTTAGATTACTAATAGCATTTGCAACTTCTTGAAAATTGAATCTTAAAGGCACAGGAGTTCTACTAACAATAGGCGGCAACTCCCTTGCATTATCATTTGTGGTAAAAACGTTTTTCAAATGGTTAACAAATAAATTACCCTTTTCCGAGTCATCTCTAGCCCAGTCACCAGACGGTTCTCGCAAGGGCGGCTTACCTCTAACTGGCCTTTTTAAACCCTTAGTCGCCCGCCATAAAGAATAGTCGGCCTGAGGAGTACCATCCAGACTTTCTAAATACGTTTGTAGAGAAGCCGTTTGCTTGCAAATTTCTTAGCTGATTTGTGCACTCACGTAGCCTTGTTTTTAATAGCGGAGACCTGCGAAGTTGCCACTCTCGTCGAACTCTTCTTTTTTCTAACACAAGTTGCTCGATTTCTGAAGAATATGTGCTATTTTGAATGTTTCTGCGTATAAAATTAACGCTAGAAACGCGGCTTGTTTAAGGTTTACGCTAAAGTTGCTTGATGACGCATTAATATCTGTAGATGTTCTTAAAACAATATTCTCAGTGCAATGGGTACTCAAAAATTTTTTATATTTTAGTCAATTCACTCGGGTGACAGTCCTATACAAATTGTTAATCGGGGACCAAGTGTCCTGGGGAAAACGCACTGAAATAAAAGTAGGTGGACTTTGCACCATGATAACGCACCATCTCACACATCGACGCTTGCGCGTGAGTTTTTGGCCAAAACCAAACCCGTTATCATGCCTCAACCGCCGTGTTCACCGCACTTGGCCCCGCATGCCATACTCCTTTTCCCAAAACTGAAGATACCGACGAAAGGAAAGCGTTTTCCTACGATTGAGGAGATAACAGAAAAATCGAAACACGAACTGTTGGCGATGCCAAAAAGCGCGTTTCAGAAGTGTTTCGAGGATTGAAAAAAACGCTGGCATAAATGTTTTATATCTGAGGGGGATTATCTAAAAGGGGACAAGATAGTTATTGATGAATACCTAAAAACTTTTTGAAAAAATTGAATGTAACGGCTATTTTTTGATCAGCCCTCGTATATATTTAATAATAGCACAATCAAAAAATTGCAGGTTATACTAAGCAATCAAAAAAAAAAAAAAAAAAAAATATATATATATATATATATATATATATATATATATATATATATATATATATATATATATATATATATATATATATATATATATATATATATATATATATATATATATATATATATATATATATATATATATATATATATATATATATATATATATATATATATATATATATATATATATATGTATATATACAGTATTGGGCAAAACCTAAGAAACGCTGCTTGATTTTTGCTTGTAGTCAAAATTATATTTAAATGAACATATTTCAATTCAATGTTTTAATGCAGTTTTATTAGTAAATGTGTCATCTAATATTACAAAAAAATTTTTGTAATTATCTCCCACCGAACGGTTCTTTTAGTGCAACAACAAATAATACTCAAAAATTCATTGGGCAAAACCTAAGAAACTTTTAATATTTGGTATAATAACCCTTATTTTTATTACTGCGGCGCACCGACGCGGCATAGATTTGAATAAATTATCAATTATTTTTGGATCTGTGCGTATCCATTCATCCTCCAGGCACAAAAATAAATCGTCTCTATTGGAAAATCGTTTCGATCCAACATTCCTCTTCAACATGGAAAATAAATTTTCGATTGAGTTCAAATCGGGCGATTGAGCCGGCCAATCAAGCACTTGAATCCCTTTCGATTTTATCCAGTCCTTCACCAACTTCTATGAGTGTTTCGGATCGTTATCATGTTGAAACACCCATCGAAGTGGCATATTCCACTCGGCATATGGCAATATCTTATTTTCTAAAATGTACCAATACACAAATCTGTCCATTTTGGTAGAAATTCTGTGGAACGGCCCTAGACCATAACATGAAAAACACGTCCACACCATCATACTGCCACCCCAATGCTTGATAGTGTTTTTTACAATATCGGGATTTAAGCCGTTCACCTGTATTGCGCCTCACACGAAATACGCCACCGGAGTTGAACAAATTTAATTAATATAATGGTATGTATTTTTAAGCTATGCAAGTCACCCATTGATGTCTGATTTTTTTTAGGCTCGAATTTGCAAAAAAATATTTTGATTGTTTACGAGAGCAAATTTAATTTGTTCAACTGCGATGGCGTATGTTCGTATTCCTATTTAGTGTTTAGAAAGTGGTTGATGCGCAATTCTATTTTTCGTTTTATGTATTTCGTTGGCATACTTATTTAGTAAATAGTTTTACACAGCATTAGCGTTAATATTTTTTACAGTACCATTTCCATAAAAAAATTCAAAATGTACTCGTATGTATGTATATCAAAATGAGATAGACTTATGCTAGAAAAATATGAAGTAGGAAAGTATTTGCATAAGGTGTGCAATGATAAATAATTTATTAGGGTGGTTCTGCAAATCAGTAGTGCGATTCTCTAACTTATAACGAATCGATAATCGCAACTTTTGTCATCAAATTTCATCGCTTGCACTAACGATTGAGTGATTCTGTAACTTAATTCTAACGATGGTAAACAGCTGTATTTTTCTGTTCATTCATATAAAAATCACTTGGCATCTCTGCCAGAAAAAAGCGAAAACCACAAAGAAAAGAAAAAACAATAAATTTTTCCATAACAATATGTATACATATTGATTTTTATTTGTTGTGATTTAAGTTTTTAAGGCCAAGTTTTTGAGTTGGTATTTAAATGCTATTTACCTTTAAGTTCCATTTAAATACGAAAATCAGTTTTTCACTACAAATTTGGACTAAACTTAAATGCCGAAACTTCTTCATTTAAGTTTTATTTAAGTTTTTCTCATAGTCCATATGGTTTTTGTGTTCTTGCATTTGTATTAGTGCAAAAAAGGTAAACAAAACACACATACGAGCTATTGCCTGCAGAGGATATTCGAAAATTAGTTGCTAATTTTGCAATAAGCAACAGCACAGTATAATTTATTAAAAATAACTTAGCGTAAAATAAAATTGTTAAGTTTTTCTATGCCGTTAATAAATTTAACATTTTTCTTTAAGAATTTTTCTATTCCTCCACTTACAAACAGCTGTTCTATGGAACACTTTCCACAATAGCTTTGTTCGAGGAAATTCCGGGTAAAGTCCGGTAAAATGAGAGTAAACAAAAAATTCTCTCAGAAAACAACAAATTTGCCCAAAATTGCTGGAACACAAAAAACCACATTTCAAGCCCGTAATTAAATATGAAAACAAAAACAGCTGTTGTTTATTTATACAATTTTAAAATTTAGTGTTCTCAACTTTAAATTTTATAATATACTGAAATCCAACTTTTACAAAAAGTTGAAAATTTTTATAATTATATAAAATTAACAAACAAATTTATTTTATAATATCCATTTTAATAAAAAAAAAATTTAACTTTTTACATTTATGAGAGAAATAACTATGTATCGCTGAGTTATTTTTAGAATTTTCTTCGATTTAAAAGTAAATTAGTTTTCAATTATTACGTTTATGCACAGCCAACTTGTAAATAAAAACTATTTGCAAATAATTAGCTGACTATGCATCAATTTGTATTTGGAAACGTTTTATTTTTTTAGTATGGGTAATGCTCAAAATGTAACTATTGGGGAGCATTTTGATTACTAAAATAATACCATAAGTTTAAAAAAGTTAAAGGTTTTTTGTAATTCAATTAAAGCAATTAAAAATAAAAATTAAAATTTGTGAGTATTTATTTCTGCACATAATTTTTAGGGTTTACTATGCCACTCGACATCGCTCGTTCGCATAAATACATTTGAAACAAAAACAAATTTTAAAATGTTTTTGGTATGCATGTATTTATGCGAGCGATCGATATTGAGTGACATAGTGGGCCAGGCAGTTTATTTTTTTAATTTCTAAAACGAAGGTAAACTTTTATACAATTCAAAAAATTTTCTTGATCCACTTGTATGCTTCTTCTTACACCACTTTACTCTTCAAAAATTTCATTGAAATTACAAAATTTAAACTTACACTCACAACGTTTGCACGAAAATCAAAAATTTTTTATATATGTGGAAACATGTTTTATATACATATTTGTAAAAACCAGCAAACAGTCCTATAAACACAAATGTTTGTACAAACCCAAAATATTAACATGCTTGGCAACAGTTTGTGTAGTTTATGAAATACACCTGTTGTCGAAAACTTGACGTCGAAAGTGAATGTATAAACAATGTTTTTCTTTTATTCGATAAATTGTGGTATATATAGTTTCTGATTTTAACAAGTTTCATATAACACAAATTTTTTTATCGATGGTAACAAATTAGTAATATATTGATATCAAATAAAATATGTAAAATTTTGGTATAAGAAATCGAAATCAGCGCCAGCGACAATTTATTGAATAAGCCAAAACGAAAGGAAGCAAATATTAAAAAGAAAATACACTAAAAATTAAATAAACGCATCGTGCATTGATTTAAAAATTTTTATGCGATATTTGAAAACCACTAAAATCGGTGTGAAAAGCGCTGAGTTGACAGCGCAGTTGTAATTCAAACAAATATTTTGAGCGATATAAAAACGGAAATTAACTGATTTTAATATAACTTATTTAAATATAAGGTATTGTTATATTTTTAAATACTTTTTTTTATAATTTGCACTTTGGTATTTCATTTTCATAAAAAGCAAACAGCTGATTAAATGGTTTAACAATTTTACCATTTTGCACGGAAAAAAAGTACGGGTAAAGTCTGGTAAAATGAGAAACACAAATTACTCTCTCAGAAGCTTTCTCATTTACGCAATTTGCACATTTTTCAACACAAGAAACACTTTTCGTGCAAATTGGGAGCCCGCGGGTTCCCGCGGTAACGACGTCGAACACAACTAATATTTGGAATTAAAGTAGAGCTGCCACACTTTCATCGTATTTAAATAAGAAGAATAATTTAATAGTGATAAACTGAACTAGCATTTAAATACAACTTAAATTTAAATGAAAATTAACTAATTTTGTATTTAAATACGCAGTCAAAAAGTGGGCCTAAGTGACAATAAATATTATTTAATTTGTAATAAAGTAAGTAAAATAAAATATGTGTCCATATGTTTCATTTATTTGTTTATACATGTATGTACTAGTTTCTGTATGTTCAGAATGACTACAACTAAGACTGGTGATAATCAATATAACTTTTTAAATTCATTAACTGTCAACTCAAAGGAAATGTCCAACTCCCGATAAACACACTGATTATCCCTTGCAGCTTTCAAACTTGTTTCATCCCTTGCAATTCCGAATGCCAAACGTTCAATAGCTATTTCAACACAAAACACACTTTACCGGTTAAAAAATTGTACTGAAATTTTTGTTTTTGAATATTTATTTAATAAATATTTTATGTATTTATTTATACTTATATTTAATATATAATAAATATTTTTATGTCTTAAAAATCAGGTTGTAAGCACTTTATTTCATGGATGCACAATTAAAAAAATACACTTTAACGATTGAATAAACAGCAAGAAAATTTTTGTCTTTAAGAAATCGACATTCGGCAGTAAAATTAACAGCTGATTTTGATCGACTACGAATATCGTTAAGAAAATGTTACATAATAGTAAATTCGATAAAATATCGTAATAATTATTTTAATGATTCGATTATATTGAAACCACATTCTAATTTTTGCAGGTATTTTATTATGCATTTGATAATTTACTATTTTCGTAAGTAACTTATATTATCATATTTACTTTTTCGATACACGATTACGATACACTCCAGATACTGAGAAATTTTGCAAGGTCGCAAAACGTTGAAAAAAGTTACACAGCAATAAAGAGCATATGGGTCATAATGACCCAACCTGCATGACGTTGTGTTAATAACACACTGACATTTAATTATGTCCATCTGCCTGGGCCCATAACCTATTGGATTTAACTATTTTACACAATGAAAAAAATTATTCCGTGCATTCGGTTTGAAGGCAGATTTATTACTTAAGAAAAATTAACAAAAAGAGATTAGAACTTATATGAAGTACACAGTTGTGTTAACGAGGAATAAATAATAAAATACATTGTGTTGCCATACTTCCAACACATACTGTGAGCAAAAGTGAGTCAACATCAGCGATAGTTATATTTCGTTTTATTACCTTGCTAGTATTAGCTCCAGAATAATCTTAGTAACTACAATTATAAGACTACCTGATGCTCATTTAACCAGTTCAAAAATTATATAAAAAAAAAGGACCAACAATTTTAACTTAAAAAGGTGTGCTATTTTGAACCAGAAAATAACTGGTGGGGTTAAAGCCTATTAATACATTTATTGATTCAACAATTACATCTTTGGACTGGGGCCCAAACAATTTTAAGTACAGTTGCTGGTTCTACAGACTACAAAGTATCCATCGGTATTTAATATTATTCTTCTTTAAATACTTATTATAGACTTGTTGCCGAATTTTGTAGGTTCGTATATTTTCGGCCTGCATAAAGGATATTGACACACAACACCATGCGACAATCATATGCATATCAGAATTTAAAAATTCTATTTCATCATGTGGCGAAAGGATTGATAGTGTTAGATTTTCTAGTTATGGAAACAAAGTAATTTGAGTAAAACATAACAGTTGCACAAGTGTGGTAAATGCTGCCAAAGACCATGCAGTTAAGTTGAAAAAACACCACTCACAACTTTACAAAGTTTGCCAATCTTTCCAGAAAACAATACGAGAACTCGATGAAAAAATATTGTTGCAGTATTTAATTAAAATATGTTAACTAAATTTCATCTTAACTTAAGCTTTAGGAACTTATGTATAAATAAACAAAATATACATATGTATATATTTTTTGTTGTGCTATTGTTTAGTAGGCTTTTTAGGTCTTTTT
Organism: Thecocarcelia acutangulata; assembly: GCA_914767995.1. Taxonomy (NCBI): domain Eukaryota; kingdom Metazoa; phylum Arthropoda; class Insecta; order Diptera; family Tachinidae; genus Thecocarcelia; species Thecocarcelia acutangulata. The sequence goes on along the minus strand of OU612096.1, from coordinate 52,449,322 downwards.
CCCCCCTTTTAATAAAACTACTACTTTGTTTTATTTAGTCTTACATCCTACGTTTAGTTGGATAATCCCAAATTCTTCAGGAATATTTTATTTTGTCTGTTTAAGGATTTAAAATAATTTTTTTTTGTAAATAAATAAGTAACGATTTTGCTTTTTTAAAAAATCTTATATAAAAATAACATTAAAATATTTTACAAAATTAGTTACAAACTTAAGTGTGTACACACATACATACATACATACATTTCGAGACACAAACGTTTTTAAAGGTAATATCACAAACTAAACTAGCGAATGTGCAGCATTTGTATTATCTTTGTCTTCTTTTTTATTAATTGATTCGTTTCCCTTTTTTGTATGCTCAGCCTCTCAAGTGTATATCTTTTATTCTCTCGTCTCTCTTTATCCAATATTTTGATATTCGTCAAATCAGCTGTGTTTTTGTTGTCAATGCATTGCTTTGCAAGTGCAGTTTTTTGTTTTTGTTTTTTTCATTTCTTCTTGTGCTTATATTTCTCTTTGTTGGCCCTATGTAAAATTTACCACAATTTTCTGAATTGTTTCCTAAACATTCTATTTGATAGACAACGTTACTTTGTTCATCTTTGTCAATTTTTGTTTTTGTGAATTAAGTTTTAATTGTTTGATTTGTATCCAAGTGAAAACTGTTCATTATTTATTAGTGTTTTTATTTTTGTATTTTCGGTTAGTGTTGCCAGTGGAGTCTATTTTATTTTTTGTTCCATCGTTTTTTTGCTTTTTTTTATTAGATTGTTTATTAAATATTTCGGATAGCTATTGCGTTCCAGTAACTCTATTATCTGATTTATATTTTTCCGTTCAAATTGTCTGTCGCTCATATCCAATACTTTTTATACCCTTCACAAAAATTTAAGGGTGTATATAAGTTTGTGATTCCGTTTGTAATTTCTACAGTTTTTTTTGCGACCCTATAAAGTATACATATACATATATTCTGAATCAGAATTAATGGAAAAGTCGATTAAGCAATGTCTGTCCGTCCATCTGTCCGCCGTTCAAATACCGTTTCTGAGAAAACCATTAGAAACATTTTTCTTTCACCATTCTTTTGCCCCATCGATTCATGGGTTTGCTATTGAAACTCAGTAATATCGGTTCACATATAGCTGAGATATATACAAAATTCCGAAAAAAGCCGAAATCGAAAATTTCCGATATCGGTCAATATATACCCGAGATATAGCCTAAACCGGGTTTTACATGAAAATGTCGCGTAAGCGAACTTAAACAACTTTTTTTTGCTTAAAAGCAGTTCTGGTAATAAAATCCGGTTGTATAAATATGGAAAATGAAAATTTTCGATATCGGTCCATATATACCCGAAATATAGCCTGATCCGATTTTTCCATTAAATTTTTTTTTTTTGCTGAAAAGCAGTTCTCATTATAAAAGAAGGTTACTAAAATACACAAAATGGAAGATTTCGATATCGCTTCATATATAACCGAGCATAACTTTGTTCACATTTTTATATATACTAAACATATACGTGACTATGGTGAAGGACATTTTAGATTCGGCGTAGCCAAATATACCACACTCTTACTTATTTTTATTAAATTTAGATCTATATTTGTTTTTTGCTCTATTGGTTGTGTTGAGTGAAAATTTATAATTCGTCCAGATGCGACTGACTTTGTATACCAATCTGTCGTTAATTTTTGGTTTATCTTGTAGATTTTTGGTTTTTGTTATTACAATTGTCTTGTATTGTCTTTTAAATAGTTTGCAAAATAATTTCTAAGAGCAATAATCATATAGTTTTGAATATTTTTCTATTTTTGGTAACTTCCTTTCATATGTTAACCACATGATTTTAATTCTACAAAACTTTAGAAGAAACTTAAGGAAACTTGAGTAAACGAACGCAATTCAGTTAAATGCAACAAAACCCTGTAAAAACGTTTACTCTCTTTTTGACAAACAAACTTGACCGCAAAATTATCATATTGCTAATATTTGTCGATTACCTTTAAAAATATTTCATTGGAATTGATTTAATGATAATCTCCATTTCCACTAGAAAAAATCTTTGGATTTGTGAGGAAGAACCTGCGAAAAAATCATTAGTAAATCTCCTAACTCTAAGAAATATTGTTATTATAACAGAAAATAAAACATCTTCTAGTTTAATTATTGCAGCTCAGTCGAAAATACAAGTTGGCATATCACTAGTTTAGAAAAAACCCGAGGATCGGATAAAGGAGTCAATCCACTTTCGCATTCCGAAACCTCCGACAGATCATGCAGCATCGGTCTACCTAGATACAAAGTGTAGAGATTAATTGAGTATTAAGATTTAATACTCACTCGTAACTTACAATAAGCTCAGATAAAATTAGAACAATAAAAGATGAATCTCACGACACACTAATACAAAAAGAGAGCTGGACACTGACAGAGGAAGTGCTCAACGCTCTCTACTTGATCTTCGTCTCTGCAACTTCTACAGAAGTGGACCCTATGTGGCAATGTCCTATGCGCAAGCCCCTAAAGATGGCAGTCCTCCTGTTATCATATATGGGCCACGTCAGTTTTGGTATTCGACAGGTATCCTCACTAGAGCATCTGTCCTGAGTGGTATGAAAAAATTGACGCTGTATTTGTTTCTTACAGACACCGGCCTTTGCCAGTTCATCCGCTACTAGATTTGGGGCACATCACTGTGTCCTCCACAAAAAGTGTGTTTAGTGTTATAGTCGCCAGCCGCTAAAAATCGAGGCCCAAGTGATTTGAGAAAATGTGAATATTGATTTTCTGTTACTGAATGAAAATCGTGATGAAATCGTGTCTCGTTTAGCGTGCTTTAGTATCATATAGTGCGTAACCATTAATTTTAAAATAACTGTTGGTTGTCAAATCTGTTTCAGCAATCAACATTGTGTCGATTTTTTCCATAAAGTGCTCAAGTTCAATTGGGCGGCTGCCGTTTTCGTTCCAGAAATATATTTTTATTTATTTGATTGGCTGTGAAATAGTAGATTGCATTTTGAGCATTTCCTGCATCATGTTAGTCATAGAAACGGTAAATATGTTTATGGATTGAACAAGATCTTGCAGATCGGAATTTTGGGGCTTGGGTTCCTGGTTCAAGTTTTGTATATCGGTTTTTACTATATGAAACTTGTTTGTGGTTTTGCATGATTATATGACTGGCCTCCCTGGGGAATTTTGTTTGCAGAAATAATGTTTGACTGCTGGGGTTGCTGGAAGATAATTAATGACTTATTTGTCATCGACTGCTTAAAATGAGTATAGACAAGACAACCCCTGTAATTTGCAGTATCGCTACCTCCACAGTTACTGCATTTATTAACGCTCTAGTCAGTTTTTGGCTTATTGTATTGTGATGTGCTGTGCAGTTCTCCACACAAAACACAAACTGCGGGCAGTTTACAATAGGCCTTAGTATGTCCAAATTCCTGGCAGTTTAGGCATTGTACTGAATCTAAACGCTTATGCGGCTTCTCTACGGTAGCTTTACGGAGCAAGAGAAATTTGAGAGTAGAAATTGGATGCAGTTCATTCCATTTCAGGATAATATCTCTTGGTTCCAGTTCAACCCTAAACATTGGTTGGGGATATTCTCACGGGTCCTGATGTTCATTACAATTTTGATTGTAAACCCTTTGTCCTCCAAACCAATCTTTACATCGCCCTTGGCTACACATGGGTCAATACCTTTTATAACGACCTGAATACCTTTAGGACTTTTAAGCTGATAAGTGTAAAAAGATTTAATATCCTTTTCCAAAACGTCAGACAATTTTCGGTAATCATTTTCACGGTTTAAATGAATTTTTTTTCATTGATGTTTCTATTGCTTTCCATTGCAGTAGCGGTATTATCATCTTTAGATATCTTTGATTATGATGATATTTGAGCGGATTTCAGGCTTCTCTGACGTTTAAACACAGCTATATACCTATCCATGCCTACTTGTGTTTTCGGCTTATTTGCGGAAATCAGACTGGAAGATGGTTTGTCTTCTGTTGTAACAACTGTATGTGGTGAACACGAACGCGTGCGGTTTCTTTCTCTTAGCGGCAGCAGGTTGTCCAATGATTTTTTCAAGGATTCCTCCTCAGAAATCCAAAGATGTCTTCTAACGGAGCTAAGTTCTTTCCCAGAATTACAATTGATGGGTGCACTCATGCAATTATTTATTTCTTTTTTTTTAATTTAACTGGGTATAAAAAAGTGTCACACAGTTTATTTTTATATAAGTACACTCTTTTCACCTATTCCGGTTTTTTACTTATTCCGGTTTTTTTTTATTACTTTTCGATCAAAAACAAACAAGTCCGTTCACTATTGAAGCTAAACTACGACAAAAGTCATTATTATCTGCGTAAAAAAATCGTTTAGCTGAAAAAAATCTCTACATTCAGGCATTAAACTAGAAAGTTAACAGCACTCTAAGCTGCAAACTAAGTAATCTGCGCCGGTGCACCGCAACCATAAATACACCGGTTGTTTACCCAACCATTTTCACACCCAAGTATTTTAAACACTATTAATAATTGATGCGGTGGTATTTATACCTGTTGTTCGTTTGATACATCAAAATGTGTCCAATCACTTTCGTATATTGTGTATTTTTTTAAAGTAATAGAAACGACCACAAAAAAGAGTGTTGTTGTTACTACCCAGCAGTCCACAAGTTATTACAATTTGCAAAGCATCCGATTGTAAGCGATTGTGTTAACAGAAAAAATCAAAATAAACATGTTGAGTACAACAAACAACTAGCATACGATTCTGATTAGTATTTTTCTATTAATTTTGGTTAATTGAATGTACATAAGAAGCAAAGAAGAAAACAAATGCTAATAATATAGTTTTGAACTCATCCAATGTCGCGCCTATATTGTCAATGCTCTTAGATCGAAGATGTATGTGACAAAAATTTCACTGGGTAGCACTTAGTAAGAGAAACATTTTGAGTATTTACTAAAGGGCTGCACAGATTGTTCTAAAGAACACTGCTCACTACTGTGTAGTAGTTCCAAGCACTGTATTTCAAAACAATTCTTAAAACAAAACAAACAAGCTATAGAAAATTTAGGAACAGAACAAACAGTTCATAGTTTTGAAACGCCTTCGCAACAGTGCTTGACTGTAATTGAATTCTGTTTCACAGCAAAAGGCAAAACAAAACGTCACAATAAAGCTCATAAACGATGAGTCACAGCAAGCACAATGGAATTTGAGCATATTGAGTCTTAAATATTTGTGCTTAAAAACAATGAACAACAAGAACCCACACGCATGAGCATACATAAACAGCAACAAAAAAATGTATAAACAAAACTGAAGTAGAACATGACTTCAATGCTTGGAGTTCTACTTCAATTTTGTTCTATTTCATTTGGTTCTACTTGTGTTTGGTTCTGTTTGTTCTAAATGCTTATAAGACAGTATTCGTTTATGTGTCTAGAACATTTCGGCACTGAACGGTTTGTTTTGGAATGTGTAAGAAGACGATGGATAGTACTTGAAAATACTACGATGTTTTGTAAGACATATTTATTGTGCTTGAGCAGCCCTCTAGTATTTACTATTTTCATTCCTAATGCTTTTCTTAATAATACATACATGACGTCATCACAAAATCAACTTACAAAAACAACACTCTCTATAAATTCTTTTGTTGTGTATATGCGCCACATTTCATTTAACATTAAATAGAATTGCGGCTGCCAGATTTAATGATTTACAACCATTTTGATGATTTTGAAAGTAACACACTGAATGATAATTTTAAGTTTGATTTTGCACAATAATAATTATATAAATTACAAATGATGTTTAAATGTTATTATATATCTATAGGGTGTTTTTTTAAGCCCGATAGAACTTGAAATTGTAAAAAATAACACAAAAAATTAAATTGTAATCAAAATTTTTTTTTATTCGAAAGATCAATACGTGACATTAACATTTGAAAATGATTTCGGGCATATGGGCACCGCGGCTGTTCTTGACGAAGCGCATTCTGGACGTCCAATTTTGGGCCATTTTTTCGAGCACTGCTGGCCGTATGTCACGAACAACACGAACAATGCTGGCCTCCAAGGCGTCAATTGTTGCTGGTTTATCAGCATAAACCAGTGACTTCACGTAGCCCCACAGGAAATAATCGAGAGGTGTCAAATCGCACGACCTTGGAGGCCAATTGACAGGTCCATTTCTCGAAATCAACTTATCGCCAAATTTTGATTTCAGTAAGTCGATGGTTGCGTTCGCCGTATGGCACGTAGCGCCATCCTGTTGAAACCACATCTCCTCCGGATCAACGTCATCCATATTTTCAAACAAAAAATCATTGATCATGGTGCGGTAACGATCTCCATTGACCGTAACGCGAGCTCCGGCCTCATTTTTGAAGAAATAAGGTCCGATGATGCAACCAGCATGAAAACCGCACCAAACAGTGCATTTTTCTGGATGTAATGGAGTCTGTAGGGTCTCTTGTGGATTGGTCTCACTCCATATGCGGCAATTTTGCTTATTAACAAACCCGTTAAGCCAAAAATGCGCCTAATCGCTGAACACAATTTTGCGATAAAACAACGGGTCAGTTGCCAACTGCTAAATTTGGATAATTTCGTAGCGTTGTTCAAGCGTGAGTCTATTCATGATGATTTGTCAGAGTATACTGAAACAAATAAAAAAAATGTTTCATCAAAATTTAATTTTTTGTGTTACTTTTTACAATTTAAAGTTCTATCTAGCTTAAAAAAACACCCTATAGAAGAAAAGAACACATGATGCGTTTGGAAAAACTTAACGGATAAAATTTATTTCAAACTTAGAAATTAAAGTAGAGGTAAAACTTAAAAGAATCTTCATTATGTATTAACACTCGTCATACAAAAAAGTGACAATAATATAAAAAGACTAAAATAATTTTACATATATTTGTACCATTTTAAAAATGTACGTTAGGAAAATTTGTTAGAAATGAATTCAAAAATAATAAGCTGTCCAATGATTTTGGCCCTGATCTGTTCCGCTTTTCAGTAAAAATATTGCCCACTAGTGAAAAGGCACGTTCTGAAGCAGCACTGCTTGCCGGTATTGAATATACTTGCAAAGCGAGTTTGCTTAAGCGGGGATAATATTTCTCATTTTGTATCCACCACGATATTAAATCAAAGTCATCGGTCTTATTTACCACTGCTATATTTTTCCACTTCATCATTAATAGTTCTGTGAATGCATTTACAGATTTATTTAGAAAGTTTGGGAAATATTTTGTTCACAGGAAAAAAATGTAGGTGGCAGACACAGTGGTGTTTCCGGGTTTCTGAGATAAGAAATAGCGGGCGAGCCATCACTTATCGATGACCAGCGTTGTCAATTTTGAAATTTCTAAACGCACCAAAATGGGGAAAAATCGCGTTATTTCACCAAAAACGCACCGAACCTTAAAACTTCATTTTTAAAAACCAATTTTGTATTATAAAAAGAATAATATTTTTATATTAAAAACCACGATAATGAAACAACCTTTTCAGTGACTATTATGCAATCAACCTGGGTCTGGTAGTACCGCCTGATGGCTTGCCATCAAGTTCGTTTATTAACTAGAATGTGATTATTATACTTGGCCTATAGTTATAGTTCTGTTACTTTTGTTAAGATAATGGTGTCTTGATAATAATTATAACAATATTTTATCAAATTTATTATTCAGCTATATTATTTAATTATATTCGCTATCGACCGAAGTCAGCTGTTGCTTTTACTGTCTATTATCAGGTACACAAAACTACAGCTGCTTACTTACTCCCAGGGATGATATATGTATGTCGAATTCATTCACTATTATCAGATCACTAAAAGATACAAAATCGTACCACAAGCCATCAAACTATCTCTATTAATGGCAATTCTATCAAACACACTGTAAATTTCATTTGTGTTTTCGTAAGCAAACAGTAAAAAACAGATGCCGGGAGTGGCTGTCTTTAAAAAAATTTACTGAAATATACGAAAATTTGATAGAATCGTAACCAATAAAGGCTGAAGTTTACCATAACCAATGTTTGATGCAAATGTGCAAACACGAGTCAGAGTGTAGCTTTGATAGTGAACGGACGTATTTGTTTTTGATCGGAGTGTTACAAAAAAATAAATAAAATAACGGTATAAGTAGAAAACCGCAAAAACTTTGTGACAATTATGTTTATATACTTTTAAAGCAACAAAAATATAAATAAAAAAAAATTGCATGGGTGTACCCAGTAGGTACAATTCTAAGAAAGAGCTTAGCTCCACTAGAAAAAACCTCTGGATTTCTGAAGAGGAATCATTGGACAGTCTCCTGTCTCTAAGAGATAATAAACGCACGCGTTCGTGCTCGCCAAACATTGTTGTTGCAACAGACGACAAACCATCTTCCAGTCTAGCTATTGTTGATAAACCGAAAACGCAAGTAGGAATGGATAGGTATATAACCGTGGTTAAACGTCAACGAAGCTCTAAGTTCGCGCAAATATCATCACAACCAAAAATGTCTAAGAACGATAATACCACTGCGACAACGGATAGTAATAGGTTTGCCATCCTTCAGGCAGATGAACCAACAACATCCAAAAAAACATATAAACCACCAGCTATTTATTTGAGAGAGCCGACTTCTAGTGAACTGGTGAAACAACTTATTACGGCAATCGACAAAGATAATTTCAACATCACATCTGTGAAGCACGGCAGCATCAGTGAAACTAAAATTCAGGTAAACCATGAAAACGATTACCGAAAATTGTCTGATGTGTTAGAAAAACAGAAAATATAATTTTACACTTACCAGCTCAAAAGTGCTAAAGGTCTTCAGGTCGTTATTAAAGGTTGTAACGAAGTTTCTCGTCGCTACATGCATTTTTATGAATTATTTACTTTACATTTTGAATGAATTATTTTATTTACCTTTTGAATGAATTATACTACTTTTATATTCTTATTATTATCTTTATATTCTTATGATTATTATTTTTATACTTTATACATTAAGCAGCACGCTCTTATGATCCTATATACTTTTTCATCTCAATTATTGTAAGAGCAAATGGTTAAGAGAAACGAAACAAGAGAAGTGTAATGTGTTTAAATGCGCTCTCTCACTTACACTACTACACATCATTGATCAACTAGTGTGTGTAGTACTATATGCTGGCGTGACTACCACTACACCGACAGTTGGCTTTGGTTCGTCTTGGTGGTCGGACACATGGCCAACTCAGTGTAGTGGTAGAGGGTTCTACTGGTTTTTATAGCCATAGTTCCCAGACCAATTAATAAGTAGTAGTGGTAGAGGGTGGCTACTGGTTATTACAGCCATAGCACCCAGACCAAGTTGTAGTAGTGCAGGGGGAACCTACAGGTTTTTATAGCCTTAGGTCCCAGGCTTAGCATTTACTAAAACACTAACCATTCATTAGCCAACCAGCAAGCCATACACTCGTCGCACGGGTAATCCACGACACTGGTGTTCCGGTCATTTTCTTTAAAATTTCGCGCGGACTGGTTCATTTTCTTAACCATTTCTTTATTCTGAATTTGTTGAATTTATGTAATTTTAATCAAATAAATTGAAAAACAAAATATTTCAACGTGTTTTTTTCTACGCCTGGCCAAACCCGGCGAGCTACTCCAGCATTTATCCTTGATAATTGGCGCCCGAGCAGGGACTCTTTAACTAAAAGTAAAATAAATAAAAAAACGAAAACTAAAGCAAAGTATACTGTACAAATATGAGCCGTGCTTTTATAAACCTGGTGAAGAAGGATGCTTTAAGCGAATGTTTAAAGGAGCTTGGTATTAGTGAAGAAGGCAGCCTTGATGAATTAAGAAGTCGACTTAGAGTCTATATGGACAAAGATGACTTGCCGCCGGAACATGAGAGGTGCATAAATTCTTTGAGGTTATGTTACGACAGCACGTGTTCAGGTAAAAATTTAAAACTTCCGAACAGCAATGTAAATTCCAGGGCTTCTTCGCCGATGAATTGTGGCGAAGAATCAGGTTCTACCATTGGTAATGACCCGGATATTTGTGACAAAATCCGTAAATGGGGCGTAAAATACGACGGGGGTAAAGACCCATTGAATTTCTTGGAAAGAATAGAAGAGTTAGCCACGTGTTATTCGATTCGCCATAATACTCTTCTAAAGTTCATGCTCGAGTTACTTAAGGGGGCAGCGCTATCATGGTACAGGAATAACCACAAAAACTGGCGGCATTACAACGATTTTGTCGACGACTTTAAAATTTTTTTCTTACCTTCTCGATTTTTTGAATCCTTGGAAGATGAAATCCGAAACCGTTTACAGCGCCAGGGTGAAAACTATGTAGACTACGTAACCGCCCTACAAACTTTGATGCGATGGGCAAATTTATCCACCAGTGAGCAACTGGAAAGAGTTTTTCGCAACTGTAGGCCGGAATACAAGGTGTATATAAAGCGGCGAGATTTTAACAAACTGAGTGAAATTATCCGCTTGGCACAAGATTTCGAGAATATAAAAGCGGAGGAGGCCTTCCAAAAGAGATCAACTCGTCAGGTGCAGTCAGTGGTGGCTGCTGGAGGTAAACTTAAGATATGTTACCGCTGTGGGGAAACGGGGCATCAACGCCTAACTTGCTCAAATCCACCAATACTCTTTTGTTGGAATTGTGGCCGAAAAGGCGTGCGAACAATTGATTGCTGCAGATATGTATCGGGAAACGATCCCAGAGGTCCTTCAACCGGGAGAGGCGAAGAAGATCTCTAGACCAGCCGGCCTTTCCCATTTACTTGACAATAGACGACGACTTACGATTACGAACCCGGATTACGATAAAACACCGAACTTACTTGGCTTCTGTTTATACAGGAGCAACCCACTCATGTATACTTGATTCTGTCATAAGAGAACTGAACATACAAATTGTGCCCTCGCAAATTAATACCATTGAATGGTTCTAAGACCCCAATTAAAGGGTCCGCCAAGATATGGGTTGCATTGCAAGGAGTGGTATATAGATTTTCTAGTTCTGAAATCCAGTATCGACCCTATTATTATTGGAACCGATTTCTTAACACGAACAGGTTGTTCACTACACATAGTCCCAAGACGGGAAAACAACGCAAAGATAGCCCAGTTCAGCTAGGAACTCTACATGTTCCCTATGAAGTAACTCCGCCCACTGATGATCTAGTTGAACAGAAGGTAAAGACATTCCTCGAGAGAGAATTGCCCCGGTTTGAGACGATCTCGGGGTTCTCAAATGTGACGGAACACGTTATTACGATGAAACATGATCGACCCCTACGCCATTTCCTGATGGTGAAAGGGTCATAGCCTACGCAAGTCGTACCCTTACGGGTCCAGAAAAAAACTACACGGTCACTGAGAAGGAATGCTTGGCCATTATCTGGGGCATAAGAAAAATGAGGCACTTTATAGAGGGGTATCATTTCACAATCGTGACTGATCATCAATCCTTGAAATGGTTAAACTCCATTCAGTCACCGTCGGGAAGAATTGCACGGTGGGCCTTGGAAATGATGCAATTTGACTACGAGATCCGTTATCGCAAAGGTAAATTAAATGTCATCGAAGACTCTCTTTCCAGGTCCCCTTTAAGCTCAGATGAGGTTCAACGGCCCGTGCTACAAGCTCTCAGAAAATTCGATGAAAATAACGACCCTTGGTATACAAATAAACTTAAAATCGTACGTTCAGACCCTGAAAAGCTTCCAGACTACCGAGTTGACGAAGACGGCAACCTAAGAAGACATATTTTCGATGCCTGCGCATACAATGAAGTGGACCCAGTTCCCTGGAAGTTAGTGGTACCTCGTGGGGAAAGAGTTCAGGTTCTAAAATATTTCGAGACATTGCTCAGTATGTTCGGAAATGTAAGTTGTGTCAACAATTCAAGCCCCTTCAGCAATCACCCGCTGGGAAAATGCACACCGCTCTGGCACCTCATCCCTGGCATACAGTTTGTGCCGATTTTGTGGGACCGCTTCCCCGTTCCATACATGGAAATACAATACTGATAGTATTTCACGAAAAATTTACAAAGTGGACAGAATTTGTAGCAGTGAGGCAGGTTACTACGAAAGCATTTATCAAGGCCTTCCGCGAAAGAATCTTGGCCCGTTTTGGAACACTCCACCTTCTCCTTACAGACAACGGAGCGCAGTTTTCGAGTCACGAATGTAAGAAATTTTTAAGTCTATCGGAGTTAAACAGGTATTTACAGCACCATACTCTCCACATGAAAATCCAACCGAAAGGGCAAACCGAACGATCAAGACAATGATTGCACAATTTTCGCATACAAACCAAAAGACATGGGATGACCACTTACCCGAACTAATGTTGGCTCTAAATTCCAGTAAACAGAGTTCAACAAACTATAGTCCAGCCTATCTGGTCCAAGGAAGAGAACTTCGGCTCCCGAATAGTTTGTACAGCCAAAAAGTACAGTCAGAACAACACGAGACTTCTTGCAAAGATAAAGGGAATCAACTACAAGAAATATTTCAAATAGTGCAAAAGAACCTACAAGCAGCAGCCAACAATCAAGCGGCTCACTACAACTTGAGACATCGTGACCCGTCTCCTAAAAAGGGTGACCTAGTACTGGTTCGAAAGCGTGTTTTGTCCAAAGCGGTCGAACATTTCGCTTCAAAACTTGCACCTCGTTTTGATGGGCCTTATCGGGTAGAAGAATTCATTTCTCCTGTTATTGTACGATTGGCTGACACTCACAACACAAGAAAGCGCCAAGGCACCGCCCACGTTAAGGATTTAAAACCATATCACACGTAAAGCATTGTTGCACCGCTGCTAAGTGTTATACACTCATCCGTTTTCAGAATGTCCGGTTCGAAGTTTGAGCGCAGCTGTCTGAAATTTAGACAAACCTTAGAGCATGAACGTGGGCAACGTAAACGAGCAATTTTAATTGAGACACCCTATCCCAAGGAAAAGGTCCACGTAACTTCCGTGCAGACAAATTTACCCAGACTCGATGTCCGTGATCTTATCGTGCCACATATACCCACTGTGGATCCACTAGCCAGTTTAGTACACGCCTTGGGGATCGACGCGGAAGAGGAAGCTGAAGTACACAGCGGTATCATCGATGAAGTCCTATCTACTATTAAACCAACTGATCCTGGCAAGCGCTCCCGATTCAGAGTAAAACTACAGAATTTTCAAGTTGAGGTACATATTCGACGTTCCTTAGATGTTTGTCTTGTTGTGGGAAAATCTAAGTTCCTATTTCCAAAGCCTAGAAACGACGTCGCTGTTGAGACTTGCTTATCTTAGGGAGGACCCCTTATATACACACAACAGAGAAAAAAAAAACAAAAAAATCCAAACCAGGAGGGAGATGTAACGAAGTTTCTCGTAACCCATGCGTAGATATTGATGACGTCAAAACCGGATTGGAAGATAAAGGTTTTAAAATACAAACCGTAGTAAACATCAGGAACCGTGAAAAGATCCCTCAACCCATGTTTAGGGTTGAACTAGCACCAAGGGATGTTGTCCTGAAAAAAAGTGAAATTCATCCAATTTATAACCTTAAATTTCTTTTGCATCGTAAGGAGCCACATAATCGTTCAGGACCCGTTCAGTACCTAAACTGCCAAGAATTTGCCCACAGCAACAAGCCAAAGGCTGACGCAAGTGTTAAGAAATGCAGTAACTGTGGAGGTAACCACACTGCAAATTATAGAGGTTACCCTGTCTATACTCACTTTAAGCGGTCAATGACAAATAAGTCATCGGTTTCTCCAGCAACCCAGCAGCCAAATGTCATTGGTAAAAACAATTTTCCCCAGGTAGGCCATTCAACCAACTTCACAAACACGCAGAATTCTAAACAATTTTCATATGCTAATGTGGTTAAATCCGACCAAAACTTGAACCAGGAACCCAAGCCCAAAAATTCCGATCCGAAGTTTAGTAACCTAGAGGCAACTCTGCAGACTCTTGTTCAATCCATTAACACTTTTACCGTCTCTATGACAAACATGATGCATGAAATGCTAAAAATTGAATCCACTATTTTGCAGGCAATTTTAAAAAAATGAATTGGTTAAAAATATGTTTCTGGAACGGAAACGGTATTCGCCAAAACAAAAATGAACTTGAACACTTCCTTATAGAAAAGCAGATCGATATAATGATGGTTGCTGAAACTCACTTGACAAGCAACAGTTATTTCAAAATTAATGGCTACACACTATATGACACTAAAGATCCCCGTGGAAGGTCTTGTGGAGGCTCAGAAATTCTAATAAAAAATAGAATTAAGCACTATTTTCTACATAAGACACGTGAGGAGTATCTCTAAGCATAAATATATGTATTGAACATTTTCATGGAAAAATAGTATATCATCAATTTACTCACCGCAACGATTTTCAGTAACAGAAAATTAGTATTCACATTTTTTTAAATCACTTGAGCCTCGATTTTTAGCGGTTGGTGTTTATAATGCTAAACACACTTTTTGGGGATCACGTTTAATTACCTCGAAAGGCCGTGTGCTTTTTGACACCGTTTCCAAAATGGGCTTAGATGTGGTTTCAAGCGGACATCCCACTTATTGCCCGTCAGACCGATGAAAGATCCCAGATGTTAAAGATTTTGGAGTTACAAAAAATTTTCCCTCAGAATGGATGCAAGTTGAGCCTTCATTGGACTTGTCCTCAGATCACTCACCAACTATAGTTTCTGTTTCGTTCCCCCAGGGGCTTGGTTCCCCGTTTTGTGACTTGGCGTTGACCGTCACTCGAGTTAACTGGATAAAATATAAGAAATATTTGAGTACACATTGTACGGAAAACATTGCCTTGAGAACGCCTGAGGATATTGATGTGTCGATTAACGAATTTTCTGAACACCTTAATCTAGCCGTACAACATGCCACCACTAGCCATATAAGATCCAGAAATGTGAGCAACAGAACGTATTCGTTTGAAATTGAACAACTTCTAACAGAAAAAAGAAGAGTTAGAAGAGAGTGGCAACTTCGCAGGTCTCCCCAGCTTAAAAGCAGGCTACGAGAGTGCGTAGCTCAGTTAAGAAATCTGCTCGAAATCCAAAGAATGGCTTCTCTTAAAAATTATCTGGAAGGTCTTGATGGTACCCCTCAAACCGACTATTCTCTATGGAAAGCGACAAAAGGTCTGAAAAGACCCGTAGTAGGTAAGCCACCTCTGCGAACTTCAACTGGAGATTGGGCAAGAAGCGATTCTGAAAAGGGAATGTTGTATGTCAATCATTTGAGAAATGTTTTTACCACAAATGATACAGCGAATAATTCAGCTGAGCTACCGTCATACGCTGTTAGACCGCCCATGCCGTTGAGACTTAGTTTTCAAGATGTTGAAAATGTTATTCGTAACACAAACCCCAGGAAAGCTCCAGGTATTGATAAAATTACTGGTAAAATGCTTGAGCAGCTACCTCGTGTAGCTCGTAGAATTCTTCTTTTTATTTTTAACGCTATTTTACGTCTCGAGTATTATCCTGCAGAGTGGAAGGTGTCCATGATTACTATGATACCCAAACCAGGGAAGGATCCCACTAAAGTAGAATCATACAGACCAATAAGTCTACTGCCAACAATTTCAAAACTGTTCGAAAAATTGTTAATGGCAAAGTTGAGTCCAATGTTGAACACTGTGGGATGCATCCCTGATCATCAATTTGGCTTTCGGGCTAAACACAGCACAATAGAACAAACGCACAGACTAGTCAATGTCATAAGACAGACCTTTGAGGAGAAGAAGTATTGCTCAGCTCTATTCATTGACATTTCTCAAGCTTTTGATAAAGTGTGGCACGAGGGCTTGATACACAAAATAAAGTTGAACTTGCCTGCAAATACACACAAGCTTCTGGAAAGCTACTTATGTGGGCGGAAGTTTGTTATCAGAGAAGGCGACTTTATAAGCCCAACTCAGCCAATCGAGGCAGGAGTTCCCCAAGGCAGCATACTGGGGCCTACTTTATATTTGATTTACGCCTCTGACATGCCAACCACACCCGGAATCCACACTTCAACTTTTGCAGACGATACAGCATTCTGCAGCGTACATGAAAGCCATCAAGTAGCTTCGCGAAATTTGCAGGAGTATATTTCAATATTAGAGATGTGGTTAAAACTTTGGAAAATTAAAGTTAATGAACAAAAGTGTACTCATGTTACATTCACACTGCGTAAACAAACATGTTCAGCCATCCAAATCAACAATTCACCTATTCCGCAGCAAAATGAAGTCAAGTACCTTGGTATTTACCTGGACCGTAGGTTAACGTGAAAGTCTCACATAGATGCGAAAGTTACTCAGTTAAAGTTAAAAGCAGCTCAACTGAATTGGCTTATGGGCAGAAATTCTACATTGAAGCTGGATTGCAAACTTTTATTATACAACGCAATTCTAAAGCCTATATGGTGCTATGGAATTCAACTATGGGGCACCGCCTCCGCTTCAAACGTTGAAAAAATTCAAAGGCGACAAAACAAAATTCTTCGAACTATTACCGCAGCTCCATGGTACGTAAAAAACTCACGAATTCATAAGGATCTCTGTGTTCCTCTTGTAAAAGACGAATTTTCAAAGTACGCAACAAGGCATATCAATAAATTGGAACTTCATCCAAATCGTCTTGCACGCAATATACTTAATTTCGAAGGACACTCTCGGTTGAGAAGGAGGGACACCCTTGCCACCATCAGAACGTTAAATAGGTGATTTCACCGATATTGATCGTGCAAAATAAAACATTTTTGTCTAGCATTGGCTGGACTCAATTAATTTTATGTATTTAGTTTTAAGATTTGAATACTTATTGTTAGTTCACTTTGTGAAGATTCAATAAACAAATGAATGAGAAAAAAAAAAAAAAATTACAAATGATTCAGCGAATATTACAGAGGAATTACCAGCATATGTTGTTAGACCTCCTGTGTCTTTGAGACTTAATTTTCAAGATGTCGAAAATGTTATCGGTAATACAAACCCAAGAAAAGCTCCAGGTATTGATCAACTTACTGGTAAAATGCTTGAACACTTACCTCGTGCAGCTAGAAGGCTTCTGCTTTTGATTTTTAACGGTGTTTTACGCCTTGAGTATTATCCTACAGAGTGGAAGGTCTCAATGATTACTATGATACCCAAGCTAGGGAAGGATCCCGCTAAAGTAGAATCATATAGACCAATAAGTCTACTACCAACAATTTCAAAACTGTTCGAAAAATTGTTAATGGCGAAGTTGAGTCCAATATTGAACAATGTGGGATGCATCCCTGATCATCAATTTGGTCTTCGGGCTAAACATAGCACCATAGAACAAATGCACAGACTAGTCAATGTCATAAGACAGACCTTTGAGGAGAAGAAGTATTGTTCAGCTCTTTTCATTGATATTTCTCAAGCTTTTGATAAAGTGTGGCACGACGGCTTGATGTTCAAAATAAAGTTAAACTTGCCTGCAAATACACACAAGCTTCTGGAAAGCTACTTATATGGGCGGAAGTTTGTTATCAGAGAAGGCGATTTTATAAGCCCAACTCAGCCAATCGAGACAGGTGTTCCGCAAGGCAGCATACTGGGCCCTATTTTATACTTGATTTACGTCTCTGACATCCCAACGACATCCGGAATCCACACTTCAACCTATGCAGATGACACAGCGTTTTTGAGCGTCCATGAAAACCACAAATTAGCTTCACGAAATTTACAGGAATACATTTCAATATTAGAAAAATTGCTAAAACTTTGGAAAATCAAAGTTAATGAACAAAAATGTACTCATGTCACATTCACACTGTGTAAGCAAACATGTGCACCTAT
Organism: Thecocarcelia acutangulata; assembly: GCA_914767995.1. Taxonomy (NCBI): domain Eukaryota; kingdom Metazoa; phylum Arthropoda; class Insecta; order Diptera; family Tachinidae; genus Thecocarcelia; species Thecocarcelia acutangulata. Next base: position 52,431,399 of record OU612096.1, on the reverse strand, counting down.
CCAAATAAACAACTCACCTATTCCGCAGCACAATGAAGTCAAGTACCTTGGTATACACCTCGACCGTAGGCTAACGTGGAAGTCTCACATTGAAGCAAAAGTCACTTAGTTGAAACTAAAAGCAGCGCAACTAAATTGGCTTATGGGCAGAAACTCGACATTGAAGTTGGATTGCAAACTTCTGCTATACAACGCAATACTAAAGCATATATGGTGCTACGCAATTCAGTTATGGGGCACCGCCTCAGAGTCAAACATTGAAAAAATCCAAAGGCGACAAAACAAAATTCTTCGAACGATTACTGCAGCTCCATGGTACGTAAAAAATTCACGAATGCATAAAGACCTGAGCTGGTAAAAGAGGAATTTTCTAAGTACGCGACAAGGTATGTCAGTAAACTGGAACTTCATCCAAACCCTCTTGCGAGCAATATACTTAATTTTGGCGGCCACACTCGGCATAAAAGAAGAGATTGCTCAATAGGTGATTTTACCGAAATAGCTCCTGCAAAATAAAACTTTTTGTCTAGCATTGGCCGGACTTAAGTATAAAGCACATTTGTTTAATTTTAAAGCACATAATTTTTAATTTTAAATTGAGTATTAAGATTTGAATACTTATTTTTAGTTCATTTTGAAGATTCAATAAATAAAAAAATTCTACAAATAAAAAAAAAATGTGCAAACATCGTTGTCGGCACGATGTTTGCAGTACAAATTTTAGGCAGATTGGTTGGGGTGGCAGCACCGGTCTAGGCAGCTGATTTAATGACAACAGCTAAGCAAAAACAAAACAAATATAAAAAAAATTGAAGATGGAGTTTTCTCCACGATTTATGGCTGAAAAGATTGGAAGGGCCAAGAAAAATGGCGAAAAATTGGATTTTTCAAGCGCCAAGGGAAAAAGGTTTGAGTATGGTTTGGAACGAGAAAGAAGGTGGACGGAGGCCAGAGTTTTTGGAAAAAAAAGTTTTCTTAACTGGTGCTACGGCAAAATGAAGAAAAATTAAAACTAAAAATTTTAAAACTTTATTTATTAGAAATTGTAAAAAAAAAAAATTGAACAATAAGTTTAAAAGCCTAAAAGGAAAGAACAACGATTTTGAAATAACATTTAAACAAATATTGCATATTTAATGCAAATGGAAGGAAATCTTAAAGCTAAATTTTAAACATCATTATTTGCGAACGTTCGAAAGTATAAGCTTCTTCTTTCGTATTCGGATTCGCAACTAATTTCAAAATGTGGCAATACTCTTCCAAAGTAAACCCATAAACGTCAAATTTATTTCTTATTCGACATGTTTTACAAGTTGAGAAATGTTTGGTGGCTTTGAGTAAATAGTTTAATTAAAAAAAAATTGTAAAGAACTGAGTTCTATTCGCCATATCAGCCTCTAATATTGATACCAATCAAAAAATAAAATTAGAGACGCGTGTAGAAGAAAAAGCTTGTTGTTTGTGTTTTGATATTTTTCTTTTTAAATTCTTAATAATTTATTTAGATTGTTGGGATATAAAGTTGAATGTTTGAGAATATCTTCCAAAAATTTCCAAAGTCTACTGATGATTAGGGTAACTCCTATGAAATGTCGACATATAGACAGCTGGGAAACATAAAAAACAAGCTGTTTATAATTTTTTTATTGGTAAAAAAATTGTGTTATAAATAAGAAATAAAAAAAATAGACAGAAGATTGCTTAGAAGCAAATCCGGTAATCTAAGTTTTAGTGAAAAGTTATTTTATTTTGCCTGACGAGTATTTGGTGTTTTCAAATGGCATTTCGCCAAATGATTATGCTTTTTCATGAATTCCACAATTACTTCGAATCTTAGTAGTCTTGTTGTTAGTTTTTCTGAGTGAAATTTCATTATTAAAAGCAATTAATCTATCAGGTACCACAATAAGTTATTATATAGTTTAATAATTTTTTGTGTTATTTTAACAAATCAAATAGGTGAATAAACAAACTATAAAATAATACTTCCATTTTCATTATTTGCTAATGCTGTGTTGCTATCGAATGAATTTTGCGAGTATGACATTTGTTTTCGCAATTAAGAATGCCAACTTGCCATCTTTTCGCATTTTAAATGCGAAATAATAAAAACGTACTATGCGAACATCGCAATAGAGAATAGCAACTCTTCGCAAATATGCATATTCGAGTAGCATTACCATTCGCATCGCAATTCAGAATAAGCCTCCTGGATAAAGCGTTAAGAAGCAGACGAAGCTTAGCCGCAAATTCAGTGTGGAATCATGAGACGCAAGTCCCGTTTTCCCGTCCAAACCATTTCAGCTCTCAGCAAGTTGTCAACCAGAAGTCTCATCAGCCGCAAGTCCAGATAATACGCCCAAACCAGCGCAAGGACCAAGCTAGGCAAGTTGCCTGCAAGAAGCCTCAGCAGCCGCATCATCCCGTTTTTTTTGCACCGAGGAAGTCGTTTGTGTTTCATTTTGGCCACAAACAGGTATTTTGCCATAAGGATCTATAAATAGACCGACGAACAGACAAAAAAAATTTTAAATAAAAATTCATAAGCATATATAAATATATAGTATTTTATAATAGCATTTTCGTTTGGCGTAGGGGTAACCCTCTATTAGTAAAACTTGCCCCCTATTTGGGTTGATAATTTCTGCGCATCCTGACCCGAAAAGTGAGCTCATTTTTATGGATTGTAGAGTAGAGCTCTTTTTGGGCCCATTGCCCTAGGGTTAGCCTTTTAGGCCAGCAAAAGGGGTAACAGATAACATATATGTATATATATGGAAATTGAAAATGCTATTGGCAATCTAAACCTTAAAAAAGCTCCAGGTATGGATAAAATCAGCAACAAAATGCTCGTAGAGCTGCCTCGTGTAGCTAAAAGAATTGATCTTTTTATTTTCAATGCTATTTTACGACTTGAGTATTACCCTGCAGAGTGGAAGGTGTCCATGATAACAATGGTTCCTAAGCCAGGGAAGGATCACACGAAAGTAGAATCATACCGTCCAATAAGTCTACTGTCAACAATATCAAAACTTTTCGAAAAATTGCTAAAGGCGAAGTTGGATCCAATGCTTCATAAGGTTGAATGTATTCCTGATCACCAATTTGGTTTTAGAGCGAAACATGGCACCATTGAGCAAACACACAGGTTAGTTAACGTCATAAGAAAGGCATTTGAAGATAAAAAATATTGCTCTGCCTTATTCATCGACGTCTCACAGGCTTTTGATAAAGTGTGGCACGATGGCTTAATGCATAAAATAAAGTTTAACTTACCCGCAAACGTACATAACCTTATGGAAAGCTATTTATATTGTCGCCAATTTATAATAAAAAAAGGCGATTTCATAAGCCCCGTCCAGCCTATTGAAGCTGGAGTTCCCCAAGGCAGCATATTAGGGCCTATCTTATATTTGATCTACGCATCTGACATGCCAACAAGCACCAACGTTCACACTTCAACATTTGCAGATGATACAGCATTCCTTAGCATACATAGTAACCACCAGCAAGCATCAATAAATTTACAGGAACATATCGACAAACTAGAGAAATGGCTGAAGCTTTGGAAAATCAAAGTTAATGAACAAAAGTGTGCCCATGTTACATTCGCACTGCGTCTAGAAACATGCTCACCCATTACTATTAACAATAAAGTAATACCTCAACACAGTGAAGTCAAATACCTCGGAATTCATCTTGACCGTAGACTAACATGGAAGTCGCACATCGAGGCAAAAGTAACGCAGATGAAATTGAAAGCAGTGCAAATTAACTGGCTACTAGGCAGAAATTCGACCTTGAAGCTTGATTGTAAACTTTTGCTGTACAACTCGATTCTAAAGCCAATATGGTGCTATGGGATTCAATTATGGGGCACTGCCTCGGCATCCAACATTGAAAAAATTCAAAGAAGTCAAAATAGAATTCTCCGTAGAATTACAGATGCTCCATGGTACGTTAAAAACTCACGAATCCACGCAGATCTGAACGTACCTTTTGTGAAATCTGAATTTGTGAAGTACGCGACAAGGTATATTAACAAACTTGAATTCCATCCAAATCCTCTTGCCGTTAATATTCTTAACTTTGGTGGTTATACCCGTCTGAGAAGGAGGGATACTTTGGCTACCATTAGAGCTCTAAACAGATGACTGAATTCTGAAATAATATTCGCATAAAAATAAATTTTCGTCCAGCACTGGCAGGACTTTAATCATAATTTTTTTTTTAGTATTAAGATTTGAATACATTCACTCTGTGATTCTTCAACCGCGCGGTCGTGTTTTTAAAAAGTGAACAAAAAAAAAAACAAACCAAAAAATCATTGTGCTAACATATTTTTAAACTTACATATAAAAACAATAATATATTGTATTAAATTGTAAAAACAATAACAAATTATTTTAAAAAAACAACGGGAAAATAAATTCCTTACATTTCATTAACTAAACAATAAAATCAATTTCAATAAAACAAGTGCGGTGGCAGTGCATTGTTGTTGTTGTTATTGTGCGTGAAGATAACCTACCCGGTGGGAAAAAAACTATACACTAAAGTTTTGTTTGCTTGCAAAACCGCAATAAGTAGAAGAGCAAATTTATACAAAAGAAAAACTTTGTGACAATTATTTTTACATACTTTTAAATTAAAAAAAATATAAATAAAAAAACAAAAGTTGCATGAGTGTACCTATTAGATGCAATTCTGTGAGGGAGCTTAGCTCCACTAGAAAAAACCTCTGGATCTCTGAGGAAGAATCACTTAAAAAATCATTGGATAATCTTCTGTCTCTAAGAGATAAAAAACGCACGCGTTCGTGTTCGCCAAACATTGCTGTTACAACAGATGACATACCATCTTCCAGTTTAGCTATTGTTGATAAACCGAAAACTCAAGTGGGTATGGATAGGTATATAACCGTGGTTAAACGTCAGCGAAGCCCTAAATCCGCGCAAATATCATCGCAACCAAAAATGTCTAAGGGCGATATTACCTCTGCGACAACGGATAGTAATAGGTTTGCTATCCTTCAGACTGACGAGCCAACTGCATCAAAAAAAACATTTAAACCGCCACCAATATACTTGAGAGAACCTACATCTAATGAGTTGGTAAAAGCACTTATTTCGGCAATTGGTAAAGACACCTTCAACGTAACATCAGTGAAGCACGGACAAATAAGTGAAACAAAAATCCAAGTCAACTGCGAAAATGATTACCGAAAACTTTCTGCCGCTCTGGAAAAAGAAAAAAGATCTTTTTATACTTATCAACTTAAAAGTGCTAAAGGCCTTCAGGTTGTTATTAAAGGTATTGACCCTTGCGTGGATATTGATGACGTTAAAACCGGATTGGAAGATAAAGGTTTTAAAATAAAAACCGTAGTAAATATCAGGAACCGTGAAAAGATCCCTCAACCCATATTTAGGGTTGAACTAGAACCCAGGGATGTTGTCCTGAAAAAAGGTGAAATTCACCCTATTTATAACCTTAAATTTCTTCTGCATCATAAGGTTACCGTTGAGGAGCCACATAAGCGTTCAGGATCCGTTCAGTGCCTAAACTGCCAAGAATTTGGCCACACAAAGGCTTACTGTAAGTTGCCCGCTGTTTGTGTTGTATGTGGCGAACTTCACGGCACAACTCAGTGCAATAAGCCAAAGGCCGACGCAAGTGTTAAAAAATGCAGTAACTGTGGAGGTAACCACACTGCAAATTATAGAGGTTGCCCTGTCTATACTCATTTTAAGCGGTCAATGACAAATAAGCCATTGATTTTAAATATGCCACCCCAGCAGTCAAACACCATTTCAACAACCAATTTTCCCCAGGTACGCCAGCCAACCAGCCATATACACGTGCAAAACCCCCAACAAATTTCTTATGCGAATGTGGTAAAATCCGATAAACCAAATTTGAATCAGGAGCCCAAGCCTCAAATCTCCGACCAACATTTTAGCAATCTTGAGGCAACTCTGCAGACTCTTGTTCAATCTATAAATACATTTACGGTGTCCATGACAAACATGATGCAGGAAATGCTGAAAATGCAATCCACCATTTTGCAGGCAATTTTAACAAAATGAATTGGTTAAAAATATGTTTCTGGAACGCAAACGGCATTCGCCAACATAAAAATGAACTTGAGCACTTCCTTATGGAAAAGCAGATCGATATAATGATGATTGCTGAAACCCATTTGACAACCAACAGTTATTTCAAAATTAATGGCTACACATTATATGACACAAAAGATCCCGGTGGAAGATCTTGCGGCGGCTCGGCAATTTTGATAAAGACCAGAATTTAGCATTATCTAATGAACGGGACACGTGAGGAATATCTCCAAGCTACAAATATATGCCTTGATTATTTTCATGAAAAAATCGTTATATCCTCGATTAACTCACCACCACGATTTTCAATAACAGAAAGCCAATATTCAAATTTTTTCAAATCGCTTGGTTCTCGATTTTTAGCGGCCGGCGACTATAACGCTAAACACACTTTTTGGGGATCACGTTTAATTACCTCGAAAGGCCGTGTGCTTTTTGACACCGTTTCCAAAATGGGCTTGGATGTGGTTTCAAGCGGACACCCCACTTATTGGCCGTCAGACCGACGAAAGATTTTGGAGTTGCAAAAAATTTTCCTTTAGAGTGGATGCAAGTGGAGCCTTCATTGGATTTGTCATCAGATCACTCACCCACTATAATCTCTGTTTCGTTCCCCCAAGAGATTGGCTCCCCGTTGACCGTCAATAGAGTTAATTGGCTAAAATACAAAAAATTTTTGAGTACACATTGTAGTGAAAATATCGCCTTGAGAACACCTGAGGATATTGATGCGTCAATTAACGATTTTTCTGAAAACCTCAAACTGGCCGTACAGCATGCTACCACTAGTCATATAAGACACAGAAATGAGAACAATAGAACTTATTCGGCTGAAATTGAACAACTTCTGTCAGAAAAAAGAAGAGTTAGAAGAGAGTGGCAAACTCGCAGGTCTCCCCAGCTTAAAACTAGGCTACGGGAATGCGTAACTCGACTAAGAAATCTGCTTGAAATCCAGAGAATATCTTCCCTTAAAACATATTTGGAAAGCTTGGATGGTACCCCGCAATCTGACTATTCTCTGTGGAAAGCGACAAAAGGTCTGAAAAGACCCGTAATAGGTAAGCCACCTTTGCGAACTTCATCTGGCGACTGGGCACGAAGCGATTCCGAAAAGGGGATGGTGTACGTTGATCATTTGAGAAATGTTTTTACGACAAATGATTCAGCGGATGCTGCAGTAGAATTTCCGCCGTATGCTGTTAGACAGCCTGTGTCTTTGAGACTTAACTTTCAAGATGTCGAAAACGTTATCAATAACATAAACCCCAGGAAAGTTCCAGGTATAGATCAAATTACTGGTAAAATGCTTGTACAGTTACCTCGTGTAGCTAGAAGAGTTCTACTTTTTATTTTTAACGCTATTTTACGCCTTGAGTATTATCCTGCAGAGTGGAAGGTCTCTATGATTACTATGACACCCAAGCCAGGGAAGGATCCGACTAAAGTAGAGTCATATAGACCAATAAGTCTACTACCAACAATTTCAAAACTGTTCGAAAAATTGTTAATGGCGAAGTTGTCTCCAATACTTAATGATGTGGGATGTATCCCTGATCATCAATTTGGCTTTCGGGCTAAACATAACACCATAGAACAAACACATAGGCTAGTCAATGTCATAAGACAGACTTTTGAAGACAAAAAGTACTGTTCAGCTCTATTCATCGACATTTCCCAAGCTTTTGATAAAGTGGCACAACGGACTGATGCACAAAATAAAGTTGAACTTGCCGGCAAATACTCACAAGCTTCTGGAAAGCTACTTATACGACCGGAAATTTGTTATCAAAGAAGGTGACTTTACAAGTCTTTCACAGTCGATCGGAGCAGGAGTTCCCCAAGGTAGCATTCTAGGACCCACTCTATATTTGATTTACGCATCTGACATGCCAACGAGATCCGGAATCCATACTTCAACTTTTGCAGATGACACAGCTTTTTTCAGCGTTCATGAAAACCATCAAGAAGCTCTACGAAATTTGCAGCAGTATATTTCAATATTAGAGAAATGGTTGAAACTTTGGAAAATAAAAGTTAATGAACAAAAATGTACTCACGTTATATTCACACTGCGTAAGCAAACATGTTCGGCTCTCCAAATTAACAATACACCTATTCCGCAGCATAATGAAGTTAAATACCTTGGTATTTACCTCGACCGTAGGCTAACGTGGAAGCCTCACATTGATGCGAAAGTCACTCAGTTGAAATTAAAAGCAGCGCAACTAAATTGGCTTATGGGCAGAAATTCGACATTGAAGTTGGACTGCAAACTTTTGTTATATAACGCAATTTTAAAGCCTATGTGGTGCTACGGAGTTCAATTATGGGGAACCGCCTCCACATCTAATATTGAAAAAATTCAAAGACGACAAAACCAAATTCTTCGTACGATTACTGCAGCTCCATGGTACGTAAGAAACTCACGAATTCACAAGGATCTGTGTGTTCCGCTGGTAACTGACGTGTTCTCTAAGTATGCCACAAGGTATATCAGTAAACTGGAACTTCACCCAAATCCTCTTGCACGCAACATACTTAATTTTGGCGGCCACTCTCGGTTGAGAAGAAGGGATACCCTGGCCACCATCAGAACGTTAAATAGGAGATTCTACCGATATTATTCGCGCGAAATGAAACTCTTTTTTCTAGCAGTGGCTGGACTTAAATAACTTTTATATTTAGTATTAAGATTTGAATACTTATTGTTAGTTCATATTTTGAAGATTCAATAAATAAATGAATGACAAAAAAAAAAAAAAAAAAAAAAGATTTGAATACTTATTGTCATTACATTTTTTTATGTAGATTCAATAAATAAAATAATGAAGTTAAAAAAAAAAATATATGGAGCTAATTTATAAAGCTCAGTTTTAGAGCCACTAAGACAACGCACCTTGCGTGAATGACGGCAAAATTCTTGTTTGGGAAAAACATTTTATTAAAAGAAAAGTTTTTTTTGTAAAAAGTTGTACAAAATTTATTTTTGAATTGTTTAAAGTTTGGAAAAAGAATTGTTAGATATTAAATTGTTTCAATCAGTATTTTTTTGGCAATATTAAAGTATAAATTCATAAAATTTTTTTTTATTTTACAATAAATTTTATACTGAATTGAATTTTTCGTAATTTAAAAATGAACTGGTTTGAATAAGAGCAAACACAGGTAAGGTTATAGGAAGGCGGTAGCAGGGAAGAGGATGAGAGAAGCATTTTTAGGGATGACTTCAAAATAAAAATCGTCGCCACAAGTCATCATGGCGGAGTTTAAGTGTAGGTACCTCCATGAGGGTGGGCAGCGACATAGGGAACAATATCAGCCCAAATGTTGGTGAGAGGTCGCGAGCTATTGGCTGCAGCAAGCCGTTTTTTATGACACCAATTGGAATAAAGATCGTTCTTCTTCGGGCCCCTTCTTTTTTTTATTTTGTGTAGAGTGGTTCAATACACCCTAAGCTGGCATGAACTTTTTATTCATGAACATACCGAGCCACCGGTAGGACTGCTGGCAAGGACACCACCCCCAAGATGGCGAGCTTCTAGCCGGAGCATTAGGCCAGCATGCCACCCCGTAAATTGTACGGGCAACATCGGGCTCATCCATGTCGAAAAGCAAACAACGGTATGTATGTGCATGTAGTATATTTTGGAAAAATTTTATAATTTAATTAATAACTTAATAATTTATTAATTACTAAAATGTGTCTGCATTTATTGTAATATTTGACAAACTTGACTTGATCGTTTAAAAGTAAAGCACGATAATTCAATATGCTTATTTTTCTTTCGAGAACATGTAAATTAGAGTAGGATTGTTTTACTATGTGCATATAAAAAGGTGCGATTTCCACATTATAACTCCGTGTTCTGATTGTGCTCTGCAAAATGAAACGTAAAAATTTTGAGCACTTGAATTAACTTTTTTCTTATATTAAACAAAAAGGTGAGTTGAGTTTGATTTGGTGCCACCGAAATTTAAAAAGTGCACCGCGCAATATGCAACTATGCAATTATTGGGGTTATGGCGTAAAACCAAGCGATAAAAGTTATTATAAATGAATCATCATAATATAAACAGATTTTGATGAAAATGTGCTTTATTTGTTTTACGAATTTTGTACTAAAAATGCTCAAATAAAATATGTGTGTATATTTTCTTCAAAACACGATCGCCAAAGCATGGTTTTTTTCAAAACCTTCTGGCAACGCCGCCCTTAGTACGAATACCAAGGCATCTCTAATAGGGTAGTGGTGTAAGCACAGCTGTCTTTCGTTTCCTTTGCGTAAATTCGTCAAAATTTTGTATACAAAGTACATAATTCTGAAAAAACACATAGACTTCCTTACAAAAGGAAAACATAATTTTGACAAATTTTCGTAAATTCTACCAACGAAATACATTGGATGTTTTTTGGTGCTGTATTTATTGTAATTCTGCCACTACCTGTATAAAGCTGCCTTGACGAATACGTTTACCGAGTGTGAGTGAGTAAATACATAAAACTGAGCACACACACTCTCATGGGACTGCAAATTCCTACATACAAATATTATTATCGTTGTGAAAAAGAAGTACGGGTACGAACGCGAGAAGCAAAAAATAATCACTTGTGCTGTTAAGTTCACCTAGTAATGAATTCGCCTTGCACCGTATACAAACTTGAGTGGGCATCAAGGCGACTTTATACAGGTGAGTGCAAGCGGAAAGGCGAATTCAGTACTATGTATTTTGTTATTGTAAAACATATCGTGAATGTCATAATCTCAGCAGAGAAAAAATTTTATATAAACGTTAAATATAAGTTTTTATAATTGTTTGTAATTAAAATCACAGATTATATTAGTTTTTCACTTTTAAATTCACAGAAATTTCTTGAAATTGCACTAAATCATGCAAAAAAAACCTTCAGATTAAAATTGCGCGAAAAAGTTTGTAAACAAAATTTGACAGTCTCATTGGAAAAAACGCGAGAAGCAAAAAATAATCACCTGTGCTGTTAAGTTCACCTGGTAATGAATTCGCCTTGGTGGGCATGTTATACACTCTAGTTTACAAACACAAGCTCTAACGAGAACAAAACATACTTGAGCAAATAGTATGCAGTGGCCAATCACACCGCCACCTGTTTTAAGACGAGTGTACTTAGATCATGAAAAAATGCACCAATTGCAGATCTCTGCTGCAAACGTCACTTTTAAGCGAACATTTTTTGGATTTTTTTTTTCACACCTCCCAGTTTTTGTCGATAACATGTTGAAAAATATTGACGTTTTTAGATTTTTTCAATATAGCCGAACTGTTTGTTCTTAATAATTAGTAATTTTATTGTAATATGTATATCTATACTCTTTTCCAAAATTAAAGAGACAGAAAAAAGTAATGGCGTTTTCTTTTCTAGAAAAAGTGTAACATTTTCAATATTGTTTTGCCAAAAAAATACAGAAGTATAGAGTTTTCTCACCTTTTATTCAGATATTTATTGTTACTGCGACATCTTCTTTTCATCTCAATAAAGCTGAAATTTTAAAATTGAGTTTTAAGAAAAAAAGTTCAGCAAAAATGCAAAACTTTTTCAGAAAAGAAAACGGCATAAGTGTCATTACGGCTTAAAAGCAGAACTGACGCATTTGGGCTAATAATATGTCCTCGCATATAAGTCTTACACAAGTTTAAAACATATCAAATACTTGGGCCACAAAAAAGATTCAATATCGTTAGTGTGATAAATTATCTTATTATATAGTTCTTGACTTTGATTGGCTTGTTATCACGCACATTTTATTTTAAATAGCCCCAAAGAAAGGAGTCCAAAGGTGTCAAATTTCATAATCGTGGCAGCCACATAACATCACTGTGACTGTGTATTAAGTGACATCATCCTTAGGGAACCATATGTCATCCAGGTCCATATCTTCAAAAACCGTTCTGCGCATTGACGACGCCTGAAATGATCATTTCACGTAAGCCTGTAAAATCAGTTCTTTATTCTAAATACGAAGCAGTCATGCTGGTAAGATGCTCGTCTGTTAGGCACAACGACGATTCGAGGATAAGGTGTCTTCTGAAACACTATCGCGAACAACAGCAATGTTTTTCGTAGACCGAACTGGGCGAACATGGTCAAGTGTGTTTACATTTCCTCCATACCTGGTTTGTTGCTATTTGCGTACAATTCTTCCGATTGTAAACACATTTGGTTGATTATGTTGAGCAAAAAAATCACGAAGCGCTCGAAATGCATATTGATTTGTACTCCCATTTTCGTAAAAGGCTCCAGCGATAGTTGAATTTGTCAAACATTGAAACAAAAAAATGTCAAATTAAGTTGGACAGAAAGCTTGACGTTAAGGCTGTATGACTCATAACTAGCATTGCGCGTTATGATTGGACCACCCTTTATAACATAAGGTGTATCTTTTTGTACATTAATTACAAAATTTAATTAAATCGGGGTAGCCGTTCCGGAGTTTTGGTGAAATATGTTAGCGCAACTTACTAATTTAGGAGGTAAAATTAGCCACGCCTATAAAAATATTTTCTACATGGCGGAATAGTAGAAAATACATTTGAAATAAGCGTATATTGTAAAGCACGATTTCGCTGCCGAACAGTGTAATTTCATATTAAAATGGAATTTGGGCAAAAAATTCATTTGTTGTTTGCAGATTATTAAATGGTTTATTTTACTGTACTCGTAATAAACACATCTGGCATCTGTTTCGCCGTTTAAAGTAATTGTTTTAAAATAATAAAGAAAAATTAAACCATTAAAAATTAATTAGAAATGAGGTTATTTCGCTTTCTACAATAAATTTGACCACGAATTAAAATACTATAAAAGAAAAAAATTAACGTTTTGTTTCCTAACTAAATTTATTACACAACTACTTAACCTTTAACATCTTTTTCAGATTTTTATATATTAATCCCTTAAGATTTTTAATGTTTTCAATGGCATCAAATGGTTTTGATTACAAACGTTTTTTTTTCGACACAACGAAAACTTTTTTTACACTGTTGAACTGCGAAATCTCACTAGAACTTAGAAAATTATAGTCGTACGTTCAAGTCCAGGCAATTAACCGCAATGAACATTTAACACTACCATAACGCTAGTAAAGCTGTGACCGTAAAATTTGTTCAACAATGCGTTTAAAATAGGGGGAGCTGGGAAAAGCAAACAAAAATTAATTGTTTGTCGAAAACAAACAAAAAACCAAAAGCTGCATTTACTAACCATTACATTTCATAGAAAATTATTAAATTGGTTTTATGAATATTACAATTAAAAGGTCAGTTAAAACCAATTACAAGCTGTTTGCCAGTTAAAAGCTTAAAAGCAAGTGCTAAGAAATGCTTGTGACTTAACAGATTTTTTTAAGCGTTTAATTATTTATAGAATCTACAAAATTAACTAACGATAAGTATTCAAATCTTAATACTAAAGATAAAAAATTAACTGAAAATAATGTGCATATCACTTACGTCCGGCCAATGCCAAACGAAAGGTTTTATTTTGTGGGAACTTTATCGGTAAAAACACCTATTTAATGTTCTGATGGTGACAACTGCTCAGCCGACTATGGCCGCCAAAATTACAATGCGTGCAAAAGAGTTTGGGTGAAGTTCAAGTTTACTGATATACCTTGTGGCATACTTAGAAAATTCGTCGGAACACACAGTTCCTTTTTTTATTTTGGACCAGTACTCAGCAGTGCATTCAGCGTTGCCATTGTTGGTCTTTTCCGACCAAATTTCGGACAATATTCATTTGGTCGGCTAAACCTTATTTTCGTCTTTTTGAAAAAATTCAACTCTCTTAATTTTAAAATATTCCAATCTTGTTGATTGTGCCCTTGATACCATTATTACATAGTGGAATTTGTTGCGCTTAACAGGAATGAATCTTTTTGCAGACTTAAATGTTCATTTATTTTGAGACCAAATTAATTCTATTGAAAACGGACTTAATCAGAAAAGCTTTGGCGACCTTTCTAGCATTATATTTAAATTACTTTCGCTTCCACATAGTTCTGCAGCTGCTGAGCTGAAGTTTTTAAAACTTTTTACAACCTTCACAAAAATGTAAAGGGTATATATAAGTTTGTGATTCCGTTTGTATTTTCTACGACTTTCATTTGCGACCCTATAAAGTATATACATATATTCTGAATCAGAATTAATGGAAAAGTCGATTAAGCAATGTCCGTCTGTCCGCTGTTGAAATACCCTTTCTGAGAAAACCATTGAACTTAGAATCTTTTTTCTTTCACCATTGTTTTACCCCATCAATTCTTGGGTTTGCTATTGAAATTCAGTAATATTGGTTCACGTATAGCTGTGATATATCAAAATTCCGAAAAAGCCATTTGATTAGCTCAGTTTTTGGAAAGGATGGCAGGCTGGAGTGAAAGGAAGAAGTAAGTTTTTGTCTGAGCCGTTGTGCTGAAATGGAGAGAAATTCTTTAGCTCGTTGACACAGAATAACCCTCGATTACAGATGGACCGGTAGAAAGTAAAGAAAATAAAACCAAGTGAATTAGTGGTTTGTTTGAAACATGCAGTGTTTATTAGGTATAATTGTGTAGAAGTTGGGATCTTTACTTGCTTACTGTATGTGTGTTCGAATGAAGAGTCCGTGGTTTTTCTAGAAAAACCGGAAGTACAATTTTAAGGCATATTGAACATTTTGTTAGGCATTTATGTAAAAGAGATAGATGCTTATATGTAAAGCTGTCTCTTCTTTAGATAAAAATCAACTTTTGTATATATCGATATAAAATTAGCCAACGGGTTTTTTTTTTTGAAATTTTTAATGAAAATTTTTGAAAAAAAATTTTTTGTTTTGCTTTAAACACACACTTATTAAGCACGGTGATTAAAAGGAAAAAACAATTTTCAGATATCCATCCATATATGTATACCCGAGATATAGCCCAAATCGGGTTTTAAATGAAAATGTCGCATAAGCAAAGTTAAACAACTTTTTTTGCTTAAAAGCAATTCTGGTAATAATATAAGGTTATATAAACATGGAGAATTAAAATTTCCGATATCGGTTCATATATACCCGAGATATAGCCTAAACTGTGGTTTTCATGACAATGCCGCGTCAGAGGTAATAAAATAGGGTAAATATGGAAAATGAAAATTTTCGATATCGATCCATATTTACCCGAGATATAGCCGGGTTTTTCACGAAAATGTCGCGTAAGTGAACTTGAACAACTTTTGTTTTTAAGCAATTTTGGTAATAAAATGTGGTTGTGTAAATATGGAATATAAAAATTTCCGATATCGGTCCATATATACCCTAGATATAGCCTGAACCGATTTTTTAGTTAAATTTTTTTTTTTTTGCTCAAAAGCATTTCTAGTTATAAAAGAAGGTTACTTAAATACAGAAAATAGAAAATTCCGATGTCGGTTCATAGCTTAAACAAACTTTGCTATGAAAACGTCTATGAAATTTGTTTTTGGAATGGTGATAACAAGGCAAAAATATTTTTTCCCCGATATCGGTCCATATACATGTATCCGAGCATATTTAGTTCAAAATTTAATATATAATAAACATATACGAGACTATCGTGAAGGGTATTATAGATTCGGCCCAGCCGAATATACCACACTATTACTTGTGTAAATTAAAATAAAGATGAGGAATAAATACAATGAGCAGTATAATGTTTTATAAAAAACTTATGAAAAATAGAAGTGCACTCAATGTGAGTTCAGCAAAAATAGAGAGTTGTGAGTAATTAAACAAATAATAACTTATGCTATACATATGTATATCAATACAAGAAAAAAACATTTGGGACAACGAATGGCGATTAATTTATAATGTTACATATTGGGAATGGTCAACAGTAATTCTAGTTTACGCACGTATGTATGTATTTATATAAGCGTAATTAAATGAATTTTTCGTAAGTTCTGACATCATTTGTTTTCGTTATGTTCTTCCTATAATTGTGCATTTTATAATTTGAAAAATTTATCGAATAAAACTTATATTTTACTACCTTTTGCACGCGGCTTCGCTCGCCTTCGTCATAGTAGCTTTATGCATGCAAGGTTTCAGCCCGATCGGTTTAAAATTGACAAAGTTTCATACAAACATTCATCCTCCATTTTATCGCCTTGGAGGTAGAATTGACCAAAATTCTTCTTTAGCGGATTCCTACATCCGATCCGCCCAGTGGTTTGGCCTGTGCGTTGGTAGATCACTATGTCAGTCACCTTTGAGTTGTATATATTTAGATACCTATGAGAGATACATATGTTTTTCAATATTAAAAATATGGTCTTTTCGAAAGGATTTTGGTGGGTTTTAGATCCAAGTTTGGTCGGATTCGAAATTTTTGAGTGGCAACCCTGAGTGCATTGTGCTGGAACTAGGAAAAAAATTGAGGCGGAAAGAAGCAGTAGTGTTTGTGGAGGTTTAACTTTAACAATAATAACACGAAAGACTAAAACAAACTATGTTACAGTATTTGAAATGTTAAATTAAATTAGTTAAAACTTATCAGTAGCCGTATACTGTAACTCGCTAAAGCTAAATCTCCATCGCTAAAAATTTACAAAGATGGTTTAGCGATTTTTGGCCACATATGCAATTCTGTAATAGCATGTTCACACGAAGGCTTATTTTCGAGGTTCGCTCTCTCATTCGTGGTTCGCGGCCCAATCTTGATTGAACCAACATGGTTCGCCATACAAAATTTTGAGAGCGAACCTACTTGGTTTATTTTGAATCTTGTTGCGAACCAAGCGAAATTTGATAATAAATTATCGCTAGTTTATCTGAACTAGCTGCAAAAAAATCTAAACAAAGAAAAAAAAAAAGATAACTAATGTGTTAAAATCAAAATAAACACATTGAAAATGTAAAAATTTGATACTTACATAAAGATTTAAACAAAAATTTAAAAAAGAATTAGTGAAACGTCAGTGTGAAGCAAAAAACAACCGTCTGAACACCTAGTTTCGCAATAGTGGTTCAGAGAGCGAACCAAGTGTTTCATATTACCGTCTGAACATGGTATAACGTGCATAGCCAAATTTGGCAATGACACAAAAATTGAATTCGCCGCAATTTTAGCGATTAGTGCCATCGCTAAAATGTTTAAATTTTGTATTCTCTAACGCCAAATAAGTAGTTGTTGTTGTCTAAAACGCAACGGAAATTTTTAAGTGCTAAAATGTAAGTAAATTACAAATGTTTTCTTCTTCCTATTGTTTTTTTTTTCCTATTGTTTCTTGTGAAAAAAAAAAATTATTATTGTATAATGGAAGAAACAACAAAAATAATTACATAGGAGTAAAAATATATGTATGCTTATTCAGTACTTGGAGGAGCACAAAGAATTTGCCTATGACAGGAAAAAAATTAATTTCAACTTAAAGTGAAGCAAAACACAAAATTTCTTTTATTAAGATTTGTGAATTCCACAAATGTTTCCTGTTCAAAATTAGCTTATTGCCTTCACTAATTGCACTTAATTACGATAAAAACTGCTCATTTTCACTTTTTTAAATATTTATTGTTATAAAATACAGAAAATTTTTTCTAAACCTTATGAACGTTTTTTTGTTTATTTAAAATGTAAAAAATAATAATACTTCTTTCTGATGCCGTATTTTGAAAATTTTCCCATAAATTCCACATTTGGTTGTATCATGAAAAAATACTGCTCATAATTTATCGACTTAAGTGCTGTTTAAGTAATATTAGTCAAAAACAAAATAAATTTTGAATAGATCTTTCACAATAACTATTTAACACGGCTTTCACACACGGAAAATTTACTTTGCAAAGTCTTGGTGGCAAGGGAAAATAAAGAGTGTAAGAGAGCCACTCTCTTTTCCCTTGCCACCACCAAACTAAGAACTTTGCTAAGTAAACTTTTCGTGTGTGAAAGCGGTGTAACATCGAGATTTCAAAACATATTTCAAAAAGTTATTGAAGAGAAGTTTTAAGAATATTTACGGGAAGCACAATATAAAGTAAGGTAACACTACAATGAATTGTCAAAAACTATTACATTATGTTTATCTCTTTTTAACAGAAGTTCATCAAAGTAGAAAGAAAGAAATAGTATACAGTTAGCAAATTAGCTGCGGCGAAAATATAAAAATTTAGCTAAGCAATTTAGCTTACAGAATACAGATTTAGCGACATCGCTAAAATTTTTGCCCTAATTTTTTTTAGCATTTTAGCGATGGAGTTTTAGCTTTAGCTAAGCGAGTTACAGAATACGGCTGCAGTGCCCAACCCTTTCAACACTACAAGGTAATGAAATGCATTCAAAAGATATTAATAATGAACATATAAAATAAACACGTAAAACGGTGAAAAAAAACAATACTTACCTATTACGATGCAATTTGGTTTCATACGAATTTAATAATGAACATACATATGTACGTATATAGAAAATACGAACAGCAGTAACAAAACGCGTCTGCACAGGATGAAAGACAAAACACTATTACACTAATTTCCCTGTGAATTTGTGAGTTTTTTACGTATCATAGAGCTGCAGTAACTGTTCGATGAATTTGGTTTTGCCACCTTTGAATTTTTTCAATGTTTAACTTTGAGGCGGTGCACCATAATTGAATTCTTTAGAAACATATAGGCTTTAAAATTGCGTTATATAACAAAAGTTTGCAGTCCAACTTCAATGTCGAATTTCTGCCCATAAGCCAATTTAGTTGCGCTGCTTTTAATTTCAACTGAGTGACTTTTGCATCAATGTGAGGCTTCCACGTTAGCCTACGGTCGAGGTAAATACCAAGGTATTTAACTTCATTATGCTGCGGAATAGGTGTATTGGTAATTTGGAGAGCCGAACATGTTTGCTTACGCAGTGTGAATGTAACGTGAGCACATTTTTGTTCATTAACTTTTATTTTCCAAAGTTTCAACCATTTCTCTAATATTGAAATATAATGCTGCAAATTTGGTGAAGCTTCTTGATGGTTTTCACAAACGCTAAAAAAAGCTGTGTCATCTGCAAAAGTTGAAGTATGGATTCCGGATCTCGTTGGCATGTCAGATGCGTAAATTAAATATAAAGTGGGTCCAAGAATGCTACCTTGGGGAACTCCTGCTCCGATTGACTGTGAAAGACTTGTAAAGTCACCTTCTTTGATAACAAATTTCCGGTCGTATAAGTAGCTTTCCAGGAGCTTGTGAGTGTTTGTAGGCAAGTTCAACTTTATTTTGGGCATCAGCCCGTCGTGCCACACTTTATCAAAAGCTTGGGAAATGTCGATGAATAGAGCTGAACAGTACTTTTTCGGTCTAATTCATAAATACGTTATAACACGGTTATATCCAACTTATAAGGAAAAATCGAAAAAAGTGTATTCATAAATGAGTGATAGCTTATTATACTGCTTATAACCTTCTTTGACATTCAAGATTTTTATTGTGGCCTCTACCCAACTATAAGCGGTTAATAAAGTGACACTTGTTGAATTGACGAACGTTTGTTTACAAAAAATTTATTGACTGTGTGCATATTTGTTTTCTTTTCCACCACAAATTATACAAAAAAAAAGTAAAAATGGCATATATAACTTTGAATACGATAATTTAATTTCCCGAGTTCGTGAGTGTATAAATTTATGTAAGTAAAATGTAATTTTTACAAAAGTGATTATTTTAGAGTCCATCGCAGAACGTGTAAGCGCTAGACGACCTAAAACTTTTAAACGGAGAAGCGACCCATTTGAAATGCCAGAAGACCAATTTAAAGCCAGGTACAGATTTAACAAATCAAGTGTAAAGAAAATTATTTCAATGATTAAGCCAGAAACCGAACTTGACAGAAGAGGCTGCGGTACGCCAGTCGATCTGCAGGTTTTGGTAGCATTGAGATATTGGGGGCGAAGAGAAGTAAGTATAATTTCTAAAAGTAACAATTTAAATATGCACATTGTAAAGCAAATGTGAAATGGTAGTAGCTCAAATAATTAAACTCATTTAGGTTCAGGATGATTCAGCCGATCTTCATGGTTTGTCTCAAGCAACAGTCTGCCGAATTACCGCCAGAGTGGCTCGTGCTTTAGCTCGTTGGAGCGATCGAAAAATAAAAATGCCATCATCTCTAATAGAGGAAGAGCTCATAATGAGAGAATTCAGAGCAATTAAAAATTTCCCTGGTGTTATTGGAGCCATTGATTGTACGCACATACATATAAAAAAAACTGGTGGAGAAACGGTGCAGTACTACATAAACAGAAAGGGATACTATTCCCTGAATGTCCAGGTTACTTTTAATGATTTAATAATAGTGAATAAATTCAACATTTATTACATTTTTATAGGTTGTATGCGATAGCAAATTGATAACTAGAGACATTGTGGCAAAATGGAGGGGGAGTACGCATGACTCCCGTATTTTTAATGAATCAGCTATCAAACAGAGGTTTGAAAGCGGGGAGTTCAGAGGCCGTTTGCTAGGTGACTCAGGTTATAAACTGCAAACCTATTTATTTACCCCCCTGTCCAAACCTCAAAATGAAAAAGAGAGTAAGTACAATTCTGCTCAAATTTGCACACGAAACCCCGTGGAACGCTGCTTCGGAGTTTGGAAGCAAAGATTTCGCTGCTTATTACATGGGTTGACGGTTAGTCTCGAAAACGCAAAAACGTTGATTGTTGCCCTAGCAGTACTTCACAATATAGCTATTCAGGAAAATGATACTCTACCAGGTAAGAAGACAGTTGTTGTTGTTATTGTTTTTCTTCCAAACTTTAAATAATTTTCACAATTCATTACTTATTTTATTCCATTTTATTTTATTAACCAAAAGCACTTAAATAACTAACATAAATTCATTTAAAAAGTAACAATAACAAAGAAAAAAGAAATTAACAATAACAAAAATTCATTTCAAAAGTAACAAAATTTACTGCAATTAACAAACAAAACTTCATTTCAAAAGTAAAGGTACGTTCAGATTGGGTAAATATTTGCCAAATTTGGCAAATATTTGCCCAATCTGAACGTATCTTCACGGAACACAAAAAATTAAAACATAAATTCATTAAAAAATAAAACATCAAAGGAGCACAAAAAATTAAAATAAAGCATCAAATTAGTTGTAATCTGCCTCACTCACTAATTTTTATCGTTATCTGTAAAAAAAATATAAAACTTTCAGATGATTGCACCATAGAAGGACATTCGGAAGACATTGAAATAGAAAGAAATAATACTTCCGCTATACGAGGTGGAGGAAGAGGAGCTGCAGTTGTATTAAAAACTTTTATACAAAAACATTTTTAAGCTATATATTACATAACATGCAACTACTTACTTAAAGACATGTAACTACAAAGAGTTTAAAATAAACTTCCTACATATGTAAATAAAAACTACTTTAAACTAAAATTATTGATGTTGAAGAAATAATAATATTTTATTATTATAAACAAATAAATAATAAGTACAATCTTAAATTGTTATTTCTTCAAGTACAATGAAAATTACGAATTATTACACATACATATGTATATATTTATGTATGTATGTACATATGTACAAATTTATGTATGTACCAACATGTATATATATATATATGTATAAAGCACATACAAGGACGTATATTATTTGAACTCTCTTGTGTAAGCTGCCTGTATTTTTCCATCAGAATTTTGTATTCCATATCTAGATTTCTACTTTTTTTTCCTCGTTTATCATTTGTAGCCGGTGCAGTTCTTCACGGCATTCTATATCATGTCTCACAACTTCTTTTATTTTTTCATCGCCCAAATTTGTACTTAACACAGGTATCGTCTAAACAAAAATAAATAAATACATAAATATGTACTTTTATACATCAACAGATATGTATGTACATATGAATGCATGCACATAAGTAAGTTTGTTAATTTAAGGGTTATTTATTTGTTGCCTTTGCAAAGATCTATGCATGTACATATGTACATACAATAATCATATATCCAAACAAACTTAGTTCTTCAATAATATGAATATGTAGATAATACCAAGATCGTTACTGCTTATTTTTGTATGTGTACATGCATACATATGTACATACGAGTATGTATTTTCGAATTAGGTTAGTGTACTGACGATTTAGTGTAAGCACCTGCAGTAAACAAAGCATCTTTTATTAACATATTTTTTTGCACGAATTTTGAAAGACAAAACAACCCTTAAATATGTACATATGTATGTATGCTTTTGTTTGGTGAACGAATACAAAACAAAGAAAATTGTAATTAGGTTTTTCCAAATTTGTCTTGCTTTACATCAATATGAATATATGTATGTATACATATACTTATACAAAAATAAGCAGTAGCGATCGTGCTGTTAGCTACATTTCTATTACTAAGGTTATTTTACATACATAAATATTTACGTATGTATGTATACATTTATGTACATTTTTGTGCAAAGGCAACAAATAAATAATCCTTAAATCAACTAACTTATGTACATGCATATTGAATATGTATTCAATATACGTACATGTGTACATACATGTACATATGTATGTATATACAAGAATTAAAATTAAAAAAATACCCAGCTTTAACTAACCTTTTTCTTGGCTTTTGTTGAAACTTCCGGTTCTATTGTCAGATCTTTGTCTTCATTCTGACTTTTTGCAGGGCTGGCGCTCGTTACTGCTGGGGGAATCTTAAATAAATGTGTATGTAAGAAATTAACTTAATTAATTTAAATTTTGAGTTATAGTAAACTTACCTCGAAAACGCCATCCGAGTCAAACTCATTACTATCTACCACAAACTCTTGAGGCAGCCACACAGCTATATCGTTTTCCACCAATACTGACTGTGGTGGCTGCGGGCCTCCACCGGTTTTGTTCATTTCCCTACGGTGGCTTGACAACTCCTTCTTAGCATTAATTTTCGTCACTATCCACTGTGACTTTAGTTGTGTCAATGTTCGTTTGCTGCCCTGACACATGTTGTTGAAGCTATAACAAATCAATAATACAAATCAATATATGTATGTACATAAAATACATGCATACAAATATACAAACGTACCTTTCCTCGATCCATGACCAGGCTTTCTCCTTTTTGTTATTCGTGTTTGTGTCCGTGTTTTTGTTTTCTATTACGTCCACCTTCTCCTTTATTAAATCCTTTAGTAATATCTACATGAGAAATACGAAAATTAAAATCAATTATATACACACTTATGTACTTACCTTGTCCTCTTCCGACCAATTGCTTGCTCTCTTCCGTTTTTGTTCGGGAGAATCTTCCATTTTACTTCACTGTTTACAAAATAATAATAAGAAATATTTACAAATGTTAATAGTGTTGCACAAACAAATGCTTTGAAGTAGGTAGTCGACTACTTATTTGTACCCGCCGGTAAACGGAAGTGTTTACAAACAAAATTTTTCACAATTCAAAGCTTTGTATACATATTTTTCTCAATAAAAAGTTATAAAACTTTGAATTATTTTATATTCCAACAAAATTATGTTTATATTCCAACAAAATTATAAAATTATTCATAAATTTATTGCAATTTTCGAAGTTACCTAACTAATCAGTTTTTGTTATATGCATCACTAAGTACCAAATGACAATGAAAATAACATGGTATTGCCAACACTAAAGTACAAAAGTAATAAAAGTGTTGAATTGTTATTTCCATGGTATTATGTGTTTATGAATCAAACTTTTTATCAGTTGCTTATAACACAGTGAGTGTATGATAACTATTACCAGCTTATAAGCTGAAATATGAAATTTTTATGAATTAGACTGTTTGTCTTCAAAAGTCTGTCTTATGACATTGCCTAGTCTATGTGTTTGTTCTATGGTGTTATGTTTAGTCCGAAAGCCAAATTGATGATCAGGGATACATCCCACATCATTAAGTATTGGAGACAACTTTGCCATTAACAATTTTTGGAACAGTTTTGAAATTGTTGGCAATAGACTTATTGGTCTGTATGATCCTACTTTAGTGGGATCCTTCCCTGGTTTGGGTATCATAGTAATCATAGACACCTTCCACTCTGCAGGATAATAGTCGAGACGTAAAATAGCGTTAAAAATAAAAAGAAGAATTCTTCTAGCTACACGAGGTAACTGTTCAAGCATTTTACCAGTAATTTGATCAATGCCTGGAGCTTTCCTGGGGTTTGTATTACCGATAACGTTTTCGACATCTTGAAAATTAAATCTCAAAGACAGTTGGTCGCCAGTTGAAGTTCGCAAAGGTGGCTTACTTATTACGGGTTTTTTCAGACCTTTTGTTGCTTTCCATAGCGAATAATCAGATTTAGGAGTACCATATAGACCTTCCAGGTAATTTTTGAGGGAAGCCATTCTTTGGGGTTCAAGCAGATTTATTAACTGAGTTATGCATTCCCGTAGCCTAGTTTTAAGCTGGGGAGACCTGCGAAGTTGCCACTCTCTTCTAACTCTTCTTTTCTCTGACAGAAGTTGATCAATTTCAGATGAATAAGTTCTATTGCTCACATTTCTGGATCTTATATGGCTAGTGGTGGCATGTTCTACGGCTAGATTAAGGTGTTCAGAAAATTCGTTAGAATGTTCATGCAATGTTTTCCGTACAATGAGTACTCAATTATTTTTTATATTTTAACCAATTAACTCGAGAGACGGTCCACGCTAAGTCACAAAACGGGGAACCAACCCCTTGGGGGAACGAAACAGAAACTATAGTTGGTGAGTGATCTGATGACAAGTCTAATGAAGGTTCCACTTGCATCCATTCTGAGGGAAAATTTTTTGTAACTCCAAAATCTATAACGTCTGGGATCTTTCGTTGGTCTGTCGGCCAATAAGTGGGGTGCCCACTTGAAATCACATCTAAGCCTATTTTGGAAACGGTGTCGAAAAGCACGCGGCCTTTCGGGGTAATTAAACGTGATCCCCAAAAAGTGTGTTTAGCGTTATAGTCGCCAGCCGGTAAAAATCGAGGACCAAGTGATTTGAAAAAATTTGAGTATTGGCTTTCTGTTATTGAAAATCGTGGTGGTGAGTAGATCGAGGAAATAACGATTTTTTCATGCAAATATTCGATGCATATATTAGTTGCTTGGAGATACTCCTCACATGTCTCGTTCATTAAAAAGTGTTTAATTCTGGATTTTATTAGAATTGCCGATCCTCCGCAAGATCTTCCGCGGGGATCTTTTGTGTCATACAGTATGTAGCCATTAATTTTGAAAGAACTGTTGGTTGTCAAATGAGTTTCAGCAATCAACATTATATCGATTTGCTTTTCCATAAGGAAGTGCTCAAGCTCATTTTTGTGTTGGCGGATGCCGTTTGCGTTCCAGAAACATATTTTTAACCAATTCATTTTGTTAAAATTGCCTGCAAAATGGTGGATTGCATTTTCAGCATTTCCTGCATCATGTTTGTCATGGAAACCGTAAATGTATTTATGGATTGAACAAGAGTCTGCAGAGTTGCCTCAAGATTGCTAAAATGTTGGTCGGAGTTTTGAGGCTTGGGCTCCTGATTTAACTTTGGTTTATCGGATTTTACCACATTCGCATAAGAAATTTGTTGGGGGTTTGCACGATTATATGGCTGGCTGACTGACTCATCTGGGGAAAACTACTTTTAGAAATGATATTTGACTGCTGGGGTTGGTTAATGGGTGGGTATTGATGGCCTGTTTGTCATTGACCGCTTAAAGTGATTGTAGACAGGACAGCCTCTGTAATTTGCAGTATGATTACCCCCACAGTTACTGCAGTTTTTAACACTTGCGTCGGCCTTTGGCTTATTGCACTGAGTTGTGCCGTGAAGTTCACCACACACAACGCAAACTGCGGGCAACTTACAATAGGCCTTAGTATGGCCAAATTCTTGGCAGTTAAGGCATTGAACGGGTCCTAGACGCTTATGTGGCTCCTCAACGGTAACCTTACGATGCAAAAGAAATTTAAGGTTATAAATTGGATGAATTTCACCTTTTTTTAGGACAACATCCGTGGGTTCTAGTTTAACCCTAAACATGGGTTGAGGGATCTTTTCACGGTTCCTAATATTAACAACATTTTTATTTTAATTCCTTTTTCTTCCTAATGTCATCAGTATCTACACAAGGGTTAACACCTTTAATAACTACCTAAAGGCCTTTGGCACTTTTAAGTTGGTAGGTGTAAAAAGATCTTTTCTCTTTCTCCAGAACGTCAGACAACTTTCGGTATTCATTTTCACTGTTTACCTGGATTTTCGTTTCGATGATTCTGTCATGCTTTACTGATGTAACGTTGAAGGTGTCTTTGCCGATTGCCGTAATAAGTTGTTTTACCAGCTCACTAGAAGTAGGCTCTCTCAAATAAATTGGTGGCGGTTTAAATGCTTTCTTAGATGTTGTTGGCTCATCTGTTTGGAGTATAGGAAATCTATTACCATCCGTTGCCGAAGTCCTATTATCATCTTTACAAATTTTTGGTTGGGATGATATTTGAGCTGATTTGGGGCTTCGCTGCCTTTTAACCACGGTTATGTACCTGTCCATGCCTACTTGTGTTTTCGGTTTTAGTAGCAACAATTAAACTGGAGGATGGTTTGTCTTCAGTTGTAACAACAATATTTGGCGAACACGATCGCGGGCGTTTCCTATCTCTAAGAGACAGGAGATTTTCCAATGATTTTTTCACAGATTCCTCCTCAGAAATCCAAAGGTTTTTTCTACCGGAGCTAAGCTCTTTTGCAGAACTACATCTAATATGTTGGTACACTCATGCAATTAATTGTTTCTATTTTTTTTTTATTTACAAATTTAAAACGGTAATAAAAAAAAAAATGTCACAAAGTTTTTCTTTTAATAAAAATCACTGTTCACCTATTACGGTTTTTACTTATTCCCGTTTTATTTTGTTTTTACTTTGCGATCAAAAACAAACACGTACGTTCACTATCGAAGCTAAACAACTCATAAAGTAGATTTCATTTTTTATGGGAAATCTTTTCAAAATCTACTAGATTTGACTTGAAATCTCGAATGAGCAGATTTCGCTTTGATGTAAATAGACTATTAACAAACATAGGAAATTTGTTAAAAAATACAAATATGCTGTCTACACGATAGGCTAAAATTGTAAACATACATTGTTTGTTATTGAAATCAGTAATAGGGCATTTACATCTACCCAAAGTCTAGTAGATTTGAATGAAAGCTTTCAACGAAATCTTAACCGTTTACCCTTCCGTTTTTTGATATCCAACAATATTTCATTTTCATAAAATCATTTTTTGCAAAGGGTTTGACAGCAATGAATTCATCATGTAAAAGTACTGTTTTTTATGCAGCGTTGTATTTTAAATTATTATTTTAAACAAAATCACAGTTGTGTAATAGAGTATTTACAAAAATCTACCAGATTTCATCAAAATCAACTAGATTTGATTCGAAATGCCGAAAGTAGTAGATTTGGCTTAGGTGTAAATGGCCTATAACAAACATTAATCAAATGAATTTAAACATAGGCATGTTGAAAAAGTTTGCTGTCCACACCAATAGTAAATTTTTCAGCATAAATTTGTAGATTCAACATATCGTCTAGGCTTATGTTAATTTTTAATTATTAGGTGATCAGAAATATTTGTTCAAATTACAAGAATAAATGCACACTTATTGTCTCCTCTAAACACGACGCACCTGAGACTAAAAATCTGCAACAACAAGTTTTAAATGCACACTCGTTGTCTTTTCCGCCGCATTCTGAAACTGACGCATTTTGAAGCTGACGATCTAAAACAAGAAGTTTCAAATGCACACTCATGTTCTTTTCACAATAGCACAGATAATTTTAGCTCTTTCACAATGTAGTGCTTTCGTTACAAATGAAAGCGGCGTTTCAGAATATTTGCCAGACTCAATAAAAAAGGAAACAGTTTTGGATGAGAGCTCAAATTTAGAAAGCACATTTCAGAAGGTAGTGGACAAAGGCGTTGATGTAATGAAATCCCCTGTAGATATTAGAAAAGTTAAAGTAGTGAAACAAAAAAGATTTTTGTATTTTCTGTACGACTTTACAAACGAAACTAGTAAGACATTTTTACCACATAAACATAAGGATCGCTTAGCCATTACAAGCCAACTAAGAAAAGAAGGATTTTTTTGCACAACACAAACAAATCGTTAAATACTGGTGTTCTCTTAGTAAGCCAGCAACAACTTTCTATATATGCTGCAAAAACTGCAAAGTGTATTTTTCTAAAACGGCGTTAAGAAAACATGTTCGTAGATGTGGCCAGAACCTAAAAAGTGAAATAAATAATTTCGCTACTGGCAGAAGACTTACTCAATATGTGCATGAAATAGCAAATAATATAATCCCACGTGTCACACGATATGACGTGTTAATAGTAAAGCATGTTAACAAGTTGGCTAAAAAATATACGTTTGCTCACCAACATGATATTGCGCGCTCGTAGTTGCGATTACTTGGACGTTTTAAACTTGCAACTAAGGAGTTGTGTGAAGGATATATATAGGCCACAAATGTTTGATGTTTGTGTGAAAGCGTTAAGAAATGTAGCAAAATAGGAGGAATCATTGATGTGGTTCGGGCTCCATCTGTAGCAACGAGATTGACCTTATTAAAAAAATTTGGCAATAAACTAAGAACATAATTTATAAAAACGCAAGAAGAATCCAAGAAAAATATGAAACACTTTTTGCTCTTGTGGGAGGAGGAAATACCGACACTAATCAATAAAAAGGCATGCGAAGAATAATCCAATAAGAAAAGGAAACAAAAAGGTTGTCCAACCTACGAGAGAAGATATCAAAAAACTAGAATTTTTTAAAAAGCAGAATGAGGGATCAAATTAAAATTCTGCAACAGAATTTCTGCCAGAGGACGTGGATAGAATTGAAACAACATGCTGGAGAAATTGAATGATTAAAGGTATCAACTTACCAAAACAAACAAGTCATTACTGATTGCTTTGAAAAGGACCTTTTTCAAAACTAATCACAAGAATTTGATTTTGCAGGAAGACCAATTCTAAATTGTCAAAAGAGTATTGTAGAGCATATCCTTTGCTGAAACAATTTGCAGATGAAAGTGGCACTGATATACCCGAAAGTTTGCGAGGAACGACACTTCGTAGACATATTTTAAATGTTGCAGATGCAACCATCGACAAGTTGGCGAACTTTATGGGCCACCATAAAGATATTCACAAAAGTTATTATAGAATGGCGGTTCCGGTTACAGAGATCACATGTGTTTTAAAACTTTCGATACATGCCATTGGCGACAAAGAAGAAAGGAAGGCGCAAACAACGATGAAGAATTTTCAACATTTGCAGATTAGGAATAATTGGCAAATGGTTTTTTGTCAGATGAAAAAGAATTGGAGAAACGCTTAGATGATGAAGGATTCTTAGAATGTGATGGACCGACCACATCACAACGTTTGAATATTTTGAGTCTAAACTCTGATGGAAGGCAAAGCAGTAGTAATTATTTATGTGTAAAAAATGAAAATTTGGAATAAAATGGCATTGTATTGTGTAAGAAAAAAATACTTATTTTGGTATATACATACATACGTATGTACAAGTATGTGAAGGAAATCGAGTAAGAATTTTTTTTTTTTGATATTTTTACATTTATAAAAATACTTCTATCACAAAAGTTATTAAAATTGTATTAAAAATCAATTTCAAGATTGCTTCGCTTTCGATTTCAATTATATATTTCCTTACAAGATTCAGAAAAATGAGCAACAGAACATATTCGTCTGAAATCCAACAACTTCTGTCAGAAAAACGACTAGTTAGAAGAGAGTGGCAACTTCGCAGGTCTCCCCAACTTGAAAGCAGGCTACGGGAATGCATAACCCAATTAAGAAACCTGCTTGAAATCCAAAGAATGGCTTCCCTTAAAAATTATCTGCAAGGTGTAGATAGTACCCCTCAATCCGACTATTCTCTATGAAAAGCGACAAAAGGCCCGTAATAGGTAAGCCACCTTTGCGAACTTCAACTAGAGAATGGCCACGAGCGATTCTGAAAAGCAGATGGCGTATGTTAACAATTTGATAAATGTTTTTATTAATAATGATACAGCAAATGATGCATCCATCTGAATTACCGCCATATGCTGTTAGACCGCCTCTGCTTTTGACGCCTAGTTTTCGAGATGTCGAAAATAAAGTAAACTCCTTTAAAGTTGCAAGTTTTGAAAAATTACTGGTAAAATGCTTGTACAGTTACCTCATGGGACTAGAAGAATTTTTGTTTTTATTTTTAACGCTCTTTTTCGCCTAGAATATTATCTTTCAGAGTGAAAAGTGTCTATGATTACTCTGATACCCAGAGAAGGGTCCAACTAAAGTAGAGTCTAATAGGCCAATAAGTTTACTGCCAATAATTTTAAAACTGTTCGAAAAATTGTTAACGACGAAGTTAACACCAATCTTGAATGATGTGGGATGTATCCCTGATCATTAATTCAGGTTTCGGCCTGAACATTGCACCATACAACAAACGTATACACTAGTTAGTGTCATAAGAAAGGCTTTTGAGGACCAAAAGTATTGCTCAGCTCTATTCTTTTTTTTTTTTTTTTTTTTTTTAGCTTTTATTTATTTATTGAATCTTCACAATGTGAACTAACAATAAGTTTTCAAATCTTAATACTAAATACAATAAATTAACTAAGTCCAGCCAATGCTAGACAAAAAGTTTTATTTTGCGCCAATTATATCGGTAGAATCACCTACTTAACGCTCTGATGGTGGCAACGGTATCCCTTCTTATCAACCGAGTGTGACCGCTAAAATTAAGTATGTTTCGTGCGAGAGGGTTTGGGTGAAGTTCCAATTTGCTGACATACCTTGTCGCATGCTCTGAAAACTCATCTTTTACCAGTGGAACACACAGATCCTTGTGAATTCGTGAGTTTTTTACGTACCATGGAGCTGCAGTAATTGTTCGAAGAATTTTGTTTTGTCGCCTTTGAATTTTTTCAATATTTGACCCTGAGGCGGTGCCCCATAATTGAATTCCGTAGCGCCATATAGGCTTTAGTATTGCGTTGTATAACAAAAGTTTGCAATCTAATTTCAATGTAGAATTTCTGCCCATAAGCCAATTTAATTGCGCTGCTTTTAATTTTAGCTGAGTGACTTTCGCGTCAATGTGAGGCTTCCACGTTAACCTACGGTCGAGATGAATACCAAGATACTTGACTTCACTTTGCTGCGGAATAGGTAAATTGTTAATTTGGATAGCTGAACATGTTTGTCTACGCAGTGTGAATGTAACGTGAGTACACTTTTGTTCATTAACTTTAATTTTCCAAAGTTTTAACCACATCTCTAATATTGAAATATACTCCTGCAAATTTCGCGAAGCTACTTGATGGTTTTCAAGTACGCTGCAGAATGCTGTGTCATCTGCAAAAGTTGAAGTGTGAATACCAGATCTGGTTGGCATGTCAGAAGTGTAAATTAAATATAAAGTGGGTCCCAGAATGCTACCTTGGGGAACTCCTGCCTCGATTGGCTGTGTTGGGCTTATGAAGTCGCCTTCTCTGATAACAAACTTCCGGCCGCATAAATAGCTTTCCAGAAGCTTGTGAGTGTTTGCAGGCAAGTTCAACTTTATTTTGTAAATTAATCCCTTATGCCACACTTTATCAAAAGCTTGGGAAACATCAATGAATAGAGCTGAGCAATACTTTTTATCCTCAAAAGTCTTTCTTATAACATTAACTAGTCTATGCGTTTGTTCAATGGTGCTGTGTTTAGCCCGAAAACCAAATTGATGATCAGGGATGCATCCCACATCATTCAATATTGGAGTCAACTTCGCCATTAACAATTTTTCGAAAAGTTTTGAAATTGTTGGCAGTAGACTTATTGGTCTATATGACTCTACTTTAGTGGGATCCTTCCCTGGCTTGGGTATCATAGTAACCATAGACACCTTCCACTCTGCAGGATAGTATTCTAGGCGCAAAATAGCGTTAAAAATGAAAAGAAGAATTATTCTAGCAACACGAGGTAACTGTAGAAGCATTTTGCCAGTAATTTTGTCAAAACCTGGAGCTTTTTTTGAGTTTACTTTATTTATAACGTTTTCGACATCTTGAAAACTAAGTCTCAAAGGCACAGGCAGTCTAACAGCATATGGCGGAAATTCAGCAACATCATCCACTGTATCATTTGCAGCAAAAACGTTTTTCAAATGATTAACATTCACCATCCCTTTTTCAGAATCACTTCTTGCCCAGTCGCCAGATGAAGTTCGCAAAGTTGGCTTACCTATTACGGGTCTTTTCAGACCTTTTGTCGCTTTCCATAAAGAATAGTCGGTTTGCGGGCTACCATCAAGACCTTCTAGATAATTTTTGAGGGAAGCCATTCTTTGATTCTTTGGATTTCAAGCAGATTTCTTAATTGATTTATGCACTCCCGTAGCCTGCTTTAAAGCTGGGGAGACCTTCGAAGTTGCCACTCTCTTCTAACTCTTCTTTTTTCTGACAGAAGTTGCTCTATTTCAGACGAATACGTTCTATTGCTCACATTTCTGGATCTTGTATGGCTAGTGGTTGCATGTTGTACGGCCAGTTTAAGGTCTTCAGAAAAATCTTTAATTGATATATCAACATCCTCAGGGGTTCTCAAGGCAATATTTTCTGTACAATGAGTACTCAAATATTTCTTATATTTTAGCCAATTAACTCTAGTTATGGCGAACGTCAAGTCACTAAACGGGGAGCCAACCTCCTGGGGGAACGAAACGGATATTATAGTGCGTGAGTGGTCCGATGACAAATCTAATGAAGACTCTACTTGCATCCCTTCTAAAGGAAAATTTTTTGCAACTCCAAAATCTATAACATCTGGGATCTTTCGTCGGTCTGAGGGCCAATAAGTGGGATGTCCGCTTGAAATCACATATAAGCCCAGTTTGGAAACTGTTTCGAAAAGCACACGGCCTTTCGGAGAAATTAAACGTGATCCCCAAAAAGTGTGCTTGGCGTTATAGTCACCAGCCGCTAAAAATCGAGGCCCAAGTGTGTTGAAAAAATGTGAGTACTGTTTTTCTGTTATTGAAAATCGGGGCGGTGAGTAAATTGATGATATAACTATTTTTCCATTAAGATGTTCAATGCATATATTTGTTGCTTGGAGGTACTCCTCACGTGTCTCATGTAGAAAATAGTGCTTAACTCTATTTTTTATTAGAATTGCTGAGCCTCCACAAGACCTTCCACGTGGATCTTTAGTGTCGTACAGTGTGTAGCCATTAATTTTGAAATAACTGTTGCTTGTCAAGTGAGTTTCAGCAATCAGCATTACGTCGATTTGTTTTTCCATAAGGAAGTGCTCAAGTTCATTTTTATGTTGGCGGATGCCGTTTGCGTGCCAGAAACATATTTTTAACCAATTCATTTTGTTAAAATTGCCTGCAAAATAGTGGATTGCATTTTCAGCATTTCCTGCATCATGTTCGTCATAGAAACCGTAAATGTGTTTATGGATTGAACAAGAGTCTGCAGAGTTGCCTCAAGATTGTTAAAACTTTGATCGGAATTTTGGGGCTTGGTCTCCTGATTCAAGTTTTGTGTATCGGCTTTGACCACATTGGCATATGAAACTTGTTTAGGGGTTTGCATAAATGATGTTTGACTGCTGGGGCTGCTTAAAGGTAATTGATGGCTTATTTATCATTGACTGCTTAAAGTGGATATAGACAGGGCAGCCCCTGTAATTTGCAGTATGGTTGCCTCCACAGTTACTGCATTTTTTTGCACTTGAATCAGTTTTTGGCTTCTTGCACTGTGATGTGCCGTGCAGTTCACCACACACAACGCAAACTGCGGGCAACTTACAATAGGCCTTAGTATGACCGAATTCCTGGCAGTGTAGGCATTGAATGGGCCCTAAACGCTTGTGCGGCTCCTCCACGGTAACCCTGCGATGAAGAAGAAATTTGAGATTATAGATTGGGTGAGTTTCATTCTTTTTGAGAATAACATCCCCTGGTTCCAGTTCAACCCTAAACATAGGTTGAGGCATCTTTTCACGGTTCCGCATATTTACCACATTTTTTATTTTAAAGCCTTTATCTAGCAGTGCAGTCTTAACCTCATCCGTGTCTACATAAGGGTCAATACCTTTTATAACAACCTGAAGGCCTTTAGCACTTTTAAGTTGATAAGTATAAAAAGATCTTTTTTCTTTTTCCAAAGCGGCAGAGAGTTTTCGGTAATCATTTTCGCAGTTGACTTGAATTTTTGTTTCACTTATTTGTCCGTGCTTCACTGATGTTACGTTAAAGGTGTCTTTACCAATTGCCGTAATAAGTGCTTTTACCAGCTCATTAGATGTAGGTTCTCTCAAGTATATTGGTGGCGGTTTACATGTTTTTTTTTATGAAGTTGCCTCGTCAGTCTGAAGGATAGCAAACCTATTACTATCCGTAGCCGTAGTCCTATTATCATCTTTGGAAATTTTCGGATTTGATGATATTTGAGCGGATTTCGGGCTTCGCTTACGTTTAACCACGGTTACATACCTGTCCATGCCTACTTGTGTTTTCGGCTTATCTGCAGTTACTGAACTGGTGGATGGTTGGTCTTCTGTTGTAACAGCAATGTTTGGCGAACACGACCGCGTGCGTTTTTTATCTCTTAGAGACAGGAGATTATCCAATGACTTTTTTAAAGATTCTTCCTCAGAAATCCAGAAGTTTTTTCTAGTGGAGCTAAGCTCTCTCTCAGAATTGCATCTACTAGGTGCACTCATGCAATTTTTTTTTTTTTTTGATTTATATATTTTTTTTAATTTAAAAGTATATAAAAATAATTGTCATAAAGTTTTTCTTTTGTATAAATTCGCTCTTCCACTTATTGCGGTTTTGTAAGAAAACAAAAAATTTTAATGTATAGTTTTTTTCCCACTGGGTAGTTAATCTTCGCGCACAATAACAACAATAACAATGCACTGCCACCGCACTTATTTTATTGAAATTGATTTTATTGTTTAGTTATTGAAATGTAAGGAATTTATTTTCCCGTTGTTTTTGTTAAATAACTTGTTATTGTTTTTACAATTTAATTTTAAAGGCGTTTAAGCAATGATTTTATTTAATTTTTTTGTTCACTTTTTACGACCGTTCAGTTGGAGAGTCACAATGATAATGGCTCAGCTCTATTCATTGATGTTTCCCAAGCTTTTGAAAAAATGTGGCACGGGGGATTAATGCACTAATCAAGGCAGGAGTTCCGCAAGGTAGCATACTGGGACCTATTTTATATTTGATTTATGCCTCTGATTTGCCAACGAGATGTGGAATCCACACTTCAACTTTTGTAGATGACACAGTATTCTGCAGCGTTCACGAAGACCACCAATTACCTTTACAAAATTTACAGGAATATATTTGGTATTCACCCCGACCATAGGCTGACGTGGAAGTCTCACATTGATGCGGAAGTCACTCGGTGGAAATTAAAAGCAGCGCAATTAAATTGGCTTATGGGCAGAAATTCTACATTAAAGTTAGATTGCAAACTTTTGTTATACAACGCAATCCTAAAGCCTATATGGTGCTACGTATTTTTTTATACAGCATAAATTTAACTAAAAATTTGATTTATATTTTTAGTATCACCTTTGGTAAAAGAAGACGTTGCCGTTAGGCTCAGGAAGAAATAGAAGCTTTAAAATCCCATTTTGGATGTCTTAAAACATTGGAAAAGCTGCCGTTGCTTACCAAGAATTACGGCTGCTATATAATGATGCTCTAAAAAATCGAATACCTCAGCAATTAAAAGCGTGGAACGACAACCAAAGGCACTACAAAAGTTAAACAGCCGTTCAAAAGATTTTTAGGGAAAATTCGATAAAACTGTATTCATAAATGAATTTTACGTTAAAATATTCTTTTTACTAGTTTTTTAAGTCAACCATTTTTAAAACTGATTGCACCCAATTTTAAGGTGATGTTTGTGTTTGTTTTAGTTATTGTTTGTTTATATGTTGCAAATATTTTTATTGCATATTTATCAGAAATCCGCCAATAATTGTGTGTTTTTTAATAGAAAATATGACCCAAGTTTTAAGTAGCTGACAACAGAAAATTTTCAGAGAAAGAAGTAATCTATTTTATTCTGGATTCCAGATGGATGCCACCCACTGACTACCAACGGAGTTAATTCGTTTATGTAATTTTTAACTCGTCAAAGATTGATCCAAGCTAGAAATAAATTAACAATTTTTAAAATATAGACGTAAATAAATTTTTTTAAGGAAATTTGATTTACATACCTTGTATTCTGTAATAAGAGCATCTGTCTCTTTTAAAAATTTGCAAATCGTTTTTAGTATTAATTTTTCGTCAGCGTTTCTTTGAATTGTGAAATAATCGTTCATGTATTTTTTAGGGTTTCTTTTGCACTGGCAGAAAGTTTATTTTGATGTCGAATTGAAAATAAAACTTTTTTTTTTACAATTACTGTCTACGTCGATCACTTTCAAGTCTTCAAATTTTTTTTTTCAGAGCAGAATTTAAAAAGTTGGTGCGATTCCTCATTGATGTGTAGATGGAAACTGCACAAAGTGATATTAGTTTCCTTCTCCACCCCTTTCTATGAAGGAATCAGAATATTTATCAGCAACTTGTCTATAAACGCACACTGGTATAAAATGACATGTTTGGCGTAAGACGTCGACCACGGCGTTAGCAAACACTTTTAGTAGTTTGCCAAGACTTTGCTTTTCATTTAAACTTTTTATATATCTAAATAAAATAAATAAAACCAGATATATAAAATATTATATATATATATATCTGGTTAAAATTTAAGCCGTAACTTATAATGAGGCTCCAAATTTTGCCTGCGCTCCCCACTTAACAGCATGATACCGTGTAAAACGCACTGCATAAGAATTATAATTATTGAAATTTTTTCCGTGTCTTGAAAACAAACATTTAAACCCATTGCTTTCTATATCTATCTATCCATATATATGCAAATGGTATGTTCTCAAACATTGGATTTTTTTCGAAAACTTTGCATTTTAACATATTTTTAAAACTTATATTTTTTATAAATAAATACTTGTATCTATTACTTTGGCTTTACAAACATCCAATTATATTTATTTAAAGTACATTTAAATCCTCGAATTATTTTTCCTTCAAAGAAAATATCACGCAATACGCTATTGAAATAAAAACTCCCTAATGCTTCTTATATAAGGAACCGTTGCTATTAGTGCATTAAGTGTTGTCTTTTTGGATAGATATGTTTAATTTAAACATTTTTTCCTATGTTAGGTCACATTGAACACATTTTTAACACACTTGCTTAAAAAGGGACAATTTTTACATATTAATTACAACTTTATTTAACGTAGGACAAATTATATTAAATTTTTGCTGTAAGAACAAAATTTACCACATTATATCGATTTGCTTTTTCATAAGGAAGTGCTCAAGTTCATTTTTGTGTTGGTGGATGCCGATTGCGTTCCAGAAACATATTTTAAACCAATTCATTCGTTTAAAATTGCCTGCAAAATAGTGGATTGCATTTTCAACATATCCTGCATCATGGTTATCATGGAAACCGTAAATGTGTTTATAGATTGAACAAGAGTCTGTAGAGTTGCCCCTGTAATTTGCAGTATGGTTACCTCGACAGTTACTGCACTTTTTAACACTTGAGTCGACCTTTGGCTTATTGCACTTAGTTACGCCGTGGAGTTCGCCACAAATAACGGAAACTGCGGGCAACTTACAATAGGCCTTAGTATGGCATTGAACGGGTCCTAGACGCTTATGTGGCTCCTCAACGATGCAAAAGAAACTTAAGGTTGTAAATTGGACGAATTTTACCTTTTTTAGGACAACATCTCTGGGTTCAAACCTAAACATTTTATTTTTTTTGTTCATTAATTTATTTATTGAATCTTCAAAATATGAACTAACAATAAGTATTCAAATCTTAATACTAAATGTAAAAGTTATTTAAGTCCAGCCACTGCCATACAAAAAAGTTTTATTTTGCGCGAATAATATCGGTAGAATCACCTAGTTAACGTTCTGATGGTGGCAAGGGTATCCCATCTTCTCAACCGAGAGTGGCCGCCAAAATTAAGTATGTTACGTGCAAGTGGATTTGGGTGAAGTTCCAGTTTACTGATATACCTTGTCGCGTACTTAGAAAATTCCTCTTTTACCAGCGGAACACTCAGATCCTTGTGAATTCCTAAACATGGGTTGAGGGATCTTTTCACGGTTCCTAATATTAACATTTTTTATTTTAAATCCTTTTTCTTTCAGTCCAGATTTAATGTCATCCGTATCTACACAAGGGTCAACACCTTTAATAACTACCTGAAGGCCTTTAGCACTTTTAAGTTGATAGGTGTAAAAAGTACTTTTCTCCTTCTCCAGAACGTCAGACAACTTTCGGTATTCATTTTCACTGTTTACTTGGATTTTCTTTTCGCTGATGCTGCCATGCTTTACTGATGTAATGTTGAAGGTGTCTTTACTAATTGCCACTAATAAATTGGTGGCGGTTTAAATGTTTTATTAGATATTGTTGGCTCATCTGTTTGGAGTATAGCAAATCTATTACCATCTGTTGCCGAAGTCCTGTTATCATCTTTACAAATTTTTGGTTGAGATGATATTTGAGCTGATTTGGGGCTTCGCAACCTTTTAACCACGCTTGTGTACCTGTCCATGCCTACTGGTGTTTTCGGCTTATTAGCAACAATTAAACTGGAAGATGGTTTGTCTTTAGTTGTAGGAACAATATTTGGCGAACACGATCGCGGGCGTTTCCTATCTCTAAGAGACAGGAGATTTTCCAATGATTTTATCACAGATTAATCCTCAGAAATCCAATAGTTTTTTTTTACCGGAGCTAAGCTCCTTTTCAGAATTACATCTGATAGGTACACTCATGCAAGTAATTGTTTCTATTTTTTTTATTTACAAATTTAAAACGGTAATAAAAAACTTTTTCTTTTAATTAAAATCACTCTGTTCACCTATCACGGTTTTTACTTATTCCCGTTTTATTTTTTTACTTTCCGATCAAAAACAAACACGTCCGTTCACTATCGAAGCTAAACAACGACTGAAAGTTCAATTAATTTTGAACTTGAAAAAGATTGAACCAAATTGATTCGAATGTGAGTGACTAACTTTCTTTAACATATGTATATTTTCTTTCGATATCGTCGAACTGGCTGATAGTTTTGTAAACATATTATTATTGTATGCATCTATGTAGCTCAATTTTTCTTGCTTATTCAATTAGTGTGTCCTTGAATAATAGGTGTGTTCATTTACTTTACTAGTAAAAATTAGCAACGAGAGAGTAACAAGAAAATTTTCAAAATTACTCTCAAAAATGTGAAAAAGTAAATGAACACTTTACTAGCAAAAATTTGCAAGTTAGAGTAGTGTTGTTGTGTATAGATATATATATATAAGTACTTAATAACTACCATTATATCCTTTGGACAAATTATACATATATGTATGTTATTATAAAAATAATGTGATTATGGTCATTTATATTCAGCATTGTCTTGATTGGTGTTTGTCGAGTACATCTTGTAATAGAATAATGAAAAGTTTTACAATTTTATTTAATCTAGGACTAGGCATTTTGGAAATACACTAAGCACTATAAGGGTGATTAGCTACTTTTGAATAAAATATCTATTTTTAAATAGCATCCCATACACGTTTCAATTCAATTCGTAGCTGAGTCGGATGTTGTGCAAATCAAGAAGTAGTTTTTTTTTGCAAGGAGACCGTTAATAATTTTTTAAATTGTTAATTTCATTAAATCCGATAGTTGAATGAAAATCTTCTATTCAGTTTATGAAGTGTGTGGCCAAGAATCAATTCAATTGAAATACTCAACAATTGAATTGAAACGTGTATGGGCTGCTTTATACGTTATAACAGCCTCATTTTTATTTCAAATTAATTTCAGATTGTAAAGTACCGAATAGCTAGGTACTCATAATATTTACGATACTAAAAATAATAGTTGGTCTGTAAAAATTAAAGAAACAAAAACATTTCAGAGGTTAAAACTACAAAAATATTAATATAATTAAAAATGGAAGGTGTCTAAGTGTATATTTAATTGCTTCCCTAAAAGTTTTAAACATATTCAAGCAAGTAAATTTGCCGCAACATCCTTTGCCATTGAAGTGCCACCTACTGTGTTGCTTAGTTCATTGCCACTAGACGTCTTATTTTACCTCTGTTGTTCCTGAGTTACACAAAAATAAATTTGTTTTCTTTTTAATACTTATACTCGTTTTAAAAGTTTACATACACTTACAATTTCTTAAATTTTTCAAAATATTTTTTTTTTTTTAACTTAATTTAGAAATATTGTTTTGTAAACACAAACGCAAAACAGCTGTTTGAATAATTATTGCAAATAAAAATTTTACTTGCAAAAACTTGCAAGAATTTTTCTGTCTCTCAATTTTGTACGCTCTTTTGACGCTCTCTCGTTGCAAATTTTTTGGGTTAATGAACGCTTTCTAGTAAAAATTGTTACAAATTTGTGAAAATTTTTAGTAAATGAACACACCTAATAGTTTATGTTTAGAAATATTTATACAACACAATAAAATATTCGAATGTAGTTTTGTAAAAGTATTGTTAACAGATTTCGCCTTTCTTTCTGTAAATTTTTGTTGCAAAAACAATTGCAAATTTTTTGTTTATGTTCAAAAATATTAATATATCGCACAATAAAATACTTAAAAATTGTTTTGTAAAAATATTATTAATACGTTTTGCCTTTTTTCTGTAAATTTTTGTTGATTGTTGAATTAATAAGTTTTTAAACAATTACAAATTAGTTTTTTGTGTTTCAAAATATAATAAAAATATTTATAATATTATAAGATAGAAAGTAAACAGCTTGCTTTCCATGTTTCCTAGCTGTCGACATTTCATAGCAGCTACCCTAATCATCAGTAGACTTTGGAGATTTTTGGA
The DNA here is from genome assembly GCA_914767995.1 of Thecocarcelia acutangulata. Lineage (NCBI taxonomy): Eukaryota > Metazoa > Arthropoda > Insecta > Diptera > Tachinidae > Thecocarcelia > Thecocarcelia acutangulata. Next base: position 52,390,226 of record OU612096.1, on the reverse strand, counting down.
AGATATTCTCAATCTAAATAAATTATTTAGGATTTAAAAAGAAAAATGCTCTAATAATATCTCACGGCACAGAGCTTATAAACATACATATATGTATACGTACGTACGTTAATAAATAATAAAAAAAATAACTGGTTGTTCAGTGACAGCAAACTGCAGTACAAACAACTGGGATTATTGCAAATTGTATATGTGATCAATGTGACACATAGACGAAAAAATAAATAAGTACTCAGTGGCTGAGTTGGTTAAGCAGCCATATTGAAAATACATCATGTTTACATGGTACTGAGTTCGAATCCTAGTGGGTGCTGATGAGCAGTGTAGCGACTGCGAAGCAGCTATTTGTCCCCCAACTTTAGTGTATTCAATTATTTTTTCCTGTCTTCTTTGATCAATAATTGTTGATCGCGACAATTAATGTTATAATTAAAAATAGTTTTGGCGAAAGCCAGTTTTGAACTTGAGCCAGACGAATAATAGCATCTTATAATTTTAGAAATATTCAATAAGTTCGACTATTTATCATTAATATTCATACATACTTACATAGAATAAAAATATTTTAAACAACTTTTAAATAAAAAGTGGGTGCTGATGAGTGTTGTAGCGACTACGAAACAGCTAGTTGTCCCCCAGCTAAAGATTAGATTATTATTTTTCTTGTCTTCTTCAATCAATAATTATTGATCACAGCAAATTTGTATTGTAAAAAATCCTTCTTAAGAAAAAACTTAAGAAAGGAAAAACTTGAACTAAAACCCTATGTACGTACATATCTACAAACCAAAAAAAAAATTTTTTATTTAAAAATTATAAAGTTCTACAAAAGTTTAACAAATTAACTTCAAAATATTTAGCCAGAGTTTTGTGAAAATGTTTAATATATTACCCTATGTCTGTATAAAGTACAAATGAATTTTTATCCGTATATTTTTTTATATGTAAATATTTAGGGCCATAGCCAAAAAAAATTTCTTACTTGAGTTTTATCGCATACGTTAGTTACGAAACACATTAGCACTTCCATACATTTGTTAAAAAGGTTTATGCAAAAACAGTACGTTAACTTTTAAATGTAGTAAGGAATTTAACGGTTTTATTCTGACAATGCCGCTATGTTCAGTTGTAATTTTTTGAATAGTGATGTATGAAAACTAATATTCGAAAACTGAAAACAAATTAAAAAGCTATAATATTATATATAATATATGGACCGACATCGGGCAAAAAATATGTTTGCCTTGTTTTCACCATTCCAAAAAGGAAATCTTTTATTGAAATTATCATGCAAAAATTGGTTTAGGCTATATCTCAGTTAAATGTGAACCGATAACGGGATTTTCCCTTTTCTGTATTTTACGAGTAATTAATTACCTCGTTTTATAATCAGAACTGATTTTAAGCAAAAGAAATTTTTCACTAAAACATCGGTTTATAACTCGGGTATATATGGACCGATATCGGAAATTTTCAATTTCTCTATTTGGCAACCTCCTTATATTATCAGAAGTTCTTTTAAGCACAAACAAACATTTATAGAAAAATCGGTTTAGGCTATATCTTTTTCGGAATTTCGAACATATCTCAGCTATATGTGAATCGATATTACTGAATTTCAATAGCAATCCCATGACTAGATGTGCTAATAGAATGGTGAAAGAAAAACGTTTCAAGTCTAATGGTTTTCTCAGAAACGGTATTTCAACGACCGACGGATGGACAGAAGGACACCACTTAATCGACTTTTCTATTAATTCTGATTATTGAGAATATATATACTTTATACGGTCGCAAATAAAAATTGCAGAAATTATAAACGGAATCACAAACTTATACATATATACCCTTAACATTTTTATGTATAACAGTACTAAAATTCTAGTTATATATATATAATTATTAGCTTATTATACTTAAAAAGTATTACAAATTTTATATTATTACATTTTCATTTCATCACATACCTAAATTTATACTGTATTGCTTTCTTACATTTATATCAGCACAACTACATATATATTATAAACCAATTTTTATAATTCATTTTATCGTTGGAAGATTGTGTTTGAGGAATATTTTTTGGAAATCGGGCTAATAAATGTTGAGGTTACAAAGATGCAAAAATTGTGCGCAGTGTATAAATTATGCTACCAATGTATGTATATCTATCTTGCGTATTTGACAGAAAATTCCAAAATATTTTAAAATATATTATGTGTGTACACAAATTTAACTACTTAAACAATTCAATTATCAAATAAACAAAAAGTACTAAAACAGGGTTTTTGTGCCGTCCTGCCATTCACAATAATATATACCATCACTGACTACATTTGTTCACGTAAACATGAAAAATGAAATTCTATTTTCTACAGGTTGAGACGTTACGGTTACACTTCATTGCAGTCAGATAAGCATTTTCATTGTTTCTCGTATAACAAAATCGATCAGCTGTTCCGACTACATTTACATTTCTACATTTACGGTCGCCTAAATGGGCCTTAAGAAGTTTACAATTTAAAACCATTTTAAATTTAATACAAAAAGTGAAAAACGCTAATATTTTCAATTCGTTTATAATGTAACGTTCTAGTTTATTTATCTAGCAATCATAATACAGTAAAATTCGCTTATAGTCCACTGCTTCAAATGCACGCTTTTTGTGGACTATAGTTAGATTTTTATATAAGCCACTTTTTGGATTATAAATGCATTAGCATATAATATTTGATTTTGACTATATAAAATCTGAAAGCAGATATTTCAATGCTCTCATTGACAAAACAAAAACACATTTAACATTGCAAACATGTGTCAAAAATAAAATATGTACATACATATAAAAAAGCAGTGGACTATAAGCGAATTGTATATACGTACAAAAATTCTTGAGCCTGACAGTGCGGCATGGCAATAAAAATATATGCATTAGTTGTCAAACGCGTTGATCATTGTCTTCTTCGTGTCCAGATAATAATTATGACAATTCATTTTGAGCAAGCTGTCGAATGTAAACGTTTAATTAAAATATAAGAACGGTTATGTCGTATTGCTTTTGTCATGACAGCATTATCAGGTTTGAACGCAGTGTAACATGTTAATAATTAAAAAAAGAATAATTATAATTTAACCATAATTTTCTTTTACATTGGGGAAAAAATGCAATGCGGTCAAATGCTGCGATAAAAGCCAATGGTAATACAATATAGATGTAATTGATTAAATAAATTGATTATATTTAGTAGTAGGACAGAAAATGATAATTAAGCAACTCATATTATCTTTTCTTATATGCTGTCCATACATACACTTTTAATTAAAATGTTGCAATTAACACCTTAATTGATTTTAAACTATACAAAATTTTAAATAACTTAATTGTCAATTAACAGTCATTTAAGATCTAGAAATGAGAACAATAGAACTTATTCATCTGAAAGTGAGCAACTTCTGTCAGAAAAAAGAAGAGTCAGAAGAGAGTGGCAACTTCGTAGGTCGTCCCAGTTTAAAACAAGGCTACGGGAATGCATAACTCAGCTAAGAAATCTGCTTGAAGTCCATAGAATGGCTACCCTTAAAACATATTTGGAAAGCCTTGATGGTACCCCTCAATCTGATTATTCCTTGTGGAATGCGACAAAAGGTTTAAAAAGACCGGTAATAGGTAAGCCGCCTTTGCGAAATTCAACTGGCGACTGGGCAAGAAGCGATTCTGAAAAGGGAATGTTGTATGTCGATCATTTGAGAAACGTTTTCAGAGAATAATACAGCGGAATTACCACCATATGTTGTTAGACCTCCTGTGTCTTTGAGATTTAATTTTCAAGATGTCGAAAATGTTATCGGTAATACAAACCCCAGGAAAGCTCCAGGCATTGATCAAATTACTGGTAAAATGCTTGAACAGTTACCTCGTGTAGCTAGAAGGGTTCTACTTTTTATTTTTAACGCCATTTTACGCCTTGAGTATTATCCCGCAGAGTGGAAGGTCTCAATGATTACTATGATACCCAAGCCAGGGAAGAATCTGACTAAGGTAGAATCATATAGACCAATAAGTCTTTTACCAACAATTTCAAAACTATTCGAAAAATTTTTAATGGCGAAGTTGAGTCCAAAATTGAACAATGTGGGATGCATTGTTATAATATATCCAAGTATTCCTACAACACGTACCAATATAATCTAATATACATACATGCATAAATGCATATACATATATGTACATTCATATTTTAGCTTGTAACAGTATATTTTTGCACATACGCTCTCATAACGAAAATTCAACATTGCATTTTTTTTGCCAATTGCACTTGTTTCTGAAGAACACAAACAAGTTCAATAAACTATTATTTTATATTAAAGGTTTTAACTAAATTTAATTCTGGACATTTTTCTTAAGAATTGTTTACGAAATAATGTGAACTTCCGTTCCCATTGCAATTTTTGCCAATTGCACTTGTTTCTGAAGAACACAAACAAGTTCAATAAACTATTATTTTATATTAAAGCTTTTAACCAAATTTAATTCTAGACATTTTTCTTAAGAATTGTTTACGAAATAATGTGAACTTCCGTTCCCATTGTAAATTGATTCTTTTTTACAAATTATTAACTTTCCAAAGAATTAATACATAAGCTTGTTTTGTTCCCAAACCCAAAAGACGGAAACAAACCACGCTTATGATCGATAAGCAAAAATATACAAAGAAACATTTTTTATTAAGTAAAAAACTTAATTGTAAAATAGTATTTAAGGAAAATATAATTCAATAAAGAAGTCAGTAGCAGTAGTTATACTCAAAACCAAAAAAGTGAAAGTGTTTTTTTTAGTGTCTAATTTTTAGATACTCTTTAGTATACATCCCTGATCATCAATTTGGCTTTTGGGCTAAACACAGCACCATAGAACAAACGCACAGACTAGTCAATGTCATAAGACAGACCATTGAGGAGAAGAAGTATTGCTCAGCTCTTTTCATTGACATCAAGCTTTTGATAAAGTGTGGCACGACGGCTTGATGCACAAAATAAAGTTAAACTTGCCTGCAAATACACACAAGCTTCTGGAAAGCTACTTATATGGGCGGAAGTTTGTTATCAGAGAAGGCGACTTTATAAGCCCAACTCAGCCAATCAAGGCAGGAGCTAAACTTTGGAAAATCAAAGTTAATGAACAGAAATGTACTCATGTTACATTCACACTGTGTAAGCAAACATGTCCGCCTATCCAAATTAACAACTCACCTATTCCGCAGCACAACGAAGTCAAGTACCTTGGTATTCACCTGGACCATAGGCTAACGTGGAAGTCTCACAATGAAGCAAAGGTCACTCAGTTAAAACTAAAAGCAGCGCAGCTAAATTGGCTTATGGGCAGAAATTCTACATTGAAATTAGATTGCAAACTTTTGTTATACAACGCAATACTAAAGCCTATATGGTGCTACGGAATTCAGTTATGGGGCACCGCCTCAGCGTCAAACATTGACAAAATCCAAAGGCGACAAAACAAAATTCTTCGAACGATTACTGCAGCTCCATGGTACATAAAAGATTCACGAATTCATAAAGATCTGAGTGTTCCGCTGGTAAAAGAGGAATTTTCTAAGCACGCGACAAGGTATGTCAGTAAACTGGAACTTCATCCAAGCCCTCTTGCGTGCAATATATTTAATTTTGGCGGCCACACTCGGCTTAAAAGAAGGGATACCGCTGCCACCATCAGGTTGCTCAATAGGTGATTTTACCGAAATAGCTCCCACATAATAAAACTTTTTGTCTACATTGGCCGGACTTAAGAATCATTTTTTTTAATTTTAAATTTAGTATTAAGATTTGAATACTTATTGTTAGTTCATTTTGAAGATTCAATAAATAAAAAATGCTTAAAAAATATATATATATATAAAAAAAATGTTTTAATTCAACTCGATACTTCGTCTTCCTGTGGAAGACTTCTTTAGGAAATTTTTTTTTTTAGTTTTGTTTACAAAATCAAAAAAATTTTAAAACATATTGAAAACAATTTTAACATACATACGGTGTGTCAAAGTTATAATGGGACAACTACTATAGTCAGTAGTTTGTCGTATATATCGTTGAATCGGTAAGCGTTGAAACAAAACTTTTACTGCAATATTTTTAGTATTATAATAGTTTATTAAAAACAGAAACAAAAAATTCAAGAACTATGGTATTGACAAAATAATAGAAAAAAAACTTCAAAATCATATGAACTGCACATCAAAGTTATAATGGGACAATATGAGATCATGTAACAAATAAAGATAATATTAAGACATATACATAATGATTAATATTTAGTTGGGAGGCCCTTTTGTTGTAGTACCGCCTTTAGTCTATTTGGCATTGATCCAACAAGTCTCTGGCAATAATCGGCTGTTATACTTGCCCATTCCTCCTTCAGGGCCACAATGAGCTCATCTTTTTTGCAAATCTGCCTATTTTTCAATTTTTGCTCCAAATGACTCCACACATGCTCTATCGGATTAAGATCAGGTGACTGTGGTGGGGTCTCAAGCACGTGTGGGCAGTTGTAAAGCAACCAACTCCGAACATTATAAGCTTTATGTTTCGGGTCGTTATCTTGGTAAAAGTAAAAATCGTTTTCTAGACCCAGTTTTTTTGCCGTTTCAGAAAGATTTGACCGTAATATGTTTATATAATACTTGTGGTCCATAATCCCTTCGATAATATGAAGATTACCTGGCCCCGCAGCTGAAATTGCACCCCATACCATAACTGATCCTAAGCCATGTTTCACAGTCGGTCTTAAATTTTGTTCTGAGAGCTCAGTATTGGCTTTCCTCCATACATATGAACGTCCATCTGACCGAAATATATTAAATTTACTCTCGTCAGTAAATATTACCTTTTTCCAGAATGAAATATCTTTATCTCTGTACTCTCTTGCAAAATTTATACGTTTATGCTTGTTTACTTTATTTATGAGGGGTTTTTTTCTAGCTACTCGACCATTAAAACTGTTCTTTCTTAACACATTTCTGACTGTTTCTGCATTAGCCTTTTTCCCTAAGTGCAATTCGGCCTCTGCGGCAAGTTTGGGGGCGCTTAAATGCGGTTTTGCTTTAATTTGTCGTACTAACCATCGTTCATCCACTTCTGAAAAGATCTTTCGTTTGCTTGGTTTTGGAACATTCTCATAATTTTCTGCGTCCGCATAACGTTTGATAATGTTAAATACCGTAGATTTTGGCTTGTTTACAATTTCTGCGATATTTCGGACAGTTTTTCCCGTTTTGAAATGCTCCATTATTAGTTGCCTTATTTCTGGAGATGTTTGTGAACCACGAGGCGCCATATTCGATAAATTTATCTTTAGCTAATCAAAAACGCCTTCAATAAACTCACGCTATTTCGAAATAAAGAATTATTTGCAAAATATTCCGTTATAATGCAATAACAAAGTAAAGTTGCCATATGTCCCATTATTACTTTGACGTGAAGTTTACAAGCGGTTAGAGGTTTTTTGCTATTGCTTTTGTTTTGCAATAATATTTAAAAAAATTTTTAGCGATTATAATAAACTATTACATTAGTAGTAACACAGTAGCAAAAGTTTTAATTTTTAGTTAACGGTGTCCATAAAATTATAGAAAATCTACTAACTAAAGCATTTGTCCCAATATAACTTTGAGACACTGAGACATAAAAAAATTCCACATACATTGTAATAAAAAGTTAAAGTACATAAAAAGATTATTAACATAGTGTTATATACATAATTATAGATATATTAATTAGCTAATTTATTACTGTATTCTTATAAACTAAATGCCTATAGTTCTGAGCTAAACTTTCTGTATCTTTTTTAAAATTAATTCTATTAGCTATTGGTACATCAATTATCTGCAGCATCTCCAACACATACCTTTTTCTATAATTATTTTCTATATTTAATATGGAAACCTTATTAAAATCGGGATTGTGATTTAAATCACGTAATAAACCTTATCACATCGTTCGTTAGCATTACCGCTACAAGGTATTTTGTATACTAAATTTGACTTATCTAATTTATTCAATCTATAGACTATAGAATATTTCAATCAATTAAACAGTATCATATTTAGTTATGAGAAAAGGTAATTATTTATTAATTGATTGGTATCAGAAACCAATATATTAATAGATTGGTATCAGAAACGAACATCTTCTGGAAGAATAATAAATTATTTCTCAACACAGAAAGTGATAGTAAATACAGCTAAAAATCTTATAGACAGAGTATTTAATATAAGCGATATTAGATTCCACAAGAAGAATGAAAATATTTTGAAGAGTATATTATATGAAAATAGTTTTCGTAACAAACTTGTTTGCAAATTAATTAGACAGTATGAAAAAAAAAGATGTTTCTGAAGAAGTCTTCCAAAGGAAGACGAAATATCGAATTGAATTTTTTATATAAAAAACAAAACTGACCTTAAGCTTAAACAACATTTCAATTTAAATTGTTAAACTTTTTATAAATCTTTGAAAAACTTACATTTTGATAACTCATAGGAGAAAAAATATTTTTAACTTGGCAAAAGTAGCTTTGCATGTTGGTACAAAGTGTTTAATAAACCGATTTATACATACATATATTCATATATAAAAACATTTTTAAAATATATCCAATAGTAAAAATGTACATACATATTTCGATATAAAAATACATGCTTACAAGTTTTTATTTTGGCTTAGTATGTAATTTTTATGTTAATATAACAATGTTAAATATTTTATTCATTTATCAGCCATGTCACAGAGCTTAATTCCGTTCGGAAACGGAATTGAGTTATTTTTTTTTACTTCATCAAAAAACGGAAAACTATAAGACCTTTCGGTATGAAATCATTTCTAAATGCAAGAATGAAACTAGTATTATTTTACAGAATTGATTTCATTTTGAAAAGCTTTAAATTTTCGTTTTTTGAAGAATTAAAAAACCGATTCAATTCCATTTCCGAACGGAAATGAATTCTGTGACATGGCCGTATATTGTAATAGATGCCCCCAACTCATCAGCGATTGTCTCACCTGCTACACCATTTTTGGTTGTCACTCAACAGGACCTTATGGAAAATGAACATTTTTGGGTTCTCTAAACTCCGATATAAGTGGCAGATCTCAATTGTGTTTGACGAGTTAAACAAAAAATTTAATTTGAACTTGGTGAACATTATTGAAAGCGAAGCCAAGAGTGTGCTTTAAACGACTGTATAAGATTTCCCACTTATATCGGCGTTTGGAGAACCCAAGAATGTTCCATTTCCATAAGGTCCTGTTGAGTTACAACCAAAAATGTATGTATCTTTGTTTGATCAAAGTTTTAAAAATTCTTATGTGGATGAGAGACGATACTAATTTTCGTACTTAACGAAGTATGAGTTGTAGTACGGTTCTCAGATACACGTTACTACAACTCTTACTATTTCATTTGAAAGAACATTTTTGAAGACAATACACTCGCTGATAAAATGGATGATATAGTGGCTTTAATGATAATAAATGAAGTTATAATCGAAAATAATAAAATGTATGAAAAAAAGGGACAAAGAGTTTGGTGTAGGGAATGGTTAAAAAAAAAAAAAATGAATTTTCACATATTAAACTATTTAAAGCACTAAAAAATACAGAGCCGAATGATTTTGAAAATTATTTACGCATGGACCACAACACTTTCCAACATTTATTAAAAATGGTTGTGCCTATTATTCAAAAACAAGAGACAATTATGAGGCAGGCAATCACGGCGGAGCAGCGGCTTATTATAACGCTTAGATACTTAGCCACTGGCAATTCATTTGTCGACTTACAATATACAGCAGCTGTTTCACGTCATTCTGTTAGTCAGATCGTTATGGAAACATGTTTAGCCATTATTCAAGTTTTAAAGGACTTCATTAAGGTTTGCGAAAATGTTACTTTGGATAGCGATTTAAAATATACATACATACATATACATTTTTAGGTGCCAAAGAACTCCGAAGAATGGACTTTTGTTGCAGATAAATTTTATGAAAAAAGCGGATTCCCACACTGTATAGGTGCAGTTGATGGGAAACACGTGAAAATAAGGAAGCCAGATCGATCCGGGTCACAATACTTTAATTATAAAAAAACATTCAGTATTGTTTTGATGGCAGTCGTTGATGCTAATTCGGACTTCTTGATGGTGGGCGTCGGAGCCAATGGACGAATTTCGGATGGTGGATTGTTCGCAACACAAAATTTTATGAAAACTTAAAAAAGGAGAACTAAATATACCGGAGTCCTCACCAGTATTGCCTGATGGTATAAAACTACCCTACGTTCTTATCACAGATGATGCTTTTGCTCTTGCAGAAATTTAACACCTAATCAAGAGCTGTTTAACAGAAAATTAGGTTCAGCTAGAGTCAGAGTGGAGAATGCTTTCGGCATTCTATCAGCGCGTTTTCGTATTCTTTTAACTACCATCAATTTGAAGCCTACCAAAGCAACAGTAGTGGTTTTTGCATGTTGCTATCTTCACAATTTTTTACGACGCAATCGCGGCGATACGTATACCACTATTAATCCTTTATCGGAAAACGATAATACAGTCGTTGGTGATATACAACCATCACATTCAAGAAATCCATCCATCATTGCAAAACAAACCTGGGACAATTTTTGTGAAGTTTTAAATTTATTAAATGTAAATTGAATGTCATTAAAATTAAAAAAAAAAAAAAAACCAAAAATACATTCGTAAAGTGAAAAAATAAAAATATGTAGTTCAACCAGTCTTAAGCGTTTATTATTATATTATAAAACTTAAATTATACAAAAGTAAAACTGTTTTTTAATTCCTAATAGTTTGGCCTTACATATTCAACTAAACTGTTCATCTTGGATAAGTTCAACCAGATTATTATAGGTTTTACTTATGCAGACTCTTTCTGATTGTAGTGCCTTATTTGGTATACGTACAACGTACGGCAATGATGCTGGTTTGGCTGCAAACGATTGCTCCGGTGATGGATCTGGCGTTGGAACTAAATATGTTGATGACACTGGTGTATCTATATAGGGTAATTGAACAGATTGGGAGTTTACTTGATGTGACGAAGTGAATGAATCATATTTTAAACAGTTTAATTGGCCTTGTAGCAAAATTTCTTCTATGGCTCGTTTAGCAAACAATTTTTGCATAGGTGCTAATGTACGAAAAGAACAGGCCCAACTTTCAGCAAAAACGGCAGCTTCATCGCGTTCTTTTGATTTTGCCAAGTGTTCAGTTGCTTTTTGTATAAAGAGAGTATGTGCGTCCAGTTTCCTTTTTTTTGTACTTTTAGTGACTGAAGACGTCTGTTGCACAAATTAGATTATTAGTATTTTTAACACTGAATGTAACTCATATGACTTACCAAACTGTCGCCGTCATAATTTTCATCTGAAATATCTTGGACCGACATTGATGACGTTGTTTTAGGTGGTGTATCCAAGTCCCGCAAACACTGTAAATCGTGAAAATAGCATAAGGAAGTTCATAAATCTCATCAGTAGTGCGATTCACTATGCTATTTAAGCCCCAATTATTTCGGTTAAAATTATTAACCACAAAATTAACCTTTGTCCTATTCACAAGTACTTTAAACACCATATACTGGGGTTTAAAGTCAGCTGTTTGAGGCAGCTGTTATATTTAACCACATAAATAGGTGTTAATTAGCACCCCAATTTTTGTGGGTTTAAAAAAAGTGTTGATATTGTTTACATATTCATTTCATTTAATTTATGTAATGAACTATTTGTCTAATAAAAAAAAACAATAAAAGTTAGCAAACAACAAAAATAAATCTTGGAAATAATATTTTTGTATAAAACAATAATTAAAAAATTTTTTATTCATTAAGTATTTCGTTTTCCTTTAGAAAACTTCTTAAGGAAAGTATTTTTTGATCGATTATAAAATCAAAAATGTTTTGATAGGCAATAACATTATTTTTATGTTAAATGTAATTATGTATGGATGTATGTATGTGCTAAAGCTCTTCATGTTATTTTATTTCCTATCACAAAAATGTTTTTGATTTTATAATTAATCAACATATACATTCCTTAAGAAGTTTTCTAAAGCAAAACGAAATATTCAATAAAAAACTTTTAATTATTGTTTTATATAGAAAGGATCTCGAGCTCACATATTATTTTCAAGATTTTTATACATATGTATGTATATAAAAAGGTCAAAGTTACAAAAGATGAAGAAAACATATAAACAAAAAGAGATTCAGTACAATAGCTAATAAAAATGAAATGGAGAGTTGCCACGTTATAACAAGACCCCTCTACGGTGGCTAAATATACATAGTTAGTGAATAACTTTGGGGTTAGTGCAAACAACAAAATGTGTGGTTACAGTTAACACTTCTAATTGGGGTGTAAAGTTAGTGAATTGCACTACAGAACCAGCACCTGACTTTTCACTCTGAAGAATTTTTTTTATTTCTCTTTGGAAACTGGAACGCACATTGTTTATTTTCTTTTTCATTTGTTGTATAGTAGCGTCTGGCTCTATTTCTTTATACATATTTAGTAAGTCAGCATAGGCTTTATTTCTTAAGGTTTTATTTTTATACCTTTCGTCACTTGAATTCCAAAGGCATATATGACTTTTGTAAGCTTCAATAAAGTCTCTACCTTTTGAGGTGTTTGGAATTGACATTTTCAAAATGTTTAGTTTTTATTTTTCAAATTAAATATATATATATAACACATGAGACATTAAAAAAAATATCCAACACATGGGACATGAAAAAAACCACGTTAATAAAATCAGCTGTCCATAAAACAAATTCGCTGTACTACAGCGTGATACACGATACTTATTTTCATACTTATGTAAGCTCCGCCCACGAAAATCAAAATTTTTTGATTTTCATACTACAAAGTATATTTCGCAAGTACGACAGCATGATACACGTTACTAATTTCATACTTGTACGATTTGTCGTACGATTTGTAGTAACGTCTATCATAGGCATTACATATCTGCTATGTTACAATTTCAGCATTAAGTTTAATTATTTTTTTCAATTCATATTTGTTTATGCTGAATTTGCATATCTTTTCGTTTTAAGGTATTGTGTATTTTTTTTAAATAAAAGTTTTTCAAAATACATAAACCAACATTTTGGTTCGTTAGTACGTTACGTCAAACATAAATATGTTCACAGTTATATACAGTGTTGTCAGCTCGATGCGTTTCGCACCATTTTTGGTGCTTTTTAAAATTATTTGTGCGAAAAATTATTTAGTCGGTGCGGGGTGCGTTTTTTTTACTTTTTCGGTGCGTTTTTTAAATTTCGGTGGCACAAAATTAAATTCAACTCAACTTTTTATTTCGATGTAAAAAAAAGTTTAAGTAAGATAATCTTGCGGTTATATATTATACACACTGTCGAAAGAAAAATAAACATTTCGTTTTATAAAATTTACTGCTTTTAGGGAGTGTTTTGATATTAATCGATCAAGCCAAGTTTGTTAAATATTGCGATAAATGTAGTCTCTGATTTTGTTACGTTTTTGGTAATTGAAAAATGACCAAATTATTAAATAAATTATAAAGTTTTTGCAAAACGTTTGCATTAAATATTGATTATGGTAAACTTCATCTTCTATATATTATAATTCTGGCATATTTTCGTTTATTTCAATAAATTTTTTTACGAAAACACATGTGAAATGTACACTGTGTTTGGTATAATTGTCATTGATTGAATCAAGCCTTCAAGGCTTGTAGTGTGATTCTGTAACTTTTAATGATCCGATAATCGTAAATTCTTTCGAAGTAATGATTGTATGCTCCTGAAATATAATTTTGACGATGGTAAGCAGCTGTATTTTTGTGTCCCGGATAATAGGTATCAGCTGATTTCGGTCGACAGCAAATATAATTGTGTGATATTGCTTAATAATAAATTTGATAAAATATCGTTATAATTATTGTAAAGGTAACATTATCTTTATAAAACTAACAGAGTCGTACTAGAGGCCAAGTTTGACAAACACGAATTCTAGCTGTTGAACGAATTTGATGTCATGCTACCAGGCAGAGATATCGCATCCAGTTTGATTGTAGTGATTTAAAAGGCTGTTTCATTATCGCGTTTTTAATATAAAAATTTAATTTTATAATACAAAATAGGTTTTTGAAAATGAAATAAAAAAATTTAAAATTCGTTGCGTTTTCGTTGAAAAAACGCGCTTTTTCCCCTATTTTGGTGCGTTTTAAAATTTTAAAGTTGGAAACGCTGGTTATATATGTCGTTACGTTATTTCATCACGACAAGCATATTTATCTTCTTACATTATTTTCGTAGAATTTAGTTATTTTGCAAAACGATTAATTATAAATGCAAAATTTCTTTCATTTTACATTGCAAAACATTAGACAATCATCATAGGGTGATCACTGCAAATGGTCATTGGTTCTTTAACGTTCGAGCCACAATGGAATCATGTCTCATGCAGATTATCAGCATTATCATACAGCTTTCATGTTATGCCTAAAATTTTTGAATTTTGCAAATTTAGTACATTATTTCCTTTTAGTATATTTTCAACCAATAGGCACACATATACCGCAATTAAACTTATCTTTTGCTGTGTCTTGTTTGTCATGTTTACATTTTGTAAGTGAATATTTTGGGCCATTAATTTTGGAGTTTAATATACTTCAAAAATTATTTTCTTCTTCTCCAGATGGATTCAAATATAGATGTAAAATTGATATAAATATATACTAATATATACTGCAAAAGTTTGCGATCCAGCATATAATTTTCATCATAAAAAGTGTTCTCCCTAAGAGCAGGTTATCGCATACGCATTTGAGTTTTTCCTTGGTATTGGTATATATATGTATGTATATTTCTAAAACATTGTAATACAATTACTTTCTTGGATTTAATCTATTCTATTCAATCAAGTCTATTTCTGGGGGAAAGGTCTCAAATCCCAGCTTGCCAACAACATAAGAAAATTTCAAAAAACATATATTTTATCTTTCAAGGACCTTGGTAGTCTCGAGTATTGTTTTAATACTTTTTCATAGAAAAGTGTGGCAATAATTTTTTTTTTGCCTTTTTTTTGGAGCTCTTCGCCAAATATCTTCTTCGAGACTAATTAATTTCTGTTTTTCAACTTTTTCTATTAAATTAGTTAAAACTGATCGGTGCACAGTGTATATACCATTGACACTGCTTAGATTTACAAAATTCTGTCCACACCACCTTCCACATTACGAGATAATGAAATGCATTAAAAAGAAATTAATATTGAACATATAAAGAAAACACGGACAACGGTGAAAAAAAAACGTGTACACATATTGCTACCTATTTCGGTGCACTTTGATTTGATACGAATTTAATAATGAACATACATGTATACAAAATACGGACAACGGTAAAAAAAGAGAGGAAAACCAAAATAAACACCAAGGTGCATTAATGTCTACACGGTGGCAGCACTAGAGCAAATTACAACAATACAAGAAAAACAGGCATAGTAAGCCATATTTGCCAAAAATAATTGTAACTTTTTTCACAATTATAAACTATGAATGTACCTTTTCATAATTATAAGTTATTTTTATTTGAATTATTTTTATGTTCACAAAATAGTTTTTTTATGTTTAATTCAGAATAAAACACCAAATTCACTTTCAAAATTGTAAACAATACATTTGACGTAAATAGCTTACCATATTGCCAGTAGCAAAAAATTTTCACATGCCGTAGCGCTGCCACCATGTAGATGTTAGTTATTGCACCTTGATAAACACGTATGCACAGCTTGCTACCTATTACGGTGCAATTTGGTTTCATACGAATTTACCCAGCAGTCCACAAGTTATTACAACTTACAAAGCATCCGATTGGTAGCGATTGTGTCAACAGAAAAAATCAAAATAAACATTTTTTTATTTAACAAGTAATTTGAACAATTAAGACTATAAATAAACAAATAGTAGATAAACATAGTATAGTGTACACTGTCCCGTATTCGAGCTCTCTAGTACATTCAAAATTCTTAGAAATTTAAGTTCTTTTTGAGAAATTTTTTATAGATTAATTTACATGTACATTCTGTGATACATATGTTTGTACGTTAATAGCTTATACTTTGTGTAGGAAAAAACAATTGAAAAAAACCACTTTAATATGAGAATTATTAAAAGATATGTAGTTAAAAAGTAAAAAAAGAAAAAAAATTAGCTACCAGATCGGTTCAGCCACCAATATTTTTTAGTGTTCAAATTCGGTAACATGTTTTTATCCTTCAAGTAGAGGCTTGTATCGTATCTAATGTTACGTTGCGTAGTTTGTTTACTAATTATGGCTTCAACATTAGCTCGCCTATAAATGTGATATAACACTGGAATGCCGACATCATTTTGAATATATCGTTGATTATCTAGGTATAAAAATGCTTCCGGTGGCACATACCCATTTTTTCGAACTTCCTCGATATATTGTTCATTAACATAGTAGGGTGCCATAATAAGATTATTAACCCTGCAATTGAATGTCTTTAAAATGTGTTTTCTTATTATGTTAATTATAAAATTATCGATTCGGCTTATTTTTGACGTTTCATATAGCCTCTTATTAGAAATATATTTCTTAAAGTCACTATCTGGTGATCTAAAGAGGGAAGTGCAAGCTCTTAGACATTTACGTTCGAAAACTCTCATTTATTCCATATATGATGGTGAAACATTGTACCAAATTTGACAACCATAAGTCAATATTGGTCTAATTAAGGATTGGTATAATATACTTTTAACTGGCGGGCTTACATATTTGGAGTAAAATAATTTTTTGTACATAAAAAATGCTTTTCTAGCTTTTATAATTTGTAGATCTATGTGTTTATGGTAATATAAGAATTTATCGAGGTGAATACCCAAATATTTTACCATCTGCTTGTTAGCTACAATAATATTAGCGCTTGACTTAACCCCAAACTCTTTCCAGTGTTTTCTTATATTATAATTGCACTTTCCAACCGGTGGACGGAATAGAATAGTTTCACATTTGTCAATATTTATTTTCATTTTCCAATCCCATGAATATTTTTCTACAGTATAAAATAAATTTTGCAATTCCCGATTAATTTTTATGATTTTGTCGCCTGAATGAAAAATTATTATATCATCGGCAAATGCTACAATGTTATTTTTAATTTGTTTCAAAAGCTCTAAAAGAAATATATTAAAGAGAATTGGAGCGGTTACTGTACCCTGTTGAAGGCCATTTACTATAGTAAATTTTTTGTTACTTATTCGATTATTATTAGATATAAAAAAGTTTTTTTGATTTAGCATGTTGTGTATCAAAACAATCTGATGGAAGGGCATTTCATATCTTATAAGTTTATATATTAATCCTGCAATCCATATATTGTCAAAGGCTTTTTCAAAATCTATAAGGCAAGCACCAGTATATAGAGATTTGTTCCAATTCCAATTTATATGCGATACTAAAAAGTGTGCCGCATGAATAGTGGAGTGCTGAAATTTGAAACCGAACTGTCGGTCATCAATTAAATTTTTTTCTTCGCAATATTTGATTAAATTGTTGTACACACACATTTCGAAGACTTTACTAATATTTGGTAAAAGACTTATTGGTCTTAGGTTTTTAAGATTAGTTTTATCTTTATCTTTTTTTGGCAAAACTACTAGTATGGCTGTTTTCCATGCATGAGGAAAGTATGAGTTATTTAAAATGTTGTTAAAGAGTGCACAATATTCGGATATTATTTCGTTAGGAAGATTCATAAGAATAAAATTTGGGATGTTGTCTATACCAGAAGAGAGTTTTTTCCGTAAATTGTGAAAGATATAAAAAATTGAGTCTTTGGATATAAAATAATTTTCTTCTAAGTTATTGGCTTTTTTGTTAGGGCTAAATGTAGTGACAGTTGTTTTACGTCTTTCGTACTCATTTTTTCTTTCCAAAAATATACGAAAGCATCTATCAGCCTCTATTTTGTTAGAATTATCATGTTCAATCTCTTTATAAGAATGAACTGATTCGAAATAAGTTCCAATTGTATTCAGAATTTTATCTTGGTCTTTAATCAGGAGTTTGTTACTCCCCCTTTCTTTTTCCAAAGAATTTATATCAATTCCAGTGAATCTGAACCAAGCTTCGTCGTCATGGCTAATTTTTATGGTATCAATGCTTAACGATTGTGAACCTCTAAACTGTTTTTTAACTTCGTTGAACGTATTTGAAGGGTCTCTGCGGTTCATACTTGTCAGCCGCTCTCGTACTTGATTATTAACGTTGAGTGTGAAATTGTCTTTAATAAGTTTTCTTACTAATTTTAGTTTTACTTTAAGTAAGTTTATTTCAGATTGAGTTAAAAAAAGTTCTAATCTGTTGTATTGTTTAATTTTGTTTAAAATTTTACTTTTCTCTAGATTTAACTTTTTTATAATTGAGTTCGAAAATTTTGAAATTGAATCTGTAGTTTTAAATTTTGGGACTGATTTTTCAATAGCCGTATTTATAGATTTTTCTAGCTTAAGTAAGTAGTAGTCTATTTCAGAATTTGTAAGATTTCGGTCATTTGGCACATTATTGTTATTGCAATGATCATCTATAAGGCTTTTTCGAAACTTTTTCCAGTTTATCTTTTTAAAATTTTGTTTGAGATTTGGTGAATCCTTAAAAAATGTTAAAAGATGGTCGTTGTCATTATTTTGCACTATAATTTGCATTGCTTTGTGATCACTGTCATAGTCTAGTGATTTTAAGCAGTTGAGTGTGTTATTTTCTCTATGTATATCTAAGCGAGAGTCTGCGATACATATGTCTAAAAAGGATGCCCCCCTTGGAAACGAAGGTTCAGTGGAAGCAAGTAGACTGCATCTGAAATATAGTTCCTGACCTAGTAACCACTCCTTTAGCATGTTCCCTTTGGTATTGCATACAGCATTACCCCAATCCGTGTGTTTAGAATTTAGATCACCCGATATTATGTAATAATTATTTGTGTTCTGTAAATCTAACACTTGAAATAGTTTCTGGACATCATTTTTAAAAGAGCTGTTGTTATTGCCGGAAGGATAATAAACCGATATAATATATAAACTTTTGTTTGCAACTGATGGGATTTTAATTGCACATGCCTCAAGAAGTTTGAATGAGTTTGATAAAGTGCTGTTACAGTTTTTGTATTTAATATTATTTTTTATCAAAATTGCTGTCCCTCCGCCTCTTTGAGCATTTACTCTGTCACTTCTTATAAAGTTATAGTCTTTAAAACTGATTTTGTGCCTAGCATTTAATTTCGTTTCGTTTAATAGGACTAAGTCAGGGTTGTGTAAGTTAATAAACTCTGTCAATTCGTATCTTCTGCTTAGTCCTATTAAAGAATTTACATTAATTTCTATTATCTTTAGGTTTTTTTCAGTTGTTTCGTCCATTTTTTACAAATTAATTTTCTAGCATCGAGAATATGGAGTCTATTCTCGATGCTTGTAAATTAAGTTGTATTTGTAAATTTAATATTTGGGTAGTTAGATTTTGCATAGAGTTCTTAAATTCTTCTAATGCTAAATTAATTGGGTTTGTGCTATTTACATTTTGAACATTATCATTTCTTAAGACATTGGCAAAAGAAACATTTGTGTTTACATTATAAGATTGTGTATTGGTTCTTCTCTCCATCAGCCCTTGTTTTCTGCTTCTTAGCTTTTGCTGGAGCTCTTTGTATTTTATGCAGCCTTTATATGATGCTGGGTGTCCATACTTATTGCATAATACACAAAATATTTTTTTCTTTCGGTTTCAGGAATTTCGGTTAAGGAACATTTACCCAATTCATGTTGTTCTTTGCATTTAACACATCTAAAAGGTAAGAAACAATTTGATGCGCTATGGAAAAAGCCTTGACAATTTCTGCATTGCGGTATCTCAGATTTTCTTAGAGCCTCCCATCGAATGCATCGGTAAAGTAGTCCTCTAATGCTTTTTAGTTCATTAGCATTGCTTTCAGTGCTTATTTGCACTAAAAACATCGGCAATTCTACACCATTATTAATTGATTTTTTAGTTGAGAATTGACTCACTTTAATAAATTTTAAGTTTTCATTTTCAAATTTCTTCAATTCATTTAGAATTGTTGAAGACTCAGTATTACCACTTAATCCTTTCAATAAATAAGTTTTGGTTTTACAGTCTTTAGGTGTGAATGTAAAAAATTTTGTTTTAGTTTTTTGTAAGTAAGCCTTAACTCTATTATAGTCGTTCATAGATGTCATAAACAGAGATATTTTTTTATTTTTAAATTCTTTTATTTTAAATTCATTAATGTTTAGACCAACTGTAATAAATTCTACAAGAGCATTGGGATCCACATCAAATATATTGAGCGGTGGAATTTTCTTGTTTTTGGTTTTGTTCGATGTTTTCTCATTCATTGAATTTTTTTGTGGATTTACACTTTTATTTTGGAAGATTGTTTGCGATGTTGATGCATTGTTGTTGTTCGACACATGTTCTTCGAATTTTTTAATGCATTCATCATTGCATTCTTTATCGCTTTCAAGAATTGCATAGTAATTATGACGTGTTTGTTTAGTTGTTGTTTCATTATTCATTATGCTTTTTCTTTTGAGGGTTTTTTTCTCATTATTATTTATATTGTTTTTGTCACTAAATGTAATTGAGTTTGGAGCCGATGGCTCACTCATTACTTAATCTTAAAATTTGTCTTAATAGAATTCTTTATTTTAATTTGTGAACAAAATATGTATATAAACAAATGGAAAAATAAGGAATAAAGTTTTTAGCAAAAAAAAAAAAAATTTAACTCGCATAAACGAAAAATTAAATTGATCTCCGCTAAGCGTCCGTCTTTCATGACAGTCGCGGCCGAACTCAATCAAAATAAACATGTTAAGCACAACAAACAAGTAGCATCCGATTCAGATTAGCCTTTTTCTACTCATATTGTTAAATTAAATGTACATAGGAAGAAAAGAAGAAAACAAATGCTAATAATATAGTTTTGAACTTATTCAATCTTCGCTTACAATGTATATAGTGTTGGATGCATCTTACGGCCTAGGCCATCGCTGTGTAAATGTAAGTAGGAATTGTATACAGACTTCGGATGGGTCGCGCCTACATTGTCAATGCTCTTAGATCGAAGATGTATGACACAAAAAGTTCACTGGGTAATTAATGAACATACATATATAGAAAATACGGACAGCAGTAACAAAAAGGTATGCACATGATGAGAGACAAAACACTACTCACACACAATCAAAGCTTTTCATTATGAAACTGAAATTTATTTCTCCTTGGTGTTGTGTTGCCGAATTCTTTATTGTGGTATGATAAATTCTTCTTGCCTTCAAATAAACGGGGCTTTTTTATAATTTGAATTAATTTCGGTATTTACTGCATTAATGCCCCTGCCACATTTTATACCTTCGTTTTCTGTTTCACCAAATTTGAGTGTTTAGGTGCTCTTTGGACGTTGTCTGCTTTATATTTTGATATTAATATTATCATTATGGTCTGGTCATCCTTTGAAAAATATATTTATTTGGCTTATATTTACTGCGTATACAAACTACCTTCTAAAATACTCGACAGCTACGGAATCAGAAATGCATTCTTCAATATCTTTAAACGCAATTCTTAAAAAATATACGCAGCAAATATTAATTACTACTAATTTATATTTTGAGGTTTTTTTGGCGGATAGGTATTGTTCGATTGTATTTAGTTTGCTATGCTTATTAAACACTTTATTCACTGCGTTTATTAAAGCCCAGCTCCAATCTAAGCATACTGTTTTGCATATTGGCCACATAATTTTATTCTGAACACAATATATGTACAAGGCTAACTGAAAGCTCTCTATGTTCTCTGTAATATGAACACTTAAAAGTGCTTTAGTCACTGGCAGAAGTGTGCCACGTTCATTCCGTTTTCGCACATGCGCGACAAATGAGTATAAAAAACTCTTAGAACAATGTTCAAATTTTTCCACAACACTTACAGTAGCGTCAAAAAATAAAGTGTAACGACTTAATTTTAAAATTTTTATTTATATGAAGAATATTCAACTGTGTGTTTTTAAATACATAGGTAAACCTCTTGAGGAATGCAGGTGTTCCAATTTTTTTCTAATCGCATTATATACATATTCCTGCATATTTTCAACTTTTCGAAGCAACTTGCTTTGCTGAACAGCCATTTATTTCTCCAATTAGATGTTTTTTTATTTTATATTTCAATTTTGTAAATTTTTCTTCGTATTGCTCGAATCTGCACATTCTTGCAATGAGTTGCAATGCAAATTCCTTTTTTTGTGGCGTATACAGCTACTTGAATTGCCGGATGACTTTGAAGCAGGTGAGCTGGAACAAGACCGATTACCACATACAGAAATTGCTGAACATAATTTATTGGACGCAGAATCAACAGCAAGGAGAGAAAATGTAATGCTAAAAACTTTTATACAAACCCATTTTTAAGAAAATCAACAAAATTACAACTCTTACTGCATTTTATTAATATTACTGTATTTAATAATATATTACTTTATTTTCTTTTTTTTTTGTTTTTTGTTAATGATAGTAATAATAATAATACTAATAAAAAATAATAATAATAATGATAATAATTATAACAATAATAATGATATTAATAATAATGAAATTTTGGTAATAAGTATGTACATATACATACATATATGTATATTAAATGCAAATTTTTAAATTTATATGAAAAACTAAATTGATTGATTATATAAATAAACTTGAATTTTAGTCTTGAATGTAATAATTTTAGCAGTATTTTGTTGTACATATGATGACTGTACTTCCATATCTACATGGAACCACACATATGGTTATATGTAATTATATTTGCCTCTACTTTGTTTATAATAGAACTATACATACTTTTATATGTACCTGTATTTGCTTCTACACTACCACAATACAATACCACACATACATATTTTATAATAACCTGACACAAACATGTACATACAATTACTTACTTTGTTCTTTGTTATTTTATATGAGGCGTCAGTATTGTCTCACAAATACAACGATCCTCACCTTTATTTGTATTTGTATAACCTTAGCATAAGCTTAACACTTTGTAAACGAAGAAATGAATAAAGAGTCAGTCTTATGAGAAACATTGAAGAGTTAAGTCGTTTAATTTGATTGCGCATAGTGTTTAACTAATGTTCTTTCTTGCTATCTGCAAAAGAAGAGCTTATGAACAAATTGTTTAAATAAGCTAGATATGTACATATCGTAGTCTTAGGTAGAAAGGCTAAGTTTTGAATTTTATAAATACTTTTCTAATATTGCAATTGTGTTACTTAAGGCCATTCTACATTAGACAAATAATATGTTAAGTAGCAACATTATATGAAGAAAATGTTCTACCAATCTTAATAACTGCTACACAAATTGTATTGGTGATTTTATGAAAGTGAATAAAAAACTATGAGCATATACATTTGGATGTACATACTTATGTAAGTATGTGCATAATTGTACACGCACGCGTTCACACATACATACATAAGTATGTATATACCCCATTCACTTTTAAAAATTTTGATTATTTTAATGAATTTTTATTTGATTAAAATTACTCTTATTTAAGAGCATTCTTAACAAATAGAAGTAAACTAATGTAAATAACCACTTACCAAAATCTCTACTTTCGTAAAGTCTGATTCTGGATTGGAGCAGCTTAGTTTCCAAGTCAAGGTTTCGCAGCTTCATATTTTCCACCTCCAACTTCTTGTTTTCTACCTCCAACCTTTTCTTTTCAAGCTGCTGTTCATGGAGTTCCGCCCTGCATTTCATATCAAACTCAGCCAGTTGCATTATGTGATGCTCTGTTGAGTTTGACTTTGAAATTTTCTGTTGAAATATATTATGAGTATATATGTATACGTGCATACATCTTTATGTGTATTAACAAACCTTTTTAAATTTAGGTGGTGGAATCCCAAATACCTTTTTTCCCATTTTTTTGCTTTCTGGTTCCAATAGTTGTGGCGATGGTCATCTTCATCATAGAGATGCTCCTCAAGAAATAAAGGTGCTTCTTCATCGATCTGAAAAAGAAATCATTTTATTAATTATGTATACATGTATGTACATATGTATGTAAATGTATTGTAATACTCACTTCTATTGTTACTGCATCGCAGTCGTATTCGTTGTTGTCAATAACAAATTTATTAGGTAACCACACACTAATGTCATTGCTATTGACTGGTGCTTCCGGAACACACAACCCACCACCAGTTTTAATTATGTTTTACGCCGCTCTGCAACTTTCTTTTTGGCAGAAATTTTTGTTGCCACCCATTGGTTTTTCAACTGGGTAAGCGTACGCTGACCTCCAGTGCATAAACTATTGAAACTATAAAAAAACAATGCAAAGAACTTATCTATACAATCATGCTATTTTATTTACATGCATATGTAAGTAAGTATTAATTTCAGACATACGTACATACCTTTCTAGGATTTCTTGCCAAGCTTTCTTCTTCGCTTGGTTAGTGTTGGTGTCCGTGTTCTTATTTTCTATAAACCTCACATTCTTTCTAATTAATTTCCTTAGCAGCATCTGCATAAATAATTTGAATGCATACAAAATCTTTATTAAAATAACATATAAACAGATATTTTCTTAGTTACTCACCTTATCCTCTTCATTCCAATTTTCCGAACGCTTTCGTTTTGTTTTAGAATTTTCACACAATAATTTATGTAAATAAAAGAAAACTTTTAGTGATGTACTTTTTTTTCAAAATAAAGCAAAGAAGCACGTTATTCGAATAATTAAAATATATTTACCAATATTAATTATTTAAAATGTTCTCAATTTTTTTATTTTACTTTATTTTATTTCTGAACTTTAATAAAAACATCAAGTTAGGGAAAGTTTTATAGAATTTATATCAATTTATGCTGAAATAATAGAAACCTTTAAAAAAATTTTATTGTCCGATTAAAATAATATTCATTTCTTTTCATCACTAATCACCCAAATATGATGATGTTGCCAGAAAATAACTATTGAACTCATTACCATATTTATTAGTTAACGTACTGTTTTTGCATAAACTTTTTTAACAAAGGTTTGGTAGTGTTAATGTGTTTGGTAACTAACGTATACGTTAAAACTCAAGTAAGGAATTTTTTTGCATACGGCCCAAAATGTTTTCACTGACACAAGTAAAGTTTTCAAATGATATGCCATGTTTTTTCTTTACAGTGCGACCACACTAATACTACCAATAACGCCGGCAGAACTACGTCATCAAATTGCTAATGTTTAGCGCCGTACTTTTCGATGGCGAACATGTTAAAATCTTAAAACATAATTTGACAGTTTTCGCAAAACAAGGTTGTGCGTATTTCAAGTAATTATTTGTTATTTTTTTTAATTCTTTTTAAAATGAGTGCAACAAAAAAATATTTTAAACTTTTAATTGCTTTAAAGAAAATAATTTAATTTGTGGAAGAGGAAGAGTTTTCCGAAGGAAGATATTGGGTTAACACATTTCTTCACAGAAGGGAGGTTCATAGCTTAGAATCTCGCCTTCTAAAAGACTTAATGTTGGACACCAATGAATACAACAATGAAAATTAAAATGTTTGAGTTTCTTCTTAATTTGGAAAGTATGATTACAGCCATTTTATTTTCCAAATCTGAGAAAATGAGCTTATTCAGTTGTATGTACATAGATGTAGACGTAGATGTTATGTATAAGGAATTTTTGCTAATTTTGTTATTCCTTACATATAGGTTAACCGTAAAATATAAAAACAAAATACTGCAATACGGTGCGCAATTAGCTCTCGTATTCGCCTTGCGGTTACACTTCGATTTCTGGCTACTGGTGATTCTAATAGATCCATGGAGTATTTGTCCCGTATTTCCCGCAGAACCATTAGTAAATATATTCCAGAAGTTTTAAACGCTATTACTGAAGCTCTTACAACTCAATATCGTATCAATACGAACTTCGGTTGAGTTGTTATAAAGTTATAAAACGAAACAAAAACTCAACAAGTGCCAAAGTTAAGGTGAAAAAGAAAAACGTGTATTGTTGAACCAAATGTATTGTTGAAATAAATTTATTGTTGAAATAAATGTATTGTTGAAATAAATTTTGAACAATGAGAAGATAAAGCAGTTTTTTGTGAATTAATATCCCTATATCTTAGATCTGACTTATGTCCTGCAATTCTAGTTCTCAATTTGTTTTTTGTAGTTCCGACGTAAACTTTACTACAATTTTCTTGGTCAATACCCTGACAAGGAAATAAGGATATTATTATTTTAAAAGCTGATAAAGGTAATACTACAGTAGCTATGTATAAGAAAGATTATAAATTAAGAATTAATAATATTGTAGGCGATATTTCTAAATATCAGTTAGTAAATAAAGATCCAACGAGTAAATTACAGAAGATTAATAATAGTTTAGTTGATGAGTTATTCAGAAAAGAAATTTTAACTAATATTGAGAAGAACAAAATTAAAACGAATATAGCTATTACTCCTAGGTTATATGGACTGCCAAAAATTCATAAAATAGATTTTCCTTTAAGACCTATTTGTTCGTTTATTAATTCACCATCATACGAACTTTCTAAATATTTTAAGAAAAATTACTGATAGTTCTGTATATAATATTAAAAATTCTTTGGAATTTAAGGATAGAATAAAAGGTCAAAATGTAGATAGCGATGAAAGATTAATTTCTTTTGATGTAGTTTCTTTGTTTCCTAGTATACCAGTTGATTTAGCAATGAGCACAATAGAGGATAAGTGGGATGTAATAACTCAACATACAAGAATAGAGAAAAGTCTATTTTTGCGCATTTAAAATTTTGTATAGAAGATAACAGGTATTTTCAGTATGATGGTAAGATATTTTCACAGATAAATGGACTTCCTATGGGATCTCCAGCTTCCCCAATTATTGCTGATATAGTAATGGAAAGGCTATTGGATAGTACAATAGAGAGATTAGATATAAAACCAAGATTAATGACAAAATATGTAGATGACTTATTTTGTATTATTCCGGACTTAGCAATTGATAATATGTTTTCAACTTTGAATAGTTTTAACTCAAGCATTAAGTTTACTATTGAAAAGGAATATAGTTCAAGATTACCGTATTTGGATACTTTGGTAATTAGGAGAGATAACAAACTTGTAATTGATTGGTACCAAAAACCAACTGCATCAGGGAGATTAATTAACTATTTTTCAAAGCATAGCAGAAATATAATAATAAACACAGCTAAAAATTTTGTAGAAAGGGTTCTTACAATAAGTGATGAGGAGTTCCATAGAAAGGACATTATAAAGATTAAAAACATATTGGAAGACAACAGTTTTCCAGCTGAATTTGCTTCGAGATTTGTAAGTCAGTTTAAAAATAGAAATGTACAGAATTTAGGTAACTCATCAGAACCCAAAATGTATAAATCTTTAACATATATACCAGAAAGATTAGCAAGGTCTAATATACATATATAATAAAGAAGGATATAGAATGGCTCATAGAAGCTATAATACGTTAGGTAAATTATTTAGTAAGACTAAAGACAGACTTAATAAATGGGACATTTCAAATTCGGTTTATAGAATTCCTTGTCAGGGCAATGACCAAGAAAATTGTAGTAAAGTTTACGTCGGAACTACAAAAAACAAATTGAGAACTAGAATTGCAGGACATAAGTCAGATCAAAGATATAGGGATATTAATTCACAAAAAACTGCTTTATCTTCTCATTGTTCAAAATTTAATCACTCTCCAAACTTTGAAAATGTTTCAATTTTAAGAACAGAAAATAATTATAAGAAGCGTTACATGTTAGAAATGTTAGAGATTATAAACACACCAACAACACAAAGAATTAACTTCAAGGTAGACACAGAAAAATTAGCACAGAATTATAGATATTTAGTTAAAAAGCAATTCTAGACTTGAATTGTTGTTAGGAGAATGAATGTTAGGATACAAATTTTTTTAAATTATGTTAATAATATTTCTATGCTATTCTGTAAACAACATTTGTTTTGCTAGTTGAGAAACAACATGTTGCAAAACGTGTGTTGGTGGCAGAATTAGGTTATTTTGGTTTTTATGTTATTTTTTATGTTTGTCATTATTATTATTAATATTATATTTTTCCTTTTTTTGGGGTTTTTTTTAATAACCCAAAAATGTTTCTGTCAGTATACTAAATAGATATTTTTTAAGTTTTCAATTTAAAAATTTTCAATTTGATAATATTGTTAAAAATTTTTTCTTTGTGTATGAATTAATAATTTTTCTTGGTGTATAGATTTTTTGTAGATAGGAATTTTTTGACAATACTTTTTCAAATTGAAAAATTTTCCTGACGATGATAACAAATTGTTATCGAAATATTGAAAATAAATACTGTTAAATTTTTTATATAACATAAAACGATCTTTTGCTGCAAAAATAAGATATATTTATTTACATTTATATATTATATTAGAAATTAAAATATATATTCAAAAAATATAAAGTAAATAATTAATAAAAATTAAAATATATTCTTTTCCATATTCCAATATAAAAATTAATATATATTCATTTTCAATATTCTTTGTTTACAATTTTTTGTCAACTTTATTGTATATTTTTGTCAACTTTATTGTTTTTTTGTTGAAAATATCAAAATCTTTCCTTTTTCGGCTTTATGAAAATTTTATTTTAGTGCCTCTTTTGTTTTTTACACTTTTTTTTATAGTAATATTAAAAATTCACAACTTTATTGTATTTTTTTGTCAAGTTTATTCTTTTTTTGTTGAAAATGTCACAAGTTTTTATTGTTCTTTAACTTTTTATTTTTGTTTTACTAAAAATTCGCAACTTTTATGCATACGTCCTGCGCTTTTTCTTCACAATAATTCTTTGGCGGGAATTCACATAATTATAAAAGACGTTAAACATATAGAAGACAAAAAATGCAACCCTGCACCGTAGATTTCATGGTATAGCTGACTCACTCTTGCACATGTATTTTTCGTCTGCACGAAACCAGCGTTACCATTTCTACAAATTTTGACCAACAATTTTTTCTTATCGAAAAACTTCCAAAATTCATCAACACTAATGGTTCAAAAACAGCTAATTAAATAAACATTAACCAAGTTATATGAACCAAATTTAGTTCGTATGTAGTGTTACTTACATAATTTATTAAGCCAAAATGTATGTGTGTGTTAACGGAACTTACGTACATATGTTATACCCCCAAAAATAACAGACGGAAAATACTATACCAGTTTTATAAAAACAAATACATTAATGTCAACACTGTTAAGAAACATTTTACAAAAAATAGCTGCAAATGTGTTAGTACAAATGTATCATTTGTATTAGTTTCGGTCATCTATTTCTTGTAGGGCATATACTAGTACATACATACTTATGTACAAAAAACATTTTACCAAAAAAAAAAAAAAAAAAATCTGAAATAAAACACAAGATAACCGTTATTCATAAATAACCAAACATTTAACTTTAAGACCAGAAAACCCATTGCAATGAAGGAAGACATCAAAACGACAGCAATCAAGTTAAAACCCAATAAGAGTGATCATTTAGACAACTGGAAAGGTATGCAGCACGGTAGTGTAGCTAATACATACATATGTACGTATGCACAGATACAACAATGTATAAGTACATAACGTATTTTTTTCAATATAACATACACATACATATGTATGAAGATGTAACAATAAAATTTTCGTTTCTTTACTATGACTATAATTATTGAAGTAACACCTATTTCTACTACTTAATTAAAATTACTAAAACAAAAAAAAAAAAATATATATATATACTCGAATAATAAAAATTACTAAAAAACAAGTGAGAGTGTGGTATATTCGGCTGGGCCGAATCTAAAATACCCCTCACGATAATAACGTATATGTATAGTATATATTACAAATTTGAACTAAGTATGCTTGGATATGTATGGACCGATATCGGGGAAAAAATATTGTTGCCTATATCTCGGTTATATATGAACCAATAATTTCTGAATTTTAATAACCTTTTATAACAAGAATTGCTTTTCAGCAAAAAAAAATGTTAATTGAAAAATTGGTTTAGGCTAAATCTCGGGTATACATATATGGACCGATACTGGAAATTGTCATTTCCGTATTTATATAACCTTATTTTATTACCAGAAGTTTTGCTTTCAAGCAAAAAGTTGTTTAAGTTCTAAATAAAAATGTCAGGAGTTTTTCAAGCTTGAGGTCGAGTTTTTTACTATTATTTTAAAATTTCCAATATTTCGATACACCACTGGGTATCATCATCAGGGCTAATAGCAATAAAAAACAACATTAAATAAGTATAACAGTTTTTTATGATCATAATAAGTAAATACAAACTGGAAGTAAGCACAAGACAGATCAATCAATATACACACATATTAAATAATAAACAAAGCAAACTTACATTTAGATATTGTTTTTTTTGCAAAAGAACACTAAAAACATAAAATAGGAATCCTTTTTCCTCGTATGTTATTACTGTACTAACTAAATTTTAATTGTCAAAGTTTTTCAATTCTCTTATTAACTAAATATTTAATTTTATATTTGAGAGGTTCTAAGTGTCTGTTTTATAATTGATCGTCTTTTCAATTGGAAGTTTTAGTATTTGTAACGTCTCCAGTATGTAACGGCGTCTATAATTACATATTCTCAATGTTTAAAATTTTGGTTTGGTCAAAGTCTGGTGTGTGATGTATATTCGCACAATGGGATGAAATTGCAGTTTTTTGTGATGTAGAATTGTACCTACAATTTTGATCTGACTTATAACCAGCAATTCTTGCTCTCAGTTTTGGTCGTACCTACATATTTTTTTTTACAGCTTCCCGTATTATTACCACCACAGGGTATTTTGTAGACTACATTTGCTGTGTCAAGTTTATCCATTTTGTCTTTGGTTTTACTAAATAATTTATTTAAAGTATTGCTAGCTCTGTGTGTAATTTTGTAGTGCGCATGGTCTAGTAGTTTCAAGTTTCCCCATTTCTTTGAAACTTCTGGTACATATGTGATCGATTTGTATATTTCTGGATCGGCTGTTTTCTTTTCTTGGGTTTTTAGGGCTTTCAGTTTACCTAATTAGAATATCTACGATATGTGCTGGAAAATTGTTACTATGTAGGATTTCGTTAATTCGCATTTTATTATTCCTATGGAATTCTTTGTCGCTAATTTGTAAAACCCTTTCTAGGAAATTTTTGGCGGTGTTGAATATAACTCTTTTTAGATGTTTGGACCAGAAATTTATTATCCTGCCAGAGGCCCTGGGCTTTTGAAACGAATCCATTTTTAAATTATTACTCCTTCTTTCTCCTTTTCTATTGTGAACTTAATACTAGAGTGAAAGCCATTTAGTGTTGTCAAGGTATTGTTTATCGCACTCTCCGCAATAATACAAAACAAATCATCATCATATTTCGTCAGAATCTTGGGCTTTGTAGTGAAATTCTCCATACAGGTGTCAAGTAGCTGTTCCATAACAATATCAGCTACTATTGGTGAAGCTGGTGAGCCCATAGAAAGTTCTTTCTTTTGCAAATAAATTTTGTCATCATATTTGAAATATATGTTGTCTCTAATTCAAAACTTTAAAATTCTTAAAAATAAATCATTGGTCATGTTTGTATATTCAGCAATGTTGTCCCATTTCCTCTCTATTGTTTTTAGAGCTAGGTCCACTGGGATGCTAGGAAATAGTGACACCACATCAAATGAAACTAGTTCTTCATTTTCTGCTATTTCTAGATTTTTTAACCTTTCTTTAAATTCTATGGAATCTCTCACGTTGTATTTAGATATATTAATTTTCTTTAGAGTATTAGCCATGTACCTGGATAGTTCTAAACAAGGAGAATTAACAAAGGAACAAATTGGCCTTAAAGGATAGTTTTCTTTGTGTATCTTCGGCAATCCATATAATCGGGGTGCTGTGCTGGTCAGTGTTTGAAGCTTGTGCTTTTCCGTGATCGAGATAGTCCCTTGTTTAAGTTCGCTTACGTGACATTTTCATGAAAAACCGGTTATGCTATGTATATCTCGATATGGACTGATAATGGTATCGGAGATAATGTTAAAAACTATTTGATTACCGGTGGTGATGTTGCATACCAGTGGTCTAAAATAAGAAAACAAGTAGCAAATGAGATTTCCATCACAATCTAAAATAAGAAAACAAGTAGCAAATGAGATTTCCATCACAATCAGTTAAAATGTTCGTGAATATTTTGCCTTTTTAAGAAGTACTTATGTAAAAGAGAGCAATGACTCACATTTTGTGTCTCTATTCTTATTAGTCGCGCTCTCACAACAACAGTCTGAGACAGTGATTTGTCTTTCGATCTGTACACACGAGTTTTCATTTTCGTGCGTATTTTCTATACCTATACTTAGTATGTTTGTTATTAATTTGTAAAAAACGAAATTATACCGGAATAGGTAGAATTTTGTTTTGCGTCACGTGTGAACGTGTTGTTTTTATTATTTTATTTTTTTACTGCTGTTTGTTTCTTCCCTTTTTGTTTATTATTAATTTCTTTTTTATGTTCATCCTATGTATTTTATTACCTTACGGTATGCGCGGTGTTGAACTAATTTTTGTTAGTCTGAGCAGTGTCGAAGATATATACACTGGGCACTGATCAGTTTTAGCTAATTTAATTTCAACATTTCAAATGCTGTGATAATGTTTGTTTTGGCCGTTCCGTGTGTTAAGATCACAAACATTACTCCCCCTTTCCTCCTTCTCATAATCTATTTTCCTAGTTCCAGTACAATGCACTGCATATGTAGGGGCTATCCACTTAGTACTGGTCCAAGTTTTGAAAAAAAAAAAAAAATCGGTCCTTTTCAGGCCTTATTACTACGATCGGTTCCTTCCAGAACCACAAAAAACATTGAAAAAAGGATTTTGAATTTTCTGTTCATAATATAAATTTTTCATGATTACGCTCAAAAAGTATTTTATATATGTATCTATTTGCTTTCTGAGTAAATAGTTTCATGCTACACACGATTTGAATACGAAAGGAATCATATTCTATTTTAATAACAACAAATGAATGAATACACAAGGTCAATATTTACAGCCATTTAATAAAAATAGCTAAAAGTTGATTAGAAAATTTACATTATGTCTGTATCTCATATACATATACAGTCAGAGTGTAGCTTTGATAGTGAACGGACGTATTTGTTTTTTGATCGGAGTGTTACAAAAAAAAAAAGATAACGGTATAAGTAAAACACCGCAATAAGCGAAGAGTGAATTAATACAAAATAAAAACTTTGTGGCAATTATTTTTATATACTTTTAAAGCAACAAAAATATAAATAAACAAAAAATTGCATGAGTGTACCCAGTAGGTGCAATTCTGAAAGAGAGCTTAGCTCCACTAAAAAAAACCTCTGGATTTCTGAAGAGGAATCATTGAAAAAATCATTGGACAATCTCCTGTCTCTAAGAGATAAAAAACGCACGCGTTCGTGCTCGCCAAACATTATTGTTATAACAGACGACAAACCATCTTCCAGTCCAGCTATTGTTGATAAACCGAAAACGCAAGTGGGTATGGATAGGTATGTAACCGTAGTTAAACGGCAGCGAAGCCCCAAATCCGCTCAAATGTCATCTCAGTCCAAAATACCCAAAGATGATAAGACCACCACGACAATGGATAGTAATAGGTTTGCTATCCTTCAGACCGATGAACCAGCAATACCCAAAAAAACTTTTAAGCCGCCACCAATATATTTGCGAGAGCCTACCTCTAGTGAGTTGGTAAAACAACTTATTACTGCAATCGGCAAAGACACTTTTAATGTAACATCGGTTAAGCACGGCAGCATCAATGAAACCAAAATCCAGGTAAACAGTGAAAATGAATACCGAAAGTTGTCTGATGTCCTGGAGAAGGAGAAAAGATCGTTTTACACATATCAGCTTAAAAGTGCCAAAGGTATTCAGGTCGTTATAAAGGGGATTGACCCTTTTGTGGATACGAATGATGTCAAAACCGGCCTAGAGGACAATGGCTTCAAAATTAAAAATGTGGTTAATATTAGGAACCGTGAAAAAATTCCTCAACCCATGTTTAGGGTTGAATTGGAACCTAGAGATATTGCCTTAAAAAAGAATGAAGTGCATCCCATTTATAACCTCAAGTATCTTTTGCATCGTAAGGTTACCGTTGAGGAGCCTCATAAGCGTTTAGGGCCCGTTCGATGCCTAAACTGCCAAGAATTTGGCCATACTAAGGCGTATTGTAAGTTGCCCGCAGTTTGCGTTGTGTGTGGTGAACTTCACGGTACATCGCAGTGCAAAAAACCTAAGACTGACGCGAGCGTTAAAAAATGCAGTAACTGTGGAGGTAACCATACTGCAAACTACAGGGGTTGCCCTGTCTACACTCACTTCAAGAGGTCACTGACAAATAGGTCACCAATTTTAAATATGCCACCCCAGCAGACAACCAGCATTTCTACAAGCAATTTTCCCCAGGTACGCCAGTCAACCAGCCATATAAACGTGCAAAACCCCCAAAAAATTTCTTATGCGAATGTTGTAAAATCCGATAATCCAAACTTGAATCAAGAGTCCAAGCCTCAAAACTCTGACCAAAATTTTAGCAATCTTGAGGCAACTCTGCAGACTCTTGTTCAATCTATAAATACATTTACGGTTTCCATGACGAACATGATGCAGGAAATGCTGAAAATGCAATCCACTATTTTGCAGGCAATTTTAAAAAAATAAACTGGTTAAAAATATGTTTCTGGAACGCAAACGGCATCCGCCGACACAAAAATGAACTTGAGCACTTCCTTATGGAAAAGCAAATCGACATAATGCTGATTGCTGAAACTCACTTAACAAGCAACAGCGATTTCAAAATTAATGGTTACAGACTATATGATACTAAAGATCCCCGTGGCAGATCTTGCGGAGGCTCAGCAATTTTGATAAAAACTAGAATTAAGCACTATTTACTAAACGAGACATGTGAGGAGTATCTTCAAGCAACAAACATATGTATTGAACATTTTCATCATAAAACTGTTATTTCATCGATTCATTCCCCACCCCGGTTTTCAGTAACAGAAAATCAATATAAAAATTTTTTCAATTCACTTGGGCCTCGATTTTTAGCGGCTGGCGGCTATAACGCGAAACACACTTTTTGAGGATCACGTTTAATTACTTCGAAAGGCCGTGTGCTTTTTGACACCGTTTCCAAAATGGGCTTAGATGTGGTTTCAAGCGGACACCCGACTTATTGGCCGACAGACCGACGAAAGATCCCAGACGTTATAGATTTTGGAGTTGCGAAAAATTTTCTTTTAAAGTGGATGCAAGTGGAGCCTTCATTAGATTTGTCATCAGATCACTCACCCACTATAATCTCTGTTTTGTTTCCCCAAGAGATTGGCTCCCCGTTGACCGTCAATAGAGTGAATTGGCTAAAATACAAAAAATTTTTGAGTACACATTGTACTGAAAATGTCGCCTTGAGAACGCCTGAGGATATCGATGTGTCAATTAACGATTTTTCTGAAAACCATGCTACCACTAGTCATTTAAGATCTAGAAATGAGAACAATAGAACTTGAGTTGAACAACTTCTGTCAGAAAAAAGAAGAGTCAGAAGAGAGTGGCAACTTCGCAGGTCACCTCAGCTTAAAACTAGGCTACGGGAAAGCATAAGCTAAGAAATCTGCTTGAAGTCCATAGAATGGCTTCCCTTAAAACATATTTGGAAAGCCTTGGTGGTACCCCTAAATCTGATTATTCCTTGTGGAAAGCGACAAAAGGTTTAAAAAGACCCGTAATAGGTAAGCCACCTTTGCGAACTTCAACTGGCGACTGGGCAAGGAGCGATTCTGAAAAGGGAATGTTGTATGTCGATCATTTGAGAAACGTTTTTATTACAAATGATTCAGAGAATAATACAGCGGAATTACCACCATATGTTGTTAGACCTCCTGTGTCTTTGAGATTTAATTTTCAAGATGTTGAAAACGTTATCGGTAATACAAACCCCAGGAGAGCTCTAGGCATTGATCAAATTACTTGTAAAATGCTTGAACACTTACCTCGTGTAGCTAGAAGAGTTCTACTTTTTATTTTTAACGCTATTTTACGCCTTGTGTATTATCCTGCAGAGTGGAAGGTCTCAATGATTACTATGATACCCAAGCCAGGGAAGGATCTGACTAAGGTAGAATCATATAGACCAATAAGTCTTTTACCAACAATTTCAAAACTATTCGAAAAATTATTAATAGCGAAGTTGAGTCCAATATTGAACAATGTGGGATGCATCCCTGATCATCACTTTGGTTTTCGGGCTAAACATAGCACCATAGAACAAACGCACAGACTAGTCAATGTCATAAGACAGACCTTTGAGGAGAAGAAGTATTGCTCAGCTCTATTCATTGACATTTCTCAAGCTTTCGATAAAGTGTGGCACGACGGGTTGATGCACAAAATAAAGTTAAACTTGCCTGTAAATACTCACAAGCTACTGGAAAGCTACTTATATGGGCGGAAGTTTGTTATCAGAGAAGACGATTTTATAAGCCCAGCTCAGACAATCGAAGTAGGTGTTCCCCAAGGCAGCATACTGGGGCCTACTTTATACTTGATTTACGCCTCTGACATGCCAACGACATCCGGAATCCATACTTCAACCTTTGCAGATGACACAGCGGTTTTGAGTGTTCATGAAAACCACGAATTAGCATCACGAAATTTGCAGGAATATACTTTAATATTAGAGAAATGGCTAAAACTTTGGAAAATCAAAGTTAATGAACAGAAATGTACTCATGTCACATTCACACTATGTAAGCAAACATGTCCGCCTATCCAAATTAACAACACACCTATTCCGCAGCACAATGAAGTCAAGTACCTCGGTATTCACCTGGACCGTAGGCTAACGTGGAAGTCTAACATTGAAGCAAAGGTCACTCAGTTAAAACTAAAAGCAGCGCAGCTAAATTGGCTTATGGGCAGAAATTCTACATTGAAATTAGATTGCAAACTTTTGTTATACAACGCAATACTAAAGCCTATATGGTGCTACGGAATTCAGTTATGGGGCACCTCCTCAGCGTCAAACATTGAAAAAATCTAAAGGCGACAAAACAAAATTCTTCGAACGATTACTGCAGCTCCATGGCACGTAAAAAATTCACGAATTCATAAAGATCTGAGTGTTCCGCTGGTAAAAGAGGAATTTTTTAAGTACGCGACAAGGTATGTCAGTAAACTGGAACTTCATCCAAACCCTCTTGCGCGCAATATACTTAATTTTGGCGGCCACAGT
Organism: Thecocarcelia acutangulata; assembly: GCA_914767995.1. Lineage (NCBI taxonomy): Eukaryota > Metazoa > Arthropoda > Insecta > Diptera > Tachinidae > Thecocarcelia > Thecocarcelia acutangulata. The sequence continues at coordinate 52,352,680 of OU612096.1, read as the reverse complement.
AGGTTGAGAAGAAGGGATACCGTTGCCACCATCAGATTGCTCACTAGGTGATTTTACCGAAATAGCTCCCGCATAATAAAATTTTTCGTCTAGCATTGGCCAGACTTAAGTAAAAATCAATTTTTTTTAATTTTAAATCACACTTTTGTTTAACTTTAAATTTAGTATTTGAATACTTATTGTTAGTTCATTTTGAAGATTCAATAAATAAAAAAATGCTAAAAAAAAATGTCTCGTTAGGTGGAATCCTTATGTTTTGGATTCTATTTCTCAATAATATGATGTGGAATGCCTTTACATTAATACATTATGTATGTATCTATAACTATAAATGTTAATCAATTAATTATAAATAGCCGGCAATTGTTTTAAATGTCTCCAAATTCCTTGTTTTTATCAATGAATTTGAGAGGCAAAGTTATGAATGAATGATGAGGATGTAATTTTCGTTTCCTCCTGAGAGAGTACTCATACAGCCGCAAGGCATATGAGCCTAGAAAAAATTATCTGCATAAATTAATAAAGTTTAACGTATTAATAAAAAATTAAATTTTATCCAAATATCTGTAGTGCAATTCACTAACTTTACACCCCAATTAGAAGTGTTAACTTTACTTTAACCACACATCTTGTTGTGTGCACGCACTAACCCCTACGTTATTCACTTACTATAAAGGATTTTATTTTTCTAACCGTTCAGATTGTCATAACGTGGCAACTCTTCATTTCATTGTATTTTTTGTTTAATTAGAAAAACGAAAAAAATTTTGTGATAGAAAATAAAACAACATCAAAAGCTTTAACATACATACTTACACACATAATTACATTTAACATAAAAATAATGTTATTTTATTTCGTATCAAAACATGTTTGATTTTATAATCAATCAACAAATATTTTCCTTAAGAAGTTTTCTATAGGAAAACGAAAAACATATTGAATAAAAAACTTTTTAATTATTGTTTTATATAAAAATATTATTTTCAAGATTTATTTTTGTTGTATGCTAACTTTTAGTGTTTTTTTTATTAGATAAATAGTTCATTAGATAAATTTAATGAAATAAATATGTAAACAACATAAGTCAACACCTTTTTTTTAGTTAAACCTACAAAAAATTGGGGTGTTACTCGTAATTAACCTAGGTCTACAACTGCGATTAAATCTGACATAATATCTGAGAAAACGTCGGCAGAATGAGAGAGCGAATTTCTCTATGTCCATCTTCATATCTAATAAGGAGTATACGTATTGTTGTTAATCTTATAAGAATCCATAATTCATTGAAAGCCGAGAAGAAAACACAGTTTGGCGATCAATAGAATATTGTATAAATTTTGTATATGTGCACATTTTTTACAAAATCAATCGCTTATAGTATATATAATATTTATTTAATACGTAAAAACAAATTATTTTCAATTTAAAAGAGTATTTTTAAAGATATTTTGCAAAACTAAAAATCGGTAAAATTCCAATGGCGTCTTTTTGTAAACAAACGCATACACATCCGCTTTTTTGACAGCTCTTATTATAAGATCGTTGCCATGAGATTTCTCATAAGAACGCTCTCATAAAAATTATTATAAGACTGCGATAACACTGATTTTAAGTCTACACGTAACAGAATTCTCTCTGCGATTGAATTTGACGTTCTCATCTCAGTTATTATCGCAGTTGTGGACACTAAGTAACAACTAATTACGTGGTTAAATATAATAACTGCCTGAAACAGCTGGTTTTAAACACCAGCATACGGTGTTTAAAGTACTTGTGAATAGGAAAAAGGTTAATTTTGTGGTTAATAATTTTAACCATAGCATAGTGAATCGCACTACTGATGCTAACACATAAGAATATAAGCAGCTTTGGTTTTCTTACTCAGTTTAAGAATTCGGCTCTTCATTCGAAGTTGTTTTCTTAAAACAACTTGACATGAAAACACTAACTTTGACGCTAACTTCAAATTAAAGTTAAGTGTGGACCGCTCATGTTGAAGTTTTGTTAAAGTTATAACTTGGTTGTTAAAACATATCATTTGGAAACTGTTATAACTTAAATTGACAACAGCCTGCTAATTGTAGTTGTTTTTCGCCATTTTTATTTTTTACTATGAGAAGTTGTAACTCTAACATTACTACGTGTCCGCCACCTTAAACAGACAGATATATAAACAGCAAGTTTTAACTTTATGTTTTAACTGCGTTTCAAGTTAGGTGTAGACTGCATGTAAGAATTTTATACTCATTTTTAGATATCACAGGGTCGGTTTTCTTGAACAGTCCTATTTTCGGCTTATTTTAAGTCCACTTGTGTGGTATTCGAGCTTATATTTTTTAGCAAATAGAAAAAAAAAACGAAAATTTAGTACGAGCTTTTTCTCACTGTGTATGAATATTGTCGAATTTGAATATAATACGGTTGCTTACACATATGTATATGTTTTTGATAGGTTAAAACTTTATTAAATAATAATAAAGTTTTAAGCACTATCTGTAATATTCGTTCTAACCCCAATAGCAAATGTAAAATTTGTGCTTTGAAAGTCAAGAGCGATGAGATCCAATATTTTTTATATGTTTACAAAAATATGTTTGAGTGCCAATCAATAAATCAATGTCAGAAAAAAAACAAACAAAAAATTGTTGAACTGTGTTTCATAAGAGCAATGATAAATTACCAGAACAAACAAAAATATTTCATTTGTTCCCCTGTGTTGTTGTTACTTTAACTCCCAATTAGAAGCTCTTACAGTATTAAATTATTTATATGTTTTGTAATTAAACTTCTGGCAACAACAATCGGATATTACTCGTATTAAATAGCAAAAGGATGGCCTGCATTTCGCAATTAGGGCAACCATTTAAATTTAAAAATAAAATTTTGCTTTTGTTTAAAGTCTCAAAGTTATAAACAAATTGTATGAATCGATAAAATGTTTCAAAATCGAGTATGAAAACTTTAGTTGAAGCAAATGTTTTTGACAAGGCGTGTTCATAACAGAGAATATCTAGAGCGCAGCTGATAACTTTTATATATATATTATAGTCAGATATCTGGATTTTGCTGAGCTTAAAGTTGTGCTTAGATTGCCAGACATTTTTTATGTAGTATGGTGACTAAATTTTTGGTTTGCCGTCTGGCGATTCAAAAATAATGTGGTGAAGTAATTGGCTATTTTTACATAATTTTTGTATTTTAAGTCTGACATTCCTGTTTTATCCAATGTTTTGTTGTCATACTGAATGCTCAAATGATTATATAATGAACTATGTGTCGAAAAAAATCGTCTGTTTTTGATATTCATAAGTCCGATATCTATCAAAATGAATCAATTAAACCTTATTAAACGCCTGATTACATGCGAGTGGGAAGCATGCATGACTAACTATTTTCTACTACACAAGTTTTTCCCTCAAAAATTTTAAACGAAATGCAGATAAATTCAAGCTTACGGTAAATGCAGCCATTGATAGACCGAACTACCATTAAATGCAATAGATTCTGGCTGAAACTCAGCTAATAAGTACAGAATAATTTAACAATAGAAGAAATAAATTATTTTAAAAAAATTGTCCCATATGAAACAAACATTTGAAGGAAATGTTGCACAGGAAGATATTTAAAGTTTTTAAAGCATTTTAAATAACAAAATGCAGTAATTCACTAATCCAAGCAAAGTCTTCCGTGATTCATGATTCGTTAAAACTCTTTATGAGCATAAAAGTTTCAGCAGATGAGTACGAGATTCAATGGGCAAAGTCGTGTTATATTAATTGGACAGATTGTTTCAATGAAAACATTCCTACGAATTTACTTGATTTTTGGTCTAACGTTTATAACTACAAAGACACAGCGGGTACGTTTTATTTTAAAGAATTATCTAATAATATCTGTCAAAACACAAAAAACAAGCTTCTTTCTTTCTAAATTCTCAGCAATTTATTTAGATTGTTGGGATATAAAGTTAAATGTTTGAGAATATCTTTCAAAAATTTCCAAAGTCTACTGATGATTAGGGTAGCTCCTTTGAAATATCGACATATAGATAGGTGGGAAACATAGAAAACAAGCTATTTATAATTTTTTATTGGTATCAATGTTCGAAGCTAATATAGCGAATAAAAAACTCAATTGTGAATTTTTGGTGTCTGCTTTTCGATACTTTCAAAAAACAAATCGTAGCAATCAACGGTTGTTCATTTGTTTGCAAGGTGTAAAGAAATGTTAGAGACGTTTATAAATAGAAAAGTTTGTTTTTTGTGTTTTGACAGATATTATTAGAGCATTTTTCACTTTAAATTTTAACAATATAGCGATTAAAAATTCAATTGTTTTAACAAAATAATTAAATTTAAAATTGTTTATAGTATTTTTACTTATTAATTTTTTTTATTGTATAAATGAAAGGGTATTCGATAACGTGTACAAACTCGAAAATGTGAACCGCCTTGGTACAAATTAGTTGACGTTATCGGGAGTTCACTGTATGAAATTATTTTAGAAAATTTTTAAACTCATATACTACAAAATTTGAATTTTCCGCACGCCCTTACTGCTTTGTATAAATGCGATAAATAATGTATTTGAATTAATTGGAAATAAAATACAATTTATTTGAATTTGGTTTTGTGATTTTATAAAATTGAAATACGAATAATAATTTAGAGATATTAAAAATGTATGACGGCCAATAATATCTTGTGCAAACTAACTCCAATTGGGTGTAACAAAGTCTATTTATTCTTTAACAGTAGACAATAAATTTTATTCAAACAAGGCTTCTGTTTATACAAAACTTCATATTTATAGAATCAAAATAAGCAAAAAGGAAATTTTAGACGAAGATGATGAGGAAACCACTTAAATTAAAAATTTTTTTTTGCAGTTTTCTTTTATTTTTTACAAACCCTTTATGATAAAAGCAATAACTATGCAATACACAGCAGTACAAACGATCCGGAAATAACGGATTCTTTCAAATAAAGGATATTGGTTCAATGGGACTGACCTTAAAAATTAAATGGTATCTAGTGGTTATGCTTTAAAATAGTTCTAGCACAATTACTCTCAACCTAAATTTCATTGACAATGCAAAACAACAAGACCAGGAAAGATTCTTGAAAAATTTCCTCAAAAAGTGCACGGCCTCTAGGGCAAGTTTAATGTGCTCTCCAAAACGAGTGTTTAGCGTTATGCCCGCCGCTAAAAAACGAGGACAAAGTGATTTTTTTTTAGCTTGGACCAGTATGCAGTGCATTGTACCAGAACTAGGAAAATAGATTATGGGGGAAAGAGGGAGTAGTGTTTGTGAACATTTGACTTGAACTTTCCAACGTTATAACAGATAGAAAACACGTCTGCAGGCAACTTATACCACAGACGAAGCGTGCGGCTGAAAAACGAATTCTCTCTGTAATGCGTAGTGCGATTCCCCGGGCAATCGACCACAAATGGATGAGCTTTAGACGATGAGCGCGTGCTACGTAAAAATGTGCGAGTTTCGGGAACAAGATCCCTAATCTCGTCAGAGCAAAATCTATTGTAGTAACGATAGAACAGAGTAACGCACCCCACATTGCGTCGATGCTCCAGTGAGTCAATATAGTTGGATACCCTACTGTCACCGATGAGCTTCTTCGCCCCCTCCCGCAACAGGTCGAGTAACCCCAAAATAGACTTTGAGGCACCGGCCCAAACATGAGAGTTGTATTCCATTTTCGGTCGGATGTAGGTAGTATAAATAGTAAGGAGATCGGATGGAGTGAAGTACATCTTACACCGTTTCAAAAAACCGAGACACTTGAATGCTTCTTTAGAGACATGAAAAATGTGTTCTGTCCAGCGAACGTCACACTGTATCTTCATTCCAAGAACTCAAAGAGCATCCGATTCCTTAATATGTATACCATCCATGAGTACAGATAAAGCAGCATTTGCGGTCGTTTGTTTGTATGTTAATAAACAGCACTGGGTCTTACGAGGGTTGAAGGCAACCCTGTTTTTACGACCCCATTCGGAGACTAATAGAAGATCACTATTCAGTGAATCGTTCATATTTAGCCTCTTGGCAGCGATCTCTGATAGGCTGGGCCTATAACTAAAAAAGTACGTGTGGCAAATGCTGCTGTCATCCGCGAAAGCGTGGATAGGGTTGGAAGTTTGATAGAGAAGGTCTTGGAGAAAAATAAGAAATGGAGTAGGAGAAAGAACGGAACCTTGCGGTACTCCTGAATTAAACTTGAACTCGTTTGATAAGACCCCATCTATAACAACTCGTATAGTGCGGTCTCTGAGAAAGCGAGAAAAGTCATCACTGACGCCAAAAGCAGTAAGTTTTGCCAGTAGTGCAGCATGCCACACTCTGTCAAACGCTTTGGAAATATCTAGAGCCACCATCTTACTTTCACCGAAATGATGGATTGAGTGGCATCATTTTTCCGAAGGATATGCCATAAGATCGCCATTAGAGCAACCCTTACGAAATCCATATTGGCGGTCACAAAGTAATTTATGTGACTCTAGATATCCCATAAGATGGTAATTAACCATGCTTTCCATTACTTTGGAAAGCGCAGAGCAAATTGCAATTGGGCGGTAGTTTTCAGGGTTATTTGCCTCACCCTTTTTATGTCGAAGTCTGCCAAAACCCTTTTAACTGCTCGCGTCTGAAAGAATATATTTGGCATAGTTACAGATACTCTTTCGATCTCGGGAAGTGGTTGACTGCTTTCCGGCAAGCAGGAATTGATTGCAAAAATTTCAACCAGTAGGTTAGCTTTGTCAACCGGGTCAGTGAATGCTTGATCATTCTTTAACAGAGTTGGAATTGATGAACTAGCACTGTTCTTTACTCTCTTAACGAAAGACCAAAAGGTCTTACTGCCCCGGGGTGCTGCAAGGACCTTAGCACGAAGACGCTGTTCGTGGAGCAACTTTTTACGCCTAAGTAACTTGGCACACGAAGATCTTGCATTTTTGCGTAGTAAATCAGTGTCTGGGGTATTGTTTAAACGCCAGTTACTGAATGCTTCCTCTCTGGATCTGACTGCGTTTTTGCACGTCTGATTAAACCAAGATTTTGCTTTTAGTTTAATCGAAATCTGCTTGGAAGGGATGAATGTTTGCATCCCCAGCAATATCATATTCTCGATATTGCTGGGGACCCATTTTTTCAGAAGCATTTCTGTCATTATCTAGAAAGCAAAGTTTCCAATTAAAATGCTAATAAAATTGGTTCAGCTCAGCCCAACGCACCTCTTCGTACACAAATATTGAACGTTTCGTAGCTGATTTCGAAACGTTATGAAGTTCAGAGATCGAAAAGGTGGCAGAAATGGTGCAATGATCCGAATTGCCAAGAGGTGCATTAACTTTGACTTCATACTTTTCAGGGTGTGAAGTCAGGAATAGGTCAAGTGTATTTGAATGGTGCCCTTCAACACATGGAATATGCGTTGGCTCATTCACTAATTACGCTAGGTGGTTGTGCGCAGCGAATAACTCAACATATTGGCCTTCTGGAGTTGGATGACTCGAATGGCGAAGCCAGGATGAGTTGGGAACATTGAAATCACCAGCAACAACAATTTCACTGCTCGGACAACTCTCCAGGATTTTCGATATGGAGTTGGAGAGGGCATCGAAACCAGCAAAGGTAATATCCCTTCCCGCATTTGGACTTCTGTATAGAAACCCGAAATGCAAAAAGTGTGACCTGATTTTGAATTTAACCCAAAGACAGGTAAATTCGGTGTCATGCATGCCTAATGGTTGCTGGCATTGGAACACAACTTCATTGCGAACATAATTTACAAGGAAAATTTCCCCGATGAAAATGAAAGAGTGATAGAAGTTGATACCCAGGTATGTGAAAATCCTGTGGATCAGCATTCTCAGACACTTGGGTCTCACACAAGGCGAAAATATCCGGCCGATGAAGACAAGTGTGAGCATAAACAGAGAAGAAGTTCGTTCTCAGCCTACGTAGGCATATTACAAAAGTCAAGTTTAAAGTTGCCTGTCATTACGTCGGAAAATTAACAAAAGAAATGTTGACTCTGCTATGGAAGAGAGGTCGGAATCAGTTGTTGCTAGGTTGACCATATAGCACCCAGTGTGTATACCTTCGATGCTAGTAATCAACAACAATTAACCCGGCATCCCCGACATTGCAAAGTAATTATTATTTAATAAACGTGGAAAGGAACAGGTATCAATGCCTGTACAAGGGCCATAAAAGACCTGATCTGGCCATGGGTTATTTTTTTTTTATAATAAAATTTATTATTGATTTTTTTGTTTATGTTTTTATTTTATTTTTAGCTTTAAATTAATTTTTCTTTTATGGGCGTTTCTCGTGGTTAATGTATTTGAACAAATTTGAATATTTCTTTGTTTACTGAAAATCGAGACAGTGAATAAATTGGTGAAATACACAATATGTCTCACGAAAACTTTCAATGCATATATTTGTTGCTTTGAGATACTCCTCACGTGTCCCGTTCAGTAAATAGTGCTTAATTATGGTTTTTATCAGAATTACCGAGCCTCTATAAGATCTTCCACGGGGAGCTTTAGTGTCATACGAGATCTAATCAAAAATAACCGTTATTTTCAATGTCCCCTTCAAGGTAATCCACCTCAGATATAATACACTTTTGCCAGCGTTTTTTCCAACCCTCAAAACATTTCTGAAACGCGCTTTTTGGCACCGCCAACAGCTCCTGCTTTGATTTTTCTTTTATTTCTTCAATCGTAACAAAATGCTTTCCTTTCATCGGTGTTTTCAGTTATGGGAGGAGGAAAAGTCAGCCGGGGCCAAGTCCGGTGAGTAGGGTGGTTGCGGCATAATAATGGTTCTGTTTTTGGCCAAAAACTCACACACAAGCTTCGATGTGTGAGCTGTTCAGTTATCATGGTGCAAAATCCATGATTGGTTTTCCACAATTCTGTGCGTTTCTAAAAAATTGCTATGCGCAAACAGCGCATAACTTAAAGGTACGACCTTGTGGCAAGAATTCATGATGCATCACGCCATTGCAGTTGAGAAAAACCTTGACATTTGACCGAACTTGACGTGGTTTTTTCGGACTTAGCTTTTCTGGACGCTTCCATTGGGATGAGTGGGCTTTGGTTTCAATGATTCGTCACCAGTTATGATCTTTTTTGGGGAAATCTGGATTGTTGTTGACGATGCTTAACAGCTCCTGAGCGATGTCCATGCGACATTGTTTTTGCTAAAAATTTAGCAATTTTGGAACAATCTTGCCTGCCGCACAATTTACGCCTAAAACATCCGTAAAAATTGAGCTGAACGATATGCCAATATCATCAGCAAACTTTCTGATAGTGATTCGACGATTATCCAAAAAGATTTTCTTCAATGATTCAGCGTTTTCATCATTTGTTGACGAGCTCGGGCGACCAGGACGAGCATCGCCATTGATATCTTCTCGGCGTTCCTTAAACCGGTTATACCACAATTGAACTTGTGTTCTGCTCATAATAGACTCGCCAAACACTCCAGTCAATATTTCAAATGCCCTTGCGCATTTAATTTCATTTTTTACACAAAACTTAATACAGTTTCTTTGGTCCATTTTTCCAAGAGTAAAAAGTCGAAGAACACACCAAAACACTACTAACCTTCTTTACTGTCAATAACAAGCTGACAATCCGAAATGGCTGATATTGCCAACACATATAACAGACAAGCGCACCAACATAACAGCAAAAAAAAATGTGAAAATGGAACATACGTAACTCACGAAATTTGAAAAAAAAACTGTTATTTTTTGATCAGACCACATAAGTATATATAATTATGAAATAACTTTTGGATGCCAAATGAGTTTCGGTAACCTTCGATTTGCTTTTCCATAAGAAAATGTTTAAGTTCTATTTTTGTGCTGGTGGATTCCGTTTGCGTTCCAGAAAAATATCTTAAAACAAATCATTTGTTTAAAATTGCCTGTAAAATAGTGGATTGCATTTTTAGCATTTCCTGCATCATGCTTGTCATAGAAACGGTAAATGTGTTTATGGATTGAATAAAGGTGTTTTCTTTTCTGATAAAAAATGCTGCCCTTTAAATGTTTATCATTTTTTCTTGATTACCATCACCCTTAAAAGGTTGTACATGTGTTATTAGCACAAAAGAACAAAAAATGCTAACAAAGTGACATTTAATAATAATGTACACTTAGCGTTTCAAATATATCATTACTACTTTTAATATACCAACGTTTTAATCACTATTTTTATCTTATAAAAGCTATCATCAGCAGTGACGTTTGCTCATCTACAATAACAAAAGAATTTCATATTTGTAAAAAAGGGCAGTATCTCCACCTTACTCGAAGTACGGTGTAGGACATGCTACATGTTTTGCCAGTTTTAAGTGCAACATGTTTTGAAAAGAACATGATAACCTTTAATAGTGTATCAAATTTTTTAGAAAAGAACGTGTTGAACCACTATATGTAGCATAGGTGTAACATTTTTATCAGAAAAGAAAACACCATTAGAGTCAGCAGAGTTGCCTTAAGATTGTTAAAATGTTGATCGGAGTTTTGAGACTCTAGCTCCTGGTTCAAATGTTGTTTATTGGATTTAACCACATTAGCATAAGAAACTTGGTTGACTGGCGCATCTGGGGAAAATTGTTTTTGAAAATTGTGTGTTACCGCTGGGTTAGGTTAATAGAAATTATTGACCTATTTGCCATTGGCCCCTTTAATTTGTAGTATGGCTACCTCCACATTTACTGCGTTTTTAACGCTCAACTCAGTCTTTTATTTTTACACTGTGATGTGCTGTGAAGTTCGCTACACACAACGCAAACTGCAGACAACTAAAAATAGGCCTTAGTATGGCCAAATTCTTGATAGCTTAGGCACTGAATGGGCTCTACACATTTATTCGGTTTCTCTACGGTAACCTTACGATGGAAAAGAAATTTAAGGTTATATTTTGAAAACACTTCATTCTTTTTTAAGACAACATCGCCTGGCTCTAGTTCAACCCTAAACGTGGGTTGAGGGATTTTTTCACGGTTCTTTATGTTTATTACATTTTTAATTTTAACACCTTTGTCTTTCAATCCAGTTTTGATTTCATCAGTAGCTACGCAGCGTCAATACCTTTAATAACAACCTGAAGACTTTTTGCACTTTTAAGCTGATAAGTGTGAACAAATCTTTTCTCTTTTTCCAGAACATCAGACAATTTTCGGTTATCATTTTCATGGTTTACCTGGACTTTTGTTTCACTAATGCTGCCGTGTTACGTTTAAGGTGTCTTTACCAATTGCCGTAATGAGTTGTTTTACCAGCTCACGATTTACATGTTTTATTTTTGGTGTTGTTTGCCCACCTATCATGCCTATTTATGTTTTCGGCTTAGCTACAATAATGAAACTGGAAAATGGTCTGTCTTCTATTGCAACAGGTGGCAAAAGCGGGTAGTTCCTACCTCTTGGGGGTAGAAGTCCAGTTTTTTTTTACACTTGACAAATAGTAATTAAAACTTTGTTTTTAAAAATGTAAAATGATTTCCATTTTGTGTTTCGGTATTTATAAATCATTATTTTCCTTCAGCTGGAGGAATGTCCAGCATGAGATTTCTAAATGTTCTTTAGTTTATTAAGGCGCATTTCGTTTTCAAGATAAAAAAACTTTGGCTTATTATTCTCTTATACTTTTCTCGCTGCAACTTTTATATAATCAATTAAATAAACCTTTTTTAAGACGGGAAATTTGCAGACAAGACTGAAAAGTTGCACTCTATGTAGAAGTTTATTATTTATTAGCGAAGAAAATATATACATATTTTACCCGCAAAATTATTGTTTTATACGTATGTATGTGCGTACCATCAATGGCTCCAATAACGCCAGGAAAGTTTTTAATTGCTTTGAACTCCCTCATTATGTGCTCTTCCTCTATCAGAGATGCAGGCATTTTTATTTTTCTATCGCTCCAACGAGCTAAAGCACGAGCAACTCTGGCGGAAATTCGGTAGACTGTTGCTTGGGACAAACCATGAAGATCGGCTAAAGCATCTTGAACCTAAAAGTGTTCAATTATTTTATTGACTACCATTTCACATTTGCTTTGCAGTGTGCATATATAAATTGGCACTTTTGGAAATTATACTTACTTCTCTTCGCCCCCAATATCTCAATGCTACTAAAACCTGCATATCGACAGGCGTACCGCAGCCTCTTCTGTCAAGTTCGATTTCTGGTTTAATCATTGAAACAATTTTCTCTATGCTCGATTTGTTGAACCTGTACCTTGCTTTAAACTGCTCTTCTGGCATTTCAAATGGGTCACTTCTCCGTTTAAAAGTTTTCGGTCGTCTAGTGCTTGCATATTCTGCGATGGACTCTAAAATAATCACGTTTGCAAAAATTACATTTTAATTACATATGTAAGTACACTCACGAATTCTTGAAATTAAATTTATCGTATACAAAGTTATATCTGCCATTCTCATTTTTTTTATATAATTTGTAATAGAAAATAAAAAAATATTCACACAATCAAAAAAATTTTTTTGTAAACAACCGTTCGTTAATTCAACAAGTGACACTTTATTAACCGCTTATAGTTGGGTAAAAGCCACAATAAAAATTTTGAATGTCAAAGAAGGTTATAAGCAGTATAATAAGCTATCCTTCATTTATGAATACACTTTATTGATTTTTTCCTTATCAGTTGGATATCACCGTGTTATAATGTATTTATGAATTAGACCGTATATATTTACGTGACTATCGTAAAGGGTATTCAGCCGAATCTTGTTTGTTGTTATATTTTACAAATGGCATATTAAGAAATTTTTTATTTATTTTGAGTTCCTATGAAAGGTATTTAATCTGTTTTTAACAACACTTATAAAATTAATAAAATAAATAAAAAAAATTGGTACCTTTATTTAAATAACGTGATTTTCCTCCCATTTTGGTGCGTTTTAAAATTTCATAGTTGACAACGCTGCTCGTATATTTTATATCATGATTTAATATATAGTAAAATTTATAAAAATTATTATTTTATTTAATTAACTCTTTAAATAATTTTACTTGTAATGTTTCTTTTAAATTACTTTTTTTTTAACATACTCGTTTTAACCCAGTCAGAAACTAATTTCGCATATAAAGTATTTTTATTATATTTTACCCACTTTTCGTTTTTTGGATGTATTTCTCATTTTGTATTTCAAGCACAAAATTCTTAATAAACTTTAATACTTTTTTATCCTGCTGCTCGTGATCCAGGCTGTCGGTTTTGTAGCTGTTATTTAGACATGCCACTTGCAAATCCTTTTAGAACCCAGTTAATGCCTTAATATACATGAAATTTGCACACGTGCAAACACGCCATATTCCAGCAAAGCTTATTTATATGTTAAAAAGGAGTGTGTATGTACAAGTGTGTATGGTCCGCAAAACCATCACCGCAATAATATTCAATAAGAACGCATCTTAATACAAGTCTACACCCAAAAAAGATATTAAGCAATATTTACTGCGTATAGTGCAGAGCAATTTTTACGCGTCTTGTGATAATCTGAACAGCATCTCCGCCTGTTAAAAATGTTCTGGCTAATTTTCTTTAGTGTGTTTATGTATGCACATGTGCATACATACTGTGAGCGTCAAAATAAAGTGTACACAAATATATTTTAATATATTGTTTTTATTTCAGTTTTTTTATTTATGATAAAATTTAACATTTAGGTATTTTTAAATCAGTATTCAGTTTTCTTCTACAACAAAAATAAGAAATAGTTCATTATTTACGCGTCAAAAAGAAGTGTACAAACTATTTTAAAATGAAAATAAAATCGATTTTGTATTTAGTTGACTTTTCTTTTGCCTTCTGAGCATCGATTCTACTAATTTTTTAGTTGATGAAATTTTCTGCTATTTCTCCATTATAATAGATTTTAGCATATCCTTATTGCGAATTGTCCTCTTTCGAATTTTGCGGTCCATGCGTTCCCACAAGTGTTCAATTGCATTTAAGTCCAGTGACAGGAAAGAAGGATCCACTATTTGGTGCGATACAGGAGTCATTCTTTTACTATATAGTATATATGTTTGGTGTTGTTCTCCTGTTGAAAAATCTAAGATCTCTCCAACCTCAATTTCTCCGTACTGGGTGGCTCTTTGCTTTGCAAAATGTTCAGGTAGTTCATCTTATTCATTATACTTTTAATTAAAACCAAATTTCCCACTCCGATTGCCACCAGACACCCTCACCATCATTCAATTCTCTCCATGCTTAACCGTGGTTTAAAATTTTGTTCAGCACATTAATTATTTATTGTTCGCCATTTCTTAAATCGTTTTTTCTGGGCAAACATCTAAAATTTACCTTCTAAACTAAAAAGCACATTACTGCAGAAAGAAACATCATTATGTTGGTACTTTTTGGCATATTCTAGGCGTCTTTTTTATTTAGTTAACGATATAAGTGGTTTCTTTCGCGGGAATCGAGCATTTAACCCGTTTTCGTGTAATGCTCGTCATATTATATTGGCTCTTAAGATAGTTTGTGATGTTGCCGGGACTTTCTCTTATATTTTAACGGCACTTTTAAAAAGATTCTTTCTTGCACTAGAGATCTTATTTCAGCGTCTTTCAAAAGTCAGCCCAGTCCTGGACGTCTTTCTATTATATAAACAATTTTTTTTGCAGCCAATTTCTCCAAAAGTTTTTCCTTCATTCCGAAATTGTATTAGTAATTCTCTAATATCACTAGAAGTTTGTTTGCCCATTCCAAAACAAATAAAAATTTACTTCACACGAGGAGTTCTTACTCTGCCGATCGCAATTAATCAACATAAAACAATAAAAACGTTGCAGCAGAATGCTAAAATAAAGCAAATATTCAAATATAATGGCATCCTTTTACAATAGCACACCGCTGATATGATACACATGCAACATGTACACTTTATTTTGACGCGTAAAATATCCATTCAAATTTCTTTTTGCTCTATAACTTATATAACTATAAGAAATTGCTCATTATCTTTTAATAGCTAATTAGAGAATAGTATACTAATAGCAAAAACCCAGAATTGATAAATTTAGTCATATCTTAAAATACTACAAAAAGTACTTTTTGTACACTTTATTTTGACGCTCACAGTGTATATGTACATAATGTGATACATATGTATGTGTTATAAGATTCATGATAATATGTTGTGAAATTGAAGTGTCTGTCAACTGTTCACTGGCACTATACGATTTCGTACACTTCTTTATAATTGCTTTTGCAGCATGAGATTAATTTTTTAATTTGTATAAGGCCCTAATTTATACAAAAAATAAAATTTGTTTGCCAACCAACAAAATAGAGCGCTATTTTCTAGCGAAACAAATAAAGCTATTCTTTTGAAATCTTTAAACTAAAGCTATGTACACACGGTTGTCAGATGTTACAATATTGTAAGTTCTGGTAACATGCTGACAATGAAAAATTGTCACGCAGAAGTAAATTGTGTGTTCAGACGATCGTAAGAAAATTTTACAATTTCATTGTCAGACCACGATCTGACAAATAATTCATCTGACAACAAAAATTGTCAGTTCACACGGTTGTCAGATTGTTAGATGAAAAAAATTGCCAGACATGTTGTAAGGCGTTGCCACTTATGTATATCAATAACGATTTGTTTGGCAGTGTTGCCCATCAAACTTTTTTCTGACAATGATGCCATTGTCAGGTGCATTAATTTTATACATCTGACAATTAAAACTGAGCTTACAATATCAGCCAATTATCTGGCAATGCCGACGAAGAGTGTTCTCACGATTGTCAGATGCCTGACAACATTGTCGTCTTACAATTGATTGACAATGGTTTTTCTGACAACGTTGTTAGTTAAAAATTGGCATTTCTCACGATTGTAATACATTTTCAGACATTTTTACTGGCAATATTGTAAGATCTGACAACCGTCTGTACGTAGCTTAACACAATTTACATAACTTTCTTTGACCAAACGAAACGAGAATGATAGAATACAAAGTTACGTCTTCCGCATGATTTCTATTCGATGATGTTTATGGACCACTGAAAAATTTGCCTAACATTGTAATATTGGCTAAATAATTAGCCAACGAAAGAATTTTTTTTGCCTGAAAGTGTGAACTATAATGGGTGTTTTTATATAGCTGTACAACTTTGAAATAAAATAAAACAAAGATGATTTTTAAATTGACATGAAACTTATTATATTCAAAACATAATATTCTGGCATTATAATTTAAATATGACTTCAGGCATATGACCGCCATTTCTGGCTTGGGCTTAGTTTAGTCCAACATTTTACAACATTTATGGTGGTATATCCAAGTGGCCAAACGTTTCAGGCTTATTGACATAGGCTGGCGCCTTCTCATAACCCCACATAAAATAATCCAACAACGTCAAATCGAACGATCTTTGATGCCAACGCACAAGTTCGGTTACGAGTTGTGTGAACGAAAAAGTTTAGAGTCATGGCTCTATAGCGGCCACCCTTCCATGTAACTTTATGACCAGCATCGGTTTTAAAGAAGTACGGACGGATGATCTCATCAGCCCATAATGCACGCAAAGCATTGAATCTTCAAAATGAACTGACACTAAGTATTAAAATCTTAATAGTAAAAATTAAAATAAAAAATTTACTTTTTTCCTAAGTCTGGCCAATGCTAGACAAAAAGTTTTATTATGCGGGAACTGTATCGATAAAATCACCTATATAAAGCTCTGATGGTGGCAAGGGTATCTCTTCTTCCCAACCGCATGTGGCCGCCAAAATTAAGTATGTTGCGTGCAAGATGATTTGGGTGAAGTTCCAGCTTACTGACATACCTTGTCTCGTACTTTGAAAATTCGTCTTTTACAAGAGGAACACACAGATCCTTATGAATTCCTGAGTTTTTTACATACCATGCAGCTGCAGTAATCGTTCGAAGAATTTGATTTTGTCGGTTTTGAATTTTTTCAATGTTTGATGTTGAGGCGGTGCCCCATAATTGAATTCCATGTGCACTCTCCCCGAGGAATAGGTTTTGCCTTGGCATATATCAAACCAGGACACTCTGTTTTCTGGGGCACAGAGGGGAAGGAGTCCCACGTTTGTTGTAGCAAATAAAACTAGGAAGCCGCACGACAAAGATTAAAATTTACAAAACGGAGATCAGTAAAGCCCATGAGAGGTCCTGCTTTGCAGATCTATCGGTGCTGATTATTGTTAAATTGCCTACCTTGGCTGAAACGTTATGGCTATGGTTTAAACCTAAAATTGCAGGAACGGAAAACTACTCGTATGGTGCACGCCAGTTTTCGGGGGCTAACAACACACCGAGGTGCAACATATACTTGTAACGTAAGGAGCCGAAAGTGATGGTTAGACTAGTGAGTGGGTTAAAGGCTGATGCTCTTAATAGGTTTTAGCTTACCGACTAATTAAGCCTTGTCTTCCATTGACTGTTGGGAAATTAGTAGGCCATATCGCTACAAACGTATGGCAAAAATTGCGATGTATGTGGATTCATGTGAAGGCCGTCAGGCCAGGTGCTGATCAGTAATACATTCTGTCTTCGTCCAACAGCTTGACATTAGAAAAAAAAATATTTACGCTTTAGTTTAGGTGTAAATTATTTGCCTTTATATAATTTATATTCTTTGGTTCAATTCGTTTGCCATATAGGTTTATATGCTTGCTTTTGTGATAGGTTTTTCACTAGATGACAACACGAATTTTATGTAAATTCAAATCATAAAGTTTTTATTTGCCGGTAGTAAATACAAAATTTTTCTTCATAAACAGAAGCTTAATCTAATAAACAGAACTCATTCTGTAAAGCAACTGTATTTTGTAAAGCTAAACATTCTACGGTGGTCACACTGAATTATATTTTCATGTAAATGAAATTATGTTGCTGTCGCGTTGAAAATAATTCAGTGGCGGACTACACGACTACAATTTCCGGTTGCTACATTTGCTGACGTGAAGTTTGCTGTGATCTATGTGTTTAATGCTTTATACATATATTATTATACATATGTTAACTATTATTTTGCAGGCAATTTTAAACAAATGATTTGTTTGTTTCCGGAACGCAAAAGGCATCCGCCAACACAAAAATGAATTTGAGCACTTCCTTATTGAAAAGCAAATCGATATAATGTTGATTGCTGAAACTCATTTGACAAGCAACAGTTATTTCAAAATTGATTGCTACACACTATATGACACTAAACTTCCCCGTGGAAGATTATGTGGAAGCTCAGCAATTCTAATAAAAACCAGAATCAAGCACTATTTACTGAATGAGACTTGTGAGGAATATCTCCAAGCAACTAATATCTGCATTGAATATTTTCATGAAAAAATTGTTATTTCCTCAACTTTACTTCCTCCTCGATTTTCAGTAAATGAATATCAACATTCGCATTTTTTTAAATCACTTGATCCTAGTTTTTCAGCAGCTGGCGAAAGACCGTGTTTTTTTTTCAAGTGTACACCCCATCTATTGGCCGTCAGACCGACGAAAAATTCCAGATGGTATAGATTTTTTAATTGATGTGTCAATTAACGATTTTTTTGAAAACCTCAAACTGGCCGTACAGCATGCTACCACTAGTCATTTAAGATCTAGAAATGAGAACAATAGAACTTATTCGTCTAAAATTGAGCAACTTCTGTCTGAAAAAATAAGAGTCAGAAGAGAGTGGCAACTTCGCAGGTCTCCCCAGCTTAAAACTAGGCTACGCATTCCCGTAACTCAGTTAAAAAATCTGTTTGAAATCCACAGAATGGCTTCCCTTAAAACATATTTGGAAAGCCTTGATGGTACTTCTCAATCTGATTATTGCTTGTGGAAAGCGACAAAAGGCTTAAAAAGACCCGTAATAGGTAAGCCACCTTTGCGAACTTCAACTGGTGACTGGGCAAACAGCGATTCTGAAAAGGGGATGTTGTATGTCGATCATTTGATAAACGTTTTTATTAGAAATGATTCAGGGGATAATACAGCGGAATTACCACCATATGTTGTTAGACCTCCTGTGTCTTTGAGACTTAATTTTCAAGATGTCGAGAACGTTATAGGTAATACAAACCCCAGGAAAGCTCCAGGCAATGATCAAATTACTGGTAAAATGCTTGAACAGTTACCTCGTGTAGCTAGAAAAGTTCTACTTTTTATTTTTAACGCTATTGTACGCCTTGAGTATTATCCTGCAGAGTGGAAGGTCTCAATGATTACTATGATACCCAAGCCAGGGAAGGATCTGACTAAGGTAGAATCATATAGACCAATAAGTCTTTTACCAATAATTTCAAAACTATTCGAAAAATTATTAATGGCGAAGTTGAGTCCAATAATAAACAATGTGGGATGCATCCCTGATCATCAATTTGGTTTTCGGGCTAAACACAGCACCACATTGAAGCACTGAGTTGAGACTAAAGCAGCGCAATTAAGTTGGCTTATGGGCAGAAGCTCGACATTGAAGTTGGATAACAAACTTCTGTTATACAATGCAATTCCATATGGTGCTATGGAATTCAAATTCTTCGAAGGTTTACTGCAGCTCCATGGTACGTAAGAAATTTTGGCGACGCTCGGCTTAGAAGAAGGGATACCGTTACCACCATCAGATTGCTCAATTTTCAATTTTACCCGCATAGTAAAACTTTTTGTCTAACATTGGCCGGACTGAAGTAAAAAGAACTTTTTTTATTTTAATTTTAAATTTAGTATTAAGATTTGAATGATTATTGTTGGATAATTTTGAAGATTCAATAAGTAAAAAAAAATGCTTAAAAAACAAATAATCTCTGCTGTTGATGGCTACTAATTACATTAAATGTTTATTAATTACATTAAATGTGCAAAACAATGAAATTAATGTTGAAAATCTTTCGATAGTGCTATATTGCCCAGTGCTTGCAAAAACGTACAAATTACATATTAATGTCGAGTATTGTAATTTCGTCAAATCAAGTAAGTATATCTGCAAATACGTAACCAAACGTTGAAATTACACAATATCCAATGGCCCGATACATTAGCAGCAATGAAGCTGTTTGGAGAATTTTGGGATTCCCAAATCTTTGAGCGTCATCCAACTGCTGTGCATTTATCTGTTCACCTCAAAAATATATATGTCATGGTTAGATTTGATTACTTTTTGAAGATTCAAACTCACTTGATACTCCAGGACTTCTACCATAAGCGCAAAAACTCAAAATTGGAAGTATCAATTATTCTACTGCGCATCCGCGATCCACTATAACTTTGCAATGGCTCTAGACTTGCAGTAAAAAAACTGCCACACAAATTGCATCATTTCACAGAGTAAAAATAAAGCTACAAATATGCTATTGCCACGAATTCCAATGATTCCACCTCCTTGCCATCTGATTTCAAAAGGTATCAGTTTTCTGTTCGTTTAGTGTTTGCAGTAACAATTATTAAAGTTCAACATCAATCCGTGCAAGTTTGTGGCTTGAATTTGTCAAGTCCACAGATTGCTTACCGTTGCAAATACTCTTATAAGAAAAACTAAAAACTTATTTGTTTATTGTTTATGTTTCGTGTAGACAAACTAAAATAATTGTATATCCCAGCGCGCTAAAGTGGTTAGCAAATTCATCATCAATATAGCCAATCAAATATTTTTTAAACTATATAAGCACTTTTTATTTGATTGTAATTATGGTAAAAAATATTTAGATTTTGCTGCAGGTATTTCTACAACTTCTTTAGAATGTATATAGGTTTTTACTTTTAAATTAACGATTTTTGTATTCGAATTAAATTTTTTACGAGCCAAGCACAATGTTTTGCACTTCATGTTAAATTCGATTCATTTCAAAATTTTTTTGTTTTTTTAACTAACGAATAAAATTAGAACTTTGACGAGAACACGTTGTAACAAAAAAAAATCATTGTTTTACAAGAATAATCTTGTGATAACCTTATAATAACTCTGTGTGTACTTAATTTGTAACTTAATATTACTGCATGTGTGTTTGTTTGTTTGTACTTTATGGTACAAACAAGACCTTTTTTTTTAAACTAAGTTCTAAAATAAGTTTAAAAAATTTGAAATTAAAGCAAAATGTCAAAACATTATTAAGAAGAAGCAAAAGTGTTAAGTTGTTTATAGTATAGTGTTGTTTGCCAATTTTTACTCTAAATATAATAATTTATTTCGCATGACTTGTTACTTTTTAACACATATTGAAAAAAGAAGAAGAATATAAAAGTACCGTTTTGGTATAGTGACCTGAGTTTTTCTAAATTACCTTCTCATTATTCGTTTTTTGGCATTTGATAAGGGTTTGACGTGTATTCTGGCTCAAGCCACAAAAAATGGGTCAAATATTTAAATAATGTGGGAAAATTTCAGCATGAATTTAACGTATTAAGTCTGAATTTTTGGTACAGTCTGCTCTGTATACCAACAAAGACAACGAAATTATGGCTAGGAAAATAATTTAAGAACATAAGGTAGGCTTATATAGTTTTGTACCAGTGATGTGGAATGAAGTTTTTTTTTTTAAATTTGATTAGGTTTAAAATGCTGCCAGCCATTCAAAAGTCAACTGACTTGAGTAAAATTTGCTCCTATAGTATTGCCTGTGTGCGATATGTTTCTCAGAAGATCTACATATCACTAGTCCAGTTCAGAACCAATCCGAGTATCGGACGAATTTGCAAACTGCCTATATCACATTCTGCATCGGTGTGCTTAGATAAGAAAGAGCTACATACCGACAAATGTACTTAACACTTCCTCCCTACAGCTTCCAAAGAAATCAGGGTTTAATCTCCTCCCATTTGTCCATAAGTAACAATGTTCTCTCAGAACTGCCGTCGTGGCAGACTCCTAAGTCCTATTATTATCATACCTGGGTAAATCTTGAACTTGATATTCGAGTATATACCTAATTAAACCCTCCGTCCTCTACAATTCCTCAGCGTTCACGCTGTACTTATTTCTTAGAGCTCTTAAGTGGAACCCTAAATATCGTATCTACTTTATATCCCATTGTTGTAACAGGAGCACGACCTTTGCCAGTTGGCCTACACAAGATCGGCTACTGGGTTGTGTAGGCTCGGCAGTTGTAATAAAGTCAGAACTAAGCACTCTTTGCTAAATGGGCCACGTGAAGAATATCTGCAAGCAACATATATATGCATTTAACTGCCCTTATTTTCAGTAACAGAGAACTAATATTCACATTTTTCCAAATCAATTGGTATACGACTTATAGCGAATGACAGCTATAGCGCTAAAAATAATTTTTGAGCCAAGAGATTGGCTCACCGTTTAGTAACTTAGCGTTGACCGTCCCTAGCGCTAATTGGCTAAAATATAAATAATTTTTGAGAACTCATTGTACGGAGAATATTACCTTGAAAACGCCTGAGCCGTCAGCAAATGTAGCAACCGGAAAGTGTATTCGTGTAGTCCGCTACTGAATTATTTTTAACGCGGCAGCAACATAAAAATATACTTCAGTGCGACCACCGTAGAATGTTTAGCTTTACAAAATACAGTTGCCGTAAAAATCGAGGCACAAGTGATTTGAAAAATATATCAATCATGTTGCTTAAAACGTTTTTGCAACATTATTGATATATTTATGAATTTAGAAACACAACATTAATTTAATTAACGTTAATGTTATCCGTGTCTTCTTTCAAGTTCATCGTTTTGTTGGATCCGTAAGCTCTCAATTGTAAATCTCTTTTTTGCATTATTTTCTATGTCCAAAATTTTAACTGAGCTGAGTGTTCAGTTTGTAGAATGTGTTATGCAAGTGCTGTTATTTCTTTTTTTTTTCTGTGTCCAGTTTGTGTTCTCCCATTCTAGTTTTTAAGCTTATTCTTTTGGTGCCAATATATGTATATGCGATCACAGTTTTCGTTTTTTTGCCATTGCATTTAATTTCATAAACAACGTTACGTTTATGTTCATACTGTGTTGTTGCTTTTGTGTTTGTATTTATTGTTTGATTTGGTCTGTATGCAAAGCACATGTTTGTTTGTTAAATTGTTTGTCTTAGATTTCTATTATTAACAAGATTAGGTAACTACGTGACACTGTAGAATTTTTTATTTATTAGGGCTGCATTGTCATTTGTGTGTCTTTATTTATTCTTTATATTTTGAATGTAATTGACCAGTGATTTAATTACGTTGATTGGAAAACTATTTCTTCTCTATGTTTCTTGAGTGAAACCGTTCATTGCTGATATCCAATACTCTTTTTATAAAACTTTTTGCCGTGCTCATTATTTGGCTTTTCAGCTGTGTGATGTGGATGTTCATAATCCGTCCAGACGCCATCTCTTTGGAATACCAATCAGTACATAATTTCCGGTTTTCCCTATATATTAACGAGTCTAGGTAGGGGATTATATTGTTGTTTTCCATCTTCATAGTGAACTTGGTTTTGGGATGCTAGTCATTCAGATTTGTCAAAATTATGTTCTTTTCACTATCCTTTACTATAGCCAATATATCGTCTACATACTTCGCAATGAATTTAATTTGAATATTATTATTTTCTCTCTTAATTTTGTTAAAAAAGTTATCTAGTAACGTATCCCTAATAATATCTGCTATTATAGGGGAGAGAGGATTTCTCAGGGGCATTCAAAATATCTGAATGGTTTTGGGATGCAATAGTCAATTAGATCTCCTGTCGCGAAAAGAGCATGAGCCAGTGGCTTTTAGTGCTATGTGCCTGGGTTTTAAGTCACATGAGATTCAGCTCATAAGTTCGACTAACTTTTTCAATTTGCAAAATCTATAATATCTGAAACCTTTCGTTGGTCTGGCGGCAAATAGCTGGGGTGTATGCTTAAATTAATTCTAAGCCCATTTTAGAAATAGTGTCAAAATTTACACGGCTTTTGGGGGAAATTAAACGTGATCCCCAAAAAGTGTGTTAAGCGTTATAGGCGCCAGCCGCTAAAAATCGAATTCCAAGTGATTTAATAAAATGCGAATATTGGGTTTCTGTTAGTGATCGCCCCGGTGATTAATTCGATAAATTAATAATTTTTCATGAAAATATTTGTAAAAAGCTTCAAAACTCATCTAAGAAGATATCAAATGCTCAGCGATTCATTTACGAGGAATTCACTACCATGCTATCTAGGATAGAAGCATGTCTAAATTCGCGACAACTTTGTCTAATGACAGATAACCCAAACAATATTAACGCACGGTCATTTTTTAACCGGTAGTGCAATGCTTTCACCCCCTGAGCCAGATTTGTCAAAAGAATCTTTGGCATACGCTAATAGATGGCTGTAATGTATTGCAATGTTACGGAGAAGTTTTGTTATCCACTGTACAACTTCAAGTATGACTCTCTCTCTCTCTTTTTCGGAGTCGATTATGTACTGATGTAATTGGATACCTTTTTAACTCTTTTTAATATTGCTCTGACAAGACATTCGCTTATTACCTAAGAACGAATCCAGTTGTGTTTTATTAAAATAAATAAGAACATAACAAAATTTGGCGACGAGAAAAATGCGAAACTAACTGTAAAAAAAAAAATAATAAGTAAAAAACTAAATACCTTTAGAAATATTGTAAAGCTGTAAATTTGTACAACTGTAAATAAATACATACATTTATGTATGGCAGAAACTAGCGGTTCAGCAACTGAAAAAAAAGTGGAACAAAAAATTATTGTTAACAGACAAAAGATGATTGGGCATATGGATCCGTTCCTTATAGGAAATGATTTTACGGAATATGAGATGCGACTTCAACAATTTTTTGTGGTAAATGAAGTTCCTGAATACAAAAAAGTGGCCTACTTTATTACATACATAGGAGCTGATGCATATTCTGTTCTGCGAAAACTTTTTTCTCCTGAGGATCCATGCAAAAGAAGTTATAAAGACCTTGTTGATGCCCTGAAAAAATATTTTGAGCCCTGTGTAAACGAAATTGCTGAATCCTACAAATTTGGTAAGGCCGAGCAAGGGTCGAAATCAATACGTGAATTTATTGTTGAACTAAAATCCCTGGCTCAGAAATGTAATTTTGAAAATTTTTTGGACCGAGCACTACGTGATAAATTTGTGTGTGGCGTAAGAGATAATCAGCTGCGGTCAAAATTTCTAAAGGAAAGTAAGTTGACATTTAAGAACGCGTGTGAAATAGCACTAAATTGGGAAATGGCAGAAGGCGAAACAAAAGAAATTGGTGCCAAGAGAGACCATTACAACACTTTTGCTGTGAATCAACCCTATAAGAATTCAAGAGGGCGTAATCAAAATCAAATATATTCGAACAAACCCTGCCACCGATGTGGTAAGATAGGACATGATGCTGATCACTGCATTTGTAAAAATTGGATATGTTTTAAATGTCACAAAAAAGGGCACACAGCAAGAAAATGCGGGCAATGGAAAAATTTTGAGAAGAGCGGGAGCAAAGTAAAGTGTGTAGAAGAAATGATGGGGGCAGTCAGCTTAAACAATATTTATGGCAGAGATGAAGAAAACAACAACATCTGTAATTTTGCTGCTGCTGATGCGGAATGTGTAAAGCTGCTAGTAGATGAAGTATGGTTGGAAATGGAGGTCGATACTGGAGCTTGCGTTACTGTAATTTCTAAAGCTAAGTATATGTTGTATTTTTCTAAAACTAAATTAAGTTCTGTGGATAAGAAATTTTTTTCGGTAACGGGTAGCCAACTAAAGTGTATCGGGAAAATTAAAGTAAGTGTTAGTAAGGTGGATAGCGAAAAAAAGTATATTTTAGAAATGTTTGTCCTTGAATCGGGGAGAGAGTTTAAACCGCTTATTGGGCGAAGTTGGTTAAATGCACTATACCCAAACTGGAGAAACATATTCAGTAATAATGTACAAACTATAGCGGAAACTTATCAGAAAGACTTAGTAAATGAAATGCAAATTAAATTTCCACGAATATTTTGTAAAGGTCCGAGCCATTGCATTGAATAATATACGGCGGAGATTGTTTTAAAACCTGGTACAATACCAATTTTTAAAAAAGCATATGATGTTCCATTTAAATTAAGACCTCAGGTGGAACAGGAACTGGAACGTTTAGTTCGTGATGGTAAATTAGTTCCTGTAAAGTTTAGTAAGTTTGCCTCACCAATAGTAATCGCGTCAAAACCAGGAAATGATATTAGGATTTGTATCGACTGTAAAGTAACGATAAATCGGTTTATAGAAACAGAGCACTATCCGTTACCTCGTATAGATGATATTTTTGCAAATTTATCTAATTCAAACTATTTTTGCGTAATTGATTTATCAGGGGCTTACCAACAATTGAAGCTTTCAGAATCATCTAGGGAGTATGTAACGATTAACACACATAAGGGCTTATATCAATACACAAGACTCCCTTTTGGAGTTGCAAGTGCGCCAGCAATATTTCAGTCTGTAATGGATCAAATTCTGTTAGGAATAGCTGGTACATCATGCTATTTAGATGATATTTTAATCGGAGGTTCTGATTTGCAGGAAACAAGGAACAGATTATTCCTAGTTCTAGACAAGCTAAATAAATTTAATATTAAAATTAATTTAGCTAAATGTAAGTTTTTTGAAAAAGAAATAAATTATTTGGGACATACTATTTCTCAAAATAGATTAAGGCCAAACAATGACAAAGTTAAGGCAATTATAAACGCTCCTAGGCCTAAAAATTTGACTGAGCTACAATCTTACTTGGGTATGTTAAACTATTATAGTAGTTTCATTCCAAATTTGTCCTCCGAACTAGGTGAATTATATAAATTGCTCAGAAAAAATATTAAATTTGTCTGGACAGAAAGTGCGCAGAGTTGTTTTACAAACTCGAAAAAACTATTACTTGATAACAATTTACTGGAATTGTACGATCCAAACAAACCAATTATAGTTACCACGGATGCTAGTCCGTATGGTGTAGGAGCTGTTCTGGCTCATTTAGTAAATGGTGTGGAAAAACCGGTTTTGTTTGCTTCCAGTACCTTAAGTCCATCAGAAAAAAATTACTCACAGATTCATCGTGAAGCACTAGCTGTCATGTTTGGAATTAAAAAATTTCATAAGTACATATACGGACACAAATTTACGCTATGTAGCGATAATGAAGCTCTCAAAGAAATTTTTAATCCAAATAGAGATACTTCAAACATAACAGCGTCAAGATTACAAAGATGGGCAGTAATGTTATCTATTTATGAGTATGGATTCAAATATCGCCCAGCAAAGAAAAATGCACCAGCTGATGCGATGTCACGTTTGCCTTTAGAAAACAACACAGAAATAGAGACGATTAGTAATCTTTCAAATATAGTTCCGTTACCATTAAGTTTGGAAAAAGTAAGAGAGTATACAGAAAATGATACAGTTTTAAAAAAGGTTGTAGGCTATGTTAAACATGGCTGGCCGGTGCAGGTACCACATCATTTAAAATGCTGGTACAGATTTCGAAAATGTTTATCCACAGACGATAATTGTCTTTATTATAGAGATAGATTGGTTATTCCTGAGATATTACAGAGCAAAGTTCTGGAAATCCTACATGAAAATCATGATGGCATAGTACGTCTGAAAATGCTAGCTCGTAGTTCCGTTTGGTGGCCAGGAATAGATAAAAGTATTGAAAATTATATTTCAAAATGTTTCTCATGTCAATCCACACAAAGCGTACCCAAAGAAAAAGTTATTAGTAAATGGCCATTAACTGTTGCACCATTTGAGAGAGTTCATTTAGATCTTTTTTATTTCGAGTCAAAAACCTTTCTGATTTATATTGACTCATTCAGTAAGTTTATAGAAGTTAAATATTTAATAAAATCGGATGCAATAAATTTATGTAACAGCTTGTATTCCATATTTAAAATATTCGGTTACCCTAAAGAAATAGTGACTGATAATGGTCCACCGTTTTCATCATTTTATTTTGAGGAATTTGCAAGAAAACTAAACATTTCATTAAAAAAATCTCCTCCGTATCACCCACAAAGCAATGGATTGGCTGAACGTGGTGTTCAGACTATTAAAAATACGTTAAAGAAATATCTTGCTGATGAGAAATTAAATTCTCTACCGATTCAGACAAAATTAGACAAGGTACTTATGTGTTACAACAATACACCTTGCACATCCACAAATAAATGTCCAGCAAGGTTAATTTTTTCATTTACACCAAAAACAACACTTAATTTATTTTCCAAACAACGAAACGTTGATTTTAAAAGTAAACCTGAATCAGTTAGGCTCACAAATAAAAAAGGGCGGAAGAATAAGGAAAATAATTTTAAAATAGGAGATAAAGCTTGGTACAGAAATCATTTTAAAGACTTTATTAAATGGATTCCCTGCACTATTTTTAAACAAATCAGTCCTTATACTTATTTAATAAACATTAATAATTCAATTAAATTTGTTCATAAAAATCAATTGCGGTTTTCGAATTTATCAGATAAGTATCACCCGTTACTAAATAATGAAGAAAAAAAAGAAAACAAAATTGATAGCAAAAACATAAAAAAGAAACACAGAAAAAGTGTTTTACATGAGTCTATACCATTACGGAAATCATGCCGTATAAAAAAGAAACCTGCTAGGCTTCAATATAATTACAATTAGAAACGAATTTAACTAAGAACAGTGAGTGTTAAAGAAACAACACCACAATTACTGTTATTTTAATTATGAATTATATTGAACTTTATATTATTTTTGTTACTTTAATTATGAATAGTATTGAACTTTGTATTTACATATGTATATTAAAGAAGCAATAATACTAAGATTTATATTGAAAGTTATGGATAACAATTAAATATAATTTTAAGGCATTATTATAAAAACAAAAAATTTAATTGTAAAACTAAAATAAAAAGGGGAAAATGTAATGTATTGCAATGTTACGGAGAAGTTTTGTTATCCACTGTACAACTTCAAGTATGACTCTCTCTCTCTCTTTTTCGGAGTCGATTATGTACTGATGTAATTGCCCAGCAGTGGACTGCTTATTACAATTTGCAAAGCATCCGATTGTAAGCGATTGTGTCAACAGAAAAAATCAAAATAAACATGTTAAGGACAACAAAAAACTAGCATTCGATTCAGATTATTCTCTTTCTACTCATTATGTTAAATTAAATGTACAGAAGAAACAAAGTAGAAAAGAAATGCTAATAATATAGTTTTGAACTCATCCAATCTTCGCTTACAATGTATACAGTGTTGGATGCATCTCACGGCCTAGGCCATCGCTGTGTAAATGTAAGTAGGAATTGTATACAGACTTCGGATGGGTCACGCTTACATTGTCAATGATCTTAGATCGAAGATGTATGTGACAAAAAGTTCACTGGGTGGATACCTTTTTAACTCTTTTTAATATTGCTCTGACAAGACATTCGCTTATTACCTAAGAACGAATCCAGTTGTGTTTTATTAAAATAAATAAGAACATAACAATGGCGTAAGCTTAAAATATTGCACCATTCTTTTGCTCTTCGTTGGAAAATGAGTATTTGGTAGAACTCCATAAGCGGAATAAGTGGAAAGTTCCTGAAAGAGATTTTGCAATTGACGATTTTGTTGTCATACGTAATGACAATCTCCATCCGAACGAAAGGAAGATCGGGCGTATCAACCATGTATATCTCGGCTCTGATTGCAAAGTACGAGTGGCTGACGTTCGAACTGCCAATGGCGTTCTAACAAAGCCTATTACTAAGCTCGTACTTCTTCCTAGTGCTAAACAGAACTAATTCGTTTTTTTCTTGTTTTTTGTTTCGTCTTGTTGTTTATTGCAGATGTCTTACCATTGAACGGAAAAGCTTAGAAGGGATCATTTCCACCCGATCTCACTGTCGCCTTTGCAAACAGGAGGAGCACGCCTTGAGAAAATGGACCCGTATCGCAGACTCAGTGCAGTGAAGAGGTACAAATACTGCATTAATTGTTTGGCGCATTCGCATTTCTTAAAATCGTGTCGAAGTTCAGAAAGGTGTCTTATATGCTTCGCGCAGCATCATACGTTGTTGCACTTTCCTAAGGAAACCTCCAATGGGAACAGACAATCTCGGAAATCCCCAGAGAGAAAATTTATAACACATGCACGAATAAAACAAATAAATTGTCCATTATTTAAGGCTGAACTGATTTTATTAGATAATTAATATTTAAAATATTTGTGAAACTTTTTACTATTAAAAATGAATAAATATTTTAATATGTTTAATTTTATATTAAATTAAAATCAGCCTGTTTCGTATGCAAATTATGTAATTAGTGCAATGCGAATTTGTTTAACGGGACTCATTTGAATTAAAAGTCATTTACTTATGTGCGTTGCAACGGGGAAAGTACACAAAAAAAAGAATAATAAATAAATGCCCAGCAGGGTAAATCGAAGAACGTATTGGAGCGGCAATCCAGCCAGAATTAGACAAAGACCACAACCCGCAACCAAGGTCATTGCCAGTGTTCTAGGAACAAGAAACCCGCCCTACACATATCGTCCTCTACCGGGGCGTCCATTGTAATTAACGTAATGACAAGATAATATTTTTTTTTTGTAATTTTTCCCAATTTGTTGCTTGGCTCCCGGTTCTCTTTGTTGCACTCTTGCAACAACAAGCCTTCCCATACATCTTCCTCCGTGTGACACCGTTTAGAGCTCTGCGGTGCAACTCTTTTGGCAAAGATGGTAGATTCACTTCGCAAGGAGATGGATTTCACCCTTTTGTAGGCCTTTTATTGGACAGACTCAACCACAGTACTGTCATGGCTTCATAAACCCCCATACCACTGGCCAACTTTTGTAGCCAATCGAGTTTCGTTTATTTTGGACAAAATTGGCACTGATAACTGGAAGCATGTTGACTCTCATGATAACCCTGCAGATATAGCTAGTCGTGGTATCACTTTTAAGGAACTAGATACCTGCAATCTCTGGTGGAAAGGTCTTTCTTGGCTAAGTTTTCCACAATCAGAGTGTCTTAAAGGGTGTTGGGGGTGCGTGGGGATTGGTATAAAATATATAAATCAAATAGAGATAAAAATATAGAATTAGATTTTTCTTATAATTCTCTTAAAAACGGGGGTTTAATAAAAAACGTACTTTTCGTGTTCGATAATATCTTCGTGATAACAACAAATTCAGTCTTTATTCAATTGACAATTTTTATATACATAAGTCACAATAATTCATACAGTGTTGCCAAAGTAGACAATATTCAATGCATACTTATATTTGTTGCTGGTTTTTATTAGATTTTTGAACTACCACAGTCTTTTTATATCTGCCTATTTCTAATTTTTTATTTACGCTTGTTTAGTTTCCCCGCAGTGCCTTTTAAATTTAAGCGTTATAATTTAATCACTAGTCAACTAGCTTATTTGCCGATATTATCTTTTTGCTGCTGCTAGTTTTCAACATTTCTCAACGTTTCTGGATAACAATATTGCCTATCGATTGTTATCGACTCATTTGTTTATCCAAAACAATGACAGTTAAGAGTTCTAATTTTGATTTTTGGTTTATGGGCTTAATTAAATATTTATTTTAAAATTTATAACACATGCACGAATAAAACAAATAAATTGTCCATTATTTAAGGCTGAACTGATTTTATTAGATAATTAATATTTAAAATATTTGTGAAACTTTTTACTATTAAAAATGAGTAAATATTTTAATATGTTTAATTTTATATTAAATTAAAATCAGCCTGTTTCGTATGCAAATTATGTAATTAGTGCAATGCGAATTTGTTTAACGGGACTCATTTGAATTAAAAGTCATTTACTTATGTGCGTTACAACGGGGAAAGTACACAAAAAAAAAGAATAATAAATAAAATAATAATAATATTACAAACCAAATTTCCATGTCAGAATTTAAATGGGATACAAAAACAAATACATATGTACACCTCATTATAGTTGTATCACTTTGTAGTGATAATGAGAAATAATGTTTGAAATTTGAAGGAGTTAAATTTAGAGAACACATATCAAAAGAATGATTATTGAGCTACAGGTATTTATAAGTATTTTTTAGTCTACTTAACATTGTTCACCGAATGATTAAAAAATATTGTGATATTTTTGTTTGTATTTGTCGAATAGATATTGACTTACGCTTTGCTTTACTCATTTTGAGAAGAATTAAGTCAGTACTGGTTACATACATATATTTCTAATGCGTTATATTTTCACATACTTTAAGAGTTAGTTCTTCTGATAGCGGGAACCATTTAACTATAATTGTATTCTTACTTGTTCTTTTAACGGGACACTACGATTTAGGGTTTATTCGGGTTTCGTTATATTGAGGCGTTTGAAGAAATATGTATATGGCTGTATAGAGGTTTTTTTGCTCAGACTTTGTGCGTAAGGAAAGAATCACACAATTGCCGCAATGCCCCAATTTTCACTCATTGTTATACTCGAATCATATGAGTACCGAATTAATTGTTACATGCGGAATCGCGGTGAATATTATTCTTATTTTAACCAACCAAATGCAACCCTGATTCGGCAATCGTGCGGCAATAAAAATGCTACATAGGTATGCAAAAATGTAAAGTGTGATATTTTTAGGTATAATATTTATCAAGTGCCAAGGAGTTTTGAATACTGCACTTAGCTGCAACATGGTTTAATTCCGCTATGCCACCGGTTAAAGTGCTTGGTTAGAATATTGTATTTGTACTGTATAGGATGCACAGAATGGGCGGATAACGAAGACCTTATGCCCACGAAGGTATTAGCAGTAACTTTTTGCAGCGCTGTGACTAACTTTACCGACCTATGCCTTCGCATAGGAAGTTGCCGCGTGGTTAACAACAAAAAACCTCAAAAAACTGTAAACTAATACAGTTAGTTGCGGTAGACATTGAGAGTTAGACGCAAAACTCTCTAAGGCCAAACAGCCACTGGTGCCTTTGTGCTACTAAAGTGCCAATTTGACCCTTTTTTATGTCCACGACATTTTCTATAAACTTTTCCGTTAAATATCCTTTTTATCATTTTTGACAAATTTGTGATACGATCTTAACAACGGTGGTTCTTGTCACAAACAGCACTTGTGTTTATGCGTAAATTCCCACCTCTCAGTCATATTTAAATAAGGTTTTATATTATACTGCTCTTATACGAGTATATATTGGCATGTCTTGGATAATGAAATCTGTATTTTGAAAATGTATGTAAGTTATACAAATCTAAAATAATTTTATAAAGTGGAAAAGTTTTGATGTATGTAAGGGGAAATCTCTAAAACCACCAGCCCGAATTTAATAAATTTTTCACCAAAACTAATTAACAAAAATTACATTAAAATCCATTAAAGTGCCTAGGGTGTTGTCAAGAGACGGTAAATTGCTCAAACTCAGGAAATATTTCTTATTGTTTTCGAAAAAAAAATATTATTAAAACAATAGTTTTAACAATCAGCAAAAGAAAAATAATAACCCAATTAACTCTCTACTCAGTTCTCCTTCCAATATGCGCGTCTGTCTGCATGTCCGACCGCTGACCAAATACCAATTTAACTGTGTGCGTTTGTTATGCTTTGTGGGCTAAACCGATATAGATGAAATTTGTAACATGGATAGAGTTGCGTACATGCATTTCTTTACCACAGATTCACATAGTTTCTAAGCATTTGTACGTAATTCAAAGTGCAGGTATGAATTGTTATTAATTCTTTACTTATCCAAATTATAATACACATTTATTTATATTTTCGTTTTCAAAATCTTGACCCTTTTGTTCTTAAAATACCCTTTCTATGACACCTTTTGTTCTCAAAATACCCATTTTGTGTCACTTTTTTAAAAATCTCAGAGGCAACGCTGCAAACACCAACGACAAGCCTGACCGCACTTAAGAAATAATTACAATGACGCGAAAGCTGTTCAAAAATATTTTTATTTACAATTTTTACAGTTATTTATACTAATTTCTAACTCTAGTTCCTTTAATATATTCTTAAGTTTATGGCGTAATTATTATTCATTTGTTTGCAATTTTCTGTTTCCACAATTGTTTGTTTACAATTCTTTTGTGTTTCCAAAATTCTCTATGTAAGCAAATGCGATAGTTTATTAAACTATTGACTTTAAAAACTTGTCATTGTAACTCCATTCCCTTTACAGCGCGTCTACATTAGAGTCTGAACACAATGTTTGCGGTGCGATACGATTTCTTGTTGCAGGAGAGAAAAATAAACATAATACAACAAAAGACGGGGACGGCAATACTTGTCATTGTTGTTACGGTCCGATACTAACCGCCTGACGGGATTACCGGCTAATTCAATTTGTCTCAGGTCGGTTCCAACCCTCTCGTCAGCCGTTGACAGCAACACTAAATTAAATACTATTAACACATTTAAAAATTTACCTTCGACAATGCCCCACATACATGTTAACGAAACGTATATATCTAGAGATGGATGTGTCGTAAAAGAAACCGGAACCATTTTTGTTTACGACCCAACAATAAATCTCAGCTTCCCTCCACTTACCTTACTCTACCATTGCCAACCTTTTAATAAATTACTCTTTCATTTTTGAACGTTATAATAATTCACATACATTTTTTTTATTAACCTAAATATAGTAACTCAAACCTACACTTTCACAAGTTTTCTTTTTTAACACTACAATAAACTGTTAACACACAAAATGAAACAGCTCAATAAAATTTGCTTATACTAATAATTATGGTTTTCCTATTTCTATTCATGCTTTATAACTTAATTCCTATTTTCTCTGATTTAAAGCTCAAAGGATATACATACTATCAACAAACAAAATTGATCTTTACTTTTCTAATTGGACGCGAAAATTACCCTGAAAGAGCTCTCTCAGAATATTTTAAACGCCTTAATTTAGGCCAACGATTCAATATTTCCCTATAAACTACACTTTGAGCGCCTAAATCTTTAAATTTCTCCTATCTATAAATAGACTAAACAATTACACTGGCAAATAAATAAACTTATTAAATGAAACTTAAATATGTCTAAAATGTATAATACACATTGAACACTTAACACTCTCGCTAAATTTGTTCACAAAGATACAATTGCTGAATTCACAAGCTCAGTCGTATAGTGTATCGATGTATTTGGAGAAAAAATTTCAAACACAAAACTTTGAAGCAAAACAAATTTTCAAATGTTTGTGTTTGAAATTGTCTCTCCAAATATGTACATCGATACACGATACGACTGAGCTTGTGAATTCAACAAATATTAAACAAACGGATGTATTTTGCAAAGTTCAGGTTTCTTTTCCAGATTTTCGTTCTTTTTATCTGATTTTATTTATTCTCCGGGGGTTTTAACTTCTCCGATTTTAATTTTACCCCAGGCTCTCACTTTCCAAGGAGATCTTTGAATTTTCTGGCTTTACCGCCTTCTTTACTTCAAAATGCGCACTTTTTCTAATATTTGTTTCAAACTCAAAACTTACCTGGCTATTGATTTTAGGCCCATTACTTCGCGTGACAATCCAATAGCCAGCTACATCATCGAAAGAAATAACCAAATAAAAATTACCTATCCGCACAATTTTATATTTTATGTACATTTACGTTTTTTTCCAAATTTATTTATTTTTTTGGGTTTTCACGATGTTTTGCCAATCGTTTCAACTAGCCTCTGGATCCTCCCTGATTCTTGCAGGTGTCTTAGGTTTTTCCATTATTATAATGTCTATAGTTTGCTTACTCGATTATTATAATTTGATTTTATTTTTTTAAATGTTTAATATTCGTGCGCTTTCTATTTCTTCTAGTTTATAACTTTTCAAATCCCCGTAATCTTCTCTAATGGCCTCTTAAATACTCAAGAGCTAATCTCTATACACTCCGCTACCTGCCGTTTTAACACATACAATAACACCAATTACCGGATTTATTCCCGCAGCTCTTTTTCCTCACGCACACATATTCATAAGTTCTGAGCTTGATCTTCTGATCAAGTGACTGAAATTGAGGTGTTCGGGATTAGTATCCTGGAAGCGTAGATTTTTAAAACGCAGGAATTCTATCAGAACAATTCTTCTGCTACATTCACACAATAGTTTGTCTTGTAACTGTCTGTTACATTCAATGGAGGAAGAAAAACTTTGTAGCTTGGATGAAAGACAATTTATCATTAGTATAATCTTCAACAAAGTCACATATTAAAGCTGACATGGCCCAGATATGATAACAGGAGAACTATCATCCTTAGGGGCTTGCCTTGCCGGAGGTTGAGCTCTGCTGTGGCGGTCCTAACGGGACGTACCCACGCAGGCGAGGAGGTTAAATCTTCCATTTAATGTGTTCTGTAGAAGTTGCTGAGACGAGGAGGAGCTAGAGAGCTTTGAACACAGGGCACTGTATCTGGGCAGACCGATGCCGCATGATTTGGCAGAAGTATCGGAATGTGATGTAAGTGCATTGGACTCTTTTATCCGATTCTCGGTTTGGTTCTAAAACAGTGGTATGTAGATCTATTGCGATACATATCACTCCCAGGCAACACAACGGGACCAGACTGGACCCAAGTAAGCTAAACCTAACCCAACCTACAGTCGCTGTAGTGTCGTGAGACTATAATAAATAAAACACGAGCAGCTGCAAATGCTTACTAACTTTATTTATGTTTACTTCATATAAGTATAAATTGAAATTAAATAATAATAACAACAAATTAAATATTAGTAGTTTTGTAGAACTATTTGTTTTAAGACGTTGTATTTCATATTTGTAATATTAGGGTGGCGTATAAATGTCAATACTCTATAGTCACATAATTCTGGCCTGAAGATTTTTTAGTGACAAATTCAAATGGTTTTAGTAACAGTTTTAGTATCTCAAGATCGTGACCGCAATTTTACCGTTATTTATATGAAATACAACCATACACTCGATTTCGGTAGTCCAATTTGCATGCACGGATTGTATGGATTTATTTTATAAAAACTTTGAAAGTAAAATTATGGTAGAAATGGTGCCCAACTCAGTTTTTGCCTGTCAATAAGAAGAGTATTTCTGACCGATGCTAGCAATTTTGACCGATACCTACTTGGTACTCGGTAGTAAAACATCGATACCAAAAGTACCTTGTATTGAATGAAAAGTATCGAGTATGTACTTGTATTTACTCGTATCGTTTCACCCCTAAACCCAAGGGACTGAGCAAGAGTAGTATCTCCATACCCAATTCGCTCCTCCCTCAAACCAAATACTGGTTTTATGAATTCAACATGCTTTTTTTACGGTTTTAGCCGAGCGTCCACGCCAAAAATTTATTTCGGGCCAGTAGCTGAGGTACCCTATAGTATAGTGGTACTATCAGTAATTATAAGCTGTCACCCGGAGAATCTAAAACAACATACATATTCACATTCATGCTCCGCAAAGTTGCCATTGTGCGAATTTTTAGTACCCACGCAACGTTGTTAGTTTAAATTTTTATTAATTTATTTGTTCATACATTGTTAAAAAATTGTCAAAAAAATTTACTGTTCGTGTTAAGTATTTTGTAATGGCAATAAATAAAAAAATTATAGCTATTAAAAAAGTTTTTAATTTGGTAGAAGACACGTTTGCTTTATGTTTGGAATCAGAAACTACGACACATACTAACAGGGGCTGGGTAAGATCCGTTGATGTACCAAGGGATTTGGATGGATTTTTCAAACATGTTGCTGCAAGCATTGAATGCCAGGAAGAGGAGCATCTTCCTCTAGCAACAAGAATGAGTATTTCTAAATACAAGGTGCTCGTTTCTCTACTTAAACTGAAACTGGAAAAACATTCATTTAGAAAACCGCTTAGCTCCGATTATCACTTACTTAATGTATAATGTTAAGTCTGCAATATGTTTAGAAACATGATTAAAAACTTCTTGCTTCACCATCCCCAAAACTAATTTTTTTTAACTTTTCATTAAGCTAACTCCTGGCTAACTTGCATTATGCAAGTTTTGGCTTGACCGTATAAAATTGGAAAAAAGTTATTTATGAACATGCGAAGCAATATGGAATGAATTGCATGAAGTGTATGTGGCTAATCCGAATATAACCGATTGGTCCCAAATATCATCTTCTTTTTATGAAATTATTGGTCTTCCTCATTGTTTGGGGGCCACAGACACATCATTTACAAATCATTTTTATAGAGGAGGTTTTTGTAGTTTCCCGACTGCACATTATAAAGACAGTCATACTTCCTATTCTCCTCGATAATTTTTTCGTCAGTGGCCATTTTTTCTTCTACCATTCATAGTTATATTTTTTAAACTTTTACATTTCATGACAAAAACTTATAAACTTCCAAATCATGTTTTTTGTTTTATCGTCGTGAAAATCGCCAATTATTCAAAAACTATGGCAACATCGGAAAGAGAAAGAGCGTCAAAAATTTGCAGAATAGCCCAATGAAAATAAAATAGATTTTAATTTTATGCTGTTCCACACTGCTGTTTTTTACTTCAAAATCGTATGAAAAATTGCACCGCAGTCAATCATCGTTACATTGTGTTCAGACTCTTAGACATGAAATGCTGTTAAAACACACGTTTGCAAGTCAAATGTTTTCATGGTGTTGTACATTGCTGTTATAATTTTTCATTATTTTTATTCCCTC
This sequence comes from Thecocarcelia acutangulata, assembly GCA_914767995.1. Lineage (NCBI taxonomy): Eukaryota > Metazoa > Arthropoda > Insecta > Diptera > Tachinidae > Thecocarcelia > Thecocarcelia acutangulata. Next base: position 52,313,977 of record OU612096.1, on the reverse strand, counting down.
AACAAGTAAACATGTGACTTTTAGTACCTTTTTTGTGTTGAAAAAAATAATTATTGTGAAATTTGCTGTGGCAGAAAAATTAATATTTATTTACATATAACAAATTGAAATGCATTATAATAAAAAATTTTATGGAATTTTTTAATTAAAGTTAAATTTGAGTTTTTGAAACAAATGTACATACGAGTACATATGAGAAAACAAATTTAAAAACAGTTCCGAAAAGGTGGCTTGTTTTAATAAGGATATATATTTAAAATAACAATCTAGTTATTTCAAGTAGATTTACATTGAAAATGAATGAATAGTGCTTGCTCTTGACTTAACATTTTAATTAATTAAAGGCGAACTTAAACTATTTTGGAGAGAAGCTGCTTGCGTAGACGATTTCCTGCTTCACAGCTAGTTCTTAAGCAACTCAAACCGAATGGATCGCTTAAAATATTTTGAATTGAATTATTCTCTAGAAATTCTAGTGAATTAAGAAAGTTTTCTTTACGCAAAAAGTGTGTGAACTTAATTTTGTCAAGCCCATAAATATACGTATAACAAAATTGGAACTCAATATCTTTAAAGACATTGCCTAACTGTTTTACGTTCATATATATCAAGTTTGTTACTATTAATTTTGTATGTCTTCCCACCGAAAACTTGGTAATGTGTTGCACTTACCGATGTACATACTTTTCAATATCGTAATATTTACCGCCTGAATTACTAAGAAGTAGTTAAGTAATGATTTCTTTAATATCACTTCTGTATGTACATATGTAAGTAGTTGTTGTTGGTAAATACAAGTCCATTAACAATATTTACAAAGAAAATTGCATAGAACAATTTGAGTAATACTTGGATTTGCAGCTCCACATACTGAGTGACTTTCGCATCAATGTGAGACTTCTATGCTAGCCTATGGTCGAGCTGAATACAAAGGTACTTGACTTCATTGTGCTGAGGAATAGGGGAATTATTAATTTGGATAATCAAACATGTTTGTTGACGCAGTGTGAATGTTACGTGAATACAACTTTGTTCATTAACTTTGATTTTCTAAAGTCTTAGCCATTTCTCTAGTATTGAAATATACTCCTGCGAATTTCGCGAAGCTAATTGATGGGTTTCATGGACGCTGTAGAATGCTGTATCATCTGCAAAAGTTGAAGTGTGGATTCCGGATCTCGTTCGCATGTCAGATGCGTAAATCAAATATAAAGTGGGTCCTAAAATGCTACCTTGGGGAGCTCCTGCTCCCTTCGTCTTCTCTGATAACAAATTTCTGGCCGCATAAGTAGCTTTCCAGAAGCCTGTGAGTGTTTGCAGGCAAGTTCAACTTTATTTTGTGCATTAAACCCTCGTGCCGCACTTTATCAAAAGCTTGGAAAATGTCGCTGAATAGAGCTGAAGAATACTTTTTGTCCTCAAAAGTTTGTCTTATGACGTTGACTAGTCTGTGTGCTTGTTTTATGCTGCTATATTAAGCCCGAAAGCCAAATTGATGATTAGGGATACATCTCACACAATTCAATACTGGAGTCAGCTAACACAATTAACAATTTTTCGAGCAGTTTTGAAATTGGAGGCAGTAGTAGAGCTGCAAAACTATCGATAGTCGGCCCATTCGATATTTTGGATAGTATATTTTAAAACTATCGATGGTTTCGATAGTATCGAATTCTATAATGTGAAATATTTATGCTAAAACAAGCAAGGTCCGTGAAAATCTAGCGAGCATTAAGACATTTCACAATCTCACGAAGAATTCTGTATTTCACTATGCTGAGCTAAAATTTTTAATTGCGATCTGTGCCTGAGCCGTAGGTTTCGGGTGTTTTAAACGATGAGTCTATTTATGACACATGCGTCTTTAAATAACTAGGGTGAACCCGTTTAGATGGTCGAATATATCATGATTAATGTGTAAATTAAACATTTTTAACTTTTTTCCAATTTAATAATCAAAAATATTCAAGCCGTCGACTATTTTAATCAACGTTGCTTTTTTTTCGTCGATAGTATCACTATTGGATAAAAAATATCAATAGCTGTAGGCAGTAGACTTTTTGGTCTATATGATTCTACTTTAGTGGGATCCTTCCCTGGCTTGAGCATAATAGTAATCATAGACACCTTCCACTCTGCAGCATAATACTCTAGATGTAAAATAGCGTTAAAAAATAAAATGAAGAATGAATACCTGGGTCTTTCCTGGGGTTTGTGTTACTAATAATGTTCTCGACATCTTAAAAACAAAGTCTCAAAGATATAGGCGGCCTAACAGCATATGACGGTAGTTCAGATGAATCATTTCCTGCATCATTTGTGGTAAAAGCACTTCTCAAATGGTTAACATACACAATCCCCTTTTTAGAATCGTATGAACAGGAACTCCAAATTGACAACATCCTAGCCGAGCATTTGGCAGATTAGGGAGTAGATTACGGATATTTCACCGCCCATTGAGATTAGAATTGAAAACATCAGACCTAGTAGTGAAGGCATATTGTATTTTGCACAACTTTCTTACTAAGCCATTCACAGTTTCTGAAAGTTTGTCTGAACATCATAATTGCTTCTTGAATTTGCATTTGCAAAGCCAAGAAATCGTAACGTTTGCTAATGAAAACAGAGATAACATGAAAAGATACGTTATTTCTCAGTTCCTGATCAGTGGTAAAAAGTAAAAAGCAGCTTGCACACAGCATAACCGTAACAATTCAATAACTTCGTTTGCAACTGGCTTAGAGGCCCCTTTTCAGGGCCATCTACAAATAAGATAAACTTTAATATAATACTAAAAATTCTAACAAGAAAACTGCATGATTCATTTTGTGTACTTCTTCTTCCATCACTTCATTGTGCAAAATTTTCTTTGAAATGATAAAATTTTGCCTTAGACAACACAAACATTCAAGATGTTTGCACAAAAATCGTGCAAACTTGCTTCAAATATATGTACAAATAAGTAAACACGCCCTTTAACAACGCTTAATGTTTGTACAAATGTTTTTGCATGTTTGTTAAGCTGTCAGTGTAGTTTGTTTGGCGCTTAACTAGTTCTTTTATATAATTAGACATTCTTATTTTGAGGATAAATATGTATGCACATATTTAACAGTAGAACAAATAAATTTATTAATTTATTTAAAAGCCCATATAAATTTTGTTCTTTTATTATGCTTTATTAGAAAATAAAATATTTCCAAGAGCAACTTTTTTTTTATTCCATATTTTTTTTATACATTGGTCACACTGTTTTTATTTTGTAGTCAAGAAAAATAGAAATTAGTTTAATTCGAGTGCGTCAAAAAATCAGCTTGGACAACAACCTGCAGTCGTGTAGTCTTGCTGTTGTCTAAATAAACATTCGCATTTAAATGCATGTATTTTATATTTGACATTATGAAGTCGGTTGTCAATGTGTTTAATGCTTAACTTTTTGTTTTGCCGCTTCAATTTGTCAAACCAAAAAGTAAAAAAAAATAGAAGACAGAAATTAATTTTCCATTTTGAAATTTTAGCAATTAAATGTGTTTATTTATTTTGACTTAAAAAAAAATCAAAATGCTTTTTTGTTTAATCTTCGAAGCACAAATTTTTCTTCAATTAGCCGCGTTAATTTGCCTACAACAAATAAACTCAAGCAAATAAACAAAAGACGAGCGTGAGATAGATTTGTTGGCCACATTATTGCGAACAGCAGCAATACTTTCTACAGAATGGTGTTTCACATCTCCTACAGACCCGATTTAATCAGGTTCAGTAGTTTTTGCACGACTTTTCCGATTGTACGCACATTTTGACGATTAAAAATCACGAAGTGCACGATATGCATTTTGATATGAACGCACATTTTTATAATAAGTCTGAATAACTTTAGCATGTTGCTCGATTGTATATTAATTTAATTAGTCTGAAATTAAGAAATGTCGAATGAAATGCAGGAAAAAGCTTAAGTTTTAGGTGTAGTTTACATTCATCATCGGCCCTTAAAATTTAACCACCCGATATAACAAGATATGCCATTGTCTAAAAAAAAATGCAAAATATGTTATTTATTGTGTAAAATGTGAAAAGAATTAGTTACTGTCAGCATAGCTGCCAGATTTGTCGATAAATCGTCATTTTGACGATTTTCAGGCCCAAATTTAGCAAAGTGACGATTTGACTATTTTTGCCATAAAAATTACGATTTTTGCTATATGAAAAGCATGGCACCATTGAATTTTTTGTAGATGAGACACAGAATATATCTAAAAGGCCTGATTCAATACCCTACACGATCGTACGATTCGTTCATATAAAAATATTCTTGTCGACTTTAAAAATCGCTTCAAAATGGATTTGTGTTGCTACTCTATTATATAAGAATGATTGTAGTATTTATATAAATAGGCATAGTAAAATAATTAAAAACTATTATTACCATAATATTATCATATTTATTTAATTTAATTTTAATAAACACCACTTTAATCTCAAAGTAACTATCATTTTATGAAAACTTTCATAAACTTTTAAAATCACTAGATTTTCGGTACTTTTTCAGCACACAAGTTATATTAGGTAGATCACACAATTGTCTAGGACAGTGAATCACGTACTTAAGAAAAAAATTTATACTGTTTTTGCGAAAAAAAAAAAAGAAAATATCAATTGAAATGCCAGCATTTCCAATATATTCAAAATTATTCAAAAATATAGTGACTAATATTCAGCCAAGTTAGTTAAAATTCGACAAAAATATGAAAATCTTTAGAATATCAAACAGTTGACGGTATTCTTTATTATAAAGACCAATTCAATAAAATTCTTCGAACTTCCTTGATATTAAATCCAATTTATTAGAATTATTCAATTCAGATATATCCTTCTAAAATTTTCAGATAATTCAATGTATCAAAGCGCACTTGTTTTTAATAGCATAATAAGTACGTATGTATGTATGTAACTGTAATTAATTAAAAACTAAATTCTTTGATAAAATCATATATTTTTTCCAAATGTACAAATTTTAGACTATAAGCTTGCATTAAAAATCGTTTATATTTTTAAATAGAAATTTAAAATATACTAAGAATTTTGAATTTTTATAAGTCCGATTTTCTTGACGATATTTCAAAACTAAAATGACCATATTTTCATAATTATATTATCGGGATATTGACGATTTCTTCCATATTTTTTCTGGCAACCCCGACTGTAAAGGCAATATACACTAAAGGGACATCCTTCAGAATTTCTCAATTCTCAAGAGCTAACTGCTCTACCTTCCTATAAATTGCGATGTTGGCGTTCCAATTGTTAAAGCTTGAACTTTTATCGCTCTGAGACTCTCTAACGCCACGGACAGAGTATTTTATTATTAAATGTATATTTTTTTTAAATTTTGGTTTCGCTTTGAAACAGGGTACTGAAAACACCTGTTCGCCGCAGACAAAGTCGAGAGTAAACGCTGGTTTTTATATAATATCGATTTTTGATATTTGATTTTTGTGTTTAGTATTATTTTTTGTTGCCAACCTTGAAAAGTTGAACAATTTTACTAAACTGGTGTTTAAGTTCGTACATACAAAATATTCAAAGAGTAAAATAAATTTGCATTTCATTGCATGGCGTTATTTTATAAACACGTTCGTATCATTTTAGTGCATTTGTATGAAAAATAAAATGTTTTCGTGCCACAAGTAATGTTTGTTACGCGCAATATTTGTTTGAAGTACGTGTGGCATAATATTTGCATGAGCAAATTTGTAAGAAAATATGTGTGTTAATACGTAGAATAAAGTGCTCAGCTAAAATGCATTGTTGTTTTATGGCTGACAGGGAGTCTTGAACTATTTAGATTAGCAGGTAGGGATGAAACGATACGCGTAAATACAAGTAAGTACTCGATACTTTTCTTTCGATACTAAGTACTTTTAGTATCGATGCTGTACTATCGATACTTTTTATAAAATTTTGAGTAGGTATCTATACTCTGCGATCGAAACCGTATTGGGTATAAGTATCAATATCCTACTGGTACCGTTTCATCCCTATTAGCAGGACACAAATCTTGCACAGTCGATAGTTTTTAATGAATTTTTAGTTTGAAAGTATATTTTAACTTAATTCATTCCATTCCATTCGCTTTTTATCGTACTTCCTATATTTTTCTACATAAAAAAAATGTATGAGTGTTCCCATCCGTTTAGTTCTAAAAAGGAACTCTGCTCTAGCGACTACTTAATAAGAATCGCTTGTTAGCTTAAAAAAGTATTCGAATCCTGTAATAAGAGACAATTTGGTCATAATTACATTTATTTAAATTTAATCCTATTTTCGCATGTGATATGAAATAATACAATACAAAATAATTTAATACAAATTATAAACGCAATCGATAGTTTACCTAACAACCCGCTCATCGCGTACTTATGTGTCATATATTTTTGCTAGCTCAAACATCCAGCTTGTTTGTTTTATTCTACTTGTAAATTCACTTGGCTTTCTTGTATAAAGTTGTGGGATTCAATTTTTCATTTGTGTATGGGCACTGCTATACGTTCAATATACATATATTGAACGCCATCCAGTATCGCTATGAATGGATGGCGATCCGTATCGCAGAATATCTGAAATCGAGATCGTAGATCACGCGATAAATATTAACGGCCATATTCATAAAAAAGTTAAACAGCCGTTCAAACCATTTTTAGGAAAAATTCGATAAAACTGTATTCATAAACGAATTTTACGTTAAAATGTTCTTTTTAGCAGTTTTTTAAGTCGACCATTTTTAAAACTGATTGCACCCAATTTTAAGACAATTTTAAGATGATATTTGTATTTTTTAGTTATTGTTTATTTATATGTTGTGAAAATTTTTATAAATAAATAAATAAAATAGATGTGTGTTTTTAATAGAAAATATGACCCAAGCTTTGAATAGCTGGCAACAGAAAACTTTCAGGGAAAGAAGTAATCTATTTTATTTTGGATTCCAGATAAACAATTACACTTTACATTTTTTCCAGTCTTCTTATTTTAGTTATTACTAAGATTTTATTTATTTAAAATAATATACAAAATGCTATGTACATCAGTGATGTGTAAAAAAACGAAATAATAAAAAACGCTCGTTATTCATATTTTTTCCTACGCGTAAGCAAAAGGAATCAAAGTAAAACTTTCCGACTCAGTATTTTTTGCTATTTAATTGAAAGACAAAATGCAGTTAACAATTATTTATTTGTTTTAAAGTTGATTTTTATAAAAAAAACAATACAAAACATTTCTTTACATGACTACCATGTGAACCAATAACCGTTTTTATCGACGCACTATGATTCAGATAGGAATTGCGCGTGATGGCGTTGCCAAATAGAAAATTTCAATAAAATGATTTTTAGCTAAAATGCTGTTTATGAATACGTTTTTATAAAATGTGTTTTTTTTTTGCTGAAAATTCTGTTTTAACTAAAAAGTTGTTAAAATGCTGATTAGTGTTTTTTTATGAATACGGCTGTAAACGTGTAGCATTCTTCGTGATATTAAATTGCGATATGTTGGTAAAAAGTGAAAAAGAAAAAATAAATAACTACGTACTACAAAAAGTTACACAAATAAAAAGTAAAACACTTTAATAAATTTGTGTAAAGCTTGGAAAAAAAAGTTTAAAGGCGGAAGGTAAGCAAAGCGAGTATATGTTGCCGATTGAATTGCAGTTAACGACCAGGACTTCCACTCAAACATTTTCAATCCGACCAAACTTGATTTTAAACCTGCCAAAATCCTTCCAAAAAGACCAATTTTTGAATATTAAAAAACATATATGTATGTATTTCACCGCTTTACAAATTTTAAATTTGGAATAATACCAAGAGCACCACTTGCCTAGATAAGTTAATTAAAACCTCCTGAACACGAAAAACGCTATAATTTTTTTTTTCTAAGTACCGTTTTTTAGACAACGGTACTTTTGTGTTTTTCGGTGTATGGTCCCACTCAAACCCTTGTGGAGCCTAACCAAAAACTCCGATCGTCGGAGAGGTAATTGAATGCCTTTTCCCTCGATATAATGCGAATTTTTATCTGACAAGAAGTGGCTGATGAGAAGTGGCACCTCTAAATTCAAAATTTGCCTATTTTTTATCTTTGTTTCAAAATGTTTAATTTTTATTTCGTTATTTTTGTACGTTGTAGTAAAGATGTGGAATGTTTTATTTTTTTTACCAAATAGTTTATTTGATTACCAAAATTTTAAGCGTAGTTTGAAAAAAAACGGATGGAAAATAAAGTTTTTGTTAAGGATTTTGTGGAACGACAATATTTTCATTTGCATTGTTTACACTCTATATTCGGTGTAAATTTAAAAAATTTAAATTAAACTGACCCAGAGAAGTGGCGTCTTTTTCTAGATCGAGGCAAGAATAGTTTGAAAGCAGTATTTTTTAATAAAAATGTAACGAAAACAAAGTTTAATTTTTGTTAAGCGCAACAAATTCAACTGTGTAATAATGATATCAGCTTACAATCAACAAGGCTGGAAAATTTTAAAATAAGGAAGGCAATATAGGCCAGCCTTCCTTTAGAATGAGTAATTATTTGTAACATATTAATGTCTTCACGATTAAAGTCAAATCAAGATTTCATTTGATTTAGCTCAATATAAAATTTCAATATTTGTTGTTTAACTTCTAAAATTGGAATAAATTTTGGCAATCTGAGCAGTGTCGAAGGTATATACACTGGGCACTGAATAGTTTTAAGTAATTTAATTCCAACATTTTAAAAGCTGCAATAGAGTTTGTTTTAAGCATTAAACACATTCGAAACAGCAGGCTACATGAACACACGACTACAAATGACGCTGGCTTCAAATGTAGCTTGTAGCCAACTACATAATTATATTGAAAGCGGCAGCTACATAATAAACATCTGGTATTGTTTTCTTTATCTCTTTACAAATAATAAAAAGATTTTTGTGCATACAAAATGGCAGAGGGATATTTAAAAAATTCTATAGTAGCTATTGCTGAAATAGTGCGAGCTACTTAAATATTTGCAAATGACTATCCAGATCCACAATTAAAATTAAAACTTCTGATATATAAACAGCTGCTTTTTTGCATTTCACTTATAATTCTTTTAGCTGTTTCTAAAGCTATCATCTAGTTGCAGAGTAAGAAAAGTCCAAGAAAATGCAATGAACTATTTGAAGACTAAAGTAATTTATATATAACTCCATCATTTATAAACCTACACTGAAAAAATTTTGTTCAGAAATTCTCTGAATTTTGACATTACTTTTATGAATTTTTTCATTATTTTTCAACCATTGTAACTTTTCATAGAAATAATGAAACAAATTTCATTAGATTATTTTAATGAAAATCTTCATAAAAGTAATGAAACATTTTAATAAGAAACATGACTTATTTTCATTAAAAGTATGAAAGACAAATCATACGATTAGTGAAAAAATTTCTCTAGATCAAAAAATCAATTTCATAAAGCACATGAAAACTGTACATTAAATTAATGAAAAAGTAACATTTATTTAATGAACTAATGTAATATATTCATTAAAAATATGAAACTCCATCATAAGGTCAATGAAGTTATTTCATTTATCTAATTTTATTATTCATTGAGCACCTGAAAAATTTACATTAATCAATGAAATAGTTACATTTGTTTAATGAAATAATATCATAACACACATTAATAAAATATGTTCACAAATGTACGTAATAAGATCAATGGAATTATTTCATTTATTCATTGATACTTTATTTCATTATACAAACAATACTATTCCTTGCTTTTGAGAAATTGTACCTAATTATGATAAAAGAAAATGTTGAATAAGTATTCACCAAATAAAACAGATTTTATTAATACTAATGACTTCAATACACTGGTATTTAAATGTTTTAAACTAGTATTATGCTGATTTGAGTACATACACATATGTACATACATAACCAAGTTCGGTAGCCAGAAATTTATTTGTCATTGATCTAATGAATTCTATTTCATTGGAATTATGAAACTCTTAAAACTTACATTTTAATAAAAAAACTTGACATTTTTTAAACTGTAGCTTAAGATTAATAAATGCCCATTAATATATCTTACCAAAATTCAAAGAATTTAAAAAAAAATTTAATTTTGTTGTAGTCATAAATCCAATGATTTTTTTTTTATGAAACTATGAAACTTAATGAAACCATTCTGATGGAACTATTTCATAATATATATGAAGTTTCATGCATATTGTGAAAAGTTTTTATGGTATTACTGAAAAATATTTAATGAAACAGTTTCATTAAATGTAAGACGCATAATTCTTTCAGTGTAAGTATGCAAGTTTTAATACTAAGCCCGAAAACTTGTATAAGTCCAGCCAATACTAGACAAAAAATTTAATTTTGCGCAAATTCTATCGATAAAATTACCCATATATCGCTCTGATAGTGGCAATGGTATCTCTGCTTCTTAACCGAGTGTGGCCGTCATAATTAAATAGTTGCGGGCAAGAGGAGTTAGTTGAAGTTCCAGCTTACTGATGTACCTATTCGTGTACTTTGAAAATTCGTATTTTGGAACACACAGATCCGTATAAATTCCTGGATTTCGTACGTACCATGGAGCTGCAGTAGTCGTTCGGAGAATTTAGTTTTGTCGCCTCTGCATTGTTTCAATGTTTGACGCTGAGGCGGTACTCCATAATTGAATTCCGTAGCACCATATAGGCTTTAGAATTGCATTGTATAAAAAAAGTTTTCAGTCCAGCTTTAATATCGAATTTCTGCCCATAAGCCAATTTAGGTGCGCTGCTTTTAATTTCAAATGAGTGTCATTAGTAATGATGTAAATGATTAGCATACAACACCCACTTTTCAGAATCGGTTCTTGGCTATTCACCAGTTGAAGTACGCAAAGGTGGTTTGCATCTAACGGGTATTTTCAAAGCTTTTGCTTTTCATAGAGTAGTCGCACTTTCCAGATGAATTTTAAGGAAAGCCATTCTATGGACTTCAATCATATTTCTTTGTTATGTAATGCATTCCCCTAGACTAGTTTTAAACTGAGAAGACCTGCAACATTGCCACTCTATTCTAACTCTCCTTTTTTCAGACAGAAGGTGTTCAATTTCTGACGAATGAATTCTATCGTTAGCATTACTGAAACTTATATGGCTAGGGGTAGCATGCTTTCAGAAAAATCATTAATTGAATCAATGTCCTCAGGCGTTCTCAATATAATGTTCTCCAGCTTGTGTGATCTGATAATAAATCTGAAGGCTCCACTTGCATCCATTCTAAAGGCAAATTTTTTTGCAACTGTAAAACCTATAACATCTAGGACCTTTCGTCGGTCTGACGGCCAATAAGTGGGGTGTCTGCTTGAAATCAGATCTAAGCCCACTTTGGAAACTGTTGCAAAAAGCACGCGGCCTTTCGGGGAAACTAAACGTGATCCAAAAAAAGTGTGTTTCGCGTTATAGTCGCCAGCCTCTAAAAATCGAGGCCCAGGTATTTTGAAAAAATGTGAATATTGATTTTCTGTTACTGAAAATCGTAGCGGTGAATAAATCGAAGAAATAGTCGTGAAAATATTTAATGCATATGTAAACGAGAAGAGCGTTTACGTCTCTGTTAATCTTAGTTATTTTTTAGAATTTGAATAAGTCTTCGGAATTGAAACGCAAAACTCTAATTGCAATATTATTCCTTTATTAGACTGTATTAAATTTCCTACAAATTAATGGGTACAATTCATGAGTACAATTCATAACCTTAAACTTTAGAAAAACTTACTATAACTAAGAATATGTATAAAGTAATTGTAGCCTCGTTCCTAGTCCAGGGGTCTTTCAGCAATGACCTTCTAGAAATTTGGCGCAATATAAAGAAGACTAGCAACTTTAAACAAGTTTCTGCAATAGCGTTTATCTTATTTTAACATTTGTGCTTGGATAAAAAAATTAGTTTACAATATTAGAAAACTCTGTGTAAAAAAAGGACAGATATATATTATATAAAAAGTGTAGAGTTGGCAGTGGTGATAACACCCCCCCATAGTATGATGAGATGCATCGTAGTCTTACTCCTCTTCTCTAGCCACATCTAACACAGCCAACTTTGTACTCGGTCTCTCAAGTATACCATGTGAAGTCAAAACTTTTGCACTTCGAGTTTGTCCATCAGTTGATAGTCTCACCTCTAACACCTTACCTTTAGGCCAAACATTTCGGGGCAATTTATAATCAACAATTATTACTAGATCCCCAACTCGTAATGGTCTAGCTAAGTCATGCCATTTCTTTCTGCATGTCAGTGTGGGTAGGTAATCAGAAACCCATTGTCTCCAAAACCTTTCAGCATACTGCTGAGAACGTAGCCAGTTATGCCGTATCATTATTGGGCTATCATCATATGATAGCCCAATAATGACGTGGATATACTGCTCACGTGTCTCGTTTAACAAATAGTGCTTAATTCTGGTTTTGATAAGATTTTCCACGAAGAATTTTAGTGTCAGTATGTAGCATATAGCCACTGATTTTGAGATAACTTGTGAGCATCAACTAAGTTTAAGCAATGAGAATCGATATGCTTTTCTCAAGTTCATTTATGTGTTGGCGGATGCCGTTTGCGTTCCAGAAACATATTTTAAAACAAATCATTTGCCTGCAAAATACTGGATTATATTTTCAGCATTCCCTTCATCATTATTGTCATATAAACCGTAAAAGTGTTTATAGATTGAGCAGAGTTACCTCGAGATTTCAAAAATTGTGATCGGAGTTTTGGTACTTGGGCTCCTGGTTTAAGTTGTGTGTATCGGACTTAACCACATTAGAGAAAGAAACTTGTTTGGAGGTTTACATATTAACGTGGCTAGTTTTTTTTATATTTTTATTTATAAAAATTCTGATTTTACAATACATTATTGCCTCAGCGGCTTGAAGGCTTAATAGAGGCTATTTGGCAACATATAAACATTATTGAAATAAAAATAAGTCTTTAACAAAATTTAAATAAAAAATAAGACGTAATGAATGATGTAAAAGTAAAATTCAATCATTATTTTGCGAAAAGTTACATAAGAAGTGTTTCAACATTTTCCAACAAGTCGTGTTTGACACTGTTTTTAAATCTTGAGAGATTGTGTATACTTTTTAATTCAGTGGGTAATTGATTAAATTCGTGTGGACCAGCGAATGTAATGCGCTGCTTTATTAATTCCAAACGACATCTTGAAGGTCTTAAGTTTTCTGATTGTCTGGTGTTTATTTGTGTATGAAATATATTTTGATGAAATTGTATTGACTGATATGTATTTTCTCGAATAGTTTTAAAAATATACATTAACAATTTTGGCTTGTATAAACCTCTAATTGGTAAAATATTTCTAGCATGGTTTCTAAACAGGTCAACAGTAGAATAGCGTAAAGGTAGATTAAAAACAATCCTTAAGGCTTTGTTTTGAGCAGACTGTAAGGATTTAAGTGACTGACTCTCTTTACAACCATATATTATTGGTAAATATGTCAAATGAGAATGTATAAGTGACATATAGATAAGCATTTTCACATCACAAGAAAGTTTGTTCTTAAATTTGCACAGAATACCAGTTGCCGATGAAATCTTTGCTTTAATCATGTCCACGTGAACATCCCATAAAAGGTTATGGTTAAGCTGTACACCCAAATACTCAACAACATCTGATTCCGCTATTGTAGAGCCCTCAATATTGATAACCATTTTATCTTCATTTGAAAAGCAATATGGTTTAAATATAACAAACTTAGTTTTTTTAGAATTAATCATTAGCTTATTTAGTCTTGAAAACTCTGTAAGTTTAGCGGAATCATACTCTATTGCGTCTGTAAGACTTTTTTGAAATTATATCTATAAAATTAACATATATCGTCTGCATACATATATAACTTTCCATTAAACTTAATATTCTTGATATCATTTGTATAAATTTTAAACAGAATTGGCCCTAAGACGCTGCCCTGAGGTACCCCATGCCTAACTGGGAGCAAGGTGCTTCTAGTATCATTGACTTGCACAAATTGCATTCTGTTTGACAGATATTGTTCAAAGATTACTAAACTTTTACTTTCAAGTCCAACCATTTCGAGTTTTTTTTTTTTTAAATGAATATGATTCACTAAATCAAACACTTTCGAGTAATCCACAAAAATCAGCATCAAGCACACTGCATATGTATTCTATTACATTGATGATGGCTTCCTCCGTTCCCGTTCCCTTTTTAAAACCAAATTGTCGCTCAAACAGAATGTTATTTTGTTCAAGATAAGTACAAAGTTGTTCAGAGGTAAGTTTTTCAAATATTTTATCGATAACGCTCAGCACTGAAATTGGTCGACATTGTTAATTTTCTGCGACTCTAATTCTTTAGGAATGGGAATGATTTTGAGAACTTTAAGCCCATTTGGGTAACTCCCTTCTTCAACAATCTTAACTGGCCTATCTGCGGAAAATTTTTTGTAGAAATGATATCTGACTGTTGGGGTTACTTAGCTACGCTTGAGGGTTTATTTTCCATTGACCGCTTAAAGACCAAATTCTTAACAGTTTAGGCACTGAATGGGCCTTAAGCGCTTATGCGGTTGGTTGTACTTCATTGTTTTTTATTACAGCATCCTCTGTAGTGCGATTCACTATGCTTTTTAAACAACAATTATTTCGTTTACAAAATTTAACCACAAATTAACCATTTTGCTATTCACTAACACTTTAACACCATCTGCTAGCGTTTAAAAACAGCTAATGCAGTCAGCTGTTATTTTTAACCATATAGATTGTGGTTTACTAACGCCGGCATTTGTGGTGTGGCTTAATCTGCTTAGAAAAGTGTTAATTTCTTGTTACATCTTTATATTGTGAAATATAATGTTGACTGAGTATTTATACAACAATTTATCAGAAAATGAATTATTTGATAGTGCCTCCCTCAGTCAACCGGCGTGAACTTCGCAATTTAGAGAATCCTTTTGAATTGTCAGCAACAGAATTTAGGAAGCTTTACGAGTAGATGCGGAATTGGCAGAGGATATAAATGGTTCATAAGAAAAAAATTAACACCTAAAACTTTTCTCTAAGAACTATTTATAACCTACGTAAACTAAAAAAAAAAAAAAAAAATCAGATGTAAGTTCCAATTTTCACGAGGCAACTTTAGTTGCGCAGTTCTTGAGTTTGTGGACAAATAAATGATGAAAGAGTGGTGAGTGCAAAACTGAGTACAGCCTTGCTTGTACTCGGAAAGTCGTTTTGTGTTATCATTCGCAATGTCAGAAATTTTACATTTTCTTTCATTTGTGTTTATTTTATGTATTGATATGTTGTCCGTGATGAAAGTAATATTGGCCCGAAATTGTGATACTTTAATTCATTTGAAATATTGTGCACAAACTCAAAAAATAGATAGCAGTATTAATTTAGAAGAAGTGAAAATTAAATGGAAAAATTTGAGAATGCAGTACATGCAAGATTAAGAAAGTGTAAGCAATAAAAAACGAAAGTTGTTCAAGTAAAATTGTTGTGTCTGCGCATAAAAGCAAGTTTAAAAGAAAATTTTAAAAGAATTGCGCA
Organism: Thecocarcelia acutangulata; assembly: GCA_914767995.1. NCBI lineage: Eukaryota > Metazoa > Arthropoda > Insecta > Diptera > Tachinidae > Thecocarcelia > Thecocarcelia acutangulata. Next base: position 52,298,357 of record OU612096.1, on the reverse strand, counting down.
ACTAAAATTGCCTTGTGAAAATTGGGACTAACAGCATTAGTTAAGACGCTCCCTTGAAAATGTAGACAAAAAATCTACGAAACGTCGGGAAAAGAAAAACAGCATGTTTTTTCTATTTACAAATAGGTCAAACACCAAAAACGTTTTGAGCAAAAATTACCTAAAAATTGATTTTTCAAAATTCACACCTAAACTTCAAACGTTTTTTCTGCATTTCAGTTGACATTTCTTAATTTCAGACTAATTCAATTTGAACCATGGAAAGATGCACAATCGAGCAACGCGTTAAAGTTATTCAGGCTTATTATAAAAATGGTCGTTTAAGTTAATTTAATCGTCGGAATATGCATACAATCGGCAAAGTCGTGCAAAGATTTGATCCAACCGGGTCTGTAAGAAATGTTAAAATACCAGGGGCCAAATACCGCAACGATGAATTTTGAAATGTTCACCAATTTCAGTGTTCACTTTTGACTTTTGAGCCCGCAATGGTGAGAATGAATAATTTTGACATTTAAAGTGTACACTTAATAATAATTTTTTCACTCAAAAATCTTCGGTGAATTTTAGTTTTTTGTAAAATATTTTGAACTTGAAAAAAATAAACAAAAGGATTATGTATGTACATATATTAAAATTATCTATTCAACAACTTGTGTGACACATTAATTTGGCAAATCAACATATCATTCAGCGTGAAGAAACACATTCAGCGCAATAAAATTCATTGTTTTTTTACGGAATCGCTTTTTAATGAAAAGTGAACACTGTATCTGTCAGTGAATTTTATTTTGAGTGTTCACTGCTAAAAAAAAAATTCACAGTTGTGGACTCTGGCCCCAGTGCTTGCTCGTGCAGCTCGTCCTGAAGAAAATATTGCTACTGTTCGTGATAGTATGGCTGAATAGCCGTCCACTGAAATCGTCGTTGGTGAACATTATGCATATGGACTTGCATTTACACGCTTACTAGGTGCAATTGACTCAAGAACTAAAGCTTCTGGATTATTCCAAGTGTCGTCAATGGTCAGAATGGTGGCAAGAAATGGCAACAGTTGATGATAAATTTTCGAAGAAAATCATCTTTAGTGATGAGTCACAGTTTCACCTCAGAAGATTCGTCAATAACCAAAGTTGCCGCATTTGGGCGATTAGTAATTCAAGAGTGATTGTCAAAGAACCGATGCACACACAAAAAGTGACTGTCATCATCGGACCGTATTTCTTTCAAATTGAGGCCGGTCAGGCAGTTACAGCGCATGGTGTTCGTCATCGTATGATGGTAATGAACTTTTTATTGCCCGAATTGGAAGATATGGAAGCGGAAGATATGTAGTTTCAAGAGGACGGTGCCAATTGCCACACAGCTAACGAAACAATGGCACTGGTATCTCATTAGCCGCCAAGATCATGTGATTTGACACCGTTGGGCTTCTTGAGTTATTTGAAAGAAACGGCATACGTTGATAAGTTGGCAATAACTCAAGAGCTAAAGAATTAGATAATTCGGAACATTAGGGGCATAGAACCTCAATTATGCTCAGCATCATCGCTGGACCAACAGTTGGTGGTGTGCCGCTGAGGTAGCCATTTCGCCAATGTTTTATTCCATACATAATTGAATCATACCAATATTATCATAATAAAAAGAAATGACAACAATTCCCAAATAATTTGTGTTTTATTCAAAATCAACATCGGTCATTAAAATATAACCACGCTTTATAAAGGTTGCAGAATTTTTATCAATTTTCAATTTTAGAACATCAATAACTTATTTGGAATATTGGGATGTAAAGTTGAATATTTGAGAATATCTTTCAAAGGTTTTCAAGTTTATTGATGATTAAGGTAGCTCCTAAGAAATGTCGACAGACAGCTAGAAAAAAACAAGCTGTTTGTAATTTTTTGTTGCTATAAATTTTTCAGAATGTTTGATATTTAGCATTATATAAAATGAAAAATAGTACAGTAATTGGACAGATTATAAATGTGATTATTCTCAATTGTCGCCAGAAATAGAAAGCGTTTTTGGCTTTTGTATTTAGTTTTGCAAATAACATTTGAGACTGAAACTGTGATAAGTGGTTATGTTCAACTATATAGTTTAATAAAAGTATACTGTTCTAAGAATATGTATTGTAATCTCAACCATTCTATGCTTTTCTATGCTTTTGCCAAATCCTACCTGTATTAATAAAAAGCTTTTTTCTCGCCAAGTCATATTTACCTTACGATTGGTCTGACAATAATGGGGTTCTTTTTTCAATACTCTACTTTTTAAATAATAATTTAAGCAACAACAATTAGACTGAACAAGGGCATATGACCCAAACCAATCGATCCTTTATTGCAACATAGTCATATCTCAAAAAATGAACTTGTCGAGTTAACAATGCAGAATTGTTAACAGTACTACCTTTTATATTGTGCCAAAAATTTATTCAAAATATTTTTAAAGTGTTTCCTTTAGGGGATATTTTCTAAAAAAAAAATTCTAAGACTTGTATGGGAACCAAAAATTTGAAATGCGTTTTTCGCGAAACGAGCTTTTTTTTAGTTATGACTATGTTGCAATAAAGGAGCGAAATGTTCTAGAGGTATTTATAAAAAAAAAAAGGTTTTTATTGCCGTATAAGAGGTGTTTATTGATTTTACTTTTGTACAAAGTATGAGAATGGATAAGGTCTTAAAAGAAGATCTGCCTTTAAGTCACTGCAATGTTATGTATGTATTATATTTGATAATGTGATTATTTTACGTTACCACTAGTTTTCCAATTTTACCAAAAAAATCTAAGGACTTTTTCATGTTTATAAGTCAGTTAATTACATTTTTAAAGTTTATTATTTAAACCATCTTTGGAGGTACTAAATGTAATTAAATACGTTTAATGAAATCATTGGGACGCTGGTGTAACCACGCAATAAAAGACTTTAATAATTTACTTTATGTACATAATTGAGCACTTGTTACAAATCGAATTACTTTGTGAAACTATGCAATACTTTTGAACTCACAAAAATGAAAAACACATGTACTCTAATAAAAAATATGAAAATGCTTTTATCACAAGTTCTAAATTTTAATTCAGTTGTGGCAACATGCCAACACTACACCCAATGTCGTTATAGAAATGTTTGGAAAATATTTAAGATAAAAAACAAGTCATGGAATAAAACACATGAGGATTAGAATATAAAATGAAATAAAGCTGCTATCGTTTTTGTCGAAGACTTTTAACTCAAGTGTTGGGTTATCGAGAGATCAACACAGCATTTATGCTTATGAATATTTTTGCACAAAGTCAAAAGGATTCGTGTGGAAATTTATTGCAGATTAGAAAATATTTTTTTGTTTTAATTTAAACAAGTAAGCGTGTAGTGTATTCGGCTGGCCCGAATCTCAAATACCCTTCACGATATTCACATATATAAATAGTATATATTACAAATTTGAAATAAATATGGTCGGATATATATGAACCGATATCGAGGAGAGCATATTTTTGCCTTATAATCTCAATTACAAAAAGGTAATCTTTCATAGAAATTTTCATGGAAAAATCAGTTTAGGCTATATATATATATGGACTGATATCAGAGTTTTTATTTTCTATATTTTAGTAACCCCATTTTATTTTTATTTTATTTATTTATTTATTTATTTACTTATTTATATTTCCTGCACAACAAGACTAAGTCTTATAGTTACAGTACAGGATTTTGTATATGTATCGGGTGGTTAAATTTCAAGGGCCGAAGTTGAATGTGAACCACACCTAAACGCCAAATTTTTTCCGAATTTTATTTGACATTTCTCTATTTCAGACTTATTCAATTTGAAGAGATACACAATCCAACAACGTGTTAAAGTTATCCAGACTTATTATGAAAATGATGATCAATTTTCGAAGAAAATCATCTTCAGTGATGAGGCACATTTTCACCTCAGTGGATTCGTCAATAAACAGAATTGCCGCATTTGGGCGAATGAGAATTCAAGAGTGACTGTCGAAAAACCAATGCACCCACAAAGAGTGACTGTTTGGTGCGGTTTATGTGCTGGCGGCATCATCGGGCCGTATTTTTTCCAAAATGAGGCCGGCCAGGCAGTTACTGTGAATGGTGTTCGCTATCGTGAGATGATAACGAACTTTTTATGGCCCGAATTGGAAGATATGGATGTAGACGATATGTGGTTTCAGCAGGACGGTGCCACTTGCCACACAGCTAACGAAACAATTGCTCTTTTGCGCAACAAATTCAATGGCCGTGTTATCTCACGTAATGGCGATGTCAATTGGCCCTAAGATCATGTGATTTGACACCGTTGGACTTTTTTCTTTGGTGTTATTTGAAAGAAAAGGTGTACGTCGATAAGCCAGCAACAATTCAACAGCTAAAGGATGAGATAATTCGGCACATTAACAGCATAGACCCTCCATTATGCCTCAGGGTCATCGAAAATTTGGACCATCGGATGGAGGTGTGCCGCCGTTGTCGCGACGCCTATTTGGCCGATACATAATTGAATAATACCAATATATCATAATAAAATAAAATTACAATAATTTCCTAAATAGTTTGTGTTTTATACAAAATCAACATCGGCCCTTGAAATTTAACCACCCTTTACAAGCAAGTAGTATTCAGATATAATGCATATTAGGTAATTAAAATAAGAATAATTTAGAAACTAAACAATTTGATTGAATTAATAAAAAAACTTGCTTAAAAAATGAATTAATTACTCAAAGGAAATTAAAAAGGAATTTCCTAAAAGATATTGCGTTGTTGTTTGTCTGTTGATTATTTGGAAGAGCATTCCAAAGACGAACAGCGTTAATGAAAAATTGCCATTCAGAAACAAAGCGTCGAAATTTGGGAACAATAATCTTTCTACCCCTTGCCGATTTAGCGAATACTATTTTCTCAAATAGATATTTCGGTTCTCCAGTATTAATCAGCTTGTATGAAAACAAAAGCACTCTTATCTTAAGAAGGTTTTTAAAGTTAACTCCATAGAGATTCTTTGAGTATGCAGAGACCTGCTCACGCTTTTTGAGTCCATAGATATATCTTATGATGTTGTTACATAAGACTTCAAGTTTCTTCTCACATACGCAGTCAAAATTAGAAAATAATTCACAACCGTATGTAAGGCTTGGGATTAAATATGCTTTTGCAAGTAAGATTCTTACATTTAATGGCGTAAAATATTGTACGGACCACAAGGTTCTTAGTTTAATGTAAATTTGTCCAACCAGTGTATTAATGTGGTTTGTCCATGTTAAGGTGCTATTAAACACTCATCCTAGGTTTTTTGCCGTGTGTATAATATCAATTTTCTTGTTGTCTATTACGATACCATCTTCTATTAAAGAGGTAACTGTTTTTTTTTTTTTTTTTTTTGTGAATTAGAAGACATTTAGATTTTCGGGGATTTAAGCACAGCCGGTTTTGAGATGCCCATCGATTTATATTGTTGAGGTCAGAATTGAGTTTTTCAACATCCTCCTTAATTGAGGATACTGGACTACTTAATTGTAACTGTACATCATCTGCGTACATGTGAACACTGCAGTACGATAAACGCTGCGGCCCGTTTTATAATCAGAGCTGATTTTAAGCAAAAAAATAATAATTTTTTTCTTAGAAAAATCGTTGAAGACTCTATCTCGGGTATATAAGGGAATTTTAATTAACTCTATTTGGTAACCTTCTTATAACTACTACCAAAATTCTTTTAAGCAAAAAAATGTTTAAAAATTTTCATAATAAAATCGGTCTAAGCAATATCTCGGGTATATATGGACCGATATCAGAAATTTTCATTTTCTGCATTTAAGTAAACTTCTTTTATTACAAGAACTGGTTAAAAACAAGTAAGAGTAAGGTATATTCGGCTGGGCCGAATCTAAAATACCCTTCACGATAGTCACGTATATGTATAGTATAGGGTGTTTTTTTAAGCCCGATAGAACTTGAAATTGTAAAAAATAACACAAAAAATTATATTGTAATCAAAATTTTTTTTTATTCGAAAGATCAATACGTGACATTAACATTTGAAAATGATTTCGGGCATATGGGCACCGCGGCTGTTCTTGACGAAGCGCATTCTGGACGTCCAATTTTGGGCCACTTTTTCGAGCACTGCTGGCCGTATGTCACGAACAACACGAACAATGCTGGCCTCCAAGGCGTCAATTGTTGCTGGTTTATCAGCATAAACCAGTGACTTTTCTCGAAATCAACTTATCGCCAAATTTTGATTTCAGTAAGTCGATGGTTGCGTTCGCCGTATGGCACGTAGCGCCATCCTGTTGAAACCACACCTCCTTCGGATCAATGTCATCCATATTTTCAAACAAAAAATCATTGATCATGGTGCGGTAACGATCTCCATTGACCGTAACGCGAGCTCCGGCCTCATTTTTGAAGAAATAAGGTCCGATGAACCACCAGCATGAAAACCGCACCAAACAGTGCATTTTTCTGGATGTAATGGAGTCTGTAGGGTCTCTTGTGGATTGGTCTCACTCCATATGCGGCAATTTTGCTTATTAACAAACCCGTTAAGCCAAAAATGCGCCTCATCGAAGTCGTCTATAAGTTGCGCGAATCGACGACTGATTTTCAAAGTAAATTTGGATAATTTCGTAGCGTTGTTCAAGCGTGAGTCTATTCATGATGATTTGTCAGAGTATACTGAAACAAATAAAAAAAATGTTTCATGAAAATTTAATTTTTTGTGTTACTTTTTACAATTTAAATTTCTATCTAGCTTAAAAAAACACCCTGTATACTTAAAAATGTGAACAAAATATGCTCGGTAATATATGAACCGATATCGGAATTTTCTATTTTCTTTATTTTCGTAACCTTCTTTTATAACAAGAATTGCTTTTCAGCAAAAAAAAAAAAAAAAAAAATGTTAATGGAAAAATCGGTTCATGCTATATCTCGGGTATATATGGACCGACATCGGAAATTTTTATTTTCCATATGTATATAACCTTACTTCATTACCAGGACTGCTGTTGAGCAAAAAGAGTTGTTTCAGTTCGCTTACGCGATATTTTAATGAAAACGCCGGTCCAGGCTACTTATATCTCGTGCATATATGAACCGTATCGGAAATTTTAATTTTCCATAATTATATAAAACTATTTCGTTACCAAAACTGCTTTTATGCATCATGTTTAAGCATTTTCATGAAAAACCCCGTTCAGGGTATATCTGGGGTATATATGGACCGATATCGGAAATTTTCATTTTCCATATTTATATAACCTTCCTTTATTACCGGAACTGCCTTTGAGCCAAAAAAAAGTTTTTTAAGTTCGCTTCTGTGGCATTTTCATGAAAAACCCGTTGTAGGCTATATCTCGGGTATATGTATGGGCCGATATCTGAAATTTTTATTTTCCATATTTATATAACCTTCCTTTAATACCGGAACTACTTTTAAGCAAAAAAAGTTGTTTAGCTTCGCCTATGCGTCATTTTCATTAAAAGTCCGATTTGGGCTATATCTCGGGTATATATGGACCGATATCGGAAATTTTCATTTTAAATACTTATATAACCTTTTTCTTTATTACCAGAACTGCTTTTAAGCAAAAAAATTTGTTTAAGTTCGCTTACGCCGCGTGTTCATGAAAAACCCGGTTTAGGCTATATCTCGGGTATATATGAACCGATATCGGAAATTTCCATTTTCTGTATTTATATAACCTTATTTTATTACCAGAACTGATTTTAAGCAACAAAAGTTGTTTAAGTTCGCTTACGCGGCATTTTCATGAAAAACCCGGTTCAGGGTACATTTGGACCGATATCGGAAATTTGCATTTTCCATATTTATATAACCTTCTTTTAATACCGGAATTGCCTTTCAGCAAAAAAAAGTTTTTTAAGTTCGCTTATGTGGCATTTTCATGAAAACCCCGTTGTATGCTATATCCCGGGTATATATGGACCGATATCGGAAATTTTCATTTTTCATATTTATATAATCTTATTTTATTACCAGAGCTGATTTTAAGCAAAAAAAAAGTTGTTTAGCCTCGCCCATGTGTCATTTTCATTAAAAGTCCGATTTGGGCTATATCTCGGGTATATATGGACCGATATCTGAAAAATAATTGCCTTTAAGTCACCATGCTTAATAAGTGTGAGAAGTTTGAAGCAAAACAAACAACTTTTGTTTCCAAAAATTTTCATACAAAATTGCAAAAAAAATGGCAAAAAAGTGGCTTTTTTTTGAATATATCTCAGCTATACGTGGACTAATATTACTGAATTTCAATAGCAAACCCATGAATCGATGGGGTAAAAGAATGGTGAAAGAAAAGATTTTCTAAACCTAATGGTTTTCTCAGAAACGGTATTTCAACAGCGGACAGACGGACATCGCTTAATCGACTTTTCCATTAATTCTGATTCAGAATATATATATTTTACAGGGTCGCAAATTAAAACTGTAGAAATTACAAACGGAATCACAAACTTATATATGAAGGGTATAAAAAAAGTTTCACGTTCGCTTACGCGATAATTATGTGAAGTTTGAAGCAGACAAAATTTAATTTTCATACAAAATTGCAAAAAATAATGGCTTTTTTCGGAATTTTGGATATATTTCAGATATATGTGAATCGATTGTCCAAATTAACTTGGACAATAATATTTTTTGTAAATATTTTAGCTAAGTTCAGTTTAAAATAATTTTGTATCAAGCCGGCTGCAATTTTAACCTGAACTCATTTGGGGTTTTCTTTTGTACACACATATTACATACTTACAATTGTATCAATAGTTTATAAATGTTTTTGTATTTATGAATATTCATATATGTAACCGACATAAGTTGAATATGGAATATGAAACACTCTGTAAGGTCGCTCGCACTAACAAATATTTCTCATTAAGGAAGTAGATTATAAAAAGTCACGGTAATTTCCGGTTTTTGCTTTTCGGCGATCTTTTTTTAACTCTCGGTTATCTTTGCGACCCACGTTATTCGTTGCACTATCATAGTAGCAATTTCGCAGTTTCATCTTGTTAAATTCTGGTGAAGCACAAAGTTTGCAAGTTTGTAGTGAAGTTCTTGTGATCGTCAGTGCGAACGATTGGATATTATATTTAGCAACCACAATTTGTGTCTAAATTCAATAAATTGAAAGGAAACAATTTGTAAATAAAGTAGCCAAGTTATTAAAAAGAAAATAGTTAGCCCCATTTACTTAATTTTTTTCCCCCAAACACCCATATAACTAATTCACTCCGATTTAATTATATCCACAATTCTGCTTGGAAACAGAATTGGGTTACACAAATCTGCTGTTTATAGTAGAAGAAAAGCAGCAATTTGTTCATGCATTCGATTTTTACCAAGAACAGGAGAGAAGTGCCAGAGCGATCTCCAGATCGACGTATTGAAAATTCTATAGCCTTATGTGGAATTATTGTAGTTTTTATTTTTTAACTTTCTTGTAACCAACATTAAACATTTAAAAGAAGGTAATCAATACATTGCCAATAAACTCATTTTATTTGAAAAGAAATATTAACACTTTTTTTATTTCTTTTCCCCAAACCCATTAAAACTAATTCACCCAAAGTTAATTATAATCCCAATTTTGTTTATATAACAAAGAATTAGTTAGCACAAATTTGCTTTTTAGCCCAAGAGTGCAATTTTGTTCACCGATATTACTGAATTTCAATAGCAAACCTATGAATCGATGGGGTAGAAGAATGATTAAAGAAAAAAGTTTCTGAGTGAAAGAAAAAAATGTCTAAGGTTTTCTCAGAAACGAAATTTCAACGACCGACAGACGGACATCGTTTACTCGACTTTTCTTTTAATTCTGATTCCGAATATATATGTATATACTTTATAGAGTCGCAAATGAAAATTGTAAAAATTACAAACGGAATAACAAACTTATATATACTCTTAACATTTTTGTGAAGGGTATAGAAAGAAATATTTAGAGGAAAAAATTGGGCATGTAAAGCATTTTTTATTACTTTTAAGTAAATGTCTGCTAAACATAAATACTCGTAGACAATATTAAAAAGGCGAATTTAAATTTTTCTTAAACAATTTATTTATGTTTTAATTTATATTTTGTACCCTTTACAGCACTCCTGCTTAGATGTTATACACTTATGTCAGCTTCTTTTCCCATTCTAAATGCAGTTCTGATATGCACTTTTGATACCATCTTGAGATATCCCAGAGATTCTGTTTTTAGTTCCTCAATCATCGCAAATGCCGTTCTTTTACGGATTTCTTAAATTTTAGAAAGAAAAAAAGCCGCAATTGGCCAAATATGCTGATTACGATTTACGAATAAGCAACTAATGCCGGACATATTTCTGTTCTAACTGTTATTCATCCCAGAAACAAACTAAAGGCCAACAAACTCAACTAATAATTATTAGTTATAATTATTTCCGTTTTCTTTATGTGTATGGAAAAAGGTATCCTTAAATTTCTTATCGAAATTATGGTCGGGGCAGGGGAAAGAGAACCTGAGTGCCTGCCTTTAAAAAATAAACATCTTATAACTTCGTCCTTTGTTTTTGCTTCTCATGAACAAACCATACATTTATATAATTTTATATTCATATTCTCTGATCTTCTTATATGTTAAAAAATTTAAAGTTTGTTTTTTATAAAAAAGTAACGGTTTTTATATCCTCACAAATATGTAAAGGGTATATATAAGATTGTGATTTCGTTCGTAATTTCATTTTCGACGATATGATGCTGAATGTGTACTTTACACATTCAGCATCAGCATTGATAGAAAATTCCTTTGATATACCGTTTCTGAGAAAACCATTTGACTAAGGAACATTTTTCTTTCACCATTCTATTACCCCATCGATTCATGTTTGGTTATTGAAACTCAGTAAAATCGGTATACCGTTTCTGAGAAAACCATTTGACTAAGGAACATTTTTCTTTCACCATTCTATTACCCCATCGATTCATGTTTGGTTATTGAAACTCAGTAAAATCGGTTCACATGTAGCTGAAATATATCCAAAATTGCGAAAAACGCTATTTTTTTGCAATTTTGTATGAAAATTTTGAAAAAAGTTGTTGGTTTTGCATCAAACTTCACATAATTATTAAGCCCGATATCGGTTCATATAAATATCCGAGATATAGATTAAGCCGATTTTGCAATGAAAATGTCGCGTAAGCGAACTTAAACAACCTTTTTTGCTTAAAACCAATTCTGGTAATAAGAAGAGGCAACCAAAATACAGAAAACGAAAATTTGCGATATCGGTCCATATATACGCGAAAGATATTAGCTTTTAGGCAAAAATTTTTTCCCAGATATCGGTCCATATATATCCACTATTTTGCAGATAATTTTAAGCAAATGATTTGTTTTAAGATATTTTTATGGAACGCAAACGGAGTCCACCAACACAAAAATTGAACTTGAACATTTCCTAATGGAAAAACAAATCGATGTAATGTTGACTGCCAAAACTCACTTGACGCTCACAAGTTATTTCAAAATTAGTGGCTACACACTATATGACGCTACAGATCCCCGATATGTGTTGAATATTTTTCATTAAAAACTCATTATATCATCGATTTATTTACCGCCCCGATTTTCAGTAACTTGTGCCTAGATTTTTAGTAGCTGGCGACTATAACGCCAAACACACTTTTTGGAGATCTTGTTTAATTCTCCCGAGAGGCCGTGTGCTTTTCGACATAGTTTCCAAAATGTGATTTCAAGCGGACCCCTCACTTATTGTCCGTCAAACCGACGAAAGGTCCCAGACGTTATAGATTTTGGAGTTGAAAAAAATTTTTCTTTAGAGGGGATGAAAGTGGTGTCTTCATTTGATTTGTCATCGGATCACTCACCTACTATAATCTCCGTTTCGATCCCCCAAGAGATTGGCTTTCCGTTTAGTGACTTAGCCGACCGCCGAGTTAATTGGCTAAAATATAAAAAATATTTGAGTACTCATTGTACAGAAAATGTTGCCTTGAGAACGCCTCAAGATATTTATGTGCCAATTAACAAATTTTCTGAAAACCTTAAGGTGGCTGTACAATATACTACCACTAGCCATATAAGATCAAGAAATGAGCAACTTCTGTCAGAGAAAAAAGCAGGTCTCCCCAGCTTAAAATTAGGCTACGGAAATGTATAAAACAATTGAGAAATCGAGAGATTGGCTCTCTTTAAAACATATTTGGAAACTAAATTTCGCGTAAACTAAATTTCGTATCAATTAATAATTTTTACAATAATATAAAAATGGCATATTTATTTTAAGCATCATAAAGTATTAAACCATTGTTTTTTCAGCCGCAACATTTTTATTTGGGATATATATGGACCGATATGGGAAATTTTTATTTTCTATATTTAAGTAACCGTACTTTATTACCAGAACTGCTTTTAAGCAAAAAAAAAAAAAAAATGTTTAAGTTCGTTTACGCGACGTTTGCATGGAAAATTCAGTTTATGCTATTTCTCGGGTATATATGGACCGATATCGGAAACTTTCATTTTCCACATTTATATAACCTTATTTTATTACCAGAACTACTTTTAAGCAAAAATACTTGTTTAACTTCGCTTTTTTGGGCTATATCTCGTGTATATATGGGCCGATGTTGGAAATTTACATTTTCCATCTTTATGGAAAATGTATGGTAATAAAATGCTTTTGAGCATTTTATTACCATAGCTGCTCGTAAGCAAAAAAAAAAAATAAAAAAAATTGTTTCATGAAAAAATCAGTTTAGGCTGTATCTCGGGTGTATATAGACCGGTTTTTAACTTATTCACTTTCTGTACTGTAGTAACGTTAGTTACGCGACATTTTCATTAAAAAATGGTTTAGGCTATATATCGGATATATGTATATGTTCCGACATTGGGGAATTTTGTTCGTCATGCCAAATAATATTATTGAGTTTGGAGCAAAAGAAACTGTAGTGATTTTTTCGGAATTTTGGATATATCCCAGTTATACATGAACCGATATGACTGGATTTCAATAGCAAACCCATGAACCGATTAAGCAACTGAGTGGGGCAAGAAAAGTGTTTAATAATCTAACCATTTTTTCAAAAACAGTATTTTAACGATCGACAGATGAACTGACAGACATTGCTTAATCGATTTTTTTGTCAATACTGGTTCGGAATATATATATACATACTTTATATTGGAAATATGCGAACGGAATTTAAACTTACATATATACCCTATATATATATGTGAAGAACTGTTCGGCGAAAAGTCGCCTAATAGTGGTACAGTATCATAAGAAGTTACTTGCAGTTCCTCGAAAGGATATGAAAGGGTGAACTGCAGGAAGAGACTGAACATTCCCTATTGCGTAAATTGTGTTAATCACAATGTACAGAAACAATTCTGTAGGAATATATGCCACACTTTCGTGGACTGCAGAAAAAGATTAAGCACGCTGTGGTGCGGAGTTTGTCGGACAACTGGCCACAAGAAGAATAAATTATGCAGAGAACGTCAGCCCACAAACTACTTAGGATAATGGCATGTTATCAAGGAAAATATAAGCAAGGTACCTCCCGCTAGAAGCAGCAAAAATAAAAATTTCATTATAGAGCGGAATACTACAAATACAAGCATTCAACTTGTTTATTATAAATGTAATCAGCTAGGACATTTTCCCCAGGACTGTCAATACGTGCATTCTTTAGACAGGCCCCTGGCAGCTGACAAGCAAAGAGATAAGATACCCAACAAAAGCGGTACTTCTAGGGTATTGACCAGGTTACAGTCAATAACTGGAGATCCCGCGAATATATACGAATCAAATTAGCAATACAGCAAAGCAGAGTTAAAGTAACCTTGGTTGAAGTAACAATGTAGATATGCAAGCAAAAGGAGTGAAGAAATTATAAAAATAACAACAGAACTTAGGAAGAAGTGCAAACAAGAGTCAGAAAATAATACGGAGGGAGTATAACCCTCTAAAATAGCACAAAAGGCTGTGGTATATACTGAAATTAGGAAGAAATTACCTAACAAAGTAAAAGGAAAGACAGCGGAGAAGGAAGGAAAGCTAATCTTACTTGTAGATGGGGGACTCCAGCATAATAAGGGAGGATGCAATGGAGCGTTTTACCCACGAAAATAGTAGGGAAACAAGAAACATAACAGGCGTATTTGGAGGCAACGTTGCAACAGGGTACTCCATAAAAATATATCTCAATGGCAGAAAGCTATTGCCATGTATATTCCATATGATATCCCATGGAAGCAGAATTCTCGGGAGAGCCAACATTTGAAATACCACCGTCATAAATATGATCACCCAAACCCGAAAAATATGTTACAGTGATTAGAGTATGAAAACATTTACTCCAAAAAAAAATGCACCGGACAGTTCAGCTGGCCAACTGTCTGAAATTGACCTTTTCTGTAGCCCCAATCAAAACTATTTTAGACGCAGATGATCTGCTTAGATCAATTGCCAGTGGACGAAAAGAAAATAAGAGTCACAACCAGGGCATAATAAATTATTGAGGAGCCAAAACAAAGAAATTTTTAATTTTCTTTGCAATATATATTTATTCGACCTACTGTTGAATTTTAAGTTGTGTTATTGTTTAGTGGGCTAAAAAGCCCACTAAACAATAACACAAAAGAAATTTTTATTTCGCCCGCACAGCTGTCCACAATTTAATAGCATAGGCAATGCTTCCAGGAAGACAACTACAGATGCAACGATAACGTTGAGAGGCAAAATAAACATCCAAGAAGTCCTCAATAAGAAAGAAATCAATGGTGTTAATCGACCACCAAGTCGGCCATTTGAGAAGGTCTATATGGGCATGGTCGGCCCATTACAAATTACTGTAATAGTCAACAAGTATATTTTGACCTTCCAGGACAATCTCTCAAAATTTTTTATTTATGCATCTATACCAGACGGAGAGGTAAAACTGGCAGCAAGGGTTATTTACAGTAAAATTGTAATAACACATGGAATTCCTGAAAAACTAATTACAGATAACAGTATAAACCAAAACCAAATGTCCGGGAGTGTGTCCACAGTCTAACGAACTCACAGATCTTTAAACGAATATCTGAGGAATTTCTCAAATATTTATCAATGATTGGTTCCTGCAATGCCTGCGCATAACCTTACATACCATATGCCAACCAACCAAGCCCCGGACTTTACGGATTTGACAGTCCTTTGCCGTCAAATATGAAAATAATCAGCTCCATCTACCATCCGTACGACTATTCGAAAGTACTGAAGCATTAGATCCAGCGTGCATGTGACATAGTACGTGCATATCAAAACAAAGCGAAACCCCTGGCTAAAGAAATGTATGCCTACTAACTTTCAAACTCGTGATAGAGTTCTTGTGAAGTACCAACTAAAAAACAATAAACTTTCACCTCAGTGGGAGGGAACTACGAAGGTCTTCCCTCCCAAGCCAATACCGCCCTACTCATCAAAAAAAGAGTGAAATCCTACATCGAAACCTAGTCAAGCCATCCAGAGAACAATAATAAGACTAGATTTAATTGCTTTGAAAGGAGCTACTCAGGGAAACACAGCCGAAACTCAATGATAATAAAATCAAAAGAAGAATGTTGGGATCTTATTCTGGGGATTCATAGTCCCATGCTGAGGTCCGCAGTAACAGCAAGTGGACAACGAAGAGAAGACTGGGAAGAAAAATTTACATATAGACTGTACATACAACAGAGGAGTAGGAACGCAACATACCTGATGTGGGTCTAATCCAGGGTGAGTATTTTTTTAAATTTTCTTATGCAAGCAGAGAATTCTTCTAATTCGCTGTTTTAAAACAATAAACCTTCGGTGGAAATCTCTAAGCCTAGACTTCCATTCCATGTATTCCAAAATACTTGAAAAAAACTTTTTGTTGGTGTTTTGTTAAAATCCCTAATTTTCGTACTCGTACTGCCACGATTGTAACAAACTTGGCATATGATTTTTAAAAATAAAGCAAATAAATTCATTTCAACGACCTACAATTTTTGCGCTTTTGTTCAGAAGTTTTTAATAATCCGCCTAATGAGCATTTGTTGAAAATAGCTAAAATTCAAAAACAAAAATTAGTTCAACACCGCGCACACCATACGGTAATCAAATACATAGGAGGAACGTAAAAAAATTAATAATAACAAAAGAGACAAAATAAATGGCAGTAAAAAAATAAAATAATAAAAACACATGTGAACACAAAACTCTACCTATTCTGGTATATGGTTTTTTAGAAATTAATAATAAACATAAGTACAGGTATAGAACGGACGACAATGAAAAACACGTGTGTACAGAACGAAAGACAAAACTCTACTCTTACTAAACTTAAAGTTTAGTTTTGTTTCCTTAAAATGAAATTCAAGCTTTTTACCAGCGTTGTCAACTCGGTGCGTTTCGCACCGTTTTTGGTGCTTTTTGAAATTGTTTGTGCAAAAATATCTTTATCCGGTGCTTGTGTGCTTTTTTCCAATTTCCGGTGCGTTTTTCAATATTCGATGGCACCATATCAATTTCAACATAACTTTCGGTTCTAGTATAATAAACAACTTTTTGCAATATAAGTATATCTGTAATACATTCAATAAAATTTTATACAAGTATGCAAAAGTTGCAGATTTCATCAACAACAGCGTACAACTACACATACAGAAAGTTAACTTTGTAATATATTGAGCAATGGTACCAGATATTTGTATAGGAAAATCTTCATTTGCCGAAAAAAATCCTAATTAAGAGGAAAAAATCTTAAAAGGGGTTTCTTTTGATTTTTTTTTATGCCAAACTCAGAAAGTACAAGTAGTACAAAGCTGCAGAAAGAAATATAAACAATCAATGTATTTTATTTACATATGTATTTTTTGGGGAAATGATAATATATGATAAGATGATAGACTATGACGTGATAAATGGCACCCATGATCGTGATACTTGATCAGAATCTTATTTATTGCGGCCGGGAATATCTCATTTGTTGTTTAATGGACTGGGTCAAGTTCCTTGCTTTTATTTTTTATAGATCTTGCTTGACATAACTCAAAAAAAATATAGTGCAATCAGGTCAGCTGACCTGAGCAGCCTGTGGAAAGTGTAGCTAGGAGTTTTCATTCAAGCTCCGCTATAACCGATCTGACTATGTGTCAGTTAAAATGGATACGGCTTCGGTGGAGTGCTAAATAAAAACTTCATCCAGCATCTTTAAATAATAGCAAAAAGTTATTGCATTTTGTCGTATAGCACTATTTGTCAATTACAATATAAATGTGACTAGGTATATACATTTGTGTATATGTAGCGTACAAAAAGTTTGGAACCTGTAAACAGCCGAGTAACATTTTTTCTTAATTTTAATTTTGGGAAATATATCTTCAAATCTTATTTTATTTATAAATTAAGGTATCATCTTCGTTTTGGCAATGCTTGTCTTGAACTAAGTGCTAGCAAGGGAAAAAAGTCACTCTCTTTGCAAGGTAAAATTTCTGTATGTGAAAGCGGTGTAAGGGGTAATAACACATCTAGAAAATTTTTTTGAAAATAATTTTTTCAGATTGCTTTCCACGCAAATTTTGTAGAAGAGTTGTACGCCTGTGTTCTGTAGACACCATATTCAGTAAAAAGGAAATTTCTATGATTTTAATAAGTTAATCTAATGAAAATATTACCGATTTTTAGCAGTTTTGTGAAAAACGTATAAAATTAATAAAAAAATAATTTAGGTGCGAAAACGCGTTTTTTCTCCCATTTTGCTGAGTTTTGACATTTCAAAGTTGACAACCTTGCGTTTTATTTATTGCAAAACCCAATCAACTCAAAGGCTTGAAATATGAGAAAAAAAAGAATGGAAAAAATTATGTGTAAGGAAGTTATTCTTTGCGTCTGTCGTAAGACGTCTTAGCTGGCATGGAATTGGATGAAGGACAAGAACCACGCCAGCTATACCCGACATTTGGTAACCGGTTTTTTAATCATTTCCCTTTTACAAAATTGTTTGTAACGCTATTATAATGTATCGTCAATAAAAGCTTTAAATTTATGAGAATGTTGTCCGCATTTATCCAGTTGTTTGGCAGTGCAACCTTAATTGAGGCGTAAAGCGCAACGTAATTTAGCGCTTTGATTTTGCGCTGTAGTAATTTAAATAAAAGCGTTAAAATTGTGCCATGTTGTTCAGTAACATTGTTTAATAAAAATCGCAGAATAGAAATAATATAAAGTCGCTAAATTAGTCTGAAAGCACCTTAAGTGTTATTACTAATGGCCGCAAAAATTGAGTAACATTTGTTTTCAAGCGAACTTTACACTGCGTTTACACGTACAAGTAATTGCATGGAAGTCCTCTGTACGTATTATCAACAAAAATGTTGAACAAATTCTCGATTTTCTTGCAAGTTGCATTAGTATTTAAAGAATAACATGAAAGTTCATGTTCATGCGTGTGGAGAGACAACAACTCCTAAAACAGCATTACCATAGAAAACCATAATATTATTTTTCGGGGAAATGAATAGTAGGAATAAAATAAATAAATGAAATAGAAAAATTTTAACTTTTTTTCACTCAAAACGGCAAAGACTGCTTAATTTATATATTTTCAATAAAAAAAAATGTGAATTATTTTAAAAATATGTTTTGAAAAATTTATATATGACATTAATATAAAATCAGTTAATCTCCGCAAAACTTGTTGTAAGGCAACACTGTTACTTCAGTTGTCATTTGACTTTCAGTAAGTGCCAAAAAATCACTGTCTACTGAAATTGCTTGTCAGTTCAGTTGAAAGTTGGTTGCAAGTGCAGAGATTGTGCGTGTGTTAGTATTAGGTTTTCGAACTTGCACCTGCACGTGTAAACACTACGTTACTAAGAGACAGTAAAGTTTTCTCTCTTATTGAATTTTTCAATTGCAAATCGTTGACGCCGCGCTATTTGGGTTGGTCTCATACATTTTGTATTTACATGAGGATTTTTGACAGATACATTACGCTGACACGCTAATTTAGGTTGCCCAGTGTGTTTGCCCATTAATGTATTTTTGTAGTTTTTTTTGACGGTTAATATTTAACATAGATCAATCTTCAATTTGTATTATATGAGAACATGTTATTTCCTTTTCTTCATTCATCGCCCAATAAAAAAGTAATATTTCAATATATTAAAAGAAGTTGGCAAAGCAATTGCTGAACCGAACGGTAGCACATTATGCGATATAATAGGCTTTTTACACTGATCAACATCTAACATCTACCATAATTTTCCGAAAATTTTAACATCTTCCCATATGAAATACATTCTTCTAAAAATCATAATTTTTCAACATCTTTATAAAAAGTTCCTATCTCATTTTATTCCATTCAACATCTTTCGATTATTTCGGTGGCAATAATGTCGTTTATTCTTGTGGCATAACTGAAAAAACGTAATTTATTTTGAAAGAAATAAAAAAATTCATAATTTATTTATCATGTGTCAATTGTGTGTTTTCTTTTTTAATTTTTTTCTGTAATAGTTTTTTCTGTGTTTTTCCAAAATTTTTTCATTTACATTTTATTTATGAACAACATAATCTTATTTTGTTTTTAATTAATATTTCTCGAAAAAATTTTGCGTGATTTTGTAAATTGTTTGAAAGTTTTAATAATAATATTTTTGATTGATAGTAGATGTTAGATGTGAGCAATGTAAACAGTGTTTCACATTTTCAACATCCTTCATGCGTTTCAAGAAGATGTTGATCAGTGGAAAAAGCCTATAAGCTAAGTGGATGCCGTCAGTGTTGATACTCACTTGTACCCGTTTAATTTCGTTTTCCATAAGTTTCCGTAATATTTCTGGTAACAACTGAACACAATCCTCGCAAATATTCTCCTTAAGGACTGCGATTATCTGTGATTTGATGGCACAAATCTGCGACTTTAAGTAGTCCCAAAGACCGGATTCCGGGGTGGGGTGGGTAAGAAGTCGCTGATCATGGTCCTATAGTGTCTGCCAGTAGCAGCGTGCGATAGCGTTCTCAAAAAATATGGTTCAATCACTTCCAATCACACCCGCCTGACCTCTGCACCATACAGTTTCCTTGAAACAAATATGTTGTTTATTGACGTAACCATTTAAAGTAAAATGATGATTTTCGACTGAAAATCATTGTTAAAAAAATTCAGAGTACAGCTTTCCATTGTTTGCCTGTTTATATTCTGCAGCTGTCTAGTTCACATAAGTATATTATAGACGTAAAACTGTATTTGCAAAAGCTATTACATCTTAATTATTTTGTGTCGCCTTGTATTTACCAAAATCACATGGAAATAAACGAAGTTTTTAATTATCTCAATTTCTTGTTCGTGATACAATTTCTTTAGCTTTAATTCCGGTATTGCTTTCTGGCTTTTTTACTTCTAGTAGCAAATCTTTTTATTAGCCATCATAAGTTCCTTTATTGCAATTTAACACGCCAGCAAACACTACATATTGTGTGTATATTTATTTACAAATGAAAACAGGAAAGGACTTGCACATGCCAAATGCCATTGAGTACTTACTTTTTGCAATTTAATATGTTCTACAAAGGCATTTACTCAGTCGAGCGATACTAGTACATAATATATTCAAATGTGTATTCGTATCGTATTTGTGCGATGCATGCCATTGTTTGCGCAACACTTGCAGTTGTGTATTTTATTTGTTCTAGCATTTCTTTGATTTGGTTTTATTACTCTTTTATGGATGGGTTTTAAAACAAGCAAAACGCAATTAGTTTAAAAGAAGGTATGGTGAATAAACTTGTGCTAAAAAGGACAATTCTGCAAAAAGCGTTCTTTAGAAAGTATTTGCGGACTAAAACAACACTGACTTAAATGTGCGGTTCTGGGTGCTTCATTCTTAATGTTTAGTGTAATTTCTCTAATATGGATTATAACTAAAAATTAACATTAATTTTAGCTGCGCGCTAAAACGCTTTCTTAAGCATGTTCAGACGGTAATATATTATAAACAATTGGTTCGCTCTCTGAAACACGATTGCGAAACTAGGTCTTTAGACGGTTGTTTGGTTTCACTTTGAGGTTTATATTTTTTGTGCAAACGGTTCATTATTTCTTCTTTCCGCTTTTATTTAAATCTTTACGCAAATATCCAATTTTTACATGTTCAATGTTTTCTTTTGGCTTTACATTTTTTAATTTTCTGTGTTTTCTTTGTGTACATTTTTTTTTTGAGTGCTAGATCAGCTGAATTAGCGATTATTTTGTTATCAAATTTGGAGATTATAGTGATTCTTAAATGGCTCACAGCAAGATTGAAAATCAAGGCGAATTTAGTACCAGGTGACCTCGTTAGCATAGCTGATCGACAGCTGTTTTAAGTGCTCATTGCCAAACTATCAAAACTTGTTTTTTTTCCATATTTGTTTGTATGCTTTTTCATACACGCCATATCATATATCCTGTATATATATATATATATATATATATATATATATATATATATATATATATATATATATATATATATATATATATATATATATATATATATATATATATATATATATATATATATATATATATATATATATATATATATATATATATGAATAAGACACGACAAAACGAACCATTTCGTTCCTATAAGTCAAGGACTTATACAAACCTTCGCAGAAGTTGTCTTCGAAAGACTTTGGTATAGGTTTATTAACCTCTTCGAGTTCCCAAAAGTTTGCTACTTGCTTACTAAGGTCAATGGTATTAAGGAACGTTGATAAAGACCTCATGCTATGAGCAGCGGATGGTACTTTGCCTGTGACGATCCATCCAAATATTGTTCGTTGTGCCACGAGAGACCTGTGAATGTCTAATTTAACACCATCTCTAATAATTTTCTGATAAACGTCACCACCAAGCAAAAGTTCTATATTTGACAGTTTATGTGGCGCGCTATCGGCTTACATTATGTTTGAAAAACTGGATTTCATAAGATGTGTTAAATCATAAGACGGTAAGTCTTCAGTTAACTTGTTCACGACATAAGCATCTGTCGTTGTTTCGAACAGTTGTTCCACTGCAGAACGTATCCGAATAGCACAAACTCTTGTTGTAATGGCAGTTAAGGAACAGTTATATTTGTATGAGCTAATTTTGTAGGAAGCGAGAGAGCAGCTTGCAGCTTTTTAGAAATAAAAGTCGCTTCTGAGGCTGAGTCGATTAGTGCTCTAACAGTACGCCGTACGTTTCCTATGCAAACGTCAACCAAAGCAGTACCAAGAATAACGGCGTTATTTGAAATGGACTGTAGTTTTGTTGAGAATGATTGCCTTAGTTGTGCGACTGCAAAGGTTGACGTAGAAGGGTTCTCGGTGCCAAGGTTTGTGCTTGGTAAAGACTGTATCTCGCGAACGGTATGAGTAACTGCTGCACGCGATTGTGATTCCGTATTAGGCTGAGTATTGTCCTGACGATGCAAAAAAGTGTGGTGCTTCAGTTTGCAAACTGAGCCGAAAAAGAGGCTCTTATACGTTTTGTAATCATGCGTCATGGCTAAACAATTACTACACCGCTTCTGTTTTTTAACCAGAGAATAACGATCATCAATAAACATCGACAAGAATATGGGGCAAAGCCTACGCGGATGAGATTTTTGACACAGGGAGCATTTCGTAAATTTATCGTTCGTAACCTTCGTTTGAAATGAATTTACTTCTTTAGAAGACTTAGCATTACTGTGTCTAAGAATTCTCCCTCTATCTTGGGAGTCAGATGGCGTTGCTCGAATATCGGCAAATCCTTCAAGGGACTGATATCGACAGGTAAGGAAGCGGTCCGTTTGGTCCCAGGAGGGCAATTCCTTACTATTCCCCAGTTGTTGTTGCCATAAATGGAGGCTTGTGTTAGCCAGACATTTTGAGCATATAAACACAAAAATTACATCCCAGTGACTCGTATCTATGTTCAGTGCTCTACCCAGCTATTATTTCTTTAATACTTTTATATACATTTTGTATGCATTGAATAAAACAAATAAGCTTTTTTGTTAATAATTGCTTCTAGTTTTATATTTTTTATTTAATAATATAATTATCACAATAAATATATAGAAATAAGACTACTAGTTGCAATCGCTTACGACTCGAATATAAATTAACCAAGGTTCAGAAAATACACACATCGAACACACAATGGACTGTTCAAAAGCAACCAACACATATTTTTATTTTCATAACAATTATGTGCGTCTCCAAATTTTGTTTGATACCGATCACAAGCATGTACGTCGTTATGTTGTAATATTTAGTTGCGTACACCAACACGTGTATGTTAGCGAAATTAGTGTACATGTACGATAGCCAAGTGCGCGTGTAGCTTTACATTATGTTCGTCTTCGTGTAAAGTAAAAAAGAACATGTACGATTACATTTTTCTCTTATGGCTGTATATTAAGTTTATGTATGGGTATGCTATCACTGATAGCTGTCGAAGTTCTCAACGTACCACACACATACATAAACTTAATATACAGCCATAAGAGAAAAATGGAGCAATATCGGTAGAATCACCTATTGAACGTTCTGATGGCGGCAACGGTATACCTTCTTCTCAACCGAGAGTGGCCGCCAAAATTAAGTATGTTGCGTGCAAGAGGATTTGGGTGAAGTTCCAGTTTACTGATATACCTTGTGGCATACTTAGATAACTCGTCAGTTACCAGCGGAACACACAGATCCTTGTGAATTTGTGAGTTTCTTACGTACCATGGAGCTGCAGTAATCGTACGAAGAATTTGGTTTTGTCGTCTTTGAATTTTTCAATGTTAGATGTTGAGGCGGTTCCCCATAATTGAACTCCGTAGTACCATATAGGCTTTAAAATTGCGTTATATAACAAAAGTTTGCAGTCCA
Source organism: Thecocarcelia acutangulata (assembly GCA_914767995.1). Classification (NCBI taxonomy): domain Eukaryota; kingdom Metazoa; phylum Arthropoda; class Insecta; order Diptera; family Tachinidae; genus Thecocarcelia; species Thecocarcelia acutangulata. The sequence continues at coordinate 52,274,392 of OU612096.1, read as the reverse complement.
ACTTCAATGTCGAATTTCTGCCCATAAGCCAATTTAGTTGCGCTGCTTTTAATTTCAACTGAGTGACTTTCGCATCAATGTGAGGCTTCCACGTTAGCCTACGGTCGAGGTAAATACCAAGGAATAGGTGTATTTGGAGAGCCGAACATGTTTGCTTACGCAGTGTGAATGTAACGTGAGTACATTTGAAGTATGGATTCCGGATCTCGTTGGCATGTCAGATGCGTAAATCAAATATAGAGTGGGTCCTAGAATGCTACCTTGGGGAACTCCTGCTCCGATTGACTGTGAGAGACTTGTAAAGTCACCTTCTCTGATAACAAATTTCCGGTCGTATAAGTAGTTTTCCAGAAGCTTGTGAGTGTTTGTAGGCAAGTTCAACTTTATTTTGTGCATCAGTCCGTCGTGCCACACTTTATCAAAAGCTTGGGAAATGTCGATGAATAGAGCTGAATAGTACTTTTTATCTTCAAAAGTCTGTCTTATGACATTGACTAGTCTATGTGTTTGTTCTATAGTGTTATGTTTAGCCCGAAAGCCAAATTGATGATCAGGGATACATCCCACATCATTAAGTATTGGAGACAACTTCGCCATTAACAATTTTTCGAACAGTTTTGAAATTGTTGCTAGTAGACTTATTGGTCTATATGACTCTACTTTAGTCGGATCCTTCCCTGGCATAGTAATCATAGAGACCTTCCACTCTGCAGGATAATCCTCAAGGCGTAAAATAGCGTTAAAAATAAAAAGTAGAACTCTTCTAGCTACACGAGGTAACTGTTCAAGTATTTTACCAGTAATTTGATCTATACCTGGAGCTTTTCTGGGGTTTATGTTATTGATAACGTTTTCGACATCTTAAAGGTTAAGTCTCAAAGACACAGGCTCTCTAACAGCATACGGCGGAAATTCTGCTGCAGCATCCGCTGAATCATTTGTCGTAAAAACATTTCTCAAATGATCAACTTACACTTACCATGAAGTTCGCAAAGGTGGTTTACCTATTACGGGTCTTTTCAGACCTTTTGTCGCTTTACACAGAGAATAGTCAGATTGCGGAGTACCATCCTGGCTTTCCAAATATGTTTTAAGGGAAGCCATTGTGTGGATTTCAAGCAGGTTTCTTAACTGAGTTACGCATTCCCGTAGCCTAGTCTTAAGCTGGAGAGACCTGCGTAGTTGCCACTCTCTTCTGACTCCTCTTTTTTCTGACAGAAGTTACTCAATTTCAGACGAATAAGTTCTATTGTTCTCATTTCTGGATCTTATATGACTAGTGGTACGGCCAGTTTGAGGTTTTCAGAAAAATCGTTAATTGACACATCGATATCCTCAGGCGTTCTCAAGGCGATATTTTCAGTACAATGTGTACTCAAAAATTTTTTGTATTTTAGCCAATTCACTCTATTGACGGTCAACGGAAGCCAATCTCTAGGGGGAACAAAACAGAGATTATAGTGGGTGAGTGATCTGATGGTAAATCTAATGAAGGTTCCACTTGCATCCACTCTAAAGGAACATTTTTCGCAACTCCAAAATCTATAACATCTGGGATCTTTCGTCGGTCTGTCCGCTTGAAACCACATCTAAGCCCATTTTGGAAACGGTGTCAAAAAGCACACGGCCTTTCGAGGTAATTAAACGTGATCCTCAAAAAGTGTGTTTCGCGTTATAGTCGCCAGCCGCCAAAAATCGAGGCCCAAGTCAATTGAAAAAACTTGTATATTGATTTTCTGTTACTGAAAACCGGGGTGGGGAATAAATCGATGAAATAACAATTTTATGATGAAAAAGTTCAACACATATGTTTGTTGCTTGAAGATACTCCTCACATGTCTCGTTTAGCAAATAGTGCTTAATTCTAGTTTTTAACAAAATTGCTGAGCTTCCGCAAGATCTGCCACGGGTATCTTTAGTATCCAATAGTGTGTAGCCATTAATTTTAATAACTGTTGCTTGTCAAGTGAGTTTCAGCAATCAGCATTATCTTGATTTGTTTTTCCATAAGGAAGTGCTCAAGTTCATTTTTGTGTTGGCGGATGCCGTTTGCGTTCCAGAAACATATTTTTAACCAACTCATTTTTTTTAAATTCCCTGCAAAATAGTGGATTGCATTTTCAGCATTTCCTGCATCATATAAGTCATAGAAACCATAAATGTGTTTATGGATTGAACAAGGGTCTGCAGAGTTGCTTTCAGATTTTTAAAATTTTGATCGTGTAGATCTCCACACACAACACAAACTGCGGGCAGTTTACAATAGGCCTTAGTATGCCCAAATTCCTGGCAGTTTAGGCTTTGAACGGGATCTAAACGCTTATGCGGCTTCTCTACGGTAACTTTGCAGGGCAAGAGAAATTTGAGGGCATCAATTGAATGAAGTTCATTCCGTTTCAGGACAATATCTCTTGGTTCCAGTTCAACCCTAAACATGGATTGAGCGATGTTCTCACGGGTTCTGATGTTCACTACACTTTTGATTTTAAACCCTTGGTGGCTACACATGGGTCAATATCTTTTATAACGACCTGAATACCTTTAGGACTTTTAAGCTGATAAGTGTAAAAAGATCTAATCTCCTTTTCCAAAACGTCAGACAATTTTCGGTAATCATTTTCATGGTTTACCTGAATTTTTTTGTTTCATTGATGTTTCCGTGCTTAACTGATGTCACGTTGAAAATGTCCTTAACGATTGCCGTTATAAGTTGTTTTAGCAGCTCAGGTTCTCTCAAATATATTGGTGGCGGTTCAAATGTTTATTTTTCTATATTTAGCTCATCGGTCTGAAGGATGGCAAATCTATTACTTTCCATTGCAGTAGCAGTATTAGATATCTTTGATTGTGATGATATCTGAGCAGATTTCGGGCTTCGGTGACATTTAACCACGGTTACATACCTGTCCATGCCTACTTGTGTTTTCGGCTTATCTGCAGAAATTAAATTAGAAGATGGTTTGTCTTTTGTTGTAAAAAATATATGTGGTGAACACGAACGGGTGCGGTTTCTTTCTCTTAGCGACAGTAGGTTGTCCAATGATTTTTTCAAGGATTCCTCTTCAGAAATCCAAAGATTTTTTCTACCGGAGCTAAGCTGTTTCTCACAATTACATCTGATAGGTACACTCATGCAATTATTTGTTTATTTTTTTAATTTAAAAGGGTATAAAAAAGTGTCATACAGTTTATTTGTTTTTTTTATGTAAGTTCACTTTTTTCACCTATTACGGTTTTTACTTACTCCCGTTTTCTTTTTTTCCTTTCCGATCAAAAACAAACACGTCCGTTCACTATCGAAGCTAAGCAATGACTCCAATCCTGAAGTTGTTTTAGGATTACGTGCATACCGACTCGGTCAAACGCTCTTTCAAAGTCAGTTGAGAGTATAGTAACGTGATTTTTGCTGGATAATGATTTTGATATGAAATGCTGAATATAGAGAAGCATGTCTTCTGTTCCTTGTGATTTCATAAAAGCCACTTGATTTGAAGAAATAAGATTGCTTCTTTTTAAAAACCACATAAGTCTTTTCTAAGATTTTACGTACACATGGTAGAAGAGATATTGGTCTGTAACCGAGTACCGTGTTTTTATCTTTAAGTGGTTTAGGTATTGGTATCACTGTTGCAGTTTTCCACGTTTGGGGAAAGATGTTTCCGGAGAATATATTATTGTAAAGAAGGAGCAAGCATTTCGTTGATTGTATAGGTAAGTGTTTTAACATGTCATAGGAGATACGATCGTTGCCAGGTGTTTTACCTTTTGCGCAAAAAAGGGCATTCTCTAGTTCAGTACGATTTATCGGTTTTTCGATTAGTTCGGCGAACTTGCAATTAGGTGGCAGGTAAGCAGAATTGACAATGTCTGACTTGTTTTTCTGAAAATAATGATAAAAGTGTTCGTTTTCTGATTGTTTAGTCCAGCGGCTTGCCATGTAAGTGGCCATGTCTAATGGAAATATTATCTTGAAGGTGATTTATTATATTAACATCTTTGCCTCCTGTTAAACGTTTTATGTTTGTCAAAATTTATTGAGACGTAGAATTGGGATTTATACTGGATGCAAAATTTTGTAGATAAACTGTTTTTCGTACTTTGACCGCTTTCCTAAACAAGGCACTTATTTTCTTATAAGCTATCAAGTTGGTATCGGTTCTAACACGTTTGTAAGTATGAAATAGCAATTGTTTTTGTTTACGCAGTAAATGATCATTCCACCATTTTTTAATTTTCTCTCAGACAGGCTTTGTTGTGGACTTATATACGGTGATATAACAGTAAATTTAAAACCGATATTTATTCGAATACCAATTGATGACAAAATAAAATCTCTAAAAATGAGGTAGTGAAGTACAAGTATAGATTTTTTAACGAAAATTCCAACACCTTGTTTGGATGTTGTGTTATCAGCTAAATTATGAAAGTATCCATTATATTATTTTGGATATAATTATAATTTTATCGTGATTATAAGGTATGTGGGTTTCTTGTGTGCATATGATGTCCGGGTTATGGTCTTGCATTAGGAGTTGAAGTTCATGATAATTATTGTTGAGTCCATTAATGTTCCACTGTATTATCTTTAAATCCATGTTGAGAAAGGTAATCATAAATTATTCTTTGTCAATAATCATTCCATCGTCCGTTGTGTCACATGATAAACGCTGATTTGTTGTCGTTTTTGGTAATAAAATATTTTTGCTAAAACTCAAATTGAGCGTTTCACTTGTTTTGTTTTTACATTGTTTCGGTGAGTCATTAACTAAAGCTTTTCTCTTCGATCTCGTTACGATACTGCTTGAGCTTGCAGTGTTTGTTGTTATTTTTGGCAATTTGGGATCTTTAACATTAGGTTTTATTTGCGTAATAACTGAAGAATTATAAAAAAATTATAAATAGCTTCTTTTCTATGTTTCCCAGCTATCTATATGTCGACATTTTATAGGAACTACCCTAATCATCAGTAGACTTTGGAAATTTTTGAAAGATATTCGGGAGAATTATTTTTATTTTTTGATTGTTCGATTTTTTTTTCTGATTTGTTGAGAAGCTGATGGATTTATATTTGTTTTCATATTATTATTACAATCTTTTTTATGTGCTTGCATTTCTTTATTAAGCAGAGAATTGGTGCTATTAATTGTTGTTGCCTTTTATTTTTGACTATTTGTGATTTCAGAAAAAGTCTGAGTTGGAACAATTGTTGTTTTTTGGGCATGATATTATTCTTTAGATGCTTTGGTTTTAATTTTTAATATTTCTTTTTGTTGCTTAAAATTTTTACATTCTTTTGACGAGGAAGGATGATTCTCTGAACAGTTCGCACAGTAAGTACGTGTACAGTGGTTTAGTTCGTGAGGTGGAAGAGTACAGTTTTCACATAATTGGTCATTTTTGCACCATTTTTTATGTCCCAATAATTGGCTGTTTTTGCAGCGTATGGGGTCGTACTTTGACTCTATGCCATGAGATATGGCAGTTATCTGATAATGAATATCTGTCAAAAGTCAGTAGCAATACGCCGCAAGGTGTGCTTTTATCCTCAGAACTTTTTTTCAGATATTTATAGACGTCTCTAACTCCTTGTGAGCTAAGTTCAGAAAGTATTTCTGCTTCGGGTACATTGTTAAGATATGGTGCACAAATAGTTCCTTTCGATGAATTTAGGTTAGCGTGATATTCACATACCTGGCAAATTTTTGGTGGCTAAAAACTTTTCAGCATTCACCTTATTAGCTATGAGTAAAAGGAGATTACCGTCTCTTAATTCTGATACAGATATTATATCGGTACATAGATTTTTTATCGACTTATGCACGGCAAAACAGGAGTAACTCTGTAAGGGCTTATCACTATTTGTTGCTGACATTAGAATATATTTTGGATCAGGTTTTTGTATAACTGGTAGATCAGGAAATTGTTCTATATCGTTAAGATTAGGCTGTTTCTTGTTGGCATGGGGGCCATCCGCTAATATCGAGAAGCGGTTGTCCCCCAATAAGGGTGGACCCGGCATGTTCACGGATCAATAGCGATTTTATTAAAATGTTACTGACTGTGGAACATTTTTTTTTGATCACTGTATTTTTGTTATAGCTTTTGTAACAAAAAAGAAATCAATACGCTGATTTAAGCAAAAAGACGGTATAAAGAATAGTCGAAGACTTGCTTCTAGTTTTATTTCGGTAGTAATGTCTTAATCGTGTTTCTGAAAATAGAGACACACTTTAAATACATTTTGTTTCAGCGTTGCCGTCCTCGTAATTATCAAAAATGGGATAAGATAAGAAATGTCTGATATTTTTTGTGCAATTAAGTTTTTTTCATAACTTCTTTGTATATTACAGAATCATCATATTTTTATGCAAAATTGTTAAGGCAATATATTTATCAATTGAAAATTATTCATTGTTGTTAACATTTAAGTTTTCGTAAGTCATTTTCTTAATCGGACACAAATTGTTCTGAATACTTTAAAAATTTTGTTGTACATAAATATATATTTGCACATGTAAATTTAAAATTTTTTATGGTGAAAACATGTACATGATTAAATTTTATTCAATTAAAGAGAATCTGCATCTCTTTAAAAAAAATCTAACCAACAAATTATTTTCTACACGTCCAAACTGTATTTATATTTTACATTAAAAATAAAATCAATTATTAGTCTTACTCTCGTTAATTTATAAAATTTTTAATAATTCCAATATTTTTTTTTAATTGTTTCCTTGATTGGAAGAAGAAATCGTACAGGAGACTTATATTTCTAATAATTAAGTTTGATTTGTTCAGTTGAGTTTAAAGCAAATTCAGTATGTTTTTGAAAGATTGGTAAATTTATATAGGGCGAACACAATGTTGTTTTTTGTATTGTTGTACTAAGAAGGTCACCTGCAATGAATTCGTCTTGATTGAAAATGAAGCAGGATGGTTCGCTCCGAAGTGAATTTATACACGTGAATGCAAGCGGAAAGGCGAATTCGGCACTATGTATTTTGTTATTGTAAAACATATCATGAACGTCAAAATCTAAATTCGCCTAAGATTGTTCAGCTGGGAAAAAATTTTATATAAACGTTAAATATAAACTTTTATAATTGTTTGTAAATATATAGGTTTTCAAACAATTAAGTTTTTTATTCGCTATTTAAGCTTCTAACATTTATATCAGTAAAAATTATAAATAGCTTGTTTTCTATGTTTCCCAGCTATCTATATGTCGACATTTCATAGGAACTACCCTAATCATCAGTAGACTTTGGAAATTTTTGAAAGATATTCTCAAACATTTAACTTTATATCCCAACAATCCAAATAAATTGCTGAGAAATTATTAGAGCATTTTTCTTTTTAAATTCTCAGCAATTTATTTGGATTGTTGGGATATAAAGTTGAATATTTGAGAATATCTTTCAAAAATTTCCAAAGTCTACTGATGATTAGGGTAGTTCCTATGAAATGTCGACATATAGATAGCTGGGAAACATAGAAAACAAGCTATTTATAATTTTTATTGGTATATAGGTTTTCACTTATAAATTCACACAAATTTCTTGAAATTGCACTAAATCATACAAAAAGATCTTCAGATTAAAATGGCGCAAACATAAACACCTGAGCTGTCAAGTTCACCTAGTAATGAATTCGCCTTGGTTCGCTCTCAAAATTTTGTGTGTCGTATCCAGCGTTGCCCTCCAAGTTTCGAATTAAATCGATTAAAAGTAATTTAGGGAAGGTGATAGCGTAGAATTCACCGAATTTAGTTTGCATGTTTTTTTCAAGTTGTTACTGGAAGCAGCGTTGCCTTCGAAAATTTGAAAAAGGGGCACAAAAAGAGTATTTTGAAAAAAAGCGTGTCACAATAAGAATATTTTCAAGAAAAAAATATTCAAATATAATTAATAACATCAGTTAAGATGATATTAATTTTACTCAGGTCCAGTTTTTGTCTTTGTATTTAAATACAAAATTAATTAATTTTCATTTAAATTTTTTCAATCTTAAGCAATTCCTCACTTAAATTATAAATATTATGGAAAGTATTCCATAGAGCAGCTGTTTGTTATTGAAAGAATAGAAAAATACTTAAAGAATAATATTAACTTTATTAACAGCACAGAAAAACTTAATAATTGTATTTCATGTAATGTTATTTTTAATTAAATATCATTTTGTGGTCTTCTACAAGCAATAGCTCATATGTGTGTTTTGTTTACCTTTTTTGCACGAACGCAAAAGCAAGCACGCAAAACTATAATATTATGATAAATGAAATAAACTTAAATACAACTTAAATGTGGAGGATTGGCATTCAAGTTTGGTTCACATTTGAAAAATAAATTTTCATATTTAAATGGAACTTAAAGCTAAATAGCATTAATATAGGAACTCAAAAACAGGCCTGTAAACACAGTTGTACTTCTTCAGACCTTTTATATAACCAAATGGCATTTATATTTGCAATCTAGGTATAAATTATTCGACTATTTTGTTTTCAGATAGTATAGATACATACATATGTATAAAAATACATACATACTTTTCATTATTAAATGCATATATGTTGATATATGTACATATACCTACATAAAAGCAGTTTAATATAAAACCTTGCTCAAATATGAATGAAAACTGAGTATTTATGCATACAGGTGCTCGATGTTTGTTCAATGTTTGCAAAAAGGGTCAAAAAGAGTATTTTAAAAAAAGTGTCATAAAAAGTCTTATAGATATCAAAAACTATCAAATTGACACTTTAGTATCATAAAAGGCAGCGCTGGTCGTATCATGTTGCTTCAATTAAGATTTAGGCTGCGTATCGCAAATGAGAGAACGATCCCGAAATATGGGCCTTTGTGTGAACATGGTAGTAGAGACATCAAAACTAATAATAAATTAAAAAATAGAGATTTACTCGTATATTAGGGATATTAAAAAAAAAACGACAGCATAAAATGTGCCCTAAAAGGAGGCGCTGATTTTTGCGCAGTGTTTTAAATCTGTTAGATCACAATATTATTACTAAATAGCTTACTGTCGTGTGAACTTTAATTTTTTTTTTTTCAGGAAATACGAGTATTGCCAGGAATAGTGTTGTCATAGGCAGCTAATATACAACAATATTGTCAGATATTTGACTGTGGTATAAACACGCTTTTTTGCAGTTACCATTTAATTCACATTACGTGTGTTTCTTTACGTTCTGGCAAAGTTTCGTGCAAATGAGAGCAATCATTAGTTACTCTCAAAACAAGATACACTTTACCAGAATTGTGGGAACGTAAAGAGACAAATTTCCAGCTCAAAAAGAAACATATACTGTGCTTTGAGGTGGCAATAAAAATGGTCATGTTGCTTTACAAAAAAATAATATGATTATTTACACTTTTGGGTATTTAAGGCCTTTTGCACTTTTTTATTTAATTATAATATAACAGCATTTAAATGGTTTGTGTGGTGATTCAAATCAATTTTCTTTCTTTTTCATTTTATTTTTCAACCAGCTGGTTGTTTAACTACTTAGTCAAACTAGTCCGAAGAAATGGTGCAGACTGTTTCGTGCAAGATCAGGAAGCATATTGTCTCAAAATCATTTTTCGTGCAAATTGAGATACCCCGAGATCCCAAATGTAAAGTAAAGAAACACTCCTATTGTAAGGAGGCTCCGCTTTTATTCATCTGACTATGCAATCAGTGTCGGACAATAAAATAAAATAAAATAAAATAAAATAAAATAAAATAAAATAAAATAAAATAAAATAAAATAAAATAAAATAAAATAAAATAAAATAAAATAAAATAAAATAAAATAAAATAAAATAAAATAAAATAAAATAAAATAAAATAAAATAAAATAAAATAAAATAAAATAAAATAAAATAAAATAAAATAAAATAAAATAAAATAAAATAAAATAAAATAAAATAAAACAAAACAAAATAAAATAAAATAAAATAAAATAAAATAAATAAAATAAAATAAAATAAAATAAAATAAAATAAAATAAAATAAAATAAAATAAAATAAAATAAAATAAAATAAAATAAAATAAAATAAAATAAAATAAAATAAAATGAAATAAAATAAAATAAAATAAAATAAAATAAAATAAAATAAAATAAAATAAAATAAAA